>JAQSUU010000297.1:4800000-7725000 GCA_038087645.1 Saccharum hybrid cultivar R570 | reverse complement strand
CAGCCGAAAATTATATTCTCATGTGTGCGGTGTTCAGGAGCAAAATAACCAGTTTTTGTAATGATCCTCGACAAACACACAAAATAGCGGTGCTGGAAAGTCAATTTCACCAAACAACAGTGTCTTCTAACAAAAATTGCCTCTATTCTAATACTATATTTTGAGTTGATTGTGATGGTTGGGTTGGTCGGGGGACCGGCCGGGGTGCCCGGTTGCGTTCCGCGTCGCGTCGCCTGGATTTCAATTTTCACCAGCTCAATTGGGGATTTTTTTCCCACTCTTTTTCATCTGATGACAAATCCGTCCTAGTACTTCTTCTCTCTCTCTTTTTCTTTGCGACGAGAAGTATTTCTTCTCTCTCGTTAAAGGTGGATTGCTCTGTATTTAATTTAATTTAATTTAATTGGAAGTGCTGGCGCTGGGTGTCTGATCCCGTGCGGATGTGCTGTTAGCTCTTTGCTCTCGTTATTAAGAGTGGATTGCTCCATATTTAATCGGAAATGCTGCGAGCCCAGCGTCTGATCCCGTGCGGATGTGCCGTTAGCCTTTTTGGCTCTTCTTCCCGTAGTTTTGGTAGGCCTTTTTTGAATTCTTGTGTCGCCGGGACGTTCAGCTCGCGTCTTGGTCTCACGGAACTAGTAACTAAATTAGACTATTTCGCGATTTCTAGAATATATTTACTATACAAAATCTAAGCCAGACCATAGCGACGGATCGGCCGTTAACCCGATAGCCATTCATTCGACCAATGTTGTAGCGAATCTTTACCCATTAAGCCACAAATCCGGATGAATCCGTTGTAATACATTCCTCTGTTCTTTTGCACAGAACTGGAAGCAACAGATTCCAAAGCATTAGCCTACAGTACTCCCTGTGTTCAGTTGCAGCAGAATCTAGAGGAGTTACATGATCTCGTCTGATTAAGCGAGCGAGGGAGAAAAAAAATGGAGAAAAGAAAAATCAGTGTTCTACTTTGCATACCAACCACGAAAGAATAAAAGACCAAAAATTTTCCAGCCTAGCCGGCCAAGGTAAATGCTGTACATCGACGTGATCTTACTGACCATCCGGCAATTGAGATACAATTTGTGAGCATTTTGATGTTCACTCCAGACATCTAAGAATACAGCATTAACATCCTCCAAAATAAACATGCCAAAGTCTGAGAGAAGCTGAACACATATCCACCATTTTTCACAAACCACACAAGTCTGGTTGTATAGCTGATATAATAATAGTAATAGTAATAGTAATAGTAGTAGTAATAGTAATAGTAGTAGTAATAGTAATACAACAACAACAACAACAACAACATAGCCTTTTGTCCCAAGCAAGTTGGGGTAGGCTAGAGGTGAAACCCAAAAGAGACGAGAAACAGAGAGACACATAAAGGGACATAAAGGGCACAAGACAAAAGATGTCACGGTTCAGGCACGTTGATTGCTAATCTCCAAGCGCTCCTGTCCCAAGCAAGTAGTAGTAATAGTAATAGTAATAGTAATAGTAATAGTAATAGTAATAGTAATAATAACAACAACAACAACAACAACAACGACAAATAAAACAATGTATGAGATTACACTCGAAAGAGGTTGAACAGCACTATCATCACTTAGTTTAAATAGTCTCCCACATCAACCGAGTCATATAACCTTAGTAAATAAAACTCTTGCCAACCAGACACAAATCTGGCCATCCTCTACTTATTCTAAGTCCATATTGTCCTGATCTAGGTCTCCCACACTCATTCCTTCCACCTTAGAATCCTGGTGCCTTTCACCATCCCCGGCTAGCAAATCCATCCGAGGGACTCCAGCATGCTTCTTGAGAGAGGACCCCCGCATCATCGAACCTGCTCGTTTATGATGACCATGTGTAGCTGCATACAGCAAAACAGCTGACATTTAGCAAAACGCAAGAGCTAGTTCAGAAACACCTAAATGGCAGACCCCATATTCCATGCCAACCAAAATCATTGATAATGCTACAGAGAGAAAATATCAATCAATTATCTAGTTTTATAGTGTCCCCCTTCTCATGCCCAAAGTCTTATACATTGTCCTTGAACATTATATGGGCTGCATAATTCAGTTGGTGTATTATGCACGACAAACATATAAAGATTAAATACTCCCTCTATTACAAATTATAAGACATTTTGATCTTTTTTTTCTAGATACATGGCTTTTGCTATGTACTTAGATATACAATTCGTTTAGGTACATAGTAAAACAAATATCTCTAGAAAAGCCAATTCTGTTTACACAGACAATTCTGTGCAAGTAATCACACAGACAATTCGGAACAGAGGGTAGTAACTATATACATATGGGTGACATGCAACATTTACACAGACAATTCTGTGCAAGTAATCACACAATCAGAGATGTGCTAGTAAAGCGTAATCACCTGGAGCCATCTGCAGACGTTGAGATATCTTGCTGCACATATAGGTGAAGTTCATGCCGAGGGTTCTTAGTGCATCAAACTCAGCAACTCCTTCTAGTGACTTGTTTTTTGAGTTGACAGCAATCACCCAAGCTTTGGTGTCCTTTCGGTAGTGAATAGTCATGAAGTAGACAAGATTATCTTGGTGTAAGCTGAGCGTGGGATGTGAGGTGTGGAGTCTCTCCAAGGTCGGCTGAGGCGTGCCTTCATCGTCCATCAGCTTAGGCAGCAACTCAAACTGCGCTTCTGATTTCTTCCTGGCAGAGATCTGGGAAGCCCGGACCATGCAGCCGCGTTGCCATGAACCGTTCTCCAAAGACTTGGCACTGCAAGCCTTCCTGCTCCATGTGACAGCCGTCCAATCATCGGCGATGAAATCGCCATCGCTGACTGAGCCAGGCCTGACATGTGTGACGAACTCAACGTACTTGATGCAACCTTTGATGACGGCAATGTCCCGGTCAGGGGGCAGCTTCCTGTCAGGTTTGAGCGGCGGTGGGAAGGTGATGTACGTGAGTGGCAAGGTGTGGTCCGGCAGGAGGACGTCGCAGAAGAGGATGCCGTGCCTGAGATCAACCCAGCCCATGGTACCGGCTTTCCCCTCGACCGCGATCACCTTGGTGCTGCAATGGGAGGAGTGGTGGCCGAGCTCCTGCTCCTGGCGCAATAAGACTATCTGCACTCGTGGTACTCTAAATTCATTCTCTAAAGAGAATATTTCGTCCTGGTCATCGTGATTCTCTCCTCTATCTCACTTTCTCCCGCACCCATCATACTCTATCTCATCCTCTATATCAACTTTCCACAGGTGGGTCCCACGCGTCAGTTTTTCTCTCTTTTTTTTTTTCCAACCGGACGCCCTCATCCCCATTCTCTCTCCTCTATCCTTTCCTTCTCCCCAATCGTGCCCGCACTCCTCGTCGTCGTCGCCTGCTCCTCGTCGAGCCCGGCCGGCAAGGGAGTAGTGGGCGGGTGCGTGAGCTCGACCGGCAAGGGAGCAGTGGGCGGGCGCGTGACCGGCGGGCGAGCTCGGCAAGCGGCGGCGGCGGCCGGCAAGGGAGCGGCTCGGGCGTGCGGGCGAGGGGCCATGGCGGCGAGGGAGCGGTTCGGCCGGCGAGGGAGCGGCTCGGCGGCGGAGGAGGCCCGACCGAGCGCGCGCGCGGGGACGCGCCCCGGCGGCGGTGGAGGAGGCCTGGCCGAGCGCGCGCGTGGGGATCCCGCGGTGGAGCTCCTCCGGCGGCGGAGGCGGCCCGGCCGAGCGCGGGCGCGGGGATCCCACGGTGGAGCTCCTCCGGCGGCGGAGGCGGCCCGGCCGAGCGCGCGCGTGGGGATCCCGCGGTAGAGCTCCTCCGGCGGCAGAGGCGGCCCGGCCGAGCGCGCGCGTGGGGATCCCGCGGTGGAGCTCCTCTGGCGGCGGAGGCGGCCCGGCCGAGCGCGGGGATCCCACGGTGGAGCTCGGCCTTCCGCTTCCCTCGGGCGTGCGGAGGAGGACGCGCAGGCCCCGCGTGGCACATGCCGGATGGTCCGTACGTCCGGGACAGACAGCGGATGGGAGCCCGTCCTGAACGATAGCGGATGGCTTAGCGGGTGCCGTTGCGAGGATTTTTACGGAAAAGTAGTACTGCAGGATGGTTTCCAGTATAGCGCTGCGGGTAGTCTAAGGCCGTCCTGGTGGCCCACTCCTTGGTCCTGGAGTCGTAGGTGTAGAGGTCGTAGTGTGCAGGCACCTTGGGCGGCGCGTAACAGAGCGCGGCAACGATGTAGAAACCGCCGTCGTCTCTGTAGCCGTGGTGGGAGCGCGGGGTGGGCTGGCTGTCGTCAAGCTCAAGCTTGTGGGTGCGGCAGCGCAGGAGGCCGACACTGTTGAGGCCGAAGTCGCGGGAGGGGCCCGGGTGCTTGAGCAGCTCCAGCGACGGCGGCACCCCGCTCCCGGCGCCGGCCTGGTAGACGAAGTAGTCGAACCTGTCGCGCGCGCAGGGTGCCAAGGACGACGCACAGGACCACGACGTCGTCCTCCGTGGCCAGAATGACGGGCTCCTCGGCGAAGTCGCCGGGCTTCAGGTCAGGGCAGTAGACTGAGAAACAGGAGACGCGTGGTGGGTGGGCCGGCCAGAAAGTGACGCTGATGCTGTGGCCGCCCCTCGTCTTGGACCAGGCGGTGGTGGCGTTGCGGCGCCCGTCGATGTAGGCCCTGTAGTCGAGGAGGACCGAGGCCGGCGTCGCCGTCGGCCCGCCCGCATCCGGGCCTTCCCCTTCGCCGTGGATGGGCGGATGCAGGGAAGCGTCCGCCACCGGGCTCTCATCGCAGTTAGACCATGACATCTCTCCACCGTACCTTCAGCAGCTGAGCTCCGTTTCAAGGATCCTTTTTTACTGAGATGAAAAAGGCCGATCGGATCAGTCAATTGATCGTTCGATATTATTGGCGGAAAAGAAAAGAATCAGATCCAGATAAATAGGGGAGTATCCTAAGTGCCTTGGGAAGGAGATTCGAGCCGGAGTCGGGAGATTGAAGTTGTATCGGACATGAGGAGGGGCGGAGGCGAAACTGGACGGGGCATAGCACGGCACAGGGCGGGCGTAGGAGAACGCTCTCGGCTCACTGTTCCTTCGATTCGGGAAGAGTGATGAGAGCGGCGGCGGCGGGACTCACTATACCATTTCAGTGGGTGCCTAGCTTCTTCCAGGCACCACGTTTGGCACAGATTCGTGTGCTCCAGCCGAATATGTACCCAACGGGGGGCTAATACTGTCTGCACCGGCGAACTGTAAAGAATCCTGCAGGATCGTTTTACAGGATCAAAGAGCTGCAGCGGCTACGCTATATAACTCCGCCATCCTCGAGGACCGGCTCTCGTCCGCCAAATATGGCGTGGTAGCGGGCGTGCGCTATCCGCGCGTGGGGCCGCCGCCCACCACCGGCATCGCCTCACGCCTGGAGAGGGAAAAGGGGAGGAGCAGAGGAGGAGGCGACCCCGCATCGCGCCGCCCGCCACGAGGTCGCCCGTCGCTGGCTGAGGAGCTTGGGAGGCCGCGCGCCCCTCTCGTGCCGTGGCCGGGAGCGCCGCCGCTACGAGGTCGCCCGTCGCCGGCCGAGGAGCCACCGGGCGAGCCCCGCCACCAGGCCGCGCGGGCGAGCTCCGCCGCCGAGCTATCGCGGGAGAGCTCCACCGCCACTGCTCGCCCCGCGCGCTCGCTGCCGGCCCCGCGCTACTCGCTGCCGCTGCTCGCCCTACGCGCTCGCTCGTCGGCCCCGCGCTGCTCGCCCCGCGCGCTCGCTCAATCTCTGTTCGGCCGCTCGGATAGAAACGAGGATGGGAAGAGGGGCGCCGGTACTGTGCAGACCGGTGAGGAGGGGAGAAGAAAGGGAGACAGAGGGATGGTGTATGACAGGTGGGACCGACGACATAGAGATGAGATATAGAGGACGGATGAGTGCAGTAAAATTGGATATAGAGGAAAGAATCTTAATGACTAGGACGGATAGAGGATGGATTTAGAGGACGATGAGTGCGGATAACCTAAAACTTCTCATCTCTGCCGTACAACATGCATCCCAGGGTAAGAAAGGCTGCAAATCTTCTTTCTCACAGGTAGTCAAGCGGCAGCAGCACAATGTTCACAAATATAAATTTATTTAGGTTTTGTTATCTTTCCTTCCAAATTCCAAGTTTTTTTACTCTCTCCATCACATTAATTTTTGGACGCATATATGGAGCATTAAATGTTGGTAAAATAAATAACTAATTGCACAGATTAGTTGTAAATCACGAGACGGATATTTTAAGTCTAGTTAGCCCATGATTGAATAATATTTGTCAAATACAAATGAAAGTGCTACAGTTAGAAAAATTCTAACTTCCCACGATCTAAACAAGCCCTTAACAAAGAAAGGGGCTGTACTTCCAAATTATATTTTTTTTATTTTTACTGTTGCTAATACTACTACGTACTTGCACAACCTATGAGCATCGGTACAAGTATGTATAATTTTATGACAATGAAAAAATCTTTAGACATCACAGTGTTCACAAATGTTCAGGCGGCTGAAAAAGTACTGTTGAATGATTTATTGTGAGAGAAAAATATTGTTGGTTTACTGAAAAAATACAAATTATAAGACCCTGTTTAGTTCCCACCCAAAAACTTTTTAACCTATCACATCGAATGTTTGACACATGCATAGAGCATTAAATGTAGATAAAAAAACTAATTACATAGTTTGCCTAAAAACCGCGAGACAAATCTTTTAAACCTAATTAGTCTATGATTAGCCATAACTGCTAAAGTACCCCGCACATGCTAATGCCAGATTAATTCGGCTTAATAAATTCGTCTCGCGGTTTTCAGGCGAGTTATGTAATTAGTTTTTTATTAGTATCTAAGCACCCCTTCTGACATCACATAAAACATTTGATGTGACACCTCAAAAATTTTCACCCACGAACAAAGACCTTGTTTAGTTTCTGATTTTTTTTGGAAATTGTACTGGAACACTTTCGTTTGACAATTAGTGTCCAATCATAATCTAATTAGGCTTAAAAGATTCGTCTCATAAATTTCATCTAAACTGTGTAATTAGTTTTATTTTTTATCTATATTTAATGCTTCATGCATACGTCTAAAGATTCGATGGGATGAGAAATCTTAAAAAAAAATTTGGCCCTAAACGAGGCCTGAAACAAGAGAACAGGGCCGACAATTTATGAATAACGCTACAACCTGGAAAAGAATTGTTGTAAAACATACGGACTTAATCCTAGAAGGAAAGGAGAAGAAGGAATCCTAATCCTAGTCCGTTTGTATGTGGGCTCTTACCAAAACTCTTAGCCCTTGGCGGGACTATATATACGTGGTAGCTCTATGTTGTAATCACCAATATTCAGAGGAATAAAGAATAGTCTCCCTACATCTTGTGTCTGTGTATTCTACTTTCATCTACTATATTGATCATGAGAGACGGAGAGGGAAAGGTTCCAACCGCTAGCAACATGTTTTATAACACGTTATCAACACGACAAGCTCTACGTCGACTCGTCGTTGAAGCCGCCGCCGATCTTCGACGCTGATGCTTATGCCGAGGCGTGACTACTTCGACGACGTCGACATCTCCGACGTTGTTAGCGGAACAGATCTGCTACCTCTACCTGCTACCGATCTGCACTACATCGACATGCACCGTCGATGTCAAGCAGGCAGTTCTACGACAATGTCAAAACGCCCTACGCGGTATGTATCTACTAACCACTACCCTACGCGGTATGTGAGGTAGATCAATTTGACATCCTCTATCAGGTATGAAAGAACTCGCAGATCGCATGTCCTTGCTTGAGCTGAGCAATTTCTCCATCGTACACGTAGTATGCACGTTTTTGTACATGAAGTATTCGCACGTATAAGTACGTGTGCATATCTGCATCATAACGTACTTTGAGTAATTGCATCACGAAAGTTGAATCTGGAGTAAATAAAAGAAAAATAACAATCACGGAGTTCTATTTTATGCCCCTTGCTTGCATGTCGGCCATGTGACTCCGTAGGTTTGGTTTCGTTGTTGGCATCCACAGCATGCATGTTGTCGACAGCCGCGTCCCTCGTCTTTGCGGCCCGCATGCTGCATGGCCAAGGTTGTCGTGCCGAATCACGACTACGAGTTTACGATCGCGTGTCACCATTAGCTTGCACGCCAACGCATTCACCCGGGCTTTTGCCGGTGCGCTGTTGGTAGGTCTACGCGTTCAGCCGAGACTCGCAGTCGAACAGAACAACCACCAGCAGCAACATACATGAAACTGAAAATATTCTTGTGTGTTTATTGCCATGAAGAGCACGTGAGTTTCCTTTTCTAGTTTTCTTGCTTGTGCATGAAAGGAAGTCCGACATCGGCAAGGCACACAAGGATGCGCTTAAGCATGCAAAGAAAGATTTACGGTATCCCACTTGAATACGACCTGAACGCCGACACGCAACCATGGCCATCTCCGGCAAGCAGCGTGCACGTTTTCTTGTCATCTACGGTCCTGCAGGCTTCGAAACCCAAATTATGAATTGAAGACGCCATGAACCAAGTTGCTCTCACCCACGGCTTGCATGCCACTGTTGTTCTTGTGTTTGTCGCCGAGATATCAGAAACAAACCAGAAAATAAGAAAGGGCTCTTTAAATCTGAAATTTATATATAAGCCCATGATTCTAGCAGAATCTAAGTATATGTACTAAATATATTCTAGCAGAATAGTTCATATATTTTCTGGTTTAGGGTGTAAAAATAAAATCTAGAATAATTACATTAGAAACATGGTATAAGGTATATAAGCTATCTTAATGCTGCAGACCTTAGACTTATCACCTTTGAGAAACTCATATTTGTTTTTCTAACATATTAAATTTTCGAGATGAATGAGTGGTTGGTATTAACTCTGAATTTTATATATGCCATAATCCTGAAAATGCAATGCTTCTAAGAGTATTTTGTATAACCATCCGCTATCTTTTTGCACTTTGCCATTTGTTTACATGTAGTAAACTTATACGCACACGATGATTCTGTAATAATAATATATGCATACCTTCATGAAGAAGGAATATCCTGAACTTGTCCTGAATGACAGAATTATATGGCATAGTCATTTATTAAATCCTAGTAGGATATTCTATTACCACTGAAGTGGTGGATAGTTTCTTATATTACTCTCAAAGAATGAGTATATGACTAAGCTAAATCCTGAAGGTCTTATGGGACTCGCTGAATGAGAAATTCTAGATGATATCCTATATTATGATTGCATAAAACAAATTGAATTTTCAAGCTATATGACCATACAAGATATAGTGCTGCTCTATGAAAAAATACAGTAAGCTTGAAGCTTTGTGATTAAAAGTCATAGAAGACGGGATGGTAAATAAGACTTTGCCTAATTCTAAAAGAAATATTTCTTGAAATAGAAAGACCGAGAGCATTGAAGTACTAGAAGTATTTAAATTTATCATCCATAATTACTCAATATCAAGTAGAATTGAATTGAAATTTTTGGACAACATTATGAATCAGGATATATGACTTGCATATGTTGTACTCCTAACTATGAAGTAGAGCATGCATGAAGCTGCTAAATCTCAAGCATAGAAGCTAAGACATGTAAGAACGGATAAGAATTTTTAAGGTTTCTCTAGAAGAAGAACTTGAATCATGTGCTTACATATTTGTTTTATCTTTGAAATTACTATCCAAGAATATTAGTAGTAGTGGTGGTGCATTAAGTTTTAATTCCCATTGAATTAAGTGGTTCTCGTATACTTATAGAAGAGTTAATGGTTAATTTATTGGCTTGAAGACTAATGTAAAGCATTTAATATTTTTAGTTGCAATTTTTACATGTAGTAATATATGTTAATCTTGCATGGAATAAATTATGTTTTACATATAAACAATTGCCTATTGCCTATAGCCTATCTAAATAAATTTTGCATTATTTTATCCACAAAGAAGCCTTAATTAACCATGTACGTTATAGTTTGCTGTGCAATACTACCTTGTAGGTAGAAGGGAAATTGAATTTTCTAGAAGCACTTGAACAATTAGAATATACTGGCATATGAACTGATCTTTGAAGGATCTATTTAGCCAAGAAATAGTATAATCCATAAACTAAGTATTTAATACTTTAACCTAAAAGCTAGAAGTTTATGTCCTACTCTGGATATGTTATTGTACACACTAAATAGTACACTTGATATGTGAATTTCATGCCATAACCAATGAATACTAGAAGTACAATTGGATTCTATAGACCATTAAAAATGACTATTCATAGATGATGCATGAAGCAACTTACTACTTCAAATAATTATGGCATGAAAAGGGGGAGGAATTTCGGGTAAAGGCATAAGAAAATATGGGTAATATATATTTAGTAGGCATAGTCTTCCTAAATCTATCTTTAAGTGAAGTGCATGTATAAGGACTTGGAGTTCTAGTCATGTCCTTTCCGGCAGAATTAACTTTCTCTACATTGCATTAATTGCAAGTAAGCTTGTAGCATTTTGTTGTTATCTATTACGTTGGATTGAATACCACTTGAATGTGTATCACTATGTTATGCTCTTGTTGAGCTGCACCTATCTCCACTCCTACATGAATATTAGCAAAGAAGCTATATTTGTAGCTTGTAGCTACCTTGCACTTCCTTCATAATTGGATTGGCTATCTAGTATACTATGTCTATATAGTTTCCGTTGAACTAAGAAATATTTTGCTTTCAATGTGTTGCATGCATAAGCAATATATTGGTCTATGGCCAAGTAGCCTATGATCAGGGGGAGTTGCTTATATTGAATCTAACTAAATGGAGAAGTGACCCACTTGAATGAGCTGAATTATAGTGAAAATTGAGTTAATAGATAAAACATTTAATGATGATTTGGAATTTATGAAGAAAATGCATTTGGTTATAAAATTATAGAAGAAATTCCTTGTAAGTTTGAATGTTGCATATCTATACTTTTGAAATATATGGTCCGTTTTTATGTATGAGTAATTGGATCATTTTTTTTGGCTAAACAATAAAGAAGCTAGATAATGAAATAGTTTTTTGAACTACAATATGTGCAAATCAGGGGGAGAACACCCCAGAGTTTACAGGAATGACGAACATTCTTTATTGCACTTTATGTATTCTAGCTCACTGCATATAATGTATAATAACCCCGTATTTAAATATGTGCTTGAATATTTCCCATATATTTTTATCATAGCATACATGAATGGGCCTCCACTTGTAGTTGGAGACACATGAATTTGATTATTTTAAGCCCATGATAGGGGATATCTTTTGAAGTATGTTATTATAGATCTAGTACTGGCATTAGGGGGAGAGAAAGGCTATGTTGAATGCCAAATATTATTTCCATAGAAGGAAAGTGATATGTTGAATGCCAAATATTATTTCCATGGAAGGAAAGTGATCTTATAAGAAAATATTCCTTTAAGTTTAAAGTAGGAATAGTATCATACACTAAATCAAACAATAGTTTGACTAATGCTCTTGTGAAGCATGAAGCAGAGCATATTCCAGATATATTTGAAATGAGAGGAGTAACTTGAAGTTATAGAAAAACCAGAAGTTATGTTTACTAGTAGTAAACTAAATGTTGTATATTATCAAGCTAAAATCTATGGGGACGCCTATGGGTTATAGTTTAGTGTACACTTGGTAAATAAAATAAGAACAAACTCCTTCATTCTCATGAAGAGAACACCTCACGAAGAAGGTCAAGCACCTCATGAAGAGGATCATCATGAAGATGAAATCCAACACATAAGCGCGCATCATAGTGTTGGGTACGCAGAACAATAAATCATCTCTTGTTTGAGAAATAACAAAGAGACAGAGAATAATCTCATATTATGAGAATATTGGGAGAAAATAATAGTTGTCGACAACACTACCTCTATAATTGCAAATGTTTCTCTTATGAGAACCCGGATCCGAAAAATAAAGTCCATGACAAAGTCGCCTGTAGCGATTATATCGGGTCAATGAAGAAAGCAATTAAGGTTAAATCCCCTACTAAGAAGAAATAAATGTTCTGCTATACCTCTGGCAAATGAATTGAATGAATATGAAATATGCAGTTAATAAGTGGATTATGAAAATCCATAAAATTCTTGAAGAATATAAATCATAACATATGAAAATTAAATCTCATATAAGTATTAAAAAGTCTAAGGTAGAATATGTTCATGAATGAATATATATGTCTCAAGAAGAGCATGTCCTAGAAGGAAGAGTCATCAAATGACTTTGTAGTGAATAACACTATCTTATTGTGTATATCACATAACAATCTCTCATGAAACAGAGAATATATCTTATAGAAAAGAAATATTAGTCACCAAAAATGAGAAAGTCCTTGAAGGAGTCAATCCATGAAGGATTTACCAGTCGATTCTTGAATAAACACCATTAATCCCTGAAGTGAATAGAGACCTGAGAGAAAGAAAATGAGGAATCATATAAACACTTAGAAAGTGTATATTGTAAAGCTAGAAATGAAGTGTTGATATCCTCTAAATACCATGAAGGTATAAGAGTAGTGGTGATTTTGGCAATTGAATTGTCCCCTAAATGTCATATGTGAGGCTGGATTTTTATTATTTAGTGGTATAATCAAAATCTTGAAGATTTGTAGAATATATAATTTGAAAATCTACTAAGGAAGAATAATAAGTTTGGTGTACTATCTAGAAGATATTGAATATTGTAAGTTATTTACCCCCATAATCCTTTGATATGATTTATTACCCTGAAGGATAAATTTTTGTCTTGCACAACTAATAAGTGGTCATTTATGCATGAAGTATATCACTCTTATTTTCTCATATTATAATTCATAGAAGAATTTCGAGCCAACATTTTGAAGGATATAGTATTATGGTACTGCATACCATTATTAAGCATACATTTATGAAATGTGTGGTTTGAGCAATGTAGTTCAAATGATGGCTTTATGAGGGAGAATATATTTTATTGCATCTACCTTGAAGGTAAACCACCAGAATTACAAACATCAATTAGATCATATTTGCTAAAACACTGAAGTTTATGCATATATCATGAAGATTAATATCTATTCATGAAGAATAGAATATCCTGAAGAATACATAACCAAGAAGGTTAGATGTTGTACTCTTTTTTCCTATGTGAGTTTTTATTTGAAGGTTTCTCACACAAGGTTTTTAATGAGACAACATAAGCAATGCAATTAACGAATGCAATGTACTCTTTTCTCCAAGAACTGTTTTTCCCACTGGGTTTTCGGATGGAGTTTTTAACGAGGCATGTGCATATCGTGGTAATCGCCCAAGGGGGAGTGTTGTAAAACATACGGACTTAATCCTAGAAGGAAAGGAGAAGGAGGAATCCTAATCCTAGCCCGTTTGTATGTGGGCTCTTACCAAAACTCTTAGCCCTTGGCAGGACTATATATACGTGGGAGCTCTACGTTGTAATCACCAATATTCAGAGGAATAAAGAATAGTCTCCCTACATCTTGTGTCTGTGTGTTCTACTTTCATCTACTATATTGATCATGAGAGACGAAGAGGGGAATGTTCCCACCGCTGGCAACATGTTTTATAACAAGAATAATCATTTACTTTGATTTTTTGGTTCACATGATAGCCAAAAATTGTTTGCGCTCTCAGTCAGTGGCGTGCCCCCAACTGACCCCGCGGAGGAGGAGGAATGGCGAGGCGAAGCAGAGGTAGGCACCGGACCCGCGGACGGCCCCATCCGATCCAGCCAATTGGCGCTGCGCTCGCTCTCCCTGTTCGGATCTGACGGTTCGGTTCCGTCACAGGCGGCGGCATCGTCACGGAGGCGGCGTCGAAGGCGGACGCGGCGGCGATGCGGGTGGTGTCCCGCAGGGGCGCCGCGCGGCTGGTGCTCGTGTCGGCCATCGCCTGGGCCATGCTCGGCCTCGTCGCACTCGCCTTCCACCTCCGGCCCTGCAGCTCCCCCGTCGCGTTCCTCTCAGGTCAGCCAGCTAGCTAGGTCCCCGCGGCTTTCCTCGCTGCTGTCCATAGACCCACTGCAATTTCCTTACCTGTTCTGCTGGCAGTGTACTCACTATGGCCGCCCAGCTTCGTCTTTGCACGCAAATGCCTTGAGCGGGTTGATACATCGGTACAGCAGTAGTAGGCTTGTCTGCTTACATTGCTCTGGAAATTAGTAACTGTTGGTTGTCTCACGCCTCCTTTCATCATTCACTGTGCAATCGTGCGTTAAGATGTCTTGCTTCTGAGTTATAGCTAATGTTCATCACTTCTTACTTGCTCATGGACGTGATAATTATATATATGTTCTTCTAATACCTGATCTCCATTATGAATTTATGATGCTGTTTCAGTGCTACATCTTCTGAATATACATATTTTCTTCAGACTATTCACTCTGAAGTTAAATACCTTCTGGTCTTCCATAGACTGATTATCATAACAGTGGTACTTTGTCTTATCAGTTATCATTACATGCTTTGGTGTGCCTTGTATCTCTGCAGCCCTTTGCAAAAGAGACAGTAAAGTTGTCTCTGTGTTGGACTCGATGGGGCTCTCGTCGAAACCACTCCACCGTAAGACTCATGCCTTAAAAATTCTGTTGGTGGCTAAATTGTGACTGCTTCGTGGCCTCATATTTGTTACTTCAAATCTACAGGCTGCATGATTCCTGTTGCGGATGATCCAAATGCTGTTGCCATCCCAAAGAGGACTCCCAACACAATCGTAAAGAAGCTATCGTATATAACTGTTGACAAACAGGATAAAGATCCTTCACCGCTGTTTGGAGGACGTCAAAACTGGAAACAGAGGGAGGAGAGTTTTAAACTGAATTCTACCATGAAGGTAACTACTTGCCTTTTAGTTTGTGTGTGTATTGTATAAACTTTCTTGTACACTTCATTTTAATTTCTATGCTATAGCTTTTCGATTAAGTGGCAGTTGGTTGAAAGATCAGTTAGATTCTCCTTTTGTAGATTAGGGCATTTGGCACTGAAGCATTTCCAGATTTTGTTGAATACTAACTAAATGAATGGGTCTGGTATCAAACTGCACATAAGTCAAATGAAGGAGTCACCCCTTTTACTATACCTTCACTAGGTTTTTTTTTGGTGCAATGAGGAGAACTACATTCTGCATCCATGTGTTTTGATGTTTTCACTTTGCCTTTGTTTTCCATTCGTGGTGTCTTGCAAACTACATCAGTGAGGTGCACACAGTGTGTGAACTGCCTTGGAAACATCCTTGAGCGCAAAATTACTGAAACTTACTTACCCTACTTGACAGAAGTTTCTTGCTACAGCATACAATTTATTATGGACAGTCTATGCATTGGACCAATCATCAGCTTAGTATTTTTCAAGGTCCATAGATGATGAAGATGAGTCACTAGAATCTACACTGGAGTTGTAATGTCGGTGACCAGTTAGTGTAATTTTCTAGTGCTTGTCTGCTTTGGGCATACAATAAAAAAAATATGACCTGCATATTCATCATTGTTTCAAAAGAACAGTCATTTTCCCTCAAAATGGTACCTTATTATGACCTTTTATTTTTCCTCATTTCTGAATCTTAAGTTATGATGCTTTATTGTTAAGCCCCTGAACTTATTTGTGTTGTATGTGTTTGGTTTGTGGTATATGCTCAGGTTCACTGTGGATTTATGAAAAATAGTGGTGCAGATATGGATATCATTGATGTCAAGTATATACAAAAATGCAAATTTGTGGTTGCCTCTGGTTTTTTTGATGGTTATGACATTCCCCATCAGCCATCCAATATTAGTCGTCGGTCTCAGAAGTTGTTCTGCTTCCTGATGGCGGTGGATGAAGTATCTCTTGATTTTATTCAAAAGAACACCACCGTCAAGATTGACAGTGCTGGAGGAAAATGGGTTGGTATATGGCGGCTTATAACAGTACATCGCCTCCCATTTGACGAACCTAGAAGGAATGGAAAAATACCAAAGATTTTAACACACAGGCTATTTCCTCAAGCCTGGTATAGCATTTGGATTGATGGGAAAATGGAGCTCATAGTTGATCCACTGCTTATTCTCGAGAGGTTGGCTTTCTATCTGGAACCTCGGACACATCATATTGCTTTATCGATGATCTAAAATGGAAATTCTTTGCAGATATCTTTGGCGTGGAAAATACACATTTGCAGTAGCTGTCCATAAGCATCATAGGAGCATCTATGAAGAGGGTGATGCAATCAAACGACGGAAGCGGTATGCTCGTCCTTTGGTTGATCTTCAGATGAAGATGTACTATTATGAGGGGATGGAACCTTGGAGCCCAAAGAAAAAGATGCCTAGTGGTGAGTGAAATCACATATGCCCACAACATTCTACACAACTGTTGCTCGTTGCTGAACATTAATACTTTCTGAATTCATTGTTCCACTTCCACCAATCCACAGTGCTTATAAGATCAATTATAACTTGCAGATGTGCCGGAGGGAGCCGTGCTGATCCGGGAACACACAACAATGACCGATCTGTTCAGCTGCCTCTGGTTCAATGAGGTCAATCTTTTCACACCACGTGATCAGATCAGCTTTGGCTATGTGGTGCATAGGCTTGGAGACGCTCTTAAGTTCTTCATGTTCCCCAACTGTGAATACAATTCGCTGTTCATCTTGCACAGACACACAAGAGAACACTCATCTAAAGTCGAATGGGCCAAAACAATCGATGAGATTGTGAAGAAGGGACTGAAGGAGAGTAGAGGAGGATTAGGGCTATGGACTCCGTATCCAGCAGATCTCAGCTCTGTGGAACTCCCTGCTGTAAAAAGAACTTCACCGGCTGGCTAGGATGTAAATTTTGTGGTCTTTGATTCTGTCATGGTTGTACAAAGTAGAGCACTGATTTTTTTTCTTTCGCTTAATCAGACGAGATCATGTAACTCCTGTAGGTTCTGTTGCAACTGAACCCAGGGAGTACTGTAGGCTAATGCTTGGAGTTTGTTGCTTCCAGTTCTGTGTAAAAGCATAGAGGAACGTAATACAACGGGTTCATGTTTGTAGTGATGAAACCATATGACTGATCATTTACATTTCACATTGCTATTCAACATATATAAGAGAACAAAAGTAGCAGAGGACATAGTTTTTCATTAAGTACAAGTAGGTTAATGCATAGACAGAAAAGGACATGCCATCCTAGAAACAAACTAACACAAGAATGGACCACATAATCAAGTACAAAAATACTCAGCAATATTTCCCTTTCATTTGGACCTCTTTGGTTTGGGGGCGAGGAGCTTGTTCGCTAACCAGAGGTTTGCAGCAACTCGGGCACTCCTCCAGTCCTCCTGATGTCTCATGGATACAGCAGACAGTCCTCTCAGTGTCGGTCAGCGCAGAGCTGTGAGTATTACCATACCTGTTCCACCTGTACAATTCTTCCTCTGGCCATATGCGACCCCAAGCCTTGTTTCCAATTCTTATTTACCTAGAATTATACTGTGCAAAATCGTAGAATTATACTGTACCCATGTAAAAGAACCGTGGAATGTAAAGGATCGCATATCTTATTTGTGATGATGAAATCATACGTCTAGTCACCATCATTTCATATTGCAATTTAACACTCATTTACGTAGGTGCCATACAAATATTTTTCGCAATAGAAGAATCATGGATCATCAGATCTGGTATTGGGACATCAAAACAACAATTAGAAGTTATAGCACCTGAAATTATTCAGTACCAGCGCATCATGACTTCTAGACGAATCACTTTCCTTCCACCTGATACAACTCCATCAGCATTCTCTGATCTACCAGAAGTTCCTACACCAGAATCACAAGGGCCAACTCAAGTGGAATACAGGACCAGGTCTGCACCTGCACACATCCACGTTGAACTGAAATAGTTGCTGTTTGGCCTCAGTGCCTCTTCACAAGCTCATGCCCCATCATGGTTCATCATATCTAGAAAACTCGATGCGAAGGTAAAGGGATATCAAATCTACAATTACAAGTTATAACACGTCAAAATAATCGGTGCAACGCACTGTGCGCTTGTCAATGAATTGTTTTCTTTCCACCTGACAATTCCAGCAGCATTCTCTGATCGACCAAAAGTTCCTGCACTAGACTCACAAGGACCAACTCGAGTGGAATACAAGACCAGGTCTGCACCTCCTCCCATCCATGTTGAACACGATGCCAGGCTGCACGGCAGCAGTCTTCCCCAGATGCAGGTTCAGAAATCCCTCCACCTGAAACAGTTGCGGTTTGGCCTCAGTGCCTCTACGAAAGCTCACGCCCCATCCAAGGTCACCCTGCGGTGTATCTGATAGTGTGACGGCCCATCTCAGTAAACGTGAGTTAGACTTCTTGTTGAACTCAATCCAGGCCCCGAATCTGGTGTCCTCATCAATTTCCAGTTCAAGATCAACACAACCTCCAGCAGTTGGTTTCCTCTTCCGAGGAATTACACTGGGTCCATGCAAAGCAGCAGACAGGGTCAACTTCATGTCATCAGGGAACTGGTACGAGATTTGCCCAAACTCTGTATAAACTCTGCTGGCTCCACCATTGTTTACTGGCCTCCCAGCAACTGAAATCAGCTCCGCAAGAGAAACAGCAAAGTTCTTCGATCTCAGTATTAGGCCACCACCATAGCTGTGACTTTTACTCAGCAAAGGTGGCCTCAATGAAGAATGCAAACTGGCCAGCCAATGTTCCTGTCAAGCAAACTGTTACCTTACACATTAGAAGGCAAAATGGTAGTATTGAAGGCATCACTGCTTATCTAAAGAAATTACCTCTCGGATATTTTGGCCTGTTGAAAAATCTTTACACCTTGCTCCTTTTGGTACAGCAGCAACAGAAAACGAGTCATTGATATTCGACAGGTACATCAACTTTGACAGTGCAAAAGGGGTCTCAATTTGATCATTTTCTTGAGCCATGCATCTATGATCAGTGCTGAGCTCAGCAAAGAGGGAGTCCTTCTTCCTGACGGGAGCCTCAAACACAAATCGTGAACTGATACCAGATTCTGCTTCTGAGATATCTCTTGGGAGCGAGCCAGCAACAATGATAACACCCTTGACCCGAGTGCTTTCTTCTGCGAATGGACCAACTTTGGTAGCTTTGAACAACGAGATCACTCTTTCAACTTTCTCTTGTCTCTCCCTCAACTGCATAATGTCATAAAATGCTTGTCGCTGCAAACGCTTCAAGATCTGCACCTGAAGTAAATAAAGAATGGAAGGTACATGAATCAGAGGCTCCCAAGGAAATGCCAAACAAAATCAAAAGCAGAAACCCATAATTGAACATCAAGTTTACTCCTGTCCCCTGACCCAAAAGCATGCTAAGAATAGAAAAGGCATTAAGGTGGACATGAGAAGAAAAGCACCACTTGTTGCCCTCTTGCTGATGCAACACTAGACATTGCATTTTCCACATGTATTTTAGGAATTAGAACACCACACTTGTCTATCCCATTATATGTTTTATATATGAAAGAAACAGAAACAATCCTATCACATGTCCTTTAACTACTGGCACAAATTAATTGACCATGATGCAATTCTAATAAACTTCTGATGGAACAAAACATGAATTACAAGCAAAAATCACCTGTATCACAGGTCACCTAGCGCAGCCTTGCAGCCACATTGCTCAGGGAAGAAACCACGCCTAAGCCGTGTGATGTGTAACACTCAGGGCAGCATCCCTTTCTAAACACAACATACCGACCTTTCAATGCAAATAAACTCACTAGGAAGGACACAACAGTCAGAAAATGGCACTTGATTTTCCCTCCTAAATCCTAATGTGTCTGTCAAAAAAGAAAAAGAAATCCAAAACTTCGCGATGGGTCTCATATGATGCACATAAACAAATGCAACAGATAGGCCTCGGCCTCCACAAAACCCTACATTAATTGACGTTTAAATGCAACCGATGACACAGCAAACTACTGTAACAACTCGCTAGGAGCCTAGTAGCCACAACACAACGGTCTGAAAATGGTGCAGTTCATGGTCCTCCTGTTCCTAATGTGGCTGCCAAAAGGGGAAAAAAACAAAAATTTGGTACAGGCCACAGCTTCCACAAAACCCTACATCGATCGAAAAAAAGGGGAAAGCTTTAGGCTTCTAGCATTGCACAACGCTCTAACTAGACCCGCCGGCATCATCATCCCCGGCAACGCGAACGGGGCAGAGTCCTACCTCTACGGCGTGGGCTTTGAACTGCGAGAAGACAGAGAAGGGTGTGGGTTCGCTTACAGGGTTGGGGTCGGGGACCGGACACGGCGGCGGCGGCGGGCGGCGGAAGGAGAGGAGGAAGCGCTTGGCGGAGTCGGCCATGTCGGTGGCTCGATTCACCGCGCCGGTCCACGCCGCCTCCATCCTCTCTTCCCCGCTCGGCCACGCTTCCCTCCGCGACACTGCAGAGCGAGAGGACGCTGGAGTGGATGGATGGATGGATGCTTCGAGGTCGAGGAGGAGGCAAAAGCAGCAGCTCAACAGCGGGGAAGAGAAAGGAGACTTCTCGTGGAATCCTCGGTGGAGCTCGAAATCGCCTCCCAGAGGCCGGAGGAAGACTCTCGGCCGTTGGATTTGCATCAAGGTGCGTGGGTTTCCTATGGTAAGGGAAGAAGAAGCTGGGGATGGATTCAAATCGCAGTACTTGGGATTTGTGATTGTGATGAATATAAAAGGCCGGGTTTAGTTCCATTAAAAAGTAAACTATGCAAAAAAAAAAATCCCGTCATATAAAATTTGTGATACATGCATGGAGTACTAAATATGATAAAATCAAAAACAAATTTTACAGTTTGGTTGTACTTTGCGAGACGAACGTTTTGAGCCTAATTAGTCAACGGTTGGACAATTATTACCAAATACAAACAAAATGCTACAGTGTCGCTACAGTGAATGTTGTCACTCCAAATTTGGGAACTAAACACAGCCAAAGTAGGAAGATGCGACTGTTAGTTACAATTTGTCGAGAAAATTTCTCATTTGACACTTAAAATGACTTTTTATAGTGTTAACCATTTATGCCACAATAATGCTTCTATGAGGGCGGCCGTCCGTGCGTGTCCGCGCCGGACGCGGCATTCTGGTCTGCGCGTCGATCGGTCCAACATGACAACATCGATGTGCGGCCCCCTGCTACCCAACTCGCCTCACTCGCTCCCTCTTGCACCCACGCACCCAGTCCCTCACTTCTTCCTTCCTTTTTGCGGCTCGCGCCCCGCACGCTACTCCGACGCGCGGCCATGGCCACCTCCCTGGTCGGCGGCGGCTCACTCCCCCACCTTGGCGGCCTTCTCCCCCACCCCAGCACTCGATGTGGAAGCGGCGACCGCCTGCGGCAGTGCACAGGCCGTCATCGTCGACCGTCGATGACCAGGCTCCTGAGCAGCCACCGCTGGCCACCGCCGCTAACCCCGGCGGCCAGAATCGACCGACACAGCCTTCCCCCTCCTCTATGTTCCTCGACCCCCGACGGCACCTTCCCCCACCCCGGCGTCCTCCTCCCCCCACCCCGGTGAAAGTCCCTAGTTTGGTTTTGGCTAATTAATGAAACCTAAGTACTAATCACATGTGTTTGAGTGTTGATATCAAAAGGTGATTGGTACACTCCTAAGTGATAGCAAGATGCATGTTGATCATGATGACTTGGTGCCATACTCGGAGAAGAAGAGGAGATGGAGTGCAACCCTATGGAGCTCAAGACAAAGGTATAGATAAGACTTGTTTTTGGTGATTAAGACACCATAGAGGGTGTGATCACACTTAGGATCGATAATTATACTATAAAGAGGGAAATTTCCGAGGCTATTGATCACTTAAGTGCCACTAGATGAAGATTCATTTGCATATGCATTTAGATCTAGTGGTGAGCTTACTTAACGTCTCGAAAATGATTGTGAAAATGCTAACACACATACACATGGTGATGTACACTTAGTGATGTTAGCACATTTGCGAAGGCGGTGGGGTGTGAGCGGTAGAGAGGGGTTTGGGATTCGGCGCTTTTCGGGAAGTGAAACTCATATTTTCCACTGCGTCGGAGGCAAAAAAACGGACGCGAAAGGAAGTCACTGGGGTGACTCGGACGCTGGACCAGACGCTGAACCGGACGCGGCTGGCGCATCCGGGCAGTTCTTCCCGCGTGCAGCGCGCACCGACGTGTCCGGTCAAGCCCTAGAGAAATTATGAAGAACGCGAAATCGATTGG
Source organism: Saccharum hybrid cultivar R570 (assembly GCA_038087645.1). NCBI lineage: Eukaryota > Viridiplantae > Streptophyta > Magnoliopsida > Poales > Poaceae > Saccharum > Saccharum hybrid cultivar. The sequence goes on along the minus strand of JAQSUU010000297.1, from coordinate 7,702,777 downwards.
ACGCGGTGGCGCATCCGGTCACGATCGACCGGATGCGTCAGGTCGTGCGTGGGTGCTTACTGGAATCGACCGGACGCTGGCATTGTGGCGTCCAGTCAGTTCAAGTGGCACGTCCGGTCGCATGGTCAGCAACGCGAATCCCTAGCGACCGGACGTCTAGGCGCGTCCGCTCAATTTTGATCGGCGCGTCCGGCCACTCTAGTACGTGAACGAGTACATTTAAGTGATTGTTACGATCGAACGAACGAGATTCAAAACGAGACACGTGGCGTTCATCGGGGAAGTCGTGCTGGCGTGACCGAACGCTGTGACCGCGTTCGGTCAGTTCGACCGGCGCACCCGGTCAGCGCGACGACAGCAGCAATTTGTTCCTAACGGCTCTATTCTTTGAGGCTGCTCATAAATATGTGTTTGGCCAGTTTGGGAAGGTCTCTCTTGGACTTTTTGACTCTCTAACATCCTCTTAAGCTGAGCATATCCCCTTCCACTCATCTTCCTTGCTTGATTGCCTAATCAAAGTGAGATTGAGTGATCCCAAGTGCATTTGCTGGTGAGTTTGCATCTAGTTGGTACTTGGGTGTTCTTTTGCTGCGAGATTCTTGTTTCTCTTGGTGGTTGCCGCCACCTAGATGGCTTGGAGCAACGGAGGAGGTCCGACTCGAGTTGGAGATTGTTCGTTGCCGGCTCCGGCGACTTGTGAGGGGCTTTGCACCTTCCCCGCGCGAAGAGCCATAAGGTAGCTCTAATATATTGTGCGTGTCATTGAGTTACCTCACTAGTGGTAGGTTCTTATGGCGCTCTTGGAGAGCTTGGGTGTGGATCCCCAATTAGCCGCCGAACCACGTAGTGTTACGGGGACTAACGTGCCGGCAAGCACGTGAACCTCGGGAGAAAATCTTTGTGTCTCTCTTGATATATATGATTGATTGTCTCCCGGTGATTGGCTTCACATTGGTATTCTTCATTGGTTCAGTTGCCTCTACACGTCGGTATAAAATCATCTTCCCATCGTTTACTTACCGTAACTTTACCTTGTGTTTTAGATTGTTTCGTTTTGCTTGTTCTTGTTGCTAGCACTCTAGGTAGTAGTAGTTGTAGCAACCTAGCTTGTGTGTGCCATAGAGACATTAATTAACTAGAATTGCAACTAGGTGGCTTGCTTAACACTTAGAGCTAGAGCAAACCACAAATATCGCCATTTATATTTCTAATCTTTGCTCTAGTGATTTGTAGAGTGTTAATTTATGCTATTCATGCCCCATCTAGCCATTTTAGACCTTTCACCCGGCGGTGCCCCTCCCTCCACACCAGCGTCCTCCCCCACCGGGAGCCCCTAATGCCCGCAAATCCAGCGGCCATGGAACTCCCTGTGCCAGGCTCTCTCCCCCTATGTTGCAATTGTATGTTTCAATCGTTTCAAAGGCGTTGCATTTGTTTCATATGGATGTTGTAAAAGTAGATCGAGGGATGTTGCACATGTTGCATATTTCAATTGCAAGAGTATGTTTTGAGTGTTTCAGATGTTTCAGAGGTATGTTTCATTTGTGTTTTCCGGACGCATGTTGCAATTGTGTTTATTTGGATGTTGCATATGTTTCATGCATATATGGCATGTGTTTTATTCGGATGTTGCGTATGGTTGCAATGGTTTACAGGTGTGTTTCATGTGTGTTTTTCAAGTGTTTCAGAAGCATATTTTAAGTGTTTCAACTGCCTTCAGACGTATGTTGCAACCGTTGTATTTGGATGTTTCAAAAGTAGATCGGGTGTTGCATCTCTCCTTCTCCCACCTTCTGCTGCATCGTCTCTCTCAGAGGCGGCAGGGCATCCATACGAACGAGGGATGAGCGATGGGCGCGATGGGCACCGAACGAGGGAGCTGCGTGCGTCAGATGCAAGCGAGGGAGCTCTGTACGGATGGACGCTACCTCCGGAGCGGGATGGGCACTGGGCGAAGCGGGATGGGCACTGGGCGAAGGGGGCTGCGTACGTTGCGGTTGGGAGCAGGGCGCAGGCGCATGGTGACGTGGGCGCGGCGGGCGTGCTCTCCTATTGCGTGGGCGCAGTAGACGCAATTCTGTTTCGATTTATGGAGGGGGCGTGGCGGGTGTGTCGAACGGGAGCCGTGTTCAAGATGCAGGCCTAGGGCCGAACATCTGGGCCGGCTTGCCGTTTGTGCCGTCAGAGTATCAGACTGATACGGGTCATATTACCCATGTTTCAATTCTCCGCTTGCTACTATAGTACTATCAGTGTTAGCTACAAAAACTATTAGGCACAAAAAATAGCCCTAATACCATGTAGGGCAGGGGGGAAATCATGGCTAAATAAGGAACAAAGTCATTTTTAGTGTCAAATAACGAATTTTCTTCAATTTATCTGCCAAAAATACTTATACAAACTATAGCTATGCATTGTACAGTAATAAGGAAAGTCATGGCATCTAACAGTACCAGATTATCATACTTATGGCATGTCTAGCACAACTTCTGGCCCCGGCTCCGACTACAATATGTGAACCAGAGCTGGTGAAGCTTAAAAATAACGGTTTCGTCGACTCCTAAATGATTTTGTGAAAAAAAGATAAAAACAGCTCTTTGCTACAGTACAGGAGTATAGATTCTACTAGGAATCATCAATCAAAGCAAAAACTCTACGCATACGGGAGCTTAGATCTATACTAGGAATCATTGGAAGCAAACACTCCACGCATGGGTCCGGTGTGTTCTGAGTTTCTGACCCAAGCAAAGCACATTCTCCCTGATCCAAGTGGGCTCACTTCCCTCTTATTCATGTGGAAGCCGGCTTAGAAAGTGGTTCCAATTCGGCCCAATTCCGAAGAACCAAAAAGGCTCATGGGCCATGGCTGGCACGTGATGACCGACGCTACCCAAAAAAAAAAATGTTAAGAGTTAACGCTACACAATTTTTTCTCATGTAACAGCAGCAAAGTTGATGGTGGCAATACAAACACAGAACAAACGATTACATGTGATGACCCCTGCTTGGCTTCTCAAAACAACTTACAAAGTGCAGCGACAGACTCCGTGCAGAATTTGGGTACAGACAGGGATAGCCGGATTCAGCATCAAGCTCCATTGAACAGGACTGACTTCTCGCTTGTCAATATGAGAAGACTCCACCACGGCATGGCAGCTGAAGCTGAACTCAGTTCAACGGGCGCTGACAAGGAAAGGGTGCTGACATACACCGCATTCTATCGTCTCCGAGCCAGAAGTTGGAACTTCAACCTGGATCAAAGCAAATTTGTTGTGCCATGTTCAGATGTCGGTTGTCAATCGGAGCACTAGGCATCAGAATTCGGAAGGAAGTGTATGGCTACAAAACTAGACCTGAAGATGGACTGTGCAGATAGGGCATGCGACCTCCCGCATTCGCTTGCCAGAAACATCCGAAGATCTTGTCCCTGTCAAGGGATAAAACAACACATTTATTGTTAAACAGCACAAAGGAGAACATCTCTGGTATGGATTGCAGAGATGAATCCACTCACCTGAAGATGACCTTTTATTTATATCCATAGCTTCCTGTTCAAGACAACATAATATCCTCAGTCAGCATGTATTCAAATTTGAAAGTTCGATACTCCCTTCATTTTGACGTTTAGGACAATGTAATTAGTTAAAAAATGATGGAGGGAGTATGTATTAAGTTCTGTTCACCATTTGACAAACAACTACACACTATACAGGACTGAAGGAGACTGTATGCAAAAAAAAAAAACAAAAAAGAACAGTGAAAGTGAAACAAAATTAACTCTACCCATGGGTGATGTCTGCTCCATTTGTCACTTACTAAGTTCCTATGGCAATAGGCCAAAAACATTTCAGTAAAGTTTGTGTCAAGCATTTTTTTAATACATTAGCGCCCCAGGATAATCTGGTCTCATGCGCTTAATAAAATAAATCTGGGCAGCTGTCGTAACCAAAGTATTATCCCTTGAAAGTGAACTAGAAAGCTCTATCCGTTCAATAGAACTGTACAAGACAACAATGCTCAAAAGAATCGGACGAGCTAACAAACCTGAAGCTTTTTGGCAAGATCCTCATGGCTGTGAACAATAGGTCGATTCGCCACTTCCCTTGCATTGTTAAGTCTTTGCGTTACTTCAGCCTTTGAAAACAGTAAGGCATGATATGAAAATTAGTATAACTCATTGGGAATTGTATGTTCAGGTTGTCCACGCAGACCACTCCAAACAGACCAGGGCATTAAAGACTTGACAAAACAACAAGGTTTTATTGGATGAAAAGAACCCCACCAATCAGTGCAAATCTTCAGTTTTTTTTACAAGAAAATGTACTAACAGCGTAAACTAACTCCCTCGTTTATTTCTCAACAGTGCAGTACGAAGAAACCAGTAGCTCCTTGTTGAGAAAACAAATGAATGAACAATAAAGCTTCAGTGCCTCAAAGGAGCAATAAAATGTCAAACTCAACATATAGTGGTTATTCAAATATAAATATCTTGGGCCCAACTTATAAATTAACGGTATGTGCTGTATTATCCAAGTGGCATGTTTGGTTTTTGAATGTTCATGCCTTGAGCCCTCTAAGCTCAAGAAAAAATAAATCAAAGCACTAAATAATAACTAACGTAACATAAATAAGAGCAGAGGTACTGCAATGGCAAAGGATTGAAAAAGAAAATATTACCATGCATCTGTCACAAACTCGAACTGGTTGAGCATCAGCATCTGTATTCAGAGGAGTTCTTCCCTGGGTGCACTTATCGCAGAAAATATCACCACAGTTTCGGCAGTGATGCTGAAAATATAATAGGTTTGCCAAATTTAAAAAAAATGCCAAGGTGAAAGCGCTGATCATATAACTGTTCTTACCCTGCGGTTGAAAGCGCTGAAATCTGCTGCGCATGCTGTGCACTTGCTGACAGCTTCATCTGGGACCTGAAAGAAAGAAAGGAGAAAACATGTATCTGATTAGAAAAAAAGTGAGTCAATGAACAAATCAAGAATCAGGAAATGCGCAAACACATATTGCATGTGACATGATAAGTATGAAATCAAAAGCAGAATGCAGACAATAGTATTCAAGGCAGGCTCCACTATGATGCTATCGAACACTAAGTTTAAAAAAAAATGCAATCAAACTAATAGCAAATTAGCAACAGAGGCAAACAAACATTGAGCTCAATTTGAATATAGCTTTGCAAATTATGCAGAAATTACAGGTTTAAATGATAGCAAGAAACAAATAGAGAGACTAATTACCCAGTGATCTTTCTCCTCATTCATAGGCTTCATTAAATTCCTCCAATCAAGGAAATTTTTCTTCCTCTCATTTTGCTGCTCAGCAGGCTTGGCTGCATCAGCAATTGCTCTACTTCTTGAAATGCTGCTTCCACCCATCTCCTTGAACTGCAGTCCAAAGAAACTAACAGACATCAATCATTTCGGGCAAGCCACATATAGTGCAACAATACAAAGTATAAAAACTATTGGATGATTTAAAATATGTTGATAACACAGATGCCAAACCTGCACAGTCGCAGCTGTGACTGTGTCAAGAATGGTGTTGGATGTATAGCTGTTTGATTTCAGCCTTATTCTTTTTGCTTCAACATCCACTGAACTCTTGGACCAAAAGGCAAAGATAGAGGAATCTAATACCTGATACAGAGACCATAAGATCAACAAAAGAAATACTAGAATTTTGACAAGTTACAAAGTCGCCATAAGGACGAGTTACTTACATCCCATCTAGTTACAGTTTCAAGGGGATATATTCTTAGTGTCCTACCAGTGTTGGGATCAAGCATCCGAATTCCATCCAAACCAACCTGCATAAGGCACAAGCAGAAAAATATTGATTAATGACTGCTGGGCCATAGTACCAAGTTATGACATGCCAAGTATACAATTAACACCCCTTTCTTAAACAGGAGTTCAATGCAAACAATTACAGGTATTGGAAACCATTATTTATAGCAATTTTAAACGTGAACATTTTGGCAACATTCCTGTTCCAGCCTGTCCATTTTCAGTTCGGTGCGAATTCACAACCATCTGTTAATTAGGTAAAAATACTTTCCAATTTAATGATTTCATTTGAACTATTGAACACTCTAACAGCACATTTCAATAACTGTTGCGATGCTAACTACACTACAACTCCATTCAGAAAATAATTGATTTAACTACAATTTCATTCACAACATATACTACATATTTTAAAAATCAACATTAGTATCCTTGCACAAGGTTCTTGCTGTTGAGCTTCTGTAAAAAGAAATGGCTGGTACTTTTTATACTGCGTTAGTTATACAAACATAACAAAAAAGACAATGTGGGGAACTTTTCCAGCATATCATTCAGTTGACTATCAGTAAACAGAACAGCTTGACTTGGCCTTTACTCTCACCAATAGGCCAAAATTCCACAATAGACCATTTATTTCACATTTAGCCTCCAAAAATGTCGTGACATCAGGTCCAGAAACACGTTCCTGATGCCTATTTGGTGAATATCCGATTCCCCCTAAAAGCACCCACTACTGGCAACTGGTTACTTGACCAAGTTCATTTACTGCTCACGACCACCTCATCCGTTGTAAAACAGCCAATGCAACCAAAGCCAGCTCTGAATAGCCGATGCTAAGCCAGAAAGCAATGCACTACTATGAAATGCAATCAATTTGCACACGGAATGGATCAATTGTATAGTTAAAGTTAGCAAAGTCCATAACACAATGTTGACAAAATTCATCTCGTTCCACCGCCTCAGAACAAGCAGAGTACCTGGCAGAGCACATCCATGGGGCTCCCAGCCCCCTCCGGCAGCAGCTTGACCCTGAACTTCTGCACCCCACCCCTGACGTCCTCTGACGTCTCTGCCTTGGGCACAGCCCTCACCACCTTGGGGCTGGCCGCACTACCCCCGCGGCCACCTCTATCGGCAGCTGAGCCAATGGACCTCCCGTAGTCATCAAACAATGCGGATCCCGAGCCCGACCTCGGTGCGGTGCCCCTGGCCCCGTACGGCTCCGGCGCGTCGCCGCCGTCGTACGCGTACGCCCCGTCGTCGGACCAACCGCCCCCGCCCCCGCCCGCGCCCGCGCCCGCCGGCTTGGGTGGGTACAGCTCCTGGCCGTAGCCGGAGCTAGGGCCGGATCCGTAGCCGTAGCTCCCCGCCCGATCCAGCGACGGGTACGGCGAGGGCACCGGGTTGTGCGGGAGCGGCGGCGCCGGCTCGTAGGGGTAGTACGGCTGCGGCGGCGCCGGTGCGGGCGCGGTGGCCGGCGGCGCGTAGTGGGAGAGGTCGGCGGGCGGGTACGCGGGGTACGACGGCGCGGGGGCGAAGTCCGCGGGGTAAGACGAGTACGGGGGCGCGGAAGCCGGGGCGGACACCGACGAGTAGGCGGCGGGAGGAGGCGCGGAAGCCGGGGTGGACACCGGCGGGTAGGCGGCGGGAGGCGGCGCGGCCGGGGAGGGGTAAGGAGGGTAGTAGGGGGCGTAGTCCCCCGTGCCGGAGGGATGCATCGCCTTCGAAGGGAGGGCCCGGATCGGGGAGTGGGTGAGGCGAGGCGAGGCGGGGCGGGGCTGGCCGAGGGCGGAGGCGACGAGGTCGTCGGAGACGAGACGAGGAAGCAGAGGAGGAGGGAGACGAGACGACCGGTGGTTGGTGGTGGCGCGATTTTGCGAAATGGACCTCCACAGATGAAGTATTTGCGGATACAGGCCTTTCCTGTGTGAGAGAAATGGTCTGCAGAGTGTGGATTAGCTCCTCAGTGATCAGCCAGTGTGCATGTGAGAATAATTGTGTTCGTGTGGCTGGGACTGGAATGAATTATTTGGATCAGGGATCGGTTGCCTCGGATTAGCATGACAGTGTTCAGCAAACTGATGCTAATGACAGTTTCAGGCTTGAAGTAATCTGGTGAAAAATGTTGCTCTGGTTGGTTGTATTATTTAATTTAATACTTGCTTTAGATACAGAAGATAGACTGAAATAGGCATTTGGAATGCTGGAAAATTTCCTGAATCCTACATTTTCCCTGTGAAGTTTTCACATGATTTTTATAGAAATTTCACAGGAATCAATTCAATTTCACGGGAAATGCAGGATTCAAGAAATTTTTCGGCATTCTAAAGGGACCTGAAAATGCACTGCTCTCTTTCCCTCAACAAACACACAATCTGCAGCTTCCATTTGCTCACCAAACACGTAAACTGCAACCACAACGAATTGCCCCACCCATGCATGTTTTCTGTCTCTGCCACCTGCTCTGCTAGTGCAAGTGGCTCTCCTTTGCTGCACAGTTACACAGGGCTAAAATACAATCTGCAACTGGCTGGCTGGCATGAGGGGCTTACATTACATATGCAGCTATGTCAGATTCAGCAACATAACCAAGAAATGAAACCATTGGTCTAGGTAAGAGAGGTCATTCATGCATTGCATCGGGAATATTAGTTCCATGCATGTCGATCGGCTCTGAGCACAAGCATATTCAAATAACAGACAATGAAGGCAACAGAAACTTCGCTGGAAATTTCTAGGCAAATGCAAGAAAAAGCAAACTTGATGCAAGGCTGATGAGGAAAGCCCAACCAAACCCTGTCCAAATGCATACACCCTACCTTTCACCACGACGTGATTGCCGAAAGAGGCAACTTGCACTATTGCTGAGGGAGTTGCTTCGGCAGGTGATAAGATATTAAACTAGTCGGTAACCATCATGGTTTGACAAAAACTATCGGTAATCAACTTGCTTAATCCTATGTCAGCACATGACAAGATTAACACTGCCCAATCAAAAGGAGAAAGAAATCACCAATCAGAGCATCACAGAAATGCATCTGGGCCAGGTAGTATTACTAACACCAACAGCTGCTTATATTGTTTACACCAATTATTATGTGATTCTAGCAAGCTACTCATTTTATTTTTTTAGTAGGGATCAGTTAGGCAATGCATATGATTATATTGTAGGCATGGAACCATGGTGATTCTTCTAAGCAAATTGCTTCCCTTAATGGAAAAAATGTTGGTATATACCTTGTTGATGTCAGAACTCTGAAGATTTGTCAAGTTGCTTTGCTGAAAGACCATGTCTGTGTCCAACTGCATTTGATCCTCCTCCATCTAGATGTTTTCAGAATAATAACACATGCTGTGCTGGATCACTCTCTACAGTTAGTTGCTAATATTTTATTTCTCATTGCTGTGTTATGTTTGCAGCTGTACAGCAGCTGATGATGTACATGTTTGTCACTTTCCATAGGGGCTGAGAGAGTAGTGATGTGGCTGGTGCTTCTTCTTTACAGGTAGACATCCTATGGTCGGCAAATACAAACATATCTTGCCCATTATTCATTACAACAAATCTAGAATGCTTGCAGGCCTTTTGTAGCCTCGATAAAAGTAAATGCACGGCAAGGTCAAAAGCTTCAAGGTGTTTCTTAATGATCAGGTGACGACATTTGCAGCTAACATTCCTGAAAACGATGTCAATTAATTCTCATCTTTTTTTTTTCGCGAGCGTGTCTGAGCATCTCGAATGCTCGCTTCGGTTTGGCCTGGCTTGGATTGGCGGATGATTGGGGATCAGAACAAGCCTTAGTTTTTTTTTTCAGAAATAGACAGATGATTTTTAAAACAAAGATCAGGACAAAGGTGAATTTAGGTTCTGGGAACAGGTGAAAATATCCTGCACAAAGATGAGGCCAAAGTTTCAGACATCACACACAGAGCTAAAGAAATGAGATCGAATATGCAAATTCTACCAAGGCAACCACTACACCTGGCCCTGCGGAAATCCTCAAGTGCTACGCTTTTGACTCATCATCTCCTGTATAAATATCTATCGTCCGAATTATTTGCGTTGCAGAAAGACCATGCTCTGAAATCTGAATACTGAGGAGAGCGCCGCCGCGTGTGAGTGTGATAAAGAAGACCACTTCCTGTGAAATATCTCTGCATGGATTGGATAGATTAAGATGGCCTATATGATCCGCTTGGTTGCATTGGGTCAATGCGTTGCTGATGATGACATGGAAATTACGATTATATATTAATTGTCGTGCAATGATCTACCGACAGAGTGAAGTGGTTTCAAAACTACGCATGCTTTTGGTTACAGTCAGCATCTGAAGTGTCATCATACAGCAACTCGACCTCAAAGTTTTAATGCTAACACACTAGTAAATATCTATGAACTCATCTATCCATGATATCTCAGTCAATGTGGAGTTAATATATAGAGGTGTAAAATTAAACTCTGAATGGGTGTGCATGGTACAGCAAGTACTGTCCCATAGTACCAGCTAAATTACAAGTAATAAGCAATGTTTTAAATAGCGGGCTAAGGTGTTTAGCGGTATATCTCTAAAACAGCTAATAGCGGAGCTATATCGGGGTATAGCGGGATATAGCGGCTAAATTGTACATGAACACAAATAGCGGCACCCTGCCTCAAAAGGCTATAGCGGGCTATAGCGGCAGCTATAGCGGGAGATTTAAAACTATGGTAATAAGACAAAGTGTTAAAGGAGATGGATCTTGGGAAAGAAAAGGAAAGGAAGGCCAGGTCCAGATAAGGCTATTAGAAAGGGATGCCCCTTCGAAAAAAAGGCTATTAGAAAGGGATGCCCTACCAAGTTCACTTGTAACATCGATCGACCTGAAAGGGATGCCCTACCAAGTTCACTTGTAACATCGATCGACCTGACATAGTACATGGACAAATCCTGCTTGTTCGTTGATCGCTTTCTCCAATATGCAAGGATATGGGAGCAGGCATATATTTATGATGAACTAAATTTCTTAAAAGAAAAAGAAAAGATTTATGAACTAAACAAAAGGAGTGGACATGTATTTACATGGTGTAATATATCATGGTGAGGTAGCAAGCATGAGGAGCACTATAGATCTCTAAGTTCATGGCCTGATGAAAATTCTTAGCATCATATCGATCTCCTGATCAGAGATCAAATCGAAGTGGTGGATTTAGTCAACTGCCTCCGTCCCAGACATGATTATTAGATGTCAATTAACAATTAATTAGCCTATCGGGAGCCGCCGCCGCCGCAGCTGGTAGGAGTACGTAATTAACAAGCATGCAGGCATACGACACAGGCTGCATCAGCATCAGCATATAAATACTCCTACAGGGCCATGAAATATATCACCGCGCGCCAGCAAGCAAAGCCATTAGCAGCTCAGTGGTCAGTGCTGCTGCCAAAGCTAGCTGAGCTGCACCCCAGTTTCCAAGCAGCAGCATAGCAAGCGCAGGAGCCAAAAGTAGAGGAAGCACTACTAGCGATTACACATATCCAAATAAGCACCCTAGTGTTGTTGCTTGTTGGTGCTCTCTCTTTCTCTCTCTCTCTATCGTCTCCTTATCTATCCGTCATGGCGGCCAACTACCACCACTACCAGATGGCGGTGCACGCGGCGGCGGCGGCGGCGGCGGCGTGGAGGGAGCCGGACAGCCCGCAGCTGAGCTTCGTGAGCGGGTGCAGCTCCCTCTTCTCCATCTCCACACTGCAGGACGACGACGACGACAGAGCCGCCGCCGTCGTCATCGCCGGCCACGCGCTGCCCTCCACGCCCGTCTCGTTCGCTGGGTTCGCCGCCGGCGACGACGTCGACATGGAGGTGCAGCAGGCCAGCGGCGACGACCGGAGGAGCATCAGGATGATGAGGAACCGCGAGTCCGCGCTCCGCTCCAGGGCCAGGAAGAGGGTCAGTACGTATACACCAAGTATTTTAGCACAGTTGCATTTTCTCTAATTAAAAAGATATGATTTTTCTACTTGTGAGTTTATTCCCAATTATGCACTGCTATCTGTGCTTATATATATGATGATGGCAACGTCAAAAACTAGCTGAAAGTCTGAAACTTCCAAATCCATGAAGTTTCCTGAAAAAATCGCATATACACTACCATATACCTATGAAAGCATATAACGCCATGCATGCTTCAAAATATGGGATTTACTATTTTTCAGGTGCCTGAAAAATGAAACCTGTTCAGGCAACGGCTCTGAACCAACAGATGAAGATGTAATGGATCTAGATTCACACAAAGAAAAGGCGGTCAAAGGACCCCCAGTTGCCTGAACAAAAGGTAGATTTCAGGCACCTGCGTTTTAGGAGAAGTGTCAAAATATTTCTGTCACTATTGCAGCCCTCAATGTTTTGGAGAACACCTTTTCAAGCTCATAAAGCATTTGGTACCTATCACGAAATAATAAAGTAGTAACGAGTATGGTACAGCATTACAGCTTTGCTCCCCATAAGATAACCTCATACTAGTACATCCCAACTCCCAATATATGCGTATACTATACTGGTACGTGACAGTGAACCTTTGGAGAGGTGGTGACTGATGACTAGTGAGCTAATTTGGTCTCTGAGTTAAAAAAGTGTGAGTTTATAAAAGTTTTAAAAAATGGAATGCGTGGTGGCTCTTTCCATCATGCATATATATTGAGTTCCTGCCAATAATTTCTTAGTCAACATGGGCTAACACATGTATATCTCTTCTCTGAGTGCCGCCAAATCCATCTTAATTACTCCCTCCATCCCTAAATAACTGTTATCGTTGGTGTATGTGCCGCAAGTTTAACTCGATTGGTAGAAAATATGTGCAACATTTGTATCTTCAAATAAATTTATTAAAAAACTAGATTCAAAGATCTTTCCAAAGATACTAATATGTATCATAAAAATTAATGTTTTTAATACATATTTAGTCAAAGTTATTTCTCAGAAAGCGAAAACGATATATATTTAGGGACAGAGGGAGTACATAGTTGAACGACACACATATATATCATCTATTGTTTCAATAACAAGTTGGATGGTTATCACTCTATCATCCCCGTAGAAAATCCCCCCCCCCCCCCCAAAAAAAAGGCTAACACTGATCATGATGAGTTCAGTTGTACCTGTTCTCCAAGCCTAAGCACAAATTCCTCAATCAAGAGAAAACAAGAAAACAAAGAAAATTCAAGCACCAAGGGCTCACACAGCGACACGAGTACGCTTGAGCAAACTTCGTTAGAATATTCCTGGTGATCATGGAAGTTTGTGATTGTTCCAGTTTTTGGATGGTATATATGCAGAAGTGCGTGATTATTATTGGTTGGATTACAGATCCAAATACCAAAAAAATTCCAAGGGTGTGTTCACTTCGCGAAAAGTAGCTGAAAAGTTACTGTAGCATCTTTCATTGTTATTTGGCAAAATTTATCCAATTATGGACTAACTAGGCTCAAAAGATTCGTCCCGACATTTACAGACAAACTATGCAATTAGTTATCTTTTTTACCTACGTTTAATGCTCCATGCATGCGTCGAAAGATTTGATGTGATGTGTGTAAGAGGAAATATTTTGGGTTGGGAGGGGGAAGTGAACGCGGCCCAAGTTGCCATATGAAAATAGGTTGTTATAACTTCAGGATCGCGTCAAATTAACCACTACAATTGGTTACGTCTTCTTCCTCGTAGGCGGCTTACGATATCTATAAGACTACATAGAAGTACAGACTAATACAGTCTCAGGGTAATGCTTATGTAGTTTGTGCTGTCTCTAAACATAAATAATTATTAAAAGGACATGTGTAACAATATAATTTGATCAAAACTAGGTCAATGAAAACCAACATCTCAACCAGCACAATCAGTCGTGCGTTGACCTGAAAATGAAAGGTCTATGTGTTAATTGTAGCTCGATTATTTTTACCAAGTGATTTGTTTGTGTGCAGGCATATGTGGAGAATCTAGAGAAAGAGGTTCGCCGGCTGGTGGATGAGAACTTGAAGCTCAAGAAGCAGTGCAAAGAGGTGCATGCTAAAACATATACTGAAAATCATGCATGTCAAAAGCATGCCTTGTTTTCTTTTGGTGGTCAATGTGATGAACACTTTTTTTTTTTTTTGCTGCACAGCTGAAACTGGAAGTAGCGGCACTGGTCCTCCCAACCAAGAGCTCACTTCGAAGAACCTCATCCACCCAATTCTGAAGGGACAAAGAAACATGAACATATATATTTGATAGTAGTACAAAGTTAAGAGAAGGAATGGTTGGACTCGTGTGTACATTTTCAGTGTCAGTGTGTGTTTGTGTGAAATAGGGCAAGGGGAGATAGATTGGGCATTATGCTATGATATCTATCTTTTCTTTTCTTTTTTAACACCCAGAGCAGTACGTCTCAAGCTTGCCAATCTACCATCCCACAAGTCTAACATGCTTTAGACTCCGTGGCGACATGAGTTCAATTAGATGCCTATGATAATCCCTGCAGGCTTCTGCGTTCACCATCAAAGCCAAGGAAAGAGACTTGGGCCAAGTTCTCCTATAAAATATAAAGATGATAAAAAAGAGGGAACTAGACTTAGCATTTTGCAGATCAAGCCAACGGAAAAACTGAGAATGTTTTAGGCCTGAAATCCGTGCCTACGGCCTAGTGCTCTTGGGCTGGACTCCACCTGCTAATTTTAAGTTGGGCTTGGTTTCCTCCGTCCAGGCCCAACCCTAGAATAGCTGTGGAGGCTTAGCCCACTGAACTCATGCTAGCATAGTTTTGCTGAGTTCTAGAGGAGACAAAGGGTTAGGCAAACAAAGTCTGCCTTGTATTTGCCTTACTTGTTGGGTTCATGACTCAAATTAGGCCTCCTAGCCGGTGCCGCAATTCGGGTTGATTAGTGTCCAATATAACACCATAGATTTCAGTACACTAGAGTGGGTTTGAGAGTTCATGTACAACTTTTTTGATCCTCTAGGGCACCGCTAAGGCGTCTCTACTGGAGTTTTCCTAGTCGAGCTAAGCCATTTGAGAAGTTTTCCTGATGGAGCTAAGCCATTTGAAAAAACATTTGGCAGAATGACTTCAACGAGTAGGGATGGGGCTAGAGGAGGAGTTGTTGGGAGTTTTTCTCTCTCTCTCTCTCGCTTCTGGTGTAAACAACTCTTGCTCCATGGGTGCTTTAGCCTTTATAGGTGCGAAGCCGTTTTTTGGAGTGACCATTTGGTAAGGTTTATCGTTTATGGAAAAGTTAAAACAATATAAAAGCTCCGAAACCATGTATAAGTATCTCATGAGAGCAAAGTCAATACAATAAATCATGACAATATATAATAAAATGATAGGAAATACATTATGCACGACGAGCCCAATATGCATACACAAGTATATAAGCTTAAAATATTAATATCGTCACGGTGCTTCTTGGCGGGCCTTCACATCGTCTTGCAGGATGATGAAGCGATCCAAGTCCTTCGTGCCACAACTTTGCTAGGAAATAAAACAAGAACGATAATGATACCCCCGTCCATCCGAACGGACAGACACTCCATTCCAAAATGCGTGTGTCGTCTGAGCGCCGCTAACACCGCCCCCACCTATCATCTGCGTCATCGCCACGCCCCACTCCGCTCTCTAAGTGCCGCCACTTCCGCCCTCCACCCGTTCTCTGCGTCGTCACGCCCACCCCACCCTGCCCTCTGTGCGCCATCGCCTAGCTTCGAGTGGCTCGTGTGCGGCGTCGCCTTCTACGCGCCGCTGAGCTCCACGTTGTCAGCTAGCTCCACGCCGCCGAGATCCGCGTTGTCGGCAAGCTCCACGGGCCGTTGTCGAGCTCTGCGTGCCGATGTGCCTCTGTTCGCCCAAGCAGAAGGAGATGTTGCTATGAAAAGCATATGTTTCGAATGTTTTCAGGTGTTTTGAGCGCATATTGTAGGTGCTTCAGGCGCATGTTGCAGGTGTTGTGTTGCAAGGAGATGTTGCTCTGGAAGCATGTTGCAAGCCTATGTTTAAATTGTTTCTAGTGTTTCATGAACAGGTTTAAGTGCTGCAGTCGCATGTTGCAAGTGTCGTGTTTACAGATGTTGCAACAATTCAATAGTAATCTGGGCATGTTTTAGTAGTACATCGCCGATGTTATAGCAACGATATTGTACATGTTTCGATAATATTCCGAGCATGTGTCATTAGTACATCACCGATGTTGCAGCGGTGGGCTCTAAGGGCATCCGTGCGGAAGCCAACATCCTCTACACGCCTCCGCCCCCACCCCGTCCTCTGTGCACCGCAGCCGCCCTCCCCCTCCCGTTCTCTGCACCGTGGCCGCGTCGCATCCCGCCCTCTGTGCATCGTCACCCAACTCCATGCAACGCTGCCTCCTACGCGCTGCAAAGCTTAGCGTCGTCGGTGAGCTCCACTTTGCCGCTGAGATCCGTGCCCAGATGCTCCGTCCCGAAACGTGTGTGCTCTTCTACCCTCTCCGCGCTACTGCCGCACCCCACCCCTCTGCGTCGTCGCTAGCCCCATGGGGAAACATAGCAGCTGCAGGGCGTCCGGACTCCGGACGCTGGCGCTAGTCGTTCCGAAACAAGAATGGTACTATTTCAGTGCACGATCCACGACATTCATCGAGTAGGCAAGTTAAGGAGCCTGGCTCATCGAAGACTACGGTCCTTGTGTAACCACACCAATGGAAAAAAGAAAATAAACTTTAGGTTAATCATGTCTGATGGCTGAAAGAACAGAACTTAATTAATTGGTTTGGGGCTAAACTGTGTCTGACCAGGATTAGGACTTTGTCGTTTTGGCATATGGTCGATTTTTCCCATTAAATTTGTGTGCCAATATATCTACACTTCTTTTATCTCTCAGGTGCTTATCTTTTTGTTGGGTGTCCAGACAACATATAACTTTATCATTGTTCGAGTAAAGAGAAAATATATGTTTTGTTATTTGTCATTTTAATCATACAAGTTGGTTGCCCGAAAATTCAGGCGCTTGAAATATAGCACTATCATATATTCATATATAATCTAAATCTCATAAATTTGGAAAATTCACAAAATGCTTTTTTTGGTAACTTTTCTCAGCAAACACTGCGACTATTGCTATGTCTCTGTCAGCGATGACCATACTGCCTATAGTAGCAAAAGGGCCTAGTATTCATCAACGCCAGGACACCGAGAGCCAGACACCCCGCCGCCGCCCAACCCGGGCGACCTCCGGTCGTCGTCGACGCCGCACTGCCGTCAGGCGTGGGGTTCACAGTCGGCGACCCTCCTCCTGCTGCTGCGCCGGCGGAGACGTTGACAGCGACCCTCATGCCTCCTAGGCAGTGGCCCGGGAAATCGCAGATGAACCAGTATCCCCTCGCCTCGGCGAGCACCACCCGGTCGTAGCCGCTGGTGTACTTGGCGCGCACGCCGTTGCCGCCTCCGGCGGCGGTGTCGCAGGACCGGTAGACCTCCTCGGTCACCTCGTACACGTCGTGCTGGGAGCTCACGTACTGAAAAACTGCACGCAGCAGAGATCAAATGGATGATGGATCAGTATGAAACTCATGCGCAAACATGAGCAGAGCAAGCGATGATGAGCTGACCTAGGACATCCCCGACGGCGAAGGCGTACTCCCTTGCCCAGGCAGCGTAGTTGATCCCGGACCCGGATTCCCAGCCGTATCTGACGTCGCCGACCACGTACTCGGCGGCGCCGGCGCGGCGCGCCGGCCACAGAAGCAGTAGCAGGGAGGCGACGGCCAGCACCTGCATCGCCATATCACTGCTGCAGTGCTGCTGCGTGGTGACTGGCGCAGGATCGGATGCTCAACTCAGCTCGTGTGTTATGACTACTTAACGATGCTTCCGCAGTTCCGCTCCAGGACGAGGCAGAGCGGCAGAGCCGACGCTGACGGCGACGGAGGACGGACATTTCGAAGCGCCGGCCGAGCTGCGTGGACATTTGGACGAGGAAGATGAGGAAGAACACGAGGTCAGCGACCTGAGGTCGCTAGGTGGATGACAATTGAATCGACGTTCGGTGGCGGCCTGGAGGTGCACGCGACGACAGAGCTCCTCGCAGCAGGCCGGCCGGATTCTGGGCCTCACACGGCAGGCCAGCCCAGCGCAGCCCAACTGCATGCTAGAAGTCTGATTTTTCTCTTCAAACTTCAAAACCAGACATTCTACTGATCTGCTCCCTCAACTCTCAAAATTGTTTAAATTACCTTCTAGCTGGGTTAGAAGTGGTTTTATTCTTGTTGGTTGCATCTCATATTAAAATGTTTTGGAAATTTTCCATATTTTCATGGATGTTTTCCAATTTTCCTAGAACTAAGCCTCTACAGATATTTTTACGAGCTTTATTTTTTTTTTGGCTTTTTTTGTGTCTCAATATATCTCTATAATTTTTCTCGGTATTTTTAGAATCCTAGAGACATTTTTATGGTTTAAAAATCTTATCAAATACTTACTTGATTATTTAACTATAAGAATGATGAAACAGTCTTGAAAACAACTTCTAACGTGGCAGGGGTTAATTTAAACGGTTTTGAGATCTGAGAGGTTAAAATATTTAATTTTAGAGTGTAAGAAAATAAAAATATACCACGACAACAATTCAGAGGGTAAAATGGACCTTTCCAAATGAATGCACTTTGTCCTAATGACCTCGGGACACGAAACTCCTTGTGGACTGTGGTCATGGATATTTAACGCTTTGACCAAAATTTAGTCAAACTTTCAAAACTTTGGCCGTCAAGGAGTTTCAGCAATTTAATCTATGAGCATAATAGGAGTTGTGTTGCAACTTATTTTATAATCTCTCATATATCTATCAAATGTTACAATTATATTTTATTAAAAATAATATTATTCCCTTCATTCTCTTTTATAAGGTGCACGCACAATCAAGATTTATACTACAAAATCTTTAACCAAAAATTTGTCTAACAATTTTAACTATCATTCTCTTTTATCACATTTGTTCGGCCTCGTTCCACCACTGAGTATGTATGTATGTCAGCTTCAGCGGGAATAGTTATCGGTATAAGTTTTCAAAGTACTTTCTGCCATTAATGAATCCAGCAAATGCCCAATCTCGTGTTGTCAATCAATCTATACAAAATTTCACATATTGATTGATGCACATGGGACATATGCGCTTAAGGGCAAAAACAACAACATTCGGTTATGTTTTCTCCTTATCCATGTTTCTTCAACGAGAGTTGTTCAATCGTTCGCAGTTGCGTATAGGTACACAATTTTTATCGACAACTTGTTATAGTTACAAAAACAGATAGACATGAGCATCACCGCCTATTTTTGTTTCCCCTTTTGAGGCCACAAGTTAGAACATTTCGGAGTCTCGTGTATTGCGTCTACTCAACAAACATCCCTAGTTTGTGCGAATGTGTATACATACATTGGTTTTGTTTCTCGAATGAGAGGTAAGGAAAGGAATTCCTTAAAAATTACTCACTCATCTTATCCATGCATATGCGTGTCGTGCGTGTCTTTTTTTCCCTACTTGTCCATCTGCGTGTCACTCAATGTCATTTTGGCCTATCTGTTTTTTAGATAATGGAACAAAGTTCTAGATTTTGGCTTATCTGTGTGTGGGCGAAATCACCGTTCTCGACTACATGTCAAATGCATGCTCGAGAGATATATATGGACACAACAATAATGTTACCCAAGCAACATGATGATATCTCCACATTGTGCCCTAATTGCTAGTCACATGTGCTAGAATGTTGTGTGCTTCCGTGTCCCTTCTGCCGTGTTGCTCTATCCTTTTCCCTTGAGTCTGTACCAGAAAGAAGCCAGCTCTCTCTTGGTGGCTTGTGGTTTTTGTTTCTTGCCTTGCAAGAGCTTCTCTTCGTTCCTCTCTGTCCACATTCCTGGATCCCATCCTATATAAGGGGAAGGGCACAAATTCATTTGGAAAAAAAATTCAAGTTCCATATACAAAGCTACAGAGGGAGTCTTATAGATGCTGCTTTGACAATCAAACTTGCTGTGAGTTCTGTTAGATTGAGAGAACAAACTGACCATACAAGACAGTGATAGCACAATTTTGTTCTGTTTGAGCCAGTGCGTCAAAATGAGACGATCACCATCACCTTCATCATCTTCGTCGTCATCATCCAGATCCATTTTTGGGATCGGAACTCGTAAGTTTATATCTAAGCGTACATGCATGCCTTGCATTCATGCATCTTACTATGGCTTGTCAATTTATTGTTCTTTTAGCAAATATTGATTGTTCTCTTAGCAATGCTGCTATTTCATTTACCAAATTAATTAATAAAACTACTGGAAATGCTCCCATTAATTGGCCATATGAACTTTATAAAAAAATGGCCATGAACTGTAGCGGGTTTAATTTCTCCCCATGCATGTTCTGTGCCCGGCAAAATGCTAGCAGTCTTTATCCTTTGAAGGAACGTTTTTGTCTTAATGCACATGTGTTATTGTTGATAAGTTCGATCTTATGATAATAATGTTTTCATCACACACAACTGCAAGATAATTAAACATGCAGTGTATTCAATTGAGTTACGAAAATGGACTCTGTTTTTGTACATTAATTTGGACTAGTTGAGTGTGAGAATTTGATGCATGCATGTATAGTCCACACTCCACACATGGTCAAGTTAGATAGGATAGTCTTTCATATGCATGGCTACAAAACTAATAAACTGTCGAGATTGAAGCATGCATGTTTTCCTTTTCCTCTTTGAAATGAGAAGCATGTTTATTTCCTTGAGTGATTGTCGTCTGCAAATTAAAGTTGCTGTCGATATAATGCTGCACACATGTCTTTCTAGCTAGCTAAGCTAAGCTAAGCTCGTTACTCCTACTTGCATGTAGAGCAACGACAATCTTTACTCAGAAAAACCATTTCTTGACGCTTTCTCCTGCCGTCCATATATACCACACGTTGCTTTGCTTTGTTCTGTTGCTTGTTGCCCTCGCTCTCATGTAATCATGTCTCATCTCCAACTCCGACTCTGATCCATCGTTGCAGCTGCTGATGACACCACCATGGAGAGGAGCAGCTCCACCCCTTCCAGCAGGACTCCGGCGAGCTCGAGGCTGCCACCGCCGCGCAGCCCGCTCGGCGTCGACGAGGAGTACGACAGCGCCTTCAAGTCCAAGTCTTTCCTGGACCTCTGGTCGCACGCGCACCGCCACCTCATGCACAGCTTCTCCTCCGCCTCCTTCAAGCTCGCATCGTCGTCCAAGTCCGGTGGCGTCAAGGACGACGGCGAGCTCGACGACGCGGCGGCGGCCGCCGCCTTGGAGCAGTCGTGCTCGTACACCGTTCTCGATGACTTCGTGCTGGAGCCCAGCCCCGAGGTGCTCGCGCGGGGGCGGGGCCAGCGGCGGCGGCGGAGGCGCCGCGTCGAGAGGCTGCTGATCGAGTACTTCGACGTGACGCAGGAGGCCTGTGAGGCGTGCTCCTCGCTCCTCGCCGCCATCGGCGCGGCGCGGCGCCACCAGCTCACTCTCCGCCGCCTGCTCCACCGGCTGGAGGTGGACAACGACGGCGGCGGCAGCGACGACCCCGCCGCCGCGAGGGACGCGGTCGCGGCGCACGTCCGCCTCGACAACCCGCTGTCGCCGGGCCGGCTCGCGAGGTTCCACGAGGTGCACGGGCGGTGCGGCCCGCTCGCGCCGCGCCTGGCGTCGGCGCAGTGCCGGCTGCGGCGGCTGGCCCGGGCGATGTGCGTGGCGCGGGGCACGGCCGCGGCGGCGTTCGTGGCGGCTTGCGCGGCCGCCGTCGTGGCAGCGGTGGTGTTCGGCGCGCACGCCGTGGTGGGCGTCGGGGCCGCGGCTGCCGCTGTAGGAGCCAGCCCGGCCACCGCCGTGCGGTGGGCCGCTGAGCGGGTGAGTTCGCGGCACTACGCGCGCGCGGCCGCCGCAGTGGACGCGGCGGCGCGCGGCGCCTACATCGTGGGGCGGGACCTGGACACGGTTAGCCGCATGGTGCGGCGCGCGCACGACGAGCTGGAGCACGGCCGCGACGTAGCGCGCATCGCGGTGCGGGGCCGCGGCGAGCGGCCGCTGATGCAGGAGGTGGCGAGGGAGGAGGCGGAGTGCGAGGAGGACCTCAGGGAGCAGCTGGAGGAGCTGGAGGAGCACGTCTGCCTCTGCCTCATCACCATCAACCGGAGCAGGAGGATGGTGGCGCACGAGATGACGCAAGGCTTGCCGTCGTCGCTGGAGGCGACGCCACCGCCGTCCCAAAACTAGCGTCAAGTTGGGAGGGTGAAAAAGAGACGACTACTTGTTTTTCCATTCAGTCATCACTTAGCTAGTTCATCATTGTCCATATGATTCTACAGTAGAAACGAGAGGAATATATAATTGAGAGCGATTCTTTTTCATGTACAGTGCGTAGTATACGAATTTTTTTTTTGTGGGAAGGAGTGTGTATGACTGAGGTACTGAGGTACTGATGTACAAGCAACTCCTTTGAACTTGTAGAGATATAATTTTCCTTTTTATTACTTATATGTTAGTTTTATTTTATCTTTTTATGTAGTATTGCAGTTAAATATGAGCAATAAATTGGTAGTTAGTGGTCAGTGGTCTTCCTTTCCTACCCTGCAATGAGAAAAAAAAACTATTATTTTAGAGATCTTATAGCTCCAGTAATTCCAGCAGTTCCTCAAATCTAGCCCCAATGAGAATTTTTTTCAGTCCCTCAAATCATAGGAGGCTTTTACATGTGCGCCATTATAAAAGATGGTCCTAACCTACATGCTACTAAAAAGTTGGAACACTCCCTGGTGCCACTCGCCCGTCTCCGTTCTGTTTGGTTTTGACTGTTTGAGCCCTGACATGTGGGACCAGGCAGATAAATTGTCCAAAATGCCCTTCTCTAATCCCTATCCTATCCTATCCTATCTCTCTGATTCTCGTTCTCCATCTCGCACGCGCACGCAGGGGAGATGCAAGGCCGCCGCCGAGCCTCCACCACAGCTGGCCCTCAACTCCTCAAGCCCGCCACCTCGCAATAAATTCAATAAATTCTTCTTCCTTTGGTTTCTGCGCCATCTGGTCGGCTAGCAGCCGGAGCACCTCTCAAATCTCGAACTCGCCGCGTGTGCGCTTGGTCGTCGGCGACAAACGAGCTCACCTCGCCGTCCACCTCCACGTCGCTATAGGCGGGGACCTTCTTGATCCCCCGGCTGCCAATCAGCTTCTGCACCCGACGCGCGTCATCCTTCCGGTTGGCATCGAGCAGATGTTGGACAGCTACACGTACACGCCCTCGTCGGCAGTGCCACCCAGCTTCTCGAGCTCGCGCACCGCGCACCTCAGCCAGCTCGACGTTGCCGTAACTCCGGCAGCCGGCATGCACGGAGCCCCACACGAACGCGAGCGGGGCCATCGGCATGGTCTACTCTCGACGAGCCCCATCGCGTTGTCGAGCTGCCCGACCCGGCAGAGCATGTCGACCGCGCAGCTGTAGTTTTCCCCGTGCCCGGGCGCGACGCCATAGCGGGGCCGCATCTCCCTGAGAAGTCGCAGCCTTTCCTCGACGTTCCCGGCATGTGCGCACGCGGACAGCGCCCCGAGCACGGCGCCACCGCCACCACAACCACTCGCTCCGCCGCTGCGCCACCGCTGCCGTGGCCGCCGTCGGTGTGCTGGCCGCCACCGCCGCGTGGGACTCGTCGCCGGAATCGTAGGAGGAGGTGGCGGATGAGGACGCGTTCTTGGACGCTGGACGTCGCCGAGGCCGGGCTGCCAGGGCCATCGCCGGCGGCTACGGGAGGCGATCCGCGACCTTGTCGAGGACAAGGACTGGCGCGTCGTCCACCTGCTCGAAGTTGGTGGTGGCGTCGGGCCCGCGCAGCTGGATGGCTGCTGAGTCATACACCTTGGAAGCCACACCCGCACCCGCACACCACGGGTCGTGGATCTCCGTCGAAGGACGCCGTCGGGCTTCCTCTTTCGTGCAGGGAGGACTAGCCTAGTCCCGAGGACGCTGCGACCCTCCCGGCCGGCGCCTCCTCATTCACCGCCCGCTCCAGGCGGATCTCCTGCGCGTCGCTTCCCTCCCCTTGGCCGGCGCCGCCGACGGCGCCACCTTCACCGCCTGGGAGATGACCTCGACGTGCTCCGTCGGCCTCACCCGCCGCGAACATCTCCTCCTCCATGGGCCACATCACTCCGCTCGCATTTGACTTCGCCACCAAACTTGCCCCTCGCCGGACCCTACAGGCCCCTGCTCATCCAGCCCTCGCCGGCCCAGACAAAGGGCATTTGAGAACTTTTCCAACGTAGTTCGACACCGTTAGATGAAAAAGTGGACGGAATTACGTGGGGGAGGGGACAAGAGATAAGGTCAGTGACACTAAGGTGCGTTCGAACTTTTAAGTGGCATATAGGTCAGGACCATCTTTTATAATGGTACACTGATAAAAGCCTCAAATCATAGCCTCGCACCCCTTAAAAAAGGAGAGACCTCTCCTTCCTCAATCTACTAGTTTTATCATTGGGGATTGAATTTTTTCGTTGTGCTAGAGAGAAGACCTTCAAAATCTTAAAACACGTTTTGTATCTCTCTCAACAACTAATTTTTAGGGTTGGAGTTTTCTCCTACTACTGTTGGAGATGCTATGAGAACGTCTCTCCCGTATTCTAATCCTCTTTCCCTTATTGGATTAGGAGTGAAGGATATACGTACAATGCACAGATGCATGCAAATACAGATTTATCCGATGTTAGAAAAGGCAGAGAAGATGAAACCAAAATACTACGATAGAGAGATTTTAATAATCATAATAATCAATAATATATAGGGAGACAGACGTAGAGAACATTCTACTTGCCAATAATTGACAAATCATGCTTAACAATTGTACATACACTAGCCAAAAGTAACAAGTATATTTTGTTATAAAAAGAAACTAATTAAGCATTTTTTGTTCACTTTACAATTTTAGTCCAGGGATGTCTTCGTGCTGTGCTGGGGAGAGGAATATCGTATGATCTATTTTAAATACAGTACCAGACAATCTATATAAAGTTACGAGTAGCTCACATCCACGAGATAGATGTTGCCAATAAGGTAATAACATATTCTTCCACACATACACCTATTTGTTAGATACGGATTATCCATATCCGGATGGATTCATAAAACTAGTATATGTCCTTAAAAGTTAGTTTAGGAAATTATCCGTAGTACTCCTCTTGCTTAGGGCCATAAGGGTTGCCCCAATCTAGAATTTAGGATTGTTTAATTTCTAGTCATAATTAAGGTGTCAACTGAGTAAAATGGTGATGTGGCATTGAAATCTAAGGAAGAGAGAAAATAAAATGATTTCTTATTATACTATAAACTATGTTTACGTGGAAACCAAGATATGATAAGTAAATGGTAGAAGAGAGAAGACACGTGATTGGAAAAAAAATATTTTGAAAAAAATCAACCATCGGGTGTATTATTTTTATGTATAGCGTCTACTTAACTTAGTAAGTATATAATAAACATCTTATAATTCCTATGTTGAGAGTGCTTTAGACAGCACCATTATAAACTGATGCATTAAGCCAAAATTGTTCCTGCTTCCACATTCATTCATTGATCTGAGGCTGTTGACATGTTATTGCCACCGGGTAGAAATTTGTGACCTTGCAGTTACATGGTTTTTTTTTTCCGGCTCCTTGATCTCCAAACAGTACTTGTACCGCCAGATCTAACTGCACACAGGTGGATGCTATTGCTGGCATTGCAAAAAAAAAAAAGGGATACCAAAAGTTGGAGATGCGGGGTATCGATCCCCGTACCTCTCGCATGCTAAGCGAGCGCTCTACCATCTGAGCTACATCCCCTTTACGTCGCTTTCAAAATGAGAAGGCTGATGATGTTTTTATCTAAACCCAAAATAAGCACAGAACCTATTTGTTAACAATCAGCTTTCACGAAAATTTATTTCTTAACTCTGAATATACATCCTACATCTATGGAAATCGAGCAAAACACCACCCCAAACTACAAAACTAGGTACTTAATAACACCCATAGAGATAGAGTTACAAGCAGTTCCTTTGAACTTGCAGAGAGTTCATTTTCATTTTGCTTTTTGTTAGTTTTATTTATTTATGTTGAATATATGAACAAGTGTATTGCAGCTAGATATGAGATATAACAGGTAGTTAGGGATCGAGTTATATAGTTTTGTATTTGTGGGGCTAGGTGTGAAAATGGACCATGAATCGGAACTAATATAAAGACCGATTTTAATAATTGGATAAACTTCTTGAAAAAACTCGGGAACCTGCTCTAAGGGTGTTTCTCTTATTTTAGTACAAAGTGTAGCTTTTGGAGCTTTTACTGGCTTTTTGAGCTTTCAGGACAAGCAAAAGCTGCTAAAACTGAAGCTCCCCAAAAGGGGCCAATATCTGCATACACAGAGAATATACTTGTTAATAATTAAGAAACCATGCTTAACAATTGTACACTAGCCACAAAAGGTAACATGTATATTTTTTTTAT
Organism: Saccharum hybrid cultivar R570; assembly: GCA_038087645.1. Classification (NCBI taxonomy): domain Eukaryota; kingdom Viridiplantae; phylum Streptophyta; class Magnoliopsida; order Poales; family Poaceae; genus Saccharum; species Saccharum hybrid cultivar. Next base: position 7,676,471 of record JAQSUU010000297.1, on the reverse strand, counting down.
AAAAGAAAACTAGTTAAGCAATATAGTTCTCTCTATGATTTCAGTTTAAATATTTGTTTGTGTTGGATTGTAGATAGGAATATTGGATAATCTATTTTAAATACTGGACAATCCATATAAAGTTACAAGTTATCCATATCCATAAAATAGATGTTGCTTTATGTCCTTAAAAGTCGGATTTGGAAATTATCTGCTTAGGGCTTGAAATACAAGACACTACAGTTATAGATTGATGCGTTAAGCTAAAATGTTTGTGCTTGCTTCCACATTCACTGATCCAAGACCGTTGACACGTTAGTATTGTCACTGGTCTCGTAGTAGTCTAGCTTTCTGAATTCTTTTCTGACGGCGTGGCAAAGCATAAGATTAGAAATCTGTAATTTGCAGTGACATGGCATGTTTTTTTAGAAGTCTCAAACTGCACACGGGAGGGGATGTTGGCATGCTGCAATGTGCGCTAAAAAAAGAGACAAATAAAGCAAATAAAAAAATTTAAAAAGAGACAAATGAAGCAAATAAAACAATAAAAAAAAAGAGACATATGAAGCAAATAAAAAAACAAAAATGAGAAAATTGGAGATGCGGGGTATCGATCCCCGTACCTCTCGCATGCTAAGCGAGCGCTCTACCATCTGAGCTACATCCCCTTTGTATTTGTGGAGATTGGTACATACTATTTGAATGTATTTAAAGCTCAAACTTTCATGGAATTTCAATCTGAATCCTAAACCACGTGCTACAGCACAATAAATTGCAAACTTGTGTCGACTTGAAGAAGAGAAAATGGAAGGGTAGTGAGAAGTATTGTCTTTGTGGGGAGCTGGAAACGGTAGATCATATTTTTGTGGGCTGCATAATGGCTAAAACTATTTGGACTTGTTTTAAAGAAGTGCTTTGGTTGGGATAGGATACTAAGGAGTTTAAAAGATATCTGGGAGGGGGTGATCAGTGGCGGAGCTCGTCAAATTCAACGCCTAGGGCCACTATATATAAGGGTCTGTTTGGCCACGTTCTGGCTCTGCAGCAGCTCCTGTGGCGGAGCCGCACCAAATGCGCCAGCCGGAGGAGCGCTTCTGCGCGTCCGCCAAAGGAGTCGGAGCCCTTTTACACGTACAGAGGCGGATAGCCGATTTGTGACTCTGTCGCTCTGGCTCTGGCTCCTGCGATGGAGGAGCGTGTGGAGCCCAGCCAAATGGTCCCTAAGTATGTAAACCACCCGTGATCTGATTAAGAAAACTATTTTAAAAGTGCTCATTAGATAGACCAATACTATATGGGTCGTGATAATTAAGAATAAGTATATGTTCTAATTTTCTCAAAATGTACACACTTGATGGGGTATGTGACTGGATAAAAATTGAGAAGCAGAGTTTTCTTTTGGTAGTAGTGCCTAATTTTGATGTGTCTTCGTTCAGATTTTCCCTTCATGGAAAAAACTGACGCGAAAAGTCTTATGACTAGCTAGCCGACAAGGATTGTTCAGTCTTGCATGTAAGGGCCTGTTTGGTTTGGGTGTTAAAGTTTAACAAACACTGTACCACTTTCGTCTTATTTGACAAAAGTTTCCAATCTTGGACTAATTAGGCTTAATAGATTCGTCTCGTAAATTACTCCTAATCTGTGCCGACATGCATGCAATTAGTCTACATTTAGTACTCCATGCATTTGAGGGAACATTGATGTGACGGGAGTTAAACTTTAACCGCTTGAAACCAAACAGACCCTAACATGTGAATCTTGTGATTAGCTGGGTGCTCACCGTCGGGCCCCAGGCGTTTGGCTCCGGCGATCGCTTCAGGCCGCGGCGCCGCGCGATGCGCCCCTACGGCACACGGCAGTGTGGTCTCCCCTGCGCTAGGTGCTGATGTAGTTGTGCGCCCTGCAGCCCGCGCGAGGTGCCGAGTATGGAGCACATGCGTCGGTGCGTGGGCGTAACTCCGCCGGTCGTCGGCGCCGGAAGGCTAGCTGGAAGCGCGACTAGGGTTTTGCTCCTCCTCTGCCAATTAAGAAGTGCGAGGATGGAGCACAGGAGCAGGAAAAGGCGAAACGGAATGATGCAGTCACGCGCAGCGGAGAGAAAGCCAGCGACTCCGTGCACAGGCAATGGCAACAAAAGACTGGGCTGGGCATCTAACTCTTGTGCTTTCTCGCTGGGCCGACTAGGGTCACTGCATCATATCTACAGCTGGGCCATGAAAAATTGAAAGGGCTATAAAGGGGGATTTGGGCCACGCCTAGGGCCGTGGCCCTAGTGGCCCTAGGCCCAAATCCGCCCCTGGGGGTGATTATCGATTCAAAGTCACAACTATCATATCAAATTATTGTTTACACAAAAGTTTTCTGGGGCTAATGGACTAGGAATAAGAATATAAGATGAGCATTCAAAAGATTTTCCCGGGGCCTTCTAATGAGATTTTCCACAACATTCTGCAGTTGTTACAGAAATGGTATGGGCTACTGAAGGAAGGCGACAACAGGTTCTTGGAAGGCAAGATTTTTTTTATCGGGTACAACTTGACGCTTATAACCTACACACTCCACACTCACACCACACGCACACGCGTGCACGTCCGTACACATGTAAAGAAGGGATTGAGAGGCTCTTTAGCCTCCGGTGCGTAAGAAACACGTATTACCATCGAACGCGCGCGCATGCGTGTACCCTAAAATTTCTGAAAAATTTATAGAAAAAGGTGTGACACCAAGGTTTGGTCTTTGGTGGGTAGGGTCCCACTGGACAGCCCTACCACTGGACCATAGGCTCATTCGCAGAAGGCAAGACTTTGATCATAAGGAGCTGGCTGGAGGGATTTTCAAAGCTAACTAAAGACATGGAGGTGGAAGGGATTTTGTCATGTGAAAGCCTGTTGGCTATATCAAACGTGTAATTTTTGCTCTTTGGGCAGTCGTTTAGTGGTGTTTGTTGTCGTTTGTGCTTTCTTTGTAAGTTGGCCTCGCCAGCGCGTGCGTAGGTGGTGTTTGAACTTTGTGGATTTGTGTTGCTTTCTATAAAAGCAAGGGTTTTGTTCGTCAAAGAAAATCGGATGAACACCACCCGAAACCTACAAAACACGGTGCCGACCACTATGCAACTATCAAAACCAAACAAAACATCATCCCAAGCTTGTGTAAAGTAGTTACCAGGTGGTTTTCTATTGTCTCAAACAATAAAAACTTGCTGAATTTCTAAAAAAATATAACTAATTTATTTTTTAAAAATATATGAAATTAGTATCGATTTTTTATAAAAAAAATTATATCTGTTAATAATCTAGTTAGAGTTATTTGGAGTGCATTGATTTATGTTTCTGTTATTTTAGTGCCGTAGTTGTGTTCATTATTTATTGAAATTATCATTTTGCGTTGTATAATATATAGACTGAGTATATAGAAAGATGTGGAAGACTACACCATATGTCCATATGTCACGTATTCCATACCCCACCACATGTATAGATCCTATTTGGGCATTTGCACAACCATCGCTTTATGTTCGTTGCTTGATTGGGTTATAGATTTCAAACCAGGCAGTGTCTCAAAAACATCATGCAATAAACATTAAGCAAAGCTCAAAATGACAATTTAAACAAGTAACGAGCATGACTACGAACAATGAAACATTAGGAATGTGAACAAATAAGGTCCAAATAACTCAAAATACAACAACAACAACAACAACAAACAACAACAACAACAACAACAACAACAAATGGATACCATTTTTAGAAAAACATCAGTACTAATTTAATATTTTTCTGATTAAATAAATTTAGCTATGCTTTTTGAGATATCAAAGCATTTGTTACTTTTATAAATTAAAATGGAAAACCGCCTTACAAAGTTACGAACCACTTTGACTGTTTTGAGTTAGTGTTTTGTCCGTTTTCAACTGTTGCAGGGTGTCTGGTATCTAGTTTTATAGTTCAGGATTGAAAACCGGGCCGCTGTACAAGTTGGAGACTAACAGGAGGATCTAGGCTTTTTTTTTTTTTTTTTTTTACGATGGAGCAATAGACAACAAGTCCTTGACATTGGGTGGTCTGAACTCACAACAACAAGGCTAGGCTCATTTCCTGCATTCTCTTCCTTGTAAAACCAACGTTTTCAGATATGGCTCCATTCCACAAGCACTTATGCTTAAGTATATAGATTACCAAGTTCATTAGCACTGACACGCATCATCAATACACACAAGGAAGAAAAAAAAAGGCCGGCAACGCTGACATTACAAGTTACAAGCAGAGGTAGTGGCTGGGCTGAGCACGCGTAGGCGGGCAGCTAAACTGACAGGGATGATCCACCAGCAAAGCACGCCACGGCCGACCACTTGAACTCGGCCCAGCCCATGTGGCCGCGCCCTTAGTCTAGTTGAACTGCAGCCTGCTCGCGTACGTCTGCCCGAACGTCCACGACGGCGGCACGACGTCGGCGAACACGATGGTCTGCCCATCATCGGCGGTGACCCGGAACGAGAGCCCCTGGCCGTTGAGGTACGCCAGCGACTGCCAGTTGGCGCCCCAGTTTCTCGACATGGGCATCCAGCCGGCGGTGCGGGTGCCCATGACGTCCATGGCCAGCACGGCGCCGGCGCCGGCCACGTTGGTGACCAGCACCAGCTCGAAGTAGTCCCGGCCGCTGACCGTGAACCGCACCCCGCCCTGGTAGACACCGATCCGCTCCCAGGCCGGCTGCGCCATGTCGAAGTGCTGCCGCGGCGGGTTGCACCACCCGCCACCGTCCGACGCCAGCGCGTAGTTCGGCGGGCAGAAGTTGGTCGCCGTCACGGTGACCGACGCGCCCCGGCCCCGGCGGCACCACCGCGGGTCCGTGGCGGCGTCGCAGACCAGCCTGTAGCACTGCCCGCACGACGCGCCGTCGTTGAACAGCGCCGTGCTCAGCGCCGCCGTCCGCGTCCCGTACCCCTGCGCGTACAGGTTCCCGTACCCGCACGCGCCGCCTGCATGCGTGCGTGCACCGGACGCGAGCGAACGCAAGGCGGCGGCGGCGCGTCAGTCGTCACGATGGAGACGAAGAGATGGAGCCTTTACATATATAGAAACGTACCCATGGTGCCGGACGCGTCGCTGCCGCCGTAGAACGTGGCGCTGCCCTTGCTCCAAGCGGACGGCGCGAACGCCCCGGCCGGCGAGGCGACGGCCAGCGCCCAGCCGACCACCAGCGCGGCGGCTGCGGCGGCCTGCAGGTAACCGTAACCGTAACCACGCGCCATCGCCGGGCGACGACCGATCAGGCGATCAGGAAGCGCGGCAGAGCAGAGTAGACCTCCGGTGGCCTGTCTGTACACAGACGACGAAGCTAGCGGCGGTGAGCACTGAGCCGTGCAAGCGCAGCTGAGAAGGCGGAAAGGCCGGCCGTGTATATATGGTGGCAGGAGGCCGGCCGGCGATCGCACACGCATGCGAAATCAGATGGGAGGCGCACGTGCATGTGGCTGCAAGCCCTGCTGCAACTGCAACTGTGCGAGGCGCTGCACCGTGACTTGTGCGGCAGCAAGCATGGCAAGACGGGCGGAGGAAGCTACGGCATGTGCCTCTATCGGCTATCCACGAGCCGATAGGCCAAATAGGGTCTTGTCGGTCTCCCAGTTGCCGATAGGAGACCTATCGGTCAGCCAGGAACCGACAGGATACAATACTCCCAATTCATATGCTACATTTGCAATTATTCATTAAAAAAAGTTATTAAAAAAAATTCTGCGATTCTGCACCTCCTGCACCAAGGCCAGGGGGAGGACGCGACGCCTCCGATCTGTCCGTCGGTGCGTCCGTCGCATGTTCTGGTTCTGCTCGCCGGAGAGCAGGGGACCCACCGGCCTGGTGCTTTCTCGGATCTTGTTCCTGCCTCCCCTAGCTGTGTTTGTTTCTGCAGCATGGAAATGGAATGGCCCGGACAGGATACAGTGGGGCGGCCAAGCGAAGCGCATGGCCAATCAGATCAGTCGGCTGGCGGGATTGCAGCCTGATTACCCTAAAAATTCCATTTTTAATTTGCTGACATGACATGAAACGTCCGTCCCCTGATCCCAAGGAGGAGAGATCGAATTGGTATTGCAGATAGGAGGAGTGCAGGCTGGTTGTCTTCAGTAGTTCAGTTCTTCAGACTTCTTCAGTCACTTCAGTTACTGACAGGAGATTGGTTCATCGTTGATTGGTGAAAGGTTCGAAAACAAGTACGTACCAGAAACCGATCGATCTTCTTCCTTGCTTGCCTCAAAGAGTAGTAAGACTTTGTGGCTTGAGTGAAGTTCAGGCTTTGCGATTGACTTCACTCATTGCATGCAAAAGCACAAGCAGTGCCATTTTGACTTGAGATCACGGAAACTCAACATGTTAAGACAGCAAGGACTTGCAGTGGCAGTGCTTGGCCGTCGTCTAAGCAATGTAGCTTGGACGATCGACGCACAATGATAATTGCACGGCACCGCATGCAACTGGATTATAATCTAGTACAGTAATGAAACGAAACTGGTTGAGTGAGATGCGGCTTTCGGCATGTTGAGATAGCAGTACTATAGTAGTACCCGTACCAAGTTTTTGGCTTGTGTTCAGGCCTGTGTTTTTATATCTTCATATATAGGCATTAGAAATAAGGGCGCAGAGGCACATGGATGTGCAAGTGCACAATGCATAGCAGCCGCCGTGAAGCTATCCCGTTTCACATTTGGGCTCCTGCAGCCTGGCTTTTCAGTGAATGCTTGGGGATTACACAGTTTCTCTGAATAAAATATCAGACAACCGGCATGGCGACATGTTGTGTTCTGACACATCGATCATGATCCAATTCTTGGGGTCAGAATTCCCTGTTTCTTATGTAGAACAAAAGAAAAAGGTTTTTTTTATGGGTTTCTACCGATATAGCGCCCAATTTGATGATGCTCTAGTTGTTGCTGCTGCTTTTTTTTAACAAAATGGAAAAGGGCTTCCGCCTCTGCCCAAGAACGGCCCATGCATTGCTGCTTCAACTCAAAATAACCAAAGTGTGAACAGTAGTTGGTCTACGGCGCCTAGTCTAGGTTTAAGGCCAATCAGCTGGAAGTGACTTAACTGCGGCAGCCTTTTAGGCCATTACCTAAGCTAATAGACTCACGATGCTTTAGATTATCACCATTGTGGTTAAGTCAAATCCTGTTTTCTTGAGCCGTACCTATTGTACTTGTAAAGTCCTGCGCTGACTTTGGTTATAAACATTCGTTACAATACAATAGACTCTTGGGTCTTGGCATTACCTATTTTATTTGTGTGCGCTCTTTTCTGCGTGAATTCTTAGTCTCTCTTAATAATCCCTGAAAAACTCAAACGCGCATTAATGATTAATGTACCATGAAAGACGAGTGAAGGTGGCTGTTAGTGTTGCGCTGAGATAGTGAGATGTATCCTGTATTTGTGGACTCTGGTTATTGATGGTTGTACAAGTGTAGTACAGAGTTGTGAGTTCAAAGTGCTTCTGGATCTGTTTTTTCGTTGCTAGACAGAAGCCTATGCATGATCTTGCATATCACCTGAATTTTGTTGGTGGATGGAAATGGCTATTACCCTGTAATCCCTGATATGTTGCATGGTGTTGCCCTAAAATCAGGTCTGTAATCAGGTAGTAGGTCTGTTTGAACTTCCTCTTTGAATTACAAATAAAATCAGCAGTTAGAGACTTTGGCTTTGGCTTGAGTGAAGTTCGTTCAGGCTTTGCGATTGACTTCACTCATCACTGCAGGCACAAGCAGTGCCATTTTGACTTAAGATCACGGAAACTCAATATGTTAAGACAGCAAGGATTTGCAGTGATTGGCCGTCGTCTAAGTAATGTAGCTTGGACCATTGACGTCGGCGCACAGTGATGATTGCACGGTGCCGCATGTAATGAAACAAAGTTGGTTGAGTGAGATGTGGCTTTCGACATGTTGAGATAAGACTACCATACCAGTTTTTGGCTTGTGTTTTTATATCTGTAGGCATGGGAAATTAAGGGCGCAGAGGCACATGGATGTACTCGTACAATACATAGCAGCCGCAGTGAAGCTACCCCGTTTACACAGTGAGTACTTAGGGCTTTCACATTTGGGCTCACGGAACCTGGCTTTCCAGTGAGTACTTTGAGGTTTACACAGTTTCTCTGAATCAAATATCAGACAACCGACATGGCGACATGTTGTGTTGTGTTGTGTTGTGTTGTGCCACATCGATCACGATCCAATTGTTGGGTGAGAACTCCCTGATCTTATATATGGAAGAAAAGAAAAGGAACTATAAGGTTTGTACTGATAGAGCGGACGTTCATCATCTAATCTGATCTGATATGACACCACACGTAGTAACAAGTGACCATTCAAGAGAGAACTAGAGAAGGCTTGTCTGTCTGCCTGCAGTCTGCAGTTTTCATTTTCATTGCGGGTACTGTAAGCAAAACACAGTGTAAAAGACTAGACACTCAAGGGCAGAGGATACGTGCTGTGTCTGTGCGCGCGCCAGCTGCATGCGTTCCGGCAGACGGATTTGATTGTGCCGCTTTCGGTTGCTGAGCGCGCGAACTGAACCCGCTTCCGGATCGGATTTCCTTGCCATGCCACACGTAACGCCACGGGCGCGAGAGGGAGGGAGCGACCTGCTCATCAACTGGATCCGATGCTGATACGATTGCGATAGGGGCACGGCAATATATAAAAGCCACACGTAACTCCTCTCTTCCCTTCCTTTCCAAGTCCATCTTCTAACAAACCAGATCTCAACAGCCGCAGGCCGCAGCAATGAAGAGGAAGACGCCGCCGGAGCCGGCGGAGGAAATCACCAACAAGGGGACAGGCACGGAGAACAAGGAGCCGAGCGCGTCGCCGGAGGGAAGCCATATCCTCAAGCTCAAGAAGGAGGCGTTTGCGGCCGACGGGCTCTGGAGGGAGATGTGGGATGTCCACCGGCATCTCCGCCGAGAGGCTTTCCACCAAGTCCGAGACATTCCGTCGAGAGTACCTTATGAGGAAGTACATCGATGGCAAGTGGGCGGACTACCGGAACGTCCTCGTCAAGCAGTACGATCTCTTGGGCTATGCGGAGGACGAAGGCGAGCTCACCGATGATGAAGATGATGATGTGGTCAAGATGAGGTCATTAGCTATTCGCTAGATAGCTCAGGAAGCAAAGGCAACACCTAGGATTTTGTTATCTGTCTACGACCTTAGGATGATTTTGAACACTTAAATAAACTTCATTGTCCTAACCAACATGCAGATCGTGTACAAAGCTCAAATAGCAGGGTTTCCCATCTAGGACGACACCAATTGAGCTCTTATAAGCAAATCTAATGCATATTTATGGATTCTGTCATTTATTTCCTTCCAACATATCCTCAAAAAGTTGTTAGCGCAGAATGAGGAAACTAGAAATACTCAGTGCGTTCTGAGTGGTTGAATGATTGATGCTAGCCTAAAGCTTGAGCAATTCTGAGTTACCAGCGCGACGTCCGGACGCCGCTCCAAATATCGGATGTTCCGTCAGATGACAGTGCACATGGCTCGCGCATGGCCCACACTGCTTCCCGCCCTGTTCGCCGTGCCGACACGCATGAAACCATGTGGGTCCCAGTCACTTGCCCCACCTATAGATGTGCATCACGGATGCGTTTGCTAGCCTCAGGCGCCCGGATGGTGACTCACGGCGATGCCCCAGCGGCTGCGGCAGCTGGGTCCTATTGTAACATGTGCAACAACACATCTATCCTTGAAACATCTAGATGAAACACTTGAAACATACGTTTGAAATAGCTAGACACTTGCAACACACGTTTGAAACACTTGCAAACACCTTAAAAACATTTTTTTTGCGAATTACATAAGTACAGACGCAGACGCTCAACATGTACGCACACTCACCTCTACGAACACACGTACGCAAACACCTCCGAAAGACTGTGCCGACATATCTCAAGCTGGACGAAGTCACCGCAGGCGCCTCGCTGTCGACGGGAACGTCGCCTACCACTGAAAGTACAACGCCGTTAAATTCTAAAATAAATTCAGAAAAATGCGAGCACACATGCTAAGTTGAAGACTTGAACACGGGTGGGCAGGTTCCACCACAAGGAACCTAACCCCTGAAAACACCTGAAAACACTTGCAAGCATATGTAACATTTAGATGAACACTTGCAACATACATATGAACATCCTCAAACACTTGAAACATACGCTTACACACATGCATGTATATGCAACATCCAGATAAAACATTTGAAATGTACATAGAAAACACCTAAAACACTTAAAACATATGCTTACAACATGAAACATACGCTTGCAACATGTGTATATAGCCATTGCAACATATGAAACATCAGATGAAACGCTTAAAAACATATGTCTATAACATCTGAAACATACGGCATCGCCGACGCCCATGGTCCGCCGCGGCAGGAAGCTCAGGTTGGTGGTGGCGCGTGGCTCCCTGTCATGGTATCTTCGGCCGGGGGTGACCTTCTCCTGGTGGTGGTGGCGGCGCGGTGAACGCTGCTGCCATGACAGGCGAGGCAGAGTGGGGAGATATATTGTTTTTAAGAGAGAGAGAGGGGGAGACGTAGAGGTGAACATGCAAGCATGTTGGTCTGGTAGCGCGTAGGCCCGAGAAGGTAGCGTTGCGTTCGGACGGACAGACACCCGCGTCTAAGCATTTCCATAAGCAATTAGGACTGTTGTCAGGGTGCATGGAGAAATTCTCATACTTCCGTATTGGTTATTGTTCAAGCAGTTCTCTTTGGAAACAAATCAGAGGAATGAAGGCGCGGGAGCGACGCAACGTGGTGTGGAAACTGAAATCGGAGAAAAAACAATGCCCAGACAGCATGGGTTTTGAGGAAACAAAACGTGCATTTTGTATGGTTTGGGAGTTTTTTACTCTATATCCTATACATATAGGCTGTTTTTTTTGTTAATTAGGTGCGGCGCCAGTTTTTCTCTTGTTATTATGCCCGGAGAGCGATCGGGGCAAGACGTCGATCACAGGTCCCTTTGTTACTCTATATCCTATACATATAGGTTGTTTTCCAAGACCGCAAATATAGTGCTAAAACTTTGTTTAATTTTTTTAAGTATCTTAACGATCTTAAATAAAAAAAACTCAAAACTAGAAAGTTGTAGATCTCGTCGAGAGTTATAGTTTTATATAAAGATCACCTTCATCCGAAATCATATGAAAATTTTATAATTTTTCTAAAGTTGCGTCTTGCCGTGCTAGTCTGGATGGTGCTGCGCTACAGTTCTGCCGCGCCAACGGCAGTGGCATGGCAAGGATTTCCACATGAAAATTGCTATCCGACGTGGCAGATCGTGCCACGCCGATGCATGTGGCGCGGCAGCGTGTTTTGGCCACACCACGGACTTTGGCGCAACCAAAAGGGTTGATTTGAAAATAAAAAAATAACGGTGTTAGATTTGGAATTTGTTTAAAAAAAGGTTAAAAATAATATAAAAAAACATGTCCCCCGAGATGCTTTCTAGCAGGCCCGCGTCGTTCCGTGGAAGTACATCGATGGAAGGAAAGTGGGCGACTACCTGAGCGCCCTCGTCGAGCAGTATGACCTCTTGGGCGATGCGGTGGACGAGGACGAGCTCACCGATGGTTAGATGTTTCTACCGTGCTCCGTGTATAACTAATAAATTTTTTCAATGCATGATTTTGTTATCTTTCAAATGACCTTAATTAGAGGTGGTTTTGAATACTTAAATAAACTTCATTGCCCCCTGTCCAACGTCCCAGCAGAATGTGCTGTCCGATTTTGTTGCTGCAACATATTATGCTGGAAAAACATTTTTGAGGTTATCATATCAACAACAAACTCTTGTTCTGCTCGGGACGACACCACGTTATATATGCTACCCCAAGAAGAAGCAAAAGTCACTGCGAGCGCGAGAAGCGCTACTCCCCGCCGCCTAAGCTTTGCTTGCTTCACGGAGTGGTAAGACTTCTTCTTGAGTGTGAAGTTCAGCCTTTGCGATCGATTGACTTCACTCACTGCATGCACAAGTAGTGCCATTTTGACTTGAGATCACAGAAATTCAGCATGGATTTTTCCATTGCATGCAGTGGCGGAGTGTGGACTGAAACAAGGACCGGCTAAAAAAATTCAATGACAATTGTAGTAGTATAGTAGGTAGCAGCAATATGATGTAGTAGTAGGTAGCTTAGCAGGAGTTCAACCTTCCAAAGAAAAGGTAAATATATATAACTGAAAACAGGAAGACACCTTCCAAACCAAAGAACGGGGCTGCTTCTAAGAGTCTAAAATTCAGAAACTGAAAACAGGAAAGGATTGCTGATGGTTTTCACAAGTTTTTCAGCAACCTAGATAACTGAAAATAACACTGATGTTTCAGACAGCTAATACATGAACTAGATAGCTAACAGAAAACAGGAGACTTCATCATTTCCAGAACTGCACAAGAAGCTGTTTATCTGAACTTCTATTATCTGAATAGAAACAGATATCAAGCAACATGCTATTATCCAGTGAAAAACTGTGATCAGTGTGACTGCAACATGACTTTGCATGCATAATTATATTTGACGGTTAGCTGCTTTGCTCCACTTGCTGTTGCCTGCTGAAATGAGTTGCTGAAAAAATATCCTGCTGTAGGGAACAGATGTAGCAACAGCTGTTGCAAAACAAAAACAAAAAGCAAGCTACAATGCTGCTGTTTTATAAACTGAACTGACTTGAAAAAAACAGCCCTCGCGTCATCCTCCCGAGGGCGACCCGCCCGCCTTCACCGCAAGGCCGCCGTCCCAGGCCAAACTCGGCCGCCGCCGCCGCTCCGGCTAGTGGTGGCGGTGGCCAGCTGCGACGCTCAAAAAGGGCTCTCGCAGCAGCCTCCACCTCCCCCCTTCCTCCCTCCTCCCACTCCTCTTCCTTGTGAGAGCTCAACAATGGAGCCGGCAGTGACCAGTGAGCTGCAAGCGCCGGATCCGGGTCCTCTGAGGCCGGATCCGGCAACCCCCACATCGGATCTGGTGGTCGGCAGGCAAACAAGAGCTATGACCGGCGGCCATGCTAGCACGGTGACCGGCAGTGCGTAAACGAAAGCCTCGCGGCCGGGCGCGCCCATGCCTTGCGCCAGCCCGTGGCACATGTGCGCCCCACGGGTGCTCCTGCCGCGGCTGGCTAGGGACGCCGCGGACGTCGCGGGGCTCACGGACACCGGCCTCGCCCTCCCCCGCAAGTCACGGCGTCGCTGTGCGTCGCCAACACGCTCCTGCTCTGCCTCCCGAGGCGTGCACGGGGGCGTGGCGGTCTTCGGCGGGGGGCCGTTGGCCTCATCCCAGTGTCGACGCCGGGCACATGGCCTCTGGGTGCCGCTGGATCTGACACGACCGGGCGGCGCTCCACCAATAGGCGGCCGACGCCATGAGGTACCCCCTGCGGGCGCTAGCCAACGGGTCCGCCCTCTAGCCCTACGAGGTTTGGGGGGCTGGGTGGGTTCCTGGGCGCTAGCGGTGCCGGGATGCTCTTGGGCCCCACGGATGTCGTCTCCCCGAGGCCTCGCTTCGGTGCCCACTTCGGCGTTGCGGGGCCAGGCCAGTAGGAACCGGTTCCCTCCTGGAGCCTTTTGGCCGAGGCACCGCTGTCGCTGCACTCTGCCCTGACGGAGCTCACCGGTCATGGAGGCCGGCGGGCGGGGCGAGCACCAGGCGCGGCGGTCAGTGGCGCAACCTACATCGTCAAGCCGGCGAACAGGCGGCGATGCGGTAGGCAACCCAGTGAGGCGGGCAACATCTTCTAGGATGAAAATCCTCCCTGTGTGCTCTCACAATGACGATGGCATTTGCGAATGTCAGTCCACCTTCATGAAGGCATCGTTGGAGCACTCAAAGCTGCCCTGCCCTACCCCAATAGCATCGGCTCAGCTGTTCTACTCTGACCTCGGCTCGCCGTCTGCAGGTCTTGGGGCAAAAGCCCTAACGAGCCTGGTGCTACGATCATTGATGATGGCGTCTGTGGATGTCATTTCCTTCCCGAAGGCATCGACACAAGCATGCCTGCACTCCGCCGTGCCTTAGCTCTCTGGTTGCCCTCCCTCCCTTTGTGCCTTCTTGCTTCTTGTTCCCCTCTTGGGTGAGACTAGCCCTGGCGGTCAGTCGTTGTTGACGTTTCGACGAGTGTCCTCCTCTAGCGCCTCTGCTCTGTCAGCACTCTCCTTGATGGTGCCAGAATATCAAATGACGGGTGGTGTTTCCACCGTTGCTGCCATTCTCCTCCAAGGCTTCCTCCCTATGGACGGTGTTGGATGGTGGTATGTGGGCTCGGATGTGCTGGAGGATGTCACAATCAGTTCCAAGGGAGGTCGTCGTGTCCGATGATTCTGGGCTTACGTGTCCGTCACCACACCTTGATGGTGCCAAAATATCAAATGTCGGGTGGTGTTTCCACCGCTGCTGCCATTCCCCTCCAAGGCTTCCCCGTGGACGGCGTTAGATGGTGGTATGTGGGCCCGGATGTGCTGGAGGATGTCACCATCAGTACGAGGAATGATGGAGGGCACAATGGTCACAGTGAAACCGGCGAGTATGCTATTCGGTGGGGGCACAAATCGACATTCGGTTGCCGTCTTTCGGCTTGTGTCTAGGCTTATCCTTGAGTATGTTTAAGTGTTGGTGTTATTGGTGTTGTAATCTCTCTCTCCCCACTGTACTTCTCTGGACCTATTGTATTTAGATTGGCGCCACGCCCTTCCACCTCCTGGCTTGTTCGGCATCTGTGGAATGAATATTCAGGTGGGGATAGTTCATCCCCCTCGGTGACCTTTCAAAAAAACTGAAATGAAGCACTAAAAATCGATGCACCTAAACAAAAATTGATTTGTATTCTGAGCTCCTCTCAATCTGTAGGATTGAGTTCAGAACAGAGAAACACGGTCCAAAAGGACCTTACAGGGATATGTATACTCTAAGATGTTTACGATCACTAACGAACCATGAAGATACATATTCATGCAGGCTATGAACAACCACACTGAAATATTAGGTGAGGTTTTTTTAGTAGAGTGTGATCACCACGTTACAAATTGGAGTAAGGTTCTATTCCACTGTTCATGATTACTGTTATGACCCAAAGTCGATCCAACTAAAACTTTTAATAAAACCTTCTTGATCACCCTGCACGGTCCCTCAAACATCAAAGAGCCCTCTTGTGAATCTCTTTAAAAGATTCCTAGTGTTCTCTACTAGGACAAGGAATCCAAATTCGCTAATCATCTCCTCGATTCCCTCAAGTCAACCTGGAGTCAATGATAGTCAACTACCGGTCAATGTCAGGAAAAGACTCGTATAAAGATGTTAACCAACCTTCATCATTCCCTTACGAGTAGTTATCAACCTCTTGGAAGATTGGCCTCAACGCCAAAACTTCTCTAAATCATTTGATCAAATTCAGAGAATTGATGGAGCGTCCGTCATTATCGGCGGACTGTCCATTAGTTCAGCAGAATAAGTGGAGAATGAGCTGTCACCTACTCACCCAAGTGACCCCACTTGTCAGCTCAAAATTGTGAATGTCTTCAACAGGAGGGAACCAACTCCATCCATTCACTCTCCCATTCCGCCCCTCCCTCTCTCTCTACCTAAAGAACAAAGGAGGAACTAGATGAATACTAGAGTGAGAAAGTGAAGGAGAAGAAGAGAAGAATGAGAAAACAAGAAAGAAAAGAAATGATCAGCACTATCTCAACCCCATGAGCATCACCCCTCTCAATCCATGGTTAGCTGAAGAACACTCTCTCTTCTCATTCTCTTGATATCAAACCCCAAACCCTAACTCATGATTCTCTCTATGCATGAATGAAGTGTGAATTTTGGAAGTTGCTCCATCATCTCAAGTGTAAGCTCAAGATCATCTCTAGCTCAATCCTCTCATGCATCTTCCTAATCTCTCTATAATGCAATTTTTGTGAATTTTTGCAAGAAACCTCATGACTGACCAAATCCATCTCTCTAGCTTGGAAGCCAGATTGCTCAACTCCATCACTAATCTTGGTGGCTTAGGAATCACCAAATCTCAAAGACAAGTTGCTACACTTGATCTCATGAATTTATCTCTCACTTTCTCATGATTTTAATCAATTCCCAAATCACTAGTTGCAGTTGATAAGTAGAGCTCAAAACCTAGCTATCACTGGCCCCACATGTCACCTAAACAACACTAGAGACCTCTTACACATGCATGATCAACTTCACCCTCAATCTAGGTTTGAATCAAACTTGAGCCATATGAACAATGAAGAACAAAGGTTCTGTCGACACCTGACGGAGTGTCCATCACTCTTTATGGAGTGTCTGTCGACATTCGCACTTAGCCAAAACTCACATCCACACATTTGATCTTCAGTGTTAATAAGTTCATCGCTCATCCATGAGAATCCACGGACCGCCCGTCAATTTTTAAAATTAATTTCCAGAGATCCCGAGTGTCCGTCAAATTGTACGGAGCGTCCATGAGACAGAAATCACCCAAAATGACTAAGTACTAACCCCACAGATCATTCTGTGCAACCATCTATAACTCCACAGAGCATCCGTCAATGTCAGTAGAGCATCCTGTCAATTCATCTAGAGCCCAAACCCAAACTTATTAGCTTCGGGAAATAACTCCTTGGAGCATCCATCAAATTTGATGGAATGTCTGTTGAGTATTTTATAATGTTAAAATGTTGAACCCTTAACCATAGGACCTAACCACCCTATCACATGCTTAGATGCAAATTAGTACAACACTAGTCCACTATTAGATATCTCTTCCCAAGTTCCTTATCACAAGATCATTCTCATATGCTCTTTATCTCTCATATCCATCAAATTAGCTCATCTCCAACTCATCCAATGTTTTCTTTTAGATTAATGTAGGATGTGATGAAAGCGTAAGAGTAGTCATGATCATCCTCAGTCATCGGGACTTCATGATAGGCAGGCAACCCACTACTATTACCCTATTTTTGGTACTTACGTACTACTGCATTACAGGTTTGCATTTCATATAAACTGATGAACTACTTAATCATGCCTCACTAAACTAGACCAACTCACCCGATATCTTCATAGCCTCTACCTAAACAATGGGATTGGACTGTTTAATGGTTTAGTTGGTCAGAATCGTTAGAAGTCAAGTATGAGAAGGGAACTCACACGCGTGTAGGAGTTACACTGGGATAATTAATTACTTAAAACTTGCAGGGGTGTTAGTTTGACTCAATTTACTCAATGTGACTAAGGACCAACCTCAACTAGAAATAATCAAGAAATGATCAATTTTGGTAATCTCTACTCAAGCGAGGGGTAAGATCACTGCGAGTGTTGGATCTCAAGTGATGTAGCTCATGGAGTAGCTAGCGTTGGGATAGAGAGTTTGAGTAACCACCCATATAGACCACATATCGCAAATGGAGGCGGTAAGCTAAGTACTTGGTGGTGACTTGCTTATTGGCGGATTCGGCGCGAGGGGTGATGCGGTGTAGATGCGATGGAATTACACCGGTACCCAATCAAACCATTCGTTGATATGAGAACCACATTGAGGAAAGGTTGGAACCATGAGGCAACCCTTACCCAGACATGGGTATGGTGGTTCGTCCTTGGTGTCCATGTGGGTATAGTTGTACACCTCTATAGAGATCTTTTCGAAAGCTTGAAGTCCTTCATGATAGAACCTTTTTGGTTGTTCTTACTTCTAGACTCAGTGTAGCATTGATGAAACTTGATGTTGAGATGAATTACAATGTTGATCACTTAACCATGTTCTAACTATTGCTTGTCAATGTACTTATACTTTTTAAGAATTGAAACATATATCATGAGCATGTCATTCTAGTAACAAATGCCATGCTTTTCTATAAATGTACAAATGCCAGGTAATTCCCTTTGCATCCACCAAATATGTATATGTTGGGTGCTACCGATAAGTTGTCTTGTAGTTTTTCTGGCTTGGTGTCCATTGAGCCAATCTCAATGAAGTCGAAGCATAGCCAACCTCGGGACAGGCATCCCCAAAGTGAGTTGTGTGTTATTCTAACATTAGTAATACGTGACTGAGCGGAAACCTAGTTGTAGTGTGGGTTAATGTATAATCATGTAAATTACACCTTCTAAGTACTTATGTAATGGTCAATGATGTTTCAGCTATTAGCTAAAATACTCATGTATACTGATTGTGATACACGATTTGCTTGATGAATGGTTTGTGTTGTGTGACTCAACTATAAAAGTTTCTAAAGAGGAGGTGTGAATGGCACTCTCCTAAGGATCCTCAGAGTTGGCTTAGGCTAAGACGGGTTGGTCGAGTGGACAACACCAGGGATAGCTAGCCAGGTGCCTTAAAGCCCTCACAATTCCTAACTATGTGTCAAGAATGCTCAAGTTAATCCAAAGAAGATGAGGGCATAACTACAATGCCAAGAGTTACTAACAACTGAAGTGTCGATCCACCATATTGGCAGCAGTAAAGTCGATACAACTGAAATGCAGTAAAGTTGTATCAATGCCAAAAGCCACTAACAACTAAAGTGTGCATTTTCCTGCATTTTAATGTTATACAAATGATCCACCACTGGCAGCAATAAAGTTGTATCAACTGAACCAACCTTTCGGTTGGGGGAAAATCCACCACTGGCAGCAGTAAAGTGGAGGCCAAATCATTAAATAGGGAAAAATCCTCTCCAGCTCTCCATCTTTCGGTTGCGATTGAAATGCCTTGATCACTTTTTTGCGTCAATATCCAAATGATAAATTGAGCTATCCACTTTGAAAAGAATAAGCACCATTTGCTCCCCAAAACCCCATAGACTTAACTAATCCACACTCCTCAAACCCCTAAATACATCTTGTATTGGGATGCAATTCAATAGGTGCCAAGTGTCTTGATTGGTTTCACTTCAAGCATAACTCCAAATACAAAGATTAAACTATGACAATCCAATCAAATACATCTCAATTCCTAGGCATGAATCTAGATCGTAACTGTTGGGACATAGATATCCTAGTCGCGAAGGCTATCCTCCTTTTTACCTTATCATAAAAAATCTAACAGATTGGATCAGAATGTGGGCTGTTGTGTTTGTTTAGGTAGAAACCTTGTAGGAGCCTTTGGCCAAGCCTACATGATTATGCGAAGGCTCATGGCCGGCGAAGGCACCATCGGCGAAGGCTCGGAGGTTGCTTCAGGACAGCGCACAAGGAAATACGGTAGAGGTCGTTGGGGGAAGATGATGAATTGGATCGAAAGATGATGAAGATTGGCAGAAGGATGGGGCCTTGGTCTTCCATGTACAGGACTCCAAAGGAAGCATGTTGTTGGTATAAATCAATGCATATAGAATAATCCGTAAGTGCACAGATATTATACCGTTGTAGCACTTCACCGGAAGTAACCCAGTTTTATATTGAACCCAAAGAAACGTGTGTGAGAATAACTAAGTCTAACTCGACCCAACTTCACAATCAAGGCTAGATAATAGGAGCGTAGAGGAGACTTCTAAGGTCTTTTAGTTCTAACTTCGGTAAGCTTTGTCTTCTATTGTTCAATTTTGGGGATATTACTAGAGAAAACACATGTAGAGTATGTTTCTTATAGTAACAAGGTCCTGCTAGGCCTACTAACGGGATGTGGACTACAAAGGATTCAATAAGGCTATAAGAGTCACCCTCACGAGCTACCACCGATCTGGAAAATAGGGTACCTCCACGAGTAACCGAGTATAAGCACCATGCTTACACTACGAATACTACTTTAACATGGGAGCTACAAGGATTAAAGTACTCAAAAGAGAGTCGCAAACCTGAAGAACAATATGAATAAGATGCTTACTTGAATTAGAAGTCGATTACCAGAGAAATCTTAGAAGCAAGCTCAAGAAGAACTTGATTCCACCAGGGTACAAGCCGTAGAGAGAGCTCCGACAGGCCCAGACTCCTCCAAAACTCTTCTATCTCACTCTATCTCTCTATCTCTAATACAAGACTAGATACTATTGAGGACTAATCTTCTCTTGATTGCTAGCTCTGATCCTGGTGGAAATATGGATTAGGGTTTCTAGCCCCCAGGCTCTCAGGATCGAATGCCTTCCTTTCTAAGGGGGTGCAGGCAGATATATATAGGTTGGAGCATCAATCCCGAGCCCTCGGATCAAACCAACTTGAATAAATGGCAGAGATGTAATTCTTAAGGTGGTGAACCGATGTAAGAACGGATAGGCTAACAGGGGGGCCATAGGCTGGCCGGCCTATAGGTGGGGCCAGTTGGCCCCACATGGCAGTGGCTAGGGGTCTACTTCGGTGGAGAGCCTCTGGGAGTCTTCTATAGTCTTCCCATGTTGGTCCCACGATGAAATTCCGTGATTTTCTTTGACGAATAGGTCATCCTTGGTGGTTTTCTGATAAAATCCTATTGGAAACATAGATTCACCAAAACTTGTGGAATTTGTTAGTTTAAAGCCCTAAGTTTATATTGGTGATCCATTTTAACTATTTGTGCAAGTTATATTGATGGTTTGTGATGAATGTTAACTACCGTCAACAAGTTCCCCCACACTTAGGCGTTTACTCGTCCTCGATAAAAGGATGGATTACTTAAGACATAACCTTGGGACATGACATCCATATAAAACCATTCCTAGTCATATATGCTCTGCAGGATTTAAAGTGTCTACCATGAAACTTTAGTCGGTTGAAGAATGGAACAACTTGAAATAGATCACCTTTTTCCTTCAATCAAGTCAATTGGAGAAATATTTTAAGATTTTTTGAAAACAAATCATAGCTTACCTTCTCCTTTTGTGGTACTCTCAAATCACTTAGTATATGTGGTATTTTTGGATTCTCACCAAGGCATCAATGACTTGCCTTCTTTTTGCCTACTTCTAAAATCTTATGTGGAGCTCAGGTAGGGATAAATGTGAGAACATACTTGCATTGCATATATTGTAAAGTCAAAATAAGGATCTTAGGAGAAAAATGTCATATTCTTAGATCAAGATGTGCATGTCTGTGGATATATATGGTGACTGTCTTAATCCTACTATGCTCCTTGTAACATGTCTCTCTTGTTTGAAACTTAAAAATATTTTTGCAAGAAAACATGGGCTATCTTATTCATCTCTTTTTTAGGCGGGCATCTGAGTATCCATTGTTTTGGATATCTTGGACACTTGTCTATTTTTTCAATACTTTTTCTTCTCTCTTTTTATGAATAACTCTTGCATAGCCCACACCCTTTTTCTGCAATTAAATTTTTTCAAGAGAGACATTTATAAGAACTTGGAGCATTTATTCCTAACAAGCATATTTTTATGTTTATTACCAGTGTAGGAGTAGAACAATTTTGGATGGATGGAAAACATATTTTTGCCTACTCCTAGTGTAGGAGCAGCAGGTATATATGGAGTGTACGTGATCTTGATCTTGAAAGCATGATAAGTTTCTCAACAAGGGTCACAAGGTTTGACTAAACTCAACACAATGACAAGTAGTATATGTAGAAGATTTCTCTAGTCTATCATATTTGGCTCTAGTAGGACATTGCTTACCACAAAGGAGAGGTGTAGCTATTCTTTTTTACTTTTTGAAATAAAATTCTCCAATAACTAGACATCAAGAATCAAGTTCCCATTATTCTACTATATCTCATTCCACAACAACTTAAGTAACATAGGGTTCCTAATAATAAGTTCCAACAGTAGCAAGACTTCTAGAAAAAGTATTATGTGAGTTTATCCTTTAGTCATGACTGAAATAATCTTTTTCTCATATTTTAAAGTTGTTTTATCAAATGATTTTTAATTTGGTTCAAAACAGAAAGTGAAACATGTGAAAATAGAACATATTGGGCTTAAACTTGATCGAGGACAAAGCTCGAGGTGAGGCGGCACCGTGATGGGTTGGCCGGCCCAAAGAGGAGGCCAGGTGGCCTGCTCTTGGAGTTGCTTGAGGCCCGCTTAGTTGCACATGGTCCTTGGTCCATTACTTCTCGAACTTTGTAATTTTCGCGATTAAATTCCATCTTGTTGTCACGGTGTGTCTCCCCCACACTTGTTTTCTATTTACCTTTATGCACAACATGTGGAAATAAATATATATCTAGAAATAAATAGAGAGCAAGTAATAATAACAAGACTCCATTAATATCATAAGACACTTTATTACACAAACCAACCTAAACACAAACTCTTGACTAGCTGGCACAAACTTCAACCACCTAACAATCTGAGCTAAGAGAGTAACTTAAACATACTATCTTTAAACACTTGACCTAACCACTCGTGCCTTATCAAAAACCTATCTCTCTTTTACTTCCTAGTCTTGGCAATAAAATGATTCGAAGCGTTTAAATCTTGTTGCAGTCTCTTGCGATAAATGTGTTCTTTGTCGATCCTATGTTATGAGGTATAGACAACATCAGAGAGATCTTCAATCTTTTCTCTAAGAGTGCAATAGTCATCTATGGATGCTTCTCATCATTTTCTAGAATAGCTAGTGGCGCCTTCCTCTTCTTGGGAGGAACAACCTTGATCTGCTCCGATAGAGCCCGAATTCCATTGATGATTGCACGAGGGATGACCGACGCATACTTTGCGCATGTAACATCTCTAAACTTATTGGTCTTTACTTCAGTCAGCACCTCATGTCCCTTCAGAGGTAGGAGGTTGATCTCCTTTGTCACCTTGATCAACTTTTGGGCATCTAGCTGAGGCTTCTGCGGACGTGGCTTGTCTTCAAGAAGTGGATGCGGCGGTGGTGGAGTGATCACCAGACGACAGACAGGTTGGGCGTAGTAGGATTGGTTGGGACGAACGAGAGCTATCTCTCATGGTGGGACGGCGCTCAGTGCTATAGCGTCGGGCTTCTTGTTTAGATCAAAACCGAAGGGGACGATCTCTTTTCTAGCCATTGGAACTAGGGAGGAGAGCTTTGCTGTTGTTGGATAAAGGAGGCTTTGATGGGATGGCTATGGAAGCAGGTAGGGCTCATTTATATAGGGGGAAACAACTTATAGCAGGGGTCAAAATCTATCCATTAGAGGTCTCGTAACGGAAGAAAAATGAATGCGTCAAAAAGGGATTATGAAGGGGAAGGATCTAGAAGACACGAGAGAATTGACCGGGCGCGAGGGGACTGACAAGTGGGCTAGTCGGCCTGTAGGTGGGGCTGGCCGGCCCCACATGTCATCTTCTCGCGGGGGTTTTTCTTGCGGCGGTTTCTAATCCCAATCTAATCCCGAAAAGTATATTTATGCATTACAAAACATAAAGAGGATGGCAATGGTGTAAATCTATGGTAAAATCAGAAAGTCTACCTCATCCAAATCTTCAGGTGGTTTTTTAGGTTCTAGAAAGATCTTGAGACAATGGCCATTTACCTTGAATAACGTACCTTTGTCATTTTGAAGTATTACCACTCCATGCGACGAGGTGCTTATAACCTTGAATGGTCCTTCTTATTGGCTTCGAAGTTTTCCATGCCCAAATAATTTAACCCTAGAATTAAAAAGTAATACCTTATCTCCTGGGGTGAATTCCTTCTTGATCCTCTTGTATGCCATCTTTTTGTTCTCTCCTTGTATATCTTGGCGTTGTGATATGCTTTTTCATGCCATTCATCAAGCTCAAAGAGTTGCATCTTCCTCTTGGTTCCTGCAGCTTCAAAGTCTATGTTCCATCGCTTGATGGCCCAATGAGCTTTGAATTCTAGTTCAACAGGTAGATGACATGTCTTCCCATAGACGAGTTGATATGCTAACATCCCAAGTGGTGTTTTATAGGCTGTTCTGTAAGCTCATAGTGTATCAGGTAGTCTATCCTTCCATGTAGTCCCCATCTCGTTGACCGTCTTTTGTAGAATATTCTTAATTTATTTATTTGATGTTTTTGCTTGGCCACTTGTCTAAGGGTGGTATGGAGTAGCGACATTGTGATAGATTCCATGCTTTGACAAGTAGTTGTGAAAGTTCTTGTCAGTGAAGTGAGTTCCTCTATCACTAATCACCATCCTTGGAACTCCGAATCATGGAAATATTGTTTCTTCAAACATCTTGGAGTTCTTTGCATCAGCAGCTCTACATGGCATGGCTTCAACCCACTTGGAGACATAGTCAAATGCCACCAAGATGTATTCATAGTTCTTTGACTTTGGAAACGGTCCCATGTAGTTGATTCCCCAGACATTGAAGAGTTTGATCTGGAGGTTGTTGGTGAGTGGCATGACATCTCTTGAATTGATGTGCCCGTGCCTCTAACATGCTCTACACTTCCGGATGAAGTCCTTCGTGTCTTCATACATGGTTGGCCAGAAGAATCCACTTTGCCAGATCTTCGAATGAGTGCGGAATGCCCCATAATATCCTCCATATGGTGATGAATGACATCGTTCTATGATCTTGATGCCTTCTTCTACTGGTACACATCTTCTGAGTAGGCCATCAAAGCAGACTCTGAAGAGGTACAACTCATCCCATATGTGGAGACGACTTTCGTAGATGAGTTTCCTTTTATTTTTCCCAGGTGGTACACAACCTGCAACCATAAAATTAATAATATTCGCGTACCAAGGGTCAGATTTTGTGACCTCGAAGAGCATGTCGTCCAGCAGTGAATCGTTGATGGGCAGTTTCTGTGAATTCTCAAACTACATTCTGGACAAGTGATCGGCAACAAAATTTTCTACTCCCTTTTTATCTTTTATTTCTAAGTCAAATTCTTGGAGTGACAAAATTCATCTTATAAGTCTAGGTTTAGCATCTTTCTTAGTAAGAAGGTATTTTAAAGTATCATGATCAGTATAAACAATCATATTAGCTCCTACTAAGTAAGATCTAAACTTATCAATAGCAAAAACAACAGCCATGAGCTTTTTTCAGTTGTTGCATAATTAAGTTGAGGACCTGTCAAAGTTTTGCTAGCATAAGCAATTGCATGATGCTTTTTATTTTTATTTTATCCCGAGACTGCCCCCACAACATAATCACTAGCATCACACATTATTTCAAAAGGTAGCGACCAATCAGGGGGTTGAATGATTGGTACAGAGATGAGTGCTTTCTTAAGAATATTAAAAGATTTCAAGCATGCCTCATCAAATTCAAAGGGAACATCTTTATCCAAAAGATTTGTAAGTGGTCTAGTAATATGTGAAAAATCTTTTATGAAGCGGCGGTAAAACCCCGCATGGCCAAGAAAACTGTGAATCCCTTTGATATTTATGGGAGGAGGTAACTGTTAAATTACTGGTCTACCTCTATCCCTCGTTTGGACACCAAATGTCTAAGTACTATGCCTTCTCTAACCATGAAATGATATTTTTCTCAATTAAGGACTAACTACTTTTCTTCACATCTTTGCAAAACTTTATCTAAATTTTCAAGACAATCATCAAAAGTTTTTCTATAAATAGAAAAGTCATCCTTAAAAACTTCTATGATTTCTTCAATCATATCAGAAAATATAGACATCATGCATCTTTAAAAAGAAGCTGGTGCATTATATAATCCAAAAGACATTCTACGATAAGCATAAGTTTTATATGGACATGTAAATGTGGTTTTGCTTTGGTCATCTAGATGAATCAGAATCTGGTGATAACCTGAATACCCATCAAGGAAACAGAAGAAAGAGTGATTCGCCAGTCGCTCCAACATTTCATCAATGAAGGGCAACAGAAAGTGATCTTTCTTTGTTGCCTTGTTAAGTTTTCGGTAATCTATGCACACCCACCATCCAATGACGGTTCTTTGGAGGAGTAATTTATTCTTTTTATTTTTAACAATAGTCATGCCTCCCTTTTTAATTAGGCACAACTTGCACAGGGCTTACCCACTCACTATGCGGTACGGGATAGATGATCCCGGCATGCAAGAGTTTCAAGACTTCTTTCTTAACAATCTCTCTCATCGCATTGTTAAGCCTACGTTGGGGCTCCCTAGAAGGTATAGAATCAGGATATGTAGGAATGCGATGGGTGCAAAGAGTAGGGCTGATTCCCTTAAGGTCTTGGAGCGAATAGCCAAAAGCAGAACGATGCTTTTCTAAAACAGTTAGCAAGCGTAGGGATTCTTCTTGAGAGAGTTTATCACTTATGATCATAGGAGAATCCTGATCATTATTGAGAAAATAATATCTAAGACCAGAAGGCAGGGGGTTTAAACTCAATGGTGGGCTTAGGTGGTTTCAGCAATTCATCTAGAGGTTTAGGCTCTATAGGATTTTCTTCTTCCTCCTCGATGAAGAACTGGGCATCATCTTCAAGGTTAGGTTCGATCAAGTCATCAAGAGATGCAACCTTAACCTCTTCCATTGGGTCTTCTTTGAGAATTGTCTCACTCTCAGCATTTAGAGAATGGTAATGGGTATAGAGATCTTAAAGTTTTTCCCAAGGCTAATTTTCAACTTCCCTATTTGTCCTTCTTGGATAGGTCTTTTGATTGATTGTCCTATCAACAGTCGAACTCTATGATATCATAGATATAGAAGCTCAAATAAACCTTAGTTCCTTTTACCTAGATTGGAAGGACATACAAGATCCCCAAACTCGAGAGAATGTGTCCTGAAAGACTTTTCAATAACTTTGTTATCGGGTTTAATGGCATGTGTTTTAATAAATTATGAGCAAAAGATGTAGACATGATATTAACACCCACAAATAGATTATAAAGAGTATCAAAAGGAGCTTTATTAATTTGGCAATGAATGGATGTAGAAGGTGAATCTAAGCGAATCACATCAGTGGAAAGCTCTAATTCTTCTAACCATTCATTGCTTATAATGGATACTAGCTCTTTTGTAGTCTTTTAAAGGAAAGCTTCTTCAGAAGGGTCTAAAGGTTCTTTATGAAATGATGATTTCCTAGACTTCTGGGGTCTTCTTATAGTATGGTAATTCGAGGTGTTTCCATATTCATCAAAAAGTTCATCCTCGAATTCAAGCATGAAATCCAAAATTGGAGTTTCCTCCTTTTTCGGTGGTTCGGGATTTGGGATAGCTGAAGCTAATGATGGGTTAGGAAAAGATTCTAGTTCAGCTATCTAGGATTCCTCTTCTAGCGGCTTCTTTTTCTACTTCTTCAGGGGTGTTCTCTAGGATTTTAGTAAGAATGCTTCTCCCCAAATTATCAGAAACATGGAGGAACGAGCCACCTATGGCCGTATCAAGATGTTTTGAGGTTTTGCTATCAAGACCCATGTAAAAGTGTTGAAGAAGAATGGGGTATTGAATGGCAAGGTTAGAGCCAGTATTAATAAGAGTATTAAAGCATTCCCAACCTCTAAACAAGGCTGACTACTCTAGAGATGGAAAAGAAATATAGGCAAAAGCTAGAACACAAAGCTTCCCAATCTCCTTGTCTACTCCCTATGGTGAGCTTGTACCAACATTTAGCCTTTCCCATCAAAGAGAAAGGAAAGAGCTTCCATCGTAAAGTTTCATCTAACATACCTACTATGGATAGGTATGCACATGTTTCCTCAAACTCATTTAGGTGGGAATAGGGGTTTTCATCATCTTCGCCCGAAAAGGGTTGATCCTAAACCATGTTAATTAAACACGGGCGCAACTCATAGCCAGGTGTTAAGATAGGCTTTGCAGATTCTAGTGGTTGTAGGCGTGCGCTCGTAGGTGTAGCGTATTGGTAGATAGGAGTGGATGCTAGATCCGTGGTAAAAGAAAAGATAAAAGATAAAAGAATAATGATACAAGGTTAAGTTAGGTTCAAAGTTAACTCAGCAACCATTTTCCCGACAACGGCACTAGAAATGATTGTTGGTGTAAATTAATGCACACAGAATAATCCGCAAGTGCACAGATATTATACCATTGTAGCACTTCACTGAAAGTCACCTAGTTTTATATTGAACCCAAAGAAACGTGTGTGAGAATACTAAGTCTAACTTAACTCAACTTCACAATCAAGGCTAGATAATAGGAGCGTAGAGGAGACTGCTAAGGTCTTCTAGTTCTAACTTCGATAAGCTTATTGTTCAATTCTAGGGATATTACTAGAGAAAACACAAGCAAAGTATGTTTCCTATAGTAACAAGGTCTTGCTAGGCCTACTAACGGGAGGTGGACTACAAAGGATTCAATGAGGCTATAAGAGTCACCCTCACGAGCTACCACCGATTTGGAAAATAGGGTACATCCACGAGTAACCGAGTATAAGCACCACACTTACACTACAAATACTACTTTAACACGGGAGCTACAAGGAATAAAGTACTCAAAAGAGAGTCACAAACCTAAAGAATAATATGAACAAGATGCTTACTTGAATTAGAAGTCGATTACCAGAGAAATCTCAGAAGCAAGCTCAAGAAGAACTTGATTCCGCTAGGGTACAAGCCGTAGAGAGAGCACCGACAGGCCGGGACTCCTCCAAAACTCTTCCCTCTCACTCTATCTCTCTATCTCTAATACAAGATTATATCCTATTGAGAACTAATCTTCTCTTGATTGCTAGCTCTGATCCTGGTGGAAATATGGATTAGGGTTTCTGTCCCTCAGGCTCTCAGGATCGAATGCCTTCCTTTCTAGAGGGGTGGTGCAGGCAGGTATATATAGGCCGGAGCATCAATCCTGAGCCCTCGGATCAAATCGACTTGAATAAACATCGGAGATGCAATCTTTAAGGCGGTGGAGAACCGACGTAACAACAAAGATGCTGATGGGGGGCCCACAAGCCGGCTGGCCCCACATGTAGTGGTTTAGGGTCTGCTTCGGTGGAGAGCCTCCTAGAGTCTTCTAGAGTCTTTTCACGTTGGTCTCACGGCGAAATTTCGTGATTTCCTTTGATGAATAGGTCCTCCTTGGCAGTTTTCTGGTAAAATCCTACTGGAAACATAGATTCACCAAAACTCATGGAATTTATCATTTTAAACCCCTAAGGCTACATTGGTGATCTATTTTAGCCATTTATGCAAGTTATATTGATGTCTTGTGATGAATAACTACCATCAACACATGTGCCACACAACCATTGGGCCTCCAGCAGGCTTAGAGAAAATGCTTGTGGAGCAAGGCGGTTTAGGGGGAGAAGACCTAAGATACCCCCAAGGGTTTGCTGATGTACGGGTACATCCCCTAGAATATGCACTGCCAATCATAGGGCATGGATGTAAAAGAAGTTCGCTATGTATAGTGATCTATAAAAGGGGGGAGCACACCCCATGTAGGAGAGAGAGGGAAAGCAATGAATAAAAAAAACGAGTCATATGGATTGTTGTCTTGCCCGAATTATCCTTTGTCCCGCCCTCGACGAAGGTCTCTGAGTACTTAGCCTGCTGGGAGCGTCTCCCAATAGTAACATTCTCCAACAAGGTCATTTGGAATCTAAAAAAGAGCATTTTCATGGTTGTCAAGAATGATAATAAGGTCACATGTAGTTACAAGGTATATCTTTCTTTTCCCAAGTTTACCATATGGAGCCAAAAACTCGGAACAAGTTGTAAATTTTAGAAGGACTGCAACATTAGAGTTTCTATTCACCCATATGTGACCGCAGAGAAAAGAGATGCACTCATGCCCTCGTCTACCATTGCATGGAAGAAACTCGTGATGTTGGTAGGTGAACGACTGATTCTGAATTAGCTTCAGCGGGCTTTGAGGATAAGTGGCAATAGAGCATGGCACAGTCAGGTAATATTTAACCTCTAGTTTGCCACCAATCTCAACTAAAATCTTTCCATTCCTACTCTCCCAGATAGTCACCGGGGTGTCCTGCTACACATCAAATTGCGACAAAATCATTGTAAGCACACAGATGTAACATATGTTCAGCTACAACATAAAACCCTAGAAGATGAGTTAGATTGATCTTTAGAAAACTATTTTAGTTTTTCTTATTGTGAATTGCACATACAAACGCAGATCTCGAGAAGACTATAGATCTCAAGAAGACTACTTAAGTTTGATGCTTCATCTATCTATTACTCCCTAAATTTCAAATTGCAAGTCAATTTAATTAGCTCCATTCCTATGTCAAACTTTTGTAACTTTGATCAAGTTTATAGAAAACTATGTCAATAGCTAAAACTATGTCAATAGCTATAATATCCATCAAGTAAATACACTACCAATATATATTTCATGGTGGTGTATCTAATAAATCTTGTTTGATATTGTAGATGTTTATGCATTTTTCTATATACTTGGCCAAAGTTAGATAAGTTTGAATTACATTATAGCCAAAACAACTTACAATTTGAAACATACATGGTATTTTATCAATACTATATTTAGCCAACAAAATGAGCCTCCAATTTGTTGGTCTTAGATCAAATATGAGAGAGGTGGGAGTGGAGAGAATGAGAAGGAGAGGGCCAAATGAGTGATTGGCAAAAGTCCCCTTCCACCTTTCCACTCCCCTTGTTATAGGGGAGATAGGGGGAGAAGTTTTCATTAGTTCCCTTGGTGGGGTTTGTATTTATTTTAGAAGCCCCTACACTAAGTAATTGGACCCTAAACACACTAATGGGTGTCTGAAAGGTCCTAAATTTAAGGAATAAATAATCTATTTGAGGAAATAACAAATGATGAGATACCGGGCTATTAGCCCCCTAATACTAGGCGCCACCTCATCCAATTGTGCGCCAACGCCTGGTGTAGTGCACGCAAGTCATAACAATGTTAATGCACTATGAAATTATGGATAACTTTATTCTCGAAATAAATCAAAGTCCCTACTTTGGCATGTCTGCCGCTGCACATTGAGCTACATGTACCTATCAGTATAGCCTAAAACTTAAACTGACAAACAAATATGGACATTTCACTTATAATTCGACGCTAACCAAGGCAAGTCAACTTAGGAGACTCACTAAGCCTTTGGATAGTTGCATCGTCCACCCGGAAGCTTGCTTCCTGGGCCTGTAGACTGGCCCAACAACCTGCTCCCTTCTATCAAATCAACTAGATGCTTCAACGGAACTGGATGATGCGATATTTCCTCGCCCCGCCTCGCGGCGTTCTCTATCACCGCACCTGCGCTGTCCGCTCGTCGTGGTCATCTCCATCATGTTGCCCGCTCACCACGACCTCCTCCACCGAGCTAGCAAGCCTCCTCGTTGTCGCTCGGGTCTGACTGCTCGCCGGTGCCGCTGGCTGGCCGGGGCAACCTAGCAGCAGCCGCCGCGTAGGCGCCTAGATGTCGTGTGTGGCCAAGCGACCAGGAGAGGGGGCCATCACTGGCCAGGCCTAGGCCAGGCACAGGCGCAGCTGGCCACGCCACCATCCTCGACCGTTGGCCAGCCAGAACAGGGCGTTCCCCGCTCTGCTCTATATCGTACGGAAAAAGAATGGTGAAAAACGCATGTTGCCAGCGTATGTTTCAACTGTTTCATAGGTATGTTGCATGTGTTTCATATGGATGTTGCAAAAGTAGATCGGGATGTTGCATATGTTGTAATTGTTATACATGTATGTTGCAAATGTCTTTTTCCAATGTTTCATCTGTGTTTTCAGTTGCAAGTGTGTTTATCTTAATGTTATGTTTCACACATATGTTGTAAGTGTTTTATCTGGATGTTGCATATGTTTGCAATGATTTCAAGTGTTTTTATGTGTTTTTTAAACGTTTCATCTGTCTTCAGACGTATGTTGCAAGTGTTGCATCTAAGCATTTCTAAAGTAGATCGGGTGTTCCACACGGGATACGCATGGGAAGCGGGGAGGGGGCGCGAGCGGTCCCCATGCCTAGTCTGGCAGCACGGGAGACGACTGAGGCGCAGGCCCGTATGGCAAGCGAAGCGTAAGCACCAGTGGAGGCATGCTTGTGTGAACGAGGGAAACGGAGTGCAGCGCGTGGACCCGAATGCACGCTAGCGTCCAGACGTCCGGCCGCTAGCACCACCGTAGTTCCATGGTGCACGTGAACCTGGTGTTGGGTTTTCCATATGTTATATAATGTGCAAGCTAGACTTATCACAAACATTCATTTTCGTCTAAATCCATGCACCAACTCTGTTTTCACATGTGCTTTCTAAAAAGCAGAGTATTCTGCCTCTCCTACTCTCACAGAGTAGCGACTTGCCGGTTGCCACGACGTTGTCTACGCTCCCACGGCTTCGGCCACCTCGCTAGGGACTGCAAGTAGACCAGGTCTGCTGCGACGACGACGGCGAAGGGTGGCGCTGCTCGTGGAGTTGAGCCACTGGCCCACCAGCACATGCCCCAGGGCGGTCCGCCGAGCTCGGTCAGGGCCGCGGGGGGGCGCCTGCAGAAGGCGGCATCGTCGCTGGTGGCGCCGGAGCAAGCCGACGAGCAACACCACCATGGAGGCACCCGCCGCCTACGCCAACAACGCTACTACCCATGTTGTTGCACACTACCTCCACGAGCCAGATCCGCTGGTGCTGGAGCTTTGCGTGAGCATGTGACCTCACGAGTGGGTCAACCCAATGTTGGAGAAGTTCGCCGCCTCAGTCGTCGTGAGCAGGCCACCAGAAGCACCAGCGCCTGGGTGTCCGCCCGCCACGACGACTGCTCCTCAGGAAGAGAGGGCATCGCTGGTGGACACCAATTCTCCGGGAAGGCTTGGACGACGTGCTCGCCTACGCTGTCGCTAGCGCAGGGGCAGCCACAAGTCACGCCACCGCAGGCGGGACACGCCGTGGAGGCCGAGGCGTGCTCCAACAACATATCACCGAGAGAGGACGCGGCCACCCCAACCCTGCATCGCGAGGGGGAGAGCCCACCGTCATGGATGACGAGGCGCGCCCACAAAGCTCCAGTGCCATCCCTCCAACCGCAGACATGACCACACTTCCCGAGCCAGCTGAACGCGGGAGCTCTGCCGCCAAGTGGTTAAAGCGGTTCGCTGAAAAGATCTTGCGTAATGTGTCGTCGCCGCTGCTGGCTCAGCCAGATGTGGAGGCACAACCAAAGTTGCCGACTCGTAGCAGGAGGATTGCTGCTCAGGCGCTTTCATGTGTCCTGGCTTCTAAGCGGGAAGAGGTGCTGGTGATGATGCGGTTGGGCTACCTCGATGGGCAGACGAGGCATTCGACGGCATCCAAAGACACCTACAACAGTATCTTCATCGACCAGCTCAACCCCTCGCATGATGAGGTAATGCGACAGCTCTTCCCGGACCCACAAGGAAAGCATTCGAGGCGCCGCACACGCCAGCGCGTCTGATCGCTGATGATGGCTAGGTAGTATGATTAGCGAGTAATAGCCAATGATCTTCTTGTGCTAGGGAGGGCGGGACCGATTGTATAACACTAACACTCCCACCCTAGTGTGCCATGTTCGTGACGCGTCGTTGTAACTTTCACTATTTCTCGATCTTAATACAAGATGCGCAAACATTTTGCGTATTCGAGAAAAAAAAGCAGAGTATTCTCTTTTCCAAAAAAAAAGAGGGAACCATTGATGGCTGCATTTTTCGGATGCATATAGTATGTGCACTAATTATTTTGATACACGCAACAAAGTCTAAACGAGGGTGATTGCTCTGCCTCCCCAGCTTCCAAATTAGCCCCAGCTTTCTTCAAAGTATAGCAAAAACACCAAATAAACACTTCCCAAATCTGCTCGACCGGATTCGTTGTCTCGTACTTAATAATTTCATACATGAATAAAAGGAAAAGAAACTCACTGTTGACTCCCATTTCGTTCCCGTCGGTCACCAATGGGTGCTGTTGCTGACACACCTGCAGCAGCAGTGCTGCTCCGGCTCCTGCAGCTGGTTGTGTGCTCTTGGCCTTTGGAGTTGCAGCAGTTTGCCCAGCCGCGCAGGCCTCCACGGTTCATCCACGATGTTCCTGTATATATTTCAGTTCTGACGGTGTTAAATTTCATTGCCCTTTCGGTTCTCCATCTGCTCTGTTCAGTCCTCCTCGATCCATCCATGGTTTTGGTTTTGTTTTATTGTAAAAAAATAGTCGTAGTACGACGAGTAGTAGTAGTCGCAGTAGTTACTGTTACATGATATCCTTCATGGTTCGTATTCGAGAAAAAGATATCCTTCATGGTTTGTTCGGTAATGATCATAGTTGTAGTTTTAAATTAGCAAAAGTAATTTTAAGAATTAGGCAGCGCAATTATGCAAACACGCAACAGCTGAGCTAGAGTTGAGAAATAATGTTCCCCTTGTACGTAGTGTCTTCGTTCACAAGACGCGTCCATTTGGTTGCTCCGCGTACGTCGCCAAAAGTTCTTGACCTGGGCAAGGCCGTATTGTTCATCATCACCTTATTATCTTGTCCGGTCGGAGCCGAGAAATTGCGGCTGAATAACATGTCGTCACATGCACCATTAGTTGTTTGCCTCGCGTCGATCGTCAGGGTTGTCCTGGAAGAAGCATCGTCCTTTATGGTAGTATCTGCAAACGTATTTCTTGTTGGGCAGAGGAGCTGCTGCAGGAGGATTGGGAGGGCCGCTGATGAGTTCCCGGTGGTGCTCGTCGTCGTCGTCGTGGATCAGCAAACGGCGACGTCTGTTCTTCGTCATCGCCATGCTGCTATCCTCATCGTTTTCCTCACGGCGAGCCCTCTTGATCCTTGCTAATTGTCGACGCTTCCATGACTCGTACTCCACGGTGGCTTCAGCTTCACTTTCGCTCATCAACTCATCTTCGTCATCTGCGCCGATCATGACGGATGTGTCGTCAGCCGCCGCCTGCTGCACCAGCTCTTGTGCACGTATGTCTTGGACAAGTATCCGCCGTGTCTCAGCCGTCCTATCCAGCAGCCGCCTCTGGTTCGCCAGCTCCTCAACCCGCTTCTCCTCCTCCTTGAGCCGCTCGGTGTTCCGCTGCGACTTTGGGACAAAACCGACTGTTACTGGCGGCGCCATTGGGACGGCCGCCCTCTGCTCCTCCTCCGACGAGTCTGTCTCGGTCTCGTACTCGGATTCCGCCGCCGTGACCACCACGTCGTCGTCCTCCTCCTCCTCCGGTTCCAATGGCAGCAGATCCTCCTCCTGCTCCAAAAGGGGTAGTTGCCTCTCGATCCCTTACCCTCTTCCTTCGTTCGTCTTCCAAAGCCGCCGCCTCCTCCTCCTCGTCGCAGGCATCGTCGTCCACCTGCATCATCTGGCTGGAATAACAATCTCGTGTGGTACCACAGAAGAAGTTGTCAATACAATCTGTGGCGCCGGCCGCCGTGTGCACGGCGACGATGATCCTGTCCCTTCCTGCCGGCGCCCACCTCCTCAATGTCCTCGTCGTCGTAGTCGGCGGCCGCCCACTCGGGCACCCTCCCTGGCCAGTAGCGCTTCACTTTCCTCAGGCGGCAATTCGTCATCATCTGGCCGCGTGCCGCCGCCATGCTGCCCGTAGCGAACTCTCAGTCACAATAAACATATACGCAACTATGCCCCGACCGGCCCTGCCTCTAGCTCCTCACAAGATGTGCTTGTTGGATAGGCCGGCTCGCTGCCTATGAATCGATTTATGAGCCGTCTTATTCTACCGACTCCGTTTCCGGCTCCCACTCCGACCCGAGTTGGAATCCAACTTGATCGATTAGCTAGGGGCTCGTCGGGGCGAACAGAAGACAAGAGGGAGAGAAGCCAGAGACCCAGCCGCACGGCCCGCACCGGCACGCCGCCGCGGCCGCATAGTGAAATCAAAGCCAGATCTGGTGGGCCGGCCCGTGCAATTAAGGATGAAAACGGACTTACGAAATAGAAAACGAAATCGGTTTGTTCGGTACATTTCTACATTTTAGCAACTAAAGAATACAAAAAATGGTTGAAAATAGTTGTAAAACCAATTAAAACTGATAATTTTTTATGTTTAAAAACAGAATCATAATATAGAAAACGAAAGCGGTCGGTTCGGGATATTTCCGTTCCGTTTTCATCCTTACGTGCAATCAGCCGCTGAGCGGTTCGGGTCCGTTAAAGGCTTTACTTTTGGCTACGTGTCCGCAAACTAGTCGTCGTTCAAATATCTAATCTCGTCTAGTCGTCTTCTGCCATCGCTAGTGCGATCAGGGCAGCCATAAGTTAGCTCTAAGTAATTTTTTTATTTTAATAGAAGAGAAAAAAAAAACTAGCTTGTGATCTAGAGTTAGGCTCATATACATGTTCCAAGAAGATGTGAGAGTGTCATGTGGGCCTAATCATATTATGAGTCATTGCTAAAAGCTAACACTATTAGAGAGGTTAACTTAGAGCTAGTGGCTGACTCTTACTATTGCGGGTGCCCTTAGTGAAATGACACACCTAGCACCTAGACGGCCGGCTTCAGCGGCGCGTCCGGACGCACCTCGGGTCACTCCGACTCCACCGTTTCGATCCCGACCAATAGGACCATTTTGCGGGCCGGGCCGAAAAAGCCCGGTTATTTCGGGCCAAAAAAATCCCGCCCATGACCGTCCCACTGGGCAAGTCGGGCCTAGTTTTTTGGGCTAGGCCGCCCGCGCGTTTTACACTATAAAATAGCTAAAATAGTATTTCGGGCCGGGTTCGGGCCAAATTTTTTTTTCTAGGCAGCAAGATCTGTGCCCAGGCCCTGTCCAGTAAGGTTTGTGGGCGGGCCAAAACCCATCGGGCTCGGGCCGGGCCAGGTTCAATTTGCTCAGGTATACCTATCCGCAAACTAGTCGTCGATAAGGCTCCACTCGTGAAGCGAAAGTAGGAAGGAGAAAAAGTCGTCGCCAGTCGTGGAGAGGGGAAAAATATTTCCGGAAACGCTCCAACTCGAGCGTCCAAACGTTGGACGTTGTACCTACTCTCTGCGCCACCCGCGCCATGCCTACCCGCCCTCTATGCACCGCCGTGGCGCCGTCTAGCTCCGTGCCGCCGGCAAGCTCACCAGTGACCTCCACACACCGACGAGCCTCCATTTGCTAAGCAGTAAGGAGATATTTGCGCTGAAAGAGTATGTTGCAAACGTATCTTTCAAGTGTTTTAGAGGTATGTTGTACGTGTTTTATATCGATATTGCAAAAGTAGATCGGGGTGTTCCACATGTTGCAATGACAAAATACGCATGTTGCACGCCTATGTTTAAGTGTTTCAGGTGTTTCAGACGTATGTTGCAAATGTTTCATCGGGATGTTTTAAAAGTAGATCTTGGTGTTCACATGTTGCAATGGCTATACACGTATATTTCAAGTGTTTCATCCGTTTCAGACATATATTGCAAATGTTTCATTTGGATATTTTAAAAGTAGATCTTGGTGCTGCACATATTGCAATGGATATACACGCATGTTTCAAGTGTTTCGTCTGTTTTAGATGTATGTTGCAAATGTTTCATCTGGATATTTTAAAAGTAGTCTAGTGTTGCATATGTTGCTATGGCTATACATGCATGTTTCACGTGTTTTATATGTTTCAGACGTAGTTGCAATGTTTCATTTGAATATTTCAAAAGTAGATCTCGAGGAAGCATATGCTGTTGTTGCTAGCGCACTGCTGTGGGTCACCGCACGCGCCTGCTAGTGTTGCTGCTGCGTGCATGTGGGCGCGTGAAACGGAGCGGGCTTGAGGTGGTCCCGTGCATGCGTGGGCCCACGCAGCCTCCAAAGCGGGATGGGTGCAGGCCGAGGGAGTTGCATTCGTTTGGCGCGGACACAGGAGCACCCTCTCACGGTAGCACCCTAGACCGGCCGCTATCAAAGTTTGAAATATTTGAGGTGCTACCAACGTTAACTGTTACACATATGTGGGAATTAAAAACGCTAGTAATTATTTGGTCTGCTCTCCATTTGCAGTACAGCGTGACAAAATATGTAGGGTTTAATGGAGCTTAGCGGTCTGTCCTATATTCCTTTGCCTTATCCGTAGTGCCGTTCACATTGCATCTTGTGAGGCCAGAGGGTACAAGTTATTTATAGGGTCCACGTCTAATTATAAAATACTAGTCCATCAATTGGTGCTCTCGCTAGAACTTTTGGAGATATAAATATTGGGTATTGTTTAATAATCCCTTCATTTCAAATTATAAAAGATTTTGGCTTTTCTGGATATCTTGTTTTTACTATATTTGCAGACAGTACATTTACACGTATAGCAAAAGCTATGTACTTAAAAACTCAAAAGGTCGTATAATTTGGAATAAGAGTACATGTACATCAGTCTAATAAAGAATTACTTATATTAAATCATATGTTTTTTCTTTTTGTTTATTTTCTAACATAAAAGACTTGATAGATACACCGTATTTTGTATCTAGTTATCATAAAATTATTAATTACTATTTTTCAAGGAACTAATCAATATTTTTTTATTCATATTCATATTTTTCCATCGCATGGCATCTCTATATATTTTAAATATGCAATTACTTTAAAACCTTACCATTAATCATGGTACCTCTTGTTGCATCATGTTACTTTAAAACTTTATCTAAATTTTGTTTTTCAAATTTTATTCTTATCGACTGTTATGGATATTTCTCATTCCTCAAGGTAAGTTGAAACTCTTGTGCTCATTGTATCTTTGATTAACTCTCCCTTTTGCACTTTTTTAAAATAAGGATTTTAGGTCATAGAGTATGTTCTTAAGTACAATAATAGCATAAGCCATTATTTGCATGCACTATTACGCTTAAGATAAGTCACAACTCGAAGTGAGATCTCGGGAAGGATAGCAGTGATAACCTCAACAAAAATTTAATACTTAAACCTTATAGTGATCGACTTTTTACTCTAAAGTATTCTTAAAGGGCTAAAAAATATAGCCACCAGAGGTCTCTCACACTTCTCAAGATGATTGGATTTTCCTATCATAGTATGGTTATACTATAAATATAGACATGTCAAACATTTTAGTTAAAATACATAAATATATCTAAAATAACAATCTATATAAATTATATGTTATATTTACTAATATGGTTTTAAATAATTTGTTAGTATTATTAGTATGTAAATTGTTAAGAAAATATTTTTTATGTGATGAAATATAACATATGTATTTTATTGCTCATGCATGTTGGCACGACACTCATATTTACTTTAATTAAATCTTAGTATATTAATATTGATAAAGGTGGGGTAATGTAGAAACATATTTATGCTCTATTTGTTATCTAAACGATTTTGTAATATGAGATGTTGATAATGAAGATTTAGATTTGAGGGGTATTTAGTTTTAATTTTTCTAATAATGAGATAAAAATGGAGTTATGTAAATTATCGATCAGTAATTAAATATAAATTGTGGTCAACTTTAGATCATGTTTCTTAATGATATATGTGGTTAATATAATTAGATCATGAGTTAGATTTTACATAACAACAGAAGTTAGTTTATATTGTTTTACACAATAGTAGAAGTGGATAAGTATTTACAAAATAGAATAGACCCAATAGCTATTATTATTATGAATGGTGATTAGGTTATACCTAATTGATGGTAAAATGTTTCTCATTTTTATGAGAATTTGTACGATCTATCTTTTGTTTTTTTGTCAAGTTTTTGGAGGATTAACATTTAAGCTCTAGTGGAGACCTCTAGTTTGAATTTCTAGTATTTATCTGTATTTTTTCTAGTGATATATATTTAGCTGAAATCTAGTCTCACAATATATAAACTCTTGATATAAAACTTTTTTTGACTTCATAAATCTATAGTTTATTTTTTAACTTTTAATCAAGTTGTTACAATTTTTCACATGTTGTAGTATTCTTTACCCTTTATTGAAAAATTATTTTTTTATTAAAAAGAGTCTAGGTCCTAGTATTGTTTTCCACATAAGTTGAAATCCGGTTTTCATCCCAACACCAAACATGTTGATTTTGTTATATCACAAGATTATATATGTGTAGGATTATTTATATATAGAGTGCATAAAATTAAATTAATAATATTGATATGACATAATTAGTAAAAAAACTATAAACTTCTTTAAACTAATAACTAATGAAATTTATTATCATTTAGGAGTGTTAATATAACGTGGTTTCTTAAGTGAACATTTTCCATGTTTCATAAGTTGTTAAAATAAATACTTATCCTAATATATACATGTTTATTTGATATACACGATGAAACATAGCATTATAGTTATTTTATTTCATGATTATAGAAGTCTGTAATTTAGAAATATATATGTGTCGTACTTTATGGATATTGATTTATCTTTTGTACTAATATATATTGCTATTTACATGTAGATTTTATAGATGTTTTATTTAAGGTACATGCAAATATAAAGGTAATACCTTATATTATCTTTCACGATGACATATATGGATAAGTTAAATGCAAACTTTGAATATTACTTTGCATTATCTTTCATGATGATGGAGCCATTCAGCTGTGCTGATAAGCCGACTGAAAACACTGTTGGTTGATTTGCTGTGAGAGAAAAATACTGTTCCGGCTGAAAAAACAAGCTGAAAAAGACAGATTATAAGCCGAATGAACAGGACCGATAAAGGTGAATAATTTATAAAATCATTATACATATTTTAAATTATCTTTCACAATGGTAATGTGAGTAATTTAGATACAAAGTTAGAGGATTATTTTAGATTATCTATCATAATAACTATGCTAGATAATTTAGACGCAATGTCAGAGGATTATTTTAAATTATGTTTCATAATAGCCGAGGTGGGTAATTTAGATACAAATTTAGAGGGTTATTTTAAATTATTTTTATAATAAAAGATGTGGATAATTTAAAAATAAATATAGGTGGTTATTTTGAATTATCTTTTGTAATGACAGTAGTGGGTAAATTACATGCAAAATTTGGGATTACTTTTTGTATTTTTCTTAACTGACAGTGGTGAGTAATTTTTAATAAACTACAATAGATCCTATGGCTATTATCGGTTATGTGATTAGAGACTACCAAATCAAAGACCAGATGTTTCTAATTATTGTGAGAATTTCTTAGATTTATCTTTTTTTTTTTCTAGCGCGTCTGATGAGAGTTAACGTAGTGCCTCTGTTGGGACCTCTAATCAGTAATAGTAAGATATTTCACCCGTGTTTCGAAAAACCATGCGACTCCTGAACCATGTCACCAACCATAATCAAACAAGCCAGTTATAAATATATATCAGTCCCTAGCACACATGTGTGAGTCATGTCCCATAATCAAATTGTATATTAGAGATCAAATTTCAATTTGATTACGTGGGTTAATAGCCTGTAGAGTCGATCCTACAAATGTAGGTACATAATAAATAGTCCAGTACAGTCGCTAGTACAGAAAAGTTAACCGTGGCGGGCATAAGCTATTAACCGAGGTGATTTTTTCAAACCGCTTCGAACAAAAGTCACGGTAAATGTGACCCTTTAACGAGGCGGTTTTTTTTTTTTGCCCGCCACGGTAAATCGTGAAAAAACAATAAAAAAGAAAAAAAACCCATGGATAAACCCAGCGAGCTCATCCATGGGCCCGCCGAGCCCATCCATGGGGTGCGGTCACCACCATCACTGGCTGGAGAGCCCGTTGCCCACCGTGGGAATGGAGAAGCGCCGTCGCCGCCCGGATCCACGCCGCCACCGACGGGATCCATGGAGGGAGGGAGGAGGGAGGGACAGGAGGAGGCCGGGGCGCCGTGGGGATGGAGAAGCGCCGCCACCGCCCGGATCCACGCCGTCGCTGACCGGATCCATGGAGGGAGGGAGGAGGGAAGGACAGGAGGAGGCTGGGGCACCGTGGGGATGGAGAAGCACCACCACCGCTCGGATCCACGCCGCCACCGCTCGGATCCATGCCGCCCTCACGTCGCCAGCCTTCGCCTCGGGGGAAGCCGCGCCGGACCTAAGGGAGGGGCGCCCGGCCTCGGCCCTCGTGTCGCCCGCCTCCGCCTCGGAGGGAGCCACGCCGGACCTGGCAGAGGGGCGAATGGCCTCGGTCCTCACATCGCGTCGCCCGCCTCCGCCTCGGGGGGAGCCACGCTGGACCTGACGCAGGGGCGAACGGCCTCGGTCCTCACATCGCCCGCCTCCGCCTCGGGGGGAGCCGCGCCGGACCTGACGGAGGGGCGCTGCCACCGGTCGCCGTGCTCAGGAGGAGGGACAGAGCAAGAGAGGAGCGGCGGGGGAGGAGAGCGCTCGGGGAGGGGCTGTGGCGCGGAGAGGAGTCGCAGACCGGGGAAAGAGCGGCGTTCGGCGCGGAGAGGAGTGGAGGCGCTCGGCGCCTGAGTGTGGTAGGTGCGGCCGTGGGTGGGGGAGTAGAATGAGCTAGGGTTCCCAATTCCTCAGGTTATATACTACGGAGTCCTTATTAGGCTGACATGGGCCGATCATTTCGGAGTGGGCTCGGCAGTGATTTACCGAGGCGGGGTGTTATAAGGAGCTTGCCACGGAAAATTGAGGTACTTTTTTTTTTGAGGCGGGCTCTTTTACAGTAACCGCCTCCGTTAATGGATTTTGCAAGGCGGTTCCTTGTAACCGCCTCGGTGAATAAAAAATGACCGCCTCAGTTAATCGAGGCATTAACCGAGGAGGTTTTCAGTGCTGCCTGCCTCCGAAAATAATTCCAAAACGCCTCGCAAAACATTTTTTTTTTTAGCGAGTCAATCTCTATTATTCCTCTACTGTGTTCCAACACAAACATCCCTCGGCACCTCGAATACTACTTCCTCGAGTTAAATTCCACATCAATTATTCCATGCCACAAGCATCTAAATAACTAGGTAAATACCCCGTGTGTTGCTGCAGACAAATTTATAAGAAACAATATGAGTAATATTAGATAGACGAACGATGTTTATTCGAAGAGGTTATAACACAACGGGTTAGCTTACAATCGAATACTGGAACTGAGTAAGAAATAAAGTAGACTTCTGATGATGAAATAGATCGGATTCGCATGAAATTGGATCCGGATGTCCACTTTTACCATATTTTATTTCGCATTCGAACACAGCTACAAATCTTGTCGAATATGAATACAAAACGAATGTCTCGTATTTGAGCGAACACAAGGTTGACAAGTACCATTTTGTGTTCGTTTTGTGATGAGTGATTGTCAATGTGATCCATGAAGTAGGTTGAGTGATTGGCTATGTGCTCATTTGGTGGTGAACCCTCTTTTAAATTGCTCAAACTTGATCAAATTTGCTAAAATGCCATATTTCATCTTATTTGGTCATTTTGAGCATTTGCTAGCACTTGTACTTGTTGATATATACATGACAGCATCAACTAGAGCATCTTTTCAATCTACTTGCTATAATCTTGAAGCTTCTGCATTTGTGTATTTCTGCA
Organism: Saccharum hybrid cultivar R570; assembly: GCA_038087645.1. Classification (NCBI taxonomy): domain Eukaryota; kingdom Viridiplantae; phylum Streptophyta; class Magnoliopsida; order Poales; family Poaceae; genus Saccharum; species Saccharum hybrid cultivar. The sequence continues at coordinate 7,633,325 of JAQSUU010000297.1, read as the reverse complement.
TTCATAGCATGTTTTGAGGGGGAGTTGCAATCCTTGGGCTCTAGCTTGATAAGTGCATGTGTCAACAAGGGAGAGAGATATGCCACACTCACCATGTCAACAAGGGGGAGAAGGTTCCATTTCGTGCATTGATTTAAGAGAGATTGCACTTGTTCAAGGGGAGTTGCTTTTGAGTTGCTCTTGCTAGTGGTGTTGAGCCTGTTGCCTCTTCTTGAGGGCTAGCTTTGTTTTACTTGGTTGCGTCGAGCCGTTGCCCATGTCTTTGGGGACCAAGTTTTGCTCATTTCAAATGACCTGGTTTTGACTTTTCTTTGATTTTTGGTCATTTGGTTGAGCTCCTTGTTTTTCTCTTCTTCTTATTCTTTTGCTCAAGTTGTTCGTGTATTGGTGTTGACAATGCACTCATCAAGGGGGAGATTGCGAACAGAAGGTTGACAAGTACCCTTGTGTGTTCGCTTTGTGATGAGTGATTGTCAACGTGATCCACGAAGTAGGTTGAGTGGTGACTAACCCTACCTTGGCGAAAGCCTTGTGTGCGACATGTCTCTTGGCTTGTGTTGTGCAGGTGTGGAGCATGGAGGCGGTAGCCGACGACGAGGTGAAGATCAAGGAGGACGTGCCGTGCCGATGGACCGGAGGGGTGAAGGACGGACGTGAGACTTGGACCGAGGGACCCGGAGGCCGGGTGGCTAACCGCGGTGGCTGACACTTGGGACATCGACAAGCGCGAGAAGACATGGGAGTGACCGTGTTGACCATGGAGGTGACACGTGTCGGATGGCGAGGGACGCGTATGGAGTACGCTACTCGCGGAGCGGTTTGATGGTTTGGGCCTCAAAACCATCGGAGGCGGGTTTACGCATTTGGGCCTCAAAACCCGGACGGAGGTTCCGAGGAGGAACGGACGACACATGGCGCCATCTGGGAGTTCGCATCGAGGCGAAGCTACCGGTGAGGAGGCGCGGTGGCCGTCGGATCAACATGAAGACCGGGTTGGACCTCTACGCCGTTGGCCTTATTGGTTTAGCTCTTATATATCCATGGGTATTTAGGGGAATGTAAAATAACCCTGTTAAATAGAGTATGGCAGCCCCCTTGCCTCCTCACCTCTCTCCCATTCCTCATTTCCCCCTTTCTCCCCTAGGGTTAGTTCTTCTGGTTCGTATGAGAGAGGTCCCAAGAATCTGAATTTTTGGTTGTGTTTGAACTGAGTTTTAGAATGGGAAAGGAGACCCGAATCCTCCTCTTACCCTCTGGGCTTCGTCCTTCACACCTGCGATTTTTGTTTGACTGTGTTCCTTCTTTTCTTCTTTTTTCGTTCTTGCTCAAATTTGTTCGATTCACGGAGTTATAGTTTAAATGGAGTGATGATCTTCTAGGAGTAGCTTTTCTTCTCCATCGTGAATCGTTGTGCAAAGTTTGAGAGCTTGCGGTTTTGTTTCTCGTGAGTTTTGTGAATTTTCGGATGTAGGAAGGGCTCTGTTCTTGCGTCGGGCTGCAGTTCGTACTGACTTTGTTCATCGTTCGTAACTGAGTGGAGCAGGGGCAGCGGTCCGGCAGCCCAGCGGCAGTGCTATCAGCGCTGGATGCCTAGGCATCAAGCAAAGCTCGCTTGAGCGGTGGTTGCCAAGGGTGCTCGTAGCTGGCCGCACGCCCAGCTGCTGTAGGCTGTTTTCAGGGCACCAGGATTCAGTTCGGTGGACACCAGTTTAGTGTAGTTCGTTGTGGAGTGCAGCCCTTGCACTTGTAATTCCTTTTCTGCTACCTCGTTCTTCCACCTTGCTGTTTCAGGTGAGCAACAAATTCAGCTTTGTCTACAGGAGCACCATTCAGTGCATCAGGTTCAGCCTTCAGGGGCTATGAGCTCGGGCCTACACATAAATGGAAATCAATGTTCTTGATATGTCACTTTCAAGCAATAGTTAAACAATCATTACTCTTTAAATAGTAATTGGTTGTCTCTAGCTTTGTTTGTTTTTCTTGCAGTCAATTGCAGGGCGCCGAGGCAGCAGTGAGCATCTGCTCGGTCCAGGTGCAGCAGTGAGCCACCTTCGTTTGTTTCCTGTGTCTGCTGTAATCGGTTCAGCGTAGCTTGTTTTGCCTAGTGTGTTGTTTCAGTCCCTTTTCTCGATCTGTTCCTTTGGGCATATGTTCAGTTAGTGATTCAACTTTCAGTGCTTAGGTCTGGAGGTCCAGGGAGCCTTGCGCTCGCCTCCAAGCAGCTCAAGGAGTCCAGTGCTTTCTGTTTGTAAGGTGCTGTCCAGTGAACAAGTTTTTCTGGCCCGACAATTTGTTTCGTCCGTGTTTTGCTCGTTTGTGTTCCGATTTAAGTTCTGTCTTTTGAGTTGGCTCTCTACCGGTGCGAGAAATTTATCTAAGTACTCTTGTCACCAGTTGGCTTGAGTAATTTAGTTTTGGGAACTTGGTTGTATTTGGTGGTGATTTGGGACAGCGGCCAAAAATATTTTGAGAGAAAATTTACGGCTCCCATTCAACCCTCTCTGGTCGCCGTTTTCGGTCCTTCAATTGGTATCGGAGCCGGTTAAGGATCATTTCACCTTAATCGGTCCGTGATCCATGAAGACGACATGAAGCATGGTTCCGGCAAACCACCGTTCTTCGATGGAATAAATTATCCCTATTAGAAGATTTGTATGTCCGCTCATCTCCCGGGGATTGATTGGCTTGTCTGGGAGATTTGCAAGGATGCTACTTACGTTGTGCTTGAACCCCGTGCTCGTGTCACGCAAAATCAAAAAGATCGGCACAACGCTAATAGCAGAGCTCGCGCAGTTCTTTTCTCGAGTCTTTCTCTTCAGGAGTTCGAAAAGTCTCCGATTGTACTAGTGCTCGGGGAGATCTGGGTGAGACTTCAGAGTTATCATGAGGGGACCGCACAGGTCAAAACTAGACTCTACGAGATGTACAAGAGGGAGTATGAGAACTTCACTCAGCTTGATGGCGAGTCCATCGATGCCATGTTTTCTCGCTTTTAGACCATCGTCAACAAGATGCGAGCAAACAAGGCACAGTTACCTTATGATGATCATGAGAGGGCACTCAAGCTCCTATATGCCCTAGATCGAAAGGTATGGGATGTGAAGATGACCGTCATCATTGAGTCTTTGGGGTATGAGACCCTCATCGTGGATGAGCTTTTCAGCAAGCTCAAGTCCACAGAGATCGACTACCAGACCCAAGCCAAGCTCAAGAATCCCTCTGCACCGACTATGGCTTTGGTCTCAAGTAACGGCTCAAGTTCTTTGGCTAACCCTTCACAGGTGTCTTTTGTCTTGTCTTCTTTGGTGTCTGTCACAGAGGAGCAGATGGAGAGTCTTGGGGACGACGAGCTGGCGTTGATCATCAGCCGGTTCTCGCGGTTTCACAACAACCGCTTGAATCACCGGTGTGGTGGTGGTCCGAAGGAAGGATGCTACAGCTGTGGAGATCCCGACCACTTCATCACCCACTGCCCCAAGAAGAACAAGCACTCCTTCGACAAGTACGACTCCAGCAAGCGCAAGGACAAGCGCGAGTTGATGAGGACATCCTCCGCTATTACCCGCTGGCAAAGACGCAATAAAAAAGGGCAAAGTGGTCTAGTTGTAGTCGGACGGCGACCGTGTGAGCCTCTGAATAATCCCACCTTACTTAACTTGGGAGGAGGAAGCCACCTTAAAAGAGAGAGCCACCCTTCCCCTATCGGACTAGTCTTTTAGGGACATTGGGCCTTTCTCCGAGTGGGTGTGAATAAGAACTGTTGGAGTCCAGGCAACCTTAATTTATTGGGCCTCGGCCAACCCCACCTGGGCCGGATGTATCATTTGGTATTAGAGCTGGGCCCTTCTTTAAGGGGGTGGGAATGATGAGGACATCCTCCACTATTACCCGCTGGCAAAGACGCAACAAAAAAAGGCCAAGTGGCCTAGTTGTAGTCGGGCGGCGACCGTGTGAGCCTCTGAATAATCTCACCTTGCTTAGCTTGGGAGAAGGAAGCCACCTTAAAAGAGAGAGCCATCCTTCCCCTATCGGACTAGTCTTTTAGGGATATTGGGGCTTTCCCCGAGTGGGTGTGCATAAGAACTGTTGGGGTCCGGGCAACCTTAATTTATTGGGCCTTGGCCAACCCTACCTGGGCCGGATGTATCATTTGGTATCGGAGCTGGGCCCTTGTTTAAGGGGGTGGGAATGATGAGGACATCCTCCGCTATTACCCGCTGGCAAAGACGCAATAAAAAAGGGCCAAGTGGCCTAGTTATAGTCGGGCGGTGACCGTGTGAGCCTCTGAATAATCCCACCTTGCTTAACTTAGGAGGAGGAAGCCACCTTAAAAGAGAGAGCCACCCTTCCCCTATCGGACTAGTCTTTTAGGGACATTGGGCCTTTCTCCGAGTGGGTGTGAATAAGAACTGTTGGGGTCCGGGCAACCTTAATTTATTGGGCCTCGGCCAACCCCACCTGGGCCGGATGTATCGTTTAAAAAAAATCATGGTGATGATGATGAGGACATCACTTTTTCACATACACACAATGATCCACTACTGGACATTCAAGGACTATCACTAGAGCTCGCGCGCGTCAATTAAATTTAGAGGTGAGCTCGTTCCTAAGTAACTCCTTATATGATTTTGAGAATAGATTGCTACCTAATGATTATATTGTGCTTATGAATGAAGGAGAGGTCTAGGAGACACATGGAGGAGGGCTTGGAGGCATGGAGGACCAGCGAGGGCGCCCGGATAAAGATGGAGGATCAAACCAAGTTGAGTTCGAGTCTGCCTCGCAGTTCAGGACCAGTCTGCCTTGAACTGGTCACCCAGGACGCGTACGGACTCTATTTTCGATGATCCATACATGGATGGAAAGCTTATTTGATAAGGAAACCAACCCAAGTGGTTCCATGTCAAAAGCTGTTCGGAATCAACGGAAATCGTCAAAACAAGTCACCATCCAGAATCTGTCAGGGTGCTATGTCGCCGTCTATTGGGCCGTTTGGGCCTTGTAACGTGTCGGCGCTCCCCAGGGACGCGAATAGGGGTCCTTTGATGTTCCTTAGCCTATATAATCAGTAGTCACCGTCTACATTAGGGTTGGGTTTTGCTTAGATTATTCTGTTGATAACAGTTTCGCCGCCGCCGTCGGTTTGTGAGACCCCAACTTTGTGAGATTAATCATTCATCTGCAATTTGGTTGCATTCCTTTGTGTTCTTGCGTGTGTTCTCGATTCGCAGGCAAGGACTTAGCCTTCTTGGTGAGGTCGACCGTGCAACGCCGGTCAATAACCAGAGAGGTCGTGGTGCTGCGATTGCGGGGTTTAGAACCGAGTTGTTCGGAAGCCGGATCGAATTGTGTCGTGACTCCACCAAATCGAGAGTTATCAGAACCTTTCGGAAGATCGGGAACCCTAGTTCACATCAATTGGTAATCAGAGCTTCAGGTATACCGTCAGGTTCAATTTTACCCTAGTTTAGTTTGATTTCGCCTTCGTCCTAGAGTCCACAGAAAAGCCAAAAAAATAGTGTTAGGTTTTTCCCTATCCCAGAAACCATGTTTAGCCTTTTGCATAATTCTTTTCAGATTTCGTCGTGTTGAGTTTGTGTCCTGATCAAGGGCTTGTTGCTGGTTAGGTTGTGTTAGAGTCCAGTTTGTGTGTTTTTCCCATCGTTTCCATCAAAGCCTAGCCACCGTGACCACTTTTGTGCGCATTGTTCCTGTTTTGTCCTCTAATTCGGAGTCCAAACTTGAAACTGGTCCAGTTTTCACGTACGAACTCGGATTTCGACGTTCCAGATATCAAAATCGATCAGAAAAAAATTTCGGATCTGTCCATCCCCGGCCTTGCTGGGGTTCGAAAAATTTATTTTGGTCAAAAACTGGTCACAAGATCCTCTTTTCCTGGTCATAAGCTTTTCCTCAATTTTGGACCCATCTTCTGAAATTTCCATAGGCCACGCGCTTTTACTGGTTTAAGCTCAAATTTTTTGTGGTTACTTCTTGTGTGCTCCTAAGTCAAGAAAAAATATCAAAAATTTTTTTTAAAAAAAATCGAAAGTTCCAAAAAAAAACAACGACACCCCAAAAAATAGAAAAATTGAGAGGGGCAAAAGAGGAACAATATTTAGAGGAGCACATAGAGAAGACAGTTTGTTATAATTGTGGGCGTGTACTATCTTGTGTTTGTTTCCTATTACTCTTGCTATCCATCATACTTATTTCTCCATTTTGTTATCACATCTGGTACTTGGAACACGTTAGACCAGCAACGAGAGCAAGTATTTGGGACTATAATTCAGCATTACTTTCTGTTTTTGAATTGTGTTCCACTCACATATTTGGCCTGCTTGCCTTCACTCCATATACTTCTTCTGGACAATATAAGTTTTGACCCCTGTAATCGCAGTGCTACGCCTTCCAGGTATCCTTGACCTTGCTGGTAAGAACCTTGTAAGAGCTTGAGAAGGGGTCTCCTTTTGCTGCGATCTTGAGAGGCACTACTCCACCTACGTAGTAGATTATTAGGGATAACTTTCACTGTTTGTTCCTGTTTTGTGTCTATAATGCCAGGTAACGGTGAGGATACAGCGCCCAAAGACTGGTCGGAATGCGTCAGCCAAGACCAACTACAATCTGTTGTAGATAATGCTCAGAAGGAGATGACTGAGGCAATAGCCAAGGCTGTCACCGACGCGCTCATTGACCTCAAGCTCGGTAACACCCTTGAGAGATTGGACAAACGTTTGTCTGCACTAACCGACAGGGTAGCTGCCTTGGAAGTGCAGCCGCCACCTGACCAAGAAGTCCATGATGGCAGCAACACCGGAGGACTCGAGGATGTAGTATATGACACCGATGGTAATGTTGATCGAGCAGCAACAAGGCAAAACAGATTACGCCATCGTCTACGCACAAACGCCACAGGTATGGGTGGCGCTCAACACTTCAACCGCCACCAAGGTAATCGTAATCGTGCTCCCGATGATCCTTATGCTAAGGTTAAATTTAAAATACCCTCCTTTTCGGGCCATTATGATGCTGAGGGATACCTTGATTGGGAGATGATAGTCGAGCAAAAATTTAGTTTCCACCTAGTGCCTGAGGAACATAGGGTTAGACAAGCCACTAGTGAGTTTAAAGATTTTGCTATCATTTGGTGGACTGGTTTAGCTGCAGAGAATACGACACCTAGTACCTGGGAAGAGCTTAAGGTTGCTATGCGTGATAGATTTGTGCCACCATCATATCATAGAGACCTTCGTAAGAAACTGATATGATTAGAACAGGGAGATAAAGCTGTGCAGGATTACTATGGTGACCTTCAGAAAGGATTGATGCGTTGTGGCATAGTGGAGGGGCCCGAGGATTCTATTGTTCGTTTTTATTCGGATTTGAGGCGTGAAATTCAGGACATAGTTGATTATAAGGAATTTAACACTGTCAACCAGTTGTTTCAGTTTGCTATGCTTGCAGAGAAGGAGTTGCAGGGGCGTGATTTGCAGGGCAAGAACAAGGTTGGCACCACATACACACCGTGATCTTCGGGGCTTCCCAAGGCATCTTCCTATCGGGTGCCCCCACCAGCGAGCAAGGATAAGTCTGGAGTCAAATCGTCTTCTCCACGACCTTCCGGTTCAGTTAAAAATTCTATGCAGGAACCTTCAAGGAGTGCATCCTCTGTCGCCTCAACGGGACGCACTCCTGGCGTTCAGTGCCACCGCTGCCATGGATTTGGGCATATGCAGTGGGAGTGCCCTAGTCAGCGAGCATACATTGCTACAGACGATGGGTACATCAGCACCTCTGACATTGAAGATGATGAGGATCAGGAACAAGCTGTTCAGGAGGACGGCGAAATCTTTGGTAGCGAAGACACGGCCGCCTACATGAACATCATTGTGCAGCGAGTGCTTAGCGCATAGGTACAACAACCTGAGAAGCTGCAACGCCACAATTTATTCTAGATTTTCTTCGTTATCAACAATCGACGAGCACGTGTCATCATTGATGGAGGTAGCTGCAATAACTTGGTGAGTACAGATTTGGTCAAGAAGCTTGGCTTGACCACACATCCACACCCCCATCCGTACCATATTCAGTGGTTGAATGATTCAGGTAAAGCTAAGGTAACACAAACTTGCAGAGTTTCTTTTTCCATTGGTACCTATGTTGATTCTGTTGATTGTGACGTAGTACCTATGGAAGCTTGTTCACTTTTATTGGGTCGTCCTTGGGAATTTGATAAAGATGCTACACATCATGGTAGAAGTAATACATACACTTTTGTGCATAAAGGAAAGAAAGTTACTTTGGTTCCCTTGACCCCAGCTCAAATTGTACAACATGATAAAGCACGAACTGCTAGTTTGCATGAGGTTAAATCTGAAAATCAGCAAGTAGCAAATTCTATTTACCCACCTAAACAAGAGAAGTTAGCACCTAATGTTAAGGCTCAAGGAATTAAATTGAAGGGTGCTGTTATGCTTGCAAGAAAAAGTGACCTTACTGAAATTTCTGATGACGATGTATGCTATACTTTAGTTTGCAAACGAGCTTTGTTTTCACTTGATGATGATGTTAGCTCGGTACCGTCTGCTGTCACTAACCTTTTGCAGGAGTATGAGGACATTTTTCCCGCTGAGATACCCCCGGGGCTGCCACCTATGAGAGGGATAGAGCATCAAATTGATTTGATTCCGGGAGCATCATTGCCAAACCGCGCTGCTTATCGAACCAACCCCGAGGAGACTAAGGAAATTCAGCGGCAAGTCCAAGAGCTTTTGGACCGTGGGTACGTACGTGAAAGCCTTAGCCCTTGTGCAGTTCTTGTAATTTTGGTTCCTAAGAAAGATGGTTCTTGGCGTATGTGTGTTGATTGTAGAGCCATTAATAATATTACCATTCGATATCGTCACCCTATTCCTAGGCTTGATGACATGCTTGATGAATTATGTGGCTCTGTAATTTTCACAAAGATTGACTTACGTAGTGGCTACCACCAAATTAGAATGAAACTTGGAGATGAATGAAAAACAGCTTTCAAAACTAAATTCGGATTGTATGAATGGTTAGTAATGCCTTTTGGGTTGACTAATGCACCTAGTACATTCATGCGCCTAATGAATGAGGTTTTAAGAGCTTTCATTGGTCGATTTGTGGTAGTTTACTTTGATGATATCTTAATTTATAGCAAGTCTTTGGATGAACATATGGATCACTTATGTGCTGTTTTTAATGCCTTACGCGAGGCACGTTTATTTGGTAACCTTGAGAAGTGCATCTTTTGCACGGATCGAGTCTCTTTTCTTGGCTATGTTGTTACTCCACAGGGAATTGAGGTGGATGAGGCAAAGATTGAAGCCATTAAGAGCTGGCCGGTTCCCCAATCCATCACACAGGTAAGGAGTTTTCTTGGTCTTGCAGGATTTTACCGCCGTTTCGTTAAGGATTTCAGCACCATTGCTGCCCCTTTACACGAGTTGACAAAGAAGAGTGTGGTGTTTCATTGGGGAAGGGCACAAGAGGCGTCCTTCGACACTTTGAAGGACAAGCTTACACACGCACCATTATTGCAACTTCCAAATTTTGGTAAGACTTTTGAGCTAGAATGTGATGCTAGTGGAGTTGGCATTGGAGGTGTTTTGATGCAAGATGGTAAGCCCATTGCATACTTTAGCGAAAAATTGCATAGCCCTGTTTTGAATTACTCCACATATGATAAGGAATTGTATGCTCTTGTACGTTCTTTAGAGACGTGGCGTCATTATTTGTGGCCTAAAGAATTTGTTATTCATTCAGATCATGAATCGCTTAAGTATCTTCGTTCACAACATAATCTGAATCGTAGACATGCTAAGTGGGTTGAATTTATTGAATCTTTTCCTTATGTTTTCAAACACAAGAAAGGGAAGGATAATGTGATTGCAGATGCTTTGTCTAGGCGATACACTTTGCTGTCCCAACTTGAATGTTGAATTTTTGGACTTGAAACAATAAAAGAACAATATGCGCTTGATCCTGATTTTAAAGATGTGTTGCTGAATTGCAAAGGGGGACGTTCATGGAACAAGTTTGTAGTCAATGATGGATTTGTGTTTAGAGCTAACCGCCTATGCATTCCAGTAGGATCCATTCGTCTTTTGTTGATGCAGGAAGCGCATGGAGGAGGGTTGATGGGACATTTTGGTGCTAAGAAGACGGAGGATGTTTTGGCCACACACTTCTTTTGGCCAAAGATGAAGAGAGATGTTGAGCGATTCGTGGCACGCTGTACCACATGTCAAAAAGCTAAGTCTCGTTTGAATCCACATGGTTTGTATATGCCTCTTCCTGTTCCTTCTATTCCTTAGGCAGATATTTCTATGGACTTTGTTTTGGGATTGCCTAAGACTAAGAGGGGGAGGGATAGCATTTTTGTTGTGGTGGATCGATTTTCTAAGATGGCACACTTTATACCATGTCATAAAAGTGATGATGCTATTCATATTGCTGACCTCTTTTTCAAAGAGATTGTTCGTTTGCATGGTATGCCTTCTACTATTGTTTCAGATCGCGACGCTAAATTTCTGAGTCACTTTTGGCGCACTCTATGGAATAAGTTGGGTACAAAACTGTTGTTTTCTACAACTTGTCACCCACAAACCGATGGGCAAACAGAGGTCGTTAACCGCACTTTGGGTGCCATGTTGAGAGCTATTCTAAAGAAAAATTTGAAGATGTGGGAAGAATGTTTGCCTCATGTGGAGTTTGCTTACAATCGGGCAACACATTCTACCACCAAGGTAAGTCCTTTTCAGGTAGTGTATGGATTCAATCCCCATGCTCCAATTGATATTTTGCCTCTGCCTATTAGTGAGAGAATTCATGTTGATGCTAAGGAACGTGCTGATTTTATTTTGCAAATGCATAAAACAACTAAGCACAACATTGAAAAAATGAATGAAAAATATAGAATTGCTGGTAGTAAAGGTAGACAAGAAGTTAAGCTTGAACCGGGTGATTTGGTTTGGTTGCACTTGAGAAAGGATAGATTTCCAGATTTGAGAAAGTCTAAGTTGATGCCTAGAGCTGATGGTCCATTTAAAATTGTTGAGAAGATTAATGATAATGCATATAAGCTTGAGTTACCCCTCGAATTTGGGGTTAGTCCCACCTTTAACATTTCAGATTTAAAGCCATACTTGGAAGACGAAGATGAGTTGGTGTCGAGGAAGACTCCAATTCAAGAGGGGGAGGATGATGAGGACATCACTTTTTCACATACACACAATGATCCACTACTGGACATTCAAGGTCCAATCACTAGAGCTCGCGCGCGTCAATTAAATTTAGAGGTGAGCTCGTTCCTAAGTAACTCCTTATATGATTTTGAGAATAGATTGCTACCTAATGATTATATTGTGCTTATGAATGAAGGAGAGGTTCAGGAGACACATAGAGGAGGGCTTGGAGGCGTGGAGGACCAGCGAGGGTGCCCGGATAAAGATGGAGGATCAAACCAAGTTGAGTTCGAGTCTGCCTCGCAGTTCCGGACCAGTCTGCCTTGAACTGGTCACCCAGGACGCGTACAGACTCCGTTTTCGATGATCCATATATGGATGGAAAGCTTATTTGATAAGGAAACCAACCCAAGTGGTCCCATGTCAAAAGCTGTTCGGAATCAACGGGAATCGTCGAAACAAGTCACCATCCAGAATCTGTCAGGGTGCTATGTCGCCATCTATTGGGCCGTTTGGGCCTTGTAACGTGTCGGCGCTCCCCAGGGACGCGAATAGGGGTCCTTTGATGTTCCTTAGCCTATATAATCAGTAGTCACCGTCTACATTAGGGTTGGGTTTTGCTTAGATTATTCTGTTGATAACAGTTTCACCGGCGCCGTCGGTTTGTGAGACCCTAACTTTGTGAGATTAATCATTCATGGGCAATTTGGTTGCATTCCTTTGTGTTCTTGCGTGTGTTCTCAATTCGCAGGCAAGGACTTAGCCTTCTTGGTGAGGTCGGCCGTGCAACGCCGGTCGATAACCAGAGGGGTCGTGGTGCTGCGATTGCGGGGTTTAGAACCGAGTTGTTCGGAAGCCGGATCGAATTGTGTCGTGACTCCACCAAATCGAGAGTTATCAGAACCTTTCGGAAGATTGGGAACCCTAGTTCACATCAAGCCCTCCTCCATGTGTCTCCTGGACCTCTCCTTCATTCATAAGCACAATATAATCATTTGGTATCAGAGCTGGGCCCTTCTTTAAGGGGGTGGGAATGATGAGGACATCCTCCACTATTACCCGCTGGCAAAGACGCAACAAAAAAAAGGCCAAGTGGCCTAGTTGTAGTCGGGCGGCAACCGTGTGAGCCTCTGAATAATCCCACCTTGCTTAGCTTGGGAGAAGGAAGCCACCTTAAAAGAGAGAGCCACCCTTCCCCTATCGGACTAGTCTTTTAGGGATATTGGGCCTTTCCCCGAGTGGGTGTGCATAAGAACTGTTGGGGTCCGGGCAACCTTAATTTATTGGGCCTCGGCCAACCCTACCTGGGCCGGATGTATCACGAGTACACCTCCAAGCACAAGTCGAAGGAAGGATTCGACAAGGAGGCGCTGAAGAAGAAGTACTTCAAGAAGGCCAAGGCCCAAGAGCGCGCCTTCCTCACCTCCCTCAGCGACCTCGACAACGACACCGACGACGACCGGTCTTCTTCTCCCTCGAGCGATGAAGAGTCTGAGAAAAGGCGTGAGGATAAGTTGACCAGGCTTTACTTCGTCACCAAGTCCATCCACAGAGGCTCCTGTACCATGGCCATGGATGAAGGGGTGAAGCCCAACAAGGACGTGCTTCCCGGTGACGACGACTCTACCGAGGTAAAACCTTCCGTCGATGCTCTTATTGCCGAGCTTGATATCATGACCGATACTTTGATGAGTCAAGATAAGTTGCTAAAATGTGCTGCTCATGAGAGAAAAGAGTTTAAGGACAAGCTAGAAGTTGTGGAGAAAGAGCTTGAGGAAGCTAAGAAGCTTGTCGTTCATGTGTCTGACGAGGTTGAGTGCGATGAATGTGATGTTCATATGACTAACTTTTCTGAGTTGCAATCTAAGTATGCTGTCTTGTTAGATGAGAATGATGAGCTGAAGGCTAGGTGTAGCTTGTTGGGTGCGTGCAAGTCTTGTTCAGGCTTGCAATCTAAGCTGGCAGAGAAGAATGTCAAGATCCTTGCTCTTGAGAAGGCCAATTCAGATAGCACGGTTGTTGAGTGTGCACGTTGTGAGAGCTTGGTGTTGGAGCTTGAGTCTTGCAGGCATGACAAGATGAGATCCAAGGAAGACAACACATACCTTCGGTCCATCTTGAATTGGGTGTCTTGTAGTGAGCCGCAGTTGGGCATGATGATGAGCCAGTTCAGGCGGGGAATTGAGACATCGGGAGTAGGCTTTGCTCTAGGTGGAAAGGGTGAACATGTCTATGGCAAAGTTGGTGAGTTCAGTGGTTTGAACCCAAGTGAGAAATCTTCCACTACTCCTAAATTGATCAAGATCAATCCACCTAAGCCTACCGAACCCATTGTGAAAGATGGAGTGTTTGAAGAACCTCCAAGAGCTCTACCCTAGAAACAAGTTTGGGTTCCAAAACCAAACCATCTCAGGAATCCACTTGACACTCTACCGAACATATTTGAGGATCCCCTTCCTAAAGCCAAAAAGCTACCAAGAGTGACACATACCCACAAGAAAGTGAGCCAACAACCACCCAAGAGAGAAGTGAGGTATCACTGTGATTATTGCCATAGGGATGGTCACCTTGTTGAGTTTTGCTTTATGAGGAAGAGAGATGAGCGGCGAGAGTATGAGTTGAACAACCGGAACATGTACCGCCCGCCCCATGGCGTACATGTGCCGCCTGTTCAGAGGCGCAATGCTAGGCCAAGAGGTGCAATGCCTCAAGGTGCTAGGCATCAGGTTGCTAGACCATGCGGTGGTCATGCCCGGCGTGGTTCAGGTCATGATCAATATGAATTTGGACCTCGTGGCAGTGGCTTTCAGTCCTATAGCTCTAGCGGACCATGTTTTCCCCCACGTGGTGCCTGCTTTCCTCAAATGGGACATGGCATGTTTGGTGTTTTTCTTAACACTTTTCTAGGACAAATGAGCCAACACTGGTATCCTTCATAGTTTACTAACCACAGTGTTGCGCTATTTGCTCATCCAATGTCTTTCTATTGATGTAGGACGGAGGTCTAGAGAACACATGACTCATTGATTCCGGATGTTTGCGCCACATGACCGGAAGCTCAAAATGGTTCTCCAGCCTTGACCCCGTGCAATGTAAGGAGTACATCACATTCAGGGACAATAGCAAAGGTAAAGTGCTTTCTCGTGAGACCATTCGGGTCAATGAGAGTTTTGTCTTGAATGATGTTGCTTTGGTTTCAAACTTGCATTTCAACTTGCTTTCTGTTTCGCAACTCCTTCAAGATGGCTTTGAAGTGCGCTTTAAGACCGGCTTGTCTCGAGTTCTTGACTCTCAGGGAAATCTTGTTTGCCAGATTGTTCCTTTTGGCCATGTCTTTCGAGCTGATTTTTCTCACTCTTTTGGCTCTTCTTGATGTTTGGTGGTTGGATCCTCCTCTAAGCTTTGGAAGTGGCATAGGAGACTTGGTCACTTGAGCTTTGACTTACTAGCTAGGTTGAGCTCACTTGATCTAATCTGAGGATTGCCCAAGTTGAAATTTGAGAAGGATTTGGTGTGTCACCCTTGTCGTCACGGGAAGATGGTTGCCGCTTCTCACTCACCTGTGAATCAAGTCATGACCAAGGAACCCGACGAGCTACTTCATATGGACACAGTTGGTCCAGCTCGGGTTCGGTCAGAGGGTGGGAAGTGGTACGTTCTAGTGATCATAGATGATTTTTCTCGCTACTCTTGGGTGTTTTTCATGGAGGGTAAGGATGAGGCTTTTTCACATGCTCGAGATTTGATTCTTCGGTTGCAAAATGAGTTCCCTAAGAATGCCATGAGAGCGATTCGCAGTGACATTGTCACAGAATTCAAGAATACTCATTTAGAAACCTTTTGTGCTTCTTTGGGCCTCGAGCATCAGTTTTCCTCTCCCTATGTCCCTTAGCAAAATGGTGTTGTTGAGCGCAAGAATTGGACCCTTGTTGAGATGGCTAGGACGATGCTTGATGAGCATAGGACTCCTAGGAGATATTGGGCCAAAGCGATCAACACCGCGTGTCATGTTTCCAATCACATCTTTCTTCGAGCCTTCATGAAAAAAACTTCTTATGAGCTGCGATTCGGTCGACTACCTAAGGTGAGCCACTTTCGAGTGTTTGGATGCAGGTGCTTCATTCTAAAATAAGGTAATTTAGACAAATTTGAGTCTCTATCCTCGAATGGTGTCTTTCTGGGTTATGCTTCATATTCTCATGCATATCGAGTACTTAATCTTGAAACTAACCGAGTCGTAGAGACTTGTGAAGTCACTTTCGACGAGACCATACCTTGTTCTATTCCTATCTTTGAAAGTGCAGGTGATCAGGAGATTGGTGAGAGCATCTTCATTGAGGAGAATGAGGAAGATGTTGATTGGGGAGATGCAGAGCCGACCTCTTCGGCTGTTCTGGTCGAGTCTACGACAACTACTTCGGCTCATGGACCAGACCCATCTTCTTCCACTACATGGGGTCCGCACGAGCCGCCTCCTCAGCCTACTCTGGCTGCACCAGAGGAGGCCCCAGCAACTGTTGAGGGGGAGGCGACATCTTCGAGGGAAGCACCTCGGCACATCTAGCGTCGCCACCTGCCTCAAACTATGATCGACGACATCAGTCAGCGTGTTACACGCTCAAGGTCATATGAAATTTCACATTTCGCTCATTCCGCTTTTGTCGCTAATTTTAAGCCACAAAATGTTGGACACGCACTTTCTGATCCCGATTGGGTCAATGCTATGCACGAGGAGTTACAGAACTTTGAGAGGAATGAAGTCTGGGTCTTAGTTCCACCTCCACTTGAGTGTCACCCTATAGGTACAAAATGTGTTTTTAAGAACAAGCAAAGTGAGGATGGAGTGAGTGGTGGTGAGGAACAAGGCTAGGCTAGTGGCTCAGGGGTTTTGTCAGAAAGAGGGAGTAGACTTTGAAGAAACCTTTGCTCCTGTGGCCCGTATCGAGGCTATAAGGATGCTCTTAGCTTATGCAGCTTCGAAAGGGTTCAAGAAGTATCAAATGGATGTGAAGAGCGCCTTTTTGAATGGGTACATAGGGGAAGAGGTGTATGTGAGGCAACCCCCTGTCTTTGAAAATCCCAAGTATCCAACCATGTTTACAAACTCCACAAAGCCTTGTATGGGTTGAAACAAGCCCCGAGAGTCTGGTATGAGCATTTGAAAGCCTTCTTGCTAGCTAAGGACTTTAAGATGGGTTCTGTAGATAAAACTTTGTTTCTCCTCAAGCAAGGTACTGACACACTTTTGGTTTAGATTTACGTGGATGATATCATTTTTTGTGGTTCCTCTCATGCTCTTGTTGCAAAGTTTTCTGAAACTATGAGCAGGGAATTTAAGATGAGCATGATGGGCGAGTTGACATTCTTCCTCGGGCTACAAATCAAGCAAACACGTGAAGGAACGTTCGTGCACCAAGGCAAGTACACCAAGGATCTTCTGAGGAAGTTTGATATGGGCGAGGCCAAGCCTCTTTTGACGCCCATGTCGACCACGATGACCCTAGACGAGGACAAGGAAGGAGAAGTTGTGGATCAGAAGGAGTGCCGAAGCATGATCGGATCGTTGCTGTACCTGACAGCGATGAGACCGGACATCTAGTTCGCGGTCTGCTTGTGTGCGCGCTTTCAGTCTTCACCGCGCACATCACATCGTCAAGCTGTCAAGCGGATCATGAGGTACCTTTGTTTCACACCCGAATTTGGTCTTTGGTTTTCAGCTTCCTCCTCTCTTTCTCTTTGCGGTTATTCTGATGCAGATTATGCTGGTTGTCGTGTTGAGAGGAAGTCTACTTCTGGGACTTATCAGTTTCTTGGGTCTTCTCGCAAGCAGTCCACTGTAGCCCAATCCACCACAGAAGCTGAGTATGTTGTTGATGCTGCTTGCTATTCTCAGTTGCTTTGGATGGTTGCTACTTTGCGAGACTATGGCTTAGAGTTTAGGCAAGTGCCTTTGTTTTGTGATAGCACCAGTGCCATATGTGTAGCCAAAAACCCCGTTCTCCACTCTGTAAGATCCTAGATGGCTAGAGGGGGGTGAATAGCCTATAAAAAATCCTACACAAGCCACTAAGCAAACTTTAGAAAAACAAACGGCGCAAACCGAGTTTTGCTTAGCCTACGGTTATGATGCAAGCCTCCTATCCACAAGTCTAGTAGATTAAGATCTCTAGTTCATACAAGGGCTATGTCACTAATCTTACACTAGTGAGCAAGCTAACAACACTACTAGCAAAGCTACTACTAGAGCTACACAAGATAAACTAGTAAAGTAAATACGAGAGAGAGGATTGTGAATCTTATACCGATGGTGGAGTGAAGATGTTGCCAATCACCAAGATGATATACAATCAATCAATATTGACAACAACACAATATGAAAACCAATCACCGGGAGACAAGAGACACAATATTTTTGTTCACCCGGTGTTCACTTGTGCACCGACAAGCTACGTCACCGGTTGTGTCAACCAACACTTAGATGGTTCCTCGGTGTGACCCTCAAGTCACTTGCCCCTCAAGACATGCCCCGCAAGGCACCGCAAGACACCACTCTCAAGTGAGGTAACTCAATGACACGTGCAATCCACTAGAGTTGCTTTTGGCGCTCCACCGAGGAAAGCACAAGAACCTCTTACAATCAACAGGAGGTGGCCAAGAACAATCTCCTTCTCTTGCCAATGCCTCCAACAATCTCCAAGCCAGCTAGGAGCGGTACTCTCTAAGAGTAACAAGAAATCCACCGGCTAAACCACCCACAAGTGCCACTAGATGCCCTCAAGCTATGCAATGCACTTTGGGATCACTCAATCTCACTTTTGATTTGCAATCAAGCAAGAGAGATGAGTGAGAGGGAGAAGCTCTAGCTCAAAGGATGCACAAGAGTGTTAGAAATCACGAGAGACATCCCCAAGGGCCGGCCAACAAGTATTTATAAGCATCCCAAATGAATAGAGTTGTTGTACCCCTTCACTGCGCGTTTTTTGGGATGACCAGACGTGCTCAACCGCGTCCGATCCTCCAACGGTCACTACGCCAACGGTCAAACACCACGACCGGATACGCCTCTCAACCGACCGGACACGCTGGTCGCACAGTACCGCGCGCCTACGAAGCATCGACCGGACGTGCTCCAGGCAACGACCGGACGCGACAGTGCCAGCGTCTGGTTGGAGTCCAGTAAGCTCCCTCAACGACCGGACGCGTCCGATCGCGTGTGACCGGACGCGCCGCACGTCTGATCAACCTTGCGAACTGTTGTTCCCTCTGGGTGCCCGACCGGACGCGCCGGACCCGCGAGTGACTGGACGCGCCGGTGCAAAACCCTAACACCTGCGCGCCTGACTGCTGCGTTGAACTGACCGGACGCGTCCGGTCAGACCATGACCGCGTCCGGTGCAGCGTCTGGTCACCACTATGACCTTCGTTCGCCTCCGTTTCTTTTTCGACTTCCGGCATAGTGGAAAATAGGTATTTCAACTCCTCGAAAACGCCTGAATCCCGCGCTCGCAAGCTCGGCGGGAGAGAGAGAAGGACCCAAACCCTTTCTACCGCTCAAACTTCATCGCCTTCGTAAATGTGCCAACACCAACAAGTGATTACCACCTTATGCACGTGTGTTAGCATTTTCATAAACATTTTCGAAGGTTTTCCAGTTAGGTCACTAGGCCCTACATGCAATGCACTTCATGAATTCACCTAGTGGCACCTGTGCGTCGAATAACCAATAAGACTTCCCCTCTTAATAGTTCAGCTATCGATCCTAAACCACTCACACCCTCTATGGTGTCTTGAGTGCAAAACAAAATGGCCCTATGGTTATACCTTTGCCTTGAGCCCATTTTGTTTTTCCAAAAGATATGATCCACTTCATATCATCACATGACCATCTCGATCCATCGACCTTGACTTCACTTGCTCTTCACTGTTGCATCGGTCCGTCGGCGCCAAGTCTTGCTCAAGCTTCACCATCGCATGGTCCTTCTCTTCGAAGCCTCGACTTGCCCTTCACCTTCACAACCGGTCCATCGAGCCAAGCATCATCTTGGTCTTCATCATCTTGGTCACATGAGTCAATGTCATGTCTCATATTCAATGACCACCTTTATCTAAATTATCCACTTAGATACAAAGGTTAGTCCTAGGTTTCATCAATTAGCCAAAACCAAACTAGGGACTTTCAATCTCCCCCTTTTTGGTAATTGATGACAACCCTCACAAAGATGATTTTGATAATAAAAGTTTTGAACTTATCATACTTGTCCAATCATTTTGCTCATAAGTAAAGTTTGGACAATTATCACAAGCTTGGTTTTGATAGCATTAGCTCTCCCTACATATGTGCATAGAGTTTAGATTGAAAGCTTTGCACATATACATGGATAGAAGTGTTGAGAGAGTAATTCTACCAAAATTATGCTAGGGTGTAAGAAATGGACCTTTGAAGCGTGATACCAATCAGAGTTGCCTTTTGACACCATCCTTAGCATCATGAAGTAACTAGGCATCCATCACAACTCAAGAACCCCGTGAGATCAACATTATAGTAAAGGTTCTTGGACCACTTGTAAAGTTTAAGGCACGTCTAGATACCACATGTAAACTATTCCTATGCATGCTAGTAGATCATTTTATCATTCAAGTTCTATACTAGCATTGCATGACACAAGCATGTATATTGAATTTAAATACATGTGTAATGAGCAAGTCATATGAGAATGCACAAATAAATGCAACAACTTTGTTTATGAGCTTGCTCCCCCTACTTGTGTGCATCAAAAATTTTATTTACCCCTTTATCATGTTGAATCATCTTTTTCTCTCCCCCTTTGTCAACAACTTACCCAAAAATGGGATTAAATTGTGGAGAGAAAAAAATGTTTGATGGAGTAGGTTAGAATTTATCAAATTTGGTTCAACCTAGAACACTTGCCAAAGATATTTAATTCGATTTGAACCAAAGACAAGCTTCTTCACACCTCATAATAAGGGTTATCTTGCCTATGTTGAATTAAACACTTATAGCAAATCTTCTAGATTCAACACCAGGTTTGCAAGCTCACAAACATGTCATATGCCACCACTAGATCAAAACAAGCATAGAAGAAATAGTGGTAACATATATCCATCAAATTCATTTGATTTATTATGAATGCTCATGCATACCACTTATTATGTCTACATGCTCTAGCAAGTCCTTAGCATAGGATGAATGACATGTCAATCAACTTTACCTTGCAATGTCGAAGGGGAGGCATGTCAATAAGTGGGTGGGGTGCATTCAACTCATGTTTGAGAAATCAAGAATGTTCAATTCATTCCTTAGCTTACAAAACCTCTTTTCATCAAGTGGCTTGGTGAGAATATCGGCAAGTTGATCATCGGTGCCAACACTTTCAATGGCAATATCTCCCTTTTGTTGATGATCTCTAATGAAATAATGCCTTATGTCAATATGCTTTGTTCTTCCATGTTGAACCGAGTTTTGTATCATCTTGATTGCACTTTCATTATCACATAGCAATGGTACATTTTTGAAGTTGAGGTCATAATCCTTCAAAGTTGATTTCATCCATAGCAATTGTGCACAACAACTCCCCGCACTCATATATTCGGCTTCGGCGGTAGAGATTGCCACACTATTTTGTTTCTTTGAGGACCATGACACAAGTGATCTTCCAAGTAATTGACATGTGCCACTTGTGCTCTTTCTATTGATCTTGCAACCCCCATAGTTGGAGTCCGAATATCCAATCAATTCAAACTTTGACCCCTTGGGATACCATAGTCCAACATCTCTTGTTTGCTTCAAGTACCTCAATATTCTTTTTGCGGCCGTGAGACGACTCTCTCTAGGTGAGGCTTGATATCTAGCACACATACAAACACTAAACATGATATCCGGTCTTGATGCGGTGATATAGAGTAGACTTCCAATCAAAGACCGATATTCCTTTTGATTCACCATTTTGTCATCAAGATCACTATCCAAATTGCCATTTGTACCCATTGGAGTTGAAATTGGCTTTGCATCTTGCATTCCAAACTTCTTCAACATGTCCCTTATGTATTTCCCTTGACTCATAAATGTCCCATTCTTCAATTGTTTGACTTGGAGACCAAGGAAGTAGCTAAGTTCACCAATCATAGACATTTCAAACTCTTTGGCCATCATAGCACCAAATTCTTCACAATAAGCTTGATTGGTTGATCCAAATATGATGTCATCAACATATATTTGCACTATAAATAGATCATTCCCAATCTTCTTGGTGAATAGAGTTGTATCAACCTTGCCCATCTTGAATCCCTTAGAGAGAAGGAAATCCCTTAGCCTCTCATACCATGCTCTAGGTGCTTGCTTTAAGCCATATAAAGCCTTCTTCAACTTGTACACATGGTTGAGTTTCTTGTCATCTTCAAATCCGGGAGGTTGCTCAACAAAGACTAACACATTGATGATTCCATTGAGAAATGCACTTTTGACATCCATTTGATATAGTTTGATGTTGTGTGCACAAGCATAAGCCAATAGAATCCTTATTGCCTCCAATCTTGCCACGGGAGCATATGTCTCATCATAGTCAAGACCTTCTACTTGAGTGTAACCTTGAACAACTAGTCTTGCTTTGTTTCTCACCACAATGCCATCTTGATCTTGCTTATTTTTGAACACCCACTTGATTCCAATCACATTGTAGTCATTTGGCCTTTCTATTAATTCTCAAACATCATTTCTTGTGAAATTGTTAAGTTCTTCTTGCATAGCCATAATCCAATCGGCATCCCTCAAAGCTTCTTCTATTTTCTTTGGTTCCATGGTTGACACAAATGATGCATGCTCACAAAACATAGTCAATCTTAATCTTGTTTGCACACCACTTCTAATATCACCAATAACACTATCAATGGGGTGATCTCTTGCAACATGTTATGGTTGGAGTACTTGCACTTGATTGCTTGAGCTTGGTTGATCACTTGATGTATCTCGATGAGATGAACTAGCACCGTGATCTTGCACTTGAGAGTCACTAGCTAGCTTGAATGGAGAATTGAGCACTTGATCTTTATCATCATCTTGAATATCAATTACTTGCTTTGCTCTAATGTCCCCAATATCTATGTTCTTTATTGCTTCCACCAATAGAGTTCCACCAATATCATCTAGATTCTCTTCTTCATCTTGTGACCTATTGGTTTCATCAAATTGCACATCATGGACTTCTTCTAGAATGCCACCTGAATTATTCCAAACTCTATAAGCTTTGCTTGTAGTTGAATAACCAAGTAGGAACCCCTCATCACATCTTTTGTCAAACTTTTCCAATCTAGTGTCCTTCAAGATATAGCATTTGCAACCAAACACCCTAAAGTAAGAAATATTGGGCTTTCTTCCATGAAGTGCTCATATGGGGTCTTCTCTAGCAATGGATGACAATATAGTCTATTGATGTAGTAGCAAGCGGTATTGATTGCTTCATCCCAAAATGATTGACTCACATTGTACTCATGAAGTATTGATCTACCCATATCAAGCAATGTTCTATTTTCTCTCTCAACTAGGCCATTTGATTGTGGAGTGTACTTGGCCGAGAATTGATGTCCAATGCCATAGTGATCACAAAGTTCTTCAATTCTTGTATTCTTAAACTCACTTCCATTGTCACTTCTTACTTTCTTGATTCTAATCTCAAACTCATCGTGAACTCTAGTGAGAAAGGTCTTGAAGGTGTCAAACACTTCACTTTTGTCACTAAGAAAGAATACCCATGTGAATCTTGTGAAGTCATCCACTATGACAAAACCATACTTATTATCACCTATGCTTGAGTATGTTGTTGGGCCAAATAGATCCATGTGCATCAAATCAAATACTTTGCATGTGCTCATTGTACTCTTCTTTGGATGTGAGCTTCCAACTTGCTTCCCGGCTTGACATGCACTACAAAGCTTATTCTTCTCAAATTCAACATCTTTCAAACCATTAACAAGATTGTGAGTTGTAAGCTTCTTTAATTGTTTCATGCCAACATGACCAAGCCTTCTATGCCAAAGCCAACCCATGCTTGATTTGGAGATTAAGCAAGTTGTCAAAGAAGTTTCTCTAGCATTGAAGTCAACTAGGTAGAGATTCTCATATCTAAAGCCCTTGAATGCCACATTTGAACCATCTATACTAATGACTTCCACATCATCAACCCCAAAGATACATTTGTAACCAAGATCACATATTTGTGCCACGGATAGAAGATTGAAATCCAAGCTTTTAACTAGCAACACATTGGAGATACTCAAGTCATTTGATATTGCAATCTTGCCCAATCCAATAATCTTGCCTTTCTTGTTATTGCCAAATGTGATAGAATCAACATCACTATGATTGTCATTGATTGAGTTAAACATTCTTGATGTACCGATCATGTGTTGAGTGCACCCACTATCAATAATCCAATGCCTTCCTCCGGCTTTGTAATTGACCTACAAGCAAATCAATGAAACTTAGGTACCCATTTTTGCTTGGGTCCTTGTAGGTTAGTAACTAAGCTCTTTGGTACCCAAATAGCCTTCTTCTTTGGGCCAACAATGGGTGTACCAATAAACTTAGCTTGCACACCCTTCACACTCTTGGTAAACACATAGCAAGAATTAAAAGGTATAGCATTAACAAGTTTCTTGTTTTGGTTCTTTTTATTGCAATTATGCTCTAGGTGCCCGACTTGCTTGCATCTATTGCAAAACTGACCATTGCCCTTCACAAAAGCTAGACTTTGAAGTTGCAAAGGCCGACTTGCCTTTCTTGAGGGTGTAGCCCAATCCCTCTTTGTTAAGAGAGAACCTTTGGCTACCCAAGCACTTAAGTAAGCGGCCCTCACCACCATAGGCCTTGCCTAGGGCGTGAGTGAGCTCATCCACCTCTCTCTTGAGAGTCTTATTCTCAACCATTAGTGAGGCATCACAAGTGAAACCATCACTAGTACAGGAGGTAGAGTCAGTGGTGGTGGATGAAGAGCTACAAGAAGGGTTAGCATTTGATGTGATAATAGGTTCATAAGAGGATTCATTAATTATATCACATGTAACACCTATATCACATGATACAACAACCTCCTTCTTTGCTTGTTGCTCAAGTAGCAATGAGTGAGCTTTTTCAAGCTTGGAATGAGCCTTACCAAGATCCTCATGGTCTTCCACTAGACTCTCATAAGTGGTCTTAAGCTCACTAAGAACTTTCTCAAGTATTGCTACTTTCATTGAAAGCTTCTTACACTCTTTGTCCTTGGCAATAGCTATGTCTCTAGTTTGTTGCATCAAGTCATATAGTTGTTCTTTAGTTGGTTCATCATCATCATTTTCATTATCATTATCATTATCACTATCATGAGTATATTCCATTTCACTTTCATCATCACTCTCATCATATAATACCTTAGTTTCTTTGGCCATGAGGCATGAAGAGGATGAATCAAATAGTGATAGCTTCTTGTTGATAGCAATGGAAGCAAAAGCTTTGTTGGATGATGATTCTTCTTCTTCATCATTATCACTTTCCCAAGTGACCACATAGGCTCCATTCTTGCCCTTTTTAAAAGTCATCTTGGCTTCTCTCTTTTTCTTCTCAAACTTGCCCCTCTTGTTGTTCTTCTTCTTGTCATAGGGACATTCGGCTTGAAGATGTTCGGTGCTATCACAATTAAAACACTTCCTTTGTTGTTCATTGCTCTTGAAATGGTCATTTCTCTTTTTGAAGCCTCTTCTTTTGATAAACATCTTGCCAATATTCTTGACAACTAGATCAAGTGCCTCATCATCAATTTCCAATTCTTTATTTTCTTCATTGTCGTCTTCTTCTTGAATTGAAGCTTTGCCCTTAGAGGAGGTGGCCTTGAATGCTACGGTCTTCTTCTTCTTTTCTTCCTCCTTCTTCTCCTTTTCATCGGCATCTTAATCATACTTGTCATATGTCAAGACTTCACCTAGTAAATCATTGTGCTTCATTGCATCAAGCCTATCTCTTTGTAACATCATGATCAACATTTTGAATCTTCTTGGTAAGCTTAACAAGAACTTGTGGCAAAAGTCTTGGTCTTGTGTCTTGTGCCCTAAGCTCTTGAGATCATTCACAATGACTTGCAATCTATGAAACATCTCTAAGATTGTTTCTTCTTCTTTCATCTTAAAGTTCTCAAACTCACTCTTGAGCCCATATAGCTTGGCACTCTTCACAACCTTAGTGCCCTCATATGTTTCACTCAACCTTATCCATACTTCATTTGCCAATTCTAAATCCTTGATGCCCTCAAATACTTTTGTGTCAATACCATTGTAAAGTGTATTGAGAGTCATTCTATTACATGTTCTATTTGCTCTATCTTCATCGGTGAGATGATCGGGATCAATGATAGCAAAATCATTCTCGGTGACTTGCAAAACTCTCTCATGAATAGAACCAAGGTACATTATCATTTTTCTCTTCCAATGAGCAAAAGAACTAACACCATCAAAGAACGGTGGCTTGCCTCCAACATGATTGAACACAATTTAAGCCATTTTTCACACCGAATGATGTTAAGCCTTGATTAAAACGGTGACCACGGCTCCAATACCACTTGTAAGGTCCTAGATAGCTAGAGGGGGGTGAATAGCCTATAAAAAATCCTACACAAGCCACTAAGCAAACTTGTTAGAAAAACAAACGGCGCAAAACGAGTTTTGCTTAGCCTACGGTTATGATGCAAGCCTCCTATCCATAAGTCTAGTAGATTAAGATCTCTAGTTCACACAAGGGCTATGTCACTAATCTTACACTAGTGAGCAAGCTAACAACACTACTAGCAAAGCTACTACTAGAGCTACACAAGATAAACTAGTAAAGTAAATGCGAGAGAGAGAATTGTGAATCTTATACCGACGGTGGAGTGAAGATGTTGCCAATCACCAAGATGATATACAATCAATCAATATTGACAACAACACAATATGAAAACCAATCACCGGGAGACAAGAGACACAATATTTTTGTTCACTCGGTGTTCACTTGTGCACCGACAAGCTACGTCACCGGTTGTGTCAACCAACACTTAGATGGTTTCTCGGTATGACCCTCAAGTCACTTGCCCCTCAAGGCACGCCCCGCAAGGCACCGCAAGACACCACTCTCAAGTGAGGTAACTCAATGACACGCGCAATCCACTAGAGTTGCTTTTGGTGCTCCGCCGAGGAAAGCACAAGAACCTCTTACAATCAATCGGAGGTGGCCAAGAACGATCTCCTTCTCTTGCCAACGCCTCCAACAATCTCCAAGCCGGCTAGGAGCGGTACTCTCCAAGAGTAACAAGAAATCCACTGGCTAAACCACCCACAAGTGTCACTAGATGCCCTCAAGCTATGCAATGCACTTTGGGATCACTCAATCTCACTTTTGATTTGCAATCAAGCAAGAGAGATGAGTGGGAGGGAGAAGCTCTAGCTCAAAGGATGCACAAGAGTGTTAGAAATCACGAGAGACCTCCCCAAGGGCCAGCCAACAAGTATTTATAAGCATCCCAAACAAATAGAGCCGTTGTACACCTTCACTGCGCGTTTTTCGGGATGACCGGATGCGCCGGTCGAAACTGACCGGACGTGTCGGTCGAAGGTTTTCCAGTTAGGTCACTAGGCTCTACATGCAATGCACTTCATGAATTCACCTAGTGGCACCCGTGTGTCGAATAACCGATAAGACTTCCCCTCTTAATAGTTCGGTTATCGATCCTAAACCACTCACACCCTCTATGGTGTCTTGAGCGCAAAACAAAATAGCCCTATGGTTATACCTTTGCCTTGAGCCCATTTTGTTTTTCCAAAAGATATGATCCACTTCATATCATCACATGATCATCTCGATCCATCAACCTTGACTTCACTTGCTCTTCACCGTTGCATCGGTCCGTCGGCGCCAAGTCTTGCTCAAGCTTCACCATAGCATGGACCTTCGCTTCGAAGCCTCGACTTGCCCTTCACCTTCACAACCGGTCTATCGAGCCAAGCATCATCTTGGTCTTCATCATCTTGGTCACATGAGTCAATGTCATGTCTCATATTCAATGACCACCTTTATCTAAATCATCCACTTAGATACAAAGGTTAGTCCTAGGTTTCATCAATTAGCCAAAACCAAACTAGGGACTTTCACACTCCATAACCAAGCACATAGAGGTCTGTTTTCACTTGTTGTGAGACCACTATGAGAAAGGGGACATTGACCTTATTCATGTTGACACCCACAACCAGCTCGCAGATATCTTCACTAAACCTCTTGACCAAACCCAGTTTGCTCGCTTGCGAGGGGAGCTTGGGGTTTGTTACCCTTTTTAGAGGAGTAAAGTTTGTGGTTCTTGTACATTAGTCTTTGGTTTTGTTTTTAGTTTAGCTTTTGATTTTGCTTTTGTATCATATTTGCATATCATATCATCATGTATCATATTGCATCTTGAGCTTCATCCTTATAGTGGCTAGATTGACACTATGCTCTTGTTGGGGATGTTATGGATATATATGATGTGCTTTGCTTAGGCTCACTTGATCTCTTGATATGAGCTAAAATGCCTTTTTCAATTGTGAACTTAAATAACACTTGAAGAAACTTGAAACATGTTCACCACTACTTGTGGCAACTAGCATGTGTAGGTGTGTCAAGAACCCTTTTTGCTTCATATATATGCTTAGTTGCTACGGCTCATACCTTGAGTTACACACTTGCTTAAGAAACTTGAAATTGTGCTAAAACTTGAAAAACAAGGTATGAAAAGATCGGGACGGGTCTTTGCTATCCCATGTTAGAGTATCGAGACAGCTCCCTATTGCACTTAAGGGTGAACTTGAGCTCTATAATGGATACCGAGATCATTGTCTTAAGCTTCTGATTGCTTTTGGTATAGGCTTGACATGATCGATAAGTCAGGTTTTGATGGCATCGATAACCTTCCGCACACATTTGTTAGACAAACTTTGGTGATAAGCTGCATAACTCCGATAAAATTCAATTGATATCTAAAAATTTGATCAAATCACAAGTTTGTCTCATGACATGATGTGTGAACTTTGTTTGGGGTAGTTCACTTTGCATACATGTGTAGCACAAGGTCGATCTCCTGTCTATATTTGCTATGTGCTCATTTGGTGGTGAACCCTCTTTTAAATTGCTCAAACTTGATCAAATTTGCTAAAATGCCATATTTCATCTTATTTGGTCATTTTGAGCATTTGCTAGCACTTGTACTTGTTGATATATACATGACAGCATCAACTAGAGCATCTTTTCAATCTACTTGCTATAATCTTGAAGCTTCTGCATTTGTGTATTTCTGCATTCATAGCATGTTTTGAGGGGGAGTTGCAATCCTTGGGCTCTAGCTTGATAAGTGCATGTGTCAACAAGGGAGAGAGATATGTCACACTCACCATGTCAACAAGGGGGAGAAGGTTCCATTTCGTGCATTGATTTAAGAGAGATTGCACTTGTTCAAGGGGAGTTGCTTTTGAGTTGCTCTTGCTAGTGGTGTTGAGCCTGTTGCCTCTTCTTGAGGGCTAGCTTTGTTTTACTTGGTTGCGTCGAGCCGTTGCCCATGTCTTTGGGGACCAAGTTTTGCTCATTTCAAATGACCTGATTTTGACTTTTCTTTGATTTTTGGTCATTTGGTTGAGCTCCTTGTTTTTCTCTTCTTCTTATTCTTTTGCTCAAGTTGTTCGTGTATTGGTGTTGACAATGCACTCATCAAGGGGGAGATTGCGAACAGAAGGTTGACAAGTACCCTTGTGTGTTCGCTTTGTGATGAGTGATTGTCAACGTGATCCACGAAGTAGGTTGAGTGGTGACTAACCCTACCTTGGCGAAAGCCTTGTGTGCGACATGTCTCTTGGCTTGTGTTGTGCAGGTGTGGAGCACGGAGGCGGTAGCCGACGACGAGGTGAAGGTCAAGGAGGACGTGCCGTGCCGATGGAACGGAGGGGTGAAGGACGGACGTGAGGCTTGGACCGAGGGACTCAGAGGTCGGGTGGCTAACCGCGGTGGCTAACACTTGGGACATCGACAAGCGCGAGAAGACATGTGAGTGACCATGTTGACCGTGGAGGTGACACGTGTCGAATGGCGGGAAAAGCGTATGGAGTACGCTACTCGCGGAGCGGTTTGATGGTTTGGGCCTCAAAACCATCAAAGGCAGGTTTACGGGTTTGGGCTCAAAACTCGGATGGAGGTTTCGAGGAGGAACCGACGACACATGGCACCATCGGGGAGTTCGCGTCGAGGCGAAGCTACTAGTGAGGAGGCGCGGTGGCCGTCAGATCAACGTGAAGACTGAGTTGGACCTCTATGCCATTGGGCTTATTGGTTTAGCTCTTATATATCCAGCGGCATTTAGGGAATGTAAAATAACCCTGTTAAATAGAGGATGGCAGCCCCCTTGCCTCCTCACCTCTCTCCCATTCCTCATTTCCCCCCTTTCTCCCCTAGGGTTAGTTCTTCTAGTTCGTATGAGAGAGATCCCAAGAATCTGAATTTTTGGTTGTGTTTGAACTGAGTTTTAGAATGGGAAAGGAGGCCCGAATCCTCCTCTTGCCCTCTGGGCTTCGTCGTTCACACCTGTGATTTTTGTTTGACTGTGTTCCTTCTTTTCTTCTTTTTTCGTTCTTGCTCAAATTTGTTCGATTCACAGAGTTACAGTTTAAATTGAGTGATGATCTTCTAGGAGTAGCTTTTCTTCTCCATCGTGAATCGTTGTGCAAAGTTTGAGAGCTTGCGGTTTTGTTTCTCATGAGTTCTGTGATTTTTCGGATCTGGGAAGGGCTCTGTTCTTGCTTCGGGCTGCAGTTCGTACTGACTTTGTTCATCGTTCGTAACTGAGTGGAGCAGGGGCAGCGGTCCGGCAGCCCAGCGGCAGTGCTACCAGCGCTGGATGCCTAGGCATCAAGCGAAGCTCGCTTGAGCGGTGGTTGCCAAGGGTGCTTGTAGCTGGCCGCACGCCCAGCTGCTGTAGGCTGTTTTCAGGGCACCAGGATTCAGTTCGGTGGACACCAGTTTGGTGTAGTTCGTTGTGGAGTGCAGCCCTTCCACTTGTAATTCCTTTTCTGCTACCTCGTTCTTCCACCTTGCTGTTTCAGGTGAGCAACAAATTCAGCTTTGTCTACAGGAGCACCATTCAGTGCATCAGGTTCAGCCTTCAGGAGCTATGAGCTCGGGCCTACACATAAATGGAAATCAATGTTCTTGATATGTCACTTTCAAGCAATAGTTAAACAATCATTACTCTTTAAATAGTAATTGGTTGTCTCTAGCTTTGTTTGTTTTTCTTGCAGTCATTTGCAGGGCGCCGAGGCAGCAGTGAGCATCTGCTCGGTCCAGGTGCAGCAGTGAGCCACCTTCGTTTGTTTCCTGTGTCTGCTGTAATCGGTTCAGCGTAGCTTGTTTTGCCTAGTGTGTTGTTTCAGTCCCTTTTCTCGATCTGTTCCTTTGGGCATATGTTCAGTTAGTGATTCAACTTTCAGTGCTCAGGTCTGGAGGTCCAGGGAGCCTTGCGCTCGCCTCCAAGCAGCTCAAGGAGTCCAGTGCTTTCTGTTTGTAAGGTGCTGTCCAGTGAACAAGTTTTTCTGGCCCGACAATTTGTTTCGTCCGTGTTTTGCTTGTTTGTATTCCGATTTAAGTTCCGTCTTTTGAGTTGGCTCTCTATCGGTGCGAGAAATTTATCGAAGTGCTCTTGTCACCAGTTGACTTGAGTAATTTAGTTTTGGGAACTTGGTTGTGTTTGGTGGTGATTTGGGACAGCGGCCAAAAATATTTTGAGAGAAAATTTACGGCTCTCATTCACCCCCTCTGGTCGCCGTTTTCGGTCCTTCAATTTGGATATGTACTCAAGTCGACTCAAACTACATATTGTTAAATTCAACATAGATAAATAGAATTTTACTACTAAGTTCATCAATAACCAAAGTGAAATAAAATTAAAATACACTTCTAATAATCATAGGTTAAGTGAAGAAAATTATAATCGAAGTGAACTAAATCATAATGGATAATATTTAATAAAACCATAGTTTAAGTGAAGAAAATTAAATAAGAATGGTAGACAACAAGTAATCATTTTATTTTATCATTTTTTAATAACTAGATAAATGTCTCTACATTGCAACGGGAAAAAAATCATATACCCCTATAATGTAAAGAAGAATATAGTACCAAAAGAAAGGTCGTCACTACTTTCTCCCGAACCACAGTTTCTCATTCAAGTGACACATACATGTATATTAACTGTCTCTTTATCAAACTTTGGCTTGTACGGAGCTAGTTGCTGCTGCCGCCGCCTGAAACTGAAAGATAAGGGTGTTAGGGAGCAAAAGAAACATGAACACCACCATGCATGGGAAGAAAATGTACAAAGGAAATATAAAGAAGAATATTGAGTGATACATACATGTATATTGAATTGAACTACTGACAACAGTTCAAACATACCAATGAGAACATGTGATTGTAGACGGAACCAAACAAGCTTAAGTCAATTTATTTTTGACTGTACAACAAAAGAGTGAACTACCAATAAAAAACATAAACGTCTTAACATTACCTGTGATTTTGTTGAGTGCTAGGCGAAAACATATATTGAAAAATCTCATCTACGTTATGTCCAAAAACCTAAAAGGTGAACTTCACCAAGAAGCCAAAAAAGAGTGGGTTTACCGCGTGCCTTAGGGCTTCAGCAATGTAGCCTAATAAGTTTGTTCGCCTCAGCCAAAAGCAACAGTACACATAGGCAAAAAAAAAAGTCTCTCAAACTCACAACGGAGGCAGCTTTTTTTCTCTGATGCAAGCATGCAGCTTTATCTCTTTCCTTGGCGTGAGTACCCGGCTTTATTTGCTGGGGACCATCGGTGGCAGCTCCTTCCCTGCTGCAACGTGGGCTCCAAAAGATGCTCGAGCGTTTTGTCAGATGGAGTTGTTGCCTCTTGTGCGAGAGTCTATGCCATACTACTCATGATCATATAAACTTGAGGAGCAGATGTGGAGGTTTGGGGCAGTAGTCCACTGTGACTGAGTCGGGGAAGCCCTTAGAAGGCTTGGATCCGCTCGACGTCCTACGCTGATCGCCTGGGTGGAAAGTGTAAAGGTGGTTAGAGGTATTAAAGTTTAACCAACACTGTAGCATTTTCGTCTTATTTGATAAAAAAAAGTTTCTAATTTTGGACTAATTAGGCTTAATAGATTCGTCTCGTAAATTACTCCTAATCTGTGCCGACATACATGCAATTAGTCTACATTTAGTACTTCATGCATTTATCGCAACATTGATGTAATGGGAGTTAAACTTTAACATTCATGAACCAAACAGGGTCTAACTCAGTGGGTGACCTTTGATGCTGTCCATAGTGTCAGCAAGGAACCGCGTGAGGACCTGACGCGCTGCGCTTGGGTTATCTGCTAGTCGATTGGAGTAGTGTGTTCTGGTGCTCGTTGGAGGAGTGCGCACATTCACGGTATATATATTCCTGTGATTAGCATTGAGCTGGGCTAATTAGCGTGGTAGCCAGAGGCTCGTTGCCATGTATGCTGGTGCCACTGATGCCGCTTGCCGTCCCTTCTTGTTAGCCATCCGACGCGCCAATGCTGCTGTGCATACAAGCATGCAACCCGTATATGGATAACACACAATTTGTATATGGCTAACAGGATCATGCGGGGAGAGAATAGTGGCGTCTGTTTTTTCGGGCATTGCTGATAGGATGATTGTGACAGGGGTTGGCAATTGCACACAGGTCCCATTTGATCGTGGTCAGTGGTCACGATCTGATTATGCAGTTGGTGGAAAGTTCTGGGCGTAGCAGTAGCTTCCGGAGGTGGACGATGATTTTTGTATGATCTGCATGATTGGGCCTCTGGTTTGCTTGCCATGCGCGTACGCAGCGGGCGTTGCTAGCAAACAGAAAGAGGATAGAAGAATCACGCACCAACCGCGTGTCGCCACTGCAGAATGCGTCTGACGCGCCGCCCGGTGGGGGCAGCCGGACGATTTGGAGGCGTTCCTGACATCGAGCTAGGTTACATCAAACGCATGCTCATGGCCGAGGACATCGACGATAGGTTTGAGCACTCCTTGGAGCACCCCGCGCCGCGCTGCTGACGACTAACTTGTAAATTCCATTCCAGAGCCTATTCCGTTTTGGCTATTGGAATGGAACATTCTGGTACCAGCCCATACCGGTATACCATTTCAGACTTTATAATAATAATAATAACATGTGAATAAACTTATACATAAATGTACATATAAATATATTTTGACTTAACTTATGGCGTAATTAACATTTTTACCAAACTAAGATGTCATTCAACAAGTTTATATGACCTTATTTCAAATTTTAAACTCCAAAGTTCATACATGGAAAAATATAATACATACAGTCACGCCCGGTATTGACCGATATTGGCCGGTATTAGCCGGTATTGACCGGTATTTGACCGGTATTGACCGGCATTGACCGGTATTGACCGGTATTTGACCCGGTACGGGATTGTGGCTTTTCTATACCGGTTTAGGGATCGGTACGAGACATTCCGGCCATTCCGGGCGGTACCGGAATGGAATTCACAACTATGGCTGACGATCTCCTCTCTCTCTCATCTGAATGGACTGTACCCGAGCACTGCTTGCTGCCTACTGTAGCTCCCACCAGGTAGGCCATGGTTGCCGGCGATGCCGTATTTCAAGTGTTTTGGGCTAATATTTCAAGTGTTTCATCTGGATTTTACATATATTACAATTGCTATATACGTATGTTGCAAGAGTATGTTTCACGCATATGTTTTAGGTGTTTCAGACGTATGTTTCAAGTGTTTTATCTGCATGTTGTGGAAGTATTTCTGGATGTTGCATAACATGATGTTGCAAGCGTATGTTTCAAGTGTTTCAGGTGTTTTAAATGTATGTTGCAAGTGTTTCATCTGTATGTTACAAAAGTAGATTTGGATGTTACTTATGTTTGCAATGGCTTTCAAGTGTTTCAAACGTATGTTGCAAGTGTTTCAGTAGTTTTATACGTATGTTGGAAGTGTTTCATCTGAATGTTGCTAAAATAGTCTGGTGTTACAATGTTGCAATAGGACCCACCTGGTGCAGCTGCTGGGGTGCCGCCGAGCTGGCGTAAACTGTCCCCGCGTGCGGTCAAGCGGTGCGGGAGATGTCCGGGCGGCGTGGACCCCTGAGTGGGTGCGAGAAATTGGGTGTAGGCATAGGTGTCTGTCCAGACACCGAGTGCTAACAATCCCCTTCATTATACCTTGTTCTTCGCGGATACAAATAAATGTCGCATATTTCATATTTTTGTCGAATACGGATGTAGAATTGGATAGAGAAAATACTGAAAACGGATTCGGATACGTCCATTTAGTATCCACATTAGAAACAGATAGGAATACAGATATTCATATTACACATTTTTGCGAATACGGATTCGGATAATTTGAATTTCCGGACATCCATTTCCATCCCTCAGATTAATGTTGTTAAATCGAGTGGTCCAATGGATAACCAGTGTATTTAGTTGGAGTTTCTCAGCAACTTCGTATCAGAGTAACGTTCCTATCAAGTGGTACAATCATAACACGTCGTGTTCCTCCAGAAAAATCTAAATCACAACGCGTCTTGCAAAAATCCCCAGGAATGGTAGCCAAAGCGTGCTAGGTAAACCTCCGCTTTCCTAACCTGCAGCAAGATATTCCGTCCCCTCTTCACTCCTCAGTTCTTGCCCAGAACGCGCAAATCAAACTTACATTGGCTCAACATCTATCGGGATCCGAGGTTGTTGGCCTCTGCAGATCTCGCTAGTTGCTGTGGCGGCGGCGCCGGCATGGAGCGTTGGAATGGTGGCCGCGGGTCTTCTTGGAGCTACCGCCACGAGATTGGATCCAACGTTAGCAGCTCCTCAGGTACCATAGTCTCCAGACTCTCCACTGCCTACGCATCTAGCGGCTCTCGCTTCTCCACTTTCTCAATGGAGTCGGCCATGCACTTTGACTCCTTGGGGATCTATGGGGACTTCGACGGCAACAACATGGATAACTGGGAAGAAGCGGAGGAGGAAGAAACGGAAGCCTGGTCCAGGAATTTTTCAGTGCGCCGTCGGCGAATTGTAGCACCGGAGTCTGCGATATGAGTGTCGTGGAGAGGTGGCTCACGGAGCTGGGCGTCGGCTGGGTTCTCAGCCTCGAAGCTGGTGCTGGTGCATCTGCAGGGAAGGTACTCGATGATCATCATGCACGGAGCTGGATCCGGGCTCTCGACCAGATCGCGCAAACCATCTGTTTCACGAGTCCGCTCTTTCCGGATCGTGTCTCCGTGGGCCTGCCCAGTATCTGTGACGAAGAAGGAGAACCTGTGGCTGACAAATCTCTTCCAGATCGATACCATTTTGCGCTGTTCATCCAAGAAACCATGTTAAAAGTGCTCGTTTTTCTTGACGTTTTAGTTGCTCTGGATCCCAATAAGACAGAAGAATTTCTTTCTGTGGGCCGGGATGAGCAGCTGCCATACACATACAGTCTCTTTAACCTGCTGGGTGTGCACGACGTTCTGTCTGAAGCCTCAAACAAGATCCTAACACTGTTTCATTCACCAACCTCTGTGGAAGTACAAGGATAGAGAACGAAATGGACATCCTCCTGTCAGCGTATTGTTAGAAACCGTGGATCGTCTAGCAGTGGATCTAGTGGGTACTTTTCTTTAATTTGGGATAAACACTAGAGAAACATCTTAGAGAGGGAGAGTAGCAAAGGGTACGGACCATACCTTCGGGCTTGAGGGTGGAGCAGCTCGTCGTGGTCGGTGGTGAGATTGCAGTGGCGTCGCCGGTGGCGCAGTGGATGTCGCGGCGTGGAGCAGAGACGGCGGTGGACTTCCCGTCGCTGGCAGCGCCGCCCTCTAGATCGGCTAGGGTTTGGAGTGGGTGACGGCTGAGCGAACCTCGTGTTGTGTGCCCATGGCCCCCACCTCCTCTTTATAGGGCTGCGCGACAGGGGCCCACCGACTAGGAGTCGGTTAAGCGTCCCCGATCAGGACGCGGTCAAATGGTCCGACTTGATCGTTGGATCAAGTCGGGTGAGATCAATTCTAACATTCTCCCCCTTGATCTCATATTATACTTTAACTTTAAACTTTGACTTTAATTTCTTTCAATTTTATTTGTTTCATCACAAATTAATGTATATAGCATGCCTCATCGTCACGGTCAGTCACCGATAGATTTAACAGCTACAATACACATCTCTGATCTGAAACATATTCTTAAACTTTGGGCCCTTTATTGTTCGGAAATCATAGGCTATACTGGAAACCCATGTCGACTGCGTGTTCTCTGAACACACTGGGTGGTAAGCCTTTAGTAAGCGGATCCGCAAGCACTTTCTTGTTACTTATATGTTCAATACCTTTTATTATGATTCCGGGCTTTCTCCTTTACAACGTATAATTTTAATGTCAATGTGTTTGGCAGCACACTTGACCCGTTGTCCTAGGAGCAAACTACTAAATGGTTATTGCTGTTGACAACCATTATCAATTACAGGTACAAGTTTCTTAATAATTTTATCTGTCCCGCAGCCTTATATCATATTATACTATAACTTTGCATCACTGACGATGCTAAAACTATTTCTTTGGAGCTTTTCCACAATAAAACTCCAACTGCGAGTGTTAGCTACTATGTGGGTTTCACTAAACATCTCGCTAAAATTTAACATTTGTACCCACAACTACTTGAGAGTACTTGTTCTTTCTTTCTTAGCACGAGGCCGATATTCTTAACTCCATTCAAGTGATCTATATCTGGACTGGACTTTTACCAAAATAACCCGGATATATGAACTATGTCAGGGTAATATCTTATCTGTGTACTCATTAAGCTTCCAACAGCTGAAACATATAGGACGTCCTTTTATAACAATCTCACATTGCTTCTTGGAACATAAAGTTCTAAAAAATATTACCCTTGACCATAGGAACAGGCGTATGTTTGTCCGCATAGGTACTTTATTTCTTTAGAAACTTTTCTTAGCATGTCTATGTGATATTTCTAATACCCCTTTTCTTATATCTCGGTGAGTTTCAATTCTTATAACGAGAGACATTTCACCAAGAATTTTCTTATTGAACCTTGAGAACAAGAGCTTCTTCTTTTCATGCAGTAGATTGACATCACTACTAACAAGTAAGATGTCATTCACATATACATGATTAGAAAATAAATTTTCCATTCTATAACTTTGTACAAATGCAATTGTCCTCTCATTCTCTTTAACCCAAAATTTTCAATTGACTCTTCAACTTTAAATGCCATTGTCTAGAGATTTACTCTAGTCCATAAGAGATTCCTACAGGTGGCATCCCTTACGTTTTTTTCTTTCCATGACAAAACCTCTAGGTTGTGCCACATAATCATTTTCATACAAATTCCGTTTGGGAAATACCGTCTTTACTTTCATCTGATGTAACTCAGATCATAATGTGCCACTAGCACTCATTGTAATCTATTCATTCGGTTTGCACAAAACTTTTGATTCAAGTCGCGCTCTACATCTTTACATATTCCCTTTGAAGTTACATTTTGTCTTGTAGACCCACTATAGCCTATTGTTTTAGCTCCTTAGGAATTTATTCTGAATCCTAAAATATTATTGGTATCATCAATTTTATTTTATCTTTCTTTGCTTCTTGCCACTTAGACGAGTGAACGTCTCTCATGACTTCTTCAAATGATGTGGGATTACCCTCCATTTGAATTTCACTAACATAGACTTTATAGTCATCAGAAATATCTGATTTTCTTATTCTTTGAGACTTTCTAGAGCCTTAGCTACTAGCATTTCTTGATCTTTATTGCCAAAAGACAATTGATTCTACAAGGTCCTGTGTAACAAGATCCTTGTTTATATTATTCATCCTCCTTGTGGAGTTAGGTCTCTTTGTACCATGCTCCCCCAGATTGTCCCATCTTTAAACTTTCTTATTTTGGGTTTAATCTGCTAAAACTCATATGACGCGTTTAGCACCGTCTTAATAACTCTGAATGCGTCAAGTATGAATACTGACCGACTATGCTATCTTTATATTGGAACTGTAAAAAGTCCATGAATTTAGCTATTTCTTTACTTTAGGGGTATCATTATTGTGACCGTCTTACTCCCCCGATGATCACACTCATCTTTTATAGATCATATTCATCTTTTATAGATACCTCTTGCCTTCAATGCATAGCATGCATCGCATTATCTGAAGTATGGGGAAGTATCTTTCTTAATTATCTTTCTTAATTGATCTCATATTTCTCTCCCTCGAAATATGGTATGAACTTTTCTACCATAATTTCGAAAACTATTTAGAACTCTTGTGAATGAGGAAACTTTGATTACTTACTTCACCCATATGATTACATCATGCAAATGAAATTATTTCTTAATTCGTGTGGGAGTACTTTTTCCTCATTTCACTTCAAAAACTCAACAGAGTCTTTTATCATTAATACTTTCGCAAGTCACACTTGCATGTCATTCTTATCTCGAGGTTCGCCTGTAACTTTCTGTTCTCCTTAAACTCATTGAGTGCTTAATTACTATGACACAATAGAAGAGCACTGTCAAGCACATGAGTCATCATAACTTTCTCCTGTCGTGCAGGATAAGTACTATGTCAAACTTCTCCCGCCATGCAGGATTAATTAATACAAGTACTATGCCATCTTCACCCCGCCAAGCGGATATTTTCTCAAAAATTTTCTGTCATGCAGGTACTATCACAAACTTTTTCCCGCCATGCGAGATAATTTTCTTGAAGGGACATAAAAGTCAATATTGGCTCATATTCAATCATCAAATTTAGAAATAAATCCAAATGCTCTTTAACACACATGCTTAATCCGACGTTGATGCAAAATTGGTCACTTTGATGCAAAATTTATCAGAGATATAAACTTTAAACAAAAACTCATAAAATTATAATATTTTTATCATCAACGTTGGTCAGAAAATAACAATATCATAATTAACTTTAAACATAAACTCATAAACAAACTTATAATATTGTTATCATCAACGTTGGTCAGAAAATAACAATATTATAATTTATCTTAACTATAAACCAACTATTTCTCCAATTAAAATTTTCTCCGTTGGTTTTAATTTTAACTGGAGGGTAAACTTTTCACCATTTACTGAATAACTATAACTGCTCTTCTCATTAAATCCTTTAATGAGAAGACAAAAAACTTTAACTTTTCAGCAGAAACTTAAATTCTTGATCAGAAGCATCTCTTTGTGATTGTCTACTTTCTTGATAATTTATCCCCTTGGTTCAAAATTGAATAGAGATTTAAAACTGTGCTAAAATTATCAAAAGACTGCTTCTGAAAAGATTAAAACAGTTTATTAAACTCTACTGTGCAATTGGACTCAAAAGCCCAGCAACCAAAACCAGCCTGTGGCCAGCCTCACGTGCCGCGCGGGACGCGCCCAGCAATGCGGCCCAAAACCGCGCGCGCACGCGCCACGCTGGGAGCCCAGCTCCCACTTGCGCTCTGCCTGCTCAGCCCTGCGGCCTGCTCGCGCGTCGGCCCGCGGCCCAGCGCGCCGCAGCGGCCCAGCCACGCGCGCCTCCATCCCGCGCCCAGGCCGCAACCTAGGCCTGGGCCGGGAAAGCTCTTGCCTGCCTGGGCCGAAAACGGCACGGTGAACCTCAGCCGTTCACGAAGATCGAACGGTTGCCCTTAGTTCTCGGCCGATCAAAACGTAGCCGTCTGCCCAAAAAACCCTAGGGCTTCATTTGCTTTCTTCCCCGTCTCTCTCTAGCGCCGCACGGGGAAGGGCAGCATCGGCGGCCACCTTGGCCATCTGCGCCGGTGAGGGAGAGTGATGCTAGAGCAAGCCCGACTGCCTCCCTCCTCTTCTTTCTCTACTCCCTCCCCTTCTCTCAGCACCGAGCGCAGCACAGCCACCGCAGCCGATGGACGATGACAGCGTGACCGGATCCGGGGAAGGTGACGGCGTCGCCGTGGTTCCTCTCGCCGGCGCGCGCGTGCGGCTAGAGCTGCGTGCGTTACCGTCGAGAGAAATCGCGGTGGTGCTCTGGAGCCCGCGGCTCCACGTCTTCTCTGAGCCCGAGCCCATGGCTCGCCCCGCGGTGGTAAGAGGCCGAGCATAGCCCAGGTAGGAGCCTCATCTTTTCCTTCTTCTGTTCTTTCCTCTCACCGCGTGACAGCGGTTCTCTTTCCGCACGAACGGCGGTGGTGACAGCGGCGGGGAAAACCCTAGGTAGGCCCCCGGTGCTCGCCGTCCTTCTTCCTTTTCTTTTAGGGTTAGGGTTGGGCTTTCCTTCTTCCGATCGAAATCGAAATCCATATTTTTCAATTTCTTCCCCAAAGTCTAGATCTACTCACTAGGGTGGCTCCGGTACCAATTGTTAGAAACTGTGGATCGTCTAGCAGTGGATCCAGTGGGTACTTTTCTTTAATTCGGGATAAACACTAGAGAAACATCTTAGAGAGGGAGAGTAGCAAAGGGTACGGACCATACCTTCGGGCTTGAGGGTGGAGCAGCTCGTCGCGGTCGGTGGTGAGATTGCAGTGGCATCGCCGGTGGTGCAGTGGACGTCGCGGCGTGGAGCAAAGATGGCGGTGGACTTCCCGTCGCTGACAGCGCCGCCCTCTAGATCGGCTAGGGTTCGGAGTGGGTGACGGCTGGGCAAACCTCGTGTTGTGTGCCCCTGGCCCCCACCTCCTCTTTATAGGGCTGCGTGACAGAGGCCCACCGACTAGGAGTCGGTTAAGCGTCCCCGATCAGGACGCGGTCAAAGGGTCCGACTTGATCGTTGGATCAAGTCGGGTGAGATCAATCCTAACACATATAAGAGCAAGTTGGGTGAGGCGATATGGAGCACAATGGAGAAGGCTACAACAAAATTTCTAGAGTATGGCAAACACTCGTGGACTTCTCTAAATCCACAAGGATCATCCGAAATTCACAAGGTCACTTGGTCAGTAACAACGTACATCAGGTACTTGTGGGCTAATTACTCGTCAGTGGATGCAGCTATACGTGGCAAGAGTGTGCCTCATATTGAAAATGTACGACCTTTGGACAGCATGATCACGGAGATGGTGTCTTGTCTACAAGAAAAGCTTGCCAACATATCTGAGTCATTTCCAGATCAAGGCCTCAGGCTCTTATTCTTGCTCAATAACTCATACAACATCCAACAGATACACTCATATTCTCCCCAACGACGACGATCCAAGATAGATATCGATCTCACTCACAAAATCGAGGACCTTATGGAGAGATATCTACAAGTATCATGGGCACCGCTACTTTCATGCTTGTTCAATCCTACGCCTCTTTGCATGGGGAAAACCTGCTCCCTGCTGTCCAAGTTTGAGTCAGAATTTCAGAAAATCTACACCACCCAAGTGGAGTGGAAGGTCCCTGATCCTAGGCTCAGGAGAAGGCTGCGCCAAGCTATCACCGAAAAAATCATTCCAGGCTATAAAAAATATATAGAAGATAACAAAGTGACCAACCCAAAAATCAGTCCACTCAAGTTGGAAGCAATCCTGCGAGAGCTATTCGAAGGATGATGAATAGAGAGAGGGCAACACATGAGACATAGTCAATCATATATAGATTTCCATTTGTGTTGGCTTTCAGATGAAATGTTGTTGTAGCTTCAAATGACTTGTACCCTTTACCCTTGCAGCTTCAAATGACTTGTACCATTTACCCTTGCAGGCTTGTACAAGCACCATTTTTTATATTTATGTGTGGACTGTCAATTTCTCTACCCGTTTGGGATACCCTGATTTAGAATGTCTTTTTCCAGCAATTTGATTTGATTATAGTTCAAATTTCAAAATGAATTGAATCCGCTTGTCTGCCACTGCATATTGAGTTACATGCAACTATCAATTCAACCTAAAAACTTCATGAGAAAAAGGTTCGTTCTAGAAACTTAAGCTGATAGACAAATATGAACAATTCTATTCCTAGGAGACTCTGCTTCACCGCTCCGAGCCTGTGGATAGTTCCATGGTCCAGATGAACACGGACTAGGTTTTTTTCATATGAATGTGCACACTAGACTTATCACAAGCATTCATTTTTGTCTAAATCGATGTCGCAAGGGGAATCATTAATGGCTGCATTTTTCGGATGTATATATGTGCACTAATTAATTTGATACATCGCATGCAACAAAGTCTAAACTAGTGATTTCTCTAATTAATTAATATACCCCTGTCAAATTTTCTTTAAGCTTTCTTCCAAGTATAGCAAAAAAAAAAGTCCAATTAAATTCTTCCCAAATCTGCTCGACCGGATTCATTGTTTCATACTTAATCTCATACATGAATAAAAGGAAAATTCACTGTTGAAAGTACTCCCTTTTCGTTCCCGTCGATCACCAAAGGTAAAGCCGGTGACTCCTGGCCATGGGTGCTGTTGCTGACACACCTGCAGCAGCAGTGCTGCTCCGCCTCCTAAAGCTGGCTGTGTTCTTGGCCTTTGGAGTTGCAGGTGTTTGCCCGGCCGCGCAGGCCTCCACGGTTCATCACTACCATTTCCTCGTAAGCACTAGTAGTTCATCTAATCTATGACGTTCCTGTATACTCCATCTGCTGTGTCAAATTTCATTGACGTTTCAGTCCTCCATCTGCTGTGTCAAATTTCATGGTTTTATTTTTGTTTTCTTTGAAAAAAATAGTAGTAGTAGTAGTAGTAGTAGTAGTAGTAGAAGAAGAAGAAGAAGTTATTGTTACAAGATATCCTTCTTCATGGTTTGTTAGTGGGCAATGATCTTAGTTGTAGCTTATAATTAGCTGTCAAACTTGTATTTTGTGAACATGTTGATGTTCGAAAAATGTCTCCTCTTTTGTTCTCCAAAACAAGGTTGTGTTGTTGCTCATGACTTTGGTGTGTCGTTCTAATTCTCTTCCTCCTATCTTTCTCTGAAATCTGAATTTCATCATGAAAATCCTAGACCCAGAGCGGAAATGCAAATCGTACCTGGAAACAAATGGTTTCTTGTTCTAGAGAGATGTACTACCAGTACCAGCTGCCTCTTGCTAGCATGATCGCGTGGTTACTGTGTTTTGGTTGGCAGGTAAAGAGGGTTACCGTGACCAGGCTGTGCCGGCAGAAGAGCATCCTCACCGTGAACGGCAAGTTCCCCGGCCCGACCATTCGCGCCCGCAAGGGCGACGTCGTCGTCGTCAACGTCCGCAACCATGTCGAAAAGAACATCACCATCCACTGGTACGTACCTAAAACAAGTCAGCCAATCGTCCATGGCGTCGTCGGCGTTCATGCAACTGATGCTGCTGCTGTGATGCTGCGTGCAGGCACGGCGTGGACCAGCCGCAGAACCCGTGGTCCGACGGGCCGGAGTACATCACGCAGTGCCCCATCCAGCCCGGCGCCTCCTTCGCCTACCGAGTCATCCTCTCCCAGGAGGAGGGCACGCTGTGGTGGCACGCGCACACTGGCTTCGACCGTGCCACCGTGCACGGCGCCATCGTCATCCATCCCAGTCGCGGCACCACCTTCCCCTTCCAGTTCCAGAAGAAGCAGCGCGTCGAGGAGCTGCCGCCGATCATCCTCGGTACGTACGTTACCTCGTCGGAGACCGACCGGGTCACGATTGATCTCGTTCGTTCGGTTCCTCTGTACACGGTGCACAGAATGCCGCCGGCCGACGCACTCGCGAGTTCACATGCAGGCGAGTGGTGGCGGGACGACGACGTGAATGACCTGCTCGAGGAGACCATGCGAACCGGGCGCGACGTCAAGCCGTCGGACGCCAACACCATCAACGGCGAGCCGGGAGACCTGTTCCCGTGCTCGAGCCGCGGCACCTCCGTCGTCGCCGTGGAGCGTGGCAAGACGTACCTGCTCCGGCTGATCAACGCGGGGCTCACCAACCACATGTTCTTCGCCGTCGCGGGACACCGCCTGACGGTGGTGGCCACAGACGCGCGCTACACGAAGCCGTTCGCCGCCGACCACGTCATGGTGGTGCCAGGCCAGACTGTGGATGCGCTCCTGGACGCCGACGACCGCAGTGCCGGAGGCCAGTGCCGGTACTACATGGCCGCGAGGACGTTCGTGTCGGACACCACCGTGCCCTTCAACAACAGCACCGCCACGGCCGTCCTGGAGTACACACGGACACGGCGGGGCACGCCAAGACGACGACCGCCCGTCTTCCCCACCGCCACCCTGCCGGCCATGAACGACATCAGCGCGGCGGAGGCGTACACCGCGCGGCTTCGGTCCCTGGCGAGCGAGGAGCACCCGGTGGACGTGCCGGCGCGCGTGGACGAGCGCCTGGTGGTGACGATGGCCGTGAACCTGCTGCCCTGCGCGGCGAACGCGCCCTGCAGCGGGCCCGGCGGCGCCCGCCTAGCGGCGAGCCTTAACAACGCCAGCTTCGTGAACCCGTCGGCCGTCGACGTCCTCCGCGCCTACTACTTCCTCCGCTCCGGCTCCGCGCGCGGCGTGTACCTGACGGACTTCCCCAACCACCCGCCGTTCGCGTTCAACTTCACCGACCCCGGCGTCCGGGCGTCCGGGCTCGTTGGCGCGGCCACGGAGCGGGGCACCAGGGTGAAGGTGCTGGAGTACGGCGCCGCCGTCGAGGTGGTGTTCCAGGACACGGCCGTGCTCGGCACGGTG
The DNA here is from genome assembly GCA_038087645.1 of Saccharum hybrid cultivar R570. NCBI lineage: Eukaryota > Viridiplantae > Streptophyta > Magnoliopsida > Poales > Poaceae > Saccharum > Saccharum hybrid cultivar. The sequence continues at coordinate 7,588,379 of JAQSUU010000297.1, read as the reverse complement.
AGCCACCCCATGCACCTGCACGGCTTCAGCTTCTACGTCGTGGGGCGCGGGCTCGGCAACTTCGACGAGCGCAGGGACATTGCTGGATACAACCTCGCCGACCCGCCGCTGCAGAACACGGTGGCCGTGCCCAAAGGTGGCTGGGCCGCCATACGATTCCGCGCGGACAACCCCGGTGAGCAACCTGGCCACCAACGAGGCGACGATCATGGATTTACAGCGATTTTTTGCGACTGACTTGTGCTTGTTCACAATTCAGGGGTGTGGTTCGTGCATTGCCACTTTGATCGCCACATGGTGTGGGGAATGGACACCGTGCTTATCGTGAAAGATGGCAAGACTGCTGATGCCAAGATGATGCGGCCTCCTTGGAACATGCCTCAGTGTTGAGCTGATGAAACGAACAGGGCGGTCTCATGACAGTTTCTTTTTATGACATTGTTGGCAACAAGATCAAGTAGAATTGTCTGTTGCATTCTCAGCGAAAAAAACTCAGATTCTTTCACTCAAAAAGAAATTTAGTTCCAGAGATAAAACTCAGGTTTAGTTTTGGGTTCACAAGAAAAACAAAATCGAGCTAAGAAATGCAGATTGTTAGCTTCAACTTTCTTTCTCCTCTATCCTGGCCTACACTCAGCTCATTTTGCAGAAATCCACAAATGGTACTAGCATGTTAAACATCTAAAAGTGAATTTAGATCACAAAGGGCACAAATGCCTGATTGCCTGCACTAGTGCACATTTGTGTTTGGCATTGTTGGAACTTGAAACATCGCAAGAAGATACAAACTGTACTTTTATTGGTATTATTCATAATACATATCAGAAATTCAGAATTCATAAATGACTTTCACCAGTCACACACCACCAAGTAATACCATCTCATCCACATCAATCAGCAAAATTTTATCCTACCCCATAAACCTACAATGAATGATCTTCTATGCATCTGAACTCTGAACCGAGATGGAGCAGTATCTATGTCTGTACTGTACACAATAACAATCCAGTCACCGGCGGCGTCAGACAAAGCGCTGCGGCCAGCAGCAGCAGGTAGAGGCCTCCCACTCCCAGCGCGCCGGCAATTTCATCTCAGAATTTGAGTTTTGAGTTTAGAAGAAAAATATATTGGTTGGTAGCTGCTAAGTTTATCACAACTAGATAGTGACTACTCCTCAATATCTATCATGCCAATTGTGTTAGAAAATTAACAAAGACAAAGAAACATACAAATTAATATAAGTAATTTTTATTAGTCATAGCTATTAAATAGTAACATCTAATGATTTTATCTCTAAGATTCTAGGCTATGCAGGAGAACGAGATGATTAACTAATACTCACTCTATATCAAATTTTGGTTTTTTATATACAATTGCTTTTATTACATATCTAGACATAGTATAGATGTAAGTGCATAGTGAAAACTAAGTATATAGAAGAGTCAAACATCTTATAATCTGGAACGAAGGGAGTAGTAGCCAAAGCATGTTGGGAAAACGTCTACTGACTACCTTATTATACTACACGTTGTGGTTAACACATGATGCAGGTCCAGTGATGATTCGATTAACTGTATTAAAACGAGTGAGGCTTGTTTAATGTAGTGTAGCTAACTGGAGTTTCTCAGCAACTTCCCATCAAAGCCAAGTAGGAAGTAGCCAACTGTGATATCGTCATAACGCGCCTGGCAAAAACGTCTGGAATGGTAAGCAAAGCGTGTTAGGAAAACCTCATAATAGCGCTGCGTTGCCTGCCCTGCACTAAGGTCCAGATTTTCCGTCCCCTCTTCAGTTCTTGCCTAGAACCCGGACGGCCGGTGGAAGTCAACGCACATCCATCGGCTCAACATCGATCGGGAGGTTGTTGGCCTCTGCAGATCATCGCTAGCTAGTTGCTGCGGTGCCAGCAGCCCAGCATGGAGGGTTGGAATGGTGGCCGCGGGTCTTCTTGGAGCGGCTACCGCCGGGAGACTGTTGGATCCAACGTTAGCAGCTCCAGATCAGGTACCATAGCCTCTAGACGCTCTAGTGCCTACGCATCTAGCGGCTCTCGCTTCTCCAGTTTCTCAATGGAGGCGGCCATGCACTTTGACTCCTTGGGGATCAATAACTTGGATGACTGGAAAGGAGCAGAGGAGGAGCGCTTCAGAAGCCTGGTCCGGGAATTCTTCACTGCGCCGTCGGTTAATTGTATCATCAAACGCGGTGACATGAGTGTAGTGGAGAGATGGCTCATGGAGCTGGGCGTCGGCTGGGTTCTCAGCCTCGATGATGGTCCATCTGCAGTGGAGGAAGAGGAACTCGATCGCGATGCACTGACCTGGATCCGGGCTCTCCACCAAATCGAGAAAACCATCCGTTCCACGATGCCGCTCTTTCGGGATCGTGGCTCCGTGCCCAGTATCTGTATGGAACAAGGAGAACATGTGGGTGGGATATGTATTCTGGATCGATACCATTTTGCACTGTTTATGCAAGAAGCCTTATTGAAGATGCTCACTTTTGTTGACATTGTAGTTGCTTGGGATCCCAATAGGACACAAGAATTTCTTACTATGGATCGGGTTATGCCGCTACCATCCAATAAGCTCGTTATCCTGCTTGGTCTGCACGGCGCTCTATCCTCGAACAAGATCCTAGATCCATTTATTGATTGGGCAACCTCTGTGGAAGTTAAAAGGATAGTGAAGGCAATGGACAACCTGCTGTTAGCATATAAGAGCAAGGTGGGTGAGGCGACGTGGAGCACAATGGAGAAGATTAGGACGAAGTTGCTAGAGGATGGTGGCTCATCGAGTTCTCTAAATTCACAAGGATCATCAGACATTCACAATGTCACTCGGTCCGTAATGACATACATGGATTTACTAAAGAAGAATTACTCATTGGTGGGAGAAGTCATAAAAGGTCATGTGCCTTATACTGAAAATATAGAACCTCTGGAAATGATCGTAGAGATGGTGTCTTCTCTGCAAGAAAAGCTTGTCAACATATCAGAATCATTTTCAGATCAAGGCCTCAAGTTCTTATTCTTGCTCAACAACTCATTCAACATGCATCAGAGTATAAAAGGTAATCAAGACTATCCTCGTCCAGGATCCTTTTCTAAAAAAAATCCTCATCCACGACCCTTGTTACAACTGGCTGTCGATCTCACTCAAAAAATTGAGGGCTATATGGAGAGATATCTACAAGTATCATGGTCACCACTACTTTCATGCTTGTTCAATCCTACGCCTCTTTGCTTGGGGAAAAACTACTCCCTGCTGTCCAAGTTCGAGTCTGAATTTCAGAAAATCTACACCACCCAAATGGAGTGGAAGGTCCCAGATCCTGGGCTTAGGAGAAAGCTGCGCCAAGCTATCAGCGACAAAATCATTCCAGGCTATACAGAATACATAGAGCATAACAAAGTTACCCGCCCAAAAATCAGTCCCCAGGAGTTGAAAGCCATGCTGCAAGAGCTATTCGAAGGATGATGAATAGAGAGCCCAAGACAGAAGACATAGTCAATGATATGCATACTTCCATTTTTTTTTGACTGTCTCGCATACTTCCACTTGTGCTGGCTTTCGGATGAAATGTTATTGTAGTTTCAAATGACTTAGCAGTCGAAAATCTGAAACATTGTGATAAGACTTCATCTAGCAACTTGTATCTTTATTTCTCACTCCCTCGCTGCCCCATATTTGACATAAATATGGAACAGTCGAGAGTTTTATGTACCTTTTGCCTTGCAGGTTTGTACTAGCACCATTGATATTTATGTGTGGGTTGTCAATTTCTCTACTCGTTTGGATCCCCTGGTTTGGAATGGTCTTTTTTTTCCAGCAATTTGGTTTAAGTTCAGATTTCAAAATGAATTGAATTGGCTAGGATGTGATTTCAATCAAATTTTTTGTTTGGCTGTACATGGATTTAGTTTGTACGAATCATTTTCTGCGCACCGTACAAAACATTTGCTCCTCAATCGACACTGGCTCCCAGTAATGCTAATACCTAGCAGATCCTCTGCAGGAGCCAGGAGTAGATAGGCACTGGTTTCTTCACCATCCTCACAGGTGCATCACCACGACAGAACCCGGCACGTTACAATAAGTCTTTTTGGGAACCTATCATTATTATGTTACTGCAGTAGGAAAGGATGAACAATCTTTTTTCTTGAAAAATTGAAGTCCCTGCATTGACTTGTCTGTCACTGCATATTGAGTTACATGTGCCTATCGGTTCAACCTAAAAACTTCATTAAAAAAATTCAAGCTCAAAACTTAAACTGATAGGTGCATATGAACCTGGATAGGGTTTTTCTTATGCCATATAATGTGCACGCTAGACTTATCACAAGCATTTATTTTTGTCTAAATCTATGCTGCACCACTGTTTTCACTTGCTTTCTAAAAAGCAGAGGTATTCTCTTTTCCAAAAAGAAAAGAGGGGGTAATTAATGGCTGATTTTTCTGATGCATATATGTGCACTAATTAATTTGATACAAACAACAAAGCCTAAACTAGGGTGATTCGTCTAATATACCCCTATCAAATTTTCTCTAAGCTTTCTTCCAAGTCTATGTATATCTATCGATCTATACTATAAATCTATATCTAATCTATCCTACTATAAAAGAGCGAGTTTTTTTTTAGGAGGACTCTCCCTCTATAGTAACCGTTCGATCTTGACGTCGTACTATATGAGCCCTCCGTCGCCCGTGATCTTACATGTAAGATGTAAGACTCCTCCTCAACAAAGATTCCTACTAGACCTGAAAAAAGAAAAATAATACACGTGAGACGTAAGACTCCCAACACCTATACGAGCCAAATTATCATGTTCAACGACTCCAATGCGAAAACAAGTCAAAAAAGACTATGACGTCCATACGAGCAGGGGCGGAGGACTCGGTAGGGCAAGGTATGGCGAGATTACCCTGCGAATCCCCTACCCTAAATCGCTGCCCATTTGTTCCTTCCGCTAATCCGCCATAGGTGAAAAACACGGACCTCTGAATGAACAACGATGGGAGGAAGAAAAAACTGCAGTATGTGGTCTGTGAACGAGTATTTTGGGCCTTGGTTCTTTGGGCTGGCACATCCGTCTGGGCCGTGCCGCGTGTGTGGGCAGCGAAAGCGTATTCTCTGGTCGCAACGACACTTCTCGCCATCCCATCTCGGTTGTCCCCGTGCTTCCTCAGTTCCGTCTGCGACTCTCTAAGCCCTATGCTCCGTCGGCCGGCAGGTGGATTTGACATGCAACGCGGCGGCGACTTGGCAAACAGCCAGGCAAGACGACGCAATGCCCGACGGCACAGCAGTCTGCGCAGCACCGAAGCGGATCAGCGACCAGCAGATCATGGTGCATGCTAGGCGGTAGCGCTGCATCACGTAATCATCCTGAGTCATCAAAGTAAATTACTTGTTCTTTTAAATCACCAACTATTTGTTCTTTTTAAATTGTTATTTGTTTATTTATTTTTACTTTAATTTCTTGTTGAATTTGGTTTATTAATCTGTGAACCAGTGAAATTAATTAAGCAAATATAGATCCAAAAGTAAAGAGGAACCAGTGTAAAATTATAAATGTTTTATTTTGAATAGTCGTATATCTATGCTTTTCGATTTCACCGTACCTAGATTTTTTTCCGTCCTCTGCCACCGATGCCAAAATATTAGTGCACAATGTATTTATAAGAGCCAAAAATATTATAGTCTGTTTAGTTACGGGAATGACTTCATTGGTCATGGGGTGGTCCGGCATGTGCTTGTTCGGCGTTTTTTTTCAGGAGTGAGTCCATCCAGCAGGCTTGTCCTGCAAGTGGCCTATTTATGTGCTGAGGAACGTAATCATGACGGACATCTTCAATCCACGCTGAAAACCAAACGGCTCAATCATGTTCTGGATCGGATGATTCTAGATAGGGTAATTCTGGAAACCAAACAGGCTGTTAATGTGAAACATGTTTGAACTCGATGTCAAAAGATATTAATGTGTAACATGTTTGGACTTGATAGTTGCTCAGTAGGAGTATATGGGTGGCCCTATCATCGAGTCTGAATCCATCTATAGATATATTCTATTTCTATATTTAAAGAAATGTCTATGATATATATGAACTGATATATCGAGAATTCAATTAGTATTTCCATTTTATATGAATTATTTTTCATAAACACGTGCGTGTCGCACGTGCATATTTGCTAGTACTATAAAGGAGCGAAGGAATTGATAAATATCTGTTACCTAAAATCATCTTACCCTTCTTAGATCTCCTCCATTAGACATCTAACACATCTGATTTAAGTGCTAACTGTGGACCCGAAGCGTTTCCTGGTATCCTGACATATGAAACACGTGTTTTCCGTGGACAAAGGAGCACCTCGGATCCAAGTTTTTTCACCGACAAACTTTCTTGAGAGAATTCCACCTAGGGCATTAAAAAAGATGCAACTTCTTTGTACGACACCGGAAAGTTTATCTTCCTTGTCGACCACCGATTAACAAACTTCGTCCCCTACATGCTACTGCTGTCATCCCGTTAGTGCACCGTTGGGCTTGGATGTCAGTTTTTTTGGATTAGTGGCCAATCTGCCCCTACTTCCCCTACTTCCGCACCCCGCTCGCCTCTCCCAGCAGCCTCTGCAACCGTTGAGGAAGACGGCAGCACGCGCCCCGCGCCGAGCGCTTCACCCGCCTCGGAGTCGCTGTCCAGGTAGAGACGGCCGCCTCAGCTTCCTCCTCGTGCTCGTGGCCGTGGCCCCCGTCGTCCCGCGCGTGCGCCATGGCTAGCTCAAGGCGCGGCGGCAGCCTGTGGTGTCGGTGTTGCTGTTGCCGCCTCCGCCGCTCCTGTTTCATGACGAAAAGATTTTCGCAGCGTTAGATTCGTGCCCGTGGGGATTGAGATTCTGATGCGGACGCAGCCTCCCCTCACCCCGCCAGGGCACCCAGCGTCGTCCGCCGGGACGCACAGAGACGCGCTCTTCCCCAGGTGGCGGCCGTCCACTCGAAGAGCTCGACGCCGGTGGTGGTGTACTCCACATGCTCCGGCCGGGGCTACAGGCTGCAGACGCACGGCGGCGCGACTGCCCTACTGGGCGAAGCCGGCGTCGTGGAGACGTCGTCCCACTCCCACGCGTCGACGCGCCCCGCGGCGTCCATCGTGTACACCGGCTCCCGTTGACATTGAACTGGCAGAACAGCGCCATAGTTACCTGTAATTTGCTGTTAGGTTGCTAGCACATCGGCATTCTGAATCTGAAGTAGGAAGACTGGATGAGAAGAATTTGATCAGATCACTTAGCTTAACTGGGTAGGAGGCGTTCTTCTCTGGATACGAAAAGGACTCCACGAGAACATCTATCTATATGAGAAACAGAGAGCGCCACCAAGCGTAGAATGCTGAAAGCAAATGATATAGATGAGAAACGGCTTAGCAAAGGCGAAGTTCATTAAACAGCAAGCTAAATTTATGCACAACTTGGCATGTTCCTTCAATATGTCGTCTTCGAACATCACCCAGTTTTTTCAGACTAAGAACCAGAAGAAGAAAATGCAGGTTGCCACAAGAACAAAGGACTGGAGGGCCGTCATGGCAGTACCGTCGGCATCGGCCGCGTTGTGCCTGCCGTGCCGCCCGTGCGAGAGGACCACGAGGTACTTGCGGCACCCCACCGACGTGGCACACGAGAGGGCCGAGCAGACGCACGGCGATGCGACCGCCTTGCTGGGCGTCACGGATACGTCGTCCCAGTCCCACGCGTTGACATGCCCTGCGGCGTCCATCGTGTACACCGGCTGTTGTCCGCGTCGGAGGACCACGCGCGCACCGTGCATGTCCACCCTGCACCGCCCAGGCGCGTCGGCGTCGGGCAGCTCCCACTCCGCGTCCTCGGCCCACGCGATGGCGAGGCGGAACAACAACAGGGGATGGCAGATGAGCAGCACGGCGTATCCTTGTCGCCATCGTTGGCAAAGCAAAACTGCAGGCTGAAGCTCTCGGCGTAGCTGTCCACGCCGCGGCGGGCGGGAGGAGGATTTGCGCGTTATGCGCGACCGTGACCAGGTTCAGTGGCTCAGCGCCGGCTGACGGATCGCGTACACCCGGCTCAGGAACCGCACCACCGAGAGCTAGCTTGGTGCTCCTATCGTCATCATCGTCGCCACGCCCGGCCTACGCCAAAACGGTGCCCAGGAGCAACTCTCGGCGGTGGCATACAAGGAACCACTGAGCTTTTTGCAAGGCACGTCAGCGGAGGGCAGAATGGACATTTTGTCCTCCAGTTAAGGCACGTTAGAGGGGAAGTTCACGGTAGTGGCCCGTAGGCCGTAGGGGATGAAATTTGTGAACAGGTGGGAAGATGAACTTTTCCAGGGTCGTATAAGGAAATTGTATCTTCTATAATGGCCTACACGGAATTCTCTCTTCTTTCTTACCCGCCCGCGTACCCGCGTCCTCTCGACACCGCCAACTGCCCCGCGTAGCCACACCTGGGCGGTTCCAGGCCTTCTCCATCCCCGAGAGTCCAGCCCCGACGATGCTGCTCGCGGAGGCGGAGGGCGCGACGAGACCGGAGACGTGGAGGGCGACGGCCAGCAGCGGCCCCTCAGCGCCCGCTCCCTTCTCGGGCGCGGCTTCCTCAACGGCGCCCCCACCCCCACTTTGACGCGTGCGCCGCGCCCCCCCCTCCACCCATGGCGTGCGGTGGCGGTGGCGGAGGCTGGTCCGGATCGATGGGTGCTGTGGCAAAGGCTGGTCTGCAGTCTCTCTCCGGCTTTGAGATCCACTCTGTACGTACCTCTTTGGATCTGCATCTCTCTTCCTTGATCCATGGCGTATGTGACTATGAGAGATCCATTCTGTCTCTGTAGATCGGGTCTGGATGTGCATAAGCCTGCGGTTGGAAGGCTTTGGCTTCCCAAATCCCATTTCGAGCAAGTAGCAATTCCGGGCGGTCATGTTGTTAAAATTAATCATGTTTCAAAAAAGTGTATGGTATTCCGCTGAGAAGAGGCCTAGGTCCAATCCTGTGTGCATCTCGGAGATACGAGATGTGTGCATCTCGGAGATACGAGATGTAGAAAATGGTCTCTTGCTTGACTGTAGTTGATTCTTTAGAAATTGAATACTCATGCAGATGCCTATTTTTTTGTAAAAACTAACAACCATATTTGTCATGTACAGATTACAACTCATCCCAGTATTTCTGTGCTTGATACACCTGGATTCTTGTGCCAAGCATACAAGATATGGTTTAAAGCTTGCTTTGACAGGTAATATTTTAATTCAATTCAATGGAGTAAACTGGCACACTTGTTCTTTCTGTAAATTCTTGTTGTACTAATGGTGTTGTTTTAAGCTCTATATATTTCTCTCCACCTTGATGTATATGAAACTAGCTGCTTGTTCATATATATAGAAACTTGAACAGGCTAAATATTTCATTCTTTTTACTGAAAGACTGTACACAAGAGTGTAAGAAACTTAATTTTTGTCCATGTGTAGATGTTTGAAAATTGAACCATCATCTTTCAGGAAAAACATCGGATTGCTCAGCATCTACTGAAGGAAAATTTCAGGACAAAAATGGATTACTTTGCCTAAGGTGAAGATGCCCTTTTTTGTGTAATTGTTTTTCTTCTTCCTGTCAATGCATGATTATGTGCAAGAGTCATATTTGGCTTTAAAAGAGAATTTTATAGTGTCAGTTATAAGATAGCAACAGATCTTAACAAGTTAAGGTAATATATGATCAATTTAAAATGAATTACATGCAAAAAATTCTGTACCAACATATATTTATCTCAGAAGTATCAAACTTGAAGTGAAATGAAAGGAGTTCGAAGTAAAATAATAGGCAAATATCTGTGTTCCATAGTCCAAAATAAGCAGAGCATTGACATTGTCTCTTGGTGGATTTTAGTCGTTGTCTCTTGCTACATTCAATTTCTCTGAATTTCTTTCCATTTTCCAATATTTAAAATACATTAGTAGCTAACTTCGAAGTGCAAGTACACACCCCTCCCTCATGTTCTGTTCCTATTTGTCTCTAATTTACATCAAAACAAGTGCAACAGGTTGTGTTATGTGGGCTGTTGGGATCGAGAGGGGAGAGTCGAGCGGCGGCGGAGCTACAGTACCCATGCGCTACAGTGCCACATGGGTACTGTTCATGCGAGAGAGGCCGAGGGATAGGCGCCTGGGGCTGTGAGGAGCGCTGGGAACGCCGGTCGCGGGGCTTCGCTCACGGCCGGCAAAAGAGAAAGTTTTTCTTTCTAATCTCTTGCTTGATTAGATTGATACATCTCCTCTTCTTATATAGAGAAGATGTCTTACTTGACTCCTAAGCAAGCGACTAATTAACCTTACTTGACATCTAAAAAAGCAACTAATTAACCCTAACGGGCTAAGGCCCAATAGACCCTTGACTCTTCAAACACTACACCTCACCTGGACATGCAGCTCGTTCTCGAGCTGCAACTTAACGATGACTCTGCTAGACACAAACCTAACACCTCAAAACAAGCCTTTTACATCTCGGCTTATTTTATTGACTTGAAATAGACTACGACTCTTTATTTTTGACTCCTGAAGATACGGCGGACACCCTCCGCATGATGGACCAGTACGTGTGTAGCTACCTGGATCCCATGGAGCCCACCGGAACAAAAAGGGTGCACGGGTATAGCCATCTGGAATTAGTCGCGATAGCGACCAGCGGAGACGTCCTCGCGGCGGCCGGTGGCGGAATGCGGTGGCGCTAGGCAGTGCGTCCCCGCCGGAGACAAGGAGGGAAGCGACTCCCCTACCGCCGCTGCCGCAGAGTTGGAGGTTGCTGCCTGCAGGAAAAACACCATGCTCACGCCTGAAGACAGCAGCGGGTCGACGCGGTTGCTGGTGGCCGTCCCATGGGGCGAGGTTGCGGTCCGCTGAGCTGAGGTCGACCGTCGCCAAGGTGTAAGGTCCAAATAGGCTAGAGGGGGGGTGAATAGCCTAATTAAAACTTCTACAAGAATTACTTAACCACGAGTTAGTACGAAAGGTGGCGAAGCAAAAGCACTAGCTCTAACTAATTAAGCAAGCCACCTATACAAGTCCAGTACAAGGCTATTCACTAAACACAACAACAACTATAAGCTAGAAACAAGAAGTAATACGAGAGAAGAGCTTTGATTGATTATACCGCCGTGTAGAGATGAGATGTACCAATCAATCAATCACACAAGAGAAATCCTCGGGAAGAGAATGACACAAGAATTTATCCCGAGGTTCACTTGCTTCCCGGCAAGCTACTCCCCGTTGTGGCGATACACCCACTTGTCGGTTCGCTAGCTAATCGACTATCAAGAGTCGAGCCCTCGGCGGGCGCCGCACAACTGCACACAAGATGGGGATCCTCCAAGCCACGAGCTCCACTAGAGTATCCAATTCACGAACTCCCGCGGGGAAGGATCAAGAACCCCTTACAACACTTGGTGAAGGCTCCAACAATCTCCAATTGCGAGCTCAATCACCTCCGCTGCTCCAAGCCGTCTACCGTGTCGGGAAACACGGAAGAGTAACAAGAAATCCGCAGCAACTCGAAGATCAAGTGCCTCTAGAATGCAACTCTTAAGCAATGCACTTGAATCTCACTCAATCTCACTCAAGATGTGCAACTATGCAAAGAGATGAGTGGAGGGGTTGTTCTCTAGCTCAAAGTATGTTTCTATATCTCAAAATGTGCAAGAGTTGCCCTCAAACCCCGACCAACCTCTATTTATAACGAAGGGGTACGCAGCTAGCCGTTACAGATGACGCAGCGAAAAACGCGCTGACCGGACGCTCCGGTCAGGGTGACCGGACGCGTCCGGTCACTACACGACAAACGTGAACAGTGTGCGTCAGAACTAGCCGTTGCCCTGACCGGACGCGCTCAACCGAGTGACCGGATGCGACAGTGCCAGCGTCCGGTCGCGTTCCAGTAAGCTCCAGCTGCGACCGGACGCGTCCGATCGCACGTGACCGGACGCACCACGCGTCCGATCGTCACACCGCTTCGCTCTGCCCCTCTGGACGCCTGACCGGACGCTCCGGCTACGTGAAGGACCGGACGCGCCGGTCGCGCGCTCTGATTCGCTCAGGAGAACTGACCGGACGCGCTGTTGAACTGACCGGACGCCACAGTGTCAGCGTCCGGTTAGAGTCCAGTAAGCTCCCTGGATGACCGGACGCGTCCGGTCATCAGTGACCGGACGCGCTGCGCGTCCGATCATCAAACTGAAAACCGCACAGACGCTGAACACTGACCGGACGCGTACGGTCATTCCGTGACCGCGTCCGGTGCAGCGTCCGGTCACCACAGTGACCTCCGTTCACCTCCGTTTCTTTTCCAACTTCCGGCGCAACAGAAAATAGGCATTTCACTTCTCCAAAAAGCGCCGAATCCCGCCTCGCAAGCTCGGCGGGAGGGAGAGAGGAACCCAAACCCCTCTCTACCGCTTGAACTCCACCGCCTTCACAAACTGTGCTAACACCACCAAGTGTACACCACTATGTGCATGTGTGTTAGCATTTCACAATCATTTTCCAAGGTGTTATGTTAGCTCTTTACTAGATCCTAATGCATATGCTCAAGACATTGATCTAGTGGCACTTGATTTCCGAGCTAACCGTGATTGCCCCTCTTGATAGTCGGCTATGTATCCTAAACCCGGTCAATCACTTCTCTACTCATCTTAGACCGGCAAAAGGAAAACCCTATGGTTATACCTTTGTCTTGCGCTCTTAGATCCTTCTCTTTCACTTGATCATCATGTCCTTCATTTTATGTGCATCTCCACCATGATCATCATTTCATGTCCATGCACCATCTCTTTGTGATCTTGTGGCCACCACTCCTTGCCACATACACCTTCATCACATGTGTTGCTTATGCCTAACTCAAAACACTTAACACATGGCATTAGCAACTTGGTGTCATTGATTACCAAAACCAAACTTGGGCTTTCACAAGGTCGCCTCATGCATAGCTGGCGTATCTCCTGCAGCAGCCAGCGCGCTAGGAGGCCGCGCGCCGCAGCCTGTAGCCGCACCGCCGCAGACACCTTGCAGGTAAGCATCTTCCCTGCGGCTCCGTCGTGATGTCCATCGCTTGCTCGATCTGCTGCAATGTTGGTTGCACGTCCTGGAACAGCAGCAGCGTCGTGCCCGGCAACAGCGTCGTGCCGTAACCTGGCATCCCGCAAGAGGGCACTTGAGGCAGGTGCTTCACAGTCTCGAGCTCCAGCTGCCCCGAGGGCTCCTCCTCGCCCTCCTGCCACAAGTGTTAAGTTCCGTCCTCCGTAAAAGAAGGCGCCAGTGAAGACTGGGTTTCGTAAGGCATATACAGTGGCTCTGCCAAAGAGTAATTCGGGCCAAGGCAGCTCCAGTGTCCCTCCTAGCAACATGCCTTGCTAGAACTGCAACAAGCCAGGCCATTGGTCCAGGAACTGTCCTTACCCCAAGAAGAATGTCAACCAAGGTGGCCGTCAAGGGCACGCTCATTATAACAGTATCGAGAAAATTCCATCTGGTGAGGTTGTCACCGCTGGTAAGTTCCTAGTTGACCAACATCCTGCAGTGGTACTTTTTGATTCGGGTGCTTCGCATTCCTTTATCAGTCCTAAGTTTGCATCAGAGTTTGCACACAAATTGCATACTGTTGAAGGTGGGGGGTTATTGTATTAGCGCAGCGAGTGGGAATATTTCCACAAATAAAGTAGTGGGGAATCTTGAGCTTGAGATAGAAGGGCGAAAGTACTCGCTTGCCTTAGTGGTTTTGCCGGGCTTAGGCATAGATGTTATTCTGGGCATGAATTGGATGAGTCAGAATGGGGTACTCATTGATACATCCACTCGGGTAGTTATGCTCAGAGATCCTACAGATCAAAAGGGTTTTCTGGTACAACTTTCCAGAAAAGTTGATTTGTCTAGGGAAGTTCATGCTGTGCAAGCAAAGGAGTTGGCCGAAATTCCAGTAGTGAATGAGTTTTCGGACGTTTTTCCCGATGATTTGCCGGGACTCCCTCCGGATCGGGATGTGGAATTTAAAATTGAGTTGTTACCTGACACAACTCCCATCTCTAGGAGACCCTATAGGATGTCTCCGAATGAACTAGCTGAACTTAAGGTGCAATTGAATGAACTTTTGAAGAAGGGGTTGATTCGTCCTAGTTCGTCGCCATGGGGATGTCCTGCTATATTTGTAAAGAAGAAGGATCAGTCGTTGCGGATGTGCGTAGATTATAGACCTCTCAATGCAGTCACTGTCAAAAATAAGTACCCTCTACCACGTATCGACATCTTGTTCGATCAGTTGTCTAAAGCTAAAGTGTTCTCCAAGATCGACCTAAGGTCTGGCTACCATCAAATTAAAATCCGCCCGAAGATGTTCCAAAGACAGCCTTTTCTACCAGATACGGTCTTTATGAGTATCTTGTTATGTCTTTCGGCTTGACAAATGCCCCCGCACACTTTATGTACTTGATGAATTCGGTGTTTATGCCCGAATTGGACAAGTTTGTGGTGGTATTTATTGATGACATCCTGATATATTCTGTAAATGAGGAAGATCATGCTGAACATCTGCGGATAGTCCTCACAAGACTGCGTGAACATCAACTATATGCAAAGTTCAGTAAGTGCGAATTCTAGCTTCGAGAAGTACCTTTCCTTGGGCATGTGTTGTCCGATGGGGGAATTATGGTGGACCCCGCCAAGGTACAAGAAGTACTGAACTGGAAGGCTCCTATCTCGGTTCACGAGGTCCAGAGTTTTCTTGGTTTGGCTGGCTATTATCGTCGCTTCATACCAGATTTCTCCAAAATAGCCAAGCCAATGACTCGGTTGCTGCAGAAAGACACCAGGTTTGTCTGGACTCCTGAGTGTGATGCGGCTTTTCACCAACTGTGAACCCTCCTAACCTCAGCTCCGGTTTTGGCACAATCGGATATTGAGAAACCATTTGATGTTTATTGTGATGCCTCAGGCATAGGTTTGGGAGGTGTTCTGATGCAGGAAGGCCGAGTAATTGCATATACCTCTCGACAACTTCGGAAACATGAGGTGAATTATCCAACACATGACTTAGAACTCGCTGCGGTTGTGCATGCTTTGAAAGCCTGGCGACACTATCTATTGGGCAATGTTTGCAATATCTACACAGACCACAAAAGCCTCAAATACATCTTCACCCAACCCGAGTTAAATATGCGTCAACGAAGATGGCTCGAGTTGATTAAGGATTATAACCTTCAAGTGCACTATCATCCTGGCAAGGCAAATGTGGTTGCGGATGCTTTAAGCCGTAAGTCTCATTGCCATTCCTTAGTTGAAACTGATTTTCATCGATCTCGCCTTCTACATCCAGCAGTCTTGTACAACATCACTGTCAGTTGTACTCTCAAAAACAGAATTATTGAACTCCAAAAGACTGACACTGGTATATTCCACATCAAGCGTAAGATGAAAGAGCAAGAAACTACACAGTTCAGGATAGATGAAGAGGGTGTACTATGGTTCAAGGATAGGTTAGTTGTGCCTAAGGACCGAGAGCTTAGAAATGATATTATGTCTGAAGCACACTCCTCTAAGTTGTTCATCCATCCTGGTAGCAATAAGATGTATTATGATTTGAAGCCATACTATTGGTGGACCAAGATGCGGAAAGAGATAGCTGCATATGTGGCTAGGTGTGACACCTGCTGTAGAGTTAAAGCTGTGCACATGAAAGCTGGGTTGCTTCAACCACTTTCTATCCCAGGTTGGAAATGGAAAGAGATAAGTATGGATTTCATTGTCGGACTTCCTCCAACTGTCAAAAATCATAACTCCATCTGGGTAATTGTGGATCGTTTGACCAAATCAGCTCACTTCATTCCAGTTAGAGTGGACTATCGTCCCACTGACTATGCTGAGTTGTACTTCAATCAGATAGTCCGGCTCCATGGGATACCTCGTACTATCATATCTGACCGTGGTCCCTAGATCACTGCTCGCTTTTGGGAGCACTTGCATCACCTTCTGGGAACCAAGTTAGTGAGAAGCTCTGCTTATCACCCCCAGACATCAGGACAGACGGAACGGGTTAACCAAATCTTGGAAGATCTGTTGCGGGCATGTGTCATTTCATCCAAGGGTTCTTGGGAAAAATGGTTACCTCTAGCCGAGTTTTCGTACAATAATAGTTATCAAGAGAGTATTAAGATGGCTCCGTTCGAAGCTTTGTACGGTCGTAAGTGTAGAACTCCACTAAACTGGGTAGAAGCTGGTGAAAGGAGGTATTATGGTATTGATTTTGTTCATGAAGCTGAGGAACAAGTCTGTACCATCCAAAAACATATGGCTGCAGTCCAAGCTAGATAGAAAAGTTATGCTGATCGTCGTAGAAAACCACTCGAGTTTGAAGTTGGAGACTTCGTTTATCTGAAAGTTTCTCCAATGAAGAGTGTCCAACGTTTTGGTGTTAAGCGGAAACTTGCGCCAAGATATGTGGGTCCTTTCCAAATCATAGGCAAGAGTGGAGCTGTTGCGTATAAAATCCAGTTACCTCCAGAAATGAGTGCCATATTCAACGTCTTCCATGTATCACAACTCAAAAAGTGTCTTCGAGTTCCTGAGGAAAGAGTCCCTTTAGGAGATATCAGGCTGGAATCCGATCTAACTTACGAAGAAAAGCCAGTCCGAGTGATCGATACTCAGGAACGAGTGACTAGAAGCAAAGTGGTTAAGTGATATAAAGTAATGTGGAGTAATCAGGGTAGTGAAAGTGACGCTACATGGGAACGAGAGGACTATTTGCGGGATGGTTATAAGGAATTCTATGAAAAATGGTACGCTTTCCAAATCTCGGGACGAGATTTTTATAAGGGGGGAGGGCTGTAACACCTCAGGTGTTTAGCTCCTTAATTGCATTGCATTTGCATAAGCATAAGCAAGCATCATTCATTTCATGCATAATCTTATAATATGTGAACATGCTTTGGAAATATTGCCACATATGTTTATATTTCATGTGAAGTAAGAAGTGAGTAGTGTGCAACACACAAGTACCTTATGTGTAAATTCCTTTGTGAGACATGTCAACCACTTCAGTGTAACATAATTAGTAAGGGTTATGCAACACACTCATGCAACATGTGCAACATGAGTTTGCAACATTTGGGAGAAAGTATTGAATTACTTGTTCCAAAGTATGTGACACTAGGAATTTTGTGCAACCAATGTGTAGAGTGGCTAATTAGGTCTTATAACACCTTAATTACATTTAGGGTAAGTGGTGGAGCAATGTTCATGTTGACCAAAATTACCAAATTGCCCTTCCAAATGTGGTTGACTAAGTTGGACCCCTAGAGTGATCTGGTTTGACCAATTAAAAAGTCCAGCTTAGAAATCTTGCATGGAGGAGCACCCTTAAGCAAAGTTGTAGAGAATTTCATAAGGAACAAAAGTTCTAATATGGCCATCTCATGAAAATGACCAGAACATGCTCAAAAATGGCCCACAAGTCAGTATTAGGGGCTGTTTTGGGACTTAGCAAATTTTGGCTAAGTGTGAAGCTGAAAACTGTTTCACTGTACCTCACTTTGGCAACTTGTAACTCACAAACTAGGCCGAACCAGTCCTTGAGACAATTGACAAAGTTGTTGTCCACACATAGCTCTACAACATTGTCAACATGACCATCACCTAGTTCTAAATGATTTAGGAGATATAGTGTCTAGAAAATCGGGTTTCAGTCGGCCCAGTGACTGAAACTAGGTTTTAGTTTCCAAGTACACTACTTTAGAGCTCTGTAGTTTCAAATCTAGGCCGAACCAATCTAAACTCCAATTGACAATTTTGTTGCCCTCACATAGCTCTACAAAGTTGCTGTTAACACTTATCTTTAACTCTGGCTAGATTGGGAACGGTGATCGGTTGAACTTTGGCCGTCAGTCGGTTGATGGACACCGAAGCCGTCGGGTTCAGAGTTCAGACGGGGGTGGTGTCGTGGCGTCCGGGCAGAACGGCGCTGCCGCGTGGCGCCCGCGCTCTGCCAGCGTCTCCACGTCGCGAGTCTAGGCGCAGAGGTGAAGACCGAGCCAACACCACGTCTCACACTCACTCGCGCTCGCCATCCCCATTCATCTCTCGCTTTTGTTGTGCTCACCGAGGCGCAAAACGGAGGCGCCATTGCCGCCGCACCCTTTCCCGTGGGCGCGCGAGCTCGTCGTCACGCCACAGCCACCCCAAACCCCGTCCACCGCTCCGCCAGAGTCCCCTCTACCTCCTCCATCCTTTACCTGAGCCAATCGTGTGAAGGTACGGCCGTATTGCCATCTCCGCCACCGTCCGCCTCGGGCGTTTCTCGCCGGAGCGCCACCGTCGTCGTGGCCGTGCTCCTCTAGGACCCCACAATTTTCTTTCTTTGGCCTTGTGAGTCCGCCTTGAGCCACTGGTGCTCATGGGACCGACCGTTTGGGTCACGCCGCCGTCTAGTCGCCGAAGCCGGCCAAACCGCGGCCGTGAGCCGCCATGCTCGCCGCCATCCCCCATAGTCGCAGCAATTGCTCCAATAAGTAGCACCCCTAGGTTCGCTTGGATGAGGCGAACGTGTCTGTGCCCTTGGTCTCGCCGGAGCTGCCGCCGGCGGCGAGTTTGCCGTCGACCGTTTTCCTCTCCCGCCTTCGTCTTGCTGACAAGTGGGGCCCGCTCGTCAGAGCGCGCGCGCGGGCGGGATGGCCGAGCAGGCCGCGCGTGCGTCGCGGGCCGCGCGCGCGAGTTTTGGGCCGCGTCGGTTCCCAGGCCGGCCCAGTAGCGAATAGGAATTTTGTCATTTTATTTATTCTGTCACAGTTTTGGTTAAGTTTTGGAAATTATAGATCTAGGGTTTTACTTGCCCAAAAATTATGAGATAAATTTTGTTAGGATCTACATGATGTGTAGTATTTTAGAAAAATATGAATTTGTTATGTGATGTCTGGTTTTCTGAATATTTAAATAGGTCTTTGAAATGTGTTTTAAATCACATGCAAACTTGTTTAAATTATATCTCGAGTTTCAGTGTTCCAAAAATTATGAAATTTGGTGGGTAGACTAATTTATACTTGCTCTAGCTCTGGTAAAAATTTGGGCAGTAGTGCTTAATTACTTTTCAAGTTATAATGCTATCTTGTTATTTTAAGAAATAATTAAATGAATTTTTTGTAATTTTTCTACGTGTGCAATGTTCATATAACTTTTTGGAAAATGTCTTGGTACCCTAGAGTGTCCAAGAAAATTTGGAAATCTGTTGTTTGACACTTTTTACTATGTCTTGTTATTTATACAAAAATCAGTCTTTTTGGCTTGGGAATTTTGTGTAGGAAGTTCCTGTGAATAGATTTAGTTTAAATTTTTACAGTAGCCTCTTTTTGGGTCAGAGAGTCTCCTGTAATTTTTGTAGAATTTTAGGAGCAGTTTACATATATGTTTGAAATTTTACTTAATTACTTAAGTAAATTAAGAAATGAATTTAAATAAATATTCTAGGTGGGCACACCTTACTTTCTGGTGTTTTTGTGACCTTTATGAACTTGTAGTAGTATTAGTTTGGTCTTAGAGAATGTTTGCCACATAAATAAATATTTAATCTTTGCAATTCTAGGTTTTCTGGAAAGCTGGTAGTATCTTTGGGTTTGACCCTTAATAAAAGTGTTTACTGGAAAACTTGTGAATACCAAAATTGTAGTAAACTTGATAAACTAGCTTGTGTCACAATTTGGGAGCATTTAGCTTAGTAGTTTGGGAGTCATTGCTGTTTTAAGTGACAGTCCAGAATTGACTGCTCTCTGTTTAGAGAGAACAGATTCTGGAACTTTGGAATTTCGACTAGGTAAACTTTGGAATTAAGTGCTGTGGTCTGAAAACATTTTGTGGTGCATTTCATAAGCTTTCCAGATTGTCTTAGATCATATCTTTTGGAGTTGGGATTCTCCAGTTATGTTAGAATCTTTGAGCTGCTGTCCAGAATGTCTTATTGTGGTAACCTAAGTAATATTACTCTTGTATTGTTAGGTGTTAGGGCCTTAACCGAAGAAGAACAGCTGTATCTTAGGTTGTGTAGCTTAGGTAAGTACTTCTCCACCGGAGAAGAGATTTGCATATTTTAATGAAATAACTTGAATAGAGTATTTTATTTCTGAAATGCATTTCATTCCGAGCATGTTGCACCCGTTTATGCATCCATGATATTTATTGTGCATTCATGCAATAGGTGTACCGGAGGGGGTAACTCTCCTCGAATTCGAGCCTGTGATTCCGGAGGAAGTCCAGGACCAGCCAGAGGAGCCAGCGGAACCAGTCGGCGAAGGAGACGCCGCTGAAGACTTGCCCGAGTGCCCTGATCACCGGCCTTCGACCTTTCTGAAAGGCAAGCCCCGGTGCATGCTGAACCTACTGTTTTATAAATTAATCTTGAGTACTTTAATTGTTTACTGCACTAAGTTGTAGGAGTTGTATGAAAACAATTATTGCATTATACCTGTCCTTGTCCAGATATCGTACTTAATCCTATATTAGGTTTAGGCACGTGTCAATGCTTAGCCCTGCTTAGTTCGGTAGAAGTCGGATGATTTCCGGTCATCCGCGAGATGTAGGAAGGAGTCACGAGTGGCTTTATGGCTATCGTGGATGGAACCATGCCTTAAAATGAAATTGAGACCGGGCGAGAGTTCGATAGTACAGCCGCAAGACACTTCACGTCTTGGGTGTGGAGCTATGCCCGTCTGAGTCGTTTAAGGACCGCTTTGCTGTACGTCCTTGAGTCATGTTGAACGCAGTCTAACACTTAGTTGGTCAGATAAGTCGTTCCGACCGCGAAGTCGAGTAGTATGGTTCAGGCCGGGAATCGAATGGTAGGTTGCATCTTGGAGGAGAGAAAGGATGTGCTTGGGGACATTGGCGTGAGACCAAGGGGGGGTTAGAGTCCCTATCACCTGGCAGAGTGTCGCCCTTGGGGACGCGACATTATTCGGGCCCGCGATTCCTGAACTGTACAAAAGATGACCTGAGCAGCCCTCACCAGGCGTGACTCGGTGAGTGTTAGAAATATCCCTCCAGCTGGATAGGAATTCGATTCGAATCGCCGTCGCTCCCGGTTAGTGAGCACTTGACTTGAGCAGCGGCAACGTAGATCTCATTAAATGAACTGGTGGTTAAGGGAATGATACAATGTTGCCACAATTCATACCTGCTCTGGATATAATGATGATAATTGTTTGATTTAATCAAGTGCATGTTTAGTACAGGTGCTAAGATAGATGACAGGTAAATGCTAAAAATAACTGCTAGTACAGGCTATAAGAGTTTCAATTACTTATGCCTTTATGCAAAATGTTATGTCAGCTAGCCTCTTGTGTAAGCCTTGCATAATCCTTGGTGTCATCTTATTTCTGGTTTTCGACGGGTAAGTCTAGCTGAGTACATTCCAGTACTCAGGGTTTATTCCCTCCTGTTGCAGATGATATGCTCTACCAAGGCTTCTGCAAAAATTGTCTCCACCCTGCGGGTGACGAAGACTAGATCACTTGGGCGTGATCATCTTTTATGTACTTTTCTGATGCTTTTGTGGGATGTTGATCAACAAAACTGGCAGTAGTTAAACAACTGGTGTGCGTTTGCTTCCGCTACTTTTATAAACTTGGTTTGTAATAATTGCGACTCCGTGTGTGTAAACTTATTTCAGAACTACTTGTGAAATGTAACGTATGATGTTGTATGTTGAATGATGCGATCCTGGTTGTAAGCAAGTTGGTTTGAAATCCTTCGTGGTTTTGATTGACTACCGGGATTATATGGGCTCAAGTTCGAAAATTTGAGCGCTTCGGTGCTTGTTTTTATACTTGTGCTCTTATAATTTGGTCGGTTCTGTTACATACTGCACCTTTGCACTACAGGGGAAACTGCTCCCGCCGGATAAGGAGGAAGACAGCCGCACCTGAGGCCACTTTTTTTGTTTTTCTCTTTCATCTTTTCCCCCATTTCATCTTTTTACCATGAATGTAACCCGAGCCCTCCCCTTGGAAACTATAAAATGGGAGGCAGGGGACCGGACGACAGAAAAGGGGGAACAACGAACACCCCTTGCTAAGACACCACACTCACATACTCTCGTAGATCACCAAAGAGACTTGGGATCCATTTCCTCTCTCGAAAGCTTGTAACCCCTACGACGAGTACTCTGATGTAAGACAACACGAGCAGCAGCAATACCCACTGGACGTAGGGTCATTCTTACCCGAACCAATATAAACTCTTGTATCCGCTTTGCACACCATCCGAGCCTAGACGCGCAGATACAAATTCACTCGTAGCTCTGTCTAAGACCCCCGGTTTTCTAGACACCGATAGTTGGCGCGCCAGGTAGGGGCCTACTACGCGTCATGATCTAGTTTATCAGGCTTCAGATGGCCGATCACCGCGTTCGCTTCATTCTGGGCTCCCACATCCGATTCGGCAGCCTAGATTTCCTCTACACAGGTGTGGACTATGATTTGGTCCTTCTTCCCCCTTCCGTCGACATCGATGCCATCTCTGAGGCCCTGTCTAGCCTTCGCCTGTACATCGATGAGGGGCAGGCCCCTGAGAGCGACTGGTCAGGAGGTTCCCGCGACAGATCGATGCGGGCCGGTAAGCCGCACGGCCACGAGAAA
The DNA here is from genome assembly GCA_038087645.1 of Saccharum hybrid cultivar R570. Classification (NCBI taxonomy): domain Eukaryota; kingdom Viridiplantae; phylum Streptophyta; class Magnoliopsida; order Poales; family Poaceae; genus Saccharum; species Saccharum hybrid cultivar. The sequence continues at coordinate 7,565,698 of JAQSUU010000297.1, read as the reverse complement.
GCCCGCGACCACTTCTCTACTACTTTTCACTTCAATCCATCTGCGGGAGAGATTCTCGTGGATCTGCCGACTCACCATATGCAGGCCATCTCGGAAGTCCTTGCGACCACCGAGATGGCCTCTAGCACTAGCTCCAATGAAGATGACGGCAGTTGGGCCGACACCGACTTCTCCAGGCTCGACGACCTAGGGGCTCTACGTCGCTTTGTCGGCGTCTACGACTACCTCCTCGACGGCGGCGAATCCTAGAACAGCAGCTACGAGCTCACGTGGCCATGACGCTAGGAGGCGAAGCTGCGCACGATGTCGACACGCCACGGTTGGTAGATCACCGCATCACCCCCTACTCATGATTTATTATCTTGCTTTTGGGAAGTTAATCAGTCTGCATATGCGTTCAAAATCTAAGCATATTACTCACTGTAATTTATCCTCTCATTTAAATTGTGTGTTAAATCATCAGCGGTAATTACGTAATGTGGTTCGTCCCCTTTACGGTCCGTTATGACGCGGAGTTCGAAGGCTGGCCTGTGGAGGGTTCGACAGCCGCTCTGAGTCACCCGAGCGAGGGATGACATGAGAAGGGGCACACGAGCGTCCAATACCCAGACGTGCTGAGCGTCGAGGGCCTTCTCGAGCCATGTTCAAGTCCAGGCCGGTTTACGGTTCGGGAGTTTTTTTTAAAAAAAAGGCAATGAGCCCTCGGGGTTGGTCGAACGACCCCAGGAACTCCCTGAACCAACCGCCAGGAATCTTTGAAGTCAGTCACTAGCTTACCTCCGTCGGATCCCCGTGAACGGGAACCGGGGCTTCGCTTGAAGTAACCCGATTGTAACTCAATGGACACCATGGGTCAACCCAGCGAGGGATGTCGTGGCATTGTCCAAACACTCCTCTTTGCAAAAAAGATACGCAAGGGATACGTTAACTGGGCCTCTAGACCGGGTCCTCGTGCGAGCGGGGATTTCGGTTGACCCAGGGGCAGAAATGTCCAACCCGCGGATGAACCCTCCAGAGCACACCGACGAGCCTATGACCCTAGGTCTAGGTAGAGGCATCGATGAGGATGCATCTAACCCCACCTCGGGATGTAGGAAACCGTGGCACCTACATGTCTAATCATTCTGTCAAAAATCGCATAAGCTACGCGCACGCGAGTTCCTTCCTTCCTAAAGCCCTTTAACTCCCCAACAAACGAAGTCTTGGCGGCCTTGTCGGTTGCCATTACCAATCGAATCAAGGCAAAAAAGGGAGGACATGAAAGCGAAACAAACACGATAGCAATTAGACGATCTTAATTCTTAAGATAAATATTTTTTTTTACATTTAGGGAAGGGAGAAGTCTTAAGCTAGGCCTACAGATCCTCGTTGGGGACCTGGTCAGCAAGGACGAGGGCAGCGATGACGTTCGCCGCTGGCTCAAAGCCCTTGAGGAGGTCCTCGTAGTCTCCCAGCCCCTCCCCCATGGGGAAGCCTTCGATGTCCTAGAGCTCCACATCGGTGGCCGCCTAGGCCATCGTCAGCACAACGACCGCTCCTCGACGGATGCCGCGCCCAATCGCTGCCTGGATGAGTGCCTGCGCACTGAGGAGGCGCTCCTCTCGGCGCCCCGTTGGAGCGCGAACGAAGTCGGCCAGGACGTCGGTGGGGCTATGGAGGGACTCCACCTCCGCGAGTAGCTCTGCTCACAAAACAAAGCCAAGAATAAGACATCACACTAACTAAAAAACAAAGCGAGAAGACGGAGGTCCACTCACCGGTGCACCAACGGTCGGACTCCATCCGCTGTGAGAGAGCAAGCGCCGCCTCCTCCTCTAGCGATGTCACCACCGCCTTAACTATGGCAAGCTCCTCCCGAGCCTCCTGCAGCGGCGTAGGGACACCCCAACACATTGCGTGATGGGCTTGGCCATAGCTAGACATAGAAATGGCACCAGGATCAAGATGATGACGGCGTGAGGGCGCCCCGCTGTACGGTCGAGATGGCGGACTAGAGGGGGGGTGAATAGTCCTTTCTAAAATTAATCGCGTCGGCAAATCGAAACAAATGCGGAATTAAAACTATCGGTCTAGCCAAGACTACACCCCTCTATCTAAGTTCACAAGCACCTCACAAAGATCCTAAATATGTAACTAAGGTGCTTTCCTTAGCAAGAGCTCTCCTAAACAATTCTAGAGCAAGGTCACACAAACCTATGCACTAGTACTTTAGCAAAGCCAGGGAGCTCCTACACAATTCTAGTAAGCAAAAGCACGAAGCCACCTATGCTCACTAGCAATGCTCAATAGCAAGGCAACTAATGCCAAACTAGAGAGCGCAAATTACTTAGCTACACAAACTAAGCAATTTGACTAACAAGGTTACATAAACCAAATTAGCCACGTAACGGGAGCTACTTCTATGCTACACAAGCAAGAAGGTAACTAGCTAACTTACACAAGCAAACTAGTTACAAGAGCAACTACACAAGCACAAGTATATGAATGTAAATACAAGCTTGTGAATCGAAAGCAAACCACCGAGAAGATGTACACAATGTTGACACGGCAGTTTTTCACCGAGGTTCACTTGGTTGCCACCAAGCTAGTCCCCGTTGTGGCGATACACCCACTTGATGGATCACGAGCTAATTGACTATGAAGAGTCAAACCCTCAGCGGGTGCCGCACATCCACTCTCAAGATAGGGATCCTCCAAGCCACGAGCTTTACTAGAGTTGCTCTTCGCGATCCCCGCGGGGTGAGCACAATCCCCCTCACAAATCCTCCTCCGGAGCCACGCACAATCTCCACGCGTGCTTCAACGGAGTCGCAAGCCACCAAGTCGTCTAGGAGGTGGCAACCTCTAAGAGTAACAAGCACCACCGGCTTGCAACACGATCACCTAGTGCCACTCGATGCAATCCTCTCGATGCAACGCACTAGAATCGCTCTCTCACTCGATCCGATGAACACTATCAAGCATGAGTGAGTTAGAGGGCTCCCAAGCACTACCACACAAGCCACCAAGGCTAAAGTGTGCTCAGCTAATAGCCACAGCCGGCCAAGGCATCTATTTATAACCCCACGGTCAAATAGAGCCGTTACCCCTTCACTGGGCAAAACTCGGGACGACCGGACGCGCCGGTCGTAACTGACCGGACGCGCTTCACCGCGTCCGGTCGCCCTGCGACGTCCACGTGTCCCTCAAATTTCAAATGCGACCGTTAGATCCTCCAATGGTCACTGCGCCAATGGTCAAATCCCATGACCGGACGTGCTTCTCATAACGACCGGACGCGCCGGTCCCGATGACCAGACGCGCCTGTCGAACGACCGGACGCGCTGATCGCACTGACCCACGTGCCCGCGACGTAACGACCGGACGCGCTCCTTGCGATGACCGGACGCGACAGTGCCTGCGTCCGGTTAGAGTCCAGTAAGCTCCTTCAACGATCGGACGCGTCCGATCATGTGTGATCGGACGCGCCTCGCGTCCGATCGTACTCAGTTTCCTCTGGACACCTGACCGGACGCGCCGGTCCCGCGAGTGACCGGACGCGCCGGTTGCAAACCCTAGCACCCGCGCCTGCGCTGTACTGACCGGATGCGTCCGGTCATACCATGACCGCGTCCGGTGCAGCGTCCGGTCACCTCTGTGACCTCCGTTCGCCTCCGTTTCTTTTCCGACTTCCGACGTAGTGGAAAATAGGTATTTCAACTTCTCAAAAATGCCTGAATCCCACGCTCGCAAAGCTCGGCGGGAGGGAGAGAGAGACCCAAACCCTCTCTACCGCTTAAACTTCATCGCCTTCGTAAATGTGCCAACACCAACAAGTGACCACCACCTTATGCACGTGTGTTAGCATTTTCATAATCATTTTACCGAAGGAGTTAACCACTCAACTTGCCACGCCACTCGATCCTAACACGTATGCACAGTTAGATCGCTCAAGTGGCACTAGATGACCGATATGCAAACAAGTTTGCCCCTCTTGATAGTACGGCCATCTATCCTAAACCCGGTCATAAACTTCTCTACACACCTATGACCGGTGAAATGGAAATGCCCTAGGTTATACCTTTGCCTTGCGCATTCCACTCCATCTCCTCCGATGTTGATGCAACACATGCACCAACCATATCACAAATGATATGATTCACTTCATATCATCATGCGACCTTGGTCCATCGATCTTGACCTCACTTGCTCTTCACCGTTGCGTCGGTCCATCGGCGCCAAGTCTTGCTCAAGCTTCACCGCCTCGCGGTCCATCGCTCCAAAGCCTCCGACTTGCCCTTCACACTTGCAACCGGTCCATCAAGCCAAGCCTCATCTTGATCTTTGCCACCTTGGCCACATGACTCCATGTCATGTCTCATATGCAATGAGCTCCTCCATGACACCATCACCTGTGGACTAATCTCCTGTGTATTTCTCATTAAACACAATTAGTCCACCTAAGGTTGTCACTCAATTACCAAAACCAAACAAGGACATTTCAATCTCCCCCTTTTTGGTAATTGATGACAACTCTACAAAGATATAGAAATTAAATTCTTTTAGACTTTATGCCACTTATCCAACATTTAAGCTCTAAGTTAGGATTTGGATAAGCACCATAAAATCTGACTTGGTAGTGATAACTCTCCCTACATATGTGCTCAAATGGTTTGATTTCAAGCTTGCACATATGCATTAATATGAAATTTGTAGGAGGGTTAGCACTACTAAGTGATGCTAAGGTGTATAGAATAAACCTTTGTAGTTCGATACCATTTGATAGCTCGATATCATTTGAAAATCACAAGTTTGCCATCATCCTTAGCATCATGAGTAGCTAGACATCAAAAATACTAGAAACCCCGTGAGATCAACATTATAATCAAGGTTCTAGTTTTTCATGATAAACATAAGTCTAGCTATCATCCTATGCATGCTAGTTATCAAATCATCATTCAAGTTCTATAACTAGCATACACCACACAAGCATGCATATTGAATTTAAAAACTTTATGCAATGCAAGCAAGCACATGAATATGCACAAGTCAAATGCAACCAATCAATGTTCATGAGCTTGCTCCCCCTACTTGTGTGCTTCTCTTGTCCAAGAATTTTGATCCTTCTCATTTCTTCAATGTTGCTCCCTCTTTGTCCATCTCCATGTCCAAACTCATTCCCAAACCTCTCTCTCTTGGTGTATTGACATATCTTTGTTCCAACTTCTCCCCCTTTGTCATCAATTTCCATAAAGGGTGTATTTCTTATTGATACAAAGGCTTGCATTGGGGTAGATGGTTGAGACTTGAATATTGCATTGTTGATGGACATCACCGCACATGTTGGAATGACATTACTTGTATGTTGCTCTTGAGATGCCACTAAGGATCTTTGACCTTGATACCATTAGGTGGGGCTCCTCCCCCTATGTCATAGCATGGGTCATTCACTTGATAATCTTGAGCTCTTGTGTGTGAGGGAACTTTCTTCATTTGATGATCACTTAAAGTTGAGGATCACTTTGTGGAACCACCGTCTTGTATAAATGATATCATGTGTAGAAATACCACGAATAAGTGTGTGATACCAATTTGAAGAATCCTCTATTATGGAACCACTTGTAGGATTTGTCAATATGATCTTTTCTTGAACATTTGCTATCTTTATGAGTACCACTTGTAGGATATCACTTGTAGATCATGATCTAGACACCACTTGTAAATACCAATTGAAGGAATATTTTGAGTCTAGATACCATTTAAAACACCCTAGATATCCATTTGCATTGTTGTCTGTGCTTGTACCCATATCATTGTCATGAGCTTCTAGTATGACTTGAACTAAGTTGATTTGCCTAAGATTCTAAGTCCAGTTTGATCCAATGACAAGCTTCTTCACTTCTCATACTAAGGGTTATCTTGCCAATGTTGTACTTGTCACTTGTTAGCAATCCAAACTAGATCAAGTACTTGGGTTCACTAGCTCATGAACAAATTCATACACATACCACTAGATCATTTAAATAATTCAAGCAATAGTGGTAGGCTATGAATTTAAATATTTCATTTGTTATGCATGATCCTAGTAAGCATGTACTATATGCACTAATCGCATACTAGTAAGGGATGAAATGATCATGCACATTACAATGATACCTTTGTTATGTTGGAGTAGATGATAGTCATATAGATTCCAATTCATTACTCCAATAGAAATATGAAGTCCAATTTATAAGCTTGGTGAAGACCAATCATTATAGAGAAATCAATTCTTCACCCATATGAAATGAGAACCACTAATAATCAAGTGCATTATCTCTTGTTGTGGTTGGCTTGCTTTTTCTCTTTGATCAATGCTTGCATGAGAGAAGTACTTATGATACCAATTTTATAACAATGACTAGCTCTCTTTTGGGTGTTGCTTGCTTTTCTTGATCAACCCTATTGATTGCTTCAATTAAGCATCTCAAATGTCCCTTGAATTCATCACTTCCATGTTAGCCTTCCAAGCCGGTGCTCGGTTTACCCACCCATGGGCGGCAAGCCCCCTCAGCAGGGAGAAGTGACCTCTCTCCAAAGAACCATCCTTGACACTTACTTGAATTGTCTTTGATTGATTGATCTATGGACTTAACTTGATGAGTAACCTTGAATTATTCTCTAAGTCCTTTTCTTTCTACCAAATGATCTCCAATTATTATTAGAACTTGAACCTCATCTTCATCTTGAGTTTGATCTTCATTTTCAAATTTGAGTACCAAATTTGTACACTAAGTACATTCCACAATCAATGCCCTTGTACTCATTTCTTCATGATTCTAGATCAATCCAAAACCAAACTTAGGTACCTCAACCACTTGTAAACATGTTTCCAACTTGAGGACCTTTCAATTAAAGTGACTCTAGATTAATCCAATGATTGTCACTTTTCTGGCAGATTCTGTACCCTTCAAAGAATAATTCATATCTCCCAATGTACAGATCCAAATGCCATAAAATTCAGTGGAGATGTGAATTACTAAGTCATCTAGCAGCTGTAAAAATTTGAGCTTCATTTGACATCTAGATGGCTATCAGATATTAATTCTTCCACCACTGCTACATGCTGAAAACTGCTGCACTATAGCTGACAAGATGTACTCCAAAGCCAAAGCATTTCTCATCCAATTATCATGAAATTTATACAGCATCTCATATCATAAGTCTAGAGCATGCATACCAAATTTCAAGCCAATCCAATATGATTTGGTCACTCAAACTCAGACTTGATCTCAGCTAGCTCAGATTTTCAATAATGGACAGATTTCAATACATTGAGTTATACTTCACCAAATTGAATCAAACTTGAAACTAACTTGTTTGAATACTTTCACAAGACATATATCTATCCAATCCACTTACTAAATGTCATCTCATGAATTTATCCAACACAAATCAATTCAAACTTGATTACTTAAGCATTTAATCCATTCAAACATCTCATAGCAAGCAACATTGCATATATATCCAATTCAATCAACTCATATGCATCCAAATAAAATGATCAACTAGAGATATACCTTGGTTATCACATGATCATCCTTTTAGCAAGCTCCAACTCAAATATTTGCAAGCCATCAAATATATCCAATAAATCACCACAATCTTGAATGTTGCACTTGTATGTTGTAGTATTTGGACTCCACTTATTTTGACTTGGCATTGGGATAGAATATGCACTAAGCTTTAAAACTTGATTCAACATATGATGACCAATATGAATCCAAATGAATCAAGCCTCCAATGCTAATGGTACCTATAAACAATCATCCACTTTTTGATGGTACCCAAACAAGTTTGGGTCCTCTCAAGTTAGGAGCAACATACTTAGGCAAAGCCTTAGTATGGGTAGCGGGATGTTTTGCAATAGCAACAATAGAGGTACCACTTACATCCTTTCTAAGCACATTAGTATCATCAATTGAAATATGCTTAGAAGTGTTACCTAGGGGACATGAATGTGCCATGTGTCCCCTTTCCCGACATGAATAGCATCTTCTCTTTGATTGAGCCTTTTCTTCATTGCTCATGTGATGCTTTTCATTGCCTTGCCTCTCATGAGTTGCTTGAGCCTTCATCTCAAGCTTGGTAGGACACCCTGAGGCAAAGTGTCCCATATCTTCACACTTGAAGCACTTGATGTGAGCCAAATCTCTCTTCTTATCTTGAATCTTGCTCATCATCTTGGCATCTTGGATTTGCATTGGATGCCTTCCTCTTCCACCCCTTCTTGTTTTCTTCTTCTTCTTCATCAAGTCACCATCATCATCCTTGTGGTTGATCTTGACTTGAGATTGGGGTGTGGTTTCTTGCTCAACTTGTGGCTTTGGTTGAGGCTCTTTTTGTTGCTTCACTAGTTTCTTGGTTGGGCACATTGAGGTGAGATGACCCCAAGTGCGACACTTGAAGCACTTGACATGCTTGAGCCTCTCTTCTTCTTTCTTCAACTTGAGTTTTTCTTCATTAGGGCAACCATTTGCAAGATGTCCCATTTCATGGCATTTAAAACACATAAAATGAGAGAGCTTCTCTTGTTCTTGTTTCTTCATCTCTCTTTCATATCTTCTCTTCCCCCATCTTTTGCCTTTGATATTGCTCTTGTTGAAGCCAATGCCGCTCATGTCACCGTAGCTTCTTTGAGTTTTCAACATATGCTCAAAGGTGACTTTTGAGTTGTAGCACCTCTCTAACTTGTTGCTTAATTTCTTCACTTCACTTTTGAGCTCATTGTTCTCCTTCAAAATGTTAGTCTCACAAGACATAGAAGTAGAACAAGCATACATATGTGAAGAACATGGCATATCTAATAAGTCATCACAAGAGGTGGATACATGCTTTCTCCCTACATCACATGGGTTAGTCACATTTTGCAATTGATCATTTGATCCATGTGATGAGCTCTCATTAATTTTAATTTTCTTTAATAACATCTTAAAGAGAGAAGCATGTTCTTGTACCAAATTATCATGAGCAACACTAAGTTCCTCATGAGACAATTTTAGCTCCTCATGTGAACAAGTAGTAACATAAAGTAGATGCTTTTGTTGTTCACATGTGGTTTTTAGAAATGAGTTTTTATTTTCCAATTTCATGGTTTTAGCTTTCTCATTTTCTAAAGACATGTTCATGCTAGCAAGTCTACTAACAAGCTCATCATATGAATCAACATGATCAATCACATTATCATTTGATACCTTTGTGTCACCTAGTGACATGAAGCAATGTGATGTAGTGGATGGGCTTGTAGTAGCATCATCAAGGCCCGAGCATGAACCAATGTTGTCACCATCAAGTGTGCTTGGGGTAGAAACATCACTTGCAACACTTGATGCATCATCACCATTCTTGTCAAGTGAACTTGTGGTAGATCGATCATCATCATCACTTGACCATGAGGTGGAGCAATCCTCCACAACCATCATGTTGTGGTCATGCTCAACATCATCATGTGCAACCTCCTTAGGCTTGACATCATCGTCATCATCGGTGATAGCTCCATACTTTTCATTGAGATAGGCCCATATCTCATGAGCAGATTTGAGGTCCATGATCTTACCAAAGATGCTATCATCCAAAGATCTATACACGATGTTAGTAGCTTGGATGTTAAGATCTAGGCATTTCTCTTGTGCTTGAGTTAGATTATCTTCATCCAACACATGAGAAAAGCCTACATCTACCATCCACCACATTTGAGGGCAAATAAACTTAAAATTGCATATCATCCAATTTTTCCACCGTGCAAAGTGTGTGCCATCAAACATGTGAGGACAATCAACATCTAGTCCATATTCTGCCATCCTCTCGGGTCGGTGAAGACCACAAATGAGAGACCGGGCTCCGATACCAATTGTAGGGTCGAGATGGCGGACTAGAGGGGGGGTGAATAGTCCTTTCTAAAATTAATCGCGTCGGCAAACCGAAACAAATGCGGAATTAAAACTATTGGTCTAGCCAAGACTACACCCCTCTATCTAAGTTCACAAGCACCTCACAAAGATCCTAAATATGTAACTAAGGTGCTTTCCTTAGCAAGAGCTCTCCTAAACAATTCTAGAGCAAGGTCACACAAACCTATGCACTAGTACTTTAGCAAAGCCGGGGAGCTCCTACACAATTCTAGTAAGCAAAAGCACGAAGCCACCTATGCTCACTAACAATGCTCAATAGCAAGGCAACTAATGCCAAACTAGAGAGCGCAAATTACTTAGCTACACAAACTAAGCAATTTGACTAACAAGGTTACATAAACCAAATTAGCCACGCAACGGGAGCTACTTCTATGCTACACAAGCAAGAAGGTAACTAGCTAACTTACACAAGCAAACTAGTTACAAGAGCAACTACACAAGCACAAGTATATGAATGTAAATACAAGCTTGTGAATCGAAAGCAAACCACCGAGAAGATGTACACAATGTTGACACGGCAGTTTTTCACCGAGGTTCACTTGGTTGCCACCAAGCTAGTCCCCGTTGTGGCGATACACCCACTTGATGGATCACGAGCTAATTGACTATCAAGAGTCAAACCCTCAGCGGGTGCCGCACATCCACTCTCAAGATAGGGATCCTCCAAGCCACGAGCTTTACTAGAGTTGCTCTTCGCGATCCCCGCGGGGTGAGCACAATCCCCCTCACAAATCCTCCTCCGGAGCCACGCACAATCTCCACGCGTGCTTCAACGGAGTCGCAAGCCACCAAGTCGTCTAGGTGGTGGCAACCTCCAAGAGTAACAAGCACCACCGGCTTGCAACACGATCACCTAGTGCCACTCGATGCAATCCTCTCGATGCAACGCACTAGAATCGCTCTCTCACTCGATCCGATGAACACTATCAAGCATGAGTGAGTTAGAGGGCTCCCAAGCACTACCACATAAGCCACCAAGGCTAAAGTGTGCTCAGCTAATAGCCACAGCCGGCAAAGGCATCTATTTATAACCCCACGGTCAAATAGAGCCGTTACCCCTTCACTGGGCAAAACTCGGGACGACCAGACGCGCCGGTCGTAACTGACCGGACGCGCTTCACCGCGTCCGGTCGCCCTGCGACGTCCACGTGTTCCTCAAATTTCAAATGCGACCGTTAGATCCTCCAACGGTCACTGCGCCAACGGTCAAATCCCATGACCGGACGCGCTTCTCATAACGACCGGACGCGCCGGTCCCGATGACCGGACGCGCCTGTCGAACGACCGGACGCGCTGATCGCACTGACCCACGCGCCCGCGACGTAACGACCGGACGCGCTCCTTGCGATGACCGGACGCGACAGTGCCTGCGTCCGGTTAGAGTCCAGTAAGCTCCTTCAACGATCGGACGCGTCCGATCATGTGTGACCGGACGCGCCTCGTGTCCGATCGTACTCAGTTTCCTCTGGACACCTGACCGGACGCGCCGGTTGCAAACCCTAGCACCCGCGCCTGCGCTGTACTGACCGGACGCGTCCGGTCATACCATGACCGCGTCCGGTGCAGCGTCCGGTCACCTCTGTGACCTCCGTTCGCCTCCGTTTCTTTTCCGACTTCCGGCGTAGTGGAAAATAGGCATTTCAACTTCTCAAAAATGCCTGAATCCCGCGCTCGCAAAGCTCGGCGGGAGGGAGAGAGAGACCCAAACTCTCTCTACCGCTTAAACTTCATCGCCTTCGTAAATGTGCCAACACCAACAAGTGACCACCACCTTATGCACGTGTGTTAGCATTTTCATAATCATTTTACCGAAGGAGTTAACCACTCAACTTGCCACGCCACTCGATCCTAACACGTATGCACAGTTAGATCGCTCAAGTGGCACTAGATGACCGATATGCAAACAAGTTTGCCCCTCTTGATAGTACGGCCATCTATCCTAAACCCGGTCATAAACTTCTCTACACACCTATGACCGGTGAAATGGAAATGCCCTAGGTTATACCTTTGCCTTGCGCATTCCACTCCATCTCCTCCGATGTTGATGCAACACATGCACCAACCATATCACAAATGATATGATTCACTTCATATCATCATGCGACCTTGGTCCATCGATCTTGACCTCACTTGCTCTTCACCGTTGCGTCGGTCCATCGGCGCCAAGTCTTGCTCAAGCTTCACCGCCTCGCGGTCCATCGCTCCAAAGCCTCCGACTTGCCCTTCACACTTGCAACCGGTCCATCAAGCCAAGCCTCATCTTGATCTTTGCCACCTTGGCCACATGACTCCATGTCATGTCTCATATGCAATGAGCTCCTCCATGACACCATCACCTGTGGACTAATCTCCTGTGTATTTCTCATTAAACACAATTAGTCCACCTAAGGTTGTCACTCAATTACCAAAACCAAACAAGGACATTTCACCCGCCCTCTCTCCCAGCGCACCCACACATGAGCCCCTGAAGGAGTCACCGTGCTCCATGGCAATGGCTAAGGTGGCAAAAGAATACAGAACGTGGGGGTGGAGGAAGGGAGATGCCAGGGTCGGGCACCATGGCTCGGGTTATAAAGGACCCCAAGGAGGCCTCTCGACTTATGTGGCATTCAATACGTCGCCCAACCACCAACCACCCCACTCGTCCTCCGAGGGAGCCGCATCGGTCTCACGCCATGCCTCAAGAAGGCAAACCATCTCTCGTAGACGCCACACAATCCATTTAATCACGGCAAGTGAGCCGCGTGAAAGGGCTGGCTTTGCCCCACCTGACTCCCCACGTACGCAAAAAATCCGGGCACCTACCCATCTTCCCACACACCGGGACGCTAAAAGGTCCTTGTTTGGTTTTGGTAATTGAGTGACAATCTTAGGTGGACTAATTGTGTTGAATGTGAGATACACAGGAGATTATTCCACAGGTGATTGTGTCATGAAGGAGTTTATTGCATATGAGACATGACATGGAGTCATGTGATCAAGGTGGAGAAGATCGAGATGAGGCTTGGCTCGATGGACTGGTTGCAAGTGTGAAGGGCAAGTCAGAGGCTTTGAAGCGAGGGACCGCGTGTGACGGTGAAGCTTGGGAACGAGGCAACAGTGAAGAACAAGTGTGGTCAAGATCGATAAACCAATATGGTCACGTGATGATATGAAGTGGATCATATCATTTGGTGATTGGTTGGTGCATGTGTTGCATCAACGTCGGAGGAGTTGGAATAGAATGCGCAAGGCAAAGGTATAACCATAGGGCATTTTTATTTCACCGGTCATAGGTGTGTAGAGAAGTTGATGACTGGGTTTAGGATAGATGGTCGTACTATTAAGAGGGGCAAACTTATTTGCATATGGGTCATCTAGTGCCACTTGAGTGATCTAACTTTGCATACGTGTTAGGATCGAGTGGCGAGGCAAGTTGAGTGCCTAACTCCTCGGAGAAAATAATTGTGAAAATGCTAACACACGTGCACAAGGTTGTGATCACTTGTTGGTGTTGGCACATTTGCGAAGGCGATGAAGTTTGAGCGGTTGAGAGGGGTTTTGGGATCCTCTCTTCCTCCCGCCGAGCTTGCGAGGCGGCATTCAGGCGTTTTTGAGGAATAGAAATGATCAATTTCCTTTACGTCGAAGGTCAGAAGAAGTGGCGAAGTCGCGGAACGTTTTTTTAGCTAAAAAGTGTGCGACGGACGTGACTTGCGCTGGCATTGGATGTTGGCTTGGGCGTCTGTCGCCTAACCCGAGTAGCGTGATGCTGACCAATGTTGGGCAAGGCGTTGGACGCGTGGATGCTTGAGCGACGGACGCTGACGTCAACATCTGTCGATCAGTTAGCGAGGGCTACTTCGGTGCGCAGGAGCGACGGACGCTGAGCCGTGTCTGTCGTAGCTCCGCGCGGTTTCACCCTTTCTGGACCGCGTCTGACGGTGCGACAGACGCATGGGCTTGCTTGCGTGTGACGCGTCCGTCGGTTGGTTCAAGAGCGCGTTGAAGTTAGCCGACCGTTGGAGATCAACGACTCATATTTGAAGTGGGACACATGGCAGCGATCAAGCAGTGCTGGCACAGGAGCGATGGACGCTGGCAGTGTCTGTCGGCGTAGCGACAGACGCGTCTGTCGCTCGTGATTTTCGCCCAATGAATGACTAACGGCTATATTCATTTATGGGCTTATAAATAGAAGTGGTGGCCGGCCTTGGCAGCAGTTGAGCATCCTTGGGACTTAGTGTCCATGTTTTGGGAGTGCTTGGAGAGCCTCTAACTCACTTTGTGCTTGCAAGAGTGCGAATCGATTGCGAGTGAGTTGATTCTAGTGCCTTGCTTTGAGAGATTGCATCGAGTGGCACTAGGTGATCGTGTTGCAAGCCAGTGGTGCTTGTTACTCTTAGAGGTTGCCACCTCCTAGACGACTTGGTGGCCTGTGGCTCCGTCGAAGCTTGCCAGAAGATTGTGGGAGGCTCCGGAGAAGCTTTGTGAGGGGGATTGTGCTCACCCCGCGGGGATCGCGAAGAGCAACTCTAGTAGAGCGTGTTATTGAGCTACCACACTATGGTGGGTTCTTGCGGTGCCTTTTGAGAGGGTCGGTGTGTGACCGATTGCCGCCAAACCACGAAGTGTTAGTCGACACAACGGGGACTAGCTTGGTGGCAACCAAGTGAACCTCGGTGAAAAACCGATGTGTCAACTTGTCTACTCTTCTCGGTTGTTTGCATTTACTTTACACAAGCTTGTATTTACTTTCATATACTTGTGCTTGTGTAGTTGCTCTTGTAACTAGTTTGCTTGTGTAGCTTGCTAGTTACCTTCTTGCTTTTGTAGCCAGAAGTATCCCCTTACACGGCTAATTTGGTTTGTGTAACCTTGTTAGTCACATTACTTAGTTTGTGTAGCTAAGTAGTTTTTGCTCTCTAATTTGGCTTGTGTAGCCTTGTTATTGAGCTTTGCTAGTGAGCTTAGGCTTTGTGCGCTTTGCTTACTAGTAGTGTGTAGGAGCTCCCTCGGTGTGAAAAATACTAGTGCATAGATTTGTGTGACCTTACTCTAGAATTGGTTAGGTGAGCTCTTGCTAAGGAAA
Source organism: Saccharum hybrid cultivar R570 (assembly GCA_038087645.1). NCBI lineage: Eukaryota > Viridiplantae > Streptophyta > Magnoliopsida > Poales > Poaceae > Saccharum > Saccharum hybrid cultivar. Next base: position 7,550,698 of record JAQSUU010000297.1, on the reverse strand, counting down.
TCACCTTAGTTGCTTAATTAGGATCTTTGTGAGGTGCTTGTGAATTTAGATAGAGGGGTGTAGTCTTGGCTAGACCAAAAAGTTTAATTCCGTATTAGTTTCGGTTAGCTGACGTGTTTAATTTTTAGAAAGGACTATTCACCCCCCCTCTAGTCCGCCATCTCGACCCTTCAGACGCAAAGCGTCACAACAACTGCTACCCAGGGTGACACCTCGTCTTCCCCAGGCGGGTCCACTCGCTCAATTCAAAGCCCTTGGAGGGTACCACACCCCTCCAAGACCTCGGGGGCTACATCCAGCAGGTGCGCTCGTGCGCACCCATCGGACAGTTTCCTTCGAAACAAACGAACCACAATGCAACCAGATGGGATGACAAGGGCACATGCATACCTCCATGTTCTGCTAAAGAATGCAAGGGGTAACGACACGGTGGTGGAAGGGCCACTCGATCAGTCTCTTGCAACGTGCAGGGGCTATTCCCGCAATGCGACCTAACGAATGGTCAAAGCTAAAGACTCAGGGACTCCTCATACGTCCTACAGTCGCACAAAAAACACCTCACTCACTTGATTAAAGCCCTTGAAAAAGTACCACACCCCTCCAAGGCCTCAGGGGCTACACCCGGCGGGTGCGCTCGCGCGCACCCACCGGATAGAACTCTACCCAAAGAAAATAAAAACATAACGAAACGCCAGTAGCGCACCATGGTCGCTCATTCTCAAGCCTCTGAAGGAGTGCTCCACTCCTCCACAGGCTCGGGGCTACTGTCGGGTACTAAAATACTAGGGTACCTAACAGATAGCGAAATACGGCACCCTGCGTGTTTGCTAAAACCCCATCGTAGGGGCCCCGGTAAAACTGACCCGCTAAAGGCGCTGGCAGCATGCCAGTCGCTCAAAACTGAGAGCCAACCTCCGTCCCGCCCGAGTCTTGCGGAGAGGTCTCGGGCAAGATAGGCGCCTTGGACGACAGTTTTCGCCTCGCTCGAACCCCCATGACGTCATCAAAAGCGCGTAACCCCCTTGGCGTACTTCCATCTCGCCCGAGGGACACATGGAGCCCTCTGGAAAAGACAGGGAGCCAGGGCCCCCCAACCACGGCACCTACACCCGCCGATGGGATGGATGTGACCGTGCACAGCGAACAGGAGCACGGGAACCACGCTCTAACCCAACATGACCCCTGTCATTCCACCACGACAACATCCATACCTCTACAACGACGGGGGTAACGGCAACTATACCACCTACTCCCCTCTCTACGCAAATTCGGACGCCCGTACCGCCCGTCCTCGACGGCACATAAGCACATAGGATGAAGCATGGCCACAGCACGTTGCACCAGCGGATGGAGAGGCTAAAAGATCAACGCCCACTGCACCTTTGCGCTACAAGGGGAAACTGTAGGACGTTAAGATGCTCAAAACAATTATATAGGATTTCAGCGGTATAATAATCGCGTACTAGCGCTTGTTTCATTAGAAAAATAATATTTTTATAATATGTCAAATAAAGATATTTTTTATATCAAAGTTGTAGCTCTCAATGCGATCTAGAACTTCTTAGTTTTGAGTTTTTACATCTGAAGTTGTGAAGATGCTCGAGAAAATAATATAAAGTTTTAGCCGCATATTAATCGTGCACCGGAGCTTGTCGCCTCACAAAAATTATATTTTTCTTGAAATGTGTCAAATGAAGATGATTTTTATATCAGATTTGTCGTCCGACGTGGCACATCTTGCCGCGTCAGCGTATGTGGTGCGACAGCGTTATTTGGTCATGCTAGCGGGACTGGCGCGACTAAAAGGTTTAAATCCGCAAAAAATAGACACGACTATTATTAAAATATTGAATAAAAAAGATTTAAACATAAAAATTCTCCCCCAGCTCGCTGCGGTCGGGTGTGGAGCTCGCCCACGTGTAGCTCATGGCAGCCTGGGCAGAGCCCACCTACGCGCATCTCGCGCCGCCTACCCACTTTGAAGTGGTCGGGGCGGAATTCGCCTGTGTGCAGCCCGCGACGGCCGCAATAGAACTCAACACGCCGACGAGGATCTATTCTCCCAAGAAGCAACGAGATGTCACGCTGAAACTGCATGTTGTAAGCGTCTATTTCAAGTGTTTCAAATATGTTGTAATTTTTTATATCGATATTGCAAAAGTAAATCAGAATGTTGTATATATTGCCATAGTTTTTTCAAGTGTATGTCCTAAATGTTTCATCTATTTCAAACGTATGTTGCAATGTTTCATTTGGATGCTGCAAAAGTAGATGTGGATGTTGTATATACATACATGTAGCAAGCATATGTGTTAGGTGTTTTATACGTATATTGCAATTGTTTTATCTGGATGTTACATATGTTTTGCAATGGCTACAAACGTGTTTTCCTAATGTTTTAGACGTATGTTGCAAGTGTTTCAATTATTTTTGAACGTATGTTATAAATATTTCATCTAGATGTTGCAAAAATAGATCTTGGTGTTGCACATGTTGCAGTGGGACACATCTGCAGCAGCCACCTGCTACAGACGCTGCTAGGGAGGGGCACCACGGTGTGGGCATGGGACACGAATCGTGCGAGGGCCACAGTGCGGGCACGGGACACAAAGCTGCGTGGGCCACAATGCGGGCACAGACACGGAGCGGTGCGGGTTCCCACGTGAAGCAGGCGCAGCGGGCATCCGGACATTCGGGTGCTAGACGTTCCAATCTAAAAAAAAAATCTTTGTTAAGAAAAAAGGTTCGACGTAAAAACTTAAACTGACAGGTGCATGAAGCCGGACTAGGGTTTTTCGTATGCCATCTACCCTATCCTCCTAAAGCTATGTATCAACCCCTTCCTCACATATCACTGTTTACCAACAATGCCCTCTTACAAAACACTGATACCAGAAAAGTAACGGATCCCTGAATAGTACCCGCCGATATGAACAGTAATAACCTGTTTGCAGCAGTGTTGCCCATTACACAACAGTGCATACCCCTTAACAATAGTACGTACTCATTAACCATTAACACCCTTTAATCCGTTTGCAACAATATAAACCCGTTTCCAAAAAGCACTTACCCGTTAACAACAATACATATCCTTCAAACATTAGCAGATAAGCAATACTCGACTATTGTACCAAATCATGCTCCCTCTTCCTTCAATACCGTACCTCGACTACTACAGTGAATGATTTTTCCCTTTTCTTTCTCCTTTTCCTACTCCTCTCTTCTTTCCATGCTATGTACTTTTTTAACTTACTTCTCTTTTTTCGCTACTTTTGCTCTCTTCCTTTTCCATGCTAGACACTCCAAACAGCTAATGTTTTTTTATACTAGGTTAGACCATTTCTTTCTAAAAAAAGTAATTCTATTATATATCAAAGCAGGTCAATTCATTTCGTACGAAACATTGCTGCACATATTTCTCACTGTTATCGTCCGTCGCACCACACGGGGCTGGCTAGTATAATCTAGACTTGCAGCATAGATGTTTTCACTTGCTTTCGGTATTCTCTATTTCTCTTTTTAAAAAAGGCGATTCATTAATGGCTGGATTTTTTGGATGCATATATGTGCACTAATTAATTTGGTATACACGCAACAAAGTCAAAACTAGGGTGATTTCTCTAATTAATTAATATATCCCTGTCAAATTTTCTTTAAACTATCTTCTAAGTATAGAAAAAATGTCCAATTAAATTCTTCCCAAATCTGCTCGTTCGGATTCATTGTTCCATACTTAATTTCATACATTAATAAAAGGAAAAGTCACTGTTGGAAGTACACCCTTTTCACCGTCGATCACCAAAACAAAGCCGGTGACCCCTGGTGACGAACTGACGATGGGTGCTGCAGCTGACACACCTGCAGCAGCAGTGCTGCTCCGGCTCCTGCAGCTGGCTGTGTTCTTGGCCTTTGGAGTTGCAGCTGTTTGCCCTGCCGCGCAGGCCTCCACGGTTCATCACTACCATTTCCTCGTAAGCACTAGTAATTGATCTATGACGTTCCTGTATATATTTCTGTTGGTGTCAAATTTCATTGACCTTTAAGTCCTCCATCTGCTGTGTCAAATTTCATGGTTTTCTTTTTGTTTTCTTTGAAAAAATAGTAGTAGTAGTTAGGCCCTGTTTGGTTCATGAATGTTAAAGTTTAACTCCCATCACATCAATGTTGCGGCAAATGCATGGAGTACTAAATGTAGACTAATTGCATGTATGTCGGCACAGATTAGGAGTAATTTACGAGACGAATTTATTAAGCCTAATTAGTCCAAAATTGATTTTTTTTGTCAAATAAGATAAAAGTGCTACAGTGTTTGTTAAACTTTAACACCTCTAACAAAAACAGACCCTTATTGTTACAAGATATCCTTCTTCATGGTTCGTTGGTGGGTAATGATCTTAGTTGTAGCTTTGAATTAGCAGTCAAACTTTTATTTTGTGACCATGTTGATGTTCGAGAAATGTCTCCTCTTTTGTTCTCCAAAACAAGTGTGGAATAGATATACTCAGGGCGTCCGGAGTCTTCCGGACGCACCCAAGCGGCGTGACTCGATGCGATCGACCCACCCGTGCTCTTTCCCCTTCCTCCCCTCTCGCCTCGCACTCTCCGTCGTGACTGCTGCTTCCTGCACGCGCTTTGTTCTTCCTCCACTCTCGTCTGTGCTTGCTTGCACGCTGCTACTCCTGGCCGTGCGCTCCCCCGTGCTCCTCCCTTCCTGCTGCGCCGTCGGCGAGCCACCCCTCCCTCCCTTCCTCCCTCCTCTCCCCCTCCCCTTTGTTGCGACTGAGTGAGGGCGATGGCGGCGGCTTTCCCGGCGAGCCGCGCGCCTCCCTCCCTCCCTGCTCTCTCCTCTCGCTCTCTTACTGCATCTGGAGATGAGGACGACGGTGGGACGCGGCTCCGACGAGGTAGGCGGGGAGGGATCTGGATCTGAGGCCTCCCTCCCCCTCCTTCCACACTCTGGATCTCATCCTCCTGCATGTTGCAGTAGGTGTTGTGTGTTGTTGCAGTAGGTGTTCGGTGTTGTTGTAGTAATATGTTTCACTGTGTTTCAGTAGCTGCAGCAAAATGTTTCAGTTGTCTTTCTTGTGTTGTTTCAATAACATGTTCAAGGTGTTTCAACTCCATCGTCCCAGTGTTGGATCTTTTTTGTCTTTTTTGTTATTGTAATTTATACGTTCATGGTGTTTCAACCGCTTGAATATATTGTTGTAGCAGTTCGTCGGGCATTGTTGCAACACCACGTTTATGGTGTTTCAGCGTCTTCACCATTATGTTGCAGCGGGCATGCGGGGGGGAGCTGTGGGGGGAGTTGTGGTGGCGAGTTGGCAGTGGGCGGATCCCGTGCGCTTGGAGCGTGGCGTCTTCCGAGCGCAGCGAGTGGAGGAAGGACGAGGCGGGTTCCCTTCACTCTCGCTACGGTTTCCTTTTTTTCCCTTTCGTGTGGGGCGGAACGGGCGGGGGACGGAGTTGGGGGAGCGTCCGGACGCCCCCTGGAGCCGGGCGTCCGGGCGCTAGCAGCCCCAAACAAGTGTGTTGTGTTGTTCATGACTTTGGTGTTGTTGTAATTCTCTTCTTCCTATCTTTCTCTGAATTTCATCGTGAAAATCCTGGACTACCAGCTGTCTCCAAAACCTGGAAACAAATGGTTTCTTGTTCTAGAGAGACGATGTAATACCAGCTGCCTCTTGCTAGCATGATCGAGTGGTTACTGTGTTTTGGTTGGCAGGTAAAGAGGGTTAGCGTCACCAGGCTGTGCCGACAGAAGAGCATCCTCACCGTCAACGGCCAGTTCCCCGGCCCGACCATCCGCGCGCGCAAGGGCGACGTCATCGTCGTCAACGTCCGAAACCTTGGCGACAAGAACATCACCATCCACTGGTACGTACAGATAATCAGCCAGCCATTCGTCCATGGCGTCGTCGGCGTTCATGCACTGATGCTGTGAGCTCGCCTCTGTTGTGATGCGCGTGCAGGCACGGCGTGGACCAGCCGCGGAACCCGTGGTCCGATGGGCCGGAGTAATCACGCAGTGTTCCATCCAGCCCGGCGCCTCCTTCGCCTATCGCGTCATCCTCTCCCAGGAGGAGGGCACGCTGTGGAGGCACGCGCACACCGGCTTCGACCGCGCCACCGTGCACGGCGCCATCGTCATCCACCCCAGCCGCGGCACCACCTTCCCCTTCCAGTTCCACAAGATCCGCGCGTCGAGGAGCTGCCGCCTATCATCCTCGGTATGTACCTACCTCGTCGGAGACCGACCGGGTCACGATTGATCTCGTTCGTTCGGTTCCTCTGTACACGGTGCACGGAATGCCGCCGGCCGACGCACTCGCTAGTTCGCATGCAGGCGAGTGGTGGCGGGACGACGACGTGAACGACCTGCTCGAGGAGACCAAGTGAACCGGGCGCCACGTCAAGCCGTCGGACGCCAACACCATCAACGGCGAACCGGGCGACCTGTTCCCGTGCTCCGCGCGCGGCACCTCCGTCGTCGCCGTGGAGCACGGCAAGACGTACTTGCTCCGGCTAATCAACGCGGGGCTCACCAACCACATGTTCTTCGCCGTCGCGGGGCACCGCCTGACGGTGGTGGCCACGGACGCGCGCTACACGAAGCCGTTCGCCGCCGACCACGTGATGGTGGCGACGGGGCAGACCGTGGACGCGCTCCTGGACGCCGACGACCGCGGCGCCGGAGGCCGGTGCCGGTACTACATGGCGGCGAGAACGTTCGCGTCCGACACCACCATCCCCTTCAACAACAGCACCGCCACGGCCGTCCTGGAGTACACACGTACACGGCGTGGCACGCCAAGACGACGACGAACGCCCGTCTTCCCTGCCACCACGCTGCCGGTCGTGAACGACATCGGCGCGGCGAACGCGTACACGGCGCGGCTCCGGTCCCTGGGGAGCGAGGAGCACCCGGTGGACGTGCCGGCGCGCGTGGACGAGCGCCTGGTGGTGACGATGGCCGTGAACCTGCTCCCCTGCGCGGCGAACACGACCTGCAGCGGCCCCGGCGGCGCCCGCCTCGCGGCCAGCCTGAACAACGCCAGCTTCCTGAACCCGTCCGCCGCCGACGTCCTCCGTGCCTACTACTTCCGCCGCTCCGGCTCCGCGCGCGGCGTGTACGAGGCCGACTTCCCCGACCGCCCGCCGTCCACGTTCAACTTCACCGACCCAGGCGTCCGGGCGTCCGGGCTCGTCGGCGCGGCCACGGAGCGGGGCACCAGGGTGAAGGTGCTGGAGCATGGCGCGGCCATCGAGGTGGTGTTCCAGGACACGGCCGTGCTCGGCACGGTGAGTCACCCCATGGGAGCGGGCTCGGCAATTTCGACGAGCGCAGGGACCCCGCCGGATACAACCTCGCCGCCCCGCCGCTGCAGAACACGACCGCCGTGCCCAAAGGCGGCTGGGCGGCCATACGATTCCGCGTGGACAACCCCGGTGAGCAACCTGGCCGCCGACGACGACCATGCATTTTGGAACCAGCATGGCCTTTTCTAGTTTATTTGTCATGGGTTTACAGAGTGATTTTTGTTCGACTGACTTGTGCTTGTTGAATTTCAGGGGTGTGGTTCGTGCATTGCCACTTCGATCGCCACATGGTGTGGGGAATGGACACCGTGTTCATCGTGAAAGATGGCAATGCTCCTGATGCCAAGATGATGCGGCCTCCTTGGAACATGCCTCAGTGTTGACTGAGCGTTTGGCCTCAAGACAGTTTCTTTTTATGACATTGTTGGCAACAAGATCAAGTAGAATTGTCTGTTGCATTCTCAGGGAAAAAAAACTCATACTCTTTCACTCAAAAAAGAAATTTAGTTTCTGAGATAAAACTCAGGTTTAGTTTTGGGTTCAGAAGAAAAACAATACCGATCTCAGAAATGCAGATTGTTAACTTCAACTTTCTTTCTCCTCTATATCCTGGCCTACACCTGCTCATTTTGCAGGAAACCACAAATGGTGCGCATGTCAAACATTTAAGTTGAATTTAGATGACAAGGGGCACAATGTCTGATTGCCTGCACTACTGCACAGTTTGTGTCTTGGCAGTGTTGGAACTTAAAACATCGCAAATACAGACTGTACTTTTATTGGTATATATTCATAAAACGTATCAGAAATTCAGAATACAGAATGCCTTTCATCAGCGACCACCGAGTAAATGAGTAATACCATCTCATCCACATCAATCAGCAAAATTGTATCCTATATCCCATCCCATAAAGCTACAATGAATGATCTATGTATCTGAAGTCTGAACTCTGAACCAAAATCGAGCAGTATCTATGTCTGTATTCTGTACACAAGCACAGCAGGCAGCCGCCGTGGCCGGCGTGAACAATTCAATCCAGTCACCGGTGTCAGACGAGCGCTGCAGCCGCCAGCATCAGCAGCGAGAGGCCTAACACTCCCAGCGCGCGGGCGCCGGCGTTGCGCGAGCCGGCCGACCTCGGCAGGGGCGCCGCGCCGGGGTACCCGTTGCCGCCACCGTCGTTCTGCCGCGGCGTGATCTTGGTCGGGCCCGCCTCCGGGGCCGGGCTCGGGCTCCCGTCTGGCGTGTCCGCCACCCTGGCGTTCTTGTAGCCTGCAAGCGGCACGAGAGGATTCGTGGTGTCAGTTGGTGGCTAGCTGGCTGGCGCCTTGCTTTTTGCAAGAATTACTTGTGACATGAAAGAGAGGTCAGAGGTGCGTGATCTTACAGTCGAACTTCTCCCAGCCCAGGACGGACCTCTCCCGTTCGAAGACGACTTTGAGCCCCGTCATGAAGTTCTCTGCATGTCGAAGAGGACATGGAGGCAGCAAGGATCAGTCAGTCAGCTCGACATGTCGTCGTCACTGTCAGTCAGTCCACTCGATCTTACCGAGCAGGAAGAAAAAGAAACGATGATGAACGGGGCTTACGGCCGATGATGTTGAGGTTGATGCCGATGTCATTCTTCATGATCGCCAGGCAGTAACCGACCACGGTACGGCCGTTGCTGACGCCGATGATCGGCTGGGTGACAGGGAACTCGGCTCCCCCCTTGGTCGTCAGGCTCACGTCCGGGATCAGCGCCTCTGTCTGGTTTGGGCTGCAAGCAGCTCACAGCAATCGCACAACGTCAGACGATATGCAAAACGATCACAAGCAATGGTTTTGTTTGTTCCTAGAAAATAGATTAATTCCGGCCTCTAATCTAATTCTAATCATGAACAGTGATGTGAGACAAGAATCAGAATGAAGAAGAACAGCAAGTGGAGAGGGACGGCTTGTTTGTGTTGTTTATTTACCCGAGTCTGTAGCAGTACTCGAAGGGAAAAGGATCTGCAGAACCGCTGCTGAAATTGGCTCTCCTCTCGCGGACCAGCGAGTTGAACTGCATGAACACGAAGGCAGCAGCCACATGAGTTGACCTTGACCTCGAGCTCGATAAACTTAAGAAAAAAAAACACCTTTTTTATATAAGGTAGGAAAAAATCATCTTTATCTAATTGGTTTTATTAGTATAATCATGGATTCATGGCAAAGATTCTATACTTCAGATGCCAAACAAAAATACTGTACAATACAACCAACATTCGACGAGCATGAAGGAAAGGGGGGACTCACATTGGTGGCGAGCTCCGTGTACTCCGGGTCGGTGAGGTACGTGAAGGACGTGCCGGAGTCTATGACGGCGGCGAACTCCGCCGCCACCGACTTGGTCTCGACGTTGATGGACGTGAAGCTCACGTTGTACAGCGTGCTCCGGCCGGTGAAGGGCGTCTCTCCCTGGCCGCGGCTGCCGGCGTCGCCGAAGTTGATGCGGCCGACGCCGTCGTCGCCGAAGCACATGGAGAAGCTGTCGGACGCGACGAGGCCGATGGAGGCCAGCACGCTGGGCACGGACACCTTCTCCATGCCGAGCCCCATCAGGCCGTCGAAGGCGCCGCCGTCCAGGAACGAGCCCGTCTGTACTTGCCCGCACCCGAACACGACGGGCGCCTGCAGGGCCTCGTCCACGGCGCCTGGGCGCTCCCGGGTGAGGTGGAGCACGTCCTGCACCAGCACACCGGAGGTGGAGGTGTTGGCGGACACGTACCGCACCTCGTACGGGCAGCTGCCGTTGGTCGCGGCGGAGCAGGCGTTGGGACGGTCGCACAGCGCGTTGTCGCACGTCACCTGCTTGCTCGTCGACGACTGCCGCGGGCTGTAGGGGCGGAGCGGCGTCGCGGGCTGTCCGGTGACGTTGGCGATGGACGCGCACTGCTTGCAGTCGCAGGGCACCCAGAAGAGGTCGCTGCCGGTGTCCAGCGCCACCAGGAACGTCGCGTTCGGCGTGCCCACCTCCACCACCGCGTAGTACAGCCTGCAATTGCAAACGGATCGGTTCAAGCTTTGTTCGTTTTGCTTTGGGGGAAAAAAACCACGAGAGGTACGCACGATCCGATGTATTGTACGGTCTCGTTGCCGGCGGCGAAGGTGAGCAGCCCGTCGGCGCCGCCTGCGAGGGCGCGGCGGGCGAGGATGGCGCGGTCGTGGCGGGACAGCGCAGAGTAGTACTCCGGCGAGCCTCGGGATGGCCAGTCCTGCGCGGCGAAGGGGTGGCCTCGGGCCTCCGCCCACCGCCGGACCACCGGGGAGAAGCGGTGGTGGAGGTCGAACCCGACGCTGGACGCGTCCCCGGCGGCCACAAGGAACGTTGCGACGATGGCGACGGCCACGAGGAGGCCCGTGCAGCGGTGGTTGGACTTGGAGTTAGCCTGAGCCATGACGTGGGGCACGGCTGGCCGGCTGCACGGGGAGGCGTGAAGGGGCGGCAAGAAAGGTGGGCCGGGGTGGTGGTGAGGTTGGTGGGTTTGGAGCGGACGTGACATGTTTAAATGACGGGAGGCAGCGACGGATCTAAAAAAAAATATTTAGGGGGCTGGGCTCAGGAAAGCTAGACCAATTTGACTAAACTTTACTCTACGCCGAATTAGTTGATTTATGTTGTCATTAGTGTTGTCATTAGTGTCTGGAGTTGATGTATCACTTGAACTAAAAAATATATATGTGCAATGTTCTTTTGGACATTTTGAACAATCTGTAATTTATTAAATCTTAATCAAATTTGAACAATTACAAAGTTTGAAAGGCAAATCTATAGACTGAAGAAAAAGAACAGATATAGCATACCTGTCTCTGTCTCGCTGTTTGTCTCTGGCAGTATGGCTCTCTGGCCCTAGGCAGCCCACTGTGGTCGAGGCCCCTGCTGGCTGCTGGCCTGCTGCCGGCCTGCCGCCTCCCGGATCCCGCCTGGCTGGTGGCCGCCGCGGCGTTGCCCGGCCCCAGCACGGCAGCGCCCCCTGGTTGCGCGCCTGCGCGGCTGCGCGCCCGCCGCCCGTTGGCCGCTACTGCCTGCTGGCTGCTGCCTCCCTGCGCTCGGAGGCTTGGCCTCTGCCCTCTGCTCCGCGCCTCCACTCCGCCATCCGTCCGCCACCTGCTAACCCTAGCAGCCGCGACGCCCCTGCTCTGCTCGCAGTCGGACGCGACGCGAAGAGGAAGAGTCGAAGACCGATAGACAGAGGGAGAGAGGAAAAAAGGTCGATCATATTTCTTAATGGGCTGGCAACTAGCTTCTTTACACTCTAATATGGGCCGCTGAAATACACATCCTAGCCCAGGAAGGCAGCCCAATTCGGAACTCATCTTCAACCTCCCGTCGGAGCACTCCAGCCTCTCCTTCCCTGTTGTCAATGGCAAAAAAAATTCATGGGGGGCTAAGGGGGGCTCCAATGGCGCAACCAGGGTAGGGGGGGCTTGAGCCCCGGCAGCCCCCCCCCCCCTAGATCCGCCCCTGGCGGGAGGGGAGGGGAGGAAGAGGACCGGCGGGTCAAAGTCTCCGGTGCGGGGGGTTGCCGGCATCAGCGGTGCAGAGCGCGGAGTGAGAAACTGAGGGCGGAGTCGGAGTCGGCTGGCCGCCGTGTGGAAGAAGGTGGACGTGGACATGTGGTGCGGAAACGGAATGTCGGTCGTTTCCGTGTAGGACTCCGTCATTTATAGGACTGTAGTAATCTAGTGATTAATTAGTCACTGTTGTCTTTTAGTGGCAGGATCATTTATGGTTAGGTCCTTGTCTTTTTATGTATTTTCCGCCATGCTCTTCTTTCCTTTTTCTTCTTCTTCCAATAAAGAGTGCTTGATTTGGCCATTGCTTTGGTATGTCAATGGAAAGTTGGGGCGCATTTGGCAATGTGAAACAGTTTCGATTCTTGTGACTTGCGATGATCACTAGAAACTCACTAGAAACATTGCCAAAACGTGCCTCAAGGTTACTTTTTTAAAAAATTGACAGTAAGAGAGCCCCTACCTATTTTTTGAGGTTTTTTTTAAAAAAATTTACCTTGTCTGATAGGGTGCTACCGAGGAGCTCCAACCACTGGGCTCCCTAAAAATCGTACAATTCTAACATTGTACTGAATCAAGTCATTTTATATTTAAGCAAACATATATAAAAAAAAATTAATATTCATTAACTAATATTATACTTGTCATATCATAAATACTAGTATACCCTATTTGGTGTGATAAATATGGACGCTATTTTATTTTCTCTAAAACATTTTATAAATTAACTAAGAACAGAACTAAAATTACATATTTTTAGGACAGATTTAGTACGTGATTGCATAGGCATTGGTCTATAGTCTGAAAATCTCTCCGCTCACGGCCTTGGGTAAGCTGCTCTAAACCAAATTTCAGATTTTTTTTTATTGTTAATATGCTTTCAGCGTCTTATTAACCTATCATAGCTAGTGTGCTTTTGGTAAATCCCATTCACATATTCTATATTGACAATTGACATGTTATATTATATATCTTCGAAGCTATCTTAAGTTGGATCGCCCATATTCATAATCCTGGTTATAAACCACACCTGAAGCTGATCTTGCCCAAAAAAAAAAAAAGTTTCGCAAGTAGCTTCTCTGCACATAGTATTTTGAATTGTGAAGGACTGGTATGCAAAGTTGGGGGTTGGACTTTTCGGCGTCGTTGATTATTGGTGGAATGTTTTTTTTTTTCAAAAAAGATTGCTGGCGAATGGTGGGAGTTGGAAGTGCCCCCACATGACATCGAATCGCCAGCTCAAATAGTGAAAATCTAAACCAATTTAAGGTTTTTTTTCTTTATATATGGAAACCAATCTAAGGTTGTCCAACCCAACCAATAAGCTGTCTTATTATTCTGTTTGAAGACATATCTATCTATCTAACATTTTTTTATTTTGCTGTCTACATATATTTAAAACTTTGAAGGCTAAGAAGGGTTGTTGCACCGGTTGAGACGCTCAGTTTCTGTGCTTGATGCTCTGCATGTTAACGTCGTTGACTCTTGGTGCTCTACGAAATTGTCAACGGCGTGTCAGTGCATGTGCATGTCTCAAGTCCCAGTTACGATGATGGCACGTGTACGGATGTTATGATCTTTCTGTTGTATTTAGTTCTAGCTAGTAGCGGTTTAACTGAGGGGTAGTTATGCTAGTAAATGTTGTATCAGTATTGTACAAGTTTCATCAATCAAAAAAAATCTTTTGAATTTTTACTCCCCTAAGGATGCGTACGCTTCAGGTTTAATTTAGGGGCAATTATGTGTAAGCACTCTAGCAGGATCGGAGAGGATAGTGAAGCGAAGCCGAGCGCTTCGAACTTGCCCCACTTCGTCCACGCCCTAGGCACTCACCCTGGGCATTCGGTATTTACCGAACCGATCGGTACGGTTCTTCAGTTCCTATGTAAATTCGGTTCTAAAAAACAATTACCGATCGGTTCCTTCAAGAAAAGAGTACTGAGTAATTTCGGTTTCGGTAACTTCGGTTCGGTTTCGGTACTTACCGAAAATACCGAATAGGCATGTAGCAGCACATCAGGGCTCGCTCAGATCTTCCGTCCTCGGCAGGCGAAGCCGCGGACACGGCCCACCGACGCTGACTCGGGCCTTGGGGGCCAGGAGGGTGTCGTCGTCGCCGACGTGCCGCTGTCCAACAAGCTGATCTTCATCCTGGCGGGGCAGTGGGAGGAGGCGCGGGAGCCGCTGCACGCCGGCATCGACGCCGACCACCACGCCGTCGGGGTCAGGCCCGGGATGGCGTTCGTCAACGCGCTGCTGCGGTCGGGCCACACGGGGAGCCCCGTGGTGGGGCTCGTCCCCTGCGCCGTGGGAGGCACGCGGATGGCGGAGTGGGGCAAGGGCACCGAGCTCTACGCCGAGATGCTGCGCCTCGCCAGCCACCAGGGTCGCCGTCGAGACCAGGGGACGCATCGGGGCGCTGCTTGGGGTGGTGAGCAGCGACGGCGCGACCCGGTGGCCAGGGGGCGGCGGCGCGGGAGCGGAGGTGGGCGGGTAGGGTGGGGGCGACGGCATGGGGAGGAGCCGCGGGGGCGCGACGCACTCGCGCAGTCGCGCTTGCTCGGGAGCGGCGGCGCGGGTACTGGATGAGGCGCAAGCCTGTGCCCGTGCGTGATGGCGTGACCTAAGTTGGCTTAGGTGGGCTGCTGCTGGGCCTGCTCGCGTGGGAAACTGCCGGCCTTTACTGAGGGCGTGGGAAACTGAGGATGGCCTGCAAGCGGAGGGCGTGGGAACTGAGCAAGCAAGATGACGTTCGGTACTTCGGTTTACCGAGGCATAGAACCGAATGTACCTCGGTAATTTCGGTTCCCGAGAACCAGGAACCGAACAGGAACCGAAATTTTCGGTTTCGGTACTTTTCGGTTTGGTTCTCGGTAATTTCGGTTCGGTTCTCGGTTTTCGGTTTTTCGTGCCCAGAGTGACTAGGCACTATGGGCATGTTTGATTTGCATACTGGAAAAGGTGTTTGGACCTGGCAAAGATCCTAGGCATACATTTTCATGTGCCTGTTGCTAACCGAGCTGCTTGGCCAGTTATTTTTAATAAATTAAAAACTAATTCCGTTATGCAGGTCATTTTCAGGGGAGCATACTGGATGCGCTTCTGGGCTCAGCTGCAGCGTGAGGAGGAGACCAAGGACACACTCTCGGATTTGAGCAAGAAATTAGAAATAATTGCTCTAGAGTTCTCAAACAGAGGGTGGAAGAATATTTATCGTCTTCAGTAGTCCTAGTCTTGGTTTTAAGACTTTGAGTCTCCTTTTTTTGTTTTAGTCACAAACGTTGTAATAATTGGCTGTGTACATCTTCGGATGTAGAGGCCGGATGTTCTATCCTTTATCTAAAAAGAAAACATGATGTTTCAATATAAAAGATGGGTGGACATTATAAGATTTAAGAAATACTACACGACGATTGATACTTATAAGTTGGATATTCGTAGATATATTTTATATAAGGGTACGGTAACGTGTGTATGCGTTTGTTTTATAGGATGCGGTGTGTTTACCGTGTTCCGGAAAGAAAGAGTACATACTACTGTACTGTACAGCGGTAGCCGGTAAAAGACACTGTGCACACGTTCCTTTCTCGGACCGTATACGAGAACGCCTGAGGTCGCTACAATATGTCTCCATCATACATCACGCCGTGGGCGAAAGGGAAAAGTTAAAAGAACGCAGGAAAATGAACTGAGAAAAGTTTGGCACATCACGACCATCTTGCTGAAAAAAATGTTGTGCTTGATTTGAAAAAAAGGGGCAAGACGTGACTTCGGCCTCATTAGTTTTACATCAAACTAAGGGAGTTTAATCACCTACGAGTCAAAATTCCCTCAATCCTCTCTGACCCTTTGGTTTGGGGAAGAAACAAACAAGGCCGAAATAGGACAAGCCGAACTCATCCAAGTCATCCAATCCCCATTAATTTCTTTGGACTTTGAGATTCGGCTCTTACTTTTTCAGCTTTGCTCCCAATTTTACTAGCTGAACAAAGACAACTTCATTAACTTTGCTTCAAAAAAAGGTGAAGTTATGGGACCAACTTTAGGTATTTTGTGGAGTACATAAAAGGATACTTCAGAAACCTGCTCCATGGTATATGGAGCAGAGCTGATTTTAGTGAAATGGAGCTATCCTAAACAAATTCTTTATTTTTTCATGTCCGCATGCGGCAACATGAGCGGATCGATCACTGGCAAGGAATGCACCTACTTGACGGCTCCTCCACGACGGCACCTCTATCCTCTTATGTCCCTTTGTTCAGTGTCGTAGCATTTTCGCGTGAGGTGGTGTACCTGCATGCAGCTGGCGAATTTCCACGCATGAGGCCACTAGTTTATTTGGGGAACAACGCATAAGGCCACTAGTTAAGCACCTAAAAGTATTAAACCTGTCTACATATCGATAGTTCACAAAGATCAACAACAAAGTACATGATTTAGTAGACATATCTCTGTTCCACATATAATTGTGTGCAACAAATTAAACTGATTCGAGTTGTCACAAACATTTCCATTGTTGGCTGTCATTTCCTACTTCCTACTAATTATGATTCTTCTACAACTTCTCATTACACATTTGCACTTATACAGAAACAAAAGGTTGGCTTAGATGTATAATAGGCGTAGGACCAAGAAAAAAAAGGATTATTAATGTCTTTGTCCCCTCCATTGTGTTAAAAAATAAAAAGTAAAACAACTTGATTGCTAGTTGCCACAAAAACAAAAATATTGAACAACGGAACTATGAAAAAATAGAAACGGAAGATCGGGTATTTCATATTTGGTTGGAGCAATTGAATAAGTGAACATGTTGTTTGTACTCATGTTCCTGTGCAGTGTACCCATGTTTTCCTACAGCCTTTTAGAAGGGAAGAGGCCACACAATGCACAACACACAGTCGTCGGCTCACCGCTCGAAGCTTGCTGGCCTAGCGACCAGCCACCCGGGTGCATCTCCGACTACAGAGCCACAGACAACCCTTAGTGGCTAGCGCATATGACTGGGTGGTGATGGGCGGCCACAGACAACCCCTGAGGGCAAGTACAATAGCAGGCTGTAAGCCGGCTGAATGCTGAGGTGGAGAAGAAAAGACAGGAGAGAGAAGAGAAGCGGTATAATCGGTTTAGACACAAGAACCGAGAAACTTTACGAGGGAGACAATTGTGTCATATATTAATAGTAAAGAGCTAACTGCTATATGAGTAGACTGTGAGAAGGCTGCAAAGATCTTTACAACCGGCCTACCGGTTGTATTATTAGCCTTGCTCTTTGCCGAGTTGCCGGTACGGGGATGTTGGTTTGACGTGATGGGCGGCGTCAAGGCGAGACATAGCAGCACAACGGTGGCTAGGGTTAGGTAGCATTGTAGTAATAGCTAGCAGAGACAACCAAACAAGGAGAGGAACAACTGAATGGGGACGAGAGTTGCCATGTCGAAAATGCGGTGCTAACACAACAGACTGACAGAGTCTGGTCGGGTGTCGAGGAGGCGCTCCATGGTCTCTCCTCTATAGGCCTAGCCTGGTTAGGAGTAATAACTTGGACCAATGTTTAAAGCCACTTCGAAATGAGTCAGAATATGTAGTATAAAAGGTATTTTGGGCCACGCCGAGGACCGTGGCCCTAGGCCCATATCCACCCCTGCCCGCATGAGGAAGTCTGCCATCTTTTTTTGTCCTTAAGGAATGTGCCCCTGTTACTTTCCCCTACAACCACGCTAGTACCCAATCTAATTTGAAATACCCTAAGCTTTTGCATTCATGTGATCACCTCCAACGCATTATTAGTACTACCCAAATTGCATTGAGGAACTTAGACCGCCCGCAGTGGCATACTCTAAATGATACTCTAAAGTTTTAGAGTATGAATATAGAGTAAAAACTGCTGCACTGGGTACTCTAAAACGATACTCTATCCTTTATCTCACTCTATATTTAGAGTAGTACTGTGCTTACTCTATATTCTGTAGTGGTGGACCCCGCTAGCTAAACAAAGGAAAAAATGCTATAACTCACAAACCAAAAATCCAAATTAAATTTCGATTGCATCATTAAATTCGTCTCAATAAATCCTTCAAAACTAGATCACACATGGATATATTTAGATAAAATAACAAGTGGGTCCCATAGTGGATAGAGTAGATAGAGGATGATATAGAGGATGGATTGGTGCGGAAGAATTAAGTATAGAGGAGAGAATCTTGCTGACTAGGACGTATAGAGGATGAATATAGAGGTCTATGAGTGCGGATAGCCTTATCTCTGTCCAAAGTCTGTTGAGTTGAAGTTCTCAAGACAATTGGTGATTGAGCTATTCTATTCAATCTCAAGCTTTAGTTCAAGAAATGTTTCATCTCGTCAGCGACAGTTTCACATCTCTGACATCTTGTTTCATTAGTTCATATTGCTATAATACTCCACCTGATAGGAGAGAATAGCTAGTGGTTGAACTATTTATATCGAGGAAAGGGCTAGCAACTGGTACAGAACTTAATTATAGGTAGCTAAGTTATTTCTTGTGTGAAATTTTAAAAACGTACTAACATGACTCAATTGGTTCACAGCACAACATTAGCAAGCCCTATCTTGATAAAGGGCATAACTGTCTTGATAAAGGGCATAATGGCACAACTTAATGTTCTATACATTATAGTGGTATCTTGTAATAACTATATTGAGTGATAACTGATCAGATTAGTCGAGAACACAAAATCAATATATATTAGGTAGCTACGTTGGTTCTTGTGTTCGCTTACATATTTTCTCTTGAATTAAAATTCATTTCTTTCCTTATGCCACTTGATTATGTAACTGTTTAACTTTCTATCTGGCACTACAATTATATACAGCTTGTTCGTTTCGCTGGTTTATTGTGCTGAAAGCACTGTTCGCTGGTTTGTTGTGAGAGAAAAACACTGCTGGATGGCTGCTGATTCTGCTGATAAGTCCAAACGAACAGGGCGATAGTTGTAGTTATATACTAAAAGATCCATTCCTTTTTGTTCTTGTTGTGGAAATATTGTAGCGATTTTACTTGTGACAAATTTATCCTACTATCGATATGTAGCATGAAATACACTTAAGATTAATTAAGCTAATATAGTTGTATATGGAATATATTTGTATATTTATTGTTAGGTATAAAAGGAATATACTTATATGTTGCATTTCTATTGTAGGAAAGTGAGATGAAGAGTGTACTATAAGTTGGATAATATAATTATAGCATAGTGACCTATAGAATTCATTTCTATCTCCCATCATATGAATTTGAGATATGCTTATTTGTAAGTTTGGTAAAGTTGTCAAATTCTAAGCCAAATAGGCTAATCCATTATGTAGATTTTAATTCCTCTAAAATAAAGGGATCCAAATAGCCCCGTGCAGCCGTGCTATATACATGTGCTGTCACGTATGTTGGAAGCTACATGTGTTATCACACGCGTGGATTTAGGAACGAGAGCTTAACATGTGCTTGGTTTTGAGACCATTGGGAAAGGGTTGGGCCTAATCTTTTTTTTTTTAATTAGATCGAACCCATCTCGTGTTTGGTTACAGGGACGGGTTATCCTACGTTTTCGGTTTGGTTGAGAATAAATGGGAGTAGGTCCATGTTGCTGACACGTGGGTCCCGCGCGTCATCCTCTCATCCCTCCTTCCTTGGGTCATACTCTGCTTGTCCCCACGCCGGTTCCTCTGCTCGGTCGGCCCTGCTGCCCCACGCTCGCGCCGCCGTTGGCGCAACTCCTCCACGCCGCCCGCCGGCCGGCCGACCGGCCCTGCTCCCCCACGCCTGCGTGGCCGGTGGCGCATCTTCATCCCCGCCGTGCGCCCGTCGGCCGTCCTGCTCCCCGACGCCCGCGTGGTCGCAGGCGCATCTTCCTCCGCGCCGTGCGCCGCGCAAGCCGGCCCTGCTCCCCCACGCACGCGTGGCTGCTGGCGCATCTCCTCCGCCGTGCGTCGCCGGCCGGCTCTTCTCTCCCACGCCCGCGCAGCCACCGGCGCATCTCCTCCGCGCCGTGAGGCCGCCGGCCGGTCCTGCTCCGTCACGCGCCCCGCGCGGCCACCTGCGCATCTCCTCCGCGTCGTGGGCCTGCCGGCCGGCCTTGCCCCGTGACGCGCCCCGCGCCGGCCACCTCTTCGTTCCTCTGCGTCTGCGCGAACGGCAACTGGGTTTTGTCCGGTTTCACGTCGATAAACTCAACCCACTGGCGTCGCAACCAAACACCCCAAGAGATGGGTTCGCAACCAAACACACGCTTGCACATGCATAAAAACACGATCACCGTCACGTGGGTCGGTGGGATTATAGTTTTCCAAACGGGCTAAGCCCGTTGGGCCGGCCCGGGCACGGCACGGATTTGGCCCGGCACGAAAACGGCCCGGCCCGCTAGCACCGTGCCCGTGCCAAGCACGGCCCGAGGCCGTGCCCGTGCCTGGGCCGCATTGGCGACACGGCGGCACGGCACGAGCACGGCCCGCTTCAACGGGCGGCACGGTGGCGGCACGGTTGAGCCGTCCGATGCCCTGCCCCCTCGCCTCCCGACCGTTGGATCACCGCGTGGGGGACGCTGCTATATAACGTCGAGCGGCGGCCGCGGCCCCCTCACCGGTGAAACCCTAGTTCATTTCGTCTCTCGCTCGTCTCTCTCCTCTCTCGCTCCTCTCTCGTCTGTCTCGCCCGCTCCCCTCCGTCGAAACCCTAGATCCCCTTCTCCTCGACCTCGAGCTCGACTCCGGCAGCCCGCGGCCGGCACGGTGAGACGGATTGGCCGTACACTCCGATCTGCTTCCTCCCTGACCATAAATGTAGCCTCGTCCCCTCTTGCGTCCCCTGGTCTTCTCTGTTTCTTCCGCCTCGTCGGCCTCGTCGCCGCCGCCTGACTCCGGTCATCTCGGGACTCCGTGTCCGTGAGGATGCGTTGAGGCACCAGGGTGACGGATCTAGCCGAACCCGCCGTCACCGTTGCTGCTGGCACATCCGGTGCTCCGGCCTAAGAGGTACGTCCAGATCCGGTGCAGATCTTCTCTTTTCTTCATCTTTTCGGTTAGATCCGGTGCTCCGGACTAACAAATTTCTTTCTTTTTGTTTTTCTTTTGTAGCCGTTGAGGGACCGGTGGCCGGCAGCAGTGCGATGTCGGAATCGGAGGCGGAGGAGATTGGTCACTCCATGACCATCAACGACGAGCTGCGGCTCTGTGGGATGGCCGGAGATGACGAGGACGACGTGATTGGTGATGCCGAGGCGCTCTTAGGCCCTCGCGCTGCTGAGGAGCTCTTCAACCGGACTCATGCACGGCTTCGACGAGAGGCCATCGCCGTCACCGCCCATTCTTGCGGTGGCGGTGGCACTGGCGCTGCTTCCGCGTCCGACGGTGATGCAGCTGCTCCCGGTGCGGCCGCTGCCACCGGTGAGGCCGCTGCAACCGGTGAGGGCTCCGTCAAGCCATCAAACCGGCAGTCCACCTCTGCATGTTGCTATCTGTGATGTGTTCAGCTGTGTTTTTTTTGATTTTTTTTGTTGAATTTGAAGTTAGATGTATTTTTCTATATTGAAAGAGATGTAACTCTGCTGGAAACGTGCCTGGGCAGGCACGAGCACGAGCGTGCTGCCGTGCCAAACGGCCCGGCACGGCACGCTCCAGAGAGTTTAGTGTCGTGCCCGTGCCTAGCTGACGGCACGGCGTCACTATCAGGCACGGCACGGCAGGCACGCGGGCCAGATCGTGCCGTGCCTAACCGTGTCGTGCCCAGGCCGTGCCCGTGCCGTGCCGTGCCGGGCCGCCCGTTTGGAAAACTATAGGCGGGATGCCCCCCGCCACCTGGTCGGACAGCAGCACGGCCCCATTTTTTTTCGCACCGCTCTCTTCTTCGCGCGCGCCTCGGCTCACCTCCTCCGCCGCCACCTCGCCCGCGCCCGCCCGCCCCCGCACGCCACCCTCCGGATCTTTGCAATTTCAATTTTATTCCACTAACGGATTGATTCCCATGTTTTTTTTGAATGTATCTGTGCAATCGCTAATAAACGAAGGCAGCAAAGAAATAGAAATTGATCATGTTTTATACACATATCTGAATATTACACTTCTCTGCCCAAATAAATGTTCATGTCATACTGTACAGATGTGGTCTATTATGTTTTTCATATATTTTTAATGGATTCAACATATGGTTGAAATCGATTGTACAAGCAATGAGAAAAATAACATCATTTGTCCCAGTTTGAAATTTCTGAATTATGTGAAATGCAGTTTATACCATGCTACTTTATTCCAATGGCAAGTTAATGACAACTTTTTCTGCACTCACAGGGCTGTGTCTTGTATTGGCAGATTGGATGAGGAAAGGTTTATCCTGTTGTGATTGTGTGCTCTACAAAGAAAGGGTGGAAGTATGTTTCTTACCCATTCAGTCCCGCGTGAGAATTTAGAGATGCATTATCTAGCAAATTATTCGTTTGCTTAGACGAAACAATAGTTATTGATGTTTCATAGCATTTTGATTAATGGACCCGACTCTGTTAAATATATGATAGAGAAGCTAGGAGTTGAAGGAGAAAGCAGACAGAGTTAACCTGCAAATTGTGCCGTTATTTTTCATGGATTGCTTCATCAAGGGAAAGCAACATGAGTGTTGCGCATCCCACTTTTCTATTTTCCATTTAAGCAGTCAGATTTTGATCTGGATGCTGCTGCTTAATGTGCCATGCTTCATCTTCACTGTCAATATTCATTTTATTCACCACAGGATGAAAAAGTTCACCTCTTTAACTACACAAAGGACATGGTTATTTTGTTGATTGACCTGTATGTGAGCAAAGCTACAATCTTGTCTTGCTTAGCTATACTTTGTAAGGTTGCCTGGTTTGACAATATATGCCATATTGTAATAGAAGGGATCACATATAGGTTTTGAGTATGATATTTTCTGTTCACAGAATTACCTGTGTGTTGAACTATCCTTTTCTTTGTGTATTCTCTTGTGCAGGCAAAGGTGGACATGCTGTCGTGGTGCTGAACACAGTTCTTGCACAGTTGATGGTGCGTGCATGGAGCGCAGCCCGCGGCGGCGGAAGCTGACGTTGGCAGTGCAGGCGCGACAGCCCACGGTGCGGAGCTTCTCCCAGCTGCTCGACTCGTGCTCTCCTCCCTATGCCTCACTCGGCAAATGTGAGATGGCCGCGACTTGGTAAGCGCAATCCATCTCCCACACCCACCCCCTACGCCACCTATAACCCACGCTGATTCGTCGGAGCCGCGTGTTCGGCGCTCTGATGGCCGATTTGGGTACTGTGTATTTGGTTTCGTCAGATACACATAAGTTGTTGCTGTAGGTTTCGTCTCTGTTCTTTGGCTTGTAAAGTAGCTTTGGTATTTTTCTATTCGGGATAGGGTTGGGGTGACACCAATTGAGGAGAAATTGATTCAACATCGGTTGAGATAGTTTGGACATGTCCAACGGAGGCTTCCTGAGGCGCCGGTGCGTAGTGGAGTTCTAAAGCGGGCCGATAATGTAAAGAGCGGCAGAGGTCGACCTAAACTAACTTGGGACGAGTCCGTTAAGAGAGATCTTAAGGAGTGGAATATCTCCAAGGATTTAGCTATGGACAGGAGCGCTTGGAGATTGACAATCAACGTGCCTGAACCGTGACCTCTTTTTGTCTTGTGCCCTTTATGTCCCTTTATGTGTCTCCCTGTTTCTCGTCTCTTTTGGGTTTCATCTCTAGCCTACCCCAACTTGCTTGGGACAAAAGGCTATGTTGTTGTTGTTGGTGGTGATTTAGCTTAATAGTCACATGAATCTTACTGTGGCACAGCACACCTGTATTGATTTGCGTTTTCATGAAGCACCTTTTGGGTCAGTAGTTGGCAACTTGGCATAGGCTTCTTGGTAATGAAATTTTCTTAGCTTCAAGATACTGTGCCCAAATCTTCTAGTTTCCTGAGTATTGCAATTGGTTACTGAAAGTTGTTCTGCTAGTAATTTTTTAACTTCTTTGACAAATCGAGACAAATAGCTGTACTAAATTGAGGGCTATGAGAATAAGAAATATCTAAAATTAATTGCATTAGAAAATAGGCAACAAATACTGGAAACATTAAAAACAAGTGCCCTGGAAATTGGTATCACCGGCTGTCCATTTATGGGCTGCTTCCCAATTCTTGTGCCTCCAACTCTAGCTAGCTGATTTGGAGAGACCACAAAAAAAAACCGGTAATGACAAATAACATTAAAATACATATCATCCTCTATCTGATAACGACAGATAAAAGGTAAGTGACTTGAGCATAGTAATGATTTATAGTTTCTTGCTGACACTTATATGCCATATAATCTAAGCATCAATACTAGTGTTTAAGTACTCAACCTTGATTTTGTTTAACTTTACAACCACATCTGCCATGGTTGTTCTTTCATCAGGCAAGTGACTCGAGCATAATAAACCAACCTCCATTATTGAACCGAGGCAGCAGTATTGTCTCTTGGAGGACTCGCAAGAGGTATTGGTATCCGCACCATGAAAACCATCATTTGTTTTCTGAACTTGCAGTAAGTTTTTATCAACAACAGCAAGGAGTTCTGAAGGTAGTGCATCACTAACCCACCCTCGCAAGGTGCGTTCTCCATTGAACATGGGATCCGTGGGCCCCTTCCCTGTGAAGATCTCCAGAAGCATGATCCCATAGCTGAAAACATCACTCTTACGTGATGCATTCCCCGTCAAGCCATATTCTGTTTCAATTTGGATTTTGGAACGGTCGTAAGATGACCAGTTTGTGATTATAATAAGCAATGCCAAAACACAAAAATAAAGATGGTAATAAAGCAGTCATCTCTGTTACCTGGTGCCATATAGCCAATTGTTCCGGGCATGCTTGCTGAAACCATGGAGTTTCCATCGCCAAGGAGTAATCTTGCAATGCCAAAGTCAGCGACATGTGCAACCATGTCTTGATCCAGCAACACATTGCTAGGCTTTAAATCACAGTGCAAGACTACCTCAAAGTGCTCGTGGTGCAGATAAACCGTTGCCATTGCTATGTCTAGTATGATATCCAATCTCTGTAGAAGATCCAAGGGTTGGTTAACAGTGGATGACAGCCACCTCTCCAAGCTTCCATTTGGCATGTACTGGAGGACTAGTGCTTTAAAATCAAGGCTGGAGCAGGTGCTAAGTATCTTCACTAGATTCCGGTGCCTAGCCATGCGAAGTGCACGGCACTCAATGTCAAAGCTCTTTGATGCTCCTTCATGTTGCATGTCGAGGACCTTTATTGCAGCTACCAACCCATCGTCAAGCTGACCTTTGAAGACTTTGCCAAAGCTTCCAGATCCGATGAGATTGTCATCACTAAAATTACCGGTGGCTCGAACAAGCTCATGGTAAGAGATTAATCTGTAGTTCAATGCCTCTCTTGCTGAGATCAATGGCTCGTCTTGTTTCTTACTGCTTGTTCTGATCTTTAAGTACAAGCAAATTGCTATTGTTCCAAAAGCCAAAGCTAGTGGGAGCAGAAACTTCAGTAGCCATGATTTTGATGAGCGGGACTTTTGGTTGTTATTTGGGCAGGGCAGAAATTCCAGACGTGGAAGCCCACAAAGTGCAGTGTTTCCCATCAAAGATTGAAGTGTTATGTTTGAGAAGATCCCACCATCTGGTATCCGTCCATTAAATTTGTTGAAAGAAAGGTTTAAGCTGGTGAGGTAGGTTAGATTAGCCAGGGATCTGGGGATGGGACCAGACAGGTTGTTGTAGGAGAGGTCAAGGGCATTAAGGCTGATCAACTTGCCAAATGTGTCTGGAACTACATCTTGAAATGCGTTGTTTGAAAGATTGAGATGAGCTAGTTCTTGGAGCTGTCCAAGGGAAACCGGCAAGCTACCTGACAAATGGTTGTCTGAAAGATTCATTAGGATGATCGCCGTTAAACTTCCAACATCAACTGACAGATGTCCGTCAAAAGAATTGTGGGAAAGGTCGAGCTGTAGAAGATTCTTATTGCTCCATAAACTTTCTGGTATTGTTGATGAGAGCATGTTGAGTGATAGAGTGAAGGTTCGCAGTTGCTGGCTTAGATTGCCTACACTGTCTGGTATTTGACCAGAGAAGTTGTTGCTATCGAGGCTCAGTTGTTGTAGGCTACTTAGCCTACCAATGTCTGTTGGTATGCTGCCAAACATTCTGTTTACAGATGCATCAAGCATCTGGAGGTTCTTCATATTTGTCAGAGATATTGGGATAGTGCCAGTTATCTGGTTTTGGTGGATATCTATCACAAGGAGGTTGCTTAAATTTGTCAATGTGGTAGGCATACCTCCGGCTATTTGGTTCTCATAGGCAAAGAAAAACTGCAGTGCGGTGAGATTTCCCAGACATGCTGGGAGGTGTCCAGTGAAGGAATTTGTGCATATTGTAAGGCGCTGGAGACTCCTGCATTCGCATAGAGCCCTCAGATAGTCAAGATTGCCATCTAGCAAGTTCCCTGTAATGATAAAGTATTGGAGATTCCTCATGTTCCCCATTGTCATCGGGACCGTTCCAGTCAAATTATTTTCTGACATGTCTATCACGGTCGTGTCTCCCTGTTTATCGTCTCTTTTGGGTTTCATCTCTAGCCTACCCCAACTTACTTGGGACAAAAGGCTATGTTGTTGTTGTTGATGTCTATCACGGTCATGATTGACATGTTGCCACGGGATGCAGGGATTTGGCCAGTGAAGTGATTGATTCCTAGATTTAACCACTGGAGGTTCATCAATCTCCCCAACTCTGACGGTATATCCCCCTCAAGCATACAATCACTGAAGTCCAACATACGCAATCCTGTGATATTGCTCAGTTCTACTGGGATATTACCCACAAGAGGATTAATACCTAACGCAATTGTATCAAGCTGCCTTAGTGATCCTATCCATGCAGGTACCGTACCACTGAAGTAATTGTAAGACAAGGAGAGTGTGCTGAGGTACTGGCTTTTTTCAAGCCCTGCAGGAATCGGCCCAGAGAAGCCGTTCCTAGATATGGAGATGTATTTCAGCATGGGGAGACTAAAGCTCTCATTGCCAGGGATGATTCCAGACAGATTGTTCAGGGCAGTTTGCAGATATTGGAGCATGGACATGTTGAACATGGCAGGAGGCATGGGACCAGAGAGCATGTTATCCCCCAAGCCAAGGACCGTGAGCTTGGGCAAGAAGGCGATGCTCTCAGGGATGGCTCCTGACAAGCTGTTGTACACCAGGTTCAGATAGTGCAGTTGAGTGATGTTATTGAACAGGCTCTCTGGTATGGGACCGCTCAGTTCATTGTACCGCAAACTCATGCGCTGGAGGTTGCGCAGATTTTGCAGCTCACGGGGAATCCCTCCTGTTATGTTGTTTCTAGAAAGATAAGGGATTCAAGCCTACTGATGTTGCCAAGTGTGGGGGATAGTACCTGACAGACGGTTGTCCGAGAGATCAAGCTGTCTTAAGCGAGTCAGCTGGCCGAGGCTAGCCGGGACGGGGACAGTGAGGCCGGCGTCGCTGAGGTTGACAAGGGCAAGGAAGGAGAGGTTCCCAACCGCGGGGGAGATGGTGCCCTGGAGGTGCATGCCGGGTAGGGCGAGGACGACGGCGCGCTCTGGGTGGCGCCGGCCGCACGACACGCCCACCCAGCTGCAGAGGGACGTGTTGGCCGTCCAGTTGCCGCGCAGAACGCCTAGCGGGTCGGTGACCTGAGCTTTGAACGCGAGCAGTGCCTCCATGTCGCTTGACATGCCTGGGGCTCCTGCTACTGAGACGAGGAGCCACAGAGCCATGGCGTGGAGGAAGAGGGAGAGGGCCATGGTGCACGGCGTTCTAGCCTCTGTGGACTGCGGGAGACCAGAGTTGATCAAGTTATAATTAAACCCGGTCAGGAGGTTACTTCCTGTGCCGCAGACTGCGGAATCCACTCAATCAAAACCTTCTATGTACGTTATGATCTAATTAACCTGTGAACTTTTATTTCGTGGGCTGTTGAATAAACCTAGTTCAAATTTCGTAACAAGCGACAAGGAGAAAAGGTTGTTGAATAAAAAAAAAAGGTCTTTTCCTTCGGGTCCAACACATTGAAGAATAATGGTGGAAGACCAGAAAAGCAAGGCAACCACCGTATAGTCTCTCCCCTCCTGCCAGCTCTTCGAGGGTCACACTCGTTGTATCAAGTCCTTGTCCTGATGTTCACCGCGTGGAATTTCTGGACCAGTAATGCTAAAGTATCATTAAGGCTCTGTTCGGTTGTGGACCAACCTGGCCTGGATTCAATCCTGGCACGCCGTTTCTTCAGTATTTTATATAACACCGGAACCAGTCGTGGCCGGAAATGGCGCAAACGAACGGGGACATCCTGAGGAAATATCGGACGCATTATCCATTCCGCACCATGACTTCCTGTTGCTTGCGTTTACAAAGTGCTGGACTGGCATGTGATGTGACTCACATCCGGAGACTTCGCTCTATTTTTTCTCCGCCAACCAGGGGCATGTTCGCTTCTGCTTTGTTTTTAGATAAGTCGACCGGGGGATCCCCACCTGAATGATATATTCATGATGACTCTTAAATAGCTATTTGGTTACAAATATATCTTCGGATTTTTTATGGTGCTAAGAGTACAAAGCGCTAGCTATCATAGAGCACCAAACTGTGGCAAACTAGAAAAGATCTTGTCAACTCGTGGTAGCTGATCACCCCATAGGTAAGCTTTAGTTTTGCGCGTCGTGGTTCACTGACAACACCACAACCAATAGGCTGGACTCCACGACCTCCACTCCAACGGCGACTGTTATGCTTCGAGTCGATTCAGACAGACGACAGTCGTGATTACATTGTCTTACAAGTACATTCGGGGCCCAATTGTCTTAGAACCATGGCTATCTCACATGCCTCAGCGATTAATCCTGTGACATCAAAAAAGAGGGGATACCATTTAAGGGGACAATTTTAGGAGGTTTGATGACAGATCACAATCAGTAATACATAAAATTTAACTAAACTGACAAATTCTTAAAGTTCCTTGTGTCATCAGCACATGAAGATATAGCTCGGGTAAAAGTGTTAAGGTATATGCACATCTAGGAATACAGGCATACTTTGTCTCTGCAGTGATCTTCATGCAACATGTGAGCTCAATGTAGATAAAGAGGCAGAGAACACCTGCACTCAGGAGCGGAGAAACAAATTAAGTAGCATTTAACACAGAAAAGGTATGGTGCACCTACAACGAAAGTATCAGCATCAAGAACACAGCTTATGATGCAAAATATACCTTAGCCGACATGCATGCACAAGCGAGGCAAAATAAACCTGTATACCCCATATAAACCGGTGTCAAATACTCAAATAGTATTAACTTCTATTCTCTCTGTCCTTAAATATAATGCATTCTGGCTATTTTCAAACAAAATAAGGAAGAGTGTAATAGACGCATGTATCCCTCACTTACCTTCCTGATGTATTGAAATCTAATTCTTTTTCGCATAATTAAAGGGTGAACTCTTAGTCTCCTATACAAAATATAGCAAGTGCATGAATTACTTTCCTTAGACAAAATAATCACGTATTTTATTTAAGTAAACAATATCTTCTTGTTTCCTGAATGCATTATATTTGAGAATAAATTTCAAATGCTAGAATGCACTTTATTTGAGGACGGAGAGAATAGGCAACATTGGTTCTAAGAGTGTTGGCACAAGGAATCAACAAATCCATGACCTCAACTGAATAAAAAACAGCCATGATGCCAAATCATTTTGTGGGATATGCATATGTATAAAAAGCAAGGCCAAAGAAAACTTCACCTAGTTGCCGAAGCAGCAGCCATGATGTCCAATCACCGATATAGCTCTTCTTAAGAAGGCGGCATCAACACTTCTCCATTTCTCCAAGGCTAACCACCACGGGAAATTAGAAATTAACAAACAGTTAAGCACCACGAAACAAACCTCGTAGCCCGGTCTGAGCACTGCTGTACCAGAGGTACAGGCCTATCACTGTCACTGAAGAAACTCAGAAATTAGGAAGCTGACCGTTATAGACGCAAAGCAGACAAGGTGCTGCTGGTGAAGTGCGCTGAAGTATGGTCCTTCTAAAACACTGAATCATCTAGAAATACAACCATCTACTATACCATGAACATCCTTGTACATAAATACCTCCTCCATTCCAAATTATTACACATTTCAAGAATCTTGGAGAGTCAAAGCATCTTAAGTTTGACCAAAATTATAGAGAAAATTACAAAAATTTATAACATCAAATATGTATACTATGAAAATATAATTAATGAAGAATCTAATGATATTTAATTGGTGTCATAAATATTATTATCTTATCATATAAATTTGTTCAAACTTGAGATCCTTTGACTCTCCAAAATTCCTGGAATGCCTTATAATTTAGGATGGAGGGAGTACACTTAATAAATTATCTATTCTATGAAGGAAATGAAAGAACTGATAAGTATCCCTGCACTACGCAGGTCTCTCTATACTCCCTCCATGCCACAAATATTTGCATGTCTCATTTTTCGAGAAGTCAAACCTTTTTAAGTTCGATCAAATATATAGAAAAATATACTAATATTTATCATATGTAATATATATCATTAGATTGAGCATGAAATATACTTTCATAATATACTTATTTGCAGATACAAATATTGATATTATTTAATATATTTTTAGTCAAACTTTAAAAAGTTTAACTCCTAAAAAAACGAGACGCATTTATCTGTGGAACCGAGGGAGTACACGAGAACAGAGAAGATTTTTGCTCCTTCTTGCGTCGCGGTTCTACGCCGCGTATCTTTTCCTGCACGCTGTAGAACCGTGACGCGAGGAGGAGCAGCCCGAGGCGCCAAGCGACGCTGAACAACGGGCCCTCGGCCACCTAGCAGTATGTGGGACCGTGCGGGCAGCGGCACTGGGGCTGATCTGCACCGCACACCACCGGAGCACATCGCACCCAGCCGTCCCCGGAAAAGGCCGTTTTTTCAGCAGCCGCTGCAACTGGGACCGGAGTCCTCCAACCAATACCAAGTCGACAACGAGCTGGGCTGGCCAATCACGGATCGACAACGGCAACGGTCACCGCTGCTGGTCCGCGTTTGGGCCCCGGAGACTCCTGCTGGTGCTGGTGACCAGGCCCATCTGAGCTGGATCCCAATCCAAGAGCCCTCAATAATTTCACTACCGTGGACACCCTAAGGCTGGGTTTACTCCAGGCGCTCTCGTGTTCTTAAATGCCGTGTGTTTACCGCGTCCCGAAAAGAAACAGTCGGTTACTCGATCGGTCGTATACATACTACTGTAGTACTGTACTCCAGCGATAGCCGGTAAAAGACACTGTGCACACGTTCCTTTCTCGGACCGGCAGCTTCCATACGAGAACGACCTGAGCCCAGTCGCTAAAATATGTCTCCATCATACATCACGTCGTGGGCGAAAGGGAAAAGTCAAAGGAACACAGGAAATTGAACTGACAAAAGTTTGGCACATCACGACCATCTTGCTGAAAAAAATGTTTTACTTGACTTTGAGAAAAAAAAGGGACAAGACGTGACTTCGGCCTTATTTGTTTCTACACCAAACCAAGAGGGCTTAATCCCCTACAAATCAAAATTCCCCTCAATCTCCTCAAACCCCCTTGGTTTAGGATAGAAACGAACAAAGCTGAGATGGGACTGTACATAGTGCTAGGTTCTTTTTCCCTTCAATGAAGGCAGGCAAAAGGATCATCAGAAAATTGCTCTAATTCTCCTCTCTTAGAAATTTGCACGCATCTCAAACTGACGCACCTCATTAACTAACTAATTAATTAGTAATCTTAATTAATTAATGAAGGCAGGCAAAAGGATCATCAAAAAACTGCTCTAATTTCGCTCTAACTTTTTCAGCTTTTGCTCCCAATTTTACTAGCCAAACAAAAACAACTTCATGAAAGTCCTGAAGTTGGCCCCACAATTTTATCAACTTCAGGTCTTTTGTGGAGTACCTAAAAGGGTACTCTGGAAACTTCATGTCTTTTTTTTTTTTGAAGTTGCTCCATGGTAGACTTTGATGGAGCAGGGTTGATTTTGGTCAAATTAAGCAATCCTAAACAAGTCTTTTCTTTTTCACATCCGCATGCGCCAACATGAGCGGACCGATCGCTGGCAAGGAACACACCTACTCGACGGCTCATCCACGACGGCACCTCTGTCTTCTTCTGTCCCTTTGTTCATTGTCATAGCATTTTCGCGTGAAGTGGTGTACCTGCATGGAGCGGCGGAGCTAGCGAATTTCCACGCGTAAGTAAGCCCACTAGTTAAGCACCTAAAAGTATTAAACCTTGTCTACATATCGATAGTCCACAAAGATCAACAACAAAGTACATAATTTAGTAGACATATCTCAATTCCACATATAATTGTGCAACAAATTAAACTGATTCGAGTTGCCACAAACATTTCCATTGTTGGCTGTCACCTACTTCCTACTAATTATGATTCTTCTATAACTTCTCATTACACATTTGCACTTATACATAAACAAAAAGGTTGGCTTGGTCGTATAAGAGGCGTAGGACCAAGAGAAAAAAAAAGGATTGTTAATGTCTCTGTCCCCTCCATTGTGTCAGTTTACAAAATGAAAAAAAGGAAAACAACTCAATTGCTAGTTGCCACATCGTACAAAAACACAAATATTGAACAACGGAACTATGAAAAACTAGAAACGGAAGATCGAGTA
The DNA here is from genome assembly GCA_038087645.1 of Saccharum hybrid cultivar R570. Taxonomy (NCBI): domain Eukaryota; kingdom Viridiplantae; phylum Streptophyta; class Magnoliopsida; order Poales; family Poaceae; genus Saccharum; species Saccharum hybrid cultivar. The sequence continues at coordinate 7,518,093 of JAQSUU010000297.1, read as the reverse complement.
TTTCATATCTGGTTGGAGCAATTGAATTAGTGAACAACATGTTGTTTGTACTCATGTTCCTGTGCAATGCACCCCTGTTTTTCTGCAAGTCTGTTAGAAGGGAAGAGGCCATACAATTCAGAACACACAGTCGGCTCACCGCTCGAAGCTCGCCGGCCTAGCGACCAGCCACCCGGGTGCATCTCCGACTACAGAGCCATAGACAACCCTTAGCGGCTAGTGCATAGGACTTGGTGGTGACGGGTGGCCACGACCCCTTATGCCGAGTTGCTGGTACATGGATGTTGGGTTGACGCGATGGCTGCGTCGAGGTACTGTAGCACATGTATAACTATAGCAATTAGTATGTAAATTGTGCAATTAGTTTTTTTATCTATATTTAATGCTTCATGCATATCTCCAAATATTCAATGAGATGAGGTGTAATAGCTAGCAGAGACAGCTAGACAAGGAGGGCAGCTGAATGAGGACGGGAGCTGCCAGGTATCGGGGTTGTTTAGTTTCCAAAAAATTTTAGGTTCTACAGTAACGTCGAGCGTTTAGACACATGCATGAAGTACTAAACGTAGATGAAAAAAATTAATTGCACAGTTCTCAAAGAAATCACGAGACGAATCTTTTAAACCTAATTAGTTCATGAAAATCTTAAGTGCTACAGTAACCAACATGTGCTAATTATAGATTAATTAGTATCATTAGATTCGTCTCGTAGTTTCCTGACAGATTCTATAATTTGTTTTTTTATTAGTATCTAAAAACCTCTCTTAATATCCTTCTGACATATAACACCCAAAAATTTTCACCCACAACTTAACACCACCTAGCGCAGCGGACTGACAGAGTCTAGGTCGGGTGTCGAGCAGGCACTCCTGCTCTCTCCTCTCTAGGCAGTAATAAGGCAACTCCCGAATAGTGGAACAACTCTCACCGGCTAAACTGGCGCTCCTGCTGTAAAAGCTCGACAGCAAGCACCTCCGAAATGTGCCTGAAACATCATCAGTCTCTTCAGTCAGAGGAGCATCAGTGTGGGACGGCCCAACAGCCCATCCAATCAAATCATTTCTCCTCAGACCATTCAGTATAGGATCCCGTTCCAAGATATTTAGGCTGCGTTTAGTTCGCCAAATTTTTTTTTGTGTCACATCAGATGTGTTGGAAGAATATTGGGAAGAGTTTTCGGATACTAATAAAAAAACAAATTACAGAACCCGTCAAGAAATTGTGAGACGAATCTAATGATACTAATTAATCCGTCATTAGCACATGTTGGTTACTGTATCACTTAAGGCTTTTCATGAACTAATTAAGCTTAAAAGATTCGTCTCACGATATTCCCGAGAACTGTGCAATTAGTTTTTTTCGTCTACGTTTAGTACTCTATGCATGTGTCTAAATATTCGATGTGATGGGTGGAGGCAAAAAGTTTTAGGAACTAAACCAGACCTTATTTATCAAACCAAGAGCATCAGTGTGGCGATCAGATTCCTGCCCAATAGCAAGTTTTTACAAGCAGTAATTCTTCGTATAGGGCGTCCGTCCACGCCGGATGCTCCAGATGGTGAGCCGCTCGCGCCAGCCAACCACCGCTCCTTTATGTGCTCATGCCCTCGCCCCCAACCGTTCTAAAAAAACTCACCTCACCGTAGCGCCACAACATATCTCCGCGAGACCACGACCACGCTCCGCCGCGCCTCCCTCTCCACCATGCCTCCGCTCCGCTAGGCGGCATCTCCACCGCGCCAGATCACAGCGGACCGTCTTCCTCCCTCTCCACCACGCCTCTTGCCCGCCGTGGCCTTCTCCACCGGACCTGCCGTGGCCTTCTCCACCGGAGCGGCGAGCTCTACACCGGTGAACTCCACGTGCCGACGATCCTCCATTCTGAAATAGCAAGGAGATATTGCGCTGAAAGCGCATGTTGCAAGCGTATGTTTTAAGAGTCTCAGATGTTTCAGAGGTACGTTGCAAGTGTGTTTGGATGTTGCAAAAGTAGATCAGGATGTTGCATATGTTACAAATGTTTCAAAAACATGTTACAAGTGTTTCAAAGGCATGTTGCAAGCGTTTGTTTAAAATGTTTCATCTGTTGCAGACGTATGTTGCAAGCCTTTTTGATCTGGATGTTGCATATGTTTCACACATATATGTCGTAAGAATATGTTTGAAATGTTTCAGCCATTTTAGTCTTATGTTGCAATAAGTGTTTTCATGTTACAAGTTACAAGTGTTTTATCTGGATTGCATATGTTTCACACATGTTCCGAATGTTTCATCTGCTTCAGACGTATGTTGCATCCAAGTGTTTCATATTTCAGAGGTGCACGACAAGCCGAGGCCGGCAGATGGGGCGTGCTAGGGGGCGGCGATCGAGGTGTGCGGCGCACCTAGGGTCGTGCGGACGGGGCGCGCTCGTTTAGTCGTCCTCATTCCTGCTCCTAGGTCCTGCCCGTGCGGAGAGAGGAGGGGGCTCAGGGGGGAAGGAACGCGCGAGGGCAGCAGAAGGCGTGGGGAGGAGGCGTGGCATCCGGACTCGCAGAGAGAGAGAGGAGAGGGTAGGGAGGAAGGAGCAGCGGGCACATAGTATCCCCAGGCGTGCATGACGAAGGAGGAGCAGGCGTCTAGACGTGCGTTTCTATCCGGACGTTCGGGCGTTAGTATCTCTCTTTTACAGGAGCAAGACCAGAAGTTGATAGTTGTGACAAGAAATAATCATATAGAGCCATCACCCAAACAAAAGTAAAGCTCCAATGAGGTGTGTCAGACCAGGAAGTTTTACGAGAATTGACTCGCTGATAGCCTTAAATTTCTCCAACAAAATATACAGCAACTCTTCTGATGGTGGTGTGTTAGGCACTCAGGCAAGACAATGAAATACTCTTTCAGTATGTACATTAACTTCATCCCACAAAACACTAGAATAAATGTGTGCTCTGGTGATGAAACAAATGGAGAACCGACAGATTGACATAACAAACACAGTAGTAAGGCCAAGCTGATAACATAGACCGAGAACTGACAGATTCCAACGCAATTTCGGGGTGTTTGGTTTGAGGAGTTAAAGTTTAACAAACACTGTAGCACTTTCGTCTTATTTGACAAAAAATTTCCAATCTTGGACTAATTAGGCTTAATAGATTCGTCTCGTAAATTACTCCTAATCTGTACTGACATACATGCAATTAGTCTACATTTAGTACTTCATGCATTTTAGGGAATATTGATGTGATGGGAGTTAAACTTTAACAAAACCAAAACCAAACGGGGCCTTAGAAACTGAACGGTCTATCCCTCCCGGTACATCCCACTGCTTTCTCCCGAGGCCATCGGCTGCAAACGCCTCTTTCTTCAGCCACAGGATCTCGCACCCTGCCCACGGGCTCGCCTTCATCCCCATCGGCATCTCCTCAGCCACCTCCTACTCCTACCTCTTGAGGATCCCAGCCCTCACACTGCTATCCTGGAATATTTATACATGGACATTCGCATAAAACTTGGTCTGCTACAGATCATATTAAGAGATGAGGTAGCAACAAAAAGAATTGACTGAAAATTACGGCAGATCAATTTCAAGACGAAACTGCAGGAACAATGATTGATAATCAAGACAAAGAATACTATTGTACATATTAAGAGCACTCATGAAAATACAAACCGCAAACCCTCAATGTGACTAATCTTATAAATCGTGTAAAATTTGAAGTATAAATTACCTTAACAAAAGCAGGGACCATGCCAAGGTTGGCAAGGCGCAGGTACTCAAAAGATTCGGCCTGGCGGCTGTGTTCAAGAATGGGTATATGCGTACAGGGGAGTTCGAGCTAAACTAAAGACGAAAAGGGATGGCAAAGTGAGTAACAAATGGCAAAATTTTTTGGTTGCTGATGTGGACCAAGAGAGTAGCATAGCAGCTGTATTCCAATTGAGGACCTCAAGATTGCAATTTTTTCCACAAGTGTTATTACGTACTCCCTCCATCTCAAATTATAAGTCATTCCAAGAATCTTGGAGAGTCAAAGCATCTCAATTTTGACCAAATTTATATGATAAGATAATAAGATTTATGATACCAACTATGTATCATTAGGTTCTTTATTAATTATATTTTTATAGTATATCTAATTGATGTCATAAATCTTTGTAATTTTTTCTATAACATTGGTCAAACTTAAGATGCTTTAACTCTCTAAGAATCTTGGAATGACTTATAATTTAGGATGGAGGGAGTAGTAATATGTTGTATACATAAATGATGACTTATTCTTGAACGCCACTGTGACTAGCATCTGGAATACTGCTGTTATATATATACAAGCACCATTATCCATTGGCAACTCGCCCAGATCAACCTATAGCAGCACCATTTCAACAAATCCTATAACTGGGACTAGATTTGTGCTACAACTCAGACTCACTCAAAAGTAGAGGTCCATTACAAATACACGCCTTTTTCTAGTTTTTTAGTTACTATTTGTGGACACTTAATGTCTTAGTTGCTTTAAATTCAAGCATTTTCATTTAAAATTTGATAAAAGGTGGAACATATCGTACTTGGTGGAGGAGACGGATGCCGCCGCCCTCCCCTCAGGATCGGGGACCTGGCGCCGCACCCGATTGAAGTCACAAAGGCAACGGCGTAGCGCAAGGGATGGACAGCGGTGGCACTGCATGAGGACAGCGGCGCTATGTGAGTGAAGGACGGCAGCGGCGCTGCGTGAGGGAAGAATGGCGGTGGCGGCCAGTCCTAACCCTATAGATAATGAAATTGCTTCGTGCGGAAGAGGCGATGCTTGGACTTTGGGCTACCGAACGGCTATGCACTCTACTCAGGCCCATACAATACACCCTCGCATTGGGCCTCTTCAGAATTGCGCAGTACATAATTTTTTTTTTGAGACGAAAGAAGAATTGTATTTAGATAATAGCTAGGTACATCAACACGTTACAAGCACTCTGGAATACACTACATATATCTAGAAACATATTTTCATCTAAATTATACCCACGATGTGAATAGCTCAAAATCTCAAAACCAAGCTTGTATGACGCTCTGTATGGATGACCGCACAGGCAAACACTCGGCAAAAGGCCTGAGAATAGATGTCCAACGAACAGGGGCGGATCCAAAGGGGGGGCTGGGGGGGCTCCAGCCCCCCCTAATGGCTCGATTTCAAGCCTAATCACTGTAGCAAAAGCGTGATTTCACCATTAAATCTTCATGCAAATCAACATCACCATTGTTTTAGCCCCCCCTTATCCCGCATCGTGCATCCGCCACTGCCAACGAACGACGGCCAACGTTCTTGCACGCGGAGTTGAGAAACTTCTTTGTTGTGTCTTCCTTCTTCTTCTTTCTGCCACAGAAGAATGAAGAAGACTGATCTAAAAATTATTCTCCCTAGTCATTCATCGTGGCCAGATCTAACCACGACAAAACGGAGAAGAAACCGAAGAAAATTATTCTATGCCAGCGACATCATCTCCACCTTGATGTCGCCGTCCGGAAAGAAAGGTCTCCATGTCGTCAAGCCGGTGAAGTTGCTGACGCCGTAGTTGTCGCCCTCATCTTCAACGGAGCCGCCATGGAGAAAACGGTTCCACCCTTCCCCTTCACTGTCACTGGATAGGAGTAGGAGGAGATAAATCTCCAATACCAACAAATTTGGCATGGAGAGATCCTAACCCTAAGAATTTGATCTACTAGAAAAACTTATGAAAAACGATGGATCCCTACTCCTTTCGCCCTCTGACGAGATGCCGGAGGGGAAGGGAGGGTGACCAGCGGTGGCGGAAGGCGGCGGCGGTGGCTACAACGCTTTAGGTCGAGTTCTTTTTCTTTTTTCTTTCAATGGCTTTACCGTGGTACTCCCAAATGACTATGTGCAGTACAAAATTGAAGAAACATTAGTAACATTCATGATTCAGATATCACAATCCAAATCGTTATCAACTAAAAATATGGCTTTGAAGCGAATGGGCTTGTTCAGACTTGGCATATTTTAACCGAGAATCGATAACCAAACCGAACCGAACCGAACTTTCGGTTTTTCGGTTTCGGTTTCGGTTCCATGTTTCCAGTGTTTCGGTGTTCGGCTTCAGCGTCGGTTTGCAGGCCACAAAAACCAAACACCCGATCAAACCGAACTCTGTTGTAGCACACCCTGCCGCTCGCAATCGCACGGCACCAGTCCTGGCCCAAGAAGGCCCATCACATGAAGCTCCCAGAACCTGCAGCCAAAAGGAAGGACTCCCGTGATCGTGTCCATGTCTTGCCGTCCCTCTCTCCTTTCCTTCATCCTTATCTCTTTCTCCTTCGTTCTTCTCTTGAGTCTCAAATCTCGATCTATCCGCTCGTGCGACGCGGCCGTGCGTGTGAGCAGCGAGTGTGGAGTGCGGACAAGCGGCGAGCTTGTCGTCGTGGACGCGCGTGGCAAGCTAGGCGGTGCGGCTGCGCGTGGCAGCCCCGGTGGCCAACGCGGCAGATGGCGCAGGCACAGGGGGCAACCGCGAGTTGAGCGCCCTGGGAAGCAGCGCGGCAAGCTGCAAGTGCAGCGAAGATGGTCAACGAGCATTGTTGGTCATCAAATCAGGCACCAACCCACTTTGAACTGCGATGGTGGCATGCGACACCCACACAGGTATTAATTTTCATTGGTTCTTGGCTTGTTGGGGAGACGTGAGCAAGAGTCGATGGAGCGGATGAGCGGCAGGGACATATGCTGAAGTTCGAGGGAAACCGAACACCGAGCCGATTAAACCGAAAACTGAACACGTCGGTTTCTGTTTTTGACGTCCACCGATCGGTGGTTGTTTTGCTCAAACCGAAGTTTTTCAACACCGAACAAACCGAACCGAATGATCGGTTTAAACCGATTGCCCACCCTGAGGGCTTGTGGTCCAGTTGTAGGCATGTTCAGTGGTACGCTACCCACCAGGTTTAAATCCTGATGTCACACCTTTTCTTTGGATTTTTTTCAGAAAATTTACCTCCAATCTCTTCTTTGCATGTGTACAGACGCGCACACATGTGTATGCGTGTGGTGTGAGTATGAAGTGTGTAGATTGTGTGCGTCCAAGTTATACCCGATCAAAAAAAATATGGCTTTGAAGCCTTCTAAAAAATATGTATGTGCACACATCGGACAACCACCTTATTAGCAAGCTATAATGATAACTTTCAAACTCCTCACATACTTTGGACTACATTCAAAACTGTTCGTGATTATACTCATAAAAATGCAAGCGAACGCTAGACTAGTTGGTCTGGTTGTGCGCTTTGCACCCTGCCGGCCAGAGTTCAAAACCCCCGAGGTCGGATTTGTTGGCCGGAGGAGACGCAGTTTATCTACGCGTTGAAAAAAAAATCCCCTCGTCTACCCCACACCAAAGCACAGGTCGTACGAATGGGACAGAGGTTCGGGGATTTTCTCGACTTGCGTGAGAAAGTCTTTCTTCTTAAACACAATGCCCGGGGTTGTCTTACCCCCCGTGAGTCGAGTTTTTTTTATACTCATCGAAATGGTAGGAAAAAGAGTGATTTGCATTGAAATGGAAATATAAATTAAACATTAATCTAGGATTCTGCTATTGCAATACATATAAACCAGCTTGAACCAAATCTCATATTGTGGGAATAATTTGTACTACTTCAGCCTGCATTCAAAACTAATCATGATTCTGCTCATCAAAATGGTAGGAAAAATAGTGATTTGCATTGAAATGGCAATATAAATCAGTACAATATATTATATAAAACACCCAAACCAGATCCTACATTGCGGGGATACAACGGCGGCACACATACCCACTAGCTCGGTCCGTCGATGAGGCTGCGGCCCTAGCCCCAGCTCGGGCCACCGTCCACAGTTGCTCCTGGCAGCGGCATCGGAGATGGTGTCAAGCCCTCCGGCTTTCTCGATGGCAGCTTCAAGGCAGGCAGATAAGGCAAGGGTGGCAGCGATGTACAAGTCCACTTCATGGTCGGGAGTAAGGGGCTCCTCCCCAGCGAGAAAAAGCTCTACCATTGTTGGCATTTCTTAGCGTCATTACTAAGAATGGGGTTTAGACCCACCCATGGTAACAATCCTAGAAACGTCCGATAGATCTTAACGTTTACAGATGTTATCCGCAAGCGCACGGATCTATCGTTGTAGCATTTCACTCGGAAGTATTCAGGGTATCGTTATTTATATTTTTCCCAAAGGAAGGCATAGTGTATAAGTTTCTAGTAGGGACATGGACAAGATAATATGACTGCATAATAGACGAGTACTCGGTATAGGGGTAAGTCATGATAAGCATAAGATAGTGTGACACACACACATGGGCTAACCTCAAGGATAAAAGGGAAAACAAAGAATAAAAAAATGTTCCTAAATGGAGCAGGCATGTCTAATATAGTCGTGCAAAGAACAGTTGATGATCATACATATATATAGTTAAGAGTTAGAGCTATGCATGAGAATGGGTCGGGAAGCCACCGAGTACTGGTCTGCAAGCAACCTCATGTGATAATTTAAACTCCTACACCCCAAACGAATGTGGGGGAGTTCAAAGGATGGACAGGGCTATCACCACCTGTCACCTACCCCTCGACCGTAGAAAGGGAAATGCAATCACCCGCCCCTATATACCCCGGGCACCTCACCCATGTATATAGTGATCACCCAAGTCCCCCGCGGTCTCTAACCCTACGGATCGATAGGTAAAGAACTTGGACATACCCGAAGGCATGATGAACCGCCACCTGTACTTAGCTCTAAACCCCAACAGACATATAACATGAATGTTTAAGCATAAAGTTTTATATGACGAAACCCTAGCATATGAACTATGGACTAGTTCATATGCTAAGATCGTGTCCTATGAACATGTTAATATCATCACACACAAACTATATGCTAGTTCATATGTTAAGATTATAACATGAAAACTATACTCTAGTTCTATAGCACAACTATATAAAAGATATGAAAGCTTGAACTTGGAAGAAAACATAGTTGCATTATCCATAATGGAGACGGGTCCCGATCTACCGTCAGGTGATGGTAACTATCGTTGTGGCGGAGAATGACACACCGATCCGGCTTCAGATCGAAAGATCGAACCCTGCAATCTTAGCACCACAGCTCCTCTAGTTATCAACCAAGTCATAGACCAGGTTGACCTCGCCAAGAAGGCTAATCCCTGCCTACGAATCGAGAACACATGCAAGAACACAAAGGAATACAACCAAATTGCAGATGAATGATTAATCTCACAAAGTTGGGGTCTCACAAACTGACGGCGGCGGCGAAACTGTTGTCAACAGAATAATCTAAGTAAAACCCAACCCTAATGTAGACGGTGACTACTGATTATATAGCCTAAGGGACATCCAAGGACCCCTATTCGCGTCCCTGGGGAGCGCCGACACGTTACAAGGCCCAAACGGCCCAAAAGACGGCGACACAGCGCCCTGACAGATTCTGGACGGTGACTTGTTTTGACGATTCCCGTTGATTCCGAACAGCTTTTGACGTAGGACCACTTGAGTTGGCTTCCTTATCAAATAAGCTTTCCATCCATATATGGATCATCGAAAACGGAGTCCATACGCGTCCTGGATGACCAGTTCAAGGCAGACTGATCCTGAATTCCGAGGTGGACTCAAACTTGATTTTAGGCCTCCACCTTGGTGACTCGAACCGGATAAGTTTTGGACCTCCTTCTCGATTTGGATGCCCTTGCTAATCTCCTTGGCCTCCATGTAATTCTCCAAGCATGGTCATGACCTCATCATGGGGACTAGGGTTCCTGATCTTTCAAAAGGTTCTGATAACTCTCGATTTGGTAGAGTCACGACATAATTCGATCCGGCTTCCGAACAACTCGGCTCTGAACCCTGTAATCGCAGCACCACGACCCCTCTGGTTATCGACCGGCGTTGCACAGTCGACCTCGCCAAGAAGACTAAGTCCTTGCCTGCGAATCGAGAACACACGCAAGAACACAAAGGAATGCAACCAAATTGTAGATGAATGATTAATCTCACAAAGTTGGGGTCTCACAAACCGACGGCGGCGGCGAAACTGTTGTCAACAGAATAATCTAAGTAAAACCCAACCCTAATGTAGATGACGACTACTGATTATATAGCCTAAGGGACGTCTAAGGACCCCTATTCGTATCCCTGGGGAGCGCCGACATGTTACAAGGCCCAAACGGCCCAAAAGACGACGACACAGCGCCCTGACAGATTCTGGACGGTGACTTGTTTTGACGATTCCTGTTGATTCCGAATAGCTTTTGATGTAGGACCACTTTGGTTGGCTTCCTTATCAAATAAGCTTTCCATCCATATATGGATCATCGAAAACGGAGTCCGTACGCGTCCTGGGTGACCAGTTCAAGGAAGACTGGTCCTGGATTCCGAGGTGGACTCAAACTTGATTTTGGGCCTCCACCTTGGTGACTCGAACTGAATAAGTTTTGGGCCTCCTTCTTGATTTGGATGCCCTTGCTGATCTCCTTAGCCTCCATGTAATTCTCCAAGCATGGTCATGACCTCATCATCCTCCCCTTCTTGATGAAAAGTCGTCCTCGGCGTCGATGTTGCTTGAAGTCCATTCTGCACAACATGAAGACAAACGAGGTTGCCAAAATATTAGGAATTGACAATATTGGGAGAAAGAATATGACCACATGTTTTGGTTTGCAGCATGCCTTCTCCTACAAACATGTAGTCTCCTCGATTAAAATGCACACGATCTTTGTCAATACTATCCTGCAAAAGATTAGTACTAACAAGAAACATATGCTCTCCTTCTTTGGATTCCACTTGGGATTGTAAAGCAAAACGAGAGGAATATGGCATGACAACATTGTTGATTTTATAGTCCTCTAATTGATCATTATTTTGCACAACAAAAGAAGAATTCACAGTTATACAAATGTAAACTCGTTGTACCATATATTGTCCTTGGTTGCTATATTTGCTAAAAACATGATATGTATGTCTAGATAACCATGGAAAATCAGCATATGCATAAAGTTTTTCCTCTAAATAATTAAGATTGCAAAGAACATTAAAATCAATGTATCCCAATGTATTTAAAGAAGACATCAACTTTAGCTCATCAACATCGCTAGCATTAAGAATAACATGTCTATTTTCATTAGTAGTGTTCGATTCCAACATACATATAGCATGATCATTCATTATTGGAATAATATAAATATCATCATTCAAGTCATCTTTATCACAAGGAACATCAAGCAAATCATCTTGTGACAAAGGTAAATCAAGCGAAGGTTCCACTAATATTTGCTCTATCATAACATGATTGGTGGAAAAATTCAGCACATCAAGAGAACTCTCATCTTCTGTGAGATTAGCATCATTGACATTACCTTTGCTCTCACTGTCAGCGGAAGTAACACGTGTTGAATGTTCACATGAAACTGAGAGCACCTCATTTTCTGTCATGTCATCCCCGCTCTTTTGTGTATTGTCCTGCAAAAGGTTAGGCACAACAGGAGGAATAATAGGAGATTGGTCTAGTTGATGTTCCTCATCATATGAATTAATTACAAGAGATGGATTAACAAACGTTTCTCTCATAAGAATTTTTATATCGTTCCATGTATGAGGTTTATCTGAAGAACTTAAAGACTCTCACCAAATTGATGCTAAATTTCTCAAAACACTAGATGCATTCTTAATCTTCCTCCGCTCACACATATGACAGTGTGCAAAAATATTATTTATTTTACTTTCCCACTCAATGTACTCATCAGCACCAACACCATCATAAGTAGGTGGAGAAGAAAGAATAGAACGACCTGCGGAAGGAGGTGTAGCAGCAATAGTGCGTGGCTCATGCATCATTGTTGTCTCGTATCGATGAGTGTTGTAACCTGTCATTGTGGACACAAAAAAGAAATAAACAGTGAAAGTTATCCCTAATAATCTACTAAGTAGGTGGAGTAGTGCCTATCAAGATCGCAGCAAAAGGAGACCCCTTCTCAAGCTCTTACAAGGTTCTTACCAGCAAGGTCAAGGATACCTGGAAGACGTAGCACTGCGATTACAAGGGTCAAAACTTATACTGTCCAGAAGAAGTATATAGAGTTAAGGCAAGCAGGCCAAATATGTGAGTGGAACACAATTCAAAAACAGAAAGTAATGCTGAATTATAGTCCTAAATACTTGCTCTCGTTGCTGGTCTAACGTGTTCCAAGTACCAGATGTGTGATAACAAAATGGAGAAACAAGTATGATGGATAACAAGAGTAAAAGGAAACAAACACAAGATAGTACACGCCCACAATTATAACAAACTGTCTCCTCTATGTGCTCCTCTAAATATTGTTTCTCTTTTGCCCCTCTTAATTTTTCTATTTTATAGGGTGTCATTGTTTTTTTGGGAACTTTCAACTTTTTTTTAAAAAAAATTTGATATGTTTTCTTGACTTAGGAGCACACAAGAAGTAACCACAAAAAATTTGAGCTTAAACCAGTAAAAGGTGTGGCCTATGGAAATTTCAGAAGATGGGTCCAAAATTGAGGAAAAGCTTATGACCAGGAAAAGAGGATCTTGTGACCAGTTTTTGGCCAAAATAAAATTTTCGAACCCCAGCGAGGCCGAGGATGGACGGATCCGAATTTTTTTCTGATCGATTTTGATATCTGGAACGTCGAAATCCGAGTTCGTACGTGAAAACTGGACCAGTTTCAAGTTTGGACTCCGAATTAGAGGACAAAACAGGAACAATACGCACAAAAGTGGTCACTGTGGCTAGGGTTTGATGGAAACGATGGGGAAAACACACAAACTGGACTCTAACATAACCTAACCAGCAACAAGCCCTTGATCAGGACACAAACTCAACACGACAGAATCTGAAAAGAATTATGCAAAAGGCTAAACATGGTTTCTGGGATAGGAAAAAAACCTAACACTATTTTTTTGGCTTTTCTGTGGACTCTAGGACGAAGGCGAAATCAAACTAAACTAGGGTAAAATTGAACCTGACGGTATACCTGAAGCTCCGATACCAATTAATGGGGACTAGGGTTCCTGATCTTCCGAAAGGTTCTAATAACTCTCGATTTGGTGGAGTCACGACACAATTCGATCCGACTTCCGAACAACTCGGCTCTAAACCCCGCAATCGCAGCACCACGACCCCTCTGGTTATCGACCGGCGTTGCACGGTCGACCTTGCCAAGAAGGCTAAGTCCTTGCCTGTGAATCGAGAACACACGTAAGAACATAAAGGAATGCAACCAAATTACAGATGAATGATTAATCTCACAAAGTTGGGGTCTCACAAACCGACGACGGCGGCGAAACTGTTGTCAACAGAATAATCTAAGTAAAACCCAACCCTAATGTAGATGGCGACTACTGATTATATAGCCTAAGGGACGTCCAAGGACCCCTATTCGCATCCCTAGGGAGCACCGACACGTTACAAGGCCCAAACGGCCCAAAAGACGGTGACACAGCGCCCTGACAGATTCTGGACGGTGACTTATTTTGACGATTCCCGTTGATTCCGAACAGCTTTTGATGTAGGACCACTTGGGTTGGCTTTCTTATCAAATAAGCTTTCCATCCATATATGGATCATCGAAAACGGAGTCCGTACGCGTCCTGGGTGACTAGTTCAAGGAAGACTGGTCCTGGATTCCGAGGTGGACTCAAACTTGATTTTGGGCCTCCAGCTTGGTGACTCGAACTGGATAAGTTTTGGGCCTCCTTCTCGATTTGGATGCCCTTGCTGATCTCCTTGGCCTCCATGTAATTCTCCAAGCATGGTCATGACCTCATCAATCCATACCCAAGATCTTTTCTTCCAAGGAGACAAGCCTTCCTTGGTGGCTCATGTAACACCCTAGGTGTTTGCCTTGCATTTTAGCATCATTTGAGCATGGTCATAGCATGGCATTACCATAAGCATCATCATTTCGTGTGCATTGTTCTTGAAACATGACCTTGCAACAGTTGCAACATCCATGATTGAATGCATGTGTAGGTATATGTTTGTTTATTAATGCTAGCTTATGTGTGTACAACACTTGTGGTAGTGTGATGTGTGACACAACACCTTGAAACATGATCGTGAAACACATGCAACATGCCTAGTTAAACCATGCAACACATGCATGCAACATAATGTTGCATTAGCTTGATTGGTGATGTTTCAATGCACTTTGATGTGACTTTTGCTCATATGAGATGCTATTGGGTAAATTGTTGCTTGGAAATATTTTATCATGTTAGTTAAGCAATTTGACCTAGGGTTTATGTTTATGCCATGCCCTAATTCCATTTTGACTCATGCTTTGACTAGTTGACCTTTAGGACCTTCTTTGTTTGACCTTTTAGAAAGTCTAACCTAGAGCCTTTGCATGTGAGAGCAACCTTAACAAAGTTTGTGCCAAATTTCATGAGGAACAAAAGTTGTTTTGGGGTCATCTCATGAAAAAGCTTGGATCATGCCCAAACATGGCCCACATGTGGGAATGGAAGGCTGTTTACACACTTAGAATTTTTCTAAGTCCTAGAACTGCTTTTCAGTTTCCAAGTACCCATCTTTGGGAGCTTGTAGTTTGAAAACTAGACCAAACTAGCTCTAACCCATATTAACACTTTTGTAGCACTCACTTAGCTCTACCATATTGTCAATAACACCATCACCTAGTTCTCAAGGGTTTAGGAGATAGAGTGCTTAGAGAATCGGGTTTCAATCATGGTGTAACTGAAACTCCATTTCAGTTTTCTTGTGCCTCACTTTAGGGCACTGTATCTCACTAACGAAGCCGAACCAGTCCATGATCTTTTTGACAAACTTGTAGTACTCACATAGGTCTACAAGTTTGCTAATTAGAGATTTCACTAACTCGAGCTCATTTGTGAGTTAATCGACACCAAAATCACACTGTCAGTCAATCCTCTCGGGTTCCATTTTAGAGGTTCAGACAGCGACGCTGTCGTGGCGACCGAGCTCAGAGCGGCGCTGCCGCGTGGCGTTCACGCTCTGCCGGTGCCTCCACGTCGCGAGTGCGTGCACAAATGTGAAGACCGAGTCAACCCCTCGCCCCTCATCTCGCTCGCCACTAAATAAATTATAAAAGAATATTAAATGATGTATTTAGAAGTTGGCACTATACTTTCTGATGTTCCTTTGACATGCAAAACAAGTTGGTAAACTTGGTTTGGTCTAATTGTGCTTTTGATTTGTCACTAAATATTTAAGTTAGTGATTCTGTCATTTCTGGACAGATTTGCTAGTTAAGAGAATTAACCTATGATAATGATGTTTTCATGCTTGGTGATCTATAGCAAAGTTGTTGAGGATTTCATGAACTAGTTGCTGGTAAATTTTTGTAGCAAGTGAACTTATAGTTTAGAAATGGCAGCTGTCCCAAGCTGGGTCAGTTCTGGAAGTGCTCTCTGTCTTTTAGAACAGATTTTTATAAATGTGCTATTTCAACTTGGTAAATGATGAAATCATGCTTAGACGATTATAAATGAAATATAGACAATTTCATAAGCTTGAAGTGATTTGAGTAGAGCACCACATGACTTGGTTTTGTGCTCATGATGTTGCAATATCATTACATTCATCTTCACATCATTCATGCATGTTCATAAATCATCATGTCATCGGTGCATACATAAGATTCATTGGATGCATATTCATGCAATAGGTGTGCCGAGAATCGTGTTACGAGCAAAGTCTCGCTGGACGTGGAACCTGAAGTTGGAGTCCTTTCTAGAGCCGGAGGTCCAGTCCGACGACGCCGGAAAAGACGTGGAAACTGTTCTTGAAGCTGACCCTTGATCTATCTTCTTTCGGTTAAGACAAGCCCCGGAGCATTATAAGCCTCCTACTTTCAAAGCAATTATCTATATATACATGTTATATGTATTGTTGCATTACGTGATAGGAGTTGGTTGGAAACCCTTGCTGCACTGATAACACTCTTTGTCCAGCAATTCGAACCTTGAATCCTATGTAGACACGATCATATCTATGCTTAGCCCTGCTAAATTGGACCGGTAGAAGTCGGGTGATTTCCTGTCACCTGCGAGATATAGGGCTTTGTCAGGTCACGGTTGGCTATATTTGCTATTGTGGAAATGAACCATGTGTAATAAAATGAAATGAGACCGGGCGGGATGATGATAGTGAAACAGCAAGGCATGGAGGTCTTGGGTGTGGATCTATCCCCGTCTGTGTCGATTAAGGACCGAGACCTAGAGCCTTCTATGTCATTTTAAATGCATGCCTGACATTTAGTTGGCCGGCCTGAGGTTGCCGACCGTGAAGCCTAGTAGCTCAACTCAGGCTGCGAAGTCGAAAAGTGAAAGTCGCCTCGGAAAGGAGCCAGAGGATCCAAGGGCAGGTGAGTTAAAAGTCCTAAGCATCCTAGCCACTAGAATCCTCGAGAACGCGGCGCTGTTCGGGCCCACCCTGAGTTGTACCAAAGGTTATCTACGGCTGCCTTTAGCGGGGTTTACCGGGTGAGTGTCAGGAATACCCCCTCAGCTGAGTTGGAATCGATTCGAGTCGCCGTCTCTCCCGGATAGTGAGAAACTTGACTGGTTATCTCCAGCGTAGATACACTAATTATTAATGATGGTTCGGAATTGATGATAATGATGATGATGGCCTTATTATACCTGCTATGGTTAATATTGTTTGCTCCTAATGAAGTGATTGCTTTAGTACAGGTGCTAATCTAGATGACAGGTTAATGATTATTAACTTGATGCTTAAGCATTAATGTTTACTTATCTGTAATAAACTTTTCTGCAGATGAGTCAAGCTAGCCCACCTTAAAGCCTTGCATACTCCTTGGTGTCACCGTTGTTTCTGGTTTTTGTCGGGTAAGTCTAGCTGAGTACTTTCTCGTACTTAGGGTTTATTCCCACCTGTTGCAGGTAGCAGATTAGTACTTGTTGATGCAAGTATTGTCTTCGCCATGTGGGTGTGAAGACTAGACCATATGGGCATGGTCTCTGTAGTATCTCTTCTAGTATGCTTTTGCAAGATGTGACTATGTACTGGCAGTATTTGATTTTAAATGGTTTCAGAAATTATGTTGCTTCCGCTAATCTTTATTTTAGTTTTGTAATAAAATTATTTGTACTCTGATGTATGAGAGCTACTTATGAACTGTTGTAACAAGTGTTGTGTTATGTTGAATCACTACGATCTTGGTTGCTCTCAGTTTGGTTTGAAATCCCTCGTGATTTCGTGGACTACCGGAGTTATATGGGCTCAAGTTTGAGAATTTGATCGTTTCGGCGATTGTTTTTGAACTTGTGCTCTTATAATTTGGACGGTTCCGTTACAGCTGGTATCAGAGCAAGATTCAACAGTAAACACGTCATTTGTGTATTTAAACAAAAGCTTTTGTGAAAAATCTCAATTCTAATCTAAAGAGTGCCAGTGGTCATATCCTACATGCCCAAATAAAGAGTATTAGGTGGCTTACTAAGGTACTAACTTGGGGGTTCTTGCTTGTTTTCTGTTTCGTTGTCCATATGGCGTGCTATTGTATGGATGCCATCCATTTGGGTGGTAATGTATGGATCAAAATACCTCTACGCCCTGGTAAGTGGGAGTTGTGAGAGCATGACCGTCCAACCGTCAGTCTAGGGGAGAGTAGTTGTGGATACTCGCATACTTACATGTCCAACCATGTATCTATGAGGGTACTTAATTGTGGGTAAATCTATCGGTTAGCTTTGATACTGAAGTATATACATCGGGGGATGTATGTATGGAAAGTATTTAGTTTACTGCTTTCTTGTGTGCTATATTGGGAATTGTTGGGCTGAAATGCAATTTTCTGCAGGTACACTAACAACGTTTCCTGTAGAGCGACTAGTTATAGTTATTGAGAGAACGTGTGTATGCCACCAAATTATACACTAGAAATTTCAAATTCTTCCTAGGTTTGTGAGGACGTACGGTTCGTGCATGCACCATGTTCGCATCATACATTGCATTCTGCATTACTCCCTCCCTTATCAATTGCTTATTCCGTTCTTTAAAAATTTTCTTTCCTCCAAATAGTTGTCCCATAAATAGTTGCATTTCTTTCATAAAGAATTGTGGTAGTCAACCAACCTAGTGGAGTGGTCAGTAGTGTCAGCCTTGAAACCAAATTCATACCTAGCCCGGGAAGGAAAACAAGATACAATTTCAAGATGTATCTCCTCAAGTTGGGATGTGTTTTGATCTGCAACTCGCCTCTCCATTGCTTCTACCCTTGTATCCATCCTTGTTTGCTACCCTCTCTTTGGATGATATTGTTTCTACACGCCTAATTCCTGACATGTGAGGATTCCTCATGGGTGTGTGTTCGGTAATGGTGTTGCGATTAGTACTCCATGGTGCCACGACGAAACCGGGAGCCTCCTGTGGTGCGCGACACAAGGTTGTGCTGCTCGGCACGCGCAGGTATCAAGGATTGCTAGTCATGATCCATTAATAGAGCTACACCAATGTGTTATCTTCTCATGAATTTTTTTCCTTGGATGTCATTCCCTATCTTTTTAGAAGATCCTTACCTCAAACCAAGAAAAATCCCCTCTTTTGAGATTGGAAATTAGATAGTTGGATACAATCTCTTCCGCATGCTTATATAATTCGTCAGCAGCCTTCTGACGTCATCAATGCTTACTAGTTTCACCTACTTACATATGTCTCGTCAGCTTCGCTCTAGTAGTCGGAGTCGTGGCAATATAGAACCGCCATCGTCTCCTCCGCAACCTACCTCTGCTGAGTTGCTGCAAATGCTTGTCGAAAGTCAGCGAGCCTTGGACGAGAGTGTCAGAAACCAGGTCCATTAGGAACCTGAGCCTGCCTAGTACATCAACTATAAGGATTTCTTGGATACTGAGCCTCCTATTTTTCGAGAAGCAGAAGAACCACTTCAAGCAGACGAATGGTTGAACACTATTGAACAGAAGTTCCGTATGCTCAAGGTGGCAGATAATATGAAAACAGAATATGCTTCGCAACAATTGCAAGGACCTGCAGGTGTTTGGTGGTGTCACCATCGGAATACCCTGCCTGAGAATATGGAAGTAGTTTGGGATCAGTTCAAGGAAGCATTTCGGGGACATTACGTTCATGCTGGCCTCATGGCAATCAAGCACACCGAGTTTATAAAGCTCACCCAAGGAGACAAAAGCATAACAGAATATCTACATACTTTCATCAGCTTATCAAGATATGCTCCGGAATTTGTTAATACGGAGGTTAAGAAGATCGCAAGTTTTAAAAGAGGGTTGTGTCCCAAATTGATGAAGGCCATGTGCAATAACAAATGTGCAACTTTCCATGAGTTTGTTAGTGATACTATACTTCAAGAGAACTGTAATGCTGTGTACGCTGCTTCTAAGAGCCATGAGAAATCTCATGAATCTAATGCACCAATGAACAATACTCTGGTGGTGATTACACCTCAGTGTTATTCGCCTGGCATATCTACTAGATATCACCCATATCAGACACAGGATCCGGTCAAGAGGAGCAGTATTAAGAAAGGAAAGCCTAAGGCACCGCCAAGTAACCGGTCATGTTGGAATTGCAAGATGTCAGGTCATTGGGCCAAAGATTGTCCTCTTCCGCAGAAGAAATCAAATGATAATAAGGCAGATGTGTGTAAAGGATGGGTTCGATACACCATGGTGGAATCCATTCCTACGGGTGAGATTATCACTGCTGGTGCATTTTTAGTGAACCAACATCCTGCAATCGTGCTGTTTGATTCAGGTGCTTCCCACTCTTTTATCAGTTCAACGTTTGCAGCCAAGCATGGTATGAAGGTCGTTACTTTAGATAATAGTGGTTATAATATTAGTGCTGCCGGAAATAATATTTCAACCAACTAGTTGGTCTTAGGAGCAAAGATCGAGATAGAAAGACGTCTGTATGATCTAGATCTCGTGGTATTACCAGGATTGGGCCTAGATGTAATCTTAGGTATGAAGTGGATGAGTGAAAACGGTGTTCTGATCGATACCTCTACAAGAGTGGCTATGTTGAGGGATCCAAAAGATCAACAAGCTTTTCTAGTGCAACTTTCTCGAGATGTTAGTCCTCACACTACAGTTAACGCTATGAAAGCAAAAGCAAGAGAGATTACAAAAGTTTCTGTAGTGTGTGAATTTCTAGATGTTTTTCCTGATGATTTGCCAGGATTACCTCCAGATCGTGATGTAGAATTCAAGATTGAGTTAATTCCGGGTACCGCACCAATTTCTAAAAGACCGTATAGAATGCCGCCGAATGAGTTAACTGAACTCAAGACACAACTTAGCGAACTTTTACACAAAGGGCTGATCCGTCCTAGTTCTTCTCCGTGGGGTTGTCCTACTATCTTTGTGAAGAAGAAGGACCAGTCTCTGCGTATGTGTGTAGACTATCGACCACTCAATGCAGTCACTATCAAGAACAAGTATCCGTTGCCTCGTATTGATATCTTGTTTGATCAGTTATCTAAAGCAAAGGTATTCTCGAAGATTGATCTGAGATCTGGTTATCACCAAATTAAAATCCGTTCGGAAGACATACCAAAGACCGCTTTCTCTACCAGATACGGGTTATATGAATATCTTATCATGTCTTTTGGTCTGACCAATGCTCCTGCACATTTCATGTACCTGATGAATTCAGTATTCATTTGAGAGTTGGACAAGTTTGTGGTGATATTCATTGATGATATCCTCATCTATTCTGAAAATGAAGAAGAACATGCCGAGCATCTAAGAATTGTTTTATCCAGATTACGTGAACATAAGCTCTACGCCAAGTTCAGCAAATGTGAATTCTGGTTAAAGAAGGTACCTTTCCTCGATCATGTATTGTCTGGTGAGGGAATTTTCGTAGACCCGACTAAGGTACAGGAAGTTTTGAATTGGAAGGCACCAACTACAGTCCATGAAGTTCGGAGTTTTCTTAGATTGGCTGGCTACTATCGTCGTTTTATCCTAGATTTCTCTAAGATAGCTAAGCCTATGACTCGACTACTTGAGAAGGATAGAAAGTTTGATTGGACTCCGGAGTGTGAGCAAGCTTTCCACACTCTACGGACCTTGTTGACATCAGCTCCTGTATTAGCGCAACCTGATATTGAGAAACCGTTTGATGTGTATTGTGATGCATTTAGGTGGCGTACTTATGCAAGAAGGCCGAGTTATTGCGTATGCTTCACGTCAGTTAAGAAAACATGAAGTTAACTATCCGACTCATGACTTGGAGTTAGCTGCTATCGTCCATGCTCTAAAAATTTGGAGACACTATTTGCTTGGAAATATATGCAATATTTATACAGATCACAAGAGTCTTAAGTACATATTTACTCAACCTGAGTTAAATATGCGCCAGAGAAGATGGTTAGAGTTGATTAAGGATTATAACCTCCAGGTGCATTACCATCCTGGTAAAGCAAATGTGGTTGCCGATGCCTTGAGTAGAAAATCTCATTGCAACTCTTTGATAGAAGAAGATTTTCATTTGTCTCATCTCTTGCATCCCGTTGTACTCCATCATATCACTGTGGATTGTTCTTTAAGAAGTAGAATCATTGAGTTACAAAAGACTGATACTGGTGTATTTCACATCAAGAGAAAGATGAAAGAGCAAGAAACTAAGCATTTCCGAATCGATGAGAAGGGAATTCTCTGGTTCAAGGATAGACTCGTTGTGCCAAAAGATAGAGAGCTTAGAAATCAAATCTTATCTGAAGCCCATTCTTCTAAGTTATCCATCCATCCTGGTAGTAGTAAGTTGTATCAGGACCTCAAGCCATACTATTGATGGACCAAGATGAAGAAGGAAATTGCAGCCTACGTCGCTAGGTGTGATAATTGTTGTAGAGTTAAGGCCATTCACATGAAGCCTGGTTTACTCCAGCCTTTGTTTGTTCCAGGTTTGAAATGGGACGACATTGTTATGAACTTTATCATCGGATTACCAACCACCCAAAGAGGTTTTGACTCTATTTGGGTTATAGTTGATCGTTTGACAAAGTCTGCTCACTTTATCCCTATGAAGAGTAACTATCACCCACACCAATATGCTGATATTTACTTCCAAGAAGTTATACGTCTTCATGGAGTGCCTAAGTCTATTGTCTCTGACAGAGGGTCACAGTTTACTGCTCGTTTCTGGGAGCGTCTACATCAGAATCTTGGAACTAATTTGGTCTGTAGTTCTGCTTATCATCCACAGACGTTGGGACAGACTGAGCGTGTGAATCAGATTCTTGAAGATATGCTTAGAGCTTGCATCATCTCTTGTAATGGCTCTTGGGAGAAATGGTTGCCTCTCGCTGAATTCTCTTACAACAACAGTTATCAAGAGAGCATCAAGATGGCTCCTTTTGAAGCTTTATATGGTCGCAAGTGTAGAACTCCTTTGAACTGGGTGGAACCAGGAGAGAGAAGGCTCTATGGTATTGATTTTGTAAAGGAAGCCGAAGAGCAAGTCCGTGCAATACAGAAAAATATAGCAGCCGCTCAGGCTAGACAAAAGAGTTATGCAGATAAGGGAAGGAAACCTATTGAGTTTGAAGTAGGTGACCATGTCTATCTGAAGGTGTCCCCTATGAGAGGAGTAAAGCGTTTGGGGATCAAAAGGAAGCTTGAGCCTCGATACGTTGGGCCCTATCGGATCATCAAGAAAAGTGGAAGAGTAGCTTATAAGCTTAGTTTACCTCATGAATTAGGAGCTATCTTTCCAGTCTTCCATGTTTCTCAACTGAAGAAATGTCTCCGTCTTCCTAAGGAAAGAGTAGAAGTGAGACGCATCAAATTGAAATCTGATCTTTCGTACGAGAAGAAACCGATATATGTTCTGGGTACTCTGGAAAGGGTAACTCGAAATCAAGTAGTCAAATTATACAAGGTGGTTTGGAGTAATCACGGTGAACGTGATGCAACTTGGGAAAGAGAGGATTATTTAAAGGACAACTATTCTGCTTTCTTTGAAAAATGGTACGACTTTCAAATCTCGGGACGAGATTTTTTTAAGGGGGAGGGCTGTAACACCCCAGGTGTTTGCCTTGCATTTTAGCATCATTTGAGCATGGTCATAGCATGGCATTACCATAAGCATCATCATTTCATGTGCATTGTTCTTGAAACATGACCTTGCAACAGTTGCAACATCCATGATTGAATGCATGTGTAGGTATATGTTTGTTTATTAATGCTAGCTTATGTGTGTACAACACTTGTGGTAGTGTGATGTGTGACACAACACCTTGAAACATGATCGTGAAAACACATGCAACATGCCTAGTTAAACCATGCAACACATGCATGCAACATAATGTTGCATTAGCTTGATTGGTGATGTTTCAATGCACTTTGATGTGACTTTTGCTCATATGAGATGCTATTGGGTAAATTGTTGCTTGGAAATATTTTATCATGTTAGTTAAGCAATTTGACCTAGGGTTTATGTTTATGCCATGCCCTAATTCCATTTTGACTCATGCTTTGACTAGTTGACCTTAGGACCTTCTTTGTTT
The DNA here is from genome assembly GCA_038087645.1 of Saccharum hybrid cultivar R570. NCBI lineage: Eukaryota > Viridiplantae > Streptophyta > Magnoliopsida > Poales > Poaceae > Saccharum > Saccharum hybrid cultivar. The sequence goes on along the minus strand of JAQSUU010000297.1, from coordinate 7,494,548 downwards.
GACCTTTTAGAAAGTCTAACCTAGAGCCTTTGCATGTGAGAGCAACCTTAACAAAGTTTATGCCAAATTTCATGAGGAACAAAAGTTGTTTTTGGGGTCATCTCATGAAAAAGCTTGGATCATGCCCAAACATGGCCCACATGTGGGAATGGAAGGCTGTTTACACACTTAGAATTTTTCTAAGTCCTAGAACTGCTTTTCAGTTTCCAAGTACCCATCTTTGGGAGCTTGTAGTTTGAAAACTAGACCAAACCGGCTCTAACCCATATTGACACTTTTGTAGCACTCACTTAGCTCTACCATATTATCAATAACACCATCACCTAGTTCTCAAGGGTTTAGGAGATAGAGTGCTTAGAGAATCGGGTTTCAGTCATGGTGTAACTAAAACTCCATTTCAGTTTTCATGTGCCTCACTTTAGGGCACTGTATCTCACTAACGAAGCCGAACCAGTCCATGATGTTTTGACAAACTTGTAGTACTCACATAGGTCTACAAGTTTGCTAATTAGAGATTTCACTAACTCGAGCTCATTTGTGAGTTAATCGACACCAAAATCACACTGTCAGTCAATCCTCTCGGGTTCCATTTCAGAGGTTCAGACAGCGACGCTGTCGTGGCGACCGAGCTCAGAGCGGCACTGCCGCGTGGCGTTCACGCTCTGCCGGTGCCTCCACGTCGTGAGTGTGTGCACAAATGTGAAGACCGAGTCGACCCCTCGCCCCTCATCTCGCTCGCCATTCCTTTCCCTCTCTGCTGTCTCCACCGCAGCGGAAAAACTCCGCACCATCACCACCGCGAGCTTCGGTGAGCTCGTGTGCGAGCGCCACTGTACCGCCAGCCACAAAAACCCGCCCATAGCTTCGCCATCATCCCCTCTACCCTGTTCGCCCTCTTGTTGTGTCTTTCGGCCAAAGGTGAGGGCATATTGCCTAATCCGCTGCCGCCGCCATGACTCGACCTCGCCGGAGATCGAGCTCACCGTGGCCGGAGTACTTAGAGGCTCCCTTTTTCTCTATTTTCTTCGCAATTGGCTTCACCTTGACACCGAGAAGCTCGTACCGAGCTTAGGTGGGACTGTGCGAGCTCGCCGTTGCCGGATTTTCGCCGTGACCTCGCCGCCGTCCGCGGTGCACATCACTACCGTAGGTAGACGCTGGTAGAAGCCAAACCCGAGGCATCCTTGGGTGTGTCTCATTGTGGCGAGCACGACGATGCCTTTAGCACCGTCGGAGCTATCGCCGTCGGCGAGCAAACGCCGGCCACGGCCGCTCCCCTGCTCTGCTCTCTATGGCAGGCGGGACCCGCGTGTCGGCGCCTCCCTCCTCTGCCTTGGCTCGATTGAGCCAGCGAGCTGGGCCGAGCAGCGTGAGTGGGCCGCGCAGTCACGTGCGGGCACACGCGCACGCCTCTGGGCCGCGGTAATCTCCCGGGCCGGCCCAGTAGGCCGTTAGGATTTCCAGAAATTGGTTTTCTTTTTATTCTTTTTCACAGAACTATGTATAGATTCAAAAATATGTATCTCATGATTAATAGATCCAAATGTTATGGTTCCAATTTTGTTGGTTTCCTAGTAATGTCTAGTTTATTATAAAAATATAATGTGTTCCATGTTTTATGATGAAATGAATAGTCATTATTTATCTCTTTTATTCTTATGAAAAAAAGGAGAAAATGATATCTTTTTCTATGAAGCTCCAAATGATATGAAATTTTTATAGTGAATTGCTCATATCATGAATAGCTTATGGTTAAATTTTCATGCAATTTAGATGTGATTTGGTGGAGTTATGTAATTATCTTGTTTGCTTGGATGGATTTTGTATGAATATTCATAATTTTTCTATAGATCCAATAAGGGTAAAACTTGGTGAGTGTCTTTCTTATGTTTGAAAGACGCTAGGAAAAATATGAAATCTATTGTTTGATGCTTTTCATTAGGGTTTCCTATTTATGCTAGAAATAGACTTGTCATCTGTTATTTTTGATATATCAAGTTTTGCTCATCCAATTGATTGGAAATTTTTTTGGTAGCCTATGTGAAGCATGAGGTAGCTACTGTAATTTTTGTAGATTTTTATATATAGTTTTACTGTAGGTTGCTTTAATCACCTAATTAACTAAATAAATTATAAAAGAATATTAAATGATATATTTAGAAGTTGGCACTATACTTTCTGATGTTCCTTTGACATGCAAAACAAGTTGGTAAACTTGGTTTGGTCCAATTGTGCTTTTGATTCGTCACTAAATATTTAAGTTAGTGATTCTGTCATTTCTAGACAGATTTGCTAGTTAAGAGAATTAACCTATGATAATGATGTTTTCATGCTTGGTGATCTATAGCAAAGTTGTTGAGGATTTCATGAACTAGTTGCTGGTAAATTTTTGTAGCAAGTGAACTTATAGTTTAGAAATGACAGCTGTCCCAAGCTGGGTCAGTTCTGGAAGTGCTCTCTGTCTTTTAGAACAGATTTTTATACATGTGCTATTTCAACTTGGTAAATGATGAAATCATGCTTAGATGATTATAAATGAAATATAGACAATTTCATAAGCTTGAAGTGATTTGAGTAGAGCACCACATGACTTGATTTTGTGCTCATGATGTTGCAATATCATTACATTCATCTTCACATCATTCATGCATGTTCATAAATCATCATGTCATCGGTGCATACATAAGATTCATTGGATGCATATTCATGCAATAGGTGTGCCGAGAATCGTGTTACGAGCAAAGTCTCGCTGGACGTGGAACCTGAAGTTGGAGTCCGTTCTGGAGCCGGAGGTCCAGTCCGACGACACCGGAAAAGACGTGGAAACTGTTCTTGAAGCTGACCCTTGATCTATCTTCTTTCGGTTAAGGCAAGCCCCGGAGCATTATAAACCTCCTACTTTCAAAGCAATTATCTATATATACATGTTATATGTATTGTTGCATTACGTGATAGGAGTTGGTTGGAAACCCTTGCTGCACTGATAACACTCCTTGTCCAGCAATTCGAACCTTAAATCCTATGTAGACAGGATCGTATCTATGCTTAGCCCTGCTAAATTAGACCGGTAGAAGTCGGGTGATTTTCTGTCACCTGCGAGATATAGGGCTTTGTCAGGTCACGGTTGGCTATATTTGCTATTGTGGAAATGAACCATGTGTAATAAAATGAAATGAGACCGGGCGGGATGATGATAGTGAAACAACAAGGCATGGAGGTCTTGGATGTGGATCTATCCCCGTCTGTGTCGATTAAGGACCGAGACCTGGAGCCTTCTATGTCATTTTAAACGCATGCCTGACATTTAGTTGGCCGGCCTGAGGTTGCCGACCGTGAAGCCTAGTAGCTCAACTTAGGCTGCGAAGTCGAAAAGTGAAAGTCACCTCAGAAGGGAGCCAGAGGGTCCAAGGGCAGGTGAGTTAAAAGTCCTAAGCATCCTGGCTACTGGAATCCACGAGAACGCGGCGCTGTTCGGGCCCACCCTGAGTTGTACCAAAGGTTATCTACGGCTGCCTTTAGCGGGGTTTGCTGGGTGAGTGTCAGGAATACCCCCCTCAGCTGAGTTAGAATCGATTCGAGTCACCGTCTCTCCCGGATAGTGAGAAACTTGACTGGTTATCTCCAGCGTAGATACACTAATTATTAATGATGGTTCGGAATTGATGATAATGATGATGATGGCCTTATTATACCTGTTATGGTTAATATTGTTTGCTCCTAATGAAGTGATTGCTTTAGTATAGGTGCTAATCTAGATGACAGGTTAATAATTATTAACTTGATGCTTAAGCATTAATGATTACTTATCTGTAATAAACTTTTCTACAAATGAGTCAAGCTAGCCCACCTTAAAGCCTTGCATACTGCTTGGTGTCACCGTTGTTTCTGGTTTTTGTCGGGTAAGTCTAGCTGAGTACCTTCTCGTACTCAGGGTTTATTCCCACCTGTTGCAGGTAGCAGATTCGTACTTGTTGCTGCAAGTATTGTCTTCGCCATGTGGGTGTGAAGACTAGACCATATGGGCATGGTCTCTGTAGTATCTCTTCTGGTATGCTTTTGCAGGATGTGACTATGTACTGGCAGTATTTGATTTTAAATGGTTTCAGAAATTATGTTTCTTCCGCTAATCTTTATTTTAGTTTTGTAATAAATTTATTTGTACTCCGATGTATGAGAGCTACTTACGAACTATTATAACAAGTGTTGTGTTATGTTGAATCACTATGATCTTGGTTGCTCTCGGTTTGGTTTGAAATCCCTCGTGATTTCGTGGACTACCGGAGTTATATGGGCTCAAGTTTGAGAATTTGATCGTTTCGGCGATTGTTTTTGAACTTGTGCTCTTATAATTTGGACGGTTCCGTTACAGCTCAAGCCTTGCTCCTCTACTAATTCTACTACTAACTTGAGCTAAAGAGTGAGGAGTGGAGAGGTGGAGTGTGGTAGCTCCAAGTGATGGTGTGTGTGTAGTGTGAGGCACCCCGCATCGCCAGCCTCCACATTGATCACTGTCGGCCCGAGGGGCGCCAGGGGGGCGCGGCCGCGCCCAGGGCACACGCACGCCTGGGGTGGCCCCCTCCTCAGCCTCCGCTTCACGCTGCCGCCTCTCCTTTAGGCTTGGATCAGCGTGGGTAGGTGGGTTGGCCCAGGTTTGGCTCTGGTTGGGCTCCTTCCTCCTTTTGTCCCCTTTACGCTTTCCAGAAAGCGCCTTCTTTCCTATGTTTCACTTGTTTCCAGCGCCTGTTTCTACATTCACATCAGTTCTACCGGTACAAGTAGAAATAGGTCAGAAGCATATGTATATGTGTATTGATGTGTATTTTCCTCCTTTTTGGGCTTATGTTGGCAGGATAAATCTATCGATAACGACCCATGAGCTTAACCACCCTGTTGTGGTCTTCGATGAGGATGGATTTCAAACGCTTCACAGCTTCTTTTAGGGGAGAGATTCTTGTGTGGTGTTTTATGATCATGTCCAGTCGGTGAGCGTTATGTGGTGATCAAGAAGCAATCTTTTGGAGCTACGAACCAGCAGAAGATTCATCATAACAAACTCATCAAGATCAATGGTATCCTCAATGTGGAAAGTGTCCTCACCCAACCGATACTGATCATATGCTAGGTAAGAAAAAACCGTTGCAGTAAGTTTTAATATAGTAAGAATTTGAACAAACAATCCATAACTGTTGACAACAAATGAAAAAAGCAAAATAGCAGATGCACTGTTGACTGTTGCCATTGGGAATGGGCAGGGGCAGTTGGACTTCGATATCCATTTCACAACTTCTTTCAGGGGAGAGAAGGATCTAAGCTAGTTGGAAAAGGAGCTCGCATTGTAAACTTCGATAGAAGTTCTTGATAATTCTTTCTAATTCCGGTTCCAGCATATCTAACCAGCGCTTCGGGATGGTGACCGGTCATTTCTATCTATGTTATTTATCGTTGTGATGTTGTGTTAAACTTTCTAGCTAGTGTATGACTAAGATACTGTGTTTTTCAATATTCTAGCGTTTTTAAATACTCTGGACATGATAAATCCCTGGTGAAGTTAATAATTTTAATATTTTGTAGCACCTCTAGAATTTTCATCCACTATGATAATTTTAACTAAAAAATCAAACCCTTTCTATGTTGAATTTCCTTCGTGTGCAATGAATTTTATTATTTTTCTTGAAATTATTTTGATTTATACAAAAGGAAGAGAGCCTCCACTGAATGGGTATATGGTGGAAGGTGTTTGGGTGGGAAGCTAAAGGCAGTGGATGTGGGTGTTAAGAATAATGAAGATTGAGTTGGATGGTTGTATTAAGGCCCAATGTCTACTATATATATACAATACATGAGAGATAAAAAGAGATGAACCCTAGAGTAGCATATTACACTAATACCCTTGACTATTATACCTTAACATCCACTCTCAAATGCAACGCCATTGCATTTGCAGAGTTGGCACTATGCACTTGGCTTGAAAAATAAAAGAGACTAATACATCCAAAACCAAAAATCGAAGATGTCGTCAAAGCGTGCAACTCTTGAACAATGTCGATGTAGAAAATGACCTTCTTCACAAGAGAGTACTACCTTCACAATTCGTACTTCAGCAAATAGCTCAATCTTCACAAACAATACTTCAACTATTTAGCTATGAACCTTGCTTGGGAGACTTTGAACTCGATAACAATAGAGAGATGTGTCAAATTAAACCAAAGTTATCACTGTTGCAAGATGGCACACAATAGGATAGAATGGTGATGAGGACAAATAAACAACCACTAATCATAATGTGTAGCAAAATGGCTATGAAATAGATCAAGAGGGCAGAGTCGCATCAATGATGATGATGATTAGCTAAATTGACAGGACTCAACTAACCACAGAAGAAAAAAGAATTAGTTGATTTAACAATAAATTTGTGGACACACACGACTTTGACAAACTGTGGGTGTGTGGAACTAGGCTTCGATGGATGGTGACAAGAGTCGAGCATAGGGGTATGTCAAGTCCCAAGGAGAAGGGCTCCCGACCAATCCCTTAGGATCGCTCGAGGGCTATACCCATCAGGTATGCTCTCGCGCACCCTCTGGTTAGAGTCAAGCGGAGCCCGAGCACGCTTATGGCCTCTACTCGGGGATCAGGGGCTCGCCAAAGCCCGAGGCTCCCGACTGACGGCAGCCCGTGCCTGACTCTAGCACTGCACCGACCTGAACTAGTGCCTGGGCCAGCAACAGATGCCCCAAGTGACGGCCAACCTGTCGGGCATTCGAGGCCTCCGACAAGTACAGAGATTCCACGGCGCCAGGCCATTCAACGGGCGCGAGGTGTTGTCTGCCACTCCCTGGACAAGGTCACGTAGATGGCATGACACAACAAGACAAGCAACTTCACCCTCCAGGGGTGCGAGGCCCCAGGGCCCACTCGTCATCCCCTAAGCTGGGCCGCCTTCATCGCTAAAGAACATCTCACTGCTAGACATAGGGCCTTGATAGCCCGAACCAGGATAAACCGCCGTGTCTTTGGTGTTTTTGAGTTTCCGAGCCACTGGAGACCCACACTTCCAACATCCGACAAACAACAACGATGCTTGTTGCGGTTACGAACCCGCGGCAGATGGTCATGGATTGATGGATACAAATGCAATTGATGCAAGGAAAGTTAAGAATTGGGCATGAACAACTAAAACAACAGAAGCAATGGACGAACGAGCATACATCATCTATCTTGGATGGGTGGATCAACGAGGTGATGATGTCTGAGGAAGATCAGAGTGGAAGGAGTGACCACACCTAATCGATTGGCGGCCAAAGCCATCTACGATAGGTGGAGAAGGGACCAATGGACACAGATAGATAGAAGAGATTGGGTGCAGAGCATCGTAAACGGACAACTAGAGACAAGGCAACAAGGCCACGAGAAGTCCGCATGACAGTCGGGTGGGCGGATGCAGACATGCGAAAGAGGTCGGGTATGGACCGTCGTGGATGATTGTCTGGTGATGAGGCAGCAAGATTGCAAGAGATCAACACAATGACGAAAGACCCATTATGGGTTTTGTTAATTGAATGACAACATTAGTGGACTAACATGCTTGGGGTGAGATGAAATCTTAGGTTTAGCTCACCAGCAAGGATTGAGCCACATGGAGCCATAGACTGGAGATGGCATGAAGCATGTGTTGCAAAGGCTCAACATTTGAAGAGTGAAGATGATGGATCATGGAAAGCTTAGGATGAAAGCAAAGCACAAAGCAAAGGTATAATATAGGGTTTGCTTTCATTGGCATTGGTGATAAGAAAAATTGAATGGCTGGATTTAGGAATTAGGAGAGATAGGTTGTACTATAAAGAGGGGGAAAGCTTTCTACTAATACGGTGATCTAGTGCCACTAGGTAAGATCTAACAATGCATTTACACTGTGGCATGGTGAGATGCAAAGAGAAAACCTTTGGAACTGTTTTGAAAATGCTAACTCAGTACTAAACACCTGTGGGAGTTAGCCATTTGAAGACATTTGAAATTTGTAGCTAGGTGGAGTATTTTGACGGTCACTGGAACTCTCAAGTGAAGGCTTACCAAAATGTATGCGTAGATGCAATCTATATATTGCTTTTTGGGCACATCACCAATAACTATCACAGTCATTGAGGCTGCAAGCTTACCAAAATGTATTCTACAATGGCACTACCGAGGTCAGTGAGGCTAGAGGCTTACCAGAATTTATATGCCCTTGCAGCCCGGAGCCTATGATATGGTTATGAGATGAAGTTTAAAAGACCATTATACTAGACCATCCCCTAATATTTTTGGTTGCCACATGGGTAATTGGCTCGGTTAATAGTATCTACGAAGGGCATGTATATATGATCATAGCCTCACGCTCGAGACTCTCTCCATTTCCCGTTAGAGAGATTAGGTAAGCACTTTTAGAGCTCTTATCACAAATACAGGTTCATCTAAGCTTGTCTTATGTTAAAAATTAACTCGATCATTAACTGCTAAAGATTTATATTCATTAATATTATAATATTCATTATAAAAAAATCAATTTGAAGGGACTTTCAGTAAACTCAAATTGATGCCCATCTGGAAGGCAAAAGCCGAACCGAAAGTCAGGTTCTTTGCGTGGACTTTGCTGCACAAAAAGATACTGACAGCCAATAATCTAATCAAGAGGAATTGGCCAAATGACCCAATATGTAAGCTATGTGGAAATGATCCGGAGACCCCCACTCATTTATGCAAGGATTGCAGCTTCTCCAAGGATGTTTGGTCACATCTCAAGTCTTGGATGGGATTAGCTTTGCTCGATACAGTCAATTCAAATGGTTCCTTGCATAGCTACTGGCGCAAATGCAGAATGAAGATCGTTAGCACGCTCAGAAGAAAGTTTGATGGTCTCATTAGCAACTACTGGTGGAATATATGGAAAGAGTGGAACAGACGAACCTTCCAAAATGTCAGCCTGCAGCCAAGGGAGGTGGCTTTTCTTTGCAAAGAAGAGTTTGATCAATATGCCTTGGCAAAAACTTCAGTAGTAGCTCCGTTTCTTTAAATGTTCGTCTAGCTTTGCTTTCGGCTTGTTTTTCTTTGCTCCTTCTAGGAATCTGTTCTTTTTTTTTGGGTCTAACAGGTGTTTCAGGTCTTAGTGGTGCTAGACCGGGGTCTCTAGCGTGAGTGGTCTTCTCTTCTTTTTCTGTTTCTAGTGGCTGTACAGAGGGGTAGTGGAGTCTGGTGACTCTTGTATTTCTCTTTTGTTTTTCCTTTTTATCGTCTAATAAAAATCCAGCCAAAGCTTTTGGCTGCCTTTCAAAAAAAAATTATAAAAAAATTGTACTGCTTCATTTTTTATTTACTATGGCATATCAAACTGTGTGGTATTGGTTGGTCCAAACTGCTAAAACTTGAATTGGCTGAGTACCATTATAAAATGGTGGATGATTTGTTGTTGGACACTGTGGTTAGGTTTCTGTGGTGGAACCGTTTATCTACGTTCAAGTCCTCCACTACACAGATGTTCGTATTTTCCTTGATTTACTTTAGGATTTAGTGATGTTGTTCTTATAGTGGAGGCAATGTGCCCATCAATAACGAGGCGCGTGTGCTCGTCGATAGTGATATGTTTGCGGTGACTTCGTTAATCTCGAGAATTACTGGTCCAACTCGGTTCTTCAAAGGTGCTCATAGGGGTAAAACGTGTGTTCGGTGAGTGTACGCTCGTGTATATAAGCGGCAGCATCTAGATTAATTAAAAGACATTAAAATATTAATTTCTTTGATTTGAGGGGAAAAAAGGCATGTCATGAAAAGTCCATATTGCCCTCCATTGAAGTGGGTTCAATATGTGAGCTCACTCTTCTTTGTAATTTCTGCCTCCTTCCTCTCGTCCGTGTAGGTACACATGAGGACGGCTATTGATGGTGGCTACAGTGGACACCATGAGGTTGGTGACCTGTTCGCATCGCTGAAAAGCCATGCCTGAAAGTACTGTTCGCTGATTTGTTGTGAAAGAAAAATACTATTCCGGCTGAAAAAACAAGCTAAAAAATACGAATTATAAGACAAACGAACAGTGACAGCGGTCGTTGACAGAACGCCTATGATGACGATGGCTACCATGGTCGCCGCGAGGGTGACAACTATGTTAGTGGCGGCGACCATCAAGAGGTCGCCTAACAGACACCGTGACACGCCGTGATTTTCGATGAACGAACTGTGTGCTTTAGCCCTCGGAAGCCTCCCATTCGTCTGCACCATCAGTCTGGCTGCCGTTCCCCCTTCCCTGCTGCTGGTGGTTCCCCTCCCCAAATCCAAGTCTTGGATTCGTCCTGCTTCACTCGAGCCAACAAAGTGCATCGTTTTGACTGATTTCTACGCTGTTCCGCGCCACGCCGCGAAGTGCTCCCCTGACACGAGCCGGTGGTGCAGAGCAGGTGACGGGCTCACTGCACCAGGGCGCCTAGGCCCGCTTGCTGTCCTCGCACGAGCGCCCGGTGACCGCGCGGTTGCGCCGCAGGCTCAGCGCGTCCGTTAATCTTAATTTGCAATTTTACATGTTCAGAGTGTGCATCCTGAGCGTCTCCAAAAGAATTTGAGTTTGGTTTGAATGATTTGAGATTTTGTGTCAAATAAAAGCATTATTTTTCACATATATGCCTTGTGAAGGAACTTTAGATTTCACCATAGCACATATGCAATTAAATTACATGATAAAATACTACTTTCATGAAATTACATGTTTTGGGACTAAATAGCTTAGCCGAAGCTTTTAAAATAGTCTTTCGGGCAAAATTTTTTTTAAAAAGTCATTTTTCATAGCGGTATATACCGATAGAAAAATGCCGACAGACCTAAAGCATGAAGAAAAAAATAGCCTATCGGTATATTGACAAAAACCATTTCCTTATCGGTTCTTTGTCGATAGAGAAATTCCCGGCCGTTAGGTCTGTGTCGAACAAATACGAATGCGTTTTGACTGTTAAGAAAATGTGTTTCCCTATCGCTTGTGAAGGCAATGTTGTGCTTGCAGTTTTCGGCTGGTGGCTGGGAAGCAGCAGGTTGTGGGCTCTCGCTCTATTGTTGGACGGAGTTGGGTAGCGACGGCGGCGCAGGCAGTGGCGTGCTTGTGGATGTCACGTTCTGTGGAGTGAACTGATCGATCGCTTGGAGCCGGCGCGCTTGGGATGGGCCAACAGAGCATCCCGAGTTGTGTGGTAAGCTAGTGGTGGCTAGGGAGATTTCCGAGGGCATTGCCGCCGTTGCCGTCGCGAAACTAGGCGAAGAGGAGGCATCATCATGTGCATGTACCATGGCACTGGTGCTGGTGGTGCTGACGTCTTCGTGCTCGACATGCGGAAGGCGAAAACCTGTTCGTGGAGGACATGACATGAGGGCATGACTGGTTTGATTGACACCAGGATGCTGGAGATTTGTCAGGCGAAAATTCCTTTGGAAGTTCAAATATTTCTTTGGATGGCTTGGCATGATAGGGTGAAGACTGCTCAACAACTAAGAAAGAGAAAATGGGATGGATCCAAACAGTGTAAATATTGTGGAAAAGAAGAAACAATTGATCATTTGCTTTTTCAGTGCCCTGCAGCTATGGTAACTTGGTGCTGGGTGAGAGATAGTCTAAGCTGGCCAAGAATACCAACCCCTATTACTTCCTTTCAGGATATCTGTGTTGAGGTTGCTGCTAGCTATAGTAGTGAGTTTATGTGGTGGATTGTAGCAGCAGTAGGGTGGGCACTGTGGAAATCGAGAAATGATTTAGTGTTTTCAAATACCATTGACAAATCTCCAAAACAGGTGGCTTACAGAGTGTTTGGTTTCTTAAAGCAGTGGCTCAAGCTATCGAAGGAGGACGCCCGCAGCAAAGATGGAGGCAACGCTGATGAAGATGAAGGAAGGGCTACCAACCTGGTGACTTGCGTCTTCTGATGAACAAGAATGCCCCTGAAGCTGTTTCCTGTCCCTAGCTTTTTGGCTTTCCTAGTTCATGTATAGGTTGCTGTTGATCTGGTGTTGTTCGTTTTACTTCCTTTAAGTTTCTCCACTCGATGGTTTAGTGGGTTGCTCTTGAGGACGTTGCTACGTTTAGTAGTCTGTGCCGGAACTTGTAAGCTGGTAGCCCCAACAGTTACCTTCCTAAGCTTTCAATATAAGCTGGGCCAATGGGCCTTTGGTCTAAAAAAAAATGAGGCATATAAATGGAAGACTCTTGAAAGACAAGCTTTACCTCTACAGAATGAATGCCAAGGAAATAGTATCTGTAAACCGCTGCAATCAAAATGTACCCTCCAAGAAGGCACAAAATTCTGCAGAAAAATTAGATATTAATCAAGCTGAGAACTGCTAAAAGAAAAAAGTGTGAACTTTAGCCAACCTAACAAAAATACTATCAGCTCATTAGACCACACAGCTGAGCTAAAGTGATATAAAGTTTAGCCCTTAATTTTATCTAACTAAACTTTAGACCATGGATCCAAACAGGTCCTAAGCTAGTCCTTGGCATGACAATTTTTCAAAGAGACAAATATTATTTAATAAAAGACTGTCACCTAGCACATGAATAAGCTAATTGCAAAGATGAAGTGAAGTATCACTTATAATGCGCCAATCTTCTAGTGATAAAACGCATCCTTCGTCAAATCTTACCAAATACAGCTAGTGAAGTTGCTATTGAAACAGTGTCCATAAAAACAATACACACACAAAATAGCAAATGAGAAGTAAATAAATTGTGCAGTATAATATAAATCCTATTTATAATACAATCAGGAAAGGCTGAGACAAAATATAGTTCCAGATAAAGCAATGCAACAACGGATGATGCTTTGCTCATTCACCGCGAGCATGGAAATTAAATGCTGAAGTACAGGCATGAGTGCCAAATGGGAAATTAAATGCTGAAGTACAGGCATGAGTGCCAAGTGGGCAAATGACCTGTAATGGAAATCCTAGAGAAAACCTGGACATCTTGCGTTTAACTGATGGAATAGCTAGACCAAGGGAGTATACCTCACAATTAAGTCTCACCCCCTCCAGAAAGAATCTGTTTTAGGAAATTCAAGGGTCTATCTTCAGTCATTAACCAGCTTGTCATATTAGATTTTGTAAATTTAGAAACTATGCTTGCGTATGCGATACATGATCAGACAGAAAGGAGTATCCTATCTTAACCAACCTGGAACCAGAGTACGGAATCATTCACAGCCACCTTGTAAACCTGAAACAAAAGATGGATATCGTTATGGGACACACTCAACATAGGTATAATAAACACAACACATGCGATTCACTAGAACAAACATTACTAACACATGAGAATGCAGCTAATCGAGCTGATTGATTTCAAATCTGCCAAGGCGCGCTCCTAAAGGATGTCCTAGCCGCCCAATGGGTTTGGAGGTCTTAAGTTCAACTTTCAGCAAGTAAGACGATCAGGCCACTTGCTTTTCAAAAGCCAAACAGGCCACAAATGGACATATCTATTGAGTGTTGAGACTTGAGACACCCTTTTCTGATACCGAGAGAAATTTCATATACTGATCGGTCGTTCTACATAACAAAAGCAGTACGCGGGTCCTTCAGCAACAACGAAGCTCAGGACTCAGGACGAGCATTTCGAGAAACACGAGAAGGGCGGCTCCACGACCATCTACCACTAGGCAGGAGGAGGACCTGAGAAGTAACCGCGAGGCGCGAGGAGGCGGGCCTCACCCCCTCCAGAAATGAAGTCGCGGCAATCCCCATCCCGATGGACGCAGGGAAGCACTGATTGGTACACTGGTCTTATATAGTAGTTCGTCATGGGTACCTACGTCACGTACCCGTCCTCGCTGAGCACGCATGGCGGTGCGCCGGCGTCGGCGCTGCAGGTGGCCGCGAGGAGGAGGAGAAGGAGAAACGGCGGCAGGCGGGGAGTCACGAGGCTCAAGCGTCGGGACTCCGAGACCCGACGATTCCTTGGCCTCGGCGGCTCGGCCGACTGCGGCAGCGTCCTGCGTCCCCATCCGTCCTGCGGCGCGTCCCGATCCCGCACCGCTCACGTGGTGGTGCTTTCTGCCGCGGCCTGTGTCGCAGACATGCGGTGTGGTACGCGGCTGCGAATTCGGTGACCACGGACGGTCGGACGGACGGAGGAATGGCAACCCACACACAAGGCCCAGAACTGAATCGTCAGAGCATTTGCACTATTTGAGTTTCAATGCAAATTCAAGGAACAAGTTGGGACGCGCGAGCGCGACCTGATGTTTTTCTTAAAAAAAACGATATACCAAGTTCAAGGAAAACATTCTGATGTTTTTCTTATATATCGCTGGTATTATTTATCTCGGCAAAGCCAAATTTTCTCGAGACAGTTTATTTGGTGTAGCATGTACAAAGCCAGCAAGATTGGACGTGGAAACGAACCACATCCTGATACCACCATCTAACGGTGCATCGAGCTCTTCCTACCCGCCACGGCCGCTCTGCCCACCGCCGTCGGCGTTGTCGTCGTCGTCCGCGTCGCAGTACCCCTTGAGCATGTCCCCTTCCTGCGGGGTGAAACCGATGATGGACAGCATGGAGTCGGCGGCCCAGCAGCTCTGCTCGATGACACGGATGGCTCAGCAGCACCCAGGCCCCAGGAACGCCTCGCCCTTGATGAAGAGGATGATGATCTCACCAGTGCACGACTTGACCTCCACCAGCGCCTCCCAGCACTGCTGCGCCTCCACACCCTCCAGCCGCTCCGCCAGTGCAGGCAGGCCCTGAACCGAGGGCGATGTCGATGGGGCAAAAGCCGTCGGCGCCTAGTGCGCGGCCGTCGACGCGGCGAACAGCGCTAGACAGACGAGCGCGACCAGGGACAGGCAGGAGAATGCCATGGATGGTGATGGTGACATGTGCTCGAGTAAGACTAAAACTTAGGACGATGAATGAAGTTTAAGATTTGGGCTAATTAATTTGTAGCTAAGGCTCGCGGCTCTACTTATATAAGGTGCGGGCAGTAACTGCAGGCAAGCCAAGAGTCAAGCTGAGTTCCAAAATATGTAAAGTCATGTTTTTTAATTTCTCCCTAATGGAAAAAAAGTGGACAATAAATTATATTATCTCTAGCACTGCCGCACTAATGTAAAATTCCATCGTGCCATGGAGCCACGGCGGCAATCCCCATCTCGATGGTCGCAGGGGAGCACAGCTTTTACACTGGGTCTTTCTATTCCTGTGTACCCAGCGCCCGAGCGTTTTTCACTTTGGCCGTAATCGGAGGCGGAATGGAATATCAAACAGCCTGGTGATTACTCCACAACCTAGTATGCTCCACCAGGCGCATGCTGCATGCATGCATGAGCCAAAACTACCAAGCGTCGCTGCATGCATACGCTAGCTGATTACTTGATTCGTTCTTTGCGGCTGGGATGAGCGGATGACTTGTGACTGGCGGCTGGTTGCTAATCACGATGCAGTTAATTGCACAGAGATGGCCACACAAGTCTTGCATACTTTTTTTAGGCTGGGAGATTGCATGGATAAGGCACCAGGAATGACTTTCTATAGAACGAGTAAACAAGAGGCTCGGTGAAATCACCAATTAGCTACTATACCTTTGTAAGAAAAACAATTCTAAGTCTGACCAAAGTTAAGCTATCTTAACTATATTTTATAAGAAATAGTATCAACATGTATGATTTTAAAGAAGTATACTATAAAAACATATATTCCTATGAATCTAATGATATATACAGAGAATAATAAACATTGGAGCAAAATTCACTAGTTGTCTCTAAGTTTCCACATTGGTGTCATCTAGGTCCCTAAATCTCAATTTGTGATATTTGAGTCCCTAAATTTGTATTGCGGTGTCACTCGAGTCCCCAACTCTCGTTCCCCAAACTTGTACGACAGAGTCATCTAGGTCCCCGAACTTGCATGTCAGTACACAGATGACGCTAACAGGGTATGCTAATTGTGTGTTGTTCTGCAAGTTCGGGGACCTAGTGACACTATTGTACAGGTTCAAAGATTCAAATATCAAAATTTAAGGGTTAGGGACCAAAGTAACACCACAGTACAAGTTTACATACTCAAATATAAAAAAGAGTTAGGGACCTAAATGATATCATTGTACAAGTTTTAAGGGTCGTTATGTGGATTTAACTCCAAATATTGATATATGTATATATAAATTTGGTCGAACTTTAGATTATTTGATCTAGCGCTATTGTAGAATTGAATCTTCTCGGACGGAGGGAGCAAGTGTGAAGAATTTTCATGAAGAGAGAGTAAGTGTGAAAAGAATAATCATGAATAACCATGTGTAGACCAATAAGTCAACACATTTTGTTGGATGGTAACGTGCCACGAAGATGTGGCGTGTAATGGCCTAGCTTTCAGTACACTAGAGAGGGTCTGAGCGTCCATGTAAAACTTTATTGACCCCTAGGGCGCTGCTAAGGCATGTTGTAACAAATATTTTCTCTATCTTAATACAAAGACACATAAACCTTTTACATGATCGAGAAAAAAAATATGCTGAGGCCGATGTGTTCTGGATGCTTGGCATTTGGCTCACAAGCGAGGCCAGGAGGAATCCATGCTCCAAAAAGCTATGTGTTTGTACTTTGTACTGGTAATGCTTGGCTTGACCAATAGAAAACCAGGGTGACTTTAGAGCTACTTCGCTCGAATCACCCTCTGCTAGAAAACCCTCCGTGGGAAAGCCAATGCTCCAGAATACCCACCTATGCTAGAAAACCGAAATGAATGGATACCTGTCCTCCAAGAGAAAAAAATGGACAATCAAATGAAAACCAATCATCAAGTCACTCTGTGAAAACCAGCCGGAGGGACGTTTGTACGTTGCACGTATGCGAAAATGGAGACCCTTTAGAGATCCATGATGAAAAACAATAGCTCTTCACCGGTGAAGATGTTTTGCTAGCTATAGCTTGCGTCGACACGATATGAAGAGCAAAAACCAAGCTGGAGTATTTTGGAGATGAATACCGGTTGCATTGAGAAGATGAGAACATGTTCCGGTATGTGAAGATGAAAATCATGTCGCTTTGTTGTAGCCGAGCTTGAGCCTTGTATATTCTCAAAATAATGGAGCAATTTGAAGAGCCTTTAGAGAAAAGAGAGAAACATTGCCGGAAAAATGAATTCATCTTGAGTCCGAGACTTCCATTTGAATTGAATATTCCTGAAATGAATAATCATCTGCAAGAATGCCAATAGCTGATTTGATGTAGCTTTGTAGCCCTGAATGTTCTAGCAATCCCCGTACTCGTTAACCCACATAGACATTACACCTCCCTTGGCCCCAAATCAAAGTAGCCTAGCCCAAATAACTAGAAAACCTAAGTATTAAACCCCTCCCCTCCCAATCGGCCAATCCCTCACCCCTCCCTCATGCCACCGGCCTACCACCTATAGTTCACGCCTTCTTTCTAGCCGCCCAACCACAGGCCACTACCTACCGCTCACGAGAGAAACTCCCGCACCCTTCCACTATTGGCGGATATTGCTAACCCGCTGGGTCTAGTCTACCTAGCTAGGTATGGGTCTAGGGAAAATTCGCCACCTGTAGCCGGGTATGGGGATTTTTGTGGTATTAGGTTATTCTGGTGGGGAGGAGTATGGGGTGTCAATAGTCGATGGGGATTTACCCATTGCCATCCCTAGGCATGTATGATCATAGCCTCAGGTGCCAAACTCTCTCCATTTCCCGGTATTTCTTTCTTGATGACAATGGAGAAAGAGAGAAGGGGGGTTAGGTAAGCATTTTTAGTGCCCTTATCACAAATACAGGTTCATCTAAGCTTGTCTTATGTTAAAAATTAACTTGATCATGAATGATTAAAGATTTATATTGATTAATATTATCATATTCATTATAAAAATTAACCTTTTTATTTAATATGGCATATCAAACTTGTGTGGTATTGGTTGGTCCAAACCCCTAAATTTTGAATTGGCTGAGTACCATTATAAAATCGTGGATGATTTGTTGTTGGACACTATGGTTAAGTTTCTTGTGGTGGAACTTGTTCATCTAGGTTCAAAGTCCTCGACTATGTAAACGTTCATATTTTCCTAAATTTATTTTAGGTGTCTGGAAGTAGCACTCCTAGTTATGAATCGTTTGTACTGCCGCTGGTGCCCTCTTTTTGTTTCTGTTTGGACTTTGGAAGAAAAGACCAGTTAGTCTATGTGGACAGACCAAGTCTTTTCGCTTTACCCATATAAAAGAGTCCCAAAATCAAAATAAGGCCCAATGCATCTTTCCAATATCACATGGGCCAAAGTTGTAGTCCAAGTACAAGCATACATGGAGTATATATATCCACGCAGAAGCCAGCCGAAAAAAGGGTCTCTCTCAACTCTCAACTGAAAAGCAATCTCTATCGCTGATATATGGGAAATGACAGCAATGCAACGGAAGCACGTATGCACGCACGCGTTTGTTGTTGTTTAGTCGCAATTGTCCCGTATCGCCGACAGATTTAGACTGATGGGCATTATTGGCCTGATGAGTTACTGAATAATACTAATAGATAGGATAGGAGTAGGTAGTTCCTCTAAGTGACAGCATGCATGCACCTAGCTTCAAGTGAGGACTGGTGGAGATGAGGCGAAGGATTTGCAGCAGGGGACAAGCATGCGTGATCGGATCGCCAGATCCTGATAGCTATAGCTATTATATTAGCTTCTACTGTGTCTGATGATCTAATCCATTCCTGGAGACTGGAGTACTGCAACGTAACCTCCGTACGTTACGTGCCTTGCCGTGCAGAGAACCATCACGGAAGCTGCCTCATGCATGTATGCAATGCCCTCAGCAGCATGTGTTGGATGGCTATGCTAGGAGTCAGCTCTTATAGCTTCGAATAATTTGGTCTTAGTCTCATCTACATCCTCCGCCGATCCACCCTCTTCTGAAAGCAGATAGGATATAACGTTAACCGGTTATAAACTAGCTCACTGTTTCAATCATCTTACAACTAGTACCAAACTTGTGTCTTTCTTTGAAGAACTATATAATATAACAGGTTGTGTTTCATTTACTAAGGCCCCTGTTTGGATCGATCCCATGGTCCAAAGTTTCATTTAATAAGGCTAACTTGTGTGATCTAACAAATAATGGTCTTCTTGTGAGGTTGGCTAAACTTTAGGCCATATGTTTGGAGGCTTAAGAGCTAAAGTGGTCTAAAAGTTTAGTGCCTAAACTTTAGACTAAGGGATCCAAGCAGGGTCTAAACCACGGATGTCTTTCTTTGAAGAAGGGAGGGATGTGGAAGGTAGTCATTGTTGTGTAGTTTGGACTAAAGTATGCATTCCCAAATTAAGAATTTGGGGGCTCGGTGTTGCTAATCTCCAAAATCCTATGGTGCTAACCGTGGTTCCAAAAGAATACAATGACCCTAGATGCCTAGTCGGCTTGGGTTGCCTTTCAGATTCAGGTCCACCGCTGCACTCAGGCTTTTTTCCCTATGGCAATCTTGACTGAGGTTAGGGATGCGGAGGAAGAAACGCCCTTTTTTTGGATTGATGGATGGTTGCTTGGCCAAAGGATTGTTGACCTTGCACCCGAAGTTTGTGCAATATTGGTTTTGAAAAGAATAGCTAATAAAAGGACAGTTCAGAATGCCTTCACAAGTCACTCATGGGTTTCTCACATTCAGGGGCGCCATGAGCATGGGAGTAAAATCAAAATAGCTTATTCTCTCGGACAACATCAGGGAGGTGGTCTTGCAGCATGGAGTTCCCAACATCCATACTTGCCGCCTTCGAATGACCAGTATTTGGCAAGGTCCGTATATATGAATTTCTTTCAAGGGATGCACTCCTTTGTCCTTTCAGACTTACCTTAGGATTTGGAGGTATTGGGCTCCTAGCAAGTGTAAATTATTCCTGTGGTTGGTAGCTCATGAGTCATGACGGGTGTTGGACAGCCTATGGACTGGCAAGAAGAGGGCTCCATTGTCCAGAGAGGCGGTGTCGTCATTGTGATCAAGCTAAGGAATCGTAAATCATCTTTTTCTTAAGCTAAGGAACCATAAATCATCTTGGTAACCATAAAAAGAGTTCTAGACCCATCACGTAGTAACCATGAGTTATAACAATAATAAACTCATCATTCCACGTCATTTTGGTAGAATATAATCCCATCGCTCAGGCTTATACATTAGTTTATATTGTGAGTACTTAATTACTCCTTATTTAACCCCTACAAATGTCAGCAAGCAGCAAAATTTGACGATAAGGGAGCAAACGCTTTCAATCACAACACCAACAGTGTCACGTACACTGTATCATTTTGAAGAACAGAATCAACATATTAGCAGTAAATAAATTGTCCATCAAAGATCACAAAGTTTGAATATCATGACACATACATTGTTCTTGCTCGACATAAACATATGATGAATTATTGCCCGTCACTTGCAATGTCGAGCAATGCAGTGTAATAGTTGTAGCTGTGTGCCCGCTAAGACTGTGACAACTGATCGACAACCGAGATTTCAGACTGACAGCAACGGTGTTTTGGCTACACACGAAGGCTTTACAATCACTCATCAGTTTTTCTTCCTCCATTCTAAACCTTCGTACATGCTTGCACTTGATGCTGCATGCGACTTTGACGACAAGGTCTTTATTTATCTATTTCTTCGGCTAAAAGGTACTGGGATGTTGTCACTGAGAGGAACAACCAAGCTACGGGGTAAAAACGAGCCCAATTTGTCTGCACTTGCTCTGATAGACGACGACAATTCTCCGGATGCTACATCAGAGTGAAGACTTGTTACTCAACCACCCAAAACAAAAATCCAAACTTTGGTACAAACTTCGTAGAGAAAGGACGACTGCACAGCTTGGTTACTTCCCCTTGATTTTTTAGTCATGTGTCCACGTCTATAATATGTTTCATAACAAAAATTCTTGTGTGAGACTCATATGTAATACCAGCACGCATCCGTAGCTCAGCCACCCGGGTTCGATCCTGCCTCCCACCGTATTTACGTGCACAGTGCATGGGAATGAGGAGCAAAGCTCCCTAGTTCAAAAAACAATATGTAATACCATCCAAAATAAAAATGATGTTTCAGTGAGCGGCACAAAGAAGCATCAGGGCGAAAACGAGGCCGATTTTTTCTGGACTTGTGATGGAAGATAACAATTAAGGGAGTGTTTGGTTGATGACCAGAACATGTCTATGTTGTGTTTCGTAAAAAAGAATCTTGTGCAAGACTCCTATATAAAAACCACATAATAGCATCAAGAGCGTTTTCACTGAGAGGCACGACCAAGCTTATTGAGACCGAATGACTTGTTTTGATGGAAGACGGTAATTGAGAGCGTGTTTGGTTCATGACCAAAATGCGTCATAGGTTTGTCACAACTCAATGTGTCTACAATTAGCTAATGTTTGCTTTATCACCAGACTTGTGGCATATCGTAGGTGGTTAAGGTATGTTGCAGTTTATTTTCTGTGCCAAAGATAGCCAAAAGTTTAGTGTTTTTGTTGGCCAAACTTTTGGTGAGGCTAGAGCTTGGGTGCGGCATGTTCTGTTTGCAAACTAATGTGCAGCTTAAAGGTTGAAAAATTATACTTTACGTGTAAAATAAATTCAAACTTTGGTATGGTACCTATAGAGAAAAGACTGCACATGGTTACTCCCCTTATAGTTATATATTTTTCGGTATCTATTTATCGATCGTGTGCAAGACTTTTGTAAGGATTAGCCACGCCATTCTTGTTTCACATGTAGTGTTGTTGAGCCTGACAGCACTGGCTTCATCGATATGGCCTGCAGTGTTTGGAGCATAAAGGAAAGCGAAGTTCGGTAGACATGAGTTTTATTTTTTTCAGGGCTGGCCATTCTCCGTGAAACTTCGCCAGAATGAGAACTTGGATCGAGTCCGAAAACTTTAAAGGCTAAACCCTTGCATTGCATTATTGGTCTCCCAACAGGAAGAGATGGCACATAGTTACTCCCCTTAATTTTTATCTACTAGCTCTTTAAACAGCACTGGCAGAGAATGGCAACGAAAGTCTTGCATACTTTTTTCGGCTGGGAAGTTGCATGGACAAGCACCGAGAATGATTTTCTATAGAACGGGTAGATAAGAGGCCTTGGTGACACCACGAATTAGCCACTACCTTTGTACAAAAAAAAAACAATTCTAAGTCTGGTCAAAGTTAAGCTATCTTAAGTTTAACTATATTTTATAAAAAAAGTATCAACGTGTATGATTTCAAAGAAGTATACTATAAAATATATTTCCCTACGAATCTAATGATACATATTGAGTATAATGAATATTGGAGAAAAATTCACTACCGGTCTCTAAGCTAACACATTGGTGTCATCTAGGTCCCTGAATCTCGATTTATGATATTTGAGTCCCTAAATTTGTATTGCGGTGTCACTCGAGTCCCCAACTCTCGTATTTTTATATTTGGATCCCTCAACTTGTACGATAGAGTCATCTAGGTCCCCGAGCTTGCACATCAATACACAGATGACGCTAATGGACTATGCTAATTGTGTTGTTCTGCGAGTTCGGGGACCTAGTGACACTATTGTACAAGTTCAGATATTCAAATATCAAAATTTAAGAGTTAGGGACCAAAGTAACACCACAGTACAAGTTTACGTACTCAAATATAAAAAAAGGGTTAGGGACCTAAATGATACCATTGTACAAGTTTTAAGGACCACTCGTGAATTTAACTCCAAATATAATTTTTCCATAAATTTAGTCAAACTTTAGATTATTTGATCTAGCGCTATTGTAGAATTGAATCTCAGGGATGGAGGGAGCAAGTGTTAAAAGAATATTCATGAAGAGAGAGTAAGTGTGAAAAGGATATTCATATTCATGAATAACCTTGTGTAGGCCAATAAGTGAACACATTTCGTTGGATGGTAACATGCCACGAAGATATGGCATGCAATTCTAGTTAAGCATAGCATAAAGTTGTGCTTGGATTGCAATATAACTGGATTATGAATTATCGGACTAAGTAAAGTTGTGCTCAGTTTTTTTTTTCTGAGAACACATCCATTGACGCATGTTTCATTAAGAGGGTAAAAGAATAAAAACAAAAGCACGCAACTCAAGCATCAGGCGCAAAAAGCATGTTTCATTATAACTCGAGTGACGGGTTAGATATTGAGCTGCGTACACCAGCCAATTCATTTGTAAAGTTTATAAACATGTGAGAGTTCACTCATATTCCAACAATAGGATTAATCATCCTATTTTAGCTCGAAGTCCGGCTCAATCTCATTTTGTTTTCACTTTTCAGAACATAATTGGTTTGTTTTACCACCCACCTTGCTCTATCACTAATCAATGAGATATGTACTATATTGATAGGCTATTATTAACACCCTCTCACTCTAATAAATTGGTCAGTGCTGATCATCTGCCTTGACATGATCTAGTCATGGTCAGTGTGAACACCTGAATGAAAGCCATGCAGTGAAGCAAGGACTGGTGCATTATGTGTACAGTGGATACATACAAAAGGTGCCGGCCGGTTGGGTGTTTGCTGGTGCAGGCTCTTCGTACTCTAGCACCACATTTTTCTTCATGTTGTTATCTATGCTTCAATATAGAAGCAGTGCAAAAAGATGGACGTTGACAGCTCGGCATGCTTACGTTGTGTTTGGCAAAGATAAGTACTTCATCCATCCCAAATTATCAGCAAACATCTTTAGCTTGATTAAATTTATAGAAAAATATGCAAATCTCTACAATATCAAACTATATTTTGACAATGTATTTTTAAAAATTATATAAGGTGTTAATATATATTTTTTAAAAAAACTTTGTTAAAATTAGATAAATTTGATTTAAAACAAATCCAAAATGACTTATAATTTGCGACAGAGGTAGTAAAAGAGATGGAGACCAGCGGTACCACACTGTTGGCATACCAGGCCGTCGTCGTCTCATACCAGCTGCTGAATTTTCAGAGTTCAGAAGCAAATATTCAGAGTTCTGTCCAGTTAAGAACGCACAAATGAATATTCAGTCAGATATGGGTCCAAGAGTCTGTGGCCTGATCAGTTGCAGCCAACAATTTTTTTGTCAAAAACGTGACCGTGATCTTTGCCAAGCTCGTGGCTTTTCGACGGAGCCGGCAGCAGATGCCGATGCCGACCTTGGTGGACAGGTAGGTGAAGCTGTTGCCGCTGCCAGGGCAGGCAGAGCCATCAGCCATCTCCCAAGTGTGACCAACTAACTGTATCCACATGTGAACGCATTGACAAATCAGATGATCATTCATTCACATAACGATTTCTTGCTCTCTTTCTTTTTTAAAATTTCAATGGCATCGGAGATAAAACCGAGACTGGGGAAGAATCTTCTGGCGGTTTCGCGAGGTGAATTCGGCATCGATTCTGACGAATTTTATAGTCTGAACTCTGAACGAACGGACGAACGAAACGGGCAGTGCCTGATATTTTTCAGCACGGAGGTTTTCACAGGGACTGCTATGCAATTAAGATTTTTCCCAGGGTTGTTTCTCTCAAATTTCTCGGCTTTTTTTTTACTTGTCTACCCACAGCACGCGTCATCATCTAGCGTGTCTGTTGCAACGGCCCACACCACGCCTTCGCTTCGCGCCACTCGCGGCCGCGGATCCCCACCGCCGTCCGCCGGTCCGGTGATCCCCTCGCCGCCGTCGGTTCAGCTACCCCTCGCCGCCCGTCGTCCCCGACTCCGGCCGGTCGCGCTCGCGCGCCCCACCCAAGTTTCCCCTCCCGTGCTCTGCTCCCCCACCTTCATTTCACCGCGTCGCCTCGTGTGGGTCGGGCCGGGCGAGAGCGCGCCACCCGACCCGTTTCGCGGCTGCTCTGCTCCGGTTCCTTTTCCCCTTTTCCTCTTCTATTTTCTCTCTCCCCCTTCGTCCAGACCAGAAGGAGAGGGAGACAGAGAGGAGAGGAGGAGCAGCAGCGTGGCGACGCCCAAATCGAGCGACCTGATCGAGGCCCCTCGCCCCTGCTCGCTGAATCCCAATTCGAGCCCGCCAATTGGGCGCCCCGCCCACGCAAAGGTGCGATTTTCCCCCTCCTTCCTCCCGCTGCCCCCCCCCCCCCCCCCCCCCCCCCCCCCCTCTTCGAGGTTGGAGCCGCGTGCCCCAGCCCTCAGGATCGTGGACAGGCACCGTCCTGATCCGAATCCGCGGGTTTGTCCTATAGTGTTCGCCGTTCGGTGCTTGCGTGCCGTGGTATCGTTCCAATCTTGTGTTTTTTCGTTCGTGGGCTAAGAAAAATCATGTCTTGTTTCTCCAATTGACGGGGTGCCTGTCATGTGCGGGAAGCGCGTGAGCGTTTCAGAGGAGGAGGGGTGGAGACTTTTCGGCGAAATTAATGTGTGAGTTGCGGTGTCCAATTTTATCTTTCGTTTCCTCTTTGATGATGCAGTTCATCCGCGTCGCGAAGGAATAAGGCTAAGGACCCAGAGAGACCTTAACCTGGCGAGGGGAGGAGGCTTTGCGTAATTATAGTTCCTGGGGGATTGGCTTTGATTGTCATTTACATGCCTAGACTAGATATATTTTCTTCTGCTTATCTGGTGGAAGTGGAAGGAGTCCTACAAAATTCTGCATTTCTCATTGGATTCTCAGTATTTTTAAGTCCAGTGCTAGCTTTGCACAATTGTTGGAAGGAGATGTCATGATTATTTGCACTTCTACTCTACTGTTATTAAGAAGGAGATTCCTGGGGTCTAAGGGGTTTAGAGAACAGTTATGGCAACATTGATATGATACCTGTAATGTTATTTGCTAACTGATATGAAAGAAAAGAAATAGTAAACACGTTATCCACCTATCATGAATCTGTGCTTTCAGACCGAAAGTCAATGGAATTCTCAGTTCTCACCAACGTTCATAAGCCATAGCTGTGTTTGGCTCATTTCTAGTTGTTTTTGTTACAGGACACAGGGAAGAAAACTGTTGGCGCGCTGACAAATCCAACTGCGGTTTTCTTGGACTACAGATGAAGCGGGCTCGAAGGCATATGTGCAAGAGATGACTGATGAGGGATGCTAGTGACATTAATGAACTTGTTGCGGGCGTGCTGGCGACCATCGAACCGGCATGCCCGAACAGGCTCAGATGTTACCGGTAGGCAGGATGGACTTCTATGGTACAAGGACGCCGGGCAGCATGTCAATGGGGAGTTCTCCATGGCTGTTGTTCAGGCCAATAACTTACTTGAGGACCAGTGTCAGATCGAGTCGGGCCCACTGAGTTTTCTAGATTCTGGACCATATGGCACTTTCGTTGGCGTTTACGATGGACATGGTGGTCCAGAGACGGCCTGCTATATCAATGATCATCTCTTCCAGAATCTGAAAAGTAACTTGCTAACCTTTAATACTGGACAGCATAGTTCTTAAGGCGTAAAGGCGAGGCACGGCGATGTACCACCGCCTAGACGCCTAGGCGCCTGCCTTGCTCGCCTAGGCGCCCGCCTTGCCCGCCTAGGCGCCCATTCTGCAAGGCGATGGGGGAGCGCCTGGACGCCTAGGCGACGCCTTGAGAACTATGCTGCACAGTAGCATTATTCCCAATTCTTAATACTATATCTGCATTTGGCTTTGAGTTTGCACATAAAGGAGCAGTCCAGTGATTGAAAGCAATAGAGATTGCGTGGAATATTGGATTCGATTGATTGGAGAGTCCTATGTACATATATATAGGGAAGAGGAGATCTTGTGGCTTATAGAAACAGAGCCAACAGAGATCTCCTCATATCTCTCTAACCAAATATAGTCTAACCAAATATAGGGGCAGGCCGGCTATACCATGCACATGCCCACCATACACGCAATACATGTATATTCTAACACGCCCCCGCAGTCACAGCATCGATGGGTCGAACGTTGAGACTGGACCGAAACTCCGTGAAGACAGCAGTAGGCAAGCCTTTGGTAAAAATGTCGGCGAACTGGGACGTCGTCGGGACGTGAAGAACGCGGACAGCACCAAGAGCCACTCGTTCTCGGACGAAGTGAAGATCAATCTCAATGTGCTTGGTACGCTGATGCTGAACGGGGTTAGAAGACATGTACACGGTGCTGACATTGTCGCAGTAGACCAATGTGGCATGGCGCAGGGGTGTATGCAGCTCAGACAACAACTGGCGCAACCAAGAAGCTTCGGCGACGGCATTGGCGACCGCACGATACTCAGCTTCAGCACTGGAGCGAGAGACCGTGTTCTGGCGCTTGGAGGACCAGGAAATCAAAGTGTCACCGAGAAACACCGCGTAGCCCGAGGT
Organism: Saccharum hybrid cultivar R570; assembly: GCA_038087645.1. Lineage (NCBI taxonomy): Eukaryota > Viridiplantae > Streptophyta > Magnoliopsida > Poales > Poaceae > Saccharum > Saccharum hybrid cultivar. The sequence goes on along the minus strand of JAQSUU010000297.1, from coordinate 7,467,258 downwards.
GGACTTACGAGTGTCAGGACAGCCGGCCCAGTCGGCATCGGAGTAGACAACAAGATCAAGCTGACTGGAGGCTCGAATGTGTAACCCCAACTCCAAAGTGCCACGAACATAGCGCAATATGCGCTTCAAAGCTGCAAGGTGAGGCTCTCGCGGATCATGCATATGAAGACACACTTGCTGCACGGCATAAGCAATGTCCGGCCGTGTGAAGGTGAGATACTGCAGAGCTCCTGCTAGGCTGCGAAAATCCGTAGGATCTGCAATGGGGGTGCCATCAGCTGAGAGCTTCGGGTTGATATCAACCGGAGTAGAGCAGGGCTTGCAATCTGCCATACCAGCACGATCTAAGATGTCCAACATATACTGATGTTGAGATAGGAAAAGACCACAGCTGGTGCGCTGAACCTGCATGCCCAGAAAATGATGGAGTTCTCCCAAATCCTTCATAGAAAATTCCCGCTGTAGCGCTGCAATAATGCGCTGGCGCAGATCCGCTGAGGAAGCAGTCAACACAATATCATCAACATACAGCAGGAGATATGCAGTCTCAGAACCCCGACGATAAACAAATAAGGACGTATCCGACTTGGCCTCAGCAAAGCCCAACTGGAGAAGGAACGTGGCGAACCTGCTATACCAAGCACGGGGCGCCTGTTTCAGTCCGTATAAGGACCTATTCAAGCGGCAGACAAAATCCGGGCGAGAGGTGTCCTCAAATCCTGCTGGCTGGGCGCAGTAGACTGTCTCGGAGAGGGTCCCATGGAGGAATGCATTTTTCACATCAAGCTGATGAACTGGCCAACTGCGGGAGACAGCCAACGAGAGAACTGTGCGAACAGTAGCGGGCTTCACAACAGGGCTGAAAGTCTCATCGTAGTCAATACCTGGGCGCTGGGTGAATCCACGAAGAACCCAGCGCGCCTTGTAGCGCTCGAGAGAACCGTCTGCCTTGAACTTGTGTTTGAAGACCCACTTGCCAGTCACCACATTGGAGCGCGGTGGTCGCAGAACTAGATCCCAAGTGTGGTTGGCAAGCAGAGCTGAGAACTCCTCCTGCATAGCTGCACGCCAATGGGGGTCAGCAAGAGCGGCGCGATACGTCCGCGGGATCGGCGACAGGGAGGTCGTCTGAAGTGCCGCCGGCTGTCGGAAACCGGCTTTCCCACGCGTCCTCATGGCATGCTGATTGGCCACAGGGACGATGGGAACTGCCCCAGGTGGAAGGCGAACAGCAGCAGCAGCCGGTGGTGGTGGAGCAGTTGCAGATGGAGGCCGTGGGCGACGGCTGTATGTCAGCCGAACTGGGGGTACTGGCGCCGTAACAGCCAGGTCGGACGGAGGAGCCTGCGGGCGACGGCTGTATGTCACCTGAACTGGTGGGACTGGCGCCGTAGCAGCCTGCCCATCCCAGCGCTGGAAACCGGGTGGAGGACCAGCCGGCTGGCTGCTGGAGGGGCCAGCAGCTGGTGGTGCACGTGCCTGACTGCCCAGACCAGCCGGCTGGCTGATGGAGGAGCTAGCTGCTGGTGGTGCATGACCGGCTGTTGCAGGAGGGCCTGCTGTAGATGACGCGCCAGGAGCAGCAGCAAGCCATGGGGCGCTGCTCCCTAGAAACACAGCCGCACGTGGCTGTGCAGCAGTGGCGCCGGGAGAACCTGCAGGCATAAAAAATGACGGCACTGGTGAAGCCATCACAGGGTCAGTAGAGTCCAAGAACTCGAAATCCTGGGGTGTAGGACGAGCGGAATCCTCGGAGAAGGGAAATGATGTCTCATCAAAGACGACATGCCGGGATATGATGATCCGGTTGGATGACCGGTCAAGACAGCAGTAGCCTTTGTGATGAGGGGAATAGCCAAGAAAGACACACAAGGAGGAACGGGGGGCGAGTTTGTGGGGAGCGGTGGCTGAAAGGTTGGGATAGCAACGGCACCCAAAAACACGAAGATGCTCATAAGAGGGTGGAGACCCGTATAGTACCATGTGAGGGGTGGAGAAATTGAGTGTCTTGGTAGGAAGAATGTTAAGGAGCAGTGTGGCGGTGGAGAGGGCCTCAACCCAATAGGCTGGAGGGACACTAGCCTGGAACATGAGGGAGCGAACAACATTATTGATGGTACGAATAATGCGTTCAGCTTTACCGTTTTGGGAGGAGGTGTATGGACAAGACATGCGTAGCTGCACGCCGTGAGAGAGGAAGAAGGTACGAGAAGTATGATTGTCGAACTCGCGTCCATTGTCGCACTGAATACCCTGAATGGGGACACCGAACTGTGTAGCAACATATGCAAAGAAGTTAGACAGGGTCGAAAAGGTGTCTGACTTTAACCGAAGTGGAAAAGTCCAGAGGTAGTGCGAAAAGTCATCAAGAATGACAAGATAATACTTGCATCCAGCAACACTTGGAATAGGCGAGGTCCACAAATCACAATGTATTAATTGGAAAATATGATTGGTTCTGGAATTGGACGCATGAAATGGCAAACGAGTATGACGCCCCAACTGACAAGCATGACATAATGTTTGACTAGCACTATTATTACATGGAATAGCAGACGATTGTGCTAGCCTAGACAAGACTTCATGACCGGGATGACCAAGACGCTGGTGCCAAAGCGAAGGACTGGAAGTGGCGATCAGAGTAGAGGCAGGCTCCTGGAACTGTAGTGGGTAAAGAGGACCGGAGCTGTCACACCTGATGATCTCTCTCCGAGAATGTAGATCCTTCACAGAACAGCCAAGAGGGTCAAACTCCACAGAACAATTGTTATCGGAAGTAAACTGGCGTACCGAAATAAGATTCTTAATAAGGCCAGGAGAAACAAGGACATTATTAAGATGAAGGTTATGAGGAAAATTGGTAATGCCAGCGGAAGTAACGGGAAGAAGGTGCCCATTACCGACAACAATATGGGATGGTGATGATGAAGGTGGAGTGAAGGGAGCAGTGACTGTACCAGCATCAGAAGTCATATGGTTGGAGGCGCCGGAGTCGAAGTACCAGTTGCTGGATGGGGGCTGCTGCAGCGACATCGTTTGGAAGTTGGCAGCCAAGCTCGCCGCATCCCAGCCTGGGGCGCCAACAGCTGGGCTGTAGAGGCCCGCTGGGGGCAGTGCCCACTGCTGCATGCCCGGGTGGACACCCCAGCCCTGCTGTGCGCCGGCCAGCAGTGCATGAGGCATCTGCTGTCCGACTGGAGGCTGCTGTACGCCGGCGAGGAGAGCGTGAGGGTGCGGGAGCGTCGATGGCCGGGGTCCAGGCCACATGTTGATGGACCCGGTCCATGGTTGATGAAGATTAGGCCAAGGCGCCGATTGCTGCCCACTGTTGGCCACTTGGCCACGGCCACCACCACCGCGCTTGCCGCGCCGGGAGCGCTTGCCCCCCCCACCGTTGGAGGGCTGTTGCTGACCCGGCGGCCGCTGCTGTGGAGGCGCGGCTGGAGGTGCTGGAGGAGCAGACTGCGGCCGCGTGCCGCTGGAGGGGGCTGCAGCCCCGACATGGAGAGCAGTAGCCGGCGCAGTCGCCTCCATGGTGAGTTCTTCAAGGAGGAGATCATTGCGGGCCTGCAAAAAGGAAGGGAAGGGATGCCCGCGACGAAGGTGGAGACCAATGGCTTCAAAGCGGCCATTGAGACCGCGGATGAGGTTGAGCACAAGCGTGCGGTCCAGAACGGGCTCGCCAAGGTCGCGGAGAGCATCAGCCATGCCCTTGAGCTTCCTACAGTAGGTGGTGATGTCTTGACCGCCTTGCTTGAAGTTGCGGAATTCCGCGTCGAGGTGGAGGGCACGGGTTTCGCGATTCGCACGGAACTGTGACTCGATGGCGAGCCATGAGACACGGGCAGTGTTGCCCGGTTCGATGGCGGTCTCGGCGAGGGCGTCGGTGATGGTGCCGCCGAGCCAAGTCCGAACGACGTAGTCCATGCGTACCCAATCCGGCGAGGTGGGAGTGGACACGTCGGAGAGAACGTGACTCTCCAGAGAGTAGCGGCCGACGACGTGGAGGAAGGACTCGCGCCAGCGCCCGTAGAACGTCGAAGAGACGTCGAGGACGAGCGGCACGAGGAGACGGATGTTCTGCACAGCCACGGCTTGGGCATGCAGATTGATCAAGGCGGCGGCCTCGTGCTGGAGGAGAGCATCCTGGAGGGGATCGTCGCCGGCGTCGGAGTCTTTGCCGCCGGAACCGTCGTCACTGCCAGGGAGGGGTTGGGTCGCAGCACGCTCGAGGGCGGCGCGAGCCAGGGCAGCGCGGAGGCGAGTGTCGGCGGCGTCGCGCTCAGCCTGCGCTGCAGCAGCCACGCGGTCAGCCTCAGCCACGCGGGCAAGGGCAGCGGCGTGGTGAGCCTGGGCCACGCGCTCGCGTTCCTCCTTGGCGAGGGGAGCAGCGTCGGCACGGGCGCGCTTCTCCTGGGCAGCGATGGCTGCAGCACCAGAGGCGTCGGTGAGGACGCCGGAGGCTGCGCTCGAGGGCTGCGGAGCGTGCGGCTGTGGAGCAGGGGGTGAATGATCGCCGGCCATGATTGGTGCTGCAGAGGATGCGCACGCGAATTGGCGGCGAGCAGGAGCGGAAGGGAACCCTAGACTCGTGATACCATGAAAGCAATAGAGATTGCGTGGAATATTGGATTCGATTGATTGGAGAGTCCTATGTACATATATATAGGGAAGAGGAGATCTTGTGGCTTATAGAAACAGAGCCAACAGAGATCTCCTCATATCTCTCTAACCAAATATAGTCTAACCAAATATAGGGGCAGGCCGGCTATACCATGCACATGCCCACCATACACGCAATACATGTATATTCTAACAGTGATCAATCCATTCTTTCATGGCTTCCATTCAGGGTTTGCATCTGAGCAGAATGCAATGTCTGCTGATGTACTGAAGAAGGCATATGAAGCTACAGAAGATGGATTCTTCTCTGTTGTTACCAAACAATGGCCTGTAAAGCCTCAGATAGCAGCTGTCGGCTCATGCTGCCTGGTCGGTGTAATTTGTGGTGGCATGCTTTATGTTGCCAATGTTGGGGATTCCCGTGTTGTTTTAGGAAGACATGTTAAGGCCACTGGAGATGTTTTGGCTGTCCAACTGTCAGCAGAGCATAATGTAAGTATTGAGTCAGTGAGAAAAGAACTGCAGTCAATGCACCCAGAAGATAGGCACATTGTTGTTCTCAAGCACAATGTTTGGCGTGTAAAAGGACTCATTCAGGTGTGTATTCCATATCTGAGAACCATTTGTAGCTTTCAGAATTTTGTTAGAATTGTCATCTCATGGCACTGTTTGGTACAGCTCCAGCTCCAAGGATTTTTTAGAACTGGTCATCGCTAGCTCCAGAAATTCTTGGAACTGGATCTGTGGGCATGTTGAGAGTATTTAGTTGACCAATTTTGTTATTATTTTGGATTGAGCGCATATGTTTGAACCACTTTATTTTGTTCTACAAAAGCTTAAGAATTGGATGTGTGTGGGTTTTATTTTTTTCCATACAAATTGCTGAAGCATATAATAGCATTAAGCTCTTTCTCATTAGTTACTCTTACTGGTAAAGTATTATTTGGTGAATAACATGTTCATATGTGTTTATTCGCCAATCAGCTTAACTTTTATTACTGAACATATTTTGATCCCTGTGTATACTGTATTATACCCAACTGGCTTGCTATGCTAAAATGTTTAAGTTTCTGATTCTTTTTATTCTATGAGTAACAACTAGAAATTTGGCAATACTTCGTAAATTGTCACATGTATATCAATTTATTGAGTTTTCTCTATCATACATTGCAGGTTTGTAGATCAATTGGTGATGCTTATCTCAAAAAGCAAGAGTTCAACAGGGAACCCCTATATGCGAAATTCCGCCTCCGTGAACCATTTAACAAGCCGATATTAAGTTCAGAACCATCAATCAGTGTGCAGCCACTACAACCACACGACCAGTTTCTCATATTTGCATCTGATGGACTTTGGGAGCACTTAACCAACCAAGAGGCTGTTGATATTGTTCACAGTAGCCCCTGCAGTGTAAGTTATTCACCAAGGCCAACCCCCCCCCCCCCCCCCCCCCCTGTTGTATTTCGTATTACTTTGAATTATTGTATTTACATTCCAACGAATGAACAAATTGAAGGATACTCACGATCACTACAAGCTTCTGTTAATGGGACATGGACTATGTGATTAAGATCATATGATGAATTTGCCTATTGCATAGCTGACTTTTGTTATGCAACTAGTTCTATTGTTTAAGAAAACAAGGAGATTTTCTTTTGCAAAATCATTGATTTCCTAGTAACAGAAATATAACCCTTGGGCACTGTGCTTGTGCACCATCGTGTTTGTTTTGAAATATGTATAAACAAACTAGAAGGGTCAAATGTTTGGAATATAATAATGCAGTTCTGGCAAGGTAGAGAACAGAACCACTGCTGTAGAATTGTGATTGTCAAATTGACATGGAGTTGGACCGATAGCTCCCAGGAGCTTAGCATCCTGGCCTCTTTTACCTTGTTTGACCAAGGGAGCATGCTTATCTATGCTTAAATGTTATTAGAAATCTCTCCAAACAATGATGTTTTCTCAACTCCTAACTGATCACTCTATCACAGAATGAGTTTTCTTTTTTCAGTATTTTCTTTTGTACTCCCACTGATCGAAATTAAAAGACGTTTTGGACATCTATTTTGACCTGCATGTAGTTAAATATATATTTCTGTCCAAAACATTAACTATATCTGACTGGAGTTAGTAAGAAAACATTGATACATGTACGGCTAGCTGCTCTAGACAAATAGAAGACGAGTTAAGATATTAGGAGGTAGCTTGCTGCTAACTGCAGTGTCTAATGCTTCTCATCTCTGTTTGATCTTCCAGGGCTGTGCTAGGAGGCTGATAAGAGCGGCACTGCAAGAGGCAGCCAAGAAAAGAGAGATGAGGTACTCGGACCTCAAGAAGATCGATCGCGGTGTTCGCCGCCACTTCCACGACGACATAACAGTCATAGTAGTGTTCCTTGATTCCAGCCTTGTAAGCAAGGTGAGCACGCACCGAGGTCCCACTCTTTCCCTGCGAGGCGGTGGTGCCAGCGCCGGCCTGCGCAGCAACACGCTTGCACCCACGTGACTATAAAGTGCCTGGTGGAGAGGAGGCTACGCCCCTGACTGAAGGAGGTTTTCTTTCCTTGTGTCGAATGTGTTATATATGTACTTGTACCGGCCAAGATCATCCATTCCCCCTCAATGGTGTAAAAGAAGTAGGAGAGGCGCGGAAGCTCCTCCCCAGCGTCTTTGAATGCCCTCAATGGTGTCAAGGTGTGGACTCAAGTCGATAGCTCGTCGCTGTTCTTCTGATGATGCTCTGTGGAAAGCTCGAATCCTTTCCACCTGAAAAGCAAGTAATATGTCTTCCAGTGCTGGAATTAACCCTAGTGCATATATACATATCAAATAATAATAAGCCAAAAGGAGGAGTAACTTATTTAACTGATGCTGTGAGGCTTATTTAACTGATGCTGTGAGGTGTATGTATGTTTTGTATGTGTATGTACTGTTTTTGACGGCCACTGCATCTACTGTTGTTAATTGACCGCTGGTAAAGTGAAATCACTGATTTCGTCTTACTATTATCAGTTGTTCCCAGTATTGCTGATTTGACTGTTCCTAGTATGTACTTATATACTCCCTGTCCCTCCTCATAAAGCATGCAATTCTAATAGTGTTGTATCAAATGTTTTGAAATTTAACTAAATTCTATAAAATATACTAATATTTATCGTACTAAAAGAGTATTATTAAATTTGTCATGAAGTATATTTTTATAGCATACCTGTTTGGAGTCATTCATGTTGATAATATTTTCTATAAGCTTAATCAAATTTAAAATAATTTGACTTTGACCAGGCCTAGAATGGTATCATTTGTGGGTTTTTTTTCTTAGGATGGGTCGCCATGAAATATATGTTTATAGTATATTTATTTGGAGTCATTTATGTTGATATTTTTTATATAAATTTAGTTAAATTTAAAATAATTTAACTTTGACCAGGCCCAGAATTACAACTTTTGTATCTTTTTAGATGAATCACATATAAATATTTTTTTATGATATATCTATTTCGCCATGTTAATAATATTTTCTATATATTTAGTTAAGGTTAAAATAATTTTTACTTTGAGTAGGCCTAGAATTAGATTCTTTTTAGGACTGATGATGAGAATGGAGGCAGAATTTAGGTTACTACCCGTTGATATAGATAGTAAAACTGAAGGTTACGGGTTGTTTGGTTCCTAGCCATAATTTGCCATATAACTGACTTTAGTTAAATGTGACTTTAGTTAAATGTGACAAGTTACAAAAAATGTGGTTCGAAAATTTGATGCCACATTTTATCATGTCTATAGAATCTTGCAACACCTTTTTATTCTATGAGATGTAGAGGCTAAAAAAAACAGAATGTCCGTCCAGGCATATCCTTCCGGAATTCCCTGCTCACAGGCTTGCGTAGCCATCCGGCCCAACCGGCCTCCTCCGCAGCCCCTTAAGTATTTCACGGCAACGGCATTTTTCTTTCCCCGCCGCCGCACGCATGCGAACGCCGCTCACCCACCGCGTGCATGCGACCGCCGCCCCCATCCACTAATTTGCACCTTCTGTAGCCCAGCGGCCTTCTCTAGCGCGCCTTCTCCAGCCCGGCGGCCTTCTCCAACGTGGGTGCGACGCACCCGGCCTCCATCTCGCACTCCTCCACGCCCTGCGCCGCGCCACCATTCACCTCGCGGCGTCGCGGCCATGGTGTGCACCGCAGTCGGTCGAAGATACCGCGGCAGGAAGGAGAGGCCTGTGCCTGCGCCTGGGTATACACTGGGCAGCTGTCGACGTCCCCCAAACTCAAGCTTGCTGGCTACTAAGCCGGGGCATTTTTAACCGAACCGAAATAACCGGAACCGAAACCGAAATAATCGGAACCGAAAAATTCGGTTCCTTATTCGGTTCCAGATTGCGAGGAACCGAACGAACCGAGCAAATTTCGGTTCCTACTCTTAGAGAACCGAATTAACCGAAATACATAAATTATAATTCACTTACTTATATTTTATAATACTATGTTCGATTTATTTGTGATGTCTCATATTGAATTGCTATATATTTGTGTTACTATATTGCTATTGTTCTCTTATCAATTATTATTATCTGAAATAGAGGTAGTGTTGCTTAAATTTGCTTTAAAACCTATACTTTTTTTTTGGTTGTATTAAGCTCTGCTCGAAAAAATTCGGTTAGTTCGGTTAGAACTGGAACCGAACCGAAATACTCGATTCTTAAATTTTGTTTGGAACCGATCGGTTCCTATTTTCTAGGACCGAATTTCATCGATAACCGAGGAACTGAACCGAGGAACCGAATGTCCAGGCTTACTGGCTACCGCAGTTCCCTACCAGATAGGCCGTGGTCGCCGGCGACGCTGTGTTTCAAGTGTTTCAGGCGTTTCAGACTTATGTTTTAAGTGTTTATTGGGATGTTGCAAAAGTAGATCTGCAATGTTGCATATGTTGCAATTACAATATACGTATGTTGCAAGCCTATGTTTCAGGTATTTCAGACGTATGTTTCAAGTGTTCCATACTTCCATTTAGATGTTGCAAATGTTGCTATGGCTCTACCCGCATGTTTCAAGCGTATATTTAAGTGTTTCATATGTTTCATACTTATGTTGCAAATGTTTTATCTGGACGTTACAAAATTAGTTCGGGATGTTGCATATGTTGCTATGCCTATACACGTATGTTTCATCTGTTTCAGACGTATCTTGCAAATGTTCCATCGGAATGTTTCAAAAGTAGATCGGGATGTTGCATGCCACCAATGGCTGGCGGAAAGCGGCTTGCCGCAGCCGCCTGTCGCTGCTGCTGGGGCGTAGCCGTGGGTCAACCCATGTGGATTTCTCCCATGTGGGTGCAGGGTGGGAGCGGGGACGCGGGTCCTGCGACGGGCGTGGGTGCTGGCACTAGGCGGCATGTGGACGTCGACATTGGGCGAGATGCGAACGTGGATTTTTCTGTGCTGGGCGGGATGCAGGATGCGGGTGTGGGAGCCGCGTCTGAACACCGCATCCCGTCCGGAAGCTAGGTCTTCCGCTAAAAAAATTATACTTGAGCTTAGCCAAACACTTGATAACTTAGTCAAACTCGTCTAAGGTGAAGCGTGGTAAAATGTGACTATGGCCTCGTTTAGTTCGGTGAATTGGGGAGAAAAACACTGTATCAGAATTCCTATAGCATTTCGTTTGTATTTGGTAAAAATTATCCAAATTTTGACTAACTAGGCTTAAAATGTTCGTCTCGCAAAGTACAACAAAACTGTGCAATTAGTTTTTGATTTCATCAACATTTAGTACTCCATGCATTTGCCGACATTTTGATGTGACGGGGAATCTTCTTTTTGCATAGTAAAATTTGGAGAGAATTGGGGAAACTAAACAAGGCTATATATCCACCAAATATCCCCGGGGCTCATTGATATGGATACCAAATTTATTCAAAACTGAAGCTGGGTCTCGTCGGTTGTGTGCGGAACGCATTGATCTTCTCACCCACCATGAAAACCATGACGACGCCCATGTTCGTCCCGGCTACCTTTCAATTCCATGCCTCCGTGTCTCTCTCTCGCTCTCGTTGCATCGCATGCATGGCGTGGCACATGGCAACGACTGGTGCAGGTACTGACGTTTGCCGATCCATAGCCAGGCCACTCCGATATTGTTTTGACATACAGTAGGGCCTAGTTTAGATTCCAAATTTTTTTACTTTCTCTCTGTCACATATATGTATGAAGCAATAAATATAGGTAAAATAAATAACTAATTACACAGTTTGTCTGTAATTTAGGAGACGAATCTTTTGATTCTAGTTAGACTATAATTGAACAATAATTGTCAAATACAAACGAAAGTGCTGCAGTGCGGTAAAATTTTTTGACCCCAATCTAAACCAGGCCTGGGAGTACTGGTGTGTACCTTGTCAGATGATCGAGATCCGTATTTATTCCATGGCTCTCGCTGTCGCCGACGCTGACGCATGCATCACGCATGCGCAGTGGTAGCCGGACACGGTGACTATTCGACGCCATGAATCATCTGACCTAACCTACTGTACGTACCTAACCAATCCAATCCCCGGTCTGGCCGGGCGGCGACCTCTATCGTCGGCGCACAATCGCCAGTGATACGGACACACGACGAACAGGCCCATCATGGCGTGGGTCACTTGCAGTTACTGCGAAATCTATCGGTGGCTCAGGCCGAGCAGTGTTTAGTTTTCTAGAATTTATCGTAGCTGTGTTTAGTTTTCAAGAATTTAATCGTTGTTCGTTCGTCTGTGAATAAACTCTGAAGAACAGAACTGCCAGGCGCGTGTTAGGCCATCTCTCGTGCAGATGTTTTGCTGTTGGGAGCGTGTTGGGCCGCGGATGCTTCGCCGCGTTGATGGTCTTGTGCTTGGGCAGATGCTTTCGCTGCCCGTGTTGTGGAGGTTGAGTTACCGTCGACGCGTGCCTGGTCTTCATGGAGATCCTCCTCGCCCGTGGTCCTGAGGGCAGTGTGGCCCTCAGTGACTCGGAGGAATACTCGGTGTTGTGCCGCGTTCATGCTTTTCGGCCGAAGCTTTGCCGCCAAGGTGTTTCCGGCGGATTTCGCCGTCGAGGTCGCTGTCATTTCCGGCAAATGCTTTGCTGCCAAGGTTGCTGTGGTTGCTTGGACGGATGCTTTGCCGTCGGAAGCTCTAGCGGATGCTTTGCCGCTGTTATCATGTATGGCTTCATCACTGCTGGCTACCAATGTGTTGGGATAATTTGTATTAGGCTTAGTTGCTGGGTTGTTTAGGTTGAGGGTCCCCCACCCTCATGTTCTTGCTTTTCATTTGTGTTGAGGACTTTGTTGGTAATCCAGGGCTTACCCGCGAATCCTTTTGTAACTATGTGTAGGTCTATTGACCATTCTCTTCTGCTTAATGAAATACAGGCTATATGCCTGATCTCAAAAAAAAAAAGAACTGCCAGGCGCCCAGGCGTACAGCAGCAACGGTAAATCGGCAATCAGCATGCGTGTCCAAAGTGCGATGATATACATACTAGTTTTTATATATTACACCAAGATCGCAGTCAAGAGATGCATGGAATGGATCGAAGCACAAGCCGGTCCAGGGTTTATATTACATGAGATCTTCAGGATAGAAGGAACCGAACCGAACCGAGAGGAGATCGATGCATGGACGAGGAAGATCATGGCGGTGATAAAAAAAGACGCAAAAGGTACGTACGTAGTAGGACACGTACAAGCAGCAGCAGCAGCAAAGCGAAAACCAAAAGCTCTCTATAAATTAAGGGTTCTATAGATGTCAGTCTCTTCTTCCTCCTCCAGCTCCAACCTCCTCCGATCCTAGCAGCGACGGCGGCGGCGGCGGGGGCACATCATCCAGCGAGCATGAAGCCATGAACGCATCCATGGCGTACGGTCTAGAGCTTCCTCCTGCAGAGCGGGCAGGAGCCGTGCTTGATGAGCCAGCCGTCGATGCACGGCACGTGGAACACGTGCCAGCAGTCCGGCAGGCTCCGCACCTTCTCCCCGACCTGGAAATCCTGCACCCATTCACGAACGAACAGCATCCAGATTTTCAGAAACCTGTTTCTACGCCACTCCTGGCGAGCAGCGATTTATGTCTGAAACGGACGGCAAATAAAGATCGATCCGGACCTGGAGACAGACGGAGCAGCCGGAGAGGTCGCCGACGGCGTCGCGCCTGTACTCCTCCGTGATCCACGACTCCGGGAGCTTGTCGATGGACGCCCGTGGCATGCCGTTGGTGGCCTCCACCTCGAACAGGTCCGGCGACTCCCTGAACGGCGACGAGTCCACCGCGTTCATCTGCAAATAATGGCAAGGCACGTAGCTCGTCAGGCGTGGAATGGAACGAACGAACCCGAGCGTTGCGTGCATAGCTGCCCTGCAGGTTCAGAGAAGCACAAGATGCATGCATGCATGAATGTTCGACATGGATCAACAACAGACCTGGCTCCGGACCACCCTCTGCACCGCCGGGTCGACCTTCTCGCGCACCAGCCTGCCGGTCAGGAGGCTGTAGATCACGTTCAGCTGCATTGCAACCGTTCACATTTGCGGCCGTTAGTGAAGACACGAGAAAATTCAGCCTTGTTTAGCTTCCAATTTCAACCCCAAATTTCACTATGCAAAAAGAAGATTCCCATCACATCAAAATGCCGGCATATGCATGAAGTACTAAATATAGATGAAATTAAAAACTAATTGCACAGTTTTGTTGTACTTTGCGAGACGAACATTTTAAGCATAATTAGTCAAAGTTTGGACAATTTTTACCAAATACAAACGAATTGCAATCCGGGAGCCCAAATTCGGGATCTGAACAAGGGCTGAACAGATTGAAGTTCAGTTCAGACATGAGAAACGCTTTCTCATCTCAGAGCGTGTTCAAGTTCAGACTTCAGAGACGCCGTCGCCTCAGTCTCAGAGCATGTTCAGATCATTTGTATATTATGCTACAAAAAAAAGATGATGCAGAGAGCCAGAGACAACTATCCTATTCGGCTATTTACTAAGGGTGTGTTTAGTTGCCCCTCTAAAATTTTTAGAAGCACAGTAACTCTTTTGTTTGTATTTGGTAATTAGTGTCCAATCATAGACTAATTATGTTCTAAAGATTTGTCTCATGATTTATAATCAAACTGTGTAATTAGTTATTTTTTTACCTATATTTAATGTTCCATGCATACGTTCAAATATTCGATGTGACGGAGAATCTTGTAAAATTTTTGGAATTCTGAAGTAACTGAACACACCCTAATACTAACTAGTAGCTGGTACGGTAGGAAATGCTCAGCCAAGACAAATTTTAATTGCAGGCAGGAATTGTTCTTAGTTGAGGAGGAAACTGTCCAAATGGGTCTTGGCTGAGTTGCAGGTTTGATTGAATACGTCATTATAAGCACCGTGTGAAAGAAACACAAAGCCTTAAAATATCTAATGATCCATGCATATGCTTATAAACTACTACAAACTGACTGATCAGCAACAGAAGCTAGCCGACATGCAGGTTGCAGACAGAAGCAAGCAAGTCCACCCAAGAAAGCAAGTCAGGTAAGCAGTCGCGAGTTGTTGTCCTACTCCCAGCTACTGCTCGGCCATGGCACAGCAAGCATTATCTGATCTTCAAATGAAACTGTCATCACCAGTGCTGATCCTGATCTGCAGTAGTGCTTAGTGGTGACTGGTGAGTGCTTATGCTTACCACGTAGAGGATGCTCCAGATCCCGGAGCGGCGCGCCTGCCAGAGGCGGATGGAGGAGTCGACGACCTCGATGGAGACGAGCGCACCGGTGATGGCGCCGATCCCGGTGCCGCGGAACAGCCCGCTCTCCGTCGCCAGCCCGATCAGACCGCCGGTCACCGCTCCCAGGAACAGCCCAGCTGCATGCATACATGCACCCAGCGCCTTTTTCAGATTAGTAGTTTGCAGCATCAGACATGCAAAGGTATTTGTCTTGCTTTTAACAAAGCAAAAGTGAAGTTGATACATTCATACATACATAAAAAGAGAGAGAAAGATCGTTTTCCTTAAGACAAAGAAACAAAAAGAAAGTAAAGAGAAAGATCGTTTGCCAAATTGAACTTAAAAATTGAAGCCATCAAATATTATGTTGCAGCTAGCCCGAAAATCTGGTAGCTTTAGTGGTGGGAAAGAACAGACTCCTAGATAGCTCAACAAATATGTTTCAGACTTTCAGTCAGACAAGGTTGATTCTGTATTTCTTGTTTCAGGGATCAGGCGTCATATCAGAGTTTGTGTGATCCTATGATGTAGTACAAGTACAATACAAACACTTGAAAGTTGTGAGCTTTGAGCAATTGCAACCGATTAATAATCCTATGATGTACAAACACTTGAAAGCTGAAACAGAGCCAAACCTGTTAGGATTGAAAGGAAAAATAAGCAGAATCAAGTGAAAACTTTAGAGGCCCAGATTTTTTTTTAAAAAAAAAGCCCCAATTTTGTGCAGTGAATCAGGCTGGCGGATGGGAACAGAAACCAAAGAAGAAAGAAAGGGAAACCTTGTGCAGAAACGTAAACAAGATTCGCATCGCATGCAATTCGCAGGCGCCGCGCCCAAATCGGGCACACCGCAAATGCAATTTTACGAGAGCGGATACGGATCGGAGGAGGAGGATGAGCAAGGAAGAAGCAGGGGAGAAAAGGATGAGCTCTCAGGAACGAAAGGCGAAAGCGCGTGGGGGTGGGGGTTGGACGTACCGATGGCGAAGATGAAGGTGATGACGCCGCGGCAGACCCTGCGCATCATCTTCCTGCCCCTGGTGCCGCCCCTCCCGCGCCCGGCGCCGCCGCTGCCGCTCCTGGCGAGCGAGGCGTTGCTGGAGGACCGCGGGAAGGAGGAGCTCCCTTGCTGCAGCTGCGGCAGGAACGCGCCGCCCGACGGATCCATGGCCCAGCAGGTAGCTTAAGCTAGCTAGCCGCGCGCCGGCAGCAACCACCACCTCCTCACCTGCCGCTTCGCTGCTGCTTCTTCTTGCCGCTCCTCTCCGATCTGATCGTAGCAATCTCCGCTAGTCCGGCCGCTAGACGACGACGGTGCGGTTGACGAGGTGGTGGGAACCGAGAGGAAGTTGGACGAGGTGACGAGGAAATTGAGGGGGGTGGCGACGGCGCAGGCAGCAGATGCAAGCAAAGGGGAAGGAAGGAGGACGGGTAGGTCGAGCGGTGGTGGCGAGTAATTTATGGCGCCAACCAACCCGTCGCCTCTGCATTTATGCCGCGACGAGACCGGAGAGAGCACGGCACGCCTCACGCGGCTCGCCTTGCTTCCGCTGCTGGCCTGCTAGCTGCCCCTGCCGGAGTAGCCGCGACTGCGAGCGAGGCGGTAGCTGCAGCGGCCGTGTACGTAGGAGTAGATATTTTTGGCCGCTTTGGCGCCACGTGCATGGTTGCAGTGCAGTCTGCAGTGTAGCAGTGCATGCCCCGGTCCGGCCCGGCCAGCACAGTCGCTACGCTTCCGTACTCTTTTCTTTTTTTTTTTTCCCGAATTACAGCCTCCGTCCTGGTATCCGTCGTTTGCGCTTTTGAAGAAACAATTTTGATTAAATATATATTAAAATATATTAATATTTATGATACATAATTAGTATCGTTGGAAAGATATTTAAATCTAGTTTTTTAATAAATTTATCTGAAGATACAAATATTGCACGTATTTTCTACAAATCGAGTCAAACATGAACGCCAATAACGACAAATAAATAGGAACGGAGAGAGTACATCCCTCTTGCCTCCTATAAGCTGTTTTTTTTAACGAAGAGGAGGGGGTTTTAGCCCCTACTGAAATGAATTAAAAAGGAGAATGAAGGTTGCAGTACAAAACAAGTCCCAAAGAATTAAGGAACAAAAATGAAAGAACAAAGAACAAAAGCTGGATGATCACTAGCATACTATAGGCTGTTGTTGTTCACCATCCCATCCCGGGTTTCCATGTATACTCCCTCAATTCTAAAATACAGTACATTGTATGTCAAAATTTATACTAAAATACAGTGTATTATGTAATGACTATGTCTAAATTTAGCAAAGTTTGTTAAAAAAAGAAAACCATAATTTATGAAGGTTAGATGTGATCCATGGGTATATGTGTCTATATTACAGGACGGATGGAGTATAATACTCCTACTACACACAGCAGTATATATGTATACCTGTTGATGTACACAGTACACAGTACACCACCGCTCGGAGCCTGGCCTGCCGAGTCCAGGAGATATACAGTACACTCGGCAGAGATATCTCCTCCACGCAAGCTAACTAATTCGATCTGAATCCGTCAATCACGCCGTGCTACATGTTCGGTGTGCAAACTAAGGCCTTGTTTAGATGCATGTACAGCACTGTAGTAATTTTATTTTTATTTGGTAATAATTGTTCAAACATTGATTAATTAGACTTAAAATGTTCGTCTCGCAAAATACAACAAAATTGTATAATTAATTTTTGATTTTATCTGCATTTAGTACTCCATACATGTGCCGACATTTTGATGTGACGAGAAATCTTCTTTTTCATAGTAGAATTTAGGATGAATTTAGGCATCTAAACCAGACCTAACTAATTCATTAATGGCGCAAAAACAACTAGCCTGAGCTCTCTTACTACTTCAGTTTCCTCTGTGGGCAAATTTGAATTTGCTGACTAATTGGCCAAGTTAATTAAGGGGTGCTTGATGCAGGGACTAAAATTTAGTTGGTGTCACATCGGATGTTACATAGGGTGTCGCATGGGGTGTTTGGATACTAATAAAAAAATAAATTACCGATTCCGTCAGTAAACCGTGAGACGAATTTATTAAGCCTAATTAATCCGTCGTTAGGACATGTTTACTGTAGCACCACAATGCCAAATCATGGACTAATTAGGCTTAAAAAAATCGTCTCGCAAATTAATCTCAATTTGTGTATTTAGTTTCATAAATAGCCTATATTTAATACTCCATGTATGTGTCTAAATATTCGATGTGATAGAGACTCAACTTAAGCTGGGTGAACCAAACACCCTTGGACCGCTACCACTACCATCGTACGTGCCCTCGGGACATCGTGTTTTGTCTACCCTCACCAGATTCTTGCAAGATGGCCGGTTCTGAGGTTGTGTTTGGTCAGAGAGCCGAGACTAGGGCCTAGTTTAGATCCAGAAAATTTTGTAAAAGAGCAGTAGATTTTCCGTCACATCGAATCTTTGGACGCATGCATGAAACATTAAATATAGATAAAAAAATAAAATTAATTACACAGTTTAGACGAAATGTACGAGACGAATCTTTTAAGTCTAATTAGACCATGATTGGACACTAATTACCAAATAACAACGAAAATGCTACAGTTGTATTTTACCAAAAAATTTGACAACTAAACAAGGCCTAGGTGGGATGGGATGGGATAGACCCATCTCAAGGTGTTTGGTTGGAAGACAGGGAAGAATGAATTGACCCTCGTTGGGAAGATTCGCTGAGATTCGAGGATGACCTTGCCTCTGAAAAAAGCACGGACCAACTCGTCCCCGCATCACGATGTGTTCTTCCGTTGGGCGATGAAGGCGGAGCCTTGTAGTTTGGCGATGGTGGCCACAACGGGCAGAGCTTCGCGGTTGGGCCGGATCAAGGTTGTCGGGTGCAACAGGCGGCCATGGCGAGCAGAGACGTACTCGGCGGCCTGCTAGGCGGTGCCGTACTAGTCAGCAGGTCAGATCACCACTTCTCTGCAGGTTGTGCGGCGGTGAGGGCACCATCTCCTGCGAGGGGCGCGATCTTCAGACGAGGCGGCCATGGTGGTGCCTTCAGAGCACAGCATAGGGACGCAACAGCCATGGTGGGGCCTCCGGAGCGGCAAGGCTGGGCCTTCTTGCCCCGCGGTTGGCCTACCCAGGCGCTGGCCTCTCCGTTCCGTGGCCAGTTGGCCCCGATGCCAATCTCCCCGATCTGCGCCATTCTAGTGCTGCTCGTGGCAGATGAAGGAGTAAAGAGGCTGACACGCCGGGCCTATTTTAACGCTGGCTAACAGGGAGCTAAACGGTGCTTTTCTTTTCTCATTCCTCCTGCCCAACAGAAAACAAGGATCATTCCATCTCCTCGAGCAAACCGATAGCCTGAACCGTCCTATCCCTAAAAACTGGGTTCTATCTATTCCATCACACCATGTCTCCCAACCAAACGTTATCAAACATCAATTTTATATACTTCCTAATCGATAAAAATAGAGATTTTGGTAAAAAAAAAAGTTGATAGCTTCTTTAACAAGATCTTCAAATATAGTCCTATTCTATTTTAAATTTCTCGCTAGCTAAAGATGATGAACGGAGGTAACTCTTTACGGTACGCTCAAAAGATAAATAAGTTATTAGAGGGTAAAAAAGGATATATAAAACTATTTTTATTTAAACGAATCTCCAAATAATGATTTAGAAAATAAGTCTAAAAAGACCTCTTGGAGATGCTCTCATCCTAAATAAGTACCAAGGGTTTATTCGGCCAATCTTTGTCTAGCTCTATCTTCTGTGCTAGCTTTTACAGAGCTGGCGGAGTTCTAAAACCGTAGCTTTCCACAGCTTCTCCGGTTTCTCGGTTCTTTCTAAACAGAGTTAGAGCTATTCTCCTCCTGTGTTTTTCACGTTGATCTACAGTTCAACACTTCTTAATATTGTAGTTTCACATGTTCAGGAGCCGGAGCCATAAAAAACTACTAAACATGCCCGGTAAAGTTTCGCTCGGTCTCCTACCCTCATTAGAGGATAGCGTGGAGGAGGCCGAAGGGAAAGGGAGAGCGAAGATGGAACAAAGGGAAACAGAATGAAATTACAATTATGGCACGTTGGATGGGGATGGGGATAGAGATTGAGATAGGGACAGAGAGATATTGTATTTTAGTCATCCGTTCTTCACGTCTCATTTAATTCTTACCATTCATTCATTTTACTTTATCTATCCCACCCCTGCGTCTCAGTATCAAACAGCACCCTTAATTCACGAGTAGATATTTTTGGCCGCTTTGGCGCCACGTGCATGGGTCGGCCCGGCCCGGCCAACACAGACGCCTACGCTTCCGTACTTGCCTCTTGCTGTTGTTGTTCACCAATCAGCATCCCAGGTTTACCTATGTACTGTACTATAATACCACACACATACGTACATACGGTGTAGCTGTACACAGTACGCACCACACCACTCCGAGCCTGCCGAGTCAGGAGGTATACGTGTATTTATCCCGTATCCTCACGAGAGTACGTGTGCAGAGCTAGTCGTCTTTTGACCTCTCCACGCTTACTTCGATCTGAATCCGTCAGCCATGCCGTGCTACTACATGTTCGGCATGCAAATTAATGGTGCTAAAGCAACCGGCATGCGCTCTCTGACTTCACTTTCCTGTGAGCAAATCTGAATTTGCTGACTAATTCGCCAATCAAAGCATGCAACTTCCACCGGGCGGTACCGGCATACCCTGCTGATGACGATGTGTTTCGTCTACTCTATTCTCACCAGATTCTTGCGACACAGCACAGCCGGCCGACTCCAAAATCAAACATAACCGCTAATCCTTATCGTTTGTTTGGCCAAGCTCTACATCTTTGGCTCTTGGACAAACAAGACGGCAGGGCCAACTAAACTATTTTTTAACGATATAATGATAGGATGAGGACGGCTCCAAAATCAAACGTAACAGCTAATCCTTATCGTTTGTTTGGCCAAGCTAGACAACTTGGCCCTTGGACGAACAAGACGGCAGGGCCCACTAAACTATCTTTTTAATGCTAATGCTATGATTAGGGCGCCCGTCCGCCAGTGGCGGAGCCAGGAATTGAGAGCAGGGTATGCCTATGACAAAAAACTCCAATCGAATCCGGTGGGTCACTGGGGACCTGGGGCCGCTCGGGGTCGGGGAGCGGGGCTGCGGGGCGGCGTCCGCCGGCATGGCCGCGTGGGGGCGTGGGGCGCGCCGCACGCCGGGCGCCGGCGATGCGAGCCGGCGAGCGTCCGGGGCTCCACGCAGGCCGCAGGGGAGCTGGGGAGGTGTGGTCGGGCAGAGCGCGCGGTCCGGCGGTGAGGCGCGAGCCGGCGTCCGGCGGTGGCGACCGGCGAGCAGTCAGCAGTGGTGAGCGGCGGCGTGATGCGTGAAATCACCAAATCGATCGAAGCCGCTGCCTACGGGCTTACGATGGCCTGATTTTTTTTAGTGGAACCTACGATGGCCTGATGGATTGGCCGATTGGGGGCAGTGGAGAAGTGATTGGAAAGGCTAGATGGGCCATGGGCCGTCCGAATAGGCATGGCATGTGGGCTGATTTTAAGTTGGAGTGTTGGACATGAATTGAAGCCATAAAATGGCAAAGAAACGCAAAATGTAATTTTAACACCCTAACTATATTATACATGTATATACCTCAAATACCTATTAAAATTTTTCCAAAAATATAGGGTATGCCCGGGAATACCCGGGCACAACTGTAGATCCGCCCATGCCGTCCGCGCGTGTGCATCCGGATGCGCCCCGTTTCTGAGCTTACGCAACGAATCGGGCCCAACAGCAATCAGTCTGCTTCTCTCTGTTCTCTCTCCATCTCTACCTAGTTCCCCTCAAAAAAATCTCTATCTAGCGACATAACCCCCACCGACGAAAATCCCCACTCGCTTCGCTCGTCGCGGTTTCAACGCATCGGGTAGTCGTCCCACTCTGCCCGACGCTCCCATTCCTCTCTGCGCCGCATCTGCCGCCACACTGCACCCACTCCTCCTCCAGAACCTCGCCACGCCGCGCCCACTCCTCCTCTAGAACCTCGTTGACGCCAGCATTGTTCATGAGTCGGACGTCTTTGGCGGGGCGGGGGACGACAATGACGACCTCCTCTGGACGCTCATCAACGCGGACCTCCCTGGCGGGGACCTCGACCTCGGCGTGTGGAAGCTCCTAGTCATCACGGTGCTCTCCTTCACCGGCGTGCCCACGCTGCTCGGGTACCTCATCCAAGTAGCAAGGTGGCATTGCTCAGCGCATGTTGCAAGCTTGCGTTTCAAGTGTTTCAGATGTTTCATCTGGATGTTGCAAGTGTTTCATCTTGATGTTGCAAAAGTAGATCGTGATGTTGTACATGTTGCAATGCTATACACATCTGTGTTCGAGTGTATGTTCCAAATATTTCATCTGTTTTTTCAGACGTTCATTGCAAGTGTTTCATCTGGATGTTGTATATGTTTCACATGTATGTTGCAACTATTTTATCTGGATGTTGTATATGTTTCCAATGGTTTTCAAGAGTTTTTAAATGCTTTTGCAAGTGTTTCAGCTGTTTTGTACAAATGTTGCAAGTGTTTCATTTAAATGTTTCAAAAGTAGTTTGAGATGTTGCACATGTTGCAAAGTGACTCACCTGCCGCAATTGCCTGCTGCAGCTGCTTGGGCATCGTGCATGCATGTTGGGGGTGCGGAGGGATGGGACCGCTACTCGGAAGCGGGTGCGGGAAGCGGAGAGCGATGGCAACAGGTGAACAGGCAGTCCTCGCGCGGCATGCGGGTGCGGCAAGCGGAGGGCGCGGGCGGAAAGCGGAAGGGGTGTGGGTGGACAGAGGCGCGAAGTGGGGGCGCGGTTCCTGGGAGCAGCAGACATCGGCGTCAGGTGCAGAAACGGACTGCAACCACAGGTGTCCGGACGCGAGCGTCCGTCCAGACGTCTGGGTGCTAGTCATGCCATTTTTTAAAAAATAACAGTTAAATAAAGTATATAGTACTACTAATAAAAGTTCACTTGCAGTTTATATTTAGTTTATAAAAGATAATAATACAACAAATAAACTTAGAAACAGTAAAATAACAACTATGGTTACCTCAAATGAAACAATGGTGCTTCTGTGCTTTGTAAAAAAAACTCTTCAAGCATTTCTTGATGCAAAATCTTCAAGAACAATATCATAGTCAATGCCATCCAAAACATTCTTCTCAATGTTGCACATAGCCAAGCCATTCTATTTTTTAACATAGTTTTTACCTCAAACAATTTTTCAATAGTTTCAATTTGGAGAAACTTCTTTCGGCTAATGTTACTACTTGTCACATGAGCAGACTTAAGATAATCCTATATGCAACAGAGACAATCGGATAACTATTTTCAGCTTTAACAAACTAAAGAATCTTAGGTGCTGACATCAATTCATCTGGCAAAGATACATGTACCACGTTTAATTCAGACAAAAATCATATAACTCAACCTCAAACTTATTATCATGAGAAGAGGATTATTCTACAAAAGTGGTTCAACACTTCAATTCATACATCAGTATCATCGAAGAACTTTAGATTTTTTCGACTTAAATATGAAACAAAACACATATATGCTCATGGAACCCCTAGCAACCTAGAGTCCTAGACCCCCCGAAGGTCGCCACCCCTCAAAGTCGGCCGTGGCTCCATCTGCCTCTAGCTTCGGCGCTAGCTCCATTCGCCTCTAGCTTCAGCACCACAATGGAGCTGACGGACACCAAGGGGAACCTTTGTTGGTTCGCCCTTACCTGGCAGAGACATGATAAACTAGCTCGATAAAAGCAAGGGCAATGTTTGATTCAATGTTTGGCTTGCTATCCCGTACAGTAATGCGAGCAGGGGGGTTCGGATGACGCAACAAGTGATCTTGCCCAGATAGGAGAGCCAATTTGGCTCGCCTCACTGGACAAGGAAATGCTTACCAAGCTGAGCGAGATTACCAGGCAAAGCAAGCTTTTTAATTTTTATTATTTTTTTTCTTGCTGTGACCGAACGGCTTCCCTCCCATTGAACAAAGCTATGTAGTGCTAGGCAAGAGAAGCAAGCAAGCCCCAAAAGTGGTCCCCCAAAAAAAAGCAAGCCCCAAAAGTTGTGGCTTATGTGGCTCTTTTAGTGTTTGGTTTGGGGAAACAAACCATTTTAGATGGGGTGATGCATCATGTGTCCATTCTTAAATCTAGTGAAATGATCATATTTTTCATACTAGTACTAATTATTAGCCTGTGAAGAATAAGATGGTGATGGGTTAACTCATTCTATTACACAAACCAAACAAAAAAATCTAGAGAGTGAGATGATAAAGACCACTTCATTCCACAAACTAAATAAGCCCTTAGTTAATTTCTCAGTTCTTTTCAAACAGAGTCGGAGCTATTGTCCCCGTATATTGGTCTACACTTCTCAACGGTACCTTTTAGGAGCCAGAACAAAGCAAAAAGTACCCAACAGGCTCTAACCTCCTTAAAGGTAGGATAGCTACTTCGCCAAGAATTCGTGTGGTATCAGGAGAAATGGAACTCCAGTAGGAAAAAACACATCCATAGCCTTTTCATTTCCTACCACTTTATGTGCAAGCTCATGGGAAAACACGGTTGTATATCTAGTCTAGACATGAAACACTAAGAGACCTTATTCGGTTAATAATCTTCAAACCGATCGAAGGGATTAGAAGGATTGGAGGATATTGAAGGAGGATTTTGACTTGTAGACAATTTGATCTTCTTCAATCCCCTCCAATCCAAGGGGTTTGAGGATTAATCGGACAAGCTCTAATATTAGCAAAGCCCTGTTTAGATCATCAACATAGCTAACTATATACTAGTTGTATGTTTTTTTTTGCGATGTGTTAACTAGAATAAACCAGCTAATTAACTAACAACTAATTTTTTAGCTGAGCTAAGTGATGGTAAGACACTAACTAATCTATTAGCTCAGGATCCAAATGGACTCTTCACCTTTTTTCGGGAAAAAAGGGAATAATCTTTGCTAATACTTGTAGGAGTATCTATTAGGTGCATTGAACAGAAAAGAGGCCCTAAATAATAATGGCGTCAAAATATACGAAGCGACGCACGTACGGTATGCGGACGGGTACCCTCCACGAGTAGCTGAAGAGGGAAAGGGCGGGTCCGGGTCATCCATCGCTGCCCCCGTAATAACTGAAAGCTATAGCATCACGTCAGTAATTCAATTTGCCATTAGCGACACAGCAACTGGCTAATGAGTGGTCAATCGGTCACTCTCAGTGTCACACTCTCACTGGCCATCGTCGCTGTCAGCAAAGCTCAATTAGCCGCCTGCTTCCTTTCTTCTCTTGGATTGGATTCATTCAGGTCGTCGACGATGGATAGGATATATAATAGGAGGTTATTATATATGTATCGCTGCCAGCCAGCTTCGAAAATGACATGACGACGTACAGGATTGACGACTCATGTCAATTCAGGCATTCAGGGGCCAAGACTGAAAAGACAAAATCTGTTTGGGTGATGAGGATGTGTTGTTACTATCGTCTTAGCTGTGAACAGCAGGGATTAGCCTGGTAATCTTCCAAATTGATGGCACCACTAGCTTTCTAATCAATTGCTTCTTCAGTCACCTTCAGTTAGTTGAGCTAGTAACTACTGATCGGTTATCCAAAGGGAACTTAACACGTCTGATAATCAGGTTAGGAAGTAGGAACGCAGAAGAGAATTTGTCCGTGGAGCGTTTATTAGGTCTAGATGCACATGAAACAATTGCAAATAGATGTGCGCCAAGTGTAGGCCGTGTATAGTAGGCGTGAGGTGACCTGTCCTTCGTCGGTGTATCCTAGGTCCTCTAAGGATTTATGTTTGTGTTTATTATATGAGTTTATCTATAAAGTATGGGACTGCTAGCACCGTGACCCACGCATCGTGACACTTTTTTTGTTTTCTTGAAATATATTTTGTAAAATAGTTGTGTATGTTTGATTGATTGTAGTTGTCCTTCCTTCATGGAGTCATGCACCCAACCGCATCATCTGGCATAAATTCTATGTAAGAGCATCTCTATCGGTTTGATAAACTCACTCCCAATCCTTTTTTTTCAATGATGGGAAAAATCCACTCCTACAACTCCTTATCTAACTCCCAATCTATCACTGTTTGGAAAAACTGAGGTATCCACATGCAAGGATACGTGGATCATCGATACTCCCTATCAGTGTTCGCGCCATTTTTTTTGGCACTCCCCATTTGCCCTGAATGTCGACGCTCTCCGCCTAAAGGTTTACCGAAATTAGATCCCCAAACACTATTTTCATATCTGAGAATATTGAGAGATAAAGCAGACAATAGAAATTCCGTTCTGAAGCTTCTATGTGTGAGTTATGGTGCCGGGATGACTGGCCATAGCCCGACGCCTAGGAGGATTGCTGGAATTGAATCTCCAACCACTATTTTCTGTCAAACAAGTTGTAATGGCTAGCTTTGGTGATTAAACTAGTTTATACCCCCATCTCCTGGTCCATTTAGGGTTGCTAGAGTTTCTTAAGACTTAAGGCAATTGTTAAACACTTGAGAGAAGCTCCTAGCCACCAAAGTGCTCAAATGGTTCAAGGAAATTACCACAAGAGTTAGGTGTGATTAGTGCTAAATGCCTAGAGAAGAGTGTGAACTTGAGTCTCTACTGGTTCAAGATGTGACATCATGATTCTATTCTACTTGTGCTGGACTATTGGGGACTTGTTGCCTCAGTGGCTTGCTCATTGACCCTTCAGTGTGGAGCTGCAACAACAACTTGTTTGGGGGACGAGAAGCTCCTTTCTTGGCGGAGAAGCTCTACGGCAGACATCACGCCAAGGTAACTGGGAAAGAGGTTGAGGTGGGGTTTGCCTTTATGGCAAGCTGCTCATTCAGCTTGGCGTGAACTTTTGTGGCGAGTCCAATGCGCCTTGTTTAGATGCCCGATTCGGGCATCCACGAATTTACTGTGCAGCACTGTGCTGTATGGTAGCAATTTTGTTTTTATTTGGTAATAATTGTCCAAACATTGATTAATTAGGCTTAAAACGTTCGTCTTCCAAAGTACAACAAAACTGTGCAATTAGTTTTTTATTTCATCTACATTTAGTACTCCATGCATGTGCCGGCATTTTAATGTGATGGGGAATCTTCTCTTTGCATAGTAGAATTTGGGGGTGAATTTGGGGAACTAAACATGGCCTTGATTGAAAGAGATTTGTTGATTGGAGAGTTGCTTTTGCCCACCACTACCACACAATAAATCCTTCGTCTTGAGAGCGTCCAATCCTCTTGATCATTAGCTTACCGCATTTACACTTGCATGTGTGTGTTTACCTTTCTAAGAGGACCTTGTTATGCTAGTTGCTAGTTGATCTTGGTTGCAGAACTTGTTTTGTGGGTGAGCAAAACACAAGATCAAATGTCAGTTGCACATCTAGATGAAATGGATAAGATCATCTTTGAGCATAGTTTTTTTTCGCTACGTTCGTTTAAGTGACCTAATTACCTCCTCCTATGAGGTCACATATGTGGTCAATCGTTCCTCACAAATGTTTATAATATAGGTATGTTGCCTAAAACCACCTTAACTTATCTATATTTATTTATTCTATAAGGTCGTGTTAGTTTATTTGGGCTTCTACTGTTTCTTTGTCCAAGTTCTGATTCTAATGGAAGGCAATCAAACAATTCCAATTTTTAAAAACCCATTCCAAAAGTCTTTGGTCGAAACAAAAAACTGCCTTTTGAAATGAACTTGTCGAAACTATAAGCGTTTGCTTTATCATAATTATTAAAAAAAACACAGATTGATAAGACTATATAGTTAATGATATTGACTTAGTATTACCTTCAAGGCCGTCCAAAGCAATTCTATAGATATAGCATCTATTTAGTTTTTGGAGGGCATTTGAAAGGATCATGTAATTAAATGTCCTTTGATAACCCTACTTGATTTTATATGAATATATAAATGTTTCCCTTTTGTTTGGACCAATGAGAAGGAACAGCCCACCATCCACCCGTGAGCCGAAATAAAGAAAGTCGAGTGTACGAGTGATGCGTGAGCAAGTCACGTATGGCAGGCAGAAACTCACATGCTGCTATTGCTCCTTCAATCAAAAGATCAAAACAAGAAATATCACGTGCAATTAATCTTCCTTCCCTCACCTTAGGTACGATTTTACCTTTTTTACGAAAAAAAATCCATCCCAATGTCTTTTCTAAAAGAGTAAAGTATGATATACCTCCTCTGGTTGCTGAATTTTAAAAAAACTCCTCATTCTTTAACATTAGACAACATATACATCTTATTATCTTAACTTTTAAAATCAGATAAAATACCCCTTTGACCATTTTAAAGTGGTTTCTTGAGTGTTTTTGCAAATGTGGCGTTGAGTCCCATATGTCAGGCGGTCTCTATCTCCTTATTTGATATAAAAAAAACTCACAAATCTTTTGAATTAATGCAACTATTATATTAAAATTTTAGAGATTGATGTGATTTATAATTTTATAGTTGATAGTTTTTTTATTTGATATCTTCTCAACACTTAAATATTGGTTTTTGAAATTTAAAATTTTGAATTTTTAAAACGACCTAGGATGCTGACATGGTCCATACTATAGTTGTTGTACTAAATGTGGTCTATAACTTTGTGGTTGGAAAAAAAATTACTTGAGATTATTTAGATGCCCCAATTTCTCATATTTTTTTAAATTTTTTGAACGACCTAGTCAGACTGTAACATGGTCTATACCAAAGTTATAAATTGAAAAGCAATTGTATAGCTTTTAGGTGAAAACTTTTATTTGAGACCATCTAGAAGTCAAATATTCATTTTAAGTTTTTTATTATGAAATTTAGATTTTGATTTTTTTTCAGACGACCTTGTATGGAGACATGCTTTACAAAAATTTGTAGTTCTTATTAAAGATCTAAAACTTTCTAGTTATTTTTCATTTAAAATTATTTAAGACTCTAAATATTCAATAAAACATGATATGACTAAACAAACCAAAGTATGTGAGATCTATACACCACATGAGCCAAAACCAGCATCAAAACCACCCTAACAAGGGGCTCCTCACCTCACGACGCCGGCTCTTGCTCCAAGCTAAACACGCTACGGCACTGTTTTGTATCATTATCTGTGGTGCTATTTTTGTCTCCCCAAAACAAAGGGGCAAATGAGAGAAAGGGAGGGGTAAAAAAAAGAATAGAAAGCAAAGATTATTGGGGGGCGACGTGTTCAAACTGTTTGGTTGTGTCCAAAGGAAGAAGAAGGGCGTGGGCCAGGCCACAGTGACAAATCCAAGTTTTCCAAGAGCCTGTTTAGATGGAGCCCGAAAAATTTCGGCCTGGGTCTGCATGGCAACCGAACAGGCCTCAATATTTTTCGGCCTGCCACCGTGCGCGAAATTTCACTGTAGCATCCAGTAACGTGGAAGGTATACCCATCCGCCTCCGGTCTCGCCAACCCTATCCATTCGCTCGTCCCTATCGCGACCCAGAGGCCGCCGCTCCCCCCCGATCCCCTTCCCCCCCGGCCGCCGCTCCCCCCATCCCCTTCCCCTCCGGCCGCCGCTCCCCCCCGATCCCCTTCCCCCTCGGCCGCCGCTCCCCCCATCCCCTTCCCCTCCGGCCGCCGCTCCCCCCATCCCCTTCCCCTCCGGCCGCAGCTCTCCCCATCCCCTTCTCCCCCGGCCGCCGTTCCCCCCATCCCCTTCCCCCCCGGCCGCCGCTCCGCCTGATCCTCTTCCCCTCCGGCCGCCGCTCCCCCCATCCCCTTCTCCCCCGGCCGCCGCTCCCCCCATCCCCTTCTCCCTCGGTCGCCGCTCCCCCCCGATCCCCTTCCCCTCCGGCCGCCGCTCCCCCCGATCCCCTTCTCTCCCGGCCGCCGCTCCCTCCATCCCCTTCTCCCCCGGCCGCCGCTCCCCCCTTCCCCTTCTCCCTCGGCCGCCGCTCCCCTCGGTCCCCTTCCCCCCGGCCGCCTCCCGTCGTGCCGATGGATAGCTCCGACGGCGACGGATTCAACGGCGGCTCCTCCCATGCGAATCCAGACATCCCTTCCGGCGGCCGCCCAGGTTTCCCCACGGTCACGGCAGCCACGGCTTTCCCGGCGCCGCTGAGTTCGTGGACCTTAGGTCTCGGCCCTGCCACCTACAGTATCGCCTCCCATCCACTAGGCGGATCGACGAGCAGCAATCGTGCCCCCGCGTTCAATCCCGTACACGCGTTCAGCACGATTCATCTCAACGCCGGCAACGCGTGGCCGGACATGGCGGCCTACGCGTCCTACATCAGCTCGGGCCAGCAGGTGCACGCAATGCCGCCCCCTTACTTCCTCGGAGGCCCGTCTCCTACAACTGCTCCTAGCCCCGGGCTCGAAGCGCCTGCCGGTGGTGATGCAGCGGGAGGAGTTCCAGCGACGTCCCAACAGTTCCATGGAAGTGGAGGAGGAACCGAGGGTCCGGTCCATGGACATGGTGCTGGCCTTCGTCCCGGGGGCTAGAGGCGCGGTCATGCGCGGGTCCGCGGCCGCGGTCCCACCATCGCCGGCGATAACTTCAACACCCCCCCGGCGCAACCGCTGGTACATATCCTTGCCCCCTGCATACTCTATTTGTTTGCGATAACATTTCATTAACGCATTTTACATGTCATTTTGTACACCCTTGTTGTGTCTTTGAAAACGTGATAGGGTCCCAAATCTAGCAAAAATAGGGCCGATTGGAGTCCATAGCATAAGGCCATTTACTGTCACCTTTACTGCGAGCAAATAGATAAAGGCAATTGCAAAAATGGTGCTATGAGCAGGCTGGGTGGGTGGAAATCAGAACTAGGTTCCTTGCAGCCACAGGCCTCTTGCATACCACGGAGCAGTTGTCTTGTCATTACAGAAACCTCAAAGCTGAATGGAGGTTTTGTAATTTTCTCCGCTATGAGGCAACGGGCATAGGAAGAGATTCAGCCGGTAGACCTGTCGCCGACGACGAATGGTGGAAAAATCACACCAAGGTACGCCTTGGTCGTTGTCCTTGTAGATAGACTTAATAAGTCATTATCTCATTCGGCTTATGTGTTTTCAGGGCCACAAATCATGGCTAGCGTTCAAGGATGGCTACCCTTCGTACCTGGAAGAAATGGACAGAATGTACGAGCATACTATCGATGGGTCTACCTCCTTTGTTCCTGCTGCCAATGTGTCCCCTCAGAGTTCTCCAATTCAGTGCGATTCGTCAAGTCAAGAGGACGATGCACAGGATGGTGAAGACGAAGATCAGCAGGTCACCCCACGGAGTAGCAACACCTCTCGCTCCAACTGTAGCAAAAGAGCCAGCAGTACCCCTCACTCCAACCCCAGCAAACGGACTAGCAGTAACAGCACCACAGCCCATAGCCCTAGGAAAAGGTCCTAGAGTCCTGCTGTTAGCAACACCATCTGCAGCATGAACCGCCACAATGAGATCATGATTAACAGGAATGAGCTGATGAGTAACAGGACTGCACTAATACAAGACCTGTTCCGGAAAAAGGAGGCAAGAATCCAGGAAGCCTACAAGCTGGCAGCGGAGTTAGGTGTGAGTTCAGCCACGACACCAGACATGTTTCGTGGACTGATGCGCATTGTGGATTTAGAGCAACAACTTACACTGTTCCTCGCCACCACTGCTGATGACAGGCGCTTCATGTTGACCGAATGCTCGAGGGTGGACAACTAGACCCAACTAAATTATTTGCAATATGTTTAGTCTATGAACTACAACTGTGTTTGTTCTAAGTCTATGTTTGAACTACATTTGTGTTATTACTATGTCTGTGTTTAGAATATTTGTGGTTGAACTACGTCTAATTATGTTGGAACAACTGGTATGTGCTATGGTTAATTTGGAAGTAATTTGTGGTTGAACTTCAAGTGTATTGGAACTGTGGCTGATTTGTAATATTTCGTGCTTGCGTTGGGGTGATTTGCAATACTCAATTTGCTGGTGGAAGAATTTAATATTGCGTATGTGTCCATTGGGCTGATACAATTTTAATCTATGTTTGTTTTGACAGGCTGCTATGGCAAATTCAAGTTCACCGGTCACCAGTTTGGATGGTGATCTATTCGAAGTGCTTCAACTGTGCTTAGATGATGAAGATGATGATGCCGATGAGGACACGTTCTTCACTGGTATGTACGAATATGCCGTGCATGCTGAAAAGCATTTGAGTAGAGCACCATATAGAAAACCTAAATTTCCTGGTTTGGAATGGGTAGAACAGAAGTTGGGGGATCCAAAGGCATGTTATGCCATGTTTAGAATGAGCCCAGATTTGTTTCGTAGGCTGCATTCGTTGCTGGTCCAATATTATGGCCTCAAATCTACTGGCAAATCATCCTCGAAGGAGGCTTTAGGCATGTTTCTTTGGATGCTTGGGGCCCCTCAATCAGTTAGGCAGGCTGAAGACAGATTTGAGAGGTCTTTGGGGACTGTTAGCAGCATGTTTAGCAAAGTCCTAAAAAGTGTAGTGAAGCTATCTGTGGATATAATAAAACCGGAGGACCCTCAATTTAGGGAAATGCATCCTGTACTAGGGAATAGTAGGTTCTATCCATACTTCAAGGATTGCATAGGGGCCATAGATGGGACTCATGTACCCTGTGTGGTGCCGAATAATCTGTTTCATGCAGCGTTTGTGCCGAAAGGGTATGACCATCCAGAATGTTATGGTTGCATGTGACTTTAACATGAGGTTTATATTTGTGCTTAGTGGGTGGCCGGGGTCTGTTCATGATATGAGACCATTCAATGATGCAATGACAACATATAGCCATGTGTTTCCTCATCCACCAAAAGGTAAACTTGGTATGTGCTTTCCGATTTGTCAAAATTAGTTGCATGTGATCTGACTAGCTCATCTATTGTGGTGCAGGGAAGTATTACCTAGTGGACTCTGGTTATCGCAACCAGATGGGGTACCTAGCACCTTACATGGGTACGAAGTACCATCTGCAGGAGTATCGAGGTGCCGCACCTCCACAAGGTATGGAAGAGACCTTCAACTATGCACATTCATCTCTAAGGAATGTGGTGGAGAGGTCAATTGGTGTGTTAAAAATGAAGTGGAGGATGTTAAAGGAGATACCTAGGTATGAACCTAATAAGCAAAGCAAAATCATTTAGGCAGCTTGTGCATTGCATAATTTCGTCAGGGGTAGTGGGTTAGAAGATAGACACTTTGGTCGTTGTGACCGTGATGAGGACTATGTGCCTCGTCAAGCGTACGAGGATCAGCCGGACACAGAAGAAGTCAAAGATGAAGCTGATGACATGAATTTGTTTCGTGATTCGCTTGCGCATCATTTTTTAATCGTACTTAAAAGGTTTGTTGAACGGCGTTTGTCCGACAATCTGTTGTTTGCCATTGATTTGTGTCCGGATCATGTGTATTGTTGAGAATTGATTGTGTGCGGAACAGTAATTACTGTATAATTTGTATAAATGTCAGTTTTGTGTGGAACCAGAGCATGTTTGAGATGAGTAGATATTGCTGTTGTGGTGATTGCTGATTGGGCTCATGACATGCATGCAGTGCAGGGTACTGTGGTCATAAAGAGCATGGCTGATTGGGCCAAAAAAAAGTTGGCATCTAAACACCACCCAAAAAAGTTTGGGCTGCCACAAGTGTGGGTCCACCTACTGTCCGGCAGCTTTTTGGCCCAAGACAAAATTATTTGCCAACTAAACAGGCTCCAAGTACAACTGCACGGCAGCGAGTTAATGGCGATGGGCCGCGGTCATGACGCCGCAGGGCCCACCGCATTGATTCGGCCCTTTCAGAGATTGGGAGGAGGATGACCCGATCCTAACATCATCATCGCGAATGAAATGAATGAATGTCTCGCCATCATCACCATGACACCATGCAATGCATCGGCGCCTGCCATACCATGGCCTCGTCCGGTTGGACTGATAAGCCGGTTGAAAAACACTGTTCTGACTGAAAAAACAAGCTGAAAAAACGGATTATAAGCCGGGTGAACATGCTCCATATCCCTTTTCCTAGTGGAAGCAGGGGCCAACCCCGATGACTCGGCAACCGCGTCGGGTACCATGCGATTTTCCACCGGCTAACGCGCCGTTCACTTGAGCTGATTAGCCAAAATCAATCAGCGATTGAACAGTTTTTTTTCTCATAACAAATCAGTATTAGCATCAACATCAATAAAAAAATACAGCCAGCCGAACAGAAGACCCCAGTAAAAAAAAATATTTGTCCCCGGCAGCCTAGAAGACAAACGCCGCAACACAACTGTGCAAGCCCTTGGGCAAGCGGCAAGCCCAGTAGGCTCAATAGCCCACATCATGGACGTACAGCACCAACCATTATTATTATTATTATTATTATTATTATTATTATTATTATTATTATTATTATTATTATTATTATTATTATTATTATTATTATTATTATTATTATTATTATTATTATTATTATTATTATTATTATTATTATTATTATTATTATTATTATTATTATTATTTCTAAAAAAACTTCTAGTTTTTTTAATTATTTTTAGAGTTCTCTGACCTCCGGTTGATGAATAAGGGTACATTTTTTCCCTGTTCTTCGTCAGCTCTATAATAGAAGCAAACAATATTATATTATGGTTTGTCGCCTGTGTTCCATACTTCTAGCAAATTAGAGCTCGCTGCCTTCATCTTCTCCACCAAGACGTCAAGCAAGCTTGAGTCGACCTTTTGTCTCCTTTTCCATGTTTGCTTTATGAGAGCGTGTTTAATGAACCGGAGGTTAGAACGGAAATAACGAATGGTTAAGAGTTGAGTATGTAGAGACAGGAATAAAAAATAATTTTCTAGAAAAAATATTTATCGCTTGCCTGTAGCGTTCGTTTGTCATTGGAGCTCACGCGTCTGCATCCGATTAGCGAGGTTTAGTCCAATTAAAGATTGTGACATGGGACAACGCACATGCATGTATCTAGTAGTGTTATATTATAGTATTTTGTTACTAATATTGTTCATAATATTATTATTACAAGCTTAAAGTTATTAGTACTATGTGATTTTTTATAAGATAGTACTATGTGATTGGATTGACCCCGGCGACATTTTATCCTGGCTTTGCCCCTGCAGGGAGTATAATGTTTTTAAAAAACAGAGATGGATAGATAAATTTAAGTCAAAATATATGTATTTCTGATTAGAGTAAGTGAGTTCAATCAACATGAAATTTAGCAAATCTCCTCGTCATACAGAAAAGGCCTGGACCGACACAAATATGCTTTCTTTTCTTTGGGAAAAGGCAGCAATACATTTTCTTAAAAAATTTAGTAAATTTAAAATTAATCTCTAGGAGGGTCTATGCCCCCTGCCCCCTGTCTCGTCCACTGCTGACACAAGATATCACACGAGTTAATGTACACTGCAGCCACACGTGCAGCTGCACGAGGCGGATGGGCCGAGACCAATATCAAAATGATTTTGCCTGTATCCATGGACGGTGTTTTTCTTAAAAGCATGACGAAAATAGCCGATCTTTACGGTGGCGGAATCATTATTCAAAATATATAGAACTAACTTTAATAACGTTACATGAATTAACACAATCATTACATAATCAACATATATTGTTTTGAATTCTATAGAGTCGTCAAACATATTTAGCAAAAGTTGTGGGGCCAGGCGAAAAGTCTTGATGGCTAGAGGGGTGAATAGCCTTTTAAAAATTTCTACAAAGACAAGCTAAACAAGTTTATCAATACAACAAATAGTGAGATGCGAGTTTTGCTTAGCCTACGAGGTGTTTGCAAGCCACCTAACCAATTCATAATTCTAGTATTTGCACTCAACCGCACAAGTCAAACCGAGAAGGTAACTACAACTACAACTAGCAAGCTACACAAAGAAGCTACTCTAGCAAAGCTAACTAGCTAGCAAAGATAACTAAGAAGGTAATGCGGAGTTGAGTTAGGAGAGTTTCACCGAGGGGCGAAGTATTGAGCCAACCAATATGATCAACAATGAATACCAAGATAACCGAACACCGGGATCAATCAATCACAATATGAAAGTGATGACACAAGATTTATCCCGAGGTTCACGTGCTTGCCGGCACGCTAGTCCCCGTTGTGTCCCTCTTCACCACGTGGTTCGGTGGCTAATCGGTCACACACCGAGCCTCTCAAAAGGCGCCACAAGAACCTAACAAATGGCAAAATATTGCAATGACACGAGCAATTTACTCACGTTGCCTTTGACGCTTCGTCGAGGTAGGCACAAACCCCTCACAATCACCGGAGGTGGCCAAGAACAATCACCAACTCTTGCCAACGCCTCCAAGCTGCTCCAAGCCATCTAGGTGGCGGCAACCACCAAGAGAAACCAGAATCCCGCAGCAAATCAACCACCAAGTGCCAACTAGATGCAATCTCACAATGCAAATGCACTTGGATCACTCAATCTCACTTCGAATATGCAAAGAAGCAAGAGAGATGAGTGGGAGGGAAGTTGCTTAGCTCAAAGTGCTCACAAGTATGTTAAATGTTCAAGAGATCGAGCTTTGAGCCGGCCAACGAGTATTTATAGACGTACCCCTTCGAATAGAGCCGTTAGAAACTTAAACAGCCAAAATCGTGCTGACCGGACGCGCTGGTCCAACTGACTAGACGCGCCGGTCGCACAACGGCAAAGTCGCGAAGCACTGACCTGACGCGCTGGTCCAACTGACCGGACGTGCTGGTCGCACAGACCGGACACGCTGGGAACGACCAGACGCGCTGGTCCCATGACTGACCGGACGCGCTGGTCAAGCCTGAGCAGCGCTCAACGAAACAACGACCGGACGCGCTGAAGAAATGACCGGACGCGACAGTGCCAGCGTCCGGTTAGAGTCCAGTAAGCTCCCTGAACAACCGGACGCGTCCGATCGTCAGTGACCGGACACGTTGCGCGTCCGATCATCAACCTGAAAAACGCGCAGACGCTGAACGCTGACCGGACGCGTCCGGTCATCCAGAGACCGCGTCCGGTCACCTCTGTGACCTCTGTTCGCCTCCGTTTCTTTTTCAATTTCTGGCGTAGTGTAAAATAGTCGTTTCAACTCCTCAAAAACGCCTGAATCCCGCCTCGCAAGCTCGGCGGGAGGGAGAGAGGACTCCAAACCCTCTCTACCGCTCAAACTCCAATCGCCATCGCAAATGTGCTAACACCACCAAGTAATCTCGTCATGTGTGAGTGTGTTAGCATTTTCTCAATCATTTTTCGAGGCGATATTAGTTCTATCCAAATGCATATGATTATGAAATGCACACCTAGAGGCACTTAGGAGTTCAATAGCCGCGTCATTCTCCTCTTTATAGTATGGCTATCTATCCTATAATGTAACCACACCCACTAGGTGTCTTGGTTACTAAAACACAACCCTTAAGCATATACCTTTGCCTTGATCACGTAGGGTTGTGTCCAAATCCAAGTGTTGCCATCATGATCACCATGTTCATCTTGCCACCAACCTTGGAATGTACTAATCCTCATATGCTACATACAACTTAGATATAGGAGTAGTACTTAGGCATTGTCACTAATTACCAACACCAAACATAGGACTTTCAATCTTCCCCTTGTTGGTAATTGATGACAAACCTTTCACAAAGATATTATGATAAAATTTTGATTGAACCCATGTCACATTGTCCAAGTGTATTACCATGTGTAAGAATTATGGACTTGTGATCATGAATTCAAATTAATAGCAATGGCTCCCCCTACATGTATGCTATATGTTTGGATTTTGGAAGCATACATGTTATACAGGAAAGTATAGGAGCATTGACTACCAATAGGTGCTAAGTGTTTTAGATTATAGACCTTTGAAGCGTGATACCATCGGAGTAGCGATAAACACCATCTTAGCACCTTGTGTAGTTAGATACCACTTGGAAAAGTACAAACATAACTAGAAACCTCGTGAGATCAACATTATAAGCAAGGCTCTAGTACCACTATGAAAAACATGAATCAAGAAAAATCTAACTACTTCCTATTCATGCTAGTACTTCAATACGTCATTCAAATTATACTAGCAAGTCACCACACAAGCAAAGTATCAGAGAAAAAAATACATAACTATGCATCATACATATGAAGTGCACATGGAAATGCAACAATCATGCTTAAGAGCTTGCTCCCCCTACTTGTGTGCTTAAAATTTTATTTGATCCCCTTCTTTTATCATTTTCTCCCCTTTTAGAATCTTTCTTTGTGAACAATATTTTTCTCCCCCTTTGTGCTTCTCCTCCTTTGAGTTCTATCTTTGTGAACAACATTTTCTCCCCCTTTGGCACCAATGACCACAAGGAACCAATTTTAGATAGATTATCATATTGAATTATGGGGTGAGGATCAAGTTTGTGATTCAACCTAGATTGCTTGCATAAATAAAATGCTTCGGTTTGATCCAAGGGTAAGCTTCTTCACACCTCACTAGAAGGGTTATCATGCACCATGTTGAAGCAAATATTTAGATAAGTGATCTAGATTAAACACTTATGATCACAAACTACTTAAACAAGTTATATGCTACCACTAGATCATACAAGTCATGGGAACAATAGTGGCACCATATAAACTTCAAATTCATTTGATTTTCATGAATGAGCCTAGAACATGTAAATTATGACTAGATGCACTAATCAAGTCCTTAGTATAGAATGTATGACATGTCAACCAATTGTACCTTGGGGCTCGAAGGAGAGACATGTCATATATGGGGTGCATCAACTCATGTTGGAGAAGTCAAGTATGTTCAACTCATTCTTTAGCTTGTGAAATCTCTTCTCATCAAGTGGCTTGGTGAATAGATCGGCTAATTGATCTTCGGTGCCCACACTCTCAATAGCAATATCACCCTTTTGTTGATGATCTCTAATAAAGTGATGGCGAATATCAATATGCTTTGTTCTTTGATGTTGAATCGGATTGTTGGTTAGCTTCACGGCACTTTCATTGTCATATAGCAATGGCACATTCTTGAAGTTGATTCCAAAATCTTTCAATGTTGCCTTCATCCACAAGATTTGTGCACAACAACTACCCGCGACGATGTATTCGGCTTCGGCGGTAGATAGTGCAATACTATTTTGCTTCTTGGATGACCATGAGACAAGTGATCTTTCCAATAATTGACAAGTCTCAGAAGTGCTCTTTCTCTCCACTTTGTCACCGACATAGTCAGAATCCGAATATCCAACTAGCTCAAAGCTTGAACCCTTGGGATACCATAATCCAACATCTTGTGTATGCTTTAAGTACCTCAATATTCTCTTTGTTGCCTTCAAATGACTTTCTCTTGGTGAGGCTTGAAATCTTGCACACATGCATACACTAAACATCACATCGAGCCTTGATGTCGTCACATAGAGTAGGCTACCAATCATTGATCTATATAGCTTTTGATCCACCATGTTGCTATTTTTGTCACTATCCAAACTTCCACTAGTGCTCATTGGAGTTGTAATGCCCTTTGCATCTTCCATGCCAAACTTCTTGAGCATATCTTTGATGTACTTGGTTTGGCTCACAAATGTTCCTTCCTTCATTTGTTTGATTTGAAGTCCAAGAAAGAAACTAAGTTCACCAATCATTGACATTTCAAATTCTTTTGCCATCATTTTCCCAAACTCATCACAATAATCTTGATTGGTTGAACCGAATATGATATCATCAACATATATTTGCAACACAAATAAATCTTTTCTAATCTTCTTGGTGAATAGTGTTGTATCAACTTTGCCCATGACAAATCCTTTGGATATCAAGAAGTCCCTCAATCTTTCATACCATGCTCTAGGTGCTTGCTTCAATACATACAAAGCTTTTCTCAATTTGTAGACATGATTGGGTTTCTTGTCATCTTCAAAACCGGGAGGTTGCTCCACATACACCTCCTCTTGGATGTACCCATTAAGAAATACACTCTTCACATCCATTTGGTATAGCTTGATATTATGAGCACAAGCATAGGCAAGTAAGATCCTAATTGCTTCCAATCTTGCAACTGGGGCATAAGTTTCACCAAAGTCAAGACCCTCTATTTGTGTGTAACCTTGAGCTACTAGTCTTGCTTTGTTCCTTACTACTATCCCATCTTGATCTTGCTTATTGCGAAAGACCCATCTTGTTCCAATGACATTATGATCCTTAGGCCTCTCAACTAATTCCCATACTTCATTTCTCTTGAAGTTGTTGAGCTCTTCATATATTGCATTTACCCAATCCGGATCTCTCAATGCTCTATCAATGTTCTTGGGTTCTTCCATTGACACAAAAGAAGAGTGAGCACAAAATAATACCAATCTTGATCTAGTTTGAACTCCTCTTTGTATGTCACCAATGATGGAATACAATGGATGGTCTCTTGCAATGTTGGTTGGTTGAAGCACTTGGACTTGATTGCTTGGATGTTGATGTTGATCATGAGTTGGAGATGATGAACTAGCCACTTGTTGATCTTGTTGCACTTGAGATGATGTACTAGCTTGATTTTGCATTAGAGAACCACTAGCTTGAGTGATTGGACTTTGGAGCACTTGATCTTTGTTGTCATCCACATCAATCACTTGCTTTGGCCTAATATCACCAATATCCATTTCCTTTATAGCATTACTCAATTGAGTTCCTCTCATATCATCCAAGTTTTCTTCTTCATCTTGAGAGCCATTTGTTTCATCAAATTCAACATCATGTACTTCTTCAAGTTGTCCATTAGCTAGGTTTCATACTTTATAAGCTTTGCTAGTAGTTGAGTAACCAAGTAGGAATCCTTCATCACAT
The DNA here is from genome assembly GCA_038087645.1 of Saccharum hybrid cultivar R570. Taxonomy (NCBI): domain Eukaryota; kingdom Viridiplantae; phylum Streptophyta; class Magnoliopsida; order Poales; family Poaceae; genus Saccharum; species Saccharum hybrid cultivar. The sequence goes on along the minus strand of JAQSUU010000297.1, from coordinate 7,427,034 downwards.
TTCTTCTCAAACTTGCTCAATCTAGTGCCCTTCTTCAAGATGTAGCATTTGCAACCAAATACCCGAAAGTATGCAATGTTGGGCTTTCTTCCATTTAAGATCTCATATGGTGTCTTCTCTAGAAACTTGTGGCAATAGAGGTGGTTGCTATAGAAGCAAGCCGTGTTGATTGCTTCAGCCCAAAAATGAATGACTCACATTATACTCATTCAACATTGATCTTGCCATATCAATTAAGGTTCTATTCTTCCTCTCAACTAAGCCATTTGATTGAGGTGTATACTTGGCCGAGAATTGATGTTTGATTCCAAGCTCATCACATAGCTCATCAACTCTTGTGTTTCTAAACTCACTTTCATTGTCACTTCTTACTTTCTTGATTGTGGTCTCAAACTCATTTTACACTCTCTTGATGAACTTCTTGAATATGTCAAATACATCACTCTTGTCCATAAGAAAGAATACCCATGTGTATCTAGTGAAATCATCCACAATCACAAAGCCATACTTGTTGCCACCAATGCTTGTGTATGTAGTTGGCCCAAATAGATCCATGTGCAACAACTCAAGTGCCTTGGAAGTACTCATAATCTCTTTAATGGATGAGTGTTGCCCACTTGCTTTCCGGCTTGACATGCACTACATAGCTTATCCTTCTCAAATGTGACGTCCTTCAAGCCTCTAACTAAGTCATGCTTCACTAACTTGTTCAATTGCTTCATGCCAACATGACCAAGTCTTCTATACCATAACCAACCCATACTTGATTTGGTGAGCAAGCATGTTGAAAGTTGAGTGTCACTAGCATTGAAATCAACCAAGTATAGATTCTTATATCTAAAGCCTTTGAAGATCAAGTTAGAGCCATCAACACTAATTATCTCCACATCATCAACACCAAATACGCACTTGAAACCGAGATCACACAATTGAGCAACCGAGAGAAGATTGAAGTTCAACTTTTTAACTAAGAGCACATTGGAAAAGCTATGATCATTTGAGATTGCAATCCTTCCAAGAGCCTTTACATCACTCTTGCTATTTTCACCAAATGTGATGCTATCAATGCCACTATCATTTAATTTGAGAGAATTGAACATTCTTGAATCACCGGTCATATGTTGAGAGCACCCACTATCAAGTACCCAATGCCTTCCTCCGGCCTTGTAATTTACCTACAAAACAATTTAATATCTTTTAGGTACCCATACTTGCTTGGGTCCTTGGAGGTTAGTAACTAAGTTCTTTGGTACCCAAATAGCCTTCTTCTTTGGGCCCACAATTGGTGTACCAACAAACCTAGCATGCACACCTTTCTCACCCTTGGTAAGCACATAACAAGAATCAAAAGGAATGCAAGGTACATTAGCATTTTTCTTGTTCTTGTTTATTTTGTTACAATTAATCTCTAGATGCCCAACTTGCCAGCATCTATTGCAATAACGATCATTGCTCTTCACAAAGCGAGGCTTTGGAGTAGCAAAGGCCGCCTTGCCCTTCTTGAGAGTATAGCCCAAACCCTCTTTGTTGAGAGAGAATCTTTGGCTACCCAAGCATTTTAGCAAGCGGGCATCCCCACCATAGGCATTGCCTAATGCGCGGGTGAGATCATCCACCTCTCTCTTGAGAGTCTCATTCTCAACCACAAATGATGAATCACTAGTAGTAGAGATAGAGTTGGTTGTGGTGGATGATGATGAGCTACATGAAGCATTAGTAGGACTAACAAATAAAGAATCATCAATAATATCACATGTTAGTCCAATATCACAAGTGACAATCACTTGCTCCTCCTTAGCTTTCTTCATGAACTTCTCCAACTTGAGGTCCTTTTCCTTGATGAGCTCAAGTAGAGTGGAGTGGGCTTTCTTAAGCCTAGTATGAGCAACTTCAAGGTCCTCGTGGTCTTCCTTTAGACACTCACGAGAGGCCTCTAGCTCATCAAAGGATTTCCTAAGAGCTTTGAGCTCTTGTTCAATTCCTTTGCACTCCTTACTCTTTTTGAGAGCAACAAGGTCCTCTATCAAGGCATCATTTTCATTGCTCTTGGCAATGAGTTCTTGTTCCAAGATTTTGTACTTCTTGGTTGTCCTCTTGTAGCCCTTGCTCATTTGATCTATTATGCCTAATAGATCATCCTTGGAGTAGTCCTCATCCTCCTCATCATCACTCCTACAACTATCACTAGCACAAGAATCACCATCACTATCATCATATTTTACCTTGGTAGGCTTGGCCATAAGGTATGTCGATATAGTGTCGAAGATGGATGGCTTGTTGGAGAGGACGATGTTTGCAATAGCTCGCCGAGTGGTCCTCTCATCATCACTAGAGTTTTTATCATCATCACTATCGGAGTTGTCACTATCCCAAGTGACTACATAACCACCACCCTTCTTCTTCTTATTGAATGTGAAGCTCTTCTTTGCTTTCTTATCCTTCTTGTCCTTATTGTTCTTCTTCAACTTCAACTCCCCATCATGATATCTTTTGTCTTCATAGGGGCACTTTGCTACTACATGATCGGGGCTATTGCAATTGTAGTAAAGCACCTCCTTTGCCTTCATGAAGTCCCTTCTCTTTCTTGCACCATAGCCTCTCTTCTTCATGAACCGACCCATCTTTTGCACTAGAAGGGCCATAATCTCATCATCAAATGGATCATCATCAACAACAACCTTGCTCTTGCCCTTGGAAGAAGAGGCCTTGAATGTGGTGGTTGTAACAGAACCGTCCAAATTATAAGAGCACAAGTACAAAAACAATCACCGAAGTGATCAAATTCTCGCACTTGAGCCCATATAACTCCGGTAGTCCAGTGAAATCATGAGGGATTTCAAACCAATCAACATACAAGCCAAGATCATAGTGATTCAACATAACAAGTCACATGTTACATCCATTTCACAAGTAAATCAATTTACATCGAAGTTCAACAAAGTTATTACACTTACATTGAAAAGTAGCGGAAGCAAAGTAATTTGAAACTAACATTAATCTTATTTCAAATACATGCCAGTACCACGGTCGACTTCCAACAAAAGCATTAGAGATAAGGTAAATAAGAAGGATCATGCCTGTGATCACACTCCGCCACTACGGCAGGAGTCAACCAACTCTTGCAGCCGCCATGATACATCACAACCTGCAACAAGTGGGGATAAAACCCTGAGTACGACAAAGTACTCAGCTAGACTTACCCGTCAGAAACCAGAAATAAGATGACACCAAGGATCATGCAAGGCTGATATAAAGTGGGGCTAGCTTGACAACATTTTGCATAAAAGCTTAATATAGTTGATCAATCATTAATGCTTAAGCATCAAGTTAATTATCATTAACCTATCATCTATATTAGAACCTGTACTAGAGCACTCACTTTATTAGGAGCAAACAATATTAACCATAGCAGGTATAAATTGAGGCAACCTTTCCATCGTGATCCAATTAACCATCAGTTCAATTTAATTGAATCTACGTTGCCGCTGCTCAAGTCAAGTGCTCACTAACCGGGAGCGACGGCGATTCGAATCGAATTCCTATCCAGCTGGAGGGGTATTTCTAACACTCACCGAGTCACGCCTGGCGAGGGCTGCTCAGGTCACCTTTGGTACAGTTCAGGAGCCGCGGGTCTGAATGATGTCACGACCCTAAGGGCGACACTCTACCAGGTGATAGGGACTCTAACCCCCCCCTTGGTCTCACGCCAATGTCCCCAAGCACATCCTTTCTCTCCTCCAAGAAGTAACCTACCATTCGATTCCCGGCATGAACTGTATTACTCGGATTCGCGGTCGGAACGACTTATCCGGCCAACTAAGTGTTAGACTACGTTCAACATGACTCAAGGACGTACAGCGAATCGGTCCTTAAACGACTCAGACGGGGATGGATCCACACCCAAGACCTCCATGCCTTGTCGCTTCACTATCATCATCCCGCCCGGTCTCATTTCATTTTATTAACACATGGTTCCTTTCCACGATAGCAAATATAGCCAACCGTGCCATATATGAATATCCCTATATCTCGCAGGTGACAGGAAATCACCTGACTTCTACCACTTAAAGCAGGGCTAAGCATCTACTCGATCCTAGTCTACGTAGGATTCAAGGATTCATATATCTGGACAAGGAATGATATAATGCAGCAAGGTTTTCAACCAACTCCTACCACTTAATGCAACAATACTTATAACATATATAGAATTAATTGCTTTGAAGATAGGAGGCTTATAATGCTCCGGGGCTTGCCTGGGGTCTGACTCAAGTTAGAGTATGTCAGATGAAGTCACTTGGCGAGCAACCTCCAATCTACCACTTGTCCGGTCCTTCTATCTTCCAGTTTGGATCCACCAAACACCGTCTTCGGGTTTGGCTCCACATTATGTCTTCCACGTAGTGCATCTAGCGTACCTAGATGAGATGTAAGATGCAAGTGTATGAATACATGGAAATGCAATGGGTGATGCATCACATACTAAACAAGGCAAGTACAAGGTTATACTAAAGACACTTAAGAACATCACTTTGCTTAAATAACATCACACAAACCAACATGCTAAGATAGCAAGGAGGGCACACTTAGCATGGCACACAAGTTCCACATGATCTCAGGTGTATTTAACTTAATTACCAAGGACATGAATCACACGTAGCAACATGCAAAGCAAGTCAAGGTGAAGCAACAACTATAACTAGAATATGTCAATTTCTGGACTTGCAAATAGTAGCTTCATAAATCAATCATATCTAGAGTTTCATAAATCCAAATGACTTTCAAGAAGACATTCTGAAAAGCTTAGGAAATTATCTACATTTCATCTTTAAACATCACAGCATGATTCCAAAGTTTAACATGTCAAATTTACACAAACACAGAAACTGGTCTAACAAGATAGAGAGCAAGCAATTCTGTAACCCAACTTTAAACAGCTATAACCCCCAAACCACATGGCCAAATGCCACCAAATTTTAACAGCAGCTAGATATATAAATTATCTACAACTTTTGTATAAACAAGTTTCACAATAAAGCACATTATCATGAAGAACTTTACCAAGTTTCCAGAGCTGTCCAGAAACTTCATTTGCAAGAAATACTTATTAACTTATGTTGCAAACATATAATTAGACCAAACCAACTTTACCAACATGTCACGCATGACTAATGAACATCAGAAAACATAGTGTCAATTACCAAATAAATTCTTTTAATACGTTTTCTTAATTTATTTAGATAATTAGGTGGAATTGTGAACACCTACCAAAAGTGCACAATAAATTATACCAAAATTACAGGGGTCTACAAATGCTCTCAAAAGTCTACTATCCAAATTTCAAGCCATTTAGACAAGTATATCAACCTCTATGAAAAAGAAAAATAGCTAATGCAATAATTCATGTAAGAGCAAATTAAACCTAAAACTCAATATTTTCTGTGAACACAAGGCCATATTATGAATCAATATGATAGAGAAATATCATACTAAGGTAATGGAACAATATTTTCTATTTTATCATTTATATATTATTTATAAGCTATTTATCAAGCTATAAACAAGTTAAATCAATAACTTGAGTATACAGTAAGCAATGACCATGAAATTTATACCACAGTACATCCATAGCATGGAAAGACTACCATAAAAATTTCACATCATTTGGAGCAAAACAACTCAAGATATGAAAATGACAAGCAATATAATGTAGATTTCCTTATTTAACAAGGTCAATCAAAACTTTAAGAAAACAGTGAACAAGTAGTGTGTTTAATATTTTTCCTAGCAAGTACAAGTCATCACAAAATTAATAAAACAAGAATCACTATTTTTGGAGTTCTAAAACTCCAGATATGGCTCTGGTCAATTTTACAAGCATTTTCAGAGCATTTTTAAAGCTTAAATAAAGACATCAGAAAACTTCTACAAACATCTAACATTTTATGACTCCAATGCATAGATCTTTTCCCAAGGTTTCCAAAAAGTCCACTTTTGCTATTTTTGGAATTACCTAGCATGAGATATGAATTTTTGAAGATTTAAATGAAATCTGAAATTCAAACACAGAATTACTCAACCCTACTTAATGCTAGGTGCACCCGAACACGCACCCAAATCAGTCACCGCATAACCGACGGGTGGGACCCGCTGCTTAGCCGGGCCCGCTTGTCACAAACACAGACAGAGAGACACAGAGAGGGCCGGCCGTTCCTCCCTCCCGCCGATGGGGAAAACAGAGGAGACGGCGGCGACCACGCCGGAGCTCCCTGCTCCGGTGATGGAGGCCTTGACGGCTCCGCGAACACGGCGGGGAAGGACTGCGGTGCCCGGGCGCAACCACCGGTGGCCTCGGCGTGGCTTGTGGTGGCTCGTGATGGCGCGGCCACAGCAGCAGGCGGCGGCGATGGCAGCGGACCGGGGGCAACGGTCTCCGGTGAGGGTCAAAGCCGGGGAAGAAGTGCTGCGCGTGCGGCACAACGTGGCAAAGGCGGTGCGGCAGTTCATTCGGGTGGACGGAGACCGGAGAAGAGGAATCGCTGTGGCGGCTCAAAGCTTGGCCGGCGGTCATGGCGGCGACGCTCTGCGCTGCGCGTGCTGCGGGCAAAGCGAGGCGAGCGCGAGTGCGTGGAGAGGGTGGTGGAGTCACTGGTGCACGTGGCGGAGGCCACAATGGCTGGGAGCGTTGGGCGCGACAGCGGTGGCCGGAGCTCTGCCGGCCCGACCATGGCGCGGCCGAGACGACAAGCGAGAGAAGGGGGAAGCTGAGAGCGACGGTGAGCTCTGGGCGATGGAGGAGCGACCGTGGACCGCTCGACCTCTCCACATCGACTCAGACAAGCACAGGCACGTGGCAAGGTGGAGGGCGTTGTAGGGTCGTAGATGGCGGACTAGAGGGGGGGTGAATAGTCCTTTCTAAAACTTAAGCGTGTTGGCTAACAAAAACAAATGCGGAATTAAACTTATCGGTCTAGCCAAGACTTCACCCCTCTAACTAAGTTCACAAGCACCTCACAAAGATCCTAATTAAGCAACTAAGGTGCTTTCCTTAGCAAGAGCTCTCCTATTTAATTCTAGAGCAAGGTCACACAAACCTATGCACTAGTACTTTGCAAGCAAGAGGGAGCTCCTACATAATTCTAGTAAGCAAAGCGCACAAAGCCTAAGCTCACTAGCAATGCTCAATAACAAGGCAACTAATGCCAAATTAGAGAGCGCAAATCACTTAGCTACACAAACTAAGCAATGTGACTAACAAGGTTACATAAACCAAATTAGTCACGCAAGCGGGAGCTTCTAGCTACACAAGCAAGAAGATAACTAGCAAGCTACACAAGCAAACTAGTTACGAGAGCAACTACACAAGCACAAGTATATATGAAAGTAAATACAAGCTTGTGTTGCATGAATGCAAACCACCGAGAAGAGTAGACAAAGTTGACACGGTGATTTTCTCCCGAGGTTCACTTGGTTGCCACCAAGCTACGTCCCCGTTGTGTCGACCAACACTTAGATGGTTCCTCGGTGTGACCCTCAAGTCACTTGCCCCTCAAGGCACGCCCCGCAAGGCACCGCAAGACACCACTCTCAAGTGAGGTAACTCAATGACACGCTCAACTAGAGTTGCTCTTCGCGATCCCCGCGGGGTGAGCACAATCCCCCTCACAAAGCTTCTCCGGAGCCTCGCACAATCTTCTTGCGAGCTTCGACAGAGCCACAAGCCACCAAGCCGTCTAGGAGGTGGCAACCTCCAAGAGTAACAAGCACTACCGGCTTGCAACACGATCACCTAGTGCCACTCGATGCAACCTCACGATGCAATCGCACTAGAATCGCTCTCTCACTCGATCCGATGAACACTATCAAGCATGAGTGAGTTAGAGGGCTCCCAAGCACTACCACACAAGCCACCAAGGCTAAAGTGTGCTCCGTACCCGGCCACGGCCGGCCAAGGCATCTATTTATAACCCCACGGTCAAATAGAGTCGTTACCCCTTCACTGGGTCCTTTTTCGGGACGACCGGACGCGCCAGTCGTAACTGACCGGACGCGCTCAACCGCGTCCGATCCTCCAACGGTCACTGACCCCAACGGTCAAACCAACGATCGGACGCGCCCTAGGCAACGACCGGACGCGCCCGTCAAAAGACCGGACGCGCCGCTTCGAACGACCGGACGCGCCGATCGCACTGACCCGCGCGCCCGCGAAGCAAAGACCGGACGCGCCCCTGGCAACGACCGGACGCGACAGTGCCCGCGTCCGGTTAGAGTCCAGTAAGCACCTTCAACGATCGGACGCGTCTGATCATGTGTGACCGGACGCGCCTCGCGTCCGATCATCCTCGTGAACCGCAGTTCCCTCTGGGCGACTGACCGGACGCGCCGGTCCCGCGAGTGACCGGACGCGCCGGTTACAAACCCTAACACCCGTGTCTGCGCAGTACTGACCGGACGCGTCCGGTCATACCATGACCACGTCCGGTGCAGCGTCCGGTCACCTCTGTGACCTCCGTTCGCCTCCGTTTCTTTTCCGACTTCCAGCGTAGTGGAAAATAGGCTTTTCAACTCCTCGAAAACGCCTGAATCCCGCGCTCGCAAGCTCGGCGGGAGGGAGAGAGAGACCCAAACCCTCTCTACCGCTCAAACTTCATCGCCTTCGCAAATGTGCCAACACCAACAAGTGATCATCACCTTGTGCACGTGTGTTAGCATTTTCATAATCATTTTCGAAGGAATTAGGCACTCAACTTGCCTCGCCACTCGATCCTAACACGTATGCACAGTTAGATCGCTCAAGTGGCACTAGATGACCGATATGCAAACAAGTTTGCCCCTCTTGATAGTACGGCCATCTATCCTAAACCCGGTCATAAACTTCTCTACACACCTATGACCGGTGAAATGGAAATGCCCTAGGTTATACCTTAGCCTTGCGCATTCCACTCCATCTCCTCCGACATTGATGCAACACATGCACCAACCAATCACCAAATGATATGATTCACTTCATATCATCACGTGACCGTATTGGTTCATCGATCTTGACCTCACTTTCTCTTCACCGTTGCATTGGTCCGTCGGCGCCAAGTCTTGCCCAAGCTTCACCATCGCATGGTCCTTCGCTTCGAAGCCTCAACTTGCCCTTCACCTTCACAACCGGTCCTTCGAGCCAAGCCTCATCTTGATCTTCTCCATCTTGGTCACATGACTCCATGTCATGTCTCATATGCAATGAGCTCCTTCATGACACCATCACATGTGGACTAATCTCCTGTGTATCTCACATAACCACATATTAGTCCACCTAAGTTGTCACTCAATTACCAAAACCAAACAAGGACCTTTCAGGCGCGCGGCGGCCATGCACAGTGGCCACGCACAGGGCACGCGGCGTCCATTGCGGCATTCAGCCGAATAGGTGGCGTGCAGCGAAGCAGCGAGAGTGGGCCGTGAGTTTGGGCCACCTCCGGGCCAAATTTGGACATGGGCCCAATACGAAGTTTGAAGCCCGTTCAAAGCTCTATGATTTTCCTTTAGGGAGCAAAGTCATTAGAGCTATAGATTAGGAGATAATCAGTCCCCAAATCACGAGTGTCAACATGTCAAGCTGGGGCTCGGTTTTGGGATTTTGCAATGCCAAACTTGGCCAAATTGATCCCAACTTTTTACATGTTGTTCTCCAAAACATAAACTCCAACTTTTGTTAAGGGGTCAAATCATGTTGGTTAGCAAAATCACGAGAACGCGGGATGCCAACGTCGATGTTACCGGAATTAGGGCTTAAAATGGTTAAGTGCTGAAATCAGCCCTAAAACTGCCTTGTGGGCCCTGTTTGAGCATGTTCCACATATTTTCGTGACTTGACTCTTAAACAAAGTTTGTTCCTTATAAAATTCTCCACAACTTTGTCAAAGGGTGCATAGTCATGCAAAGCTTCTAGGTCACACCTTTGAAATGGTCAAACCAAATGGCTTCAGGGTCCATACCCGGTCAACCATCAATTAGAAGCACATTTAGGCAAAATGATCAACATGAACATTGTTTCATTAAGTGTCCTAAGTGTAGTTAAGGTGTTGTAGAGTTTATCTGGAGTCATTTGGGTAAATTTTCAAAGCTTGGTTGGTGATCTATAGTTCCATTAACTTAATGGGGCAATTTCCAATAGGAATGGAACTTATCATTTCATGTGACTTTTTGATTCCAAACTTCATGAAACTTTTCTAGGGATCAATATAGATAGTTATTGATGTGAGACATGTGAAGATACTTTGATAACAACACCCAAGAATATATCGTAAAAATGGCCTATATGCAAAGAAGGGTGCAGCATCCAAGTTTAGATTAGGGTTTATTTCCATAGGTTTGACTTTGGCATCGTCATCTCCACTAATTTGTCGTGTTTGAGCTTAAACCCACTGCCTAATTGGTGATCAACACCTGGGGTGTTACAGCGGTCTTCTCATGCTTGACCTTGATCTCCTTCTTCTTATCTTTATCATCATCATCATCATATTGAGCATTGGTCATGACATCTCCAAGCACTTGGTTTGGAGTCACCTTGTCCAAACCCTCTCTTTGGATCATCTTCCTCAAGATAGCAAACTTCTTAGGTAAGTTCATCAAGAACTTATGTGAGAAGTCCTTGTCCTTGACATCTCCTAGGCTCTTGAGATCATTAACAATAACTTGTAGCCTATAGAACATCTCCGGTATGGACTCATCATCCTTCATCTGGAAGCTTGCAAACTTATCCTTAAGCATATAGAGCTTGGCACTCTTTTACCATTGAAGTGCCCTCATATGTTTCCTCTAATCTTGTCCACACTTCACTTGCCATTTCAAGATCCTTGATTTGCTCAAAGACCTTTGCATCAATCCCATTGTAGAAAGTATTGAGAGCCATAGTGTTGCATTGGTTGTTGATGCGGTCATTGTTGGTGAGGTTGTCGAGATCAATGATAGCATAATTATGGTGTGTCACCTTCCAAACGTTCTCATGAATAGAGCCAAGATATTGCTTCATCTTTCTTTTCCAATGATCAAAAGATGTAACACCATCAAAGAATGGAGGCTTGCCCCCGACATGGTTGAACACAACTTGAGCCATCTTACACCCAGGTTGTTAAGCCTTGCAAATAGTGACCACGGCTCCAATACCACTTGAAAGGTCTTGATGGCTAGAGGGGGTGAATAGCCTTTTAAAAATTTATACAAAGACAAGCTAAACAAGTTTATCAATACAACAAATAGCGAGATGCGAGTTTTGCTTAGCCTACGAGGTGTTTGCAAGCCACCTAACCAATTCACAATTCTAGTATTTGCACTCAACCGCACAAGTCAAACTGAGAAGGTAACTACAACTACAACTAGCAAGCTACACAAAGAAGCTACTCTAGCAAAGCTAACTAGCTAGCAAAGATAACTAAGAAGGTAATACGGAGTTAAGTTAGGAGAGTTTCACCGAGGGGCGAAGTATTGAGCCAACCAATATGATCAACAATGAATACCAAGATAACCGAACACCGGGATCAATCAATCACAATATGAAAGTAATGACACAAGATTTATCTCGAGGTTCACGTGCTTGCCGGCACGCTAGTCTCCGTTGTGTCCCTCTTCACCACGTGGTTCGGTGGCTAATCGGTCACACACCGAGCCTCTCAAAAGGCGCCATAAGAACCTACCAAATGGCAAAAGGTTGCAATAACACGAGCAATTTACTCACGTTGCCTTTGGCGCTTCGCCGAGGTAGGCACAAACCCCTCACAATCATCGGAGGTGGCCAAGAACAATCACCAACTCTTGCCAACGCCTCCAAGCTGCTCCAAGCCGTCTAGGTGACGGCAACCACCAAGAGAAACAAGAATCCCGCAGCAAATCAACCACCAAGTGCCAACTAGATGCAATCTCACAATACAAATGCACTTGGATCACTCAATCTCACTTCGAATATGCAAAGAAGCAAGAGAGATGAGTGGGAGGGGAGTTGCTTAGCTCAAAGTGCTCACAAGTATGTCAAATGTTCAAGAGATCGAGCTTTGAGCCGGCCAACGAGTATTTATAGACGTACCCCTTTGAATAGAGCCATTAGAAACTTAAACAACCAATATCGTGCTGACCGGACGCGCTGGTCCAACTGACCAGACGCGTCGGTCGCACAATGGCTAAGTCGCGAAGCACTGACCGGACGCGCTGGTCCAACTGACCGGACACGCTGGTCCAACTGACCGGACGTGCTGGTCGCACAGACCGGACGCGCTGGGAACGACCAGACGCGCTGTTCCCGTGACTGACCGGACGCGCTGGTCAAGCCTGAGCAGCGCTCAACGAAACAACGACCGGACACGCTGAAGAAATGACCGGACGCGATAGTGCCAGCGTCCGGTTAGAGTCCAGTAAGCTCCCTGAACAACCAGACGCGTCCAATCGTCAGTGACCGGACACGTTGCGCGTCCGATCATCAACCTGAAAAACGCGCAGACGCTGAACGCTGACCGGACGCGTCCGGTCATCCAGAGACCGCGTCCGGTCACCTCTGTGACCTCTGTTCGCCTCCGTTTCTTTTTCAATTTCTGGCGTAGTGTAAAATAGTCGTTTCAACTCCTCAAAAACGCCTGAATCCCGCCTCGCAAGCTCGGCGGGAGGGAGAGAGGACTCCAAACCCTCTCTACCGCTCAAACTCCAATCGCCATCGCAAATGTGCTAACACCACCAAGTGATCTCGTCATGTGTGAGTGTGTTAGCATTTTCTCAATTATTTTTCGAGGCGATATTAGTTCTATCCAAATGCATATGATTATAAAATGCACACCTAGAGGCACTTAGGAGTTCAATAGCCGCGTCATTCCCCTCTTTATAGTACGGCTATCTATCCTATAATGTAACCACACCCACTAGGTGTCTTGGTTACTAAAACACAACCCTTAAGCATATACCTTTGCCTTGATCACGTAGGGTTGCGTCCAAATCCAAGTGTGGCCATCATGATCACCATGTCCATCTTGCCACCAACCTTGGAATGTACTAATCCTCATATGCTACATACAACTTAGGCATAGGATTAGTACTTAGGCATTGTCACTAATTACCAACACCAAACATAGGACTTTCACCAGGTGGCCTCACGGCTTAGGTCTAGACTCCAGATCCGTCAACTGTAGGAATTGGTGTAGGAGCAGCACCAACTTGTGGTTTTGCAAAAAAAAATAGTGTCATTGTAGGCTTTGAGCAACTAAAATTGGTATTCTCTTCTAATGCACATGCAGGCTTGCAGTAGAAAGAGATAAGGATGCTACCACCTAAGAAACACAGAACCGCAGCAGGACTATATGTATCTTTTTGTCTCACACACCTTGTCTCTCCTTAGGCCTCTACCTTTTCTGACCCAGACCACCTTGACACATTACGAAACTGCCATCTCCCACTCTCTCTCCTCTACGTGGAAGTCTGGGCCTACGTGGCCGTGCGAAGCTAACATCCTTGTCAGTGCGTTGGAAATGGTCTAAAGAAATAAAAAGGTTGTATTTACCTTTTTTTTCTCCCAACTATGGAGTGAGAGTCTGATTTTCGTCCTAAACCATGAAATTGTGTATCGTTCTTTTTCCAATTTAGGGATGAACCGTTGTATAAAACTGTCGTTTATAATGCTAACGAATTTGAAGCATGTGGTTCTAGTGTTTTAGTAGCATTATTATATCCTAGGTTCAATCTATGAAAGCAAATTTAGCCTAAAATCTCCACATCAGCAAAGTCAAGCTCCTGAACTTGTCGACCAGCAAAGTTGAGTTTTTGAACTTAAAAAAAGCAATGCACTGAGATTGGGATATACCGGCTAGTCGAAAAGCTTGCGCTGATTGGCTTAGATTCTCTTTAGCACGGCTCAATTAGGCTTCTCGAAAAACGGTGACATCAGGGGGGGGGGAACAAGTTTTTATGGATTTGAATTTTTTTAAATGGTTTCGGCTTCACAAGTTATAGCTTAGTTTTGATTAAGCCGAGAAGCCAAACAAAAAGCCTTGACGATTGGCTTAAGCGTGTTTTAAAGTTGGGCCCAGAAGCTGCAGAAATTTGTTGTAACCTTCGGCCTTTTTTTGGACAACGTCGGCCCAACAATAGGCCCATCTACCCACACGCTATCCTCTCCCTCGGTGCTCACGTCTCCACCGGTCCACCCCGTCGGCAGCCCAATGGCAGCTGCGACGGCGCCACCGCCGGCGGTGGTTTCCACCACCCTCTCAGCCCTCATACGCTGCCAGAAGATCCGTAGCAGCAGCCCTAGAGCTTTCTACGCGAGATGCGTCTCCTCCAACGCGAGCGCGGAGGCGGCGGAGCCGTCGGAGAGCCGGAAGGGAGGCCACGGCGGGATGCGCCTGGAGGAGGCCGTACCCGTCGGCGAGGGGCGCTCCCGGATCGACGCCTGGATATCGGCGCGTCTCGGCGGCGGGGGCGTCAGCCGTGCGCGTGTGCAGGCCAGCATCCGCGCGGGGCTCGTCGCCGTCAATGGCCGCCCGGTCTCCAAGGTGCCACTGTTATCCTCTGCCTCTATGCTCTGTTTGCTTCCTGCGAAGTTTGATGATCCTTGTGTTAACAGAACCGTGAAATAATACTGCTTATACAATATTGTAGTTAATTTATAGTTTAAACTGCAACTCTGATTTTGGAGAGACTGCCGAATAATTCACAAGGCATATGAGGTCATGCAGCACCAATTGTATTAACATCCAGTACTATTTAGTAGCACTAGTACATATTCCTAATCGATAATTCATGCTGGTAGTTGTAGTTTCTTGGTTTGGTTATACTTGGTCTTGTGTCTATATTGAGTCTTAGGCTGCTCTGCTCTGCTTCACTTTGTGCATTGTAGGTTTCGCATACTGTGAAGGGAGGGGACTTGGTCAGCTGCACGGTGTCAGAGCTACAGCCACTGAGGGCAGTGGCGGAGGACATCCCGCTAGACATTGTTTACGAGGATGACCATGTTCTTGTTGTCAACAAGCCAGCTCATATGGTTGTGCACCCGGCACCAGGAAATGCCAATGGCACATTAGTCAATGCTATACTTCATCACTGCAAGATCTCCACATTTACTTGCTTGGCACACAGATCAACTGGTGATGAATGCCTGGATTCTTCAGATGACGACATTGATGTATTTAATGTGGATCAATTTGCTACTGAAGACGCAAGTTCAGAAGTCTGGAATGCTCTTGTGCGCCCTGGTATTGTGCACAGGCTGGATAAGGGGACAAGCGGACTTCTTGTTGTTGCTAAGGTATTTAATTATGAGTTGTGACAAAACTGGCATTTCAAAATGTTTTATGAAATTTGCACATGCTTGTAGCAGTACATAACTACAGACTTATGCTGAACTCTCACAGACTTATGCTGAACTCTCAGAGACTTATGCTGAACTCTCACAGACTTATGCTGAACTCTCCCCCTTTTCTTTGTCTTCCTTTTTTGGGACAGGATGAGCATTCTCATGCTCAATTAGCAGAACAGTTCAAGCTGCATACAATTCGTAGAGTATACATCAGTCTTACTTGTGGCATGCCGAATCCAAATTCTGGCAGGATTGAGGCATCTATTGCACGTGATCCTAACAATAGGATTCGTATGATTGCTACTGCTGGATCAGGCCACAGATATGCACGGCATGCTGCTAGTAGGTGATCCATGCTTGCCACTTGTGCCATTTCTTTTGGTTCGTTATATGACGTTGCCTCCTCAATGCTATTTCACTTGAATTAAAAATATATCCTAGGCATAGTATAACGATCTTAATTATGTAGTTTTAAGCTATTTACCTTGTTCAGATATGCTTAATTACTGCAACCATTCTGTTTCAACACCTTAATTGCTACCACCCATGTAAGCAGGTAAGAATGAGGACCTAGAAGGGCCCATGTAACAGTCAAGGTTGTAATGATGTCCAATTAGTTAATCCAGTCATGAAAATTGAGTTTATATTTACAGTAGTGGGTTGCCTCGGCCATGCGAAAAGTAACAAAAAAAATCATGTGCAAAAGGCTGGATTCTAAAAGGGAACTCATGAAACTAAGTATTTCCAAACTTCAACCTGATTTAAAAGTTTCATGGTTTCATATGTACTTTAGCTCATTTAGGGAACTTAATTTTTTTTAAAAAATCATACAGGTACAAAGTAAGAGAGGTCTTTGCTGGTGGTGGATCTGCACTAGTGGAGTGGAGATTAGAGACAGGACGCACTCATCAGGTAATCGTCCCATGGTAGTTTATTTTTTTAGAAGAGAACCATCACCGCCTAAAGTTCTTCTAAAAGAAGGAAAAGGCTTTTGTGATCCTAGGCTCTTTACTAACGTGTATGTTATTTGGATTACTAAGAAATATTGTGATGGTTAAATTTTGATTTTAACGCATGTCTATTATTAATATTAGGAAAACTCTCCTAAATATGACTACTTCTGTACTGATTTTGAACTTAGTGATTATCAGATCCGGGCGCATGCAAAGTATATAGGGATCCCTCTTCTTGGTGATGAAACTTATGGAGGTACCAAAAGCATGGCATTATCGCTTTTGAGACCAAGGACTCCTTCGAAATATCATAGCGATCTTTCAAATCTGATATCTAAAGTAGACAGGCCATGTCTTCATGCTGCATTGCTTGGGTAGGTATTATACAGTATGTATCTTGTGTTTTTCAAAGTTTGGAATGTGATTATTGTTTTCACCCCCAGATTCAAGCATCCACATTATGGAAAGATCCTTGAATTCTCATGCCCCCCACCAGATGATTTTTCGGAGGTGCTTGATGAATTACGGAAAGTTACATCAAGTGATGCCCAAAATGGTGATGGTGTTGTCTGATAATAATGTGGTGCCAGCACAAAGTGAGACATGCAGTGATTTTTTAGCACACAGCAAAGTGTAGTTTGAGGTCTATTTTATCAGAGCTGAGTACTGTAAGGTTGTCATTGATGGATTTTTGGGGTTAACTGAAGAAGCCGCCCATGGACTTTCAATATTTCCAGTGAGAGATGAAACCAAGATTGGGGATGTTGAACAAAACATGAGAACTCTTGGAGATTTCTTTCAATACCTAGAAACCAGGTTTAGCTGTGTATGTGTTTCATTTATTTAGGTTTCTATTTGTTTGGTCACGATGATAGCCAAGGACCAGGGATGTAGTTTTTAAAGCACTTAGTAGCGTGATGTTGGGCAATCTCAATTCTGAAGTTTTGCAGTGTTGTGACTTACTGTGATTAGTTTCCATGATGTAAAATGTACAGGGCAAATAGTTTGCACGATCTACTGAGTGGGTTGAAATCTCTTACTCCCAACATGGTGCTTCTTGGATTACAGTCATTGT
The DNA here is from genome assembly GCA_038087645.1 of Saccharum hybrid cultivar R570. Classification (NCBI taxonomy): domain Eukaryota; kingdom Viridiplantae; phylum Streptophyta; class Magnoliopsida; order Poales; family Poaceae; genus Saccharum; species Saccharum hybrid cultivar. Next base: position 7,409,687 of record JAQSUU010000297.1, on the reverse strand, counting down.
TGCCTTATTGATACCAGACTAATGTTTGTCAGCAGCTCCTTTGTGATGTGCGTAGTTTTTTTTATTGTCTCACTGCTTTGCTACCTCACTATTGTCACTAAATCAGGTTTCAATGGTGCATGGAAATGCTCTCTGATGCAAACGTTCTGCAGTTCTCAAGTAGACATGTACTCCGTCTGGATTCCATATCGCAAGTGCCTTCATTTTCTCGTGCTAAAACATAGGAAATGATATCCTTGCGGTTGCCATATATGTGATCAAATCAAGACGATGACTTCTGACAAGAGTTTAGCCCGCCATTCCAAGCATTGTTTTAGATTAGTAATACGGTGTTAAAACTAACAGCGAGCACTGAAAGATTCTAAGCACATCTTGCAAGTTGCAACAGACGGATTCTTGTGATTCAGTTGCCACACATCTCTTCGCAGGCATGCAGCAAGTGAACAAAGGAGACCGCTACCATAACATATGAACAGTGCGTTCGCAAAACAAAGAGAAGTAGAACTGCTGGGCAAAATTGCAAGAATGACAGCAAGTTCTTACGCCGATAAGTTCAAGCCAGGCTGAAAAGTACTGTTCGCTGATTTGACAGCAAGTTCTTACGCCGATAAATTCAAGCCAGGCTGAAAAGTACTGTTCGCTGATTTGTTATGAGAGAAAACAATATACCATGGCTGATAAGTTCAAGCGAACATTGCAGTATTTGACTGACGTCTAGTGGTTCAGGACATCTCTCTTTCAAGGATGCAGCGGGGATTCAACTTCCCCTGGGGGTGGTGAGTATTATAAAAAGAGGTTAATCATAGATTATCAAAAAGCCTAGAATAAATTCTTCCTGGGTCGATGCCTGAGCGGTTAATGGGGACGGACTGTAAATTCGTTGACGATATGTCTACGCTGGTTCAAATCCAGCTCGGCCCAAAAATTTAGGGCTTCATGAATATGAACTAAATCCATTATTTTTATGGAAGAAAAAAATGTATTATCCATAGAAATAAAGGATAAAGAGAAACGGGGAAATTTATTTCTAATCCATATTGTTTACTGAATCACATGAAATTCTAGGGAACTCCACATACGTATTTCATATATGTATTTCATACATATGAATAGAGACGATTTCGACGAAAGTTCGAATTTAGCAGGGGTCGAAATGGAATAAAAATGAATTGATAAAACAGTCCTAGAAACAAATTATGCCACTTAAACTTTATGATATTCTAAAAAGATTGGATAGCAAAGATTTCTCGTTTTATCTCCTTTCTATGAAAGGGATAAAGCCATAATAATTTATAAGCACTAGAAAGTTTGACTTTAGTTCGATTTAGAATATTCTGCACATAAAGAAATAAGGAAGTCATTGCAATTGTTGGAAATACTAAGCCTACTGGAGCCGTTCGGCTGGAATTATAAGCCGGCTGAAAAACACTGTTGGCTGATTTTTTGTGAGAGAAAAATACTGTTCCGGCTGAAAAAACAAGCTGAATAAGACGGATTATAAGCCAGATGAACAAGGCCTAAAGGTACGAAAATAGAGGGTAAGTTAAGATCTGTCATAGAATACGTGTCTCAATTCAAATTTACTATTTCTATCTATTCGAAATATATCTTAAGATTCTTATGATATAATTAAGTATATCTATTATAAGGAATATTGACTATTGTATTTTTGAGTTTACAAAATAAAGATTTTTTATAGAATACTATTTTTTTATAGATATAGAATAAAAAAGTATTCTATAAAAAATGAATGGAATTAAAAATAAGAAAATTGCAAAAAAGGGGAACTCATTAAAATAAAATATTGAATTTTTCTTTTCCCGTTCTCATCGCCTTTCTATCCTTCTAATCGAACTTGAAATTGGATTCAAAAGAAAGCTATTGTGAAAACAAAAGAAATACTTCTTTCAGAATACCCTTTAAATTAAAGGGTAGAAGTGGAATAGAATACCAGTTGAAGGGTAATGATCATACGTCTGTAATGCATTGTATGTCCCAGAATAAGTCCCATTCTTCTACCCTTTCCGGGTAGTCAATGGCTATTCATAGCTACTACCTTAACACCAAAGAAGAGTTTGACCCAATGCTTTATTTCTGTCTTAGTGAATCCGACATTAAAAGTATATTGATTCTTTCCCAATAAACGAAGACTCTTTTCTGTAAATACTGCGTATTTGATTCCATCCATAAATCGACTTTCCCTCTTATGCTCTGAGTTCCAGTATCGATAAGAATTCGAGTTCTTATTGTTCTTATGTTATGGTATGAATATACCATACCAATTCGTTATGTATGGATAATGGAAGAGATTCCATGGATAGAGAGCCAATTCCAATAGACGGTTCCCGTTCGCGTGCATCCAGCAGGAATTGAACCCGCAAATTTACCAATTATGAGTTGGGCGCTTTAACCATTCAGCCATGGATGCTTAATAGGGATCATTGTACATCGTAAATAACCAATTTTCATATAGAAAGACATATAATAGAAAAATAAAATCGAAAATATTCAGAGATGGCAAATATTTGGAGATGACTATGAAAAAACCTCTCCGGATCCTCGAATTGAAAGAGAGATTGAGAGGGATCAAGAATCCTAATTCTCGCTATTTGGAATGGATCCAATTCTATTGAGTTTGACCCATAGTGATTATTTCTCTTTAGCAAAGAATGACCTTGGTTATCACAGGATTGAACAACCGATGTGGCAAAACCTCCTAAATTATATGGCTCACATGTATTTATCATTGTCTTAAAGACCTCTAACAACATACATGTGTACCACAGAACTTAAGAAGTCTGTCGGGTGTCCTCAGAAAACTCGAATCATCCACGATCTTTCGAGCATGATCACATTTCAGAGGCATCACAGTATTACAACATTTTATATAATAAATTACATCAGAGTAAAAGTGCGAAAGTCTTACATAACATAAATTTACAAATCCTTTGTTCCAAACTTATAAACCTTAAGTTTAGTTATTACAATCGTAGTAGTGGAGTAGCATTAGTAACCTTATTACAAACCACCAAAACGTGGTGCTCTGCCCAAGAGCCAAACAAACTACTCGTCGTCGCTTACCGCAAAGACGGTCATGCAGCAGGGTCCGAATAAAACCTGCTCATGAGACGCACCTGCAACAGGGGTTCAACAAACCCTGAGTATAAAAGTACTCCACAAGACTTAACTGACCAAAAGGATGGAGAAGACTCAGGGATATAGGCTCAAGGGAAACAAGATGAGGTTTCAGCAAGATTCAAAGTTATTTTGCATAAAAGGTACTAATAATTAGTCCTTAAGATCAATATTTTATTTCATCGTTGGTTATTACAGAATGTAAGTGATCCTAATCTAGATTTGATAATTCATACCACTTCTTTCTTATTCTCCGACCAATGTTCCACTTATTAACTACGATGTAGGTCAGGCGATCGAGTCTCCTTAACCGAGGAGCAACAACGATTCGAATCGATTATACTTATACCCAGCTGGGGATCTCTAACTACACGACATATGTAGGACTCTAACTGACATATATCAACCTTCACTCGGATCCTCCAACATGTGACCGAGTCCTGCGCCACCCGAGAGTACAGTACACCTCCAATCCAGCCCTTGGCCATGAGGGTACACACTACTCTCGCCATCTCTCCACTCCCAATGCACGGTTGGTCGTTCACATGATAGCATTACCGAGATTTTAGGCTTACCGGAACATGCGATCAGTTACAAAGTCTCGAAACACAAGCGGACCTACAACGGTACGGTTCTTAACCGACACAATCGAAGACACTACATTGGGACTCCTTTCCCAATGCAAGTCCACCGATCGATCTCAAATTATCATCATCATTCATTTATTCAGTTGTTTCACAACAACCCTTCAAACTTTGCTAAACATTTTCAAAGTTTTCTCATTAAGCAACGCTAAGCATACTAAGCATTTTCAAATAAAACAGCAACAAGGATAATATTGAAGTATCAAGAATGATAATGCAGTAATTAGGTTATCACTCAACTCCTATCACCGAATGCAACAAAGTATTAACAAAGTGAGGTAAAGCTTTTCAAAACACAAGGAAGGTTTAAATGCATCCGGGGCTTGCCTTGGTCGACGAGAAGTTCAGGTTCTGGGTCAGTACCACAAATATCAAATCCCACCTCCACGGACGTCGATTCTTCCTCGGGGACGGATTCCACTTCGGTAATCTCCTCGTTCACGGGGACTACACGATGTATATTCAAAATGATGAAGTATGAAACATGATGCTCGATAGATGCAGAACATGATTACAAAGTTGAGTATAACATTCCTTCATGGTACCGTTGTAAACAACAGCACTAACCTAACCCTAAAGTAGGGTTTCATTAGTTTAACAACTTCGTTAATGACGTTCGTTAATCACATGAAATAATATCAATTAAGCCATAACACTAATGATTAAGAGAGCTCAAATAATCAATTAAAGGTGTTGAAGGTCATTAAGTGTTAATGACCAAAAGTCAACACTCAATCACAAAGTCAAACAACCCTAAATCATTAAGTTCTAATTACAAGATTAACTAATTAATTAATAAAGCATAAATTAAGAATAAAAATAACTTTGTCTAATTAAGCTCAAATTTTTATTTTAGGAAGCTTATAACATAACTAAGTGGCAAAACAATTTTCAGAATTTTTGGACAATTAAATAAGCCTAGAAAAATTAAGGAAAAGACATTTATTAATTAATTGAACTAATTAAATAACTTACAAAAGGTAATCAAAATTGGCATTTCATATTTTTCCTAAATAGTATACAGTACAGAGAGGCTTCACAAAATTTTTCAATATTTTTGGAGCTTTACAAAAATTTCACTAAAATAAACAAAAACTAATACTATTTATCATTTTTGAAAAAGAAAAACAAAATCGGCAACGCGGGCCGCTTCCCTCTCTCCTTCCCTCGCTCGGCCCCGCCAGACGCGCGCGCTTGCGCTCATGGCCCACCCGTGCGCGCGGCCCACTCGCGCTCCTGCACTCCCTCCCGCTGCTCGGCCCAACTGGTCGAGCTAGCCCAGCATCCTCCTCCCCGCTCTCCTCTCTCACTAACGAAGCGACCCTGCCTGTCACCCCCCTTCTCACGCCGGCCGATGGCCAACGGTGACCGCCGACCGCCATCCCACCGACGGTGAGACCCCGGTGAGACCGAGCTGCACCGACACGGCCACACTAGCCCCACGAACCTATTACAACGCTCTACACTGCAGCAAGCACCCTGGAAGGAACTCCACATCGGCCATGGCGGCCACGGTGGCGGCGGCTTCCGTTGCCACGGCGAGACAAGCCTGTAACGGTCAAAATGAGAGGACAGAGAGCATCAATGGCTCACCACAGTCGCGGCTGAGCAAACGGTAGGCACGGAGAAGCAATAGAGGCGTCTGGCCACTGTGGTGGGCTTGCGGTGGCACGGTGAACGGCGCGGAAGAAGATGACCGTGCGCGCTTGGCTCAGGCAGCTAGGCTACACGCGAAGGGGCTCACTCGACGCGCAACGCTGTTGCGAACAACAGGGAGAGAGGGTGCGACCAGAGGTGAAGCGGTGGTGGTGGTGTGCGTCGGCGGCCAAGAGAACGACGGTGATGGTGAGGAAGCAAAGGAGGAAAAGAAAAACACGACGACGGCGACTGTGCGGGCTTTATAGCCGAGGCGAGGCAACAGGTAAGTGACACGCAATGGACGCCTACCCATGCCGAGTAAGAGGTGGCGACCGCGGGCGCACCTGGAAGGGGTTCGAAGGTCGCCGGCGACGACGGGAGGTGGAGCTCTACCATTGGAGACTGACTTCAAAATAATTACAAGAATGCCACTGACTAAAATTTGCAAATTACTCTCAAAATTTCTATAAAAGTTGAAAATCTGTAAAAACAAAAGTTGCTCAATTTTCAAAGTTCTACAACTTTCTCAGTATAATTTTTTTCAAATTTAGCCTGGATTTTGAAATTTGAAGTTGAAATCAAAAGGGGACATTTTCTAGAATTTGGTCATTTCAAAATTACTTTAAATTTTATATTGAAACTTCAAAAACTCAAAATACCAAAGTTGTACATCTAGCCAAGACCTACAACTTTTATATTCAAACCATTTTCAAATTTTGCCTCAATTTTGAAATTGGTATAGGGAAATGAAAAGAGGGCAAATCTGAGATTTAAATCTTTTCAAAATTACTCCAACTTTTACACTAAAACTTTGAAAACTCCAAAAACCAAAGTTGTACAACAACACCAGATCTACAACTTTGCTTTTTGGATCACCCCCAAAATTTACTTAGATTTTTAATTACACGAAAGGGGTAAATCTAGGGTTTTGAATTTTAGGGTTTTCGGAAGAATTTCAAATTGAAACTTGTTGCTACATTAATTGGTGAGTATTTAGTGATCACACCATCATCCAAGGGCATCATTGAGTCAAGCATCACATGTTTGACCAAATGCCACTCTTGGTTGACCGGGTTGACTTTGAAAAAACCTTTTAATAATTCCTCAAATTTGAATTCAAATTCGAATCGGAAAACTTTCAACAAGTTTTGGATTCCAAATTCAAACTCAAACTTAAAGCTTCATTTTATGGGTTAGACTTGAACTCATACCCTACACTTGATACTAGCGTACAACACAGTCGTACACCTCAACTTACATAGGGCACAAACTAAGCATTTGCGGTGACATTCGAAATTAAGGTTTTTGATTCGAGTCACACATCACAGAAACACATTCAACCTAAGAAATGCAACTTATTTTAGTTGATGCACATCATGGTTAACTTAATCACGAATGCTTTGCAGTGCATATGATGACATGGCAAACTTTTAGTTACTATAACACCAGAGGTGTTACCACCAAGATCCATTTACTTATGATACCTAGTTGACATTGCTAACAAGGATTTAATGAATTATGAGTTTAATAGATCCTCTTTAGCAGAAAGACGTGTATTACTTGCTCATTATCAGACAATCACTTATTCCCAAACCTCCGGTCTTTTTACACAAGCAAGATGCCTCAAACAGATAGATAATGTGGCCTTCCTGTGTGAAAACCAAAACTCTATAGAGATACGCTAGCTATGCCTAGCAATGAATTTGAAGAAGCTCAGGACAGTCACTTGTGCTTCTTAGATTTCTTTGGTGGGTTGCTGACAAGAGTTTCACCCTCGTCATCAGACTCGCCCTCTACGGACTCATAGGGGACGTCCATTCGGAGCATTATGCTTGGCGATGTACTCCTTGAGGATCACCATGCTCTTCTCCTTCATCGCAGCCAGCTAGTCCGACAGGAGTCCAGACTCGGGACCGACGGCAAACGATTCTGCTCCAAGAGCCAGAGTAGCTTTCACTCTCGGACCAAGACTTGCAGCTGCAGAACCTGCTTCGCCCAACATTGCTGGTGTGGTGGCCTGCAGGCAGAAAACTGAACGAGAGGACTATGATAAGTATGGTAGGTCAAATCCAATGGATGATTAGTAACAGGAGCGGCCGTCTCAAGTATATGAACAAAGCATAAAACTGTGCAGTTGAAGATAAAGTTGGATGCCTTATAACAAGTAACGTACACTAGAGGAGGTGAAATCAAGTCTTTTGACACATCCAAGTCCAAGGTGCTACTGTGCTATCCATAGTTGAAACAGAAGAGGAACGTATAGTAGTAACTGAACATTGCTGACGCAAAGGAAACTATACTGATTGACTGAGTCTATAGTATAGTAGGGTCTAAACGCGGCATGTTTTTGCAGTCACAGCTCAATCTCCTGCACTATCCGCTCAAACTAGCACTAAACCATGAACATACACCGTGCAAACGTCACCATGGGCATCCAGCAGGCGGAGGGATACAACACTAGAACGAACAAGGCAGCAGGCAGCAGCAGCGGCTGTTTGCTACAGCCGAACAGGGCGAAGGTTGTATAATTAATTCGCGAGTAATAATCAACTTAGGATCCCTAGCTAACTTGCGCCTGAGGTCGTTCTTCTATGTAATATACTCACCCTGTTTGGCAGGCCGTAAAAACACTGCTGAACGGCTGATGCTGATGCTGATACTGATTTGTTGTGAGAGAAAAACACTGCTGAACGGCTGGCTGATTCTGGCAGATAAGTTCAAGCGAACAGGGGGACTATATAGGATCTATTTCTTAACATAAGCATTCATAAACTAGGAGCACAAGCATATTAGTACATGTGAGAACATCGACACAGGAATCGAAAAATATAATCAGATCACATTGGAAGTCTGGAACTGATGCTCCCGTAGTCACGTCCCCTAGAATACAATAGAACAGAATAGAGCACAATTGATGAGCAAACATGCAGCAGTAATATTGTAATAATACAACAGCTGCACTCGATTATTACATATACATACATTCCATAATGCCATATCTTTTCCTGAACACAAGTAAAGTGACATCCAAGACATCACTTCCTCCGTTTTTAAACAAATATTAGTAAAGCTAATCACTTAAATACAAAGTAGGAGTAATTAACTTGTCCTAAATGTGCTATAACTTTAAAGAAAAAGAAACAGGAGGGACTGGGATAAGAAGTTGACCATGCATGCATATAGTATATTATATAGCATAATAGCATATGATGGATGATGGATCAATCGATCTCAAGTGCGACTGCGGAGTGAGGGAGGCTCCCGTTGCCGTCGGCGGAAAGTATTGCAGAGAAGGTCGGAGGCCTTGGAGGGTCAGGCAGGCAGAGGGTCGACGTCCACAGTGCCTTCGAGCATCTGCACCACCTTGCGCATCCTCGGCCTAGCCGACGGTTCCTTCTGCAAGCACCATATCGCAACGCGCGTGAACCTCTCCACGCTCTCCATATCTGCCAGCGCCTCCCTCTCCCCCTCCACCAACAAGGCCCTCCCACTCCTTAGTAAGCTCTCCGCCAAGGCTCTCATGGTGCTCTCATCCTGGTCGTTAGGCTGGAGCTGCTGCTGCAGCTCTGCTGCCCTCCTGCAGCATATCATCTCCAGCAGCATGACTCCAAAGCTGTACACATCCACCTTGCCCCCACCATTAAACCATTCGGGTGCGACATAAGGTTTCGTACCAGCAATCCCCCTGCTGGTGATAGTGTGGTGTGTCTTTTTTGTCTCCAAGGAGTCTGGCGATCCCAAAATCTGTAATCTTCGGTGTATGTATATCATCGAACAGTATGTTCTCAGGCTTGATGTCGCAGTGGATTATCTGAGATTTGCACCCTTCGTGTAGGTACTCCAGCCCCCTGGCAATGCCTATTGCGGCCTCAGCGATGCAGCTCCAGCGCGGTCTCTCTGATGATGACGGGAAGATAAAATCGGCAAGGGTACCTCCTTGCATGTACTGAAACACCAGCATACGATGCATGCCTTGTTTGCAGTACCCAATCAAGCGGGCCAGGTTCTTGTGGTGGATCTGGCCCATAGATTGCACCTCGTTGTCAAAATCCCTCTCCCCGAACTCGTCTGTGATGAGCTTCTTCACTGCAACATAAGGTGGCTCCAGATAGCTCAACTCCCCTTTGAATACATGACCAAAGCCACCTCTGCCCAACAGCTCTTTGAAGCCACCGGTCGCTTGCTTGATCTCCTTGTAAGTGAAGCTTCTGAGACCTGACGTGCTCATTTTGGCCTTCTTTTTTGTCACGTAGGATTGCCATAGGTTACATATGGTAGATGCCACGGATACAGTTGCCAAAATACTAACTGCTATGTAAAGCAATTTGGTTCCCAGTGACACTGGGACGATGGGCTTGCTTTGCCGCCGTACTTTGATCAGTGATTTCATGGCAATGCCGCTTTCCTTCCTCCCGGCTGTAAGCGTCCGCGCCTCCATGCAACTATTGTCGTCGATCAGTACAGCTGCGCACAAGCAGTTGTTTAAGCAGGAGGTGCTACATTCCTGATCAGATGGGTCCGGTGGTGATGGATACTTCTTGTACGTGGATTCAGTGCTCCAGGATGTGGTCTGCATCTCCACTGTTTTGAACTCACCGGAGTGGTCTTTCCCGTCACAGATGTTTTTTTTTCGCGATCAGGGAATATAGCCCGTTTTTCATTAAGAAGAGTGAATTACAAGTCAGCTATGAGAGAACCCTCATAGCGCAGATTACAAATAAAGTTTGGCGTGCAGCCCTTGTAGCTATGTTGTGCATCCAAGAACTCATAGCTCTCTGGGCACAAACAGTTTACGCGCTGGTATTTGTCGGGGGATATCGTGCAGTATGATTTTGGGCCGCATATGCCTGTCCTGGTGCATCTATCTTCATCTGGGAACAATCTGACCATGTCCCAGGAGTTGCCGTCCATGTTGTTCTTTGGGTGGACATATACACGGACGGTGCCATCCGGATCCAGGGCCATGTATTTGTAGTATCCCTCGGTGTAACTCTTTTCCAGCTGCACCACGGCACCATTAATGATGTTACTGTAGATGCAGTTGGTGATGTTGTTGTAGATCCCGGACTCGTTGAAGAAAAGAGTTGCAAAACAGGTGCCGTTGTAATCTGTCCTTGTACTCCAGTATGGATAATCTATACCACTTTCTTGGTCCCTCATGTACAGGACAACATTGCTATCATTTTGAACTACCAGAACGAAACGCCCAGAAGAGAAATCTGTGTATGTTTTCTTGGATGAAAGCTGCCTTTCGGGATCAGCAGGGCCAACGGTGATGTTATTACCCGGTAGGAGCGCATCAGTGGGATCAACAAAGCTTTCCCATAATACATCAGCAACGCCACCACCACCAGGTTGGCCAAATAGCTGGAGGTTACCGGATTCTTGGAGTACCAGAGTGGAGCCGTACTTTTGGCTTGGAGTCCATACTGCTTGCTGCTGATCGTTGATGAGGGATAGCGGTTGCCCATGAAAATCAAGAACGAACTGCTCTGTGGCAATCACCGCGTCTTTCGAGCGGATGTCTCTCGCAAACCATACCACCGACTTGTTAGTGCAATCGCTTGTACTGAAGTCGAACCATATGGCTAGGATGAACTGGTCTGGGTGGAGACTAGGATCAAATCTGCAGAAGCCAAATGCAAAGACGCCAGAGGAGCTCCGTATCAGGTTTTGACGAGTGGGTGTCATGGTGGATCCAGCATTTAGCTGGTTGGTTTGGGCTTGGGCTTGGGCAGCAACGCCGACCATGAGCAAAGGAGGTTGCTGGAGCTGGAGTAATAAGAAGAAAGCAAGGATGTGAGCCAGGAGGAGGAGCGCAATGGAAGAAAGCAGTTGCTCCATTATCGGTGTATGTTTAGGTTGTTCTTCTCTGCTCGGCTCGGCTGCTGGTATGATATGGTTCTTGCTTGTTTGTTGTTCACGTATATGTTCACAGACCTCGCGGTTAGTCGGTCTCGAGAGCTACTGTCGTGTCGTCGATCTCTACCGGTCTCGGTCTTGACTCCTCAACGCATGCTGGGCCTCATGTTTCTCTAACGAAATTTGGACCACTTGTATTGTTCTTCGAGCGAGATAGTAAAAACTCCCGTCTCAAACACGGATACAATCGCTCGACTTGCCCCTTCATAGTTTCATACTAGCTAGTTCTAGACTAGGTTTGTGGATTCTTGTTGATCTAGGGTTTAGTTCTGGTATCATTGACAAGATGGTGGCAACGATGCTACATTGAAATAAGGTCTATCCGGTCTCTACGACGTTTATTTCGTCGGATCTGATGATTTCTTCAGATCTTGGTAATTGGCGTGCTTATCAGAGGAAGCAGTTGGTTGGCTTTCGATACGACGATGTCAACCTCTTTTTTTTTGTCTGTTCTACCGCAAGATATTGATTCTTGAACACTCTATTTTAATGGCGAAGGATTGTAAGCCAGCCGGTGTTCTTTTAGTAGATACTAGATTTTGTTGTTAGCAGCGAATGGATTTGCAATCTCAAAGTTATGTTTGGCGAGTGTTATAGGTGGTCCTTTTCTTTGGTGTCTTTTCAGTGTGATCCTTCAAGCTCTAGCAGGCAATGGACGTCCGAAAGAAGAAGACGATTGCTTTGGTATTTGATGTACTCCTTTTTTAGAGATCGTTTCGTGTCTTTTTTGTCTATCATATGTGAAGCACTCGTTTGAGTGTTTTTATTAAAAAAATCCATCTCAGGTTCGGCAGACTTCCTGCCAATGTTTTCGGATGAAAAAAGATAAATATCAAAAACCATCATCGTCACTTACCGTATCATGCTCACAACGTTAATGAATATCATGTTCACAACTTTAATGAGGACGTTGTATGTGTGGATGCGTGTATGTGTGGATGCGACGCCTCAGGTCGGTCGTCGTAGACCTTAAGTCTACGCTTGCTATGTGATGGACACATATATATATATATTATTCCCTCCGTTCGAAGAACAAAATTTGCGTAATAGGTCTCACTAGATTAACCATGTAATATATTTTCATACAATAAATCTTTTTAAAGAAATAAATATTCATACTATTTTCTAGAAATCGTTATGCTTATGATTGTTGATTAACCTAGTTAGTACGACTTAGTTTGTGACATTTTCCATTTTTCATACATCAATCTTAATCCTTTTCACTCTTTCCAATGTTTTTATTAAAAAGAACATCCATCTCAGGTTCGGCAGACTTCCTGCCAACGTTTTTGAATGAAAAAAATAAATATAAAAAACCATCATCGTCACTTACTCTATGATCACAACAATAAGGGCTTGTTTGGAACGAAGGAATTGAAAACAGAGGAATGGAACAAAACACAGCAAGTTGAAAGGATTGCAGTTGCAAAACAGAGGAATGAAAAAATATATAGAAAATAAACACAGATGAGTGTTTGGAATGCAGGAATTTGCATCTAGGAATAACATAGGAAATAAGCTCATTAATGCTTCTGAACATGCAAACAGCAGGCTTGCTCCGTTGCTCACACCATGCCAGCGACGCTAATAAACTATCTTCCAGACGAGCAATGGAGCAAGCCACCTCGGAACAAGGGGTGAGAGTGGATGTTTATTTTCATGCGAAATCGTAGGCTGGCAACAGTATTTCCATGGAAAGGAAACGATCTTTCCTATGTTCCAAACCCTGTCTCCAAATTCCTTTCCTCCCTTTTGCACTTCCTGTACTTTTTCTCCAAAATTCCTTCAATCCAAACTGCCCGTATTTAGGACGTTGTATGTGTGGATGCGATGCCTCATGTCAGTCGTCGTGGACCTTAATTCTACACTTGCTATGTGATGAACGCGGATATATTATTATTCCCTCCGTTCGAAGAATGAAATTTTCGTATTAGGTGTCACTAGATTAATCACGTAATATATTTTCATACAATAAATATATTTAAAGGTATAAATATTCATACTATTTCCTGTAAATCACTATGCTTATGATTGTTGATTAACATGGTTAGTATGACTTAGTTTGTGACATTTTCCATTTTTCATACATCAATCTTAATCTTTTTCGCTCTTTTGAGTGTTTTTATTTAAGAAAACATCCATCTCAGGTTCGGCAAACTTCCTGCCAATGTTTTTGAATGAAATAAATAAATAAATATAAAAAACCATCATTATCACTTGTATCATGTTCACTTCCTCACGTAGGTGGAGGCGGAGCATGGCCTTGGTGCAGGAGACGGGCAGTTACTGCATGATGGAGTGAGCCAGGCTCTCAGTAACCAGGTCGAGCACATGCACAGCTAGCTCTTGCTCTCTCACAGATGCGCGCGCTCGCATGCATGCTCTGCACCGCATGAGCCTGGCCGAGTTGGAACGCAAAAAAAAAAAAAAAAAAAAAAAACTTCGCACCACCAGAGCCAGGCCGGGAGCTCACTTTTGCATTGCATGCGCCAGGTCCGGCATGTACGCCAACCAAGTTTACTAGCTCTAGACAATCCGTCTCCAGGATCACCCTTTGTTCACCATGTTGCTTGGCAAGCTCCAATCCATCACGGCCGGCCAATTACTCCATCATGCAGGCATCAAGACTCCTTTCATACCAACGCGCTTGCGCTACCCTGAATGCTCCTTGATGGTCACGGATAATACAAGCAGAGTTGATTTTCACCCATCCAGGCTTTGGCGGGGACCACTTTGGTTGCTCCGGTCTGTCGATTCTTGGATTCAGTTCTTGGCTGAGCTGCCATAGGTCATGCGCTGTGTCTCTCGCCCACGTCACAGCTTGGTGATCGTTCATCGGCTGCTCACCATGGCGCCTCTTGTTTCTCATCATCCATAGAGCCCACATACTACAGAGAATGATCGCTGTGTCTCGTTCAGAGCAGACGCCCAAGATGATATCAGTGGCCCAAGTCTCCGGGTTCAGCCGGACTTGATGCCAAAGTCTTTTGGCCACCCAACACCCTATCAGCGCATGTTGGATAGATTCTTCTGGATCACCACGATCTTCACAGAAAGCAATTCTTTCAATATGTCTCCTGAATAACACTTGCCTTAATTGCTGGTAGGAATTCATGAATAACTCGCCACCAGAAAACCTTCACTTTGGGCGGTACCTTGATCTTCCACAACACCTTCCACAGGTCATCTGAGGAGGAACTCGGTGTTTCAGGGTGCGCCCCTTCCACTTTGATCTTGTACAGAAGCTTGTATGCAGTTTTCACCGAGTAAATGCCGGATTTTTCCATATCCCAGGCCCAGACATCATGATCACCTCGTCCTACTGGAAGCCTGAGGATTGCTTCTGCATCTATTTTGAAAAAACAGCCCCTGACTGTCTCTATATTCCAATCACCATTCGCATTCAGTAACTCTGAAACCGTTGTAATAACCTGGCCTTCCTGAGGAGTAATCGGTCGGCCATCAAAGTGGTTTGCAATCCACCTGTCTCTCCATATTTCAGTAGTGTTTCCATCGACCACTCTCTTAATCAACCCATGTTGCAACGCTTCTCTTCCTGCCATAATAGCCCTCCATGTACTACTTGCATGTCTTTTCCTGGAAGCCAACATAAATTCTGAGTCATGGAAGTACTGCCCCTTCAACACTCTGGTACAGAGCGATTCAGGTCGAGTAATAAGTCTCCAGCCTTGTTTCCCAAGCATGGCCAAATTGAAACACCGCAAATCACCAAAGCCCATACCGCCTTTGTTCTTGGACCGTGTTAGATGCTCCCAACTCATCCAGTGCATGCGATGATTGTCAACACTACTCCCCCACCAGTAATTTGATATTGTTGTTTTCATTTTCTTGCATGTGCTGACTGGTAGAAGGAAGCAACTCATTGAATATGTTGGAACCGCCTGTGCCACTGACTTGATTAGTACTTCTTGACCAGCACAGCTTGCCTCCCTACTAAGGATGAAAACGGTCGGAAACGGTCGAAAACGGACTTACGATATAGAAAAACGAAAGCGGTTGGTTCGGGATATTTCTACATTTAGCAATTAAAGAGTACAAAAAATTGTTAAAAATGGTTGTGAAATCAATTGAAACTGACAATTTTTCATGTTAAAAAATGGTTCATAATATAGAAAATGAAAACGGTCAATTCGAAATATTTCTGTTCCGTTTTCATCCCTGCTCCCTACCACATCAGCCATCAATCTTACTTCTAACCTGTGTCGGTAGGAATTCAAATAAACCACTCAAACTCCTTCCTGATTCCGTTGGCAAGCCAAGGTATCTCTCTGCCAGCGCCTCCTTATGTATATCCAATTCCTGGCATACTTCAGTCTTTGTATCCTGGGAACAATTCTTACTAAAGAAAACAACAGACTTTTCTTTGTTTACTAATTGTCCCGAGCCTTGGTTGTATCTATTCAAAACCTCCATCAATCTACCAGCCCCTCCTTGCGATGCTTCTGAGAAGACAATGCAGTCGTCCGCAAAGAGCAAATGTGAAATCCAGGGGCAGTGAACACCAACTCTAACACCCCTAGATAGGTACATTGGGCCAATGGACTTCAGGAGACACGATAAACCTTCCGAACAAAGTAGAAAGAGGTAAGGTGAGATGGGGTCACCTTGCCTAATTCCCCGAGTAGGTCTGAAGGGTTCTGTCAAAACGCCATTAAGTCTGATAGAGAAGGAGACAGAGCTCACACATCTCATGACCAAATTCACGAAATCCGAATGGAGACCAAGCTTCAGCATAATACCTCTCAGGTAAGCCCACTTCACTCGATCGTAGGCCTTCGCCATATCCAACTTGACTGCACATGCGCCGACCTTCCCTTTCTTCCTCTTTAGGTAGTGGATACATTCATATGCTATGAGCACATTGTCAATGTGAAGGACCGAAAACGGCGACCAGAGGGGGGGTGAATGGGAGCCTCAAATTTCTTCCGAAATATTTGGCCGCTGTCCCAATACACCACCAAACACAAGCGATTTCCCGAAACTAAATTACTCAAGCCAACTAGTGGCTAGAGCACTTAGAAAACTTCCTCATGCCGATAGAAAGCCAACGCAACAGACGGAACACGATTTGGAGCTCAAACGACCAAACCACAAGCAAAACAAGAAATCAGAGCAGGAAAAAAATTGGACAGAAAATCCCCTGAAAATTTGATCATCACAAAAGGAGGAATGGACACCGTGGAGGGTCTGCTCTTCACGCACACAGAGGGAAACGAAGCACAGCACAATAGACAGTGGGCTCACGCGAACAAGAGAGTAGTGCTCCTGCAGATTCAGTTTGAATGGGTCACCTTGACCTCTCCCCGTACAACACGGCTGCGAGATCCTGAGCACCAAAACCAAAAAGCCAGCAGACAGACTGTGAGAGAGAAATCAACCGTGATTACTAGAACAAGCAATAAATGAATTAAAGAGTCAAACAGTGAAGAGCTTGTGAGGGAATTAAATATTCCTAATCCTAATGCTTGAACGAGTCAACAAACAAAGGAAACGATGAACACAGCTTGGTCACAGGAAGCACCTAGTGCTAGGGCAAGAAGACCTCGGGGTCGGCACTGCTCAGATGAGCACGCACGGTGCCAGAACACCAGCGTTGGTAGCGCTGCCGCTGGGCTCGACTGAGACAGCTCCTGTGCTCGGCCTTGACACGAAAAAAACTCACAAACAGAGAAAGAAGACCGACAGGAAGCAGGACAAGAGACGAGCGTTGCTCTATGGAGCTCACACGACACCTAAGCGCCGGTGCTGGTAACGCTGCTGTAAAATCCCCATGTGCCTGCGCCCCCAATCAATAAGAATAGATGCCCGACACCACACGAACAGAGACCGAGAGCGACGAACAGACAGAACAGGGAGGCCACAAAAATTCAATGAAATCCGACCCAAATCAAAAGGGATTGCTCTGAAATTTTGCACAGATCAAATTCAACGTACCACAAACCTATTTCCCAAAAATTCATCACTTAGGATTGGCCCAAACTCCAGAAAAATCAGATCATAGCAAGAACGAAAAAGAGCAAAAATAGTGAACAAAAATCACAGATTAAACTGAGGAATCCCCAAGGGCACGAGGAGGATTTGGGCCTCCTTTCCCATCTCAAAAATCTCAACAAAAATCACCACGAAAATTTCAGTTCACCAGCAACTAAGGGGAGGGGAAACCCTAACAAGGATGAAAGAAAATGCTAATGAAGGAGGTGAGGGAGATGGGGGCTCCCTCATCCTATTTAACAGGGCTATTACACATTTCCAGTTTTGCCCCTGGATACAAATGAGCCAAACCATTTAGCCCAAGGGCGTAAAGGTCCAACCCTGTGTCAGCTTCATCCGACGGCCACCGCGCCTCCTCACCGGTAGCTTCGCCTCGACGCGAACTCCCCAATGCTGCCACGTGTCGTCCGTTCCTCCTCGGAACCTCCGCCTGGGTTTTGAGGCCCAAACCCGTAAACCCGCATCCGATGGTTTTGAGGCCCAAACCATCAAACCGCTCTGCGAGTAGCGTACTCCATATGCGTCACCCGCCATCCGACGCGTGTCACCTCCACGGTCAACACGTTCACTCCCATATCTTCTCGCGCTTGTCGATGTCCCAAGTGTCAGCCAGCGCGGCTAGCCACCCGGCCTCTCGGTCCCTCGGTCCAAGCCTCACGTCCGTCCTTCACCCCTCAAGTCCATCGGCACGGCACGTCCTCCTTGACCTTCACCTCACCGTCGGCTACCGCCTCCGTGCTCCACACCTGCACAACACAAGCCAAGAGACATGTCGCACACAAGGCTTTCGCCAAGGTAGGGTTAGTCACCACTCAACCTACTTCGTGGATCACATTGACAATCACTCATTACAAAACGAACACACAAGGGTACTTGTCAACCTTGTGTTCGCAATCTCCCCCTTGATGAGTGCATTGTCAACACCAATACACGAACAGCTTGAGCAAAAGAAAAAGAAGAAGAATAGAAAAACAAGGATCTCAACCAAATAACCAAAAACCAAAGAAAAGTCAAAACCAGGTCATTTGAAATGAGCAAAAACTTGGTCCCCAAAGACATGGGCAACGGCTCGACGCAACCAAGTAAAACAAAGCTAGCCCTCAAGAAGAGGCAACGGGCTCAACACCACTAGCAACAATCGAAAAGCCAAAAAACTGCTAGACCCTCCAGAAGAGGCAAAGGCTCAACATATCTAGCAAAAGCAACTCAAATGCAACCCTCCCCTGAACAAATGCAATCTCTCTCAAATGAATGCACGAAATGGAGATTTCTCCCCCTTGTTGACAACTTATCCCCCTTGTTAACATGGTGAGTGTGACATATCTCTCCCCCTTGTTGACACATGCACTTATCAAGCTAGAGCCCAAGGATTACAACTCCCCCTCAAAACATGCTATGAATGCAGAAATACACAAAAACAGAAGCTTCAAGATTATAGCAAGTAGATTGAAAAGATGCTCTAGCTGATGTTGTCATGTATGTATAGCAACAAATACAAGTGCTAGCAAATGCTCAAAATGACCAAATGAGATGAAATATAGCATTTTAGCAAGTTTGATCAAGTTTGAGCAATTTAAAAAGGAGAGTTCGCCACCAAAAGAGCACATAGCAAATATAGACAGGAGATCAACCTTGTGCTACACATGTATGCAAAGTGAACTACCCCAAACAAAGTTCACACATCATGTCATGAGACAAACTTGTGATTTGATCAAATTTTCAATTAATTGAATTTTATCGGAGTTATGCAGCTTATCACCAAAGTTTGTCTAACAAATGTGTGCGGGAGGTTATCGATGCCATCAAAACCTGACTTATCGATCATGTCAAGCCTATGCCAAAAGCAATCAGAAGCTTAAGACAGTGATCTCGGTATCCATTACAGAGCTCAAGTTCACCCTTAAGTGCAATAGGGAGCTGTCTCGATACTCTGACATGGGACAGCAAAGACCCATCTCGATCTTTTCATACCTTGCTTTTTTAAGTTTTAGCACAAATTCAAGTTTCTCAAGCAAGTGTGTAACTCAAGGTATGAGCCATAGCAACTAAGCATATATATGAAGCAAAAAGGGTTCTCGACACACCTACACATGCTAGTTGCCACAAGTAGTGGTGAACATGTTTCAAGTTTCTTCAAGTGTTATTCAAGTTCACAATTGAAAAAGGCATTTTTAGCTCATATCAAGAGATCAAGTGAGCCTAAGCAAAGCACATTATATATATCCATAACATCCACAACAAGAGCATAGTGTCAATCTAGCCACTATAAGGATGAAGCTCAAAATGCAAAATGATACATGATGATATGATATGCAAATATGATACAAAAGCAAAAACAAAAGCTAAACTAAAAACAAAACCAAAAAACTAATGTACAAGAACCACAAACTTTCCTCTTCTAAAAAGGATAACAAACCCCAAGCTCTCCTCGCAAGCGAGCAAACTAGGTTTGGTCAAGGGGTTTAGTGAAGATATCTGCGAGCTGGTTGTGGGTGTCAACATGAATAAGGTCAATGTCCCCTTTCTCATAGTGGTCTCGTAAGAAGTGAAAATGAACCTCTATGTGCTTGGTTTTAGAGTGAAGAACAGGTTTTTTGGCTACACAAATTGCACTGGTGCTATCACAGAATAAAGGCACTCTCCTAAACTCTAAACCATAGTCTCGCAAAGTAGCAACCATCCAAAGCAACTGGGAACAGCAAGCAGCAGCAACAACATACTCAGCTTCTGTGGTGGATTGGGCTACAGAGGACTGCTTGCGAGAAGACCAAGACACAAGAGAAGACCCAAGAAACTGACAAGTCCCAGAAGTGGACTTCCTCTCAGTACGACAGCCAGCATAATCCGCATCAGAGTAACCGCAAAGAGAAAAAGAGGAGGAAGCCGAAAACCAAAGACCAAGTTCGGGTGTGAACCGAAGGTACCTCATGATCCGCTTGACGGCTTGACGATGCGATGTGCGCGGTGAAGACTGAAAACGCGCGCACAAGCAGACCGCGAACTGGATGTCCGGTCTCGTTGCTGTCAGGTACAACAACGATCCGATCATGCTTCGGTACTCCTTCTGGTCCACAGCTTCTCCTTCCTTGTCTTCGTCCAGGGCCGTCGTGGTCGACATGGGCGTCGAAAGAGGCTTGGCCTCGCCCATATCAAACTTCCTCAGAAGATCCTTGGTGTACTTGCCTTGGTGCACGAATGTTCCTTCACGTGTTTGCTTGATTTGCAGCCCGAGGAAGAATGTCAACTCACCCATCATGCTCATCTCGAATTCCCTGCTCATAGTCTCAGAAAACTTTGCAACAAGAGCGTGAGAGGAACCACCAAAAATAATATCATCCACGTAAATCTGAACCAAAAGTGTGTCATTGCCTTGCTTGAGGAGAAACAAAGTTTTATCTACGGAACCCATCTTAAAACCCTTAGCAAGCAAGAAGGCTTTCAAACGCTCATACCAGGCTCTCGGGGCTTGTTTCAATCCATACAAGGCTTTGTGGAGTTTGTAAACATGGTTGAGATACTTGGGATTTTCAAAGCCAGGGGGTTGTCTCACATACACCTCTTCCTCTATGTACCCGTTCAAAAAGGCGCTCTTCACATCCATTTGATACAGCTTGAACCCTTTTGAAACTGCATAAGCTAAGAGCATCCTTATAGCCTCGATACGGGCCACAGGAGCAAAGGTTTCTTCAAAGTCTACTCCCTCTTTTTGACAAAACCCCTGAGCCACTAGCCTAGCCTTGTTTCTCACCACCACTCCATCCTCACTTTGCTTATTCTTGAAAATCCATTTTGTACCTATAGGGTGACACTCAGGTGGAGGTGGAACTAAGACCCAGACTTCATTTCTCTCAAAGTTCTGTAACTCCTCGTGCATAGCATTGACCCAATCGGGATCAGAAAGTGCGTGTCCAACATTTTGTGGCTCAAAATTAGCGACAAAAGCAGAATGAGCGAAATGTGAGATTTCATATGACCTTGAGCGTGTAACACGCTGACTGATGTCGCCGATCATGGTTTGAGGCGGGTGGCGACACTGGATGTGCCGAGGGGCTTCCCTCAAAGATGTCGCCTCCCCCTCAACAGTTGTTGGGGCCTCCTCAGGTGCAGCAGACGTAGGTAGAGGAGGCGGCTCGTGCAGACCCCATGTAGTGGAAGAAGATGGATCTGGTCCGTGAGCCGAAGTAGTTGTTGTAGACTCGACTGGAACAGCCGAAGAGGTCGGCTCTGCATCTCCCCAATCAGCATCTTTCTCATTCTCCTCAACAAAGATGCTCTCACCAATCTCCTGATCACCTGTACTTTCAAAGACAGGAATAGAACAAGGCATGGTCTCGTCGAAAGTGACTTCACAAGTCTCTACGACTCGGTTAGTTTCAAGATTACAACAACAACAACATAGCCTTTTGTCCCAAGCAAGTTGGGGTAGGCTAGAGATGAAACCCAAAAGAGACGAGAAACAGGGAGACACATAAAGGGACATAAATGGCACAAGACAAAAAGATGTCACGGTTCAGGCACATTGATTGCCAATCTCCAAGCGCTCCTGTCCATAGCTAAATCCTTGGAGATATTCCACTCCTTAAGATCTCTCTTAACGGACTCGTCCCAAGTTAGTTTAGGTGACACTTTACGCCCCAACGAATCTCTTATGGGTTTCAAATCCATGAGAGTGGCACAACACTTTAAGATCTCTCTTAACGGACTCGGTTAGTTTCAAGATTAAGTACTCGATATGCATGAGAATGTAAAGCATAACCAAGAAAGACACCATCCGAGGATCGAGACTCAAATTTATCTAAATTACCTTGTTTCAGAATGAAACACCTGCATCCAAACACTCGAAAGTGGCTCACCTTGGGTAGTCGACCGAATCACAGCTCATAAGAAGTTTTCTTCATGAAGGCTCAAAGAAAGATGCGATTAGAAACATGACACGCGGTGTTGATCGCTTCGGCCCAATATTTCCTAGGAGTCCTATGCTCATCGAGCATCATCCTGGCCATCTCAACAAGGGTCCGATTCTTGCGCTCAATAACACCATTTTGCTGAGGGACATAGGGAGAGGAAAACTGATGCTCAAGGCCCAAAGAAGCACAAAAGGTTTCAAAGTGAGTATTCTTGAATTCTGTGCCATTGTCACTGCGAATCGCTCTCATGGCATTTTTTGGGAACTCATTTTGCAACCGAAGAATCAAATCTCGAGCATGTGAAAAAGCCTCATCCTTACCCTCCATGAAAAACACCCAAGAGTAGCGTGAAAAATCGTCTACGATCACTAGAACGTACCACTTCCCACCCTCTGACCGAACCGAGCTGGACCAACTGTGTCCATGTGAAGTAGCTCGTCGGGTTTCTTGGTCATGACTTGATTCACAGGTGGGTGAGAAGCGGCAACCATCTTCCCGTGATGACAAGGGTGACACACCAAATCCTTCTCAAATTTCAACTTGGGCAATCCTCGGATTAGATCAAGTGAGCTCAACCTAGCTAGTAAGTCAAAGCTCAAGTGACCAAGTCTCCTATGCCACTTCCAAAGCTCAGAGGAGGATCCGGCCACCAGACATCGAGAAGAGCCAAAAGAGTGAGAAAAATCAGCTCGAAAGACACGGCCAAACGGGACAATCTGACAAACAAGATTTCCTTGAGAATCAAGAACTCGAGACAAGCCGGTCTTAAAGCGCACTTCAAAGCCATCTTGTAGGAGTTGCGAAATAGAAAGCAAGTTGAAATGCAAGTTTGAAACCAAAGCAACATCCTTCAAGACAAAACTCTCATTGACCCGAATGGTCCCACGAGAAAGCACTTTACCTTTGCTATTGTCCCCGAATGTGATGTACTCCTTACATTGCACGGGGTCAAGGCTGGAGAACCACTTGGAACTTCCGGTCATGTGGCGCGAACATCCGGAATCAATGAGCCATGTGTTCTCCAGACCTCCGTCCTACATCAATAGAAAGACATAGGATGAGCAAATGGCACAACACTGGGGTTAGTAAACTGTGAAGGATACCAGTGTTGGCTCATTTGCCCTGGAAAAGTGTTAGGAAAAACACCAAACATGCCATGTCCCATTTGAGAAAAGCGGGCACCACGTGGGGGAAAACGTGGTCCGCTAAAGCTGTAGGACTGAAAGCCACTGTCACGAGGTCCATAGTCATATTCATGATCTGAACCACGCCAGGCACGACCACCATGACCACCGCGTGGTCTAGCAACCTGAGGCCTAGCACCTTGAGGCATTGCACCTCTTGGCCTAGCATTGCGCCTCTGAATAGGAGGCACATGTACGCCATGGGGCGGACGGTACATGTTCCGGTTGTTCAACTCATACTCCCGCCACTCATCTCCCTTCCTCCTGAAGCAGAACTCAACAAGGTGACCATCCCTATGGCAATAGTCACAGTGATACCTCACCTCTCTCTTAGGTGGTTGTTGGCTCACTCTCTTGTGGGTATGGTTCACTCTTGGTAGCTTTTTGGCTTTAGGAAGGGGATCCTCAGAGATGTTCGGTAGAGTGTCAAGTGGGTTTCTGAGATGGTTCGGTTTTGGAACCCAAACTTGTTTCTGGGGTGGAGCTCTTGGAGGTTCTTCAAACACTCCATCTTTCACAGTGGGTTCGGTAGGCTTAGGTGGATTGATCTTGATCAATTTGGGAGTAGTGGAAGGTTTCTCACTTGGGCTCAAACCACTGAACTCACCAACTTTGCCATAGACATTTTCACCCTTCCCACCTAGAGCAAAGCCTACTCCCGATGTCTCAGTTCCCCGTCTGAACTGGCTCATCATCATGCCCAACTGCGGCTCACTACAAGATACCCAATTCAAGATGGACCGAAGATATGTGTTGTCTTCCTCGGATCTCATCTTGTCATGCCTGCAAGACTCAAGTTCCAACACCAAACTCTCACAACGTGCACACTCAACAACAGTGCTATCTGAACTGGCCTTCTCAAGAGCATGGATCTTGGCATTCTTCTCTGCCAGCTCAGATTGCAAGCCTAAACAAGACTTGCACGCACCCAACAAGCTAGACCTAGCCTTTAGCTCATCGTTCTCATCTAACAAGGCAGCATACTTAGATTGCAACTCAGAAAAGTTAGTCATATGAACAGCACATTCATCGCACTCAACCTCGTCAGACACATGAACAACAAGCTTCTTAGCTTCCTCAAGCTCTTTCTCCACAACTTCTAGCTTGTCCTTAAACTCTTTCCTCTCATGAGCAGCACGTTTCAGCAGCTTATCTTGACTCATCAAAGTATCGGTCATGATATCAAGCTCGGCAATAAGAGCGTCGACGGAGGGTTTTACCTCGGTAGAGTCATCATCGTCGGGAAGCACGTCCTTGTTGGGCTTCACACCTTCATCCACGGCCATGGTGCAGTAGCCTCCGTAGATGGACTTGGCAACGAAGCAAAGCCCGGTCAACTTGTCCTCACGCCTCTTCACGGACTCATCATCGCTCGAGGGAGAAGAAGACCGGTCGTCGTCGGTGTCGTTGTCGAGGTCGCTGAGGGAGGCGAGGAAGGCGCGCTCTTTAGCCTTGGCCTTCTTGAAGTACTTCTTCTTCAGCGCCTCCTTATCGAATCCTCCCTTCGACTTGTGCTTGGAGGTGTACTCGCGCTTGTCCTTGCGCTTGCTGGAGTCGTACTTGTTGAAGGAGTGCTTGCTCTTCTTGGGGCAGTGGGCGACAAAGTGGTCGGAATCTCCACAGCCGTAGCATCCTTCCTTCGGACCACCACCACGCCGCGCGATTCAAGCGGTTGTTGTGAAACCGCGAGAACCGGCTGATGATCAACGCCAGCTCGTCGTCCCCAAGACTCTCCATCTGCTCCTCTGTGACAGACACCAAAGAAGACAAGGCAAAAGACACCTGTGAAGGGTTAGCCAAACAACTTGAGCCATTACCTGAGACCAAGGCCATAGTCGGTGCAGAGGGATTCTTAAGCTTGGCTTGGGTCTGGTAGTCGATCTCGGTGGACTTGAGCTTGCTGAAAAGCTCATCCACAGTGAGGGTCTCATACCCCGAAGACTCAATGATGGCGGTCACCTTCACATCCCATACCTTCCGATCTAGGGCATATAGAAGCTTGAGTGCCCTCTCATGATCATCATAAGGTAACTGTGCCTTGTTTGCTCGCATCTTGTTAACGATGGTCTGAAAGCGAGAAAACATGACATCGATGGACTCGCCATCAAGCTGGGTGAAGTTCTCGTACTCCCTCTTGTACGTCTCGTAGAGTCTGGTTTTGACCTGTGCGGTCCCCTCGTGATAGCTCTTAAGCCTCACCCAGATCTCCCGCGCAGTAGTACAATCGGAGACTCTTTCGAACTCCTGAAGAGAAAGACTCAAGAAAAGAACTGCGCGAGCTCTGCTATTAGCGTTGTGCCGATCTTTTTGATCTTGCGTGACACGAGCACGGGGTTCAAGCACAACGTAAGTAGCATCCTCGCAAATCTCCCAAACAAGCCAATCAATCCCCTAGAGATGCGCGGACATGCGGATCTTCCAATAGGGATAATTTGTTCCATCGAAGAACGGTGGTTTGCCGGAACCACGCTCCATGTCGCCTTCGTGGATCACGGACCGATTAAGGTGGAATGATCCTTAACCGGCTCCGATACCAATTGAAGGACCGAAAACGGCGACCAGAGGGGGGGTGAATGGGAGCCTCAAATTTCTTCCTCGAAATATTTGGCCGTTGTCCCAAAATCACCTTCAAAAACAATTAGCAGCACAGCACCAAAAATCACTCTCACATGAAGAAGATTAGCTAAAAGAGCAAGCAATCATTAGGCTCTGTAGCTAGAAAGTGACAACTCAGAGATTTGGAAAAACAAATCACGTGCAAGCAAAGCATTTGCTACTAGACTGTGGACAGAACCTGCAAACTGCACTCAAACTGCAAAAAAACAAACTGCAAAGCTGCTGCTGCACTTGAACTGAGCAGATGCTCACTGGGGCCCAAAATGAAACCTCAAGACGAACTGCAGGGTCCTGGAGTCCAACTCCCTCTGTACCAGATCACATGAACCACTAAAGCAAGGAAAGCAGGCTTAGGGCAGACAACGCGTGCAACCTGGAGACCAACACCGATGGAAGAGGCAAGCAATCAAACTAAATCAACTACTGCACTCGCTTCGCCAGGAGTAAGCAAAGCTGGGAGAAAATACTCACGGAGCTAGTGAGCTCAGAACAGCTACGCACCCAAGACTGGAGCTAGACGAGCGCACGTCGAACAAAGGTCGGCCTTGGCAAGCAGCTGTGCTACAAAGTGTTCAACGGTGAGACTGCACACCGCGACAGGCTGCTGGGAGACCGAGGAGGGGCTGCTCCACTCGGTTGCGTTCAGCGGAGGGGCTTCTCTCCACGACGCACGAACTGTAACCCCACCTGACGAACAGAGCTCTATGAAAGCGACGAACAGGGAGAAGGACGAACGAAGAATCGACGAAATCTTATCCAAGACTCCATGATTCAACTCCAAATTTTTCTCAGAGGATCACAACAGAGTTAGTGAGCTATCCCAAAAGAATCATCGCTCAATTTGGAGTCAAACCTCAAGAAATCCAGATCGGAGCCAAGAACACAATTTTTTTCTCAAAAAGAAAAATAGCTTGGATCTTGATGCACGAGTGAAATTAGCTCAAATCATTTGGGGATCTTGTTCATCACTCGACAAAGCATCAATCTGTCCAAACAAAAACCACAGAAAAACTCGAATCCTGCAAGAGCCACGAGAGGATAGCACAGGAACACACGAACTCAAACAAGAGGCAGCTCAGGCTCAGAAATCAAACCCCAGAGGGCAACGTGAGGGATGGGCCTCACTTCCCACTCCTAATCACAGGAAATACACCACGAAAATCTCAGATTTTTGACCTCTCACATAAACTAGAAGCTAACCCTAAAGAAAGAGGAGCAAATGAGAAATGGGGAGAGAGGTGAAGATGGCTTGGGGCTGCCATCCCCTATTTATCAGGGCTATTACACATTCCCCTAATTGCCCCTGGATACATAAGAGCTAAACCATCAAGCCCAAGGGCGTAGAGGTCCAACTCGGTCTCCACGTTGATCCGACGGCCACCGCGCCTCCTCACTGGTAGCTTCACCTCGACGCGAACTCCCCGATGCCGCCACGTGTCGTCCGTTCCACCTCAGAACCTCCGCCCGGATTTTGAGGCCCAAACCCGTAAACCCGCCTCTGATGGTTTTGAGGCCCAAACCATCAAACCGCTCCGCGAGTAGCGTACTCCATACGCGTCCCCCGCCATCCGACGCGTGTCACCTCCACGGTCAACACGGTCACTCCCATATCTTCTCGCGCTTGTCGATGTCCCAAGTGTCAGCCACCGTGGCTAGCCACCCGGCCTTCGGGTCCCTCGGTCCAAGCCTCACGTCCGTCCTTCACCCCTCTGGTCCATCAGCACGGCACGTCCTCCTTGACCTTCACCTCGCCGTCGGCTACCGCCTCCGTGCTCCACACCTGCACAACACAAGCCAAGAGACATGTCGCACACAAGGCTTTCGCCAAGGTAGGGTTAGTCACCACTCAACCTACTTCGTGGATCACATTGACAATCACTCATCACAAAACGAACACACAAGGGTACTTGTCAACCTTGTGTTCGCAAAACTAAGGTTGTTTGATTTACCTTAGCCGGCAAGACACCTCCATTGAGGAACTGCAAAACTGCCGCTGTGATGTCTGAACACATTAGGTCCCAGTGCAATTGGTAAAACCCCGCCGTGAACCCATCTGGTCCAGGGGCTTTGTTGGCTCCCATCATGTGAATGGCTCGCTCCACTTCCACTGCTGTGTATGGCCGTGCAAGTCTCTCATTCATTTCGTCAGTCACTTTCCTAGGAACGTGTTGCAAAACCAACTCTGGATTCAAGTCATCTTGGGTTAAGAAGAGATTGGAATAGAAATCAGTAGCAACAACTTCTATGTCTTCTTGAGACGTTGCTACCGAATCATCATCACGGCGTAAGGACACAATGGCATTGCGCTTTGCTCTTGCCCTGGACTTAGCTTGGAACAGTGACGTGTTGCGATCACCATATTTGAGCCATTCTATTCTTGCATGCTGTTTTTCCATTGTCTCTTCCCGTGACAGGAGCTCAGATATATGAGCCATAAGCTGCCTTTCCTTTCGCGAAGGGCCAGACCCAATCGACCGTCCCCGTTCCTCTGTCAATTCGCTCTGCAGCGAGGCCAAAGATTTCTTGACCGAACAAAAAACATCACGTTCCTAGTTCTGAAGTTGATCTTGGACTCCTTTCAGTTTAAGCTGCATTTCTCCTAGCCCTTCACTTCCTAAGTACGGCACCCAAACATCCCAAATAAGCGCCATGTAACTCGGGTCTCGCTGCCACATATTTTCATACCGAAAATTCTTTTTTCTTCGCCTTCTATTAGCAGTATGCTCAAGACATTCAGCAATCAGGCAACAATGATCTGACAACGTATTTTGAACGTGCCATATCTTCACTTCTCTAAAAAAGTCCAAAAAGGAGTCAGATGCTAGACCCCTATCTAACCTCACCTTAATATTGTGGTGCCCATCTTGACGGTTATCCCAGGTATACGGTTGGCCAATAAAGCCCAAATCTGTAAAACCACAGAAGGAGACCGCCTCTCTAAATCCCTCCATTTGGCTTTCACTTCTTCTCGCACCTCCAAATTGTTCAGATGCATGCAATACTTCATTGAAGTCGCCCATGCATAGCCATGGCAATGAGCTATGCCCTTTGAGCATCTTCAAACACTCCCAACTTCTATACCGAAGTTCCCTTCTAGCCTCCCCATAGAAGCCGGTAAATCTCCACTTCTCCTCCTTCGTTACCGAGTCTAGAACAGCAACATCAATGTGGAGCTTGTCCAGACTTTGTAAACGTACATCCACTTCATCTTTCCATAGGAGCGCAATGCCGCCCCCTCTCCCATGAGTTCCAACACCTAGGCCATGGTGGTAGCCAAGCGTTCTTAAGAGCCCATCAACACGGTCAGAGAAAAAACGTGTCTCCGGTAAGAAGACCAGCACAGGGTGGTGTAGCTCACACAAGCTACGGAGATCGCGAACTACCTCGGGCCGCCCCAAGCCCCGGCAGTTCAAGTATAGGGTTTTCATTATGCCCGGCGGGGACTGCTAGATGCAGCCCCGGCCGATTTTGCTTTTTGATTGGTAGTGCTCCTTTTCTGTTTTTTGAGAGTTTCGATCATACTCCCGCCATTGCTGTCCATATCTCCATCCATTTGTTGAACTCTAGCATTCACCAGTCCAACCGGCACAATGGCATTAGAGCTAGACAGTGGAATATTAAGGTCTAGAGTCATCGAAGTCAGTTCTGTTCCTTTGGATTTTCGCTTGCGCTGGCCCGGAATCAGCACCTCCTCCTCCCCCTGGCCAAACAACTGCTTGCCAACACCAGCTACTCCTTTCCCTCTTACTTCTGCAGTAGCCCCGGTCTGCACCGGTTCAGTCTGCTTCAATGGGGACTGGACTTCTTGATCCGTCGTCTCTGCCACATATCCTGACGATGAATGATGTGAGCCTTCATCTCCTCTCGAAGACCGACTATCACTCGGTCTACTTGATTGCCCCCTGGGTGGCCTAGCTGCTGTGGATGAGCCGCTGCCCTAGGATTCAGTTGCCGCACTGGCAAAGGTTTGAATGCGCCTCTTCTTTTCTTTTGGTGCCCGAAGCTGGACATCATAAGGCAGTTTTCCATCCTCGTTCCTAGCCACTGGATGATCACATTCCACCTCCGAGTGGCCCAGTACTCCACATGCAAAGCAATAGAACGGGAGTCTTTCGTATTGCACTGCAAACCATTGTGGTTCCTCCGACTTACTCATACGCAGAAGAACCCCACGACGTAAGGGTTTGACTACCTCAATGGCCACCCGGCCTCTCAAGAATGCACCACTGGCTTTTCCATCTGCATCCACATCCATTTTGATCACCTGTCCGATCAGGCTCATCGCTCGACTGCCCCTCTGCTGGTTCATCCAGCCAAGAGGTAGGTTTAGGATCCTTGCCTAGATTTCCATGCGATCAAACACGATCTCCGACGCACTCAGGCGTTCATCATATGGCTGTAATATCACCGCGTGTCTCCCCACCATCCATGGTGTTCCTGCCAAAACCCTAGCCATCTCCACCTTCCCTGCAAACTCTGCCACGAATAGATTGTCTCCCTTCTCCCCGATCGATCAGAGTTTCAGGCCAGCCGGGTTACCCCAGGCTGGTTTCATCGCAGAGCACACTGTGTTGATGTGGACCGCCATAGGAGACAGGATCTTACCAACAAGCGCCCACTCCATGGTTGGCAGCACCACGTCATCCTCATCATCACAAAAATCTGCCACAGCCCCTTCCTCTTTCGTCAGGTTGAGTCTGCTCAGCAGATCCGATACATCTGGGCCAGGGTGATCACTCCCCTCCCCCTTTCTTCCTCCTCCTACCGCCGCCATACCAGCGATCTTGGGAAGGAGAGGAACAACAAAGGTAATCTGTAAACAGATCGTTATAGACACCACACGATCCCACACACTACAACCTAAGCGGCGCTTAGACCCTAGTGGGGAAAGGGTTTTTGAAAATCTTTGGTCGACGGCGCCAAGGATGGCTAACCGGCGATTTGCAGTGTCCGGTGACGACGGGACGTCGATAGCGGGGCTTGGACGTCGGGATCGTGAAGATCATCGGCGGAGCAGGCCTAGGGCTCACCGGGAAGGTGGTCTAGGCGAAGGGATCGCAGTTGTCGTCGTGATCACCCGAGAGGTAGGACCGGGAATTCCGGATCTCCATCGTCTTCTCAGGACGAAAGTGCGTCCAGGAGGGCCTGGCTGAGGGCCGCTGCAGGCAACCAAACGGGCCTTTAAGGCGTCCACTGAGATGTTCGCGTGCGAGTTCGACGTGCTTCCCTGGTTAGCCACTGGAACATCGTGTGCGGCTCCTCGGGTGGGCGGGGTCGTGCGGAGCGTCGGTGTAGCATGTGGATGTGGCGTCCGGCGAACACGGGAGTAGGGGTGGCACGCATGCGGCACGGGGCACGGGCGTCAGTGTAGCGCTGACCCACGTGGCGGGGAATGGACGCCAATATGTGGTGGGGTGGCCTCGTTGTGCTCCTTCAAACACACAGGGCCCAACAGAGGCGGTGGAGGTGGTTGAACGAGGGAGATCGAGAGGTCGAGTTGGGCTTGGCAATGGCGGCAGCGGTGAACTTAGGCGCTGGAGACAGGGAGGAAGCACAGGAAGGGGTGGGGTGTATGCGGCGTGCTACTGCAGAGCTCGGGCGTGCGTGGCAAAGGGGGAGAGGGGAGGAGAGGAGAGGCCGAGATCACGATCTTGTGCACAGGCCGGCGATGGCGGCCGCGATGTGCGTTTAGGGGATGAGGTTTTGTGCTTAAATTAGACCTGAGCAAATTGAGCCTGGCCCAACCCCGACAGGTTTTAGCCCGCCCAACCGTACTGGACAGGACCTGGGTACAGATCCCGCTATCTAGAAAATTTTTCTTAGCCCAAGCCTGGCCCAAAATACTTTTTTTTGGCTATTTTACACTGTAAAATACACAGGCAGCCCGCCCAGGCACGAGCCCAGCCCCAAATAATTAGGCCCAACCTATCCAATGAGACGGTCATGTGCGGGACTTTTTTGGCCCAAAATAACCCGCCTTTTTTTTGTCCGGCCTGGCCCGCAAAAAATGCTCAGGTCTACCTTAAATCATGTCCACGTGGACGACACACCCAGGAGGTTATTTTGGGCCTGTACGAGATCACTTAAATACACTAGCGAGCTAAACCTGTGATTTCGTAGCTTGGGACCCGGATGAAACCCGTCCAATACTGACCGGCCGTGCAATTTATTCCAAGAAATATGTTGCTCGTCATTTGTCTCCACTGGTCTCCGGTGAGTGGCGAGATTTCTGTCCGCGTGCATGCAAATGGAATTGCAGATCATCCATCCTGTCAGTGGGTACTGACAGAAGCTATCTACCGGATGGCGATTGACATCACGCAGCGGCACGCCGTCATCCAGGGCATCCCACCCGCTCGTGCAAGTCTACTGAACCAATAATTTCAAATCATTTTACAGCCCAGGAGCAGCAAAAACGGCTTGGAGGATCTAGCACGCAAGCCACAAAAACAACATTTCAAGCTGATGGTTCAGACTACTGAACAAGTCAACAACAGACTCCCCCCTATCTGCTGTGATTGTTTTTCAAGCTAGCAGAGGATTACCAGTTCATGAGTTTTTGACAGGAGAAAAGAAGACCATATACTGATAAAAAAAAACAAAGGGTCAGTTGCTTGGTCGCCACTCAACCAGTTCATCCAGCCACCGTCTGGATCATCGGCACACTCCTGACCATACACACTCGTCAGATCCACAAATAGGCCCATATATTCCATAGCTATGCATGTAGCTGAATTCAGACTTCGGAGTTCAGAGGAGCACATCAGCACATGGGCAGAGAAAGAACACCCTTGCAAGTGTAGGACAAGAAAATATGAACAGATGACAGAGAGACAGAACTGCTGGGCAAAATTGCATGATAATGGTATGAACAGCAAGTGCTTACACCTCTGCATATTGCTATTGTGGCTGACAACAATCTGGTTTTACACAAGCAACGCATGCCAAAAAATATTCTGGTCTTCCTGTGTCAAAAGCATAACTGAAGATACATACAGTTGCTGTGCCTAACAATGGATCTAGAACCATAAGTTCAGGATGGTCACTTCTGCTTCTTAGATTTCTTTGGTGGGTTGTTGACAAGTGCCTCACCCTCACCATCGGACTCGCCCTCGATGGACTCATCAGGGACATCGTTTGGAGCATTGTGCTTGGCGATGTATTCCTTGAGGATTGCCATGCTCTTCTCCTTCATCGCGGCCAGCTGCTCTGACAGGATACCGGACTCAGGGCTGATAGCAAACGATTCAGATCCCAGAACCAGGTTTGCTTTTACTCTAGGACCAAGACTCGCCACCGCAGCACCTGGCTGTCCGTCCATCGCTGTGTTCTGCAGGCAAAAGGATTGGGCAGGAAAGGAAGGCAAAAACAGTCTTAACTGGAGGTTAAAGCGAATGAAATGAATCGTCATTTGCAATAGGAGCGATGTACCAAGGACAAGCAGCAGGAACAAAGTGTGTAAACACACACGAAAGGCAGATGTCTTATATTAACACAAAATCTAGACAAGGAGGCGCAATGAAGTTCACCGATGCGGAATTGTAGTTCTCACGGGCTTTAGCAAGTTGCTATGCGTAGCTAAAATTTGACACAGGTAGGCAGGCCCAGAATTTTGTGGCTGGATATTTGAAATGCGAAGGGCTGTCTCTTTTTTCTTTCTTTTTTTACAATCTTAGGCCTAATGGTTAGCATTTTTTTGGAAACAGTCGGCAGGAGACATGCCGAACTTGTGTTGATGATATCAATATAGTTGTATTGTATAATATACAGCAGATATAACACATAATAATACATGCTTTCATAGATTCATAGAATTGAGTATAACTTGAAATTGTTTATAACATATAAAAAGTACAACTGTTCACCATATCAAAGTTCCAACATGCGAAATATGTAGACAATATGATAATTAGACTAAGTAATGATCAGTTTTAGGGGTTCTACTTCACTACTTGCAATCGGTAACATATTGAATGGGAAACTGTTAAGACAATTGAACAAATTTTAACTATTGAATTTCACCGTTCAGTAGCCCCTCGGTCTGTCGGTCAGTGGCCCTGCAGTGGCAGCTCACGCGACGGACCACGGCGGCTGCGGCCACCGCCGGATCCCCGCAGCCCTGTGCCTGCGGCCGCCTCTCGCCGACGGCCGACGCGCTGCCCGCCGACAGCCGCCGCCTCTCGCCGACTGCTAGGGTTTGTGGAAAAAAACTAGAGGCAGGAGAACAGAGGAGCGGTGCGGGGCAATGTCCGATGCTCGGGTGCGACTGTTCCTAATGGTGGAAGTTAAGTTGGGCCAAGCCTTGTTGGGCCGTCCGTTAGAGAGGGAAATGACTGCGCAAGAGATCAAGACGCAGAGAGAAAGTTTCACTTCGGTTGAGTTTACCCCCGGCCATTTTGTGGCAGAACAAATGTAACCTGTACCTCCAAATTTTAAAATAAAATTCAGGTGGAGAAACAATCTCCCCCAGTGACATTTCAAAAAAAAAAAGCTAGCGAGAGGCTTCCCATATGAGGCAGGAGGTAGACGTGTCTGGTTTATCAGTTCGCCGGAGGACGTGTATACTTCTTATTCTCATGCCAGTTAATAAAGTTTTTGAGATTCTAAAAAAAAAACTTATGTGATTTTCTGGTGACTTAAATAGATCTGCTAAATGGTTGTTGGTTAATTGCCATGTGTTTTGCTCATGGTCATGGTCGTTTGATGAAGCAAAGTGAACCTCTCTAGTCTCTACGCTAGACGCCCGGATGGAGATGCAGTAAGCAGGCAAGGAGTGGATAAGCATGAGCATGGAATGGTGGATGCGCCCGGGCAGCCACCTGTGGGCAAGACGACAGGACTAGCATCCACCCGCAGCTCCGTGCTTTGGCCATGATTCGGTCCTCCGCTCCGCTTGCTTTGGAACATGTTCGCAGCAGCACAAACGCACTTACTCCGCGGTGAATTCGTTTCAGGTTTTGAGTAGTGGAACGCATCATCAGCCCAAGTGCAGATGCAGAGAGGCCTAACAAAGTGGAAGTGTTTGCCAGCGCAGCACCATGAGTTAAAATAGCTTTCCCATGAGTCAAACAATTATAAGTTTAACTAAGTCAAGTAACATTTACGATACCAAACAAGTATAATTAGGTTAATCCTGGAATAATTTTGATAGCACATTATTTTGATTCATAAGTATTAATATTTTTCTCTAAACTTTGTCAAAATTGGAAAAGTTTGACTGAACATAAAACCAGAATTACATCTTTCTTTCTTTTTGGGAAGGAGCTATTAGTTACCTGCATCTATTCTCTTCTCTCCCAAACCCACCACCCACGGCCACGGCAACTCCAATCAATCAACCGGTCGGGCAATTTCCCCTGCTCCCGTGCTGCAAATTCGCAATGGACGGACGACGCTTTTCTTCCATTTTCTTAACATAACAACACCGAATCTCCGATCTAAAGCTACTAGTACGTTTGTCGGTTGTGCGATTCGATCCTTCTCTTTTATAAACGTGCAACTATGGATTACGTGTCAGATAAAGTTATTTATGTTTGACCAAGTTTTTAGTAAATAATATTCATATTTATGACTCGAAATTAATTTATTATGGAAATATATTTCATATGTGATCTAATGATATTTATTTGATGTTATAAATATTCATAGTTTCTTATCTATAATTGATCAAATATAATATACTAACATACGGTATTTGCTAGAATTGCATGTCTTTCTCGCCGGAGCGAGTATCTCCCGCTCCCACCCGAACTGCCATTGTTTAGTGCTTGACTTGTGCCGAAGGCCAGAGCAAAGAGACTTGAGAACAACAAAAGGTGCCCAGGCTTTGCTGCAACACACACAAACAAAGTAGCTGCCACTGCCATGCCATGCATTCAGGTCAGCCTGGCTAACGAGCCAGCTCGGCTCGTTAGAGCTCGGCTCGTTATAGCTCGGCTCGTTACTGTTCTGGCTCGACTCGGCTCGTTACACTAACGAGCCAGAAGAGGAGCTCGGCTCGGCTCGGTAAATAGCTCGAGCAGCTCGTTTTGGCTCGTGAGCCAAAACTTAAAAACACATTACAGGGATGAGCAACAAGCCAACAGACACAAAATAGATATAAATTTAACAAATTTAATCATCGATTGATCCCAGAATTCATAAAGTTTAAAGGCATCACAGGCTTAACCACAAGTCCACGAGACAAATAACCATTAACATGACTACACTACATGAGTCCGATAGACGATAGTACAGTTTAGCAGTTCATGGCTTGAAGCAAAATAAATTTGACTACAAGTCATCCATACAGAATTCAGCAAAGAAGCAAAATAAATTTGGCCAAGGCTTGACCACAAGTCCACGAGATAACACCAACAGCAAGGCAGATTTCAGAAGCAGTCAAGCAGCCATGGCGCACAACCAAGATCCCTAGTTATCTTCCCCCTTTCTGGTTACCTGTACATGAAATTCACATCAAGTGAGAGGAGAACAAATATAGAAATATTATTTCCATGACACTGCTGGACATTCTAAAACAGACTTACTAGTTGCTTTCCACCACACTCCTAGGAAGCTCCACACTCTCAATGTCACCATCATCACCAACTTCTCCCTGTAACAGGAAAAGAAATAAGGACTACATATTTTTATACACAAACTTTGAGGTAAATGTTGCTAAAAGTAGACTGAACATCAGTACATCACATACCAGAATAATAGGAGGACTTTTAGAACCTCGTATCCAACTAGATGCACAAACTAGTGCTTGAACTGTTGCTGGCTTCAAAGAACTCCTATAGTCATCAAGAACTCTACCTCCACAACTAAAAGTAGACTCAGATGATACGCTGCTAGCTGGGACAGCTAAGAACTTCTTTGCCATACTAGACACAACAGGAAATCTAGGAGCATTCACCTTCCAATAGTTAAGTAAGTTAAAATTCTTATCATTCAAAGGATGGTTTGCTTCATCAAGGTAGATAAGTAACTCGGATTTTGAAGTTTCTGAAGCACTTGACTCTAGAAAGGACTGAAATTCACTTGAAACAAGACAAGCCACTAAGCTGGTTGATTCCTTTGATGATGAGGCTGATTGAGTGGTTGATGAGCTGCTACTGCCACCCATTTTCCGGCGTTGCTCCAACTCATGCTTCTCATACAGCTCTTCTAACTCTTTTTTTATATCAGCAACCTCTTGCTCACACCTTGAGGAGCCATAAAGCTCTCTAAAATAGAACTCAATATATTTCATTTTGAACCTAGGATCAAGGATTGTAGCAATAACCATTACATTGTTCTTCTCTTCCCAATATTTATCAAACTTTTCTAACATTGCAGCACCCATGTTCTTCAAATATGGGTCCCTCTCATTTTTTGCCCTTAACAATGCAAGCTTGACTTTTAAAATGTAAGGATAAAAGACATTAGCAGTAGGGTAAACTGATCCTGAAAATGCAGTGGTTGCTTCAGCCATCTCTCCTAGAATAGGTCTAATTTTCTCATACATGTCCCATTGAGAATCTGTAGGTTTCCATGCATAGTTCTGGTCCACCAAAGCATAATAACCAAATGCAGCCCTATACTCAATGCAAGTGTTAAGCATTTTATACGTTGAATTCCACCTTGTTTTAACATCAAGAGACAAACATTTCCCAACTTTAATAGCATAATCATTGCAAACCTCTACAAATTTGTAGAGCCGACTTGGAGACCTCTTGAAATATTTGACAGTATTCCTTAACTCACTTATGAGACCTTCTATTGGTTCTAGCCCATCATTGACAACCAAATTGACTATGTGAGCAGCACAACGAATATGAAAATACTTGGGATCAAACTGACCATTCTTTCTAGCAACCAATTTCGCTGATAAATTTGTAGTAGCAACATCATTATTTGAAGCATTATCCAAAGTGATTGACATGACCTTATCCTCTATTTTCCATTCCACCAAGCACTCAAAAATAGCATGAGCTATCACCAAACCAGTGTGAGGAGGATCTAACTCAAGAAAGTTAAGAACACGGCATTGCAAAACCCAATCACTATCTATGTAATGTGCCACCAAACACATGTACTGAACATTTTGATTAGATGTCCACAAATCTGTAGTCAAACTTATTGATTCAGCCTCTCTAAGACTCTTCTTTAGCTGCTCTTTCTCAGATTCATAAACTTTCATGCATTCATTTTTTATAGTCTTCCTACCAATACATTCATAGTTGCTATTCATCCACTTCATCAAGATATTAAACCATTTATGCTCAACCATCCTAAAAGGATACTCATGGACAATTATCATCTTTGCAATCAATTTTCTAGTGTGGTCATGGTCATATTCAGTAGGATTAACAATAAGACAACCATCATCTGCAACATAATTGAGAGTACCTTGAGCAAGTAGTCGTTTAGCCTTAGCAAGCTTGTTCTGATACTGTGTGCACTTAGCTAGGTGACGGTTCAGCTGTGAAGTTGCTCCGCCTTCATGGTATACATAACTCTTCATACAGAATTTGCACTTAGCCTTTGTCTCCAGAACACCGAACTCCTTCTCAGATTGAACTTTTATCAATTTGAAGTACTTCCAACAGCCAGCCCTCTTTCCTCTCTTTAACTTGACCTTAGAAGGAGATAAATGCACACCAGACCTCTTTCCTTTCCGCCCTCTAGTTGCCTTCGAAGGATTTGAAGGCACACTTACATCATCTCCAACCTCCTCTGTAACTGGATCATCATCTGCATCGTCATCTGTTGGCACACTAACTGAAATTTCAGCATTCATGTCAAAGTCCTCTCCCTGGTTTTCATCCACCGCCAAAGGCTCCAAGTGCTACATAGTCACACAGAATAAGTAGTTAAAAATCAACTAAGCTACAGAATTGTACTACGTACAGTCTATAGATCACTAAATCACATGTTCATGAATAAACATAAATAAAAAAAATTCTAAGATGCATATTCCTGTACATTGTACATATTCACACAAATTCACACGAATCACTAAATCACAGCCTATTCCTGTACGTTGTACATATTCACACGAATCACACAAATTCTAGATGCATCCTACAGATCAAAGCATCGATAAAAAAATACATACCATGTTCGTGTCTGTAGATATGGAGGCCGTTGCAGTAGCGGATTTCGCGGGTACAGATCCTCGACCTCGGCCGCGGCCACCGCGATTGCCTGTCGAAGCCGACATCTTCTTGCGGTTCATCCTCGATTCAACACTTGACGCCCCCAGAGGAAGCATTCTAGGGGATTCTTCCCCATCTTCCATCACCTGCGCGAGATCAGATGGAATAGGGCTAGGTGAGTTGTGTGCCATGGCCGAACAATTTCTTGCAGCCTACCTGCGGCGAGGCCGCGAGGGCCAGCGAAGAGGAGTGGCGTGCAGCGTGCTCACCTACGGCGAGGGCCGAGGGCCAGCGGCCAGCGACCTGCCCTGCGGGGCGTGCGTGGGAGGAACGGCGGCGGGTGAAGCTCCTGTATTGCGACTCGCGAGATGGGAGAAGAAAGGGAAAAGACGGGCAGTGCTGTGACTGCGGAGTGCGGACTCGGAGGATGGGAGGAGTCGAGACGTCGAGTAGTCTCATAGTCTGGTGGTGTGTACGCAGTACGCTAGGGTTTTTAGTTTGGGCTAGGCCAAGGCAAACGAGTCGTCCAAAGATGTGTTGTGGGCCGGGCTGATTTTTGGTTTCTGGTTTATGAATTCGCTGGCTCATACGAGCTAACGAGCAGCTCGCGAGCTGGCTCGAGCTGGCTCGTTATAAATCGAGCTGGCTTGTTTTAAATCGAGCTGGCTTGTTATAAAACGAGTCGAGCTCGAGCCGAGCCATTAACGAGCGAGTCGAGCGAGCTAGCGAGTTTCGAGTTTTTTGTCCAGGCTTACATTCAGGTAGTACTAGTCTAATATATTGTGCACTCTAGTACTACTCCTGGCGGCACATGGATGGCAATGAGCAGCAGGTAGCCTTTCTGTGCATCGCCCGCGGGTCATCATGCTGAAAGGAAAGAGTATTGCTATTTGTTAGTATATTGATTAAATTAATTAATTAAAGGGGAGTTGTAATGGAGAACAGGAGGAAGTGGGAGAGGAATGTTCTTTCAGGTTAATATTCTTCCTAATGCGGTATCTAGATTCTAGGGCAGTAGTAGTATTTCCTCTGTGAGATGCAAAAAAATGCTCTATGAATACACCTTGTTCGCTTTAGCTACTTTTCAGTCATAAAACAGTAGTTTTTCCTCACACAACATTTCGGCATACGCATGTCATGATTAAACCTAACCTGACTGTGAGTGAGATCGATTCGATCCATGGACGAGTGGCGCATTATCGTCGTCGTCGTAGTAGTGGATTCTTGTAGGAGTTTCTGATTCCCATTACTCTCTGCCTGAAATTTGGTAGGCTATGCTATATAGCATTGTCCGGCCTGGCTCGCATTCCTCATTTCCTCCCCCGCTCCCTCGGTCCCTTTTAAAAGAGTCATATGGGATGTGTGTTTGTCAAATTTTTTTTAACTTTGACTAGGTTTGTAGAAAATACGTGCAACATTTGTATCTCTAAATAAATTTATTATGAAAGTATATTTAAAGATCTATCCAATAATACTAATTATGTATCATAAATATTAATATTTTATTATATATATTTGGTCAGAGTCGAATATTGTTTTTTAGAAGCGAGAATAACTCTTTTTTACGGACGGATGGAGTACTAGACAAATCCGACATTGTTCCCTGTTTGCTAGTGGTCGGTACTAGGCACGGATGGAGATTGGAATGTATTGTCAGCCCGTAAGAATGAAAGTACTTAACATTAATGATGCAAATTAAGTACTCTTAAATTGATTATGAAGTATATTTCGAAGTAAATGATACATAACTGTTAATACTATTGATTGTTAACTTGGTCAAAACCTAGCGAGTTTGAATTATACAAATCCCATAGTGTATCCTTATATGGATTGGGAAGTAGTATACATGTGGTATCTTTTAGAAATGCAGAATAACGGCCCGTTTGGATAGGAGAATCGATCGGATTCTTACATGGAAGCCAAGAATCTGTGCCAAACGATCAAATGATGACGCATTTCAGCCTAGAAAATGTTTCTCCTTTGCCTAGTAACCGGAATCGGCTACATGCAGGTTTCGTAGTGATTCTAGTACCGTTTCTTCTGCCGGCCTTCTCTTCTAGCCATTGTATTTTATTTGTTTAAAATTCTTTTTGGGTGCAACAAATTTAAATGGGTTGCATTTAAGTTGTTATTTGCTCACAAAAGATAAGATTTTTCAAAGCATATTTTAATTTATATGATTTTCTAAGAAAACATGTATATTCTTAGAAAGTTCTAAAACTATAAGAACCTGGATCTTTACTAAACGCACTGTAAGAATGGTCTCAATCGGTGCTCTCTATAGTACAGTACTTATACTTATTTTGGGGGCAAGATATTTGTCTAGATCTATAGCTAAAATGTTGTTTAGGCCTTGTTTAGTTCCCCAATTTTGGGATGACTAAATCACTGTAGTGCACCGTAGCATTTTATTTTTATTTGGTAATAATTGTCCAAACATTGATTAATTAGGATCAAAATATTTGTCTCGTAAAGTACAATAAAATTGTGCAATTAATTTTTAATTTCATCTACATTTAGCACTCTATGCATGTGCCAGCATTTTGATTTGACGGGAAATTTTCCTTTTGCACAGTAGAATTTAGCCCTAAAGTTAGAGACCTAAAGATGGCCTTATTTTAGGACGGGACACGAAATAGTACAACGTTGAAACGAAAAACGAAAGCAGCAAGGTACTCCGTATGTGTATGTAGCAGCTGATGTTGGTCTTGGACCTCCAGTATCCAGCGGTTATTCTTGCACACTTTGCTTGTTTTATTTACGGACAGCATCGGCAGATCGGTCGACCTGTCCAGGATGAAGAGGAGAGCGAGCTGGCCCCGGCGGCCGGCTGCCCGGCTTGGTGCTTTGCTTTAGCATTACGCGACGACCAAGCAGTTGAGAGTTGAGGCCCCGATTAGTTGTGAAAATTTTTGGAGAAAAATTCCTATAGCAATTTTCTTTGTTATTTGGCAAAATTTGTCTAACCATAGACTAACTCGGCTCAAAAGATTCGTCTCGACATTTACAAACAAACTATATAATTAGTTGTTTTTTTATTCACATTTAATACTTCATACATATGTCAAAGATTCGACGTGATAGTTGCTATCCAAAAAAATTTTAGCACTTTTTTTTGCCATCAAAACCAGGCTTGGGCCTCGTTTAGATGAGAGAATTGGGGAGAAAAACACTGTATCAGAATTCCTGTAGCATTTCGTTTGTATTTGG
Organism: Saccharum hybrid cultivar R570; assembly: GCA_038087645.1. Taxonomy (NCBI): domain Eukaryota; kingdom Viridiplantae; phylum Streptophyta; class Magnoliopsida; order Poales; family Poaceae; genus Saccharum; species Saccharum hybrid cultivar. The sequence goes on along the minus strand of JAQSUU010000297.1, from coordinate 7,367,298 downwards.
TAAAAATTATCCAAATTTTGACTAATTAGGCTTAAAATGTTCGTCTCGCAAAGTACAACAAAACTGTGCAATTAGTTCTTGATTTCATCAACATTTAGTACTCCATGCATTTGCCGACATTTTGATGTGACGGGGAATCTTCTTTTTGCATAGTGAAATTGGGGGAGAATTAGGGAACTAAACATGGCCTTGAGCTCAGCCGTTCAGGGGTGGGGCCGTGGGGCCTGGGCTAGCGCGCAACTCTGCTAGGCGATGGCACTAGCCACTAATACTCTAGTGGGTCTATGGCAGGAGGCAGGAGACCCACTCTGTCCCTGCAGCCTGCACCCTGCCGTAGTAGCCGGGCCGTAGTAGCCGGCCGTAGCACACATTGCTGCGTGCATGGAGGTGGCGGTGGCCGCCTGGGCGGAGCCGTGCACTGTGCCTGTGCGGCTGCGCCGGGGCAGTTCCTGCAGCTGCAGCAGCACACGGCTACCAAGGCAGATCTGTCGAACTGTGCAGACGCCATGTGACTGGCCCGTTCCTTGGTGCTCTGCTCTGCCTTCCCAATACCAGAACCAGGGCCGTGTTTAGATGCACCTAAAAATTAAAATTTTTTCACTCCCTTTCTATCACATCAATCTTTAGATTTATGCATGAAGTAGTAAATTTAGATAAAAAAATAACTAATTACATAGTTTATTAGTTGGAAATCACGAGATGAATCTTTTGAGCAGTTGGTTCACGATTAATAATATTTGCCAGATAAAACGAACGTGGTACTATTCATCAGATTAAAAAAATTGCAATCTAAACGTCGCCCAGAATGGCAGCAACTGATCGCTTGTTCTTGCTCAGCAGCAGGGATGCAGGATGATCCTAGCGCTGTGAACGCTCATGCACCGGTAGCACACTTCGCTGCCTGCCTGTGTTTGAGCTCCGGTTTTAATAAATATATATATACTCCATACAGAAATACTACATGCATGACAGAAATAGAATAGAAATGCATATAAATAAAAGAATGAAAAAAAGATACAGTAATTTACAGAGATGCTCCAGGCGTTTATTACCGACTACAGCAAAATTAGAAAGCAAAGGACATGAGGTTTGAGTGGATGTTTTTCCCCCTACAATCCAAAAAGGCCTGAATGTGAACGTTGAAATCAAATCTGTGACTGACTGTGAGGTGTGGGCTAGATGCATCGTGGATGCATCAGCACAAGTGCAGCACCATAGCAAGAGACGAGACGTTACTTTGACTCATGCATACGGAGTACTGTAGTACATTACCGTGGCACACTGGCAGTGGTAGTGTAGTGCTACTACTTCCAGTACGAAGGATGAACGGTGCAGTAACTGCAACAGTATATGCATGCATACAGATAACAAAGATTGAATTACTTTTTAGCCATCGTATTTTTCTCTTATAACATTTCAGCGTAAGCCAAATTTCAATTTTAAACAAACAGAGTGATCAGATATGCAGCAGGCGCCGCGCGCCCTTGCCTCATTGCCTGTGCGTGGTCATGTTTGAGATGAGGCATGCACCCTTGCCTGCAGATATCCTTGATTGATCCTGCTACGTCCTCCCTTCCCATGTTCTTGTTCAGCAGCATGATGATCCTACTATCGCTGAACGCTGCATGCAGCACCGGTGGCACACTAGCGCTGTCCTCGTGTTTGATCTCCAGTATAAAATCTAATGCCCTTTGGAGTGTACTAAGATTTTAGAAATACATACATGATATATTGATATTAGGAATAGAATAGGAATGCATATATACAAAACGGAGGAATGAAAAATACAGAAATCTATACAGATACTCCGGACATGAGATTTGAGTGTGAAATCAAACGTGAAGAAAAGTTCCCTATGTTTTCTTTTTCTTTTTTTTCTACACACGATCCCTGAGAACCAAAGGAAGTTACAGAAACTCAAAGCAAAGGATGGGGAGCCTGAATCAAATCTGTGACTGTGAGGTGGGCTAGATGGATCGTGGATGCATCAGCATTGTGCCGCACCACAGACGAGACGTTACTTTAACTCGTACCAGAGTACATTACATACGGGACCTGGCAGTGGTAGTGTACTAGTGATACTCCAGTACGAACGGATCAACGGAGCAGTAACCGCAACAGTACATGTACATGCATGCAGATATGCAGCCACAGCCTGCCTGGCTGATGAGTCGCTGAGAGAGGCCGAGCAGGATAGAGGACTGTCAGGAAGTGGGACCAGCAGGGACCAGTCACGTGGCACGAGGCCACGAGCCATTTTTTTTCCCCTTCTGGTCATCACACGCGACACAAGAGAAAGAAAAAGCCATGCACAGAAAAGAGATGCAGTAGCGACAACACAAAGGCCTTTGGAAATTTCCTTCTCATGATCTTCAGATCATGATCCTTTCTGGGAAAAAAAAGAACGGAAATTTGCTGCCAATTCTGGGAATTCACATCCTCCTTTTGCACAACCACACATGGCGGCCTCAACCCGTTCCTGCATCTGGCTTTAAGCCAGTTTTAGCCTTTTAGGACGATCTTCGAATATAATTACTGTAGGAGTTTTATAACAAAATCATCAGATCATTTTTTGTTTCAGAAAAAATAGATCGTTTTCACGGACGAAACATAGAAAAAAGATTTCCACGTTCTAAATGGTTGTATTCTCTGTTCTTCATCACTACTTTTCAACGAAAAAATAGTTTTTTCTCTCACAGTGAACCAACATACTCCGTCGGTAATAGCATCTGCCAAATTGTCATGTTTAGTTCCCAAAAATTTTCACGATTCTCTGTCACATCGAATGTTTGGACACATACATAGAGCATTAAATGTAGATAAAAAACTAATTATACAGTTTGATAAAAAAACTACGAGATGAATCTTTTGGGCCTAATTAATCTATGATTGGACACTAATTGACAAATACAAACAAAAATACTACACTCACCGAAATCAAAAATTTTCGCGAACTAAACACACCCAAAAGATGCCGGGAAAGTCACCTCCAAATATGAGGCCTTGTTTGGTTCTCAGAAAATTTTGCAAAATTTTTCAGATTCCCTGTCACTCGAATCTTTGGACACAACATTAAATATAGATAAAAAAATAAAACTAATTACACAGTTTAGACGAAATTCACGAGATTAATCTTTTAAGCCTACGAATAGTTAGTTTAAGATTAGATAATATTTATTAAATAACAACGAAATTACTACGGTAATGTTTTCCAGAAATTTTCAGGGACCCAGCAAGGCCCGAAGCCAAACGGCTGTGCCTGTGCCTGTGCCTGTGCTGCGCTGCGCTGCGCGGCCAAGGGTTTTATGGTGCATGGAACAATGGATGCCACTAGCCCCTAGTCCGGCTAGTCGCCCGCGTCTCTGGCCCTGGAACCACTGCAACAACCAACATGCAAATTGATGGCGCCCGTCATGTCCCCTCCGACCCCGTCCCGTCCCGCCTCTGCTGCGCCTACGCCTATCTGACACCGCCCGCCGTCAGCCTGCCGTGCGCCGAGGCCAAGGCCGTGTCTAGCGGTGTTTGGTTGGGGTGTTAAAAGTTTAACGAACGCCGTAACACTTTCGTCTTATTTGACAAATTTTTTTTCATTTTGGACTAATTAAGTGTAATATATTCGTCTCGTAAATTACTCTTAATATGTGTCGATATATATGCAATTAGTCTATATTTAATACTCTATGTATTTGAGGGAACATTGATGTGATGAGAGTTAAACTTTAACCTCATGTAACCAAACAGGGCCTTAGGCCCGTTTGGTTTGGAGAAGTTAAAATTTAACTCTCATCATATCAATGTTCTCTCAAATGCATAAAGTACTAAATATAGACTAATTGCATACATGTCAGTACAGATTAGGAGTAATTTACGAGACGAATCTATTAAGTCTAATTAGTCCAAGATTGGAAACTTTTTGTCAAATAAAACGAAAGTGCTACAGTATTTGTTAAACTTTAACACCTAAACTAAACGGGGCCTTAGTTGGCCTGATTTGGGAGGTCCAAAATTTGCATAGTAACATATTCTTTACTGTAATATTTCGTTTGTATTTGTAAATTTTTGTCCAAACATTGACTAATTAGGCTCAAAAGATTCGTCTCGCAAAGTACAAATAAGCTGTGCAATTAGTTTTTGATTTCATCTGCATTTAATACTTCATGCATGTGCCGTTATTTTGATGTGACAGAGAATCTTTTTTTTGCACGGTAAAATTTGAGGAAAAATTTAGGGCTTGTTTAGGCTGTGTTTAGATCTATTGAAATATGCACTATGCAAAAAAAGATTCCCCATCACATCAAACTTGCGATACATGCATGGAGTACTAAATGTGGATAAAATCAAAAACTAATTGTACAGTTTGGTTGTACTTTGCGAGACGAATGTTTTGAGCCTAATTAGTCAATGATTGGACAATTATTACCAAATACAAACGAAATGCTACAGTGTATTTTGGTACACCAAAGTTTGGATCTAAACACTGCCTTAGTTGGCGAAAAAGTTTGGGTTCGGCTACTGTAGCACTTTTCGTTTTATTTGGCAATTTGTGTCCAATCATGGACTAACTAGGCTCAAAAGATTTGTCTCGTGATTTACAACTAAACTGTGTAATTAGTTTTTTCTTTCGTCTACATTTAGTACTCCATGCATGTGCCGCAAGATTTGATGTGACAGCTACCGTAGCACTTTTTTGGTTCACTTTTTTAAACTAAACAAGCTCTTAGCATCTAAGGGCGTGTTTAGATGCGAAAATTTTTGGGGAAAAGTTCCTGTAACACTTTTTGTTGTTATTTGGTAAAATTTTTCTAACCATGGACTAACTAGGCTCAAAAGATTCATCTCGACATTTACAGACAAACTGTGCAATTAGTTATTTTTTTTACCTATATTTAATACTCCATGTATACGTCCAAAGATTCGATGTGACAGTTACTATGAAAAAAAAAATTGGCTCATTTTGGGTATCTAAACTCTAAACAGGCCCTAAACCGGCCCAAAACCACCATCCTCAGCACCGGAACCCCTGCTCCTCTCCCTCTCCTCCGGCCCTGCTGCTTGCCTTTGACCTGGGCCCTGTTTAGTTCCCAGAAAATTTTGCAAAAATTTTCAGATTTCCCGTCACATCAAATCTTTAGACACATGTATGAAGCAGTAAATATAGATAAAAAATAAAACTAATTATACAGTTTAGACGAAATGGACGAGACGAATCTTTTAAGCCTAATTAAACCATAATTAGATAATATTTGCTAAATAACAACGAAAAAAACTACAATGCTATTTTACAAAAAAATTTGGATCCAAACCAGCCCCTGCCTATCATCAGCTCGCCCGCCCCGTCCCCGCCGCCGCGATTCCATTCCATATGCTCATTCCCTCCACCACCACCACTACCGTCGCCTCCTTTTATTCCATCCACCACCACCACGTCCGCCTCGCCACCACTGCGCGCCCGTCCACAGCGACCACACCACAACCACAATGCCTCCTCCCACCGTCCTCTGCCTCCTCCTGCACCTCCTCCTCCCCGCCGCCCCCGCCTCCGCCACGCCGGAGCGGGACGCGTACGCGCTGTCCAGGCTGAAGGCGTCCCTCGTCCCGTCCACCTCCACCACCAACTCCACCGCCGCCGCCACCGCGCTGTCCGACTGGGACCCGGCCGCGACCCCGCCGGCGCACTGCGCCTTCACGGGCGTCACCTGCGACGCCGCCACGTCGCGCGTCGTCGCGATCAACCTCACGGCCGTGCCGCTCCACGGCGGCGCGCTCCCGCCCGAGGTCGCGCTGCTCGACGCGCTCGGCAGCCTCACCGTCGCCGCCTGCTCGCTCCACGGCCGCGTCCCTCCGGCGCTCGCGTCCATGCCCGCGCTCCGCCACCTCAACCTCTCCAACAACAACCTCAGCGGCCCCTTCCCGTCTCCGCCCTCCGCGTCCTCCGCCACCTACTTCCCGGCGCTCGAGCTCGTCGACGTCTACAACAACAACCTGTCGGGCCCGCTCCCGCCGCTGGGGGCGCCGCACGCGCGCACCCTCCGCTACCTCCACCTCGGCGGGAACTACTTCAACGGCTCCATCCCGGACACCTTCGGCGACCTCGCCGCGCTCGAGTACCTGGGGCTCAACGGCAACGCGCTGTCGGGCCGGGTCCCGCCGTCGCTCTCCCGCCTCACCCGCCTCCGGGAGATGTATCTCGGCTACTACAACCAGTACAGCGGCGGGGTGCCGCCCGAGTTCGGCGCGCTGCAGTCGCTCGTCCGCCTCGACATGAGCAGCTGCGCGCTCACGGGGCCCATCCCGCCGGACCTCGCGCGGCTGTCCCGCCTCGACACGCTCTTCCTCGCCATGAACCAGCTCACGGGGGTGATACCGCCGGAGCTCGGCGCGCTCAGCAGCCTCCAGTCGCTCGACCTCTCCATCAACGACCTCAGCGGCGAGATACCCGCCAGCTTCGCCGGCCTCACTAACCTCACGCTGCTCAACCTCTTCCGGAATCACCTCCGCGGCGAGATACCGGAGTTCGTCGGCGAGTTCCCGTTCCTCGAGGTGCTGCAGGTGTGGGACAACAACCTCACCGGCAGCCTCCCGGCCGCGCTCGGCAGGAACGGACAACTCAAGACGCTGGACGTCACCGGGAACCACCTCACGGGAACCATTCCGCCGGACCTCTGCGCCGGACGGAACCTGCAGCTGCTCGTGCTCATGGACAACGCCTTCTTCGGCAGCATTCCGGACTCGCTCGGCGACTGCAAGACGCTCACGCGCGTCCGCCTCGGCAAGAACTTACTGACCGGCCCTGTCCCGCCCGGGCTCTTCGACCTTCCCCAGGCGAACATGCTCGAGCTCACCGACAACATGCTCACCGGCGAGCTGCCTGACGTGATCGCCGGCGACAAGATCGGCATGCTCATGCTGGGGAACAATGGGATCGGCGGCCGCATCCCCGCCGCCATCGGCAACCTCCCCGCGCTGCAGACGCTGTCCCTGGAGTCGAACAACTTCTCGGGACCCCTGCCGCCGGAGATCGGCAGGCTGCGGAACCTCACCAGGTTCAACGCCAGCGGCAACGCGCTCACGGGCGGCATCCCGAGGGAGCTCATGGGCTGCGGCTCCCTCGGCGCCATCGACCTCAGCCGGAACGGCCTCACCGGCGAGATACCGGACACCGTGACGTCGCTCAAGATCCTGTGCACGCTCAACGTCTCGAGGAACAGGCTGTCGGGCGAGCTGCCGCCGGCGATGTCCAACATGACGAGCCTCACGACGCTGGACGTGTCCTACAACCAGCTGTGGGGCCCCGTACCGATGCAGGGCCAGTTCCTGGTGTTCAACGAGAGCTCGTTCGTCGGCAACCCGGGCCTCTGCGGCGCGCCCTTCACCGGCGGCGCGTGCCCTCCTTCCTTCGGCGGCGGGCGTTCGCCGTTCTCGCTGCGTCGGTGGGACTCGAAGAAGCTGGTGGTATGGCTGTTCGTCCTCCTCGCCCTCCTGGTCCTGGCCATCCTGGGCGCGCGCAAGGCGCGCGAGGCGTGGCGTGAGGCAGCTCGGCGGCGGTCGGGGGCCTGGAAGATGACGGCGTTCCAGAAGCTGGACTTCTCGGCGGACGACGTGGTGGAGTGCCTGAAGGAGGACAACATCATCGGCAAGGGCGGCGCCGGGATCGTGTACCACGGCGTGACCCGCGGCGGTGCCGAGCTGGCGATCAAGCGGCTCGTGGGGCGAGGGTGCGGCGACCACGACCGCGGGTTCACGGCGGAGGTCACCACGCTGGGCCGCATCCGACACCGCAACATCGTGCGCCTGCTCGGGTTCGTCTCCAACCGGGAGACCAACCTGCTGCTGTACGAGTACATGCCCAACGGCTCCCTCGGCGAGATGCTGCACGGCGGCAAGGGCGGCCACCTCGGGTGGGAGGCGCGGGCGCGCGTCGCGGTCGAGGCGGCGCGCGGCCTCTGCTACCTGCACCACGACTGCGCGCCTAGGATCATCCACCGCGACGTCAAGTCCAACAACATCCTCCTCGACTCCGGCTTCGAGGCGCACGTCGCTGACTTTGGCCTCGCCAAGTTCCTCGGCGGCGCCACGTCCGAGTGCATGTCTGCCATCGCTGGCTCCTACGGCTACATCGCCCCAGGTAACAAAACTCTGAACTCACTGGGCTGGTTTAGATTCCAAATTGGCCTCCTAAATTTACTGTTCACTTCCCCGTCCCAACCTAAAATATTTCCTCTTACACCCATCACATCAAATCTTTTGACCCATGCATGAAGCATTAAATGTAGGTAAAAAAGATAACCAATTGCATAGTTTGTCTGTAAATGTCGGGATAAATTTTTTGAGCCTAGTTAGTCTATGATTGGACAAATTTTGCCAAATAACAACGAAAGATGCTACAGTAACTTTTTCACCTACTTTTCACGAAGTGAACCCACCCTATGCAGAATTCCTATTCCCCGTCACATCAAAATACCGGCACATATATAGAGCACTAAATATAGATGAAATAAAAAACTAATTGCACAGTTTTGTTGTACTTTGCGAGACGAACATTTTAAGCCTAATTAATCATCGATTGAACAATTATTACTAAATAAAAACAAAATTACTACAGTGTAACGTGATCTTTACTACGTAGATTTGGGCTCAAACTTTGTGATCTTACAAGGCCACTGCAAACCACGCGTTCGATCAAACTCACTGTTGCAATGCATGGCTGTACTAGTGCAGTACTAACACTGGAGATAGATAGAGACAGTGGCTAATCAATGTGCAGGTCCTAGAAGCAGATCTTGTTGTGATCTGTGCAGGTCAATGGGGGACAAAAAGCCTGCCTTGGGATCACACAGGATTGGGCTTTCTGGTTTTATAGTGCTCGTGCTGTTGGTTTGTTTGTGTATGCCCTGTGGGCCCGTTCATGCAGCTAGCTTGATCCGACAGGGGTTAAGAGCTTCCCTTCCATGTCCATGGCACCTTGCCTGGAGCAGATCTGCCCACATGTTTGACTTGTCAGGTCCCTCATAAACTTGTTGGCTTCACTCTTCAGTACTTTGTCCGTCTAAAAAAATGCAAAGAAACATTTTTAATCTTACTGAATCTGTCAAAATATTAACAATTATTATTATAATAGTTTTGAAATGTATTTTTATAATATCTATTTGAAGTTGTTATATTGATAATATTTTCTATAAACTTGGTTAAACTTAATAAAAAAGCTTAAATAAGTTTAATCTAGTTCAAATTTTAAATTGCTGTTTTTTTTGCGTTGGGGGTAATTACTTTAGTAGTACTGATGTACCAAATGTGCATGCATGGGGCAAGGACTTCTGATCTCAGGCTCAGTAAACTCTGATCAGTAGCTATTCAAATTCCACACACTACTCACAACAAAACTGTAATCACTTCAACTGATGTTCACAAGCCTTGTGACCCGACTCGCATGCAGAGTACGCGTACACCCTGCGCGTGGACGAGAAGAGCGACGTGTACAGCTTCGGCGTGGTGCTGCTGGAGCTCATCACGGGCCGCCGCCCCGTGGGCAGCTTCGGCGACGGCGTGGACATCGTGCACTGGGTGCGCAAGGTGACCGCGGAGCTCCCGGACGGCGCCGCCGCCGCGGCGGAGCCCGTCCTAGCGGTGGCGGACAGGCGGCTGGCGCTGGAGCCCGTGCCCCTGCTGGCAGACCTGTACAAGGTGGCCATGGCGTGCGTGGAGGAGGCCAGCACAGCCCGGCCCACCATGCGCGAGGTCGTCCACATGCTCTCCACCTCCGCCGCGGCCCAGCACGACGTCCTCCACGCCTTCTGAAGCTCTCCCTCCTGGCTGCTGTGGCGTCCGCGGTGATTAACGGTATATGTATGATCCGGGGTTGATTACCGGTAATTTTGGTTTACTGGCGCCTTTTGGCGTCGTTCTCGTGTGTGATGGATGGATGTGTACTACGACTAATAACCATCAGGTGGCTACTCGTGATCCTGGAAGGTGAAAGTAGCGTGTTCTTATTGGGGGCCATTGCGTAGCTGAATGAATATGCGCATATATTAGTAAAGTTGAAGCTGAAATGTCTGCATGATCTTACATACGTATATGCTCTGCTTTGCAATTCCTTGTCATCTTAACCCTTTTTCCCCCTCTCTGTGTCTCGCGTTTTATTTACACCACACGTGAAGCCATGGAATGGGATCAGTAAAGGCGTAGGAATGGAGATCCTATTTAGGGCCCGTTCGCTTCCTCCCGAATGAACCCCAGGAAGAATTCTGGCTGGGATCGTTAGTTAGTTTTATATAAGTTTTCATTATCCGGAATAATTCCTGGTGTCATACTCCTTAAAAGGCCGCGTTGGGTTCTTCAGGAATACGCCGGGAATAAATCCAACTCGTCAATGCTTATACAAATTTGCAAAACAATCTAGGCAGGATTCATTCCAGGCCATGATTCCCTGCTAAAGGAACGAGCCCTAAACCAGTGTGCAAGAATTTACCGTATCCGTCGCGTCAGTGGATGATTGCAGGCCGTCCCTGCGGAATCGAATCTGGGCGAGCAAAGAACGGGACCGCGCAAGCCTTTCTCCCGTCTTTATTCTCCGCTGGAATTATCTGATCTGACTCGGACTTGTAAATATATATCTCCTCTCATGGTGCGTTGTTGCTCATTGCCCATGCAAATGCAACTGTGATGGCATATATTCCCTGGCGTTGCTGCTTTTGGTTATTCGATTCGAGACGGCTGTAATTATAAGCCGGCTGAAAAACACTGTTGGCTGATTTTTTGTGAGAGAAAAATACTGTTCCGGCTGAAAAAACAAGCTGAATAAGACGGATTATAAGTCAGATGAACAGGGCCGGCTTCTTGTGAAAGATAAGATATGTCTTCTTCTTCTTCAGTTTTTGGCGACAGGTGTCTGCTTCTAGTATATACTAGAAACATGGGCGTGGCTTTGCCACGCCTACACCAGATTTAGGCCAGTGTAGAGTTTGGAGCAAGCCATAGTTAGTAGTGACCTAAAGTTCTCTCCAGATGATTAATGTGCGCCATGGTCTTTGATGATGTTTGGACCCAAGTCTTTGGCCCAGGTTAAAAAGCGTAGTCATTGATTAACATTAGCATTCCTAGGAGTAGCATTGAGCTACAATTTCTCTTGAAAATGGTTGCCGCGCCATCTTTGAGGTAGCCAGTGGTGATTTTACTGTTGTGGATGAATCTAAGTGCAGAGATGATGAAAAATAACCTTTATATTATCCAGCTATAGTTCTTATGGTTTGATAAACATAGTTTAGGAATAGAATATATTATTGTATATAGAATTCTGGATGATGGAAAAAGCCTAAAGAAGGTGACGAAAGCATATTTCATAAATTCATCAACAACAACAACAACATAGCCTTTTGTCCCAAGGCAAGTTAGGGTAGGCTAGAGATTAAACCCGAAAGAGACGAGAAACAGGGATACACATAAAGGGACATAAATGGCACAAGACAAAAAGATGTCACGGTTCAGGCACGTTGATTGTCAATCTCCAAGCGCTCCTGTCCATAGCTAAATCCTTGGAGATATTCCACTCCTTAAGATCTCTCTTAACGGACTCGTCCCAAGTTAGTTTAGGTCGACCTCTACCGCTCTTTACATTATCGGTCCGCTTTAGAACTCCACTACGCACCGGCGCCTCAGGAGGCCTCCGTTCGACATGTCCAAACCATCTCAACCGATGTTGAATCAATTTCTTCTCAATTGGTGCCACCCCAACCCTATCCCGAATATCGTCGTTCCGGACTCTAACCCTCCTTGTATGCCCACAACACCAACGCAACATACGCATCTCTGCTACACTAAATTGCTGGACATGTCGCCTTTTTGTAGGCCAACACTCAGCACCGTATAACATCGTCGGACGAATCATCTCTTGTAAATTTTCTCAAAGCCATCTCAAGTCATAGGACAAATCATCTCGAAATAGAAAAGTATTTTATGAACAAAGTCAAAACAGCAAACCATAACAAGTAATCGATAAATTGATATAGTTCTACGACACAAAAAGAATGTGCATAATTCATTTTTTTTCATAAAATGTTTCATCTTAGATGTGCCTGATTGCACCCCCTGAATTCGTTTGATAATATAGCCGGCAAAATTTTCACAGGATTCAGGGTGTAATTTCCCTTTGGTCTAGGAGAGAGTAAATTTGTCGTACTCACTGGCTATGCTCAGGTCATTATGATTTGTCTCTAGAAATATAATCATCAGTAAGTAAACTGAATCAGGGAGCAGAACTCAATATTATTAAAACATAAATGTACGAATATAGCAAAGCACATGATTAAATTAATTGAGAAACCTGCACAGAACATCAGTACAATGCAGCAGACAAGGAGAGAACCAGCCAATGGATGTCAATCTGATCTTGAGGAGCAGACTGGGACAACGCCTCTTGTTATGGTTGCCCTATTGTGCTGCTGGCACTGATTGTGTAATTACGCTGATTAATTACCCAAAATTGGTTACCTGCAAGACAGAATTCATATTGTAACAAAGTTAATGAGACCAGAGGGTAATGCCAAAAATTAATAACATTACGTGTTCATATTGTAACAAAGTTATTGAAACCAGAGGATAATGCCAAGAATTAATAACATCATGTTGTGTTTGTAAAATGCAAGGCTTGTAGAGCATGGACTGCACTAGAAATAATATTAGTCCTAAACAATGATATTTGTTATGATAGAGCCGAAATTCAACCAATGCCAAAATCTGGAGTGGTAAAGTGTGTTTCGATGGCAGTTATGCCAGAGTTTGTCAGAGCTATGAGTATGACATGTAGGGTCCACATGTCATTTTTTTCTTCAAAGAAGTATAGCCATGTGGGATCTTGTTTTGTAGACAAAATCCCAACAAATATCATGGTAAAAATGAATTGCAAATAGAAATATGTTAAGCAGACATTAGCATTTGAAGCTTGATTATCTTAAAATTTCAATCTATGTGCATGCAATGGTTGCTTGACACTTCATCCACAGGCCCTAAATGACCGTCAACGGTTGGCCCACGGGGCAGAGCAATTTTGGCTGGTGACTGAAGCTGACTGGTGATAAATTTTTGTTGTCCGGATAAATTTCCGTGGTAGGATAAAATTTGCCATGGTTTCGGTTTGAACTTTAAAGAAATTGTTAGTACATAGGATATAGTGGACTAATGCTATCTGCAACATGTCATTTAAGATGGTGACTGGATTAGGCTTCCTCTGTATTAAACTTTTCTAGAATGATTGAGATTTGAGATAAGTTCTGAAATTCAGAGAATTCTGATTTATAGTATGGCTATGGTGTATTCCAGATACTGCACGTTGAGAGAGAAGCCAAGGGAGTTGGGAGGGGGGGGGGGGGATCATAGGAGAGGGCGCCTGGAGATAGTATTAGGAGTACCTGGTTGTGATTCTGATGGCCACCAGCAAGGGAAGTGCAAGCCGCAGCAAGAATTTGTTGGTTTGTGAAAGCGTGACGGAATGCTGGTGGAAGAAGACGCGCATTGCTGCTAGCAGCTCGCTGTCGCTGCAGACGGGCTAGGAGCAGCGCTACACTGCAAGGGGAGCCGGGGAGAAGCACGACCTCTCATCAAGGCCAGTGGCCGCCGGGCAGTACAGGGTGAAGCGGGAGACAGGTGAGAGCCACAGATGACGCAGAATGGCGGGCGAGAGGCCTTGCGCTGGCACGCGCCAGTGGACCAGACTCGTGGCGCGCCGCGGGCTCTCTCCTCCTTCTAGCATTTTATCGAACACATTATGGGCGTTGTCCATATCGAGCTTGAAGCCAAATTTTGATTCAATGCCGTCATCGATACTGACCTTGGATTTTCTTAAGGCTGGATTGCGGACGGCTGGTGAGCATCCTCGGCAGGGCAAACGGCGGCGGCCGGTCGAGCAGCGGAGCCGTGCGCAGCAGGTGGTGCGAACCCGTGTCACCACTGCGGCGCAAGGGACGGCTCGTAAGCGAGCCTTTGTGCAGGCACGACTGCACCTGGGGAGCTGCAGCCGTCGTGCCTGCGCCTGCCACCCGTTCCGGGGTGGCCGGAGCAGCCACGCCCGCACCTCCTGCCGCACCGGGGTCGCAGGGGCCGCACCCCGCCTACGCCAGGGTCGCCGGGGCCGCTGGAGCCCCCACTCGCGCCGGGATGGCTGGGAACGCCGCGCATGCGGCGTCTGCACCTCGCCCGCGCTGGGGCCGCTGGCCACCCGCCCGTGCGGGAAGGAGGAGGGAGGTGCGAGGGCGGCGGAGCAGAGAAACGCGCCGCGGAGAGGCCGAGTCGCCCCGAGTGGGTTCGTGAGGATTCGCGACTATCCGGGTTGACGGCATAACGGGTGAGAAACCCGCTACGCCCCCGATCGGACGGTTCATATCGTGCCTTGGCTTGATCCGACGGCTTGTGGATTAGCGGGTGACGTGTCACTATCGGGTGCCCGCTTTTGGTGCAGAAATCGTAAAGAGAGATAGGCTTTTAAGGGAAAGGCAGCGATGTTGCGAAAGTTGAAAACGGCAATAGGAAATAGATATATTATTATTTTAGTGATATTGTGTGCCTAATATATCTACCGCCTCAATAATAATTTAGTATATTTCAATTTCATGGATAACAATTTTATGCTTTTTTAACCGGTTGTAGTTGCGGTTCACCTCTTCGATTATTTTCTAATGATGTCCACCTCTTTTCAGTTGTCAAATTGATCCATGCTCGATTGTCCAATTGGTCCCCCTGTCTGAACTGATATCTATTTTGCCTGCTCCAAGTGATGCTTAGCAATTATCTACTACGGTCCTTATTTAGTTAAGTTTAGGTAAACCAGATATGAAAGAAGACATGCAGATGGAGAGTATATTTGCTTAGTTGTTGATTGATTTGGATATAGTGCCCGTTCTCACTTTCTGCATTACAATGGATCAGAAAGAAATAAAGCGAAGTTTCAAGCCTCACAGCTCTCAGATATATCATCTTCAATGATAAACAATGCTAGGATCATAAAATAATTTCACTTTCGCAGCTCTTGTTTATGAGACTAGAAAACTATATCAATTTTAATAAGCACGAGCAAATTAATTGCACTCTAGCTTGTATTTTAAGTACAAGTTTTGTCCACTACAATTTCCTTGCTCTTACAAAAACAAACTTCTTCATATTAAGTAAACAGCTATCATTGGCAAATATTTGTTGATAAGAACCTTACCAACGTGGCAAATCAAAGAAGCAAAAGTGGTCATTGAGGTAAATATAAGGTTTTTCATATGCACAATTTATATACAAGAAACATATATTAAACAAACGAGAAAACATACTAATTTTCCTACTATCCTTATATTTCAGGGATTGTATCGAGATACGCAAGTCCACCGGCAGCACTAACATGTATGTTGACGAACCATTTTCTATGTGAAATTAACCTTAACAACCACGAGTCATATTGGCTAGGTGCTAAAAGACCGGCGCGGCAAAGCCGCTCCTGGTTTTCTAGTGCAATAGGAAAAGGTTAGAATCACAATGTTGTCATGGGACACGGAATGGGTTGGGCTGGGCATCTCGGCCCATTTATAAGTTCTTTCGCTTTAGCTTATTCAGAACTACTTTCCAGCCATGGAACAATATTTTTCTCACACAATATTTCAGCATAAGCATCAGTATAAGTTAAATTTCAGCATAAGCGAACATAGTATATAAAAATAAAATGTGTTTGATCCTGACTATGTTATAGTAACCAGCTAAAATAAATCTGAAGGTCATCCAAACGCCTCAAATTATGGGCTAACTTATAATAATAACCAACAACAGAATTATTGTAATCCTATAATCCATTTCAAAACTACTTTTTAAAATTTTATTAGATCACTTGCACTCCAACTAACAAGAACTCGTCTCTATAATCTAGTTATCCAAACAGTCTAGACTATTATAAATCATCCGTAATCTAGATTAATAATATAATCCAATTGAGAGACAAACAACCCCAAAATAAGCAATGGATTGAGGGACGCATTAACAACAATCAGGCGGGAGGGCATGATATTATCAAATCAAGAGACGCAAAATCACCCAACATTAGAGTTTTTAGAATCCAAACCCTAGATAAACAGAAGAAATGAACCCAAATTAAATCATACAAGCATAGTGGTAGGCGCCAACAACGATCCAATCGGCCGTGCCAACCTTGGAGCGAAGCAGCTCGTAGTTGGTGATGATGCCCTTGTCCTCAATGGCGATGAGATGATTGTAACATCCCAGCTCAGGGCTTAACAGGATTAATAGGATACTCATACCAACAAGTTGCAACTTCTTTTCCGGAAGCCCATCTCGAAAGAACTCCAAAGTTAAGCGTGCTTGGCCTGGAGCGATGGGTGACCGACCGGGAAGTTCTTTCCGGGTGCGCACGAGTGAGGACAAAGTGCGCAGAAAAGACTTGTGTTGGTCTGTGAGGGCAGTCTATGTCCTAGAAAAGCGGCCAGATGTAAGCGGGCCCGGCCTCGAGGAGGCGGGACGTTACAGAATGGTATCAGAGCCGACTCTCGCGGTTTCACGGGCACGTGTATCGCAGTTGCACAGGCATGGTGCGCATGGCTGGTGTGGACTCAGAGTGGTCACACAGCATGGCACATGCGCTGGCACTGGACACACGGACGTGGCCAAGAGAGGACGTTCCTGGCTTGGGATTGACCGACGAGGACGTCGGTCTCTTAAGGGGGTGAGGATGTAACATCCCAGCTCAGGGCTTAACAGGATTAATAGGATACTCATACCAACAAGTTGCAACTTCTTTTCCGGAAGCCCATCTCGAAAGAACTCCAAAGTTAAGCGTGCTTGGCCTGGAGCGATGGGTGACCGACCGGGAAGTTCTTTCCGGGTGCGCACGAGTGAGGACAAAGTGCGCAGAAAAGACTTGTGTTGGTCTGTGAGGGCAGTCTATGTCCTAGAAAAGCGGCCAGATGTAAGCGGGCCCGGCCTCGAGGAGGCGGGACGTTACAATGATGAGTGAGGATTGAGGAGGCAAAGGCGTAATTCGAGTCGACGTGAAGAGCATTGAGGAGCGTTGCCGCAATCGTGGTCGCTAACAATGCTAACTGGTGATGTTTTAGTTTTCCTCTGGACCTGGGAGCCTACGGTAAGTGTTGCGTATGTCCATATGCATGGTGCACACATGGGTGCTCGTACTCCGAAGTTTGTGCCCCAATTTATCCCCCACTCGCTTAGACTCATAGTTGATCATGTTGTAGAGTATCCCTACGCGTTAAGGTCCAAAGTTTCACATCCAACACGATGCATACAACAACATCCAGAGTTTCACATCCAACATGATGCATACAACAATATGACACACACAATAGAGCTAGTCCTATAGAGTATCCCTACAAATCAAGATCCAGAGTTTCGCACCCAGCACGATGCATACAACATTAGATGAACATACTGAGATTTGAACTATATTGGATGGGGTCAAGAGACATTAGGGTTTTGGGGCTCGGTAGGGGGGGCTCCTGCCCCCCTCCTACACATGAGCATCCTAAAAAAACTAGGAGAGATGTTGAAGAAGAAATTAGTTCTCCTAAGAGCAATCTTCGTGCCGCTCATTAGGTTAAGCCATGCATAGGACTCCAGACCTAACAAATGACAACAATTATTATTTTAAGTATCTTCCCTGTAGTAGCCGTAAAAAATTAATAACAGTCATGCACTAGATGGATGCCCGTGACCACGATGTTTGGACTTATGTTATAAACGATATGTATTTGAATCGAGAGAATGATCTATTGGTTCAGTCTATCAAAGATGCTCATAGAAATAAAATGTGTGTGTACAGTGTGAGTGTGCGTGCACATACGATTTTTTGTGTTCGTACTATGATTTTTTTTTGCTAATGTGCCATGGTCCGATGCATACATGACTGCACAAAGTGTTCTTACTATGATTTGCGTGTGTGTGTTTTGCCAATGTGCCATGGTCCGATGCATAAATGACTGCATACAACTTACTAATTTTCTTGCTTAAACATGTTGTCTGTTGATCACTGATATCATCAGGTAACAAAAATTGTTGCAAAGATATTCATGTATCATTGCTTATTGGGAGTGACACGTTAGGACTCTTCCCTACACGGCAGGACACTTCCGCTTAATTTGCCCAGTTGCCCAGTTGCCCAGTTGCCCTAGTCCAGTCCATGGGGCAACGAACATTGCCCTTAGCCTCCAAGCTGCTTCCTTAATCATCAAGGACGGAATTGTGTTCTTTCTATGTATAAGGGGGAAAAATCATCATCAATCAAGGAGATAAAATGGTAAAACGGACGGACCGCCATGAGCCCATGACCGTCGCCGACCAGAGCCACTCACCTGCCGACTGCAATCGATGGCCCACCCGTCAGACAGAGAGAGAAACAGTCCACTGCGGTTGGATTGGACGACGAGACCTCCACGTGGGGCGGTCGTGCGTGCCCGTGCCAGGCGCACACGCTTCTCAACTCTCACCAATTCTTATCCGCCATCACTCACCGACAGGTGGGACCTCAGCCAGATCGGTAACCCGAGAACAGCACAGCCGGCCCCACAGGTCATGGACAGCGGAGCGCCCGCCAGTCTCCCACAGTCCCACCCAATAAAACCAGCTAAGGCCTCGTTTAGTTCACAGAATAGGGGAGAAAAACACTGTATCAGAATTCCTGTAGCATTTCGTTTGTATTTGGTAAAAATTATCCAATTTTTGACTAACTAGGCTTAAAATGTTCGTCTCGCAAAGTACAACAAAACTGTGCAATTAGTTTTTGATTTCATCAACATTTAGTACTTCATGCATTTACCGACATTTTAATATGACGGGAAATCTTCTTTTTGCATAGTAGAATTTGGGGAGAATCGGGTAACTAAACAAGCCCTAACCAAACCACCCCCAACCAAAGAAACCGGGCCCCACCGTCCCCCACCCGCCTCCCCGTCGCCACGTACGCGCCGGAGCGCCCTTTACAAGCGCCACGTCGCTCGCCGGCACGCCGTCGCCGCGTTCCCCACGGCTCTTCCTTCCTCCTCCGGCGAGCTATAAATCCCTCCCGCCGACGCCATCCCCATGGCATCCCGCACCCGCGGCTCCCCTTCCTCCTCCTCCTCCCCGTCGTCGAAGGCTAAACCTTGGCCCGCCCCCTCCGCCCCGCCGCTGTATCCGACGCTCTCCATGGCCGACCTCGCGCCCGTCGAGATAGGGCCCGCCGCCTCGTCGCCGACGGCGCCGGCCTCGCCCTCGGAGCACGACAACGCGCCGCCGCCGTCGGAGGACGTCCTCCTCCGGATCCCCGGCGCGCAGCTCCACCTCATCGACCGCAGCCGCAGCCACCCGCTGGCCGCCGGCAACCTCTCCCTCCTCCGCATCCGCTCCGGCGACACCTCCCTCGCCGCCATCGCGCTGCTCGACCCGGTCCAGTGGCCGCTCGCGCGCGACGTGGACGCCGTCAAGCTCGACCCCTGCCACTACGCCTTCTCCCTCACCGTGCCGGCCTCCGCCGACGACCCCAGCCCCGACCCGCTCCACTACGGGCTCACGCTCGCCCAACCCGACGCGCGCCTCGACGGCGTCCTCGCCGCCTACACCAGCTTCTCCGTCCACTCCGTGGTGGGCACCAAGGAGCTGGAGGGCAGGGTGGGCGACGAGGCCGAGGCCGCTGCGTACTGGACGGCCGTCGCGCCAAATGTGGAGGCGTACGGCGGCGCGGTGGCGAGGACTATCGCCACGGGCGCCGAGCACCTGGCCAAGGGGATACTGTGGTGCGGGGAGGTCACGGTGGAGAGGCTCCGTTGGGGGAATGAGGTCCTCAAGAAGAGGATGCGGCCCGGCGAGGCCAACGCCGAGGTCAGCCCTGAGATGCTCAGGAGGATCAAAAGGTATTGGCCGTCTCTGATTTTCTTTTACAATATATAATAAAATGTCCTTTGTCCTTAGTTATAAAATAAATATTGTTAAGGATTCAATGTAGCATTGTTTGCTTTGTACATCATTTGGGTATGGTGTGTTCTTTGTAGTTGTGCGGCGCCTTGATTCCTTATTTTTGTCATCTAGAAGAAACTCCCGATTCCTAAAACATTTTTGTAGTGATGCCCATAAATATATGCTGATGTTACAACTCATAATGAGACTGTTCATTGAAGCGTTGTTTTCTGAACTTGTGATTGCTTGCCTGAGTAGTATATGTTGGTGTTAAGACATTGTTCAGATGTCTATGCTAGCATGATACAGTCGTTTGAACTTTAAACTGTTTTTATGAACATTTCTGATGGTATAAACTTTTTTCATGAATATTTCTGTTGTCAATACCATCGCATTGTTTCTGCCTCTGGATGTTGAATTTACGTATGGTTTGGTTGACTGTATTATCTCATTTCTGGATATATTGTCTTTACGATTTGTTTAATGAATATACAAGTTTTTTATTATTATTTAAACCATTTTGGACATAGATAATTTTGGCATATTCTGTGTTAATTACCTTTCTGAGATATATGATTTCAGACGAATATTTGAGTTGCTTAAGAACATTCATGCTTACAATTGCTGGCAGGGCTAAGAGGGTGAGCCAAATATCTGAGAAAGTGGCAACTGGAATTTTGTCGGGAGTTGTGAAGGTTACTGGTTATTTCACAAGCTCGCTGGCGAACTCAAAAGCTGGCAAGAAGTTCTTCAACCTGTTGCCTGGAGAGATTGTCCTTGCTTCACTTGATGGATTTGGTACGTGTTGTTATTAACATCTTTATGGTATAAGATCGTGTGCTTGCGAGTCATTGTTGATTTTATATAGTGGCATGTTATATATTAACTCAAATGTGTCCTCCAC
Source organism: Saccharum hybrid cultivar R570 (assembly GCA_038087645.1). NCBI lineage: Eukaryota > Viridiplantae > Streptophyta > Magnoliopsida > Poales > Poaceae > Saccharum > Saccharum hybrid cultivar. Next base: position 7,346,471 of record JAQSUU010000297.1, on the reverse strand, counting down.
CTTGCATAAGTCAACAAATATTTGTTGTTTGGGTCTATGCATCGCCTACTATGCCTAGATCACATTTGTCTCATATGTGGACCGAGATCCTTGTTTTCCACTGGTCTCTGTTGATGTCTGTGTATGCTCTACTGGTTTCTGTGTAAATAGAGATGCCCTGTGTTATAGAATTGTGTCTCTATTGATTAGGGCTAACCCTAGAAGGGTAGCTATATAGGTTCCATACATGGGCCACGTGGGCCTTAGCCTCATGGGCCTAAACACATACTCCAACACCCTGGGTGCCCTTTAATAGTGTCCTCAATAGGTCTGAATGTTTATGCATTGCCTACTATGCCTAGTCGCATTTGTTTCATATGTAGACCGAGATCCCTGTTTTCTCCTGATCCCTGTTGATGTCTGTGTATGTTCTATTAGTTTCTGTGTAAATAGAGATGCCTTGGGTGCCCTTTATAGTGTCCTCAATAGGTCTGAATCTTTTTTAGTGAAGATAACTTTTGTAGTTTGACTTCTGAGGAAACTTAATTTCAGTTCTCAGGTGCAGGTGGTAGTTCTTGTTTTCGTTGTTTTTTCACCATTTCTTTCCCACATGACATAGAGTAGCCATATTCTTTAGTGCTGCGAAGTAATGGTGAACCATTGCTGCTGAGGTGCTGATTCATTTTGGTGACACTGATTAGCCTCTATCATATTGTTGGGTAATGAAGAGTTGGTGTTGGTTTCAGTACATCCACACAGTGTTGATGATTTATAGTCAAGTCGTTAAAGATTTCTGAACATTATTAACTTTCACCTCATAATTGATTCAACGTCGGTTGAGATGGTTTGGACATGTCCAACGGAGGCCTCCTGAGGCGCCGATGCGTAGTGGAGTTTTAAAGCGGGCCGATAATGTAAAGAGCGGTAGAGGTCGACCTAAACTAACTTGGGACGAGTCCGTTAAGAGAGATCTTAAGGAGTGGAATATTTCCAAGGATTTAGCTATGGACAGGAGCGCTTGGAGATTGGCAATCAACGTGCCTGAACCGTGACCTCTTTTTGTCTTGTGCCCTTTATGTCCATTTTTTGTGTCTCCCTGTTTCTCGTCTCTTTTGGGTTTCATCTCTAGCCTACCCCAACTTGCTTGGGACAAAATGCTATGTTGTTGTTGTATTGAGGAGAAATTGATTCAACATCGGTTGAGATGGTTTGGACATGTCCAACCGGAGGCCTCCTGAGGCGCCGGTGCGTAGTGGAGTTCTAAAGCGGGCCGATAATATAACGAGCGGTAGAGGTCGACCTAAACTAACATAGGACGAGTCCGTTAAGAGAGATATTAAGGAGTGGAATATCTCTAAGGATTTAGCTGTGGATAGGAGCGCTTGGAGATTGGCAATCAACGTGCCTGAACCGTGACCTCTTTTTGTCTTGTGCCCTTTATGTCCCTTTATGTGTCTCCCTGTTTCTCGTCTCTTTTGGGTTTCATCTCTAGCCTACCCCAACTTGCTTAGGACAAAATGCTATGTTGTTGTTGTTGTTGATTAACTTTCACCTCATGCTTTGTAGTGTAGATAGATGAATTAATTGGCTACTTTTCACCCTGAATGCCACCATGGTTTCTGATAGGATGGTCGATAAGTCTAAATTCAGGAAGATTGTTGGTTCCACCTGATCCTTGTGTCCCATGGATGAACAAATTAGTTAGGCTGTAAGCTTGCAGTAGGAGAGTGTCTGCTAGATATGTAGCCCTTATTTGGTGTTATTAGGAATTTTCATTGTTACATATTCACTGTTTTATTTATGCTAAGTTGTTGACATTGTTGTTATCCATTTACTGACTAAACTGCGTGGGCCAAGCTTTTCAACTTCTGTTGGCATCTCTTCTGTTGTCGTCAAACAGGAAAGATTTGCGATGCCGTGGAGGTGGCCTGAAAGAATGTTTTGTCCACATCATCAACTGTGACGACTGGGCTAGTATCTCACAAGTATGTTTTCGATTCCACAGAAAAAGATCCCATATCCTGCATCACACTTCTGACCGAGTGTTAGTTCGTCTTGACGAACGCGAGTAGACTAACATCCCTTGCATCTCTTATACTGAATCTGTGTCTTGGCAGGTATGGAGACAAAGCTGCCGCTGCAACAAACGAAGGGCTGGACGCGGCCGGCCATGCCATCGGGACGGCGTGGGCTGTGTTCAAGATCCGGCAGGCCTTGAACCCCAAGAGCGTCCTGAAACCCACGACGCTGGCCAAGTCCACAATCAAAGCCAATGTTGCTGAACTTCGTGCAAAGCACAGCAAGTAGCTGTATTGATCCGGAGAAGGATGTGTCGTTCGTAGCTGTACTGACTCCGAGAAGGATGCGCACCAGGAGATGTTCCAGTCTCAGGAAGTCTTTCAAATGCAATTCGTTCTACTTTTGTCACGACACACGGATGGACATGGACTAGTTTCAGCAGCCGTTTGCTTGTAAATTTGTGTGCTGAAACTAGTGATGGTGCTCTTTTCATGCTGATGTTCTACCTACTTGCCGTCACACCCCGACTCCCTGAGCACTTCATTAACGAATGTGAGTGGTACTTGGAGGGTCCTGCTATATATTAGCGTGCTCATCCTTTTACAGAAAAAGTCTCAGATTTTTTTTAATTGCTCCTTTTTATTGAGGCCTTGTTTAGATGGCCAAAAAGTGCCAAAAATTTTTGTATAGTAACTATTACATCGAATTTTTGAACACATGCATGTAGGTAAAAAAATAACTAATTTCACAGTTTGTCTGTAAATGTCGAGACGAATCTTTTGAGCCTAATTAGTTCATAGTTAGACAAATTTTGTTAAATAACAACGAAAAATGCTACAGGAATTTTTACCCAAAAATTTTCGCAACTAAACGGGGCCTGAAGGGAAAACCTACTTTTAGCCCTTGAACTGTCACATCACAATTCACCGGTGCCCGATTTTGCCCTCTGAACTTAGGGCCTGTTTAGTTTCCTTTTTTTTTCAAAAAACTACAGTAACGAATCTTTAGACACATGTATGGAGCATTAAATATAGATAAAATATTGAAAGTCCTATGTTTGGTGTTGGTAATTAGTGACAATGCCTAAGTACTAATCCCATGTCTAAGTTGTATGTAGCATATGAGGATTAGTACACTCCAAGGTTGGTGGCAAGATGGACATGGTGATCATGATGGCCACACTTGGATTTGGACGCAACCCTACGTGATCAAGGCAAAGGTATATGCTTAAGGGTTATGTTTTAGTAACCAAGACACCTAGTGGGTGTGGTTACATTATAGGATAGATAGCCGTACTATAAAGAGGGGAATGACGCGGCTATTGAACTCCTAAGTGCCTCTAGATGTGCATTTCATGATCATATGCATTTGGCTAGAACTAATATCGCCTCGAAAAATGATTGTGAAAATGCTAACACACTCACACTTGACGAGATCACTTGGTGATGTTAGCACGTTTGCGATGGCGGTAGAGTTTGAGCGGTAGAGAGGGTTTGGGTTCCTCTCTCCCTCCCGCTAAGCTTGCGAGGCGGGATTCAGGCGTTTTCGAGAAGTTGAAATGATTATTTTCCACTACGCCGGTAGTCCGGAAAAGAAACGGAGGCGAACGGAGGTCACAGAGGTGACCGGACGCTGAACCGGACGCGGTCCTTGCATGACCGGACGCGTCCGGTCAGTGTTCAGTGTCTGCGTGTTTTTCAGTTCGATGATCGGACGCGAGGCGCGTCCGGTCACTGATGATCGGACGCGTCCGGTCGTTCAGGGAGCTTACTGGACTCTAACCGGACGCTGTCATTGTCGCGTCCAGTCATTTTCTTCAGCGCGTCCGGTCACTATTTCGTTGAGCGCTGCTTAGGCGACCAGCGCGTCCGGTCCTTCACGGGACCAGCGCGTCCGGTCGTTCCCGGCGCGTCCGGTCGTTTGGACCAGCGCGTTCGGTCAGTACTTCACGAGTTAGCCGTTGGGCGACCGGCGCGTCCGGTCAGTTGGACCAGCGCGTCCGGTCAGCCCGATTTCGGCTGTTTAAGTTTCTAACGGCTATATTCGAAGGGGTACGTCTATAAATACTCGTTGGCCGGCTCAAGGCTCCCTCCTCTCGAACATTTGACATACTTGTGAGCACTTTGAGCTAAGCAACTCCCCTCCCACTCATCTCTCTTGCTTCTTTGCATATTCGAAGTGAAATTGAGTGATCCAAGTGCATTTGCATTGTGAGATAGCATCTAGTTGGCACTTGGTGGTTGATTTGCTGCGGGATTCTTGTTTCTCTTGGTGGTTGCCGCCACCTAGACGGCTTGGAGCAGCTTGGAGACGTTGGCAAGAGTTGGTGTTTGTTCTTGGCCACCTCCGGTGATTGTGAGGGGTTTGTGCCTACCTCGGCGAAGCGCCAAAGGCAACATTAGTATATTGCTCGTGTCATTGCAACCTTTTGCCATTTGGTAGGTTCTTGTGGTGCCTTTTGAGAGGCTCGGTGTGTGACCGATTAGCCACCGAACCACGTGGTGAAGAGGGACACAACGGGGACTAGCGTGCCGGCAAGCACGTGAACCTCGGGATAAATCTTCGTGTCATCACTTTCATATTGTGATTGATTGATCCCGGTGTTCGGTTATCTTGGTATTCATTGTTGATCATATTGGTTGGCTCAATACTTCGCCCCTCGGTGATACCCTCCTAACTCAACTCCACATTACTTTCTTAGTTATCTTTGCTAGCTAGTTAGCTTTGCTAGAGTAGCTTCTTTGTGTAGCTTGCTAGTTGTAGTTTCCTTCTCGGTTTGACTTGTGCGGTTGAGTGCAATTACTAGAATTGTGAATTGGTTAGGTGGCTTGCAAACACCCCGTAGGCTAAGCAAAACTCGCATCTCGCTATTTGTTTATTGATAAACTTGTTTAGCTTGTCTTTGTAGAAAATTTTAATAGGCTATTCACCCCCCTCTAGCCATCAAGACCTTTCAAGTGGTATCGGAGCCGTGGTCACCGTTTGTAAGGCTTAACAACCTCGGTGTAAGATGGCTCAAGTTATGTTCAATCATGTTAATGGCAAGCCTCCATTCTTTGATGGCGTCTCTTCCTTTGATCATTGGAAAAGGAAGATGAAGCAATATCTAGGCAATATACATGAGAAGGTTTGGGATGTGACCAAAGAAGGATACGTCATTCTTGATGAGGAAAACCTCACTCCCAATGACCGCATTAACAAACAATGCAATACGGCGGCACTTGACACAATCTATCGTGCCATTGATGATAAAGTATTTGAGCAAATCAAAGATCTTGAAAAGGCAAATGAGCTTTGGATAAGGCTTGAAGAAACATATGAAGGTACTTCAACGGTAAAAAGTGCCAAACTATATATGCTCAAGGACAAGTTCTCCACATTCAAGATGAAGGATGATGAATCCATCCCGGAGATGTTCTATAGGCTTCAAGTCATTGTCAATGATCTCAAGGGGCTTGGGGAGAAGGTTGAGGACAAGGACTTCTCACACAAGTTCTTGATGTGCTTACCCAAGAAGTTTGCCACCTTGAGAAGAATGATCTTTAGAGAGGGATTGGACAAGGTCAAACCAACCAATGTGCTTGGAGATATAATGACCGATGCCCAATACAATGATGATGAAGATAAGGTAGAAGAGAAGAAGGAGACCAAGGTCAAGCAAGAGAAGCCCATTGCATTCAAGGCTTCATCCTCTAAGGGCAAGAGCAAGGTAGAAAGTGATGATGATGATCCATTCGATGATGAGACCATGGCCCTCCTTGTGCACAAGATGGGAAGGTTCATGAAGAAGAAAGGATATGGGGCAAGGAAGAGGAGAGACACTATAAAGGCAAAGACCCTTTGCTACAATTGCAATAGCCCCGATCACATAGTGGCGAATTGCCCCTATGAAGATAAGAGATTTCATAATGGGGACTTGAAGCTCAAGAAGAACAAGAAGGATAAGAAAGAGAATGAGAAGAAAGCAAAGAAGAGCTTCACTTTCAACAAGAAGAAGAAGGGTGGTGGTTATGTAGTCACTTGGGATAGTGACAACTCCGATAGTGATGATGATGAAAGCTCTAGTGATGATGAGAGGATCACTCGACGAGCCACTGCAAACATCGCCCTCTCCAACAAGCCATCCATCTTCGACACTACATCAACATGCCTTATGGCCAAGCCTACCAAGGTAAAACATGATGATAGTGATGATGATTCTTGTGCTAGTGATGATTGTAGGAGTGATGATGAGGAGGATGAGGACTACTCCAAGGATGATCTATTAGGCATAATAGATCAAATGAGCAAGGGCTACAAGAGGACAACCAAGAAATACAAAATCTTGGAACAAGAGCTCATTGCCAAGAGCAATGAAAATGATGCCTTGATGGAGGAGCTTGTTGCTCTCAAAAAGAGTAAGGAGTGCAAAGGAATTGAACAAGAGCTCAAAGCTCTTAGGAAATCCTTTAATGAGCTAGAGGCTTCTCGTGAGTGTCTAAAGGAAGACCACGAGGATCTTAAAATTGCTCACACTAGGCTTAAGGAAGCCCACTCCACTCTACTTGAGCTCATCAAGGAAAAGGACCTTAAGTTGGAAAAGTTCATGAAGGAAGCTAAGGAGGAGCAAGTGATTGTCACTTGTGATATTGGACTAACATGTGATATTATTGATGATTTTTTATTTGTTAGTCCTACTAATGCTTCATGTAACTCATCATCATCCACCACAACCAACTCTACCTCTACTACTAGTGATTCATCACTTGTGGTTGAGACTCTCAAGAGAGAGGTGGATGATCTCACCCGCGCATTAGGCAATGCCTATGGTGGGGATGCCTGCTTGCTAAAATGCTTGGGTAGCCAAAGGTTCTCTCTTAACAAAGAGGGATTAGGCTATACTCCCAAGAAGGGCAAGGCGGCCTTTGCTACTCCAAAGCCTCGCTTTGTGAAGAGCAATGGTCGTTATTGCAATAGATGCAAGTAAGTTGGGCATCTAGAGATTAATTGCAACAAAATGAATAAGAACAAGAAAAATGCTAATGTACCTTACATTCCTTTTGATTCTTGTTATGTGCTTACCAAGGGTGAGAAAGGTGTGCATGCTAGGTTTGTTGGTACACCAATTGTGGGCCCAAAGAAGAAGGCCATTTGGGTACCAAAGAGCTTAGTGACTAACCTCCAAGGACCCAAGCAAGTATGGGTACCTAAAAGACATTAAATTGTTTTGTAGGTAAATTACAAGGCCGGAGGAAGGCATTGGGTGCTTGATAGTGGGTGCTCTCAACATATGACCGGTGATTCAAGAATGTTCAACTCTCTCAAATCAAATGATAGTGGCATTGATAGCATCACATTTGGTGACAATAGCAAGGGTGATGTAAAGGCTCTTGGAAGGATTGCAATCTCAAATGATCATAGCATCTCTAATGTGCTACTAGTTGAAAAGCTCAATTTCAACTTGTTGTCGGTTGCTCAATTGTGTGATCTCGGTTTCAAGTGCATATTTGGTGTTGATGATGTAGAGATAGTTAGTGTTGATGGCTCTAACTTGATCTTCAAAGGCTTTAGATTTGAGAATCTTTACTTGGTTGATTTCAATGCTAGTGACACTCAACTTTCAACATGTTTGCTCACCAAATCAAGTATGGGTTGGTTATGGCATAGAAGACTTGGTCATGTTGGCATGAAGCAATTGAACAAGTTAGTGAAGCATGACTTAGTTAGAGGCTTGAAGAATGTCACATTTGAGAAAGATAAGCTATGTAGTGCATGTCAAGCCGGAAAGCAAGTAGGCAACACTCATCCATTGAAAAGCATTATGAGTACTTCCAAGGCATTTGAGTTGTTGCACATGGATCTATTTGGGCCAACTACATACACAAGCATTGGTGGCAACAAGTATGGTTTTGTGATTGTGGATGATTTCACTAGATACACATGGGTATTCTTTCTTGTGGACAAGAGTGATGTATTTGACATATTCAAGAAGTTCATCAAGAGAGTGCAAAATGAGTTTGAGACCACAATCAAGAAAGTAAGAAGTGACAATGGAAGTGAGTTTAGAAACACAAGAGTTGATGAGCTATGTGAGGAGCTTGGAATCAAGCATCAATTCTCGGCCAAGTATACACCTCAATCAAATGGCCTAGTTGAAAGGAAGAATAGAACCTTAATTGATATGGCAAGATCAATGTTGAATGAGTATAATGTGAGTCATTTATTTTGGGCCGAAGCAATCAACACGGCTTGCTTTTATAGCAACCGTCTCTATTGCCACAAGTTCCTTGAGAAGACACCATATGAGATCTTAAATGGAAGAAAGCCCAACATTGCATACTTTCGGGTATTTGGTTGCAAATGCTATATCTTGAAGAAGGGCACTAGATTGAGCAAGTTTGAGAAGAAATGTGATGAAGGCTTCCTACTTGGCTACTCAACTACTAGCAAAGCTTATAGAGTTTGGAATTTGGCTAGTGGTTTACTTGAAGAAGTGCATGATGTTGAGTTTGATGAAACAAATGGCTCTCAAGATAAAGAAGATAACTTGGATGATGTGAGAGGAACTCAATTGAGTAATGCTATGAAAGAAATAGATATTGGTGATATTAGACCAAAGCAAGTTATTAATGTAGATGACAACAAAGATCAAGTGCTCCAAAGTCCAATCATTCAAGCTAGTGGTTCTCTAATGCAAAATCAAGCTAGTACATCATCTCAAGTGCAACAAGATCAACAAGTGGCTAGTTCATCATCTCCAACTCATGATCAACATCAACATCCAAGCAATCAAGTCCAAGTGCTTCAACCAACTAACATTGCAAGAGACCATCCATTGGATTCCATCATTGGTGACATACAAAGAGGAGTTCAAACTGGATCAAGATTGGCATCATTTTGTGCTAACTCATCTTTTGTGTCAATGGAAGAACCCAAGGACATTGATAAAGCATTGAGAGATCCGGATTGGGTAAATGCAATGCATGAAGAGCTCAACAACTTCAAGAGAAATGAAGTATGGGAACTAGTTGAAAGGCCTAAGGATCACAATGTCATTGGAACAAGATGGGTCTTTCGCAACAAGCAAGATCAAGATGGGACAGTAGTAAGGAACAAAGCAAGACTAGTGGCTCAAGGTTACACACAAATAGAGGGTCTTGACTTTGGTGAAACTTATGCCCCGGTTGCAAGATTGGAAGCAATTAGGATCTTACTTGCCTATGCTTGTGCTCATAATATCAAGCTATATCAAATGGATGTAAAGAGTGCATTTCTCAATGGGTACATTCAAGAGGAGGTATATGTGGAGCAACCTCCCGGTTTTGAAGATGACAAGAAACCCAATCATGTATACAAGTTGAGAAAAGCTTTATATGGATTGAAGCAAGCACCTAGAGCATGGTATGAAAGATTGAGGGACTTCTTGCTATCCAAAGGATTTGTCATGGGCAAAGTTGATACAACACTATTCACCAAGAAGATTGAGAAAGACTTGTTTGTGTTGCAAATATATGTTGATGATATCATATTCGGTTCAACCAATCAAGATTATTGTGATGAGTTTGGAAAAATGATGGCCAAGGAATTTGAAATGTCAATGATTGGTGAACTTAGTTTCTTTCTTGGACTTCAAATCAAACAAATGAAAGAAGGTACATTTGTGAGCCAAACTAAGTACATCAAAGATATGCTCAAGAAGTTTGGCATGGAAGATGCAAAGAGTATTACAACTCCAATGGGCACTAGTGGAAGCTTGGATAGTGACAAGAGTGGCAACATGGTGGATCAAAAGCTATATAGATCAATGATTGGTAGCCTACTCTATGTGACGGCATCAAGGCCCGATGTGATGTTTAGTGTATGCATGTGTGCAAGATTTCAAGCCTCACCAAGAGAAAGTCATTTGAAGGCAACAAAGAGAATATTGAGGTACTTAAAGCATACACAAGATGTTGGATTGTGGTATCCCAAAGGTGCAAGCTTTGAGCTAGTTGGATATTCGGATTCTGACTATGCCGGTGATAAAGTGGAGAGAAAGAGCACTTCCGGGACATGTCAATTGTTGGGAAGATCACTTGTCTCATGGTCATCCAAAAAGCAAAATAGTATTGCACTATCTACCGCCGAAGCCGAATACATCGCCGCGGGTAGTTGTTGTACACAAATCTTGTGGATGAAGGCAACATTGAAGGATTTTGGAATCAATTTCAAGAATGTGCCATTGCTATGTGACAATGAAAGTGCCGTGAAGCTAACCAACAATCCGGTTCAACATCAAAGAACAAAGCATATTGATGTTCGCCATCACTTTATTAGAGATCATCAACAAAAGGGTGACATTGCTATTGAGAGTGTGGGCACCGAAGATCAATTAGCCGATCTATTCACCAAGCCACTTGATGAGAAGAGATTTCACAAGCTAAAGAATGAGTTGAACATACTTGATTTCTCCAACATGAGTTGATGCACTTCCATGATATGACATGCCTCTCCTTCGAGCCCCAAGGTACAATTGGTTGACATGTCATACATTCTATACTAAGGACATGTTTAGTGCATCTAGTCATGATTTCTTATGTTCTAGGATCATTCATGAAAATTAAATGAATTTGAAGTTTATATGGTGTCACTATTGTTTCCATGACTTGTATGATCTAGTGGTAGCATATAACTTGTTTAAGTAGCTTGTGATCCTAAGTGTTTAATCTAGAAAACTTGTCTAAATATTTGCTTCAACATGGTGCACGATAACCCTTCTAGTGAGGTGTGAAGAAGCTTGCCCTTGGATCAAACCGAAGTATTTTATTTATGCAAGCAATCTAGGTTGAATCATAAACTTGATCCTCACCCCATATTTCAACATGATAATCTATCTAAAGTTTGCTCCTTGTGGTCAATTGGTGCCAAAGGGGGAGAAATTGTTGTTCACAAAGATAGAACTCAAAGAGGAAGAAGCACAAAGGGGGAGAATTGATAAAAGAAGGGGATCAACTAAAATTTTGAGCACATAAGTAGGGGGAGCAAGCTCTTAAGCATGAATGTTGCATTTACATGTGCACGTCATTTGTATGATGCATAGTTATGCATTCCGTTTTCTCCGATACATTGCTTGTGTGGTGACTTGCTAGTATAATTTGAATGTTGCTTTAAGGTACTAGCATGAATAGGAAGTAGTTAGATTTTTCTTGCTTCATGTTTTTCAAAGTGGTATTAGAGCCTTGATTATAATGTTGATCTCACGAGGTTTCTAGTTATGTTTGTGTTTTTCCAAGTGGAATCTAACTACACAAGGTGCTAAGATGGTGTTTATCGCTACTCCGATGGTATCACGCTTCAAAGGTCTATAATCTTAAACACTTAGCACCTATTAGTAGTCAATGCTCCTAATCTTTCCTATCTAACATGTATGCTTCCAAAATCCAAACATATAGCATACATGTAGGGGGAGCCATTGCTATCAATTTGAATTCATGATCACATGTCCATAATTCTTACACATGGTAATATACTTGGACAATGTGACATGGATTCAATCAAAATTTTATTATAACATCTTTGTGAAAGGGTTGTCACCAATTACCAACAAGGGGGAGATTGAAAGTCCTATGTTTGGTGTTGGTAATTAGTGACAATGCCTAAGTACTAATCCCATGTCTAAGTTGTATGTAGCATATGAGGATTAGTACACTCCAAGGTTGGTGGCAAGATGGACATGGTGATCATAATGGCCACACTTGGATTTGGACGCAACCCTACGTGATCAAGGCAAAGGTATATGCTTAAGGGTTGTGTTTTAGTAACCAAGACACCTAGTGGGTGTGGTTACATTATAGGATAGATAGCCGTACTATAAAGAGGGGAATGACGCGGCTATTGAACTCCTAAGTGCCTCTAGATGTGCATTTCATGATCATATGCATTTGGCTAGAACTAATATCGCCTCGAAAAATGATTGTGAAAATGCTAACACACTCACACTTGACGAGATCACTTGGTGATGTTAGCACGTTTGCGATGGCGGTGGAGTTTGAGCGGTAGAGAGGGTTTGGGTTCCTCTCTCCCTCCCGCCGAGCTTGCGAGGCGGGATTCAGGCGTTTTCGAGAAGTTGAAATGATTATTTTCCACTACGCCGGTAGTCCGGAAAAGAAACGGAGGCGAACGGAGGTCACAGAGGTGACCAGACGCTGAACCGGACGCGGTCCTTGCATGACCGGACGCGTCCGGTCAGTGTTCAGTGTCTGCGTGTTTTTCAGTTCGATGATCGGACGCGAGGCGCGTCCGGTCACTGATGATCGGACGCGTCCGGTCGTTCAGGGAGCTTACTGGACTCTAACCGGACGCTGTCATTGTCGCGTCCAGTCATTTTCTTCAGCGCGTCCGGTCACTATTTCGTTGAGCGCTGCTTAGGCGACCAGCGCGTCCGGTCCTTCACGGGACCAGCGCGTCCGGTCGTTCCCGGCGCGTCCGGTCGTTTGGACCAGCGCGTCCGGTCAGTACTTCACGAGTTAGCCGTTGGGCGACCGGCGCGTCCGGTCAGTTGGACCAGCGCGTCCGGTCAGCCCGATTTCGGCTGTTTAAGTTTCTAACGACTATATTCGAAGGGGTACGTCTATAAATACTCGTTGGCCGGCTCAAGGCTCCCTCCTCTCGAACATTTGACATACTTGTGAGCACTTTGAGCTAAGCAACTCCCCTCCCACTCATCTCTCTTCCTTCTTTGCATATTCGAAGTGAGATTGAGTGATCCAAGTGCATTTGCATTGTGAGATAGCATCTAGTTGGCACTTGGTGGTTGATTTGCTGCGGGATTCTTGTTTCTCTTGGTGGTTGCCGCCACCTAGACGGCTTGGAGCAGCTTGAAGGCGTTGGCAAGAGTTGGTGTTTGTTCTTGGCCACCTCCGGTGATTGTGAGGGGTTTGTGCCTACCTCGGCGAAGCGCCAAAGGCAACATTAGTATATTGCTCGTGTCATTGCAACCTTTTGCCATTTGGTAGGTTCTTGTGGTGCCTTTTGAGAGGCTCGGTGTGTGACCGATTAGCCACCGAACCACGTGGTGAAGAGGGACACAACGGGGACTAGCGTGCCGGCAAGCACGTGAACCTCGGGATAAATCTTCGTGTCATCACTTTCATATTGTGATTGATTGATCCCGGTGTTCGGTTATCTTGGTATTCATTGTTGATCATATTGGTTGGCTCAATACTTCGCCCCTCGGTGATACCCTCCTAACTCAACTCCACATTACTTTCTTAGTTATCTTTGCTAGCTAGTTAGCTTTGCTAGAGTAGCTTCTTTGTGTAGCTTGCTAGTTGTAGTTTCCTTCTCGGTTTGACTTGTGCGGTTGAGTGCAATTACTAGAATTGTGAATTGGTTAGGTGGCTTGCAAACACCCCGTAGGCTAAGCAAAACTCGCATCTCGCTATTTGTTTATTGATAAACTTGTTTAGCTTGTCTTTGTAGAAAATTTTAATAGGCTATTCACCCCCCTCTAGCCATCAAGACCTTTCAAGTGGGCAGACCATAGGCCGGCCCAGTGGCCCAGTAAGCCCTGCCTCCCCTCTGTTCGGCGCGGAGATGCCCAAGCCCCCGACCGTGACTCCGTGCGGTCTGTCGTTCCCCAATCCCCAATCCCTAATCTTCTCACTATTCTCCTTCTCTTCTTGAATCCCGGCAACGGCGAGCGGCCAGCTAGTCGGCGGCAGCGCTCCACCTCCTCCTCCTGACCTCCTCACCTCCACACGCGGCTAGCGGCGGCAACAGGTAGGGCGAGCGGAGGGTAGGGCGGGGCCTGTTGGCCTGGCCAGGGCATCCGGGCGTGGCGGGTCGGCAGGCCTCGCGGCGGCGTGCTAGGTCGGTCGCGGCTGGCTGGGGGAGGCCGAGCAGAGGAGCATTGGAGCAGTGCGTAGTGCCAGTGCAACAAGACAACAATTTGTAATTTGTTTTGTACTTTCATGCCTATATTAAATATGAACAATTTGTTATTCCAGTGCTGTTCTGTTTTTATGACTTTAGTTATGATAAAATACTACGAACTATACTTGAAACCTATGCTGCTATGCGTTGGAAATTTTTTTTAGTTGTGGGAATACCCAAGTTTAGAATCCTGGCTCCGCCACTAACTGTTAGGATAGGAGAACTTAACCAACTCAACCTTGCTAGCCAGATCACTGAAAATTCTGGTTTCGCTGCATTCTTAGCCGAGAAAATCACTGAATTCTGTTTTCGCCGTCACTCATCGAGGGACTTTTTATTTTTGAAATGCCTAAATTTACTCTGACGATAAGTCAACTTAGAACCTAGAGATGCTACCAAACCAATTGCGACCAGTATGTACGTACTTACATGCTCTTTCACAGTCATATATACTCATGTTGTCTTGTTACCTCCGTAACTTGATCGTGCCAGCCTCAGTCTGCCGATAGCATTAGTAGTTTCTCTGGGTGTGCTAATGATGTGTACTGTCACTCTAGTACTAGTTCTGAATAGAAACACAGTCCATTACTGATCAACGTGTCGTCTTATAAACAAAAAAAAAGATTACGCCATTTCTAGTCAGCCATATAAACAAAAAAAAAGAGAAGTACTTGCTCCCACGTGAACAGTTGAGATCGCAATTTTAGATCTACTTGTAACCAAAACTCCAAAAAGTGTCTCACGCATTCTTTGTTATTGGAAAACAACAACTTTCACCAGTCTAATTTTGTTTTAGGATATTGTCTTTTGTTATAATTACATCCTTCATTAAGAACCAGAAAAAAAAGCTTCAGCTTAGAGGGAAATTCCAATTTTCGTAGCGATTACTGTAGAGGTACTATTGCAATTTGGTTGGTTTACTAGTCTTGTTTACCTTTTTTTTAGAAGGGCGGCAAGAACTTTGCCATACTTTTATTAGACGAGAGAATAGAAAAACTCCAGAAATACGAGGCAAAACAAGGAGCCGGAGCTCTGGCTACTACGACTTGCAGACCAGAAGAGGAAAAGCACTACTACTACTGGATTACAAGAATAAATTAACTCACTCCACTCTAGATCGAGCGACTCCATGTAGAAACTAGCATTATACTTCACCGATTGAAGGTCTCCATGTAGAAACTAGTCTCGTTTACCTGAACCTATAGATTAAGGGAGTAAATGACTACCTTGGCAGACACGTAAACCATCATCTCCAATTACATGACTGTCATATTGGCTCCGATGATGTTGGGTACCAGAGTTCCATTGAACGATCGAAACAACGTTGGGTTGGAGAAAGGTGATTTTTAGTCTTTTCTGGACTGTCCTAGCAGTTACTAAGGGCTTCCCAATGCAACATGGTGGCGTACTGCCCAGTAGCCACCTAGTCGTCAAGGCTCCATGTCACCTAGACTAGTGGTCTGTCCATAGTCTCCTGCAGAAGAATTGATGATCTCGCCTAAGGGCATGTTTAGATCCCAAATTCTCCCCCAAATTTCACTATGCAAAAAGAAGATTCCCCATCACATCAAAATGCCGTTAAATGCATGGAGTACTAAATGTAGATGAAATTAAAAACTAATTGCACAGTTTTGTTGTACTTTACGAGACGAACATTTTGAGTCTAATTAATTAATTTTTAAACATTTTTTGCAAAAAAAACAAAAATTGTTACAGTATTTACTGTAGATACAGTGTCCAAATCGGTGTACCAAGCCCTCTGACAAAAAGCATCTTTTGTACTGCCCGCGCTGGGGGATACACCTCCCCACTATTTTCTTGTATGCATGGTCTGACACATCTAGCTGGGGCATACGAGGCTGTTAGCCTGCGTTGGGCGTGCCCTAACAAACACACGTTAATCTTTCCGGCGTTTCATGACATCCGCGAAAGCTAAGGTGATCATATTTTATCGGATGGAGACTATAAAGAATAAGATAGGAATTTCTCACTTTAACTAACCATAATCCATTGACTCAAACATTTGATTATTATAATTTATAATTCTAATTATAACGTTTAACGAGATTACTATTGCGGTTACCAGTTACCAGTTACCAGCAGCCCCTACAAGGTAAAAAAAGGCACAAGTTGCTAAGCCATCGCCACACTGTACCTTTCATTCTTACTTTGAGTAGATTCAACCACTTGTACATAGAAATACAATGGACCGTAAATCATCTCTGTAACTATGTTGGATTGGTAGGAAATCTATCTTTTGTCAATCGTCATCTTGTTTGGAGTTGTCCATCCAAACTCTCCATTATTAAGTCAGCCCTTCTGGTACGTGGAAGGGTGCGAGAAGAAGACCACCCAAATACTGCTCTGGAGTTTTCGCAAAAAAAAAAAAAAACACTGCTCTGGAAAAAAAAATATGACAGTAGTAACCAGCTGACTCGAAGATACCAAGGCGTTAAAGGCGTTAGACCTTGTTCGTTTCTTTCCTAAACCTACCTAGCCCTTTTCATAAGAACATCGATGTCCATCTTTTCCAAAAGGTGATCGATGTCCATCTCAACAAAGAAAAAACTCAAAATAAATGAAAGCAAGATTGCGTGTTGTCCTGTTGCTCTTTTTGTCAGCCTTGTAGAGCTTTGGAAAGGATAAAATTTGAATAAAGTAAGGGTGTGTTTAGTTTGCGAAAATTTTTGGCTTTGACTACTGTAGCACTTTCGTTTATATTTATCCATTAGTGTCTAATCATGGACTAATTAGACTCAAAAGATTCGTTTCGTGGTTTTCTACCAAGTTGTGTAATTAGTTTTTTTTCGTCTACATTTAATGCTCCGTACATATGTCCAAATATTTGATGTGATGAAAAATCTTGAAAATTTTTGGAAGTAAACATGGCCTGACTCTCGGAAACTCTTATTGTACGAGAAGGGGGGGAGTCAGTATGATATTGGCGGGGAATTTCCAACGAAATGACGAGTGAGAAAAATAATCATCGAAGTGATTTTTCCATCGAAACGACGAGTGAGAAAGATAAGTACAGGTTTGAGAGGATTGGGTGTACTTCCGTTCATGTTAAAAAATAAGAAAAGAAAAGAAGGCTTTCCTTGGAAAAACAGGGGATCCGAAGGGGGAGGATATTCTAGACATCCTGGGCTCCTGGCTCTCTGGCCGACAAACAACATTCTAGGAGATGAACTCGTGTGCAGACAAACGAGACTTTGGTGGCACTGTCTGACTCGGCACCCAGTTGGCATTATTATTATTATTATTATCCATATTAGACGCGTCTAAATCCCTATACGCGTCTGCGTCCGCCCCCTTTAATTTGTCCATTCCATTCCTCCCCCTCCCCGCTCCTCGATGCTCTTGTTACCACCAGGTGCGGTGCGTTCTTGACTGCGACGATGGGCGACGGGGGCATGGATTTCTCCGACCTGTGCCCGGACATCGGCAACGACCATCTCCCCAGCGGCAGCGGCTGCTCCTTGTCGGACAGCTTCTTCGCCGGCGTCTGGGAAGACACGGCGGAGCACCGCACCTGCACCCACACCCACATCTGCGTCCCGCCGGTCGACGATCCCTCGCACACCCACACCTGCGTCCACGTCCACGCCCACACCACGGCGGCTGCGGCGACTCCCCCGGACGCCGCGTCGCCGTCCGCCGGGTCCTCCAGGAAGCTCCCGTCGTCTGGATCTGGCGGGACGGGGACCGGGAACCGAACCGCGGTGAGGAAGTACCGGGAGAAGAAGAAGGCTCACGCCGCGTCGCTGGAGCAGCACGTGCGACAGCTGACGGCGCTAAACCAGCAGCTCACGGCGCAAGTCGCGGCGCTCCAGGCGGAGAAGCTGTCGCGGGAGGTGGAGCTCACCAGGCTGCGCTGCCTCCTTGTTGAGTTCAGAGGGAGGATTGATCGGGAGATTGGTGCTGCTCTCCCGTATCAGATTCAGATTCAGAGGCCAGTCCACAACATCATCGACCAGCAGGAAGCGTTTCTTGGGATATCCAACTCCTGTGGTTTCAGATGCAATGATCACATGTACTGCAACCCTGGACCTGGAATGCAGGGAAGTTCCAGTGCTCAGGTGGTGTTGGGACAACAAGGTGCCTGTGATGGCGCCAATATCCAATGCATTGGATCCACTAACCTGCCTGCCTGTGGGGGTATGGATACAGGACCTGCTGGTGGCTGCATCCCAGATGTTGGAAAGGACTGATGGTAGGTTACTAGCCTTTCCTTGATAGTATTCTTTTACAGACTTCTGTCTACTCACTATACAGCATGTTACTAACTAATTTGGGATGTCAATTTAACCGTAAATAGTTCTTTTTGTTGTCTACATATATAGGCTTATACAACCGAAAAAAATATTGACTTTCTTGCCGTTTAGTATGAAGCCATTGTTTTCTGGTTCTTAGGCTGTGTTTAGATGGGGCTGCAAAATTTTTGGAAGCACAGTAACTCTTTTGTTTTTATTTGGCAATTAGTGTCCAATCATTGGCTAATTAGGTTCGAAAGATTCGTCTCGTGATTTACAACTAAACTGTGTAATTAGTTATTTTTTTTATCTATATTTAATGCTCCATGCATGTGTCCAATTCGATGTCGCGGGGAATCTTGTAAAATTTTTGGAACTTTGAAGCATCTAAATAGAGCCTTATTTCATTTCCACTCTTCTGACATGATGTTCTTGTGATCATTTGGTTCAAAGCCATTTTTTTTATTTTCTATTGCCCATTGACCCTTCACCCTTTCAAAATGATGCAGCGTGAAAACGGTGTATACTACTAAAACTCTAAAAGGTAGTCAAAGGAGCATGCTTTGTTAATTGTGACTTCTATTACTATTTTGTCTTTTCCATTTTGCTAAAAAATAGTTTGTGTGTGTACCTGCATGGTTTCTGCATTTTTACATTCCGGTCAACTAGAATACTATCAAAGGCTTGTTTCTTAAGACTGAAAACCTAGTTGCACAAAAGAGTAATTGCTTACTCAAATGACATGCATAATGGAAAAAAAAGTCTTTTAAGATGTGGATTATACTTTCCTCTTATCCTGAGGACCTGATGTAATTTATTTTTTCTATGCAGAATGAAGGATCAAGAAGATGAATGTGAGGATGCAAGTTTGGTGAAACAAATCAAGTATATTTGGATCTAGGTAGAAATTTAGTAGTCACTGAAATGAAGAAAATGTGTGTACATAAGGTTACAAACTGAATTAATCACCAGGCAAATATGGCCATTTCCAGGAATTTTCGTCTTTTGTACAGATGCATGTGTCGTCATCAATATATTCATTCTTACAAAGTTAGTCAGGGAATGTATTTGAACTGAAATTTCTTTGATTAAAATCTTTTCCTTTGATTTAAGATTACATGTTTGAAGATTGTATGTTGCTTGAATATCGTGTCATGTGGCATTTAGAATTTTCTAAAGCGTCCTGCAATTCATTTATGAACTTATATTTTTGTAAATTATAAAAGCTTACTAGTTTTGACATGCTATAAACCTTCCTATAGAATGTGTCTACATCAGTAGATACATAATGTATTTGGGGTTCCACAAATAGATATTATCCCAAACCAAATTTGCAAACAAGAGAATGAGATAGGGATGTTGTAACCAGGCCATTACATAATCTACAGTAACCCTATATTTCCCTATCATTTTCCTAAACTAGTAGCTTTGAACTAAAAAGGTGTTATAAAAATATTTACTTCTATCATACTTTTTCTTGGATTTCTATCCAAATTTAGAATAACTACTTATTTAATGAAATGTAAATAATATTCAAAAACAAATATGTCGTCACTTTATTTTCTTGTATCATACTTTTTCTTGGATTTATGTCCAAATTTAGAATAACTATTTATTTATTGAAATGTAAATAATATTCAAAAACAAATATGGCGTCACTTAATTTCTTGGGTAGTTGCATCCTTGACGACAACAAGATTTTGCAGCATGGGATTTAAGGGGGGCTTGATAATTCCTTTCCTTTCTTCCCCTCCTTTTTTTTCTTCCTTCTTTCTTCCTCCTACATGTGAAAGAGACATTTACTTGGATATTCCCTCGAGCCCTTTGATGCCTTTTCCTGCAACCAAAAGGCAATACAAAACCAATGATAAAACTTATCAACCAATCACAGATAGAAGGATAAGATAATGGAAGTGCCACACATTACAATTCTGAGTATAGATAGCAGGATTAGAGATTATTATAGAGAAGTGTACTGTTGCATCTACTAATCGGAACAGATAGTGGTCACATTGCTTAGTCCAATCTATCATGCAAAAGCTACTGGTGCATCTGCTGATCTGAACATGCAGTGAAGACTAAAGAGAGTTTGGCACTACGCTTGAATATCACTTGCATGTAAATTATAATTTTGTCATAAGGTAATAATAGTAAAGCTGCTAGTACAGTGGTCGCCTAGCTAGTTGATTCTGAACCAAAATGCCATCATAAAGCATTGGCCTCCCTGCACTCCAAATTTCCTTCCATCAAGAACATCTTAGCAATAATCATAGTTCGTTCTATAATAAATGCCAACCGTTGGACTGATAACATGAATCCTAACCATCATATAAATTGAATGCTGATGACCTCACCAACTAAACCACTGAACACCTCTCCAAGATCACCCAACAATATAAATTATATAATTATTTAGGTGAATTTCTAAGGCCACATAAATTAATTTTGCTTCAGTCGGTGAAAGCAACATCTACAAATTTAGAGCCACATTGATACAACAACAACAACATAGTCTTTTGTCCCAAACAAGTTGGGGTATGCTAGAGATGAAACCCAAAAGAGACGAGAAACAGAGAGACACATAAAGGGACATAAAGGGCACAAGACAAAAAGAGGTCACGGTTCAGACACGTTGATTGCCAATCTCCAAGCGCTCATGTCCATAGCTAAATCTTTGGAGATAATCCACTCCTTAAGATCTCTCTTAACGGACTCGTCCCAAGTTAGAGCCACAATTGATCAAAGCAACATTTATTTTTTGACATTTGTCATGCATGATCAATTTTAGTGGCAAACGAAGCTCATCTACACTCATTTTCAGCTGAACACTAAACTCTTAAGTGTACGTTATGATAGGGTTTAGGCAACGTCCTATTATGATTTCTAAATTTATTAATGAGACATCATGATTGTTTTCTTAAAATATCATATATTTGCTGTTTTCTTAAAAAAAAAACAAATGCAACCAATCCACAAACTATTTTATACAGCCAAAACTGAAGAAATGACAAAACTGAAGGATACTTTAGAACATGTACCATAACTCATAAGAGTCTAAGTCAAAATAGCACTGAAGATTAAACCAATGCAAGGTGCTCGGACAATATGTAAATGGTGCTCGTAGATCATTCTTATTCATATGGGCTAAAGAAATACCTCTTTCTTCACAGGCTCTTCCTTTCACTGACAGGATGGGGTCAATGTGGACCATCACCATAAGCGACCTTCCTATTAATGAATTCCATTCTAATAAAGCAATTAAGAGAATGAAAACATAAAGCCACAAAATGGAATGCCGCTATAAACAGAGAGAAAAACCTTTGGATTTTAGAGAGGAATTGTGTGATGAACAACAAGTAGATTTCGCCTCATCTGCACACATGCTCCATCATAGTTCCTCTGAATCGTATCTGCTCACTGCATGTAAAAAGTAACAAGGTGATTAGATTCTGGGTGAACTCTAGAAATTTGTGCGTAAAAAAAACTCTAGAAATTTGTAACTTACACTAACAAATAAAAACCTGTGGGAGGTAATCCCATTGGCTGATGGAACAGATGTTCTGCCAGGCTCACTTTTCCTGAAATTATTACCAGATTAAAGTCCAATTTTAATTTTCATATTCCGATTGACTTTGATAATGAACTGTTGACCTTGGAAAAGACTCATTTTAGGATTCATGAAACGGTGATGACCAAAAGGGAATAGACACAGATGATACTTACAGGAGTTTCAGCATGTCCATTTGTTGGCACAGGAATGACTAAATGGATGCATAGTCTGCCAATAATTTATCCACCATGCAAAAATATGTCAGCCAAACAGGATAGAAGGGTGCCTGTACATTAGCTAGCATGTAGGTTAAATTTGTTAGGCATAAAAGTGCATACAGGAGGATAAAAAGGGTTTTGATTTACATATGAAAATCACAAGCTCTCGCAATATAAAACACATATAAATACATCCTGACATTAACAGTAGTAGGGATTGACAGAGAACTAAGGGGAAGTCAGTGCTGGTAGTGGTAGCGGAAGGAGACGCCATTGATGGGGTTCAGCTTGACCGTCGCCGCTGAGCAGAGCTCCTGCTTGATACAAAGTTTGATAGTCTTCCGCCTAAAATTCCCTGGTTTTTCAAGAACCAAATATAACTAGCAGGTGGCCCGCGCGGCTGTGTGGGCACTGTTCACGGTATGGTATGGTATGGTATGGTATGGTACTGTTCATGGTACTGGGGGACTGTTCATGGACATGACACTATTCATGGTATGTCATGGTATTGTTCATGGAAATGACATCATACTATTTATGGACATGTTATGGTACTGTTCATGGGCACGACGGCGCGAGCACCGTTCAACATGAATAGTGATATAAGTCACTTGACACGGTATACACAAATAAGGGTAAGAGTAGATTGGCAATTCCTGTTTGTGTTTGTCATCATATAGTCAATATTCATAAAAATAAATAATATTTCATATTCTAAAATGTACTATAAAACAGCGAAGGAATTGAAAATAACCTCTTCCGATCATTGATAGGCCTTGCAATTCATCTTTCCTGAAATAAAGAAAACCAGTGTCTCGCACGGGTGTTCTCCTCGGCAGCTACCAGCTTTCAGTCAATGCATACATGCCTATCCTTCCGGCATGACCAGAAAATCACTTTCGGCCCTTCTTACTTCCTTGATATGCAAGACGTCCAATTAGCCTTTTGCTTCCTTGTCAAGACCAATCCACGGCACAACAGTTTTGTTGTCGCAGATCTGTTGTTGTTGTTGTGCATCCTCCATGACCAGACACTAGTAGAAAACCGTATTTTGATCCCTCCCGACTCATTAAGCAGGAATAGAAGTTTAGGAACCGGACTCAATCCTAGCCGCGCAACCCCTGGGCCTCCCTCCGCGCCGCCGCCACGCGCCTCCCCCATCCCACCCCTCCCCACAACCCTTGCTCCTCCCCCTTCCCAGCTGCTCATGGAGGCCGGCGCGGGCGTGGTCGCCGCCGCTCCCTCTCCGACCCAGGCGGCACCGGATCCGGCCGCTGCGACTATAGTTGTCCATCGGCCCGGGCCGACCCGGCACGGCACGGGCCAGACACGGCCCGCAGCTGTCGGGCCGGCACGGCACACCGTGCCTCACCGGGTCGTGCCTCACCGGGCCTCGTGCCTCGCTTCTAGCCCAAGCACGACCCTTCGGGCCAGATTTCGTGCCGTGCCGCTCGCTTAGCCCGGCCAAAAAACACGGGCCGCGCCAGCCCACAGCCCGCTAAGTAAAAAACACCTCAATATTTTCATAATCAGCAGCACTTTTAGAATTTTGACAAGTCATTCACAAAAGTTCATTGACAGATCTCTATTTTCCCAACATGTTCATTCACAGAATCACAGTTCAATCTCAAGACTAAAGTTCATCATTTCCACAACCAGGAACTCAAGTACATGATCACAGTTCATTTTTACAACCAGGAACTCACAGAACCACAGATCATTCACAGATCATAGTTCATTTTCAAGTTTCAACTTAGCAAATAGCAATCATAGCAAGACTCAAAAGACACCAAAACACATGTAATAGCAAAATGAGTTGTTTATGCAATGCTGCCTCATTAAAAACCTTTGTAGGTAAAACTCACCCTTGTGAGAAACCCTAGAAAGGAAAAAAGAGTGCAGCACAACTCTTAAAAATTAAGTTCAAAGGTTCATAGGTTCACACATCCCAGATACAGATACATGTAATGAGAGATCACTCTCAAGTCTCTCACAACTCTCACAAAGACACTAAGTGCCAGAAGCAGAAGCCACAGATGCAGATGCAGATGCATATGTGCTAGCAGAAGGAGGCCCAGTTGCATCTTCATCAAGGTAGAGGTTCTTGAAGGACTCTTCCACCTCTGAGTTGTCAACATTATGCTGCAATCTTCTTTCTCCCAGCTCCCAGTCCTTTATGCACGCCAGCATTTCCACATGTTTAGGCAACAAGCGTCGCCGCCGCTCTTCAATGATCCTTCCTGTCAAGCTGAAATAAGATTTCGAAGACATAGTATAAACTAGAACAGACAGAATATCTCTAACCATGATAGAAAGTACTAGAAAAGTTAGCTTGTGGTCACGCCACCAGAGAAGTAAATCAAAGTCTTCCTCATATGCAGTGACATTGTCACTGTCCAGATAAGCTGATAGCTCACAACCAGCAGCAGAAGCAAATAGAGATGGAGTGATGGTAGGGGGAAGGTCCAACAACACCAGATCCTCTAGGGCCTCTAAATATTCTTCCCCATACATGCTTTCTCTTACCTGTTTGGCTTGCTGGCTGTGCATTCCTTTTTTGATCTCTAGCTGCACCATACTTTGCCTCATATTTGTTAAACAACTTGAACATTTTAGTTTTCACATCAACATAATAAGAATTGTAGTCATGTCCAGTTTTTTCTTCAAATATTTGAAGAACATTAAATAAACTTCTCATCTTCCCTCTAGGATCAAGTATGAATGCAAATGAATATAGCAATGGTATTTGCTTCCAATATTTAAAGAATTTAAGCTTCATAGGATACACAACAGCAAACAGATTCTGATCCTTTTCACATTCATGCAAATGAGAAATCATGTCAAGCATGTTGTGCAGAATAAGTGGACTAGTAGGATAGTAAACACCAGATAGAGTAACTGTGGTATCATAAAATATTTCTAGAAACTCAAGTATCTTCTCAGCAATATACCAGTGCCTTGTAGTTAACAATGTTGATCCATAATTACCATTAATGAACACAGAAAAACATTCTTATATGGAAGCAAGTGTTTAAGCATAAGGTATGTAGCGTTCCATCTAACATCCATATCCAAGCCAAACTTTCTAGGTCTAAGACCTTGAGCATTACAATAATTCTTAAACATAGCAATTCTTTGATTGGAAGAATTCAAGAAGTTAATAGCAGTTTTAAAATCCTCAAGGTAAATTTTGAACCTCTTTAAACCAGATTTAACAATCAGATTAATGATATGGCAAGCACAGCGTTGATGCACTAGATTATACTTGCGGTTATGAGGATCCTCAGGGGTTGGTGCAGGATTAGAACCCAAATAACCAGCAAACATAGGTGTCAAAGTTTCCATAGCCTTAGCATTAGAAGATGCATTTTCTAGAGTTATAGAAAAAATCTTATCAAGCATGCCAAACTCCTGAATCACACCAGCAATTTTTGCAGCAATATTATCACCAGTATGTTTTACCTCAATCAACCTAAGAGCAATTACCTTTTTCTGCAACTCCCAGTCAACACTAACATAATGAGTCACAACACTAATGTAATCTTCCTTAGCATTACCAGACCAAATGTTTGAGGTCAGAGCAACAGATGAAGCAGCAGGCAAAACATGGTTCTTAAGAATGTTACGACGTTCATTAAAAAGCTTGGAAAGATCTCTAGTGGTGCTATGTCTAGATACAACAACAAACCTAGGGTTATGAGTACGTTGTATGTACTCTTCCCAGGCATCTTCCTAATGGCAGATGAAGCCTAGCAATCAAGCGACACAGTTCAAGTCTAGCAACATCAGGTTTATAGTTCCAGTTATGCACAGAGCCATCAGGATTCAAAGCAAGCCTAGACTGAACCTTAGCATGTTGATCAAGTTTGGCCTTACAAGATTTTTGGTGCCATTTCAAGTGACCAGTGCCAGATCTAGATATAGCAGACAAAGTACTTCTACACATCTTACAGGTAGCCTTAGTACAAACATATTCACCATTGACATCCTCAAAGATCTCCTCAAAATCGTCCCACACAGGTGATTTGCGCTTACCAGACTTACCTTTCCCAGCAACAGATGGAGCAGAGCCATTGGAGTTGGAGTTCCTAGTCGCCCTCCACCACTGTCGTCATCTAGATCGATCGGAGCAACAGGGCCGTCTCCGAGATCGATACCGAACAACGCAGCAGCGTCCCCACGGACGTCCTCGTCATTCTCACCCTTGGGGGCCATGCTCGGCGGAAGATGGTCATCCTCTTCTGCCATGGCCTCTCTAGCCTGGTTCCTCGACGGTGCTGGTGGCTGCCAAGCTCGCTCTACGCCACAGCTAGAGGACGAAGCATCGGCTACCGACCTGTGCAAAGAGAAAAAGAATGAAAAACAATCAGCAATTGAAGCAGGCAAATCTAGAGAATAGGTTAGGGTTAGGGTTAGGGTTCAAACTTACCTGCGCAACTGGAGCCCGGTGCCGGAGGAGACGACGACGGGAGAGAGAAGACGACACCGTTAGCAAGGACGGCGAGCGACGGAGGAAAAGGAACTCACTTACTCACATGACCAAGGTCTAGAGGGGAGAGCGAGAGGGAGGGAGGGTAACAGGGGACAAAGGAGTGGCTCGAGTGCTCGACGTCGACAGCGAAAGGTAGATCGAAGCGAGAGCCGAGAGGTCACCGGCGTCGGGGACCAGAGACGGCGGCGAGGCGAGAGGTCGAGAGCTTGAGCGAGGCGAGGCAAGGCAAGAGCGGCGGGTGGGGCTGGGGATTTAGGATTAGGGTTTGGGGAGGGGAGGGGATCTGGCGCGACGCCCCTTATATATGGTCGGGGATAAAAGAGCCGTTGTGGGCCGTTGCCGTTGGGCGTTGGCAGGCTAGGGAGGGAGGGGATGGAAGGGCACTGGGCCATTGTCGGGTCGACTCCTAAAAATCATGCCGGGTCGTGCCAGCCCGGCCCCGTGAGTTACCGGGCCGTGCCGTGCTCGGATCGGGCCAAAATGTCGTGCCGTGGGCCGAGCCGCCGTGCCTCAGGCAGCATGGCTTTTTATAGCTGTGACCCTACTGCACCCAGATCCGGCGGACGTCACCTCGCCCGCGCCGTCGGGTGGCTCCCCCTCCATGGACCCTCCGTCACTTGCTGTAGCCGCCTCCGCCGTCGGGATACACCTGACCCCTCCGCCGCCAAGAGCAGACGACGCCGGCATGACCAGATCTGCCGCATCCACACCACCCCCACGACCGTGGCTGGATGATGCCATCGCCGTCGTCATAGCACAGCGCGCGGAAGCCGAAGTAAGGGTGAGCACTGCCCCTGTTGTCTCTGACCTCGACGCCTTCCTCGTCCACCCGTCTGCCCCCGCTCCGAGCCAGTCGTCCACCCTATCCCCCTAAGCCGCCCTCTTCCATCCTTGGGGTAGTGTAAGGTCCAAATAGGCTAGAGGGGGGGTGAATAGCCTAATTAAAACTTCTATAAGAATTACTTAACCACAAGTGTTAGTACAAAAGGTGGCGAAGCAAAATGCACTAGCTCTAACTAATTAAGCAAGCCACCTACACAAGTCTAGTATAAGGCTATCCACTAAACACAACAACAACTACAAGCTAGAAATAAGGAGTAACACGAGAGAAGAGCTTCGAGTGATTATACCGCCGTGTAGAGATGAGAAGAACCAATCAATCAATCACACAAGAGAAATCCTCGGGAAGAGAATGACACAAGAATTTATCATGAGGTTCACTTGCTTCCCGGCAAGCTACTCCCCGTTGTGGCGATACACCCACTTGTCGGTTCGCGAGCTAATCGACTATCAAGAGTCGAGCCCTCGGCGGGCGCCGCACAACCACACACAAGATGGGGATCCTCCAAGCCACGAGCTCTACTAGAGTATCCAATTCGTGAACTCCCATAGAGAAGGGTCAAGAACCCCTTACAACACTTGGTGAGGGCTCCAACAATCTCCAATTACGAGCTCAATCACCTCCACTACTCCAAACCGTCTACCATGTCGAGAAACACGAAAGAGTAACAAGAAATCTGCAGCAACTCGAAGAACAAGTGCCTCTAGAATGCAACTCTCAAGTAATGCACTTGAATCTCACTCAATCTCACTCAAGATGTGCAACCAAGCAAAGAGATGAGTGGAGGGGTTGTTCTCTAGCTCAAAGGATGTCTCAAGGTCAGCAATAATGCCAGAGAATCCCCAAACCCCGGCCAACTTCTATTTATAGAGAAGGGGTACGTAGTAGCCGTTTTGGCTCTGAGTCGGGCTGACCGGACGCTCCGGTCGACACCGACCGGACGCGCAGGTCACTAGCGTGCTCCAACGGCTAGTTTTTGCGCGCAGAAACTTGTATTGACTGGACGTGCAGGTCACTAACGGGACCGGACGCGCAAGTCACAGCGAAACAGCGAACAGAGAGGTTCCAGTAAGCTCCCGACGTGACCGGACGCGTCCAGTCATCACTGACCAGACTCGCAGCAGCGTCCGGTCGCTTTCGCACGTGAAAAACACTGACCGGACGCGCTGACCGAACGCGCAGGTGCTGACTGGACGCGTCCGGTCACGAGTCCGGTCACAGACCACTCTTCGGTAAAACGGCGATAACTCTTAGCTCCGAACTCCGATTTCGATGATCTTAGACATTTTGGAAAGCTTACTCAGAGGGCTACACAACCCATATGAACACCCAATCCAAGTCATAATGTATCAAAGCAGTATTCCACTCCAAGAGTCATCCTAGTGTTCGAAGAACACCGAAAAACCTTTCTCCCTTCACCAAGTTGATCAAAATCAACTCCAACACCTTCTCCTTTGCAAATGTGCCAACACCATCAAGTGTACACCACCATGTGCATATGTGTTAGAATTTCACAAACATTTTCAAAGGGTTATGTTAGCTCTTAACTAGATCCTAATGCATATGCTCAAGACATTGATCTAGTGGCACTTGATTTCCGAGCTAACTGTGATTGCCCCTCTTGATAGTCGGCTATGTATCCTAAACCTGGTCAATCACTTCTCTACTCATCTTAGACCGACAAAAGGAAAACCCTATGGTTATACCTTTATCTTGTGCTCTTAGATTCTTCTCCTACACTTAATCATCATGTCCATCATTTTATGTGCATTCCTTCATGATCTTGCTCATTATTTCATGCACCAAATCATGTGATCTTGTGGCCATCTTTCCATGCCATTTCCAACTCCATCACATGTTGCTTATGCCTAGCTTAATCACACTTGATCACATAACATTAGCAACTTCGGTGTCACTCAATTTCCAAAATCAAACTTGGGCTTTCAGATAGAGAGGCAGGATGCTCCAAGGCCCGTCATTGGGTGGACGATGACCTCCTCAACGACTTCGATGCAGAAGCCACCTCCACGACCCCCTACCTAGATGCGGTTCGCCGAGAGCCGCAACTGCTAAAGACGTCGACGCTGCCTGTGATGTCCCTACCGTGCACCCAACCTCTAACGTCGGGCCATGGCGGTGCGACGACGAGTTGCTGGGGTGCTAGGCAAAGGCAGGGGAAACGCAGTCGGTCGTGCCCGCAACTATTGTACGGCATGCCGGCTCGGCCAGTGGAGGGTCGCATCCCAGCACGCCAGCGCCTCGGACGCCACGGACGGCTCTCCGCCTCTAACGTCAATGGGTGGCGGGAGATCCTCCACCGGCAGGAGACATGACCTGCAGCCGCCTCGGCTGAGCCACAAGGGCCAGCAAGCGGAGGCCAGCCGGCGAGTCATCAACCACCGAGGCGCATCTTGGCAGATCTTCACGGCAAGTGCCTCAATTGCCTCTCCTCCGCGCATCGGGTGGCAACCTGCAAGGTGCCCCAACGATGTCTGTGGTGCAGGGGATTTCGACACATTACGCGCGACTGCAAGCAGCTAAGGCGCTTGGGCTCTCGGAGCTCAGACGATGCAAGTGCCATGGGTCGCTAGCCGCAACACCCTCTCTATGGCACCCGTAACGCCTGCTCAGCTAGGCCAATGGACCATGGTGGCTCGCAAGACTCTGGTAGGGTCAAGTCGAGCAACGCCATTCCTGCCACCGGTGGTCGCCACCGCCGGAGGCGGAGGCAGGTGGCTGGCAGGGGCTGCACAGACAACACCGCCCTTCCCCTCGGTTGCTGCTGAAGCTCAACCTAGGCACGGTGAGCTGTCCAGTGAGATGGGCATTGTCTAGCCTGACTCGTTGACGCTAACGTTGTAGCCGGACGCCACGAACGGTTGCAACATCACAGAGGACCCGATGTTGGAGGAGTTTGCAGCCTCGCTCGCCAGCAGTCGGATCATCAAGCAGACTTCTCTTGAGCGCTTTTTGTCACCTCCGGTGGCCCCACAACAAGATGAGGCCCCGGTAGTGACGGCGCCCTAGCTGGAGGATGAGGACCTAGCCGCAGTGGTCTCCTGTGCATTGTGGACACCACCTCTGTGCCCCATTCACTGGACAGTGGACTCACCGCCGGTGGATACCCACCCTTCCTTAGACAACGATGACTCTGCCAAACACTGCCTCGATAGCTTATCAACGAAGTGACACGTAAGAGAAACTCTCCACTGATTTGTGAGCCTCCAAAGCAGCCTCCTGCTAAGCCAGTGATGTCGTGGCGGAGCAGGCGATTGGCGGCTCAGCCCCTCTCTCAAGTACCTGCTTCCAAGCAAGGTGAGGTGCTGATCATGCAGCGTATGGGCTTCACCAAAGGTCCATCAGCGTCATCCACGTCAGAGCTAGAGGCCCATGACAAGTTCTTCGGTGGCGACTGAAAGCCCAAGTTTGGTTTTGGTAATTAATGACACCAAGTTGCTAATGCCATGTGTTAAGTGTGTTGAGTTAGGCATAAGCAACACATGTGATGAAGGTGTATGTGGCAAGGAGTGGTGGCCACAAGATCACAAAGAGATGGTGCATGGACATGAAATAATGATCATGGTGGAGATGCACATAAAAGGAAGGACATGATGATCAAGTGAAAGAGAAGGATCTAAGAGCGCAAGGCAAAGGTATAACCATAGGGTTTTCCTTTTACCGGTCTAAGATGAGTAGAAAAGTGATTGACCGGGTTTAGGATACATAGCCGACTATCAAGAGGGGCAATCACAGTTAGCTCGGGAATCAAGTGCCACTAGATCGTTGTCTTGAGCATATGCATTAGGATCTAGTAAAAGAGCTAACATAACGCCTTGAGAAATGTTTGTGAAATGCTAACACACATGCACATGGTGGTGTACACTTGGTGGTGTTAGCACATTTGCGAAGGCGGTGGAGTTTAAGTGGTAGAGAGGGGTTTGGGTTCCTCTCTCCCTCCCGCCGAGCTTGCGAGGCGGGATTCGGCGCTTTTTGGGGAAGTGAAATGCCTATTTTCTATTGCGCTGAAAGTCAGAAAATAAATGGAGGCGAACGGAGGTCACTGTGATGACCGGACGCGGTCACGGTATGACCGGACGCGTTCGGTCAGTTCAATCCGGTCAGCGCGCCTAGGGTTAATGACCGGACGCTGGTCTGGCTTGACCAGCGCGTCCGGTCAGTTCACCTATGCGCAAAAGTAGAGTGAGCGACCGGCGCGTCCGGTCCTTCACGGAACCGGTGCGTCCGGTCAGGCGTCCAGAGGGGCAGAGAGCAGCGAAGTGGTGATCGGACGCGTGGCGCATCCGGTCACGTGCGATCGGACGCGTCCAGTCGTGATGGGAGCTTACTGGACTCTGACCGGACGTAAGGTGAGGCGCGTCCGGTCATACACTAGGGCGCGTCCGGTCATACGCTAGAGCGTGTCCGGTCATAGCAATAGTAACTTCTGACGCGCACTGTTCACGCTTGTCCTATAGTGACCGAACGCGTCCGGTCACCCTGACCGGTGCGTCTGTTCATCCCGTTTTGAACTGCGTCGTCCGTAACGGCTAGCTACGTACCCCTTCATTATAAATAGACGTTGGCCAGGGTTTGAGGGTAACTCTTGCACATTTTGAGACCTAGAGACATACTTTGAGCTAGAGAACAACCCCTCCACTCATCTCTTTGCATAGTTGCACATCTTGAGTGAGATTAAGTGAGATTCAAGTGCATTGCTTGAGAGTTGCATTCTAGAGGCACTTGATCTTCGAGTTGCTGCGGATTTCTTGTTACTCTTCCGTGTTTCCCGACACGGTAGACGGCTTGGAGCAGCGGAGGTGATTGAGCTCACAATTGGAGATTGTTGGAGCATTCACCAAGTGTTGTAAGGGGTTCTTGATCCTTCCCCGCGGGAGTTCGCAAATTGGATACTCTAGTGGAGCTCGTGGCTTGGAGGATCCCCATCTTGTGTGCGGTTGTGCGGCGCCCACCGAGGGCTCGACTCTTGATAGTCGATTAGCTCATGAACCGACAAGTGGGTGTATCGCCACAACGGGGAGTAGTTTGCCGGGAAGCAAGTGAACCTCGGGATAAATTCTTATGTCATTCTCTTCCCGAGGACTTCTCTTGTGTGATTGATTGATTGGTACTTCTCATCTCTACACGGCGGTATAATCACTCGAAGCTCTTCTCTCGTACTACTTCTTGTTTCTAGCTTGTAATTGTTGTTGTGCTTAGTGAATAGCCTTGTACTAGACTTGTGTAGGTGGCTTGCTTAATTAGTTAGAGCTAGTGCTTTTGCTTCGCCACCTTTCGTACTAACTTGTGATTAAGTAATTCTTGTAGAAGTTTTAATTAGGCTATTCACCCCCCTCTAGCCTATTTGGACCTTACAGCGACCTGACTGCGTCCGAAGCCAAAGCGCTGGACGAGCTCTTCCCGACTGTTCGGTCCAGGCAGCCGCGAAGACACAAGGCCACCTCCTAGGTTCAATGTTTTCCTAAACGCTAAACAGTCGGTCACCCTTCGTTTAGCGTTTAAACCGTTTAAACGGTGTTTAAACGGAGTTAAACGACCTAAACGGTTTTATACAATAACAATAAAATATACATATTTATGTAGGTAAAAATAAAATTTGCTAGAACCCATATATATTTACACATGTAAAAATCAAATATTCTACCAAATAATCTTGTTGGAAGAAATCTAAATCCTACAACACTTCATATAATTACAATGTTAATTAGTTTCATGTTGATTGTGATAGACGTAGTCCTTTAATTCACTTAATTATGGATTAAATGGTTGCTTAGCTCATTTAATCACGTTTAATCTGATTTTGTTTAGACCGTTTAGACGGGATTGAACGGTTTAAACGGGTTTAAACGGCCCAACCGTTTAATTCACCGTTTAGGGCCTAAACAACATTGCTGACTTCTGTTTACCGTTAAACGGTGTTTAAACGGACTAAACGGCCGTTTAGGCGAACAGTGCCTAGGTTGCACCGTTATGTCTGTACTGGTTGTTTCCTTTAATGTAATATCGAATCTAGCGGTCTCTTGCTAGGATAGTCCAGCTACAGTTGTGTTAGGTTGACCTCCTTTGGTGCTCGATACAAGCGCGTTGTATGTTTGTCTAAACTCTTCTACTTAATACAATGGTACGCAAAGCTTTTGCGCATTCGAGAAAAAAAAAGCAGCATGAGTCATTTTTCTGTTTTTAAATTTTAATCCACTCGTGAGACAGGAAAAACAGGGCAACAAATATTTAAAATAATCAAACTTTTTCCTCAATTTACAGGGACCAGAAGCCGATGCGTCAGAACGCCTGGCAACGAGACCCAGGCGCAAGAGTGTCCAGGCGAATGGATACCAAGCAGCGACGGCTATCAGCCCAGCTCAAAGTTAATTTCACTACTAGGTAGCGTGCCCGTGCATTGCTACGGGATAATAAAACTTTTATAGTAAAAACACAGATCGTACGATAAGATAACACGGAGCCGCTCGATATCGCTAGGAACGGGGCCGACAATTAATTGGCTACACCGGTGCTACTGCTCTGCCTACACTGCACCGACTCGCCACAGCCACACCTTACTTCCGCACTGCCATCCTAGCCAACCCGAGCCCACGGTGACTTTTCAGTTGTATTCAAATTAAAACCAGAACTCCCTGACATCGAGACCACCAACTTAATTAGTGGAAGATTAGTTGATCACTCAGAACATTGCCTATATTTTCAGCTTTGTTATTCCAGTCCACATGAAACTGCACTAACTTCACCATATAAGTTTCCATGTACATGTTAATGCTAGGTAAAATAAATTGTCACGATCACATGTAGGGAGTAAAATATGTTGTCACGGTCACATGTACTGTCATTAGTGTCATAATCTTAATGTAATAGGTAAATAGCTGTGCATTGTAACAGAAGAAAAAAAAAACACTGAAGCTAAGGCTTAAAACCATCTTGCCTCAACTCGGTCGTACACCATGTTCACATTTTACAAATTCTCATGACTTCGACAGAATGCTACATTGCTTCCGCGTCGACTACAACTGTGCAAATATTTAGCCTGTAACAAATGAAATAAGTCATCATTGCAACAACTAAAACAAACATAATTATTTTCTCTCGGACACATCGTAACAATAATTAACCAGAAAAGAGGGATGTTTATTTGGCCGCACAATGGCAAGGATCAGAACACCAGCCAGAAAAACCTTACAAGAAAAAAAATGCTTAAAACTGAATAATTATGCATGTACCTATTAATTCGAAACAGGTTCTACAGGGAGACATTTAGTTACCGAAAAATAGAGATGCAATTATATCAAATAATAGCTCTAGTCAATAATAAGGAGGAAAAATAAAATAATGATTTCCATGTATCTTTAGGAACAAGATCAAAACGAATAATCGGTGGGCATGTACCAGAGTAGGCTTGCTTCAAAAAAGTCCTTTCATATCCACACACCAACCACATCCAAGAAATCCTTAGAAATCAAATAGTTGCAAATCAATCGTGATACACAATCAAGAATTTCTTAAACAGCTAAATCCTCAACTATTATACCTTTCGTCGGTAGATCCAGAACCGATCAAAAGGTGCCATTGGAGTCTTGTGCTTCCCAGTAACCGTTGAAATAGATTTCCATGCAACTATGTGTAAGTCCTTGCTGAACTGGTCAACACAAAAAGGATACTAACTCCTGAACTGGTTATCTAGAGTTGCATCTCTGAGAGCCAAGGGGCAGTAGCGGCATGTTTATTTTTTTCATCAGAAGCTAGCATGCTTATACTGGGATTGAACAACATTTTTTTTTATCATTGGGTCTCTCACTCAATGAAACAGTGTACACGAATCCACAGAAATTGTATGAATTCTTAGAGAATGAAAAACTATCTACAACCTAGCATAAAGAACAAGTCAACTTGGAGCTCCTTGTTGCTTGCAAATAAATTGGCCACATATTGTTCTGCTAACTTCAGCTTTAATTTTAGTTCAGTTTTGACACATCATGTGTTGGTAAGCATATTACGGGATGAAAGTGTAGAGCCAACAACTCTTGATTTATCACTTTTGGAAGACATCACAAATAATTTCTCTACTGAGCAAGAGATTGATCCTGGAGTCCTGGTAGTTATCCCAACAATGAAGAAATTAATGGGGTAAAGACCTATCTAACAAGTTGCAACAAAATTTCAGAGTTCAGACAAAAATTCAGAGTTCGAGCTTTATTCATCTTTGATGAGTGTGAAAGAGAAAGAAATCATTGGTGGGGGAGAAATCATCTGTGACGAGCACTGATCACTGAATTACTAAAACTAATGTAATAACCGGAGAACTTTGCTGAATGAAAGGCAACCTATGAGATCTAGATTCATAAGCTGCCAAGAGGACATATGAAAATACATGAAAACATGTGACTACTTTTATTTCCAATGCACTGAATTACAAAAAAACTTCTTCCGTGTGTTTGCAAACACAAAGCTATCTTGGGCAATTAACCAAAAGGTGTACAAAGTTAAAAGATAAAATAATCTGTTTTAACTCATGCTGACATCGCTCTGGCCATCCATGCCGGAAGGGCCAATTCGTAGAGAGTCTACCGAATAGAATATAAACTGAACTAAATATTAGTCATAACCCATCCCAATCCTTCCACACATTAGACAGAGGAGGGAGAGAGAAGATCGGTGAGGTACCTACAGCAGGAGCATGGATGGCTTCCAAATTTGCTTCAAAACATTAAACAGTAGCTGTTTGCTTAACCTGCAACATAGTACACATGACAGACATATTAAAAATAAAGATACTACCAAGGTGGTGAGGATGAATAGCAGAAGTTCTCGGTTAGGTGCAAAGAACATAGATCTGCTGGCCATTTTGTCGCAAGCGACGGGGATAGGCGCGAGGATTGCGGGATCGCAGGAGGCAGGACTATGAGCCCACGTTATAATATCGCACCAAAAACATGTCCCAATCCTTCCACACATTAGACAGAGGAGGGAGAGAGAAGATCGGTGAGGTACCTACAGCAGGAGCATGGATGGCTTCCAAATTTGCTTCAAAACATTAAACAGTAGCTGTTTGCTTAACCTGCAACATAGTGCACATGACAGACATATTAAAAATAAAGATACTATCAAGGTGGGGAGGATGAATAGCAGAAGTTCTCGGTTAAGTGCAAAGAACATAGATCTGCAGGCCATTTTCACTGTCCTTGGATATGATATTACATCGACATAGATCAGAGCAATGTGTTATCATAGACACACATGACACATCAGGTAGTGCTAATTTTTCTTCCAAAAAATAACAAACAGCTTGTAATGCAGTAGGTTTTCTGAACTTTTTGTACAGTTTTGCCCTCTTTTTATACATAAAAAAACATAATATTAGTGGAAAGCCTTACTGTATAGCTGCAGCCCATGATTTTGGAGATTGTGACTAATAAGTAATAACAAGTAAATTGGTATAGAATTCGGCCGACTCCATTCTAAAGCAATCAAGCCTTGCTCTTGTACCAACCTAATTAGGAAAAATCATAAAATCGTTTGAGGAACCTTTTAGAATACAAAGTTAAGGAAAAATAAAGTAATCAACTGAATCATTGCTAGAGGGAAAAGCTCGTGCCATGGGACATACCTTCCATGCTAGAATCACTTGAAGGATGCCGGGTGCTTGTGCTCTCACCTAGATCACACCTCTTCACCGTCAGGAGCAATGAAACATTAGCATCCGACACCACCAAATTGTTTGCCCAGAAAAGTTGCTATGCTTCCTTTGTTCTCTGAGCAGAATTAGAATTTGTTTCTCAGTGTATGCTTTACGAAAAATGGTTTGGCGGTGACGCAGATGAATTGCTGATAAATGGAACACCTTTATATATAATGCAATTTATAGTACATATTCTGAAATGTGCAACACGAGAGGAAAAATAATTTGTTTCCTGATAATCTGGCATTTTCTAAAAGCACACGCCAGACATTCCATTTATTAGTGTGGACCAATTTTTCTAGAGATCTATGCATGCATATACGAGCACCTCTTTCTGAAAAAGGCAGAAAACTCAATGTGAGTACTGATGGCAAAGAAAAAATTGTTACTCAGTCTAACCAAGCTTTAACAGAAGGGTTGCTTTTGGGAAATTTAAATTTAGTTAGTAGGATTACTAAAACAGTCGCGGAACAGATCCCAATGAAAAAAAATAGCAACAGCATTTAGCTAAAGCATCGGTAATAGTGGTTAGCCAGGGCTCTAACTAAGTATAGATGCATCATGTTTGAGCGCTTATATTTTCTGAAATTACAACTCTGGTTCAAAGGTCCTACACTGTTCATAATGTGGGCACCTAAATTTTTGTCTCATTACCTGCAACAGAGATCTGCAAAGGGACACCTGACAACAGCATGACCAGCTTTGCTTTCTAAGCCACTGATCATGCACATACACATGCTGAAGATTGCACCTGTTCTAGGTCTTAACCACATCTCTTCTACTTCAGAACTATCAAGGCTATAACTGAATGAGAGTTCAAATCCAGATTAGTCAAGCCTCTCATACTGCACACACATGCACCATACATAGCTTATGAAATCTGTGTATCTGACGGCACAATATTTATTATTATAGCAAAAAATATGGCTGGCAGTAGCAAACTCATGAATATTGTGCTGCCCGTATAGCCATTTAACATAACAAACCACCTTGGGAAATACAACAATTAGATTTGCTGTCAAAATTGTTCTATGAAGGGTGTTGGTCCATATCTAAATAATTGGATAATTACAAATTGAAACCTCTCTTTCAGCCCATGTTCAGCTGATTAAATTCATCATTAAATCATGGGAAACTACTTAAAGTTGTTGTATTCTCAGATTTGAGCCGCTTTTGTATAAGGTTATCACAAGTTCATCAGCTTCACTGTGTACCATAATCAGGCAATTAAAAGAGGAATTTATTAGTTCAATCAATATAGAAATATTATTCCTATAAGATCAACACATTTACATGGCACTTTGGTTATCAGCATAATTACGACGGCATATTTCAAATGAGCATCCCATTAGATTACAGGAACACAGGTACGTATGCATTGAATCCTTGTTGAGAAAAAATGGATCCAAGAATGTCCATCTAAATTTCAACATCAGTAATTGCACACAGGCCAGAAAACCACATATCCTGATCCCATTTGCACCGCCTACTAACATTCAGTGCAAAGCACACAGAACTGCAGGTGCAGATCCAGTAAAGGACATGGGTGTGCACATGTACGCAAGGTAATATTTGGAATGGATCGAAGGTAGCAGGCACAATACATGTACATACGTGTAATTAGTTCAGATTGGAATAGAAATAGGCAATTACTTAGGGTTGGGTGCTCGGTTTCACACAGCAGGAATGGATGAGAAGGGGTTGGCACACCTGGTGACAACAGGGAGCGAGGGAGTAGGAGTTGAAGAAGCTGCGGTCTGCCGCAACGTCCTCGGAGCAGCAGTTGCAGAGGGCGA
This sequence comes from Saccharum hybrid cultivar R570, assembly GCA_038087645.1. Classification (NCBI taxonomy): domain Eukaryota; kingdom Viridiplantae; phylum Streptophyta; class Magnoliopsida; order Poales; family Poaceae; genus Saccharum; species Saccharum hybrid cultivar. Next base: position 7,307,728 of record JAQSUU010000297.1, on the reverse strand, counting down.
GGGCGAGCTGGATGGATCGGGCCTCCTCCGCCTGCTGCGCCCAGCCGTTGCTACTGCTACTCGACGGGTTGTAGGTCGCCCCTGGAGCTCCCGCCGAGCGGGACGGGCTGCGCCTAGGGTTCCGGCTGAGCGGGTGTCGGCCAACGACGACGAGGGTGATGACGGCGCGGGTGCGACAGGGAGGAGAGGAGGATGAGGCATGGGCGAGCGAGCACGAGTGGGGAACATCAGGCGGCCTACTAGTGAGCGCGCACGGGAACCGCAGCTACGGGCGGGCGCGGGCGCGGGGGCGGGCTCGTGCGGCGGCGGCGCGGCCAGCTGTGGGCGGGAGCGGTGGATGCGGAGCTGGGCGACGATGGGGGCGACGATGCTGGTGAGGGTGACGATGGGGGATGCGGAGCCGGGCGGACGTGGGTCTCTTTCCTACGGGAGCGAGGTTTCTTTCCTTTTTCACATCAATTTTGTCGCAAGCGACGGGTATATGTGCGAGGACTGCAGGATCGCAGGAGGCAGGACCATGAGCCCACGTTATAATATCACACCAAAAACATGTCCACTCTTTAGTCTTTTTAGTTGTAGGAGATAACCAGCAGGCCTCAGATCGAATCGACGTGGATATCCTCCATCATTTGCACATAAATCTTTCTCTGTCTAGAAGTCTAGATCGCCGACTCCGTCTGGAACACACCCTGTAGATTCATCCGGCGGACACACGATGAGCACTGAATTGCAATCTTTTGAATCTGAATCTTGAGGACGATGACGGAGTCAAGGTGGCGGATGAAGGATGCCGAAACTGTTGTGGGCGCTGAGAGGAAAATTTCGGTGGATAAATGTAATCTCGTTGCGTGGGTACGACGACCGGTAGGGGTCGAGGACGGTGAAAAAAATCGAATGGGATACAGGCAAGAGAGAAACATGCATAAACATTTACAAGTTTTTTGACCGGGTCTATTTTTAGATCAAGGTGGAAATTTTAGATGCATCGGATCTAATTTTAATGTAGATTTAAGGGACAAGAGTTTATGTGGGTAGAAAATATCAGGGTGAGAGACTATTTTCAATTCTTTCACTCTTTTATAGTATAGAATAGATAGATTATATCCAAACGCTACCTTACAGATCATGCGCCAAAGCGATGATAAAATTCAATGTTTGGGTCAAGGTTCGCAAGTTGTATGCCAAGTTTTGTACCATAAATTTCTGGCATCGAAGATTTCCACCTATCTACTCTTTATTAATTTTATAATAACTCACTAAGAATCGTTCCAAATGTTTGGGTTAAGAAACGAAGAGCCCCGTTTAAATTTGCACGTGAAGTCGGATGCGCGCTCGCGCTCAGCGCGCAAATATGCGCGTGGAGGGGGGAGATTTGTCAAGTTGCTAAAATTTTCCAAGTTGGATGTCAAACCGTTGGAGCACAATTTTTTCTATTTAGCCAAAAATAGATAGATGCCAAGTTGATTTGGCAAACTCTTGGAGATGCTCTTAGTGTGCCTATTCAACATTTCGACAAGAGATTGAGGGTAATTTTGTACCCAAGTCCTATGCTAAAAGCATCTTCACTAGATCTTTTATATTGCATTTCTTATGAATTGTTTTAAGATAGTACTTAAAATCAATTTAGGATATAAGGGAGTAATAATGTCTAATGTAACAGAATACTTAAAACCAATGTTTTCCTAAACGCTAAACGGTAAACAGTTGGTCACCCTTCGTTTAGCGTTTAGACCGTTTAAACGGTGTTTAAACGGAGTTAAACGGCCTAAACGGTTTTGTACAATAACAATAAAATATACATATTTATGTAGGTAAAAATAAAATTTGCTAGAACCCATACATATTTATACATGTAAAAATCAAATATTCTACCAAATAATCTTGTTGGAAGAAATCTAAATCCCACAACACTTCATATAATTACAATGTTAATTAGTTTCATGTTGATTGTGATAGACGTAATCCTTTAATTCACTTAATTATGGATTAAATGGTTGTTTAGCTTATTTAATCATGTTTAATCTGATTTTGTTTAGACTGTTTAGACGGGATTGAACGGTTTAAACGGGTTTAAACGGTCCAACCGTTTAATTCACCGTTTAGGGCCTAAACAACACGACTGACTTCTGTTTACCGTTTAAACGGTGTTTAAACGGACTAAACGGCCGTTTAGACGAACAATGCTTAAAACATATCTTCTATATTTCTTTGAGGATATGGTAGAGTGGGCTATATCCTTTATTTAGAGGAATGATGCTTCTTTTTGAAAATCTCTTAAAAATTTAGATATAGAAGCGAGATACAGGATCCGCAACAACATCTTCATATCCTAAAATGCTACTTTTAAGTATAGAAGATTGGATATTTTATTACTAATGAAAATGCTCTACAGGACGGTTCACTGTTTAGGTATCAACTTGCAAGTGGTATGTCAACATACATTTCTCGCACGGAAGACTTTTCTTGCAAGTGGTATGTCAACGTAAATGCTCTGCATTGGGCCCTGTAGTTCGAAAATTCAGAATTCAAAAAGTGTCGTAGTAAAACTTGCGGCACATGTATGAAGTATTAAATATAGACGAAATAAAAAAATTAATTGCTCAGTTTGCGCGGAAATTGCGAGACGAACGTTTTGAGCCTAATTAGTCAGTGATTTGACACTAAAATGCTACAATATACTTTTGCTAATGACGGATTAATTAGTCTTAATAAATTCGTCTCGCTGTTTCTAGGCTAGTTGTACAATTAGTTTTTTTGTTAGTATTCGAAAATCCCTTCCGACATCGCACGAAATATTCGATGTGATATTTTCGCCAAAAACTTTTTGGAACTAAATGAAAGCTTGTTCTATCTATCTACTCTTTTTATAGCTTTATAATAACTCGATAAGAAACATTCCAATAATCGTAGAAACCACCACTTACATTCTAAGGTCTAGTGCTGCTTACTGTGTTTGCTCAACGAGAGCTCTATGTTAATTATGACTTTTCTATGTGTATACTCTCTCCGTCCTAAAATAAATACACGTCTCGCTGTCGAGGAGTCACTTTTTTTAACTTTGACTAAAAATATGGAAAATAATATCAATATTTGTATCTTTAATAAATTTATTATGAAAGCATACTTCATGCTCAATCTAATAATATACTTACTCCCTCCGTATCAGATTTAGAAGTCGTTTTGGACAAGGTTTGAGTCAAACATTGGGAATATAAATCATCAATAACTTTTAAGTTGTTGAGTTTGCAAATGTAGAAATTATATGAATAGATTTGTCTTGAAAAATAATTTCATAAAAGTATACATATATCACTTTTTCATAAATATTTTTTTATAAAAACAAGAGGTCAAAGTTGTGTTTTGGAGACCGTGTCACTGTCCTAAACGACTTCTAAATCCGATACGGAGGGAGTATTATACATCACAATATTAATATATTTTTTTATAAATTTGATCAATCAATCTCTAATCTCTAAAAAATTTAACTCGTCAGAAAAAACGAAACGTGCATTTATTGGAGGGTGGAAGAATACAAATCACGATGACTGCACGGAGACGAGTAGACGACGACCAGCCCAAGGGATATTTAAAGATTTGCCCTCCTTCTGGTGGGCACCTCTTCAGTTGCCCCTCTTAGAATGGCAATTAAAGATTTGCCCTATGAATCGCTCTAGTGCTACATATTTACCTGTTTTGGCATCGTGCCTGTCCATGTCAGCCTGTCACGGAGGATCAGCCACGGGAAAAGACATCCCTGCCCCTACCCTTCTCTGTTATCCCATTCCCACTCTCATGCGTCAGCTGCGGCGACTGAGTCGGCAACCACGGTGGTCGGATGCACTGCAGTTTGGTACTGCAACCATTTCACACTAAAAATGGACATGAATATGCTTGAAACATGCACCATCTAATAACAGCTATAAATAGTCATGGCAGCAACATCAACGCTCCCGCAGCAAATGTATATATGAATATAAAATATGCTCCCGCAGCAAATGTATATACGAATATAAAACATGCACAGCAGCTTAAGGCACACCATTAGATAAATAGACCACTTTTGTCTAAGTTTGTCCATTAATCAGGTTTTGGGCGTCACATAGCAAAGGCACGAGCCATTTTACAATTCCGGCCAAATAGAAATACTTAAGGGACCAGGTTCTGACCACCATACATATAGCACTAATGCCATTTAACAGGTTCTGACCGACAAAGTACGCTAGGAATCCAGAAAAAAAAAACACAAAAGCCATTGTTTTTCATCTCCACAACCTTCATTTGCTCATTTTTTTCTTGATCTTGGAGGCCAGTTGCTTCCTCCTAGGAGTCATCTTCTTGGGCACAACCTCCACAACTTGAAGCTCTCCTTCTGAAACAGATTCAGCTGCACCCAACAACAATCTCCTGGACAGAGCATATTTTTGAAAGTAAGGGGCAAGCAGTGCACAAGTTGTTTAAAAAAATCCTATTGATTATACCTCCTAGTGCTTGGACCTGATGGGGTTGATGGAGCTTCTAAATGAAACTCAGCAGGGAGCTCTCTATTGGCTGTCCTTGCTGCTACTTCAGCAGCCTCCATAGCTTCTGAAGCTCTGAGTTGAGCTTCTTCTGCCTGCAGCCTTGCCCTCACTGCAGCTTCTCTTGCTAATGCTAGCCTTGTCCTTGGAGTAGCTTGTTCAGGAGCAGGGATGTCCCCTATCTTGCTCTTCTTCCTCCCAGGCTTCACACTTGTCTTCTTAGTTCTCTTCCTGCAAGGAAAAAAATAAATTGTTAGCACATTGCAGCAACACCAATCATAAATAAAAAAATGTGTTCAGTCCTACCTTTTCTTAGTTCCTGTCAGGCTACACCTCCAGCTACCTTGCCTGTGCCCAGGTTCACCACATCCTTTGCATATGGATTGTCTGGTTGCCTTCCCACTTCTCTCAGCTGCTGGTTTTTTCCTGATTTTCACTTGCCTGCCTGGCCCTCTCTTTTTCCCAATTGGAGGATGCAGATGAAATCCCTTATCCACTTCAGGCCACTGACTTTTGTCTGTAATATTTGCTACTATTCCATCATATGCAGCTTGGAACCTCTCAACAGAGTAGTAGCTATCCACATAGCTGCCCATGTTTGGCTGCCTTGTGGTGGTGATGACTGCTAGTGCATGTGGACAGGGTTTCCCAGTAACTTGCCACTCTCTACAAGTGCATGCCCTCTGAGTTAAATAAACAACATGCCTCCTGACCTCTTCATCCTTATACATCTCAGTCACTTCAGTTTGCTCAGGATGGCCTTTGGTGACCTTCAGGTGCTGTAGCCCCTTGGAAGTTGCATTAAGTTGGTGAATTATAGCAGGCAGTATGCCATGTGATAAGGCCCTAGAGATCCTCCTCCTCTTAGCAAACAGTACCACTAACTTCTCCCTTATAGCATCTACCAAGCAATGAGGTGGCAAATCCTTCAAGTCCTTCACCCAAGCATTCCAACTCTCAGCAAGGTTGTTGTTAATGTAATCACATTTGATGTCTGCACTGAATTTACTTCTTGCCCACAACAAACTGTGATGGTCATTTAGCCATTTTGTTACTCCTGGGCTTGCTGCCACAACCTTGTCAAAAAAGTACTTGAACCTATGTGGAGAGTAGGCTCTTGCTGCAGGCCACATATTTTTGCCATAAACTTCACCAGTGTAGTACTTCTTCATGTTCTCCATCAGATGTCTGAAGCACTCTCTCTGCTCTGCCCATGGAAACACTTGCTTGACTGCAGCTTCAAGCCCCTTGCATGCATCAGTGCAAACAGCCAACCTAGGCAGGGGCCCTATTGCTTTACCTAGTTGTTCCATGAACCATGTCCAATTTTCTTTGGTTTCAGTGTCAAACAAACCAAATGCTAGTGGAAACATCCAATTGTGCTCATCTAATGCTAAAGCTGCAGGCATTTGTCCATTCCACTCTCCATTTAAATGTGTGGAATCTATACTAATGTAAGGCCTGCAGCCATATACAAATCCATCTATGCAAGCCTTGAAGACACAAAAAAATCTAGTGAAATGCACTTTCCCATCAACTGTGACCGTGTCTATCTCTACAACACTGCCAGGTGACCTCAACTCTACCTCGGCTTTGAATCTGTACAACCAATCATAAGAATCAGACCACTTACCAAATAGTTTGTCTACTGCCCTCTGTCTCCCATACCACACAGTTTGGTAGTTGATATCAACGCCGTACTTGTCATCAAGAAACTCCTTAACTGCAGTAGCCCCCATACTAGGTTTTTTCTTCAATAGAGGTATAGCCATCTGTGCAACCCAACCCAAAGAAGTCATCTTGGTTTCAACCCTATTAATTGATGGACACTTGTGGTCATCACTATTGATCTGAATCTGCACAAGCACAACAAAACATATAGTGTTAGAAACCAACTCAAAGAGACATCCTAAATTAGTTCAAAAATGCAATGCTACAAATCAAAACAAATAGTTCAAAAATATACCCTGACACTCTTATCACGTTGAGTCTTAGCTCTAATAACCCAAGGACAGCCAGCTGCCTTGCAATATCCAGTGAACCTGCCTTTGTCAGACTTCTTAGTCCCAAACTCAAAATCTTTCACAATGGCATGCTGCCTAAGTGCCATCCTAAAATCATCCATACAGGGATAGTGTGTGCCAACTGACATATCAGGAAAGTCCATATCCCAGTCAGCCATAGGCTCAGTAGGCGCTGTGTCATCAACAGGAATTGCGGCATCTTCCATCTCCCTTTCAAGTTCCTTAGAGATGGTAGGGATGGGAATTTCCTCTGTAGCAGCTTTCTCAGCCCTCTCATGAGCTTCTATTGCCTCATAAACAACATCCTCATCAGCTATTGCATTTGCCTCACCATCCTTAGCTTCATCTTGTATGATAGTTAGTGTAGCCCAGTCTACTGGAATTGCCTCATTAGCATCCTGTACTGGAGAGGTACAAGTATCAGCAATGCCTTCTGAATTAGGTCCAACATAAGCATCAACATTGGTGACACCAGACCTAGGAGGAATGCCACTATCATTTGTCTCATATCCATCCTTTGCAGTAACCTCAACAGCAATGTATGCCACCCTTTCCTTCCATTTCTCCTCTATCATTTTCTGCCAGTGCTCATCCCTTCTAATTTTCCATTCAGAGCCAAATAGTATCACTGTCCAAAACCCATATTGACAATGTCTGGCTAGGTCCCCAAATAATCTTTGTAGCCATATCCTCGTGAAACAGAGCTAGACTGTACCCAACACTCCTATCCAGCCATAACTCATGTTCTTGGTCAGACATTTCAACAAGCCCATCATCCCCAAACACAGCAGTGTACTTAGCAACTTTAAGAACTAGCCTAAATGTATTGCTAGGTTTGATCCTAGCATGAATGTAAACATAAAAGGTTGCATTGTTAGCCAAGTACCTCATATACCCAGCCCGGCCGTCTTGTTACGAGAGACTCACCAAGGGGGGCAGCCGTCAGGTTCCATGGTTACAGCTCAGGATTGAGCACCTACTATATCACCTGCCTACGAAAAACATCAACACACAAGCATGTTGAGGCCACAAACCAAGATTGCAGTTAAAATCAATATGATTGAAAGGAAATAGATGGCCTGCAATGTGCATGGAAATTGAAAGAATTTAAATTTAAATGGTCCAAAATAAAAACAAACGTTGCTGCTGCTGCCCAATAATAGCCATGGCAATAGATGGCCGTGCTAGCTGCAACGCCGTGCTAACTGCAACCAGATGGCTGCCGCCTAATAATAGCCATACGCTTATCTTATTCCAAGATGATCTAACATTGCAGGTGGATTCAGCATGCATTTAAATTCATTAAATCAATAAATAAGCGAAAGCACAGCACTCAGGAAGTAAATGCATTCCACAAAAACAGGTCCATCATTTATACAGGAACAAACTTATCACGTGTGGTGGAAAGCTGGGAACAAATTGGCATGTTCTTATAAGGCTATGACAACGTAGCATCATAAGGCAAACAGGTCCATCATGCAATGCCCAGTCCCGACAAAGCAAGTCGGATCGCAACAAGCTGGATTTAGATTATCAAATGAAATTGACTCTCGTGCTCGCGTCTCGTGCTTGCGTCGGAGCCTGCGGCGACGGAGCTGCGTGTCGCGCTCGCGTCTCGTGCTTGCGTCGGAGCCTGCGGCGACGGAGCTGCGCGTCGCGCTCGCGCCGGATCTCACAGCGGCGGAGCTGCGTCTCGTGCTCGCGGCGGCCTCGCGGCTCGCGGAGCCCGCGGCGGCAGAGCAGGCACCCGCGACGGCGGAGCCGTGGCCGGCGGAGTGAAGAAAAGGTAGCGAGTATACATACACGGCGGGATCCCCGCACAAAACATCAAGTATGCATACATGCACGACAACGGGATCCCACAACAACATGCATTGGAAGCTGGCTAATAGCCATGGCAGCACCCTAACCCTACCTCGGGAAAATTAGGGAGCCGGCGAGGGGCGGGGGTGGGGAAAGGGCAAGACTAACCTGCCTTGCGTTCGGGGATGCGGAGGTGCAGATCTGTGGGAATCCGGCCACCGTCGTCGCCGTCGTGGTTGGGTCCCCGCCGTATCTGTCGCCGCCACGGAGGGAAGAGCGAGTCGGGGAAGGAGAGTCAGGGGTGGAGACGCCGAGTCGGGGAAGGACGGGTCCGGCCGCGAGCAATACAGAATGAGGGCAGGGGCAGGGATGTCTTTTCCCGTGGCTGATCCTCCATGGCAGGCTGACGTGGACAACCACGACGCCAAAACGGGTAAATATGTAGCACTAGAGCGATTCATGAGGCAAATCTTTAATTGACATTCTAAGAGGGGCAACTAAGAGAGGTGGCAACCAGAAGGAGGGCAAATCTTTAAATATCCCCCAGCCCAACCGCGTCTGCTGCCCGTCCACTCCCTCCACTCCACCACCACCCATTCGGTTGGGCTCCATGTCCATGGGTATAGTGATGGGCCCCCAGCGCTGGTGGGTGGTAGGCTCGGCTCGGGATTCCCTTCCGCCGCCCTACGCGCCCAACACGTCCCCGTCCAGAACTCCAGATTCATCCATCCCCTCTTCGCCTTCGTCTCCGTCCGCTCCGCCGCCCCTTTTCCCCTTCTCGTCGTCGCAACCGCCGCCCATCCGGGGCTTGGATTGGCCTTCCCCCGCTGCTGCTGGTTGGTAAGGATCCCCGTCCTCTCTTCGCTCCGATGGATTTGCTCGTTCCGTTTGTCTCTGGTAGAATCCGTTCGCCGCTGCGAGCCCTCGAATCCGTTTGTCTCCGGAGCAGCGGCGGAGCGCTAATACTTGCAATTTTCCGATGGTTTGTCATGTTCCCAGGTGGATGTGCCCTTGACTGCCCAGCGCCCGCCCGCACGCACGTCTTCCCGCAGCAGCAATGGACGACGGGGACCTGGATTTCTCCAACCCGGACACGTACCTGTGCCCGGCGCTCGGCACCGACCCGCCCAGCAGCTGCTCCATGGACAGCTACTTCGACGAGATCCTCAAGGACACGGAGCACCACGCCTGCACGCACACCCACACCTGCAACCCGCCGGTGCACGACCTCTCGCACACCCACACCTGCGTCCACGTCCACACCAAGATCGTCGCCGCCTCGCCCGGCGACGGCGCCGAGACCGCCGAGTCGCCGTCCGAGAACAACACCGCCACCGGCAACAGCAACGCCGCCTCCAAGAAGCGCCCCTCGGGGAACCGCGCCGCCGTCAGGAAGTACCGGGAGAAGAAGAAGGCGCACACCGCGTCGCTGGAGGAGGAGGTGGTCCACCTCCGGGCGCTCAACCAGCAGCTCATGAAGAAGCTCCAGAGCCACGCCGCGCTCGAGGCGGAGGTGGCCAGGCTCCGCTGCCTGCTCGTCGACATCAGGGGCAGGATCGAGGGGGAGATTGGCGCGTTTCCCTATCAGAGGCCGCCGGCGGCGGTCAAGAACGTCGAACTCATGTCTAGTGTTGACCAGGGAAGCTTCCTTGGTGGTGCTGCGGCCCAGGTTACCAACGCCTGCGATTTCAGATGCAACGATCAGATGTATTGCAACCCTGGGATGCAGGGCGCTATCAGTGGTCAGGTGTTGGGACAAGGCGCCTGTGATGTCGCGAGTATCCAATGCATGGGAAGCAACAAGTCTGGATCCACTAAGCTACCTGTCTGCGGGGGAATGGATACGGTACCTGCTGTCTGCTTGCCAAATGTTGAAAAGGAGTGATGGTATGTAACTTGCCTTTCCTTGGTGTACTTTTAAAAACTCCTGTCTATCTGCTAGATAGATTAATTTCAATTATCATTATGTTAGCAATCCGTAAATGCATCTAAACTCATTATTGTATTTTTTTCCACGACGGTTGAAAGCGAATTTCATTACGGCATTACGCACGTAACTCGTGATTGTATTGCTTAGTAGCCTTTTGTTATCTATAGTCTTAGCTGAAAAAGAGTATAACTCGACTCTTGCCACTGAGCCATTGTTTTGTGGTTTCATTGATTTGCTGAAGTCTGGCTGAATGCAATTTTGAGCGAATTGACATCCTATTGTGAATGAAGATCAGATTTTCTTTTGTTCCATCTTGTCAATCCAGAGCTAGAGTTGTAATGGTCTTTCAGCTGGATGTCTTGTACCTCTTTGAAGGCGGGTGGTTGGGTTCAGAGTGGGTATTGTGATATTGGTCTCTGTCTTCTTTTGGTTATAAGAAATAGCAGATTGCCTCTGTCAAAATGGCGATGGGCAGTACAATACTTTCTATGGTTTTGCATGGAATATCTATCATAAATAGGGTATTAGAACCATCACATGTTTTTGTTTTATGTTAGTTTTCAATAGTTTGTTGTGGTGAATTGAGAGATAATGAACAACATTGAACAATCAAGGGATTCCATCAATATCTGACTATCTGTACTTGCTGGGGCTTATAGATTCAGCATTTGTGGGTTGCTCATTTTGTCATATTTCATCTTGCTAGTTATGCTTCTTGCTAAAATTCTAATAGCCTTTTCCTAGGCATCCCAGCTGCTAGCTACCCGCGAGCCATGATATGCTTGAATCATGTTGCCAGCAAAGGAAATCAGGACACTACATTTTGCACACTAAAAGAAATAGCTGGGGCCTCTATGCAGGGATCCTGATTCAAGGTCTCATGGTACCGCATAACAGTTATGCATGCATTAACACCTCCAATTTTTTTCTAATCATGACCAAAGATGAGATTCCTGGCAATTCCAATTTTGTCAAATCCATAGCTAGAGTTTTATTTTTCAACTGGATGCTTTCTACCTTTTCAGACCTCCTAAGTCATCTGTGGCTGGTTGAAAAAATAATTTTACCCATTTTATCATTATCTTTTTTACACATTTCATTAGTTTCAAGCATCAAAACTATTTAAAACATGGAAACGACTTAACCTGGGTTTCAGCCTGTTAGTATTCAAGGCTCAAGCCATGGTACATCTGTTTTAACCTAACAGAGTAGCTCTTATTTTCGACGTAGTCCCATATGTAGCCGCTGCCTGTAGCTGAGCAAAAGCAGGAGGGAACATTTGTCATTTTTCGTACCTGCTGCCAACGTCTGCAGTGCGCCACGCCCACACCCAAAGTTTCGCTAGGCGACAGGCGGAATCTAGGCGCTGACCCCTAGCCTAGGGAGTAATCGGGATTAATCGCGCCTAGGCGTTCCTAGGCGTTTTTCTAGGCGTTTTGTGTATATACTAATATACATGTATTATCTTCTAAAGAAAAAAATAAACAACTGAATAGTGGGTCTAGATAGATAGAAAGGCTAACCTAGATAGATAAAAGGCCCAAGAGGCAAAGGCCCAGCCCCGCAGTCCGCACTCGCCCGTCCTCATCGCGCCGCCTTCTCCCGCATCAGCCGCCGTCGCCTTCTCCCGCATCCGCCGCCGCCGCCGTCGGTTCCTCTCCCTCTCTGGCATCTCTCTCTCCTCTGCGTGCCCGCCGCCGCCCGCGCACGCCCGCGCTCGCCGCCGTCCGCGCGCGCGGACGCTCCTCCACCCCCACCGGCGCAGCCGCTGGTCCTCTCCCTCTTCGGCATCTCTGTCTCCTCTTCGCGCCCGCCGCCGTCCGCGCACGTCCGAAGCTCCTCCGCCACCAGCAACCTCCGCCGGACGCTCCTCCACCCCCACCGGCGCCGCCGCCGAGCTGCCGCCGCCTGGGGGTCTGCCTACCCCCATAGGCGAGGCGGGCACCCTCCAACTCGCGATTAATCGCGCCTAGGCGAGCGCCTAGCGGAACTATGCCCACACCACCGCGGCCACCTCCCTCCACGATATGTTCCATGCTTTGAAAGATATTATATGGCTTAAGTTTATGGGTTAGATTTACAGTCAGGGAGAGCCAACGGACTTGTCTTAGTCGTGATATAGTGGGTACTCAGGTGACTAGATTCGACTTTACGACTTAAAAACTGCTTAGTTCTATAGGAGTGTGATACTTTTTAAGATTGTGCTTGGCCAACTTATCAAACACTGGGCTTCTGAATATAGGTTTCCATATTTTTTATTCTCGGTGCTACTTTTAATTATTTCATGTTTGGTCAATTGAGCAATCCTTAAGTACACTGGATTTTTTCCTTGACAATCCAGCTTTGACCTGTGACCGAGCCATTTTATTGGTGAATTATGTTACCAGAAAATAGTAAATTAGGACACTACATTGTGCATGTTTCAAGAAAAAAAGAGAGACAATGTTGTGCACTTCAGAAAATAATAATTAGGACATTATGCCATGGTACCATATAGCAGTACTATAGACATCAATAACCTCCAAATTTTGATACTTCTGAAGAGTATTTTGTTTCACAGTATATTAGTATAAGTAGCTATTGGAGTTTGTAATACTTGGGTTGGTGGCTGGCCTTTTTTTGGGGAAAAATTGTGATATCTCCCTGTAAACTGTGTGTTCTCAGTTTTGAAGACAGTTCTTTAGGTTCTACCATTTGTGTATCTTGCTGTGCACCAGTTTTCCTGCTTTATTTTGTTTATTAAGCTGTTTTTGTTATGAATTTTAATACAATTTTTTTTTGTGGTACGTCCATTTGATTTATCAATTACTGTACTGTAGTAAAATTGTTGGTTGAATTTGTTACTGAATCTAGCTATTGCTCATACCTTACAATGGAATTTATTCAAGAAAAAAAAACAGAAGATGATGTCTTATTCTTCAAATAGTTCTAAGTCATATCCATCTGGGTAGGTTTGTATATTTACCTTAGCATTCGATAGTCAATAGCCCCCCCCTCATAATTTACAGCAAATAAATGCGAGGAACTTTTCATGTTCTAAACTCACAAGTAACACCTGTTCTATTGCTCTTTTTTCAGGGCTCCCGACAGTGTTTATGGTCTCTCCTTTTCAGAGACTGCTGGGGCTTCCCGTTCTGCCTCAAAAGAACGCTGTATAAACTGCTAGCTCTTCTATGTAGGACCGCACTGGTTCAAACTGCTATGTGTGTGAGTTCGTCGCCCATGATGCTTCTATGGTGCCTGAGGCGATTCAAGTTTGTTAGCTCTAGAGCTGACAGGTCATCCTCGTTTATTTTCTTTAGTTCCCAGATGCTCTCTGATCAAGTGCAGAACTGGACCGGGTCTGAAGGAGTCGAACATGAACTGGTTAAAATTTGGCATATGTGGTTTAAGACAGCTCAAATTTTTGTAGAGATATCAAGTTTAATGTGAACCCTGTTGCCTATGTAGATGCATCGGTCACGAAATCCCTTGTGTGGGTGCCATGTCTCTCTGCTGCTATGTGTGTGATCTGAGGGAACCTGGATTCATTTATTGTTTGAATGTTTTACTATTTCATTCGCAAGTAAATAATTTGTTGCAATGATTGGAATTTGCATGGGAAGTTTAATAACTCTAGCCCTGACAATTCTGATGTATCAGCAATTCTATCTCTTACCCTGTGATGCTGTTACCGACAAGTCACTACAGTTATGGAGCAGTGGTGCAGGGCGTTAACAATTTTGTTTGGGGGTGTCTGAAAACTTCTGCTCTGATTCTGAATGTTCATATTTGATATTTCTGGGTTGAATGGTTTCAGCCTAAGCACAATAACGTGTACACATCCAGCATGTTCATCGAGGACTTTTTTTTTTTGCTGACATGTGAAAGTTCAGATAGAGGAGATAAGTTAGAGTGTTGTACAGGTAGCAAGTAGCAAGCACACATCCATGAATCAGACGGATGTGGCAGCAACAGATCATCAAGAGTACTCATTGCTGATCACTATATGATGCAGACAAAAAAAAAAGAACCTGCGTCATGGGGCGGGTGTCCATTAGGAGACGGAGCAGCAGCAGCCGATATAATCACCTCCGTGAAGCACCTGCAGCAGCGCGGCAAGTCTCCCCATAAGAAATAGTCTATCTTCAGCGTCAGGTATCACAGATGTTTTAATGCGTCTGGTAACAGCAGCAGTTGCTTCCTCCAATAAACCCACAATCCTCCAGAGATCTTCTTTAGGTGCTGAATGATTGGCATTAACCCGTGCATATTCGTTGAGCTGTATAAACACCTGCTGCAGCGCGACAACTCTCTCAACAAGAGAGAGTCTATCTTGAGCATCAGGTAGCACGGATGGGGTAATGTGATCGGTAATAGCAGCAGCTTCTTTCTTCAACCTGCCCACCATCATCAAGAGAGGAGATTTTGTGTCTTTATCTGACAGCATCGGTGCTGGTGAGGCCGGCAGCTGAGGCTCCATTTGTATTGCGGGTGTACCGAAGGAAGGAGAGTTATAAGCTCTTGATCTTTTGTTTTTTCCAGCTGCTAAAATTGACACGGTCCTTCCAAGAATTACCCGGCCCATTCGAGAATCGATTCCGATCCGATTACCGTTCCGATTCCTCCTTGGTGGGCATCCGGACAGTATATACGCACGGGTTCTTCTTCCTCTGGAAACCGAACACGGGCTCTCTCTCTCTCAGGAAACCGACAGCCGCCGCGTCCTCAGGAGCGCTACGATTCTGAAGGTGGCGACTGCATCAGCGGTGGGTACTGGGCATGCTGAAGAGGAAGAAGCTGGCTCCCGCGTCGGAGGGGGCTGAGATCCCCGAGGGAACAGGGAAGAAGACGGAGGCGATCTTGTAAGAGACGAGCGAGATCCTCAAGCTGAGGCCATGTTTAGTTTTCACCTTAAAAATGTTTCGCTCGGTCACGTCGAATGTTTGTCATGTGTATGGAATATTAAATGTAGATAAAAAAAAACTAATTGTACAGTTTGCATAGAAACCGCGACGCTAGGACAACGATTCGTCTAGAATCTAACCAGACACTGACAAGGACAATGACTAGTCTAGAATCTAGAAGAGGACAGAAAGATATAAGTAGTATAGTATCCACCAAAAAAATTCCCAAGCATCAAGCTGCAGAGTTGACCCCATAATGACATTGTACTCAGCAAGTGTCTTCCCATCGTCAACAAACTCATTGCCGTCAAAGGTGAGACTCTGGTGATCACCGATCATTTCCTTGACATCGCCAATGGTGTTCGACGGGTCGACCTCTAAAGTGATCGTCTGGCCAGCGAACATCTTCACGAAAACTTGCAGCGTGGATTCGTTCCGGATACCGTAATCTGCGAGCGTCTGCCCATCCACAAGCTGCTGACCGTTAAAGAGGAGCCTCTGCTGGTCCTGAACCTTCGCCTTCACATCGCCAATCTTGTCAGTAACCCGCACCTTGAACCTGATGATGGACTCGCTGCCGCTAGAGCGCTGCTAGCGAGTGTCTTCACGGCAATCCGCATGCTGCTGCCGTCAAAGATGATCCTCTGCTGGTCCCGTATGCCGTATCTTCGCCTTGACATCACCGACTTTGTCCGAGGGCTCTACCTCAAGGGTAATGAATGGTGTTGCCACTGCGCATCTTCACGAAAATCTGCATTATGCTGAAGTCGATGTACAGGGTAGACTCCTTTGGGGTCTCATGATAGTAGTATCCAAAGGTACGATCGTCGTTAAGCTTCTTGTTGCCGTCCGCCAAGAAGAGGTTCTGGTGCCGGCCAATCTTTTTCCTGACGTCAGAGATGGTGTCTGATGGATCCACTTGGAGCGCGATGGTCTTGCTCATGAGTGTCCGTGTCTGTACGTAGATATACCTACTAGGGGCTGTGCACGTAGAACAGCGAGGACTACGCCAGTGAAGGTTTAAGGTGCAAGACTCCACGAGGTTGTACTCGGAGAGTTTGTGCCCATCCTGAAGCAGCATCCAGCGACTGCCAGGGAAGTAAAGGCGCTGCTGCTCAAAAGGAATGAAAAACAAAGGCTGCGTTTAGCTGGGGAAAGAAAAATTTGTAGGTGCCACATCGGATGTTTCGTGGGATGTCGGAAGGGGTTTTTAGATACGAATAAAAAAACTAATTACATAGCTCGCTTGAAAACTGCGAGACGAATTTATTAAGTCTAATTAAACTGTAATTAGCACATGTAGGTTAATGTAGCACTTAAGGCTATTCATGGAGTAACTAGGCTTAAAAGATTCGTCTCACGATTTCCCATAAAACCGTGCAATTAGTTTTTTCTCGTCTACATTTAGTACTCCATACATGTGTCCAAACGCTCAATGTTATTGTAGAACCCAAAAACTTTTATGAACTAAACAAAGCCAAAGTCCTCAACCTTGGCCTTGAGGCTGTCAACCGTGTGTCAGAAGAGGGCTCCACTTGGATGGCAACTGGTTTTCCAGAGGGGTCCTCACGAAGATTTGCATCTTCTAAACACAACATCGCCTTGTTTATATGCAAAAGTTTTGGAATTTAGCTACTGTAGTATTTTCGTTTATATTTGGCAATTAGTGTTCAATCATAGACTAATTTGGCTCAAAAGATTCGTCTAGTGATTTACAATCAAACTATATAATTAGTTATTTTTTATCTATATTTAATGCTTTATACATGTGTTTAAAGATTCAATATGATGGGACGAAAAATAAAAATTTAGAATTTTAAAGGCATCTAAACCAGGCCTGGTGGCTTCGATCGGCGTGAGCTTGGGGCATACGGGGCTCCAAGGATCAGAGTGCAGAATGCGGAGACTGGGTTAAAATTAAAGATCACCTCGTCGTCGTCTTCTCGGTGGTGGCGGCGCTACCACGGTGGCGTCGTGTCCTGGGAGCTAGGTCGTCACGAACATCGAGAAAATTTTCATAATATACTAGGTAGCGTGTCCGTGCGTTGCTACGGAATAACTAATATTTTATACTAAAAACACGTGGATCACACGATAAGATAACAATACTATAAAAACTAAAAACCAATGTTAAAATGCTATTATCTCAAAAAAGCAAAATTTGTGAAATAAAAAACAGTCACGAAGAATGCGGTGTCGCAGGTTCACAGACACTATTTTATAGATCTTTCCGTGATCCGGCTAAGATAATGTTTAATGTTAGCTGGAAGAAATATCTGATATCCATTTCTCTCATGCGCCAATAAATCCACAAATAAGTTGCAAAACGAAATATTATGAACAAAACACTAAAAGTGTCTATATGCCATCACATAAGTGTGTATACAACATCTCCATGTAGAATCTGATGAGCAAATTAAAAATACCTAGGAACAACAACAAATATGACGTTAGTGAGATATTATCTGTGCAATATAAATTGAATGAAAAAAGCATTTATGCATTAGTAATGTAATGTTACCTCGACTATGGCGTTAAAACCTCCTTAAATACAATATTTTTCGTGAAAGTTCCATCTACTGCTGGGGTATTCTTATCCTTATCTTTTTTATTCGACGCATTCTTAGTTTTCTTTTCCTCAACATTCTTTCTAGCATTTTTCTTCTTTTTTTGGCCTCCTCCTGTGATTCCGCATCAGGCGGGAGGGCAAGGATCTTAATATTCGTTCGTGATGTGACTCTAGACATCTGTAAGGTCCAAATAGGCTAGAGGGGGGGGTGAATAGCCTAATAAAAACTTCTACACAAATTACTTAACCACAAGTTAGTGCGAAAGGTGGCGAAGCACAAAGCACTAGCTCTAACTAATTAAGCAAGCCACCTACACAATTCTAGTACAAGGCTATCCACTAAACACAACAACAACAAGCTAGAAACGAGAAGTAAAACGAGAGAAGAGCTTCGAGTGATTATACCGCCGAGTAGAGATGAGAAGTACCAATCAAACAATCACACAAGAGAAATCCTCGGGAAGAGAATGACACAAGAATTTATCCCGAGGTTCACTTGCTTCCCGGCAAGCTACTCCTCGTTGTGGCGATGCACCCACTTGTCGGTTCGCGAGCTAATCAACTATCAAGAGTTGAGCCCTCGGCGGGCGCCGCACAACCGCACACAAGATGGGGATCCTCCAAGCCACGAGCTTCACTAGAGTATCCAATTCGCGAACTCCCGCGGGGAAGGATCAAGAACCCCTTACAACACTTGGTGAAGGCTCCAACAATCTCCAATTGCGAGCTCAATCACCTCCGCTGCTCCAAGCCGTCTACCGTGTCGGGAAACACGGAAGAGTAACAAGAAATCCGCAGCAACTCGAAGATCAAGTGCCTCTAGAATGCAACTCTCAAGCAATGCACTTGAATCTCACTCAATCTCACTCAAGATGTGCAATCAAGCAAGGAGATGAGTGGAGGGGTTGTTCTCTAGCTCAAAGTATGTCTCTAGGTCTCAAAATGTGCAAGAGATGCCCTCAAAACCCGTCCACCATCTATTTATAACGAAGGGGTACGCAACTAGCCGTTAGAAGCGACGCAGTTGAAATCGCGAGCACCGGACGCGTCCGGTCACTACGCGACAGACATGAACAGTGCTCGTCCAACTAGCCGTTACCGTTGACCGGACGCGCTCGACCGAGCCACCGGACGCGCCGGTCCCGTGACCCACCGGACGCGCCGGTCAGCACCGAGCCGCGCACCGCGAAACAACCACCGGACGCGCCGAAGGACCCACCGGACGCCACAGTGCCCGCGTCCGGTGGGAGTCCAGTAAGCTCCCGACGCGACCGGACGCGTCCGGTGGTACGTGACCGGACGCGCCCCGCGTCCGGTGCACGAACCCTAGCAGCACCCGCGCCGCGATGAACTGACCGGACGCGCCCCGCGTCCGGTGCAGCGTCCGGTGCTGCGTCCGGTGCACGCAGTGACCTCCGTTCGCCTCCGTTTCTTTTCCAACTTTCGGCGCAATAGAAAATAGGCGTTTCACTTCTCCAAAAAGCGCCGAATCCCGCCTCGCAAGCTCGGCGGGAGGGAGAGAGGAACCCAAACCCCTCTCTACCGCTCCAACTCCACCGCCTTCGCAAATGTGCTAACACCACCGAGTGTACACCACCATGTGCATGTGTGTTAGCATTTCACAAACATTTTTCCAAGGCGTTATGTTAGCTCTTTACTAGAACCTAAATGCATATGCTCAAGACATTGATCTAGTGGCACTTGATTCCCGAGCTAACCGTGATTGCCCCTCTTGATAGTCGGCTATGTATCCTAAACCCGGTCAATCACTTCTCTACTCATCTTAGACCGGCAAAAGGAAAACCCTATGGTTATACCTTTGCCTTGCGCTCTTAGATCCTTCTCCTTCACTTGATCATCATGTCCATTGTTTCATGTGCATCTCCACCATGATCTTGCTCATCATTTCATACACCAAATCATGTGGTCTTGTGGCCATCTCTCCATGCCATTTCCACCTCCATCACATGTTGCTTATGCCTAGCTTAATCACACTTGATACAATAGCATTAGCAACTTGGTGTCATTAATTACCAAAACCAAACTTGGGCTTTCAATCTCCCCCTTTTTGGTAATTGATGACAACCATCACAAAGATATGAAATGAAATCAATTTTCAATTTTGATAGTATTAGCTCCCCCTACATATGTGCTTTCATGAGTTTGGTTCAATTTTGCACATATGTATGGATTTGAATTTTGGGAGAGTTACTACTATCAAATTGATGCTAAGGTATATAGAATGGACCTTTGAAGCGTGATACCAATCGGAGTTGCCTTTATATACCATCCTTAGCATCGATGTAGCTAGACACCACTTGTAATTCATCACTTGTAAAGATCACAAACACTAAAGTACCCCGTGAGATCAACATTATAAGCAAAGGTGTCTAGATACCACTTAAAAAGCTACTCTCAACAATTCATCATTCAAGTTCTATTTCTAGCAATCACCACACAAGCATGATTATGAATTTAAGCTTTGCAATGCAACAATTCATCATGTTAATGCACATACAAATGCAACAAATAATTCATGAGCTTGCTCCCCCTACTTGTGTGCTCAATTTTAATTGATCCCTTTCCAAAGTTTTATCTTATGCTTTCTCTCCCCCTTATTAACTTTTTCTCTTTGTGACTTTTCTCTCCCCTTACTATTTCTTTCTCCCCCTTTGTGACTTTTCTATCTTTGTGACTTTTCTCTCCCCCTTTGTCAACAATCACCAAAAAGGTGCCAATTTTAGTGAGAGTTAAGTCAATCAATATGAGGGAGTCCAAATTATGGTTCAATCTAGATCACTTGCCTAGAATATGTAATTCGGTTTGATCCAAGGACAAGCTTCTTCACACCTCATAAAGTATAAGGGTTATCTTGACCATGTTGAATTACACATCATGAGCTCATTTTCTAGATCCAACACTAGGTTTGCAAGCCCACAAACATGTCATATGCTACCACTAGATCAATCAAAACATAGAAGCAATAGTGGTACCATATATACATTTAACTCATTTGATTTTCATGAATGAGCCTATTTGTCATGCAAATATGTCTATATGTTCTAAACATGTCCTTAGCAAAGTATGGATGATATGTCAAACAACTTTACCTTGCTATGTCGGAGGAGAGGCATGTCATTTTAAGAATGTGGGGGTGCTCTCATTTCAAGTTGGAGAAGTCAAGTATGTTCAATTCATTCTTCAACTTGTAAAATCTCTTCTCATCAAGTGGCTTTGTGAAGATGTCGGCTAGTTGATCTTCGGTGCCAATGCTTTCAATGCTAATATCACCCTTTTGTTGATGGTCTCTTATGAAGTGGTGCCTTATGTCAATGTGCTTAGTTCTTGAATGTTGAACCGGATTTTGAGTCATCTTGATAGCACTTTCATTATCACAAAACAAAGGCACATTCTTGAATTTGATTCCAAAGTCATTCAAAGTGGCCTTCATCCAAAGCAATTGTGCACAACAACTACCGGCACTAATGTATTCGGCCTCGGCGGTAGATAGTGCAACACTATTTTGTTTCTTTGATGACCATGAAACAAGAGACCTTCCAAGCAATTGACAAGTGCCACTTGTGCTCATTCTATCAATCTTGCATCCACCATAGTCGGAGTCCGAATATCCAATCAACTCAAAATTAGACCCCTTTGGAAACCATAATCCAACATCATGAGTGCCCTTAAGATATCTCAATATCCTCTTGGTTGCTTTCAAGTGACTTTCTCTAGGTGAAGCTTGATATCTTGCACACTTGCACACACTAAACATCACATCCGGCCTAGAAGCGGTGACATATAGCAAACTTCCAATCATAGACCGATATTGCTTTTGATCTACCATGTTACCAATTGCATCAATACCCAATTGATCATTTGTGCCCATTGGTGTACTCATTGGCTTAGCATCTTGCAATCCAAACTTCTTGATCATGTCCTTGATGTACTTCCCTTGACTTACAAAAGTGCCATTCTTCATTTGCTTGATTTGAAGTCCAAGAAAGTAACTAAGCTCTCCAATCATAGACATCTCAAACTCTTTTGCCATCATATTTCCAAATTCTTCACAAAAGTCTTGGTTAGTTGATCCAAAGATAATGTCATCCACATAGATTTGCAACACAAACAAGTCATTTCCAAGCTTCTTGGTGAAGAGAGTGGTGTCAACCTTTCCCATCTTGAACCCTTTAGAGAGAAGAAAGTCCCTCAACCTCTCATACCATGCTCTAGGTGCTTGCTTCAAACCATACAATGCCTTCTTGAGCTTGTAAACATGGTTGGGCTTCTTGTCATCTTCAAAACCGGGAGGTTGCTCAACATAAACTTCTTCATTAATGTAGCCATTGAGAAATGCACTCTTGACATCCATTTGATAGAGCTTGATGTTGTGTGCACAAGCATATGCTAATAAGATTCTAATTGCCTCCAATCTTGCAACCGGTGCATATGTCTCTCCAAAGTCAAGACCTTCAACTTGTGTGTAACCTTGTGCTACCAATCTTGCTTTGTTTCTCACAACTACACCATCTTGATCTTGCTTGTTTCTAAAGACCCACTTAGTACCAATCACATTATAGTTCTTCGGCCTTTCAACAAGTTCCCAAACTTGATTTCTAGTGAAGTTGTTCAGCTCTTCATGCATGGCATTTACCCAATCGGAATCTTTCAATGCATCTTCTATTTTCTTAGGTTCTTCAAGTGACACAAATGAGTAGTGCTCACAAAAGGATGCTAATCTTGATCTAGTTTGAACACCACTTTGAATTCCACCAATGATTTGATCCAACGGATGATCTCTTGCAATGCTAGTAGGTTGGAGTATTGGGAGTTGGTTGCTTCCACTAGCTTGACCTTGATCTTGCAAATCATCATGAGAACCACTAGAGCTTGCTTGATTTGTATCAATTTGCACACTTTGGTTTATCACATGAATATCATCATCATCAACTTGTCTCGGCCTTATGTCACCAATATCTATGTTCTTCATTGCATTTGACAATTGATCTCCTCTCACATCATCAAGGTTTTGAGCTTCATTTTGAGATCCTTGGGTTTCATCAAACTCAACATCATGAACTTCTTCCAAGGTTCCATTTGTGAGATTCCAAACTCTATATGCTTTGCTTGTGGTGGAATAACCAAGTAAGAACCCTTCATCACATTTCTTTTCAAACTTGCTCAATCTAGTGCCTTTCTTGAGAATATAGCATTTGCAACCAAACACTCTAAAGTATGCAATGTTGGGCTTTCTTCCATTCAATAGCTCATATGGTGTCTTCCCAAGCTTCCCATGGCAATAGAGACGGTTGCTACAATAGCAAGCCGTGTTGATAGCTTCACTCCAAAATGAATGACTCACATTGTATTCACTAAGCATTGATCTAGCCATGTCAATCAAAGTTCTATTCTTTCTTTCAACTACACCATTGGATTGAGGAGTGTATGTTGGAGAGAATTGATGTCCAATACCAAGATCATCACACAATTCCTCAATTCTTGTGTTCTTGAACTCACTACCATTGTCACTTCTAATCTTCTTGATGGTAGTCTCAAACTCATTTTGCACTCTCTTGACAAAAGACTTGAATAGATCATAAACATCACTCTTGTCATAGAGAAAGAACACCCAAGTGTATCTAGTGTAGTCATCAACAATCACAAAACCATACTTGTTGCCACCAATGCTAGTATATGTTGTTGGCCCAAACAAGTCCATGTGCAATAGCTCAAATGCCTTTGATGTGCTCATTTCACTCTTACTAGGATGTTTATTTCCAACTTGTTTGCCGGCTTGACAAGCACTACATGGTTTATCCTTTTTAAAAGTGACATCTTTCAAGCCTCTAACTAAGTCATGCTTCAAAAGTTTGTTCAATTGTTTCATTCCAACATGACCAAGCCTTCTATGCCACAACCAACCCATACTAGATTTACTAAGCAAGCATGATGTCAATTGTGTCTCACTATCATTGAAGTCAACCAAGTATAAGCTACCATGTCTAAATCCTTTGAATATCAAGTTTGATCCATCAACACTTATGACTTCAACATCATCACTACCAAAGATGCACTTGAAGCCAAGATCACAAAGTTGTGCCACCGACAAAAGATTGAAATCTAAGCTCTCAACTAGCAACACATTTGATATGCTCATGTCATTTGAGATAGCAATTTTACCAAGCCCCTTGACCTTGCCTTTCTTGTTGTTGCCGAAAGTGATAGCATCAAAACCACCATTTTGACTTGTATCAATTGAATTGAACATACAAGAGTCTCCGGTCATATGTTGAGTGCACCCACTATCAAGCACCCAATGCCTTCCTCCGGCTTTGTAATTGACCTACAAGACAAGATCAATTCTTTTTAGGTACCCAAACTTGTTTGGGTCCTCCAAGGTTAGAGACTAAGCTCTTTGGTACCCAAATGGCTTTCTTCTTTGAGCCCATCCATGGTGCACCAATGAACTTAGCATGAACACCATTTGTACCCTTAGTAAGTATATAGAAAGAATCAAACTTAATTGAGGATACATTAGCATTTGATTTCTTGTTCATGCATTGTTGCTCTATGTGACCAACTTGCTTGCAACTTTTGCAATAGCTACCATTGTTCTTCACAAAACGAGTCTTGTGAGGAGCAAAAGCGGCCTTGCCTTTCTTGGGGTTATAGCCCAATCCCTCTTTGTAGAGAGATGCTCTTTGTCTACCCAAGCACATAAGCAAGCGGTCCTCACCACCATAAGCCTTAGCTAAGGTGTGATTGAGCTCTTTTACCTCCTTCTTGAGATTTTCATTCTCAACTATAAGTGTGGAGTCACAAGTGAAACCATCACTACTAGATGAGGATGATGTAGATGCGCTACATGAAGGGTTAGTGGAAGCAACAATAATAGGCTTATGAAAAGTTTCATCAATTATATCACATGATATGCCTATGTTGCAAGTTTTAGCTTTCTCAACATTAGTTGGTATGTTTTCATATTTTTCAACTAGAGAGGAATGAGCTTCCTCTAGCTTAATGTGAGACTTTTGAAGCTTCTTATGGTCTACCTTTAGACTCTCATAAGATGCCCTAAGCTCATCAAGTTCTTGCATAAGGTTTTTCTTTTCCTTAAGCAAGCCCTTGCACTCCTTTCTAGATTCTTTAAAATGTTGAGTGCAATCTTCTAGCATAGTGATTAGTTCATCTTTAGTGAATTCCTCTTCATCACTATCACTATCACTAGCATTATCATGATCACTCTCATCATTGGATGATACCTTAGCGGCCTTAGCCATGAAGCATGATGGAGTGTCGAAGAGGGAGACCTTCTTTTGGATGGCAATGCTAGCATGTCCCTTCTTCTTGCTCTTGTAGTCATCCTCATCATAACTTGAGGAATCATCACTATCCCATGTAGCAACATGAGAATCATTCTTCTTCTTATAAGAGCTCTCCTTTTTCTCTTGCTTCTTCTTTTGCTTCTTTCTCTCCTTCTTGATAGCATCTTCATCATCACTATCATAAGGACACTTTGCAATGAGATGGTCTTTGCTATGGCATCTAAAGCATCTCATGGTATGCTCATTCTTCTTATAAGAGTTCTTCCTCCTTCTTGCACGAAAGCCCTTCTTCTTCATGAATTTGCCAAATTGCTTGACAAAGAGAGCCATCTTCTCATCAATGTCATCACTATCACAAGAGCTTGAGTCTTCATCACTTGATGATTCAATCTTGGACTTGCCCTTGGATGTGGTGGCTTTGAATGCCACACTCTTCTTCTTTTCATCATCTTTCTTTTCATTTTCCTTCTTCTTCTTCTTGACCAACTCATCCTTCTCATCATCTTCTCTATATGAATCATCGGTCATCACCTCTTGAAATATTTGTTGAGGAGTTGAATCCTTCAATATAGTCCTCACTAGCACGGTGATCAATGTATCAAATCTCTTGGGCAAGCTTCTCAAGAACTTCATAGAGAATTGATTGTCCTTGACCTCCTCACCAAGTGCCTTGAGCTCATTGACAATGACTTGCAATCTATGAAACATCTCCGGAACACTCTCATCATCTTGCATCTTAAAGCTTGAAAATTTTTCTTGCAAGATATATGCTTTAGCGGTCTTTGTGCCTTCGGTGCCTTCAAATGTTTCTTCTAGCTTGGCCCAAGCATCATGTGCAACCTCTATATTCTTTACTTGCTCAAATGTCTTGTCATCTAATGCCTCATGAAGAGCACTAATGGCAATGTCATTGCATTGGAGCTTCTTCTCTTCCACCGGTGTAGGTGCTTCCGGATTAGCAACCTCAAATTTTGTTTCGGTGACCTTCCACACTTCTCTATTGATTGACTTGAGGTGTGCGGTCATCTTAACCTTCCAATATGCATAATTTGTACCATCAAAGTGAGGTGCCTTCTTGGTGTTGTTGATGTGCAAACTTAATTGAGCCATTTCTTTATCACCGTGGGTTGTTAAGCCTCAATTAAACGGTGCCTCGGCTCCGATACCACTTGTAAGGTCCAAATAGGCTAGAGGGGGGGTGAATAGCCTAATAAAAACTTCTACACAAATTACTTAACCACAAGTTAGTGCGAAAGGTGGCGAAGCACAAAGCACTAGCTCTAACTAATTAAGCAAGCCACCTACACAATTCTAGTACAAGGCTATCCACTAAACACAACAACAACAAGCTAGAAACGAGAAGTAAAACGAGAGAAGAGCTTCGAGTGATTATACCGCCGAGTAGAGATGAGAAGTACCAATCAAACAATCACACAAGAGAAATCCTCGGGAAGAGAATGACACAAGAATTTATCCCGAGGTTCACTTGCTTCCCGGCAAGCTACTCCTCGTTGTGGCGATGCACCCACTTGTCGGTTCGCGAGCTAATCAACTATCAAGAGTTGAGCCCTCGGCGGGCGCCGCACAACCGCACACAAGATGGGGATCCTCCAAGCCACGAGCTTCACTAGAGTATCCAATTCGCGAACTCCCGCGGGGAAGGATCAAGAACCCCTTACAACACTTGGTGAAGGCTCCAACAATCTCCAATTGCGAGCTCAATCACCTCCGCTGCTCCAAGCCGTCTACCGTGTCGGGAAACACGGAAGAGTAACAAGAAATCCGCAGCAACTCGAAGATCAAGTGCCTCTAGAATGCAACTCTCAAGCAATGCACTTGAATCTCACTCAATCTCACTCAAGATGTGCAATCAAGCAAGGAGATGAGTGGAGGGGTTGTTCTCTAGCTCAAAGTATGTCTCTAGGTCTCAAAATGTGCAAGAGATGCCCTCAAAACCCGTCCACCATCTATTTATAACGAAGGGGTACGCAACTAGCCGTTAGAAGCGACGCAGTTAAAATCGCGAGCACCGGACGCTCCGGTCTGGGTGACCGGACGCGTCCGGTCACTACGCGACAGACATGAACAGTGCTCGTCCAACTAGCCGTTACCGTTGACCGGACGCGCTCGACCGAGCCACCGGACGCGCCGGTCCCGTGACCCACCGGACGCGCCGGTCAGCACCGAGCCGCGCACCGCGAAACAACCACCGGACGCGCCGAAGGACCCACCGGACGCCACAGTGCCCGCGTCCGGTGGGAGTCCAGTAAGCTCCCGACGCGACCGGACGCGTCCGGTGGTACGTGACCGGACGCGCCCCGCGTCCGGTGCACGAACCCTAGCAGCACCCGCGCCGCGATGAACTGACCGGACGCGCCCCGCGTCCGGTGCAGCGTCCGGTGCTGCGTCCGGTGCACGCAGTGACCTCCGTTCGCCTCCGTTTCTTTTCCAACTTTCGGCGCAATAGAAAATAGGCGTTTCACTTCTCCAAAAAGCGCCGAATCCCGCCTCGCAAGCTCGGCGGGAGGGAGAGAGGAACCCAAACCCCTCTCTACCGCTCCAACTCCACCGCCTTCGCAAATGTGCTAACACCACCGAGTGTACACCACCATGTGCATGTGTGTTAGCATTTCACAAACATTTTTCCAAGGCGTTATGTTAGCTCTTTACTAGAACCTAAATGCATATGCTCAAGACATTGATCTAGTGGCACTTGATTCCCGAGCTAACCGTGATTGCCCCTCTTGATAGTCGGCTATGTATCCTAAACCCGGTCAATCACTTCTCTACTCATCTTAGACCGGTAAAAGGAAAACCCTATGGTTATACCTTTGCCTTGCGCTCTTAGATCCTTCTCCTTCACTTGATCATCATGTCCATTGTTTCATGTGCATCTCCACCATGATCTTGCTCATCATTTCATACACCAAATCATGTGGTCTTGTGGCCATCTCTCCATGCCATTTCCACCTCCATCACATGTTGCTTATGCCTAGCTTAATCACACTTGATACAATAGCATTAGCAACTTGGTGTCATTAATTACCAAAACCAAACTTGGGCTTTCAACATCGCAACGTACAACTGACCATGAGAGAACACCGGCGCGGGCAGGTACACACCCACATTCGGGATAGTTTGGCCCTCTGACTTGTTGACCGTCATGGCAAAGCTCAACCTGATAGGAAACTGTTTCCTCTTAAACTTGAATGGGAACATCTCGTCATCAGATGGGCATAGCGGTATTCGAGGAAGGAATACCCGCTTCCCAGCATGTTGCCCCACCACGATTTCAGCGTCGATTGTACTTCTTCGGAATCCCCGCACCACCAGCCTTGTACCGTTGCATAGTCCATTGGTAGGATCAATATTCCTAAGTAATATGACAGGACATCCGAGCTTCAGCTTCAAGACGTGTGGAGGCAGCCCGTTGGGGGTTAGACTGTTAAGGAACTCTAATGGATAGTACTTACGTGGATCATCTACTGCAGAATCAAAACTGTGATACACCGTCTCACCGCCCTGGAACATATCAATCATTTTCATATTGATCATGTCCACCCAATTGTTACGTGTAGATAAAATCACTCTAGTGGTGATGTAGTCTTTGTCTGCCATGTTTGCATTTAGATCCGGAAAGATAATATCAATCATTGTATGAAGATCTTTCTCAGCATCGCCAGAGTACGGGACACATATCTCGTCTGGAATACGTACATTACCATCTTCGTTAACCTCTTCCGTTCTACCACCAATGCACAACAAATAATCTGCAAACCATGGATCACTCTGAGCCCTCATGTTGCGGACGAGCTTTAGGTAGCATATGGATTCCCAAAGATACGACCTTCGTAGAGAAGCACTGACTATTTGAGCCCTGGATCCTTTTCGCACGACAGGGAGGACCTGTCTGAAATCCCCACCAAGGACAACAGTCTTCCCTCCAAACGGTAGGTGTGACCGGCCCATTATATCCCGTAGGCTGTTGTCTAGTGCTTCCACATTTTGCCTCTTGGCCATAGATGTCTCGTCCCAAATTATGAGAGCTACTTGCTGCAGCAACTTGGCAGTACCACTCTGTTTCGTGAAGCTACAACAACCGTCTTCTTGAAGAGTTAGGGGTATCTTGAAACGCAAGTGGGCCGTCCTCCCGCCTGACATTATGGCTGCTGCAACTCCAGATGTAGCTGTAGCCACGACAAGCTTGTCCTGGCTACGTAGTTTTGCGAGAAGTGCCCTATATAAAAAGGTCTTTCCTGTCCCACCAGGTCCATCCACAAAGAACAGCCCGCCTTGTTTGCTGCAGATAGCGGCCATTATCTCATCGTAGGCAGACCTTTGCTCGGTGTTAAGTGAGTCGCACAATAGCACATCTTCGGGATTATGCTCAACGCTAGCTTCCTCAAATATCTCACTAGCAATATGGCTGGCATCGTCATATGACTTATCAATATCTAGAAGAGGAAATAACCTTATGTCCTTCCCCATAGACTACAACATGTTTCTAATGTCTATCAAAACCATCTGTTGCACCAGATCCGGGAATGGATTATTGCGGCTATAGTCCTCTGACATTGCGTCATAGTGTTTGATCCACAACCCCATCACATTATGCGGCTCGCAGAATACCAATATGGTTGCAAATAGCCTTCGCAGAGAGGAAGGCATCTGGAATAAAGTAGCTTCATTTAGGCATTCATCCAATGTATTATTTTCTTCAATTAGACCCCTCCCTTATGCAGCTTCACGGAACAAAGGTAGTACCACACCATCAACCGTCCTAAGATCTTTGTATGAGGTAGCACCAGCAACATTGTTCAAGAGAACACGAAGAAAGTAGCGTTCTCCCTCAGCAGGATGAGCTGAGATGACTCTTCCAACTTGGAAAATAGAGTTTTTCCTTTTCTGCCCGAATTTTCCATCAGTCTGCCAGGTAAAATGCTTAGGGAAGTCCCGATACAAGATTCTACGGGCTTCCTCATGAAGTCAGTTTGCATCGAAGTATGCTGTCAGCATTGAATTTTCTACACCTGGTCTATTAACGATCCGTTCAACCTTGTCCCGTTTATGAAATGACACCATGTGCATGTCGGGTAGATGAAGCTACAGTTGCTATATTAGTGGATGGTTCTTGCTCAAATCAAAGCCATACATCCTCCATAGTGCTTCTGGAGGTGTCACCCATCGAGCGTCTCTATACTGCTTGATCTCATCAATGTCCCTTTCTCGTCTACTTTGTCAGTCTCCCTCATCACCACTGATGCCCTGTCATATCCCTTGTATATGTACTTGAACAGATACTTCACTGATTTAATGCTCTCGCATGCCTCAACATTAATATGGCAGTTGAAGGTACGTAGTAGGAAAGGGTTGTAAGGCACGACCCATTGATTGTCCAGGTAATGGCCTCGAACTTTTAGCATGCAGCCGTCATTGCGTCGCCGATAGATGGGGTACGAGTCCTTTCCTTGTGACGTTGCCTCATAGAATGGGCACGGGTAATGGTTCTTGCATGACCTGTGGCCCACCGTGCATGGACATGATGGATTAAGTGTCCCGCAGGGACCATGCATCATATGCTTTGTGACCATCTTGTACAGCTCAGGGTACTTCTTCTTATTTGGTAGCTCTGCACTAATAATCATGTCATATTGCTCGGGACATGTAAGCTTGTACTTCCGTTCCATTATCAGCAAGAAGTGTGCATGCGACAAGCCCCTCTTCTGGAACTCCACTACATATATATAAGCCTTCACCTTTCCGAGTATGTCTTTCTCTATCAATATTTTCCTCATTGCATCTAACTTTGCTCTGAAGACTCGTGTTACAAGATCTGGGCGGTCCTGTGGTGTTTGGCCTGGATAAAGTTCATTCTTGATCTCATCCCAGTTAGGGTTGCACGTCATTGTGAGAAAGATATCAGGTTTACCATACTTTCGCACCAGAGCCATTGCATCCATGTATCGACGCCTCATATCACGGGGTCCTCCGATGAATGATGAAGATAGGACAGTACACCTTCCGACATTCTCAGCAGATCCTTCACCCGAATGCATGCTATCCACCAGGCCTTGGTACAGGTCAGCCCTTAAAGTATCCTGATTGTTTCTCATGTAGTCTAAACGTGAGCTCTCAATCTTGATGTAGGTGTCGACGGCGAATTGCTAGAAAAGACGACGGCCATAGAGTATTGGATTAAATATCCCTCGCCGCATCTGAAACTTGTAGCAGTAGTAGTCACGCACGGAGACACATAAATTTGAAATAGGTTTTGCAGGACACATTGAGCGAATTAGTATCATGAGTTAACAGGAAAGAGTTTATAATTGCATTATTATTAAAAAGAGTTCAAGTTACCTCCATCATAATCTTCACCATTCACGACATTCTCGGCACGCCTTTTGCGGTTTGCTCGAGCTTGCTCAACTTGAGCCATAGTCACACCCACTTTTGAAATGCAATTGTGCCACCTGAGCTCACCCTTTGGAAAGAACATCGGGTATGACAATGAGTCGTAGCATGCATTATATGAGCGGATGTCGTGTATAGAACGATCCTTCCCTTGCAGGAGAAAACTATGCTCGAATTGGTTGTGACGCCCCCTCAACACAGACGGCGGCCACCTCTGATGTCAACGTCACGTTATATGTTCTCTGGTCAAGGCGCTGGTCAAGGTTCAACTCGACCCGGTAATCCTCGAGGTTTTCAACGTGTCCCATACTCCTTAGCTGCTGAGAGTAGGGATTTCCTTCAAGGATACCCACCAATTGATGTATAACTTCTCTGTCTTTTTGGGCGCATTGCTCACAACACTTGCTCATCTGATGCTCGAGGGACGGGTCGTCATCATAAAAATAAAGCTCGAGGTGTCTCTTTTTGACACCCTCCTCTTGCCCAAATGATCGTATGTTATGGTAAATCTGGCCATGTGCACAGAACGTGTAGACACCGTAGATTCGCATGTTAGTGGTGATACGATCTAGGTGGCAGTATAGAGAAGTGAAAGAGAAGTGACCATTGAAATATCTGATGTTTGCACGGAAGTGCCTAGCATCAGCGTCCGAGCTTGACCATAACCTCTTGAGCTCTGGTGGTGTCTCGGGAGTTGAAAGATGAATCTTTCCGCTCCTACAATAGAATCCGGAGGGTTCACCGTCGAATTTCTTTGCGTCGCAGTGCTCACAGTTGGGCACCGACGGTAGCATGTGAGACTCTGATGGGACATTAGCATAAACCTTGTCGTATGGATCTAGGACATTAGGCTCACTGTTCTCTTGCTCGTCCGTGTGCTCGATGTCGGATCCCTACTCGTCATCATCTGACAAAATGTCGATGTGTTACACATTGAAAGAAAGTTTGTGAAAGAATGTTTTGAGTATTGCACGGTGTACCTTGTCCGGTGAAAAAGTACGCCTCATCATCTTCCTCGTCCTCCTCAAATATGACATCCGCATCATAGTCTGTGCGACACGGCCACATATATGATGAGAGAAATATAACAGCGTACCAAAAAACAAAAAAGGATAACTTTAATAAAAAATATCATCCTCAACCATCTCGTCTGGTGTATGTTCTTGTGCACCATTTGAAGGCATTGAAGAGGTACCGTCAACTACAGATGGTTGTGTCTGTGTACCTATGCAATTATTAGGTGGTGGAATTGTAGCTTCTTGAGTGACAGCATCTGTGGTAAGAAAAGGTATGAGTTTTTGGAATATGAGAAGGTGAAAGTACCGACAATATATAGTGATCCAGGCTAATTACCGTTGCAAATCACACTCGGTTGAGTCGGGTCATTTGAATCATTGCACTCTCCATCCGCAGACCCTCTAGCCCTTCTACCAATGTTTGCTTCAAAAGCCTGATTGCGACGAGACATAAGGGCATTTCTCTCTCCAGTGGTTACTCGATGCCTATGTATGGTATGTGTTGCCGTAGCCAATTCAGGGGTTTGGACTTCTAAATTTTCAATCATAGATGGTGCGATGTCAACGGGTGTTCCCGAAAATTCAGGTATTTCCATATCGTCTAAAGACGCTTTAGGCGATTGAGGTGAAGAAGGGAAAACAACTTGAGGGTTAAAGTGAGGGCTCTCCATGGCGATCGAGTCCGGATGCAGATTATTGGCTCGGTGTTCTCTCACCATCCTCTTATATTTTTTCTTGCTCTCTTTTCGTTTCACCTCCTTCTCCTGTGGTGTTTTCTCCATTTGCAGTTTTCTTGCAGCATTTTGCTGTGCATACAAGTCACTTCGTCTCTTATTTAATAGCGTCTTTTGTTCAGGAGACATTATAGCCCTTCGTGCTCTTTGTAGCTCACGCTTACGCTCTTTTGGACACTTGACAATATTGTCGATGGAACTGGATGCATTTACAACACCTATACATATAATAAAAATGTACGGTCTCAAATATAATACATAAAGTCACGTATTGCAAGAACATTAACCGATTATTTTACATTGTAATGAACGACAATTGGGTTGGCCAATACATCTTTTCTTCTCAAATAGATAACATTGATAATTTAATGAAAAAACAATGTACCTAGGTTTAAATCAGGTGATGCATTAGCTATGTCAATCACGCCACTTTGATCTATACACATTTCGGAGTTATCATCTACATATATATAATAATAACATGACATTAACATTGGCCTCGGCATCATACAAACATAATAAAATATAATTAGTTTTACGAACAAAAAAACCCAAATTGGTACATGTGTTATCTTTATCAGTTTGCATGGATTTGTATGAGTTGTCTCGATGTAGCCAGTCACTATCTTTATAG
The DNA here is from genome assembly GCA_038087645.1 of Saccharum hybrid cultivar R570. Taxonomy (NCBI): domain Eukaryota; kingdom Viridiplantae; phylum Streptophyta; class Magnoliopsida; order Poales; family Poaceae; genus Saccharum; species Saccharum hybrid cultivar. The sequence continues at coordinate 7,273,879 of JAQSUU010000297.1, read as the reverse complement.
CCATCAATGTTTTCCGTGATTGATTCAACTGCAACTGCTACAACATATGCATTTAGAAAAATATACATCACTATATATTAAATAAACTAAAAATGGCAATACTGAATTCATAAAAACATCAGCGGGTTTACCTGCTTTTTTTGATCATATCGTTCACGGCGCTTTATATTTTTTTCATCCTTTTCTCGATGATACTTTTCCCTAAGTTTTTTATTTTTTCATCCCTTTGTTCTTGAGTCATTGATGTATGTCGTGCTTTTTCTCTTTCTCTTTTACGCTGCACATGTTCATCAACTTCTGGTCGTGAGTTTGATGCTGTCTGGTCACCTGTTTGAAAATAGGTTGATAGATATTATTTACTTAATTACCACAAATCATACAAGTGAAAGCAAATATGGACATGAGTGCAAACAATTACCTCTATTGATGGTGTTTGTCAAGTCTTCAAATGGTGCACGACCTTCATTATTTTGCATATTTTCCATTATGATGAAACTACATAAAAAAATTAACCAATAAATTTGTGTTATCAAACTCGACCATGTGTGTAGTGCTATAGCCGATCAGTGATATGGCAGTTGCCTCCTGTGTGAGTTACAATGAGTTTATAACAAATACATGTATGAATTAGGACCCATTTATTCATCAAGAAAAAAACTATTAGCAGACACAGCCATTTGATAACACCAATTCGAGATCTTCCTTCCCTGTTGCCCTCTTCTCTTTGTCCTCATGGCCTCATGCATTAGCTTTTACCATCCCCACAGGAAAAAAGAATATATGCCCGTGCGTTGCAACACTTGATGTTTCAATCAATATTAATAAGTCCTCCCAAAGATAGATAGTTAAAATATAACTTCATGCCTATGACTATGATACATAAAAGATAAGCTTGCACTTCTTTAGGAATAAGAGTTACAGAAAGATAATCATAACAAGTTTGTGTTTCACAATATATGTTTTACAATCTATTGTACAATTAAGAATGTAATCTTCCATAGTTCGACCAAGAGAATATGCTTTGCACGAAATCAATGCTTTGCCTTGGTCAGTTTGCTACAAACAGAGAGTTGTTGGTCTCCAAAATACCACCCTGCCCGAGCTGAAAATTTTAGGACACACATATATATTAATGGCCAAGTATTCTCAGTACACTCAATTTCCATGAGCACCAATCAGCTCTAATTATTTATTCTCTAATGCAGGTCTTGCTGTTTTCGGCTCAGTCTATGGTGTCTGCTATCCCCATGTAAGAATTGCACAAGCTTTGTGCAACCTCTGGATTGCCGCTTTTGATATGATCCATGCTGCTAAACTGCTGCCTGCTCATAGCTTTACAACTTTTCCTCTAATAATTATATTGGGCTTGGCCATGTTTTGTCATTATAATCGTTTTTCTCTAGCAGCAACTGGCTTTAATTACCTATTCTCTAATACAACTCTTTCTAATTCAGGTTTGATCTATACTGTGCAAATCCCTATATTCCATGGTCTGTAACACACGCCTCCCACCTTGTAAAGTAATTAATTTTTCCTCCACAATTGCTCATGACATATTCTATGGTTTCTGCAAGGAAATTTTTGATGAATCTCAATTTAAAAATACTTAAGGCTGCTCTCCATGTCATGCTCTGCTAGGTTAATTTGCTCTTGCCATGTACAGTGCTAAGGTCTGCAATCATTTGCTCATGTATATATGGACACTGAATTTTCTTCTCTCCATTCAAATTTGAACAAAAAACTGTCTGACAGCCTGACCGTAACGTAGTAACAGCTCAATTCGGTACTTGATAATTCTATATCACATGATTCTATTTCCACATTTAAAAAAGAATAATGCATGCTCTGTTGTTTCTTTACCCTTTTGGAGAGTAGCTATGCTTCCAATTCATAAAATTGAATCGAGATTCCAGAAATTTTCTAAATTATGTAACGTCTTACATGTAGTGTTACCTATTGAATATTGATTGCTTGGTTGAAAGAACATCATGCGAGAGGTTCTGAAACTCTCAAGCTGTTGTTTCCATTTTATGATCAGCAAAACCTGCTCCATGCTCAGAGGATGTGTGAGCTAAGCAAGGAGTTAACTGATTTCTGCAAAAGCCAAGGTATTGTCGTTGTTGAATCATACAACACATAGTGTTGCCATCCTATAATTGTATGATTGTTTCCTCAGGTAGATTTCTTTATTACTATATATGTATTATGCTACAGAATATTTTGTATTGCCTTATAAAAGGTTCTGTGCACTTGACCCTAATACTTCTATAAGTTATCCCACTTTAATGCTTTTGTCTTATGGTTTCTTGCTTCCACTGAATAGATGAACTGCAAGACGAAGATGCTTAAAAGATGAAGTGGAAGAGGATTGCATAATAGTAAACAGCAGACCATGTTTGCTAATTTTGTTTTCCATTTTGACAGGTCGAAGTGATGAAACTGTATGTTTCACTATGTCCTGACTACTATGAAAGATACTTCAACCATTCCCCACTATATGTTTCAACTAATACCAACAGGACCCATGTATGTAGGAAGATACTATATACTGTGAACCGAACCTGAAAGATACTGCAACCACTCCTCACTGGAAGTAACAGGTGCATCTTGTTCCTCTGTTGGTGGCTCCTCACTTGAAGTGTCAGTTATATATTCTGACGGGTGAATTCATTTTCATCACTTTTGCATTCAAACATTAGTGGTGCCACCTCAAACCTTAGAGATTCAACAGGAAGGCCATTTACCTTAGAACAGGCAACAACTGAGGAAAAGAAAAGGCAAACTTGGATCAAAAGTATGATCTGCTAATTTATCATAGTAACACACTGGTATACAAGGATAAAAAACAAATAGTTTCTCAAATCAGAGGAACATACACAAAGAATATGGATGTTCACAAACTCCATTGTTAACTCTTTAGCAATGTTCAAAAAGGCGACGCCTTAGGCGCGCCTAGGCGCGACTAGGCGCAAGTCGACGGGTCCCCGCCTGGCTTACGGGGTAGACGGAGCTCTAGGCGGGCGTGGCGCCTAGGCGGCGCGGAGGCGGCTCAAGGCGGCGATTCAGCGGAGCGGAGGCGCCCTAGGCGGCGCGGAGGCGGACGCCGCGGGCGAGAGCGCGAATATTTCTGCCCCCGCGGAAGCGCGCGCGCGCAGCCGGCTTTGAGCGCGGGAAAGGAAGCCTCGCACGGGAAGGATAAGAGGGGGAGAAGGGGGGAAAAGGAAGAATCGCGCGCAGTTGGCTCTTGGACGGCCGCTCACCTTCCTACGACCCCGTCGGGAAGCTATCCCCGCCGGCCGCGCTCCTCCCCGCCGGGCAGGTGGTCACGCAGGTCGCGCTTCTTCTTGCTTGGAAGCAGATCCCGGCGGTCGTGCTCGTCCCCGCCTCGAAGCTTGTCGTCGCCAGCGCATCCCTCCCGCCTGGAAGGTCGTCCCCGCCGGTGCACCCCTCCGACCGGCCTCGTCCTCGACGGTCTCCTCCCTTAGCGGCGGCCCCCAGGTGGCAAGGTGAGTCTCCTCTCTCGTCGGCTACTCCCCTCCCCTGCTCTGTCCTCCCCTTTCCTCTGCTCTGTTTTATTTGGAATGAGAATACTGAATCTGAGTGCCTGTTATTTGTCAGAATGAAATGAATGAATGAATCTGATGCCTGCTCCTCTCCTCTGTTATCTTATTTGACTGATGAATCCTTTGTTAGCTACGCCTGCGCTGCATGTATGTGTCTATGATTCTGTGATTGCCTGATACACTGAATGACTGATGGACTCAATGTATAGCTTAGCTGATTGACTCAATGTATAGCTTAGCTAGTTAGGTGTGACTTGTTAGTTGCTCACTGAACTCTTCATTGTAGGATGTCGACAACAGATGCTGCACCTGCACCTGAGACTGATGGAGCAAATCTCCTGAAAAGGAATTCAGATGATGTGGGATGGGAATATGGGGTTCTTGTTGATCCTAGGAATAAGGACAAGGTGAAGTGCAAGTTCTGTAACAAGGTGATGCAAGGAGGGATTTATCGGTTGAAGCAGCATGTGGCCCATGATGGAAAGAATGCGAAGAATTGCCCGAGCAGCACACAGGAGGCTAAAGACAAGTGCAAGAAATCACTAGATGGTGCAAAAAGGAAGAGGGCAGAGAAAGTTGTTCGTGACCTAGAACTTAGAGAGGAAGTGAATGTTTCTCGGGTTGGAGAAGAGTCAGAGGAAGTCACCTGTGTTGGAAGTTCAGAGCCTCACAAATTAGGACCCATTGACAAATGGACAAAGGCTATTGATCCTAAAGCAACCAGAAGTGAATCTTTGCAGCAACAGAGGCTGAACAAGGAATTGTGGAAGGAAAGAACACATGAGGTGCATAAATTTATTGCAAGATGGGTCTATACTCATGGTAATTTACTAATTTACTATTATGTATTTGCATTTCAGAATGTGTGAAGCATTTAGTTTTATATTTCAGAATGTGTGAAACACATAAGGTACTGAACACTAATTAGTCTTCTTTTTTTAACTCTGGCAGCAATTCCATTCAATGCATGTGACAATGATGAGTTCAAGCAGATGTGTGAAGCAATTGGACAGTTTGGACCTGGACTTGAACCTCCATCTCAGTATGATCTGCGAGAGAGATTGCTAGAAGAAGAATATGCAAGAACCAAGAGTTTGCTGCAAGAACGTGAAGCCGAGAAGATGAAGAATGGGTGCTCTATTATGACTGATGCTTGGTCAGATAGGAAGAGGAGAAGCATAATGAACCTGTGCACTAATTATGCTGATGGAACTAGTTTTATCAGCTCAAAAGAGATGTCAGATGTGTCACACACAAGTGAAGTCATCTTTGAACTAGTGGACAAAGCAATTGAAGACATTGGTCCAGATAATGTGGTGCAAGTAGTGACAGACAATGCCTCTAACAACATGGGAGCAAAGAAGCTATTGCTTGAGAAGAGACCATAGATATTTTGGACCTCTTGTGCAACTCACACAATCAACTTGATGCTCCAAGGAATTGGCAACATGCCTCGGTTCAAGAAGGTGATTGACCAAGCAAAGGCATTCACCATATTTGTCTATGGGCACACAAGAACATTGGAGTGCTTGAGATACTTTACAGAGGGGAGAGAGATAGTAAGGCCAGGAGTGACTAGGTTTGCTTCAACCTTCCTCACTTTGAACAGCATACAAGAGAAGAAGGACCAGCTAAGAAAGATGGTGGTTCATAGTAGGTGGGACTCATTGAAAGATGTGAAATCAAAGAAAGGAAAAGATGCCACAGCAATTATATTGAATCCAACCTTTTAGAAGGATGTGAAGCTAACATTGTCTGTTTTTGAGCCATTGGTCAAAGTTCTCCGTTTGGTTGATGGGGATGTGAAGCCTTCCATGGGTTTTGTTTATGGAGAACTACTAAAGGCAAAGAGAGAGATCAAAGAGGCCTTTGGTAATATTGAGTCCCGTTTCAAGGAGGTAATTGCTGTCATTGACAAGAAGATGAAAGGCAGACTTGATTCTCTATTGCATTTGACAGCTTATTTGCTGAATCCACACTACAGTTATGCTAACCCATCAATCTTTGATGTGCCCACAATAACAGAAGGATTTATCAGTTGTGTGGAGACTTTTTATTATCATGATGAGGATAAGCAAGATCAGGCTGCTAACATTGAACTGAAAAAGTTTCAAAATAGAGAAGGACCATTTAACAAGAAACTTGCAAGGACTTTTGAAAACTTTGATTACAACCCAGGTAGAGGTACTTGTTATTACAATGAATTTGATTACAACATGGTTGTTTGCTGTTTTCATCTAACAATAAATGCCTACTAACTAATAGAGGTGTTTTTTCATTTGTTTCAGCATCATGGTGGCGGCTGTATGGAACTGAAACACCAGCTTTACAGAAGATGGCTACAAGGATCCTATCTTTGACAGCAAGCTCTTCTGGCTGTGAAAGAAATTGGAGTGGGTTTGAAGGGGTTAGTACCTATCTACCTGAAAATTGCAGCAGCATTACAATTAAATTGCAGATCTGAAAATGCTCTTATTTTAAATTTATAGGTACACACTAAGAAGAGAAACAGGCTTACTACAGCCCGCTTGAACAAATTGGTCTATATTCAATTCAACTCCAAGCTGCTAAATAAGAAAGAAAAGATCAAGTCAAAGAAAATCAGTGATGTTCTCTTGTCTAGTGAAACAACTGAAGCTCAAAGGTTTTCTGTATGAGGATGGAGATGATTGTGCAGTAGTTGTCTATAGAGATGAGGAAGATGAGATGGAAGATACAGGGATACCTTGGTCTGTTATTGGAGATGCAGCAGGAGCAGAAGAACAACTTGAGCCGCGTAGAAGTGCAAGAGTGAGACAGCTCTACGAAGGAGAAGAGTTTAAATCTGAAGAAGAAGAGTTTGATGAAGATGAGGATGAATATGTGGAACCATATTGAAGAAGTCCTACTGTGTGCCTGTGTTTTAGCTTTTATTATGCATTTATGTATCTTTAACTTATGAACTTAGAACTACTGTTGTTTGTGTGCCTGTGTTTTGTGTTGTGAGAACTGAGAACTGAGAATCATGTGCTGTAATGTACTGGTACTGCTAGTCTGCTAATGTACTGTCAGTCTGCTATCATTTTATTTTTTGTGTTCTTGCCTGCTGTGTGCTGTCCCTACATGATTGTGCTTTCAAAAGTCTATCATATGCTGCTGAATTGCTGATAATGTATGGGAGAACGCTCAGATAAGTACCTAACTTGCTATTTCTTATTTTTTATCACTTGTATTGATGTCCAATTTATCTAACAGTGATGTCCACTTCTAGTGCAGTATTACTACAGGAACGTCACTTTTGTATCAACTTCAACTAAGGACTAAGGACCTAAGGTATGTATGTCTACTGGTCCTTCCCTATTTTTATCTAATTTATTCAAGATTTCTGCTATATATATATATATTATATATCTTGTGTGCTAAATTAGAAAAACGCCTAGGAACGCCTAGGCTGGCCTAGGCTGGCCTAGGCGCTAGGCTAAGGGTCAGCGCCTAGAAAGCGCCTAGCGCCTTCTTAAACTTTGCTCTTTAGGTTCAAGCAACACAAGATCACCACCAGCCTAAAAACTCCATTATTCAATTCTTTTTTTATTGGACATATACTGTTAAATTTGCAATTGCATCAGTACCAGAAATCTGCCAGGATTTTATGTCACCTCTGAGTCACCCAGGCCTCGCATGCTCATGCTATCGATTACAGTTCTCATATTCTTTGTGTATGTTCCTCTGATTTGAGAAACTATTTGTTTTTTATCCTTGTATACCAGTGTGTTACTATGATAAATTAGCAGATCATACTTTTGATCCAAGTTTGCCTTTTCTTTTCCTTAACTGTTGCCTGTTCTAAGGTAAATGGCCTTCCTGTTGAATCTCTAAGGTTTGAGGTGACACCACTAATGTTTGAATGCAAAAGTGATGAAAATGAATTGGCTATTCACAAACTCCATTGTTAACTCTTTAGGTTCAAGCAACACAAGATCACCACCAGCCTAAAAACTCCATTGTTCAACTCTTTTTTTATTGGACATATACTGTTAAATTTGCAATTGCATCAATACCAGAAATCTGCCCGGATTTTATGTCACCTCTGAGTCACCCAGGCCTCGCATGCTCATGCTATCGATTACGGTTCTCATATTCTTTGGTATAAACTTGATTGGGCTTTAAAAATAGGATTTCATGAGCTACGATATGTACAACATGAGCTAGTCCTTGCATAAATTTGAACATGTTCTGATGACCAATTTTCCCTGAAAATATACTATGCTACTTGTGAGTCCACTTTGCCTTATTTGTTTGTTCAAGGCAAAAATTGTAGATTGCTTGAATATTCAGATTGCATTGCTCATGATTTTGGGACACTAATTTTACGTGCCTTGCTGTATGCCTTTCTGAATTCAGAATGTACGGCGTAGACGCGTTGTGCTACCGTGATATATGCATTTGCAAGTACAGTAGTTAGCAGACGTGGTGCCCAGGTTATACTGATCAGTGAAACAATGAAGCCACATGCATATCAATGAATGCAGAACCGCATGCTCAAATCAAATTAGATCAGATCCGAATACAAATTCACACAGCATAAAGTGACGAGGGGTGGGCAAACCTGTTGGGTGGCCGACGAGGACCTGACGAAGGTGCCGACGAAGACCCGATCGCCTGGCGCACGGCAGCGGCGGCGACCATGAGTTCGGCTCCTGGCGTGACAGAGCCACAGAGCAGAGGTCGGTCCGGCGGTTTCGGCGACGTGGCTTTCGGCGGTGTCGACGAACGCACGGCGTGCTGCTGCGGCGTCGACGAGCGCACGGCGTCCTGCGGCGGCGGTGACCGCCAGACCTAGGCCGGCGTGAGGAGCAGGGGGTGGTCTGGGATTGGCACATATCAGATCCAAATACACATAGCCAATTAGCTTTAGAGGGGAAGAGATGGGATTGGCACACGTACACCCGTCGCCGGCACACACAGTTTGAACGTGGAGGCGGAGCTTGGGGATATTTCCCTTTTGGTGTCCGTGATTAACGCACGAGGGGTACGACGAATGCTTCCTCGGATTCTTTTACGTCAGGAATCCTTTCTTATTGTTTATTTTATTTTGCATCATTCCACCTCTATATTTACATGTTAATATTTACATCATGAATTCTTTCTTATTCTTCACCTCCTCTTTAGAAAGGCACGGTGTCGCAGGTGAGGGCAGACGGACAAAAGGCTGATCGTCTCAAAAAAAAAAATATCTCTCTTTTATTCTTTTTAGTTGTGGGAGATATAACCAATATACGGCTCGGCCCAACTCAAAGTGAAACTATTGCTCAAGGCCCACGCCACTGGCGCTGCGCTTTCGTGGGCCGAACTGATCGCACTTGGGTAATTAAGCAGGCCCCGCTAATCCAGGTGAGGGGTGAGCCGCTGCTGCTTTTGATCCGTTTCGGCTCATTTCCGTTTTCGTTTTTCTCTTTTTTTTTCAAATTCTTATTATCGGCAGCCATCATCATGACACTTTATGATTTTTATATATCCATGTTGATTCTCAGGAAAATACTCTTTTGTTCTTTTTAAGTTCATTTATTTCCATTATTATTTCTTCTTAAATTAAAGGCTACATGTTTAGGGTCCACCAAACTAAGATCTAGATATTTATAATTATAATTATTGTAAAAAGATTTATTTTTCCTAGCACGTCTCGTAAGGATTAGCAGCGTGCAGTACCTTCTTTAACTTTGGCATAAGTGCCCTTGCCTCACTGCCCCTAAATATGCAGCCTTTAATTTAAGAAGAAAAAAATAATGGAAATAAATGAGCTTAGTAGATGTTGACGGAAATGGCAATGAGGGAAGCATGAATTATCCCGATAGCAGTGAGGGAAGTTCAAAAATTTCGATGGCAGCGCAGCTAGAGAAGAGGTAAAATTTCCAATGGCACAGAGGGAATTGACTCAAAACTATTTAGATTCTCGAAAGCTGATAAACATTTTTTTGTGAGAAGGGGAAGCTGATCTAAGGGGGTGTTTGGTTTGAGGAGTTAAAGTTTAACAAACACTGTAGCACTTTCGTCTTATTTGACAAAAAGTTTCCAATCTTGGACTAATTAGGCTTAATAGATTCGTCTCATAAATTACTCCTAATCTGTGTCGACATGCATGCAATTAGTCTACATTTAGTACTCCATGCATTTGAGGGAACATTGATGTGATGAGAGTTAAACTTTAACGAATCGTAACCAAACAGGCCCTAAAATTCTAGATATGAAACTTGTTATTAATGTTATGGCTGCCTGCATCTTCTCATAGTTAAATCCCATGAAGTGTTGGTGCCGTATTTCCTTTTTCAGATTAAGACTATCCGCACTCATAGATCTCTATATTCATCCTCTAAAAAGAATATTTCATCCTAATCACCACAAAATATACAGTTTTCCCGCATCTATTCATCCTCTATATCATCCTCTATCCACTGTGGGGCCCACTTATCACTTTATCTAAATATATCCATGTGACATCTGGTTTTGAAGTATTTATTAAAACGAATTTAATGGTGCAATCGGAATTTAATTTGGTTTTTTTGTTTGTGAGTTATAATATTTTTTATAACTTAAAAACATGAGGCCCACCGTTGTTGCTCCCACCTCTCTCCTCTCTCACGCGCACGCATAGTCCGGCTCATCCTCTACGGTGTCCAACTGCTCTATATTTAGCCTACAAGCGCATCATAGCGGATGTTTTAAAGGTCCGGGTGTGGGGCTCTCATCCGTAGGCTCCCGGTGCGGTTCGTCTAAATCCTATGAAGTTTGAAGAAATACGTAGTACTACATGTGCAGCGTGTGATTTGTACTTGAACAAAATAAATAAAGCCTTCAATTTCCATACGTTACTTTGCTTTATTAGGTACAAGACACTTATTAATTTGCATCCCACTGAGCTTTGGCCTTCAGAAGACTGACGAAATGCCTGATGGCGCGATCAGAGTTAAGGTCCAGCACCATTAGCGTTTCAAGCACGGCCATCGACCGGTCGCTCGTCAACGCCCGTTGACTGACTTGTGGGCCACCCCGTTGCTCCGGCCCCACCACCTTTCCTGAACAAAATTATCCGGTAAGCACGCGCTTCGAACTTTCTAGCAGCACATCGACGTGGGTGACCCGGCCGGCGCCCAATCACGTCGCTCCACGTGTCCACCATTCAAGGCGCACACGAGATCCCAGCCCTTGGAGCACGCAGATCTCCCCATCGGACGGCAGAGGCCCTCCCCCGCTCCCGCACCACGTCAAGTCCGCTGGCGTCGCCCAGTGAAAAACCGCCACGTGGACCGGATCCAATCGGCGCCGTCCGTTTGTCCACGTGGCCAGATCGCGACCGCCTGGACCGGGCGCACGGGTCTCCTGGCCCCGGCCCGTTTTAAAGGGCCTTTCGTCTCCGGCGCAGAGCGCGACGAACTCATCACTGGTGGCCGTGGTGGTGCTCCGCAGAGTGAAGCGAAGCGAGGCGAGGCGAGATGACGATGCGCAAGTGGGCGCTCTCCTCCGCGCTGCTCCTCCTGTTCCTTCTCACCACCCTCCCCGACCCAGGCATGTCCCCGCGCGCCGGAGATCTCCAGTTTTTTACTTTTCCGTTGATTTTTTTGTGCGGTTGGTCGATCCCGCTGTTCTCGTGGCGATTGGTGGCAGATTCCGTCTCGCCCGATCACTAATTAGCTCTGCCCGTCGGCTCATGTTAGTTTTGCGTAGTGTTTTCTGTCCAGATTGTCTACGTATAAGCAACCTGTGTGATGGATCGCGCGGTAAATTTCCGGCCGGAAGGAGTCGGCCGTAGCTGCTAGATTCGTTGGAGCAGAGGATGGTGGCACTGGATGCGATCTCTGCTAGGAATTTTTATTCTAATTTGTTGGTAGATCTCGCGTTTGGAATTGCCGCTAGATGGGGAGGTGAGCGGCTCCTGGTCGCTTCGATCCAATGTAATGGCAGGGTTTGTTTCGAGTTCGAGATTGCTGACTAGTTCTCAGATACGTCATGGGGCTCTTTACATTTTTCTTTTTGTGGTGATGAACATGGGCTTGTTCCATTTGGGGTTTAATGGGGTTTAGAACTGTAACTGTAACCTCATCCATTTTTAGCTTTCACCTACCTGGATCTTATCTGCGGTAAATGTACTGCTCGCTTGACTGATCAAGTGTCCCAGTATTTCATACTATTCTTAGTAAATTTGAGGACTCTCTGCACATGTCCCTATCATACTACTCTTGGTGAATTAAAAGGACCTTCTAGTCTAGTGGGAGCTCTGGTTTCCATTTACTGTGCTGTACCTGCTACCAAAAGCCTACATATAAGTGGAAATTCAATCTTCTGATCCTTGTGGAACTTCAGTCTTGTACTGACCCTGCCTGTACTATACTGCAGCTAAGAAGCTACAAGTGAATGCCGAGGAGAGCAGCGATGACTTAGCTAACCCACCGAAGGTAGAGGAGAAGCTTGGTGCTGTCCCTCATGGCCTGTCCACCGACTCTGATGTTGCCCAGAGGTGCGCACGGCCTTCTGATCAGTGCTGATTATTACTGCTTTGTCATGTTAACGACGTGTTTATGAACAATATGTTTTTATTGTGTTCAGGGAAGCCGAGTCTATCTCCAGGAAGACTCTCAGGAGCTCAGCCGAGAAGTTTGAGTTCCAAGCTGAGGTGTCCAGACTCATGGACATCATCATCAACTCACTCTACAGCAACAAGGATATCTACCTGAGGGAGCTCATCTCCAATGCCTCTGATGTATGTATTGCATCTGACCCCTGTGTTTATGCTGCATTCTGGATGCTCGAAAGTAACTGTGGTGTTCTGCATGTCTGTAGGCGTTGGATAAGATTAGGTTCCTTTCCCTTACTGATAAGGAAGTTCTGGGTGAAGGCGACACTGCAAAGCTTGAGATTCAGGTACATTAGATTTAATGTCTGAGAGCCGTTTTTTTGTTGGGCATCGTATCTTGCTTTGGAATTAGACCTCAAGGCGTTTGGTCTATGCTTATGCAGATTAAGTTGGACAAAGAGAAGAAGATCCTCTCCATTCGGGATAGGGGTATTGGTATGACCAAGGAAGATCTTATTAAGAACCTTGGAACCATTGCTAAGTCTGGCACTTCAGGTACTGCTCTTTCATCTTTCCGGCTGATTACTGCAATCCAATATCTGTTAAATATAATAGGATTATGCTCTCAAATAATTTGAATTTCTTGCAACTTTTGCAGCTTTTGTGGAAAAGATGCAGTCTGGAGGTGACCTCAATCTTATTGGACAGTTTGGTGTTGGCTTCTACTCTGTGTACTTGGTTGCTGACTATGTCGAAGTGGTCAGCAAGCACAATGATGATAAACAGTAAGACATTGCTGTATGTTTTTTTAAAATTCATTCCTTGATTTACCTATGCACTTGCCTCACGTTGTTGTGGTGTTGTACTCTTTTAGGTATGTGTGGGAATCAAAAGCTGACGGATCATTTGCTATCTCTGAGGACACATGGAACGAGCCCCTTGGCCGTGGAACTGAGATAAGATTACATCTGCGAGATGAGGCCAAGGAGTACTTGGAAGAGGATAAGCTAAAGGTAGGTCCATATTCATTTGTTTTTTATTTAGGTTAACTGGCTTATGCTACAAATATACAATGGGCACCGAGGTAGTTTTAGCTGTTATCTGTATTTCAAGTTGAAGTCCAATAGTCTTATCTGAAATCTGCGTCTTCTATTAGACTTGGTCATGACTCATGACACCAACAGTGCTATCTAGGAATTTGAATCAGATCTTTTCAGAAGTCATGTGGTCAATTTTTTTCGTTTTTACACAATGGCAGATTGCATAGCAACTGTCACTGGCAATAATATTCTTTTTTCACTGAGTGCATACATTAATCATGAGATAGTTTTCTTGTTACTGTGTGAGAGCAAGTGAACCATACTTGTTTTTCCTGTGCACCACTTGGGTTAGACATGTTTTATAATGATGAAACACATCTCTTATAGACTGTATAAGACAAATATATCTGTTATTCTGTGCATCTCTTGTTACAGTTGTTCAATTTGAATTCTCTTTTATGCAGGATTTGGTGAAGAAGTACTCTGAGTTCATCAACTTCCCTATTTATTTGTGGTCAACCAAGGAGGTTGATGTTGAAGTGCCAGCTGATGATGGGGAGACAAGTGACGAAGAGGATTCAAGTAAGTCAAATTTGTTTATTCTCCTGAAATGGTAGTCATGTGTTTGGGTGCTAATGCGTCATGTGTTTCTTAACAGCCCCAGAAACTACAGAGGAGGAAGAGACAGAAGATGGTGAAGAGAAAGAGAAAAAGCCCAAGACAAAGACAATAAAGGAGACTACTTCTGAGTGGGAACTTCTGAATGATGTGAAGGCTGTATGGCTTCGCAGCCCAAAGGAGGTTACTGATGAAGAATACTCAAAGTTTTACCACTCACTAGCCAAGGTAAATACCTAGTACTCCACAATTTTTCGCCAAAGAAAGCTTTGTTTGTACATGTTGTTTAAGAAATATTGATGTAACCTAGCAACTCTTTTTCAGGATTTCAGTGATGACAAGCCTATGGGTTGGAGCCACTTCACTGCAGAAGGAGATGTTGAGTTCAAAGCTTTGCTCTTTATTCCCCCGAAGGCTCCACATGATCTCTATGAGAGTTACTACAACAGTAACAAGTCAAACCTCAAATTGTATGTTAGAAGAGTTTTCATCTCTGATGAATTTGATGACCTTCTTCCCAAGTATCTCAGCTTTTTGAGGGTACTGTATTACTATTTCAAGAAACACATATACTATTCAATTCAATCCATTGATATAGCAGACTAAATCTTACATTGATTTTCTCTGTAGGGTATTGTTGACTCAGACACACTGCCCCTGAATGTGTCACGAGAAATGCTTCAACAACATAGCAGTCTCAAGACCATCAAGAAGAAGCTGATCCGCAAAGCTCTTGACATGATTAGGAAACTTGCTGAAGAAGACCCTGATGAGTACAGCAACAAGGATAAGACAGGTAATGGGGTTTTCCTCATGAATGTGTCACATACTCTGTAATTATTATTACAGTACTAAACAATTCTTCTCTAATCAGATGAAGAGAAAAGTGAGCTGGAGGAGAAGAAGGGCCAGTATGCCAGGTTCTGGAATGAGTTTGGCAAATCAATCAAGCTGGGTATCATTGAAGACGCAACTAACAGGAACCGCCTTGCGAAGCTTCTTAGATTTGAGAGGTTTGTCCTTTCCTACTCTTTTCCAAACATTGTCTTTAATTGTATGTTTTGGGCAAAAGAAAACTGATCTTATTGCTTGCCTCAGTACCAAGTCAGATGGCAAACTTGCCTCCCTTGATGAGTACATTCAGTGGCGTAGCTAGGATCTGAAGCAAGGGTGGTCCACTATAGATGTAAAACCAAATTATAGAGTGGTCCATGTGTAATTTTCATGATTTTAAAGAGCTCATCTACTGTAGTTTAACCTTGAGCTAAATTTTAGGGTGGTCCATGGACCACATGTCCACCTAGCTAGCTCCGCCTATGAGTACATTTCAAGGATGAAGCCAGGGCAGAAAGACATCTTCTACATCACGGGAAGCAGCAAAGAGCAGCTGGAGAAGTCTCCATTCCTTGAGAGGCTAACCAAGAAGAACTACGAGGTATGTTGCTGATCTTGGTGTAATAAAATAGTTATCCATTCAAGAAGAACTGCGTCACATGCTTTGTCCTTTTTAGCTTTGCTTTATCATTGGGCTCTAGTATGGGATCTGGATTCAGTTTGTGAACTAATGCTGCACTTGTTCTGTTTTGCAGGTTATCTTCTTCACTGACCCTGTGGACGAGTACCTGATGCAATACCTGATGGACTACGAGGACAAGAAGTTCCAGAACGTGTCCAAGGAGGGCCTGAAGCTGGGCAAGGACTCGAAGCTCAAGGACCTCAAGGAGTCGTTCAAGGAGCTGACCGACTGGTGGAAGAAGGCCCTGGAGAGCGAGAACGTGGACTCGGTGAAGCTCAGCAACCGGCTGCACAACACCCCTTGCGTCGTCGTCACCTCCAAGTACGGGTGGAGCGCCAACATGGAGAAGATCATGCAGGCGCAGACCCTGTCGGACTCGAGCAAGCAGGCGTACATGCGCGGCAAGAGGGTGCTCGAGATCAACCCCAGACACCCCATCATCAAGGAGCTCCGCGACAAGGTCGCCCAGGACAACGAGGTACCTTACCTGCACTTCTACATAAATATAAAAACCATGGGTGGGAGCATGGGACGATGCTAATTGATCGATGTTAACTCGTTTGTTCGTTGCATCAACGGAAACAACAGAGCGAGGAGCTGAAGCACACGGCGAGGCTGGTGTACCAGACAGCCCTGATGGAGAGCGGGTTCAACCTCCCCGACCCCAAGGAGTTCGCGTCCAGCATCTACAAGTCGGTGCAGAAGAGCCTGGACCTGAGCCCTGATGCGACCGTGGAGGAGGAAGACGAGGCCGAGGAGCAGCCGGAGGTGGAAGAGAAGGAGCCGGCCAAGGAGGAGTCGGAGCCGTCCTACGAGAAGGACGAGCTGTAGGCGTTTTCTCTCGTCTTCCGGATATGTTTGAAGTCTAGCTAGCTCCCGCTTAGTAGGAAAATGTGATATTGGGGAGCTCCACTCACTGCCTGGTGTTTAGGAATGCGATGGTTCTGAGGGACGCCCATTTTCCCCATGCAACGTGATACGGGATTTTTGTCTGTCTTTGTACCTATACAAACTTTAGTTCAGTCTAATTAGTGGTTTGCATTTACCTGAGCTTGCCATCCCACGGAACCGCGGCTCCATCTGGTGGGGTCAGGTGAACTATCTCTGTCTGGTTAGTGAGCTGGCCGATAGAGTGGCGCACCAAATTTATTTATACTCCCTCCGTTCTAATTTAAGTCTAACTTTTATTCTAAGCTAAACATTTCATGACTTGAGCCCCAGCCTACCTCCTCTATATAGCGCTGTGCGACGAGAGTTCACCAGCCATGTATTGGGCTGGGCACCCCTGATCAGGGCGCGGATCTCAATAAGCCGTTGGGCTCATTGGTAGAGAGATCAATTTAACAAAAACATAAAGCCATATTAGTTCAATCGTCTTGGGCTCATTGGTAGAGAGATCAATTTAACAAAAACATGAAACCATATTAGTTCAATCGTCTTGACAGAGACTAGTGTCTAGACGTCCGACGCATCTGGACGCAGGTTCTAGCGAACTGAACTGGCCCAGCTCTCAGTGATAGTCCTTTGTAGCCAGCTCTCCGTCCGTTTTTGACCCGCTCCAAGCGCGCACTCCGCCCTCGTCTCTACACCCGCCGATCGCCTTGACCCCCTCGTCTCTCTGTGTCGGCGGCACTCCCTCAGGAGTCGGGATGCGCAGCTGAGGACAAGCACGCCCCCCCCCCCCGCATGCCTCGACCGCAGCACCTCCGTCCAGCAGCCCCCACGACGCGCCGTGTGCCCCATCCGCCGGCCCCCCGGCTGAACAACATAAAACACTTGCAACATGAATGCAACATAAGACTGAAAACAGATGAAACAGAAACATGGTTTTGCAACATGTGTGTGAAACACATGAAACATCCTAAATAAAGCACTTGCAACTTATAACATGAAACCACATGCTGCAACATAAGACTGAAACAACTTAAACATTTGGAACATACTATAACATATGCAATATCCAGATAAAAAAGGTTGCAACATATGTCTAGAAATAGATGAAACATTTTTGAACAAACTCTTGCAACATGTCTCTCAAAACACTTGCAACATACATCAGAAACGACTGTAACACTTTAAACATACATATACAACATACGGGAGGGGAAGGTCGGGCCGGTCGATTCCGGTCGTTGGGGTCAGAGTCGGCGCCGAGCCGCGACGCGCGAATACCACCAGCACCGCCCCACGCTCGTGGGTGCCCTTGCTCGCCCGGGGAAGATCTGAGGTGCCACGACACATGCGGCCCAGCGGCCATGGCTGGGTTAGCGGCATGCACGACGGCGATGGGAGACGGACGGATGGACGGACGACGAGAGAGCGAGGGGCATAGGTGTCTGGGACAAGCGCGCAGTGCGGCCGGCGATGGGGCGCGGGGCGGTGGGGCATAGCGCAGCAGCCGACGCACGGTGGGGGAAGGGCGTGGATAATGAGCTGCCACGTTGCTTTGGGGCCGGGCGGATAATCACGAAGGAGTGAGGGTTGTGGACGGATAAGCACGAGGGAGTGGGGATTTTGTTTTTTTGTTGGGCCCGCTCTTGGGAAGCCGCTTCCGGATGAAAGTCACGCACGGACGTTCGAGTTGGATCATTATCGATTCGTCATGACATATATTTTGATTGTGTATTTGTTTGATATTGTATATGCTAATTTTGATATTGTAGTTGCTAACATATTTTACTATAAATCTGGTCAAAATTAGATAAACTTGAATCCAAACAAAATTAAATGACTTATCATTTAGAACAGGGTACCAAGAACAGAGTAGGTACTAAGGGGGTGTTTGGTTTGAGGAGTTAAAGTTTAACAAATACTGTAGCACTTTCGTCTTATTTGACAAAAAGTTTTCAATTTGGGACTAATTAGGCTTAATAGATTCGTCTCGTAAATTACTCCTAATCTGTGCCGACATGCATGCAATTAGTTTACATTTAGTACTCCATACATTTGAGGGAACATTGATGCGATGGGAGTTAAACTTTAACAAAACCAAACCAAACACGCCTTAACGTAGAATAATCTGTATGTAAGGACAAAACTTGTTGAAATATAAGGAATCATTTCCTAACAAAAATGGTCGCTACTCGCTTCATATAGTAATATTTAGCAAACAAATTTTTTTTTGGCTCAATGTACCAACATGGCAACATGTGTACATCGCACCTCTCAACTCTTTGGTCGAACTATAGTCGCAAAAAAAAAAAAAAAATCCTGCCACAGTAGAAAAAAAGAAAATAAAAATCCTGCCACAGTAAAAAAATCTCTCATCCAAGCATGCCAATTGGCAAGGTAACCATTGGCAGTAGGCGATGGTTGTTGGTTTCAGATCACCATCACCATCGCCTCCACATCGCGGAGAAGACGACGACCGTCTGCAGGAGCGCCGCCACCGCGTCCCTCGTCGTCGTCCTCAAGCTGCCTGCGTCGTGTCCAGAGAACTCCATCTTTGAGGGCGGCAGGCCTGCCGCCTCGGGATTCCCGCCGGATTTTAGGCTGCATCGGCCAGGCCGCAAGCACCGCGACAATTAGCTAATGCATCAATGCAATGCCTCCGTCAAAAAAAAATCACATCTCTATGAATAGTAAACTAATCTTTGACCACTTGGATACAAATGCTGATATTTTTTTAAAAAAAAGTTAATTAAATTTGAAATTAATCTGACTAAAAAACGAGATGTGCAGTGGTATTGAAACAGAGGAGTATTAATAAACCAGTGACAAGACAAGAAATGAGCATTGCCGCATTGGATCGTATCGTAGACTTTGCAAACGCAATTGTACGGCTAAAGGATGAAATAACGAGGACAAATAAAAAAAATAAAAAATGCATTAGGATCATGACTGCGCGGTGGCATGTAAACGCACGACGGCCCTGGCTCAATCACGTCAAGATGATGCCTGTTTTTTATATTTTAGTAATCTGATTGAAACGGGTGATCGCAAGCAAAATGATTGACCTGAAAACAAGCTGCAACTTGCGTCGAAACTAACCAATCGATCGATCGGATGAACAAGGACGTAAAATCGCGTGCCTATCAGATCAGACTGACCAAAATGTTGCGGATTTGAACCGGTCGTTTGACTTTTACTTCACTTTGAAACGTGATTTAAAATCTGCTCGTGATTTTACCTGGACGCGCTGGGGCAGAAGACGACGTCGTAGCCGCCGGCGGCCGCGGAAGCGCAGGTGAAGGTGGACGTGGCGTCATCGTACGCGTAGCTGTAGGCGGACGGGCACGCGGCCTTGAAGAAGCGGGAGTAGGCCGTGGGCGCGCACGTCGCCGGCGACCCGTACGCGCCGCTGCAGCAGTACTCGGCCGCCGCGAACGCCTCGCACGCGCTCCTGCACGCCACCGCCGGCGCCCCCGCGCCCCCGCCGCCCCCCGCGGGGACGCGCAGCTCCGCGGGGCACGCCGCGTTCAGGTCGGCGGCGCACCCCGTGGGCCGGCAGCTGCTCCCGTTGGCGGCTGCCACCCGCGGCGCGACGAGCATCGGCACGTTGAATCCGTCCACGAGGCTGACGTCGTAGAAGTCGTCCCCGCCGGCGCGGCCGCCGGCGAGCGTGAGTTCCGCCAGGGTTGCTGGCGGCGCGGCGCCGCGGCCGGAGCACTCGACGGCACCCGAGCCGCAGTCGGCGGTGGCGCACGCGAAGGCGCCCGTGGAGGTGTTGGTGGCGCAGAGCGTGCGCGCCCAGATGCGGCCCGACCACGACGCGGCCACGGTGACCGTGGCCGACTGCCCCGGGGCCAGCGCGAAGCCCGTGGTCGACGGTGGTGGCGCGCCGGCGTTGGAGAGGATGCCCGGCCACACCGTGTAGCCGCAGCTGTTGGTGATGGTGAAAGTCGCGGCATCTGCTCCTGGTAATCACAATGTTCTCGCTGATCAGTAATACATTGCGACTTGTGAACTTGTCTGAACATCAAGCAACTGGAGCTCAGACACATGAGTATAAGAGGAGTGGAAAATTTTGATCGTTGAACTCCATGAAATGTAACACAAGAAACAATTCGAACTGAAAATATTCTTTTTTTTTTGGAAAAAAGGAGAAGGAACAGAAAGTGTAACCTCTATTGTTTGCTCCGAAAATTTGTTTAAGCATGTTGGGTAAATTTAGTGGTTACCTTGGAGCAGTAATGCAAAGCAGCAGAAGCAGCAGAGAAGAGGGAGAAGTGCACCCATGGAATTGGAGGAGGAGCCGAGGAGGAAGGGATGAAGAGGACAGTTGCAAAATTTTAGATAAGAGTCATGACATGCATGGATGAATGAGGTAACTGAGATACTAGTAACTGGAGCAGAGAATCCAATTTCCATCCAGCAGTATATTAGTATTAAACAAATTCGAGGAAGGTTCATGCATCACGCTCCAATTTGGTGCATAAACAAATCCCAGTGTCAGTACAGTTCATGCCTTGCGTTGCAGGAACAGGAGAGACGTTGCAGGATTAAGAATGGCCTTTGCGAAACTGGGGAGTTGCAGGTAGGCCAGCGAATCATCCAACGCCTGGTCCGCATGTAATGTAACGTAAACATGTGGACCTGCAGATGGCAACGCCATTTGTATTCAGGTCAGGTAAGGTGTGCTGCTCTGGTCGCCGCGACACGAGCTGTTGGTCTGGTCTGAATTCACCTACTAGTCTTGTTGCTCCGGACGAGATGGACCATCCTCCATCCATCCATGTGGTGTGATGCGATGTCCGTCCGTGACCAGCGGCGGCGCGGTGCCATGCCAAGTTGCCAACCACCAGGAACCAAACGTCTGCAAGGTCCCAAGAACGTGGGAGGGAACTCCCGGAGCATCCAAATTGTCTGTTGCGTTGCGGAGCCTGAGCAGAGCTGAACATCGTCCGTCGACGCCGATCGTTCAGCAGCTGAGCCATCAGACTGTGATGTTTTCAGTTTCAGCGAAGGAAACCATGTGTTTTCTCTGATGAATCCGAGCAGTGTTCGTATCCAAATTCTGAACCTTCTGCAGGTGCAGTGTAGGCTCTTGGTTCTGCTCCAGTGCCTGGATGGTAGGATTGAAGAAGCTGCAGAAGGCAGCCAAGAGAGAAATGACATGGCTGCTAAACTGACAGAGCTGTTAGTTGTATTTTTATGTATGCACCTATATACACCAAAAACCAGGAGACTGGATCTGGATCCTTGTCATCGTCAGCACATTCATTCACGATTTGCCGTCTCTTGGATAATTTACCATCCAAGACCAAGGATATGATAAATGTATTATATCTATATTCACATAGATACAATACAACTGCCCATATTTACAAGCCGATCAGGAAGTACACACAAGACAAGAGATGATGGAAATGCCTCTCTTCGTGCAATTATTAGACAAGACACGAAGAAAGAGAGGTGGCCCCTGATCCCTCGGCCGGCCGCCGGGGCCTTAGCATCCACGGCGGCGGCGACGACGGCTCAGCGGGCTCTTCTCCTCTCCTCAGTTGTGGCGCCAAGGGCGACGAAACCTTGGGCCACGATGAAACTTCCCTTTTTTTTTAGGAAACTCATGGGCCTTGGATCGCTATCCTTTTTTAAAGTAAGACATGGTCTACCACTCATAAAAAAAAAAGAGTAAGACATGGTCTATCTCGGTAACAGCTGTTTCTCTCTCCAAAAAAAAATCTCGGTAACAGTTGGGTTCTGTTGTTTCTCAAAAGAAGTTGGGTTCTGTTTCACTCCACCAAGTGAACTTTCTGCCACGAAGTTGAGTTGAACCTCCCTTAATTCCCAATTTGAAGGTGTTCAAACATATCGGTTTAGTATGTCCTTACTACTCTTGTCCGATGCCTGTATATGAGATTGAACATTTCCCAAAATGGTCCAACTAGGTAGAAAATTTGTTACCAATTTCATTAAAATAAATTACTAATGAATTTTATATAGCAAACCAGATTTTATTATTTTTATAAATACAAAACCATCTTTAAAACCAGCAAAAAGAATTAATTTGTCTGGCTTTGACCGTTGGAGCGTGTCTTTTACATGTTTTTTTTCGTGAACGTGCCCTTTATGACACGTCTGTGTTTAATTAAGTAGAAGTAGAGTATCAAGGTTACAACACTCCTCGGTAGTCCTTGGATTACCGAGGAAGGACGCAACCTAGACGAAAGAGAACAGAAAAACGGTCAAGGTTGAAAAATAATGGCCTATTGTGCAAGTCATTTATTTATGTTCTTGTTTTCGATGTTAAATGATCAAAGAAACGGTAGTTCCACTTCCATATATTATCATTACAAGTATGGGTAAATGACGAATGAATGTGCTGACGATGGCAGGGCAAGCCAACTAACAGTTGTGTCAGTTTACCAGCCATGCCCTTTACCTGTTGGCCGCATTCGGGAGATTTTTTTTTGAAATAATATTATTTTAATAAACAATTATAGATCTAGATGTTGTTTCTAAAAAATTTGTAAAATTAACATCCTGCCAGCCATCCAACAGCCGATATAGCACCTATTTGCCGGATGGCCAACAGGATCCAATCGGCGATTCAACTGCCGACAACATTGATGTATTTTTTGCCGACAGGCTCCGGTCAGCCGCCCACACGCCGATAGGCTGGTGGACCTGCGTTATTTTTTTCACTGCAGCCTGCTCCTGGCTGGACTGGACATGCCCTTTGTTTTTTTTACACGTCTACCTGATAGAGTGATAGGGACAGGACTGGCCATATTCTTTTTCTTTTGTTTTTAAATTTTTTATATATTTCGCATGGTTATCTCAACACTAAGGGCACGGACATACAAGTTGCCTACATTCTTTATTGTTCATATATCTACTCCGCCGTCATTTTTTTTGCAATTATAGCTTTTTAAGAAATCAAACAATTTAAAGTTTGACTAAAGTTATATAAAAATATACTGATAACGATAAGACAAAATAAGTATCATTAAATTGATTATAAAATATACTTGCATAGTAAATTAAGTTAAAGATATAAATATTAATACTATTTACTATAAACATGGTTAAATCAAACAATTCTACCACGATGAACCTAACCGTTCAATACTACTTCTAATTTAATTAGTGGTGTCAAAAGTGCAATATTCATGTTTGCATATGACCTTATTATAGCAGTAGAACATGGCCAACATCACATGCATAGATAACGTGAAGCGAAGACCGACGATGACATCGTCATTGCAGGTGTTTTGCAAGCTCGCACTATTTTTTTCTATGCACAAAGAGAACTCATGTGTGATTTATCTGGCCAAATGATTCCAAAACACATAAGATTTACATTGTATGGTGAGCAAGTATGCATATAATTAGTTTAAATTGGCTGTTCTACGGCATTCCAACTCCAGCTAATTTATATTTTCTTAAATTAAAACTTAATATTGAATATGTGCTTTATTAAGAAACTCTGGATTTTACCTAACATATACTCCCTCTGTCCCATAAATATGGTCGTTTAGAAGCAAGGCTCTTGTACCAAGGAAGACGGTGAAGTACCTGCATACCCCTACTATTCATTATTACAATTGGTAAAAAAAGTAGTAGTACAAGCAGTAGCAGGAGGAGGATTTCCACTGGATGGGAGGAGCCAAGGGAGTAGGGATGAAAACGGTACGGATATTTTCCGACCGTATTCGAGACCGAATCCGTTTAGAGGGGTTTTAATCCGTCCGTATCCGAGTCCGGATATTTAACATCCGATACCGTATTCGTATCCGAATATTTAAATCACATATTTATGATGTCGATATCCAATCATATCCTATCCGGCATTTTTATACTATCCGTATTCGAATCCGAATCCGGACATAAATATGAAAACAAATATGATATCAGTGATATCCGTCCGTATCCGATCCGTTTCCATCCCTACAAGGGAGGTTGGGCGCTGGCCACTCGGTCAGTGGACATAGACAGCTGCTTGTGCGACACCTATGCCTAAGACTGGTAACATAGCCGAGCGACGTTTTTTGTGGGACAACATTGGAATCCCTAGATGACTCTCTTAAAGGGACGGAGGAAGTATGTAGAAGAATTATATGACAAAGTATTTATGAGCCATGAATTTAGAGGACTTTTTTTGAATTTGTGCATACCATTTTAGGGCTAAACAACTTACGCGAAAGCTCAAATATAACATTACACGAAGAATTTTAATTTGAAAACTATAAAAGCAATGATGCTAGATCCAAGCAAAATTGGTTGTGTTTGATTCTTAGCACCTACATAAAAAATTACAATATATTTAAGGTGTTTAGGTATTTTATTTGTGATCACAAAAAATAAAACGTAAAAATAAATGGTGCACGTGGAGACGTTGCTAGCTAGTAGTTCAATCAGCCACCCTGAGGCTCCCGATAGGCCTATCGGCTCTGGGTCAGCCGACTGCATCTTTCGTCTGCTGAATTGCCGACTGGTCTTCAGTCGGCTAACTGATCGCCGACTAGACCATACTCTAAACTTTTCAGTAGGGGTGAAGCTAGGATAAATGGTTGCCGGGGTAGGACTACCTTCAAGGCTTATGATAATATAATATCAATATATAACATCAAATTGATAAAATAATAACAAGCTGACAAAATAAACTTTCACAGTAGTAATTACCTACTACAGTTTTTCTCTGCGACTACGACTACAACTCTCCATCTCGTGAAAGCGAATTAAATGGTGGCTAGAAATCCTTGCTTTATGAAGCATATATATGCGCATATTATCAAATGTATATTAAGCTCACGATCATCCTTTAGTTGTGTTGAACGATACTAAATTACTAATGTGAAAGTATAGCCATGTGTATACTGCTAAAAGTCAGTAAGTCACTACTGAAATACATCTATATGCAAGCTGTACTAAAGTAGATAGATACCTGACATCTTGCCGGAATGAAAGAGCACGTTCTTTATGTCCTATCTGCTTTCTGAGTTTGAATTGTATAGCTGAACCCCCCCCCCCCCCCCCCCCCCCCCCCCCCGAAGACCTCACGGTTCAGACTTGATGATTGGCAATTACCAATTCAAGTATAAGGTATTTGGGGTACCTGGACAACAGATGGGCAGAGAGCTTTAGCTTATAGCCGGCGGCACTGGCAAGTTGCGGTTGGGGTTTGTCAGTTTGTGTCTTTGAGAAGCGAGATCGAGAATGAATGAAGGAGAGGCGGCTGCAGAGTGATACGAGAACAAAGAAGATCGGAAGATGAAACGGTGACCAGGCTGTGGACTATGGGCTTACCTGTACATATATACTTGCATTCACGTAATCACGTTTCATGAAACGGGAGCCAGGCCATTGGGTGGGCTACCGGGCTTATCTTTGCTCCTTGCTAATCAATCGATGGATGGGCTACGGACCTAAGGTGATGCCACGATGGATTGCTCGGCCGCAAGTCTGTCCGGGTCCGGGTCCAAGCTGGACAAAAATCCTTGGGCATCTGAGGTGATCGCAAAACCATCGGTGTCGGCCGACCACGATGCGTGAACGTAGCTTCGCCCCTTTCGCTTGCCCCGTGGGTTGTCGGCCGTCCACCGGCCGATAGGCTCCCTGTCGGCTTTCTACTGGCCGATAGGTTCGCTGTCGGCGGTTGGACAGCCAACAGGATGTACTTTTGCAATTTCGTAAAAACAACATCTAAATCTGCAATTATTTATTAAAATATTATTATTTTTTAAAAAAATTCCCGCATTCGGTAGCTCCAATCCTACACGGCTTGCATTTTTCATACGAAAAAACACAACCTTTCTTCCTCGGAAACATTACAATGTCGGAATGCTGAACGATTGGCGTCGACGCGATGTTCATCCCAGGCTCAGCTCAGCTCAGCACTAGCACTAGCAATGTCTCTGTGGGATGACGAGGTGTCTGGTCATGTGCCAGCTCTGGCCACCGTCAGAATGCATATAGGGGCACGCCGGCTTGTAGTTGTCAGCTCCAGAGTCTGGCGCCACCAGCATCTTCCACGGAGCACTGGGGTCGTCAATGGCGAACTGGGTCCACACCGGGGTCGCGTACTTGTAGCGGCTGTGCGTGACGTGGTGGAACCTCTGGACGTCCTCGTTCTTGTGGATGTCGACGGGGTCGATGTCGAACGAGAAGATGTCGCCGTAGGGCCTGACGGAGTGCAGGAACATGGGCATGGAGATCGGCTCGACGGACATGGGGTGGTTGACGTGCCCGGGGCCGGCCACCAGCGTGCCGCCAGGCACCGGTGGCGGCAGCGCGCTCGTCATCGCCCTGACGACGGCCGTGGGGCTCGCCGGATTCACTAGGTACACGCCGAAGTAGCCGGGGTCGAGGAAGTTGTCCGTCTTCGGCGCGCCGTCCGGCTTGTGGCGTGAGGACGAGAAGACGATCCAGTCGCCGCGCGGGGACCACTGGCAGTGGGTGTCGGTCCAGTCGCCGTCGGTCAGCCGTGTCACCCCGGCCGACTCCCTCACCATGGCGTCCTCCATGATGTACAGGTTCTTTTGCCTGAAACCTCCCGGCGGCGGCGGCAGCGCGTCCTTGGTCGACCTGAACACGATCTTGGTCCCCGCCGGGTTGCTGCTCGGGAAGGCGTTGTTGAAGCCTCCGGCGGTGAGCTTCCTGTACTGCGGGTCGTCTCCCGACGCGTCGAAGATGGCGTGGATCTCCAGCCGGCTGTCAGCGCTGAACGCCGGGCCGACGCAGACGTACAGGTCGGGGTTCCACGCCGTCGAGAAGACACTGTTCGGCCGTCTCCACTGCGAATTTTACCAATACAATCGCATGCATTGACGAAGGAGAACGAAATTACTCCTAAACAGCTAGCTTAAATGAAATCAATTGAAAATCTCTGAACTTTGATGAGAATATCCCATTCCCAATTTCCCATGGACTATACCTCCCAGACGACACGCAGTCCTCGTCGCCTGTCGGCGACCCACACACGGCCTTGAACTCGTTGTCAACGAAGGCGAGGTTGGAACCGTCGGAGGAGACGGTGGGGAAGACGCCCGACATCCTGAACACATCCACGTCCTTGTACGCGTATTTTTTTTACATAATATTTTTTAATGAATAATTGCAAACCTAGTCCCATATGGGCAGCTGATACGGTTGATGTGCCCTGTCGGCTTCTGGGTGGCCGACATGTCCTATTGGCGTGCGGCAGGCCGATAGGCCAGTCGGCGCACCAGGGGCCGACAAGCCTGTCTACCAGCACCCAATACCGAGCACTCCAGGTGTAATAAAGCAAAGCAAACACTCCATAAGCAACAAGATCATGGAAATTAAACACGTTACTGATTACTGGATCCTGATGATGATCGTCGGTTACCTCCTCCAGCAGCCTCTCGGTTGTGGCGCGGTGGTAGCCGATGCAGGTGCCGGCGTGCCGCCATGGAGGACGAAGGGGTTGTAGTGGTCGGCCTTGGGCCACACGACCTGGGTGATCTTCACAGGCGGCTGGTCGCCGGGGGCGGCCAGGTCGAAGACCTCGATGTGGCGGAACATGTCCGCGTCGCGCGCGCCGCCCATCTGGTTGGTTCTCTGGCGGATGGTGGCCACGGCCACCTTGGTCTCGCTGATGGCCGCCGGAGTGATGGCGTAGTTATTCTCCGGCGTGACGCGCTCGGTGCGCCCGGCGGTGAAGTCGTAGCGGTACACGCCCCAGTGCGGCGTGAGCCTGTCGCTATTCTTGGGGTCGTCTCTCTTGTCCACCGCTCTGTGGAAGAAGATGACGTTGTCGCTGCCCCACGACGGCCAGCCGGCGTCCTGGATGCACCTTGCCCGGTCGTCCAGCGGCTTGCCGCCCTGCGCGTTCCGGTCCACGTTCATCAGAACGATGTCGGTCTTGAGGTGCTCGATCTCGCTGCTCCATCTGTTGTCGCTGAAGTTGGCCACGGCCACCCTCTTCCCCGACGGCGACACGGCCGGGCTCAGATCGTACTCCCCGTCTGGAGTGAGCGTCTCCGTCTCGCTGGTCCTGAGGCTGTGCCGACTTGCTCTACTAGTCTACTACTAGTACTAACTTCGATGCAAGAGCAACGTTTCAATAGTACTCCGTATTTGCAGTTCAGGATTTTCAACTTTGCACATCCGTGCCATGTCTACTCAAATAAAAGACAATCTATATTTTTCCTAAGTCAAACTATGTTAACCGACCAAAATTATATTAAAAAAGAATAATAGTTAATATTATTGGGCACGTTATAAATTTACATATTCAATATGATAGATATCAATACTCTTCTCAATGAATTTGCTCAAACTTTGTGTAGTTAGAGGGCGGAGCCAGGTATGTGGCGAGGTTTGGCAGCCGCCGTACCTAAAATCCGTATAAAATACCGAATATATGTAGTATATTTTTTTTGAGGGGAGCATATATGTAGTATATATATAGTATATATACATGGTATATGTTGATGCATGCTGTTCCGTGGGTTCCGGTGGCTAGGTTGGCGGGCTTAATCTTGATGGGCCACAATTAGCAAACTGAGCGGAGGAGGTTAATCTGTCCAGCAGAATGTGTACCGTACATAGATACACACGGATGTAGCCATGTGGGTTTAATAATCAATCAATACTTAAATAGTCAGAGTAGATGATAAATTGATGACCAAATCATCTATGTAATCTTCTTTTAGCGAGGAATCACAAAGTAATATATTTTTATATAGTATTTTAGTGGATCCTTGTAATTTTCATTGTATATGTTTAAATCTTATAAACTCTGCCATACCAAAAAATTATTCCTGCCTCCGCCACTCAGTTAGACTTAATATAAACTTGGATCCTTATACTTTAGGATAGAGAGAGTATGCTTTTAGAGTGTATCTCTTTAAAGAGCATGCCAAAAGTAGCACTTAAGGGCATGTTTGGCAAAATACCTTCTAGGTTGAATCCAGTAGGAGCTCTATTAAACGGTTTTTTTTATTGAGAAATCGTTCTCTGAAATAAACTAGGGGCTGAGAGCTAAAAAAGTAGTTTCTTCTAATTCATTTCATGCACCAAATCGTTGTATGCATAGAGTTTATTCTAGAGAAACATTTTCAGTTAGAGAATCTGAAGCAAGAGGAGCTCTACCAAATAGATCTAAGAGTGTTCCTAGATTTAGATTCTCCTTGGGAATCGCTTCTACTCCCATCCATACAAAATTATAAGTCTTTTTGGACTTTTCTAGATACATAATTTTTGCAATATATCTAGACAAACCTATATCTAGATGTATAGTGAAACTATCTACCTAGAAAAAACAGAATGACTTACAATTTGAAATGGAGATAGTACATGGCTAAATATGTAAAACACAATTAGGCCCCCTTTGGTGTAGCTCTTGGTGGCTCCGGCTCCCTCTGCTGTGCTACTGTTCATGGGGGGCACTGTTCACTAGAGCCGGTTTTCTCTCTCTGTTTCCTCTCTCCCAGAGCCGTTCAGAGGGGGGAGCTGCTTTTTTGGGCTGCTCCAGCTCTTACTACAGTGCCACTACAGTGCGGGAGCCGGAGCAGGCAGGAGCCCGGACGAAAAGAGGCTCTTAGATTCTAGTGACATATGACAAAAAATGTTTCTCCATTCACACTGCAAGTTGGAAGCTAAAGAAACCCATTCTCCATCCAACCCTTATCAGAATCACCTTTCATCTGCTCCGCTCCTCGACAAGAATCATTGTATCAGAGAATTAGGGAGCTCGAGTTAAGAATTAGTAAGTGAACCCCTCTACTAAACGGGCGCTTAGAAAATGATACGGTGACACGGTGGAACCAGGGCAAAAGCGCATCACTTCATGGGCCTAAAAGTCTCGCTTAAGTTTCCATAGTAGACAAAATATACTCCCTCCATTTTTGAATAAATCAATTCCTACATTTATCCTAAGTCAAACTTTTTTATATTTGATCAAATTTATGGACAAGATCGTAATATATGTGATATCAAATAAGTATATTGTAGCAATAATATATTTTATGATGTAGCTAATAGTACTAATTTGGCTTTATAAATTTTCATGCTTTTTATATAAATATATATTTAGTCGAATTTGAAATGTTTAATTTAAAATAATTTTAGAAATTGATTTATTTATAAATAAGAAATTAGTAAAAATGACACAGCGATGGTTGAACCAGGGTAAAAGTGCAACACTTAACAGGTGTCGAAAGTCGCGCTTAAGTTCCATGTCAGAAAAAATATAAGAACAATGTCAATAATAGAGCCAAGTGCTTAACTATAATTCGAGCTATAAGAGAGTCAGGTTGTACAATAGGTGTCCCTTATTTGTCTTAGAAAAGGTTATCTTACCTGAGTTTTGTTTAGCTCCACCTAAGGGTTGATTTTGATGCGTCGATCCCAAGACATGTATTCACATACATGCTGCTGGCTTCAGGACTTCGAGTTGAAGCACTGCACGTACTGCTCGATCGACACGTATGCGCGTGGCTCAGTGCGACCAAATTCAATCCTGATATCTCAGTCATGTTCGCTTCGCTGATAAGCCAGACTGAAAAGTATTGGTCGCTGATTTATTGTGAGAGAAAAACACTGTACCATGACTGATAAGCCAGGCTGATAAGTTCAAGTGAACAGGATAACCTTACTACTAATTTTGCATTATATAAATTTTCACTGTGTACCTGCTGGCTGCTACCGAAGCACACGTTACTATCTAGGACTACTGGTCCATGTGCACATGCATGCATAGGGACGCGCTCGCCCTTTTCCTAGTGCGTGCAATGCAACAATATAATCCATCCATGACATAAGATTACTCGTAAACGCCCAGCGTAGTAGCTAGCCTAATGCATGCTACGCCCAGCTAGCAAGCACATTGGAGGGCGCTTTGGTTCTGGATCTACTAGGAGTATATTTTACCACGACTATCACTCACAGGTAATTAGTTAGTTAGACTTGTCCGTCTTCGTCTACCAAAATATGTCCGTGCGTTGTAACGGGAGAAAAAAAACCATAAAAAATATGTGTATTGATAGATTTTTATTTTATAATTTATTTTATGTAAATTAATATTGGTAATATTATGACAAAGCTCTATTAAATCCATATCAAATTAAAATGGTAAAATTGGATTTGTGCCATGGAAAGAACCAGAGTTTAGTAAAATAGTATCCAAAGGTTCAATTTTAGAAATTCAGCATCAAAAGATTGCTCCCATGTTGCCTTCTACCATTTCCATTAAATTGACGTTATCTAGAATGTTGCGCTGCTTTGCGACCACCACCGCCCCCATAATGGTGCCACGAACGATAGACGTTCCCACGTCATCCTTGAGGCATGAACCCCAAGGGGGCCTTCAGCTGGCGTAGAGCTTTCCTGCGCTGCATCTCCGCTAAGACCTCCTGAAAGGTCCAAATAGGCTAGAGGGGGGTGAATAGCCTAATTAAAACTTCTATAAGAATTACTTAACCACAAAGTTAGTACGAAAGGTGGCGAAGCAAAAGCACTAGCTCTAACTAATTAAGCAAGCCACCTACACAAGTCTAGTACAAGGCTATTCACTAAACACAACAACAACTACAAGCTAGAAACAAGAAGTAATACGAGAGAAGAGCTTCGAGTGATTATACCGCCGTGTAGAGAAGAGAAGTACCAATCAATCAATCACACAAGAGAAATCCTCGGGAAGAGAATGACACAAGAATTTATCCTGAGGTTCACTTCCTTCCCGGCAAGCTACTCCCCGTTGTGCCGATACACCCACTTGTCGATTCGCGAGCTAATCGACTATCAAGAGTCGAGCCCTCGGCGGGCGCCGCACAACCGCACACAAGATGGAGATCCTCCAAGCCACGAGCTCCACTAGAGTATCCAATTCGCGAACTCCCGCGGGGAAGGATCAAGAACCCCTTACAACACTTGGTGAGGGCTCCAACAATCTTCAATTGTGAGCTCAATCACCTCCGCTGCTCCAAGCCGTCTACCGTGTCGGGAAACACGGAAGAGTAACAAGAAATCCACAGCAACTCGAAGATCAAGTGCCTCTAGAATGCAACTCTCAAGCAATGCACTTGAATCTCACTCAATCTCACTCAAGATGTGCAACCAAGCAAAGAGATAAGTGTAGGGGTTGTTCTCTAGCTCAAAGGATGTCTCTAAGTCTCAAAATATGCAAGAGATACCCTCAAACCCCGGACATCTTCTATTTATAGCGAAAGGGTACGCAGCTAGCCGTTACTGGACGACACAGTTCAAAACGAGTTGACCGGACGCACCGGTCACTACAGGACAAGTGTGAACAGTGCGCGTCAGAAGTTACCGTTGCTGTGACCGGACGCGCTCTAGCGTTTGACCGGACGCGCTGTGTAACACCTCAGGTGTTTAGCTCCATAATTGCATTGCATTTGCATAAGCATAAGCATGCATCATTCATGTTATTTTATGTGGTTGCAACAAATGTGATTGTTTTTAGAAAATTGTTTGGCTCACATCATGTGACACTAGGTAGTTGGTGTAACAAAAGGGGAGAGTAGCTAATTATGTCTCACAACACCTTAGTTATACTTAGGGTCACTAATGGAGCAAGGTTCATGTTGACCAAAATCACCAAAACGTCCTCCAAGGTGTAGTTGACCAGCATTTAGCTCTAGGATGCTCTAGTTTGACCAATTAAAAAGTCTAGCTTAAAGACCTTGCATGGGAGAGCACCCTTAAGCAAAGTTGTAGGGAATTTTATGGGGAACAAAAGTCTCAATATGACCATCTCATGAAACTGGCCAGAACATGCTCAAAAATGGCCCACAAGTCAGCTATAGGGGCTGTCTCAACACTTAGATTTTTTCTAAGTCTCAAAAGTGTCCCTCCAGTTTTACTGTGACCTACTTTGGAAGCTTGTAGTTTGCAAACCAAACCAAACCAGCTCCAACTCATGTTGACACTTTTGTAATACTCACTTAGCTCTACAATATTGTCAACATCACCATCACCTAGTTCTAAATGGTTTAGGAGATATAGTGTCAAGAAATTAGGGTTTCAGTCGGTGTCTTTAACTGAAAACATGTTTCAGTTTCACAGTGCACCACTTTGGAGCTCTGTGGTTTCAAATCCAGGCCGAATCAGTCCTTGAGCCAATTGACAAAGTTGTAGTCCTCATGTAGCTCTACCACATTGCCAACATCACCCATACCTAGTTCTCACTGGATTAGGTGTAAAAT
This sequence comes from Saccharum hybrid cultivar R570, assembly GCA_038087645.1. Taxonomy (NCBI): domain Eukaryota; kingdom Viridiplantae; phylum Streptophyta; class Magnoliopsida; order Poales; family Poaceae; genus Saccharum; species Saccharum hybrid cultivar. The sequence continues at coordinate 7,240,523 of JAQSUU010000297.1, read as the reverse complement.
GAACCCAAAATCGCTCTGTCAGTCACCGTTTCAGATGCCGATTCAGTCAAGTCAGGCTTCGGCCATGACTGTCGTGGCCGACCGGCCGCAGGCCGTCGTCGACGCGTGGCCACGCGGTGGCAGCCGTACGCCGGCCTTGGCCCCGCCGTCGGGTCACGACGTCTTCAAGAGGTGCCACGGAGCCACCACTCACCCTCACTCACGCCCCTGCCCTCTCTCTCTCGCCTCCCCGAGCCGGAGCGGAGCACCGAGGCGCCATTTCCGCCGCGGGCTTCCTCGCGCTCGTGCACCGTCGTCGTCGAGCCTCGGCTCAATTCCTCCCGCCAGCGACCCCGTAGCATCTCCCTCTACCACCTCCATCCATTTCCGGGAGCGTTTGAGCGAAGGTGAGGCCACATTGCTCGCTTCCGCCGCCACGGCCGCATTCAGGACCTCGCCGGAGTTTGAGGCCACCGTGGTCAGAGCGGCTCGGCCCTTCTCATCCCTCCCTTTTCCCTTAGTTAGCTTTCCAGTGACCCCGGGAAACTTGGGGCGGGCTTGGTTGAGGCGGTCGGGGCTCACCGTCGCCGGTGTACCGCCGCGCACCTCCACCGTGCCGCCATGCCCGACGGCGAGCACCTTTCCGTTGCTCCACCGCCCCGTTCTTGCCACCAATCGTTGTAGTTCGATGACGTGGTCATGCTAGTCCGTCCAATTTCGTCGGCCGACTCACCGACGGCGAGCTCCGGCGACCGCAGCTCCTCCCCTCCGCCTCTCTCTCGCTGACCAGTGGGGCCTTCCGGTCAGCCCCACGCGCGCGCGGGCGGGACGGCCTGAGCAGGCCGCGCGTGTAGTTGGGCCACGTCCGCGTAGGGGCCGGCCCAGTAACAAATAAGATTTATTTCATTTTTATTTATTCTGTCACAGTTTTAGATAAGTTTTGGAAAAATGTAGATCTAGGGTTTTACTTGCTCAAAAATTATGAGATAAATTTTGTTAGGATCTACTTGGGGTGTAGTATTTTAGAAAAATATGAGTTGGTTATGTGATGTTTAGTTTCTGGGAGATTTAAATAGGTTTTTGAAATGTGTTTTAGATTGCATGCAAACTTGTTTAAATCATATCTTGAGTTTCAGTGGTCCAAAAATTATGAAATTTGGTGGGTAGGCTAATTTATACTTGCTCTAGCTTTGGTAAAAAATTTGGGCAGTAGTTCTTAAGTACTTTTCAAGTTATAATGCTATCTTGTTAATTTAGGAAATACTTTAATGAATTTTAGTATTTTTTCTACATGTGCAATGTTCTTATAAATTTTTGGAGAATGTCTTGGTACTTTAAAGTGTCTAAGAAAAATAGGAAATCTGTTGTTTGACACTTTTTAGTATGATTTGTTATACAAAAATCAGCCTTTTAGGCTTGTGAATTTTGTTTAGGGAGTTTCTGTAAATAAATTTAGTTCAAATTTTTACAGTGGTCTCCTTTTGGTTCATAGAGTCTCCTGTAATTTTTGTAGAATTTTAGGGGCAGTTTACATATATGTTTGAAATTCCACTTAATGACTTAAGTAAATTAAGAAATGAATATAAATAAATATTTTAGGTAGGCAAACCTTACTTTCTGGTGTTTTTGTGACCTATGTGAACTTGTGGTAACAATAGTTTGGTCTTATGGGATGTTCGCCACATAAATAAATATTTAATCTTTGCAATTCTAGGTTTTCTGGACAGCTGGTAGTATTTTTGAGTTTGACCTTTGATAAAGGTGTTTGCTGAAAAACTTGTAAATACCAAAGTTGTAGTAAACTTGATAAACTAGCTTGTGTCAAAATTTGGGAGCAATTGGCTTAGTAGTTTGGGAGTTACTGCTGTTTAAAGTGACAGTCTAGATTTGGCTGCTCTCTGTTTAGAGAGGACAGATTCTGGAACTTGGGAAATTCGACATGAAAAACTTAGGAATTTAAGATTGAGGTCTGAAAATGATTTGTATTGCATTTCTTAAGCTTTCCAGATTGTCTTAGACCATAACTTTTGGAGTTAGGAATCTTCAGTTATGTTAGAATCTTTGAGCTGCTGTCCAGAATATCTTACTGTGGTAACCTAAGTAATATTACTCTTGTGTTGTTAGGTGTTAGGGCCTTAACCGAAGAGGAACAGCTGTATCTTAGGTTGAGTAGCTTAGGTAAGTACTTCTCCACCGGAGAAGAGATTTGCACGTAATGGTGAAGTGACTGGAATAGAGTACTCTTACTGCTGAAATGCATTTCATTCCGAGCATGTTGCACCCATTGTGCATCCATAATATTTATTGTGCATTCATGCAATAGGTGTACCAGAGGGGGTGACACTCTTCGAGTTCGAAGGAGCAATTCCGGAGGAGGACCAGGAGCAACAGAAGGAACCCGAGGATCCAGCAGGCGAAGGAGTGCCCGCAGACGACCTTCCTGAGTGCCCAGACCACTGGCCTTCGACCTTTCTGAAAGGCAAGCCCCGGTGCATGCTGAACTCATCATTTTATAAATCTATCTTGAGTACTTTTAATTGTTTAATACATTAAGTTGTAGGAGTTGTATGAAAACAATTGTTGCATTATACCTATCCTTGCCCAGATATCGTACTTAAATCCTAATTTAGGTTTAGGCACGTATCAATGCTTAGCCCTGCTTAGTACGGTAGAAGTCGGGTGATTTTCGATCATCCGCGAGATGTAGGAAGGAGTCACGAGTGACTTTATGGTTATCGTGGATGGAACCATGCTTTAAAATGAAATTGAGACCGGGCGGAAGTTCGATAGTACAACCGCAAGACACTTCACGTCTTGGGTGTGGAGCTATGCCCGTCCGAGTCGTTTAAGAACCGATTCGTTGTACGTCCTTGAGTCATGTTGAACGCAGTCTAACACTTAGTTGGCCGGATAAGTCGTTCCGACCGCGAAGCCGAGTAATGTGATTAAGGCCGGGAATCGAATGGTAGGTTGCTTCTTGGAGGAGAGAAAGGATGTGCTTGGGGACATTGGCGTGAGACCAGGGGGGGTTAGAGTCCCTATCACCTGGCAGAGTGTCGCCCTTGGGGTCGCGACATCATTCGGACCCGCGATTCCTGAATCATATGAAAAGGTGGCTTGTGCGACCCTGGCAGGGGCCTATGCGGTGAGTGTTAGAAATACCCCTCCAGCTGGATAGGAATTCGATTCGAATCGCCGTCGCTCCCGGTTAGTGAGCACTTGACTTGAGCAGCGGCAACGTAGATCTCATTAAATGAATAGGTGGTTAAGGAAATGATACAATGTTGCCACAATTCATACCTGCTCTGGATATAATAATGATCATTGTTTGATTATAATCAAGTGCATGTTTAGTACAGGTGCTAAGATAGATAACAGGTAAATGCTAAAAATAACTGCTAGTACAGGTTATAAGAGTCTCAATTACTTATGACTTTATGCAAAATGTAATGTCAGCTAGCCTCTTGAGTAGACCTTGCATAATCCTTGGTGTCATCTTATTTCTGGTTTTTGACGGGTAAGTCTAGCTGAGTACATTCCAGTACTCAGGGTTTATTCCCTCCTGTTGTAGATGATATGCTTTACCAAGGCTTCTGCAAAAATTGTCTCCACCCTGCGGGTGACGAAGACTAGATCACTTGGGCGTGATCATCTTTTATGTACTTTCCTGATGCTTTTGCGGGTTGTTGATCAACAAGACTGGCAGTAGTTAAACAACTGGTGTGTGTTTGCTTCCGCTACTTTTATAAACTTGGTTTGTAATAATTTATGACTCCATGTGTGTAAACTTATTTCGGAACTACTTGCGAAATGTAACGTATGATGTTGTATGTTGAATGATGCGATCTTGGTTGTAAGCAAGTTGGTTTGAAATCCTTCGTGGTTTCGATTGACTACCGGGATTATATGGGTTCAAGTTCGAAAATTTGAGTGCTTCGGTGCTTATTTTTGTACTTGTGCTCTTATAATTTGGTCGATTCTGTTACAGCTGGTATCGGAGCATAATTCAACATTAAACACATCGTACGAGTATTTAAAAACAAAAGTATTTGATTATGAAAAGGGGTTAAAACATTAAAAAAATTATTTTCATAGGTATGCCAGTGATCACATCCCTTAGCCCAAATAAGGACTCTTAGGTGGCTTATTATAAAGACTAACTTGGGGGTCTTGTTTGTTTTCGTTTCGTCGTCCATACGGCGTGATATTGTTTGGATGCCATCCACTTGGGTGGTAATGTATGGATCAATTGCCTCGACGCTCTGGTAAGTGTGAGTTATGAGAGCATGATCGTCCAACCGGCGATCTAGGGGAGAGTAGTTTTGGTGACTTGCATACTTACATGTTTAAACCGTGTAATTATGTAGGCACTTAATTGTGGGAACCTTTATATTGGGTAGCTTTGATACTGAAGTATATACATCAGGGGATGTGTATATGGAACGTATTTAAATTACTGTTTTCTTGTGTGTTTATATTGGGAAACTGTTGGGCTGAAATGAGATTTTCTGCAGGTACACTAACAGCGCAAACGAGTAGACCGATAGTTTCGTCTATATGAGAGAACGTATGTATGCCACCGCCTAGCGTTAGAAATTTATGATTCTACTAGGATGAGAGGGCGTACGGAACGTGCATGCATCATGTTTAATTATATCATACATATCATTTACTCCCTCCTTAAAAATTTCAATAGTCCCGACTAAATTAAATTTCGTATCCCCTAAATGATCCTCACTTTCAGTCATATCTTGTGGCTACAGATGACACGTACCAAGAGGACCGCTCGCAAGTCCACCGGAGGCAGGGCACCTCGTCACCAGCTCGCTCCACGTGAGCCCCGCCCTGAGCCCACTGAGGTGAAAAGGCTGAGGGCGGAGTTGGCCAAAGTGACTGCTGCACGGAATGCAGCGCGCCAGCAACTGGAGCAAGTGATCCGTGATCGTGATCAGAAAACCCTTACAGTCCAGAGATTGACAGTAGCAAACCGCAACTATCAACGCATGCTGGTCCGTGTCATGAATCAGAGGGATGAAGCCTGGCACGAGGAGAACGTTCTGAGAGCTCGTCAGTTTGAGCTCGAGCAACAGTTGGAGAATGCTGAAGAATACAATGACAATCTTCATGAAGAAGTGCACCGCCTGAACAACCAGCTTAATCCTCTGTTGCCTCAAAACAACAACGCAGATGAGGACATGGGTTCGGGAATCTTCATGGCTGAAGATGATGATGAAGTGGAGGTCAATGGGCCCCAAGATGCCGCACCAGAAGAAGCACCAGAAGAAGAGCCAGAAGAAGAGGAAGAAGACGAGGAGTTAGAGCCTGTTAGCGACGAGGATGGCGGGGAGATCCTTGACACTGACTCTGAGGGCGATGCTTAGAGTAGTCATCGCGTAGCTACAATGTTAGGATCATCTTTTGTGACCTCCCTATGTTAGAGAGAGGCTTTGTAATAACTTGTCTTTTGGGATGTAAGGTCGAACCCTATGTTTCCTGGATGTTTAGTTGGAACCTGTTAATTTCGATCGCAATTGGATGTCTTATTGTGTTGCGTTCGATGATGGTGTCACGATTAGCACCTTTCGGTGCTGCGACGAAACCAAGGCCCTCCTATGGCGCGCGACATAAGGTTGTGCTACTTGGCACGCGCTAGTATCGAGGTGGCTAGTCATGATCCACCATGGAACTCTACCGTTGAGAAGTCTCTTTGTGGTCGGCTTGAAGTAGCATTTCCCAGGCAACTAAAAATGTTGAGATCGAATCCAAGTACCGGGCGAAAGGTCAAAAAAATCATAGATATTAACGTAAACGGTTCAGTAACTACTGTGCTCCTTGTGAGTGAGCCTTTATCAAAGTACATCTTGTTGGTTTTCCCTCGCATGATTGCGTCAATTGATGCGCTTGAATGGATTGTGCGGTTGTGATGAATTATTGTGCCATGAGTATTTTGAGAAGTCTATTTCATGAAGTCAGTTTGACATATTTACAATAATTCATCTACAAATTTCCCACATCGTCAGTGCTCATTGGCTATGCATTTTGCAGATGTCGTACAATCTCCGTCGGGGTCGTGGCAATGAGGATGAGGAACAGCCACCCCCTCCACCACCACCTACCCCGGCTGAGCTGATGCAGACAGTGGTCGAAGGGCAGTGCATGCTGGCAGATGCTATGCGCCAGCTTGCCAACCGGGAGGCTCGTCATGGCCACCAGGGCCCAGAACCCAATCAGTACAGTGATTTTAAGGATTTTCTTGATACTAAGCCTCCGCTCTTTAAGGAGGTGGAGGAACCACTGCAAGCCGATGAGTGGTTGAACACTATTGAACAAAAGTTTCATCTGCTTCGCTTGACCGATGAGCTGAAAACTGAATATGCTTCTCACCAACTACATGGTCCAGCGGGTATTTGGTGGAGCCACTATCGTTCCACACTGCCTGCAAATGTCCCGATTGCTTGGGACCAGTTCAAGGCCACATTCCGTGAGAACTATATTCCTTCAGGTCTTATGGCTATCAAGCACACATAATTTATGAGGCTGTCGCAGGGCAATAAAAGCTTGACTGAATATCTACAATCTTTCAACAACCTGGTAAGGTATGCCACAGAGTTTGTGGATACCGATGCCAAGAAAATTGCTAGCTTTAAAAGAGGCCTCGGTCCAAAGCTGATGAAGACTATGGGCACTAGCAAGTGTACTACCTTCAATGAATTTATCAGTGATGCTCTGACTTAGGAAAATAATAACTCTATCTATGCTGCTTCTAAGAGCCGCAAGAGGGCACTTGAGGCAGGTGCTTCACAGTCTCGAGCTCCAGCTGCCCCGAGGGCTCCTCCTCGCCCTCCTGCCACAAGTGCTAAGTTCCGTCCTCCGCAAAAGAAGGCGCCAGTGAAGACTGGGTTTCGCAAGGCATATACAGTGGCTCTGCCAAAGGGTAATTCGGGCCAAGGCAGCTCCAGTGTTCCTCCTAGCAACATGCCTTGCTGGAACTGCAACAAGCCAGGCCATTGGTCCAGGAACTGCCCTTACCCTAAGAAGAATGTCAACCAAGGTGGCCGTCAAGGGCACACTCATTATAACAGTATTGAGGAAATCCCATCTGGTGAGGTTGTCACTGCTGGTAAGTTCCTAGTTGACCAACATCCTGCAGTGGTACTTTTTGATTCGGGTGCTTCGCATTCCTTTATCAGTCCTAAGTTTGCATCGGAGTTTACACACAAATTGCATACTGTTGAAGGTGGGGGTTATTGTATTAGCGCAGCAAGTGGGAATATTTCCACAAATAAAGTAGTGGGGAATCTTGAGCTTGAGATAGAAGGGCGAAAGTACTCGCTTACCTTAGTGGTTTTGCCGGGATTAGGCATAGATGTTATTCTGGGCATGAATTAGATGAGTCAGAATAGGGTACTCATTGATACATCCACTCGGGTAGTTATGCTCAGAAATCCTACAGATCAAAAGGGTTTTCTGGTATAACTTCCCAGAAAAGTTGATTTGTCTAGGGAAGTTCATGCTGTGCAAGCAAAAGCGTTGGCTGAAATTCCCATAGTAAATGAGTTTCCGGACGTTTTTCCCGATGATTTGCCGGGACTCCCTCCGGATCGGGATGTGGAATTTAAAATTGAGTTGTTGCCTGGCACGGCTCCCATCTCTAGGAGACCCTATAGGATGCCTCCGAATGAACTAGCTGAACTTAAGGTGCAATTGAATGAACTTTTGAAGAAGGGGTTGATTCGTCCTAGTTCATCGCCGTGGGGATGTCCTGCTATCTTTGTAAAGAAGAAGGATCAGTCATTACGAATGTGCGTTGATTATAGACCTCTCAATGCAGTCACTGTCAAAAATAAGTACCCTCTACCGCGCATCGATATCTTGTTCGATCAGTTGTCTAAAGCTAAAGTTTTCTCTAAGATTGATCTAAGATCTGGCTATCATCAAATTAAAATCTGTCCTGAAGATGTTCCAAAAACCGCCTTCTCTACCAGATACGGTCTTTATGAGTATCTTGTTATGTCCTTCGGCTTGACAAATGCCCCCGCACACTTTATGTACTTGATGAATTCGGTGTTTATGCCCGAATTAGACAAGTTTGTGGTGGTATTTATTGATGACATCCTGATATATTCTGTAAATGAGAAAGATCATGCTGAACATCTACGTATAGTCCTCATAAGACTGCGTGAACATCAACTATATGCAAAGTTCAGTAAGTGCGAATTCTGGCTTCGAGAAGTACCTTTCCTTGGGCATGTGTTGTCCGATGGAGGAATTATGGTGGACCCCGCCAAGGTACAAGAAGTACTGAACTGGAAGGCTCCTATCTCGGTTCACGAGGTCCGGAGTTTTCTTGGGTTGGCTGGCTATTATCGTCGCTTCATCCCGGATTTCTCTAAAATAGCCAAGCCAATGACTCGGTTGCTACAAAAAGACACCAGGTTTGTCTGGACTCCTGAGTGTGATGCGGCTTTTCACCAACTGCGAACCCTCCTAACCTCAGCTCCGGTTTTGGCACAACCAGATATCGAGAAACCATTTGATGTTTATTGTGATGCCTCAGGCATAGGTTTGGGAGGTGTTCTGATGCAGGAAGGCCGAGTAATTGCATATACCTCTCGACAACTTCGGAAACATGAGGCGAATTATCCAACGCATGACTTAGAACTCGCCGCAGTTGTTCATGCTTTGAAAGCCTGGCGGCACTATCTGCTGGGCAATGTCTGCAATATCTTCACGGACCACGAAAGCCTCAAATACATCTTCACCCAACCCGAGTTAAATATGCGTCAAAGAAGATGGCTCGAGTTGATTAAGGATTATAACCTTCAAGTGCACTATCATCCTGGCAAGGCAAATGTAGTTGTGGATGCTTTAAGCCATAAGTCTCATTGCCATTCCCTAGTTGAAACTGATTTTCATCGATCTCGCCTTCTACATCCAGCAGTCTTGTACAACATCACTGTCAGTTGTACTCTCAAAAGCAAAATTATTGAGCTTCAAAAGACTGATCCTGGTGTATTCCACATAAAACGCAAGATGAAAGAGCAAGAAACTACGCAGTTCAGGGTAGATGAAGAGGGTGTACTATGGTTCAAGGATAAGTTAGTTGTGCCTAAGGACCAAGAGCTTAGAAATGATATTATGTCTGAAGCACACTCCTCTAAGTTGTCCATCCATCCTAGTAGCAATAAGATGTATTATGATTTGAAGCCATACTATTGGTGGACCAAGATGCGGAAAGAAATAGCTGCATATGTGGCTAGGTGTGACACCTGTTGTAGAGTTAAAGTTGTGCATATGAAAGCTGGGTTGCTTCAACCACTTTCTATCCCAGGTTGGAAATGGGAAGAAATAAGTATGGATTTCATTGTCGGACTTCCTCCTACTATCAAAAATCATAACTCCATCTGGGTAATTGTGGATCGTTTGACCAAATCAGCTCACTTCATTCTAGTTAGAGTGGACTATCGTCCCACTGACTATGCTGAGTTGTACTTCAATCAGATAGTCTGGCTCCATGGGGTACCTCGTACTATCGTTTCTGACCGTGGTCTCCAGTTCACTGCTCGCTTTTGGGAGCACTTGCATCACCTTCTGGGAACCAAGTTAGTGAGAAGCTCTGCTTATCACCCCCAGACGTCAGGACAGACGGAACGGGTTAACCAAATCTTGGAAGATCTGTTGCGGGCATGTGTAATATCATCCAAGGGTTCTTGGGAAAAATGGTTACCTCTAGCCGAATTCTCATACAATAATAGTTACCAAGAGAGTATTAAGATGGCCCCTTTCGAAGCTTTGTACGGTCGTAAGTGTAGAACTCCACTAAACTGGGTAGAAGCTGGTGAAAGAAGGTATTATGGTATTGATTTTGTTCAGGAAGCTGAGGAACAAGTCCGTACCATCCAAAAACATATGGCTGCAACCCAAGCTAGACAGAAAAGTTATGCTGATCGTCGTAGAAAACCGCTCGAGTTTGAAGTTGGAGACTTCATTTACCTGAAAGTTTCTCCAATGAAGAGTGTCCAACGTTTTGGTGTTAAGCGGAAACTTGCGCCAAGATACGTGGGTCCTTTCCAGATCATAGGCAAGAGTGGTGCTGTTGTGTACAAAATCCAGTTACCTCCTGAAATGAGTGCCATATTTAACGTCTTCCATGTATCTCAGCTCAAAAAGTGTCTTCGAGTTCCTGAGGAAAGAGTCCCGTTAGGAGATATCAGGCTTGAGTCTGATTTAACTTACGAAGAAAAGCCAGTCTGGGTGATAGATACTCAAGAACGAGTAACTAGAAGCAAAGTGGTTAAGTGGTATAAAGTGATGTGGAGTAATCAGGGTAGTGAAAGTGGCGCTACATGGGAACGGGAAGACTATTTGCGGGATGGCTATAAGGAATTCTATAAAAAATGGTACGCTTTCCAAATCTCGGGACGAGATTTTTATAAGGGGGGAGGGCTGTAACACCTCAGGTGTTTAGCTCCATAATTGCATTGCATTTGCATAAGCATAAGCATGCATCATTCATGTTATTTTATGTGGTTGCAACAAATGTGATTGTTTTTAGAAAATTGTTTGGCTCACATCATGTGACACTAGGTAGTTGGTGTAACAAAAGGGGAGAGTAGCTAATTATGTCTCACAACACCTTAGTTATACTTAGGGTCACTAATGGAGCAAGGTTCATGTTGACCAAAATCACCAAAATGCCCTCCAAGGTGTAGTTGACCAGCATTTAGCTCTAGGATGCTCTAGTTTGACCAATTAAAAAGTCTAGCTTAGAGACCTTGCATGGGGGAGCACCCTTAAGCAAAGTTGTAGGGAATTTTATGGGGAACAAAAGTCTCAATATGACCATCTCATGAAACTGGCCAGAACATGCTCAAAAATGGCCCACAAGTCAGCTATAGGGGCTGTCTCAACACTTAGAATTTTTCTAAGTCTCAAAAGTGTCCCTCTAGTTTTACTGTGACCTACTTTGGAAGCTTGTAGTTTGCAAACCAAACCAAACCAGCTCCAACTCATGTTGACACTTTTGTAGTACTCACTTAGCTCTACAATATTGTCAACATCACCATCACCTAGTTCTAAATGGTTTAGGAGATATAGTGTCAAGAAATTAGGGTTTCAGTCGGTGTCTTTAACTGAAAACATGTTTCAGTTTCACAGTGCACCACTTTGGAGCTCTGTGGTTTCAAATCTAGGCCGAATCAGTCCTTGAGCCAATTGACAAAGTTGTAGTCCTCATGTAGCTCTACCACATTGCCAACATCACCCATACCTGGTTCTCACTGGATTAGGAGTAAAATGAACCCAAAATCGCTCTGTCAGTCACCGTTTCAGATGCCGATTCAGTCAAGTCAGGCTTCGGCCATGACTGTCGTGGCCGACCGGCCGCAGGCCGTCGTCGACGCGTGGCCACGCGGTGGCAGCCGTACACCGGCCTTGGCCCCACCGTCGGGTCACGACGTCTTCAAGAGGTGCCACGGAGCCACCACTCACCCTCACTCACGCCCCTGCCCTCTCTCTCTCGCCTCCCCGAGCCGGAGCGGAGCACCGAGGCGCCATTTCCACCACGGGCTTCCTCGCGCTCGTGCACCGTCGTCGTCGAGCCTCGGCTCAATTCCTCCCGCCAGCGACCCCGCAGCATCTCCCTCTACCACCTCCATCCATTTCCGGGAGCGTTTGAGCGAAGGTGAGGCCACATTGCTCGCTTCCGCCGCCACGGCCGCATTCGGGACCTCGCCGGAGTTTGAGGCCACCGTGGTCAGAGCGGCTCGGCCCTTCTCATCCCTCCCTTTTCCCTTAGTTAGCTTTCCAGTGACCCCGGGAAACTTGGGGCGGGCTTGGTTGAGGCGGTCGGGGCTCACCGTCGCCGGTGTACCGCCGCGCACCTCCACCGTGCCGCCATGCCCGACGGCGAGCACCTTTCCGTTGCTCCACCGCCCCGTTCTTGCCACCAATCGTTGTAGTTCGATGACGTGGTCATGCTAGTCCGTCCAATTTCGTCGGCCAGCTCACCGACGGCGAGCTCCGGCGACCGCAGCTCCTCCCCTCCGCCTCTCTCTCGCTGACCAGTGGGGCCTTCCGGTCAGCCCCACGCGCGCGTGGGCGGGACGGCCTGAGCAGGCCGCGCGCGTAGTTGGGCCGCGTCCGCGTAGGGGCCGGCCCAGTAACAAATAAGATTTATTTCATTTTTATTTATTCTGTCACAGTTTTAGATAAGTTTTGGAAAAATGTAGATCTAGGGTTTTACTTGCTCAAAAATTATGAGATAAATTTTGTTAGGATCTAATTGGGGTGTAGTATTTTAGAAAAATATGAGTTGGTTATGTGATGTTTAGTTTCTGGGAGATTTAAATAGGTTTTTGAAATGTGTTTTAGATTGCATGCAAACTTGTTTAAATCATATCTTGAGTTTCAGTGGTCCAAAAATTATGAAATTTGGTGGGTAGGCTAATTTATACTTGCTCTAGCTTTGGTAAAAATTTGGGCAGTAGTGCTTAAGTACTTTTGGTAACAATAGTTTGGTCTTATGGGATGTTTTTGTGACCTATGTGAACTTGTGGTGTTTTTGTGACCTATGTGAACTTGTGGTAACAATAGTTTGGTCTTATGGGATGTTTGCCACATAAATAAATATTTAATCTTTGCAATTCTAGGTTTTCTGGACAGCTGGTAGTATTTTTGGGTTTGACCTTTGATAAAGGTGTTTGCTGAAAAACTTGTAAATACCAAAGTTGTAGTAAACTTGATAAACTAGCTTGTGTCAAAATTTGGGAGCAATTGGCTTAGTAGTTTGGGAGTTACTGCTGTTTAAAGTGACAGTCCAGAATTGGCTGCTCTCTGTTTAGAGAGGACAGATTCTGGAACTTGGGAAATTCGACATGGAAAACTTAGGAATTTAAGGTTGAGGTCTGAAAATAATTTGTAGTGCATTTCTTAAGATTTCCAGATTGTCTTAGACCATAACTTTTGGAGTTAGGAATCTTCAGTTATGTTAGAATCTTTGAGCTGCTGTCCAGAATGTCTTACTGTGGTAACCTAAGTAATATTACTCTTGTGTTGTTAGGTGTTAGGGCCTTAACCGAAGAGAAACAGCTGTATCTTAGGTTGAGTAGCTTAGGTAAGTACTTCTCCACCGGAGAAGAGATTTGCACGTAATGGTGAAGTGACTGGAATAGAGTACTCTTACTGCTGAAATACATTTCATTCTGAGCATGTTGCACCCATTGTGCATCCATAATATTTATTGTGCATTCATGCAATAGGTGTACCGGAGGGGGTGACACTCCTCGAGTTCGAAGGAGCAATTCCGGAGGAGGACCAGGAGCAGCAGAAGGAACCCGAGGATCCAGCAGGCGAAGGAGTGCCCGCAGACGACCTTCCTGAGTGCCCAGACCACCGGCCTTCGACCTTTCTGAAAGGCAAGCCCCGGTGCATGCTGAACCCATCATTTTATAAATCTATCTTGAGTACTTTTAATTGTTTAATGCATTAAGTTGTAGGAGTTGTATGAAAACAATTGTTGCATTATACCTATCCTTGCCCAGATATCGTACTTAAATCCTAATTTAGGTTTTAGCACGTATCAATGCTTAGCCCTGCTTAGTACGGTAGAAGTCGGGTGATTTCCGGTCATTCGCGAGATGTAGGAAGGAGTCACGAGTGGCTTTATGGCTATCGTGGATGGAACCATGTTTTAAAATGAAATTGAGACCGGGCGGGAGTTCGATAGTACAGCCGCAAGACACTTCACGTCTTGGGTGTGGAGCTATGCCCGTCCGAGTCGTTTAAGGACCGATTCGTTGTACGTCCTTGAGTCATGTTGAACGCAGTCTAACACTTAGTTGGCCGGATAAGTCGTTCCGACCGTGAAGCCGAGTAATGTGATTCAGGCCGGGAATCGAATGGTAGGTTGCTTCTTGGTGGAGAGAAAGGATGTGCTTGGGGACATTGGCGTGAGACCAAGGGGGGGTTAGAGTCCCTATCACCTGGCAGAGTGTCGCCCTTGGGGTCGCGACATCATTCGGACCCGCGATTCCTGAATCATATGAAAAGGTGGCTTGTGCGACCCTGGCAGGGGCCTGCGCGGTGAGTGTTAGAAATACCCCTCCAGCTGGATAGGAATTCGATTCGAATCGTCGTCGCTCCCGGTTAGTGAGCACTTGACTTGAGCAGCGGCAACGTAGATCTCATTAAATGAACAGGTGGTTAAGGGAATGATACAATGTTGCCACAATTCATACCTGCTCTGGATATAATAATGATCATTGTTTGATTATAATCAAGTGCATGTTTAGTACAGGTGCTAAGATAGATAACAGGTAAATGCTAAAAATAACTGCTAGTACAGGTTATAAGAGTCTCAATTACTTATGACTTTATGCAAAATGTAATGTCAGCTAGCCTCTTGAGTAGACCTTGCATAATCCTTGGTGTCATCTTATTTCTGGTTTTTGACGGGTAAGTCTAGCTGAGTACATTCTAGTACTCAGGGTTTATTCCCTCCTGTTGCAGATGATATGCTTTACCAAGGCTTCTACAAAAATTGTCTCCACCCTGCGGGTGACGAAGACTAGATCACTTGGGCGTGATCATCTTTTATGTACTTTCCTGATGCTTTTGTGGGTTGTTGATCAACAAGACTGGCAGTAGTTAAACAACTGGTGTGCGTTTGCTTCCGCTACTTTTATAAACTTGGTTTGTAATAATTTGTGACTCCGTGCGTGTAAACTTATTTTGGAACTACTTGCGAAATGTAACGTATGATGTTGTATGTTGAATGATGCGATCTTGGTTGTAAGCAAGTTGGTTTGAAATCCTTCGTGGTTTCGATTGACTACCGGGATTATATGGGTTCAAGTTCGAAAATTTGAGCGCTTCGGTGCTTATTTTTGTACTTGTGCTCTTATAATTTGGTCGGTTCTGTTACACGCTGAACCTGGCGTCCGGTCGGAGTCTAGTTAGCTCCCGTCGCGACCGGATGCGCCGCGTGTCCGATTAGCACTCCGCTTCGCTCTGCCCCTCTGGACGCCTGACCGGACGCTCCGGTTCTGTGAGGGACCGAACGCGCCGGTCACGCGCTCTTCTTCTACGCACAGGAGAACTGACCGGACGCGCTGGTCAGGCCAGACCAGCGTCCGGTCACAAACCCTCGCTGCGCCGAGTTGAACTGACTGGACGCGTCTGGTCAAACCGTGACCGCATCCGGTGCAGCGTCCGGTCACCACAGTGACCGCCGTTCGCCTCCGTTTCTTTTTCGACTTCCGGCGCAGTAGAAAATAGGCATTTCACTTCCTCAAAAAGCGCCGAATCCCGCCTCGTAAGCTCGGCGGGAGGGAGAGAGGAACCCAAACCCCTCTCTACCGCTTAAACTCCACCGCCTATGCAAATATGCTCACACCACCAAGTGTACACCACCATGTGCATGTGTGTTAGCATTTCACAATCATTTTCCAAGGCGTTATGTTAGCTCTTTACTAGATCCTAATGCATATACTCAAGACATTGATCTAGTGGCACTTGATTCCCGAGCTAACCATGATTGCCCCTCTTGATAGTCGGCTATGTATCCTAAACCCGGTCAATCACTTCTCTACTCATCTTAGACCGGTAAAAGGAAAACCCTATGGTTATACCTTTGCCTTGCGCTCTTAGATCCTTCTCTTCCACTTGATCATCATGTCACTCATATTATGTGCATTTTCACCATGATCATCATTTCATGTCTATGCACAATCTCTTTATGATCTTGTGGCCACCACTCCTTGCCACATACACCTTCATCACATGTGTTGCTTATGCCTAACTCAAAACACTTAACACATGGCATTAGCAACTTGGTGTCATTAATTACCAAAACCAAACTTGGGCTTTCACCTCCTCCAACTTCAACGAGTAGCCGATGGATGCTCCACACCGCTGGCCATGGAGGAAGAGCTGCATGGATAAGGAGGGGGCACAACGTCTAGCACGAGGAGGAGGAGGCGACGATAAACACTAGTGCAGCTGGATCCATCCTCCTCCACCACCTCGACATGCACATCTTCAACCTAGTTTCCTCTACGGCTGTTGCGACACCGAGATCCCCTGTTGGCCCTATCTTGAGGTGGGGAAAGGAGAATAAAAGGGTAGAGGAGGTGCACGCACCATAGAGGAGAGGTTCAGAAAGCTAGCATCCCAGGCATGGAGGCCCTCCGTTGGCCGATGGTCCTCGTGCTCCCTTCTGTTGTTGCGTGTGTGTGTTACTTCCTCCTCCCTTCTGCTGTGTGTGTTCTATTCTTTCAAATTGAGTGGTGAGTGTGTTAGCCGGGAGTTAACAGCGATGCTACAGAACTATAATGGAGGCACCTTCCAATGCTATCATTGTAACCATGAGACGAGTCGGCGGTTGGTTTGGGTGGCGGTGAGGCTATGGGATCACCCGGATGCCGATGTAGCTGGTGTTTTATGGGGAGGAGCACCCATAGTTATTACCTTGAGGATTAGGCACATCGCCAAACCTCGTTAAAAAACATCATGTCTTGTTGTCGTTCTCGTTTGCGTATTTTCTTCTATGGTGGTTATGCTTGTGTGTTCATCAGTTAGTAGATCTGTTTGGGTCTAGATCTAACCGGGCACTCTAACAAGTAGTATCTAGAGCTAGATTCATAGAAGAAGATTATGGGAGATGCGATGGATATGTTCTACACAACGCAAGGCTTGTATGGGTGTGTTCGGGGAAGGACATGGCGCAAGGTGGAGCATGGCGGCGATCGATAACTCGATCAGCGGAGTTGGAAACTTTGAGCGGGTGGCTTGAACCGTCCAATGGACTGCAATCAACAGGGATCTATCCAGACATGGAGATCGGATTGATGGCGATTGATGGTTGTTGTTCAATAGGGGTTGGTTAGACATAACAGCCAAGTTTGAAGGTGCAACTAGAAGATGTCGTAGATGAAGACAGAGGCTTCGACGCACGATCAGATCGATGGGAGTTTGATTATGATCGGTGTGATCATTGCATCATTAAGCAGTGATGGTGGCAAAAGCCATGGTGAACTCGACATGTTGATGAAGGCATGGTTGCTCATGGTTGGGTTGTGATGAGTTGCTAGAGTTTTTCTGAAAGGATCTAATAGGCCTAGAGGGGGGCTGAATAGGCGAATCTAAAAACCTGAAACTCAAAAACTCAAAAACAGAAGTCAAATACCTACCGGTACTACCGGTTGGTTTGGACCAGTACTACCGGTGTGAGATCACCGATACTACTGACGCAAACCACCGGTACTACCGGTACCCTACTGAAGCTACAGAATCAGAGATCTGCAAGTTGTGATTTCAGATCTGAGTTTTACCCCACTACCGAAGATGATGTTGAAGAAGATAATGAGCTCCCCTTTTACTTGTTCCTTCACCAAATCATAGATCGGGCACCCCACAACCTATGAGAGAGATGAGGATAGAGGAAGAACATGAAGAACAAGTAATATCTCAAGTAATCACAAGCAACAACAATAAGCACGCGGGACACATGATTTATCCTTAGGTTCGGCAACCCCACAAAGGAGTTCCTATGTCCTCGTTATTGAGGTGACCACTAAGGTCGCAGTCTCTTCCACCTCCTTGCCTCCCTCAAGCAACCACAAAGGTTAGCTCGAGATTTCCACTAAGAATACAAGGGTGATACAAACACTTCGGGGTGCCCTCATAAGTAGAACAATATGGGCAACCACGAAGAACGCTTAGCCGGCTAGGGTTCCAAGAACCCAAGAGTAACAAACACAAACCAAGCCAACTAGGAGGGGAACCAAGTGCTCAAGATGCGAATCAAAGCTTTCCACT
Organism: Saccharum hybrid cultivar R570; assembly: GCA_038087645.1. Classification (NCBI taxonomy): domain Eukaryota; kingdom Viridiplantae; phylum Streptophyta; class Magnoliopsida; order Poales; family Poaceae; genus Saccharum; species Saccharum hybrid cultivar. Next base: position 7,222,727 of record JAQSUU010000297.1, on the reverse strand, counting down.
CTCAAATCTCTTCTCTCTACTCAAATCTTGTAAGGGATTGGATTTAGGAGCAAAGAGGAAGAGAGAGAGAGAGAGGGTGAGTCAATGCTTGGGAACTATTTGTCTGAAGGTATGTGGGAGTAAATGGTGTGAGTAACGGTTAGAAATGAAGGGGAGAGCTATTTATATACTTATCTTCGAAGCGGTACCAGTACTACTGGTGAGTACCCACCGGTACTACCGGTCCCAAGGGTTCCAACCGTTACAATCAACCTACTGGAGATTTTACGAGAAAATAGCCTACCGGTATTACCGGACTTTCACCGGTACCACCGGTCAAGACCGGTACTACCGGTCCATCCACCGGTACTACCGCTAGTACAGTTTATAGCGAAGAAGAGTTCTGCGGGAATTTGACCTACCGGTACTACCGGACTTTCACCGGTACTACCGATCCACCCATGGTACTACCGCTAGTACAAAAACTCGCAGAACTAAGCACTGCCACCGGCGGGATTTATGCCTACCGGTACTACCACTGGTTTACCAGTACTACCGGTGCTCCTAGGCATAAAACACCTCTCTAAGTGTCCGTGAGTGCAAAGGTGTCTCTCAAACGCATAATCAAACACATATTGAGCACTAATTCCCCATCTAGATAGCCTAATTTGTATCCCTCTTGATAGTGCGGCGTTTCCTATAACTCAAGCCAAAATATAAAATCTAATCGATCCACTTGAGAAGGAACGCTTTCCAATCAATGGAATTAAGGGTGCTATCATCACCAAATGTGACCATTCAAATTCTTTCATCGGACTAACACCTGCGTATTCACTTAGATAAACATGTTAGTCCCTAATTTGATTGTCATTAATTATCCAAAACCCACATCGGGAGTGAATGCACTTACAAACTCTCCCTTTTTGGTAATTAATGACAACCAACTTAGGCTTACATAAGATTTAAAGATTTGAAGCTTTTTTAATTCCAAGCTTTACGAGAGGCTCCCCCTTAGTGTATGCATTGAACTTGAATCTCAACCATTGATCATAATCAATATGCATACATAAGGGAAGCTCCCCCTAAATTTTGCAATTCATGGGGTGCCTAATTGTGTATGTGACAAGAAAGATATCGTGATGCAAATGACATAACTTATCACACAAAAAAAACAAGAATGGTTAAGGTAGAAAGAAAAGGACTTAAAATAACATAGCCATTCTAAGCCAACAAACATCATCACAATATCACATCTAGGCAATCACAACATGATATATCAAATAAGCATAAATGTTTAGCCTACAAGCATCCATCATCACACACATAGTTCTTAGTCCACCACACGTAGTTCATCACAAAGATTGGAATTATTACACGACCATTAACTACCTATTACAATAAAGATAAGCCTAACACTCCCCCTTTGGCATCAAATGCAAAAAAGGGTAGGCACCGTGAAACGAGCAAGGTAGTGAAAAACTAATGAGGCTCCGTGTAGTCGCGGTCGTTGTCGCTGTCGCTGCTGTCGTCGTCGTCGGTCGTGTAGTCAACCAGTCCAGGCGAGACGGGAGCCATCTTCTTACCACAAGGGTCATCAGACGGGCCAGCCTCCTCACTAAGTCCAGTAGCAGGAGCACCATACAACTCATTGTACTCAGCAAAGGGATCTCGAAACTCACGAAGAGGACTCTCAGCTGGATCAAGCTGTAGGTGCTGCTCAATACGCCTCAGGCGGTGATCATCCTTCTCGGCCTTGTAACAGAAAGCCTCCTAAAGCTTCCCCAACGCATACTTGATGACACCTCCACCACGTCGATGACGCTCCGAGGAGGAGTGAGTAGGAGCGGTGGGGCACCACCATGGTAAGCACCTCCGGAGAAAGCACGAGTGGTTAGACCACGAGTGGGAGAAGGAGCGGAAGTACCACCAATACCCTTTAGGCCCAAATGACGCACGGAGTAGGACTTGTGCACTGCATTGTGATGGAATGAACGACCCACCACCTGCTCAATGATATACATGAGAAATGGAGCATATGGCAAAGACTTGTGGGGGTCATTTGCAGCCTGCTCAATCTTGCGCCACATAAAATCAGTGATAGAAAAGCGATCACCACCAGCACCAAAACAACAAAGGACCTTAGGAGCATCAAGCATAATATGAATGGAATCTCCAATCTTCGGGTCCAAGGTGAGGCGAAGCAGATTGTTGAGGACATAGAAGTAAGGCTTCAAATGTGTGGTAGTGAAGTCAATAGCCTTACCAGGCTTGTAGATCTGAGCGGCCTCTAAGTCATCATGAGAGACAGAATCAGGATAGATGTCAAAGAGACTTGAGGCAGCCCTATCCTCAGAAGTAAACATAAGAAGGCGTGAAAAGGTCTGATAATCACATCTGTAATGGACGTCTTGGGTGAGCCAATGCAACACCAAGTTCTGAGAGTCAATCCACAAGGTCGCATAGAACTGACAAATGATTTCCTCATTCTAATTGTGCTGAAAAGTCATAAGAGGAAGCAAACACCAAGCATCAAGATCAGCAACCAAATGGTGGATTTCAGGATTATTCAGGTTATCAAGAGAGGCGCGCTACACCCACTTGTGCTGGAAGATCGGCGATGAAGACCCATGCTGCCCACTCTTGAAAAGAACCTTGTAGTAATAGTCTGAGTGCATGCGGCTCTAGAAGCGAAGATCCACACTGGGATTCCTGACAAATTGATAAGGATTTTCTCTGTGCTGCTCCCTCAGGTCACTAGCCCTCTTAGAGTAATCAACAGGAAAAGAGGGTTGGTAACCAGTTTGATCTTGAGGACTAGACATATGAGGATTGGCATGCTGATGAAATAGAAGCATCTGGTTGGCAGTGGCAAGCCCAATTTGGATAGGGGACTGAGCCACAATGTTAGGGTCAATGGAGCGACCCTCAATCTGCATAGCTGCAAGCTGTGGATTCTCACCTGCCAGACGCTGACCCTGAACCTACTCACTATGACGACGTGGGGGATTGGGGCGTCCTATACTCGAGATAGGAGCAGCCACGCCCTGGGGATCATCATCATCACCACCACTACCTCCACCACTACCTCCACCGCTGCCACGACCACTAGGGCGACGAGCAGCCCTCCCACGGACAGGCCGTGAAGCGCTACCACCATCACCTCCACTAGGGCGAGCAACCCGCTTGGGGTTCTTCCTTTGCATGCTTGATGCCGAAGAGAAGAGGCCGAATCCAAGCAAGGGAAGGAGTTTCGGCACCCACCAAGAACCTCCATGTGTTCACCACGGCAGGGGAAAGCTTCTCCTCAAAGATCTGCAAGACTGGTGGATGGAGGAGGGAGATCGAGTGGGGGGAAGAGAGGGGCGACACCGGTGGCCAGGAGAGGGATGGGGGCACGGTGAAGAAGATGGGGAGAAAAAGTAATCGCGGCTATTTATACCCAAGAGGTACTGGGACTACCGGTGGGAAAGCACCGGTACTACTGGTAAGGTCGATAGCCGCAGACAGACGACACGAAGAAATGAACTGCCGGTGGTACCGGTGATTGATCGGTAATACTGGTCAGAGACCGGTACTTTCGGTTACCCATCGGTACTACTGGTGGTTCCAGCATAGCAAAAGGTAAGTAAGAGTTGGTGAACATATATGATGAACTAGAACCATCTCAAACATGTCTAGATTTTATAAAAACATCACAAAGCTATGAACATGCTTGAGAAGTGAAAATAGATTTTGAAATCTCACACAACATTTTCAAAAAAAAATTCTCCAAGCTAGAATCAATCAAAATATGCCCAAGATATCAAGCCACGTTACGAGAATCAATGATATTTAGTTCACTCCTCAAAGCACAAAATCTTGACTCATCTAGGGGCTTTGTGAAGATATCGGCTAGTTGTTTTTCGGTGCTCACATGATGCAAAGCGATATCTCCTTTGGCTTCATGGTCTCTCAAGAAATGATGCCGGATGTCTATGTGCTTTGTCAATTTGATGGCACTCTCATTGTCACACAAAAGGGGAATCTTGGTTAGCTCACAACCAAAGTCTTTAAGGGTCTGCTTCATCTAAAGTAGTTGGGCACAACAAGCACCGGCCGCCACATACTCGGCTTCGGCAGTTGACAAGGCAACACTATTTTGCTTTTTAGAGCTCCACGACACCAAAGACCTGCCAAGAAATTGGTAAGTCCCGGTAGTGCTCTTTCGATTTACCCTGCAACCGGCATAATCCGAATCGGAATAGCCAAGTAAATTAAAAGTGTAGCCCTTAGGATTCCACAAGCTAAGATTATGAGTGTGCACTAAATATCTCAAAATTCTCTTAACAGCCACTAAGTGGTATTCTTTCGGATTATCTTGAAATCTTGCACACATACACACACTAAGCATAATATCGGGCCTAAATGCACAAATGTAAAGCAAGGATCCAATCATGGAGCGATATATCTTTTGATCGATGGTCTTACCATTTTTGTCGAGGTCAAGATGCCCATTGGTTGGCATTGGTGTCTTGATGGGTTTGGCTTTCTCCATGTTAAACTTCTTCAACATGCCATGAGTGTACTTCGTTTGACAAATAAAGGTCCCTTCCTTGAGTTGCTTGATTTGAAAACCAAGAAAGAACTTCAACTCTCCCATCATAGACATCTCGAACCTATTTGTCATAATCCTACTAAACTCCTTACAAAAAGCCACATTAGTACTACCAAATATTATGTCATCGGCATATATTTGGCAAATAAAGATATCATTATTGACTTTGCGAGTAAATAAAGTTAGATCGGCCTTGCCTATCTCAAACCCTTGTTTGAGTAGGAAGTCCTTAAGACAATCAAACCAAGCTCTAGGGGCTTGCTTAAGCCCATAGAGTGCTTTGTTGAGCTTATAGACGTGGTCAGGGTGCTTTGGATCTTCAAAACCCGGTGGTTACTCTATATATACCAATTCGGAGAGGGGGCCATTGAGGAATGCACTCTTCACATCCATTTGATATAGCTTGAAGTTATGATGAACAACATAGGCAAGTAAAATCCAAATTGACTCTAACCTTGTCACCGATGCATAAGTTTTCCAAAATCCAAGCCTTCAATTTGAGTGAATCCTTGAGCTACCAACCGTGCCTTGTTTCTTGTAACCACACTATGCTCATCTTGCTTGTTGCGGAAGACCCATTTGGTTCCAATCACATTTTGTTTGGGCCTTTCCATCAAGGACCGGACTTCATTCCGAGTGAAGTTGTTCAACTCTTCTTGTATTGCTATCATCCAATCCTCATCATCAAGGGCTTCTTCAACCTTTTTAGGCTCTTTTGGAGACATAAATGAGAAGTGCTCACAAAAGCTTGCAAGCCTTGATCTTGTGATAACTCCTCTTTGAATGCTTCTCAAGATGTTGTCAACGAGATAGTCTCGTTAAATGGTATGATGTACTCTTAGGTGAGGCACTTGAGTTCTTCTTTGAATTGGACCCTCATCTTCATCATCCTTGTCTTGATTGATTGAAGGATCAAAACTGAGATCTTGTGTGGAGTTGTCTTCACTTCTATTTTGATCATCAACTTGGTTGTTATCTTCAACTTGTGGTGAATTTTGAATGACTTGAACACTTGAATCATGACCACTTCTTGATGTAGAACCATCATCATGGGCATTTATTGACCCATGATGCATAAATGGATCATGAATAATTTGCACTTGTGCATATTCATCATCATCTTCAACGGGCTTTACTTCACCGGTAGCAAGCTTCTTGATCACTTGATGAGATGGCTCTTCTTTACCTACTATGTCAACATTGACTTGCTCTTTTTGAGAGCCGTCGGTTTTATCAAAAGTTACGTCTATCGCTATTTCAACTTTATCGGTGGTCTTGTTGAAAACACGATAGCCATGTTCGTTAGTATCATAACCAAGCAAGAAACCTTCATCAACCTTTGGTGTAAACTTTGAGCTTTTGGATTTCTTGTTAAGTATGAAACACTTACATCCAAAAACTCAAAAGTAATGCACCTTAGGTTTGTTACCGGTAAGGAGCTCATAGGCGATCTTCTTCATGATCTTGTGAAGGTACAAGCGGTTGATCGCATGACATGCCGTATTGACCGCTTCCATTCAATACTTGTCCAGAGTCTTGTATTCATCTAACATTGCTCTTACGGCTTCTATGAGCGTTCGGTTCTTTCTCTTCACAACACTATTTTGTTGAGGAGTATAAGAAACCAAAAACTTATGCTTGATTCCTTCATCAAGGAACTCTTCAATGTTGGTGTTCCTAAACTCCGTTCTGTTGTCACTTCTCACTTTCTTGATCTTCACTTCAAATTTATTTTGAGCTCTTTTTGCAAACTTCTTGAAGATCACTTGAGTCTCACTTTTATCTTTCAAAAAGAACACCCAAGTGAAGCGAGAATAATCATCAACAATAACGAAACCATATTTGTTACCTCCAATTCTTATGTAAGCATTGGGTCCAAATAAGTCCATGTGAAGTAACTCAAGTGGTCTCGTTGTTGACAGACATTTTTGACAGGATGCTTAGCTCCAATTTGTTTGCCCACTTAACATGCACTGCAAATTCTATCTTTCTCAAAAGAAACATTTGTTAGTCCAAGGATGTGTTCGCCTCTTTGAAGGTTGGCCAAGTTCCTCATCCCAACATGGGGTAGTCAGTGATGTCATAGCCAACCCATGCTAGATTTTGCCACTAAACAAGTCTCGGGCTTCACTTTACTAGATGTGAAATCAACTAGATAAAGTTTACCTTTCAAACGACTCGTGAAAATAATAGAGGAATCCTTCCTTTTAGAGACTTCCACACCCACATTGGTAAAGAAATAATTGTAGCTCATCTCACAAAGTTGTGAAACGGACAACAAATTATATCCTAACCCTTCCACAAGTAATACATTTGAAATGGAATTATCATTTGAGATAGCAATTTTACCCAAACCAAGGACATCTCCTTTTTCATTATCACCAAACACAATGCATTCACTTGTATTTTGATTTGGTTGAAAGGAGGTGAACATCTTCTTCTCTCCGGTCATATGATTAGTGCATCCACTATCTAGCACCCAACTTGTTCCACCCGAGGAGTATTCCTACAAAAACAAATTAAGCCTTAGTTTTAGGTACCCAAATAGAATTGGGTCCTAGGGGGCTAGTCACATAAGTCTTGGGCACCCAAACACTCCTCATGATTTGCCTCTTCTTGAGTGCACCAACATACTTCACAATAATCTTGTCATCCTTGCCCCAACAACATATATAATCACTAGTATAACTTCGTGAGATGAGCGCTTGTTGCTTGGGGGCATCCACTTGCTTTTTATTGTTGTTGGTCTTGTTCTTGGCAAGTGTGCTTGGAGAAGTGGCAACATTGTTGACCTTGTTGATAAGATCATCTAGTGCCACACCCTTGTTGAACTTCACACAAGGCACTCCATTGATCATGTTCCTTCCATTGGCTTTACCATCATACCTATTATAGCCAAGCCCATCCTTGATGAGGGGGTGCCTTGATGACTTGTACATGGTTGTTGATTGCTTCTCCTTGCAACCATTCTTGATAACCATGTTCAATCTTTGAATCTTCTTATCTTTCTTTTCTAGCTCAACAAGGTTAGTAGCACAAGCATTTATATCATGATTATAACATCTTTTACATCCTTCACTAGTTGAAGCATTGAAATCACCAGATTCCTTAGGATGGATGGAAGTGCTATTCCAAAGAGTGTCATAGTTTAGTTCAAGAGTATGATATTTGTCTTTCAAGCTTGTAAGGCTTTCTTAAACCAAACTATGTTCATTCTTTAGACTAGCTATAGAGTCATTAAGCAAAGAATGTTCCTTAGTCAAACGTTCATATGAATCTTTGGCTAAAGACAATTCTATGTTTAGCTTCTCAACCTCCTCCCTTTCCTTAGAAAGGCATGCTTCAAGTCTAAGGTTCTTCTCTCTTTCCGCTAGGAGCAATTCCCCTTGCGACTCAATGCATGCTTCTCGCTTCTCTAGCTTATGAATTAGCTTTATTATTTGAGAGCCGGCCAATTTGCTAAATTTCTTTATCATGTTGTTTGCAAGTTCATCATCATTCTCATCGCAACTACTACATTCATTACTAGAGTGAGTAGGAGAGTTGTGTGGTACCTTCTCCCTCTTTCCCATAAGGCAAGTTGGAGTGTAGTAGTCGTTGTCGATGAGGTTGGCGAAAAGCCTAGGTGATAAAGATAAGTCGGCGAAGAGCGATGGTGATGAGGTATGGTCGATGAAGAGCTTGGGTGAAGAGAAGGAAGTCTCTTGAATAGCAATCGTTGCCACACCCTTCTTCTTCTCCTTGTCTTTGTCACTCGAATCATCACTTTCATCGTTTGATTCCCATTTTTCACCAAGATGTGCTTCACCTCTCTTCTTGCTCTTGTACTTCTTGTCATCATCTTTGTTGTGCTTGTGCTTCTTCTTCTCTTTTGGACAATCGGCAATGAAGTGACCAATTTCTCCACAACCATAGCAAAACCTTTTCTTGTATGGCTTGCCTCCATTTCTCTTCCTTTCCTTCTTCTTCTTCAAGTACTTTCTATAGTTTTTAACCAAGAGTGCTTCTTCCTCATCGGAATCTTCTTCTTGTTCTTCATCACTTGATGGATCATGCACATCTTTCTTCTTGTTTCTACCATGAGATGTCTTGAGAGCGATACTCTTCTTTTGACTTGATGCTTCATTTACTTCATCTTCTAAGCACTCATGGTGTTTCAACTTGGAAAGCATCTCTTGTGGTGTCATTGTGTCATAGTTGTCTCTTTCCATGATGACCGAAGCAAGAATGTTGTTCTTTTGTCTATGCACTCTACACAACTTTCTAGCCGCCGAGTTGTCATCCCAATACTTGTCACCAAGAGCTCTTATTCTATTGATCAAGGTCATGAATCTATCAAATATAGCTTGAGTAGTTTCACCTTCAATCATTGCAAAGTTCTCAATTTTGCTTTGGAGTAGCTCAATGTTTCCCTTTCTCACACTTTTGTCCCCTTCAAATGATACCCTCAAAGTTTTCCAAATTTGCTTTGCACTCTCCATGCCATTGACCTTGTTGTAATATTCTTGATTGAGGTATGATAGGATCAAAGAGGCAGTTGTAGCATTTTGTTGTATGTCAAGGTAGTTTTCAGTTGTCAACTCACCATCTTCTTTCAAAACTCTAACACCCACTTTCACAATCTCCCAACATCTTGTGGTAATAAGATGCATCTTCATTCTATGAGCCCAATCGGTGTATCTAACTCCATCAAATTGAGGTGGTTTGTCGGGATTGATGGTTGGCAAGTGTGCATTGGATTTGCTATATGAAGAGTACTCATATGGAACACGAGCAAACCCTTTAGGTGTCTTGATTGCTTCATGCTCACCATCTCCATCACCACCACTTGAAACATCTTCAATCTTCTTGCTCATGGCTTCCTTCAACTTGTTCATCTCATCTTGCATCTTGTTCATTTGCTCTTTTTGTTGCTCTTGAAGCTTATCACTGAGTTTCCAGGCAAGTAACTCAACTAGCTTGTTTAAGGTGTCATCATCAAAGGTGGCCATGGTTTCTCCTCACGCGGTGAAGCGCTAATAACGAGGATCTTGCTCTGATACCAATTGAAAGGATCTAATAGGCCTAGAGGGGGGTGAATAGGTGAATCTAAAAACCTGAAACTCAAAAACTCAAAAATGGAAGTCAAATACCTACCGGTACTACCGGTTGGTTTGGACCGGTACTACCGGTGAGAGATCATCGGTACTACCGACGCAAACCACCGGTACTACCGGTACCCTACTGAAGCTACGAAATTAGAGATCTGCAAGTTGTGATTTCAGATCTGAGTTTTACCCCACTATCGAAGATGATGTTGATGAAGATAATGAACTCCCCTTTTACTTGTTCCTTCACCAAATCATAGATCGGGCACCCACAACCTATGAGAGAGATGAGGATAGAGGAAGAACACGAAGAACAAGTAATATCTCAAGTAATCACGAGCAACAACAACAAGCACACGGGACACACGATTTATCCCGAGGTTCGGCAACCCCACAAAGGAGTTCCTACGTCCTCGTTGTTGAGGTGACCACTAAGGTCGGAGTCTCTTCCACCTCCTTGCCTCCCTCAAGCAACCACAAATGTTAGCCTGAGATTTCCACTAAGAATACATGGGTGATACAAACACTTCGGGGGTGCCCTCACAAGTAGAACAATACGGGCAACCACGAAGAACGCCTAGCCGACTAGGGTTCCAAGAACCCAAGAGTAACAAACACAAACCAAGCCAACTAGGAGGGGAACCAAGTGCTCAAGATGCGAATCGAAGCTTTCCACTCTCAAATCTTTTCTCTCTACTCAAATCTTGCAAGGGATTGGATTTAGGAGCAAAGAGGAAGAGAGAGAGGGTGAGTCAATGCTTGGGAGCTGTTTGTCTGAAGGTAGGTGGGAGTAAATGGTGTGAGTAACAGTTAGAAATGAAGGGGAGAGCTATTTATACACTTATCTTCGAAGCGGTACCGGTACTACCGGTGAGTACCCACCGGTACTACCGGTCCCAAGGGTTCCAACCGTTACAGTCAACCTACTGGAGATTTTGCGAGAAAATAGCCTACCGGTATTACCGGACTTTTACCGGTACCACTGGTCAAGACCGGTACTACCGGTCCATCCACCGGTACTATCACTAGTACAGTTACAGCGAAGAAGAGTTCTGCGGGAATTTGACCTATCGGTACTACCGGACTTTCACCGGTACCACCGGTCAAGACCGGTACTACCGATCCACCCACGGTACTACCGCTAGTACAGAAACTCGCATAACTAAGCACCGCCACCGGCGGGATTTATGCCTACCGGTACTACCGGTGCTCCCAGGCATAAAACACCTCTCTAAGTGTCCGTGAGTGCAAAGGTGTCTCTGAAACACATAATCAAACACATATTGAGCACTAATTCCCCATCTAGATAGCCTAATTTGTATCCCTCTGGATAGTGCGGCGTTTCCTATAACTCAAACCAAAATATAAAATCTAATCGATCCACTTGAGAAGGAACGCTTTCCAATCAATGGAATTAAGGGTGCTATCATCACCAAATGTGATCATTCAAATTCTTTCATCGGACTAACACCTACGTATTCACTTAGATAAACATGTTAGTCTCTAATTTAATTGTCGTTAATTATCTAAAACCCACGTCAGGACGAATGCACTTACATTTTCTTTTCTTGGATGACCAAGTTGGAGTACGCTGCAGACATCGGGTGCTCGGCAAGTAGGTGTGACTGCAGTCCGGTGAGCCGACGCATATGTGCAGCAGAGCATGAGGCAGGTTGATGATAAAGTAGTTACGGAAAGTTACATGCATGCATTGATGTTGGATATCAGCACGTGGATGTTGAATTTGTTTATTGGAATTATTAGCTTCCTATAACCTAATTGGCGTGTGGTAATTGAACACGGCAGGGTCCACAGTCCACGTTTCTCACGGACGATATGCATGCCTGGACGTGACCGAGATGGACATTTGGCTGCATGGTCGTGGAAAGGAAAAAAAAAAGTATAACAACACATACACCCGAACAGAAAAAGAGGGAAACGGAACGAACTCGGAAATCAAACCTGAGCGGGCACGTCATAAAAACATTGAACAGAAAGGGTCAGATGCTTTGCTATATAGAAAGTAAAATAACATTTTGTCTAATTTATTTTCTATTTGAATTAGAATTCCTATTTCTATTTAGTTTGTTCAGTCTAGATAGAAGAAACTCTCGACTACCGGTAGTTAGAGGGAGATGGACGAAAAAAAATGAATGGATGAAAAAAATAGTCTAAAATTTTACCTTTATTATTAGATATAAATAGGACCTCATAGGCTAGCGTAGTTCATAGGGTGGTAGAGGTAGACGCAGTGACTCACTACTAGAACAGAGAAAGCACACCTCTCCGGTGTCCAGCTATGGCATCCGCAATGGCTGCACTAGCTCTGACAGCATTTGTTCCTTTCGGCGCCTACAACACTAGTTCCTGGCCATCTACAGCTGGCGAGGGCTACATGGGGTTTCACATGCCCGGGAGCGGTAGGGGGGGTTCGAGCCCACCCCCCCTGCCTCCGTGCCTAGTTGTGGGGGTCGGGCTCGTCGGTCTCACCGCGTACGTCACGCATGGAAGTTGCTGGCGATCGCTCTTTGGTGGTGGCGCAGTATACTGGTCGCCCGTGGGGTAGCCGCCGGCTCCGCTACGGCTACAAACCCTTCGGATCCCGCGGCCGCCAATGCCGCCACTTCTGGGTTTGCCACGGCGGCAAACTTCGCCAATCGTGTTGCCACGGCGTCCCTGCACATTGGCGGGTAGAGCCCGCTTGCGGGAAGGAGGTTTCATGAGAGGGGGAAGCTCGAAGGTCTCGGCGGTAATGATTCAGTAGTAAAAAACGTAAATAATTGTGGTTTGGGGTTTGGTGATTCAGTAGCATTCGAACTACTATTATGTAGCTAGCTACAAAATAACTTATTCGGTAGCCACTTTGAGTTACGATAATTACTATGCTAATTTACGATATTATAATAACTCCTTACTATATGATTTACTATAACGTTACGGTAAATATCCTCATATGTTATAGTAACCCAACTATCGTAAATATGTATTGACATTATCATAAATTAATATATAAAATTATCGTAAATAGAGATGGCTACATAATAACTTATTTTGTAGCTAGCTACTGAATATACTCTCCATATATATATAATAATTGTGGTTTGTACATGTATTGGCTTGATTAAATATAGTAATACAATGAGCATTCCTCATCACCCTCCTGTTTTTTTTTTTTGAGCAAATCCAATAAGCACATTTCACTTGGGCAGTTAGGATGGGTACTATGACGAAGCTTGAAAATCAGCTTCCGTATCTCACCTCATCTCATATTTTTTTCCAAATCCTATTTGCATTTCGAACATCAGATAACATTGCGTGCTGTAAAAGATTGAGACATTGTGTGCTGTAGGATCCTTAGAAACATCACTATCTTTAGACTGCAAGAATTCCATCCGTAAGATCACCGAAAGCAGGAGATAGCAGTCGCAGGCTCGCAGGACAGCCTGCGCCGGGCAGTGCTATCTCGGAGGCGCCCGCGCGACGCCTCAAGTGTTGCCCCCATCGCCTTTCCAGTTTTCTACCTATACATCGTATGTATTCTACGTGAGCATCACGAATTACTACTAAAACAATCTAAAATATATCATACAATGTGTTACGAGTACTACATGAATATATACACAAAGATAATCATAGAACATCTCAAGGATCTTGTGTGTGGATAAACAAAAATATATCTAGGACATCGCAAGTATATTGTGTAAACATCATATCTCATGGAATATAGAGAATAAAAAAACAAAACATGAAAATAAAAATAATTAATTAGAGTGAAGGAAAATAATAAAAATAAATAATTATGCAGGAAACATAAAAAGGGATAAAAGAAAAGAAACGGAGGAAAGGAAATGAAAACAAAACACAAAAGATGAGAAAAAAATAAAGAAAGTAATTAGTAAAAAAATAAGCAATGGAAATATGAAATAAAAAAGGAAAATAAAACCACAAAAAGAAAATAAATAGAAGAATAAAAATAAAATAAAATAAAATAAAATAAAATAAAAGAACAACAAAAAAGAAACGAAAAAAGAAATATAAATAAAATTAAAAAGGAGGATAAAACTAAGAAAAGAACATAGAAAAGAAATACAAGAAAAAAATGTGAGCTGTCGTCGAAAGCACGCGGAAGATGCTGGTTCGGTCGGAAAAGGAAAATGAATGTACAAGCATATAATTATATAAATAAAATAAAAAAGGAGATAAAAAATAAAAAAGAAAGAGAACAGAAGATAAAAAATAGTAATGAAAAGAAAGAAAAAGATAAAGATAAAGGAGAATAAAAATGCCAGAAAAAAGGATGAAGAAATAGAAATATAGAAATAGAAGAAAGAAAAACAAAAGAAGAAAAACATCGTACGTAGCTGACTAGCTGGACATTGATTACTAGCTGGACATTGATGGCCTAATAATTGAGATGCTAACACGCTAAAGCTTTTTTTTTAAACAAAGCAATCATTTTATTGCCTTGTCACGGGTTCACTTGAGTCTCGAGTTACCCATGAATATACAAACTCTGGGAGGGGATCAGTCTAGACATGGAATTGATCCAGGTCCCAACACGAGCAAGTTCATGAGCACAACTATTACAAGATCGTGGCGCTCGGACCACATCTACATGCACGAAATTCATAGAAATAAGAAATTTCGCTTCTCTAATGAGAACACTAGCAGCTGAGAAATCATAGTCACTAGACTGAAGAGCCTGTACCAGAATTGTTGAGTCTGATTCTAGGATAATATGAGACATACTTTGATCCATCGCTGCAGTAAGAGCTGCAAGGCAACCATGGATCTCCGCACTTAAGGCATCATGCAGCACATTGATTCTCCCTGCACTAGCTAACATTGCTAATCCATCATGATCCCTCACAATGAAACCCCATGCACCTTTTCTTTCTTCCTGTGAAAAAGCCCCATCAAAATTGATCTTCAGCAATAGGCAGTGGAGTCCAGGCTGATTTCAATTTGACTTTCTTATTCTGCTTCTTTTTTTTACTTCCTTATTCTACTTTTTCTGTACATACAGACTTATATCAGGGGTGTGTTCACTTCCCGAAAAGTAGGTGAAAAGTTACTGTAGCATCTTTTGTTGTTATTTGACAAAATTTGTCCAATCATGAACTAACTAGGCTCAAAAGATTCGTCCCGACATTTACAGACAAACTATGCAATTAGTTATCTTTTTTACCTACATTTAATGCTCCATGCATGCGCTGAAAGATTTGATGTGATGGGTGGAAGATGAAATATTTTGGGTTGGGATGGGAAGTGAACGCAGCCCAGGTCTCAAGGCTCGGGCTTTGTAAATTATCTCATCAGTGGAAAGCATGTTGTGCCCTGCATTGTTGGGCTGGACAACTCCCCCGTGTGAGGTGCACGCTGCGTATCGTTTGCTGGGCCGCCGAACGTACAGATCGCTTGGACCGGAATAAATAAAATATATTAGAATTCCTAACTACAACGGGCCTATATTATTGTACAAATTTATGGCACGTATATCTTAAAGTTCATCGAACGTCTACATGTCGGGGGGACATCTGCGCCCCGAGCCAACCAAACATTCGGCCACCGGTGCCCGCACCGCCGGCGTCATCCTCATGTCCGACGGGGAGCAGAACAATGGGGACGCCACGAGGGTCCGCAACCCGCAGAACTACCCCGTCTACACGCTCTCGTTCGGCGCGAACGCCGACATGAATCTGCTCCAGAAGCTAGCCAGCGGCGGCGGCACATATAACCTCGTCCTGGACAGCGGGGGCATGAGCATGCTCGACGTCTTCTCGCAGCTCATGGCCGGCCTCCTCACGGTGGTGGTGCGGGATCTGTACCTGATCCTGTCCAAGCCTGCTGCTGTTCTTGCTGCTACCCACCCGGACGACCATGACCTCGACAAGATCGTAAAGGTGGACCCCGGGGATTTCAAGCAGGACACCGACGCCCAGTCCGGCACGGTCACCGTCAAGTTCGGCGACCTCTTCAGCGGCGAAGTGCGCAAGGTCATCGTGGAGCTCTTGCTCAGAGAGACCAGCAGCAGCGACTACGACGCGGAGATCCTGGACGTGGAGGTGAGCTACCCCAACGAACAGGGCGAGAGGAAGAAGCTCGTGGGCCAGACCCTCCACGTGAAGCGCACCAGCACCGCGAGCCGCGGCGGAACCACGCCGGAGCTGGAGGCGGAGCTGCTCCGGCGGCAGCACGCGGTGTCCATCAGGACGGGGAGGCTCCTGGCGGACGACCAGAAGTTGGGAGCCGCCAGGGCCAGGCTGCAGAAGGCGCAGCGCGAGCTGGAGGGCGTCCTGGAGGAGACCAACCCCATGGTGGCCGTGCTCAGGACGGAGCTGCAGCCTGCAGCAGCTGATCGACTGCATGAGATCAGAGGACTTGTACAAGACAAAGGGCAAACCCTACGCGGCGCGCTCGCCGAGCTCTCCCACGCGCACCAGCGCTTCGCCGCCAGGGGTGTCAACGACGGTGTCCGCCTCTTCGCTACGCCCCGCATGGACGCGTATCTCGAGCAGGCCAGGAAGTTCGCCGAGGAGTCGAGGACCCCAACGCACCTCTGCCCACCGCAGATGAGGACGCCGAGGACTCCAACGCCTCTGCCCACCGCAGATACGGACGCCGAGGACCCCAACGCGCCTCTGCCCACCGCAGATGTGGACGCCGACGACCCCAACGCGCCTCTGCCCACCGCGGATGCGAACGGCGAGGACCCCAATGCGCCTCCGCCCACCGCGGACGCGGACACCGATGTAGAGGTAGAGATCGTCAAGGTCGTCGATGATGCCCCCAGCAAGGTTGTCTACTACATGCAGGTCGTTGATCGTGCTGTTGCTGAAGGGCATCGAGAATATCGTCAAACGCCTCTGGGAACGTCTAGGCATGGCCTAGTAGATTAGGACCAGTCAGCCCCAACGCCCTGCATGCTGTCAAGTACTGTGTTGCACTGTTGCTTCTGGCCAGTTAGTGTGTGTGTTGCTATCAAGTGTGAGTTATGCACTGTCAAATGAATAAGGCTTTGTGAATGGTTGGGTGGTACACATGTACTCCTCCGTTCTAAGAGGGGTACACATTTAGATTTTTGACCGGTCAATTGATGTCAACCTTAACTAAATTTGTAGAAAATAGTGTCAACCCTTGTATCTTCAAATAAGTTTACTTTAAAACATATATCACACGAATACTCTAACAATACTTATTTTATCATAAATATTAATATTATTTTGTCTATATTTAATTAAACTTAAGATTGGTTAGCTTCTCAAAAAAAGAGCATTTGTCTGAAAATACAAGCCCTGTTTGTATCTGAATGATCCCTTGAGTTCCATGCTAAACCTCTTGCATGTGCAGGCTCTTGGTTTTGCTTTCAGGGCCTTTTTTTGTTTGGAAGCCTAAATGACTTGCATAAAAAGTGTTTTGTGAGAGTTGATTGGAAATTTAAACGGTAAAGCTTTAATTAGGGCGTCCGTCTGGGCATGTGCATCCGGACGCCCTTGTCTCTGCAGCGACCAGCCCAACAAGCAATTGGCATGCTTCCCCCTACGCTCTCTCCTCCATCTCTACCCCACGACAAACCCCTACTGACAAAAATCTCCATTCGCTTCTTCGCGGCTTTACCGCATCGGGCGCCTACCCCACACCGCCTCACCGCTCCATGCCGTGTCTGCTGCCATGCCGCGCCCATTCCTCTAGAACCTCATCGATGATGGCGTGGTCGACAAGTCGGACGTCTTCAGCGGCACGGGGGATGACAACGACGACCTTGTCACACCCATTTAACGACCAAATAGAGTGCATACTCTTATGTGTGCCCAGAGATCAATCACACATAAGTTAACAAATTATAAAGGATGTATCATCACAAATGTTATTACATCACGATTAATAATACATAGTCTTTACACAAATATAGCGGAAGTAAAATGTAAACTCTCGTGGTAGCTCCAATCCCAGACACATTGACTGGTTGACTACAAGTCTAGTAATCTTCAGGAAAGTAGAAGTAATCACTACTTGCACCATCTGTTACCCATCCGGGATTTTTATCCAAGTAAGAAAAATAAACAAGCATAAGTACATCTCGTACTCAACAAGTGTAACATGGGGTTCATGAGGCTCAAAGGCATAACATTAGTTTATCAGCATATAGCTTTTAATTGGCATTATTTCAGTATATCAATAATATCAAAGTGTCTCAATGTAAACAATAAACATATGATCCATGTGAAATGATTAACGAATAGCAAAAACATATTCATTATTAATGATCCACTATTCCATAAGGGTCTAAGGCCACTCGTGACCGTGAGCACGGCTGTTATAACAGTTTTATACTATGCAGAGGTTGTACACTTTCACTGTGAGTCGTGTTGCCCATATGTCCGGGTTAATTACTCCCAAAACACTTCTAAGGTGAGCAGGCAGGGAAATACTATGAAGTCTTTCGAAGGTTCGTCTAACAAGTTAGGGCCATTAGATTTCACTCGGCAAACAGATGTAGAGCCCCTCTTCCAAATGGCACAATAACACGCAGCCTATACACATGAGGACAGAGGCCGCACTATATCCGATTCGTCAAGCCATTCTTACGCCATGAAGGAATACCACTAACAAGCTAGAAAAGGTCCTTCTATATGACTAAAGCCAGAGCCATTATAGCCCTCACAGCTATACTGTAAATCACGGATGTTCGCTTACAGATAAGTCCTTAAGGAGAGTAACGAGAGCACCAAAATAACCCCATGCTCTAGTCCCCTTTAAACAGTAATAAAAGTCATCTTTTAATATTTATTGCATATTCCATTAGTCAAATTACATGATCATAGTTCATAGTAAGCACTAGCAATACTACTCCATGCAATATAATAGGTATCAAGGAATAAGATCAACACTAAGTCATCCTTAACAAAGGAGTATATGTATAATGATATTATTTGCTTAATGTGAATAGGACAACAAGGATAATCCCATGCTATACTTGCCTTGCTCAAACTGGTCTTGATGATCTTGCTCGTAGAAAAACTCTTGATCTCCAACGAATTGCTCACCGTCTATACTCGATCAACAATAGTAACAACATTCATCCAGAACAATCATGCATAAACAAACAAGACTATAATTAGAACAGTACACCAACAGTAATAAATTAAGATAAAAAGTTTTTAAAATGAATCTACAACTCGCTAGGATCACATAGACGCGAAGATCACGAAAAACGGAGCTAAAACGACAAAGTTACGAATTTACGAAGATTTCCTATAGAAAAGTAATTACTTTAATTCAAACTCGAAAAATAAAATATCACAAACCTACTGTACAGTACTACTATCATGTAGAGCTCTCGAATATGAACCTAACGCAATTTGAACGGGTCAAATCGGAGTTAAAACAGATAAATTATGACTAAAACAAACTCAGTGGCATAACTGTAAATAAATGAAAACGTATTTTGAATTGACTGAGATCAAACTACGCTTTCAAAAGAATAAAACGTGATTCGGGAATACGCTTTGGACTACGGGTTACATATTAAAAAAGCGCAGGGTCTCTTTAGCAAAACTTACAGCCGAAACGGTATCGTCTAATCTCAGCCGTTGGATTTAAAACTAACGGCTTGGATTGGTTCGGATCGGTCGACGGCGGTTCTCCGGCCGGGAATGAGCCGCAACGGCGATGTCCGCGGCGGCGCCATCGCCGAAGAGTGCAATCTCACGATTTACCGCATTACCTCGCGAAAGAAGAACTCCGGGATGAAGTAGAGAACAAGGCGAGCTCACCAAGATAGAATACGAAGGCGGAGCTGACCCGAAGACGATGTGGTGCTCGAGATGGGGGACGGTTTCGTCGGTGATTCGAGCGGAGCCTCCTCGGGACGGCTTCGGTGCTTCGCTTCGAGATGGGATGGAGCGGAGGGATGCACGAGCTCGTTTTTATAGCCCGAAGGCGATTCCAAGAAAGGAAAGAAAGGATTTGGGATGGAGGATTCGGTCGGTGGTTCGATGGAAAGAAATCTGATGCCGGCGTGAAGAAGAAGAAGACGTCGCCTGACAGATGGGGTCACGGTGTCAGCGACGCGAGAGAAAACGCGGCAGCGCGCTCGCACGAGCTTGCTAGGCCAGCGGCCGGATTCGCTGGGTTCGGCCCAAGGCAGGGAAACGGAGGGAAAGGAGAGCGGGCCGCGCGCTCGGGAGAAAGGGCGAGCTGGTGGGCTGCTGGGCTGAAAGCTTAGAAGAGAAGTAAATTCCTTTTCTTTTTCCTTTTCAAGTATTTCAAAGCATTTTCAAATGATTTTGAATCCTATTTTGAATTTGAATCAAACCACTCAATACAAAAAATTCAAATGCAACAGCATGAGTGCACAAACATGTAGCTACCCTTATATTTAATTTTAAGTTAATAAAAATTATTATTACTCTAAATTTGTATGCTCACAAAATTGTATAAAAATTATATTTACCTATTTTTTAATATCCCAAAATTTTAGGGTGTTACAATTCTACCCCCCTTAAAATGAATCTCGTCCTGAGATTCGGTTGGTGCTTACTCGAACAGTTGCGGGTAGGTTTTCCTCAGATCCTCTTCTCTTTCCCAGGTGGCCTCACCCTCGGTGTACCGATTCCACTGAACCTTACACATTTTGATAGTTCGACTCCTCATGACTTTTTCAGCAGTCTCTAAAATTTTAACTGGAAACTCTTCATATGTGAGGTCCTCTTTAATAGTGAGCTCCTCTAATGGAATCTGCTCCTCTGGTACTCGCAAACATTTCTTAAGTTGAGATACGTGAAACACATCATGTACACCTGCCAAACTCTCAGGTAATTCCAACTGATATGCCACCTCACCATGTCTTTCTATGATCTTGAAAGGTCCAATATACCTTGGTGCTAATTTTCCCTTTATATTGAACCTTTTCACACTCCTCATTGGCGATACTTTCAAGTAGACATAATCCCCTACTTCAAAAGTCAACTCTCTCCTCCGAGTATCAGCATAACTCTTCTGTCTGTACTGAGCTATTTTTAGATTATCTCTAATCATTCTTACTTTCTTTTCAGCATCCTTGAGTACATCAGGCCCAAACACTTGACTTTCCCCTGTCTGATTCCAGAACAACGGGGTTCTACACTTTCGTCCGTACAGAGCCTCAAACGGTGTCATCTGAAGACTCTTCTGATAACTATTGTTATAAGAGAACTCTGCATAAGGCAAACTCTTATCCCAACTAGTACCATATTGTAAAGCACAAGCTCTCAACATATCTTCCAATATCTGATTAATTCTCTCCGTCTGTCCATCTGTCTGTGGATGGTAAGCTGTACTAAAGTTCATCTTGGTTCCTAGTACTTCATGTATCTTTTGCCAATAATGAGATGTAAACTAGGTACCCCGATCAGACACAATTTTCTTAGGAACTCCATGTAGACTCACTATTCTTTTCATATACAATTCTGCCAACCTTGCACTGCTATATGTAGTCCTAACTGGTAGAAAATGAGCAACCTTTGTTAGACGATCTACTATTACCCAAATTGAATCATACCCTCTCTTAGTACGTGGCAATCCAACTATAAAATCCATACCAACTTCTTCCCATTTCTATTCGGGTATCTGCATAGGTTGTAACAATCCTGCAGGTCTCTGGTGTTCAGCTTTCACCCTCTAATATGTGTCACACAAAGCAACATATTCAACAACATCTCTTTTTAAGCCATACCACCAATATTTTTCTTTCAGATTCAGATACATCTTAGTACTCCCAGGATGTATAAAATAAGCTGACTCATGAGCTTCACTCAAAATTGCCTCTCTGATAGTCTTATCCTCTAACACACACAATCTTTTTCCAAACCATAGCGTACCCTTATCATCCTTATGGAATCCTGGTGATTTGCCCTTCACTATATTCTCTGCTATCTCTCTCAACTTTGCATCTTCCATCTGACTCTTGCGTATCTCATGCTCCAGAGTAGGTTCTAGTACCAATTCTACTGCATTGGTGGTAAACCCTAAGTTCAGATGCTCACATTCGGCACACAACTCTCTTGGCATAGGCATTACTTTCACTTCATTAGCGTAGCTTTTCCTACTAAGAGCATCAGCAACAACGTTAGCCTTTCCTAGGTGATAATGCACCTCCAGATCATAATCCTTTATCAACTCCAACCATCTACATTGTCTTAAGTTCAGATCTGATTGAGTGAAGATATACTTTAGACTCTTGTGATCAGTGTATATATCACTCTTATGTCTAATCAAATAATGTCTCCATATCTTTAGTGCATGAACTACTGCAGCTAATTCCAAGTCATGAGTAGGATAATTTAATTCATGTTTTCTCAACTGTCTTGATGCATATGCCACAACTCTACCTTCTTGCATAAGAACACATCCTAAACCCAAACGAGATGCATCATAGTAGATAGAAAAGGGTTTACTCAGATCTGGCAAAACTAATACTGGTGCAGCGGTCAATCTTTTCTTTAATTACTCAAAATTAGCCTGACACTTCTCAGACCACACAAACTTGGCATTCTTCTTTAATAGTGCAGTCATTGGCTTTGCAAGCTTAGAAAATCCCTCTATAAATCTCCTGTAATAGCCTGCTAATCCCAAAAAACTATGGATCTCACTTGCATTGGTTGGTGGCTTTCAGTCCAATACATCTTTCACTTTGCTAGGATCTACTGATATTCCTCCATTTAAGACAATATAACCAAGAAAGGAAACTTCCTTCAACCAAAACTCACATTTACTCCGTTTGGCATATAACTGGTGTTCTCTGAGCTTTTGCAAGACCAACCTCAAATATTCGGCATGTTCCTCCTTAGTCTTGGAGAATACTAGAATATCATCAATGAATACCACTACAAACTTGTTCAGATATTCCATGAACACCTTATTCATCAAATACATAAAGTATGCAGGGGCATTAGTCAGACCAAAAGACATCACTGTATACTCATATAACCCATACCGTGTGGTAAAAGCTGTCTTTGGTATATCACTAGCACGAATCTTCAACTGATGATAGCCAGAACGAAGATCAATCTTGGAGAATACACAAGCACCTCTTAACTGATCAAACAAGCCATCAATTCTAGGCAACGGGTACTTATTCTTGATGGTAACCTCATTGAGCGACCTATAATCCACACACATCCTCTGAGTGCCATCTTTCTTATCCACAAAAATCACTGGTGCTCCCCAAGGTGAAGAACTAGGACGAATGAAACCCTTATCCTGCAATTCCTTAATTTGTTTCTTAAGTTCTAATTCATCTACTCCCATTCTATATGGACGCTTAGCTATGGGTGCAGTTCCAGGTAATAATTCAATAATAAATTCAATGTCACGGTCTGGTGGCATACCTGGCAATTCCTTAGGAAACACATCGGAGAACTCCACAACCTGGTCCTCCTTGTTGGCACCATCATTAAGCTGGTTCACTGTAGCGGTCTCCTGTCTTTGCACTTTCACATCAACTCTGATCCTATCTCCCTTTGGTGTTGTCAGTACTACTGATTTCCCCTTGTACTGAATCTCTGCTTGTTGTTGCATTATCCAATCTATTCCCAATATGAGATCAATCCCAGCTGTTCTCAATACTATAGGACTCACCTTAAACTCTACCCCCCTTAGAATGAGACTAATCGGGAGACAACGATAAGATGCTGGCATGCTTCCACCAGGTGAGTTTACTAATATAGGGTTCTTCATGGCATACAAATAAATTTTATGTATTCTAACAAATGATTGTGATATGAAAGAATGTGATGCTCCAGAATCAAAAAGAACAGTGGCAGGAGTGGAATGGACATCGAACGTACCAAGCATAACTTCTGGTTCCTCCACTGTGGTTTCCTAGGACAAGTGATTCACCCTTCTAGTGTTAGGTGTAGGCTTCTGGTGACTACCCTGCCTCTGTGGAGTCTGCTGGTTGATCTTCTCAGGGCAATTGTAAGACAAGTGACCTTCTTTCCCACATCGAAAGCATTTGTTGGGGGTATTAGGAGCACTGGTCTTCATTAGAGTATTATTGGAAGGACCCTGACGCTGAGGTTGATTTCCACTCTGTTGCAGAGGGCGTTGGTTACCATTCTGCGGCTGGAATGGGGGACGTTACGGGAACTGATTGCGGAAAGGGACCTGACCATGATTCCACTGACCAGAAGGAGGCCTCTGTTGATTACCCTGCTGAAAACCAGTACGTGGACGAGTGTTACTACCAGAAGTCTGTCCCTGAAGTCTTTTCCTCTTGGCATCCATCTCCTTGCGCTTGTTATCCACCACGATAGCGCTGTTCACAAGCGTCTGAAAATTGGGATAAGTATTGGACATCAGCTGCAATCGTAGTCCATCATACAATCCCTTCAAGAAGCGGCGCTGCTTATCATTATTATTAGCCACCTCATGTGGAGCATATCGTGACAACTGGGCAAACCTGTCACGATACTCAGCTACAGATAATGACCCTTGGGTCAAGTTCTGAAATTCCGCTGCCTTCAGTTCTATTATCCCTTCTAGTATATGGTAAGCTCTGAAGTTCTCTCTAAACTCCTACTAAGTGACCGCAGGAGCATTGGCGGGACGACCATACTCATACGATTCCCACCAATCCTGAGTTTCTCCCTGGAGTTGTCCAGAAGCAAACAACACCTTCTGCCGGTCATCACATTGTGCAATGTTGAGTTGCTTTTCCACGGCACGAAGCCAATCATCTGCTTCCAATGGATTAGCGGCGTGCGTGAACACCGGGGGATGACCCTTCAAAAACTCACCACGCTTATCACGTGGTGGTGCCCCAGTAACTAGATGATTATGTTGGTTCTGCACCAATTGTTGCATAAGTTGTGTCTGCACTGCCAGAAGTTGCTCAATAGTGGGTGGCGGTGGTGGTGGGGGATTTGGGGGAACACCTCCACGACCCCTGCCTCTTCCTCTTCTGGCCATCTGCCATCCATAAGAATGCAAACTTTGAGATTTCCATGTTATCAACCACTTATAAGATAAAGAATGAGATCTGAAAGTTTTCTGGGCGAATATCAATGTTAATAGTTCAGTATATCAATCATATCTCGAGCTACAGAAGTCCAATAGAGGCGTGCTTTATATGGTTAGAAAGCTTATGAAGTTCTCCACAACTTCTATTTAGACCATAAGACCAGATTCTGTCGTTAAGTTAATGAAAAATAAGGCGCAACAGAAACTGTTCTAGATTCCAGACTGTGCAGAAACTCTAACTTGTGATAGTTATATCTCTCGAACCAGATCAGATAAAAAGGTGATTCCAGCGGCATTTGAAAGGTGCTTAAGCCTAGTTTCTCTCATAAAAATTTTATAAATGTTGCACAAACCGTTTTTGAACCATATCAGAAACATTGCAGAATGCTCCAGAAAACAGCAAGGACAGAAACATGACAATACCAAACCCAACTATTATTCCCTTGACTAATAAACTTTTTATTCTTAAAAATGGAACTTGTAGACATGCCTACCAGCCCCAGAACTCATAACAAAAATCCAACTCACACATAAGCATAATGATAAAGCAACTATCACACCAAAGTTCAAACCACACGACAGACTCGAAGACTCAACTGACGTTACTAAGAACATTCTTATTACATAAAGGACTCCTATTTTCTAATGACGTGGCTCATGCTCTAATGTATCATAAATCTTGGCCATGCCTTGATTTGCTCGGAGTTCATCAATCATTTCTTGGCACCTCTTGATGGTCTTCCCCTGTGCCTTCACCATCTCCTCTAATTGCAGCTTCCTCTAATGGCCCATATGCCTGGGTTAATTACTTCCAAAACACTTTCAAGGTGAGCAGGTAGGGAAACACTATGAAGTCTTTCGAAGGTTCGTCTAACAAGCTAGGGCCATTAGATTTCACTCGGCAAACAGATGTAGAGCCCCCCATCCAAATGGCACAATAACACGCAGCCTATACACATGAGGACAGAGGCCGCACTATATCTGATTCGTCAAGCCATTCTTACGCCATGAAGGAATACCACTAACAAGCTAGAAAAGGTCCTTCTATATGACTAAAGCCAGAGCTATTATAGCCCTCACAGTTGTACTGTAAATCCCGGATGTTCGCTTACAGATAAGTCCTTAAGAAGAGTAACGAGAGCACCAAAATAACCCTATGCTCTAGTCCCCTTTAAACAGTAATAAAAGTCATCTTTTAATGTAATAGGTATCAAGGAATAAGATCAACACTAAGCACTAGCAATACTACTCCATGCATATTCCATTAGTCAAATTACATGATCATAGTTCATATTAAGCACTAGCAATACTACTCCATGCAATATAATAGGTATCAAGGAATAAGATCAACACTAAGTCATCCTTAACAAAGGAGTATATGCATAATGATATTATTTGCTTAATGTGAATAGGACAACAAGGATAATCCCATGCTATACTTGCCTTGCTCAAACTGGTCCTGGTGATCTTGCTCGTAGAAAAACTCTTGATCTCCAACGAATTGTTCACCGTCTATACTCGATCAACAATAGTAACAACATTCATCCAGAACAATCATGCATAAACAAACAAGACTATATTTAGAACAGTACACCAACAGTAATAAATTAAGATAAAAAGTTTTTAAAACGAATCTACAACTCGCTAGGATCACACAGACGCGAAGATCACGAAGAACGGAGCTAAAACGACAAAGTTACGAATTTACGAAGATTTTCTATAGAAAAGTAATTACTTTAATTCAAACTCGAAAAATAGAATTTCATAAACCTACTGTACAGTACTACTATCATATAGAGCTCTCGAATACGAACCTAACGCAATTTGAACGGGTCAAATCGGAGTTAAAACGGATAAATTATGACTAAAACAAACTAAGTGGCATAACTGTAAATAAATGAAAACGTATTTTGAATTGACTGAGATAAAACTACGCTTTCAAAAGAATAAAACGCGATTCAGGAATACGCTTTGGACTGCGGGTTACATATTTAAAAAGCGCAGGGTCTCTTTAGCAAAACTTACAGCCGAAACGGTATCGTCTAATCTCAACCGTTGGATTTAAAACTAACGGCTCGGATTGGTTCGGATCGGTCGACGGCGGTTCTCCGACCGGGAATGAGCCGCGACGGCGATGTCCGCGGCGGCGCCATCGCCGAAGAGTGCAATCTCACGATTTACCGTGTTACCTCGCGAAAGAAGAACACCGGGATGAAGTAGAGAACAAGGCGAGCTCACCAAGGTAGAATACGAAGGCGGAGCTGACCCGAAGACGATGCGGTGCTCGAGATGGCGGACGGTTCCATCGGTGATTCGAGCGGAGCCTCCTCGGGACGGCTTCGGTGCTTCGCTTCGAGATGGGATGGAGTGGAGGGATGCGCGAGCTCGTTTTTATAGCCCGAAGGCGATTCCAAGAAAGGAAAGAAAGGATTTGGGATGGAGGATTCGGTCGGTGGTTCGATGGAAAGAAATCCGATGCCGGCGTAAAGAAGAAGAAGACGTCGCCTAACAGATGGGGTCACGGTGTCAGTGACGCGAGAGAAAACGCGGCAGCGCGCTCGCGCAAGCTTGCTGGGCCAGCGGCCGAATTCGCTGGGTTCGGCCCAAGGCGGGGAAACGGAGGGAAAGGAGAGCGGGCCGCGCGCTCGGGAGAAAGGGCGAGCTGGTGGGCTGCTGGGCCGAAAGCTGAGAAGAGAAGTAAATTCCTTTTCTTTTTCCTTTTCAAGTATTTCAAAGCATTTTCAAATGATTTTGAATCCTATTTTGAATTTGAATCAAACCACTCAATACAAAAAATTCAAATACAACAGCATGAGTGCATAAACATGTAGCTACCCTTATATTTGATTTTAAGTTAATAAAAATTATTATTACTCTAAATTTGTATGCTCACAAAATTGTATGAAAATCATATTTACCTACTTTTTAATATCCCAAAATTTTAGGGTGTTACAGACCTCCTTCGGGCGCTCATCAACACGGACCTCCCTAGCAGGGACCTCGACCTCTGCATGTGGAAGCTCCTGGGCGTCGCGGTGCTCTCCTTTGCCGACGTGCCCGTACTGCTCGGGTACCTCGTCCAAGTAGCAAGGTGACATTTGCACAATGCATGTTGCAAAGCTTATGTTTCAAGTGTTTCAAATGCTTCATCTGGATGTTGCAAATGTTTCATCTATATATTGCAAAAGTAGATCAAGATATTGCACATGTTGCAATGGCTATATACGTATGTTTCAAGTGAATGTTCCAAATGTTTCATATGTTTTTTCAGACGTTCGTTGCAAGAGTTTCATCTGGATGTTGTATATGTTTCACACGTATGTTGCAAGTGTTTCATCTAGATGTTGCATATGTTTGCAATGGTTTTCAAGAGTTTTCAAGTGTTTCGCAAGTGTTTCAGACGCAAGTTGCAAGTGTTTCAGCTATTTTGTACGTATGTTGCAAGTGTTTCAGCTGTTTTGTACGTATATTGCAAGTGTTTCATCTGGATGTTTCAAAAGTAGATCGAGATGTTGCACATGTTGAATGTCTTCCACCCTGCCACAGCCGCCTACTACAGCTGCTTGGGCGCCATGCATGCGCGTAGGGGAACGAAGGGATGGAGCGCTGCTGTCACAAAAATATACTCCCACTGTCAAAAAAAAATGCAATTCTCGTTTTCTAGGAGTCAACTAGTTTTATACTTGACCAAATCTATAAAAAAATAGTAACATTTATGATACAAAAATAAGTTTAGTAAGATTAATCACATAAAATATTTTCATAGCATATTAATTTGGAGACATAAATGTTGATATTATTTTTTATAAACTTAGTCAAACTTGAGAAATGTTGACTTGATCCAAATCTAAGACAAATAAGTATGTACTACATAAAAGTTAATGCTACATACTTTTACCAATTCAAAACAAAAAATGTATTTGCACTAAAAATAAGTAGAAACAACATATTTCTAATTCGTTGAGCTATAAAGAAAAGGCACCGGCTACAGTTGCTATAACAGTTGCACCACGTGCTAATCAAAGAAAGGAAAGTAGTAACTAATACCATTACAGTAGCATCAGCGAGTTACTATGTTTTTGTTGAACCGTGGGAGCCTGGGAGGTGAATGAATTGCGTATCATATATATAGTCAAATTACTCCGTCTCACAGCCTGACCGAGCCTGTGATGAGCCAGGCCACCTCTTTCGCATGTATGGACCTGAACAACATTGCCTGAACCTCAAACTGGGAGCATCTAAGAGCTCGAACCAAATGGAGCAGGATTGCGACTTTGCGACATCAGGTTTGGAACCAAACAGGATGTAGGATTGGAGCTGCAGAAGGCAGCAAACAACAGAGAAAGGAGGACATGGCCGCTACATTGACAGAGCGGCTAGTTGGCTTGTCCTGTCTTTATAACCAGACCCTTGTCGAGTTCTAGTAGTACACCGTTTGTTTGGTCATTTACCGTTTGTTTGGTAATTTACTACTTGTAATACCGTTTGTTTGGTCATTTACCGTCGAAACAAGAACATAGATAAATATCCATCAATAATTCACATAGAATTGCACATATTTACAAGCAGAGCAATTACTAGCATTTTAGCAAGTACTAGTAGTACACAAGAGATGTTAAAAATGCCTCTCTTCGTGCAGCTATCATGGCAAAGATGGACACGAAGAAAGACTGGAGAGAGAGAGAGAGGCGTCCCCTGCTCCTTCGGCCCGCAGGCCGCAGCATCCCCATCGCCAGCTCTGCAGTTGTGGCGCCAAGGCCCACGGAGCATCCGGCCCATAGCGTCCACGATCCAGCTCATGTGGGCCGCAAGGATCGCGATCCGTTCTCCGTGTGCCTTCAATGCGGGCCGGTAGTCCATGTGGGCCGTCATCAATATGGTCCCGTCGGTCGCAACTGGCCAGAGCCAGACCAGGAGCGCGCTCCGGCCTCCGGCCGCGGCGCTGGAGCGGAGGGACGCGTGCAGGCGTGGCGCACCGCAGCTACGTGGCGTGGTGCTATGCTGCTACTACCAGCACTGGTCCGTCTCCCACCTCCGCGGCCGGAACCCCGCCCCCGACCCCGCCGGCGCGGTCCAGCTCCCGCTCCGGACCGGCGCGGCGACGGCCACGGCGCGGTCGTAGCGCGCGCGCTCGTCGGGGTCCGCGAGCGTGGCGTACGCGGCGTGCAGGTGGATGAACCCCTCGTCGCCGCGGCCGCCGGCGTCCGGGTGCACCTCCCTCGCCAGGCGCCGGTACGCCGCCTTGATCTCGCACCTGCTCGCGCCGGCCCCGACCCCGAGGACCTCGTAGTGCGTCCTCGCCGGCGCCGCCACCAAGGACGCGCGCGCCACGCACCGGCCGCCGCGCCGCGCGCCGCAGCTCGGGAGCACCGTCGTCGACGCCAGCGACGAAGCCATTGTTTGCTTGTTTGTTCGTTCTCGCCTGCCGTGTGTCGGTGTCGGTGTGTGTGGTGTTCTTGGTTTCTTGGAGTGTTTCTTCGTCGTCGTCGAGGAGAAAGAAAGAGAGAGGACAACGGTGCCGGACTCCGAGGTGCGCCGTGGGATTTATAGGGCGGTGGCAGCGAGGTGCTTGTGGTGGCGCTTGCGCGTCCACCTCTCGATCTTATCCGCGGGAGGATGGAGATGGAGGTTCTCTCACTCTACTGACTCACATGAACCAGTGTGCGTCTGCCTGTGCCAGCCTGTCTGCCTGCCTTGGCAGCTGTTGCTTTCGTCATTGGACCCGGCAGCCGCCATCATTGCGGTTTGCCTACTCCATCGGTCCCTCCAGGAACAGGAAAAAGGATGCAGTGGTAAACTGTTGCCATTGTTGTGGTTATCTTCTTCTCCTCCTTTTATTGTCTGTCTTTTGTGTTGCGGAGCCTGAGCTGAACATGATCGAGACGCCAATCGTTCAGAAGCTGAGCCATCAGACTGTAATGTTTCGGCGGAAGAAAGGCTGTGTTTTTTTCAACTGAATTCGAGCAGTATTCGTATCCAAATGCTCACTTAAGTTCCGTGCTGAAACTTCAGAAGGTGCAGGCTCTTGGTTCTGCTCCAGTGCCTGGATGGTAGGACTGAAGGAGCAGCACAAGGCAGCCAAGAAGCTGCTAAACTGACAGAGCTATTAGTTGGCTTGCCCTGTCTTTTATATTGCACACCAAAACCCAGAAGACTGGATCTGGATCCTTGTCATCGTCAGCATATTTATTCATATTTGCCGTCTCTTGGATAATTTACCATCCAGGACCAAAAAGGATATGATAAATATACATCTATATTTATATGGGTACAAGCCGATCAGGAAGTACACACAAGAGATGTTGAAAATGTCTCTCTTATTCGTGTAAGTATATTGGACAATATACGAAGAGAGAGGCTTCCCCTGCCCCCTCAGCCCGCCGCCGTCGCCGCCCGTAGCATCCACGGTGGCGGCGGCGGCGGCTCTGTCATGGTCAGCCGTCAGCGGGCTCCTCAGTTGTGGCGCCAAGACCGACGAAACCTTTGGGCCACGATGAAACTCCTTTTTTTTTCCTTTTTGATTGAGGAAACTCATGGGCCTTGGATCGCTATCCCTTTTTTTTCAGGTGGGCTCCGTTAATGTGGGCTGGTTGATACGGGCCATCGGTCGCAACTAGCAACTGGCCCGGCGACGCTCGAGCAAAGGGACCAGAAGACAAGGTCTATCATTCTCGGTAAGAGTTGGGTTGGCCGTTTCATTCCACCAAGTAAACTTTCTGCCATTAGGTTGAACTGAACCTCCCTTAATTCCCAATTCATTAAGAGCCGATTTGAAGGTGTTCAAACGTCTCGGTTTAGTATGTCCTTACTCTTATCCGGTGTTCTGTATATATGGCATTGAAAATCTCCCAAAAATGGTCCAGCTAGGAAATGAGTACAAAGTACTCCTTCCGTTCCAAATTATAAATTACTTTGATTCTAGTCATATATTATATATAGATACATATCAAAGGATGTAAAAAAAAATCAAAGTGACTTATAATTTGAAATGGAGTATATGAGATTGAAAAACAAAAAACAAATGTTGTGTATAATCTGAACTTCCCATTATATATATATATATATATATATATATATATATATATATATATATATATATATATATATATATATATATATATATATATATATATATATGGAACTACCGTTTGTTTTCTTTGGTCATTTACCGTCAGAAACAAGAACGTAAATGAACATCCACGTTCATTCGCATAGAATTGCCTATATTTACAAGCATAGCAAGTACTGGTACAGTACACAAGAGATGTTAAAAATGCCTCTCTTCGTGCAGCTATCATGGCAAGATGTACGCGAAGAGAGCGAGGCGTCCCCTAATCTACTCCCTCGGCCCGCATCATCCTCATCGCCAGCTCTGGCGCCAAATGCCGACGAAGCCTCCGGTCCATAGAGTCCACGATCCAACACCTGTGGGCCGCCAGGATCGTGGTCCGTTTTCCACGTGGGCCATCTTCAATATGGGCCCTTCGGTCGCAACTGGCCCTAGGAAGGAAAAAGTCTACTTTTCCTCCCCCAACTTTCACGAAAGTCCGCTTTTCCTCCCTCAACTCCAAAACCGGACAAATCACCTCCCTCAACTTTTCAAACCATGCAATTTACCTCCCTGGAGCGGTTTCGAAGGCGGTTTTGCTACAGTAAATGGTGTTTTGCTACAGTGTGACAGTTTTGTCTTTTTCTTTTTTTATTTATTTCGGCTGAATCTTTGAAAAATCATAGTAAATCACAGAAAAATCATAAAATGAAAAATCTAATTTTGTTGCACTCCACATGAGTAGATCTACACAGTGAACATATAATATGGTATACTTTAGTACAAAGTTTTTGCTATGAAGGTTTTGCCTTTTTTATTTATTTATTCAGCTAAATCTTTGAAAAATCATAGTAAATTACAGAAAAATCATAAAATGGAAAATCTAATTTTGTTGGACTCCACATGAGCATATCTACACAGTGAACATATAATATGGTATGCTTTAGTACAAAATTTTTATCGTAGCTTTAGATCTATGCTTTTCTGTAATTAATTAAAATAATTCATAGCTGCAGCTTCTATAATTATTTTGTTGGACTAAAGCATACCGTATTATATGTTCACTGTGTAGATCTACTCATGCGGAGTCCAAAAAAAATTAGACTTTCTATTTTATGATTTTTCTGTGATTTACTATGATTTTTCAAAGATTCAGCCAAATAAATAAAAAAGAAAAAGACAAAACCTTGGTAGCAAAAATTTTGTACTAAAGCATATTATATTATATGTTCACTGTGTAGATATGCTCATGTGGAGTCCAAAAAAATTAGATTTTCTATTTTATAATTTTTCTGTAATTTACTATGATTTTCAAAGATTTAGCCGAAATAAATAAAAAAAGAAAAAGGCAAAACCTTCGTAGCAAAAAATTTATACTAAAGCATAACATATTATATGTTCAATGTGTAGATCTACTCATGTGGAGTGCAACAAAATTGGATTTTTCATTTTATGATTTTTCTGTGATTTACTATGATTTTTTAAAGATTCAGCCAAAATAAATAAATAAAAAAAGGCAAAACCGCCTCACTGTAGCAAAACCGCCGTTTACTGTAGCAAAACCGCCTTCGAAACCGCTTCAGGGAGGTAAAATGCACGGTTTGAAAAGTTAAGGGATGTGATTTGCCCGGTTTTGGAGTTAAGGGAGGAAAAACGGACTTTCGTGAAAGTTGGGGGAGGAAAAGTAGACTTTTTCCCCCTAGGAACGGATCAGACCACCGAGAGCGCTCCGGCGACTCCACCGCCGGCGCAGCTACGTGTCGTGGCGCCGTGGCGGTGGTGCTATGCTACGACTACCAGCACTGGTCCGTCTCCCACCTCCGCTGCCGGAACCCCGCCGGCGCCGTCCTGCTCCGGACCGGCGCGGCGACGGCCACGGCGCGGTCGTAGCGCGCGCGCTCGTCGGGGTCCGCGAGCGTGGCGTACGCGGCGT
The DNA here is from genome assembly GCA_038087645.1 of Saccharum hybrid cultivar R570. Classification (NCBI taxonomy): domain Eukaryota; kingdom Viridiplantae; phylum Streptophyta; class Magnoliopsida; order Poales; family Poaceae; genus Saccharum; species Saccharum hybrid cultivar. The sequence continues at coordinate 7,189,083 of JAQSUU010000297.1, read as the reverse complement.
GCAGGCGGATGAACCCCTCGTCGCCGCGGCCGCCGGCGTCCGGGTGCACCTCCCTCGCCAGGCGCCGGTACGCCGCCTTGATCTCGCACCTGCTCGCGCCGGCCCCGACCCCGAGCACCTCATAGTGCGTCCTCGCCGTCCCCGGAGCCGGCGCCGCCACCAAGGACGCGCGGGCCATGCACCGGCTGCCGCGCTGCGCGCCGCACCCGGCGCCGCAGGTCGGAAGAACCGCCGTCGATGCAAACGAAGCCATTGTTTCCACAATTCACAGCGCTCCTGCCTCCCGTGTGTGGTGTTCTTGGTTTCTTTGAGTGTTTCTTCGTCGTCGTCGAGGAGGAAGTAAGAAAGATAGGGAGAGAGGACTACGGTGCCGGACTCCGAGGTGCGCCGTGGGATTTATAGGGCGGTGGCGGCGAGGAGTTTGTGGTGGCGCTTGCGCGTCCACCTCTCGATCTTATCCGCGGGAGGAAGGAGATGGAGATGAGATTCTCTCACTCTGCTGACTCATCCACCAGTCCAGCCTGTTCATGGTCCGGTTTAGACGGTTTCTGGTCAAAACCAACGCAACCCGTTAATTTTTTTTCTGCGGTTTGGAACCCACGGGTTAGACGGTTCCCATGGTTAGTAGTAGTCACCGGACCAGGGCGGAAGTGGCCTGGCGCCGCGGGAGCTGGGAACGCAGGAACACGGCGCCGCCGCAGGAGTTGGGAGCGCAGGAACATGGCGCCGCCGCGGGAGATAGGAGCGCAGGAAGACGACGCCGCCGCGGGAGCTGGGAGCGCAGTAACACGGCGCCGCCGCGGGAGTTGGGAGCGCAGGAACACGACGCCACCGCAGGAGCTGGGATCGCTGGAACACGGCGACCGTGTGCCACTGTGCCGTGAGCACCGCGGCCGGTCACCGGTCGCCAACAAGGTCCGTGCGCATCGCATCGTGGCTCACCATTTGAGAAGGAATCGCGTCCGAATCCATCTGAGATGAAAGCTAAAAAGGTTGCTCTGGAAAGAAATAGGAGACGCAAGCGAAATCGGACGAATTTGATCCCAGTTACCATATAAAGAAGTGAATTTGCACCTTCCTTTGATTAATCGCTAAGGCATTGGTCGTGGAGTCCGTACGATTTAGGAGATTTCCAAACTAAGGCTGAAAATCAAAGTGAGGCACGCAAGATCCCGTAAAGTAGACCGACCTTCTTCGAACGCGGCGCGTGGATTCGCCGCTGCCGAACCCGGCGAAGGGCGACAGCAGGAACAGTGCCCCGCCGAGCAGCAGGACGCACGCAACCATTGACGCCCTCCAGCACCTTTGACGCGGACGACGGGGGCATGCGCCGGTGCCAGAGCGGGTGGTGGCGTGGGTAGGCCCGTGGAGGAGACGACAACCACGGTGGAGGCTCCTCGACGCCTTCATCGCCGCCGCCGTCGCCGTCGCGGTCACCGCGGTGGAGATGGGAGGAGTGAACGAAGATGTGTTGAACGGGTTCGGTCTAGTACCCGTGCAAAACCAACCCGTACCTAGCCCGTAGACATGGTTTTCAACGGGCTGGTTTGGTGGGTTGGTCCGGTTGTAACCGGACCATGTACAGGGTTACCACCAGTGTACGTCTGTCTGCCAGTGTGCCTGCCCGCCTGCCTGCCTGCCTGCGTTGGCAACTGTTGCTTTCGCCATTGGACCCGGCAGCCGCCATCGTTGCGGTTTGCCAACTCCATCGGTCCCTCCAGGAGCAGGATAAAGGATGCAACGAGGGTAAACTGTTGCTGTTGTTGTGCTTATCTTCGGTCCCGTTCGGGTGTGCTGGTAAGCTGGCTGAAAAGCACCGTTGGCTGATTTGTTACGAGAGAAAAATACTGTTCCGGTTGAAAAAACAAGCTGAAAAATACGGATTATAAGCCGGATGAACAGGGCCTTCTTCTCTCTATTTTTTTGTGTGTGTACACTAAACTTGCTGTTTAGGACATCTGAATCGGAGCTATCGTTCAGGAAATTAGGAGCACTTTGACTGACTGACCTGCTGATTTTGCGGCTGTTAATGTTATCAGCTTCCTAGAGATTTTCTCTCCTGGATGAGTTCACTTTTTTTTATTTCTGTCAGGCTATATATTTAGGATTCTTCTTTTTTTTGTTTGCTTGTTCCTAATTTGTTTAGGTGATAATGTTGCTGGCATTAATCCACCCTGCTGCTATGTCTGTCTATCAGCTTCTCAGTTTTCACATGTTGGCAAAGGCGCGGTTTTCAGAGTATCTCAGTTCAGGCCACAGGCCTGATCTGCACCCACAAGATTCTCACTCACACATACGGAGTACGGAGTACTAGTAGCATATACTAGCATACGTATGATATCTTTCCATGTCTCCACATCATTATTGTTATGTGTATAAATGGAATGGAAGAAATGAAAGTTGCAGATCTCATGTTTAGTTCAGCATTTTAGGCTTTTTTTATCAAATAGGGGGGGAGCTAAAAGTGAGTAAATAGCTAAAAACTGAATTAAAATATTTTGCTCTCAAGGAGGCCCTAAACTAGGGCTAAACTCCCTCGGGGCGGGTGCTGGATGCCCCCATACCTCTTGCCGCTTACATGCATGACTGTGCATAGATAATAAAATGAGGATAAATCAGTCATTGTAGATTAGAGAACTAAAGTTTAGCCTATAGATCCAAACAGTCCAGCAGCACTCTAAATTTTAGAGGCTAAACTTTAGTCCTGACCAGGGATCCAAACACGTTCCCTGCTCAGCTTATGACTCCATCAGCCAGATCAACCCATCCTTTAATAGTGTTTTTTTTAAAAAATAACCGATCAGATCAACCAGATTTCAGCCAAACTAACGGACATCAAAGGAAATGCAAAGCAGTGGGCGAATTAATGTGCCGACCACCCACTCGGACGGCCACGACGGCGACGGCGACGGCGAAAGTGTGGCGGGAAGCGGTGCGGTGCACCGCGCGCGGCGCCGGTCCCTCCGTTCCGGGGCGGAACAGCTGTGCGGTGGAGGGAGTAGCGCTGGACTTGGACGTCACCGGAAAATCAACAGTGCTAACTAGATTTTAGACACGAAGATACTACTTGTTGTATTTACACCTGATAAACCGCGGGGCCTTCCCGGATGGGCAGCCCCGCCACGTTGCCTAAAAAATTACAGCCGTTTGATTTCCGTTTCAGTGGTCCAGATTTGCTCCAACCTGTATTGCTGTGCACTACCACGTCTCGCTGTCTGATTCGTTCCCGAAATAAATATCTCTCCTGCTGCCCCCTTGCGTCTCCCGTCGTCCTTCTCGATTCCTCCGTAATAATGCCGGCCTCTCCTCTTCACTTCCTCTGTCTTCCTCTCCCTCTCTTCTGAAGTGCGACGTGGTCAGGGCGACGGCGGCGGTGGCCGACCCTCGGCGCGGTGGTGGCGGCGGCCGCCTTCCTCCTCCTCCCCTTCAGCACGTGGCACGGGCAGGAGGACGGCCAGCCCCACCGGGTGTTGCGCCGGCGGAGCGGGTGGCCGGCCCCGGACGCGTGCGCGCCCGAACTCTCTTCCTCTCTCTCCATCTCTCCAGAAAATCTCTCCCTCTCTCCATGACCGGCGCAGCGGCGCACCCGCGCGGCCGCGTGCACTCTCTCTCTCTCTCCCTCTCCCGATGTGGCAGCGCACCGGCCGGTCTCCCGCGGTGGCCGGCCTCCAGTGTGGCGGCGCGTCCGGCCAAGCCCCGGCGGCCGCTAGGTCGCTCTCCTTCCCCGGCCGTGCTCCTATTTCTCTCTCTCTCTCTCTCTCTCTCTCGATGTGGTGCCGCAACCACCGGTCCCTCGCGGTGCTCGCCCGCCGGTGCACCGGTGCGGCCGGGCCGGCCTCGGCGGTCCCCGCAGCCGCGAGCGGGCCTCGGCGGTGCCCCCCCCCCCCCCCCCCCCCCCCCCCCCGGCGCAGGCGCGGGCGCCCCCTCCCCTTCACCGTGTGCGGTCCCCAACTAATCCGGCCACCTTTCCTTCTCTGGTTCCACTCCATCTGGCTACACCAGGGTTTGATGTTTTCCTGCAGAAATTGGAGCGGATGACCTGGTTGCCATGGCCAAATTTTGGAGAGGAGCACGAGCAAGAGGAAATATGCCACATTCTGTGTCACCGAATGCATTTATTTGTATGTTCTTTATCACTGCATGTCTCTTTTAATTAGCTTGTTGCTCACGAGTAATTTTGAGTACTGAATCTTTTCCTTCTTGATGAATGCCCTCTTGATTTATGCCCTATAAGTCTTCCCTGATCCTGCTATTTATTTGTTACAGATAAAAATTGTGTAACCATACATTTTTAAAATCAACTCACCTTATGATTACCAGTGACCTTATGGCATAAAATCTTAATCTTTGGTTATTAAGATTGTGTCCTCAAAATATGCTTCTCTATGAAGAAAAGGAAATCTTCGTGGTAGAAATACTTGGAATTATATGCTTCTCCAGTAAAACTTAGACAGCCCCTATTTCTGTACCTTGAATTATATGATGGCTCAACAATTCTTCTATACTTTCAATTTTGCTCCGCTGGTTTGTCTACTCTATACATAACACTGGGACACCTCTCTGAGTTATGTTCATGACAAAACTATTTTTGAAAGTTAATGATAGTTCAACCATGGTGTATACATTGCAACGGTTTCCTGTTGTGGGAAAGAAATATTTTATTCAGTATATATCTGTTTTTTCTTTTGTTTTTTCAGTTTGTAAGTCCCTTTGATTAGACATGATAATTGTCCAAAATGGGAAAAAAATATATATGTATTAGAGGTCCCTTTGATCAGGCATGATAATGGTCCAAAATGGAAACAAATATGTATAAGTTTTCTCTGTTCTGCTTACAGTAAGGATGAACACAGATACTTCTCAACATGTTGCAGACAGCTATGTGTGGCACCAAGAGTTCGCATTACTGCATAGTAGGAAACATATCTGGTGTTTAAGTTACAATATGTAATTTAGGTGTCAGCGCTTCGTATTCTGATATGAAAGTTTTAATGTTACAGCATTCAGCAGTGATGGGTTATCTCGTTCTTAATCATAAATCATAAACTACACCACATTCTTGATTTATTCCCTGCTCAATTGGTCATACAGGGATGCTGAAACACAGCACATCCATTAACGACTCAGAAATGCTGGGGCTGAACTTCATCATTCCAACGAACATGCTCTCTTCAACAATCTTTTGGTCAATGATGACCTTGACACATACTATGAGAATTTGAAGGTAATTCACTCCAGAACATTGTCTACCTTGCCTGGATTTTTTCCCAATGCAAGACTCCAATTATGACATTAATCTTTTCTAAATAATTGCCATTGTAATCTGCAGGGGTTGCTATCTCTGCATGATACCAAGAAGATTCAGATGATTTTTCTAACTTTGATGAAGTACTTTTGCTTCAACTGTGCACTGATGCTTCCGCGTGTATTTTTGATGCCCAATCCCATTATCCTTCAGTTACCAAGGAGGGCAAAGAAACTGCAAATTACTCTTGTGTCGAAAACCGGACCTAATATATACCTATGCACCAGCGTATATATGTAATATAGACGTTTCGAACGTGTATTATGTACTAATACTTCAATCTATATTTCAATCTACATATCCAACACGTTTTGCCCATCTTCAAAAACTTCCATGTGCCCAACGGCGCGCATAAGGGCGCGCGACATATACTAGTAATATAATATATTTGTGGATGATGGAAAGAGGATATAAAGTGGGGCCCAGCGCTGCCACTTGTGGGGCTATGCTAGCATCAGAGAAAGCAATGGCCAGTGGATAAACTAGGGCCCACCCCTGCCACTTGTGGTATGGCAAGGTTTCTTTTTTTTGGCAATACATGTATTTTTTTTTTTAGGAATGACCAGTGCAGATTTGATAGCCTTGTTCGGCTGGCTGGTTGCCAGCCAGCCAGCAGTGCTTTTCTCTCACACCAGTTCAGCACCAGCCACCAGCCACCAGCCAGCCAGTAGTATTTTTCTCTCATAATAAATCAGCCTCAGTCACCAGCCACCAGCCAGCCGAACGAGGCCGATATTTCAGGTGCAGCACCGCCAAGATTTGTAGCTTCAGAAATCATTTAGGGCCTGTTTGGCACGGCTCCGACTCCTCACCTGCTAAAACACTATAGCAACATGCAAAAAAAAAAAAAAAAAAAAAAACTGTAGCACAAAGCCAAAACTCTCTCCCCTCCCTCTCCCTCTTACAGATACCGGCTCCTCCGGTAAAGCCAAAAATTTTGGTTTCATCGGCTCCTCCTTTGTCAGTGAGAGGGAGAGGGAGGAGATACGATACAATATTTTTTTTCGGTGGGGAGCCAGGGCCGTCGGAGTTGTGCCCAAGAGGCCCTTAGTATCTCAGTTAGCAATCTCAAATTTGTAGCTCGGTCCAATGGCAGTTGTTTTCAGTTATCGTTGACAATCCAGGGTATCTTCCTAACAAACCCTTGACATTCCAAGGTATCTTCCTAACAAAGCTCAACAGAAAAAAGAATAATCTTACAAAGTTCAAATCATTTGGTCGTTAAATTCAAAGATATTCCCTCAGTTCCAAATTATAGGTCGCTTTGACTTTTCTGGTTCATCCACTTTGCTATGTAGTTAGACATATTATTATATCTAGATCTAGCTTATAATTTAAAACGAAGGGAGTGGATATCGAACAAATCAAGGGTGAGATGATGGGAACACCACTTGTGACCTCGCTCTATATATTTCCACTCGATCACAGATTATAACACAAGATCATATATATGTACATAAACTAGGATAATATATGGGCATATCACGCATATACAAGATGTACGAAGAGCCGCTTGATGGAGCAAAAGAATACCTACTACTAACATTCTAGCAAAACGTGGGGGAGGACGGGTGCGAGAACGAAGTCAGTCTATCCAAGCCATCAATTACATCAAGGTCTCTGGCGGTGTCAGTGTCACGGTCCACGGCGTGGGTCCTGCCGAACTCCCTCGCCGGCGAGCTGCCCTGGCTCCGGCACGAGTCCCAGCTCCGGTGAGACTTGTTCCGTCGGCCAGGCGGAGGCTCGCAGCTCTGGCTCCTGCCGTAGGACGTCCTCTTGAAGCTCAGGTGGTCCAGCGCCGCGCGCTCGCAGTCCGACAGCGGGCTCAAGGCCACGCAGCTGTTCACCGGCGACGTGTTGTGCCTCGTCTCTGTATCTGGTTGGAGGTCAGGCGCCACCTTGCGGGACCGGGACGAGGCGTCGTGCCTCGATGATTTGCTGGTCCCGTAGCCTCTGTTCTTCACCTGGGTCACTAGGTGGTGAAGGAGCACCACCAGCTCCAGCATGTAGTGCTCGGTTTTCGCCTTGTCGGCATGGTGAAGCGTCTGGATGCGGATGACGTGCTGGGAGCCTGATTTCTTGCTCATGTCACTCCTGTAAGGTGGATGCATGTTAGGTGGTAGTGCAAGCAAAATATGTTATGCTACATTGTCAATGGGAAGTTCAATGGGAATCATGATTTCTCAATTTGGTACTCACCCAAGATTTGCCCATTCGCCGACCCATCCAAAACCTTGGTGCGCCCTGGTCAATGAATCAGAAAAAGAACTGTTAGCACATAGTACTATAGTCAAGTCAGATTGTCAGAGTATTATAACTAAAACAAGCTCAACCCACCTTACTGTATTTTCTGCTACCGGCAGAAGCCAGCGAAGAGTTTTCTGCATTTCGGCTTTTATTTGAGCTACTGTACGCTGCAGCAATGGAACACCGGTAATTAGCGTGCAAAAATGGATGCGCCAAAATTAGCAGTCAAATCAGGTCCTTGTATACCACTTGAAAATTAAAAAAAAAAAACAGGTCCTTTGAATGAGTGTGGAAACTGACATAAAATAAAACAGAACTTTAAATTTCCCCCCATCATCAGTCAGCTTTACAGACCTACTACAGATTACATGCACATGGAAGATACATACTAAGGAAATGAAACATTTGAGCACTGCAAGGTTGTACAAGAAGACAAACCTCTTCTTCGGTGTTGTATGTTTGCAATCGTGATCGCAGAGCTGACTTTACTGTTATTGGCAGACCATGGTACAAATTGTCCCTTGCACTAGGAGGAAGAGAGAGGGGCCGAGAAATCTGCATAGGTAAACACGGTACTTTGAGAATGTCATTCCCACTAATCAATGAAGCATCATCAATACCAGCCTTAAGTTTGGAAATGTAGACTCTGGTGATACAGGGTATGCACAATGCTTTCTTAACTAGTGCTCTGCTGCTAAGAGACAGAGAGATAAGCACAAATACTATTACAGTACACAACTGTACACAGTATGGAAAGGGAAATGGATAGATCATGGTTTGACAAATTGACAAAAAACATATTCTGGATGAACATATGGAAATTGCTGCCATGCCAATATAATGAAAGTTGGACATCATGCAGACATAAATAGACATGGGATAGGCTATCAGAACAACTTACTATATTTTCAATTTGATTGATAATGTTAGCATAATGTAGTGCCAGACCACAGGAACCTAGCCTTTTGTTTTGAGTTTGCTCGGAAGCGCAGAATTCAGTTCCTGAGGTGTTAGGATATTATTAGATACATTTTTTAAAAAGAAAAAAAGAAAACAACAAGCTAGTAGTACTACTTACCAGCTTCATTAAATGAATCTCGGATTTGTTTATGTAAAAATATTACGATGTCCACTAGTTTCTCCACAATCTGCAGTTAGGAGAATAAATGCAATGTCACCATTATTCAAAAGATGTTTGAGGGTGAGGAACAACATGTGTAGCATGCCCGTCAAAAAATGTCTTGTTAGCATGTCAGTATTAACAAAGAGTAACAAACAGAGTTACAGTATAAACTATAAAACAACTGAGTATGGTTGGAAATTTACATCTTCCAAGGTGCTAGACCACAAGGATTTCTTCTTCAAATTTTTCACAAGCTTCCTCTGGCGCTTTAATTCACTATGCAATATCATTATACTCTCTGCAACAAAAAGTAAAAAAAAATGTAATTACATCCCCCCAAGTTTTATCTGTACATGCCTACATGCATGTGTAAAATGATATAGCAACAAAAAGGGCTATAGGAAATAACAGCTGGTACTGTGAAAGAATGCTTATATCTATGTACACATTTTAAGAATCTCTTCAAAAGAACATGGTTAGGAGTCTCATACATTCATGTAGTTCATTTTCTAAAAAGTGTGGATTCCTTGGTTACCATGTCAATCCTATGTGTCAGCTTGGCATGCTTTTTTCTTGAACAAAATGGCAGGAGCTCTGCCTTTCAATCTTGTCATGCTTGTTAACCCGTCAATTTATAAGCTTGTTAACTAGTCAATCTATAAGTTTTTTTTTATAATGGAACAAAGTTCTAGCCTCTACCATCCGGGGATGGTACACGGCTAATAGTCAATTTATAAGTGGCTATCACAAGTTGGTTCATTCGGAATAAAGATGGGGATGGAATCGCAGAGAACATACATTGTTTTATTTATCAAAGTGAAGCCCAGGGAAAAAAAAAAGTATGCACTACAACCAACATAAGATCCATTTCCCTTGAAGAAACTCGGCCCAGGGGGAGAGACATTATCAAGACGTTGCACTTAACATCAAGAAAAGATCCTGAAAGCCGGCTACTACCCGCAGGCTATCGCTTTAGAAACTGTGTCACAACCATGAGGAACACACAGTAATGGGCCTTTTTTCCTGTGAGAACTCAGGGTTTGAGCCCTGGTTGACAGCCTCACACCTGGAGGTACGAGCACGTTCTCAAGCTTCATTTCCTTTGTCTAATGCCAAAATGTAATAGCTAGCCCAATAACTTACTAATATTATGATATGTTCACCCCAAGTCTTTGCTCACAAAGTGTAAGCATATCACTATTTCCAGACAAGCTAGCTAATGAGAAAAAAGCCTAAAGCATGCAGTCTAACATCTATCAGTACTGCTCCAAAATGGCATCAGTCTTACTGTACCTCGTCTAGCTGCTGGCACAGACTCCTCTTCATGAAATTTCCTTTTAAAATCCTGCTCAAACCTGTCCAGAGCATGCAATTCGTGGTAGAGCTCCTGCCATTACATAGTTAATAAGCATCAGTTTCGGAGTCAGTGTGATATTGACAAAAATAGCTTGATACTACCACCATTCTTGAACATGTAGTTTATAAGTTGCAATTATGTATATGATGCTCTGATTTTAGTTTTAGAAACCAGCGGACACTCCATAAATTAAACAGCAGAAATGTAAAAGAACAGTGTTACCTTTTGACTAAAAAATAAGTATTTAAAAGTTCAAGACCTCAGGACACTAAAGCAAACATAAAAGAATTCTTTAAAGCATACGTACAGAAGTGTTTTGTGCCAAATTAATCAATTTCTGGACAGTAGCTTCCATACTCTCCTTTGAATGATCCTGAGGTGTATTATCTGTCACTAACCTGCATATCATAGTAATTCAGAGAATGTCAAGTGCTAATATGATTGTAGATAGCGACAACTCAGATGAAAAGCATACTTTTCAGAGGCATACTTGTCGAAATATCGCCCCAAGTTATGCCATATAGGATCTTTGCAGAGGTTGCCAAATCGTATTACTTCTCTTGAAAAGATGGCAAGTTCTTCCCTGTACGATTCCATTTTTCAAGTCCAAGTCAGCCACAGTTTTGACTAAAGCAACAGAGAGTATTCAGAGCAAGTTCAAATCATACAATCATACCTTTTATCAACAGCAGCAATATGCAACAGCTCAATGGTATTTGAGGACACCAATATTCGCACTCCATCTGAATGCAGAATCTCTTTCTTGAGCTCTTCTATACTCTCATCAGAGCATGACCTCCACAAACTAGAAGCTTTAGCTATTGTATTTGCGACTTCAAATGCTAAAATACAGGCTTTATTCCCCCGGTTGGTTCCCCCAGAGAGAAAGCCGCTGCCAGGATTCAAATTTGTCATGCTACTCCCGAGCGTATCTAACACTTCAACAGCCTTTTCCAGACCAGCAATGCTAGCCCTTCCCAAAAATGTACCTGTGTCTGATACCTGGCAGAACTTAGTATGTCAGAGTTCATGTGAAAAGACCTGCTGCTATGCTCTCATGTAATAATGTCTTAGTTTTATTCCATCAGCTACAAATAGAAAGCTAACTAGCTGTTGCACAAAACGTCAAGAAAAGGAGGTCGAATATATTATCACTTTAGGAAACACAACATTTGTGCGAGCTCATGAGATATATAGCAAGATTTATAGTATATTCTAAGAATGCTATTCTGGTCTGCAATGTTAAAAGTATGAAACAGCACTACTAAAAAATAATGAAATTCATGCAACTAGATAGAAACATGAAACATTGACTGAGCTTGATCAAAATATAAAAGGAGATGTCAGTCCTTCAAAGTTGTTTGATTGCTTCACTGAATTTACTGTGCGACAGAAGATTATCCTTAGCTTGATTTGATGATAACAGACCAGACCAGAGTAAAATGGTGAATTCCCTTAACCAGATGAGAACAAGGAAGACGAGGAAGAAACGGTAGCAGACAGCGGAAATGTGTCCACGGACAACCAAAAATGGTGAATTCCCTTTAATCAGATGCTTTAATATCTTGTAGCCTCATTTTTTATATCTCCAGCCATGAATATCCCATTCATGCTCAATCACCTAGCCACTGCTTATCCAAATCTTTGTCTACACATGTTGACAGCAATATGCAGTAAGACTGGTGTTTGTTCATTGTGTCACAGTTTGTAGTTTGACAATCTCCTTGCACATTCAGAGGAGAGCACCCTCCTAGCTGCGAATCAAAAACTGGAAACTTCATGCCTCTGGAAGAGTAAGATGGTATGATTTGTCGACTCCAAAAGTAGAACGGTCAGACACAATTTCGCGTTGTGGGTCGCAGGCTTGACCATTCCAGAGGGTAGACTTTTGCTGACAGCAACCTGAATGTAGATTAAGCACGGCTGCGCCTTCACTTATCCCAGTGAAAAGAAGAGAATCATTCTCCTGGGAGAGAGCTTAGAATATATGCGAAAAGAAGGGCCGCCAAGCTTGACTTCACATTGTATGCCGACATGACATGCAGATTTGTGGACTGGCTTTTATTATTGGCTTTACCTGTTGTATGTATGTATCTGTTCCGGTCTCCTTCCCCTTACCCGGTAATCGAGCACATGCAGATTTTGCAACAAATACTGAAACACCTCCGACCGGTTCCCGAATTCTGATCGAGCGGACTATTTTGCTAAAGGTGATGATTAGTGTGAAGGGCTTCATAAAGACTTCGCGGCGGCACTAACTGTATGAATGAAGCGAAACAGCTTCAGCTTCGCGGCGGCGACGGCGAGCTGTCGCGTGTCCCCCGTTCACGGCGGCGCCCGAAACGCGACAGGGTCGCTGAGCAGACATGGCTGGAAACTGGGAGCCTCGCTAGCCAATCGAATCAGGATAGCAGTCGGCAGCTGTGTCTCCAAGGTGACCAGAATTTGCAGCAGAGCAGCAGCACCGCACCTCCATGATGGGGGTGTTTGTTTCGAGAGTTAAAGTTTAACGAACGCCGTAGCACTTTCGTCTTATTTAACAAAAAGTTTCTAATCTTAAGCTAATTAGGCTTAATAGATTCGTCTCGTAAATTACTCGTAATCTGTACCAACATACATGCAATTAGTCTACATTTATTACTCTATATATTTAAAGGAACATTAATGTGATAGGAGTTAAACTTAAAAAAAAAAACCAAAAAGGGCCTAAGGCAGCGAGAGCCGCGGCAGCATGCGTGAAGCGAGGCGGGGAGGGGGGAAGGAAGGAGCGGGCAGCGGGGGAGAGAGAGGGGGGGGGGGGCGGTAGCAGCCAGCGACTGAAGGGAAGGTAGGTACCTTGTGGGAGTGGGGCGGCTTGGGCGGCGGGATGGCGAGCTCGCCGGAGTCGAAGTCCCTGGGCCCGTACCTCCCGCGGCGCGCGTCGTAGGCGGCCGCCAGCTGGCCCGGCGCCGGCGGCGCGTCCTCCGGGAACCGCCTCGAGCACACGCACCCCATGGCTGGCTTGGCCTCTCACCGGAGTCGGAGTCGGGCGATTAGTAGACGGCAGGCAGAGGGACACCGAACGCGCGCGCTCTGGAGGCCTGGAGCCTATTCCTTAGGCTTTGCTGCTCGTCGCTCCTCCGTCCCCTCCCAGCGGCGGAGTTGGTGGTGCCCGGGGGTCGCGGGTTTGAATGAACTTTGAAGTCGCGAGTGAAGTGGAATGGAAGACGGAGGCAAGGGAGGGGTCGTGGCGGTGCGTGGTGGCGGGATTGACGAGGGAGCGCCCGAGCCGAGACGACGGCGGTGGGGTTGGGTTTGGGATCGGGGGCACTTGGGGCTGGTTTAGATGTAAAAAAAATTTGCAAAGCAGTACAGTAGCTCTTTTCGTTATTATTTGGCAAATATTGTCCAATCATGGTTTAATTAGGCTTAAAAGATTCGTCTCGTCCATTTCGTCTAAACAGTGTAATTAGTTTTATTTTTTATCTATATTTAATGCTTCATACATGTGTCTAAATATTCGATGTGATGAGAAATCTGAAAAATTTTGCAAAATTTTCTGAGAACTAAACAGGCCCATGGAGGGATGGGTCGCTTTTTGTTCCGTGGCCTGGGCGCCCGGCGTGGCGTGTGGTGTGCCCCGCCCCCGTCCGTCCCGTCTGTCCATGTCCATGTCCATCCATGGGTCGTCGTCGCCGTGGGCAACCTTTGACTCGTTCCGTCCGTCTTTCTCTTTCGTCCCACGCCCGGCCTCGTCCCTCTGTCTCGTCTCTGTCGCCATCGTCGTCCCCCCTCCTCCGGTCCTCCCGTGCTCCTCTCCACCCGTCACTCTCCTTTCCCTGCGCTGCACGTCTGCACCCGCACGCACTTCCCCTTGCGCTTTTACACACTTCCATTTCACCTCAGGAGGGTACTTTCTCTACATGATGGGATCCGCTGCGTTCACTTCTACCACGGGCCACGACAGAAGACGTGTACAGTACTAGTAAACTTTTTTTATTAAACAAAATACTTAGTAGTCCTTTTACAATACCATTTCACCTCAGATCCGTTGCCTTCACTTTTACCATGCCAGCACCAAGATGTGTGTTAAAGTTTCTTTTCTTAAAAAAAATAATAAAAATAGCTGTGTATTTAGAGTTAAAAAAATCTCTTCCATCTTGACTGGTACGAGTAGGAAGGATCAGCTCTCTCTTTTTTTTTACTGTTAGTGTAGCTTAGCATTCGTAATGGGTAGACTGGACCGGCACCGAGTCTCCATATAAAAATGCACATACTACTACGTGGTAATTACGCCGCGGCCTGGCCAGCACCGCTGTCCGCTGGAGTTGGATTTCGGCTCCTGAAACTCATTAAAAAACCAAAACCGCAAAACTTTGACCTCCTGCGGTGGTCGGTGTGTCCAGTTTATTTTTCCCAGTTTTGCTCGATGAGAACACGTGCGTGCGTACATGGTGTTTGGTTGACCCATTGGCCATTTGCAGTTGGGATCTTTTTAATAAAAATGTAGTAAATTTGGTTTCATCTCCCGTGACAAAAGAGGATCCTAGTTAATCAACCTGTCTTCTACCGCTAATAACTTGCGTTGCATGAGTATTGAAAATTTAATGAATACATTATATTATCTACTAATAATTATCTCTTTAGAATTCAAACATGTATAGATAATAGACTAGCTAATTGTGAGCTTGATCCTTAGATAGTAACTATCCCACTAGCTACACCGAATCAGATAATGAGGTATTAACCAATTAAGGCCTTAGCTTACCATCTGTCATAGCAGCTTTAGCTATATCAATTCTTGTGGTATCCTATCCTTTTGGTGACAGCATGAATTAATAATATTTTAACTTTCAAGTTTTGATATTATTAGTTGCTGCAATTAACTTAGCTTAGGTTGCGTATTCGTAAAATAAAATATATCATCTATTGAGTTCACTCGGTGTAATATAATTTTAATCTGCCTTTGCACATCACATGGTGTCCATATATATATGTCATGTCATGGAATGCATACTTGCGTGGCTGTGGCTGGTTAGGATCTAGAGCAAGAGTGGTCCATCTTAGATGGAATAACAAATTATAGAACACTTCATGTGTAATTTTCATGATTTTAATGAGCTCATTCAGTAGCTAGCTCCGCATATGTTGCGTAGGATGGTATACATATAGACGAGAATATAGATCACAGCAAGTCCTTTACACACGAAGGCAGTTTAGAATTCAACAGGTGAAAAACAGATGAAAATGTTCAGCATTAATTGACCGCCCGTCTATTGTGTCCTCTCGAGTCCTCTACCGCTGGGTTGTAGTGGCACGTAACACACACGCCCGTCACATCATCACGCCGGCTGGCGCCTGCCAAAGTACTCCTCCGGTGTTCCGGTCAAGCATTGCATGAGTAATCACTTGTTGTTGCTGACCACGAAGCACCAGTCCGAGCAGCATGTCACATGCACGTAGTGGCGAAACCAGGATTTTATTCTTGGTATTCCTACCGCCGGTGGCCGCCCGCAGCTGCCCGTGCCTAGGGTTAGAGGTCGCGTCGTCGAAAGCAGGGGGCGCGCACTCACGAACACATACTCACGGTACTCGAGTACTCAACTACTCTGGCGGGGCTTAAGGGGCGTCATGGGCGAATGGGCCTCCTGGTGGGCTGGCCAGTGAGGGTGTCCGGTTAGAAGACAGGCCGAAAGGGCTTTTTTTTGTGCTGCTGTGGATGACAATTCGTGAACATACTATAGAATATTACATTACACATTTATATGTATAAATATATATCTATATATACTTGAGAGAACACTAAAGTTGTTGGGTATTCCTGGGAATACCAGGGAATGCCCCTAGATCCGCCCATGTATGCACGTGATGTGTGCTGCACCTGCACGCGGCACGTGGCAGTGGCGCGCGCGCTGACCGGACCACCGGAGTCCGGAGTCTCAGCCACTCTGGCTGGCACGCCCGCCTCGCCGTCGCCGCGTCGCGCACGGGCACGGGCTCGGCCATGGCGTCTCGAATCCACCAACACTGCAACACAGCGGAGCAGAGCAGAGTGCACAAAGGTCACTCTCGTCTCGTCCTGTGTGTCCGTGTCCAACCAACCACGGTGTGAACCATGGGGCGTGAACGGCGGCGCCCGCCGGCAGCACGCAAACGCGTACGCCGTGCGGGCCGCGGCGACGGCGAGCCGGTCCGGCACGGCAGCCCCCACCGTTTGGTTGGTTTCGTCCCAGCGCGCGATCGGGACGGCATGGCGCGTCGTGGTCTGGACTCCGGTCAGAGTCAGAGGTCGCGCGTCGCTGTACGTGGCCTGGTGGGGTCCCCGGCCCACGTGGCAGACGGCGGTTGGATGAGTGCTGTTTGGAAGTCTCGCTGATGATCCGACGTCGTCCTCCGTTCTCTCCTGTCAGTTGGTAGTTAATTAAGAAAAGGCGACGTCGTTTCAATTTTGATAGGAGATTGATGGACAGCTAGTAGTATTGATTAGACTGACATAGTCACGACAGTAATCGTTCTCTCTCAATAATGTATACTACCACAGTATACAGATAAATGCAAAACGTAATACAATAGGGCCGCGTTCATTTGGCATGCATACCCAAAATATTTCCTCTTCCATCCATCACATCGAATCTTTAAACGCATGCATGAAGCATTAAATGTAGGTAAAAAAATAACTAATTACATAGTTTGTCTGTAAAGTTCGAGACGAATCTTTTGAGTCTAATTAATCCATGGTTGGATAAATTTTACCAAATAACAACGAAAAGTGCTACAGTAACTTTTCACCTAAATTTTTCCAACTAAACACAGCCTAGCATAAAATCGTTGACGAATCAAATCGTCCTGTTTGAAGCAATCAACGCTTGACACTTGTCGTCTTCTCGATTTATCGCACTGCACGCTCATTACTCTTGTGCCCTAGTTGCACTCGATTTTAGCGTGAAGCAAGGAGGCAGCCGACTACAACTTCAGTAAAAAAAAATACCACTCTATAGGAAGTCGAACATTCTCAAGTTTGATCATATTTATATAAAAAATAGTATTAGTGTTATACTTATTACACATCAGAATTATGTGTATCTTTTTCTATATATTTGGTTTGTGCGTAGGATTTTTTTTACATCTCGGGGTGCAAGAAATCCATTTTTTTTATGGAGGGAGTCCTTTAGGTAAGTTGAAATCGATTAATGTGGTCAAGTCATATAAGGTCATTCTCAGTGGGAGGCTACCAGAGTTTTATTTACATTTAATAAACTATCACATAGGTCCTGGGTTCGAAGCCGTCTCTCTGCAGAATTTCTGTGGGGGTAAAACTCCCCGGACCCCACTCGTGTGGGAGCCTTTGGCACTGGGTCTGCCCTTTTAAAACTATCACATAAGCAATTTCGATGATGTGGCAATATTTTTAAGAAAAAAGAGAAGAAACGAGTTTTATAGAGATGAAACCTTTTGACATGGTTATCAACTCTCTTTGAGTCGTGAAATTAAGTGCATACGAACCATATAATTAAACTCTCCATTGAGAGTGGGTACTTCATTCATGTTTCATCTCGTTCTATATGACATGGTAGTTTCGAAAACAACTCCATAAACCTCCTCACTTAGACTCAACGGGAGTTTCATGTCCCTGTTTCCAAGATTCCAAGGTATTTAAAACAATGTAAACAAGTTTTGTCCCCCAAAAACTCATTTCATACTACTCCATCCGTTCCAAATTATAAGTCACTTTGACTTTTTTTGGTACATCCATTTTACTATGCATCTAGATAAATAATATGTCTACATACATAGCAAAATGAATGGACCAAAAAGTCAAAGCGACTTATAATTTGGAACGGAGGGAGTATGAAACTTTTATCATCATTTTTAATTTATAGTACGCCATATCGGTTTATTGAATGCCCATGAAACTCTTGCGGAGGAAATAGTTTAGATAATTTGAAATCTTTGATGTGATCAAGTCATGAAGTATAATCGCTTGGGCATAATTTTATAAAGCTTCTTGCATACGACCAATCTTTTTTATATATAGTTTTCATACCTATCAATGTTGCTATATATATAAACAAAATGCATAGCACTAGAACCGAGAGCCACTGTACACCTAAGTATGCACGTGCCGCATGCGTGTTCCGGACCTCTGGTTAGCTGAACTGAACAAATTGGACTCCCCTGACACTTTTTTTTATATAATAAGAAAAAGAAACTTCCATGATCATGCAATGCATGATAAGCGGCCCGATGGGATCGGATATATGCACGATATCCAACGACCGCGACCGTGCGTGCCAGTTGGGCACGACACCACGAGTTTAGTTTGCTTGAATAGAATTATATATATATATATATATAATTATACATATACTGTATATAAATATGCGATCACTCGCGATGGCCGGCAATCAACTTAATGCAACGTGATAGCTAGTACTACTACTCTATTTTAAATTACATGACCCGTATTGCTTTTGTTCTAAATCAAACATTTTTATCTTAGACCATCGATTTAAAGAAAATCAATATAGTTTTACAACATGTGAATTACATATTATTACAAGTGTTTATCATTGTGGATTTAAAAGACATAAACCTTAACATTGTTAACCTATATAAGTTTTCAAATTTGATAATTAAAAACAGAAATGTTTGACTAGTACAAAACTAATACAACATATAAATTTAAAACAGATGAAGTAATAGCCAAATCAAGGCCATGTTTTGATCTCATGGTCTAAACTTTAGTTGGCTGAAGTTTAAGGAAGGGGTGTTTAGATCGAGCTGCTAAAGTTTAGCGGCTAAAGTTTAGTTTGTTTTAGTCCAGTTTTATCTAAACACTAGGACTAAATGAGTATTTAGCAATTAGTCACCAAGGGGTTGCTAAATAGACTAAAAGCCTAGGCTGCCTCACCTTTTAGTCCGTTTGGATCTAAACACCTTGACTAAAAGGGATTAAAATACTCTTTTAGTCCACCAAACTAAATAGGGGTGACTAAAGTTTAGCAACCGGTTTAGCTGGCTAAAGTTTAGCGGCTTTAATCTAAACAGGGCCTAAAACTTACTACTTTAGCTCACTTGTGTTGTCTAAAGTTTTTTTTATAAGGCTGGTCAAACTTTAGACAGCTTGTTTGAAAATAGCTAGTCTAAACTTTAGTGAAACTTTAGACCGCGGACTCTAAATAGGCCTAATTCTTATTTTCTTTTACGATGACATGGTTTAGTGTAGTTACGTCCGGGTCGTGTCATCGTGTGTATGTAGGTGATCCAGACCGCTGAGCCACACGCACAAGCAACAATATGACGCAACGTGACCATGCATGCTCCTCTACTACTCGTTTGCTTCGTCGTTTGGACATCAACGGATCATGCGAGGATGCCGACAACCTGTTCGTTTGATTTTATCAGTCAGAATCAGTCAGTTATTTAGTAGTATTTTTCTTTTATAATAAATCAACATCAGTCAGAATCAGCTAGCCACACAAACCATCTAGCGAACAGGGCCGAGAACGAAGCTTCCTTTGAAAATTTTTAAAGGTTCAGCGCTCAGACTGGGGCGCGCGATGCATGTGGGGAATCATTGGTGGCTAGCTGGACACCGTCACGCCGAGGATGATAGTCCTTTTCCGAGTTCAAAATTCACGTTAATGATAATAGTCAACGTGCCAATACTCATCACTTTGAACCGGGCGCGCGCATCTCGCCCTCTGCCCGTCCTCCCACCTCCACGACCCGGTGATTGGAGCGGTGACGGCGGCCTGCAGACGAGCAGCCTCCAGCGAGTGCGCCAGTGTTGGCGGCGTCAGCGAGTGCGCCATCAACAACATCGGTAATGAAGAATCCTGAACTCCGTAGCGAGGAAGACTGGCGTACTGTTGTATCCCCTTTCCCCCAAATCCCCAATCTATAAAATTCCCCATCTCTAATCCGCTCTGATTCTTCTTCCCCACCACTCTAGCTACGATTCAAGAGTAGATCATCACCTGCTCCCTTCGATTTCGCTCTCCTTCGACGGTGCTTGCCATCTGCTTGAGCCCAGCTCAAGCTTGTACCGTCACCTGCTCCTCCACCGCCCGTCGCCACCATGCGCCGATTCATCATCTCCTCCTATTCCCGGCGCCCTCCGCCCCCGATCCACCGCGTTACTGCCTCGACATGCTTTAACCTACCGATGAAGCACTAAGTTTAAGGATGACAACGGTTCGGGTTTGGACTGGGTAGAGTCTCCGTGCACCCAAAACCGAAACCCGAAATCGAAACCCGAACCCGAACCGAAAACCGATTCGGGTGGAAATCCATCACCAAAACCAAACCCGCGGATACCCAAAACCCGCGGATAAATATAACATATTCACATGTATAAATAAGAGACAATAAATAATAAATATTTTCATGAGCCAATTTTGAATAGATTTAATAATCTAAGTAAACAAGTTATTATTAGCATATTATAAAACATGAGTTTTAATTCCAAATGATTTATTTCGGATATCTATTGGATATCAACGGGTGAAAAACCAAACCCAAAACCGAACCCGATACCAAACCCGAAACCGAAAACTGTGGGTGAGAAACCATCCCCAAACCCGAAACCGCAGGACCCGAAACCCGCGGGTATCCGACCCGAACCCGATCTGCTGCCATCTCTAACTAAGTTCCACCTTTCTACTCTCCATCGTTCGCTTCCTTCTACCCCTTTCTGCCATGGACAGCGACAGTACCATCGTCCCGGTTCCCCATGCCATGGAACCCAAGCCACCCGACCACACATCTCTTTCCACGCCTCCTGATCCACCCTGTGCTCCACCCAACATGCCCACTCCGCTTGTTCCTCCTCACCCTCTGCCACCACGCCTCACTACTCTGTCCACCCATCCATTCACCCTCTCTAAAATGGATCTTGTGAAGTCCCTTATGGCTTTGCAAGTCTCCTCACGTGCTACTGCAAGGTCCAGTCAACAAGCGGAGGAGTTCGGCACCACACAGTACAACCTCCTTCTGAACATGGCGGACCCTCTGGGATCCGCAAGGGAGATCACCATACATCAAGCTAGGAATGACCTCACATTCGTATGGGGGACAGCTATGAAGCGGCTCCGGCGCCAGCCTCAAGGGCGCCAGGGGGGCCATGACGTTCCTAGCTTGGAACTGCAGGGGCTCGGGCGGGAGCCTTAGCAGTTTGAAGATGGTACATCTCGCCCGCTTGTTAACATCTACTAGAACTCAGGTTTGCTTCATCTCAGAAACTAGAAATTCTTCAATATCACGTACCTCTCTTATAAACCGTTTTAATGCTTCTGATGCTTTTGTCATTCCAGTGGTAGGCCAGTCCGGTGGCCTCTGGTTACTTTAGAACGATGAAGTTGTCTTACTGTAGTAGATCACTCCTCCAACTACATATTTGCCTTATGTACTAATAATCTTAGTTCACAACAGTTTGCTTTAATTTGTATCTATGGTGATCCTCATCATCGAACTACCAATGCCATATGGTCTCAAGTGCTAGATTTTGTTGTAAATAACAGCAACTTACCAACTTTATGTATGGGTGCATGAATGATATTATGCATCCTAATGAAAAATCAGGACTGGGTAAGCCTGACCTTAGACGTATTAATGCCTTTTGTGATCATGTCAAGCAGTGTGATTTCATTGACTTGGGGTACAGCGGATCGGCTTACACCTAGTCCAACAAAAGATTTAGCTCCACTCCAACGTTTCAGCGCCTCGATCGTTCCTTTGCCAATGTCGAATGGTGTTCTGCTTATCCCGGAACGACGGTCCATCATCTTCCTATGTTGCGTAGTGACCATGCTCCAATTCTTACTATCCTCACTTCTAATCGCAAACGCACTAATAAACCTTTCCATTTTGAGAATTGGTGGCTCATGGAATAGGATTATCAAGCAGTGGTGCAGCAAAGCTGGAACCGTTCTGCCTCTCGCTCCTTTGCACAGAAAACAAAGTACCTGGCTGTCGACTTGCGCACATGGAGAAAGAAGAAACCCAAGATAGCCGATCAGCTAGCTGCCGTGGCGGACCAGCTGTTGCAACATCAATCCAAACCACCGCAACACCAAGACTTCGATCTGCAAAAGCACCTCACCCAGCAGCACCACCAGCTACTACTCAAAGATGAGGAATTTCACCTTCAACGTGCCAAGAAAAACTGGGCCACAAAGGATGACCGTAACACCTCTTTCTTCCACCTCTCCATAACTAAAAGGCATAGAAAAAAACAGAATTACTTACTTGCAAAATCCTGATGGCACTCATTCTACTACCCCTGAACAACCTGATACCCTGATTGCTTATTTTCAACATATTTTTAGTACCACTAATCACAGTGCTGACACCGCCTAGGACACTACAGGCATCGCCAATAAAACTGAAATCAGCCCTAAAACTGACTTGTGGGCCCTGTTTGAGCATGTTCCACACATTTTCATGACTTGACTCTTAAACAAAGTTTGTTCCTTATAAAATTCTCTAGAACTTTGTAAAAGGGTTCACAGTCATGCAAAGCTTCTATGTCACACCTTTGAAACGGTCAAACAAAAGTGTTCCCGGGTCCATACATGGTCAACCATCACTTAGAAGCACATTTAGGCAAAATGATCAACATGAACATTGTTCCATTAAGTGCCCTAAGTGTAGTTAAGGTGTTGTAGAGTTCATCTAGAGTCATTTGGACAATTTGCAAGGTTTGGTTGGTGTTCTACAATTCCATTCACTTAATGATGCAAGTTCCAATAGGAATGGAACTTATCATTTCATGTGACTTTTTGATTCCAAACTCCATAAAACTTTTCCAGGGATCAATATAGATAGAATGTGATGTGAGACACATGAAGATATTGCCATAACACCACCCAAACATATATCTTTGAAAAGGGACCTATATGTAAAGCAATGATGCAACATCCACTTTAGGTTAGGCTCATCTCCATAGGTTGACCTTGACATTGTCATCTCCACTTAATTTGTTGTGTTTGAGCTTAAACCCACTGCCTAATTGGTGATCAACACCTGGGGTGTTACATTTTATATCTAAGGGATATAATGATACATAGAAAACTGAATTGTGACTGTTGTGCAGGCTACAGCTTTCCATGAGCCAGTTGATTATCCTAGATACCTAAATATATACGTGGAGATCGGCCACGGCAGCCGGAAAGACAAAGAATTCATGCTATTGGAGAACAATAGCCATGAGCCAGTTGATTATCCTAGATACCTGAATATATACGTGGAGATTGACCACAGCAGCTGGAAAGACAAAGAATTCATGCTATTGGAGAACAATAGCAGTTTGTTTGGACTGAAGAATCTGTGCCCCAACGGCAGCATATCATGGCTAATTTAACTGATTGCCTACCAGTTGCCTCTATGTAAAATTGTATTGACTATTCGAGCAACTGGCTAAATATATGGTTCTGAGTTGTGGTCGAGACATGTGATAGGCTACACCAACTGTATGAGTTTTTGTCCATTACTTCAATTTGGTCATATATGTGATGTATCAGGAATTGTGTTTTCTTCTTTCTCTCCATGTACTCGAGCCTGGAATGGATCTTCTCTGTTTATTTTGGCTCTGCTCACTGCTGCTACTCTAGCAGGCACAGCGCTGCATCTGGTTTCCTTTCATGATTGAACAGTAGATGAATGCCACTGTGTTTTCTTATGGCTCATTTTTCTCTGTCTGGTAGGGCGCGCAAGGCGCACAGAAATTTCTAGTAGGAATCGAAACAGCTCTAGATCTAGAGAGGTCGTGTGCTGGAGTCTGGGGCCCTTCTGGGCTGGGCTCTAGGCCGGCACTGCGATGGCATCAAGACATCCATGTTTCTGAGTGCCTCCTCCCCTACCCCAACTGCGCTATATTTGTATCATCAGAAACCGGGTGCGCAAGATTGAAGCTCGTGGGCGCAAGAGTGGTGGTTACCTAGGGCGCCTCTTCGGCCACCTTCTCAACGGACTCGCCGCCGCCGTCGCCCGGCTGCAGAGGGAGCCTGTGCATCTGCTGCTCGACCCGGCTGCATGAGTTGTTTCGTCGACCTCCTGCGTGGGTCATCTCTCGAACACTGTGTGGAGATACGCTCCTCTGTAAATAGATCTGCGTCAGTTCGTTTCAGTTGATTTCATAGATATCTCACATCACAGAGTATAGAGGAAGAAACAGATGTTGTGGGACAGCTAATCCTTGAGATGTCTTGTAATCTTTTTCGGTCGGTTGGTTTCGTAGCTATTTCACAGAGAATATAAGAGAAAATAGATGTTGCGGACAATTAATCCTTAGCGAGGATATTTTGTTCCGTCAGTTGGTTTCGTAGCTATCTCACATAGTATAGAAGAGGAAATAGATGTTGCAGGACAATTAATCCAGGGTGACGACATGTTTTGCTATGAACTATGATTCACCCATTGGATCTTTTTACATCCTTATAGCAGTTTTAGAGCAATGTTGTGTTTTAGAGCAATGCTCAATGACAGTGAATGATGCATGACTCGTTTGTCAATTGCAGAGCCTCTTTCGACGGGATTCCCTTTCCCAGCGACGCAAAAAGTTTTGCCGATATTCGACCCGTTCGCTGGTCTGAACTTTTCAGACCAGCCGGCTGGTTCCCCACGCATTTCACTGTTTATCAAACCAGCCAAACATTATTTTTTCTCACAAAACCAGCCAGTTTCAGTCAAAATTCTGCCAGCCGAACGGGTTGTGCACAGTCATTGACTGGCTTTTCTTCATGCTCGGTTTCCTTTTGCGGGCATAAGCATGCAGGCCATTCTAGAAACCTCGGCTTGGCTCTTTCGTTCGTAGGATCAAATCCTAAGGTTTGACTCAAAATGTGAGCACAAGTAATGGAGTTGTAGACTCCTTTCTTACTCGTTATTACTATTTAGGTTTGGCTAGACATCTTTCTGACGAAACGAAGGGTTTAAAGTTTTGGCTCATTCTTTCAAAGCCCTTTATGCTTGGATCGAGGTGAACCACAAGGTTATCAACTTATCATGTTAGGTTAAGCGGAAGATTAGAATGGACACTTGTGATAAGGCCTTGTAAACTTGTTGTGATTCGATAACGATATTTAGGCTCGTTTCTTTAAACTTTTGTGGTTCTATTGTAACCAGGCCAATATATTAATTACCATCGATTATTATATTTTGCACCTACATCCTAGGCCCTACCATCGCTTCTAGAATCATCCCTTTTTAAATGTGTTTCACATCAAATGTGAGATACACTAAATGGTGAGTAGATAGCGTATAAGCGTCTAATTCACATCCAACTTTATGCTCGAGAGGGGTCTTGCAACAAGCTCGCTAACCTCAATGCTGGTTTCATTCTCAACAAATGAGGTGGTGCATAGACATAAATCAACCACATGGCGGAACCATGAAAGAGCTATGAAGAGAATAAATAAGAGGTGACAATCTGAACTAAACAGTGTTTCAATAGACTTGAGTGACGACATGGCAAAAATGTGAAAGGGATGTGAAGAAAGAAACGAGATTCTCTGTCAAATGAAACAAACGAGATTTGAAACTTTTTTTTTTGAAATGGAACCAGCATGAGAGCTGCATATTGTATTAAAAAGAAGAAAGCCTAGAAAGGCAAAGTACAAACATGTACAAATTTGTACAACGAGATCAAAGCTCCTCGAGTCCTTGGCACAACAGGGTTTACATCAAGCGTGCAATAATAAGTTAGAGACGTGTTTTGCTCCCGCCATTGCCCATAGGCCCGCTTCATCCTTAATTTTCTAGAGGAGTTGCGTTGGCGCGGACTCCTTACGCTCAAAGATTCTTGCGTTTCTTTCATTCCACACCTCCCAACAGACAAGAATGTTGATGGAGCGGAGACCTCGTCTCACTGTCGAAGGTGTGCGATCTATGTTTTCCCACCAAGTTTGTACCGAGTCTCCTGGCACCCAGGCAGGAGGTCGCAGTTGCTCATTACCCAACCATATTGCAATGCCTTCCCATATACGCCTAGTGTAGCGTCAGTCTTGAAATAGAGCCAGTTTCTTGACTGTGCCTGCACAGGGGGCACACTCCATTATTCGGCCATTGTCGCGCTTGTAGCCTATCAACAGTCCAGATTCTATTTTGGATGGCGAGCCATGCAAAGAATTTGCATTTTGGCGGCGCCCAGACTTTCCAGATGAGTTGCTTGAAATTTGTCAGCGTTGCTCCAACAAATCGCGCGTGGTAGGCCGATCCTATCGTGAATTTTCCATCCGGCTCAAAATTCCAGTTGATGTTGTCCTGCCTGTCGGGGTGTAGTTGGATGTGGTTAAGAGCGCTCCAAAGCTGGACATATTCTACGAAGTGT
Organism: Saccharum hybrid cultivar R570; assembly: GCA_038087645.1. Lineage (NCBI taxonomy): Eukaryota > Viridiplantae > Streptophyta > Magnoliopsida > Poales > Poaceae > Saccharum > Saccharum hybrid cultivar. Next base: position 7,162,742 of record JAQSUU010000297.1, on the reverse strand, counting down.
TTGGAAGGTGAAGCCTGCATGTCGCAGGTCTATGTCCCTAATCCACGCTCTGTTGCGCATACCTTCGTCGAGTGACTTGTTTTTGTTTTTTGAAATTCAAAAGATATTTGGCGCTAGATCTTGGGGCCTTTGGCCTTGTAGCCAAGCGCTGCACCAGAAAGATATTCTCGTGCTGTCGCCAACTGTGATTGAAGTTGCTGCAGCAAATAGGAGCCTATCAGTCGTATCACACGGTGTGTCAGGATTGTTCAACATCCTTCCTTCGTCCTCCCACTCTTTCCACAGCCATACGAGACGCAGTGCTCTTGCAAATTTTCCTAGATGAAGAATGCCTGGACCCAGATTCAATTGGTCTTGTGGAACGTGGCCAATTCATTTGCATTTTCCCTCAGTTAGCTTGTCAGATCTAGCCCATGGGAAGCTTTTTCTGAGGTTATCAATTTCCTTCAGCGTGGCTTTAGGAGCTCTGACGTGAGGCGATACACAGCTTGTGAGGTGAGGACCGCTTTAACTAAAGTGGACATTCCAACATGGTTAATATTCTTGCCATTCCAAATCGTGAGCTTGCTTACAGCTTTGTCAACAAGCGGCTGAAAATCAATCCTCCGCAATCTGGTGCTTGTCAGAGGTAGACCCAAATATTTAGTTGGGAAGAGGGCTGGTCTTGCAAGGAAATCACACAGGACCTCGTCTAAGTCGACACCTTGACATCTTATGGGGATGACAGATGACTTTTGAATATTTGTTTTGAGTCCTGACACTTCTTTGAAAATAAAGGCCCATGAAGCCATCAGGACCCGACACTTTGACAGAAGGCATTTGATTTATGGCATCCTTGATCTCGGATTCTGTAAAGTCACTAGCAAGCATATTAAGATTATGTGGCGAAATTTACAGTTGATCCCAATTTAAATTAGCTTGTACTTGCGGCAGCGGCTTCATGATATTTTGGAAATGTTCCTGAACATTCCTGGACCACCGCTTCATGATTTGAAACTTTTTGACCATGGAACACTTGGTTTCATTAGGGGCCAAACGGGTTTCATTCATAGAACACCTGGTTTCATTTCTTAACTCATATAGCTCTTTGGATGACGTCAGCCTATGAAACAGTAGAATGAACTACGTTTCATTTCTCAACTTAAATCTCTTTGGATTGGATGACCAGCCTGTTCGTCAGAGATTATCATCAGTTAGATCAGTCAGCCATTCAGCAGTTTTCTCTCAAAAAAAAACCAGCCAGATCAGCTAGATTTCAGCCTAAGCGAACAGACTGGACATGGGCACATGGCACTAGAGTAAACTTTGGATTTGGAATTTGAAACAATGAAACTTCTTCACACCTCTGTTCCTTGTGACGTTGAGGTACTTGTTGCTAACGATTTGTTAGTCGTTGTGTAATGAAATTTACCCAGTTTAAAAGAAAAAAGTTTCCATATGACCATTGTAGGGTTTAAACTAGCAAATGGAACATCATCCGGCCCTATTCTAAGGCCCTGTTTAGTTTCAAAATATTTCGTGAAAAAATAGTAGATTTTTCGTCATATCGAATCTTTGGACGCATGTATGGAGCATTAAATATAGATAAAAAATAAAACTAATTACACAGTTTAGATGAAATGAACGAGACGAATTTTTAAGCCTAATTAAGCTATGATTGAACACTATTACTAAATAACAACGAAAAGTGGTACGGTAGCATTTCGTAAAATATTTCAGCAACTCAACGAGCACTAAACCCAAGACAGATCAAGCGAAGAAAAATAATAAAAAAAATTTGGTGTGAGTCGAGTGAGAGAGGCATCCGGAATTCATCGCCAGCCACATCCGCCGCCGGCGATGTCTCCGTCCGCCGACGCCGCCGGGCCGGCCTCCTCCGCCTCGGCGCCCCCACTCGCGCCCCTCATCGCCGCGCAGCTCAACTACCTCCTCTCGCACTCCAAGCTTCCCATCAGGGTATGCGCTCCACTTCATCCCCGCTCTTCCTCGCCTTCGTCTTGCCACTCGCCGTCTCACTTTGCTCGCTTGCAGGTGGGACAGATCTGGTCCGGCTGCCGCAACGGCAGCCCCGCCGATCGGTTCACGCTCGCCATCCCCTTCTGCCTCGACTACGTCCACTGTAACGCACCCTCGCTCGAAGCGCTCTAATGGTACTAGGGTTTGGAATTGTAGCTCAGATTCTGCTACCGCAGGGGATTTCGTGTACAATGCGCTGTCTCCCAAGGTGGCGCCAGACGTGGTGTTCGGGCCGGAGGACGAGAGGTTCCAGCCGCTGGTCGATTATGCTGTGGCTGGAAATGGCGATAAGAGCTGCTTGGCGCGTTGGGATTGTCGCGCCCCCGAGGGACTCCTTGCCCTCGTACAGGAGCTCCAGTGAGGTTCTTCTTGCTTCTCGGGTTGTCTATGCTTATGGTGTGATCGTCGTTGCCTGTGTCTGGTTGGGGTGGTAGTAGTGCTATTTACGGACTGAGGATTGGGAACATGAGAAGATGGTTTGACCATGTTTATGAATAGGGAGTACTGGTTAGGGATGAATGCTGGGGTCTTTGCTTTCTGTCAGAGCCAGGATTGAATGAATGATTGATATCATGACATGTTCTTGTTGGTTACGAAAGCACACTGTGATACTCCTGTTACTTTTGGTGCTAAGCTTTCTTTTGATAACTGTTTTAATTCTAACTTTGATTGGTGCAGAGAATTGTACATTGAATACCAAAAGAAGCGGGTTCACATGGTGGATGATGCAAGAGTGGCGTTTGAACTAAGCACTGTCCTCTCTAAGGAGGTAACGGCATAACACACTTCCACAGTTGCCCATTTTGTGACATTGAGATATTAGGTTAGTATGCCACACGTGCAGATGTATGGTCTAGATTTTATTCTTACAGCAGCCTTTATATGGTATGACTGCAATATTGGTGAGAAACAGTCTGGGTCTTAAGTACGTGCTGAAGGTTGAGTGGCCTGAATGACTTATTACCTACTGCTTTTTCAAATTAGCTCAATTTTCTTATTGAATACATTGGTTGAGAAATGACTTCTCGAAATCATCTCATGGACAGGGAATCGAAGTCTGCATGGTACCTTCTGCTGATAGGGTAAGTTTACCAATTTCTACAATTTTTCTCTTGTGAAAATTGATATATAGTCTCACCTCGTATTGTTCTATTTTGTAGCCAGATGAGGTGAAATTTGCTGTACCACTTTTGGACTCTGATTTTGACTTTGCCAAACTGGTGCCAGGATGTCCTTGGAGATTACCTCAAAAGATCCATCTCCAGGTTAATCTCTAAAATCACTGGTTCCACGGACACAGATATGAACATTTGGTAATAGTAGCACTATTCATGATGAATTGTTGCCTTGTTGATAAATGTTATATCAGCAAACTCTCATCTAGTTAGTCCTGCTGAAACTTCACAATATGACTAAAATTTGCAATGCCATAGAAATCTTCTAGACTATTTATCTGATAGTGTCTACTTGGCATGTTCTCCAACCAAGGTATGCACTGAGTAGGATCAAGACGATCACTCTACTATTCTTACCGGCAGTTTCAGAATGTTTCCATTTGACTTTTGTGCACATTACACTGAGTTTGCCACCTTTTGCATGTTAGACTGACAAGAGCACTGTATCACTGATAATAAGTACGGAATTGAAAAAAGGATTTCACAGACAACAACCTTATTGTTGCATTTAGATGTTCTCTTTACATAGGTGAGGTTTCAATCATATGTTCAATTTAGAAGTATTTATTTGGATTTTACATGCAAACAAACTGAGAAACCTCTAGCAGAATTCTCCAATCCTGGCACACATATAAGCTAAGTTGCACGGATACGGATACGTGTATCGGTATCGGAAGGATACGGATACGCGGATACGGCAATTTCCCAAAAAACCCGATACGCGGATACGTTTACTATTTAAAAAATAAAATAAAAATAAGAATAATGAAGGTCTAAATTTCTGGAATCCGGGATAGGCAGCCCAACACAGACTGGAAGCCCAATGTGGCCCAATACGCAAACCCTATCTATCTAGCTCCAGCCAGCCGCACCCACACTCCGACTCCGCCGCAATCCCCCGTCCTCTGCAGTCCCGCACTGCACGTCCGCACCCGCAGGTCATGACTCGCGACTCGCCTCCCCTCGACGTCGGCGCGGCGAGCCGGCGACGCTGCCTCCCGGACTCGGCTCCCCTAGGCGTCGGCACGGCACGCCGATTGGCTCACGGGAGCAGCACTCGCTGCTCGGTGTCCGCGGCTCCGGTGCCCCGCCCCGCCGTTTCACAGGTTCTGGTGGCGGCGCCCATCTCCCTCTTCTCCCTCTTCTGCCTCACCTGCCTTCCATGCCGCCGCAGCACGGGCCGCGACGGAGTCGCCATGTGCCCTGGCCTGCTGACCGCCGGCGCTCTGCACCCCCTTCTTCCACCTCCGCCTGCTCTCCCTCTGTCTCCCTCCTCCTCTTCCCTCCCTGCCGCTCCTCTTCTTCCCAGCCAGATACGTATCCACAAGGCTGATACGTATCAGCCCACGTATCCCTAATTCGCAAAAATAAAAAAAAAATTGGATACTTCGAGGATACGTATCCTGGGCGTATTGGACATGTATCCGTATCCGATACGTATCGGATACGCGATACGCTGCTTCCTGGACGTATCGGGGTATTGGAGCATATAAGGGCATCCGCAATGGGAGAATAAGAGGAGGTAGTGATGCTGTGCTGCCGGTAAAATACATTGTGAACGGTATGAGGGGAGTGGGTAATAGCGACTGTCGGCAGTAGTACATGCCGTCGGAGCCTCGCCTGTGACCGGCAACACCCATGGTTGGAGTGGGGACCTAGCTTGAAGGGAGCATGGGGAGAGGAGAAAGCATGGAAGGGAAAAGGTTGGAGGAGGGTGGTTGTCGAGTTGCGTTTCTTGTTGATTGATGTGGGCCTCAGCTTACGACCTCCTCTAATAAATAAAGATTAAACATTGTACAGAAAATTTAACAGATAAGACCTAGTATTTCTTATTTGCCTAGTTTGGCAATATACATTGCTCATGCCCAAATGTATTTAGTTTTTGGCTTTCAGTTTTCAGTTTGTCTTTCTACAGTTTGGACAACCCAATGGAATATATGAGTTTCTATTGCAAATTTGAAAATATGTTGCCTGTTTCTTGTGCAGGTCATTTTTCCAATCAGTAGGAGTTCAAGCTACTCTTCTATGCCTTCTGCTCCACGACTCAAACTAATCTCAACACCAGATTTGAAGTCACTTCTCTCAGTTGAGGATGTGAAACTCCCTCCATGGTCAAATGGGATGTAAGTTAACCTGCCACACCACTAGATGAAGATTGTCTCTCCTTCTGTATTATCCTGTTGCACATCATGTTGTGAGACATAACACTCTTGTTATGCCCTTATGTTCTCGTTTATTAGAACATTTCTAAAAAAAAGATACAATAATGATCTTGTAACTGATAAACCCTCCTTGGTCTATCATATGTAGGTGCTTGGCAGAGTATCTTCCTGCTTTAGAAGATAGTCTTAACGGTCTGGTAAGCTGTGTTATTGTTGTGCAAATTTCATGTCAATGCCATGCATGTAAGATATATCATGGGAGTTGGGGATTGCAGAATGTTAACTGGTTGTTTGGTTCAGTTGCATTAAATTTGTGTCTTTGTTGTGACTATGTTTGAAATGGGGGAAACCACAACATAAGGAACCATGAAGGAGGAAAACACAATAAGTCTTATACTGTCATTTGGATAGCTTTAAGCCTGACTGCATTTGCATGTGCTTTTCTTGCTGTCTAGTTCTTGCATCTCACCCTCTGTGTTTGTAGTTCTTCAAGTGCTTGGTTGTATAAAACCTATGGACATGATGCCTAGAGAGAGGGAGCCTTAAATCCTAACATAATGACTTTTCTCTCGCTCAAACTCCTTCCTCTGCTTTGTGAGCTCCTTTATTGAGCACATTGACTCCGGCCTGTGATGATGCCCAAAGCTTCTCTGATCACCACTGCTTGATTTGGTACCTAGTTGTTGCCTAGCTGACAACTGTGTGATGTCATGAAAGCCCATAAAGCAGGGGATTATCTTTGTATAATTTAGTGGCACCTTCTGGTCCTTACATTTTTTCTAATTATACTGTAGCTTGTAGAGGCATCAGCTTCAATTGGTTCCAGAAGACGATTTATTGAGGCGCTAGCTCCTACCTTTGGGAGGCCATTAGAGGCTGATCCGGTACTAATATAGTATTGTTTTCCCTTACATAATCATGCATTTTAACAAGTCTACTAATGATACATCTGTCCATCAGATTTTTTGCAGGAGGGCTACAGTTCTTTCCATTTCTGGAATTTTCACATTTCTGGTATGATACAGAATCCTTGAACCTAGACCTCTGTTTTTTTTCCTCCATGCCATGGCGTTAGTTAAAAAACAGGGGGAAATAGTTTTTTTTTCTTCTGGACTTGTGTTTATGTCCCTTTATGTGTCTCCCTGTTTCTCGTCTCTTTTGGGTTTCATCTCTAGCCTACCCCAACTTGCTTGGGACAAAAAGGCTATGTTGTTGTTGTTGTTGTTGTTGTTGTTGTTGCCTCTGGACTTGTGTTCCCCCTTTGCACAAGGCAGAGACTTCAAATCATTTACATTTATGGATTTTCAAGCACTTTAAACTGACCACTTTAATGCATAAACAATCAAGGAAACAAAACCTGCCATCTGAAAAGGAAAAGGATCATGCATCCAGAAACATGTTAATTCTCATGGAACAGCACCATAATGCTGTATGTCGTATTTGGTCACCAACTTTTAGATTGTTGGTGCTGATGCATTTCCCACAATTCGTATGTTGAAATAATAAAAAAAGCTGTAGATTTGTGGAGTATATGTTTTCGCTTTATTTCCCATAACTGCTGAATGTTACATTTTGAATAAAGCATGCTTTCTGTAATTCAATGGATCTTTCTTTCTTTTTTGACAATTTGCATCTACCTTTTTTATTGTTTTATATAGCCTTATAATCTTGAATTAGTTCATTATCAAGTGAAAAGATTGCAATGTGATGCTGCAGGTTCACTTTGCCATCCCCCTTCAATTCCCAAAGCAACAACCTGTCCTCACATTGCAGAGTTCTCAGGTTATGTTTATTTGTAATTACATGGTTATTGGCTGATCAGAGGTTTCACTATTAAGTTTTTCCTATTCCATTTCGCCCCCATTTGTTGTTATGCTTTATTGTTCTGATTTCTGAAAATGAACACAAGATGAAGCAAACATGTAGTTTGACATATCATGAAAATACTCTGCTGCACATGTTAGGGGACCTTGGAAGTCAAGCTGGTCATTAGTAGCCTGGCCAAAGCTGTAATCTATTGTTCTTTTTAGGTGTAGGTGATAAGAGCAGCAGGGTCGCTTAGGTATCTTTTTTTTTACCAATTAGATGCTAGTAAGCAAATGACGTAAATCATCACCGTACAGGCCTCCCCCTAGAATGGTTACAAAGTATGCACCATAACCAGTTCCTCCGTGATTTGAGCCTGTGGAATGACACATGCCTATCTGATTCCTCTGCAGCACTGTAATGCTGACGGGACGCCTATTATGTCGCCCCCAATAAATGACTACCCCTGGAGTCCTAGATGGGATCAGGCAGAAATGGTTGAACGTATCTAGTAAGTCCATGGTCTACCCCTCTTCCATCTCTATTCTGCCTCTCAAGAATACGGTTCTGAGATCCTGTCAAATTTTGCAGTGACTTCCTGACTGACGAGTGCCAAAATTTCAAGAAGTTCTGCAGCGATGCTATCACTCAGCAGAAGTAGATGTCATCATTCTGCAGCAGAAGTCATCGTGCTGATTTTCTCAGGAACAAGCTGCTTTCTTATTCTCAGCAAGCGGCACACATTCTGCGCTGCAACCGTTGATGCTGTTTTCTTTCTCATGTGAGAGGGGGTGGTGGGTCGGTGTGTCGGGGTCAATGAGGCAACCTCAGGCGTTAGGACGGGCATAACCAAGCCGGACAACAAGACGGTATGGTGGCACTGTTGGTTGTTTACGATTTCGTACCCCTATATAAGCTGCAGACATGGTGACTGTTTGGGATGGTATAGATGAATGCAATCCAGTTCTTTGTACCTTGTAAATATGAAGGATGACAACCCCTATCTCCATTGCATTCTCCTCTGTAAAGTACTACGTATATGCTGTCAATGTCGTTGCAAAGTTTGCAACATCTCACTCTTGTACGATCAAATTGTTTGCGTTTTCTCGTAACTGTAATACTGCATAATTGATGTCCAGGTCCTCGATACAACTTGTGCGACGGCAAAATTACTCTCTTTTTTACGTCATCAGCGGAAATCGTAAGCGCAACTGACGACGCGCGCCATCATCAGCGGCTGCGGATCGGACGGCCAAGATGCGTCCAGGTGTCGTCCTGGAGAATGTAAAGGCGGCCGAGGGCACTCAACCCAACCCTAGCACCCACGGTCACCATCCATAAATACCGCACGGGCCGCTGGGCATCCCATTCCCGTCTCTTCTTCAGCCGCCGCCGCCAACAAATTGTTTATGCTTTTCTTCTTCGGAGACGGAGAGCCCGAATGTTCCATCCATGCCCACTTGCGCGTTTTTTAGTTTGAGTTGTGGCTTTTTTAATGCGGTTTTTGTTTGCCGGTTTCGATTTGCGCTTCGAGTTCTTCCTCGGGGTTGATTGATTAGATTGGGTTGGTCAGTTGGTGGGGGATGCTGCTGGGGGCAGATGACGACATGTGTATCCTGCGTACGAAGCAGAAGCTGCTGAGGCACGCCGTGTTGCTCGTCTTCCATGACTCTGATGCCTGCCTGCCTGCTTCGCCCCACCTTGATGGATTGGGAAATAACCTGCAGCATTCTGATGATTTTAAGATTTTTTTATTATTATTATTATGGTGATGATTTTAAGATTTTTTTTATTCTGATGATGATGATATTAATTGTTTATTGGTTGCTGATAGGAATGCCAGTTCGGCTTCTGGGAATCCATCCATGATACAGAAATAGAAATTAAGTTGATGCATCCTAGCGATGCTCTCGCGCTTCTTTTCTACTTGTGTATAAAAGAATGCTAAATATCAATCATCATATAAAGGGATGCTAAAGACTAGTATCATCGCCATATAAAAGAATGCCAAATACTAAAAGAATTCAACCGTACCGAGAATATCGTTTCGTGTGCATACTGGAATTGAAGGATTGGGACTTGTCGTTGATCGTGTGCATACTGGATTTGAAGGATTGGGACTTGTCGTGTGCGTGCTGGAATTGAAGGGACATGTAAAAACGCTCTATTGGTTAAAAAAAATGCTCTCCCATTAATAAAACTAAAACGCTCTCTACATATAAACAGAAGGAACTGAAAGTGAAACGTGACAACTTCAGAAATTGCATAGATGTGCACTGTGTTGTCTCATGATTTTAGTCATTTGGTGCTGTTAACCTCTTGTTGAGGATTTGATCCTGTTCATCATTTTCGTTGGCAGCTTAACAGAAAGGCTGTAATGAAATTAGCCTGTAGGCATCGGGGAACAGGGCCAGGTTTCTTTGCCAAAAGCATGATGTGTTGATCCTCAGACAGGTCGGTGCGCCCCTCACGGAAAGCATGCAGCAGACGACCAATATGTGAAGAAATCTGATCCCACACAGCACAGTAGAAACTAGAAACCTAAACCAAATCCATCCGGGCCTGGTGCGCTGTTTTGATTCATGGATTGGACAACCATCTTGGCTTCAGGTAGGGTGACAGGTGCCTCAAGCCGGTCCTGATCCACAGCCTGCTGACCAGAGTACAGAGAGTGTAGATCAAACTGCCAATTGGATGGAGATTCAGAGCCGAGCAACGGGGCGTAGTAGTTTGTGAAGACCTCAAGTTTGCTCATTTGGTCGGTGACCACCACATCATGGAACTCCACTGCTCTGATTTGGTTTGCTCTTAGTTCTACGACGCATGAGCATGAAGTACTTTGTGCTAGCATCCCCTTCAGTTGAAACAAAATGCCTGGTGAAATTCCAGTATCAGTTGGCCAACTGCCTCAGTTGCAGCATCTCAATTTGTCTAGCAGCTTGCTGCAAGGTGAGATAACCACCTAGCTAAAGAATTGCACCAGTTTTGAAAGGATCGAACTTGACTCTCACTTTTTCACTGGAGAAATCCTTGCCTGGAGTACATCTGAAAAAAAAACCTTCACTGGAGTAACTCTGGAATAACTTGGCAACCTCTCGTCCCTGCAAGAAATAAATTTTGCCAGGAACGAACTCGAGGGTACCTGAGGACCTGGGTGGGCTGAATAGTCTCATATTCATGGATCTGGGCGAAAACCATTTCTCAGAAATTATTCCTACAACATTCTTTAATGTTTCCTCACTTGTACACTTCAGAGTGACCAATAATGAGCTGCATGGAATGCTTCCCTTCCCTCAGACTCGGGGGTTCACCTGATACTGAATGTCCAGTACCTGCACCTTGGCATGAACCACTTTAGAGGAAGCCTCCCAGCCTCTCTTGCCAATGCAACAGAGATATATTTTCTAGAAAATGGGGATACAGGGAAGATACTGCAAACCAATTTCCATACAATCCAAATGTTTTGATTCAATATATGACAATATATTTGAGCCTTTGATTTCATTTCAAGTGATTCAAATAATTAGTGTATAGCTGGTATATGCTATGGTAGCTTTGCATTTTAAAAAGAGGTGCAATTTTAAAAGTTAGTTGACGCCTTATCATCAAAAAAAGAAACCAAAGTTCACGAAAGTCATTTTTGTCTGCCGCACAGGTGTCAATTCAGGGAAAAACACCAAAGATCAATTGCCCTAACTACTCCTGCTCGTCGTCGGTGACCTCGGTTACGTCCTCGGCATACCCCATATTGTTGTACTGGTTGATAAGAGCCTGCTCGTAGGCGAACATCTTATCGTCAATGTACTTGCGCATTGTGTACATTTGGCGGAATGGCTCGCTCTTCTTGGCCAGCTCCTCGGCAGGTATGGGCTCAATGAGATATGGCTGTGTAATCATCATGGCGATGAGAATATCCGGCAACCTCTTCTTGACCAACAGCTTCCTCTTCTTCGGTTGGGCCTCCTGCGCCTTACCCTCCACCCAGCGCTCCAGCGCCCCCGGGACACCCCTCTCCTTCCAGAGATCTTTCGCCTCGAACGCCTCCTTCTTCAGCTTCAGGAGGTCACTGGCCTCTGATAGCAACTCCGTCTTCCCCGCGGCCGTGGGGATCTCAGCCCCCTCCGACGCGCTCGTCGTCGTATTCCCCGCCGCCTTGGGACATCAGCCCCCTCCGACGCGGGAGCCGGCTTCTTCCTCTTCTGGATCCTAGCACCCACTGACGCGGTCGCCACCTTCTTCTTCGTCGTCTTCAGCGTCGCAGCGCGTGCGCTCCAGAGGTCGCGATCAGTGGCCCTCCCCACCATCCCCGAAGCCCTCGTCGCCGGCGCAATAGCCCTCGTCGCCGGCGATGGGGCCCCAACCTCACTCCCGACAAGATCAGCTCGGGTGCTGCGGCTGTGGGCTTGAGTGGGGGAACCAGGAACGAAAGAGCCCGCCGTCTAGTTTACCCTCACCTATCAAACGGACTAGTTTATCTCCTCAATTTTGCAAAACCGGCCAAATCACCCCTCAAACAATTTTGAATGATGATTTTATTACCCAAATATCGAGTAACAATTTTTATTACCCGACCCAAAAAAAAATTAGGTAGCCTACCCAGAAGCCCACCCGACATTTGGAAACAGAATCGAAATCGATTTGAACCGGGTCGGCCTTTTTATTTCCCAAGAGCCGGCCAGTAACTCCATTCAGTTTTTATTTTTATATAATATATATTTTCAAATCTTTCATTTTTTATAAATAAAAGCAAGGTCATGTGTCGAAAAAAATCAATAGTGTACTTCGGCCTTTATTTTTGAGAAATGTTAAATGACACTCAAGTGTTTTGGGTTATTCTCATTTAATATTTCTCTTCTCTTTCAATACCGTCCCGTGGCTTACGTCCGGCTACGCAGGACCGAGCTCCATCTCCTACAAACAAACAAAAAATCTCCACTCCTCATCCGCTCTTCCAGAGCGACCGGCCGTCCCTGAGCCCACGAGGCCGCGACGCAAGATCCGCCCCCGACTTCAAGCGCGAGTGCTACCGCCCCAAGCACAGAGGCCGAATTGCCCGAGAGGCACCACGCCGCCAACTATCCCGCACCCCCACTTGCGCATCCACCACGTCGTTCGCCTTCTCTAGCCGCCTTCATCCACCTCGCGCCTTCTCCAGCCCAGCGGCCTTCTCTAGCATGGGTGCACTGCCATCCGGTGCTCCTCCGCACCCCATCCACCTCGCACCATCATGACCATGGCGTGCACCACGGTTAGGCGAAGACATCGCGACAGGAAGGGGAGGCCTGCGCTAGGGTGTACGTTGGGCAACTCTCGACGTCCCCTTGACCTGAGCTCGCTGGCTGTCGTAGTTCCCCACCAAGTAGGTTGTGGTCGCCGGCGACGCCATGCTTCAAGTGTTTCAGGCGTTGTTTCAAGTAGGATGTTGCATATATTGCAATGATAATATACGTATGTTGCAAGTCTACGTTTCAAGACACATGTTTCAAGTGTGTTTATATAGATGTTGCATATGTTGCTATGGCTCTACCCCGTATATTTCAAGCATATGTTTGGAGTGTTTCATATGTTTCATTTGAATGTTACAAAAGTAAACTTGGATATTGCATACGTTACTATGTCTATATACATATGTTTTAATCGCATGTTTCATGTGTTTATTTTAAACGTATGTGTTTCTCCATCTACGGCAGGATTAGAAAGGGGTTGCGATCAAGTCACCTCTCCGACAGACCGACACCCTCGTCATCAGCAATGGAGCCCTAAATCCGCAAGGCCGCAAGCCCGCAACGGTATCTGAATTGGATGTCAGTGGCCCAAAAACCCAACTCGATAAAAAGGAAAACAGTTTGCTATAATACATTTGCTGACTTTGCAATAACGTTTGAGATAATCGACTTGCTGGGTTCGCCTAATGCCACGTGTGACGGCGTGACGTGACCATGCCAAGCGATGGAGAACAAGCACAAGGATAACGCACAAATCAATTTCACCTTACCAGCCAGCTTCGGCTACACAACCCAACAAAGAAAAATCCCGGGGTGGTCATGACAGAAAAATGTCAAGGCAGCGAATATGATCAGAAATCCCAGCGGCAACAGCATATACCTTTTTTGACAAAATTTTGTTTGAAGAAAAGTTCCATGTAAAGTACACTAGGTCGAAAATGGTGTCAACAAAGATGTTCGACCACGAAACTACAGTTTTCAGCACCTCCTTACGCATCTATCTTTCTGCAAAAGTCACTTGTGAAGGGCTACGCTCAAATGCCTCATTCATTCTAGATCCTCAAAGGATTAGCTAGTCTGGAGAGCCTCATGTCTGCTTCTTCTTCGATTTGCTTCTCTGTGCAAACGAAGTGCCCTGCAAGGTAAAAGAGGGAAGGCGTGTCAGCTCGTCATGGGTCTCATTTCCAGAAACAAGTTTACCCCAGTTTAGTGAGCAAGAACATACCTCCAGCCACTCATCCATGTTGGCATCAGTTGTTCCAGTTCCGAGCTCCACCTTGGGGGCCTTCTTCGTTTTCTACAACCAAGAAACAAGTTAGTTAAAAAATATAACTCAAGAGTTTGTGTATGATCAATGCCTAAACAAGTTGACAACTAAATAAGAAAATTATGCACCACACGGCATTAGTGTATGATTTCCAGTCTGTGTATGATTACCACTTCAAGGTAAACTTTCGGAGTACTTGATGAATGTACTAGGATTCAGGTTAACCACAGAGAAACAGACTGAATTTCCACCTCACTATGGTTAATTGAATGCTGAACAGATTATATATACTGAAGGTACAAATGACCCTAAGAAATTTAGAACACAGGCTCACCTTCGAGAGCTGCTGAACCTGGCCATAAGCCCACAATCCAAAGAGACCAAGAAGTGCAATTCCAAGGGTGATGAGGAACACAGACTCAACACTGAGTAAGCCTCCAGCCTCAATGACCTCGACAGTGCCATTGTAGAATACATTCTGGTAAGGGTGCTGGTCGATCTCATACACTATGTAACCAACCAGATCATAGGCTCCAGGCTGCAAGGGCACAAAACATTAGATATTCATGGTAACAGAAACTGATGCATTAAACTATTGAAGGTAAAAGAAACATGAATATCGTGAAATGAAATGTTTCAAGGTAAAAGAAAATTTAACACACCTGCAAGAATTTGCTCACAACAAATTTATAGGGGAAGGTTGCTTGCACAGAAACAGGAACTGATGCATTGAAGAAATTCTGTAGAAAAAATAAACGGTGATAAAAAGTGATTAATATCATTTAAAAAGGTGCCATGGTCACTTAAAAAAAAACTGCTCAGATGATGTTTCTATCAAAATGTGCCACAGTTACTTCAGCAAGAATACAAGATGACAAACAATAAGAAAACTAAATTTCTTTCCTCACCTGAACAGTAAGGTTCTGGCCATACATACTATGGTCAAAAGGAAGATGGAGAGTTGAATGAACAGCAACAACATTCAAAGTTGATTCACCTGTAAACACAATGTAAGCAAAGGATGTAAGCATACACAGGAATTAGCATGACAATGAAATAATGAAGGCGATAAAACCATAAGCCCAGAGTCCTCAAAAAGTGGGAGGGGGGAGGTTGCTAAGATACTGCGACATTAACTATGAACACCAGCATAACCATGCCTAAATTTTGATTACATGGATCATGGTGTTTCTTCTAGCCGCAAATGAATATGTAGTAAACCTAATAAGACCAACTATCCAAAGTGAAATTATCCAATTAAATTTGAGATGAACAGTATACAAACATCCATAGAACAAAAATCAAACTGGTGGTGTCAAGGGCCAACCATGCCTTGTAATCTATGTTCTCCACTTAGTTCAACTACAGCCAAGTTTCTTTCAATAGTGACAACAAACATGATGATTACACAAAACTAGTAATATACAAACTAGCTGAACAACATTGAATAACCAAATCAATTTTAGGACTGCATGCTACCACAAATGAACATGTGCTTGCACTGAGTTACTACGCATGAACAAAACAATAGAACACATAAGCATGCACTTAACAAATTATGCGTGAACAGACAGATGTAATCCAAGCTCCCTGCTAATTCTATCTTAAACACTGATTTGCTGCAACAAAAGCAGCAACAAAGCCCTTTGGTCTCAATTAAGTTGGGGTAGCCTAGAGTTGGGACTCAACATGGGCCACCAGCAAAAAGGAAAAGCTGTATAGTATATAAAAGGGAACCAATGCCAATTTGCTATAGAGAGAGAAATGAAAGAGAGAGAAATGGGAGGGGGAATTATGGTTACCCTCATTCTGCAGACCAACTAGTAGTTCAGTTTCTTCACCTGCTGGTACAACTGCAACAAAATAAAAAAAGGTATGCATTATTGGTTGCTGTGCTCATGAGACAAACTATATATAATTAAAGGAACATCACATGCTGAAGATATTCATGGAATCCTTACTGGTAAACGATGAATAGATTCAAGTGATAAATACAGAGACAACGGTCAACTATAAGATAAATAAACAATGGATGCTAATTGAAAGCATACTCACTTTTGCCAGCATTTTTTGGGAAGACAACTACTGTCTCTACACCAGGAGCAGGGCTTAAAGGTCCATCACTGGAAAACCTGTGTATCATCACCCACAATACCTAGATCAGCCCCTTCAACAACCTCAGCTGCAGCAGCATCTTCCTCCGATTCAGCTCTAGCAACTGTACAAAGGGGAGGAAAGCTCAATCCAGTGCAAAAGACATGGTAAGGAAGGAAGAGTGTATGCAGAGTTATATCAACTGCGGATATGGAGAACATGAGACGGTTTTTAAACCAGATACAAAAGATAAAACACATTCTATTTGTCAATTCAATAGGTACCAAAGTTAGGTTGAGCAACAGGATAAAGCATACATGCAGAGGCAGAGTAACTTTTACCATTAGCAACAATATCCACTTTGAGCTTCAGGTATAATAAGACCATTATTGCAAAAATGAGTCAATGATAGAACACAAACAGAGAACTTATCCTAGCTGATTAAAAGACATGTGGTGCAAGCAGTTCATCATGATGAGTACTTCAAATTTAAACTCATGCTACTCACTTTAATTGTCTAATGTGAACGGTGACTGCAGCTTCTACTTTCATAAGCACTTGTTAGAGTCGCATGGGATTACTAAAAGGCATTGTTGTTGTATTTCAAAATTTTACCTACTGAAAAATTACAGTCTGCATGGCAGCAATGAAACTTTATCGAGAAATTTCGGAAAATTCCAATAACAACCAATCCTCAGACGATTAGCTAGCAACATGCAAGCACAGATTCACCCAATTGAGGAAGTCAGCATCACATAAACTTAGCCCAAAACTCTGCCAACTAACGCTCCCCAAGACACCCCCAACCCGTCGCATCTAGGACCCCACTCTGTACATCCGACCAACGCGTCCAAACCTCTTCAAAACCACCGATCTACCCCCCTCCCAACCGAGCACGCCCCAAGTCCCAATCCGCCGCAGCCAAGCCGAGCCCGATCAGCTCCATTTCCGCGCGCCGGAGAAGCGGCGCGCACAGATCTAGCGCGGAATTGACGACTAGAGGCCCCACCCCCGTGGCGGATCTGAGTGGCGGGAAGCGAGAGAGAGGGGGAGAAGCGGCGGTAGGCTGTTACCTCGGGCGGTGAAGGGGGAGGCGGCGAGGAGGAAGGCGAGGAGGAGGGCGGTGAGCCAAACCCTAGTCGCCATGGATGGATGGCCGGCGCAGATCGGATCGGATCGCGCGTGCCTGTGCTTGCGTTGCGTGCGCGAAGGGATGGGCGTGCGCGGCGCGGGTACAAGTAGTTGTAGCAGTAGCAGGAGCCTAGCAGGACAGGAGGAGGAGCCAGTCGCCGCGTGAGCACAACGAGGTCCACGCACGCAGCTGGATTAGGAAGCCGTCGCAGACAGCTGCTGCCTTCGGTTTTCCTTCTCGTGTTTGTTTTTTTTTAAGTCTCTCATCTGATACAGTTATAGTATCTATTCGTACACGAACACACGCCTAATCGCCTATAGTACACATGCACACCCCATATACATCACATGTGTACAAATAAGACCTACACCTGTATATAAATCAGAAGACCGCATCCTTCTAGAGATCACCGGGATCATCCATGGCTCCGTAGGCGACGGGTGCGTCGCAATCCCCCTGTGGCTCCACGCGAGAGAGACTGTAGATTATTATGGGAATAAATCTTGATGAGAGACGGGAGTTCGATTCAGGGAATCGAACCCGCGCCGGTAGCGAGCACACCTGGTTGCGCTAACCACCCGAGCCTGGCTCGGTTCTCCTTCTCGTGTTTGTTACTGATTATTTTGCTACACATTCAAACACTGTTTAGAACACGAAAAAAAATCTACTTTCATGAGGGTGTTTTTTCGAAATTAAACAAATCCCTGTATAAATTCATGCACGATTTCTATAAAATCTTTTGTCCGAACAGGGAATTATGTTCCTAATTCAGTCACCAGGCCATTGTGTAGTGTGTACTCCTATTTTATACTGCTTCTGTAAAAAACATCTTCTACATAGAGTAAAAATACAATCAAGATGAAGTGGTCTAACCTAGATACTATGTTTGAGGACTTATTTGGATGCCCACGTATCTAGCTTAATACATATGTGTTGGAGTAGCTTAGGGTGGAATTTAAACTAAATTTAACCAAACCACTTCAACCCACGTAGATTGAATGAGGTTGTGGAGAGAAGTACAGAGAAAAAAAAAGTTATAGACTATAGAGAAGCAAAAAAAAAAAACGTCGTTAGGTCCTAGTTCCAGCTTATTTTCCATGTAAATAAACAAATTATAAGTTGTAGCAAGCAGACCCAGAGCAGGTCAGGAGAAATGGAAGATAAAGCAAGACCCAGAGCTCTGTGATCAACTGAATTGTTTACTTTCCAGGGTTCAGCATTGCACTCAGTCTTCAGAATGTAACCCAATAACTCACATTCTCAACCAGTATTGCTCAAATGGTGTGTAGCCTAATGTCACACATAATTATAATGTTGGGTACTAAATATATAGTAATACAGTAGAACACAGAATACCTAAATTTCAACCTTACTATAGTTACTGCCGGAAATTAGTTTAGCTCAATCCACCGTAGCAATTCTCACAAAATAAAAAAAATAAAAAAAAATAAAAAAAAAACAACAACAACAGCTGCGCAGCTTCACTGCGGGATGTCCACCAATATCATCTTAGCGCCATCGTTGACAGCAACCTGGTTAAAATAGTATCCAGCTAAGGGCAAGCACAAAGATACTTGCAGTCAGGTTTTGCGAAGTTAGACAAATGACATCTGGTATTCTACACACCTTGTTCATCATGAAAAAAAAATGTCAGAGTTACAATTCAGCAGAGCATCACACCTAAAGAAACAATTGTTTGCACCAAGAATTACAGCCATGAAACTCAGGCCGTGGCATGAGTTGTATCCCACGACATCTCTTCTTTCTCTATCACAACAATCAACAATGTAACTGTAATTTGTAAGGTACACATCAGTAGGGCGAGGGCAGCCGCCTCAGGCCCATCGCCTGCTAGTTGTGGTGATTCAGCGCCATAAACTTGCATTGCTCACTCATCGCCTGGAGCTGCGCCTCCTTCTTGTCAAGCATAGCGCGTAGCCTCACATTCTCCTCCATCACTTTATGGACTTCAGCTTCTTTCTGAGCTTTCTCACTCTCAAGCTGGTTAGTCTTGGCAACTAGTCTGTTCACAACGACAAGGAACACAATGTCAGAATGAGTACAGTTAAAGAGTTAAAATTGGATGCTATGTAGTAGAATATAAACAGACTTGCCTGCCAACTGCTATACAGACTTGACTTGGTAAAGTAAAAAACTAACAGTTTGGAAGACAAGCCAAAGTACCAAAGCATGTTCTCCATTATATCTAGAAATGTGTTCATACACACGCAGCAATACCATGGACCTTGCTTTAATGAGGTTTAGAGGAGGAGCATTTCACCAGACTTCTCTGGAGATTTTATGACCACAACAAACTGACTACACCTGTATCAAGCACCAAAAATAAAGAAGAAAAAAAACACAGAAGACAATGAAGGATCATATGATCTTTTCTTTCTTATCCCCTAGAATGTGACTTCTATTTTTTCATCTTTCATATACATTTTCTCAACTAGATGACCAGTTCTGCAAGTGTTTGAGTAGCAGAAGCTTATTAAATGTAAGATCAGAAACTAAAATCTATCAGGTTCAGAAAGCAGTAGTTTTGTATTGTATCCAGATGCAGACCAGTAAAAGCAGGTTGTTAGACTATCATCCAAATTTGTATGCCTTTAGGTGTGCATCTTCTTGATCCTTGAACTAGTACATTTTGGAAAGAGTTAAATGCACCAGCGACCCTTGAACTTGTAAGCGTGTGCCACATAGGTCCATGAACTTTCGAAATGCATTTCTAGGTCCCTAAACTTGTTAAGTGGTGCACCACAGGTCCGTGTCAGCCATGTGGACAATTTTTGCTGATGTGGCATGCTTGCATGGCATTCATTTTTTATTTAACCCCTCACATTTATTTTTCTCATAGAAAATAAACCACTCTTTCCTCCTCATTGGCTGCAGCCACAAACTTGACGCCATGGCAGCCACACTGCAACAACTTGCTGCACCGGTGCTCGCTCTGGCACGCCATGGCGCGCGCTGTGCCCTGCTGCAGCACAGCGCGGCGTTCCTCGACCGTCCGATGACCTCTGTGCCGAGCCCGAGCACCATCCTCATGCGCCGTACGGGCCCTACTGGCGTGCTATCCATAGCCACGTGGCCGCCGGCGTGCTGCACCCGTCCCGCTTCCTCCTGCTCGGCAACGCCCTCGCTCGCGTGCTCGGGGACCTCATGGGGGGGGGGGGGGGGGGGGGGCGCGTCCCGGCTAGCGAGAGCCTTCACTTCGCTGTGTAGTCCGTCCTCGCCGAGATGTGCTTCGGCAAGGACGTCGTCTCCAAGCTTAAGGACACTCGCCTCCGATCCGCGCCATGCAGAAGTTCCAAGGTTCCCTGTCATGCTGGCGCCACCTTCTTGCCCTCGGGCAACAGCAAGAAGAGAACATCTTTCCTGCCTCTCATAGCCAAGGTCAGGAACCGGAAAGCAAGCCACGACCTTGAACTTCCTCGTTGGTAAGATCGGACGTGACCCGGCGGCATGGTCAGATCCGATGTCGTTCACACCGGGGTGGTTCATGCCCGGAGGGCCGGCGAGGACGCAGACTTGACCTGCACCAGCGAGCTCAAGATGATGCCGTTAGGTACTGGGAGGCGCATCTGCCCAGGGCTTGCGCCGGCAATGCTCTACCTTGAGTACTTCGTGGCAAATCGATCTGGTGAGCGGTGGGAGGCACTTACAGTCTACGGAGTACTAGTGTACCACCTCCCATAGAATACATACTATACTGCTCCTGATATACTACTAGAGTAAAACGCACAAACAGTTCCGTTCAAGCACCAGAACTGGTCCGTGTACGTGTGCTCTAACAATTCGCAAGCCGGTTGAAGCAACAAAGACGCCTTGACAATGCTCCTCCATAGCTCGGCAGCATCATCAGGCAGTCTCACGTTCACCTTGCGAGCGAACACGACGAGCACTTGGCACGCGCCCTTCAAGGGGCTGCCCACCGGAGGCACGAGCCGGTACACGGGTGCCGTCGCGGCGAATCCGACGACGACCACCGCGACGAACGACGCGCAGAGGCCCTAGCCGAGCCCCCAGCTGACCTTGTCCTCGAGACCTCGACCCAGACCAGCAGGGTCCTGAGGTGAGTACGCCCAGGTTGCCCACGCCGTAGTACTAGCTAAAGTAGGATGAGAGAGAAGAAAGGGTTTATTTTTATGAGAAAAATAAATTTGAGGGGTTAAATGAAAAATAAATGCCATGCAAGCATGCCACGTCATCAAACTTTGTCCACATGGCTGGTATGGACCTGTGGTGCACCACTTAACAAGTTTAGAGACCTAGAAATGCATTTTGAAAGTTTATGGACCTACGTGACACATGCTTACAAGTTCGAGGGCCGCTGGTGCATTTAACTCTTTTGGAAATGTGGAGCAATCTTGTAACAATAAAAGAGAATGTGGAGCAAGAAGAACTGGATACGCTACCACATTACCTTATTTTAACACCAGATTTTCTGGGTGTTGACAATCAGATTGAAGAGTATCAATTTTATTCAAAGATTCAATGATAGTTAACCGAACCCAGTGCAAGCAGCAACATTTAGCGAACTCTCACAAAACAAAATAGCATCAGAAATTATTAACCATGGAGAAAACGATGAACATGTGTGATGCAGAGAAGACAGCTGAAGATGTTTTGAGTTCTATGCCCATAGAGTATAGACAGTGAGATATTTGCTACTTAGCAAATAATAGGGCTAAGTTGCTAACATAAGCAAGCCCTCTGGGCTGCTGGAAGAACTCATGCCAAAGATTGATTATAAGATAAAAAGAATTTGATACCAATTTATCATTGTGAATGTGGAAAAAAAACTACAGTTCATGCAGTGTCATTGCGGGTTCTCCTAAACTTCATCAGGCCTACAGAGTCACTAAAACCATCCTGTGTAGCAGCTGCATCATACAGAATTCCTATAATGGCAATGTTTCCGGAATTTTATGTAATGGAAGAGTAGTTGAAACTCTACTTAATGAAAAATGAGACTAAATAATTTTAAGGCATCCAACCAGACCATTTCTTCAAATTCTAGATTGTTCTCTCCCAGTAAATTAGAACTTTGGCAATGCACTCATAAAAAGAACAACAACTAAACACAGCTTGACGGTTGCAAAATTACCTGTCAAAGAGTTTCTCCATCGTTTCAAATTGCTTTTCTGATGAGAGAAGAGTTTCTCTGACACTAACCAGAGTGCTAACATAAGTTCTCAGCGACTCGAAATCCTGCTTTACCCGACTAAGCTCCTGCTCATTTTCAGCGGCGCGCTGTCTCTGCCGAGTGGTCTCCAGCACCATATCCTCAACCCTTTGCCTCATCTCATTCAACATCCCATTCATACCCACCGCAAACTTGTCCATCTCCTCGACTTTGGCAGACATAGTGTCGACCTGCAGCGTCTTCCTCCTGATCTCTTCCAACCCCATCCTCACCTTCTCTTTCTCATTAGCGGCTTCGGACTCAGCCACAATCACCCTCTTCACAAGCGACTCCATCACATCGGTCACCACGCGGATGGATCTGAGAATGTCGTCCACATCCACATCCCCTCCAGCGGCATCGCCGTGCACAGGAGCAGCAGCACCACCCTCCGCCGTCGTCCCATCACCGGAACCTCCCCCGCAGGGCGCAGGCTCGGCGCTGCCCTTGGGCCAATCCGCCAGCGGCACCCCGTGCCGGTCGACGAACCCGACGCCCTCCTGCTGCCTAATCCCGCAGGAGGTGTGCGCGAGGTGCGGTATCGCCATGATCCTCGCCTTGGACTTGAGGTACGCCAGCAGCGTGGCGATGGTCTTCACCCTGCGGCACAGGTGGTCGAGCTCCCTCCGGGAGTCGCCCTCGGAGCACCGCATCCCGACCTTCACCTCCACGAGCCGCTCCCGCAGCGCGTCCACCTGGGACTGCTGCTGCCGCAGCTCCTCCCGCCATTCGCACTCCCCGGCCGGGACATCGCTCCGATCGGGAGCGGCAGGCTGCTCCATGGATTTGCCCCCTCCTGGAAATGGGGGCAAAGCAGACGCGAACGCGCTTGGAATCAAATCGAGAGCATAAACGGATCTGCGCGCGACGAACTCGACCCGGCGAGCGTGAATTCGCGCGGGGAACAAGGGGACCGTACCTTCCGACCGGAGGCGTGAGCACGCGGTCGCCGGCGCGCGCGGCGGCGGCCTGTGGTGAGGGTTCGCTTTCTTCGCGCTGGCGCTCAGCGGTTTCGGGACGCTACACGCTGCTCCTCTTCGTTATCAGCTCATCGCCTTTCCCCTTCCTTCGCTGCTCTCACCCACCCCCACCCTGATTGGGTATTGCGCTTCCTTGTTCCTTCTCTTCTCTTCTCTTCTCTTCTCTTCGTTAACTGATTCAGTTTGCATTTCATTGGTCCTCTTCGATTAGGATTAGGAGGTACCTACGTCACTCTCTGGGCCCTTGTGGGCCTGATGATGATGAATGATTTTTAGTGATGGGCTTTTGTGGACGGGTCTTGTTTACATGCATGGTCTTCATCTGCTCAAAAAAAAAAATGCATGGTCTTCAGAAAAAAAAAATTATGAAAATGGTCTTCAGGAAATTGTGCCCACGGAAAAGAAATTCAAAATCAAAATGGAACACAATGGGAAATATTATTGCATACTTATTACTCTCTTTAGTCCAGTTTATAACATCTGGTATGCTGTCGTTGTTCTTCCAAATATCCTAGCGAAACTTGTGTGACTTTCTGACTTGCTAGCTTTGGGAAAATACATCAACACTACGTATTCAAATGAATGCACTATCAAGTCATGTTATGTGGATACTAGAATTGAATTAAACTAGTCTGATGTGGTGTAGATATCGGTGGATAACTTGTTTGGCTTAGAACAAAATTAAAGTGTGCTATAATTTAGAAGGGACAAAGTATTGTATACGGTAAATTTTCCCAAAACGTGAAGAGTTAACAACGAACCATTCGCTGGCACGTACTCGCCTATTTTTTTAAAGTATATGGGACTTGAAGAAGTTAGTTATTTCGTTTCTGAACTAATTACTTTGACCCTGTTCGGCTGTGCTGATAAGCCGGCTGAAAAACACTGTTGGCTGATTTGTTGTGAGAGAAAAATATTATTCCGGTTGAAAAAACAAGCTGAAAAAGACGGATTATAAGCCGGGTGAACAGGGCCTTTATTCTACTAGATAAATGCCCGTGCGTTGCAACGGGAAAAAAATAATACATGATAATATAAGTATGAACATCATACTTCAGGTGTGATGTTCACAGCATCACTATTACATATATCATGGTTACAGACAATGTTAATTCCTTTGATGTCTGGCACTAAGTTAACTTTTCAATTTTCTGTTACAATGTTAAAAAAACACAAACACAGTTGTCCGATATGGGCGCACACTTACACATGCAAAATCCTAGCTTTTCTATGACACATGCAGCATTCACAGGAAGGGTCCAAACTGACATCCTTGTTCAGCTGATCTACTTTTGACTATCATGTAATAGTGAATGGATTGCACCTCCACAGGATAGCAACCAATAGTCTTACATCAAGCTAATAAAATAGCTGCTGTCAGGCAATCTTTGTCCAAGAACAGAGAGGCTAAGGAACTGACCCCTCCAGCAGATGGTGCTACTCAACCTTAGTCAATCCTGGAGGCTCAAACTTTGTGTTGCCATTGGAAAGTGGACACCTTGATCTGTTATAATACCATAATATTAAAATGGACCTTAGTATTAGCAAATTGCTAATCAGGATTGATAAAAAATAGTATGATTCTTTTCTAATGAACTGCTAAGATAACTGGAAAACATTTTGCGCAAGGGAAATATACCTTCGCTCGTGTGGATCATATTGTCTGTCTCAAAAGGATCAGATCATAACCAAATCCTTCATTAGGAATTAGGATCTGCACATGATAGAAAAAACATTGATTTAAAATTTTTCATGGTTCCAAAGCCCGCAAAAATAATCCTCAGGTGACAATTTTTGTTCAGATGCAGAGATAGATAAAAAGCTACAAACCTCATAAGGAAATTGATGTTGTGGTACGACGCCATCCCATGCTTCCAGTGTCGCCACTTGATCGATCAGTTCATCGTTTCAACATGGTGTAATCAGTAGCCTCCGTGACTTTAGAGATCATGCTGTCACTTGTTATCCCATGTCTTCTTCAATGCCAAATCTACAAACAAGTTATGCACAAATGATCTCAAACAAATAATGGCAATATAAATCTTAAAAAATTGTTTAATCTCTTTCCAAACTGCGATTATGGAAACTTTACCATATCAACAGCCCCACTTTAGTATACTACAATAAAACTCTTTAAATGTACGGCTATATGTAAGTAGAAAATAACAAAAACAAGGATCACAATGTTTTTTCCTTAACTTTTTCAATGCATCAACTTGTTGACAGCTCACGTATATACAAGAAGCCAAAAATGGCACATGAAGCTCACTAAAACCACACCAATTTAACAAATGCACTGGATCATTAACCGAGCCGCCGCTGCGTCAGGAACGACTGCCGCCGCGATGCGCATTCCACAGCCATGCCTGTTCCAGAGCCAGTAGCGAAGACAAGTGCTTCTTCCCGTGACACCCTGTCTGCACCACGATCTGCATAGGAGGAATGAAAAGCTCTCATCAGGAAATCAATTTTGCTATATTAACTGATGGAGGAGAATAACAAATCTGCAAGAAAAATTAATGAATGTGACGACCATTGAGTATTCTAGAACGGAATGTTTAGTTGGAGAGTCCACACCATTCATTGAGACATTGATGCAATTGCCTGCTGGGCACTCTACAGCTGCAAGCATGCTCGCATCAGATTGCCCTCGTCGTGGTAACGGCGTGCTGCCACTTCATGGCTACGGAGACGGTTTTCTCGATGATGAATAGCATCTTGAAGATCCTCGTGTGAAGCACGAATGTTAGTTCTTGCGTAGCGGTGACAGATCATGGAGAAGACCGTGTATGCAGGAACTAAAACAAGCGCACTGGAGGGCTTTGACTACGTGCCTGACGATTCTGACCACAGCTCGTGCACCATCCCGCTGGCGCGGCAAGAGGCCACCCCACACCAGCTCCTTGTCGAAGTCCTCCAACGGAAGCTCCATCTTTTCCTTCGCAACCATCGAAAGATCCACCAGGGGAGGGCAGCTGGAGCCGCCGCCGCCGCATGGTGGATTGAATCTCGTGTAGGAGCCCCGGGTCACGGACGACCTGAAGGGACGGAGACCCATCCCACTCCCCACCAGAGGAGTCGCGCCTGCCGCTGAACGGGCCCAGCCATCGAACCTCCGGTGGGCAGCCTCCGACGGCGTGGAGGAGGCGTCGAGGCCGTCCGGTGGCGGCGAGCGGCGACGGCGTCGTCGTCTTTTCATTGTGTGTTTGACGGCTTGATCGGTGACCTTTCATTTCCTTTCTAATTCTAGTGATTCCGTTACTTCCTTCTACTCCTGTTGATTTGGCGCTTGCCTTCCATGCATGGTTGAGATTTTTTTTACGCACGATAAGGAAGGGTTGCGGGAACTTTCTTTTCTGCGGAGGAGGGCTGCGTGAATTTCCTTAGCGGGTAGTCATGAATCGCAGGGTGGTTTTGGTGCTGCCGGGTAGACGTCGACAATCCATATATTTTAGTTGTAGAGAAGAGAAAGCGGAGGGAGTACTCGGTTGAACAACAAAAGTTAGTAGATGCGACTTGTTTGGAATTGCTTTATTTACACATTCTGCTATCCCTCTGTTCTAAATTATAAGTTATTTTGACACCTCAATTTTGCTAGCATACATTACGTCTAGTATATAGCAACTTCGATGTAACAAAAAACTCAAAACGACTTATAATTTGGAATGAATGGAATATTTTTTTTAAGATATTGACAATGTCAAACATGTTGCTTCTGAGATGGCTTAAAATATAGAGTTTTTACCAAAATGAAATATGAGGTAAGATAAAAAAAAAATGAAATATGAGGCAACCTTTCGTAAGGGGATCCAAGATCCGGCCATGTAAGCCAGCGTGGGAGATGGAGGAGAAAATTAAAGCCAATATGTTGTATGGCTAGTTTTTCTGGATCGAGCTTCTTCATTAAATGGGTGTCGCGAAAAGTTGGTGAAATTTAAGCCATTTCAATCTGAGTCTCCGTAGTTGCACGAAGCTACAGCTTGCCGTCGGGGTCCATCGACCCTGATAAAAATTTGAAATTCTAATGGAACATCACTACATTTAGTGCTAATTAGTTTTTAATAGCCACACCATTTTCAGAGAAGGCCTCAATGGTTATCTAGCCTAGATTCGCTCTTGAACTTATATATACCGGTACCGGTTGGCGTCTTTTTTTCTTCTTCTCTAACACGACTTCATGTGTCTTTTCATTAAGAAGGTAGAAGGCCGAAAGAACGGTATACACAACGCAGCTACGGGAGAACCCATAGTGTCGGTTACAAAACCACAGAGGGTGTGGTCAGAAACCTAAACGAAAACTAAACAGAAAGAAAGGTGTTACAGAGAGGCCCTCCACCAAGCCTAAACGACTGAACCTGCAAAGGAAAACCCAAGACATACAATTGTGCCTGTAAATAACGCAATGGTTTCCCGCGCTAAGACCAAGCTACGGTGGCAAAGCATCCACCTGAAGAACAAGCAACCAACAGCAACAGCGGCAAAGCATCCGCCAAGCAGTGGGCCAACACACTCTCAACAACCAAGCATCTACCAGAGAGGGGGCCAAAGAGCCAATGGCGGCAAAGCAACCGCCAGAGATCCACAGACGGCCAAGCATCCGTCAGGTAAGAAGACACCCCTGCGGCCAAACATCCGCAGCGGGGGCGGCCATGGCACTCTCGGTAGCAAAGCATCTGCCGAAGAGGAGGCCAGCGGCAACGACACGGCGGCAAAGCATCCGCCAAAGTAGAGAGTGGTAACGGCAAAGCATCCGTTACACACGACACCAGCGAGGTCAAGAGCTGCAGGGCAAACCAAAACGGTGGAACATGGGCACACACAGGCACATGTAGGAGCTTTGCCAGGAACCGACCGCACTGGTGGGGAGGGGTACAGTAGTGCTCCGACGATGCCTTCAGGAAGGAACTTGACACCCGCAGATGCCAACAACGTTGGAGCACAGGAGAAGGCCTTTTGACCCTGGTTTGCTCTGACAAACATGACTTCGACGACGCCTTCAAGAAGACACATGACGCAACTGCGCCACCACCGCCGCCCCGGAACCAGGCAGGGTTTTCACCCAGATATGTTCGTCAACATGAGCAGGCCACCTGCTGCACCAGTGACGGCAACGCCAACCAGAGGCGCCGCCCCCCACAAGCGCCACCCTGCAGGACGCTCGCCCCGAAGAGGTTGACGACCACACGCGGTGGCTTGGCGGATGGCAGAGCACCCACGGCAGAAACCCCACACCCAGGCAGCACCCCAGCCACGGACTGGCTAGCCCAGGGAGCCAGAGGCGTCCGCCCCAGCCAGACGAGATAGGCAGTCACCGCCTCGTTCCCCGCATCGGTAGCCCAGGGAGCCAGAGGCGGCCACCCTAGCCGGATGAGGTAGGCAACCGCCGCCTTGATTCCCGCACAGGCAGCCCTGGGAGCCAGAGGCGGCCACCCCAGCCGGACGAGGTAGGCAGCCGCCGCCTCGTTCCCCGCACCGGCAGCCAGGACCGCCCGGCGCCCGCCGCCGCTCGAGGCCACCCCAGGACCGGCGCACCGGGAACCCCAGGACGCGCCCGCACGCGGAGAGCCGCCGCCAAGACGAAGCACGAGCCCCACGCAGGTCCCCTGAAAGCCCAAGTTTGGTTTTGGTAATTAATGACACCAAGTTGCTAATGCCATGTGTTAAGTGTTTTGAGTTAGGCATAAGCAACACATGTGATGAAGGTGTACATGGCAAGGAGTGATGGCTACAAGATCACAAAGAGTTGGTGCATGGACATGAAAGAATAATCATGGTGGAGATGCACATAATATGAAGGACATGATGATCAAGTGTAAGAGAAGGATCAAAGAGCGCAAGGCAAAGGTATAACCATAGGGTTTTTCTTTTGCCGGTCTAAGATGAGTAGAGAAGTGATTGACCGGGTTTAGGATACATGGCCGACTATCAAGAGGGGCAATCACGGTTAGCTCGGGAATCAAGTGCCACTAGATCAATGTCTTGAGCATATGCATTAGGATCTAGTAAAAAGCTAACATAACGCCTTGAAAAATGATTGTGAAATGCTAACACACATGCACATGGTGGTGTACACTTAGTGGTGTTAGCACATTTGTGAAGGCGGTGGAGTTTGAGCGGTAGAGAGGGGTTTGGGTTCCTCTCTCCCTCCCGCCGAGCTTGTGAGGCGGGATTCGGCGCTTTTTGGAGAAGTGAAACGCCTATTTTCTACTGCGCCGGAAGTCGGAAAAGAAACAGAGGCGAACGGAGGTCACAGAGACGACCGGACGCTGGACCGGACGCGGTCTCTGTATGACCGGACGCGTCCGGTCAGTGTTCAGCATCTGTGCGATTTTCAGTTTGATGATCGGACGCGCAGCGCGTCCGGTCATCCAGGGAGCTTACTGGACTCTAACTAGACGCGGGCACTGTCGCGTCCGGTCATTGCGAGAGGCGCGTCCGGTCGTTGTTTAGTTGTGCGCTACTCAAGTTGACTAGCGCGTCCGGTCAGTTGCGGGACCAGCGCGTCCGGTCACACCCGGCGCGTCCGGTCAGTACGACCAGCGCGTCCGATCGGTGTTTCAGAATTTAGCCGTTGCGCGACCGGCGCGTCCGGTCAGTTTGACCAGCGCGTCCGGTCAGCGCGACTTCGGCTGGTTAAAGTTCTTAACGGCTATATTCGAAGGGGTACGCTATAAATAGAGGTTGGCCGGGGTTTGAGGGAAACTCTTGCACATTTTGAGAACTAGAGACATACTTTGAGCTAGAGAACAACCCCTCCACTCATCTCTTTGCATAGTTGCACATCTTGAGTGAGATTGAGTGAGATTCAAGTGCATTGCTTGAGAGTTACATTCTAGAGGCACTTGATCTTCGAGTTGCTGCGGATTTCTTGTTACTCTTCCGTGTTTCCTGACACGGTAGACGACTTGGAGCAGCGGAGGTGATTGAGCTCACAATTGGAGATTGTTGGAGCCTTCACCAAGTGTTGTAAGGGGTTCTTGATCCTTCCCCGCGGGAGTTCGCGAATTGGATACTCTAGTGGAGCTCGTGGCTTGGAGGATCCCCATCTTGTGTGCGATTGTGCGGCGCCCATCGAGGGCTCGACTCTTGATAGTCGTTTAGCTCGCGAATCGACAAGTGGGTGTATCGCCACAACGGGGAGTAGCTTACCGAGAAGCAAGTGAACCTCGGGATAAATTCTTGTGTCATTCTCTTCCCGAGGATTTCTCTTGTGTAATTGATTGATTGATTGATACTTCTCTTCTCTACACGGCGGTATAATCTCTCAAAGCTCTTCTCTTGTATTACTTCTTATTTCTAGCTTGTAGTTGTTGTTGTGTTTAGTGAATAGCTTTGTTATAGACTTGTGTAGGTGGCTTGCTTAATTAGTTAGAGCTAGTGCATTTGCTTCGCCACCTTTCGTACTAACGTGTGGTTAAGTAATTCTTGTAGAAGTTTTAATTAGGCTATTCACCCCCCCCTCTAGCCTATTTGGACCTTACAAGTGGTATCGGAGCCGAGACACCGTTTATTTGAGGCTTAACAACCTACGGTGAAAAAGAAATGACTCAATTAAGCTTGCACATCAACAACACCAAGAAGGCACCTCACTTTGATGGCACTAATTATGCATATCGGAAGGTTAAGATGACCGCACACCTCAAGTCAATCAATAGAGAAGTGTGGAAGGTCACCAAAACAAAATTTGAGGTTGCTAATCCGGAAGCACCTACACCGGTGGAAGAGAAGAAACTCCAATGCAATGACATTGCCATTAGTGCTCTTCATGAGGCACTAGATGACAAGACCTTTGAGCAAGTGAAGAACATTAAGATCGCTCATGATGCTTGGGCCAAGCTAGAAGAAACATTTGAGGGCACCGAAGGCACAAAGACCGCTAAAGCATATATCTTGCAAGAAAAATTTTCAAGCTTCAAGATGCAAGATGATGAGAGTGTACCGGAGATGTTTCATAGATTTCAAGTCATTGTCAATGAGCTCAAGGCACTTGGTGAGGAAGTCAAGGACAACCAATTCTCTATGAAGTTCTTGAGAAGCTTGCCCAAGAGGTTTGATACATTGATCACCGTGCTAGTGAGGACTACATTGAAGGATTCAACTCCTCAACAAATATTTCAAGAAGTGATGACCGATGATTCATATAGAGAAGATGATGAGAAGGATGAGTTGGTCAAGAAGAAGAAGAAAGAAAATGAGAAGAAAGATGATGAAAAGAAGAAGAGTGTGGCATTCAAAGCCACCACATGCAAGGGCAAATCTAAGATTGAATCATCAAGTGATGAAGACTCAAGCTCTTATGATAGTGATGACATTGATGAGAAGATGGCTCTCTTTGTCAAGCAATTTGGCAAATTCATGAAGAAGAAAGGCTTTCGTGCAAGAAGGAGGAAGAATTCATCCAAGAAGAATGAGCATACCATGAGTGTTTTAGATGCCATAGCAAGGACCATCTCATTGCAAAATGTCCTTATGATAGTGATGATGAAGATGCTATCAAGAAGGAGAGAAAGAAGCAAAAGAAGAAGCAAGAGAAGAAGGAGAGCTCTTATAAGAAGAAGAATGATTCTCATATTGCTACATGGGATAGTGATGATTCCTCAAGTGATGATGAGGATGACAACAAGAGTAAGAAGAAGGGACATGCTAGCATTGTCATCCAAGAGAAGGTCTCCCTCTTCGACACTCCATTATGCTTCATGGCTAAGGCCGCAAAGGTATCATCCGACGATGAGAGTGATCATGATAATGATAGTGATAGTGATAGTGATGAAGAAGAATTCACTAAAGATAAACTAATCACTATGCTAGAAGATTGCACTCAACATTTTAAAGAATATAGAAAGGAGTGCAAGGGCTTGCTTAAGGAAAAGAAAAACCTTATGCAAGAACTTGATGAGCTTAAGGCATCTTATGAGAGTCTAAAGGTAGACCATAAGAAGCTTCAAAAGTCTCACACCAAGCTTGAAGAAGCTCATTTCTCCCTAGTTGAAAAATGTGAAAATATGCCAACTAATGTTGAGAAAGCTAAAACTTGCAACATAGGCATATCATGTGATATAATTGATGAATCTTGTCATAAGCCTATTATTGTTGTTTCCACTAACCCTTCATGTAGCTCATCTACATCATCCTCATCTAGTAGTGACGGTTTCACTTGTGATTCCACACTTATAGTTGAGAATGAAAATCTTAAGAAGGAGGTAAAAGAGCTCAATCACACATTAGCTAAGGCTTATAGTGGTGAGGACCGCTTGCTTATGTGCTTGGGTAGCCAAAGAGCTTCTCTCTACAAAGAGGGATTGGGCTATAACCCTAAGAAAGGCAAGGCCGATTTTGCTCCTCACAAGACTCGTTTTGTGGAGAACAATGGTAGCTATTGCAAAAGTTGCAAGCAAGTTGGTCACATAGAGCAACATTGTATGAACAAGAAATCCAATGCAAATGTATCCTCAATTAAGTTTGATTCTTTCTATATGCTTACCAAGGGTACAAATGGTGTTCATGCTAAATTCATTGGTGCACCATGGATGGGCTCAAAGAAGAAAGCCATTTGGGTACCAAAGAGCTTAGTCTCTAACCTTGGAGGACCCAAACAAGTTTGGGTACCTAAAAAGAATTGATCTTGTCTTGTAGGTCAATTACAAAGCCGGAGGAAGGCATTGGGTGCTTGATAGTGGGTGCACTCAACATATGACCGGAGACTCTTGTATGTTCAATTCAATTGATACAAGTCAAAATGGTGGTTTCGATGCTATCACTTTCGGCAACAACAAGAAAGGCAAGGTCAAGGGGCTTGGTAAAATTGCTATCTCAAATGATATGAGCATTTCTAATGTGTTGCTAGTTGAAAGCTTGGATTTCAATCTTTTATCGGTGGCACAACTTTGTGATCTTGGCTTCAAGTGCATATTTGGTAGTGATGATGTTGAAGTCATAAGTGTTGATGGATTAAATTTGATATTCAAAGGATTTAGACATGGTAGCTTATACTTGGTTGACTTCAATGATAATGAGACACAATTGATATCATGTTTGCTTAGTAAATCTAGTATGGGATGGTTGTGGCATAGAAGGCTTGGTCATGTTGGAATGAAACAATTGAACAAACTTTTAAGGCATGACTTAGTTAGAGGCTTAAAAGATGTCACCTTTGAAAAGGACAACCCATGTAGTGCTTGTCAAGCCGGCAAACAAGTTGGAAATACACATCCTAGTAAGACTGAAATGAGCACATCAAAGGCATTTGAGCTATTGCACATGGACTTGTTTGGGCCAACAACATACACTAACATTGGTGGCAATAAGTATAGTTTTGTGATTGTGGATGACTACACTAGATACACTTGGGTGTTCTTTCTCTATGACAAGAGTGATGTTTATGATCTATTCAAGTCTTTTGTCAAGAGGGTGCAAAATGAGTTTGAGACAACTATCAAGAAGATTAGAAGTGACAATGGTAGTGAGTTCAAGAACACAAGAATTGAAGATTTGTGTGATGATCTTGGTATTGGACATCAATTCTCACCAACATACACTCCTCAATCAAATGGTGTAGTTGAAAGGAAAAATAGAACCTTGATTGATATGGCTAGATCAATGCTTAGTGAATACAATGTGAGTCATTCATTTTGGGGTGAAGCTATCAACACGGCGTGCTATTGTAGCAACCATCTCTATTGCCATGGGAAGCTTGAAAAGACACCATATGAGCTATTGAATGGAAGAAAGCCCAACATTGCATACTTTAGAGTGTTTGGTTGCAAATGCTATATTCTCAAGAAAGACACTAGATTGAGCAAGTTTGAAAAAAAATGTGATGAAGGGTTCTTACTTGGTTATTCTACCACAAGCAAAGCATATAGAGTTTGGAATCTCACAAATGGCACCTTGGAAGAAGTTCATGATGTTGAGTTTGATGAAACCCAAGGGTCTCAAAATGAAGCTCAAAACCTTGATGATGTGAGAGGAGATCAATTGTCAAATGCAATGAAGAACATGGACATTGGTGATATAAGGCCGATGCAAGTTGATGATGATGATATTCATGTGATCAACCAAAGTGTGCAAATTGATACAAATCAAGCAAGCTCTAGTGGTACTCATGATGAAGCTCAAGTTCAAGGTCAAACAAGTGAAAGCAATCAACTCCCAATACTCCAACCTACTAGTATTGCAAGAGATCATCCATTGGACCAAATCATTGGTGGAATTCAAAGTGGTGTTCAAACTAGATCAAGGCTAGCATCCTTTTGTGAGCATTACTTATTTATGTCACTTGAAGAACCTAAGAAATTAGAAGATGCTTTGAAGGATTCCGATTGGGTAAATGCCATGCATGAAGAGCTAAACAACTTCACTAGAAATCAAGTTTGGGAACTTGTTGAGAGGCCAAGAAACTACAATGTGATTGGTACTAAGTGGGTCTTTAGAAACAAGCAAGATCAAGATGGCATGGTTGTGAGGAACAAAGCAAGATTAGTAGCACAAGGATACACTCAAGTTGAGGGTCTTGACTTTGGAGAGACATATGCACCGGTTGCAAGATTGGAAGCTATTAGAATCTTATTAGCATATGCTTGTGCACACAACATCAAGCTCTATCAAATGGATGTCAAGAGTGTATTTCTCAATGGCTACATCAATGAAGAAGTCTATGTTGAGCAACCTCCCGGTTTTGAAGATGATAAGAAGTCTGACCATGTTTACAAGCTAAAGAAGGCATTGTATGGTTTGAAGCAAGCACCTAGAGCATGGTATGAGAGATTGAGGGACTTTCTCCTATCTAAAGGGTTCAAGATGGGAAAGGTTGACACCACTCTCTTTCACCAAGAAGCTTGGAAATGACTTGTTTGTGTTGCAAATCTATGTGGATGACATTATCTTTGGATCAACTAACCAAGACTTTTGTGAAGAGTTTGGATATATGATGGCTAATGAGTTTGAGATGTCTATGATTGGAGAGCTTAGTTACTTCCTTAGACTTCAAATCAAGCAAATGAAGAATGACACTTTTGTAAGTCAAGGCAAGTACATCAAGGACATGATCAAGAAGTTTGGATTGCAAGATGCTAAGCAAATGAGTACACCAATGAGCACTAATGATCAAATGGGTATTGATGATAGTGGAAATATGGTAGATCAAAAGCTATACCGGTCTATGATTGGAAGCTTGCTCTATGTCACCGCTTCTAGGTCGGATGTGATGTTTCGTGTATGCAAGTGTGCAAGATATCAAGCTTCACCTAGAGAAAATCACTTAAAAGCAACCAAGAGGATATTGAGATATCTAAAGGGCACTCATAATGTTGGATTATGGTATCCCAAGGGGTCTAATTTTGAGTTGATTGGATATTCGGACTCCGACTATGGTGGATGCAAGATTGATAGAATGAGCACAAGTGGCACTTGTCAATTGCTTGGAAGGTCTCTTGTTTTATGGTAATCAAAGAAACAAAATAGTGTTGCACTATCTACCGCCGAGGCCGAATACATTAGTGCCGGTAGTTGTTGTGCACAATTGCTTTGGATGAAGGCCACTTTGAATGACTTTGGAATTAAATTCAAGAATGTGCCTTTGTTTTGTGATAATGAGAGTGCTATCAAGATGACACAAAATCCGGTTCAACACTCAAGAACAAAGCACATTGATATAAGGCATCACTTCATAAGAGACCATCAACAAAAGGGTGATATTAGCATTGAGAGCATTGGCACCGAAGATCAACTAGCCGACATCTTTACAAAGCCACTTGATGAAAAGAGATTTTACAAGTTGAAGAATGAATTGAACATACTTGACTTCTCCAACTTGAAATGAGTGCACCCCCACATCCTTATATGACATGCCTCTCCTCCAACATAGCAAGGTAAAGTTATTTGGTATATCATTCATACTTTGCTAAGGACATGTTTAGAACACATAGACATATTTGCATGACAGATAGACTCATTCATGAAAATCAAATGATTTTGATGTATTTATGGTACCACTATTGCTTCTATGTTTGATTGATCTAGTGGTAGCATATGACATGTTTATGGGCTTGCAAACCTAGTGTTGAATCTAGAAAATGAGCTCATGATGTGTAACTCAACATGCTCAAGATAACCCTTATACTTTATGAGGTGTGAAGAAGCTTGTGCTTGGATCAAACCGAATTACATATTCTAGGCAAGTGATCTAGATTGAACCATAATTTGGACTCTCTCATATTGATTGACTTGACTCTCACTAAAATTGGCACCTTTTTGGTGATTGTTGACAAAGGGGGAGAGAAAAGTCACAAAGATATTGCAAAGAGGGAATAAGATATAATAAGAGAGAGAGAAAAGTCACAGGGGAGAGAAAAGTTACAAAGGGAGAGAAATCAAGGGATCAATTAAATTTGAGCACACAAGTAGGGGGAGCAAGCTCATGAACTATTTGTTGCATTTGTATGTGCATTAACATGATGAATTGTTGCATTGCAAAGCTTAAATTCATATTCATGTTTGTATGGTGATTCCTAGAAATAGAACTTGAATGATGATTTGTTGAGAGTAGCTTTACAAGCGGTATCTAGACACCTTTGCTTATAATGTTGATCTCACGGGGTACTTTAGTATTTGTGATCTTTACAAGTGATATATTACAAGTGGTGTCTAGCTACATCGATGCTAAGGATGGTATATAAAGGCAACTCCGATTGGTATCACGCTTCAAAGGTCCATTCTATATATCTTAGCATCAATTTGATAGTAGTAACTCTCCCAAAATTCAAATCCATACATATGTGCATAATTGAACCAAACTCATGGAAGCACATTTGTAGGGGGAGCTAATACTATCGAAATTGAAAATTGATTTCATTTCATATCTTTGTGATGGTTGTCATCAATTACTAAAAAGGGGGAGATTGAAAGCCCAAGTTTGGTTTTGGTAATTAATGACACCAAGTTGCTAATGCCATGTGTTAAGTGTTTTGAGTTAGGCATAAGCAACACATGTGATGAAGGTGTACATGGCAAGGAGTGATGGCTACAAGATCACAAAGAGTTGGTGCATGGACATGAAAGAATGATCATGGTGGAGATGCACATAATATGAAGGACATGATGATCAAGTGTAAGAGAAGGATCAAAGAGCGCAAGGCAAAGGTATAACCATAGGGTTTTTCTTTTGCCGGTCTAAAATGAGTAGAGAAGTGATTGACCGGGTTTAGGATACATGGTCGACTATCAAGAGGGGCAATCACGGTTAGCTCGGGGATCAAGTGCCACTAGATCAATGTCTTGAGCATATGCATTAGGATCTAGTAAAAAGCTAACATAACGCCTTGAAAAATGATTGTGAAATGCTAACACACATGCACATGGTGGTGTACACTTGGTGGTGTTAGCACATTTGTGAAGGGGGTGGAGTTTGAGCGGTAGAGAGGGGTTTGGGTTCCTCTCTCCCTCCCGCCGAGCTTGCGAGGCGGGATTCGGCGCTTTTTGGAGAAGTGAAACGCCTATTTTCTACTGCGCCGGAAGTCGGAAAAGAAACAGAGGCGAACGGAGGTCACAGAGACGACCAGACGTTGGACCGGACGCGGTCTCTGTATGACCGGACGCGTCCGGTCAGTGTTCAGCGTCTATGCGATTTTTAGTTTGATGATCGGACGCGCAGCGCGTCCGGTCACTGATGACCGGACGCGTCCGGTCATCCAGGGAGCTTACTGGACTCTAACCGGACGCGGGCACTGTCGCGTCCGGTCATTGCGAGAGGCGCGTCCGGTCGTTGTTTAGTTGTGCGCTACTCAAGTTGACCAGCGCGTCCGGTCAGTTGCGGGACCAGCGCGTCCGGTCACACCCGGCGCGTCCGGTCAGTACGACCAGCGCGTCCGATCGGTGTTTCAGAATTTAGCCGTTGCGCGACCGACGCGTCCGGTCAGTTTGACCAGCGCGTCCGGTCAGCGCGACTTCGGCTGGTTAAAGTTCTTAACGGCTATATTCGAAGGGGTACGCTATAAATAGAGGTTGGCCGGGGTTTGAGGGAAACTCTTGCACATTTTGAGAACTAGAGACATACTTTGAGCTAGAGAACAACCCCTCCACTCATCTTTTTGCATAGTTGCACATCTTGAGTGAGATTGAGTGAGATTCAAGTGCATTGCTTGAGAGTTGCATTCTAGAGGCACTTGATCTTCGAGTTGCTGCGGATTTCTTGTTACTCTTCCGTGTTTCCCGACATGGTAGACGGCTTGGAGCAGCGGAGGTGATTGAGCTCACAATTAGAGATTGTTGGAGCCTTCACCAAGTGTTGTAAGGGGTTCTTGATCCTTCCCCGCGGGAGTTCGCGAATTGGATACTCTAGTGGAGCTCGTGGCTTGGAGGATCCCCATCTTGTGTGCGATTGTGCGGCGCCCGCCGAGGGCTCGACTCTTGATAGTCGATTAGCTCGTGAATCGACAAGTGGGTGTATCGCCACAACGGGGAGTAGCTTGCCGGGAAGCAAGTGAACCTCGGGATAAATTCTTGTGTCATTCTCTTCCCGAGGATTTCTCTTGTGTAATTGATTGATTGATACTTCTCTTCTCTACACGGCGGTATAATCTCTCAAAGCTCTTCTCTTGTATTACTTCTTATTTCTAGCTTGTAGTTGTTGTTGTGTTTAGTGAATAGCTTTGTTATAGACTTGTGTAGGTGGCTTGTTTAATTAGTTAGAGCTAGTGCATTTGCTTCGCCACCTTTCGTACTAACGTGTGGTTAAGTAATTCTTGTAGAAGTTTTAATTAGGCTATTCACCCCCCCTCTAGCCTATTTGGACCTTACATCCCCGCCGGTGATGCCAGATCAGGCAAAGGAGAGGTCGGATCCGGCCCCGAGGGGCCCGGATCTAGCGCGCCGGCCGGAGGATTCGCCGGAGAAGGCCCAAGAGGAGTCAGGTTGGTGGAGGGGAGGAGGGGTGGGAGGGGAGGAGGGAGGGAGGAGGAGAAGGTAGGGACCGCAGCGGGCTCCACTTTTTGGGCCGCTGCTGGCCGCCGCCGCCACACGCCAGAGGGCGGCGACGGCGGCCGGAGGGGAGGTGGGAGGTGGAGGCCGGGAGCCGCTGACGGGGGTCGCCCCCGAGTCGCCCACAGGAGCGCTCAGGGGGTTGGGAAGTTGAGTGACTGTTACCGGTTGGCGTCTGAATATCCTAAATAACTGTACTCCAGTGCTTCCCTATAAAAAAGAACTTGCTATATTTCTGATGTCTGAAACATAGTATGTTTTCCGACACGATCTTTACTGTTGACTCATGAACATATATAGCTGAGATTCAGCTCGATGGAGGAAAAATCAAAGCATGAGTGGATACGGTACCAGAGAACTTAGAGGCGTTTGGCTTGCCCTGTTAAAGTTTAGCATTTTCGTCTTATTTAGCAATTAGTGTCCAATCATGGACTAAGTAGACTTAATAGATTCGTCTCGTAAATTACTCTTAATCTGTGCCGACATACATGTATTTAGTCTATATTTAATATTCCATACATATGCCGCAACATTCAATGTGATGTGTGTTAAAAAACAGAGACAACCAAACGGGGCCTTAGTCGTCTTACCATTACGAAAAGTACTATAGAAAAAAAAAACTGTACTCCAGTGTCACTGTGGAGCCTGGCCAATCTCAACCGCGCGTAGTTTGACGGTGAATCGTCTCGTTTAGGTGTCAAGATTCATGCTCGTGCGTAACTGCAAGTCTGCAACTGCAAGGTCGCCCTTGGTGTCGCCATGCACCCAAAAAAAGGAACCGCAACCGCAAGCAAAGCAACTGATCTGTGATCGATCGAGGAGACGGTCATGGCCAGCCTCTAACTCCCCACCACCTCACACGAACCGACGCCATTGCCGGCGGCACGGGCACGTCCTGCCCGCCCGCGCGCGCAGTTGGTTGGTTACCCGGCCCGTTACTGGCCACGCGCGCACGTACGTACGTGGCAGATACCCATTCGTTCCCGGGGCGCGCGTGGATGATCGGTTGATGCAGCCGAGGGGATCGTGCCCGGCCGCGGATGGCCGTTGTTGTCCTCCTTCCTGTCGTCGTCGTCGTCTCTCTCGCGGTCGCGCCGCGCCTCTGAATAATCGATCTGGTGGTGGCGGGAGGAGCTCCACGGGCGACGACGACCAATAATGGCGCGGCGGTGCTGCGGCTGCAGCGTGCGGTGCTGCTGCTGGCTCCTGGTGCTGACGCTGCTGGCGCTCGCGGTCACGGCCGCCGTCGTGTTCGCCCGCTACAAGGACGGCGGCAACGTCTTCCCCATCCCCGGCGTGCCGGACCCCAAGTACGCCGAGGCCCTCGCCGTGGCGCTCCGCTTCTTCCAGGTCCAGAAATGTACGTGCCAATGGCGCAGTGCCGATCCATGCCATCCTCCTTCGATCGAACTCGTCGAATAATCTCCGCCGATCTCTAACGGATGCATGCGTGCGTGTATGTCTTGATCGATCGATGGACGAAGCAGCCGGGAGGCTGGTGAACAACACGATCCCATGGCGAGGGGACTCGGCGCTGCGCGACGGCGAGGAGGCCAAGCTGGACCTGTCCAAGGGGATGTACGACGCCGGCGATCACATGAAGTTCGGGTTCACGCTGGCGTTCACGGGCACCATGCTGTCGTGGTCCGTGCTCGAGTACGGCGACGCCATGCGCGCTGCCCAGCAGCGCGACGCCGCCATGGACGCGCTGGGCTGGATCATGGAGTTCCTCGTCAACGCGCACCCCTCCGACGACGTGCTCTACATCCAGGTGAATGGTGATCTTGCATGCATCCCGAAGATCTCGCATCTCATCCTTGATCAGTTGATCCCCCTCCTACACTCCTGAGTCCTGATCGCGTCCAGGTGAATAATCGATCCTTTATCTGCCGGCCATGCCGTCGTTAATTGATCAGGTGGGTGACCCAAAATCGGACCACAAATGCTGGGAGCGGCCGGAGACGATGTCGGAGAAGCGGCCGCTGACGAAGATCACGGCGAAATCCCCCGGCAGCGACGTGGCCGCGGAGACGGCGGCGGCCATGGCCGCGGCGTCACTGGTGTACAAGCCCGCCAACGCGACGTACGCGTCGTCGCTCCTGGACCACGCCGAGCGGCTGTTCGCGTTCGCCGATAAGCACCGGGGCTCCTACACGCGCACGTTCCCGGAGCTCAGCGCCTACTACAACTCCACGACGTACCAGGACGAGCTCCTGTGGGCGGCCGGCTGGCTGTACCACGCCACCGGCAACCACAGCTACCTGAGCTACGCCACCGGCAAGAACGCCGACGAGTTCGCCGACCTCGGCAACCCCAGGTACTTCAGCTGGGACGACAAACGCGCCGGCACCGAGGTAGACAAATCTTGTTTATTGTAACTTCCTTTTCTTTTTATGACATGATGAAAATCAAAGAACGTTCATTCTGATTTGAAATCTTTGCAACATTTTGGCTTGAACGAACGAACTGCAGGTTCTCTTGTCAAGGGTAAGGTTCTTCGCCGCAGATGGATCTGATGCCGGACAAGACGAGGTGCTTGGGTCGTACAAGGACACCGCC
This sequence comes from Saccharum hybrid cultivar R570, assembly GCA_038087645.1. Classification (NCBI taxonomy): domain Eukaryota; kingdom Viridiplantae; phylum Streptophyta; class Magnoliopsida; order Poales; family Poaceae; genus Saccharum; species Saccharum hybrid cultivar. Next base: position 7,121,163 of record JAQSUU010000297.1, on the reverse strand, counting down.
GAAGCCGTCATGTGCATTCTCCTACCGGAGTCGGACACGGCCGCTTTCAGAACAGAAGGTAACTGAAATGTGCAGAGCACACGGTGGTTTTGGTTGGTAAATTTTGTAGATTTGACAGCTGAAGCAACCGTGCAACCTTGCAGGGGGGTTGCTGTACGTGGCGGAGTGGAACTCCCTGCAGCACCCGGTGGCGTCGGCGTTCCTCGCCAACGTCTACAGCAACTACATGGCGACGTCGGGGAAGTCGGAGCTGACCTGCAGCGGCAAGAGCTTCACGGCGCTGGACCTGCGCAAGTTCGCCAAGTCGCAGGCGGACTACGTCCTCGGCGACAACCCCATGAAGCTGAGCTACCTCGTCGGCTTCGGCGACAGCTACCCGCAGCGGGTGCACCACCGCGGCGCGTCCATCCCGGCCGACGTCGACACCGGCTGCGACGGCCAGAAGTGGCTCAAGTCGCCCGACCCGAACCCAAACGTCGCCACCGGCGCGCTGGTCGGCGGGCCGTTCAAGAACGATTCCTTCGTCGACGACAGGGAGAACGTGCAGCAGAACGAGCCGACGACATACAACAGCGCGCTCGTCGTCGGCCTGCTCTCCGGCCTCCTCTCCACCGCCCCCGTGGCCAAGTCCCTCTCGTGATCCGGCCTGTTTGCTTCTTTCTAACTAACCGACTGTGAGTGTGAATGTGATCCGGCTTCAACTGATGTAGTACGTCTTTAATTTGTTCTTCTGACTAAAGCAACCAGCAGTCACTGCTAATTAATTAGGAAAAAATCTAAATAACCCCCTGAACTATGTACCTTGGAACACATAACCCTCTGAACTATGAAACGGACTAATTTACCCCCTGAACTATCCAAAACCGTCTATTTTACCCTCTGGGCGGTTTTTGACGGCGGTTTTGCTACAGTAACAGCGGGTTTGCTACAGTAATGGTGCTTTTGTCTTTTTAATTTATTTTCGCTGAATATTTGAAAAATCATAGTAAATCACAGAAAAATCATAAAATAGAAAATCTAATTTTGTTAGACTCCACATGAGTAGATCTACACAGTAAACATATAATATGGTACGCTTTAGTATAAAGTTTTTACTGTAACTTTAGTCTAAATTGGATTTTCCAATTAATCTAAAGCTACAGCAAAAACTTTGTACTAAAGCGTACTGTGTTATATATTCACTGTGTAGATCTACTTATGTGGAGTCCAACAAAATTAGATTTTCTATTTTATGATTTTTCTGTGATTTACTATGATTTTTCAAATATTCAGCGAAAATAAATAAAAAAGACAAAACCGCTATCACTGTAGCAAACCTGCTGTTACTGTAGCAAAACCGCCGTCGAAAACCGCCCAGAGGGTAAAATAGACGGTTTTGGATACTTCAGGGGGTAAATTAGACCGTTTCATAGTTCAGAGGGTTATATGTTACAGGGTCCATAGTTCAGGGGGTTATTTAGACTTTTTCCTAATTAATTACTATAGAAGTGCTGATGTCAAACTGTTCAGTGAGTGTTAAGTGCTAGGATGAAGGATGTTGTGTTAGCATGGAAGGATTCAGAGATTTGCATAAGAGAGGATAGAAATCACAGGGAATTACATCTATAGTTGAACATTTGCTTATGTAGACTAACCTCTATGCTGTGATCCGACAACTGATGGAGTATACTAGCTTTGTTCCTCTGACAAAGCATACTAATGGAGTATGACAGTATGCCTTTGTTCTTCTGACTAAGTTAGCAGACACTACTAATTATAGATGGAACTGCTGATGTCATGCTGATCAATGAGTGTTAAGTTGTTGTGTTGCATGGAAGAATTCAGAGATTTGCATAAGAGATATATAAATAGGAATCACTAGGCTAGGAATTACATCTAGTTGTCCATTTGCTGCACATAATGGGCTTTTGAACTCAAATTCTGTTCTGAAAGTTTCTGTCTTTATTACAAGAACACCAGCAGAATGGCTTCTTGATCTCAGTTTCTCAAACTCAATTGAAGAGCATACCGAAATGAATTGCTTGCCTATACAAAACCAAACAGGTTTGCACAGATAAACCAGGAATTCAGCAGTTTCATGCTTTGAAGCTCCAAGAAATGCGCATCTACAATTCACATTGCCATTGCCAGCAAAAGAACCAAACTCTGGCTCCAAAATTCGCGTCCTGTTCTTCCTCAATCTTTCCATATTGCCTTATTAGTAGTCCGCTACGTTAGCTCTACCTAGTGTACCCAACTCGGAAACGACTCGACGCCGACGCTCTGGCGCCGTCACGGCGCACCGCCGCCGAACACGGCGGTGGGCGGCCGCGGCGGGGCGTCGAGCTGGTAGAGGCCGAGCGAGGGGCCGACGAAGCGGAACAGGATCCAGGCGCCGACCATGATGAAGATGGAGGCGTAGGCGAACTTGTTGAGCCAGAAGAGCAGGCCCTTCTCCCCGACGTACAGCTCCGCGGCCTTCTCGCCCACGCTCATCTCCTCCCACTCCTTCCGCCTCTCCTTCTTCTTCGGCGCAGGAGACGACGACGACGCGGCGGGCTTCCTCTTCGGCGCCACCACCACCTCCGGCGGTGGGGAGTCCAGCTGGACCCGGCGGGCCTGGTTCCTCGCCTTCAGGCGGTCCTTGACGCCGGCGGGCTTGGCAGTGGCAGCGGCCGGCGGAGAGGTCCCGGTGGCTGTTTCGGCGGCGGGGGTGGGTTCGCCGGAACTGCCGCCAGATGCGGCGTTGCGGATGGAGACGAGGCCGCGGCGAGGGTAGAGGAGATGGGGCTTGCTAGGGCGGTGGAGGAGGAGCGGGAGAGGGGAGGGGAGGAGGAGGTGCTTCATGGCGGAGATCGTCGTGGTCACTGGCCTCTGCAAGTCTGGAGTTGCCGCCGTTTTGTTGATGGGGTTTGGGTGGCTACGACGCTACGACTGCAGCCGCCAGTGGATGGATCATGGATCATAGACGATTATTAGACGGTGATTTTAAAGGCAATAAAATATCTTCGTGCTTTTGTGTCTAGACTCAAACGCCCTGTTCGTTTGGACTTATCAGCACAATCAGCAGTCATCCAACAGTGTTTTTCTCTCACAACAAACCAGCGAACAGTACTTTCAGCACAATAAACCAGCGAAACGAACAGGCTGAAAGCTTTGTGTATGCTAGAGTTTAGTCCGTGTCACGTCGGATTTTGATTGGGATTGACCATACGGTTTTCGGATACTAATTAAAAAATAAACTACATATTCGGCGAATAATCTACGAGACGAATTTATTAAACCTAATTAATTCATCATTAGCACATTTTGTTACTGTAGCAATTAGTGTTAATCATGAACTGATTAGGCTTAAAAACCGTCTCGCAAATTATCCTCACCCTATATTTTTAGTTTCGCAAATAGTCTATATTTCGTACTCTATGCAATTGTCAAAATATTCGATGTGACCAGGACTAAAATTTAGCAGATGGAACCAACACAGACCCTAAGATTTAAAACTAATGTATACCATTACCATGCAAATTTCCCACGCTGCGGCTGCGAGAATTTAGAGATAATTTTAATTGGATAGGAGATTGTTGAAACAAAGGTGAGTAGCTATTGAACTCTCTTGAGGGCTAATGACAACCTTCCGAATTTCTCTTCATAAACACATGTTGTACATGTATTTGTTTTCGATGACCAATCTCGTTCTACGTGATATGTGATCTACAATAAGAAACAATGATGGATATCATAAAATAAAAATAAATGAACAATCACCGTACGGCCAAGTGGGATGAGCAAATGAGAGAGAAGGCGCCTTTAAGTAGGGCCGGATATCGAGCCAACCGTAGTTTTTTTCGAGCTTTTTTAGAAATTAATATAATCTTATTCATCATTATTTCCTGCATTGTTTAAGTTCCAACTTCGCGACGAGCCTAACGAGCCGAGCCAAAGTTGAAAGTCGTTCCAAATCAAGTCATTTTCATTTTAAAAGATAAATGAGTCCAATCGGAGCACTTTTGTACCGAGCCACCGAGCCAGCTTAACGAGCTTTTTGTCCAGCCCTACCTTTAAGTAACCCAATGCCATAACGCAGACTGCACCCACCCTATGGGCAACCATATGAATTATGAAGCCTAGGCCTTATTTAGTCTCCCTCAAAATTTCAAGTTTTTTCACTCTCTCCATCACATCAATTTTTAGCCGTTTGCATGGAGTATTAAACGTAGGTAAAAAAAATAACTAATTACACAGTTTAGTTGGAAATCACGAGATGAATCTTTTGAGCCTATTTGGTCCATGATTGGACAATATTTGTCAAATAAGACGAAAGTGGTACTATTCATCAGATTGAAATTTTCTTCAATCTAAACAAGGCCCTATTCGACCTAACATCGAAAGCAAGGGGGGACGAAGGTGTTCATGAGCTAAAGTGGTGACCGTTTGAGCGAGTGACTTAGTATAAGTTCATCAGGCATCAGCAAAAATATTTTTGCGGCATGAAGGGACAATGATACACAATAGGAGGGAGAGGATGAAGAGAGTCCGCTTGCGACTAAACAAAGATCCGTGTCTGCTGGTTGCTGCTTGATTCATAGTTCACGTATACTGTCTGGACAACTTGTCAGGTACCGATATAAGGGTACCCGAAGAAGGGGGGGGACTAACGGCCATCGACAACCAATTCACCCAGACGATTAAGGAGAGTGACCGCGACTTCATCCGACCCTCAGAGTGCAGGCCCCGGCTCGTCGACCCCAGGGCCGTGGGCCCCGCCTCGTCCGGCCCCGGGGGCGCACCGCCTCCTACCACTACCAACGTGAAAGCTCGAGTCTGGGGTCAAACTTCTGATACCGTATGGGAGTGGGCATGCCTCGACGCGACCCATAGCCATGACAGGCCATGCCTGGGGTTCACGTCGCCCTCAACGCCAGGCAAGACGGGACAGGGCGCCACGACCGACTGACGACACCCGTGTGTGGCGCCGGTGGCAAACAGGGCCACGACATGGAGTCGCCTCCATCGCCGTCTACATCACAATGTGAAGCCATCCTCGCCATCATCTACACCACCAGCGGGACCCGCCAGACCTTTTTCTCCCCTGTTTTTCTCTTTCTTCTTTTCCTCCTCTCTCTCTCGTGTACCCCAGGTCCTTCCCTTGGTCTGTAAAAAGAAAGGTTGGGAGCCCCTTCGGGGCGGGCGGAGGTCCAAGCACTAGAGAGTCCTCTGAGCACATCTGAAGCACTTCAACTCCACTTCACCTTCACCAGAGACTTGAGATCTCGTCCCTCTCTCGCCAGTTTGTAACCCCTACTGCAAACATCAATGCTAATAACACAAGCAGCAACAACTGGACGTAGGGACATTCCGCCCGAACCAGTATACATTCTTGTGTCCTCTTAGAACACCATCTGGGCCAAACGCACAATACAAATTCACTCGTCAGCGGTACGAAACGCCGACACAACTGAACTGGAAACAAGCGAGAGGAAGTGCAAGAGGCGATTGTGCATTTAGTTTCATGTCAGCTGTTCCGCCGGGCTTCAACTGTGAGGTTCGACCCAGTGTCACTACATTAGTTTCACGTTGGGGTGTAGTGCAATCAATGGATGATTGAGAGTGGGAAGCAGTGGATACATGGAAGAGTAAATATTATGGATGGATAGATCTTCAAAATTAGGGATGATCCAATGGCTATGAAGCACATATGACATGGCTTACTGTGGTTGTAGCTTTATAGCAACAAATGATTGTTAGTGGCCTTAGTCTACAAATGTATATATAATATATGATATAGGATATACTATGGATGATTGCAACCAAATTATACAGAGCGTGATACATTCATGCCCTAAAAGAACGTCAAATTAGAGTTAGACGGCTAGATGCTAAACCAACATGGTTTGTATTGGTGGCTAATGACATGGAATTTAAGGGATTTTTATGGGTACTGACACTAGAGTAGGCAACCAAATGAATCTTTCTTTGAAAGAGGATTTTAATGAAAGAGGCCCAAATCAATTATCTATACACTAAAAAGAATTTATCCTATGCTTCTCTTTAACTTTGAGACCGTGCATAGACGTTTAATGAAATCTATAACTATTGTTTCCTCACATGTATATGGATGATTTTTTTCTTTTTCTCCTAGCTCTCACATCCTCTTTCTTGCAAAAGCTTGAAACCGGGATTAACTTCCAATTTTGTTCCTCCACCACATTTCCATTTTCTTTTCTTCTTGTACCTTTATCTTCCACACTCATATTCTTCCAACAACGTGCACATTTCTTGTTGCATTTTGTTTTTGTTGTTATTCGTTTATATATGCAATGTGTGTAAGAGAGGGGGGGCTTAAGCCCCCTTAGATTTGTCCCATATTTGAATTTAGCCAATACCATTATGTTGAGAATTTGGTTATCCACGTTCCTAGAAAAACCGCAGAGCCTCAAGCTGTATGGCAATGGAAATATTGCTGGAATGGATCAAAATTCTCCAGTACCTATTGAAGTTCATATTGGTTGTGATGTTATTGGTCACTGAGCATGATGTTGTTACGAACTTTATTGAAAAATTACAAAGCTAGAGATTCTATGTCAGTCTAGACTATCATTGTAGGGTGAAGAACTTTATTTCCATTTTCAATAGACTAGAGTTGCTTTTTGATGCACCATGGTGCCCACGTTTGTAGAAAGAAGATCACATTAGTGAAGTTTGAATTAGGAGCAATGTCTCTTGAGCAATTGGAGGTCATGGATGAAACAAATAAGGAAATTTGCTTTCACTAAGCCCATGCGTTGCAGCGAGAGCAAAAAAAGTTCGTTTTTCATCTATTATGGCTGGGTGATTTAGCACCTAAATTTGTGCCTTCAACATCAATACTATTGTGGACCTTTATTGATGTTGGTGTCGATTTGTGTGAGAGGAGGGAGGGGCTTAAGCCCCTTATACCCATGTTTAAATAGCTAGTACCATTGCATACACGTTGGTTGTAGCCTCGTATGTTTTTGGATTTTGCAAAAAACGAGACGCACGCTACGTGGTTAGACCCCATTTCATGGTTTTACATGTAATATGTTTGAGCATAGGATACAACACTGTCAAAGTAAAAGGGACCTTGATGTATTTTGATCGCCTTTCGAGGGTCTTCTTGTAATGTGGTTCCCTAATACTAACTTCATCAACAAAGATTGACATTCAAGCTTTGCCCTAAGTCAAACAATCTTAATATGTTTTGCTAAGTATAGATAAACTGAAAGGATCAAGATGCCCAAGAGGGGGGGGGGTGAATTGGGCTTCTCTAAAAATTAATTGCAAGAATTAAATCCTACAAGCCGGAATTCACCCCTAGTGCCTACTTGTGTTCCTAGATGTTCTGCCCGTAAAGAGTTTTGCACCCTAGTTTCCAATCCTAGTCTAGCATGGCAATTCTAGGAAAGTAAATCAAGCAATAAATGTAAATACGAGAATGTAAATGCTTAAAAGTAAGGGCAAGGAACACGACGATGTTTTTCCGAGGTATCGGAGAGTCGCCACTCCCCACTAGTCCTCGTTGGAGCACCCGCGCAAGGGTGTAGCTCCCCCTTGATCCGCGCAAGGATCAAGTGCTCTCTACGGGCTGATTCTTCGACACTCCGTCGCGGTGAATCGCCCAAAACCGCTCACAAGATGAGTTGGGTCATCCACAAGCTTCGCCGGATGATCACCAAACTCCTAATCACCACCAAGCCGTCTAGGTGATGGCGATCACCAAGAGTAACAAGCTAGAACTCTCACTTGACCAAAACAAGCCTAATAAGAAGGAGGATGCACACTTGCTACTCTCTAATCACTAGTGAGGAACTCTCAAGCTTTGATTCTCAAATCACACTCCTCACTAGGGCTCTTGCACTCCCTTGCACTCCAAAGGTGTTTTTCAGCTGAACAAATGAGCAAGAGACCTCTAAAAGAGGTGGTGGGGATGTATTTATACACCCCACAGTCAAAACGAACCGTTACCTGCCAACTCAGCAAAACGCGGGGTGACCGGACGCGCAGGTCGAAGTGACCGGACGCGTCGATCGTACGTAACGGTCGGAATTCTGGAAATTCGACTGAGTGACCGGACGCGCCGCTCAAAGTGACCGGACGCGCTGGTCGCTCGTAACGGTCGAAATTCTGAAATCATGGCTGAGTGACCGGACGCGCCGGTCAGGGGTGATCGGACGCGTCCGATCGTGCAGGGAGCTTACTGTAACGAGATCGGACGCGCGACCGTGTTCGATCGGTGATGACCGGACGCGTCCGGTCGTCGAGGACCTTACTGGAACGTGACCGGACGCGCCGATCACACCCAGGTCGCGTCCGAACGGATGGTTTCCCTTAAGTGACACGTGTCGGTCTGACCACCGCGTCCGGTCCTCGCAAGGACCGCGTTCGGTCGTCAGTGCCGAAACGCAGTCGCGGTTTTGAACTGACCGGACGCGCCGGTTAGACCGAGAACCGCGTCCGGTCAAGGGAAAAACTGTCTAAACACTCCGAAACGCGACGTAACTTGAACCAAGTTGCTTCCAACTGAACTTTGAGCTATTCTAGAGCTGCCTAGTGCTAAGTTTAACAAGTGTGCACCACACCTAAACATAAGACTCACCTAGGTCAAGCTACCCGCTCATGCTCCCCTTAATAGTACGGCCAAAAGAGAAAACAAAGATCCTCACGACTATTCCGAATGTAACTCAACACCTTAACATCCGGAACTAACTGTCCTTAATCTTGACGTCACTCCTTTGAAAACCGAAACGATTTCCATCAGGGGACATGAATACCATGGTACCCAAAGCAGTTATTACCTCCATGACCTAACTTACCAAGGTTTCTGCAAAACACACGTTAGTCATGGTAATAAAGCGTTGTCATCAATTGCTGAAACCAACTCTCGGGGCCTAGATGCTTTCAATCTCCCCCTTTTTGGTGATTGATGACAACACTAAGATTCAAAAGATAGGAGTTGAGGTTTTCGAACATGCTTGGTTCACATAAGCAGAAAAACAATAAGCACAAAAGGTTAGGAAATGCTTATGTGTTCCAAGCCAAAAGAGTGTACTTATAAGATAAGACATGAAACGTTAGTACACTAAAAGATATAGCTCAAAAGAGATCGGAGTAAGGCACGGAAGCACAACCTTATAAGCTATAATCAAACAAGTGACATGATTTAAAACTGTGACTAGATAAACCATAGAAACTCAAAGTACTCACACGACTACATGTCACAAGAATGCAATTACTGTAAAGTAAACATGATGCATGAATGTAGCACACAAAAAATGAAAACCCTCTATCAAAACTCCCCCTGAATCTACTCTCTCTCTCCCCCTTTGGCATCAACCGCCAAAAACTAATCTAAGGCTCTGACGGGGGAACAGACGGAGTCGAGTCGGGTGCCGAGGAGCGCGTAGTAATCACAAACTGAGAAGTGTCTCCCTCGGACTCAGAGCTATCAGGCTAACCCTCTGAAGAAGCACGCGGCTGTGAAGCGGTCTGGGTCTGATCAACAGGAACAGGTACTGACGAAGTAGCAACAAGTGGAGCAATCTCTGTGACCTGAGCCTGAAGTGAGCCAATAGCTAGGGGATCTGTCGAGACAACGGACGAAGGAACTGTCTCTATAGTACCCGTCCCGATCACAGGAGGAACAACTGCCTCTGAAGCTGACAACCCTGATGAAGTAGCAAAAGTAGTGTGCGAGGGCGTCGGCTGACCAGTCAACTCGCTATATATGGCACTAAGATCAATGAAAGGTGTGCCAGTCAAAAGGTGAGGGTGAGGCTAGTCTGAAGGAGTAAATCCCGTCTGAATAGGCATGTAGCTCGGGGACTGGAACGACTGAGGGACCTGCAGCTGTGGAGAGGTGAACTAAAAGCTCGGTTGTCCCTGACTCGAAGGTCCACTGGACTGTAAGGCTGGAGTCAGGACAGATGCAGGTGGAGGAACCCCAATTGTGACTAGGTGACGTAGAAGATCCAGGTACTGCTGCTGACTAGCTGCACTCTATCGCTGCATCTCATATTGCTGACGCTGCATCTCGACTTGCTGGCGCTGTATCTCAAGCTGCTGTCTCTGGAACTCATCCTGTCGAGCCTGGATCTGTGCAAAAGCTGCAGCGGTGTCCTGAGCCTGCCTCTGTAGCTGAAGCTCTTATCGCTCCTGTGCCTGGGTCAGCCTCTCAAGAATAGCCACCATGGCTGGGTCTGAGCGGGAGGCTGAACCAGAGCCACCGGCCTCGTGGTCGTGAGACCGAGGAGACCGATACCTGGGGATGGGCTGATAGTCCTCACCAGTGCTGTCAGAGGCCTCATCCTCAGCTATATCAGCGGGCTAAGCATCTAAATCTGCAAGCTCTGCCTCAGCAAGACCCTGTACGGTCGCGTCCTGCTCAGCCGCTGTCTCAGGCACCTGAGGTCTCTCTCTCTGTCCTGGTACGGGGGCCTGCTCTCTCGTAACTGAAGCCCATAGCTGACGGATATCATACTCAGGAAAAGCAGTAGTAGTATCAGATATCTCAGCTCTAATCTCTGCAGGAAGCTCAAGGGCAGATCTGATGATGAAGCAAATCCAATGAGCATAGGGCAACTGACGGTGTCCCTTGAAGTCCTCTGCCAGGGTGTCCTCCATCTCACTGAGCATAAGATCCCAAATGTCAAAAGGTGTCTATGAGAGGAGGTGGTGAACAACCCATAGCTGCATCCTGGTCAATCCCTCTCTGTAACCAAGCCTGGGAAGAAGAGTACGCCTGACAATAACATCCAGAACTCGGGCAAGCGGTGTCAAACTGGCAGGTGTGCGACGAGACCCTTCGCCAAAAGGCTCACGGAAGCAGGGTCGGATCAGATCTGTAGGTGGCACAGTACTGCCATGAGGGCGCCTAGGTGGAGCTGTCTGACCGAAATAGAGCTGATGGATCTTCGTGTCTGAAGCTGGGAGTCTGAGAATCTCCTGCACTCTTGTGCTGTACAGTCTGCGGTCGCGACCTCGGAATGCAAAGTGTATGAACTCATGGGCCGGATCAATCCATAGTGAAGCATAGAACTCCCTAACCCAAGTGCCACAGTATGCACCTGTCCGTCCAAGAAAATCTGACAAGCCCGGTAGAAAGGATAGGTGCGGACGAAGCTGCTCACCCACTACCTCAACAAGTGACTCAATGTGACAGACCCTCTGTGGTCGAAAGGCAATGCCACTATCAACATAGGCTCTGTAGAAATCCTCCTGTAGAGGAGTATAGAAACCCTCTGAAGCTCTGGAGTCCCTCTGAGGTGGGAACCACCGGCTGACCTCAACAAATCTCAACCCTTGCACCTGACGTGCTGTAGCACCTCTCAAGTCAAAGTGCTCGACAGGGGGTGAACCTCTAACCCTGGGAGGTGGACGTCCTCCACGACGCTGGCCCTCTAGCCTAGGAGTCACCTGAGCTCGTGTGCGTGTGCAGCGGTGACGCGGTGGAGTCCGAGCTGGCTGCTCCTCTGTCCCCTCTGGAGCCTCTGCAGGTGGATCGACTGACATCGCATCTGCATCCTCTGTCACCTCTGTGCCCTCAGTGGCCTCAGTAGTCTCTGTACCAAGCTGTCGACCTTCAAGATGAAAGCGACGCTCGCCAATGCGTATACCACTGCTCCTGCCTCCCCTCTCTGTCTGCTCTGCTGCATCTGCAACTGCCTGAGCTATCTCTGCATCTGTGAGGGTCTTCTTCTTCTTTCTAGCCATAATCTTTATGCGCTTGCCACGCGCAACCTCAGACAGACGAGGAGGACTCTTGTTCCCGTCACTAGGAGCACCCCCGGCGTTCTTGCAGCAAACCATACTGACAAAACACGGAGAACCTCTGAAAGATGATGAACTATCACTCAAGAGGCTTGGCCTCAATCCGTATCCGCAGGCTTGGCCTCGGATTCAATAACTGAACAGCAGTCACCCCGACACACCGACAGACTCGCTGAAAAGACGGAACAGATGGATCTACTATAAGCAACATATATATTCTAAAAGGTACGACACCCTAGAGATAGCAAGCATATAGGGTAAGATATGAATCGACACGCGATAGCTACCTCGGATCGACGAGTAGACGGTGAAAAGGTAAGATGACCTAGTTCGCGAGACTTCCCGAAGCACCGGACGAGCACTGAAAGGACCGAGTCAAGTGACGATGATAAGCTATGGAAAGTGACAATCAAGTAAGCCCTAACGAAGGATTTGAACAATGGAAAGCGAAAAGAAACAAGTTTTTCACCTTCGAACTTCGGGTTAGGGCAAACCCTAGAACCGAGACGCGGCCAAACCGTGAAGAAAAGGCTAGGGTAGCTCGGCAAAGCGCGAGGCGAGGCAAGCAAGGGCTGGAGACTGCGCAGGTGAAGGCAGCGCGGCGGTGGGCGGCGGCGTGGCACAGCGGCGGCGCGAGGCGAAGAGTCACGGATAGCGCGGGCTCGGGCGGCGCAGCGCGGGCAGGGGCGGCTGCACGGCTCGCCGAAGGAGGAGGAGGAGCACGGCGCGGCGGTGAGCGGCGGTGGTGACGAGTTAGGGCAGGGAGTCGGCGATTAGGGCACGACGGCGGGCGGATTGAAAAGAAACCGATCGAAGACGAAAAGGTTATATGGGGGATTAGATCCGCTCGTCACGCGATGACCGGACGCGGTGGTCGATATGACCGGACGCGGTGGTGCAGCGTCCGGTCACACTCCAGTAAGCTCCTGGAGCGACCGGACGCGTCCGGTTAGGACTGACCGAACGCGGATAGAGTCCGGTCGAGGGTTACCCGGGAAAGTCATCGCGTATGACCGGACGCGGCGGTGGTTACCGGGACCGGACGCGGTGGTCAACAGCAGCGCGTCCGGTGCAGCGTCCGGTCACAGGGTCAGGAGTTGGTCTTCTGGATGACCGGATGCGCTGGTGGTCGCCGGGACCGGACGCGGTGGTGAAGCATCACTGCGTCCGGTGCAGCGTCCGGTCACTGTTTTTCGCCCTTCTTCATTCCGAACTTCGACGCGACTTCTCCCAATCAAGTTCCAATTCAAAGAGACACAAATAAACACCAATTGGAACATGATATGAGTGACCTCACTCAAACCCTCAAGTTTCTCAAAATAGTTTGCCTTAGGCTAATATTATTTTTAGGAAAATAGGCAACAAACACCCGAGGAGCAACGTATGGCCATGCAATAGAGTTTTTGAACCCTTGGGAGCGTCAAAATGCTCTCTCTACCCATGGACGAACACAGAGATTGCTCAAAGCCAAACCAAAAAGAAACGACAAAACAACAACCATGCAAATGCAATGCAAAACAAGTAAGTAAAGCTAGGTTGCTTGTCAAGTTTGATCCACGGTTAGGCTTCTTCACTCCTCCAAAGGGGGGTTATCGTAACCGTGTTAGCCAAGCCCTAGATGCATTGCGGGTAATTAAACATGACATATAATACAATGCAATGCAAGGGACAACACAAGCTCATTTTTTAAAGTTACTAGAGTCAAGCACATTGAGTTCACTTCTCAACCTACAAAAGGTAGCTTCATCCAAAGGTTTAGTGAAGATATCCGCTAATTGATTTTCACTTCTTACACCTTCTAGTGATATATCATTTTTAGCAACGTGATCTCTTAGGAAGTGGTGGCGGATATCAATGTGCTTGGTGCGAGAGTGTTGTACCGGATTATTAGCAATTTTAACGGCACTTTCATTATCACATAAAAGTGGCACCTTTTCAAGAACAATTCCATAGTCTAGGAGGGTTTGTTTCATGTATAAGATTTGTGCACAACAAGCCCCCGCGGCAATGTATTCCGCCTCGGCGGTGGACAAAGCCACACTATTTTGCTTTTTAGATGACCAAGATACTAAAGACCTTCCAAGCAAATGGCACGCTCCGGATGTGCTTTTTCTATCAATTTTGCAACCGGCATAATCCGAATCGGAATAGCCAACTAGTTGGAATCTAGCTCCTTTGGGATACCAAAGACCAATGCTTGGGGTGTGCTTAAGATATCTTAAGATTCTTTTTATGGCACTTAAGTGAGGTTCTTTAGGGCACGCTTGAAAGCGAGCACACATGCACACACTAAACATGATATCGGGCCTAGATGCGGTAAGGTACAACAAACTACCAATCATAGAACGGTAGAGAGTTTGATCAACCGGTTTACCTCCCTTATCTAGGTCGAGATGTACATTAGATGGCATTGGGGTCTTGATTGGTTTGCATTCTTCCATCTTGAACCTTTTGAGAAGATCCTTGGTATACTTTTCTTGAGAGATGAAAATCCCTTCTCTCATTTGCTTGACTTGAAAACCAAGGAAGAATGTGAGCTCACCAATCATAGACATCTCGAACTCCTTCGACATCAATTCACCAAATTCCTTGCAATATTCTTCATTTGTTGATCCGAAGATGATATCATCAACATACACTTGACAAATGAAGATCTCCCCATTAAGCTTCTTGGTGAAAAGTGTGGTGTCGACCTTCCCGATGGTGAAGCCCTTCTCAATGAGGAAGTCCCGGAGGCGCTCATACCACGCTCTAGGGGCTTGCTTGAGCCCATATAGCGCCTTGGACAACCTATAAACATGATTAGGATATCTAGGGTCTTCAAACCCGGGAGGTTGATTAACATAGACTAGTTCATTTATGAAGCCATTTAAGAATGCACTTTTCACATTCATTTGATATAGTTTCATATCATGATGTGATGCATATGCAAGGAGGATACGAATGGCTTCAAGTCTTGCAACAGGTGCAAAGGTTTCTCCAAAATCAAGACCTTCAACTTGAGAGAACCCCTTTGCAACTAGTCTTGTCTTGTTCCTCACAACTACGCCATGGTCATCTTGCTTGTTGCAGAACACCCACTTGGTTCCAATGACTCTTGCCCCTTTGGGATGCTCTTCAAGTGTCCATACTTGATTTCGGGCGAAGTTGTTCAATTCTTCATGCATAGCATTCACCCAATCCGGATCTTGAAGAGCTTCTTCTACATTCTTAGGTTCAACACAAGAGACAAAGGAGTGATGTTCAACAAAAGAGGCAAGCTTTTGAGATCGAGTCATTACTCCCTTAGAAGGACTCCCTATGATGAGATCTTGTGGATAAGCTTGAAGTAGAGGTGAGTTTCTTCTATCAACCACTTGAGGAGGTGGATGGAGAGCATCAACATCTTGTGCTTGTGCCTCGGCTTGTTCATGAGAGACATAAGTGTCTTCATTTTCAACTCTCATGTTCTTGTCACCATCTTGAGGCACATGTGATGAAAATGGTGGATCAACAATTTGTATATCGTCTTCATCATCTTTTGGCTTGATGTCTCCCACCGGCATGTTCTTCATTGCCTCCCTCAAGGGTTCATCACCTACATCATCACAATTCTCAATTGCTCCTTGGGAGCCCTTAGATTCATCAAATTCCATATTATATGTTTCTTCAACCAAACCGGTGGCATGGTTAAATACTCTATATGCTTTGGACTTTGATGAGTAACCAACAAGAAAACCAATATCACAACGTCTTTGAAACTTCCCTAGGTGTTGACGCTTCTTGTAGATGTAGCATTTGCAACCAAACACCCGGAAGAATGAGACGTCCGGCTTCTTCCCATTAAGCAACTCATAGGGGGTCTTGCCAAGAAACTTTTGTAGGAAGAGGCGATTTGAAGCATAGCATGCGGTGTTGATTGCCTCGGCCCACAACTTCTCCGGAGTATTGTACTCATCTAACATTATTCTTGCAAGAGTGATCAAAGTCCGGTTCTTTCTCTCAACTACACCATTTTGTTGAGGAGTGTAGGTTGAAGAAACTTCATGCTTGATTCCAATTTCATCACAATAAGCTTCAATGTTGGTGTTGTCAAACTCTTTGCCATTGTCACTTCTAATCTTCTTTATCTTGACTTCAAATTTATTTTGAGCTCTCTTTGCAAACTTCTTGAAACAATTGGCCACTTCGGATTTGTCATGAAGAAAGAAGGTCCATGTGTACCTTGAGTAGTCATCCACTATCACAAGATAATAGAGATTACCACCCAAGCTCTTGTAGGTTGTAGGCCCAAACAAATCCATGTGTAGAAGTTCTAGCACTCTTGAAGTTGACATGAAAGCTTTGGTTGGATGAGTGTTTGCAACTTGTTTGCCCGCTTGACATGCACTACAAGGTTTGTCCTTTTCAAACTTTACATCCTTCAATCCTCTCACTAATTCTTTCTTCAATAGCTTGTTGAGAGTGTTCATTCCAACATGAGCAAGCCTCCTATGCCAAAGCCATCCAAGTGAGGTCTTGGTGAATAAACATGTTATCAAGTTTGCATCTTCGGAGGTAAAGTCAATAAGATAAAGATTATTGTATCTAAAGCCTTTGAATATCACTTGCTTGTCATCTATCTTTGAAACTACCACTTCATTTGGTGTCAACAAGCATTGGAAGCCAAGGTCACAAAGTTGCCCAACGGATAATAAGTTGAAACTCAATGAAGCAACATAGAGCACATTTGAGAGTGAGTGATCATTTGATATTGCAATCTTGCCTATACCCTTGACTTTGCTCTTTGAATTATCTCCAAATGTGATCTTCTCTTGACATATCCCATTCTCTTCAATGGAGGTGAACATACAAGGATCACCGGTCATATGTTGAGTGCAACCACTATCAATAACCCAATGAGATCCACCGGTCTTGTAGTTCACCTACACACAAGAGATCAAGCTTTTTGTTTAGGGACCCACACTTGAGAGGGACCCTTGACTTTCTCAACTAGTGACTTAGCAACCCATATTTTCTTAGGCCTATTCTTGTTTGGGGGACCCAAGAACATAACTTTTAACTTTCCATTTGAATCTTTTCTTAGCATGTAATGAGCATTGAAGACAAAGGGTCTAGCATGCTTGGGCAAGGGTTGTGGTGGTGGAGTATTACACTCATGTGCAAAGTGACCTTCTTGTCCACACTCAACACATCTCTTTGGCTTGGGCTTTGACTTGCTTTGTTGTTGTTGAGCTTTTGCCTTCTTCTCTTGATTTGCCAAGTACCCAATACCACTTCTATCCATCTTCATTATGGTGTTCATGAGTAACTCACTTTGCAAATATTGACCTCTGGTGAACTTGCTTAGGCCGGTTTTGAGATGCTCTTTCTCTTGCTTGAGCTTTTTGTTTTCTTCAATGAGTGATTCATTTGTTGTTTGCTTCTCAAGAGCCATCAAACCTTTTAGCTTCTTGTTCTCACTTGCAAGCTTCTCATTTTCACTCTTGATCTTGGCATAATCATAATTGCTTGACTCAACCACACTCTTGCCTTTGCTACTAGAACCTTGCTCAATGCTTTCAATAATCAAGTCATCACATGATGTAGCTATATCACACTTAACAACTTTGTTAGTAGCATCATGTGTCTCAAGAGCAAGTTCATTAGCAACCAAAAGACTATCATAGTCAATTTTCAATGATGTATATTTGTCTTTTAGAGAGTTATGTCTAGTGAAGAGTTCATCATGCTTCTTCTCAAGTTTATCATGTTGATCTCTAAGCTCTTTATTAGTAGTTTTGAGCTCCTTGAGAGTGGAAGACATAATTTCATTTTGATCTTTGAGCTCACCACTAGCCTTTTGAGCACTTTTAAGCTTAGATGAGAGTGATTCATTTTCATTTTGAAGTTTATCATTTTCTTTTCTAGTCCTTCTTATGACTTTAGTGTATTTGTTTAACAATTTTACAAGTTTATCATAAGAGGGTGCATCATATTCATCATCACTATCACTATTATCATCATCATCACTATCATAGTTTTGTACCTTTCGATCACCCTTGGCCATAAGGCATAGGTGAGTAGTGGACGATGATGGTGATGGAGGCGGTGAAGGTGGTGATGAAGATATTGGTGAAGATGATGGCCCCATTACAAATGCGGCAACCTTCTCTTTCTCATCATTGCTTTCATCTTTGGAGGACTCACAAGATGATTCAATATCGGTGAGCCAATCACCAACAATGTATGCTTTTCCTCCCTTCTTCTTCTTGTGGAACTCCTTCTTCTTGCCATCCTTCTTCTTGTATGGCTTGTTTTTCTTCCTCTCTTCTTCTTCATCGCTTGAATCATTTTTCTTGCCCTTGTTCTTGTTCTTATACTTGTCTTTTGGAGGTCTAGGGCATTGATGAGCTAAGTGGCCAAGTTCACCACAATTGTAGCAATCCATCTCCGAGATTGGCTTTCTTTTGCTACTTGTGAAGAATTTCTTTTTCTTGCCATCGAACTTGATGCCACTCTTGTTTAGCTTCTTTAGCATTTTGGTGGTCTTTCTCACCATGAGTGCAAGTGATTCATCATCAACATCACTTTTACTTGAGCTTTCTTGCACCATCATGGCTTGGCCCTTCTTCTTTTTCTTATCATGGCTAGCTTTGAAGGCCAAGTCTTTCTTCTTGGAAGATGATGGGCCCTCTTCCGGAGTGATGTGCATGTACATCTCATGAGCATTGATCTTCCCCAATACTTGTGTCGGTGTTGCGGTGGAGAGATCACTTTGGTGAAGCACGGTGACAATGTCACCATACTTCTCAACGGGAAGAACACTCAAGATCTTCCTTACAACATCCGATTGGCTCATTTTAGTGAGCCCAAGAGCATTGAGGTCCTATACAAGAACATTTAGACGAGTGTACATGTCATTGGCACTTTCTTTGGGAAGCATCTCAAAAGAATTAATTTTCTTTAAAGCAATATGATAGCGTTCCTCACGCTCACTCTTAGTTCCCTCATGGAGAGCACAAAGGTTTTCCCACAATTCATGAGCGTTCTTTGCATTACGCACACAATTGAAGATATCCTTGCCTAAGCCCCGGTAGAGTGTATTTTTGGCTTTTGCATTCCACCGGTCGTACTTCTCCTCGTCATCAATTGGGTTGGCGGGATCCCTGATGGCGGGAAGCCCTTGGGTTGCGGCTCTAAGACACCCAACATCTATGGCTTTGAGATACGCCTCCATGCGGATTTTCCAATATGGAAAATCATCCCCCTTAAAGGTGGGAGGTGGTCCTTCCCCGTTAGACATCTTGCTCTAGGCGGTGAAGCCTAAACTAGGAGCAACTCGGCTCCGATACCAATTGAAAGGATCAAGATGCCCAAGAGGGGGGGGGTGAATTGGGCTTCTCTAAAAATTAATTGCAAGAATTAAATCCTACAAGCCAGAATTCACCCCTAGTGCCTACTTGTGTTCCTAGATGTTCTACCCGTAAAGAGTTTTGCACCCTAGTTTCCAATCCTAGTCTAGCATGGCAATTCTAGGAAAGTAAATCAAGCAATAAATGTAAATACGAGAATGTAAATGCTTGAAAGTAAGGGCAAGGAACACGGCGATGTTTTTCCGAGGTATCGGAGAGTCGCCACTCCCCACTAGTCCTCGTTGGAGCACCCGCGCAAGGGTATAGCTCCCCCTTGATCCGCGCAAGGATCAAGTGCTCTCTACGGGCTGATTCTTTGACACTCCGTCGCGATAAATCGCCCAAAACCGCTCACAAGATGAGTTGGATCATCCACAAGCTTCGCCGGATGATCACCAAACTCCCAATCACCACCAAGCCGTCTAGGTGATGGCGATCACCAAGAGTAACAAGCTAGAACTCTCACTTGACCAAAACAAGCCTAATGAGAAGGAGGATGCACACTTGCTACTCTCTAATCACTAGTGAGGAACTCTCAAGCTTTGATTCTCAAATCACACTCCTCACTAGGGCTCTTGCACTCCCTTGCACTCCAAAGGTGTTTTTCAGCTGAACAAATGAGCAAGAGACTTCTAAAAGAGGTGGTGAGGATGTATTTATACACCCCACAGTCGAAACGAATCGTTACCTGCCAACTCAGCAAAACGCGGGGTGACCGGATGTGCCGGTCGAAGTGACCGGACGCGCCGGTCGTACGTAATGGTCGGAATTCTGGAAATTCAACTGAGTGACCGGACGCGCCGCTCGAAGTGACCGGACGCGCTGGTCGCTCGTAACGGTCGAAATTCTGAAATCACGGCTGAGTGACCGGACGCGCCGGTCAGGGGTGATCGGACGCGTCCGATCGTGCAGGGAGCTTACTGTAATGAGATCGGACGCGCGACCGCGTCCGATCGGTGATGACCGGACGCGTCTGGTCGTCGCAGGACCTTCCTGAACGTGACCGGACTCGCCGATCACACCCAGGTCGCGTCCGAACGGATGGTTTTGCTTAAGTGACACGTGTCGGTCTGACCACCGCGTCCGGTCCTCGCAAGGACCGCGTCCGGTCGTCAGCGCCGAAACGCAGTCGCGGTTTTGAACTGACCGGACGCGCCGGTTAGACCGAGAACCGCGTCCAGTCAAGGGAAAAACTGTATAAACACTCCGAAACGCGACGCAACTTGAACCAAGTTGCTTCCAACTAAACTTTGAGCTATTCTAGAGCTGCCTAGTGCTAAGTTTAACAAGTGTGCACCACACCTAAACATAAGACTCACCTAGGTCAAGCTACCCGCTCATGCTCCCCTTAATAGTACGGCCAAAAGAGAAAACGAAGATCCTCATGACTATTCCGAATGTAACTCAACACCTTGACATCCGGAACTAACCGTCCTTAATCTTGACGTCACTCATTTGAAAACCGAAACGATTTCCATCAGGGGGCATGAATACCATGGTACCCAAAGCAGTTATTACCTCCATGACCTAACTTACCAAGGTTTCTGCAAAATACACGTTAGTCATGATAATAAAGCGTTGTCATCAATTACCGAAACCAACTCTCGGGGCCTAGATGCTTTCATAAACAAATGCCAATATTTATGAATCCATACAAATATCATTAGATTCATCACAAAAGATATTTGCATAGTAATTATAATTATATTTAGTGTTATATATGTTGATAATCTTCTTTTCAAACAACTTGTTAAGGTACCCTACCTCATAACAAAACTAGGGTGTCACTTAGACGAAGGTTGCGTGTGCGTGCTTGTGAAGTTTTGATAGGTAAGATCATACTTAAATAGTCATTGGTTTATATATAACTCCTATAAAGCAAAATCTCACTAACTTAATTCTCTAGCATCTCCTTAAATCATGTCATCATCATGCTCCACGAGCCCACAGCCGCACAAAAACTGCATCATCTATGGGTCCCACGAGTCTCTTATGCATTACACCAAGGTGCCCCAACCGCTACCTCTGGCAACCAACGCACGTATAATGATTTAAAAATCTGAAGTCGTCCAAAGGGCGTCTCCTCTGCTCCCCTGCAACTGCAGCAGCATACAACCCAATCGTCAATTGTGATAGTGACAGCATCATGCTATTGCTACCATGCGAGTCTGGCCGTCTTCCTCTGCACGTGTTCTCCCTTCCTCACATGATTTGATGCTCTATAAATTCTCTTCATGTGTGCAAGTTACGATGGTGATCAGAACATATCTCCAATGGGCCTCAGCTCATGTGGTCACTATGCTAATAATCATCCTGTTCTTTTCAGGCCTGTGCTATCAAAATGCATATGCAGTCACCACGCTCACCATTCGGCACGCGATCCCTTCGTTTTTGGCCGTGCCATGTTGTACTTCCCCCGTATCAAGATTAGTTCATGGTAAGCAGTCTGATTACTTGGATTACACGTGTGTGTTTGTTACAGGGAGATCGAACTGCAATAGAAAAATTCAATCGCATCAATTCCATGCTGCCGTGCACTAGAGAGATCGATAGGGACTTCGGGATTCATTCCTTTTTGTATGATGGAACAACCGGACTTGCTCTTCAGTCTTCACCTCTATTTTCACCTCCCAGGTTCATGGATGCTGATTAGGATTGTTAATTATCGGAGCTTCTAGAAATTTATCTACAGTACGTCAGTAGCTCATCATCATTTGTTTGCTTGCTAGGTCATTAAGGCTAGGTCATTATTTGATTTTTTTTTATTCCAATCAAAATCCCACAACAATGCATGGCAGGACGCCTTTGTTGTAAATTGGATCACGAGTATTTTCATAGGTGTATGTAGGATAATATCCTTCGTTTTTTGCAATTGCCAATCCTGTATGCTATGTGCCTGAGATGTGGCACTAGCCCACTGCACCTGTTAGCTTCTTTCCTTGCTTTTATGAATCTGATTGTTTTGTGGGACTATATAGATTCAGTTGTTACAACTGGAAATTAAGTTCCTCTCAAAAACATATATCAGTTGGGATTTTTCTGCAGATATATGTTGATATAGCTAAACTGTGTTTTTCTATGATTCTTATTTCCTATAGTTGTCGTGTGATTAATATCCAAATCTATCCGTATTTTCTCTTGGATACCCGCAGCAACGCGCGGGGAATCCATCTAGTACAAAGAAGTTTGACCCAACAATGGACATCGATGCAAGGGCTACTATGAGACTGATTGAGAGGAAAAGAATGATTAGGATAAATTACTAGGCTACATGCACTAAACGTTGCATCAAGTTTACTAGCTATACTATAATGATCAAGAAACAATCATGGATATGAGGAAGTTAATGCTAAGCTGGATTGGTATATTCCAACAAGGCAATAAACATGTCAATCATCATTAAAAAAATACCAAAACTTTGAGATTGAAGCTCACAAAAGAACACGAAACAAAGGGGACGTGAGAGCCAACAGACATTTCCTCTCAAATCCTCATTGATGTTGAAAAAACTTATCAGGCAAGTCACCTAATGTTATTCATATAGAGCCTGTTTAGTTCAAAAAAGTGAACCCAAAAATGCTACAGTACCTGTCACATCAAATCTTGCGGTACATGCATGGAGTATTAAATGTAGACGAAAGAAAAAACTAACTACACAATTTAGTTGTAAATCACGAGACAAATCTTTTGCGCCTAATTAGTCCATGATTAGACACCAATTACCAAATAAAACGAAAAGTGCTACAGTAGCCGAACCTAAACTTTTTCACCAACTAAACAAGCCTATAGAATTTCCGTGAGTACTCTTACCTCTTCATCAGTAATAAAATTCGAATGCATAGGAGCAAGAATCTCGTAGCAATTCTAAGAGCACGTATGGGTTAGAAGGAGTATTGTTTGCATTTGGGTAGATAGTGTCGGAATAACCCTTCTGCCGTGAGTGAGCCGTGAGGTGCTTCAGTTTCACTTCGACTGAGAGCAAGTATACTAATGGACGGGAAGCCGGCGGAGAGGGAATCCACGTCAACAGAATGTGAGCTGGAGGAGTGAGAACATATGAGAGAGAAGGAAGCGGGCGGTAGCCTTGCCGCCCGGCTGAAGGGCACTTCCCAAGACACAATCGCCTGCTCCCATCCTGTACGAGCGACAGAGCTGCTGTTTTGGTGGCCCTCCGTCCCCTCCTCTGGATCCTATGCTCCCACCTGGTCTGTTTTCTTGTCTGGCATTGCAAGGGGCAACAAAGATGTAGCCACAAGAGATGAAGTGCACATGCAAATAAAGTATTCAGTAAAGGCAAACTACAGCCGACCTAAACGCCAGCTTATTATTCGCATGTTTGCATACGCTGCCTCGAGATGACATGGCACAGCATACCGCTGGCTGCTGGCTGGCTTATTAACTATGCTCTGAGCAGCTGCTTTGCTGCACCGGATGACGATCGTACGGACATGATACTCTGGCCATGTTTAGATTGGAGAAAATTTCAACCCGATGAATAGTACCACTTTCGTCTTATTTGGTAAATATTGTCCGATCATGGACCAACTAGGCTCAAAAGATTCATCTCGTGATTTCCAACTAAACTGTGTAATTAGTTATTTTTTTACCTACATTTAATACTCTATGCAAGCGGCTAAAAATTGATGTGATGGAGGGAGAAATTTTAAGGTGAACTAAACAAGGCCCCTAACGAACAGAACCTAGTCATTGAGGAGTCAAAGCAGGGATGCCGGCTGCGAATGCGGATGTGAATCAAACGAGGAAGATCCTCCGTAAAGCGAAAGCAAAACCAAACAAACAAGCTAGAGAGCCTAGAGCCAAGGCGCGGCGTGCCTCCGCTCCGACCGGCCCGCCCCTGTCGGAGACCCCCGCCGCCGCCACCCCGGGCGTTGGATCGTCCCCCCCTCTCGATCCGCGCCCGGCGAATCCAGCCGGACCCGCATTGGGGTTGGGCCCCTTCGATCCGGCTGTTGTGGGGGTTTGGCTGGCAGGGAGCTCGAGCTCGAGGGGACGTGGGGACCTGATCCTTCTTTCCGTTCGGATTTCGCTTTCCCCCGTGGGGTCTCGGTTGCTGGTGCGGTTGCCCTGACCCGAAGAGGGAGGAGGACATGGATTTGGCGTCGGTCAACGAGGAGCTGGCCGAGATCGACGGCCAGATCGGCGACATCCTCCGCGCATTGCAGTAAGCTCACACCATTCGGCTTGCTGCGGTTTAGCTTGCTCGTAGAGTCGTAGTTTGCTCGTGCCGCCCACGCATGGTCGCCAAATCTCAGTTTGCTTGCTGCGGGGTTCTGTAGTGGGGGCACTAGTTTGGAGACCCGATTGCTGACCTGCAGGGTGGAAGAAAAAAAAACACCTTGCGGGTTCTACTACTTGATCTCTGTAGAAATGGTAGCATATATAATGTGATTGGCTGATGCTTTGCTTGATTTGTCTGCAGAAATGGGTTCCAGAAGCTGGAGAAGATCAAGGATGCCAACCGCCGCAGCAGGCAGCTTGAAGAGCTTACTGATAAGATGCGAGATTGCAAGAGGTTGCTGAATCTCTTATTCTCTTCCATTCCCTTTCTGTACTATTCTATATAGGAGTAGCTTTTAGCATCTCCCCCTTCATAAAATACAGCAGGTGGAAAGGCTAAGTGCAAGTAATGCTGATGGAAAGAGTAGATAAGTTGCATTCTGGTGCTGGTGCTGCTTACTTCACACTAACATCAATATAAGTTTTCTCCATAGAAGTAGTTTCTGTATCTGTGTATACCTTGTTCCACTATTTCTGCTGCATATTTAGGGCCAAACATTAGTTTTTACCTTTTAAGAAAAATGGTGACTTATATGAGTAATTTCATCAAAGCTGACATTTTGCTCTTTTTATGTGATTATCCAGACTCATCAAAGACTTCGAGCGAGTTAGCAAAGACGAGGCTGGGCATACTGATCCAGCAACAGCAAAAATGCTGCATGATAGAAAGCAGTCGATGGTACTATCGCCAAAACCGATTGCATGATAGATGTCATATGTGTGAATCTTTGCACTTACCTTTTCTGATTCAACAGCTTTCACTAAACTAGAGTGTCTTGTTTTGCAGATCAAAGAATTAAACTCCTACGTCGCTCTTAAGAAACAGTGAGTTTTGACCTGTCTCAGTACACCACATTCTCACAATGTATCCAACTTCAGCTTATGCATTGCATCAGTAACAAATTGAACTCGTGCTACTAAATTCTGCATCAGAACTATCTTTTTCATGAGCTTCGATGAATGCATC
The DNA here is from genome assembly GCA_038087645.1 of Saccharum hybrid cultivar R570. Classification (NCBI taxonomy): domain Eukaryota; kingdom Viridiplantae; phylum Streptophyta; class Magnoliopsida; order Poales; family Poaceae; genus Saccharum; species Saccharum hybrid cultivar. Next base: position 7,095,762 of record JAQSUU010000297.1, on the reverse strand, counting down.
TCTAGTTTTCTGCAACATATCATGTTACTTACTGCAAATATCACTTGAGCTGCAGACAGGCAAGTGAAAATAAGAGAATTGATCTTTTTGATGGGCCAAGTGTTGAAGATGGCTTTGGTGAAGAAAATGTCCTCTTAGCATCAAGTAAGTGGCGACATCATAGCCCCTATAAGTTTGCTAATCTGAATATGTGATAGTATGATCTCTTTCAGGTTCAAAAGCTAGGAATATATTAGGCAAACTTATTTCCTTTTGGTTGATATGTTTACCTATTGATTAAAACCTTTGCCCATGGGCATGGATTTTTATACTGCTCTTCAGATAACTGAGCAGTTTCTTTTTCTCAGACATGACAAACCAGCAGTTAATGGATCAAGGCAATCAACTAATGGATGAAACTGATCAAGCTATAGCACGATCTAAACAGGTTAATACTTAATTATGACCTTCATCTGAGCTTATAGTATCATTTTCCTAGGAACAGCTGTTGATCAAGTTGAAGAATCTGTGCTCAGAGAGAGAGAGAGAGAGAGAGAAAGAGAGATTTTGCATCACACATGATCCTTTGAAGATCTTTGTTTCTTATTATGCTGCTAAGATGCTGGCATTGCTGTGCTCATGCCCTCTCAGCGGCAGTGTATTCTCGCTTTGTTGCTTCTTGATGCTGATCTGTTGTCTATTTTCTAGACTGTCCAAGAAACCGTCAATGTGGGCACAGAAACTGCAGCTGCTCTGAAAGCACAGGTATGTTTCTTTTCTTATTTCCAGAAGGAGCCAATTGTTTTATTGTGCTGTCCAGTCAGGAAAGGTAAAGGCAATTTTGGTTTATTTCTTCTTCACCAGACAGAACAAATGAGCAGAGTTGTTAATGAGCTGGATTCCATTCATTTCTCCATCAAAAAGGCGTCTCAATTGGTGAAAGAAATCGGTAGACAGGTAAATTCATCTCACAGTTTCTTTAGTTTATTAGCAAACTATATTCTTATCTATTATCAATTCTTTTAAAATAGGTTGCAACTGATCGATGCATCATGGCCATGCTTTTTCTCATTGTTGCTGGAGTCATAGCTGTAATAATTGTTAAGGTGAGTGCTTACCTTCAAAGATTTGCTTACTCATCAATGATCTATCCAATATTGTGATGTGATTAAGTTAAAATGGCTTGGAAATCCTACACTTAGCCCCCTCTACATGATTTTACCACTCTGTGGTTTTTGGCCTTTTGGTTTGATGTGAAGTTTACAGAACTGTGGAAATTGAATTCCTCCTCAAAGGGCACTTTGTTCTCGTGGGAGGCTTTTTGGTTTGATGTGAAGTTTACAGAACTCAGTGGAAATGTCCTCAATGGGCATGTTGTTCTTGTGGGAGATGAACTAATGAAATGGGCAAAATAGTTGCTCATAGTTGTCACCACTTTGCTCTAACTGAAATATTAACACTAGTTAAGAAATTTAGAGACAACGGGGCTGGTGTGTCAAACCGTCCAACCATTCGTGCACCAGCACCTTTCTTTGTTCTCTGTGGATAAAAATCATGCATACACTAGTTCAGGAACCTTAGAGACCTTATTTCAAACTAGAAGAGAAGAAGAAAAAGAAACCACCACGAGTGAGGAGATATGGTATCGCATAAACCTCTGCAAATTTCTGGGTAGATAAGTCATTGGCAGCAGTGTGCCCGCCCAAGTCAAATAGCACATCAAGACAGGTGGCAACGAAAAATACGTTTGTATTTGGTAATAATTGTGCCCGACGGCTGTGTTTAGATCCAAATTTTGGAGTGCTAAAATACACTGTAGCATTTCGTTTGTATTTGGTAATAATTGTCCAACCATTGACTAATTAGGCTCAAAACGTTTGTCTCACAAAGTACAACCAAACTGTGCAATTAGTTTATGATTTTATCCACATTTAGTACTCCATACATGTATCGCAAGTTTGATGTGACGGGGAATCTTTTTTTTGCATAGTGCACTTTTCAATGGATCTAAACACATATATTCTTGTTTGGTTATTATTATGGCTGTTGACGAATGATGTCCATACTGTTCCATTGACAGATTGTGAACCCACACAACAAGGACATCCGCGACATCCCTGGGCTGGCACCACCCGTCAGCAGGCGGCTGTTGCGATAGAGGACACAGGTGAATTCCATACTTCGTGTAACTAAAAATTGATGTGGCGCCTTGGCAGGCCCACCTGTATCTACATCTTGTAAAACGCTGCTCCAGTCATGTGGCATATTGTTGTAACTGTAACTCTGTCTCATGGGATCCACTCCTTGGCCACACAGTGCGCGTGTCTTCTTTCTAGCTGGTCTTCCTGTTTTGACAAAAACCAGCTCTGAACTGTGTTCTGTTTGAACCATGACGTGTACACAAGCTATCGATGATCACAGAGTGAGAGTAATAACCACAATCCACAACATACATACATACATTGAGAGTACGGATCGTCATGCAGTACATACTTGAATCTCTCTCAACAACAACAACGGAGGAGGAGGAAAAGAGAGAGATATCTCTCTCAACAACAACAACGGAGGAGGAGGAAAAGAGAGAGATGCCTAAAGAGGTGCTCAAGAACCATGATGGTTTTGGTCTTGCACTAGAGATTTGATTAAGGTGAGGTGCCTTTTCCATTACGATGTCAAAAGCATGCGCTGATCCGCCGACCAAGTCAAGCTTTCTAGACGTGTAATAAGTAATCTTTCAGGATCGTGGCATGACCTCCAGTTTTGGTTGGCAGCACCTGGCAAATTCTTGGTCACTCATACACAGAGTGTTGGATTTGGAGTAATGTATCTTGGTTCTGGTACGAACTCACAGTTTTACGTTTACCTGAGCACTTGCTCTGGATTCTGAATGGGACACGTCTGGCTAGTGGTCCACCTGATCTGGTGGATTGTATGCCGGGACCGGGAGCGGGGCCCACCGTGTTTGAACCGGCCAAGGATGAGGCGAGCGCCCGAGTCAAAGGGGGATAAATTGTTCACCGGAGACTATGGGCGAACCACGAGCATGGGCCTTATGCTCGCAACCTGCACGGGAGGTCCTATCCAGAGAATTCCTTCATTGGCACTGAAAAGTATACCGCATTTATTTTATTGCTATAAAAATTCCTTCACTGCCATCGGATAAAATTTGTGTGTTCTGTAATTGTCATTTCCGTCACCTGCTGTTAGCAACACCGTTAGATGGAGCATGGCGGCGGCCCGCCCCCACGCGCGAGGAGTCAGGAGAGTGGCCGGCGGCCAACAGCGAGACGTGACGTGGGGCACGGGAAGGAGTTGGGCAGCGCCGGCCTCTTCTGACAGATCCAGGCAGTGCTGGTCTCTTCCTTCTAGCGAGTGAACGGGGAGGGGAAGCCGCACGTGAGCATGAAAGAGCCGGGGAGGCGAAAGAACTGGGCGGCGCTGGTCTCTTCCGGCAGATCTAGGCGGCGCGAGTCTTCTTCGTGCTGGTGGCCGGACAGGGACGGGCGCACGAGCAGGGATGCAGGCGGCGCGGGGGAGAAGGAAGCAACGGCGATGGTGAGCACCGTCGTGGGCGCCCGCCGCAACGCGCGCGTCCGCTGCATCGGTGCGGCTGTGCGATCGCCGCCCCCTGCGCCACCGCCACGGTCGTGTCAGCAGCCTGCTGGTAACCGCCCGCACTCCAGTCGGGTTGCGCGATGCACGGGGACCCGAGGCGTCGGCGACCGGAACAAATGATAAATGGTGGGGCCCAGTTGTCAGCAATTGTAACTTAATAGGTTTTAACGGAAGTGGCAACTAGGAAAACACAAAAATTATTTCATGACAGTGAAGGAAGTGCTATAATTTTTAGTAGGTTCCCCTCCTTGTTTTAAGTTTAATATAATATAATATAATCAGTCTTTGTATGGAATTGGAAGAGCAAGCAAGCATGCACAGCTGAAATTCCAATGAATGTGACACGTCTGGCAAGTGACCCCATGGTTGACTCGCCTCGTCCCGTGATCGGATTAATGCTTCGCCACAGTGACTGCGCGGGCGCAACCACGAGCATGTATGGACCGTATCTTTGGTTGCACACCCATTGAATTCCACGTTTCCACTTGGGTCAACCAGCAGTGACCGTCAGCGAGTGGGTGCCGTTGCCGTCCCGTCCGGGCAGTGTGGGTCTTACCGACACCCTTGCATCCTGAATTCCTGATTCCTGCGAGTAGACTCTGCAGCAGCGGCTTTGGGTTTCGTTTTTTTTTTTTTGGCTGCTTCGCCAGTTCGCTGGAGAAAACGAGGGCAGCGGATGCGGATGGAGCGGGCTCGTTCGGCTGGCTGGTGACCCGAACGAGACCAGCACGTTTTTTTTTCGTGTCACAGCTGATTACTCCTTTTTTCATTTTAAAGAGTGGCATCCTATGTAGCATGGCTGAAATAATGTGAGAGAAAAATACTGTTAGCTGGCTGCCGTGACGGCGACGCAACCACCACCACCCACCCGCATCCGAACCGGACCTTTCAGGTTTGACCCGCGCAAACAACAACAAAAAGTTGCTCTCTCTTTCTTTCTTTCTTCGTTCAATTCAATGGGTGTGCTGTAGTACCAGTAGGGACACGCGCGCGAAAGGTTTAAACCGTTCTCTCTCTCACTGTCTCACATTGGCAACCAAACGGCACAAATCTTCTCCTGGACCTGGAATGGAAGAAGCAGAGGATAGAGTGAAGGTCATAGACAAGCGCGCGTCGCGTGACAATTGGCACGGCACCGGTTGGAAGTCGTCGTTCGTGACTTGTGGGCGGGCCACCCCGCACACATTTCCACCTCGGTTCACTTTCGCATCGACATCGAGTAACTCCAGCTATCGCTCCATCTGTTCAATGGTGGTATTTGAAAGAAAACACAAGTTCTCGGTCACCGTCTTTCGAGTGTGACATTGTAGACTTACTTCCTCCGTTTCTTAACATGTGTCGTTGTGGGATGGTATCGTCGTCTCTAAATATGTGTCGCTGGCATAGGTGCAGGCTCACCATGCAAAAGCAGTCGGCGCCTGCAGCAGCTTTATCCCTTCCCCGGTTCCCCCGCACAGGGCGGCAAATGCTAATAAAAAAAATTAAATAAGTGTTCATTTGTGTGACACGCCTCTAGCTTTTAATCCAAGACAGAGCATTAAATGACTTGTCCATTGTACGTAACCTGTGAATACTACTCCGTACTCGCTTTGTAAAAAAACATACCACTCCCATTTTTCGAGAAGTCAAACATTTTGAACTAACTAAATTTATATAAAAAAATATTAATATTTATGATACAAAATAAGTATCATTAGATTAGTTATAGAATACTTCCTCCGTATCGGATTTAGAAGTCGTTTTGGACAAGGTTTGGGTCAAACATTAAGAATATAAATCATCAATAACTTTTACGTTATTGAGTTTGTAAATGTAAAAATTATATGAATAGATTTTTCTTGAAAAATACTTTTATAAAAGTATACATATATCACTTTTCCATAAATATTTTTTATAAAAACAAGAGGTCAAAGTTATGTTTTGGAGACCGTGTCGCTGTCCTAAACGACTTCTAAATGTGATACGGAGGGAGTATATTTTTATAATAAATTTATTTAGAGACATAAATGTTAATACTATTTACTATAAATTTGATCAAACTTGAGTCAGTTTGACTGGCACACATCCTATAATTGCATCTTTTGGTGGGCGGAGGGAGCACTTTCTAGGAGTGTCTGCCACTTTTGCCAACTTCCTTAACTTCCTGAGTCAGAACCCAGAATGACACACGTTAAAGGACGGAGGGAGCCAAAGAAAACCATTGTTCGCACACAGCTTCCACTCTGATCCTTTCCTTGTACCAGCCGTCTCGCTCACTTACCACCACTCCCTGCGCCCAGAAAAATGATACGTATTGTGTTAAAAAAAAGGATACGTATCATTTGTTTTTTAAGTTTATCTGGATTTTTAAAATATACTGCATCCATCTCAAACACAAGTTAGCTTATAAAGTTGTTGCAATTAAAAAAATTAGGTTTGGCCAAATTTATCAAAAATAATACCAATGTTTATCCCACAAATTTATGTTTTTAGGTAGACCGTGAGCTATATTTTCACGATATACTTGTTTGATGCCATGTATGCTAGTGTTCTTTTCATGTAAAGTCGGTCAAGATTGTTTGACTTAGGACAACTTCACAAAATTGATTTGTTTTAAGACGAAGGAAGTATTATTGACATTTGTATATCCAAACATATTTATCATTAAATTATATATTCCTCTATTATAAACAAATATATATTATAAACCGTTGACACTATCTTTTGTAAACCCAGTCAATTCTGATATTCGCCTTGTTTAGTTTCTCCAAAACTCCTGAAAAATATACTGGAGCCGTTCGGCTGGAATTATAAACCGGCTGAAAAACACTGTTGGCTGATTTTTTGTGAGAGAAAAATACTGTTCCGGCTGAAAAAACAAGCTGAATAAGACGGATTATAAGCCAGATGAACAGGGCCACTATACGAAAAGAAGATTCCCTGTCACATTAAACTTACTATACATGCATGGAATATTAAATGTAGATGAAATCAAAAACTAATTGCACAGTTTGGTTGTACTTTGCAAGACAAACATTTTGAGCCTAATTAGTCAACGGTTGGACAATTATTACCAAATACAAACGAAATACTACAGTGTCACTGTAGTAAATTTGACACTCTAAATTCGGTGAACTAAATATTTGAATCTTCAGAAATCCAATTTTATTCGCTCTGAGACCTGACGTGACAGGAAATCCAGAAGTGCGGTTGCTGCCTTTTGGGCCTGGGGAATGTGGCCGCTGGGATGGACAGGACAGTGGCCGGTGGCCGGTGGCGCGCGCCAACATCTCCCTCCTTGCCTGCTCTCCTCCCCTCCCCTTGTTCCCTCCCCTCCCTCCGCGCACGAGTCCGTCCTCAGCCCTCACAGCGCGCACTGCCGTCGCCGTCACCCTATTTTTACCTGCACCAGTGCCACCACGTGTGTGCGTGTTCGCTCATTTCCTTGCACCTGCCGGGCGCCGACTGCCTCCGTCAAGGCTGCGGGCGGCAGGCCTCTTTCTTGTTTCTTCCAGTCCGGTCCAACCCTCCTCCTCCCCTCTCAGCTCTCACCTCCCGGGCCGCCGCTTCCTTCCCTCACCTGCTCTCCAGTCTCCATCCTCGTCTCTCCTCCCCGCTTCAATCGACATCTTCTTCTCCCTTTTTCCGTGGGAAGGCACACCATTTGAGACAGCTCCTTACTTCTTCTCTCCCCCCACGGAATCCTCTCTTTTCTCCGCACCACACTTGTTCGTCATCTTTTCTCTTCACGGTCAGGTGGGATCGGTCAATTCTCCCAACCAATTCCAATCCCAACCGGGTACACTACAACGACGCAACTGCCAATTTCTCTTCCAACAAACACGTCCGTCCGCGTGCCTCCCTCCTCTGCCTCAACATTCTCCGGCAGGCTCATCAACCCGCGCTGCAGCGGACGGCCCGCCCGCCCGCCGGCCTCGTCGTCGGATGGGGTGCTTCGCGTTCAAGAGCGGCGGCAAGAGCAGCGGCGGGTCCAAAGCTCAGCAGCACCCGCGGCCCGGCGCCCAGACGCCACCGGCCAAGTCGGCCCCGGCGGCGGCGTCCTCCTCCTCTTCCTCCTCCTCCGGCGGCGTGCACAGAAAGACCAAGGCGTCGGCGGCGTCCACGCCCACGCGGACCATCCAGGAGCTGTCGGAGGAGCGGGGCGCGCAGCGGCTCCGGGTGTTCGACTTCGACGAGCTCGGCAGCGCCACCAATGGCTTCAGCCGCGCGCTCAAGCTCGGCGAGGGCGGCTTCGGCTCCGTCTACCGCGCCTTCTTCCGCTCCGCCGCCGGCGCCCGCGTCGTGCTCGCCGTCAAGCGCCTCAACCAGCGCAGCCTCCAGGTCTGCTACCTTCCTTTTTGCTTCTCATCTGTCCCCTTTAAGCTTCCTTTTCTGACGACGACGAGGAAAATTTCGTCTTTTCTCTTCACCTTGGTTTCGAAATTTTGATGCCATACTGCATTATTTGGGCTTAGATTTCTCAATGCCATGTCAAAGCTTGTACGTCAGAAAGCGCGAGTTTTTTTTTTCTTCTTCTGATGCTTAATCGGAGTTCTTAATCACACTTAGCAAAGCAGCAATTTTTTTCGATCAGGCATATAGCCTGTTTTCCATTAAGCAGACAGGAATGATCAATAGAGCTATACATAGTTGATACAAGAGGATTCGCAAGTAATCCAAGGATTACCAATGAAGTACACAACAAAAACGAAAAGCAAGAAACATAAGGGGGTGGGGGATCCTCTACTTGACAACCCAACTGACTGAACCTAATACAAAGTAACTCAACGTAACGGTAGCCAGCAGTGAAGAGGAGCCTTAGAAGATAACAGCGGCAAAGCATCCGCTAGAAACTCCAGGCAGCAAAGCTTCCGCCCAAGCACGAAGACCATCGACGCGACAAAGCATCCGCGGATGGGGCCGACACGCTCGTAGTAGCCAAGCATCTGCATGAGAGGGGGCCTAAACACTGGCAGCAACACTCCGCCCAAACACAAAGACCATCGACGCGGCAAAGCATCCGCGGATGGGGCCGACACGCTCACAGCAACAAAGCATCTGCATGAGGGGGGCCTAAGCGACGACTATGGCTACAACAAACACCAGCTGGACATACCAAAGTGAGAATATGAAGCACAAAAGGTTCAGCACAGCGACCACGACGACCATGCGGGAGGAGCGACGGCAGCAGAGATTCTTCAGCAACGCCTTCAGGAAGGAGGAGACGTCCAAGACGCCATCGCGGCTGGCCTTAGAGACCTCTAAGGCAGGGCTTTCGGCCAGAATCCAATGGTGAAGAAGCTGAAGTTCAGAAACAACGACTCCAAGGAGGTGTATGGCGCCCGAGGCGTCACCGTCGTGCACCCGATAAATTCGGGCTGAGCTTTCGCTCAGAACCCATGCAACTACTACCACCATAGGCCGTCGCACTGCCCTAGGATGCCGGTTGGCGGCGGCCAGGCTTGGCCAGCAGCAGCCAGCCCCAGCGGGTATCCCAGGCTGGTCAGAACCAGCGGCGGGAGGGTGAGGCCCTGCCCTGACAGGGTGACCATGCCCCCCAAAGCCGCGCAGGAGGACGAGGCTAGCCCCCAAAGGCGACGGGAAGGCGGATCCGGCTAGGGCCAGTGTAGGTGGCCCCGGCCGCGTCCGTCGCACGTGGCCCAGCTCCGGCCAGCTAGAACCACCTCTGGCAGCCAGGCAAGCCGCCACGGTCGCCCCTGTCGCAGCAGAGGCCAGCCAACCACCGGTGACTGGGAGATGAGATAGGGGGGTGGCGGGGTAGGGGCGACCGTGAGCCAGATCCGGCCCCGAGGGCACGGATCCGGGGGGTCACCGCCAGTCCCAGCCGCCGGAGCGCCGGCGCAACCCTAGGCCCGCCATGGCCGACCCGAAGTGGAGCAGCCTGCCGCCGCCAAGCAGTGGGGGGGGCACCGCACGCCAGATCCAGCCCCCGTGGGCATGGATCCGGCCGGCCGCCGTCGATTTCGGCCGTCGGAGCCATCGCCGACGCCACTGTCGCCGAAGACGTAGGGGTGTGGTGGGAGGGGGGCTAGGAGGAGCGATGGGGTGGGAGGAGAGGTGCGAACGGCGCCAGTTTGTGGGCCGTCGCTGGCCGCCGCCGCCACGCGCTAAGGACGGCGACGGCGGCCGGAGGGGGCCTGGGAGGAGGGGGGAAGCTTGGCGCCGGTGTGGTCGCCCCCCGAGTCGCCCGTAGGGGGGCGCTCGGGGGTCACGGGCCCGACTTGGTTTACACCTTTTTGGGATGGGGAAGTGAACAAGGCCCTCGCAAAGCAGCGATTTTGTGGAGTCCCTACAAATTTACAGAGTAATTTGCACCTTAGCATTTCAAAGATAGCTGGCAGTTTCATCAGATTTTTCATTCTCCAAGAGATGTATAGTATTATATATTCGCTGAAATTTCTCAGGACCTCTTGTCCACAAGATGGCCAAACTCCGTGGATTTGTCATTTCTGGTGTATGAACATTACAATATTTTACTAAAATCATTAGTTTTTGGTGGTTGCACAAACTGCCGAGATGTGCCAACGTTAAGACTTTGTCCCCTGATTTGGATCTAGACCTAAAATCAAACTCAGAAGATTGTTGGTTTGCAGTGAAGCCAATAGATAACTTGCTTGACGACAATCTTAGACACATAAATATTTCCCTGGATAGCTTCAAAGAGAGTATTGGTCCAACCAACCGGACAAGGACATCCACACATGTCATTTTCAATGGGAATCGTAGATTGGACCATGTGAATATTACTCAAGATGGCATCATAAGTCAACCTATGAATGCGTCACACTATAAACAATGCTCCAAGTCTGATCACACTCCCACCAATAATTAAATACAAGGACACAAAGAGAATTTCCTGAACGTTTCAATCAGATAAAAGTATATGAAAACAGTTTCACGCAAATCTCAAGTGTTACCTGTGTTCCTTAATAAGTATGCTTATTTATTTTAAAGGAATAAATAGCAGTTCATTAGATATAATTATCAATTTTTAAGGAATTTAACAGTTCATGAGTTTCTTTTAAATAATCTGATTTCAGGGGCACAAGCAGTGGCTGGCTGAAGTCCAATTCCTAGGTGTTCTTGAGCACCCGAATCTTGTAAAACTGATCGGCTACTGTGCGGTGGATTCAGAAGCAAGCAAGCACAGGCTGTTGGTCTACGAATTCATGCCCAACAAGAGCTTGGATGACCACCTGTTCAACCGAGCCCATCCTCCCCTTTCCTGGAGACTGAGGCTGCAGATCATGATCGGTGCCGCACGGGGTCTGGATTACCTCCATGAAGGAGTACCAGAAGTTCAGGTCTCTTTCTGGACCAACAATATGCATTTTCTGAAACTCTGAAGCATAAACTGATTCATTCAATTGCAGTCTGCACGACAGGATATATACATTCTTTGAAACTCTGAACTGAACCACATTAAAACCATGGACGCAGCCTTTTTAGATGAATTTGCCTGCAAATTTTCTGAAGAAGACGGAGACTGTAATAAGTGATCAATATCTGATCCAGTCTTTTGGTGTGGCAGGTGATCTACAGGGATTTCAAAGCGTCCAACATCCTTCTGGACGCCGAATTCAGGCCAAAACTGTCGGATTTTGGCCTGGCAAGAGAGGGTCCAACCGAAGGGAAAACACACGTCTCCACCGCGGTGCGTTCACCGCCGTCGACGGCCACCGTGTTTCTTCTTGCATTGCCATTGCGTTGCGTGCTCGCATCTGAAGCTCTCAACTGACTGGCTGTGATGGCTCAGGTGGTGGGGACGCACGGGTACGCGGCGCCGGACTACATCGAGACGGGGCACCTGACGGCGAAGAGCGACGTGTGGAGCTTCGGCGTGGTGCTGTACGAGATCCTGACGGGGCGGCGGTCGCTGGAGCGCAGCCGCCCCGCGGAGGAGCAGAAGCTGCTGGGGTGGGTGCGGCAGCACCCGCCGGACAGCGCCGGGTTCCGGGCCATCATGGACCCGCGGCTGGGCGGGCGGTACCCGCTGGCCGCCGCGCGCGAGGTGGCCAGGCTCGCCGACCGCTGCCTCGGCAAGAACCCCAAGGAGCGGCCGGCGATGAGGGACGTCGTCGAGGAGCTCGAGCGGGTACTGCAGATGGAGCCGCCACCGCCGCCTCCCGCCGACAAAAAGAAAGGAGGCGACGGCAGACTGCCGGCGAAGAGGTGACGGAGGCGGCGGTGTTGCCGGAATACGGCTCCGGCTCCGGTTATGTTCCAAATTCGGAAGTTTGTATGTATATGAGGTATATACAGCAGGAGAAACGAACAATTTTCTGAACAGGCTATACTACATGTGAAGATTGATAGTGAATTTGTGATTTCAATACGGAAATGAAAATTCAGCAAGAATTCTCATAGCCAACGTGTGTTGCAGACGTGCATGAAGAGTGGTACGAGTCTGATGTGTGCTACCTGTTACTCCCTAGTCAATTTTTTAAAACCAACTTCTGGATTTATCTTAAATCAATTTTTAAAACTTATAAACAATGCTAATATGTATAACACAAAATTAGTATAGTTTGATACAATATTAAATATGTTTTCATATTATATTATTTTGCTATGATAGATATTAGTATCTTTTATATAAAATTAATCAAATTAAAAAAAGATTTAGGAGAACTCATTAGGGACTCTCATCTCGAGTGGAAAGGAAAAATGGTAATGGAGTGTCAGTGTCATGTACTCTCTTCGTTCAATTATAAATCTATTTTGATTACATAGATATATAATTTTTGCAATATATTTAACATAATACATATTTAAATTTATAGAAAAAACTTTGTAATTAGAAAAGTCAATAACTTAAAATTTAGAACAGAAAAGGTACTCTTCTGTGTGTGTTGTCCCACGTGGACGTTAGTCTTCAAAAATCATTCCATTTTGGAATGATTTGAAGTGGACCCAAAGTTGATAAACACAAGGAAAAAGTCCACATTACTTCTCTCAACTTTCGCGAAAGTCCGCTTTTCCTCCCTGAACTCCAAAACCAGGCAAAACACCTCCATCAACTTTTAAAACCGTTCATCTTACCTCCCTGACCCTGTTATAAGCAGTTTTGAAGGCGGTTTTGTCTGTCTTTTTTATTTATTCCGGCTAATTCTTTGAAAAATCATAATAAATCACAGAAAAATCATAAAATAAAAAATTCAATTTTGTTGGACTCCATATGAGTAGATATACATAGTGAATATATAATATGGTATGCTTTAGTACAAAGTTTTTGCTGTGGCTTTAGATCTATGTTTTTTCTGTAATTAATTGGAATAATTCGTAGCTGCAGTTTCTATGGTCCAATTGTGATGAAATTTTTATGGTGGGCTAATTATTGTATGATTGAACTGTAGTAAAAATTTTATACTCATTGGTCATATATAGCTTAGTTATAGATTTTTTATATTTAACAAGCATAAACCTAAAAAAATCTATAACTAAGTTATACATGATCCAATGAATATGAAATATAAACCTAAATACAATCTATAACTAAGTTATACATGACCCAATGAGTATGAAATTTTTATTATAATTTAAGCATACAATAATTAGCCCACCATAAAAATTTTACCATAATTGTACCGTAGAAACTACAGTTATGAATTATTTTATTTAATTATAGAAAAGTATATATCTAAAACTACAGCAAAAACTTTGTACTAAAGCATATCATACTCACGTGGAGTCCAAAAAAAATTGGATTTTTTATTTTTATGATTTTTCTGTGATTTACTATGATTTTTCAAAGATTCAACCGAAATAAATAAAAAGAAAAACACAAAACCGTCTTTAAAACTGCTTATAACTGGGCCAGAGAAGTAAGATGAATAGTTTTAAAAGTTAAGGGAGGTGTTTTGCCCGGTTTTAGGGTTCAGGAAGAAAAAATGAATTTTTACGAAAGTTAAGGAGGTAACGTGGACTTTTTTCTAAACACAACTCCCAATCTATGAAAAGGCCAGTAAAAAGCCCAAAGGCTCAGCCCAACCATTCATCCTACTCGCGTCTCCATCCCATGAGCCGTGGGCTCGGCTAGAACTGCAACTCCGCAAGCCCTCGTCGGGTCCCCAATCTGCTGCTACCTTGCCGGGGAAGGCCGTCTCCGGCAGGCGGCAGCCTTCCTCCAATCCTCCGTCCCTCTCCCTCCCCAACCTTCGCCGCCTTCGGTCACCTCGTCTTCCTCAAGTACACCTCGCGGTGGCACAGCAAAACGGAGGTGAGCTCGCTCGGCCTTTCTATCTCGGATCTCCTATGCAACCTTACTGAGCAGAGAGCCGTGTGAATTTGTGGACCGCGCAGCTGACCCGACTCCCATCTCTCCCAATTCTCAGCGGGCGATGCAGGCGAAGAAGCTGACCTTGCTGCAGTCGGTGGCAGCTGCGGGAGTTTTCTCCGCCGTCTCCTTCTGGTACCACGCAATCTCCCCTCCTGAAGATTCTCGTTGGTTCGGAGCATTCTAGATCTCCCATGCCATGCCTCTTGTGCTGCAGGTATGGCTTCATGTTTGGAAGGGAGTCCGCGCGGCGCGAGCTTGGTGGCATCATAGACGACCTCCGCAGCAACAAGGCCACCACGACCTCTGCCGCTTCCTCGGAACCCGATGCTCATTCCAAGCCATAGTGGGGGGTATGATATTTTGTTCCTCCTTTGCCGTAATCTAAATGTGGTCAACCTTGTTTTATGGATCCTGCTAGGCTGTAGATGCCCAGATGGAATTACTAGCCTTGGAGATACCAGTCCCCCCCCCCCCCCCCCCCCCCCCCCCCCCCCCTTCTTCCATAATGTATATACGGCCTGAACATCAGTTTTTAGACTGAAAAAACAAGTTAAACCTTCCACAAAAGACAAGGAAGAAAAACAAGTTAAAAATGCCCTTGATTGGTTAAGGGGATGGGGGTATTAATGCATTTTTCGTCGTAGTGTGGCTCATTGTTTGTTTTCGCTAACATGTGCCGATGAGGACCCATAATTTCATATTACTCTTTCAGAAGAACATGCTTGTTTTAATATCAAATCATGCCTAGACAGTCTAGTGACGTCCCAGGAAACTAATCTCTGGCTGGCCCATTGCCCTGTTTTGAAGCCATGGCAGGCAGGATTCACTGCCACATTGCCTGTTCAGAACCAATCAGTTATGGTTAGTGATGGGTTGGAACCTGGTGTTTGCCATCAAGCAATATATAGTCTCACACTGATTCTAGCTAATAGTTTGGTAGAATTTTCAAGGACCGAGGTGAGCAGGAGCTGAGGCAACTGGCAGTAGCGATTACATTGTTCTTTATCTTGCACCAAAAAGCTAGACTTTATGAACAATGTTGCATACATGAAAAATTGAATCTGGCAGGACATTATTGTTAGTGCAAGCACGGGAATAATTGGAGGCTTTGGAGCCATGGGGGTAAGATCAAGCCCTCGAGCTTATAAACGACATGTACGGTAGCCAAAGAACTAAGGTAGTAGGTGGCTGGTGACGATGATCACTGTGGCACTGGCGTTAGCACTACAAATGTCCTAGTCCTAGAACTACAGAGGCATTTTTATGTTCATCATGTTATGTTATGTTTAGTCTTGTTTCTATAGCTGTCATGTTTTTTGTTTCCTTGCACAAATAGCACAGGTCAATCGAGTCAATAAGAGTTTACATGTGGACTTACATGGTGATTTTGCCCCCAAATGCAGGTCCAGGTCTGCAGTGCGAAGAACAAGATTGTGTGATGATAGTAACTGACCTGGTTAGTTGTTAGAAGTGTTCAGCAAGGAGAAAGATTGTTAGATGAAGGTCAAAGGAACCAGATCTATATTTTGTAGGTTTCTGTTTTAGGGAGGCTGCACTTTGAATTCAAAGAAATGAGAGATGATATCATTTGATATGTGGCGTGACTACTGAGTACTGACTACCAGTTCTTTCTCTTATCAATAATACACTGTACAGCAGTCTTCAGGCATAGCCTTGCTGTTGATGCATCGTACTCTTGATTTGTGATTAGTTTCTCGATGACTTTACTGCTTTACTAACATCATCGTTACGTCTTGTGGTTATGAAAAACCTAATCAAATCAACAACCTGTTCGTTTTGCTGGTTTATTGTGGCTGAAAGTACTGTTCGCTGGTTTATTGTGAAAGAAAACACTGCTGGATGGCTGCTGATTTGGCTGAATAGCTCAAACGAACAGGGTGCACTTCTTTTTAGATTTAAATTCTTTGTTTGTGATTGCCTGCACAAGTTCTTTTTTTTTGGCTACATTCCAGAACCAAAAGAATAAAGATTCTAAAGACTACAGACGCTACATGATGGACTTTTTTTTTAAGACGTCACCAGAGGGGTGAGGGCCCCACCTAAATGCTTTTCCATAGATGCCGAAAAGCCGGTAATGGAGGGTGCGTGGCACCTACAAGTTACATGACGGACTTGACGGAGTCTAAGATCCTAAAATAATGGCAGAATTGAGCAGAATGTTCGCCCTTCAAACCATCTCGGTGGTGACGTTGCTCCCAGCAAGGTTGTTGCAGGGGCTGCTCGCAATCACAAGATCAAAGCCGACAATTCTTCTAATATACGCCTCGATCTTCTCGGATGCCAGTGTCTGCACATCAGTACTCTCAATCGAAGTGTCAGGCTGAGTCAAATAACCGTGTTCATGCCTTGTGGGAACTATCGTTGAGGACTGAGAGATGGTAAGCAACAGTATCAACTTGAAATGAATTCCCTAGTTATCAATGTCTCCCGCTGACACCTCTGGTGTGATCCTTTGGAAAGCCAAGTAGAAGCTCCATCTCATCAGGTTCTAGAGGAGCAACCCTGTTTAAGCCAACCCAAGCGAGATTCCATTTCCTACACTCCTCCAACACAAACTTTTGAACCCTTGGAGGTGGATCTGAACTGTTTGTAAGGGCAACACGAATCCTCTCTTAGAATTTCGCACTAGACACACAAGTCCGTAGGCAATTAAATTGACGCCTTTAGGTCCCATGACGGCCATTACCTCTTGTTACATAACATAGGAATGCTTCGAATATTGTCTCTGGAGGTATGGGGAGGAGAGAGAGCTGACCTATTCTCAAGTGGCAGATTAATATGTAACCCCTTTTCCTAGCAGCACAGAAGTATTTCAAGTTCACAAACTCTGGCTGAATATCATACAAGAATCTTGATATGGTAGTCCAGACACCTTTTGGAGCAAGAGCAACATTCTCGCAATAGAAGTATGGTGGACCAATAGCTTGTGCAGGCAGCAATCTAAGCAAGAAGAAGCTCAAACTAATGAATCTGCTCCATTATCCCCATTGTCCTTCATGGCCTTCAGAACAATCTCCTCCGTGAAACCCATGTCCATATACTTCTGAACCAAAGAGCCAGACGGCCCAGCCTTCCCAATGCCATTAGCAACCCGTGTCGATGGGCCTAGAGCATCAGTGTTCTTTGATGTCAGAGCTGATGATCCGTCACCAGCAGCGTTGAAGCTCGCTGCCTCCTCCCCATTGCCGTCACTTTTCCATTCGAATCTTTCACTGCCATCACTGCCGCTAACGAGGCTAACCCAGTGCACTATTCCTGAACCTTCGCAAAGGGCTCCGGGGGCTGCCTCTCCCGACTCCCGTGATCCCTCTGACCCTCTCGTCTTCCTCGGCCCCGGCGCGGCCGGAAGCTGCTGCGACGGACCCGGAGGCACCGGAAAGCGAAAGCGCTCGCCAGCAGCCTGTTTCCTTCCACACGGGCCAGATTCCACACACCTGCACTCCCGTGGCCCGTGGGCACGGCCCAGGCTGCCCTATACAACAAGCCTATCCAGGCCCAGGCTGCACTGTATCTTTCTTTACTCCTATCCTTTCCTAATAGGGTGTGTTCACCTTGCGAAAAGTAGTTGAAAAGTTACTGTAACATCTTTCGTTGTTATTTGGCAAAATTTGTTCAATCATGGACTAACTACGCTCAAAAGATTCGTCCCGACATTTACAGACAAACTATGAAATTAGTTATCTTTTTTATCTACATTTAATGCTCCATGCATGCGTCGAAAGATTTGATGTGATAGGTGGAAGAGGAAATATTTTGGGTTGGGGTGGGAAGTGAACACACCCCTATAATACTTCCCCCTCGCCCCTCCAAATACAAAATTCAAAACTTCCCCACGCCGCCACGCGGCTCCTCCGCTGATCGCGCACGGGAATGGAGGCCGCCGCCGCCGACCTACTCGCCGCCCTCTCGTCCCCGCCGTCGTCCTCTCACGCCGGCCTCTACTCCCGCTACGCTGCCTACCTCCAGCCCTTCACCGCGCACTTGCCCACCTCGAGCCAGACCGGGCGGCGACCGCCGCGGCCGCCTCCTCCCGACGCGGCGACCGCCCTCCGCCCCCTCGCGAAGCGCTTCGTCCCGTTCCTCAGCCGCGCGGTGCAGCTCCTCACGAATCTCCTCCGCGCGACGCCTAACAGCCCGCGTGGCGCGTGCGCCGACGACGACGACCTCCTCGGCGTCTACGCCCTCGTCCTGGACTGCCTCGCGGGGAAGCCCTACGCCGTGCTGCTCCAGCGCGGCCGCTTCGCCTGCTTCCTCGAGTCGCGCGGCCGCCTCGCGCGCGCCGGGGCGGAGGCGGCCGCCGCACTCGATGCCCTCCGCTCCGCGCTCTCTCCGCCCACGACGAGCACCAGGTCACGGTCACGCCGCGGCGGCGCTGCGAGTGTCGTTTCCGTTATTCTTCCGGACCCTGGCGACTCTGGGGAGGCTGGCACGGACCCTGATGTCGCCGTGCTCGGGGTCGAGCTCACCGTCTGCCCGGCTAATTGTGCCAGCAAGGGCAAGGTGAAGGAACCCGCCACTTACGAACGTGTTCTTGTCCTCGTTGCGCAGCTCCAGCCATGGCTTCGGTGAGATCGCCAACCTTGGATTCGGAATTTCCGTATTCAGTAAACAAGACGCTGAGTGGGCTTACGAGGAGCTTATACATGTTTTTGTGCAGGATTCTGGCTGAACACGTCAGTAGGAAGTACCTCACCTTGCTTGTCAATGCAATGGCCCGATGCAGCTATTTCCTTGTTGCCGAGTCTTCATCATTCAGTGCTGATCTGGTGCATAGATTCTATGCCTCTACGTTAGAGCAATGCGTGAACGCGCAAATGATTCAGCGTTTGCTGGCAGTATGTGTCACGATGCGACTGATTTCCTTTTGCTATTCACCAAATCAGTGTGCTATATATACTAGCTGGTTAACTGCGACATTATGTTTTTTTCATTCCTGGTGGCAGGTTGCTCGCAAGATTTGCTCTTGTGTGGATTTGAGTTGGGGAGGGAGCGCAAGGCTTTTGCTTGATCTGTTAAAGTGTACCACTGATTCTGTTATGTGTTTAAAGGTAAAAATCCAATACTTCATTTCCATTGCTGCAACTTGAAATCTGTTGTAATTTCTCTACCATCTAGTTTACTGATACCATTTAAATGGTATTCCTAGATGGATTTTACTCAACTTACGCTGATGAAAAGTATAAGTCCATTAGTACATCAGCATGGTCTCCAACGTATCTTGACTAGCAATATTTATAATAGTATATTATGTCGAATGCAAAGAATTATATACTAATGGACCTATGGGGGTTGTGGTTATAATGGTCTGTTCTTTCTCTCTTTAATACAAAAATATACGTAGCTCTCCTCTATGTTCGAGAAAAAAAACATTTCAAATATATGTAGGGTTAGGCGCTTTTACAGACGCGCATACATAGAGAAACATTCTCCAATATTGAATTTGAAAAAAATGGCTGTCTCTATATGTATTTTGTTCAACAAGCGAACAAACTTACCAAACACTGTTTCTTTCCATCTTATCTTATATGTGCTGGATTACAATTTGCTTTGACATGTGGGGTGACCTTGTTCAGTAGTATGTTATTCTGTTAAGACTCATATAGCATCGAGTCTTAACTGTGAGCATGAATTACTTATATTTGTTGTTGAGATTGGATCTTCCAGTTATGTACCATTTGGCCCTGTTTAGGTAATCTGTCTCAGTAATAGATCTGTTTGCAGTTCTGAATGTCTGATGAGCTAAGTCATTTTCTAGACACAAAACTTAGTCTCACATTAGATTTCTAGTGTACCTATCGCTCTAGCCTATGCGCCTCATATAATGTTTGCACTAAGTGCTCCAACAACTCCATGTAGTTTTTCCCTTTCCATAATGGGCCTTTTACTATCAAGACGTCATTACATGCTGTAACATAATGCCAACTTTTTTTCAGGCTGACTTACCAAAAGCTGTAAATGAGTTTCTTGTATTTGTGGCATATGTTTCTTGGTGCTTCCTTCCCATAAATAGGGACGGACGTCTTGGCGCTTCTGAACTACTCTATAAACAAGGCGGTTATTTCTCTGAGGTACATGCTGCATTGTTTTATAGGCATTGAATTTTCATTAAGAATACCATACTAGTTCTAAAATTGTTTCATGTAACACAATATGTTTCGATGTTCAGGTTTCCTCTCCTACTGCCTCAGTGCTTCTCCTTTATGCTACTGGATTATACTTCAGTACCCAGGAAATGGAAAGTCATGAGCGCCTTTGTATATCTGCACATTTTCTCTATGATGAAAAGTATGTAAAAGCTTTAAACAAAGCACTTAGCACTCTGGCACAGTTCTTTGATGTTATCAGTGGAAGATCCATTACACTAGATGGCTCTGCAAAGGAAAGTTCATTGATGCACCAGTGTCATTCGAATAAGAAGCACATTTATTCTCAATCAAATGATAATATATCTCTCATGGCATATTTGGATTCTTTAGAGTTCGTTTGCAAGATTCAATTGCAACATACAAATGCAGTTTGGAAGAACTTCTCTGAAGGAAAAGCAATATGTTCTTCTGGAAACTTAGCCTACGTCTTAACAGCACTGAATCAGTTCATTGATTCCAGCCTTACAGCTTATAGGTAGGTTTGTACGGAAGAAGTATTGGCACTGTAATAAATTCATGCATGTGAGGAAGTTAGGGAATAATGCTTTTTGCAGATATTATGGATGTATTGTTGTTGGAACTAGCAATTATCCCTTAATTCACATGCTGTTCTTTGTGCTGTAACAGCGGTGCAAAAATTCATGCATCGTGAAACCTTACTGAATGTCCTTGTTTCAACAATCAAAATTTCCTTTACTACTACCAAAGCCGTCCAGGTAGCATAGTGGCCTTTTTTTAATATTTATGTTTGAGCCTGATCAATTTAGACTGACAGGCCATTACACGTCGCCTTTGCGGCTTGTGCACTAACAAAAATGCTGGTTTTGGTCTGCACAAGTGTTTATGTTGAGAACTCTTTTTATTACATCTGCACGGGTAAAATTGCTTGAATATAGTCCTGTATGGATGCTGTTTGTGGAAAATGGCTGCTAAATTACTTTATGTTATTAATTTTCTAGGACTATCCCTATTACCTGTTAATGCCTTCTATTTTCATACAGAAGAGTCTATCCTCCGTCTGCCTTGCCATTTCAAGCTCATGGTTAATGTTTGAGGAGCTCAAATTTTTAATATCTACACTCAGCAACATTGGCGTGACACTTTATAACATTAGACAGTTTGAGGAGGTACCTTTTCAGAGATGACGACCTTCTTTTTATAATATTCTATTACTATAAGATTGAATACCATTGTTACTGCTGCAGGCACCAAAGGTGTTAGAGGTTTGCTGCCAAACGGTATGGGTGTACGTCAGACGATCTTACTGCAGACTATCAGCAATAACAGAAGGGAATGGAATTACTGAAGTCCTGCCAAAGGATACATTGAAGGATATCATTATGGATGCATTTATGAGGATTGCGAAGATGGTTGATGTTCTCCATAGATGTGGCACAAAAGTTAAATGTGAGATTGTTGTGAAGAGCCTATTACTGTTGGTCGACGGTGACATGTCTGAGTATTTGAGTGGTTCTTTGGCACTGATCAAATTGTGGGTTAAGGTAATAAACTATTTTACTGTTTGCAACACTTCATTGGCATGATTTCATTTATCCCTGTTTTGAAACTATAGACTACATACAAAGATTTTGAGGATGCTCAAGACGTGGCTGGTGCTCCAATTCTCTTTGACTCCCTTTTGGCATACCCCTCTCCCTTGTCAAAGAAGTTGTTAGGCTTAATTGTAGAGCAGGTATTGTATTTGGACTAACTGTAGTGCATCTTAATTGTTTTGTTTTGAGGCTAAATTCTTTGGGCAACATTGTTCTTTTCAGGAGGAGTTAGCATTTGGATCAATGGAACCACAAGGTACAATATTCTATGCTCAAATGCAAATAAGGATCTTAGATATTCTCTTGGATGAAATATACTCTTCAGAAGAATATTTTTTGGAGAGATCAAGGGTTCTTATTAGAAAGGCAGGTGTACTTCGTTCATCTGGTATGAAAAACATAAGCAACTGCCTCGAGTTTTTATCAAAATCCATATCGTTACTAGCGGTGAGTTTGAATCACTTGATACAGTTTCTAATTTATCCAGAAAAAGAATATTTACAATTAATTTTTATTCATCAAATCAGCAAAACATCACTTCGGATTTATCTCAAAGAAATTCAACTGCGATCAATCAATTGGCTATTGCACACTGCTTGTATGCACATTGCGCTCAGGAGGGCAATAATGACAAGGAGGAAGGCAATGATGATAAGGTGACTACTGAAGATCTAGCTGTGTTCTCGTCTTAATGAAATAATATGCAGCTCTCCTGGGTTGTTCGAGAAAAAAGATACTAGTGTGTTTACTAAGTATATTATCCTTACAATGTCACTCACTTATACATTTAGTAAAATGTTGCAACATATATGTGATGTTTTTTTAATGGTTGTTATGTGTGAATAGGAGGTACTTGGTAATGCTAGGAGTGCGCTTGACTGGTGGGCAAAGCTGGAAAATTCTGACCATTCTTCTCCTAGTGTGATCTTTCAACAGCTATCCAAAACTGTCATGCCACTTGTTTGTTCTATGATTGATTTGATGGCAATTAAGGTAAGTTCATGATATATTTTTGACTTATGAGGTTGAGTGAGATGCAAATACTTTCCTTCAGTAACATAATTATGCATATTTACTCTGCCATCACAGGGATGTTTTAAGCATCAACTTGACTTTTGCAAGCAATTGATAGTGATATGGAAGAAAGAAAGCTTATCTCATGAAAATATATTTTCCTTCTTGTTCACAAGCGGGCGCCTTAGTCATGCATGCTGTCATCTCCCAATGGACCTGGAAATTGTTTCTAATCTCGCACATCATTTTTCTATTGATTGCTACTGTACTGAATTTTGGAAGAACTGTTTCAAAGGAGACCATCCTTCTCTATCTATGTTCCTTCAGAGGATGTTTCCCACTGACTTGTTTTTTTTCTCAATCATATGAACATTTAAATGGAACGAAGTTCAGTTTTAATTTGAGTGTTGATGATGTCAGTAATGTTGCATCATCTCTTGTTTCTGAAGTAAGTTCTGTTGCATCACACTAAATTAGTAACCATAGTCTCTGATTTATGTTTTCAGTTCCGAATCCTGTTTTAATTTAATTTTAAAATTTTGCAGGTTACTTCAAGTGGCAAGTCAATCTTCATAGCTGGTTGTCTATATTATGATTTGTCAGAAAAGTTTTTATCAGGAGGCCATATTTCTCAGGCAATGACAACAATTTGGCCTTCTATATTTAGTTGTGAAACACTAGTGCATGTGAGAAAGTGATTTGGGTGTGTGAATCTGATTGATTGATTGAGAACATGCCCAAGGGGCTGTTACAAATAGGCCAGCCTCCCTGCTATCTATGGCAAGTGCCAATCAGGGGATTCCTCTAATCAAGGGAGGCTGATCCTTACTTAGGCGCCAAGGCTAGAGGTGCCTAATCCTATCTAGGGGAGGCTGACTCAGCCGGCCCTTATCCCAGGCGTGACAGGCCACACCTGGATATCACACACATGCACCTGACATGTATATGTCTAACATCCCCCCGCAGTCGGATCGTCGGATGGCTGAACGTTCAGACTGGACCAAAACTCTGTAAAGACAGAAGAGGGCAACCCCTTGGTGAAGATGTTGGCGTACTGTGAAGTCGTCGGAACATGAAGAACGCGGACGTCACCGGTGGCAACGCGCTCCCGAACGAAGTGCAGATCGATCTCGATGTGCTTGGTGCGCTGATGCTGGACGGGGTTGGAGGACATGTAGATGGCGCTGATGTTGTCACAGTAGACAAGAGCAGTGCGGCGCAGAGGGATGTGCAGCTCAAGGAGAAGCTATCGAAGCCAGGTGATCTCTGCAACAGCATTGGCGACTGCTCGGTACTCGGCCTCGGCACTGGAGCGAGAGACTGCAGCCTGTCGCTTGGACGACCAAGACACCAGGTTGTCCCCCAGGTAGACTGCATATCCGGAGGTGGACTTCCGTGTATCAGGACAACCGGCCCAATCGGCATCTGAATAAACCACCATGTTGGACAGGGCACAGGGACGAATAAGCAGACCCAGGTGCACAGTGCCACGAACATAGCGGAGAATGCGCTTTAGAGCAGCAAGGTGGGGAGCATGCGGGTCATGCATGTGAAGGCAGACCTACTGAACGGCATAGGCGATGTCGGGCCGAGTGAAAGTCAAGTACTGAAGTGCACCAGCGAGGCTCCTGTAATCTGAGGCATCGTCTGGAGACAGTGGAGTACCATCAGTGGAGGACAGCTTCGGGTTGGTGTCAACGGGCGTGGAGCAGGGCTTGCAGGTAGCCATGCCAGCACGGTCCAGAATCTCTAACATGAATTGGTGCTGGTCAAGTAGAAGGCCGCCCTTGGAGGGCTGAACACGCATACCCAGGAAGTGATGAAGTTTCCCGAGGTCCTTCATGGCGAACTCCCGCTGCAAAGCAGTGATGGTGCTGTGGAGGAGCTGTGGCGAAGAGGCTGTCAAGACGATATCGTCCACGTAGAGGAGCAGGTACACTGTGTCGGCGTCGCGGTGGAACATGAACAGTGAAGTATCAGTCTTGGCCTCCAGAAACCCGAGACCCTTCATGAAGGTGGCGAACCTGCTGTACCAAGCACGTGGCGCCTGCTTGAGTCCGTATAGGGAACGGTTAAGGCGGCAGACATGTCCAGGGAGAGTAGGATCCTCAAAGCCGGCAGGCTGGGTGCAGTATACTGTCTCGGATAGGGTACTGTGAAGAAAAGCATTCTTTACATCTAGCTGATGAATGGGCCAATGATGGGAGAGTGCGATGGATAGCACAGTGCGGACGGTGGCCGGCTTGACGACGGGACTGAACGTCTCAGAGAAGTCAATCCCGGGGCGCTGTGTGAACCCTCTGAGGACCCATCTAGCCTTGTAGCGCTCCAGTGTGCCATCAGCATTGAACTTGTGGCGAAAAATCTATTTCCCAGTGACTACATTAGCTCCAGATGGACGAGGCACAAGGTCCCAAGTGTTGTTGGCCAAGAGTGCATCGTACTCCTCCTGCATAGCCTGACGCCAGTGAGGGTCAGTGAGGGCACCCCTGTATGTCCGTGGCACCGGGGACAGATGGACGCCATGAAATAAAGCTGGGAAGCGATGTCCAAGCTTGGCTCGTGTCGTCATGGGATGTTGGTTGACGACAGTGGGAACTGGTACAGCCCCGCGAGGCAGTGTTGGAGCAGTGGGCGCCTGAGGTGCAGCCGTGGGCGCTGGTCGGGGTCGCCGAGTGTAGGTGCAGCGAAGTGCAGGCCGAGCTGCTGCTGCTGGAAGACGAGCCCTCCTGCGCTGGTTGATGAAGACATACCAGGGGCCTGCCCTGGTCCCGTTGGGGCTGCGGGAGATGAACCAGGGGCCTGCCCTGGTGTGCGCAGCCCCCCTGGAGGTGCTGGAGTGAAACCACGTGGCGCCCCTGGTGTGCTCGCGTCTGTGTTGGGCACTGGAGACGCCGCCGGGGGCATGCGGGTGGCCGCACCAGCCGCACGTGGCTGTGCGGGCATCGGGGTGGCAGCAGCAGCATCCTCCGAAGCTCCTTCCGCACGTGACAGTGCGGGATCAGCTGCCTGAGGGGGGGCACCTGTAGTAAGAAGTGGAGGCCTGCCAATGGGCATCGGCGGCACATCAATTTGCTCCAAAAAATCAAACTCATTAGTTGATGGCGGCGAGAGCTGCTGCAAAAAAGGGAATGTGGTCTCATCAAAGACCACATGTCGGGATATGATGACATGGTTCGTGGAACGGTCAAGGCAGCGGTATCCCTTGTGATGATCGGAGTAGCCAAGGAAGACGCAAAGGGTGGAGCGTGGAGCGAGTTTGTGTGCAGCAGTGGCGGACAAGTTTGGGTAGCAGGTACAGCCAAACACTCGAAGGTGAGTGTATGATGGCGGCTGGCCGAACAAGGCTTGGTGAGGTGTGATGGCGCTGAGGGTTTTTGTGGGCAGTCGGTTCAGCAAGTGTGTGGCGGTTTGCAGAGCCTCGACCCAATAAGAGGCAGGCATGGATGCCTGGAAGAGGAGAGAGCGAACAACATTGTTCACACTCCTGATCATACGCTCGGCGCGGCCGTTTTGTGTGGAGGTGTAGGGGCATGACATGCGAAGGTGGATCCCGTGGGAGCCAAAGTAGGTGCGGGAGCTAGAGTTGTCAAACTCTTTATCGTTGTCGCACTGAATGGTTTTGACAGAGGCCCCAAACTATGTGCGCACAAAAGAGAAGAAGTCAGTGAGAGTCGCAAAGGTGTCGGATTTGAGCTGTAAGGGAAACGTCCACAAATAATGAGAGCAGTCATCTAAAATGAGTAAATAATATTTATTGCCAGAAACACTGGAAATGGGTGATGTCCACAAATCACAATGTATAATATCAAAGGGGGCAGTAGCTCGAGATGTGGATGACTGAAAAGGTAGACGAGTGTGACGGCCAAGTTGACATGCATGACAAATAGACTCGATATCCTTATTGCTAAAGGGAACAATGGTGGCGACTCGAGACATGACTTCATGGCCAGGATGGCCGAGACGACGGTGCCACAGTGAAGAGGTGGCCTTAGCAGCCAAAGCATGGGCGCCAGAAAGCTATAATGGGTACAGTGGTCTGGAACTATTGCACCTTATGATCTCCCTCCGAGATGCCAGATCCTTCACAGAACAACCAGCGGGATCAAATTCAATGGAACAATTATTGTCAGAAGTGAACTGGCATACAGAAATCAGGTTCTTAATAAGTTTAGGCGAAACTAAGACATTATTAAGGGTTAAAGATCCTGGAAGACTAGCAGAGCCAGTGGCTGTGACGGGAAGCAAGGATCCGTCACCGACAATGATGTTCGAAGGAACGGGATACCGCGGTAAAGTAGAATGTGCAAGGATATTAGAATTAGATGACATGTGGGAGGTGGCACCTGAGTCGAAATACCAGTCGTTGTTCTACAGCTGGTTCAGGGTCATGGTGCTGAAGGTGGAGGCGAGGGACTACTGATCCCAGGAGGATGGCAGTCCCGACGGTGTCCCGAAGAAGCCTGGTGGAGGCGCCACCTGGTACGGCGCCTGCTGCTGCGCCTGCAGCCAGGCAGCCTGCTGCTGCGCCTGCAGCCAGGCGGCCTGCTGCTGCTGTGCTAGGTGCGCTTGGGGAAGGAAGGGACTGCCTGGAGTGCCTTGGGGAGGAGGTGCAGCTGGGCATCCTGGGCCGGGGGCAGGATACATCTGTATAGCCCCTGTCCATGGATGCCAGAAGGAAGGCCAAGGTCCCGTAGGGGGGTCTTGGCCGCCCTTGGAGCCGGACGTGCCGTTGGGGTGGCTGCCCTGGTTGCTGCTGCCCTTTGGGCTGCCCTTGTGGCCTCCCCTGGAACCGCCCTTGCTAGGGCGATATTGGCTGCCACGGGAGCCGCGGCTGTCCCGGTTGTGCTGACCGCCGCCGCCTTTGCTGCTGCCACCATGGGTGGAGCGGCCCTGGTTGGAGTGGTGGTGCGCAGGGGGCTGGTGAGTTGCCTTACCCCCTGCAGTGTCGCCGTGGAGCGCAGTAGGTGGAGTAGCGGACGGCTGGGTCATCTCCTCGAGCCAAAGGTCATCCCGCGCCTCGACGAAGGTGCGGAGGGGACGACTGCGGCGGATTTCACGACCGACGGCAACATACTTCTCGCTGAGGCCGCCGACGAGGGAGAGGACGAGCAGCTGCTCGTCAATGGTCACACCTAGATCGGTGAGATCATCAGCCATCGTCTTCAACTCCTTGCAGTAGTCCGCAACAGACAAGTCTCCCTGCTTGAAGTTATGGAACCGAGATTGAAGGAGGAGAATGCGCGTCTCCTTGTTGCCAAGGAATTGAGTTTCGATGGCAAGCCATGTCGTGCGGGCGCTGGCACCCTTGTCGCCGCGAGACATGACAGTGTCGACGAGGTCATTGGCAATGGTGCCGTAGAGCCAAGAGCGGATGACACAGTCCATGCGGACCCAATCCGGATGGGTGTGGAGGGGTGGATCACGGAGGACGTGGTCCTGAAGGGAGTACTTGCCGACGACGAGGAGAAATTTCTCCCGCCAGCGAGTGTAGTTCTTGGCGGTGTGGTCGAG
Source organism: Saccharum hybrid cultivar R570 (assembly GCA_038087645.1). Taxonomy (NCBI): domain Eukaryota; kingdom Viridiplantae; phylum Streptophyta; class Magnoliopsida; order Poales; family Poaceae; genus Saccharum; species Saccharum hybrid cultivar. The sequence continues at coordinate 7,067,641 of JAQSUU010000297.1, read as the reverse complement.
GACGACGGGGATGAGAAGGCGGATGTTCTGGACAGCCACCGCCTAGGAGTGGAGATGGAGCAGCGCCTGCGCCTCATGTAAGGCCAGGGCATGGCGTGCGTCGAGCTCCGGGATGTCGTCGTCGTCGACGCAGTCTTCTTCGTCGGAGGCCACCGGGGCCTCCGTGCGCGCCTTGGCGACACGTTGCAGCGCCTCGCGGATGCGTGCGTCGGCTGCATCACGGTCACGCTGGGCCGCGGCAGCCTCCTCCTCGGTGGCCTTGGCTGTAGCGAGGGCGGCCTCACGAGCGAGGCGGCGCTCTATGCGGAGGCGCTCGGTGTAACGGAACCATCCAAATTATAAGAGCACAAGTTCAAAAACAATCGCCGAAACGATCAAATTCTTAAACTTGAGCCCATATAACTCCGGTAGTCCACGAAATCATGAGGGATTTCAAACCAAACCGAGAGCAACCAAGATCGTAGTGATTCAATATAACACAACACTTATTACAACGGTTCGTAAGTAGCTCTCATACATCGGAGTACAAATAATTTTATTACAAAACTAAAATAAAGATTAGCGGAAGCAACATAATTTCTGAAACCATTTAAAATCAAATACTGCCAGTACATAGTCACATCCTGCAAAAGCATACCAGAAGAGATACTACAGAGACCATGCCCATATGGTCTAGTCTTCACACCCACATGGCGAAGACAATACTTGCAGCAACAAGTACGAATCTGCTACCTGCAATAGGTGGGAATAAACCCTGAGTACGAGAAGGTACTCAGCTAGACTTACCCGACAAAAACCAGAAACAACGGTGACACCAAGGAGTATGCAAGGCTTTAAGGTGGGCTAGCTTGACTCATTTGCAGAAAAGTTTATTACAGATAAGTAATCATTAATGCTTAAGCATCAAGTTAATAATCATTAACCTGTCATCTAGATTAGCACCTGTACTAAAGCAATCACTTCATTAGGAGCAAACAATATTAACCATAGCAGATATAATAAGGCCATCATCATCATTATCATCAATTCTGAACCATCATTAATAATTAGTGTATCTACGCTGGAGATAACCAGTCAAATTTCTCACTATCCGGGAGAGACGGCGACTCGAATCGATTCCAACTCAGCCGAGGGGGGTATTCCTGACACTCACCCGGCAAACCCCGCTAAAGGCAGCCGTAGATAACCTTTGGTACAACTCAAGGTGGGCCCGAACAGCGCCGCGTTCTCGGAGATACCAGTGGCTAGGATGCTCAGGACTTTTAACTCACCTGTCCTTGGACCCTCTGGCTCCCTTCCGAGGTGACTTTCACTTTTCGACTTCGCAGCCTGAGTTGAGCTACTAGGCTTCGTGGTCGACAACCTCAGGCTGGCCAACTAAATGTCAGGCATGTGTTCAAAATGACATAGAAGGCTCTAGGTCTCGGTCCTTAATCGACACAGACGGGGATAGATCCACACCCAAGACCTCCATGCCTTGCTGTTTCACTATCATCATCCCGCCCGGTCTCATTTCATTTTATTACACATGGTTCACTTCCACGATAGCAAATATAGCCAACCGTGACCTGACAAAGCCCTATATCTCGCAGGTGATAGGAAATCACCCGACTTCTACTGGTCTAATTTAGCAGGGCTAAGCATAGATACGATCCTGTCTACATAGGATTCAAGGTTCGAATTTCTGGACAAGGAGTGTTATCAATGCAGCAAGGTTTTCCAACCAACTCCTATCACGTAATGCAACAATACATATAACCAAAATATATAGATAATTGCTTTAAAAGTAGGAGGCTTATAATGCTCCGGGGCTTGCCTTAACCGAAAGAAGAGAGATCAAGGTTCGGCTTCAAGAATGATTTCCACGTCTTCTCCGGCTTCGTCGGACTGGACCTCCAGTTCTCGAACGGACTTCAACTTCGGGTTCCACGCCCAGCGGAACTTCGTTTGTAACAAGATTCTCGGCACACCTATTGCATGTATATGCATCCAATGAATTTTATGTATACATCTAAAAATGACATGATGATTTATGGATGCGCATGAATGATGTGACGATGAATGCAATGACATTGCAACGTTGTAAGCACAAAACCAAGTTATGTGGTGCTCTATTCAAATCACTTCAAGATTAGGTGCAAATTTCCTCTCCGGTATTAACACGTTCCTCTAAGAAACCACGAGGTTCCACAAGGTTAAGACCAAACACACACATAACAAGATTCCAGCAATTTAGTATTTACCACATAATATCAACAGTAGCTAGGAAAACTCACAACTGGAGTTCTACAAATCCAAATGACCTGAAATAGGACATTCTGGAAAGCTTATGAAATTGTCTACATTTCATTTATAAACATCTAAGCATGATTTCATCATTTACCAAGTTAAAATAGCACATGTACAGAATCTGTTCTAAAAGATAGAAAGCACTTTCAAAACTGAACCCAACTTGGAACTGCTGTCATTTCAAAACTATAAGTCCAAATGCTACCAAAATTTACCAGCAACTAGTTCATGAAATTCTCAACAATTTTGCTATAGATCACTAAGCATGAAAACATCATTATCATAGGTTAATTCTCTTAACTAGCAATTCTGTCCAGAAATGGCAGAATCACTAATTTAAATATTTAGTGACGATTCAAAAGCACAACTGGACCAAACTAAGTTCACCAACCTGTTGTGCATATCAAGGAACATCAGAAATTGTAGTGCCAACTTCTAAATAAATTATTTAATATTCTTTTATAATTTATTTAGTTAATTAGGTGATTAAAGAAACATACAGTAAAACTATATATAAAAATCTACAAAAAATACAGTTGCCACCTAATGCTTCACATAGGCTACCATAAAAGTTTCACTTTATTTTGACAAGCAGATATGGAGATATAAAAAATAACAGATGGTAGGTCTATTTCTAGCATAAATAGGAAACCCTATTGAAAAGTATCAAACAACATATTTCATTTTTTTTCTAACATCATTCTAACATAGGAACAACACTCACCAAGTTTTACCCTTACTGGATCTATAGAAAAATTATGAATATTCACACAAGATCCATTCAAGCAAAACAAGATAATTATATAACTCCACCAAACCACATCCAAATTGCATAAAAATTTAACCATAAGCTATTCACGGTATGAGCAGTTTACTATAAAATTTTCATGTCATTTGGAGCTTCACAGAGAGAGATATCATTTTCTCCTTTTTCTTTATGAATAAAAGATATAATTAATAACTATTTAATTCATCACAAAACATGGCACACATTATATTTTTATAATAAACTAGACATTATGTAGAGCACACCAAAATTTAAAACACCTTATTTGGACCTCTAGAACAGGAGATACATATTTTCAAAGTTGGAGTACAAATCAATTATTTGAAATAATGAAATAGAACAAAAACTAAACTAACTAAACCGGCCGGCCCGATTTAGCCAGCTCGGCCCAGCACGCGGCTCGGCCCGTGGCCGGTTTGGCCCGACCCAGCAACACAGGGGGAAACACGCTGACAGACGGGCCCCGGCTGCCATAGGGACAGAAGCAGGGGATGGTGGTCGCCGGCTCGAACCTCGCCGGCGGCGAGCAATCCGGCGAATCCAAGCTCCCCGTTGCGCTCCTCACCACAAGGCGATTCGATTGAGGTCCCTTGGGACAGCTGAGGTTAGCCTGAGGTAGGTCACCGCCGGCAATGGCGGGCGGCGGCGCTCGGTGGTGGCACGCCGGCCGGCACAGCGTTCGGCTGGCCTAGGCGAGGGCAGCTACAGATTCGGCGCGACGAGGTGAAGCTATTGGAGCTACTAGCGAGGTGGCAGAGCGTCCCGTGAGGCTTGGCCTCGCGTGAGGTGTTGCGGCGGCGACGGACGTGCTCGTTCCGGCCAAACCACGGCGAGAGGAAGGGCACCACCTAAGGACAACCATCTATGGGACCTAGAGACCCGAGAACGAGAGGTGGGGAGGCGGAACAAGTTCCGGTGAAGGCTGACCACGTGAGCGCGGGTTCACCAGAGGCGGTGACGGAGAGGCCGAAACGTGGTCCACCCTGCTCGTCTGGCTTAGCAAGAGGGACCGGGGAATAGCGCAGGCAATTGTGAAGCTGTGGATGCGCTAGGTTCATCGAGCGATGGGGCGGTGACGGTGTGCGGCCAGCAGCTCACCGCGGCGGCCACGAGCGTCCCCGTGCTCCTATGCCGAGAGCAAAGAAGAGAAAAGGAGAGGCGAAGCGAGAATAAGAGTGAGCTGGGGCCTCTAGGCGGCGTGGCGATCTCGTGTAGATGAGTAAGGTGCGGCGTCGACGCGTAGCAGCCACGTGGCAGCGCCGCTCTGTGGCCGGTCGGCCATGACGTGAAGGAGTTCGACGTTTTGAACTCTGACGAACTGAATCAAAATCCCCGATTTAGTCAAACACGATGACTGACAGCACGACTTTAGCGCCTCACCACTCGTTATCTAGGCTGATTCGAAGAGAGCCATAGTTAACAAAAATGTAGAGCTATAGGTGTACAACAAAATTGTCAATAGGGTCATGAGCTAACTCGGCTTGGTTAGTGAGATACAGTTTGCCACAGTAGGTCACCTAGAAACTGAAACTAAGTTTCAGTTAAGGCTTGACTAAACCCTGATTTTCAAGGCACTCTAGCTCTTAAACCATTGGGAACTAGGTGATGGTGTTATTGGAAATATTGTAGAGCTACGTTAGGTCTCCAATTTTGTCAATATGGACTTGAGCTAGTTCAGCCTATATTTGAAACTGCAGAACCCTAAACTGGGGTACACTGAAACTGTAAGTCAGTACACAAGACTTAGAAAATTTGCTAAGTGTTGAAACAACAAGGAAACCTGACTTGTGGGCCCTGTTTGAGGATGTTCTAGCCATTTTCATGAGATGGTTATATTGAGACTTTTGTTCCTTGATAAATTTCCTACAACTTTGGTAAAGGGTGTACCTCCATGCAAGGTCTCTAGATACCACTTAAATCGGTCAAAATAGATCAGTGCTATGGTCAAACTAGGGTCAAACCTAGTCAAATTGGATTTTGGCCAAAACATGAATATAGACCCTAGCTCATTTTGCTCCACTAATATATCAAAGATGTTTTCAAGCCCCCAAGTCACACAATAGCATCACATATGTCATCTATACAAAAACCCTAGCAACACATAAAGGAAGCACATAGAAACCACAATGTTGCAAGGTCATGTTTCAAACAAGGATACACATGAAATGACGATGCTTATGGTAATGTCATGCCATGATCATGCATTATGAATGCATTATGAGGCTAACTAACACCAGGGGTGTTACAGCCCTCCCCCCCTTATAAAAATCTCGTCCCGAGATTTGAAAGTCGTACCATTTTTCATAGAAATCGGAATAGTTGTCCTTTAAATAATCCTCTTTTTCCCAAGTTGCATCACGTTCACCGTGATTACTCCAAACCACCTTGTATAATTTGACTACTCGATTTCGAGTCACCCTTGCCAAAGTATCTAGAACATATACCGGTTTCTCCTCATAAGAAAGATCAGATTTCAATTTGATGCATCTCATTTCTACTCTTTCCTCGGGAAGACAAAGACATTTCTGCAATTGAGAAACATGAAAGACTGGAAAGATAGCTCCCAACTCACGAGGTAAACTAAGCTTATAAGCTACTCTTCCACTTTTCTCGATGATCCAATAGGGTCCAACGTATCGAGGCTCAAGCTTTCTTTTGATCCCAAAACGCTTTACTCCTCTCATATGGGACACCTTCAGATAGACATGGTCACCTATTTCAAACTCAATAGGTTTCCTCCTATTATCTGCGTAGCTCTTTTGTCTAGCCTGAGTGGCTACTATATTTTTCTGTATAGCACGGACTTGCTCCTCGGCTTCTTTTACAAAGTCAATACCATAGAGCCTTCTTTCTCCTGGTTCCACCCAGTTCAAAGGAGTTCTACACTTGTGACCATATAAAGCTTCAAATGGAGCCATCTTGATGCTCTCTTGATAACTGTTGTTGTAAGAGAATTCAGCGAGAGGCAACCATTTCTCCCAAGAGCCATTACAAGAGATGATGCAAGCTCTAAGCATATCTTCAAGAATCTAATTCACACGCTCAGTCTGTCCCGACGTCTGTGGATGATAAGTAGAACTACGGACCAAATTAGTTCCAAGATTCTGATGTAGACGCTCCCAGAAACGAGCAGTAAACTGTGACCCTCTGTTAGAGACAATAGACTTAGGCACTCCATGAAGACGTATAACTTCTTGGAAGTAGATATCAGCATATTGGTGTGGGTGATAGTTACTCTTCACGGGGATAAAGTGAGCAGACTTTGTCAAACGATCTACTATAGCCCAAATAGAATCAAAACCTCTTTGGGTGGTTGGTAATCCGACGATAAAGTCCATAACAATGTCGTCCCATTTCAAACCTGGAACAGACAAAGGCTGGAGTAAACCAGGCTTCATGTGAATGGCCTTAACTCTACAACAATTATCACACCTAGCGACGTAGGCTGCAATTTCCTTCTTCATCTTGGTCCACCAATAGTACGGCTTGAGGTCCTGATACATCTTACTGCTGCCAGGATGGATGGACAACTTAGAAGAATGGGCTTCAGATAAGATTTGGTTTCTGAGCTCTCTATCTTTTGGCACAACGAGTCTATCCTTGAACCAGAGAATTCCCTTCTCATCGATTCGAAAATGCTTAGTTTCTTGCTCTTTCATCTTTCTCTTGATGTGAAATACACCAGTATCCGTCTTTTGTAACTCAATGATTCTACTTCTCAAAGAACAATCCACAGTGATATGATGGAGTATAACGGGATGCAAGAGATGAGACAAATGAAAATCTTCTTCTATCAAAGAGTTGCAATGAGATTTTCTACTCAAGGTATCGACAACCACATTTGCTTTACCAGGATGGTAATGCACCTGGAGGTTATAATCCTTAATCAACTCTAACCATCTTCTCTGGCGCATATTTAACTCAGGTTGAGTAAATATGTACTTAAGACTCTCGTGATCTGTATAAATATTGCATATATTTCCAAGCAAATAGTGTCTCCAAATTTTCAGAGCATGGACGACAGCAGCTAACTCCAAGTCATGAGTCGGATAGTTAACTTCATGTTTTCTTAACTGACGTAAAGCATACGCAATAACTCGGCCTTCTTGCATAAGTACGCCACCTAAACCAGTACCCGATGCATCACAATACACATTAAACGGTTTCTCAATGTCAGGTTGCGCTAATACAGGAGCTGATGTCAACAAAGTCCGTAGAGTGTGGAAAGCTTGCTCACACTCCGGTGTCCAATCAAACTTTCTATCCTTCTCAAGTAGTCGAGTCATAGGCTTAGCTATCTTAGAGAAATCCGGGATAAAACGACGATAGTAGCCAGCCAATCCAAGAAAACTCCGAACTTCATGGACTATAGTTGGTGCCTTCCAATCCAAAACTTCCTGTACCTTAGTCGGGTCTACTGAAATTCCCTCACTAGACAATACATTACCGAGGAAAGGTACCTTCTTTAACCAGAATTCACATTTGCTGAACTTGACGTAGAGCTTATGTTCACGTAATCTGGATAAAACAATTCTTAGATGCTCGGCATGTTCTTCTTCATTTTTAGAATAGATGGGGATATCATCAATGAATATCACCACAAACTTGTCCAGCTCTCGCATGAATACTGAATTCATCAGGTACATGAAATATGTAGGAGCATTGGTCAGACCAAAAGACATGATAAGATATTCATATAACCCGTATCTGGTAGAGAAAGCGGTCTTTGGTATGTCTTCCGGACGGATTTTAATTTGGTGATAACCAGATCTCAGATCAATCTTCGAGAATACCTTTGCTTTAGATAACTGATCAAACAAGATATCAATACGAGGCAATGGATACTTGTTCTTGATAGTGACTGCATTGAGTGGTCGATAGTCTACACACATACGCAGAGACTGGTCCTTCTTCTTCACAAAGATAGCAGGACAACCCCATGGAGAAGAACTAGGACGGATCAGCCCTTTGTGTAAAAGTTCGCTAAGTTGTGTCTTGAGTTCAGTTAACTCATTCGGCGGCATTCTATATGGTCTTTTAGAAATTGGTGCGGTACCCGGAATTAACTCAATCTTGAATTCTACATCACGATCAGGATGTAATCCTGGCAAATCATCGGGAAAAACATCTAGAAATTCACACACTACAGGAACTTCTGTAATCTCTCTTGCTTTTGCTATCATAGCGTTAATTGTAGTCTGATATGGGTGATATCTAGTAGATATGCCAGGCGAATAATACTGAGGTGTAATCACCACCAGAGTATTGGTCGTTGGTGCTTTAGATTCATGAGATTTCTCATGGCTCTTAGAAGCAGCGTACACAGCATTACAGTTCTCTTGAAGGATAGTATCACTGACAAACTCATTGAAAATTGCACATTTGCTATTGCACATGGCCTTCATCAATTTGGGATACAGCCCTCTTTTAAAACTTGCAATCTTCTTAACTTCCGTATTAACAAATTCTGGAGCATATCTTGATAAGTTGATGAAAGCATGTAGATATTCTGTTACGCTTTTGTCTCTTTGGGTGAGCTTCATAAACTCGGTGTGCTTGATTGCCATGAGACCAGCAGGAATATAATGTCCCCGAAATGCTTCCTTGAACTGATCCCAAACTACTTTCATATTCTCAGGCAGGGTACTCCGGTGGTGACACCACCAAACACCTGCAGGTCCTTGCAATTGTTGTGAAGCATATTCTTTTTCATATTATCTGCCACCTTGAGCACACGGAACTTCTGTTCAATAGTGTTCAACCATTCGTCTGCTTGAAGTGATTCTTCTGCTTCTCGAAAAATAGGAGGCTCAGTATCCAAGAAATCTTTATAGTTGCTGTACTGGGCAGGCTCAGGCTCTTGATGGACATGGTCTCTGACACTCTCGTCCAAGGCACGCTGACTTTCGGCAAGCATTTGCAGCAACTCAGCAGAGGTAGGTTGCGGAGAAGATGATGACAGTCCTATATTGCCACGACTCCGACTGCTAGAGCGAAGCTGACGAGACATCTGCAAGTAGTTGAAACTATTAAGCGTTGATGACGTCGGAAGGCTGCTAACGAATTATATAGGCAGGATGAAGAGATTATATCCAACTATCCAAATTCCAATCTCAGAAGAAGGAAATCTCTTGGTTTGAGGTACTGATTTTCTGACAAGATAGGGAATGACAGCCAAGGAAAAAGGTTCACGAGAAGATAACACATTGGTGTAGCTCCATAATGGATCATGACTAGCAATCCTTGATACCTGCGCATGCCAAGCAGCACAACCTTGTGTCGCGCGCCACAGGAGGCTCCCGGTTTCGTCGTGGCACCATGGAGTACTAATCGCAACACCATTACCGAACACACACCCATGAGGAATCCTCATGTGTCAGGAATTAGGCGTGTAGAAACAGTGTCATCCAAAGAGAGGGTAGCAAACAAGGATGGATACAAGGGTAGAAGCAATGGAGAGGCGAGTTGCAGATCAAAACACATCCCAACTCGAGGAGATACAGCTTGAAATTGTATCTTGCTTTCCTTCCCGGGCCAGGTATGAATTTGGTTTCAAGGCTGACACTACTGACCACTCCACTAGGTTGGTTGACTACCACAATTCTTCATGAAAGAAATGCAACTATTTATGGGACAACTATTTGGAGGAAAGAAAATTTTTAAAGAACGGAATAAGCAATTTATAAGGGAGGGAGTAATGCAGAATGCAATGTATGATGCGAACATGGTGCATGCACGAACCGTACGTCCTCACAAACCTAGGAAGAATTTGAAATTTCTAGCGTATAATTCGGTGGCATACACACGTTCTCTTAATAACGATAACTAGTCGTTCTACAGGAAACGTTGTTAGTGTACCTGTAGAAAATTGCATTTCAGCCCAACAATTCCCAATATAGCACACAAGAAAGCGGTAAACTAAATATTTTCCATACATACATCCCCCGATGTATATACTTCAGTATCAAAGCTACCCGACAGATATACCCATAATTAAGTACTCTCATAATCACATGATTAAACATGTAAGTATGCTAGTAACCACAACTACTCTCCCCTAGACCGACGGTTGGACGGTCATGCTCTCACAACTCCCACTTACCAGGGCGTAGAGGTATTTTGATCCATACATTACCACCCAAGCGGATGACATCCATACAATAGCACACCGTATGGACAACGAAATAGAAAACAAGCAAGAACCCCCAAGTTAGTACTTTAGTAAGCCACCTAATAGTCCTTATTTGGGCATATAGGATATGACCACTGGCACTCTTTAGATTAGAATTAAGATTTTTCACAAAAGCTTTTATTTAAATACACAAATGAAGTGTTTACTGTTGAATCTTGCTTTGATACCAGCTATAACAAAACCGTCCAAATTATAAGAGCACAAGTTCAAAAACAATCGCCGAAACAATCAAATTCTCAAACTTAAGCCCATATAACTCCGGTAGTCCACGAAATCACGAGGGATTTCAAACCAAACCGAGAGCAACCAAGATCGTAGTGATTCAACATAACACAACACTTGTTACAACGGTTCGTAAGTAGCTCTCATACATCGAAGTACAAATAATTTTATTACAAAACTAAAATAAAGATTAGCGGAAGCAACATAATTTCTGAAACCATTTAAAATCAAATACTGCCAGTACATAGTCACATCCTACAAAAGCATACCAGAAGAGATACTACAGAGACCATGCCCATATGGTCTAGTCTTCACACCCACATGGCGAAGACAATACTTGCAGCAACAAGTACGAATCTGCTACCTGCAACAGGTGGGAATAAACCCTGAGTACGAGAAGGTACTCAGCTAGACTTACCCGACAAAAACCAGAAACAACGGTGACACCAAGGAGTATGCAAGGCTTTAAGGTGGGCTAGCTTGACTCATTTGCAGAAAAGTTTATTACAGATAAGTAATCATTAATGCTTAAGCATCAAGTTAATAATCATTAACCTGTCATCTAGATTAGCACCTGTACTAAAGCAATCACTTCATTAGGAGCAAACAATATTAACCATAGCAGGTATAATAAGGCCATCATCATCATTATCATCAATTCTGAACCATCATTAATAATTAGTGTATCTACGCTGAAGATAACTAGTCAAGTTTCTCACTATCCGGGAGAGACGGCGACTCGAATCGATTCCAACTCAGCTGAGGGGGGTATTCCTGACACTCACCCGGCAGACCCCGCTAAAGGCAGCCGTAGATAACCTTTGGTACAACTCAGGGTGGGCCCGAACAGCGCCGCGTTCTCAGAGATACCAGTGGCCAGGATGCTCAGGACTTTTAACTCACCTGCCCTTAGACCCTTTGGCTCCCTTCCGAGGTGACTTTTACTTTTCGACTTCGCAGCCTGAGTTGAGCTACTAGGCTTCGCGGTCGGCAACCTCAGGCTGGCCAACTAAATGTCAGGCATGCGTTCAAAATGACATAGAAGGCTCTAGGTCTCGGTCCTTAATCGACACAGACGGGGATAGATCCACACCCAAGACCTCCATGCCTTGCTGTTTCACTATCATCATCCCGCCCGGTCTCATTTCATTTTATTACACATGGTTCACTTCCACGATAGCAAATATAGCCAACCGTGACCTGACAAAGCCCTATATCTCGTAGGTGATAGGAAATCACCCGACTTCTACCGGTCTAATTTAGCAGGGCTAAGCATAGATACGATCCTGTCTACATAGGATTCAAGGTTCGAATTTCTGGACAAGGAGTGTTATCAATGCAGCAAGGTTTTCCAACCAACTCCTATCACGTAATGCAACAATACATATAACCAAAATATATAGATAATTGCTTTAAAAGTAGGAGGCTTATAATGCTCCGGGACTTGCCTTAACCGAAAGAAGAGAGATTATGGTTCGGCTTCAAGAATGATTCCCATGTCTTCTCCGGCTTCGTCGGACTGGACCTCCAGTTCTCGAACGGACTTCAACTTTGGGTTCCACGCCCAGCGGAACTTCGCTTGTAACACGATTCTCGGCACACCTATTGCATGTATATGCATCCAATGAATTTCATGTATACATCCAAAAATGACATGATGATTTATGGATGTGCATGAATGATGTGACGATGAATGCAATGACATTGCAACGTTGTAAGCACAAAACCAAGTTATGTGGTGCTCTATTCAAATCACTTCAAGATTAGGTGCAAATTTCCTCTCCGGTATTAACACGTTCCTCTAAGAAATCACTAGGTTCCACAAGGTTAAGACCAAACACACATAACAAGATTCCAGCAATTTAGTATTTACCACATAATATCAACAGTAGCTAAGAAAACTCACAACTGGAGTTCTACAAATCCAAATGACCTGAAAGAGGATATTCTGGAAAGCTTATGAAATTGTCTACATTTCATTTATAAACATCTAAGCATGATTTCATCATTTACCAAGTTAAAATAGCACATGTACAGAATCTGTTCTAAAAGATAGAAAGCACTTCCAAAACTGAACCCAACTTGGAACAGCTGTCATTTCAAAACTATAAGTCCAAATGCTACCAAAATTTACCAGCAACTAGTTCATGAAATTCTCAACAACTTTGCTATAGATCACCAAGCATGAAAACATCATTATCATAGGTTAATTCTCTTAACTAGCAATTCTGTCCAGAAATGGCAGAATCACTAATTTAAATATTTAGTGACGATTCAAAAGCACAATTGAACCAAACTAAGTTCACCAACCTGTTGTGCATATCAAGGAACATCAGAAATTGTAGTGCCAACTTCTAAATAAATTATTTAATATTCTTTTATAATTTATTTAGTTAATTAGGTGATTAAAGAAACATACAGTAAAACTATATATAAAAATCTACAAAAAAATACAGTTGCCACCTAATGCTTCACATAGGCTACCATAAAATTTTCACTTTATTTTGACAAGCAGATATGGAGATATCAAAAATAACAGATGGTAGGTCTATTTCTAGCATAAATATGAAACCCTATTAAAAAGTATCAAACAACAGATTTCATTTTTTTTTCTAACATCATTCTAACATAGGAACAACACTCACCAAGTTTCACCCTTACTGGATCTATAGAAAAATTATGAATATTCACACAAGATCCATTCAAGCAAAACAAGATAATTATATAACTCCACCAAACCACATCCAAATTGCATAAAAATTTAACCATAAGCTATTCATGGTATGAGCAGTTTACTATAAAATTTTTATGTCATTTGGAGCTTCACAGAGAGAGATATCATTTTCTCCTTTTTCTTCATGAATAAAAGATATAATTAATAACTATTTAATTCATCACAAAACATGGTACACATTATATTTTTATAATAAACTAGACATTATGTAGAGCACACCAAAATTTAAAACACCTTATTTGGACCTCTAGAACAGGAGATACATATTTTTAAAGTTGGAGTACAAATCAATTATTTGAAATAATGAAATAGAACAAAAACTAAACTAACTAAACCGGCCGGCCCGATTTAGCCAGCTCGGCCCAGCACACGGCTCGGCCCGTGGCCGGTTTGGCCCGACCCAGCAACATAGGGGGGAAACACGCTGACAGACGGGCCCCGGCTGCCATAGGGACAGAAGCAGGGGACGGTGGTCGCCGGCCCGAACCTCGCCGGCGGCGAGCAATCCGGCGAATCCAAACTCCCCGTTGCGCTCCTCACCACAAGGCGATTCGATTGAGGTCCCTTGGGATAGCTGAGGTTAGCCCGAGGTAGGTCACCGCCGGCAATGGCGGGCGGCGGCGCTCGGTGGTGGCACGCCGGCCGGCACAGCGTTTGGCTGGACTAGGCGAGGGCAGCTACGGATTCGGCGCGACGAGGTGAAGCTATTGGAGCTACTAGCGAGGTGGCGGAGCATCCCGTGAGGCTTAGCCTCGCGTGAGGTGTTGCGGCGGCGACAGACGTGCTCATTCCGGCCAAACCACGACGAGAGGAAGGGCACCACCTAAGGACAACCATCTATGGGACCTAGAGACCCGAGAACGAGAGGTGGGGAGGCGGAACAAGTTCCGGTGAAGGCTGACCACGTGAGCGCGGGTTCACTGGAGGCGGTGACGGAGAGGCCAAAACGTGGTCCACCCTGCTCGTCTGGCTTAGCAAGAGGGACCGAGGAATAGCGCAGGCAATTGTGAAGCTGTGGATGCGCTAGGTTCATCGAGCGATGGGGCGGTGACGGTGTGCGGCCAGCAGCTCACCGCGGCGGCCACGAGCGCCCCCGTGCTCCTATGCCGAGAGCAAAGAAGAGAAAAGGAGAGGCGAAGCGAGAATAAGAGTGAGTTGGGGCCTCTAGGCGGCGTGGCCATCTCGTGTAGATGAGTAAGGTGCGGCGTCGACGCGTAGCAGCCACGCGGCAGTGCCGCTCTGTGGCCGGTCGGCCACGACGTGAAGGAGTTCGACGTTTTGAACTCTGACGAACTGAATCAAAATCCCTGATTTAGTCAAACATGATGACTGATAGCACGACTTTAGCGCCTCACCACTCGTTATCTAGGCTGATTCGAAGAGAGCCATAGTTAACAAAAATGTAGAGCTATAGGTGTACAACAAAATTGTCAATAGGGTCATGTGCTAACTCGGCTTGGTTAGTGAGATACAGTTTGCCACAGTAGGTCACCTAGAAACTGAAACTAAGTTTCAGTTAAGGCTTGACTAAACCCTGATTTTCAAGGCACTCTAGCTCTTAAACCATTGGGAACTAGGTGATGGTGTTATTGGAAATATTGTAGAGCTACGTTAGGTATCTAATTTTGTCAATATGCACTTGAGCTAGTTCGGCCTGTATTTGAAACTGCAGAACCCTAAACTGGGGTACACTGAAACTGTAAGTCAGTACACAAGACTTAGAAAATTTGCTAAGTGTTGAAACAACAAGGAAACCTGACTTGTGGGCCCTGTTTGAGGATGTTCTAGCCATTTTCATGAGATGGTTATATTGAGACTTTTGTTCCTTGATAAATTTCCTACAACTTTGGTAAAGGGTGCACCTCCATGCAAAGGTCTCTAGATACCACTTAAATCGGTCAAAGCAGATCAGTGCTATGGTCAAACTGGGGTCAAACCTAGTCAAATTGGATTTTGGCCAAAACATGAATATAGACCCTAGCTCATTTTGCTCCACTAACATATCAAAGATGTTTTCAAGCCCCCAAGTCACACAATAGCATCACATATGTCATCTATACAAAAATCCTAGCAACACATAAAGGAAGCACATAGAAACCACAATGTTGCAAGGTCATGTTTCAAACAAGGATACACATGAAATGACTATGCTTATGGTAATGTCATGCCATGATCATGCATTATGAATGCATTATGAGGCTAACTAACACCAGGGGTGTTACACTCGGCCTCCTAGGCAGCAGTATTATCGGCCTTGGCAGCGGCGGCAGCCTTGGCCTTGGTGGACGACGTGGTCGACATGGCGACGGCGGCTGCGATGGATGGGCGCAGGTTGCGCGAGCAGCACCTGACGGCGCGCTTAGCGGCACCGGGATCGGCGCGCTTAGGAAGCGGAAGGGAAAACGGGAATGACCCGGTCTCATGATACCATGTGAGAAAGTGATTTGGGTGTGTGAATCTGATTGATTGATTGAGAACATGTCCAAGGGGCTGTTACAAATAGGCCAGCCTCCCTGCTATCTATGGCAAGTGCCAATCAGGGGATTCCTCTAATCAAGGGAGGCTGATCCTTACTTAGGCGCCAAGGCTAGAGGTGCCTAATCCTATCTAGGGGAGGCTGACTCAGCCGGCCCTTATCCCAGGCGTGACAGGCCACACCTGGATATCACACACATGCACCTGACATGTATATGTCTAACAGTGCAAAATCCTTTGTGGTTACGAGTTAATTCTAGACTGTGGAGTTGGTTAATATTTTAGCTTGCATGTAGTGGTAACGCCCAATTCTTTTTTTTTTCTTTTTACAGGCCTTTTCATATGGAAAAGAAGCCCTCAATTTGCGCAAGAAACTCCTAAAAAGGGAATTCAAACTTAATCTGGGCAGGATTAGAAGCAGGGCAAGCCAGTGTTGTGGTGAGCAAAGTTCTGTGCCCCTCGAAGCATGGGGACCAACAATAACTAGAATTTGGCCTGATTCCACCAGATCAACCATCATGAAAGATTCTTTGCTTACTTCATGGAATGTACTTAGATGCTATCTTGAAAGCACTTTACAGGTATGGTCTAACCTACTGCAGTTGTACAGAAATCTGGCACTCTGGCACTATCGCAACAATTTCTTTATGTATGATGCTCATTATTTGATGTATTCAGGTGTTAGAAGAGTCAAGGGCCTATTGGGCCTTAGCCCGTTAGGGTTAGTTAGTCGCTTGCTTAGGGGCCAAGTAAGACCTCTTCTCTATATAATGAGAGAAGATGTATCAATCTAATCAAGCAAGAGATTAGAAGGAAAAAACCTTCTCTCTTGTCGGCCACGGGCGAAGCCCCGCGGCCGGCGTTCCCAGCGCCCCTCACAGCCCTAGTCGCCGGTCCTCTGCCTCTCTCTAGTTCGTGAATAGTACCCGTGTGGTACTGTAGCGCGCGGGTACTGTAGCTCCACCGCCGCTCCTCTCGACTCAATCCTCCTAATCCCAACGACGTCCATAACAATCTGGTATCGGAGATGTCAGGTTCCGATGAGCCGCTATGGGATCAAATCGTCAAGACGCTGGCCGTCATCAACGCACAGCAGGCGCACCTCAACTCATGGTTAGCCGCCATGGAGAGCCGTCAGGCGGCGTTTGCGCACCAGGTGTCGGCGGCGGTGCGGCTACAGGCGACGGCGCGTGGCCTCCTGGCACGTCGGCGAGTGCGGCGGCTGTGCGATCTGCAGCTAATTCAGTCCCGTACCTCGTCGCAGTTCCTCCAAGCTGTGCTTCTGAAAGTCCCTAGTTTGGTTTTAGCTAATTGATGAAACCTAGGACTAACCTTTGTATCTAAGTGAATGATTTAGATAAAGGTGGTCATTGAATATGAGACATGACATTGACTCATGTGACCAAGATGATGAAGACCAAGATGATGCTTGGCTCGATGGACCGGTTGTGAAGGTGAAGGGCAAGTCGAGGCTTCGAAGCGAAGGACCATGCGATGGTGAAGCTTGAGCAAGACTTGGCGCCGATGGACCGATGCAACGGTGAAGAGCAAGTGAAGTCAAGGTCGATGGATCGAGACGGTCATGTGATGATATGAAGTGGATCATATCTTTTGGAAAAACAAAATGGGCTCAATGCAAAGGTATAACCATAGGGCTATTTTGTTTTGCACTCAAGACACCATAGAGGGTGTGAGTGGTTTAGGATCGATAGCCGAACTATTAAGAGGGGAAGTCTTATCGGCTATTCGACGCACGGGTGCCACTAGGTGAATTCATGAAGTGCATTGCATGTAGGGCCTAGTGAGCTAACTGGAAAACCTTCGAAAATGTTTATGAAAATGCTAACACACATGCACAAGGTGGTGATCACTTGTTGGTGTTGGCACATTTGCGAAGGCGTTGAAGTTTGAGCGGTAGAGAGGGTTTGGGTCTCTCTCTCCCTCCCGCCGAGCTTGCGAGCACGGGATTCAGGCGTTTTTGGGAACTTGAAATGCCTATTTTTCACTACGCCGGAAGTTGGAAAAGAAACGGAGGCGAACGGAGGTCACAGAGGTGACCGGACGCTGCACCGGACGCGGTCATGGTATGACCGGACGCGTCCGGTCAGTACAGCGCAGGCGCGGGTGCTAGGGTTTGCAACCGGCGCGTCCAGTCACTCGCGGGACCGGCGCGTCCGGTCAGGTGTCCAGAGGAAACTGAGTTTCGCAAGGACGATCGAACGCGAGGCGCGTCCGGTCACACATGATCGGACGCGTCCGATCGTTGAGGGAGCTTACTGGACTCTAACCGGACGCGGGCACTGTCGCGTCCGGTCGTTGCGAGGGGCGCGTCCGGTCGTTGCTTCGCGGGCGCGCGAGTTAGTGCGATCGGCGCGTCCGATCGTTCGAAGCGGCGCGTCCGGTCGTTGCCTGGGGCGCGTCCGGTCGTTGTTTTGACCGTTGAGGGTCAGTGACCGTTGGAGGATTGGACGTGGTTGAGCGCGTCCGGTCAGTTATGACCGGCGCGTCCGGTCATCCCGAAAAGACCCAGTGAAGGGGTATAACGGCTCTATTCGGATGGGATGCTTGTAAATACTTGTTGGCCGGCCCTTGGGGAGACCTCTCGTGATTTTTAACATTCTTGTGCATCCTTTGAGCTAGAGCATCTCCTCCCACTCATCTCTCTTGCTTGATTGCAAATCAAAAGTGAGATTGAGTGCTCCCAAAGTGCATTGCATAGCTTGAGGGCATCTAGTGACACTTGTGGGTGGTTTAGCCGGTGGATTTCTTGTTACTCTTGGAGAGTACCGCTCCTAGCCGGCTTGGAGATTGTTGGAGGCGTTGGCAGGAGAAGGTGATTGTTCTTGGCCACCTTCGGTTTATTGTAAGAGGTTATTGTGCTTTCCTCGGCGGGACGCCAAAAGCAACTCTATTACATTACGCGTGTCATTGAGTTACCTCACTTGAGAGTGGTGTCTTGCGGAGCCTTATGGGGCGTGCCTTGAGGGGCAAGTGACTTGAGGGTCACACCGAGGAACCATCTAAGTGTTGGTCGACACAACCGGTGACGTAGCTTGTCGGTGCACAAGTGAACACCGGGTGAATAAAAATATTGTGTCTCTTGTCTCCCGATGATTGGTCTTCATATTGTGTTGTTGTCAATATTGATTGGTTGTATATCATCTTGGTGATTGGTAACATCTTCACTCCACCGTCGGTATAAGTTTCACAATCCTATCTCTTGCTTTTACATTTACTAAATTATCTTGTGTAGCTCTAGTGGTAGCCTTTGCTAGTAGTTGTTAGCTTGCTCACTAGTGTAAAATTAGTGACATAGCCCTTGTGTGAACTAGAGATCATAATCTACTAGACTTGTGGATAGAAGGCTTGCATCACAACTGTAGGCTAAGCAAAACTTGCTTTGCGCCGTTTGTTATTCTAACAAGTTTGCTTAGTGGTTCTTGTAGAATTTTTTATAGGCTATTCACCCCCCTCTAGCCATCTAGGACCTTACAGCTTCGCTGCGCGAAGGCAGACACCGCACAGCAGATCAAGCAGCGAAAGGACATCGCAGCGCAGCCGATGCTTATTCAACAAGTGTCGGCTATGGTGCGGCTGCAGGCTGCTGCGCACGGTCTCCGAGCATGGCGACGGCTGCAGGCGATGCGCCAGAAGATGCGGGAGGCGGTCCTGGCGGCGGTGCGGTTACAGGCTGCAGCACGCGGACTCCTGGCACGACGGTAGACGCGGGAGATGCGTGGGTTGCAGCTGGTGCCTGTGCCCCGTGCCCCTTTGCTTTGCCACCAGGCTGCGCTTCACCACATGGAGGGCCTCGATCTCGTCCGCTGCGTCATGGAGATCGGGCGTGGCATCACCACCTCGGGTGGCGAACTCGGTGTCTACAGCGCCGGCGTTTGGGGATGCGGGTGTGTGGCCACCCATAGGCGGACCTTATTTAGCGCTGCCGTGCTCCGGCACCGGCCGTCGCGAGGATGTCTCCGCTGGTCGCTATCGTGACTAATTCCTGGTGGCTATACCCGTGCACCCCTATCGTTCTGGTAGGCTCCATGGGATCCAGGTGGCTACACACGTGCAGGTTCGTCACGCGGAGGGTGCCGCCGTATCTTCAGGAGTCAAAAATAAAGAGTCATAGTCTATTTCAGGTCAATAAAATAAGTCGAGATGTAAAAGGCTTATTTTTAGGTGTTAGGTTTGTGTCTAGCAGAGTCGAGTTAGGTTGCAGCTCGAGGACAAGCTGCATGTCTAGGTGAGGTGTAGTGTTAGAAGAGTCCAGGGCCTATTGGGCCTTAGCCCGTTAGGATTAATTAGTCGCTTGCTTAGGGGCCAAGTAAGACCTCTTCTCTATATAATGAGAGGAGATGTATCAATCTAATCAAGCAAGAGATTAGAATGAAAAACCTTCTCTCTTGCCGGCCGTGGGCGAAGCCCCACGGCCGGCGTTCCCAGCACCCCTCACAGCCCTAGCCGCCAGTCCTCTGTCTCCCTCTCTAGCTCGTGAACAGTACCCGCACGGGTACTGTAGAGCCGCCGCTCTTTTCCTCCTCAATCCTCCTAATTCCAACGACGTCCATAACATCAGGTTGCTATGATACATGAATTGATTGGTAATGCTGCTGAAGCAGAAGTTCTGTTACAGACAGAAAAAGAGATATCTCATTTCCATAGGTTATCAGTTCTCCATATTGCTTTTACGTCATTGCTAGGTATAATATGACATTTCATTGGGTTGCCCGTTTTCTCTATTGGTCGTTTTGTCTCACATTACCTGGATTTATTTCAGGTCAATTGTACTGTAAGCAGCAGCCATAGTCACATAAAACGGGTTCACCACCTTCGACCCTCGACCCAGGTTCGTCGACCCCGACCCGGGTTCACGGGTTCATTTTCGACTCAAAGTGTAAAAGTCTTTCGCAAGTAGCGTACCACGTACCACGACCTCGTACCTCGACCCCATCGACCCAGAAACTTTGTGACTATGGCAGCAGCTTTGGGACAAAACTGAGAGTGAGCTTAAATATGCCCGGAATTATCTTGCAGAAAATGACGCATTCATTTCATGCAAACTATGTAGTCGGACTCTGGATATATCACTTGACATGAAAGATGGAGATTTCCAGGAACAGCTTACAGGCAATTTGTCTAGTGCTTTATGCATGTACCAGTCTGCCATTGAGAAATTGGACAACACTCAGTTTCTTGAAGGAATCTCTAATTGCCATAAACCTGGTTGTGACAAAGATTGTATTGCCAAAACCAAGTGTGGAGCTTATAACCATGGTAAAGAACCATTAAGTGCAAAGGATGATGTTTTACCCACATGCATTATCTGTGTATTGTTGAGACAAGCATCAATTGACCACTAAGATGAGCAAGCGATATTAAATTCTCGAACAAAAAACTCTGAAGCCAGGCCACCATTGGATTCCGAAGTCAAGAGTGGATCAAGGTATCCATTATGTTCAGCTAAGGAACAAAATGTGGAGACTCGTGTAAAAACTAGTGAACTCTCAAGTAAACAGTTTGCACATGGGAAAGGTGAAAACGTTTTAACAGAGATAAATTGTAAAAAAGGATGTATCTTGGAACAATGAACTGCCTTTTGATGCTTTGATTAGTGGAAAAGCAAGCTGTTATCTTGATGGTATTGATTGCAGCAAAGATGACATATGCGATATGATTGGATGTTGGAACTGTCTGTTTATTAAATCACTCTATTCCTGCTCCATTCAGAATATTTTGCAGTTCAGAGTGAATTGTGTTCGCCGGCGCTACCTTTTGCCACTACTCTTAAAAAGAGGTCCATTATTTTTAGTTTATGTTCTTTGTTATATGTGCAGTTGTGGGATTATCATTAGCCATGAAGGCTATCAGCTTGCATGAATTCGAAGTATAAATCACACCCTTGGATATGTTGTTTACTTGTTCATTCATATAGTTGCTCGGTTCCTTGTTTTTCCTTCTGCAGCTAGAGCCTTGGGAGCTCACGGTGGAAGACATGAAGTTCACAATGTTTATTGGCAGTGCATATCACTGTTGTACTTCAGATCACTTCCAGAGGGTTGTTATAGTACTTACGGGCCTCATCTAATTTCACTAATTATGAATGGGAATATTGATGATTATCTTCCTTTAGAGCGCGCAGAAATACTACACAGTTTGAGCTTTTTTTCCCTAATAAAAGGCTCCCTTCCTGAACAGTCTAGGTTATTCCATTGACTGCCCATTATGCGTGACTTTCTGGTTGTTCCAGTTTACAACACTTTTTAAATTGTCTGTATTATGTCACCATCTGCAGTGATGACTGTTGTATCTTCTCTACTGTTGGAATGTCTTGTGTGGTTCCCTGATTGCTGAAAGCTTTTGTTCTATCTGGAGAAAGCCCATCACTTTTTCAGAAGGTGTGTAATATCCTTTAATCTTGTGGTCTTGTAATGTGGAATAGCTGTGAACGCCTAGTGTTTATGTATTTAGTCTATTCTTTTTCTTGAGCTGCAATTGAAGTCAGTCTGTCAATTTCATAGTCTTCAATTGATCGCCTGGTTACTGCTGGTGGCTCTTATGTTGAAATCCACATTTCCTGTCTCAGGTTTGCAGGTTACTTGTGTGTGCACTTTTACTATCAACAGTAAAATCCTCAATCCAGTTGCCTTTATGTTTCCAAAGCTCTGTTCTCTCTTTGGATCATTGGGCTGCATACTTTCATCAGATTTCTATTGGAACTCTCAGTTGCCATTACCTTGCTTCCTTACAGGTATTACTCAGAGAAAAGGTTCGAAAGTTTAACAGCCAGAATAAAATATCCTTGTCTCCAATCTTTACTTAATTGTTTTACTAATTTTTTTCAGGGCTCCCTTACAGATTCCAGATATGAGACAAATGAGTACGCTTCGAAATTACTCAGGTTAAAATTTATATTGCAGCTAAAATCTTCATTTATTGTATTTGTGGGCATATAATGAAATTTGAATTTCTTCACCAGGTATCCGTTAGTAGACATCGAACATTTTGGTAACCATGTCAGTGAATTCTTCGATAAACTGCCGGATGTGCCAATCGTGTGTATTAGCATGCTTGGAGATGATTATGTGGATGTTATTGAGAAAAATCGTTGTTCCTTTTTTCCTGCTTGGATGTTGCTGTCAAGGTTTGATTCAAAAAGTAAGCCTACTACGATGCTTCTGCCAGCGGTTGCTATTTTAGAAGGTGTGTAGCTTTTTATATTGTGATCACATGCAATATCGTAAATAAATTTAGATCTTCTGTGCTTCTATTTGCATGTTATTTCTCTACAGAAATGCAGTCTGAAGGTTCCATAAAAGATTTGGGTAATCCATTGAGCGTTTTAGATAAGAAGTGGCAGTGCCCTTGGGGCGTTGCAATTACAGACCATGTGGCTCCAACTTTTAGAAGTATACTTGAGGAGAATTTTATGTCCCTATATAGTGCATCTCTCACTATAAATGATGGATCAGCAAACTGTGTTAGTTGGTGGTCACATAGAATGAAGCTCAACAACTACCTTGATAAGCTACTGAAGTAAGATTCGTTATGTTAGTGTATAACTGAATTGGTTCCATAGTTGGAATATTATTGTGTCAAGATATGATTGCACATTAATGTTTGTTTGTTCTGATATCATTTTTCATTGTTGTAAGCAGAGACATCGAAGAATCATGGTTGGGGCCCTGGAAATGTCTCCTATTGGGCCGCCAATCTGCTAATAAACACATTGAGGCAACTTTGTCAAGTATTGTCACTAGTCTCAAAAAAGAATTCGATTTGAAAGTAAATCCAGCGCTGATTAAGGCTATCCTTGGAGGTGTTGCGTCAGTAGATGAAGTACACAAATGTCTTTATCAACTCATTTTGTATAAAGGTTACTTTGGATGTGGGGAGTGCTGTGAGAAAGGACTTACATCCTTATCTTCTAACCAGATTAATGATGAATCTCTAGACACACTTAAAAAATGTTTAAATGAAAATGCCGTGGATGGACTTCTGGAGTCGGTTGACAGAAGTCCAGTGATTTTAGTTCTGGATATCAATGTGCAGGTGAGCAACAAGATGGATTTACTGTTAGCTATTTTTCTCATGCAATATAATATTCCAACATCATTGATATTTTTTTGGCGGGCTTTTGGTCTTCAGTCTTTACTGTAAATCTTGATTTTTTTTGTTTGGTCACTTAATTTTTGGGTAGGGTAGGGGTGAATATTGTGAATGCTGTACCTATCAGTTGTATCTATTATTGGTTCAATTAGATCTTCTTTTGTGTAAATAACGAAATGCTGGGAGAAAATGTAAATTGTAGTGGCTACATCATGCACACGTGAATTTTCTAGTCATCTTAGTTTTTATGCTACTTGGCAACAGCTCTGCATTTGGCAATTCTTCAAGTCATGACATCTTTCACTGCAACCTACAAGAAAAGCTATTTTGCAATCCTAGCTGTGTTGTTTGTCTAGCAATGCAAAGCATATTTTCCCTAAATATGTCTTTACTGACCTCTCCTGTCTTAATTATCAAACACAGATGCTTCCTTGGGAGAACCTGCCTGTACTAAGGAATCAAGAAATTTATCGCATGCCTTCGATGGGAAACATCTTTTTAGCATTGACTGGAGTCAATAATCATTACAAAGATAGCAGTGTTACAACCCCTCCTTTCCCTGCAATAGACCCTATCAACACATTTTATCTATTGAATCCTAGTGATGACCTGAGCAGCACTCAAGAAGAATTTGAGCAGATGTTCAGAATGTACAAGTGGAAGGTAAACAAGTTTCCATACCTGAGCAGCTCCTTGTTTGAACAGCATTTTCTTTTCTTTTTTTTGACGGAGGTAAACCCTGCTTATGTTATATAGAAAGCAATGAACAGCCTTTTCTCACTAATTAAAATTATGTTTCACTGCATGTTCGAGAAAAAAAATATGTTTCACTGAATATTATAACAGAATATTGAAATGTTGTGCGTGCATTACATAATTACATATTACATATGTGCATGGGGTACATAAGTTGTTTGCTCTAGTCTTTTTGTTACATACTAGTTGTAGAAATAATGTTCTGTTGAAAATGTGGCTCATTTTGCTGGTAGCTTTAGGCATCCCACTTCCAGATCAGTTTGTTATCAATTTGTCACTGCTTCTGGAATTATTAATGATTGAGAAAATATAGTATATGCCACTGAACAACTACGGTTTGCACAATCTTGTTTTTTATCCTTCCATGGCCATTGTTGACTCAGTGCATGGTAGGGTTTACCACCCTCCTTCTGAGGTCTATGGGCTCTACAGACATTTCAATAATGATAGTATATGCCACTGAACCCTGATGGCTTGGCGTAGATGGTGGGCAGGTGATGTCATATGGATCATAATTTTTTCAATTGATGGCATGAGAGTAATAGTCACTTATTGCAAAAGTCATGCTAGAATGATACTCGATGGCATATAGAGCGTTTTCCCTATGGCATTGGAAGGTACTCTCTGGCTATCCGCAATACTTGTCCATGACTTCGGGAGAAAACTTTCTATAATACTTGTCCATTGAGGATGTCTAGAGACTAGAGGATAGTTATTGCAATATTTACACTCCCTACCCCTAATTAAATGCTTGATAGAAGAGAAGTGGTTGTATAATAGGGGTGTGTGATTGTTTCACATGGATTGTTTTGGTTGAAATTAGCATCTCCTTGATTTATGAAAATTATATTATAGAACAAAGGGAGTAGCAACTACAATGAAAATGCCGATTGCCGATGAAAGATTGGAAGAACATATTACATGTAGATGTGGTAACTACTGTAAAAGTTTTACCCTCTTGTCATGGGCAATGGAGTGATGAACCACCTATTGACTGTCTAGCTTGCTGCAGCCCTTTTTATTTGATGTTAAGAGGATTATTTCATATTGCACCATAATGAAACTGAATAATGCAATTATGCTGTGCAGGGAAATGCTGGGCATTATCCAACAAGTAAAGAGCTGGTCATGGACTTGGCAAATTATGATCTGTTCATGTACATTGGACATGGAAGTGGTATGCCCAGAACATTAATAGTTTCTTCCCATCCATTTAAACTTCTGTTCCCTTTAACCTACTGTAGTCGTGTCTGATGGTTCGTACTAATTAGTTTATAATTGTAAATCCCTCCCTATTGTGAGCCTGATGCATGGTAACCCAAGCTAAGTTCCTTTTTACTGTGTGGTAACCCAAGCTAAATCACCGTATAGGTCTTTCTATACTGGAGAAGAGCTGGCAGTACGATGTACTGCAGGGAAGGGAAGGACCTGTTAAAACATAGTACTTCCATATCAACCAGTGTAGTTCTTTTAAATACAATGCTCTCAGCATAGCGTTTATTTAAAACTTTTGCTATTGTGAACGCTAAATAGAGTGAGTTTAGGCAATTTGACTTGTCAGATGTATTAGCACAGTGGAATAGACATCGATGGGGACTACTTTGCTTGTGTGCTAGAGCCAAGAATGTTTTGAAGTGTGTGCCTAATGCCAATGACAATCAGTTAATGCTATTACTATTAACAAGTGAACTTTGACTATTGTTCATATCCTCTTTTTTCGGTGGGTATTGTTTGGGTACCTGTCATACGTGTGCTGAGAACAACAATCGTTGGTTACTTGGTTGATTCAATCTAACTAGTTCGGAAAAATGATGCAGGATCAAAGTACGTTAACCTAAAGGAAATTGAGAAGCTGAAGAACTGTGCATCTGCTGTTCTTATGGGGTGCAGCAGCGGTACGCTGCATTGCAAAGGGAGTTATGTGCCTCATGGTTCCCCGCTGTCCTATTTATTAGGTGGTTCACCTGCTGTTGTTGCAAATCTTTGGGATGTTTCAGATAAAGATATTGATCGCTTTAGCAAAGCTTTGCTCCATTCATGGTTGCGAGAAGATTCTGCAGACGACAACGATTGCTCACAATGTTCCCAACTCAAGCGGTGCAGCTGCAGCCAGAGGCGAATAGCTTCAAATATTAGTGAAGCCAGGAGTGCTTGCAGGCTTCCACTTCTAATTGGCGCATCTCCTGTTTGCTACGGTGTGCCTACTATCATTAGAAAGCAGTAATGGCCGATTATCTAACAGGAGATGCTGATGGTCTCCAAAGTGTCAGCATTATCAACATGGCGGTATGTTCATATACTGATGCTTTTTACGTACTTATTAGAGCATGACCACCGCAAGCACACAGTGCTAGTAGTCCATGAAAAAGTTGACGTCCATATAAGCAGTGAAAATTTAAGACCACTAGACACCCAATGCAAGCACACAGTGGTAGCAGTATTTCTTTTGTTTTTCAGCTCTACGGGCCAGCTTTTTCTCTCACATAATACTGGCACCTGCTTTTCACGATGAAGCTACCGCAGCCTTTGCAGGGACTCTGACCGCCTGTAAGCACCCAAACCGGTTGAGCTGGACAACTGTGTCAAGCGGGTAGACTTGAGGCCAACAGACATGTAGGAGTGTTGGGCGTGGCCTTAGGTGCTCCAGTCTGGAAAATGTTTCCTTCCTTTTTCTGTTCTGTAAGATACGTTGCTTTGGTGCTTGCATGTCCACTCCAGCCCCTGCAGCAGGACTTGGTGTCGGCTTGGAGTCCTTCCGGTTGAAGACTTGATGGCGATGGCAACATTGTTTTGTATCTCTCTTGACACTGCAGCAAAAGCTCGCTGCACCGGATGAACAGCCTCTGCATGCAGTACTGCCGAGTTCTTTTCGTCCATGGCCGAGTTCGCCACCACCTGCTGCCGCTGCTGGAACCTGGCTTAGGGCGTGTTTGGTTAGTTTTTGTTAAAGTTTAACTCCCATTATATCAATGTTCTCTCAAATGCATGGAGTACTAAATGTATACTAATTGCATGCATGTCGACACAGATTAGGAGTAATTTACGAGACGAATCTATTAAGCCTAATTAGTCCAAGATTGGAAACTTTTTGTCAAATAAGACGAAAGTGCTACAGTGTTTGTTAAACTTTAACACCCCAAACCAAACACCCCTTACTAGTCCACTCGTGCCTGCTACACACTGGACACTGCTGTCCAATGAAGAGCACGTGCCGTCTTCACAAACAGTCCACGTTGATCTGTGGCTTCGCTGGCTATGCGCCCATGCCCATGCTTGCCTGGACTGTGGTAATGCATCTTGTAACAACTAACAACTGTGGGTGAGGTGAGGCGTATGTAGCTAGTGTCAACCAATGAACGCTTGTATAATTGCCATAGATTATTACATTGAAACTATTGTTTCCTAGTACAATATTGAAGCATTCCTAAAAAAAACTCGGTATGTCTTAGGGCAAGTACATTGCTACACATCAGCGGACTTATACTCCGTCTCATGCAATGCCACATAGGATTTTTGCTTATGTGGAGGAAAGAGAGGTGAGAGAAAGAGGTCGTTCTTTCGCGAAACAACCACCTCATGAGTTAAGATTTAGGACTATAAGACAACTATTTTACCATTGTATGAGTTGTTGTTGCCATGCAACTCACAAGTTTTTTTTATTCCATGCATAAATTTAGGAATTGTAAGTTACTGTGCGACAACTTAAAAAACAATCATTGTATAGGTTGTCTATTAAGTTGTCTTAAAATTACGTGGCACAATATGAGACCACTTATGAGACAACGCCAATGTACTTACCCTTAGGGCAAGTACATTTGCGTTGTCTTGGAACTGGTCTCATACAGTGACACGTAATTTAAGATGACTTAATAGACTATATGTACAATGGTTGTCATTTTAAATTGTCACTCATACAATGGTACAATAGTTGTCTCATAATCATAATTTTTAGCTCATGAGGCAGTTGTTTCGCGAAGCAACTACCTCATTCTCTCTCCTCTCTCTTTCCTCCACGTTATCAAAAATCCTACGTGACATTGCATGAGGTAGAGTGATGCCGTTGACGTGTAGCAATGTACCTGCCCTTATGCTTCTCAGATATTCAGTAATTTGATTAGTTGCACTTTTTGATAAAATCAGACAGCTTGACTTGCCCGAAAGATACCAGACTTTAGGAACAGGGTAAAAATAGGGTCGGATTGCTAGTGACCTGTTTTCCTTTTTTTTTTTTGTCACTTCTGTCCCTTTGTTTCCGAAAAAAGTCTAAATTACAACCCCAGTCACGTTTTCTGAATAACCCCTAACCTATTTCTGTATTCACTTTACACTTTTGGATCTTTCCGTTGGTGCAGGGCTACTTGTATCGTACTGATTGATATGATATCTTCAAACCGTTCCAAATTCATCTTTTCTCCCTTGATCTGCTTTTGTTCTTTCCTTCCTTAGTTATGAAATATGTGCTTTTGTTCAATAGTATATACCATATTTGTACCTCACAGCTTGGAAATCTAGCACGTAACATGACCATTAAGTACTCTGAAGAGTTTTTTTTTTTAAACGAATACTCTGAAGAGTTTTGAGTTATGTGGATAGAGGTTTGAGAAATTGTAAGTGGGATCCTCATAGAATTTTCTGTGATAGTGAAGGGATAATGAGTATCTATTTTCTTAGCTTGCATCATGACCGCTTCTCGAAAACCTGAAGAAACTATGCTACCATGGTGCCTATGTGGCTATTTTCTGTTTTATCATGTCTACTGTTTGTAATTTGTCACACCTATTTTCAAGGAAAAAATGAAATGCACAATCTTGTGTGCGTCCAGAGATCAATTACACATAAGACAACAAATTATAGATAGTATCATCACAAGTGTTATTACATCACGAATATTAACACATAGTCTTCACATAAATATAGCGGAATTATTAAAATAACTCTCTCGTGGCAGCTTCAAAGTACAGGCACGTTAACTGGTTGACCACAAGACTAGTAGTCCTCAGAAAAGTCGTCATTACCATAGCAATTTGTTACCCATCCGAGATTTTTATCTAAGTAATGAAAAATAAACAAGTGTAAGTACATCTCATACTCAACAAGTGTAACATGGGGTTCATAAGACTTAAATAGGCATGACATGGGTTTGACTGCATGTAGCTTTTAGTTGGCATATTTTTATGCATATGAGTAGCAACAAGTTGTTATAATTCTCATAATAAACTCATGATCAGGTAATATGAATAATGAATAGCATAAATAAAATAGTCATTAGTGATCATCAATTCCGTAAATGTTCAAAGGCCGCTCGTGACCATGAACACGACTGTTATAACAATTCTACACTCTGCAGAGGTTGTACACTTTCACTGTGAGTCGTGATTCTCATATGCCCGGGGTCATGACTCCCCAAAACACTACCAAGGTGAGTAGGCAGGGTTCACTATGAAGCCTTTCTAAGGTTTGTCTAACAAGTTATGGCGCTAGGATTTCAATTGGCAAGCAGATGTAGGAACCCCTTTTTTGAATGACACAATTCCATCACAGCTATACTCATAGGACTAGAGGTTGTCCTACACTCATCGTGGCAAGCCCTTTTTGTGCTATAAACGTAACCACTAACAAGATAGAAAATGTCCTTTTATATGACTAAAACCAGAGTTATGTAGTCCTCACAATTATACTGTAAGTCCCGGATAATCACTTACAGATAGGTACTTAAGGAGGAAAACTAGAGCACTATAAAAATAGCCCAATACTCCAGCCCTCTTTATCAATGCTGCTAAAAAGTCATCTTTTAATGTTTATTGTATATTTCATTAATCAAATTACAAGATCAGTTTATGTTGAGCACTAGCAAAAGCTACCCAATGCATATCCCATAGGTGACAAGGTATAGATACAATTCTAGGAAATCCTTATCAAGGTGTGTGGGGGTATTAACCCCTATACCCCTACGGCTAAGCTTGGGCTGGTCTGGATCGATGGTTTCAGTCTACCCAAAAGGTGACGTGCGGCCCAGTTAACCTGATCGGAGTCCCGCACAAGGAATCAAGACGGATTTGGTGACCAAGCAGGATCCTGGTCGGTTAGAATAGGAATCCTTATCCGGCTACATATGGCAATTGTAACTGACTAGGATTAGTTTCCAGATCTGTAACCCTGCCCCCCAGACTATATAAGGCGGGCAGGGGACCCCTCTAAAAAAACATCTCTCATTGACATACCACAATACAAATCAGACGCAGGACGTAGGTATTACGCCTTCTTGGCGGCCGAACCTGGATAAAACTTCGTGTCTGCCTTACGTCACCATCTTGTTTGGAGCTTGCGCATCTGTCTGCCGATAATCTACTACCTTGGGCATACCCCTAGGTAGACTGCCAACTATATTTCGTCGACAGTGGCGCGCCAGGTAGGAGGTGTGCGTACCGCTCTCCAAGCAAACAAGATGGTCATCATCTCCAGCTCCATGGCCATGCCCAACGGCCTCACGTTCATCGTCGGCCAGATCACCTGGACCACCGGTCCCGACGTCTCCATCTCCATGACCACGGAGGAGGCGTGGATTCAACCCGCGCCGACGACTACTTCACCTGCATCGGCTACGGCTCCGACCACGGCAAACACGGCTCCGACCACGATGGATCTGCCTCTGACCACGGTACATCCGGCTCCGAGCACGCCTACAGCCACGCTGACAACCCGTCGTTCGCTTCCCTGCTACAGAGGAAAGCAGATCGACAAAACCGACCTGCTCGACTCCATCGATCGAGTCGGCATCAAACTCACTGAAACCCTAGCTCTGGTAAGTACGATTCGAAGCCAACCTAATGAGCAGGTAACGGCTCCCCACAACAGATCTATCCGACCGGCTCGGACCAGTCGTCCTGCACGACTTGGAACAGATCTTGTGATCGTATCTACTCCTAAGGGGCGCTCCGCTCGTCGCCAGCCAGTCTTCGCGATGGGTCTCCGACTCTGCGAGTACGAAGCCCCGACGGAGAACCACTAGGTCCAGCCCTACGGCCTGCAAAACGCTGCCTCCAGCTACGCGCACAACCTACGACGCCGCTCGGATTCAGGTCCTATACACCGACCTCGGCCGAAGCCACGCAACATCGTCAACATGGTCCGGATTGAAGATTACCGAGAAGGATCCGTCCACACACTCCGAGAGGGTGACTCCGGCTCCTCATCCGACATCGCATCCAACGCATCTGTTCACACCGAGCTTCAGCGTCATGAAGATGAAGGCGTCAAATACGATCTGGATCTACCAGATCACGCCCCGGGTTTCCCCCAATTTCCGTCTTTCCCGCCAAGATGAGGGGATTTGATCCATGTCGTCAGCAACGACGAGCCGCCAGCAGTTGGCGAAACAGAACAAGAAAAGATTGCACGCGAAGCACGCAATATTGACTGGTTTAATCGCCGGCAAATCGAAGCTGAAGCAGACCAGGAGGCACGACGCATAAGGGTCCGACCACGTGACCTCAACGATGCTTTTGACAGGGTAGGGGACGAACAAGTCTTCAAGACCCCAATCGCCAACGTGGCCGTCGCCTTGGCGACAATGCAGCGGCTGCCTAACACTCCCGAGACCCAGGCAGTCCGTGATGACATACAAGCTTATCTAACAGCTACTATGGCTCAGACTACAGAAATAAATCAAGCCCGGGCTCCATCCGTTTCTGTCGAATCAAGCCACAGCTGCCAATACTCAAGTCGCTCACAGCCATTCAATCAACGCGGCTCGCGTAATAACGACCCACCGGACAATCGTCAAGGCGGAAACGGTGGTTATGATAGTGGTCGGGACGACAACCGCCGCCGGGAGGGTGACCGTCACGGCGTTCGAGGCGACAACCGCCGGGATAACCGCGACAATCGCCGTGATAACCACGGTCGCAGGGCTAATCCAGATGGCAATAACGATCTTTGCCATTACCTCGCCCGACGTGATCTGCGCGCTCGCATCAACCAGAGAGCCGATGATCGTGCATCCCATGAAAGCTATCGCCGCATGGAATATGACACTGCCCACGGCCCGCCAGGTTTGAAATAGTTCACTCCACACCTTCGCCAAGTCATATGGCCCAAGAATTTCAAACTCGAGAAACTTCAGAAGTACGACGGCAAGGAAAACCCCGAATTATGGGTCATGCTCTACGAAACTGCGTGCCGCTCAACTATGGCTGACGAGCACGTCATGTCTAACTACTTCCCAGTCGCGGTTGGTCATGCAGGTCACCAATGGCTGGTTAGCTTGCCAGCGAATTATTTTGACTCTTGGCAGGAACTCAGGCAGGCCTTCATCAACAATTTCATCGCTACTTGTGAACAACCCGGCAACAAGTACGATCTGCAATGGATCCGAGATCGAAAGGATGAACCACTGCGCGAGTACGTTCGGCGTTTCTCGGAGATGCGCATCAAGGTTCCGTCAATCTCCGACAACGAAGCAATCGAGGCTTTCGTCACCGGCCTCAGGTTCCACGACGCCCTAAGAGACAAGCTCCTCCGGAAGAGACCCGAATCAGTAACAGCGCTTCTGGCCACTGCTAAGAAATACGCGGACGCTGATGACGCTAAAAAAATAATCATTGAAGAAGCAGCACGTTTTCCACGCTCCGACCACCCTCCACACCGCAATGATTACCGCGGCAATCGTGGTCGGAACGACAATTTTGACCGCCGCAACCAGCGCGACGACTCCCGCGACCACCGTGATCAACGTAATCAGCGGCGCAATCGCCGTGACGATTACAGGAGCAAGCGCGCTCGGGAAGACGACGGCGAGGTCAATACCGTGAAAAAGGGTGGTGGACGTCGTAACTACGAGGACGACTACGCCAAAACATTGAAGGGGCCTTGCCAGCTCCATCCTAAATCGAACCACACCATGGAGAATTGTCGCGTTCTCAAGACTATCTACATGCGTCAACAGGCTCCGAATGCATCCGACAAGCCTAACAACGCGGGGGAATAGTGCAACGAGGACAACGACGACGACGATGCAGACCCTCATCATAAATACGTCAAACCGACTGATCGCGTGCACACCATCATCGGCGGCAAGGTGTCCATTGAGACCAAACGAGAACGCAAGCTGCTCGCCCGCGCTTGCTTGAACGTGGCAAACACCGACAACCTTCTCATCGATCCGCGGTTTCCCCCGTGGTCTCACCGTGAAATCTACTTCAGTAGGAAGGACCAATGGGTGGCCATACCCGAGCCAGGGCATTTTCCCCTGGTTCTCAATCCTTGTATCAACAAGGTTCAATTCGACAGGGTCCTGATCGACGGCGGCAGCTCTATTGATATACTATTCAAAAACAGTCTGCCCGCTCTGAAAATAGCCCAGGCGGACCTGAAGCCATACGAAGCACAGTTCTGGGGTGTTCTCCCCAGACAGAGCTCCACGCCTCTTGGGCAGATCACGCTACCTGTGCAATTTGGGACTCCAGACCATTTTCGCACCGACTACGTCAACTTCGTGGTCGCCGATTTCGATGGCACTTACCATGCTATTCTTGGTCGACCGTCGCTTACCAAGTTCATGGTCATACCTCATTATAGGTATCTGGTGCTCAAGATGCCTACTGAGAAAGGAGTTTTAACCCTCAGGGGCAACGTATACGCATCTTATACCTGCGAGGAAGACAACTTCAAAATAGCAGAGGCCCACGACCTCTCTATTCGCATGGCCAAGACCATCCTCGACGCTAAGAAGACCTCGGCCGACCACCTGGAGATCCCAGAGCTCGAGGCTTCGCGTAAGAACACCAGGTCCAAGGAGCACAAGACGATCCAGTTGGTCGAGGGTGATCCTAGCAAAACGGTCCTCATCGGGCCAACCTGGGTTCCAAATAGGAAGACGCGCTCGTCAGGTTCCTGAGGGGCAACGTGGATGTGTTTGCATGGAAACCTTCTGACATGCCCGGTGTACCTCGGAGCCTGATTGAGCACTCCTTAAATGTCAACAGCAAGGCCAAACCAATCAAGCAGAAGTTACGACGTTTTGCTCGCGACAAAAAGGAGGCGATTAGGGTAGAAGTTACACGGCTTTTGGCAACCGGATTTATCAAAGAAGTGTATCATCCGGAATGGTTAGCCAACCCGGTTCTTGTACGCAAAAAGAATAATGAATGGAGAATGTGCGTTGATTACACTGATCTCAACAAACACTGCCCTAAGGACCCCTTTGGTTTACCTCACATAGACGAGGTCGTAGATTCAACCGCCGGTTGTGAGCTGCTGTCCTTTCTCGATTGTTACTCTGGTTATCACCAGATCGCTCTCAAAAAGGACGACCAGATCAAGACGTCTTTTATCACGCCTTTCGGCGCCTACTGCTACACGACTATATCGTTCGGGCTCAAAAATGCCGGTGCTACCTACCAACGCGCTATACAGGCCTGCCTCAACGACGAGATAAAAGATGGCCTCGTCGAGGCTTACGTCGATGATGTAGTTGTCAAAACCAAGGAAGCACATACCCTTGTTGACAATCTGGAACGCACCTTCGCAGCCCTTAATACGTTCCAATGGAAATTAAACCCAAAGAAGTGCATTTTTGGTGTCCCTTCTGGCATATTGCTCGGCAACGTCGTCAGTTACGACGGCATACGCCCTAACCCAGAGAAAGTCAAAGCTGTCTTAGACATGAAACCCCCAAAAAAGGTGAAGGATGTCCAGAAGCTCACCGGCTGCATGGCTGCTCTAAGCCGTTTCATATCAAGATTAGGAGAAAAAGGACTACCGTTCTTCAAACTGCTCAAAGCATCCGAGAAATTTGAGTGGTCGGAGGAAGCAGACGCTGCCTTCACGTAGCTGAAACAATACCTCACGTCACCTCCAGTACTTACTGCTCCCAGAGAAGACGAAACTCTCCTCCTTTACATCGCGGCAACCGATCGGGTGGTCTCCACTACAATGGTGGTCGAGCGCGACGAGCTGGGCCACGTCTACAAGGTACAGCGGCCAATCTATTTCATTAGTGAGGTACTCAATGAATCCAAGACCAGGTACCCACAGATTCACAAACTGCTCTGCGCCATACTGATAACATCCTGAAAGTTGAGACATTACTTCGACGGATATCGTGTGGTGGTCATGACTGAGTATCCTTTGGGGGACATCATTCGCAATAAGGATGCGAACGGACGCATTGTCAAATGGGCAATGGAGCTATGCCCCTTTTCCTTGGAATTCGCAAGCCGTACTACAATCAAGTCTCAGGCACTCGTCGATTTCATCGTCGAGTGGACAGACTTAAGCACGCCTGTCTCTCCGGGATCCAATGAATCTTGGACGATGTACTTCGACGGTTCTCTCAATATTGACGGTGCAGGAGCAGGAGTTCTTTTCGTATCACCGTCCAAGGAGCAGCTCCGGTATGTCTTCAGGATTTACTTCCCAGCATCCAATAATGCCGCTGAGTATGAAGCCTGCCTGCATGGTCTACGCATTGCGGTTGAGCTTGGAGTTAAACGTCTCTATGTCTACGGAGATTCGGCTCTGGTCATTAACCAACTCAACAAGGACTGGGACACGACCAGTGAAAAAGATGGATGCATATTGCAAGTCGATAAGAAAGCTGGAAGGCAGGTTCTATGGCATCGAGTACATACACGTGGTCCAGGACAAGAACCAAGCAGCAGATGCGTTGTCAAAGTTAGGATCCTCCCGAGCCAAAATCCCACATGGAGTATTCGTCCAAGACCTGCTCACGCCTTCCATTGAAGATGAAGATTCAACGACCGACAAAGTTCTAGACCAGCAATTAGTGGCTACGGTTCCGGCGCCGAGCACAACTGAGCCGCTTCCGACCACTAATGAGCCGGACTGGAGAACACCCTTCATCAAGTACTTAACGGATGGTAGCGGTTATATCGATCGAATAGAAAATGAGCGCCTGATGCGTCGCAGTAAGCAGTATCTGCTCGTCGATGGCAAGTTATGGCGCAAAAACGCTAAGGAGGAAATCTTGATGAAGTGTGTAACCCAGGTGGAAGGTGAACATCTCCTAGACCAAATCCACTCTGGCTCCTGCGGCAACCACGCGGCCTCAAGAACATTGGTCGGTAAGGCTTTCCGAGCAGGTTTCTATTGGCCATCAGCAGTAGCCGACGCAGAGAAGCAAGTTCGCCGCTGCAAGGGTTGTCAGTTCTTCTCCAAAAGAATCCATGTGCCAGCACACGAGATCCAGACGATTCCAGCCTCTTGGCCTTTCGCATGCTAGGGCCTGGACATGATCGGGCCTTTCAAACCGGCTCCAGGGAAATTTACATTCGTCTTCGTGCTAATTGATAAATTTTCTAAGTAGATAGAATACATGCCTCTGGTACGGGCATCTTCAGAGAAAGCTATCACATTCCTCGACCAGGTCATCCACCGTTTCGGCGTGCCCAACAACATCATTACCGATTTAGGTACTCAGTTCACCGGGAACGCTTTTTAGGACTTCTGTGATGAAAGGAGCATAGTTGTAAAATACGTCTCGGTGGCACACCCTAGAGCTAATGGACAAGTCGAGCGGGCAAATGGCATGATTTTGGACGCATTAAAGAAGAGGATGTACAGAGCAAACGATAAAACTCCTGGTAGATGGCTCAAGGAGCTACCAGCCGTGGTATGGGGCCTTCGAACTCAGCCCAGTCGTAACACCGGCGTCTCACCATACTTTATGGTTTACGGCGCTGAGGCAGTCCTCCCAATAGATATAGCTTTCGGATCAGCACGGGTAGAGAACTTTGATGAGGGCAAGGTTAAGGAAGCACGGGAGCTAGAAATCAACAGCGCAGAGGAGAAAAGGCTCGATTCTTACGTACGCACAGCCAAATACCTTGCTGTTTTGCGCAGGTACTACAACAAGAACATTAAGGAGCGTTTCTTCGTGGTCGAGGATCTAGTACTAAAGTGGAAGACGAACCAGGCCGGCGTCCACAAACTCGCAACCCCATGGGAGGGACCCTTCATGATCAAGGAAGTCACACGCCCAACATCTTATAGGTTAGCTCACCTGGACGGCACGGACGTACCAAACTCGTGGCACATCGACAAGCTTAAACGTTTCTATGCTTAATTAATGAGATATGTATTCAACTTACATTTTCGATTTACTTTAATAAAGCAATCATGATTTCTTCGACCACTCTACTGTGTCACTACGAATTTTATGGATATTTTGATTTAGCCAGTACAAGCTGACCACCACTCCTTCTACGGTTTTCGGAGTAGATCTTGTCTCCGGTTCCTCCCAACACGTGCACGAGATCCGTTCTCCACGTCACGGGTGATCAGCAGGTCCTCCCTTGGTTTGACTTGTCCGTGTCCACGTGTGTACAGGTCATGTTACCTCACACTCCGACCACATGCCAACCAAGGACCGCACAAAACCTTCGGGACGATGTAACGAGCAAAATGGTACAACTAAACTGAACGTTAACACGTTCCTACTTAGTTACACCAACACAAATCAAGCTTAAATACGTTTTGTATATAGCAAACAAGCTTATACTGATATACAGTTACATTATTACAAGCTT
Source organism: Saccharum hybrid cultivar R570 (assembly GCA_038087645.1). NCBI lineage: Eukaryota > Viridiplantae > Streptophyta > Magnoliopsida > Poales > Poaceae > Saccharum > Saccharum hybrid cultivar. The sequence goes on along the minus strand of JAQSUU010000297.1, from coordinate 7,029,530 downwards.
ACCTAAAGAGGCTCAAGCTTACAATAACACAACTATGTCCTCCTTCTATAGCTCTAAGCCTATTACATTGGCTGGTCGGAGAGCGGGGCATTTACTGCTCGTCGTCTCTAATACCCTACTCGAGTCTCGGGGACTCTTGAGCTAGTCAAGCTGAAGGGGATGGCCCCACCGGTGCCTGGCTGGTCGAGACCGCAGGCTTCGTTGGTTGGCTTGCAGCTGATGGCATTTCCAGCTGGTTTGTCGACGGCGTACACTGTACAGGTGCTGTCCCACCTCCGCACAGGTTAATATCGCCAATTATCTTTGAAGACAATTCCAGCTAGGTCGTCCGAAGCTCCTCGGCCTTGTCTGGGTCTACCTCCTTCGGGTACCCAGCCTCCAAGCATTTGAGATCGATCAGGGGGTAGTGAGCCCACACCATGCTCAGCACATGGGCACCCGTGTACTCACCCGCCTCCTTCATGAAATCCTGGAACCATCCCCATGCTTTCTTGCATCTATCGACCAGTCCGAGCTGGGGCATCTTTAGCTCTTCCTCTGTGAGCGCCGGGTCGATAAGGTCGAGGATGGGCACAATGCCAGTTGCCATTTCTTGGCACCGCTTTTTCCACATGTCCCGCTCCTCGGTGGTTTTAAGGTATTGTGCTTTCAAGTCGTCACGTTCCTTGATCACGGCCTCCAGGTGCCTCTTGGCATTGACTTTCAAAACTAAAAATAGTACAAGACATCAACAGTGATGACACGGCAAGGCAAGGTGGGCAATAGAATGAGAAAGGGGGTCTGGAGTTCTTACTTTTCAGGTCATCTTTCATTTTGTTATTTTGGTTTTGGAGTTCCGACTGGCTGCGTGCCAGTTTCTTATTGTCCTCCTTTAGGTAATTGCATTCTGCAAGCACACGGCTGTTTTCCCCCTGGAGGCGGGTCACTTCAGCTTCTAAACCTGCATTACAGCTATTACTGCAAAGAACAAATTAACACAAGTTCTACACTTGTTATGATACGGTGAAAACTTACCTGTTTTCTCCTGCTCTTTGTGTTGGAGTTGGCCGACCAGATCTTGGTTTTGTGCTTCTCGGTTTGTCCTCTCCTGGTTGGCGGTTTCAAGTTGGCGCCATAGGCGTTCCACTTCAGCCGTCAGCTCCTTATTGGCCGTCGTGATTTCTTCTATCTGGTCGAAGCACCGTTTTTGGTATCTTGCAGTTTTCATCAAGTCCTGCATACAGACAAGCTACGTCAGCCAGTTTGACTATACAACAGGGTCAATAACTCAAACCAAATATACCTGGACTTCCGTCACCAGACGCTTGGCCGCCTGTTCGACTCTTAAGGTCTCTTCGATTTCTGGGATTTCTTCGTGCATGACCCATTCGTTGTTCCGATAGCGCGACACATATACATGTTGTCGCCTATCTTGGGGATGGCCCAGGATTTCTTCCATTTCATCCTCTTCAGCCTCCTGTTCAGGAGGCGGCACTGGTCTGGAGTTTGCAGACTCCACTAGGGCTTTCCCACGAGCCGTCGTGTCAGCAACCATGTTCTGGACAACTTCTGGCTGCTGCTCTTCGGCTAGATTCAGCTCCCTTGGCGTCGTGGTATCCGCCTCAGCAGGGTTCGTGCTTGGAGCACTCGTATTCTGTTCGGTTGTTTTCTTGACCCCCTGCTCGGGGACTGGCGTCTGGTTGTCCACCTGCTGAGGTTCAAGTGGAGTCCCTGCTACGGGTTTCTCCATGACTGATTGCTGAGCAGCTTGTCCTGCTGTTGTCGGTGAGGACATTCCGCACCCAGCCAGCTGGTCGGGGCTTTCAGTGGAGGCCGATCTAATGAACTTAGAGACAAATTAAGAAGATAATAGCATCCAATGCAAAATGCAAGGCTTACATCAAACAAAATACTTACAGTTTCGACTTGCGGAAGGATGTGGCGAAGGAACGTCTCCTCGACCGTCCCTGCTCTGTTTGCTCGGCAGTTTCCACCGGGACTTGTTCAATCCTCGGTATGGGTGTCGAAGTATGGTGCGGCATGTTTCCTTCGTCTGTCCTCTGTGCAGCCGTGGTTGGTGCTGCGGCCACTCCTGGCCTGGAGGAGCCACCCTGCTCCGTCGGTTCTACTTGTCTTCTCCTCTTTTTGGGAACGAGCTGGAAGATGTCTGTATCCTCTGCTTCGTCGTCCGACAAAGGAAAGATGGCTTGACGTCGTTTGACAGTAGCCGCACGCTTGCCAGCGGCTCTGGTCAAGGCGTCTTCAACGGTCTTGAATACCGCCCGGTTAATGTCGTCGGTCCTGGCGCTGGTATGGGTGGCTGGTCCGGTAGGTTGCGGCCATTCTACGCCAGGGGGAGGCGACACGAACACTTCTGCCCGGTCACGGCCATTACACTGAGACACAAAATAAAGGAAAAGACAGTTATTTTCTTGATATAACATGACTCTACAGTTAAAAGGAGGCGTCATTTAACTTTGGGGGAGGTCGAGTTAGTTTGAAGGCGTGTTCGATGGCGTTCAGTACAACATAATTTGGATCGGCCAAATTGAACAGCTCTCCAATCCTGGCTTTGATCTCCGTCTTGTCGAGCGGCTCTTTCCTGGTCCTTGTCGGATCCGCGCTCCCTTGGTATTCGAAGCCAGGATGAATTCTTTTCTGGCATGGCTGAATTCGTCGGCTAATAAAGTTTCCGACCACGCTCGGGCCATCAAGCCTTCTCCACGGGATCATCTCGAGCAGTTCGGCAATCTGTTCCAAGTTTTCGGGTTTTTCTGACCAGCTATTTTTCTTCTCTAGAATTAGCCCCACGTCGCACAGAGTGATGGTGTTTGGCTCTTCACGGATGTAGAACCATTTCTTGTACCACTCGTCCAAAGATGTGTTCCACGGACAGTGCAGGTATTGCGCCTTCATGCCGTCACGCAGGTTTAGGTATACGCCTCCGGCGATCTTTGAGCCACCGCTTCCTTTTTCCGAAGACAGAACAGGTGGCGAAAGAGATCGAAATGGGGCTGGAAGCCACCATACGCCTCGCAGAGATGGATGAAGGTAGAGACGAGAAGAATCGAGTTGGGATGCAGATTGCAAATCCCAATCTCGTAGTACAAGCAGAGACCTTGAAGGAAAGGGTGTACTGGAATCCCAAAACCCCGTTTGAAGAAATCTTCGAAAACCATGATCTCACCTGGTTGTGGATCAGGGAAGCTTTCTCCTTCCGGTGCGCGCCATCCAGCGAGGGCTTTGTTGTGGAGCACTCCCATGGCGACAAGGTCTTCGATGGTGTGCTCGTTGCTTCGAGACTTCCACCACTCCTTCGTTATGATTTCGCTTTTCTTCTGGGCGTTTTTTCTCGCCATTACGCGAAGTTTTCTAAGGGGGCGGATGCGATGGCAATGGGATTTTGGCACTGTTTATCGGAGAAATAGGGTTTGGTAAGAGGAAGACGAAGATGAAGGTGGCGGCGGTGAATGACGATGGGGAATGGTGACTGTAAGTTGCCAGATCTATATTATAAATAACAAAGAGTATTGTCGTTTCGCCTGCCCGAGATTCTTGGGAGATGTGCTCACGCGTGATGGTTGGATTTTTCACACCACCTCGAGATCTATGCCAATAAATGTGCTCCTTCGTTACCAGTGTACGTGCCTTTTTGTTGATGGTATACGAGGGCTCACACTGACACACCTCAATACATGTCAGCCGTCTGTTTGTCAAAAAAAAGGGGGGGGGAAGACAGAATGATGTACTATACCGATTTGCTTTTTGACCAGGCATGTTAGATTGAACTTGGCAGAGAAAAGAGAAAAAAAGTATACAACTACATGTGCTCCTCGACCTGTGCTCGGGGACTGCTTCGATCACTCTCCGACCGCGGCTCGGGGACTTCGTCGCTCGCTCTTCGACCTGTGCTCAGGGACTGTCTCGACCACTCTTCGACCTGTGCTCGGGGACTGCCTCGATCACTCTCCGACCACGGCTTGGGGACTTCGTCGCTCGCTCTTCGACCTGTGCTCGGGGACTGCCTCGACCACTCTCCGACCATGGCTAAAGGACTTTGCGTCTCAACTACAAGTAACTGGCGACTCGCATACAGTTGGGATATTCTTTCTCGTTTAGACCTTGATACAAGGCTCATACCTCGCCTTCCAGCAAGCTCCGGGACTACATCGGTATGATGCACCTGCCGGTGCATCTCGTATCGCCGGTACGACGATTGGATTCTCAACTTAACTGGGCATTCTTTTTAGACCCTGGCACCACGTGCCTACATCACCTACTACCAGGCTCGGGGACTAAGTGGGCACACTTCACCTTGCGGTGAATGTGTTTGTTTTTCGACCTCTACGCCTCTGATGATCAAGGACGCTACGCTTCAAGACGCACTTATATTTCTTTTCAGAAATACAAGTGGGCACACTTCCCAGGACGGAAATCTTTTTCTTTTTTCTTAAGAGCACCATATATTCTTCGGACAACCTACTTCTCCGGTGGTAACGGTAGTCGGAGACGTCAAGGACTCAAGCCTCAATGTTCGGAGAAGGTCAAGACGGCGTGTCGCATCAGAATATATGATGCTCGAGGACTAGCTGTGGGGGTATTAACCCCTATACCCCTACGGCTAAGCTTGGGCTGGTCTGGATCGATGGTTTCAGTCTACCCAAAAGGTGACGTGCGGCCCAGTTAACCTGATCAGAGTCCCGCATAAGGAATCAAGACGGATTTGGTGACCAAGCAGGATCCTGGTCGGTTAGAATAGGAATCCTTATCCGGCTACATATGACAATTGTAACTGACTAGGATTAGTTTCCAGATCTATAACCCTGCCCCCCGGACTATATAAGGCGGGCAGGGGACCCCTCTAAAAAACATCTCTCATTGACATACCACAATACAAATCAGACGCAGGACGTAGGTATTACGCCTTCTTGGCGGCCGAACCTGGATAAAACTTCGTGTCTGCCTTGCGTCACCATCTTGTTTAGAGCTTGCGCATCTGTCTGTCGATAATCTACTACCTTGGGCATACCCCTAGGTAGACTGCCGACTATATTTCGTCGACAAGGTGACACATGCATATATGAATTAAATGTATTAATGTTATTAGAAAATAAGGATAGTCTCATATTATACTTGTCTTGATCAAACTGCTCCTGCTAGTCCTGCTCGAAGTAGTACCCTTGATCACCCACGAATTGCTCGCCATCTATACTCGATCAACACAGCAACAACAATCATCCAGAGACAATCATACAAAGCAAACAAATCTATAATTAGAACAATACACCAACAGTAGGAAAAGGTTGTAAAATGAATCTACATCTCGCTATGATCACACAGATACGAAGATCACGAAAATCGGAGCTATAACGAAGAAATTATGAATTAAACAAGTTTTCCTTTAGTAAAATAATAGATTAAATCTAACCTCAAATTTTAAAAGTTGAAAACATACTTAACAGTAGTACTAACATGTAGATTACGTGATTATGAATCTAACGTAATTTGAACGGATCAAATCAGAGTTAAAACGGAGATTTTATGAACAAAATATGATTGATGGCAAATCTATAAATATTAGAAACGTATTTTGAATCTACTCAGAGGAACCTACGTTTTCATAAATGGAAAAAAGCTTAGGGGCTCTTTAGCAAAAGAGGCGGATGAAGGGGTACCGGCCATCCTCGGCCGTTGGATCTGAGACGGGCGGTGGAGATCAGAAACAGGAGGAGGGAGAGAGGGAAAAGCGTGCCAGAATAGTAACGGCGCGGTGGCCGCCATTGCCGGCAACGAAAGAGCTCGCCGACGCACACAAAATTGGCCTTAACGGCCACGGTTCAGCTCGGGATTTGTACGGGAAGAAAAAGGAGCTCGAGGCGAACTCACCTAGGTCAAAAACGAGAGCGGATTTGGAACAAAGACGGCGCGCGGCTCGGGATGGCGGGCGGCGTCGATCTGCAGACGTCGACGAGACGAGGTAAGCAAACTAGAGCAAGAAAAAGAAAAATAAAAGGTGCGGTGACTTCGCAACCACATTGCGAAGCTCGGAAGAAAGCTTACGAGGGCAGCGAGGCGACGAATTCGTCGAATCAAAGGCGGTGGCGGCAGCTAGAGTTGCGGCTGCGCTGCGGGCTCGATTGGAGTTAGGTACGGAGGCTGCGGACGCCGGGATTGCTTATATAGGGGCTAGGGTGTGAGCAGCATGCCAAAATCCTGAGAAAATCGGCCGGGCGCGGTGGACTTCCATCGGTAGAGTCCGGTTCCGTCACGAGGTGGAAGACGACGACGGCTGGCGCATTGGCTCCAGTCGTCAGCGATAGAAGAGGCGGGACCCGGCTGTCAACCGAAGGGAGAGAGGGGGAGAGTGCCCACGCAGTCTCGCCAACCGAGTTGGGCTGATTTTCTTGAATGGGCCACGGGATGGAGGGAGAGAGGGCGCGCCTGGCCGGCTTGCTTGCTCTGCACGCGGGAGATGAGCCTGCGGCTTGGGCCAGCAGACGAGGAAGCAGGCCAAAAACCAGAGAAAGAGGGAGGGAAGAGGAAGAATTCCTTTTCTTTTTCCTAAACACATTTTCAAAACCAAATTCAAATCAAGTTTAAATTCTTTTACAGATTTGCTCAAACCCAATCATCACAAAATAAATATGCAGCAGCATGAATGCATTAATATGTAGGTAGACCTTATAGTTGTTTTTAAATTAATAAAAGTTATTACTTTTCTAAGTTTGCATGCTCACAAAATGCATAATTAAATCAATTTTACGCTATTTTAAAATCATGCAAATTTTAGGGTGTTACAGGATTGCCTGCACAAGCAAAAGGATGACTCGAGTATCGAACTGCGAACACAACATCTGTATGTTGATAGATATTTTGGGAATATAACTTTTTCTTTTCTGTTTACGTGTCGCAGCTGCCTTTGGAATGCATCTGATGTCTTCCTCAGCACAATAATTCAGTCTTGGCAATTAGTTCTCTGTAGTAGCCGGGCTGGGCTGGGCTGAGCCTGGATGTTTCGTTTTGATGCTTATTTGTCTTTTGCTATCTTTTATGCTGACCTGTCTCTTCGTAAACATGGGTGTCCATTCTTTTGCTGTCCTCTAATGAAATATGCTGGGCCCATATGGAAAACATCAATTCCTGATGAACTTTATGAGAAAAATAAACCGATTCCTTTCAAAGTTTTTTTTTCTTCCAATCAGGTATTTGCAGATACAAATATTATGTGCTAGAAATAGGAAGCAAAAATATTCAGTGATATTGTGTTGAGGTGCTATTATAGTGATTCTGACTGAAATCAACATTTCTAGGAAAAGGGACCATATTGGGTTATCCTGACTACAGAAAACTCATGTTGTTTTATGCTTCTTGGATAATTCAGTCAGGTGCACTTTTTCAACAAAACTGGACAATTTGGCTTGCCTGAAAGCTACCACTCTGACTGAGGTGGTCATTACCATCTTTCACTTTGGAGTTGAACTTTGAACAGGACAAAAACAGGCTCAGAATAGGATCAGACTGCTACAGAGTATAGCTATCCTTTTGTTTCCAACATGTTCTATCCTGATCCTAGTTGGGTGCGGAGTTACTTGTACCATACATACCAATCGATATCATCAAATTGCTCCGAGTTCATCTGTTCTTCTCTTTATTTATTTATTTATTTATTTATTTATTTATTTATTTATTTATTTATTTATTTATTTATTTATTTATTTATTTTTGTTTCATTCTTGTTATGGATATATGTGTTTTTGTTCGACCGTATATACTATATACCATAGTACTACCTCATAGCTTGGTAAATCTTGCACGGTTTGAGAAATTGTAAGTAGGATTCTCACTAAATTTTCTGCTGTATCCTAGAGTCTGCAGCTCCTCCCCTCCACAGAGCGCCGGTAGAGTTTCAGACTGGGACTGGCACCAGATCTGAAGTAGAATTTTATCATATATGTCCCTCTCTTGAAGTGGTAATGGAGCAAAACCAACCAAAGGCTAACACGCTTTATTGCATAATGTTAGAAATCAGAATAAAGATCACATTGCTATCAGGTAGAAGAATCCCCAACCCTGTCCATCTGTCTTCCTTTCCATCTCGTGATGTGCACTCTTCAGTCTTTAATCCTCCTCTTTGCAAGCACTTGTTCCAAGCTTGATATGATAGGCCCTCTTATCTTCTCATGGTGGTGGTGAGGAAGCCAAGGGGCACATGACTCGCCCCTTTTCTTGCAGTCACACTCGAGCTCTTGGAATATCTCCAGAGGCATAATTATTCGCATGTTAAGTTGTTAACGTCACACTAAATTTCTAGTCTAGCTCAGAAGCATCCACGATCGAAGACGACGGATTCTCGTACGCACTGCATCCACTTGGATTCAAGACCAGTTACAATCATGGCTTTTGTCTCTCTTAACTTTGTGTTTGGCTTTCATTGGCTGCACTGATGGCTTGTTTAAGATTGCTGTCCAAAAATTCAAGCACCTAAAAGATAGCAACTTGCATACCTATATGGGCGTATAGTCGGCTGAATTTTGGATTTCCTCTGATTTGTTTGTAAATTTGGATCCCGGAAAAATAGTGCCAAGGGTGTGCTTGGATCATTGAGTGTTTTGACGGTAGTGTTACTCCCACTTGCTCATATATGTCTGCTCATTTGCTCACGGTATTCAACATGGATCATTTCAAGGTCAAAAGTGCATTGGTGCGGTAATTTGTTATAAATTGTAGTGTCTGAAACCATTGCACGGTGATGCATGGCATTGACCTGCAGATCAATGAAACCTTCTCTATATTAGTACCTCCGTCATAAAAAAAAAGATCAGTTTTAGGTATGGTCAAAGTATGTCGTGACTCTAAATAGGACGTATTATCAACATGCATGACTCTAATAAATATATTATAATATTTCATGAAGAATCTAATGATACATATATGTAGTTTGATAAATATTAGTATATTTTAAAATAATTTAGATTTGGTTAAACTTCAAATCATTTGACTTAACACCATTCTAAAACTGTATTTTTGTTGGGAAAAGAGAAGTAGTTCGTTTGTGGAAGCTGGACTAATAATGGTCAGTGCAGAGATGATGATGACATATGTCATCAAGGGAAGAAATATGTGCAACTAGAAAACATTCACCCTTGTTCTGCCAGTGTCCTTGACTGTGACTTAAACACTGTGCACTGTCCCTTTTTCTTTCCAACACAGCGACAGAAATGGCTGGTAAGCTTTTGCTTTCATCAGTACCTGTGATTGCTGCAAAGCAAAGGAACATGATGCTTAATTATAATTATATAATGCGCCGCCCTTGTATATTGCTACCACTTGCAATTAGTTTGAACAGGAAAACAGAAGCAAGAATTGTCATCAATCAGAAGACAGAAGTGAAGGATGAGTTTCCAAAAAAAAGAAGTGAAGGATGAAAAGATGAGGCGTCTGACATCTTTCAGCCTAAGCCCTGACAAAAAAAAAGTTAGCCAGGTAGTACAAGTGAGATTATAGGTGTTTAGCAAAAGGTTAGGATTAACTGCCCTAATGGAAGACAAGTGTGTGTGCTCTGTGCATGCCGTGGCACCTCAACCATATCTCTTGTTAACTCGCATTGTTCTGAATTTCTCATCCGTCCATTTCAAAAGTCACATCGATCGACCTCATGGGAAGAAATAAGTGCAAGAAATGAAATAAACAGTAAAACGAAGAAGATCGATGAAATGAAGCGAGAAATTAAAGCTCAAGAACACATGGTAGTAATTAATCTTTTTAATTTACTACTACTTATTTTGTACATGTAGGTAGCTAAGTCATCACAAAGCTTCGTTATTCGTTTCTACGCAGCGTCCAGATGCATGCCGTTCATCGTCAGTACGTGCGTGCTCCGTCGTAGCTTGCTAGCTAGCTCACTGTCGCCGGCGCTCCTGCTGCAACTCATCCATGGCGGCGGCAGAAAAGAATCACCTACTGATCCCGCGACGACGCGCGCGCACAGGCACGTACGGCCTGACCATCGGTGCAACTGCATGCACTGCAGGGTCCTCGCTGCTGCACGAGCACGATGCTCGAATAATCTCGAGTGCCCGCCGCCGTGGCTAGGTGTACCGTGTACGTAGCTAGCTGGCGGCTACGGGCGGGTTGCGCGCGGCGAGGTTGGCGATGGTCGGGCGGCTGCGCATCACCGGCGACGGCCTGGTCGACGGCGGCGCCTCAGCTGCCGCCTGCGAGGAGGACGCAGGAGAACGCTGCAGGAGGCGGTGGCGCCGCGCCGCCGCGTGGAGCGCCTCGTCCATGTCCATCTGCTCGTCCCTGCAGTCCTCGCTGCAGAACGCCGCGTCCCCCCTGCGTGTCGCGCGCGCACACACAGGCGAGTCAGTCAGCACACGCGGGCGCGCCATAACCAAGACACCGGCACACCGCACGCCATGGCGCCATGGGCCATGGGGTGCGTGTGTTGATGCGCACGAACGGAACAAGGAAGGAGGAGCTGGGAGGAAGAAATTAAAGGCGACTTATGGTGCGATGGCGCACGCACGTACTTGTACATGAAGACGTCGCGGTCGCAGGCGATGCTCTCCTTGCAGAGGTAGCAGGACTCGAGGTAGTGGAGGCTACGACGACGCGCCACGGCGCCGCCGCCGCCGCCGGTCGGCCTCATCGTCACCCGGTAGAACCTCGTCCCCACCTGCACGTACCCCTCCTCCTCGTCGTCGTCCTCCATCGCCTCCGCCACCGTGACCTTGGTCTCTTGCATGCGCGCGCGTGGACACCAACGACAAGCCTCTCTCTCACACACACACCCACTCACTCTAGCTAGTAAGGAAGCTATAGCATGGTAGTCGCTCCCCTGTATTCGCCTTGATGCACGCACTTCCCAGAGAAAGAAGCTGCTTGTTAAGCTGCCACCTCCATGCCTTGCTTGCAGTTGTCTGGCTCTCAGAGAAGACGAGAGAATAGAGAAGACGATGCTGATGCTGGCCCCTAGCCTACTAGGTAGTATGGCGGCATGGCGGCGATGATGGCGCCCAACGAGAAGGCGTGTTCTTCTTCCTCTCTACCTCTTCTTCTCGTTGGTTCGGTAGACGGAGCTGTCCCCCAGAGGAGGCTATATACTTATATATGTGCGTGTTCGTGCGTGTGCGGCTTGTCCGCACGCGCGCTGCCTGCCTGCCTGCCTGCCATGCTTGGGGTCCGGTCCGGAGGTGTGTGACTCTGGCAAGCAAAACCATGGGTGGTAGGGGCAGGAGGGCATGGGCGGTGTCATGGAACCTGTTGGCGGCGCATGGCTGACTGCGATGCCTGCCTGCCTAGGGCTAGGGGGGATTAATGTCGTATATGTAAGCTAACCTGCAGAGCAGCAAGTTGATACACGCCTGAATTAATAACGATCCATCTATCATTTCGAAAGGAAACGGGATCAGACGAATAATTATTGTTCACTGATTGAAAGATTTTATAATTATTCGTACATACTTTCTCCAATATAAGAATATGAACGCAGTCTATCAGAGTTTGTCGTCGTTCTAGCCTTCTAGGGCCAAACATTGGCATGCGGCGCGTTTAGACACGTCATGTCTCTTATTATGGCATCTCCATCTCCAACATATAGAACCACCTCTGTTTCCATACAATGACAGGTAAAAAAAAACCGCAGCCCAACTACTCTTCCATTGTTCCCATCACACCGCCCGATAGATCCCCGACCCACACCTGTCACGGAGCCTCCCCGCTCCGCTAAGACTACCCGCACTAGGTACTCTAAAACGATACTCTAAAACTTTAGAGTATGAATATAGAGTAAAAATTGTTGCACTGGGTACTCTAAAATGATACTCTATTCTTTTTCTCACTCTATATTTAGAGTGGTACTGTGCTTACTCTATACTCTATAATGGCGGGCCCCACTAGCTAAACAAAGGAAAAAAATGCTATAACTAACAAACAAAAAAATCCAAATTAAATTTGATTTCACAATTAAATTCGTCTCAATAAATCCTTCAAAACTAGATCACACATGAATATATTTAGATAAAGTGACAAGTGAGTCTCACAGTGGATAGAGTGGATAGAGGATGATATAGAGGATGGATGGGTGCGGGAGAATTGAGTATAGAGGAGAGAATCTTGCTGACTAGGACATATAGAGGATGAATATAGAGGTCCATGAGTGCGGGTAGCCTGAGTACGGATAGTCTAAGGGCGTCCGCAACGGGGTCACCAAATAGCGCAGTTGAGAGCTGAAAGTAATAAAAAACAGAATAGTGGAGAGAGCAGGTAGGTACGGGAATTAACATAGCTGAGAGAGAGCTCTTTCTCGAAATCCGTGTGAGACCAGCTAGGAGGATTTGGCCAGAGCTGACGATTTGCCCTCCGTTGGCGACGCCCTAAGCTTTGCCACTCCCCCCCTCCACTCCACCATGCCTCGCCACCATAGGAGGGTGAGAAGATCGCGGTGAATGGGCTCGACATCAGCCATCCTTTCTCCACTGGCACGCCCTGGCTACTGGCAGCTACTCCCATGCCACGTGCCATAGGATCGAGGCCGCCCGCTCCTCCACTTCCCACCACCTCTCAACCATGCTCTGTCGCTGCTCCTCCACGCTAGATCTAGTGAGGATCAAACCATTCGATGGGTTGTAGTTGTTTGTCGCCACCGAAAAGGAGGTGTGGCTTCAACGAGCGAGAGGTCAAGGACGAATGTGACACCCTGAATCTAGCGGAGCTTTTCTCTCTCTCTTTCCTACTGTTACCACTCCGGCCCATAGGAAGTCAAAATGATACTGTAGCAAATTTCGTTGTTATTTGACAATTAGTGTCTAATCATGGTCTAATTAGGCTTAAAAGATTCGTCTCGTCCATTTCGTCTAAACTGTGTAATTGGTTTTATTTTTTTATCTATATTTAATGTTTCATTCATGTGTCAAAGATTCGATGTGACGGGGAATCTGAAAAATTTTGCAAATTTTTTTGGGAATTAAACCGGGCCTAAGGCCTTGTTTAGATGGCCAAAAACACCCAAAAAATTTTGCACGGTACCCGTCACATCGAATATTTGGACGCATGCATGAAGTATTAAATGTAGGTAAAAAAATAAGTAATTACACAGTTTATCTGTAAATGTCGAGACGAATCTTTTGAGCCTAGTTAGTCCATGGTTAGACAATTTTTGCCAAATAACAACAAAAAATGCTACAGGAATTTTTTCCAAAAAAAATTTGCAATCTAAACACGGCCCAAAGAAGCCCTCAGAGCAGTGAACGCATTAAGCCTATTCCAGCTTTTGAAAGACAAATTATTAATCTACTATAGCAGTAGTTGTCGGCGATATAGCAAATATAGACCAGACGGAAGTATAGCAAAGATATTTCATTTTGTGTGGAACCTAAAGATTCTAGATGGCACCAGTGACCGTAATTTTCGCTGCACTGCACGGTGCGATGTCCATTTTTCACGATAGAGCCCATATTCTTTCTAGCACCGGTACTAGCCCATTCTCAACTCTATCAACTTAAATCTTGTTTCCACTTAACTAAAACCAGCTCCGCTCTATCAGCTCTGTCATGGAAGCAGCTCCCAAAAAAAAAAGAGTTTCTAGAGTATCTCTTTAGGTGCTCCAGAAAAACCTAGAATTATCTCTCAACTCTACTTTTTTTTTCCTAGAGCAGAGTTTATAGAGTTATCCTTGTTTGACTAGCGAAGTTGAAAGCAGAGCTCAAAAAAGTGGAAAGGAGCACCTACATGAAGAGCGACAAGTAGATTTGAATGTCTTAATATATCATTATTTATATAAACACTTGTGTTCAATGTTTTTTTGGTGAAAATAAAGAAATATACCATGATTCGGGGTGGTATGGGTGCGGAGCACCTTAAGATCTTGTTTGGCTATACTTGTATCTACCTTAATTTTTAGAGTGAATTATTTAGAAAAAAAATAAACTAATGTTTATCATAATTCACCTCAACACATATGATTTGAGGTGAATACGAATACATCCTAACCAGTTCTAAGAAAAAGTCTTCGAGCATGGGTTTTTGGGAAAAATCTTTTTTTCTCTCATTTTCGTTTTGTTTTGTTTGTCTCTTTATCTGTTTCCTTTATCTGTCCAGTTTGGATTTATGCCTTCTCCCTATATAATATGATGAATGAATAATGGGTCTTGTCCGTTTATAGAAAATCACTGCAATGTTATTGCTTCCTTGGTTCTAAAAAAATACAATTTTAGGTTTAAAACAAGGTAGACCATTTTAAAGTTCGACTAAATTTATATAAAAAATAGTATCAATATTTATAGCTTTATTAAATAGATTAAATATGAAAATATATTTTAATCATATGATACTTATTTGATATTATACATGTTAGTATTTTTTGTAGATTCAAAATAAACTTAGAATTGTTTGTCTTCTACAAAAAAAGATCAGATTATATATTTTTTGAATTGAAGGGAGTATAAAGTGCATCTAACGGCGCACTAAGCGTAACTTGGTTCTTTGCTGTACAACCTATTCACTTGACTTAAGTTCTCGATTTAAGTGGTCTGTGTGATTTCAATCTTGAGATTTGTCGGTCTAGCTCCTACAATGCATGTATTTATAGAGTAAACAGAACTACTCCCTCTGTCCCAAAATAGAAGTCATTCTATCTTTCCGAGAAATCAATTTTTTTAACCTTGACCAATTATATATAAAAGAATATTAATATTTATAATACATAATTAGTATCATTAGATATATTATTGAATATACTTTCATATAGTAAACTTATTTAGATATATAAATGTTACACGCATTTTCTACAAAACCTAGTCAAACTTGAGAAAGTTTGACCTGTACGTATCCCAAAACGACTTTTTTTATGGAGGGAGTGTTCTAGATTTTGAAAGAAAAAATTGTACTCACTCGGTCCAAAAAAAACCTCAATCCTACAATTCAAATTTTGTCCAAAAAATACAATGCTACAAGCCTATGGCCTGTTTAGATGCAAAAAATTTGGCAAAATGGACACTGTAGCATTTTCGTTGTTATTTGGTAATTAGTGTCCAATCATAGTCTAATTAGGCTTAAAAGATTCGTCTCGTGGATTTCGTCTAAACTGTGTAATTAGTTTTATTTTTTATTTATATTTAATGCTTCATGCATGCGTCTAAAGATTCGATGTGACGGAGAATGTGAAAAATTTTGCAAAATTCTTTGGAAACTAAACTGGGCCCTAGTGTCATCTCCTCCACACATTCTTGCCTTTCAGAGTATTCACAGGTCAATTAACTACTCCCTCCGTCCCCCTCATTGACTGTCGTTTGGGGGCAGAAGATCTGAACGTCTGAGTACACTGCATTTGGCCGCACCTGGACGCCACAAAAGCAAAGGGACGGGACAGAGGGAGTATATACAAGAGCATGGGTTGTTTCGACGGAGAGAGAGTATGCAGTGCTCCTGGCCTCCTGCAAAACGTTGAGCACTCTGACTGGATCTGCATGCTTTCTGTACCAACCAAACCGTGGAGGATCGGAGGCAAGCTAGCTATCCTAGACGTTCCGGTGGGCTGCCAATCCTCTCGGCCCTCGGGTTTCGTCCCAACAGGTGTGGTCTCGGTCGGTGTCTCTGGAAGGAAGAAGGCCCAGCCCACGGCTTTCCGTTCCAGCCTGCCGCGGCCCACCGCTGAGGAGGAGGCGGCGCCCATCAAAGCCGTGCATATCCCCGGTCCGGTGCAGTCTGCCCGCCCGCTGAACCGGCGTGTGCGTGTCCGCCTCCTCCACCACGTCGTCCCCATCCTCCCCCTCGCGCGCCCGTGCGGCCGTGCCGTCGTCGGGACCCACAGCCCGTGGCGTGGCGTGGCGTGGAGAATAACCGTGTGGCTCTGGCTGTCCTCCCCTCCTCCCTCGTCTCCCCCAGCACAGCACAATGGACGCCACCGTCTCCCTCTCCCTCTCCCTGCCCCTGCACCACCACGCTCACGCCCACGGCGCGCTCCCGCTCCCGCTCCCTCTCCCGGCGCCCCACCACCACCACAACCACTGCGCGGTCCCGCTCAGCCACCACTCCTCCTCCTCCGCAAACGCGCCGTCGTCCAAGGCCCACGCGCTCGCTCAGGCTCCTCCCGCGGCGCGCCTGAGCCTCGCCGTCGCCGCGCGACCCCACTCGTCCTCGTCCCCGGCGCTCGCCCCAGCCGCGGCCCCGGCTCCGCCCGCCGCGCGCTCCTCCAGCCGCGCCGCCACGGGGTACGCGGCCGCGCTGGCCGACGCGTGCGCCCGCGCGCCACGCTCGCGCGCTCCTCCACTCCGGCCCAGGGCGGCGGCTGGAAGCGGACGCCGCCGCCGCGGTCGCGGGGCAGCAGCTGGACGCGCGGGTGGCCGCGCTCGTCCGGATGCTCGTCGCCAAGGGCAAGCCCGGGATGGTCGCCGAGGCCCTGGCCGAGTTCGCCGCCATCTGCGACCACCTGCTGCCGCACCAGCCGCCGCGCGCGCGCCACGCCTACTAGCAAGCCTGCTGGTTAAGCTTAAGCCAGTATCCCGTCAGACTGAACATTTGTATTCGTCACAAAAACACTCAACGAGCATTTGTACTTGTGCTTGTGCATGGCCTTCGATCGCCGTGTATGTCCATGAATAGACATGGGCCTTCGTTTAGATTCCAGAATTCACCCCTAAATTTTACTATGCAAAAAGAAGATTCTCTATCACATCAAAATGTTGGCACATATATGGAGTACTAAATGTAGATGAAATAAAAAACTAATTGTACAGTTTTGTTGTACTTTGCGAGACGAACATTTAGAGCCTATTTAACCAAGATTTGGACAATTATTACCACATAAAAATAAAATTGCTACAGTGTGACGCGATATATACTATACAAATTTTGTCACCCAATTTTAACATCTAAACAAGGCCATGCTTTGTGCTCTGCTGGTACATGCAAATTCTGTCTCATGGCGCCTAGGGAACGTTGTGTTACCATTGATTGTTACTACTATTTTATTAGTATATGGAGATTCTTCCATCTTATCTACTCCAGTCTTAATTAAAACTAGCATTTCTTCTAATCTGTCAACACATCTGAACATCATCACATCGTTCTTGTTCAGAAGCAGTAGCTAGCACTGGCATCAGCAGCAACTGCTGAAGCTTTTAGTAATTGGTCGGTTTGCTTGGCGACAAACCACTCCCTGATTCCCTGAACCACCACGCTTTATTTTAGTAAGGTCAACTGCCTGCAACCAACAAAGATACTGGATCCTGTAATGACCTATATCATGCTGATGACGAGTCGTTTTAAGCAGGGCAGGACAGCAACTGGAAACCAAGGAACCAAGATTGTTAAGAGGGATTGACGTAATAACACTGCTAGTTATTCATAATGTCTTAATATAAGAGTAGCAGTTGAGGATTGCGCATCAAAGTCAATTTCTGCTTCAATTTATTCTTCAGGTCCACTTGCAAACCTAACCGCTAATTGTCATATAAGTATACGATTAGGTCAAGAATTGAGTAAGACATGATATCTGCATATCGCTGCTTGCATTGGCTGTATGCTTCTCGTCTGATATATGCTTGCGTTTGTATATGACTAGAGAGAGATCATCCTGTTACGTACGATAACTTGCATGTATTTTGATTCGTACTATCTTCCAGACTTTCACCGTCATTTATTCGTAGCAAAACCCAAGTGGATGGAGATGGAGTGGTGCACTATGATCAGATCCGATGGAGAGGACAAGTTCTTTGTCCAAACAAACTTAACGAATGCTGATAAAAATACCAACGAATAGAAAACAAACAAAAAATCTTGGAAAAGAAACAGCCCTGTTCGTTTGGACTTATCAGCAGAATCAGCAGCCATCCAGCAGTATTTTTCTCTCACAACAAACCAGCGAACAGTGCTTTCAGCACAATAAACCAGCGAAACGAACAGGCTGATGCATGCGCCTACTTTCATATCCTAGGTACAGTTTTTTTTTCCTCTCTCCCTACAATGAATCGAAGCCGAAAGAGAAAAGTGCCATATGCCTATATAGATGTACCAAACTCGCTGTAGGACTAGTGCAAACGTACACCAAGTACTCTTGCTTTAATCTCTCCCAGCTAACACCCTAGCAGCAGTCTCTGTTATGAAAGATGCTGATGAGCACCTCCAATAGCAAGAGCGAGAGCAACCTCTCCTCGTCTCCCTCTCAACCACTCTCCTCTCTATGCATGCCAATGTCATCACCAGCAGACACACAGATGACATATATAAGCATATTATATATCTATATACCTATACAGGCTAATAAGAGCGAGACGGCCGGTGAACGAAGTCATTAGCTGCAGCTGCAAGCAGGATAGTGGTAGTGTGTAACGGATTGAAGATGGAGGAGGACTACGTGTTCAAGATCGTGGTGATCGGCGACTCAGCGGTGGGGAAGACGCAGCTGCTGGGGCGCTTCACCCGCGACGAGTTCTTCCTCGACTCCAAGTCCACCATCGGCATCGAGTTCCAGACGCGCACCGTCGACATCGCCCGCCACCGCGTCAAGGCCCAGATCTGGGACACCGCCGGCCAGGAGCGCTACCGGGCGGTCACCAGCGCCTACTACCGCGGCGCGCTGGGAGCCATGCTCGTCTACGACGTCACCAGCCGCCGCACCTTCGACCACGCCGCGCGCTGGGTCGCCGAGCTCCGCGCCCACGCCGACAAGTCCATCGTCGTCACGCTCGTCGGCAACAAGGCCGACCTGGCCGACCGCCGCGTGGTGGCGGCAGACGAGGCGGCCGCCTTCGCTGAGGAGCAGGGGCTCTTCTTCTCCGAGGCGTCCGCGCTCAGCGGGGACAACGTCGAGCGCGTCTTCCTCACTCTGCTCCAGGAGATCCACGCCAACGTGTCCAGGAAGACGCTGGAGGCGGCACCAGACGAGGCCACCTGCGGCGCCGCCAACGTGCTGACTCTCAAGGGCACCAAGCTGTCGCTCGCTGATGAGATATCCATCATGGAGACGAGCGCCTTGCGGCGAGCAAGCAGCTGCTCGTGCACGTGATGGTGCATGCATACTTGTGTACACATACAACAGCTCATGGAATTTAATTTGTTTGGAAATATAAATTTCACACAACAGTCTGCTTCCACCAGCGTTCCTCGTAGTGTCAATAAGTTCAAACAGTTTGTGCTCCGAAAGAAATTTTCTTAACCGGAATGTTATACATGTATTATGTAAATAATAATCAGAACAAGCAAAAATCGAAGCACGTTTGGGAATATGATGAGACGGAAGGCCTCCTTTCTGCATTATGGTGTAAATTCGCTACCCTAGAGTAGTTAAACTGAAGATAAAATGCAAGGCAACCAAGGCCAATTATTGGTCAGACAACAATGGAATTCTGAGTTTACGACCCACATGGGCTTGAACTATGAATGACCAACTTAGACACCAGGGCACACTTGCCACTTTGCCAGCTGCAGTTAGCTTCAAAAAACCAGGTGCAGCCTCGCCACGCAAAAAGAAATGATACATATGCTGAACCTCTGCAAGCTGCATAAGAAAACCTAACGGTATCGACGTAATGCCTGCGTTTACTCCGCTGTAGATTTTCACGAGATCTAGCAAAAGGATTAGATTAAGGTGAAGAAGGCTCTTGCGGTTCTGACTGACTGTTCTGAACTATTCGAGACATCAGCTTAGATATCTCAAAGATCGCGTTCTGTACCTGATCGTCTTCTGAATCTGTCGGCCGAACCCACAAGGGTGACTGCAGTCCTGAACTTGCAGCCTTCTTGCCCTTTCTAGACGTTGATAAGGCTCTCTCCAAGTCTGATTGTCTCAAGGGTCTAGGTTTCTGAAACAGCAGTAGGAAGAGAAGAACCAAAACCAGTGTGAGACTAGTAATCATACTTTTTTCTTCACCAGTATCCAAACATAAACGGCATGACTTCCAACTACAGACATATATAACCTAAAGTCGATAACAATTCTATCTGAATTTTATCCACGAATCTAACCTATACAATCAACATATCCCAACATCATTATGTTGATAGATTATAGCAAACACAGTTGAGTTATCAGAAGTGAATGTGTAATCTTAGCACCAATAAGTCAAAAAAGCCCCGAGGCCCTTTTTTTAGCCCTGGCTGGCAGCCCCACAATGAGTTCTAGTCTAGCCATGAGTTGATTTTTTAGAAAACAGCATGCAATCCTGTATAGCTCCAGATTAAGTGGAAACTGGAAACAGAAGCAAGAATACTCACATCTAATTGCCTCCCATTTTTCTCATTGTCCAATAGTTCCCTGATAGGGTAGAATGCTGCCTGCTTGCACAGCTCTAGAATGTCTGACCCAGTAAAGCCCTCACACAATCTTGCAATGTGATCGTAATCAATATTAGGCTCAACATTTTCTCCCTTCAACACAACCTGAAGTATCTTGCTCCTTTCACTCTGAACGGGAATTCCAATCTCAAATATCTGAGTAAAGCGCCTTAGGATGGCCTCATCTAGCTCAGAAGGCCTGTTTGTAGCAGCCAGGACCATTACACGAGCACTCTCTGAAAAGACATACAAGTTATCATCAAGTACTGATCAGTACCATATAGGAAGTGAGTTCGTACAGGCACAGCAAATAATTTGCATATCCAGATGTCAAAATAACAACCATTCAGTAAAATAACAATCATTCAGAAACAACATCTGCTACCAAGGAAAATATCACGTGACAACCAATAGGATACCAAGCAAATAAGTATATAGTTTGTATTGACTTCTTATGTCCGGCTTAGGCACATAACTTCATGTCGATGAAAAAAAATGACTTGTTAAGCAATCCCTATATCCACATGAACGTGACCAAGTCAATAAGTCATTTGATTTTTTGCTAAAGTACTGGGGAATCATGCTGCATTAAGGAGTCATTTGTTTTTTTGGTCGAGTACCGGAGACATACAAGGTGATATACAAGGTGATATCCCTTGGTGTATGCTCTTTGCTGATGATGTGGTGCTAGTTGACGACAGTAGGGCAGGGGTTAATAGGAAGTTAGAACTATGGAGGCACACGTTAGAGTCGAAAGGGTTCAGACTTAGTAGGACTAAGACCGAGTACATGAGGTGCGATTTCAGCGCGACTAGGCACGAGGAGGGAGACGTTAGCCTCGATGGGCAAGTGGTGGCCAAGAAGGATACTTTTCGGTATTTAGGGTCGATGCTACAAAAGGATGGAGACATTGATGAAGATGTTAGGCATAGAATTTCAGCCGGCTGGCTGAAATGGCGTCAAGCTTCTGGCGTTCTCTGTGACAAAAGGGTGCCTCAGAAGCTGAAAGGTAAGTTCTATAGGACGGCGATTCGTCCGGTGATGTTATACGGTGCTGAGTGTTGGCCTACAAAAAGACGACATGTCCAGCAATTGAGTGTAGCAGAGATGCGTATGTTGCGTTGGTGTTGTGGGCACACAAGGAGGGATAGAGTCCGGAACGACGTTATTCGGGATAGGGTTGGGGTGGCACCAATTGAGGAGAAATTGATTCAACATCGGTTGAGATGGTTTGGACATGTCCAACGGAGGCCTCCTGAGGCGCCGGTGCGTAGTGGAGTTCTAAAGCGGGCCGATAATGTAAAGAGCGGTAGAGGTCGACCTAAACTAACTTGGGACGAGTCCGTTAAGAGAGATCTTAATGAGTGGAATATCTCTAAGGATTTAGCTATGGACAGAAGCGCTTGGAGATTGGCAATCAACGTGCCTGAACCGTAACATCTTTTTGTCTTGTGCCATTTATGTCCCTTTATGTGTCTCCCTGTTTCTCGTCTCTTTTGGGTTTCATCTCTAGCCTACCCCAACTTGCTTGGGACAAAAGGCTATGTTGTTGTTGTTGTTGTTGTCGAGTACCGGAGAATCATGCTGCATTAAGGAGGCATTTGGTTATTCAAGAATAGCGTAGAAGGCTTCATGTAGCCATCTACATATTTGTATGGGTCCAGTGAAGAAGGAACACATATCAAAATTAGTTACTTTTAACAGGCAAATGCAGAAAGTAGGTCCCATGCCATGGCAACAACTTTTCCGTTGGTTTCCGTGGTTTGTTGAAGCTGCAAATATTTTCTTGACAAAATACAGCAGCAGAAGACAATAGGCATGCATGTAGCAAAACAGCTCCCCAAAAAGAGGAAAAAAGACTTTACTTTTCTATCAAACACGCAGGAGTGCTGCGTTTCATTTCATTGAGAAGAAAGATCACTCCTGTACAACAGCAATCACAGAACGCGCACACATCCACAATCTATCATACATGAAACAGCACTAGAAAGAGAAGGAACGACCCTAAAAGCTACAGCAATCGGCCTTATGCAAGTTCACCATTATAACAATTCTTTCATTTCTCCTAAAAAAAGTTAAACATAAATGCACAGAAATTAAGAGAAAATTGTCTTGTTTTACAAGGACCAATGGATAGTTTATAAACTGAAAATTTTTGTCGTTATTAAGCAATGCTTTCTCTGAATTTTACACAGCTTTCCACATTTAAAACTTCTGAAAACATGGTACTGCTATCACACTAGTATTGTGGTTAAGAGTCACAAGCATATGTCATGTACGGATATCTCTGTCAATAACAACACTAATCTCATCAAGATAGCACAAATTATGCACGCCAAAGCACTCATGTAAGCTAGCATCAATGGATGTACACTAGTTGCTGACTGCTCATTAGGGACAGAGCCAGAAATCATATAACGAGGGGGCCAACTAGTAACAATTTTGCAAAAGGGGTGGGGGGCCAACGTCTTTCTCAAATTCAAGACACAAAATAGGTGTGTGCACCAAGGATGTGCATGAAGGTGTCATGGCTCCCCCTAGCCACCCCTACTAGCTCTATCCTTGCAGTTCACTGAAGTTGTCCCACATGACCAGATATAATGACAGTCAATGGAAGTCCAACCAAACCAAACTAAAATGTGATAACCAGAGACAAAATTACACACAGTGACCAACCAGTGAACACTTGCAACCAGACCACTGGCCAGTCCCAACAACAACAACAACAACAACAACAACAACAACAACAACAACAACAACAACAACAACAACAACATAGCCTTTTGTCCCAAGCAAGACCACTGGCCAGTCCCCCAGGGGAAAAATCATCACAGTAACCAACCAGTAACCACTAATGTCAAGGCTACAAGAATCTCCATACAGATATACAACGCATCTATGAATATAGTTGGCATTATGAACTAGCTCAAATAGAACAAATAAGAAACACAAACTAAGCCAGAGCAGTGGTGTAAACAGGTTTGTTAAGAGTGACAAAACATATAGCCTGTGTGAGATTATTTTTCCCACAAGGCTTAAAGCACAGGTCTGTATTTATTGGCTTCAATCATGGAAGAGAAATGAAACAAGTGCTGCTGTGGGATTATTATTATATATTCCCATGAAGCACAAATCTATGTGCTAGCTTAAGTCTCTGGAATATCTGATTTAACAAAAACAGGGAAAGTGCATCTTATTTTAAAATGTGAAAATGGAGAAAAAAAAACATTGCATATTCAGCAATAATATGTGGTAGGCAGAATTTGTTGATAACAAATGGACTGATGCAAACAAAAACAACCATGGATGGTCTTGACAATCAAGATTTATTTATGCTACTTATGTTCTATACAGGGTGCTTATTCAAAGTAGGGTTATGCCGTTTGCGCGCTCATAAGCATACCATTACTGTAAGCAATGCTTCACAAGTTCACGTCGTTGTCAACAAATGTATGCTGTATGTTGTACATGGCAGCAGACAAAGTATAAGAGGACTCACGATCGGTAGTGAAGCCATCCCAGAGGGACATGAACTCTGTCTTCATATTAGTCATGGCTTCATGGTCGGTTGTCCGTCGTTGCCCCAAGAAACTATCAACCTCATCAATGAAAATAATAGCGGGCTGGAGCTTGTGAGCGAGACTAAATACAGCAGCCACTGCCACAGCAATAACATACCAACATCAGTGTATAGCATACACATACAAAAAAAGAATACAATTGGCATCAATTCTAAATTAGTAAATATGTGGACAGCTAAATTAGCAATGCAAATCAATACAATACAGCCGCCGCTGCAACGTCAATAATAACGTATAAACATCAGTCCACCGCATACAAACAAAAGAAGAAACTACTATAAATGGTATGGATTCAAAATCTGTGGATTCCTATAGCATCCCGACACAAAAGACTATGCAAGTGCCACCGTTTCTAGAGCAATTAAGTTTCTAGTGGGCGGCTCGATTAGCAATGGGACTAAAAATGCAGTGGAGCAGCCGCTGCCACAGCAATAATAACATATAAACATGACATCGGTGCATGGCTACTATAATAGGTATGGATTCAAAACTGGTGGATATCCGGTGGACTAGCATTAAATCAGAAAGAAGACTAGGATCAACCAAGAGTGTAATGGCTCACCGAGCTTCTGCGCGTCCCCGAACCACTTGCTCATGAGATTGGAGATCCTGACATTGATGAAGACGGCGCCAGACTCCCTGGCGATGGCCTTGGCGAGCATGGTCTTGCCTGTGCCGGGCGGGCCATAGAGGAGGACGCCCTTCTGGGGGCTGAGGAGCTTGCCGAAGGCGAAGAGCTCG
Source organism: Saccharum hybrid cultivar R570 (assembly GCA_038087645.1). Classification (NCBI taxonomy): domain Eukaryota; kingdom Viridiplantae; phylum Streptophyta; class Magnoliopsida; order Poales; family Poaceae; genus Saccharum; species Saccharum hybrid cultivar. The sequence goes on along the minus strand of JAQSUU010000297.1, from coordinate 7,004,955 downwards.
GGGCGGCGCAGGGGCAGGATGACGAGCTCGTAGAGCGCCTGCTTGACCTGGTCGAGGCCGCCGATGGAGTCGAACTCGACGTCGATGCTGTCGGGGTTGATGACGTCGCACGCAATCACGTCCTGTCGGTGGGGGAGACGCCAACTTAGGATCGAGGCGAAGTGAGGTGAACCCTAGATGGGGGAGGCGCGTGTGGATCGGAGAGGGGGGAGGAGGGGAGGGACGGACCTCGTAGGGCGTGGTGGAGACGAGGGGCCGGCCGAGGCGCTTGGCGATCTCCTTCTTCTGCTGCTGCGCCTTCTGGGAGGCGGCGCGGTTGGGGTCGAGGTGGCGGAGGCCCGCGAAGAGGACGAGGCAGCTGAGCGCGGCGCTGGCGGCGTACAGCACGAGCTCCTGCACGAACCGCGACGACTGCTCCGACGACCTCATCGTACAGCACGAGCTCCTGCACGAACCGCGACAACTGCACGAACCGCGGATGCCGGAGGGAACACGCACGGTGACAATCGCTTCCTCTGGCTGGCTTGCGGAGGAAGAAGGATGGATGGATTGATTCGCGGGCGAGGACGGGGGATGGATTGGATTAGTGGAGGGGGGCGGCGCGAGCGGGGGAGGGGATTGGATTGGATTCTGCTTACTGCTCCTGCTTGGAGGAGGGGTTTGGGCAAATTGGGAACTCGGCTTGCCTTTTTCTTTTTCTTCTTCTTCTTTTCCCCGAGACTTTTGGGGCGGAGGTGGATGGATGCTTCTGGCGAGAGGATGCATTAGATTAACGGCGGCTAATTAGAGGGCTGGGACTCTCTGCTCATCAACATCTGTTGAGTTTCAAAAAAAAAAAAGCATCTGTTGCTTTCTGTGATTTTTGCTGAGCGGTGAGCTACTAGACTCTGAATTGAGTATTTTGTTTTATGTTTGTGCACGATGATTTGGATCATTTTGTTTCGGTAGGAGGGAAAAAAAGGAATAGTTTTGTCTCGTACTGCTAGTAGTACAAAATCAGACATTACAAACCAGCTCATTTTTGAACTACAGTTTACAGGGTATTTGGATTCCCCGACTAAATTTAACCTATTGTGTGATAATTATAACAATAAAAAAGAAAATAGACTAATCATAGGCTAATGAGAGCGAATGGGTTCCTTTTATTTATCTTGTTAGTCCTGGACTCAGATAGATTTTTCCCCTGCCTCTAGAATCTTGTTAAGTCTCTATCTGTAATAATATAGTCTCTATCTGTAATATATAGATCCTCGTAATCATTGGGAGATTCTTCTAAATATATATGTTTAGTGCAATATTGTCATGATAGGACAAAACAAAATGCTCATATTTTCTTGGAGTAAAGCGAATTCCAAGCCTCAGAGATTAACCTTTGTACAGGTAGAGATAATAATATGTTTGATCCTTGTTTTTTTTACCACAAATACACGCCGAATATATTACGATGTAAGGATACTGTACAAAGACGCGTACAGATACAGACACATAGTTGGAGAGAGAAGATGTTCGTTTTTTTTTTTGGAGAGAGAAAGCAATAGAAGATGTTTGATCGCCGGGCCAGCACAAGACACCGAAGCAGGCAGCAGGATGCGGCCCAAGCCCGTTTACCTTTTCCATCCACGGTTTCAGCAGACCAGTGCGCGGTCCAGTCCAGCCCATGAGCTAAAATTGCACCGCGCGCATCCCAGTGAGCGTGGCAGTGTGCGCTAGACCGCTAGTTCGCCGCAGTTGAGTGGCACTGGCAGCTCGACCTGCAGTCATACTCGCTTAGAATGGGATAAACTAACCCAACACAACATGCTGCACGGTCCAATAATTTATGGAATGGGTTTAGGGCATCTAATTATAATGACTCATCGTTGCTCTCTCTTTTTTTTTTTTGCTTATACTAGATACATGTCCGTCCGTTGCACCGGGGTCATCATTTTTGTGCTTAATCTCAATATTCGGATGTGGACGCGGACACGTGAGCTCTGAGAACTTTGTATGTGACACGGACACGTGGATCCTGTCTTTATAGCGGAACCGTGTGTGCGACGCAGACACGTGAGCTTCAAGTAGAGGATGATTCATATCGAATGCCGACACGTAAGCAGGGATCGAGACTTGCTATTACCTAGATAATGACGTTACAATCTCTTAGGTGTATAGAAGAATTTCATTGAACTGAATAAAATTTATTACTGTGTCTAAAATCACTGAAAAGACTACTCTCGCCAATTTATTTGGTAAATTTTAAGTCTCATGTTCTCGTAGGGGTAGAATGTGTGTGTCCATAGGAGATGAATGTACGGACATGTATGAACATCTGTATTGTACTATGATTCGTAAAAAAATGACAAGATATTTCTTCTCCATGTAGTATATATTTGAAAAAACATAACTTATTTTCATGAGCTTAAAAATATAATTTATATGAAATTGTAAAGGTCAATAAGATTTGCAGCTTTATAGCTCATTATTATTTTTATTTAAGACTATTTTATACTGGGAAAATTGATACGATCATTTTTTTATTGGCCAAGCCTTCCTAATTTGTGGATTTTAATTAGTTATTTTATCGTTGTAGTGTTATATAGAGAGATATATATAACTGAGCCCAGCTGGTAGCCTCGTGGAGATCGTATTGAGCCTAGGAACTGAGCCGAGCTGGTAGCCTCGTGGAGATTGTATTGAGTTGTGCCACCCCTCCTGGAGATCGCGTCGGATTTTGTTCGGTCCAGTTTTTTTTTTTACAGGAGATTTTTTTTCGGTCCTGTAGTCCGATCGTACGAAGGGAGTTCGGTTCAGACCTTGCAGCCGGTGAAGTCCAGGTGCGCACACCAAGGGCAAGGGGAGGTAGATGAAACCTCTACCTACTTTTTTAGGTGGTAATAGATTCTAAGGCTATCCGCACTCATGGACCTCTATATTCATCCTCTATACGTCCTAGTCAGCAAAATTCTCTCCTCTATACTCAATTCTCCCGCACTCATCCATCCTCTATATCATCCTCTATCCACTCTATCCACTATGGGACCCACTTATCACTTTATCTAAATATATCCATGTGTGATCTAGTTTTAAAGGATTTATTGAGACGAATTTAATGGTGCAATCGAAATTTAATTTGGATTTTTGGTTTGTGAGTTATAGCATTTTTTGCCTTTGTTTAGCTAGCGGGGTCCGCCACTACAGAATATAGAGTAAGCACAGTACTACTCTAAATATAGAGTGGGAGAAATGATAGAGTATCATTTCAGAGTACCCAGTGCAACAGTTTTTACTCTATATTCATACTCTAAAACTTTAGAGTATCATTTAGAGTATGCCACTGCGGGCAGTCTAACACAATATTTATATGTATACATATTTTATCTTTGTCTAACAATGTTCTCTACACGTTGAACAGTCAATCACCTTCCGTTTAGTTACTGTTTGAGCTAAATGGCCGTTATGACAAACAACTGATTAAACAAAATTACTATACCACCGTATAAAACAGGTTTCAATCTTTTTAACAAACAATGTGTCTAGTTGGGTACCAATAACTCCAAATATGTTTTTTTCATCTCAGTTCATAGTAGTCTGGAATGCTTCACGCCTTTGACTCGGTGGGTTTGGTGGGCTCGATGGGCTTGGTTGATGTTTTTTGTTTTAAATTTTTTTCGATTATCACCATGAGTACGTATAACCAGCCCGGCTGTGATAACCAAGAGTAACACTGCCACTCTCATCATCCAGAGCAAAAACCAGCATTGACGGACACTTTGGAGCCGGCGGTGGTGATATATATGTTAGCAGCGAAAATTCTAAAGCTATTGGTGTTTGTAGTTTTTAACGTTTCTAAAGCTATTGGTGTTTGTAGTTTTTAAAAGTTTTGAGAAAACCTTATCTAAACGGTAGTGTTAGCGTCTGGATGTCCGCGCCTACACCCCGTTCTCGCGCCAGCCCAATGCGGCGTCGGCGCCCCACCCGACCCCACGCGGCGTCTGCGCCCCGCCCGCCCCCTCGCGCCCCGCCTAGCAGCTGCAGCAGACGGATGGCATTGTAATATGTGCAACACCTGATCTACTTTGAAACATCCAGATGCAACACTTGCAATATACGTCTGAAGACAGATAAAACATTTGAAACATGCTTCTGAAACACTTGTAAAAAACACGTGAAAGCACTTGAAAACCATTGCAAACATACGCAACATCCAAATAAAACATTTGCAATATCAAAATAAATACACTTGCAACAAACATCTGAAACATTATGGATAGACGCTTGCAACATACGGTACAACCATTACAACATAGGCAACATACCTATGAAACATCTGAAATTAAAACATACACTTACAACATGGTGCTTTCAGCAACATCTCCTTGCTACTTGGGAGAATGGGGGCTCGTTGACGTGTCTGAGGCAGCGGCCGGCGACGCTTGTTGGCGGTGGCTCCGTGCCCTGATGGGGAGGCAGCGGCCACACGAGTGGGAGAGGGCAGCCGTGCGCAGCGCCGTCCTACAGCAGCGCCTAGTGGTCGTCCCCGAGATCCTGGCAGGTCGCCGAGGCCCACGGCGTCGAACGCCTAGAGGAGGAAGCGACGGGTGTAACCCAGCAGGAGGAGGAGGTGGAGCAGCTGTCTCGGGAGCACCAGCTCTGAGTAGCCCACCAGAAAACCCATGTCGGCCACGACAGGGGTAGCGGTTGTCTAGATTTGCTGGCTTTCCTTGGTGTGTTCGTGCCTCTTGGCTTGCGGCGGTGGTGGGCACATTGTCCCTAGAGCAGATAGAAACGAATGGATAAGAGGATATGAGTGACTAGATGAGATGAGTTTTTAGAAACTCCCAAGCAGATAGGAGAGATAATTGGGCTGACATCATGACTTAAATGCAAGAGGATAGTTGGCTGTTACCCAAAAACGTCCGTCCGCACGCCCACACCACAGCGTTTGTTTGACGGAGCAGTATTAAGCGTAAAGCTAGTGGAACTCGATCGTTGGACTGAGGCAGCGTTGCTTTCAAACTTTACAAGCTCCATCTCGATCGAGTATACTCTAGTAGTACGGTAGTTCAATAATGTCCAGAAGAAAGCTACTACTCTAGCTCTTACCGGACGCCCAAACCCAAAAGCGTATCCGAAGACGTGGTGGGCAGCATCGTGCAGCGTCGACTTTTGAGCTACCATACATACCAGACCATGCAGAGAGCAGAGACGACATGATATGCCGGCCGTGGCCTTTTTCAAGGGCATGATCGAGGATGAATCTTGGTGTTTCACACAGTTCACACCAACTCTTACCGACGTACGGAGTGCTCCTTTCACAGCGACGTACTTCGTTCTCCGCCTCAAGAGGGGTGTACATTTAAATTTAATCAAAGACAAAGTATTTCAGATTCAGTAACATTTATAGAAAAAGTACCAATAATTATAGTTTCAAACATGTATACTATAAAAGAATAAAAATATATTGTATGATGAATCCAACGACATTTATTTGATATCATAATATTACTATTTTTTTGTAAATATTTGTAAATAAAAAAATGTAGTTAAGGACCTGTTTAGTAGAGCTTCTTTTGCTTCAGATTCTCTGTGGAAGTTGATTCTCACACTGATTGTTTCTCCGTGTATGTGCCTGAAGTGAATCAGAAAAAGCTATTTTTTGAGCTCTTACCTTCTTAATTCATTTTAGAGAATCATTTCATAAAATTAATAGAGAAACACTTCTTAGTAAAAAAAATTATTCAAAGCTTTTCTTAGATTCAACCTGAAAGATACTATGGAAGCTTTCCCAAACATGTCCTAATTAAAAGATGTACTGTTTTTAGACATAAAGAGTACACTAGTTCATTCTAATTCAACCTATCTGAGAGACGCCGGCGTTTAATTTTTGTCGGCAGTCGGCACACATACACGATGCTAATCAGGGGTGGATCAAGGGGGGGAGGGGGGGCTCTAGCCCCCCTACAGCTGGTGCATCAATGGAAATATTGGGAGGGTGAGGAAGAAGAAGAGGTTGAGGAAAGAAGAAAAATGGAGAGAGAGAGAGAGAGGAAGAAGAGACCGGTCCCCATACAGTTGGTGCATTAATGGAAATATGGGGAGGGTGAAGGAGAAGAAGAGGTGGAGGAAAGAAAAAAGAAGAGAGAGGAAGAAGAAGAGACCAGACCTGCCCTCCCAACCACCCCCCTCTCAAAAAACACTTATGCTAATAACGAAATGTGATGAGTTGATGGCCGATCCATCCCCTAAGGAAACCAAACTTGGACTTAGCTTTGTGCGACAAAAAGTGTAGGCACGCCACGTCAAACAAAAAAGTCTTATGTTACCAGCTACCTTTGACTACCAGACACACACACACGTGTAGTACAAATCATTACATGAAGCTGGCTATAATGCTACTAGTATGTGTGCTATGCTGCCGAGGAATGACGGGGCTGCGCCGTTTTTTCAGCATCGGGCTATGAATCGATCTCCATCTAGCAGCCCAAGGACGTCTCCACGTCATTAGCAGCCGCCGGGCATGGAAACAATGGAGCGAGACCGAAACCACTTTTTGTACGGAAGCATTGAGCGAGGACAGAAGTTTTAAGATTACAACACATACATATTTTTATCACGAACGTGCAGAATTGCACATATTTCATTAAAAGGACAGAAGCTTTAAGATTACAACACAAGATCACGCAGCCTAGCTAGGGTAGCGTGGTTTGTCACACATACATATGCAAGACCATAAAACATGGTCAGATGAGTTACAAGCAATATAGGAGTACTAAAGGTCAAGCTACATGGTGATGACATGGAGATGCCCGTCTTCCCATGCACGTGTCATACCATAGGAATAGATTATTAACTTGTTTAGTTTCGAGTAAAAACTAACTCATACCTCATTAACTAATTTGTTAGTTCGGTTGTTAACTTGTTTAATTTTCTAGTGATACATAATTTAAAAAGACAGAAATGCAATGGCATTGATTTCAGCTACCAATTATATATGTCATTCTGGGCATTATGGTGTTTTATTAAAAGGCATACATGGATATGGTTTAAAAGGTAAGCATGTATATGGATGAGGTTGAGCAATCTATAATACCTGATAATTTTTTAGACAATTTTCAATGTTCAATATCTTGTATTTCAGGATAGATGGGGTACATGTAAATTCAGGTGAACAAGTTTCCGTCACAAGGAGTAATTATAGCTTGCAATAGGTTTCGTTGTCAATCACCTAGTGAGGATATAGATGAAAGTTGCTCGTTTGGATCTCCAGTCAGATCGCCTCGGGTCATGTGTAGGCAAGCAGCTTTGGAGAGCCAAAATGTCTTGCCTGGCCTGACAAAGAATGGGCAAGGTAAAGTGAACAAGGTGAGGTAAGGTTGGTACAAAACCAAACATGCCCTTCATGTACTTTCATTCAGGATGGGATGGGAACGTAAAACCAGACCTATTCATATTGCTAAATTTAATTTTTCCTCTTGTAAGAGGGTTGTTACAAGATCTATGCAGGACACATCTACTATTTCTCCTCCGTGGTTTTGCAAAGTAATATTCTCCTGTTTGGTTTCATCCCGTTGCCTTTGCGGCATGCTCATTGTAGTTGTCTTTGTGCATCCTAGCTTGATCTACATCTTTAAACTCATAATTCTAGCGCATACCATGTAGGGCATATATGGCTATATACAATTATTAATGTGTAATTAAAGCTCATTAAGTACAAATAGTAAGTATGTAAGGGGAAAAACAAACCATGCCAAAATAGCGGGTGGTTTTAGCATACAAAATCACCTAGGGTCTTTTTAGATGGGCCAATAACTAGCTAGCACTACTAGAGAACAGACCTTTCGTTGATATCCAAAATGGGCATTACTCCCGGTGAAATTTGTGTCCGGGACAAAAAAACGACTTTAGTCCCGGTTGATAACACCAACCGGGACTAAAAGTTCCCTGCCCAACGGATCTAGCGCCAGGCCTTGTCGGGAGGGACTTTTAGTCCCGGTTGGTGTTACCAACCGGGACTAAAGGCTAACCTTTAGTCCCGGTTGGTGTTACCACCCGGGACTAAAGATTTTGTCCCGGGCCGTGGCACCAACCGGGACTAAAGGTTGGCCTTTAGTCCCGGTTCGTATTACCAACCGGGACTAAAAGGTCTCCCACCCGGGACTAAAGGTCTTCCACGGGTCAATTCAAAAGGAGGAGCGCACAAGACTTGTCACATATGGCGTGCAGCTGAGTTGGTAAGTGAAAGGATCAAGATGCCCAAGAGGGGGGGTGAATTGGGCTTTTCTAAAAATTAATTGCAAGAATTAAATCCTACAAGCCAAACTTCACCCCTAGTGCCTACTTGTGTTCCTTGTGATTCTACCGATAAAAGTTTTGCACCCTAAGTTTCAATCCTAGACTAGCAAGGTAATTCTAGGAAAGTAAACAAGCAATGAAAGTAATGCAAGAAAGTAAATGCTTGAAAGTAGGGGATAGGAACACGGCGATGTTTTGCCGAGATATCGGAGAGTCGCCACTCCCCACTAGTCCTCGTTGGAGCACCCGTGCAAGGGTGTAGCTCCCCCTTGATCCGCGCAAGGATCAAGTGCTCTCTACGGGTTGATTCTTCGACACTCCGTCGCGGCGAATCACCCAAAACCGCTCACAACTTGAGTTGGGTCACCCACAATCTCGTCGGATGATCACCAAACTCCCAATCACCACCAAACCGTCTAGGTGATGGCGATCACCAAGAGTAACAAGCTAGAACTCTCACTTGACCACAACAAGCCTAATGAGAAGACGGATGCACACTTGCTTGACTCTTGTCACTAGAGAGGATTCTCAAACTTTGATTCGCAAATCACTATCCTCACTAGGGCTCTTGCACTTCCTTGCACTCTAAAGGTGTTTCTCAGCTGAACAAATGAGCAAGAGACCTCTAAAAGAGGTGGAGGGGTGTATTTATAGACCTCTCAAACAAATCCAACCGTTACCTTTCGAAACAGCCAGACGCGCACTGATCGGACGCGCTTATCGATATGACCGGACGCGCCGGTCAGGTGTAACGGTCGAATAACGGAAACCTGTGCTGAGTGACCGGACGCGCCGATCTGTGATGACCGGACGCGCCGGTCTGAGATGACCGGACGCGCCGATCAAGGATGATCGGACGCGTCTGATCATGCAAGAGCTCTCTGGAAAACTGACCTGACGCATCACCGCGTCCGATCATAGGTGACCGGACGCGTCAGGTCACCACGGGACCTTACTGGAACATGACCGGACGCATGACCGCGTTCGATCATAGGTGACCGGACGCGTCAGGTCACCACGGGACCTTACTGGAACATGACCGGACACGCCGATCATTTCACAGTCGCGTCCGATTACTCTGTTTACCCTTTGGAACACGTGTTAGACTGACCACCGTGTTCGGTCCTCTCAAGGACCGCGTCCGGTTAGTCAGCTAAAAGCGCAGTGAAGATTTAGTACTGACCGGACGCGTCCGGTCCTGACCAGGACCGCGTCCGGTCATAGGTAAACAGCTCAAACGTCTTCTAAACGCGATGCAACTTGAACCAAGTTGCTTCTAACTGAACTCTGAGCTTTTCTCGAGCTACCTAGTGCTAAGTTTGACAAGTGTGCACCACACCTAAACACAAGACTCACCTAGGTCAAGCTACTCGCTCATGCCCCTCTTCATAGTACGATCAAAGGAAGAAACAAAGATCCTAACGACTATTCTAGATGTATCTCAACACCTTGACATCCGGAACTAACCGTCATTAATCTTATCGTCGATCCTTTGAAAACCGAAATGATTTCCATCAAGGGATATGAATACCATATTGCCCAAAGCAGTTATCATCTCCATGACCTAACTTACCAACGTTTCTGCAAAACACACGTTAGTCATGGTAATTATGTGTTGTCATTAATTGCCGAAACCAACACCGGGGCCTAGATGCTTTCAATCTCCCCCTTTTTGGTGATTGATGACAACACTTAGATTCAGAAGATATGAGTTGAGGTTTCCGATCATGCTTGGTTCACATAAGCATAAAGCTGTAAGCACAAGGGGTTAGACAATGCTTATGTGTTCCAAGCCAACTGAGTGTACTTATAAGATAAAACACGAAGAGTTAGTACACATAGAACATAGCTCATATGAAATCGGAGTAAGGCACGGAAGCACAACCTTATGAGCTATAAACAAACAAGTGACAAGATTTAAAATTGTGACTAGATAAACCATAGAGACTCAAGGTATCTCATAAGACCACATGTCACAAGTATGCAAATACCGTAAAGTAAATATGATGCATGAGTGTAGCACACAAGAGAAGAACGAGAACCCTCTACCAAAAACTCCCCCTGAATCTAGTCTCTCTCCCCCTTTGACATCAACCGCCAAAAACTAATCTAAGGACCTGACGGGGGAACAGACGGAGTCGAGTCGGGTACCGAGGAGCATGGAGTAATCACGAACTGAGAAGTGTCTCCCTCAGACTCGGAGCTATCAGGCTGACCCTCTGAAGAAGCACGCGGCTGTGAAGCGGTCTGGATCTGATCAACAGGAATAGGTACTGACGAAGTAGCAACAAGTGGAGCAGTCTCTGTGACCTGAGCCTGAAGTGAGCCAATAGCTGGGGGATCTATCGAGGCAACGGACGAAGGAACTATCTCGGTAGTGCCTGTCCCTGTCACAGGAGGAATCGCTGCCTCTGAAGCTGACAACCCTGATGAAGTAGCAAAAGTAGTGTGCGAGGGCGTCGGCTGACCAGTCAACTCGCTATATGTGGCACTAAGATCAATGAAAGGTGTGCCGGTCAACATGTGAGGGCGAGGCTGGTCTGAAGGAGTAAACCCCGTCTTCTGCTGAGGAACCTGCAGCTGTGGAGAGGTGAACTGAAAGCTCGGCTGATCCTGACTTGAAGGTCCACTGAATGGTAAAGCTGAAGTCAGGACAGATGCAGGTGGAGGAACCCCAACTATGACTAGGTGACGCAGAAGATCCAGGTACTGCTGCTGGCTAGCTGCACTCTGTCGCTGCATCTCATACTGCTGACGCTGCATCTTGACTTGTTGGCGCTGTATTTCAAGCTGCTGTCGCTGGAACTCGTCCTGTCGAGCCTGTATCTGTGTAAACGCAGCAGCTGTATCCTGAGTCTGTCTCTGTAGCTGAAGTTCCTGTCGCTCCTGTGCCTGGGTCAGCCTCTCAAGTATAGCCACCATGGCTGGGTCTGAGCGGGAGGCTGAACCAGAGCCACCAGCCTCGTGGTCATGAGGCCGAGGAGACCGATACCTTGGGATGGGCTGATAATCCTCGTCAGTGCTGTCAGAGGCCTCATCCTCAGCTATATCAGCGGGCTGAGCATCTAGATCTGCAAGTTCTGCCTCAGCAAGACCCTGTACGGTCGCGTCCTGCTCAGCCGCTGTCTCAGGCACCTTAGGTCTCTGTCTCTGTCCTGGGCCAGGTGCCTGCTCTCTCGTAACTGAAGCCCATAGCTGACGAATATCATACTAAGGAAAAACAGTAGTAGTTTCAGTTATCTCAGCACTAATCTCTGAAGGCAGCTCAAGTGCAGATCTGATGATGAAGCAAATCCAATGAGCATAGGGCAGCTGACGGTGTCCCTTAAAGCCTTCTGCCAGGGTGTCCTCTATCTCACTCATCATAAGATCCCAAATGTTAAAAGGTGTCTGTGAGAGGAGGTGGTGAACAACCCATAGCTGCATCCTGGTCAATCCCTCTCTGTAACCAAGCCTGGGAAGAAGAGTACGCCTAACAATAGCATCCAGGACTCGGACAAGTGGTGTCAAACTGGCAGGTGTGCGACGAGACCCTTCGCCAAAAGACTCACGGAAGCAGGGTCGGATCAGATCTGTAGGTGGCACAGTACCGCCATGAGGGCGTCTAGGTGGAGCTGTCTGACCAAAACAGAGCTGGTGAATCTTCGTGTCTGAAGCTGGGAGTCTGAGAATCTCCCGCACTCTTGTGCTGTACAGTCTGCGGTCGCGGCCTCTGAATGCAAAGTGTATGAACTCATGGGCTGGATCAATCCATAGTGAAGCATAGAATTCCCTAACCCAAGTGCCACAGTATGCACCTGTCCGTCCAAGAAGATCTGACAAACCCGATAGAAAGGCCAGGTGCGGACGAAGCTGCTCACCCACTACCTCAATAAGTGACTCAATGCGACAGACCCTCTGTGGTCGAAAGGCAATACCACTGTCAACATAAGCTCTGTAAAAATCCTCCTGTAGAGGAGTATAAAAACCCTCTGAAGCTTTGGAGTCCCTCTAAGGTGGAAACCACCGGCTGACCTGAACAAATCTCAAACTTTGCACCTGACGTGCAGTAGCACCTCTCAAGTCAAAGTGCTCGACAGGGGGTGAACCTCTAACCCTGGGAGGTGGACGTCCTCCACGACGCTGGCCCTCTGGCCTAGGAGTCACCTGAGCCCGTGTGCGTGTGGAGCGGTGATGTTGTAGAGTCTGAGCTGACTGCTCCTCTGTCTCCTCTGGAGCCTCTGCAGGTGGATCAACTGACATAGTATCTGCATCCATTGGCACCTCTGTGCCCTCAGTGGTCTCAGTAGTCTCTGTACCAAGCTGTCGACCTTCAAGATGAAAGCGACTATCACCAATGCGTATACCACTGCTCCTGCCACCTCTCTCGGCTGCATCAGCTGCATCTGCCACTGCCTGAGCTATCTCTGCATCAGTAAGAGTCTTCTTCTTCTTTCTGGCCATGATCTTGATGCGCTTTCCATGCGCAACCTCAGACATACGAGGAGGACTGTCGTCCCCGTCACCAGGAGCACCACCAGCATTCTTGCAACGAACCATGTTATCACACTATCGGAAAACCTCTGAAAGATGGTGTACTGACACTTGAGAGGCTTGGCCTCGGATTCAATCACTGAACAGCAGTCACCCCGACACACCAACAAACTCGCTGAAAAAGACGGAATAGATGGATCTACCATAAGCAACATATATGATCTAAAAGGTACGAAACCCTAGAGATAGCAAGCATATAAGATAAGATGTGAAATGAAACGCGATGGCTACCTCGGATCGACGAGAAAACGGTGATGAGATGAGATGAGATGACCTAGGTCGCGGGACTTCCCGAAGCACCGGACGAGCGCTGATTTGCCGAAACAAAAGTTAATTAGGACAATGATAATGAAATTTCGGCAAACCCTAACATGAAGATCAAGGATGAGCGTAACCACCTCAGAGTGAAGACGTTCGCGCGAAGAAAATTTCGACGACGAACAAAGGAGACGCCGCAGCCAACCCTAGGGTTAGGGCGACGTGCGATGGCCAAAAACTGAGGATGGTCGCGAGGGCAGGGGCTGGCCGGAGGTGGTGCTGGTAGAGGAGAGCGCGGCTCGCGGGCGGCAGTAGCTCACGGCGGCGGCAGTGGCGGTGCGGCAGAGGCGGTGGCGGTGCGGGCGCGGCAGAGGTGGCGTGTCGCGGTGGAGCTGCGGGCCGGGCGGTGGTCTTGCGAGTCACCGCAGAGGAAGGAGACGTAGGGCACGGCGGTGGTCTCCGACGAGCGGCTGAGGCGAGCTTCCCGGCGAGCTAGGGCAAGGAGGCGGCGGATTCGCGAGGAAGAAACGGCGCGGATGAGGAAAAGGAAGAACGCGAAAGGTTATATGAGAAGTTAGATCCGCTCGTCACGCGATGACCGGACGCGGTGGTCGATATGACCGGACGCGGTGGAGGCAGCGTCCGGTCACATTCTAGTAAGCTCCTGGAATGACCAGACGCGTCCGATTATCCACCATCGGACGCTGACAACGTCCGGTTTTGATTTCCCCATAAAACTGAGACGGATGACCGGACGCGGTGGTGGTTACCGGGACCGGACGCGGTGGTCAACAGGGGCGCATCCGGTGGTCGTCGGGACCGGACGCGGTGGTGAAGCATCACTACGTCCGGTCCAGCGTCCGGTCACTGTTTTTCGCCCTTCTTCATTCCGAACTTCGACGCGACTTCTCCCAATCAAGTTCCAATTCAAAGAGACACAAATAAACACCAATTGGAACAAGATATGAGTGACCTCACTCAAACCCTCAAGTTTCTCAAAATAGTTTGCCTTAGGCTAATATTATTTTTAGGAAAATAGGCAACAAACACTCGAGGAGCAACGTATGGCCATGCAATAGAGTTTTTGAACCTTTGGGAGCGTCAAAATGTTCTCTCTACCCATGGACGAACACAGAGGTTGCTCAAAGCTTAACCGAAAAGAAACGACAAAGCAACAACCATGCAAATGCAATGCAAAACAAGTAAGTAAAGCTAGGTTGCTTGCCAAGTTTGATCCACGGTTAGGCTTCTTCACTCCTCCAAAGGAGGGTTATCGTAACCGTGTTAGCCAAGCCCTAGATGCATTGTAGGTATTTAAACATATAATACAATGCAATGCAAGGGACAACACAAGCTCATCTTTTAAAGTTACTAGAGTCAAGCACATTGAGTTCACTTCTCAACCTACAAAAGGTAGCTTCATCTAAAGGTTTAGTGAAGATATCCGCTAATTGATTTTCACTTCTTACACCTTCTAGTGATATGTCATTTTTAGCAACATGATCTCTTAGAAAGTGGTGGCGGATATCAATGTGCTTGGTGCGAGAGTGTTGTACCGGATTATTGGCAATTTTAACCACACTTTCATTGTCACATAAAAGCGGCACCTTTTCAAGAACAACTCCATAGTCTAGGAGGGTTTGTTTCATGTATAGGATTTGTGCACAACAAGCCCCCGCGGCAATGTATTCTGCCTTGGCGGTGGACAAAGCCATACTATTTTGCTTTTTAGATGACCAAGATACTAAGGATCTCCCAAGCAAATGGCATCCTCCGGATGTGCTTTTTCTATCAATTTTGCAACCGGCATAATCCGAATCGGAGTAGCCAACTAGTTGGAATCTAGCTCCTTTGGGGTACCATAGTCCAATGCTTGGGGTATACTTAAGATATCTTAGGATTCTTTTTATGGCACTTAGGTGAGGTTCTTTAGGGCATGCTTGAAAGCGGGCACATATGCACACACTAAACATGATATCGGGCCTAGATGCGGTAAGGTACAACAAGCTACCAATCATAGAACGGTAAAGAGTTTGATCGATTGGTTTACCTCCCTCATCTAGGTCGAGATGTCCATTAGTTGGCATTGGGGTCTTGATTGGCTTGCATTCTTCCATCTTGAATCTTTTAAGAAGATCCTTGGTATACTTTTCTTGAGAGATAAAGATCCCTTCTCTCATTTGCTTGACTTGAAACCCAAGGAAGAATGTTAGCTCACCAATCATTGACATCAAGAACTCTTTTGACATCAATTCACCAAATTCTTTGCAATAGTCTTCATTTGTTGACCCGAAGATGATATCATCAACATACACTTGACAAATGAAGATCTCTTCTTTGAATTTCTTGGTGAATAGTGTGGTGTCAACCTTCCCAATAGTGAAGCCCTTCTCTATGAGGAAGTCCCAGAGGCGCTCATACCACGCTCTAGGGGCTTGCTTGAGCCCATATAGCGCCTTGGACAACCTATAAATATGATTAGGATATCTAGGGTCTTCAAACCCGGGAGGTTGTTCAACAAAGACTAGTTCATTTATGAAGCCATTTAAGAATGCACTTTTCACATCCATTTGATATAGTTTCATATCATGATGTGATGCATATGCAAGAAGGATACGAATGGCTTCAAGTCTTGCAACGGGTGCAAAAGTCTCTCTAAAATCAAGACCTTCAACTTGAGAGAACCCTTTTGCCACTAGTTTTGTCTTGTTTCTTACCACTACCCCTTGATCATCTTGCTTGTTGTGGAACACCCACTTGGTTCCAATGACTCTTGCACCTTTTGGATGCTCTTCAAGTGTCCATACTTGATTGCGGGCGAAGTTGTTCAATTCTTCATGCATGGCATTCACCCAATCTGGATCTTGAAGAGCTTCTTCTACATTCTTAGGTTCAAGACAAGAGACAAAAGAGTGATGTTCAACAAAAGAATTAAATTTTTGAGATCGAGTCATTACACCCTTTGTAGGACTCCCTATGATGAGATCTTGTGGATGTGCTTGAAGTAGAGATGAGTTTCTTCGATCAACCATTTGTAGAGTGGGATGGGGAGCATCAACATCTTGTGCTTGTGCCTTAGCTTGATAATGAGAGACATGTGTGTCTTCATTTTCAACTCTCTCATTCTTGTCATCATCTTGAGGCACATATGATGAAGATGGTGGATTGACAATTTGTACATCGTCTTCATCATCTTTAGGCTTGATGTCACCCACGGGCATGTTCTTCATGGCCTCCCTCAATGGTTCATCACCTACATCATCACAATTCTCAATTGCTCCTTAGGAGCCGTTAGATTCATCAAATTCCACATCATATGTTTCTTCAACCAAACCGGTGGCATGGTTAAATACTCTATATGCCTTGGACTTTGATGAGTAGCCAATAAGAAAACCAATATCACAATGTCTTTGGAACTTCCCTAGGTGTTGACGCTTCTTGTAGATGTAGCATTTGCAACCAAACACCTGAAAGAATGAGACGTCTGGCTTCTTCCCATTTAGTAACTCATAAGGGGTCTTGCAAAGAAACTTTTGTAGGAAGAGACGATTTGAAGCATAGCATGCGGTGTTGATTGCCTCGGCCCACAATTTCTCCGGTGTGTTGTACTCATCTAGCATTGTTCTTGCAAGAGTGATCAAGGTCCGGTTCTTTCTCTCAACTACACCATTTTGTTGAGGAGTGTAGGTTGATGATACTTCATGCTTGATTTCAATTTCATCACAATAGGCTTCTGTAACGGATCAACGTAATTATACGAGATTAAGTAAGAAAATGTTTCACCGAGGCGGTTAATTTATCAAACTTAAACCCGTATAACCCGAGATTCCGTGAAATCACGAGGGATTTCAAACCAACCAACATACAACCAAGATCGTACTGATTTAGCAGCCACAGTTCACATGATATGTAGAGTTCACAATAAAAGTGGAGAACATCGGAGTTCAGATTAAAAGTTATTACAACACAGTTCAAAATAACATAGCGGAAGCAAGTAGTTTTACACACACCCTTAGTTCAAATACAGTGCCAGTAGATAGTCATGGTCCACAAAAGCATTAGATAAGACGAACAGAGTGACCCTTGCCCAAGGTCCTACTTGTCGCCCATCGCCGGATGCAGACAGTTGGAGCAGTATCCATAGTACATCTGACCATCTGCAACAACAACGGGAACAACGCCCTGAGTACGAGAATGTACTCAGCTAGACTTACCCGTCATAAACCAGAAATAAAGGACACCAAGGATCATGCAAGGCTTTATAGATTGGACTGGCTTGACTTATTTGCGAAAAGCATAAGTTGTTATGAAAAACTAAACCAGTACTTTTTGCATCACTTTTAGTATAGCCTATTCAAACTAGGTAAGCAGCTATTGCTAGAACAATCACTTGATTCATTATTAGCAATCTAGATTACCATATCAGGTTTAGCATTTCCAACATCATTCACTTAACCATCAGTGTTCCTTTAATGTTACTACGATGCCATAGCTCGAGTCAAGTGCTCACTAACCGGGAGCGACGGCGATTCGAATCAAATTCCTATCCAGCTGAAGATTTATTCCTCCCACAAACCCTGTTTCCCCCGTCAGGGTCGCGTAGATCACCAATGACACTTTCCAAGAAGTCGTGAGATAACAATCATGGATCGCACTACCCAGGGACCGCCCGACTACCAGGACGCACCTTGGGCTCACTCTTCGCGTCCCCGTTACACCTACTTCAACACCAGTCTGCCAACCCGAGTTTATTCTGGCTCAAAAAGTGTCACTAGCTTTGCGGTCGAAAGGTACTTTATTCGGTCAGCTAAATGTGAGGCATGCGTTCAACATGACAAGAGGGACGAGCAACGATCGGTCCTTAATCGACACAGACGGAATCACTATAGTCTAAAACCCTATAAGACTCTGTCCGGTCTTCATTTATCCATCAACACTTGGTTACTTTTTATGATCACAATTACAGCTAATCATAACCCGGTATCCACCTATAACTCATAGGTGACAGGAAATCACCCGACTTCTACCGGTCTAAGCATGGCTAAGCAATTCACTCGATCCTGACCTAACAGGGTGAAAGATAATCCGGTGTCCAAGGTAATAATGCAACAACGGTTTCACTCAACTCCTATAACTTAATGCAACTATATATATAACTATAGTTCATGTAGTAAGGAACAACTTTTATAAAATAGGAGACTTAAAATGCTCCGGGGCTTGCCTCTTTCGAACGAGCTAGGATGGTGGTCGACGCACTCTGGCAGCTCCTCGCCTGACTCTTCTTCCTCGGGCACCTCCTGTGCCTGGGGCTCCTGCTGATCCGTCCAAGCCTGCTCCTCCTGTACTGCTACCTGCGACTCTTCCTGCGATCCTGTATGATGCAAGTGCATAAGTAACCATGCGAATGATGCATCGGATTGTGGTGGAGTGCTTTGATGACATGCGATGCAAATGAGCACATGGAATGAGCAGTTTGAATATAACTATTTCTTCTACAAGGTAGTCAACGTCATCCAAGAACATGTACCCTAAAACATGCACCTTATCCTTCTATTAGTTAGCCTATCATCTACACATACAAGTGAACCTAAGCTACCAAAGCTTACCAACCTAACTCATCCATAATATCAGCAAGGCATAATGATGCTTCAAAGATACACCAAACATATTTTATTTCTCTTAATTTCTCATAAAGAATAATCTTTTATTCCCTATTTAACTAGGGTTACACAGCAACACCTATTTCTGGTGTAGATAAAAATCTACCAAAATTACAGTAGATTACTCTTACCCTAACTAACCTACTTCTAAATTTTCATGAGAATTACATAAGTAAAACTATCTATACAAAATAAACAAGTTATAGCATAAATATGAGCATGAAATTATTTTGTACTAGAAAAAGTATCAAACAACAGATTTCACATTTTTTCTATGTTACTAACAGTAAACTAACAAACTACAAAAATTATCACATGTATGTTCTATACAAATTTAGCTCTCTACTAAAAATAACAAAGATTATCAATTAAAAGCATTTGAACTACACTTCAAAAATTTCTCACAGAACATGCTTCACTAATATTTTTCCTAGAAAGTACATCACTAATAAAGATTAAAGCATTAAGAATCACATTTTTCCCTTCATTATTTTATTTACTACATATTTTCTAAGATATCAGCATTTATAGCAATTAAATAAATGTGCACAGCAAAGTGTCACAAAATTAACATGAGCTATTTTTAAACTGTAGATCTATTCAAGAGGAACATTTCAAAATTTGTTTCATCATTTTTGGAGCTAAAAGGGTACACAAACATTTTCCAAGTATTTTCTTTTCCCAAAACAAAATAGAAATTCAAAAACTAATTACGGAATTGTTTAACGGGCCGGCCCACTCGGCAACAACGGCCCACGGCCGATTTCTGCCGGAGCGCCGCGCGGGAAAAAAGAAAAGCGGCCCGGTTCGGTGGTTCGGCCCAAGGCCGTTTGGCCCAGAGAGCAGAGAGGGGGGGGGCGAAGCGCGGGGCGCGGCCACGGGTGCCGGCGTCCCGACGTCGCGAGGGCGAAGCGGTGGTCGCCGTCGGCCAACGACCAACCCCCGGCTCTGAGCGGCTACCTCGAGCGCGCATGGCTTCCGTGAAAGGATGGCGAGCACGACAGTGCCAATCAAGGGAAGAAGGAGGAATCGAGGGCGCCGGTGGCGGAGCTCGAGCCCGGCGGCCGGCGACGGTGGCGCGCGCGGGAAAAGGAGAAATTGAGCCTCACCGTCGTCGAACAAGGGATACCGAGCCCCGTTCGGAGAAGAGGAGAAGGTGGCGGAGCCGGTGGCGAGACGAATCGGGAGGTGGCGCGGCCGTGGAGCGGGAACGGCGGCATTCATCTCGGGCGGGGCGGCGGCGGCGCGAGGAGGCGGGAGCGGCGGCTGCTGCGGCTCGTGCGAGGCCGAGAAGGGCGAAATGGAGGGCGTGCTGAGGAGGGAGGAGCGGGCGCGGGTTCAAGGCGCGTGGCGCGGCCGGTGGAGCCCACGGCTCGCCACCCGTACGCCAGAGGCGGCCACGCGGCGGCCACGCGGCGGGCGAACCTTGACGCGGGCGTCGCGCTGGCGCGGGCGCGCGCGCGGGGAGGGGAGCGGGGCAAGCGGGCCAGGCCGGCGTCTGTTCGTGGTCCGAAAGGGAAGCCGCGGCCCGTTAAAGAAGAAAAAACATTTTTCTTTTTCTAAATAATTTACAAATTTTTCTAATTGTTTCAAATTCGAATTTGAAGATGAAAAAGAGGTTTTCAGAACTTTTTCCCAAAATAAAAGTTGTTCAAAATTTAATTCTCTACAACTTTCATGTAGGGCACTTTTCAAAATTCTAAATAGATTTTGAATTTGGAATTTAAAGCTAAATTTTTAAGTAAAAATTCATTTTTCTAGAATATTTTTAAAAGCAAAATTTGAAGGAATTTGAATTCAAGAGTTGCTCCAAAAATCATGTTTATTTATTCTAGATTATTTAAAATTATAGCTACACAAAATTTCACCACTCTTTAGCACTTAAATGCAAAATTTGGGTTTTGAGTAATTGTTTTTCAACTTTAAATTCAAAAAGGGTCTATATTGCATGCAATGATAACCATGTATGAGATGATTATGACTAATGATTTGGATGCTAATGCATGCTTAACACCTAGGGGTGTTACAGCCCTCCCCCCTTATAAGAATCTCGTCCCGAGATTTTGAGTTATGAACCATTTATCGTAAAAATCTTTATACGCGGTTTGAAGATATTCTCCCGTTTCCCATGAGGCATCACTCTCATCATGATGGCTCCACTGAATCTTGTAGGTTGTTACCACTTTATTTTGAGTGACTCGGTCCTTTGCATCCAGAACTCGAACTGGTTGTTCACGATATTCCAAGTCTGTCTTGATCCGAATACCCTGAGGTTCTATTCTCTCCTCTGGAACACGTAGACACTTCTTCAACTGGGATACGTGAAAGACAGGAAAGATCGAACTCATCTCTTCTGGCAACTGCAACTTGTACGCCACGAGACTCTTTTTCTCTATGATCTGGTATGGTCCGATATATCTAGCAGACAATTTCTTCTTGATTCCAAACCGTTTCTTTTTCATTGGGGTAACCTTCAAATAGACATAGTCACCCACTTGAAAATCCAATGGTCTCCTTCTCTTATCGGCATAACTCTTCTGACGAGATTGTGCAGCTTGCATGTTTTGTTGGATAATACAGACCTTCTTCTCTGCCTCATCTACAAAATCAACTCCATAAAACCTTCTTTCTCCAGGCTCTACCCAATTTAACGGTGTCCTGCACTTCCTGCCATATAAAGCTTCAAAAGGTGCCATCTTGATACTCTCTTGGTAACTGTTGTTGTAAGCGAATTCTGCCAATGGTAACCAGGATTCCCATGAGCCTCTGGATGATAGTACACAAGCTCTAAGCATATCTTCAAGTATAGCATTAACTCGTTCTGTCTGCCCATCTGTCTATGGATGGTAAGCCGTACTACGAATCAAACTAGTACCCAAACCTTTATGAAGATGTTCCCAAAAATGAGAGGTAAACTGTGAACCACGATTCGACACGATCGTTTTTGGTATACCATGTAATCGGACAATCTCAGCAATATACTTTTCTGCATATTGAGGTGGTCGGAATGTTGTCTTAACTGGCAGAAAGTGAGCTGTCTTGGTGAGACGATCTACTATTACCCAAATAGAATCATGTCCCTTCTGTGTGGTGGGAAGACCAGTGATGAAATCCATACTTATATCATCCCATTTCCAATCGGGTACAGACAAGGGTTGCAGAAGTCCTGCGGGTCTCATGTGAAGAGCTTTAACTCTACAACACATGTCGCAACGAGCAACGTATGCTACAATTTCCTTTTTCATCTTAGTCCACCAATAACGGGGTCGCAAATATTGGTACATCTTACTACTTTCGGGGTGAATAGATAGCTTGGAATGATGGGTCTCATTCATCAACTTGTTCTTAAGCTCTCTATCCTTAGGTACCACCAGGCGATCCTTAAACCATAACACTCCTTGGTCATCCAATCGAAAGTATTTGGTGGGTTCCCTCTTCATCTTCTCTTTGATATGAAAGATTCCCTTATCTGTCTTCTGACCTTCAATGATCTGGTTTTCTAGAGTACAACTGGTCTGAATATTATGCAACACAGCAGGATGTAACAATTTGAACCCTTCTTCAAACATCGGTTGCACATCAATAGCATGTGATTTTCTGCTCAGTGCATCTGCTACTACATTATCCTTCCCGGGATGATAATGCACGTTTAGATTATAGTCCTTTATCAGCTCTAACCATCTTCTCTGTCGCATGTTCAACTCAGATTGGGTAAAAATGTATTTGAGACTCTTATGATATGTAAAGAGGTTACACACATTACCTAGCAGGTAGTGTCTCCAAATCTTTAGAGCATGCACTACTGCTGCAAGCTCCAAATCATGTGTAGGATAGTTAACTTCATGCTTCCTCAATTGATGTGAGGCATAGGCAATGACCCTTCCATTTTGCATTAGTACACATCCTAACCCATTCTTAGATGCGTCACAGAACACATCAAATGACTTTTCTATATCCGGTTGGGCCAGAACAGGAGCAGTGGTCAACAACTTTCGCAAGGTGTAGAAAGCTGCCTCGCACTCCTCTGTCCATACAAATTTATGATCCTTCTGTAATAGGCTTGTCATTGGTTTGGCAATCTTCGAGAAATCCGGTATGAAGCGACGATAGTAACCGGCTAAACCAAGAAAACTGCGAACTTCATGCACTGAGGTTGGTGACTTCTAGTCCATAACCTCTTGAACCTTACTAGGGTCTACGGAAATGCCATCTTCGGACAACACGTGGCCGAGAAAAGGAACTGTCTTAAGTCAGAACTCACACTTGCTAAACTTCGCATACAGTTGATGTCCTCTGAGTATAGTCAAGACAATCCTGAGGTGCTCTGCGTGATCTTCTTCATTCTCTGAATATATTAGAATGTCATCAATGAACACAATCACAAACTTGTCCAACTCTGGCATGAAAATAGAATTCATCAGATACATAAAGTATGCAGGAGCGTTGGTCAATCCGAAGGACATGACAAGATACTCGTACAAGCCATATCTGGTGGAGAACGCAGTCTTAGGCACATCTTGTGGCCTAATCTTAATCTGGTGGTATCCTGATCTCAAATCTATCTTAGAGAACACTTTGGTCTTAGACAATTGGTCAAACAAGATATCAATCCGAGGAAGAGGATACTTGTTTTTAATTGTCACTGCATTCAGTGGTCGATAGTCCACGCACATGCGTAAGGAGTTATCCTTCCTCTTTTTCACAAATAGAGCGGGGCATCCCTATTCAGACGAGCTAGGATGAATCAAACCTTTCTTTAGTAAGTCCTGCAGTTGCTTCTTCAATTCGGCTAACTCATTGGGAGGCATCTGATAGGGCCTTCTCGAGATCGGTGCTGTTCCCGGAATTAACTCAATGGCAAACTCAACATTTCGGTCTGGTGGAAGTCCAGGTAACTCATCCAGAAACACATCTGGAAACTCACAGACCACTGGAATCTGGGCTAGCAAAGTAGTTTGGACCGCACAAGTCATGCTAGCTAGGTCTACTTTCCGAGGTAGGACCACCCGAAAAAGTGCCTTCTCCACTTGGTTCCTTAAGAGAGATACTCCTTCCTCCAATATCGATTACTATCCCCATCTTATTCATCCAGTTCATACCTATGATCACATCCAAAACTAACCCTGGCATGACTATCAGATTAAACTTATATTGCTGATTGGATATGTTTAGGGTTACTCCCTGAACTATCTGATTAGTTAATAGATCAGCCCCAGCTGAACTGATTTTATAAGCACATTCCAATTCAACTATCTTTTGCTCATGCCTCTTAACAAATGCTTGACTTACAAAGGAATGAGATGATCCGGAATCAAACAAGACTACTGCAGGATGATTGTTGATAGAAAACATACCAGCTATTACCGGTTCTCCTTTAGGGATGTCATCCACGGTGGTGTGATGCACACGAGCTTAATACTGCGTCTGCTGTTTCTTTTAGGGTAGGGACAAAATTTCACAAAGTGTCCGGGTTGGTTGCAGTTGAAGCACGGTCCCTTCACTTGAGCCACAGTTCCAGATGAACTGCCTTGTCCTATCTTTGCCTGAGGCAATGCCATCTTGAATGGTTTCTGGTTCCTCTGGGGTTGCTGAGCATTCTGATTCTTCCTTTGTGGTGGCCTAAACTTTGCACCTGGGGCAGGCGATCGATAAGCTGGACGGTTGGTCACTGGGGCTCTGGACTGGGACGAACCCGACTCGAAAGCTCTCTTACGGATCTTGGAAGCAGCATAAACATTGTTGTTCTTCTCTTGCTTCAGACAGTCACTAACGAAATCATTGAAACTAGTCCTCATATTTATACCCACATGTTTCATCATCTTAGGATTCAGGCCTCTCTTGAAGCTAGCGATCTTCTTGGCCTCAGTATTCACCATATCAGGAGCATAACGGCTCAGGTTATTGAATGCATGTAGATATTGAGTTACAGTCTTCGTGCCTTGATTCAGTGCCAGGAATTCCCCAAGCTTCATCTCGATCAGACCAGGTGGAATGTACGTTCCACGGAAGGCTTCGGTGAACTCCCTCCAAGTGATGTGAGCGTGGGGAGGAAAAGTGGTGCGGTGATGTTTCCACCACATTCCTGCCGGACCTTGAAGCTGATGAGCTGCATACTCAGTCTTCAACACTTCAATCATTCTCAAGACACGGAACTTGTCTTCCATAGTATTAATCCACTCTTCTGCATCCAAGGGTTCTGCGGCTTCCTTGAAGATCGGTGGACGAGTATCCATGAAGTCCTTGAAACTGCTGTACTGATTTGCTTCGTGCCCACCCAGGTTTATTCCCCGAGGGTGTTGTCTGTGATACTGCGCAACGCAGCTTCCATATTCTGTTGCATGCCCTCCATATTACGTTGGCTTCCAAGAAATTGTGCGAAAAACTATTCCGCAGTGTAGGGTGGAAGAGGCGGTGGTGGATCACGGTCATCACTAGCAGCTGCACTGCCACCATCCTCAGCGGCACCATACACGGTACGACGAGTGTTCGGCATCTGCATGTTTCAGCAATAGTAATTATTAGGTGATGTTGTAGGAATTGCGACCGAATGAAAAATCATGCTGACTAAATTTACTGGATAGAATAAATTCATACAATAAAACAGGGGCACAATAAGTCATTCCAATTAACATAACATCACTAATTAGATTACTTAAAGCGCACACATCGCGTCCATTACAACCAAGTTGCCAGCATACATACACTGGACTTTTTGACGTTCGGATACCGCCACAAACACATCCAAGCTTTCCAACATTACATCAAAGCCTTAGTCTTTCTACTCATTATTACATGCCCAACGTGCCAACAAAGCAAAAGATCATGTAGATGGAACCTAGCAGCTAGCGTAACAACTACTAGCCTACTCATCGTGGTCGCTGTCTAAGTCCGAGACGTTGGCGTCGTCGCCATTAGCAACGTCGTGGTGCTCCCCAACTGGTGCTTCGGGCTCTTCAGGATCTTCGTCTTCATTCAAATCCATCTCTGCCGCACTAGGAGGAACATAGGGGTTGAGTTGATTGTTCAGCCGATGAACCTCCTCATGCAGATTGTCATTATATTCCTCTGCATATGCCAGCTGTTGCTCTAGCTCAAACTGTCTAGCCCTCAACACATTCTCTGCGGACTAGGCTTCATTCCTCTGATGGAGCACATGAGTCAACATGCGCTCAGCGTTCCTGTTGGCGGTGGTCAGTCGCCCAACCTACTCTCTCAGGGCACACATATCTCCTTCGAAAGCCACAGTCCTCTAGGTAGCCTGATCTCTCTGGTGAGTCAACTGAGCCATCTCTGTGTTGAGCCTTTCAATCTCGGCGTCGTGATCTCTCTGAAGCTGACGGCGGTCATCATGAGCCTAACCAAGAGCACTAGACACACGTCTCAGGCTACCTTCCACTCCATCAAAGGCCCTCATCACTGCGAACATGGCACTCATAGCGGGGTTGTCACTGTTCTGTGCTTCTGCGGCGCTAATCTCCAGAGATCTTCCTCTTGCCTGCTGCCACGAGTCAGTGGAGGGGTTGCCCCTCGGAAAGACTCCAACTATAGCTGCTGCCAACTCCTGAGAAAAGCGATCCATGATATCCCTCAGGATCCCAAAGGCTGCCCTCTCAGCGGCTTCTTCAGGGGTCCTGCTAGTTGACTCAAAATGCCAACCGGTCCACTCAGAACCATCACCTCGGGGATGAACTACCACTATCACAGTCACCAAAAGTCCTTCCCCCAACCGCTCATTTGACCAAAAGTAGCGGGGCTCCATCCCATCAGGATAGCCTACATAGCTGAGTACTCTCCACAAGAGCGTAGGCATCCTAAACTCTCCAAGAAAAGTGTGGCGCTAACGAGTGCGTGGAGCAAGCTGATGACGGGGAGCTCTACCGGTGGACTTCCGGGCTGTCTGCTTGGTACGTGCCATCTGTAGCAAAATTTTATTACCGTGGTGAGAACAAATTTTTAAGTTGGCATTTTTATTGAAATGAGATAATCAACTTATAAGGGGAGGAACAATGCCATGAATGAAATGCACCACATGATACATGCACGTTCCGTACGTCCTCACAAACTTAGAAAACTAATAACTACTAACGGAATAAACGGTGCCATACAACGATCTCTTGTAACGTAACTAATACGTACTACTCAAAAGCGTTGTTATGTACCTGCAGAAAGTCACTTCAGCCCAACCCTCACGGTATGAAAATATGCAAGAAAGCAGTAAAGTAAGTTACTCGCTCTACACGCATCCCCAGATACGAGTATAACGGTAACAACTACCCGAATTATCGTCCTATTGACGACATCATCACCGCATGACGGAAGTCCCCACCATTTGAATACCCTCATACGAACATGCGCATGGCACGTAAGTATTTCGGTATCACATAAGCACTCCCCTAGATCGGCAGTGTATCCGACCATGCTCTCACAACTCTCACTTACCAGGACGTAGAGGGAATTGATCCATACATTACCACTCAATTGAATGGCACTCATACAATAGCATGCCGTATGAGCGACGAAATTTCAAATATGATGCAAACCCCCAAGTTAGTACTTAATTAAGCCACCTAGAGTCCTTATTGGGCATAAAGGATATGACCACTGGCACACTCTTAAATTTGAAAGCTTAGTTGAAAACACAGTTTTGTTTTTAAATACCCATGTGAACAGTAACATGCTAAACCATGCTCCGATACCAGCTATAACGGATCAACGTAATTATACGAGATTAAGTAAGAAAATCTTCCACCGAGGCGGTTAATTTATCAAACTTAAACCCGTATAACCCGAGATTCCGTGAAATCACGAGGGATTTCAAACCAACCAACATACAACCAAGATCGTACTGATTTAGCAGCCACAGTTCATATGATAAATAGAGTTCACAATAAAAGTGGAGAACATCGGAGTTCGGAATAAAAGTTATTACAACACAGTTCAAAATAACATAGCGGAAGCAAGTAGTTTTACACACACCCTTAGTTCAAATACATTTGACCATCTGCAACAACAATGGGAACAACGCCCTGAGTACGAGAATGTACTCAGCAAGACTTACCCGTCATAAACCAGAAATAAAGGACACCAAGGATCATGCAAGACTTTATAGATTGGACTGGCTTGACTTATTTGCGAAAAGCATAAGTTGTTATGAAAAACTAAACCAGTACTTTTTGCATCACTTTTAGTATAGCCTATTCAAACTAGGTAAGCAGCTATTGCTAGAATAATCACTTGATTCATTATTAGCAATCTAGATTACCATATCAGGTTTAGCATTTCCAACATCATTCACTTAACCATCAGTGTTCCTTTAATGTTACTACGATGCCATAGCTCGAGTCAAGTGCTCACTAACCGGGAGCGACGGCGATTCGAATCGAATTCCTATCCAGCTGGAGATTTATTCCTCACACAAACCCTGTTTCCCCCGTCAGGGTCACGTAGATCACCAATGACACTTTCCAAGAAGCAGCGGGATAACAATCATGGATCGCACTACCTAGGGACCGCCCGACTGCCAGGACGCACCTTGGGCTCACTCTTCGCGTCCCCGTTACACCCACTTCAACACCAGTCTGCCAACCCGAGTTTATCCCGGCTCGAAAAGTGTCACTAGCTTCGCGGTCGAAAGGTACTTTATTCGGCCAGCTAAATGTGAGGCATGCGTTCAACATGACAAGAGGGACGAGCAACGATCGGTCCTTAATCGACACAGACGGAATCACTATAGTCCAAAACCCTATAAGACTCCGCCCAGTCTTCATTTATCCATCAACACTTGGTTACTTTTTATGATCACAATTACAGCTAACCATAACCCGGTATCCACCTATAACTCGTAGGTGACAGGAAATCACCTGACTTCTACCGGTCTAAGCATGGCTAAGCAATTCACTCGATCCTGACCTAACAGGGTGAAAGATAATCCGGTGGCCAAGGTAATAATGCAACAACGGTTTCACTCAACTCCTATAACTTAATGCAACTATATATATAACTATAGTTCATGTAGTAAGGAACAACTTTTATAAAATAGGAGACTTAAAACGCTCCGGGGCTTGCCTCTTTCGAACGAGCTAGGATGGTGGTCGACGCACTCTGGCAGCTCCTCGCCTGACTCTTCTTCCTCGGGCACCTCCTGTGCCTAGGGCTCCTGCTGATTCGTCCAAGCCTGTTCCTCATGTACTGCTACCTGCGACTCTTCATGTGGTCCTGTATGATGCAAGTGCATAAGTAACCATGCGAATGATGCATCAGATTATGGTGGAGTGCTTTGATGACATACGATGCAGATGAGCACATGGAATGAGCAGTTTGAATAAATTATTTCTTCTACAAGGTAGTCAACGTCATCCAAGAACATGTACCCTAAAACATGCACCTTATCCTTCTATTAGTTAGCCTATCATCTACACATACAAGTGAACTTAAGCTACCAAAGCTTACCAACCTAACACATCCATAACATCAGCAAGGCATAATGATGCTTCAAAGATACACGAAACATATTTTATTTCTCTTAATTTCTCATAAAGAATAATCTTTTATTCCCTATTTAACTAGGGTTACACAGCAACACCTATTTCTGGTGTAGATAAAAATCTACCAAAATTACAGTAGATTACTCTTACCCTAACTAACCAGCTTCTAAATTTTCATGAGAATTGCATAAGTAAAACTATCTATACAAAATAAACAAGTTATAGCATAAATATGAGCATGAAATTATTTTGTACTAGAAAAAGTATCAAACAACAGATTTCACATTTTTCCTATGTTACTAACAGTAAACTAACATACTACAAAAATTATCACATGTATGTTCTATACAAATTTAGCTCTCTACTAAAAATAACAAAGATTATCAATTAAAAGCATTTGAACTACACTTCAAAAATTTCTCACAGAACATGCTTCACTAATATTTTTCCTAGAAAGTACATCACTAATAAAGATTAAAGCAACAAGAATCACATTTTTCCCTTCATTATTTTATTTACTACATATTTTCTAAGATATCAGCATTTATAGCAATTAAATAAATATGCATAGCAAAGTGTCACAAAATTAACATGAGCTATTTTTAAACTGTAGATCTATTCAAGAGGAACATTTCAAAATTTGTTTCATCATTTTTGGAGCTAAAAAGGGTACACAAACATTTTCCAAGTATTTTCTTTTCCCAAAACAAAATAGAAATTCAAAAACTAATTACGGAATTGTTTAACGGGCCAGCCCACTCGGCAACAATGGCCCACGGCCGATTTCTGCCGGAGCGCCACGCGGGAAAAAAGAAAAGCGGCCCGGTTCGGTGGTTCGGCCCAAGGCCGTTTGGCCTAGAGAGCAGAGAGGGGGGGGTGAAGCGTGGGGCGCGGCCACGGGTGCCGGCGTCCCGACGTCGCGGGGGCGAAGCGGTGGTCGCCGTCGGCCAACGGCCGACCCCCGGCTCTGAGCGGCTACCTCGAGCGCGCATGGCTTCCGCGAAAGGATGGCGAGCACGACAATGCCAATCAAGGGAAGAAGGAGGGATCGAGGGCGCCGGTGGCGGAGCTCGAGCCCGACGGCCGGCGATGGTGGCGCGCGCGGGAAAAGAAGAAATTGAGCCTCACCGTCGTCGAACAAGGGATACCGAGCCCCGTTCGGAGAAGAGGAGAAGGTGGCGGAGCCGGTGGCGAGACGAATCGGGAGGTGGCGCGGCCGTGGAGCGGGAACGACGGCGTTCGTCTCGGGCGGAGCGGCGATGGCGCGAGGAGGCGGGAGCGGCGGCTGCTGCGGCTCGTGCGAGGCCGAGAAGGGCGAAATGGAGGGCGTGCTGAGGAGGGAGGAGCGAGCACGGGTTCAAGGCGCGTGGCGCGGCCGGTGGAACCCACGGCTCGCCACCCGTACGCCGGAGGCGGCGAGCGGCGGCCACGCGACGGGCGAACCCTGACGCGGGCGTCGCGCTGGCGCGGGCGCACGCGCGCGCGGGGAGGGGAGCGGGGCAAGCGGGCCAGGCCGGCGTCTGTTCGTGGGCCGAAAGGGAGGCCGCGGCCCGTTAAAGAAGGAAAAGCATTTTTCTTTTTCTAAATAATTTGCAAATTTTTCTAATTGTTTCAAATTCGAATTTGAAGATGAAAAAGAGGTTTTCAGAACTTTTGCCCAAAATAAAAGTTGTTCAAAATTTAATTCTCTACAACTTTCATGTAGGGCACTTTTCAAAATTCTAAATAGATTTTGAATTTGGGATTTAAAGCTAAATTTTTATGTAAAAATTCATTTTTCTAGAATATTTTTAAAAGCAAAATTTGAAGGAATTTGAATTCAAGAGTTGCTCCAAAAATCATGTTTATTTATTCTAGATTATTTAAAATTGTAGCTACACAAAATTTCACCACTCTTTAGCACTTAAATGTAGAATTTGGGTTTTGAGTAATTGTTTTTCAACTTTAAATTTAAAAAGGGTCTATATTGCATGCAATG
The DNA here is from genome assembly GCA_038087645.1 of Saccharum hybrid cultivar R570. Taxonomy (NCBI): domain Eukaryota; kingdom Viridiplantae; phylum Streptophyta; class Magnoliopsida; order Poales; family Poaceae; genus Saccharum; species Saccharum hybrid cultivar. Next base: position 6,973,771 of record JAQSUU010000297.1, on the reverse strand, counting down.
ATAACCATGTATGAGATGATTATGACTAATGATTTGGATGCTAATGCATGCTTAACACCCAGGGGTGTTACAGCTTCAATGTTGGTGTTATCAAACTCTTTCCCATTGTTACTTCTAATCTTCTTTATCTTGACTTCAAATTCATTTTGAGCTCTCTTTGCAAACTTCTTGAAGCAATTTGCTACTTCGGATTTGTCATGAAGAAAGAAGGTCCAAGTGTATCTTGAGTAATCATCCACAATTACTAGGCAATAGAGATTTCCACCCAAACTCTTGTAAGTTGTAGGACCAAACAAATCCATGTGTAGAAGTTCTAGTACTCTTGATGTTGACATGTATGCTTTGGTTGGATGAGTGTTTGCAACTTGTTTGCCGGCTTGACATGCACTACAAGGTTTGTCCTTTTCAAACTTTACATCCTTTAAACCTCTTACTAATTCTTTCTTCAATAGCTTGTTGAGAGTATTCATTCTAACATGAGCAAGCCTCCTATGCCAAAGCCATCCAAGTGTGGTCTTGGTGAACAAACATGTCATCAAGTTTGCATCTTTAGAGGTGAAGTCAACAAGATAAAGATTGTTGTATCTAAAGCCCTTAAAAATCACTTGCTTGACATCTATCTTAGTAACAACCACTTCATTTGGACCAAACAAGCATTGGTAGCCAAGATCACAAAGTTGCCCAACGGATAGTAAGTTGAAACTCAATGAAGCAACATAGAGCATATTTGAGAGAGAATGATCATTTGATATTGCAACCTTGCCTATACCCTTGACTTTGCTCTTTGAATTATCCCCAAATGTGATCTTGTCTTGACATACCCCATCTTCTTCAAGTGAGGTGAACATACGAGGATCACCGGTCATATGTTGTGTGCAACCACTATCAATCACCCAATGAGATCCACCGGTCTTGTAGTTCACCTATACACAAGAGATCAAGCCTTTTGTTTAGGGACCCAAACTTAAGAGGGACCCTTAACTTTCTCAACTAGTGACTTGGCAACCCAAATTTTCTTTGGCCTATTCTTGTTAGGAGGACCCAAGAACATGACTTTCATCTTTCCACTTGGTCCTTTCTAAGCATATAGTGAGCATTGAAAGCAAAGGGTCTAGCATGCTTGGGCAAGGGTTGTGGTGGAGGAGTTTTGCACTCATGAGCAAAATGACCTTCTTGTCCACACTCAACACATCTCTTTGGCTTGGGCTTTGTCTTGCTTTGTTGTTGTTTGGCCTTTACTTTCTTTTCTTGATTTGCCAAATAGCCAATGCCACTCCTATCCAACTTCATGACGGTGTTCATGAGTAGCTCACTTTGCAAGTGTTGGCCTCTTGTGAACTTGCTTAGGCCGGTCTTGAGATGCTCTTTCTCTTGCTTGAGCTTCTTGTTTTCTTCAATGAGTGACTCATTTGAAGCTTGCTTTTCAAGAGCCAACAACTTCTTGTTCTCAACTTTAAGCATCTCATTTTCACTCTTGAGCTTAACATACTTATCATAGTCATTGGCCTCAACCACACTCTTGCCTTTGCCGCTAGAGCCTTGGTCAAAGTTGTAAACAATCAAGTCATCACATGATGTAGCTATATCAATCTTAACAATTTGGTTAGTAGCATCATGTGTCTCAAGAGCAAGCTCATTAGCAACAATAAGAGTATCATAATCAATTTTTAAGGCGGTGTATTCTTCTTTTAGCAAGTTTAGCCTAGTGATGAGTTCACCATGCTTCTTCTCAATCTTATCATGTTTATCTCTAAGCTCCTTGTTAGAAGTTTTAAGCTCTTTGAGAGAAGAAGACATAGTTTCATGTTGATCTATGAGCTCATCCCTAACATTATGTGCACTTTCAAGCTTAGATGAGAGTGATTTATTTTCATGTTGAAGCTCATCATTTTCATTTCTAGTCCTCCTTATGATTTTAGAATATTTATTTAACAATTTTACTAGTTCATCATAAGAGGGAGCATCATATTCATCATCACTATCACTATCATCATCACTATCACTATTTTGTACCTTTCGATCACCCTTTGCCATAAGGCATAGATGAGTAGTAGAAGATGATGGTGAAGATGGCGGTGAAGGTGGTGATGAAGATGTCGGTGAAGATGATGATGGCCCAATCATAAGTGCGGCGATCTTTTCTTTGTCATTGTCACTTTCATCGCCGGATGACTCACATGATGATTCAATGTCGGTGAGCCAATCACCAACAATATAGGCCTTGCCTCCCTTCTTCTTCTTGAAGAATTCTCTTTTCTTGCCATCTTTCTTCTTGTATGACTTGTTCTTCCTTTTGTCATCTTCTTCATCACTTGAGTCATCTTTCTTGCCCTTGTACTTGTTCTTGTACTTATCTTTTGGAGGCTTTGGGCATTGATGAGCTAGATGGCCAAGTTCTCCACAATTGAAGCAATCCATTTCGGAGATTGGCTTCCTTTTGCTACTAGTGAAGAATTTCTTCTTCTTGCCATCGAACTTGATGCCACTTTTATTTAGCTTCTTTAGCATCTTGGTGGTCTTCCTTACCATGAGTGCAAGTGATTCATCATCAATGTCACTTTCACTAGACCTTTCTTGCACAATCATGGCTTGGGCCTTCTTCTTTTTCTTTTCATGACTAGCTTTAAAGGCCAAGTCTTTCTTCTTGGAAGATGATGAGCCCTCTTCCGGAGTGATGTGCATGTACATCTTATGTGCGTTGATCTTCCCCAATACTTGAGTTGGTGTTGCAGTGGAGAGATCACTTTGGTGAAGTACGGTGACAATGTGTCCATACTTCTCAACGGGGAGAACACTTAAGATCCTCCTTGCAACATCCGATTGACTCATTTTAGTGAGTCAAAGAGCATTTAGATCTTCTACAAGAACATTCAAACGAGTGTATATGTCGTTAGCACTTTCTTTAGGAAGCATCTCAAAAGAGTTAATTTTCTTTAATGCAATATGATAGCGTTCCTCACGCTCACTCTTAGTTCCCTCATGGAGAGCACAAAGATTTTTCCACAATTCGTGTGCGTTTTTGGCATTTCGCACACGATTGAAAATATCTTTGCCTAGTGCCCGGTAGATTGCATTTTTTGCTTTTGCATTCCACTGGTCGTATTTCTCCTCGTCACTACTTGGGTTAGCGGGATCCCTTATAGGAGGAAGCCCTTCGGTTGCGGCTCTAAGGCACCCAACATCTATGGCTTCGAGGTACGCCTCCATACGAATTTTCCAATATGGAAAATCGTCTCCCTCAAAAGTGGGAGGTGGTCCTTCCCCATTAGACATCTTGCTCTAGGTGGTAAAGCCTAAATTAGGAGCAACACGGCTCTGATACCAATTGAAAGGATCAAGATGCCCAAGAGGGGGGGTGAATTGGGATTTTCTAAAAATTAATTGCAAGAATTAAATTCTACAAGCCAAACTTCACCCCTAGTGCCTACTTGTGTTTCTTGTGATTCTACCGATAAAAGTTTTGCACCCTAAGTTCCAATACTAGACTAGCAAGGCAATTCTAAGAAAGTAAACAAGTAATGAAAGTAATGCAAGAAAGTAAATGCTTGAAAGTAGGGGATAGGAACACGGCGATGTTTTGCCGAGGTATCGGAGAGTCGCCACTCCCTACTAGTCCTCGTTGGAGCACCCGCGCAAGGGTGTAGCTCCCCCTTGATCCGCGCAAGGATCAAGTGCTCTCTACGGGTTGATTCTTCGACACTCCGTCGCGGCGAATCACCCAAAACCGCTCACAACTTGAGTTGGGTCACCCACAATCTCGTCGGATGATCACCAAACTCCCAATCACCACCAAACCGTCTAGGTGATGGCGATCACCAAGAGTAACAAGCTAGAACTCTCACTTGACCACAACAAGCCTAATGAGAAGACGGATGCACACTTGTTTGACTCTTGTCACTAGAGAGGATTCTCAAACTTCGATTCGCAAATCACTATCCTCACTAGGGCTCTTGCACTTCCTTGCACTCTAAAGGTATTTCTCAGCTGAACAAATGAGCAAGAGACCTCTAAAAGAGGTGGAGGGGGTGTATTTATAGACCCCTCAAACAAATCCAACCGTTACCTTTCGAAACAGCCAGACGCGCACTGACCGGACGCGCCTGTCGATATGACTGGACGCGCCGGTCAGGTGTAACGGTCGAATAACGGAAACCTGTGCTGAGTGACCGGACGCACCGATCTGTGATGACCGGACGCGCTGGTCTGAGATGACCGGACGCGCCGATCAAGGATGATCGGACGTGTCCAATCATGCAAGAGCTATCTGGAAAACTGACCTGACGCATCACCGCGTCCGATCATAGGTGACCGGACGCGTCAGGTCACCACGGGACCTTACTGGAACATGACCGGACGCATGACCGCGTCCAATCATAGGTGACCGGACGCGTCAGGTCACCACGGGACCTTACTGGAACATGACCGGACACGCCGATCATTTCACAGTCGCGTCCGATTACTCTGTTTACCCTTTGGAACACGTGTCAAACTGACCACCGCGTCCGGTCCTCTCAAGGACCGCGTCCGGTCAGTCAGCTGAAACCACAGTGAAGATTTAGTACTAACCGGACGCGTCCGGTCATGACCAGGACCGCGTCCGGTCATAGGTAAACAGCTCAAACGTCTTCTAAACGCGATGCAACTTAAACCAAGTTGCTTCTAACTGAACTCTGAGCTTTTCTCGAGCTACCTAGTGCTAAGTTTAACAAGTGTGCACCACACCTAAACACAAGACTCACCTAGGTCAAGCTACTCGCTCATGCCCCTCTTCATAGTACGGTCAAAGGAAGAAACAAAGATCCTAACGACTATTCCAGATATATCTCAACACCTTGACATCCGGAACTAACCGTCCTTAATCTTATCGTTGATCCTTTGAAAACCGAAACGATTTCCATCAAGGGACATGAATACCATATTGCCCAAAGCAGTTATCATCTCCATGACCTAACTTACCAACGTTTCTGCAAAACACACATTAGTCATGGTAATTATGTGTTGTCATTAATTGCCGAAACCAACACCGGGGCCTAGATGCTTTCAGTAAGTAATCTACGCGCGAGGCGGGTGGTCTTGAGTTCGAATCTTACACACCGCAAGAGAAGAGGTCTCCAGAATTTCGTTTATTTTTCGTTTCGCGATGGACCTTTAGTCCCGGGTTATGTGATCCGGGACTAAAGGGTGTGACCTTTAGTCCCGGAACCTTAGTCCCGGTTGGGAAACCGGGACTAAAAGTCCTTCCCAACCGGGACTAAAGGTCATTCGTGTAGCAGTGTAGCTAAAGGTAGCAAAAATTATCCCCATTTGACTATCTAATGGGTTAATGGCTAGATTATGTGTGTGAAAAAATAGCCCTCACCAGTTTGGGTGGGCAATGGTTAATTTTAGCCAACACCTCAATTAATCTCTCTCTTTTAACACACTCAAAAGCATGCCCTTCACCATTGTCTCTTATGTATTCCTATATGCATCCTAGGCTAGCTCTTATAATACGAAAAAAAGCTTGTCAAGTACATCACCGTTAACTGGGAATGAGTCGTGGCCCACCCCTAATCCAACGTCAACCCTATTTTCTAGAGCGTATGGCCTGATCCTGATCTAATCCATTGGTCAGCTTTATATCCTAATCTAGCTTGACCCCTTGATAATAAAATCCCACTCCTATCCTGATCCTAATTAAATCCTAAGGCCGGATCTGTTATTTCAGCCCTCGGGCCCTGCGCAGGCTACAGATTACACGCTTGCATGTACACAGAAATACCCTTGGGCCCTACAGCTTGCACGCTTGCATTTGCACATAAATACAATGCTTGCATGTTTGCATGTAAATAGAAATACAATGCTGCAGATGTCAAAAAAGAAGAAGAAAACAAATACAACGCTGCAGATGTCAAAAAAAGAAATACAATGCTGGACGTTGGGCACTACACAGAACATTTGCACGTCTGAATCCTGACAGAAGTAGCATGCTAGATGTGTTTCATAGTACACAGAAGTAGCTAAAAGGATTAATTAAGTAGGTAAAAGGACTAATTAGGATTGAGCATGAATCAACATGCTAAAACAAAATTACAAATTTTTGGCCATACGATCCGATGAATCCAAGAACAATAAAAGTTGATTATTGTGACTTGCAAACATTATGCAAAGGTTCAATGATCAGTGAGCCTGGGCCGCACATCAGAGATCAATGAGCTCTGGCTAGCGACAACAATCTGCCACAAGCCCACAATCTGCAAAGACACCAAGCACAAAACTCAAACTTAGAATTTACTATTTGATCATATACATGTTAACTGCAGATAAGTGAATGGACTTGGGATGTCAACTGCAGCTATGCTAGAACTTTTTTTATTTTTTGATGAAACTGGAGGAGCTTTGGGCCCCTACAGGCATTTTATTAAAACAAATAATAGAACACATATTAGGAAACGTCATGCTTCATTGACTAACATGTATTTTATTAAAACAAATAACTGCAGCTATGCTAGAACTTCATGCTTCATCAACTATATGACTAGGCAGAGGCACCATTGAAAAGGAGAACTTCATGCTACAAGTGCATAGTAGGTAGTAGGTACTGTGCTACAGCTATAGTTCAAATCCATGTCAACTCATAATACTATCATGCTTCTATTCACTTTTTGAACTGCAGTCAGTACTCAACATACGAAGTAATGTACTACATCTTCTAATTCCAGTAAACTACAGTCTGGTGTTCTGAACCCATGCACTGATCACAGTAAACCAACAAAAATATTTGCATCGGGGCACTAACCTGTCAATCATCTTCTTCTTCGTCTGATTCAAACATACGACGTCCGGTCATTGGTTGACCTGCATTGAACCAGAGAAACATATTAAACCACTTTTATAAAAAACGGGCTTTGCAATATTATATTAATTAAATATGACAATTACCTTCTTCTGCATCATTAAAGCCAATCAACCAATCTTTTGCACAGACTAACGCTTCAAGAGTTTCCGGAGAGAGATATCCTATTTTTGCCAAGTATTCTTCCAACAGCACTAAAAGCAGATTCTGAGGACACTGTGCTAACAGGAATGGACAAGAAGTCTCTGGCCATCAAAGACAAGATAGGATAGGCATCCGAGTTTTTCTTCCACCATACTAGAACATTAAAGTTCTCTGTCGGTCTCACAACTACTCTAGGATCATCCAAGTAAATATCCAATTCTGATTTTTTCTGAGTGAGTACTCAAGTTTTGTGATAAAAATTGAGCAAATGCAAGCTCTACACGCCGTTAAGGAACCTCAAAATCAAAAATCAAAGTCACATGTGCCTAGAGGTTTACTGCATTGCATTCTTACTCTATCTCGAGGGGTGCGGGCGCCTTCTTGGATTGGTTGTATTGTTTTATGTCGACGTGATAGATTCCCATCCGCATGGGTACTAGGACAAAGCAACAAAAATGCAGCCTAACTTATTGATTGATAGAGAAAAGATCATTGGATACACTGATACACACACACACCAAAAAGAAACCGGACTGATCGAACTGAACTTGGCCAGATGTATACAAATGGGAAGGCGATGAGACAGCACGACCCTATGATCGACATTGTCAAAAGGGCGTCTCACAACATGTGCGAGACACTAGCTAGCACCGAAAGAAACCATATGCATGCATTAGCTAGGCTGTAGGAGTATGTAACCTTTGCTTTGTCAGGGTCGAGAGCGAAATATATAGTCCTCCGGTATGGGCTTCTGCCACTTCTAGCCTCTTCTGCAACTAATGCAAACAACACGTGCCCGTGAGTACGAACTCCGTCTAAAAAAATATACAATTTTAAATGTTAGTTTATCTCTCTCTGTATAAATCTGCTCAAATTTTGAATAGTTTGACTTAGCACCCATTTAGAACTATATTCCAAATTATAAATCACTTTGACTTTTTTATTCATTCGTTTTGCTATATATCTAGACATATTATTATATCTAGATACATATCAAAATGGATGTACCAAAAAAATCAAAGTAACTTATAATTTGGAACGGGGGAATATCTTTTTTGAGAGGGATGGAGTAGTGTTCTATAGCATACGTAGTATACTACTATTAGACCTCATACTGAATTTATATACTCCCTCCAAATTGGTAAAAGAAGTCGTTTTGGACAGTGACACGGTCTTCAAAGCATAACTTTGACTTCTTATTTTTATAAAAATATTTAATAAAAAGCGATATATATACGTATATTTTTATGAAAGTATTTTTCAAGACAAATCTATTCATACGATTTTTATATTTCCAAACTCAACAACTTAAAAGTTATTCAAGATTTAAATTCCCAATGCTCGACCCAAACTTTGTCTAAAATAACTTCTTTTACCAATCTAGAGGGAGTTTGTATGTATCACCTCTCATACTAAATATACATTAATATGAATATATAGCATCAAATTTGCCGTCGTTGCTCCGAGCTTGCATTTTATTGAACTACATATAGCTAGCTAGCATGGTTCAAGATATGTTCCAGTCTTAGGCCGTGCTCAATGCTCATGTTAGGCCTCGTTTAGATTGAAAAAAAAGTGAATCCGATAAATAGTATCACTTTCGTCTTATTTAACAAATATTATCCAATCGTGGACCAACTAGACTCAAAAGATTCATCTTGTAATTTCCAACTAAATTATGTAATTAGTTATTTGTTTTAGCTACATTTAATACTCCATGCAAGCGACTAAAAATTGATGTGATAAAGAGAGAGTGAAAAAATTTGGAATTTAGATGGCATCTAAACAATGCCTTATTTACCTGCTAGCTTGCCTATAAGAGCAACGATGCTGCTTTTGGGAACTGCAACTGCGGCCGTGTTTAGTTGGCCCAAATCGGGAGGTCCAAAATCCAGACAGGAAAAGATTTCTCACTGTAGTATTTCGTTTGTATTTGTGAATTTTTGTTCAAACATTGACTAATTAGGCTCAAAAGATTCGTCTCGCAAAGTACAACTAAACTGTGCAATTAGTTTTTGATTTCATCTACATTTAGTACTACATGCATGTGCCGGGATTTTGATATGGTGGAGAATCTTTTTTTTTGCATAGTAGAATTTGGGGAAAATTTATCAGGTAAACCAGGCCTGCAATGCAAACAAAGATAATGATGAATTGTCAACTCAGGCCGTGTTTAGATCCCAAATTTGGGATGCCGATTCGGGCACTGTAGGTACAGTGCCCGTGTCGGAACACTGTAGCAACTTTTGTTTTTTAGTGCAAAAAATTGTCTAAAAATTGATTAATTAGACTCAAAATGTTCATCTCGGAAAGTACAACAAAACTGTGCAATTAGTTTTTGATTTCATCTACATTTAGTACTCCATGCATTTACCGGTATTTTGATGTGACGGGAAATCTTCTTTTTACATAGTAAAATTTGGGAAGTGAATTTGGGATCTAAACAAGGCCTCAGTCAGACAGTCACCAAGGGTCCAGCTAGGGATATAATAATAGTAATAATGACCTGCGTGCAGCAGGCAGGGGTCAGTCTGGGCGTTCGGTTCTTCGGTTCGGTTCGGTTCGGTTCTTCGGTTCCCACGCTAATTCGGTTCCAGCAGAACAAGGGACCGATCGGTTCCTGAGAAATCTTGGAACCGAGGTAATTCGGTTTCGGTTCCTTCGGACCGAAGGAACCGAAATTTTCAGGAAGTTAAAAAATAGCTCATTCAATTAAAAATTTCAGCAGCATTTTGCCTCATTTTCATGCACTCAACAGGGACAATTTTAAGAGCAATACATCACAATAAACAGTACCACACAATATAATTGTTCTCTCAAATGCTAAGGCAAATAAACAGTACCACACAATATTTTCCTTTGATCAACTGACCTTTATCGAAGATTTTGGTGAAGTGATCCCACATGCCAGATCTGGATGTCATTGCCCTTCTCTTTGTTTCCTCAGCTTCTACATCAATGACATCCTTCCCCTTCTCTTTCTCTGCATCACCATCAGCCTGAGTACCACCATTAGCCCCATCCTTCTTCTCTGCATCAACATCAGCCCCACCCCCAGTAGCAGCAGCTGCAGCACCATCCATCTCTTCATCACTATCATCCTTTAAATTCCCATCACTCCCGCCATAGGTCTCTTCCCAAGCCCTCATATCTTGCTCCATGTCCTCGTCAGACATCTGAAAAAAATGCAGTGAATGGATCAACTACGAATCCCCACAACCACAAGCCAGAAGCCACAATCACAAGGTCACAATCACAACAAATCAGTAAAGACAGTAACTTACATTGGATGCAATTGATGTAGTCATGTAGCCGTCCTGGACTCCTGGGCTCCTGTCTCCTGCTGTCCTACAGTCTTGGTGCCTAGACGCCGGTGTTGGACGCTGGCTGCCGGCTGCCCGGTGCTGGTGTGCAGAGGGGAGGGGAGGGGCGCGGCAGAAGCTCTAGGGGCAGCTCCAGCGCGGCAGAAGCAAGCTCGAGGGGCGGCACCGGCGAGGCAGAAGCAAGCTCGAGGGGCGGCGGTGGCCGGAGGGCAGGCAAGCTCGAGGCTGGGAGGGGCGGCGCCGGCGCTGCAGAAGCTGGATCCGTGGACCGCGGGGCGCGGGCCGGCCGTGGAGCCGAGCGTCGCGCAAGCCTGCGACTGCCGAGTGCCGACGGCGCGGGCGGGGATTGGGACTTCGGTCACTGCCTGGTGCCTGCCGCCTGGGGGTCGGCTTCTACTGATTGAGTGGAGCTAGGGTTTGTTTCTATTGGTATTGGGCCGGCTGGGCTAGTCAGTGGGCTTTAAAAAGTTCGGTTCCTGCGGGTTAATTCGGTTAACCGAACCCTGGAACCGAATTGACCCAGGTTATTTCGGTTCCTGGATTTCTAGAACCGAATTAGGAACCGAAACCGATCGGTTCGGTTTTTTCGGTTCGGTTCTCGGTTTTTTCGGTTCGGTTCTCGGTTTTCGGTTTTTTGTGCCCAGATTGAGGCAGGGGTCACACGTAGCATGCCCACATCGATCTGTCTCAGCAGCTGCTCTCGATCGCCATTATTGTCACGTTCGGCTGGCCGGAAAAATGACACTGATGTTAATTTATTATAAAAGAAAAACATAGTTATTTTACTTGGCTCATGAGTTGAAGCGAACGGGGCTTATATTTTGGGCCACACATGCATGCACGCAGCATCTGAAATGGTCGTCGTCTGATGCGTGCGTGCATGGACATCGACGGAGCTCGACCTGCACCTGCACCTGCACTGCATGCCACTACCAGTCCGCGCGCGGCGCGACAGATCAGCGAGAGAGCTGAGGAGTGAGGAGGGACGCGTATGCGTGCAGGCTTGCTTGCTTTTGCGTGGAGGAACCAACAAGATCTTGGCAATGGCGACGGGGCCCGGGCCGGGGAGGCGGAGCCAGCCGGCCGGGGCATGCATGGACGACGACGACGACTGGAGGAGCCGAGCCGAGGAGGAGGACTGCGTCGTGGTCACATCGGTCGGCCGGCCGGCCCCGGAGCGAGCGCTAGCTGGGCGGACCGGAGGATTTCATTGCGCTCGCGCTGCATGCATGCATCCATGATCCATCGTCTGCCAGAGAGAAAGTGCATGCAGTGAGAGAGCGAGATAGCAGTGCTCCGCCATCGCCATGGATTGCTTCTTTCCGGACCCCGGCTCAGGATCGGAGCCCCAGGAGAGGGAGCGGCCGGTCATGGCCTCATCGCCATGGCGTCGTCGTCCCTCCTGGCTAGCTCCTGCTCTGTCTGATCCGTCATGTCTTTCTTTCTCGAGCTCCTAGCTCTCGTCTTCTTGCCAACCAGGCGTCCAGTCCAGGTGGCAGGAGGGCCAGCACAGCAGGCCGCCGGGGCCGGGCCCCGGACCACTTCTTCTCCGATCGATCGCAATCACGTCGGTGTCGCCCATCATAAACTCTGCATTTAAGCTCGTGTCTGAACAGGAACAGGAGGGCGTTCCGGCTGTCGTGGGCGCATCCTCCCCTGCCTCGCTCTGGGACTCGGAGCATGACACGTGGGGCCTGCGGCAGCTACTCTGCATGGGTTGTTGAAAGAAATGGAGTAGCACTAGAGTCCTTTTTTTAGGCTCATTAGAAAAAGGTTGTACAGCATCAGTGTGGTATGGTATGGAGGTGCCCTTTTTGAAGGGCCTTACTTTGTTTTATTTATAAAAAGAAGGCCTTTTTTGAATCTTGACTAGATAGTGGGTGGGGGATGTAGGGCAGCAGTCTAAGTCTATTTGATCGCCTACACGATGACTTGGGCGTCATCAGGACATGCCATATGGGAACAAGTTTTTACTTGAAAAAGGACTAAGTCAATAGTCGGCTTCACGTAACCTTTGTCTCATTGATTCAGCGTGGTTTGGGGTGAGGGGTTACTTAGAAAAGCCACCACTCTTGCACACCTCGGTCATTCGTGGGACGTACGACTTGGCCAAACGTGGGAGATCGAAAGCTAGAGGCATGAATCTTCCCATACTCAAGCACGAGTATGGTGGTTTAATTTGGTCTTGGGTTCCACGCGGAAAAGGTTGTACACATCCCTATAAGATTATTAATCATTTTGAAATGTCACGCTCTTGATTCAGAGTAAGTTATTGATTTTTAGCCTCATATGTTGTTATTACTCGCATGCTTAATTAGTCGTGTAGCTCTGACACACTTGCATGCATGCCATGTTCTCTTATCATGTTATGTTGTGAGACCATGCTAGGATTTTATGGAATTTCATTTACCTATGTTGTATATCTTTCTATCCACAAAAGATATAATAATTGTGGATAAATCCTCCAAGTATATCATTGTACTCACGGTACTGTCATTGTTTTTCTAGGTTATTGGAGACCATGGAGGCTAAATGAACTAGTTGAAGTACGAGCGGTGGCATAATAAGTGGATAATTTGGGCACATCCTTTTCCACTCGCCTAATAAAGGAGAGTGTTGACGCCGATCTGGTATTCAACTCTTCTTCGATCCCTTTCTGGGTGTCAATTAATGGAGAGTGAGTTAAGCAAGTATTCAAGGGAGAAGGGGAGACAATAGAGTTTGGGAACAAGTGGTAGTTCTACCTACTATGCGAGTTAGAGTTTTCCTTAAGTTTCAAATAAATGAGTTCTCTTGTATAACATAAATTTTAAATTTTTTCCCCATGTGCCCGTGAGTTAACTCTTGAATTATGTTGTGGTCATACGTGTCATTATAATACAAACTGATCATGTATTTTCGCGTTAGTGTGGAGTGTACGAGGTGCATCTTCAGAGATTACCAGTCGAAGGGACTATACACTCGGTTGGAACACATTAACTTGGGCTTGCCCTCAAACAAAATATTGAGATCATAAATCAAAATATATAACATGAGAATCCTCTAAAAGATCTTACATAGATACCATATCATTTTTATTTGTTTTCACCGGTGTATATATGTAGAAAATTAGTTGAAGAATTATTTTTACATATATACTTGCTTGTATATAAACATCGAAGTCTTAAACAATTACTCCCTCTGTTTATTAATTTTTAGTATGCATATCATCAGGATTTTGAAAGGTCAAACTTCATATAGTTTGGCCAATAAAATAACTAGTCAAATCGTATGTATGTTTATATAGTACTCCGCTGTATCAATATTTCAATAGTCCAATGGGGAAACATTAATTTTAGGCATTGATAAGCATTCTTGGCGGTCAAAGTCGAAGCTTTCCGAATCCTAATTAAACTCCTAATACGGCTACTAAAAACAAGCGGCGGAGGTAGTATGCATCGGTACACACCAAGCAGGGAAGCAATGCAAGAATGAATATATAAATGGAAACGGCATAGTGGTGGTGGTGCTACAAGCAGGTACAGAAAGTTTGGCACATCTAGGTTGTCACACACACTGCAGCTGAAGAAGAAAAAGCAGGGAAAAGGTTGGGTAGGTGAAGGTAGCAATTCTTGTGCTGGGCAGACGGCAGAGGTCCACCATAACTCGGATGCGTCCCCTAATAATCAAGGCCTCTCCTCCTCCTCCTCATCTCTTCCTCCGTCCCCATCCCCATTGCACCAGCAGCAGCACAGCTAGCGCACAGCCGCACACGGTCCGGGACAGCTCCCCCTTGGAACCAGCCGTGCCTCGTGGGGGGCCGGGGCCGCCCTTCGATTCCCCTTCGTCGTCCTCCTCCTGTGCCCATCCATTCCTAGCTTGCTTTCTTGCTTGCAGCTACCTCTCCTCCTCTTCCTCCTCTTCCATATATACATACCGGCCCTTCTACCTTCCTCTCCTCTCCTCCCTCCACCTCCCCAAAAGGCTGAGAGGTAGGCCGGGAGCGAGCTGTGGCTGTGAGGCACGGAGATGCAAGAGTGAAGGACAGGAGGTGGTATAGAATCATCAAGATGCAAGACAGAGCGAGAGAGAACTAACTAGCGAGGTCAAGGCAGAAAAATAGATCAGGGAGCCTTTTCGTCTTTGAGGGGAATGTTGTCTGGCTCGGGGGCGCCGCCGCTCGGCTCCTTCCTCCTCTGGTCTTCGCCATCTCTCTCTTCTTCTTTCTCCCTCTCTTGGAGACCAAGAGGACGGACACGGGTGGTGTAGATCTCGGACCAGGCTTCATTCCCCCCAAAAGCAAGGGCTCCCCATGATCTTGATTTGCCGCGCGCCTCGCCTCCATCAGATGAGCTCCATCCGCTAGCTTGCTTGCTGGGGTACATGCAAATCTGAACCGGGTAAGCTCATCTGCTGAATATATACATACGCCGTTTACTTTTGTTTTGTTGTTTTCCTTCGTTCCTCCCTCTGCAGATATGGGGAGATCTTGTGAGTGTGGCTGCAATGGTGAAGAAAACTGAAGAGAGTACGTAGCTCTAGCTAGCTGCATCCTGCATGAGATACAGATTGGTGTAATGATGGGTGGGCATGACTGTATGACGACTAGCTACTGACCAGTGGGCAGCTGCAGCTGCACACATACCCATGGCTCATGTATGGTAGTGGGGATCTTTCTGATTCTTCTTCTCTTCCTAGTCCCCTCTCTCTTTCCCTCGCAATAATTACCTACTGATGAGCTGACTGATGAAACAAGTTACGGGTGCATGTGTGAGCTCTAGGGAAAAAGTAGCCATCATTAAAGGCCATGCATCTCGATCTGCTCCCCTCTCATCCCATCCATGCAATCCCTTTAATCCCTCTGAATAATCTGATGGTTAGTTTGGAGGTGTATCTATATCCAGGTCTAATTCCAGTCCTTAATTTGCTTCAGTTCTTCTTACATCTCCCTCCTTTTGCTTCATGCAACACAATGTTCTGAGATACTTAATATACCCAACCGCTGTTTAATTTCTTTTTGTTTGTTTACTTGCATTGTGTGCATGCTCTAACTAAAACTGCCTTCTGCTCTGTGTACACATCACCATGTTTTCTCTAGTTTATGTATATATGTACTCCATATGGCTTTAGCTTTTACAAGAATAAGAGCATGCATCACAACAGGTTTCAGTATATTTATTCCTAGTTTAGCAACCAGATTCTCTATTAACTATGTTCTCTCTCTGTAGAGTGCAGACCAATGAAATTTTCAGTATCAAATAACCATCATATAAACCACCGTATGCATGAAAGAAATGAATGCCATGTATAATTAATTGTTGCCACACACACACACACACACACACACACACACACACACACATGTAGATCTAGCAGAAGGAATCCAATTACACTGTGCACTGTTCAAGTAGGTTTGTATTGCTCCTTGCTCTCCAAACGATGCAATAATTGGTCCTACTCCTACATATATAGGTTTCAGTATATGGGAATGGTGGCATGTACATTTTTATTCTTCTTCCTTTCATTAGCAAAAACTGTTTCTTGCTGCATTTTAATTTGGGAGAACCAATGAAATTAATAAGTTGATCTGAATAGGATGTGTGTAGAAGAAATTGGTTATATATGCTTTGTTTGCTCTGCTTTCTTGACAAAATGATCAAAATTTGTTGATACTATGGTTGGCAGCTTGGCATTGGCACTGTTACAACCTACTGCATGCGCTGCTAATAATACTGGCTCTTTGCTCTGTGAATATGTAAAGCTCAATCTACCGGAGAGCTTGTCATCATGCATGATTTATATATTTTATTATGAAACAATATAAAACACTAGTATCAAACTGTTGACACGTTACTCCTCCAGTATGTAATAGCTAGAGATGCTTGCAGAACTTGTCCACTTCTTGGGAACATGAATGAAGTATAGTATAAGTGAAGCTTGATTCCTTTACAATCTTGTGCATTGGTATACAATATACTACAGTCTACACTATCATGTCAGAACCTAGAAGAGAGTAGGATACATACATGTATAAGTTAGATTAGTATATTGTTCAGGCCTTGACACCGATCGATGCATTGATTTTGGCGTAGCCTTGTTGCTATATTGAATAACCAGCTATTAGCTCTGACCTGCTTGCTGTTTCAACCTAGCTAGCCTTGCACGAAAATTCTAGCTAGCATATATACGAGCTTCCCCATACGCGTGCGTGCTGTACCATATGCTTATTATTTTTTGTGTCCAGATGCTTTACACCTTTGGAGACGACTTGGCAATATGTTAGCGCGTGCTGGAGCTAGAAGAATGGTGTTTCCGATGCCTCCAAATCCCTAAAGATTCTCTTGCTGTATGTTGCACACACATTGTCTTGACAATAGGATTTCATCTCATTTTGCATTTTTGCCAAACTCGTTGCTGATCTCGTTTTTCCCAGAAAACACGTCGCTTTAGCATTTGGAAAGGCAGTGATGATCTGGAAATCTACAAAACAGGGTGTTCAAATCATCTTTAAATTCTAGAGCTCATCCTTTATCTCTTTCATGTTTAGAAAATTTAGTAGGGGTTCGCCGAGGCGGCAGTAGGAGGCCGGGGCTTGAACCTCGCTTGCCCCACTGCTAGATCTGCTCCTTCTGATATCAAGATAATTGATTCTCTTCCACATTTGCCAGAACTGTGTGCTGATTTTTTTGTTGCCAGGATCTTAATTGTGGCAATTAACTAAGGTGTTAACAAATTACAACTGTCCTTTTTATAGGAACCATCCCTAATAAGTATAGGCACATGGTTCATTTTTACCTCCACTACACCAGAGAAGGACATCACTGGCGGTTCAAAACCCCCCTTCACTGGCGGATTTTGAACCGCCATAACCAACTCGGCAGTGATAAGCTGATCACATCACTGCCGGTTATGCCAAACCGGCAGTGATAGCTCGTGTATCACTGCCGGGAATACATGCTCGCTGGAGCATGCTCGTTGCTGCAGCCACCGCCATGTTTGCTGGCCACCGCCGCCGCTCCATCAAGCAGTTCATCCAATAAAAATTCGTGCATCACAAACAAAGGAGGAGGGATTCAACACATCACAAATCAACTCACCCACAAAACGATTCGTACATCATAAAGGAGAAGGGTTCAGCATCACAAAGGAGAAGGGTTCAGCATCAAAAATTCGTGTCCCTATGCATCTTAGTCTCAACCATATACTTCAACAGGGTGTGCTGATCCCCAAGTTATTCTAAGCGCCATTTCCCTTTAAACGAGTAAAAATCACCCTCAACTTGTTCAAACCTGATCTCTTGCTCAAAATTTTCACGAAGATCCATAACAACACGGGCGTGAAGGACCATATACAGCAGACCTTTGCAACACTCCTAGAAAAACGATTTCAAAAGATATAATGCTTGAAAAAGAAAACAAAGACTATCAGACTGAATTTACAGAACTTTCTTTCAGATGAGCACAATGAAAACAATCGAGTGAACCGAAACCAGGACACAAGAGAAAACTGTGTATGACTTGAGGACTTTTTTATGCTGTGTAGTAAAAACACAAAGGACAACCTAAGCCAGGCCTACTTCATATGTTCTAGTAGAAACAGTTAACCACAAAATATGACAGAAGAGAACCACATATTCTATCTGCATTATGCGGACCTTGTTATTATCATGAAGAACAATCCTACTGATAGCCAGGTTTGGTACAAATCTATCAAATGATTTTTGTTAGATCATCCCTGTAATAAAATAAGAATGTGAACTCAAAAGATTGTAGAAGGATAGAACTACTTACTCGGGCAAATTCTCATATGCCGTGAGAACATTCCATACCTCTCGAACTGGTGCTTTCAAAGTGATACTAGCAAAAACATACCTATGAGCCCCCTCATGTTCCTTCATGCACACCGTATCACAGGATAAGACAAAACTTTAATGCCCTTCCCTTGATGGCTAAGAATCCACTAAGTAATGATATAAGTTTAGTAAATTACCAACATGCCATCAAATCTTCGAAGATGGATCTCATCTACCACGCAAGGCCTATCAATTCTACTTACGTTTCCATATACACCCCATTTGCTAATCAATTCAGAAGCAGGTGATGGAAGCACACTGCTAACACCAGAAGTGGGAGGTGCTTCCTTAAACTTACTAGAAGAAGTATCAATTGTCGTACTATGGAATTTATCAAGCTGAGAAGAAGTAGATGATGGCTTCAAGTCCTTAACAGAGAATTTTCTCGAACCACAACTTTGATTCTCCAGATAAATCTTTTCAGCTCTACAAGCCAAGGCACCAAGATTTACAGGAAGATCTGACCTTATAATCTTTTCAAAAAATATAGCCGGGAAGTTAAATCTTGGTATCACATTAACTTCATACAGCAAAATTGCACTAGAGGACCTGCTAGCAAACAAAAGCAAAATAGGCCATATTAGACTTAATATCCTTTTCCGCTCACTAGAAGTTGAAAACCTCTTTAAGGAATAATGAAAAGAAGGAAAATTGTTTTTAGTCTGGGGCATCATGGTGATGCAAGTATAATCTAGTGATGAAATTAAGCTGGATGTTCATAAAAAGAAAAGCAATAAATAAGGCAGTTAATAAGATGCATGTACTTATTCTTTATTGATTTACCTCCCATCCCACTTATCCTCAGAAGAGAAAATGATCATCAGATGCATACCTTGGACCAGATCTTATGGACCATTTTCCTTCAAACTTCTTGAAGTCACCATCTACCATTGAGAAATGGAGTTCTCGCCCATTAATCTAAAAGCATAATCATGAACGAATAATCAAGTAACACAATGTAACTTAATATATATATGATAGAAAATGGTTGAGATCCATCATCATTTTTCTGATTTGTTAAATATAACTCATACAACAAAGAAATATATCAGAGAAAAACACAATAGCACAGGTCCACAGCAACGTACAGAGTCAGTGATTTCCTGGAGATCCAACACGACGCGCGCCTCAATGTGCCAGTATAACGCTCGCTGCAGGCCTCTCTGCTCCAGCCATACCCGCCCTTCATGCGGGCACGGAATCGTCCCACTGCAAGCAAGCACGAACAAAACGACCCCAATCAGACACCTTCAGAAGGCACCCATCAGCGCAATCACAGCTCAGACGCGACAAATCGAGACGAGAAAAATGCGGACCTCTGGACGAGGTTGGGGATAAAGTCGGCGAGGCGCTCGTAGTCGGTGATCCGGGCAGGGGAGGAGCGAGCGGCGCGCGGAGGTGCGCGACGGGGGAGAAGTCTGCAGAGAGAGAGAGAGCGGAGAAGTCTGGGTGCGGACTGGACGTGAGTTTAGACTTAACTATTCTGTAGTAGTGTTATCACTGCCGGTTCCAGCCACGAACCGGCAGTGAAGCTCATTATCACTGTCGGTTCCAGCCACGAACCGGCAGTGAAGCTCATTATCACTGCCGGTTCCAGCCATGAACCGGCAGTGAAGCTTCACTGCCGATTACAGCCACGAACCGGCAGTGATAATGAGCTTCACTGCCGGTTTGACCCCTACCCCAATCATTTGAATGTCTGTCAGAGTTTGAACCGGTAGTGAAGATTTATCACTGCCGGCCCAATACAATCCGGCAGTGATGGGCCGGCAGTGATGTTTGAATCTGTAGTAGTGCTCTATATATGTTAGATGTCTTAAAAATTCTATAATGTCAAATTTTTGGGATGGAGGAAATACATGATAAGACCTTATTAGGATATAATGCTTTATTGGCTCCATGGATATATGGTGGTGCAATTATTATATGGCAATTCATTAGAATAATCCAGGAAATTCGTAGCGACTTACAATCAGCAGTGAGCAGTGTACTCTTGTAGTTCCTCACCCAGAAGAACTCTAGTTGCCATAAGAACGCAGGAAGCATGCATGAGATATCACAGTCATTCAGTCTTGCTCCTTCACAAGCAATGCAAGTAGCAGCTGCCAAACTAAATGCTACTAATAATAATGATGAAAAACGGGTGAATGGCCCGATCACGAATAATAATAATGATGGATCAGGTACACATCATAAATTTAATAATAATACTCCCTTCAATAAAAAAATATATATCTCATTTTTCATGGATTCAAACACTTTTAAGTTTTATCAACCATACACAAAAATACTAATACTTCTGCGATCGAAAAAAAGCAATTACCACTTCTCGAGAAGTCAAGGAAATTCAAGTTTAACTAAATCATCGCAAAAAAATTACTAATATTTATGATACCAAATAAATATCATTATTAGATTAGTTATGGAATATATTTTTAGAGTAAATCGATCTGCAGACATGTATGTTGATACTATTTTCTAAATTTGGTCAAACTTAATTAAAAAAACTTTGACTCATCCTAAAGCTAATACGAGGTTCTTTTTGGGAGGAAGTGAGTATCTATGATGGGACTGCGTGAGTATTTATGATGCTTAATGAGTATCGGGAGGATTAAACGTGGAATATATTCTCATAATAAATTTATCTAGAAATACCAATGTGATACTATTTTTTAATATAAATCTAATTAAACTTAAAAAATATTTGTCTTCTTGACTGGGAGAGAGCATATTTCTAGTACATGTAGTGGTACATCTGCACGTCCACGTTCATAGAACTAGTCAGTGACGTGACGACGAGGTGGAGTGGAGTGAACTGTGAACACTGTCTAAGTACACACTGGCAGCTAGCAGGGAGCCATGCCGCGCGGTACACGAGCAACAGAGGAGACTTGAGCTGCATGCATCCGCCGTTCCATATCTACTATACTAGTACGTCAGACGCCCACACAGACAGAGAGACAGGGCCTTTTTACCCTCTACTATACTAGTACATGCATGAGATGAGCGAGTGACTGGTACTGGTACCGTGTCGATGCGTGCAGCCGTGCGTCGTCGTCGTCGTCGTGCATGAGCTGAGAGTGAGACGGTGACCAGTGACCAGACCACACGGGCAGGGCCAGGTCATCAGCAGCAGCTAGCTGGGCCAGCCAGCCAGGAGCAGTAGTAGCTTCTTTTTCTCTTGACGTGAGGGCTCATGCAGATGCAGATGCAGATGCCGCCGTGTCAGATTCAGAAGCAAGCTAGGAGTATTTTAGCTGGCTAGCAGTGTGGAGTAGTGGAGAGGCGGTGTGGCAGCTTCCATATCCATGCATGGCGATTCGATCGAACCGGCTGCCGCTGGCGCTGCATGCCGGCCGGCCTTTCATGGCGTTCGCCGCCTGTTGTACAGTACAGACGCGGCCATCAGCGTGTGGCTTTGTCGTCTCTGCATCCGTGATCCGTGTTGGCGTCCAGTGCAGTGCTGACAGCAATGGCGGTCCAGTGCTAATTAAGCTAGAAGATGATCATCAGGTGGCTTTGACTGCCTTTGATGAACTGAAACAGAACCATCCGCATGGAGGAGGGTCAGGGAGAAGGAGAAGGAGAAGGCAGCCCAGCCCAGCCCCCAACAAGACACTGATCCGGTCCGGTGGCGAGCGAACGGACCAAACAAACTCGAAGCCCAAAACAGCCGAGCGGGCCGCAAAACTTAACTTGGGCCGGCATGTGTGGGCCGTTGTCACCATGGGCCCGGCCCACCGAGCGGCCCAACACATGACACTGCCTTCCTCTTTGCATTGTTCTCTGGACCTGCTGCTGCTGTTCTTGCTTCAGTCAGTCAGTCCCACTCGTTCCCTGGGTAATTCAGGAGTGTGACGACGACCAAAGGTGGATCTAAGCTACCAAGCTCGAACTTGCAACCAACAGGAAACACTTGATGCAATAATGCATGATGTTCACTGGTGGATATGGTTACATAACAACATTAACATGGGTTCAGAATTGTTTCGTTTCTGAAGGCATCCTGATGTGCATGCCTTCATTTCTTGATCCCAAGTCCCAACTAACCAAAGAAAGCCCACAAAATTACACCAAAACAAAGAAGAGACTAACAACAATCTACCATGCCTTTTCTAGCACCTGCATAATGAACGAATGAATGACTCGACAGGAATCGAATCGCACACTGTAATAGCACTGCAATGTAATCCCATCACACTACTGATGAGCGACGACTGTGTTAGTCTTTAAGAATCGTCCAGTGGTAGATCTAGCGGGTAGAAAGTACTCTGTTCGGTATAAATAAGCGATTCGCCCTAGAACGTGAACTATGGAGAGAAACTGGAGGGAAGGAGAGAAGAGATAGAGAGGGAGAGGTGCCTGACCGTCGGGCTTGACGAAGAGGGAGGCGACCATGCGTTGGTGATGAAAGGGAGGCAGTGGCGTCGCTCTCCAGTGTGGAGCAGAGACGGCGGTGAACTTCCCGTCGCTGGCAGCGCCGCCCTCTAGATCGGTTAGGGTTAGGAGTGGGTGGCGGCTGGGCAGTGAACCTCGTGGTTTGAGCCCGTGGCTCCCACTCCCTCTTATATGGCACTGTGCGACGGGGGCCCACCAACCTCGTTGGATTGGATGCCCCCGATCAGGGCGTGGTCAAAGGGTCCGAATTGGCCGTTGGGCCAATTCGGTTGAGATCTATTCTAACATTCTTATCATTTAACTTTAAACTTTGACTTTAATTGTTTTTACTTTTATTTGTTCCATCACAGATTAGTGTATAGAGCATGCTTCATCGTCACGGTCAATTGCCGATAGATTTAACAGCTACAATACATGTATCTGTTCTGAAACAGATTCTTGAACTTTTGGGCCCTTTATTGTCCGGAAAGCATAGGCTATACCATAAACCCATGTCGACTGTGTGTTCTCTGAACACACTGGGTGGTAAGCCTTGGTAAGCGGATCTGCAAGCTTTTCTTGTTACTTATATGTTCAATACCTTTTAGTATGATTCCGGACTTTCTCCTTTACAACGTACAACTTTAATGTCAATGTGGTTGGCAGTACACTTGACCCGTTGTCTTAGGAGCAAACTATTCAAATGGTCATTGCTGTTAACAACCATTATCCATTCCGGGTAAAGTTCTTTAACTGTTTTGCCTGTCCCGCAGCCTTATATCATGCTATACTATAACCTTGCATCACTGACAATGCTAAAACTGTTTCTTTAGAGCTTTTTCACAATAAAACTCCAGCTGCGAGTGTTAGCTAATATGTGGGTTTCACTAAACATCTCACCAAAATTTTAACATTTGTACCCACAACTACTTGAGAGTACTTATACTTTCTTTCTTAGCATGAGGCCGATATTCTTAACTCCATTCCAGTGATCTATATCTGGACTGGACTTTTGCCAAAACAGCCCGGATACGTGAACTGTGTCAGAGTAAGGTCTTATCTTTATACTCATTAAGCTTCCAACAACTGAAGCATATAGGACGTCCATCTATAACAATCTTACATTGCTTTTGGAACACTAAAGTTCACAAAACTATTACCCTGACCATGAGAACAGGCGTAGGTTTACCCGCATAGGTACTTTATTTCTTTAGAAACTTTTCTTAGCATGCCTATGCGATATTTCTAATACCCCTTTTCTTCTATCTCGGTGAGTTTCAATCCTTATAACGAGAGACATTTCACCGAGAACTTTCTTATCGAACCTTGAGGACAAGAGGTTCTTCTT
Source organism: Saccharum hybrid cultivar R570 (assembly GCA_038087645.1). NCBI lineage: Eukaryota > Viridiplantae > Streptophyta > Magnoliopsida > Poales > Poaceae > Saccharum > Saccharum hybrid cultivar. The sequence goes on along the minus strand of JAQSUU010000297.1, from coordinate 6,949,913 downwards.
CTCATGCGGTAGATTGACATCACTACTAATAAGTAAGATGTCATCCACATATACATGATTAGAAAATAAATTTTTCATTCTATAACTTTGTACAAATGCAATTGTCCTCTTATTTTTTTAACCCAAAATTTTCAATTGACTCTTCAACTTTAAATGCCATTGTCTAGAGATTTACTCTAGTCCATAAGAGATTCCTACAGGTGGCATCCCTTATGTTCTTTTCTTTACATGACAAAACCTCTAGGTTGTGCCACGTGATCATTTTTATACAAATCTCATTGAGAAATATCATCTTTACTTTTATCTGATGTAAGTCAGATCATGATGTGCCATTAGCACTCATTGTAATATATTCATTCGCTTTGCGCAAAACACTTTTGATTCAAGTCGCGCTCTACATCTTTACACATTCCCTTTGGAGTCACATTTCGTCTTGTAGACCCATCACAACCTACTGTTTTGGCTCCTTAGGAATTTATTCTAAATCCTAAAATATTATTGGTATCATCAATTTCATTTTATCTTTCTTTGCTTCTTGCCACTTAGACGAGTGAACGTCTCTCATGGCTTCTTCAAATGAGGTGGGATTATCCTCCATTTGAATTTCACTAATATAGAATTTATAGTCATCAGAAATATCTGATTTTCTTATTCTTTGAGATTTTCTAGAGCCTTAGCTACTAGCATTTCTTGATCTTTTATTGCCAAAAGACAATTGATTCTATAAGGTCCTATGTAACAAGATCCTTGTTTATATTATTCATCCTCCTTGTGGAGTTAGGTCTCTTTGTACCATGCTCCCCCAGATTGTCCCATCTTTAAACTTTCTTATTTTGGGTTTAATCTGCTAAAACTCATATGGCACGTTTAGCACTGTCTTAATAACTCTGAATGCGTCCAGTATGAATACTGACCGACTATGCTATCTTTATATTGGAACTGTAAAAAGTCCATGAATTTAGCTATTTCTTTACTTTAGGGGTATCGATATTATGACCGTCTTACTCCCCCGACGATCACATTTATCTTTTATAGATCACTTTAGTATGCATCGTATTGTCTGAATTATGGGGAAGTATCTTTCTTAATTGTCTCATATTTCTCCCCCTCGAAATGTGGTATGAACTTTTCTACCATAATTTCGAAAACTATTCAGAACTCTTGTGAATGAGGAAACTTTGATTACTTACTTCACCCACATGATTACATCATGCAAATGAAATTATTTCTAAATTCGTATGGGAGTACTTTTTCCTCATTTCACTTCAAAAACTCAACAGAGTCTTTTATCATTAATACTTTCGCAAGTCACACTTGCATGTCATTCTTATCTCGAGGTTCGTTTGTAACTTTATGTTCTCTTTAAACTCATTGAGTGCTTAATTACTATGACACAATAGAAGAGCATTGTCAAGCACATGAGTCATCACAACTTTCTCCTGCCGTGCAGGATAAGTACTATGTCAAACTTCTCCCGCCATGCAGGATTAATTAATACAAGTACTATGCCATTTTCACCCCGCCATGCGGGTTTTTTCTCAAACTTTTCCCGTCATACGGGTACTATCACAAACTTTTTCCCGCTTTGCGAGATAATTTTCTTTAAGGGACATAAATGTCAATATTGGCTCATATTCAATCATTAAATTTAGAAATAAATCAAAATACTCTTTAACACACATGCTTAATCCGACGTTGGTCAAATTAAACATGCATGTCACTTATTACATTTCATATCATGATGATAAAAAACTATTTTTTTAAGAGTACATAAAAGGCATCTTTTAAAATAAGCTCTTATTGTTCTGTTTCTTTGCTTGGATCAATATCCTAGAATTCTTTTCTTTTAAAGTCATTCTTTAAAGAGACCGCAGTTCCTTACACAATGGTCTTCTTTCTACAAAAAATTGCATTTTTCATCTTCTGGGTCACAAGTACCCAACTCATTTCCTTTTCACCCTTCAAGAATAAAGGCATGAAGTTCTTTGTCTGAAAACATTAATCAATAATCAACAATAATAATCATGAAAATAACCCTACATTGGTCTGGTTAAATACATGCACATTAAACTTTTAAATCTTTAAGTTCTATTCTATATCACCGTTGGGCAGAAATAGAACAAAACCATCAATCTTATACATCAATTCCACATCACCGTTGGGCAGAAATGAAATTAACATATGAAAACTCAATTATCTTATAACTCTCTTCAAAATTAAATTCTCCCGTTGGTTCGAATTTAATTTTGAAGATCAACATTATCATTGCAGCGGAAAACATGAAAATACATTACATTCTGCTCGCTCTGGAGCATCTCTTGTTTCTTATCTATTCTCTGAAAAATTTGTCACTTTGATGCAAAAATCATCAGAGATTTAAACTTTAAACATAAAATTCATAGAATTATAATATTGTTATCATCAACGTTGGTCAGAAAATAACAATATCATAATTTTCTTTAAACATAAACTCTTAAATAATTTTATAATTTTGTTATCATTAACGTTGGTCAGAAAATAACAATATTATAATTTATCTTAACTATAAACCGGCTATTCCTCCAATTAATTTTTTTATTCCAATTTTAACTGGAGGACCAACTTTTCATTATTTACTGAATAACTATAACTGCTCTTCAAATTAAATCCTCCCATTGGTTTGGATTTAATGAGAAGACAAAACTTTTTCTTTGCAGCGGAAACATCAAAAAAAAAACTCTTAAAGTAATACTTATTCAGAAGCATTTCCATGTTCTCATCTACTCTCTAAAATTATACACGTTGGTGTAAAAATTATAGAGATATGAGCATCAAAACTTATCAAAAAGACATCAAATTTAGCTTCTGAAAAAAGCAAATACAAGGTCATACTTTACTTTCGGCCCAGGTTATCAAAACCGGCCCGTGGTCCAACCGCAGCTGTCGTATCTCTTGTTCTATTTAAATGAGGCCCGCGGCCCAGCTACCCTTGGCGCAGCCCGGCGAGCAGTCGGAAGTGCGCGGCCCAGCTACGGAAAGAAAAAAAAAGGCCCGTGGCCGAGCCTGCTGGAAGTGCGCGGCCCAGCTACGGAAAGAAAGCGGCCCGTGGCCGAGCCTGCTTGCTCGCTTCCCGCGCCCAGGCCGTAACCTGGGCCTGGGCCGGGAAAGCACTTTCCCCGCCTGGGCCGGCCTTTAGCCCGGCCTTAGCCCGGCCTCTTTCAACCGTTCATCGGCATCGGACGGCTCACCGTCCATCTCGGACGAACAAAACCGCTTGGCCGTCCGCCCCTTCTCTAGCCCTAGACCATTTCCATTCCTTTCTAGCCGCATGCCTCCTCTGGAGATGGCGCCGCCGCCGGCGTCGGTGAGGAGACAAGGCGCCGCCGGTCCGGCCGGCTCCCCATCTCGCTACTCCCTTTCCTCTTTCAGCTACGCCACTACGAGAGAAGGCAGCGGCCGTCGCCGCTCAAGGCGACCCACGGAGGACAAGCAGCGCCGCCGAGGTTCCCCTCGCCGGCGTACGCGTGCGGCCGGAGCTGCGCGCTACGCCGTCGAGTGGCGCCTCGGTGGTTCTCGTTGCTGGAGCCCGCGGCTCCCTTTTGTGCTTTGAGCCCGAGCCCATGGCTCGGCTCTCTCTCTGTCCCGCGCGCTGGCCATGGAGACGGTCGGCGGCGAGGACGGGATGTCCGGGCCCCAGGTGAGAAACCCCTCATCCAACCCCTTTGTCTTTCTAGGGTTAGGGTTAGAGATTCTGCCGATATGAAAATGGATGTCCTTTCTTTTCTTTCTCTTGCTTTCTCACCGCCGCGACCCAGAGAAAAGGGAGCAGCCGCGGTGGCAGTCTGCGGCGGCAGGTCGACGGCCACGCCGGAGCACGCGCCGGCGACTCCCCGCCTGCCTCTGTCATTTCTCTTCTCCCTCCCCTTGGCTCTCTTAGCCGCAGCCGAGTGAGAACGCAGCGGCACAGCCGCCCATGGCAGCTAGAGGAGAGAGCTCGCAGCACCGCCGCGGGGCCCTTCGCCGGCGAGCGCGTTCTCCGCGAGGGAGAGCGCGCCGCCGCCGAACGGTTTCGCGACGGTGCCCTTTGCCCCGAACCCTTGCGCACGCGGTGGTCGCTCCTCCGCTCTATGGCAGCTCTACCACGCGGCGTCCATGCGACGGTCGACGGTGGTGACGGGTAAGATATCCCTTTCCTCTCCGTCCTCATCTTTAGGGTTAGGATTCGGATTTCTTGACCGATTCAAAATCGGTCTCTCTTTTCTTTCTTGATTGATCCGATCCAATCGAATCAACTCTTTTGGTTTCTTATTTCTTTCCCCGAGATCTAGATCTACACACTAGGTAGGCTCTCGATACCATTGTTAGTCTTTAAGAATCGTCCAGTGGTAGATCTAGCGGGTAGAAAGTACTCTGTTCGGTATAAACAAGTGATTCGCCCTAGAACGTGAACTATGGAGAGAAACTGGAGGGAAGGAGAGAAGAGATAGAGAGGGAGAGGTGCCTGACCGTCGGGCTTGACGAAGAGGGAGGCGACCATGTGTTGGTGATGAAAGGGAGACAGTGGCGTCGCTCTCCAGTGTGGAGCAGAACGGCGGTGAACTTCCCGTCGCTGGCAGCGCCGCCCTCTAGATCGGCTAGGGTTAGGAGTGGGTGGCGGCTGGGCAGTGAACCTCGTGGTTTGAGCCCGTGGCTCCCACTCCCTCTTATATGGCACTGTGCGACGGGGGCCCACCAACCTCGTTGGATTGGATGCCCCCGATCAGGACGTGGTCAAAGGGTCCGAATTGACCGTTGGGCCAATTCGGTTGAGATCTATTCTAACAGACTGAACTCGACAGCTGATGACACTTTGCTTCACCTTGGTAGCTAGGGACACCCACAGCAGTGAGCCTATCTGCTCCACAACCAATAATGACTCAATCCGCCTTTAATCATGCATTTGCCCACCAGGTCGACAGACATCTGACCCTAGCTGTCCGGATCCTATCCTATCCACCGGAGGATCGAAAAGAGGAACGTCGTCAAAGCCTGAGCTTTTTCTCTCCATTATTATTCTCACCATCCACCAGATCGATCGGGCCTCCGTCGTCCATGATTGGAGACTCGTCCTTTTCGTCCGACAGCCATATGTATCCCAATATCTCATGATGCAGATTTTGCTTGCTTGCAACTAGAAAGCTTAGTGTCCCTAGCTGCTACAAGCAAGACGGATGGCTGGGAGGCTCGCTCACGTACGATCGATCTCCGTGCAGTGCAGGGCAAAGGAGGACGCCGACGGCCGGCAGCGACGGCGAGGCGTGGTGGGAAGTGGCCACTGGCCAGGCGCCCAGGCCCCGTTCCATTCCATGCTTAGTCCTGCCTGCATCATGCTCGTCGTGGTCGCGACCCTGCCTCATTCGTCCTGCCTTTCGGAATTATTGGATTGGATTCGTCAACTTTTGTCACTGTGACTTCTCGGTCGGTCTCTGCTTTTCTGCATGGAGCCTCCCTTTGTTTTTGGTATGTATCCGATCCCCAACCAGGATTTTTTCTCTCTCTGCCCCTCCAGGATTTTTTCTCTCTCTGCCCCTCCCCCAGTTCTTTGTTTGGAGGGGGTAGACCATGAACAACAGTGGCGAAGCTAGAATAAATCGGAGGATCATCGTACGCCTGTCGTATATATGTTTAGACTTGACCCGTTAATATGGTGAAAAATTGATCTGCTCATTTTTTTTTCTCTACACATGACTCTCAGCCCTTTAAATCATAGTCTGTATCCACCACTGGTTACCTTACCCGTGACTAAAACTGTCAGGCTCCGGGTCAAGAACAAACCTGATGGATTTGTGGAGTAGAATCAGAGAGTTTAGATAGAGAACAGCAAGAACAGAGAAGGGTGTTAGACACTTGGATCATTCTAGATGTAGATCAGTGAGTGGTAGTTTCTCCTTTTGATATGGAATATATAAATCCGACCATGAACAAGAGAGAAGAGAGAGAGAATGAGAGATGGGATCTCCAACAGGACCCCCTACTTGACTCCCTACTTCAGATTTAGGTAGCGGAGGCAAAAAAAAATAACTCCAACAGGCCTCCTACTAGACCCCCTACATTTGTTGGCCTCCTACTTTTCCCCCTCCACCCTCTACTTCTGTTGGCCCCCTACTCTCCACCGTACAAAATCTAGATGAGAGAGATGACAAAAGAGCTCCACGCGTCATTGACTACTAAAACGAATTTGAGTAGTAAGGTTTGGGTAGTATTGCTGGAGTTGAAAGCAAAATATGAGTAGTCTCAAAATAGGTGGCTTCCTAAATAGAGAAGTAGGGGGTGTGTTTTAGGTAGTATTGTTGGAGATGTTCTAATACCGACCGTTTGTAGGCAGTGGCGAAGTGGTGCTTCCCTTCGCGAGGTCGGTGAAGTCCGGGGGGGATGGAGTCGCAGCAGTGCAGCGGGACACGATCCAGTGGCGGTGATGAAGACCGGTGGCGCTTCCCGCCGCTTCAGCACCTCTCACTAGATCGATGTAAGGACTAGGTGCGGTGTAGTGGCGGCAGTGAACCTCGTAACCCTAACCACTAGCCCCCACCTCCTATTTATGGCACTGCGCGACGGGGGCCCACTAGCCACGTCATTGGGTTGGGCGTCCCCGATCAGGACGCGAGATCAGGGCCCAGACATGGCCGTTGGGCCAAGTCTGGTGGAGATCAAACTAACATTCTCCCCCTTGATCTCTCATCACTTTCTTCGTTCTTCAATTTCTTACTCAAAATTTCGATTCATAGTTTTCTTGCTTCTTTCCTATTTCATTACAGATTAGTGCATAGAAAAAATACACTTAAAATAACACTTATTCAGATTAAACCCTCCCGTTGGTTCGGATTTAATGAAAATATAATATTCTTTTTCTTTGCAGCGGAAACATCAAAAATACACTTAAAATAACACTTATTCAGAAGCATCACTTTGTACTTATCCATTCTCTAAGCAATTATCCCGTTGGTTCAAATTGAATAGAGATGGAAAACGAAATAAAATTCTTCAAAATTTGCTTTTGAAAAGAGAAATCATAAAAACAAAGCTTTGCTGTTCATTTAGTCTGAGGCAAAAAAAAACGGCCCATGACCTTTCTTTCCCGCGCGTCCACACGACGCTGCTGCTCGGCCCAGTCACTCGCGCGTTAGCAGCGCAGCCTAGCAGGCCCATCGCGCGGCTGCTCTCTCTCCGCAGCCCAGCACGATGCGCGACACTCCCCCGCGCCCAGGCCGCAACCTGGGCCTGGGCCGGGAATCTACCTTCCTGCCTGGGCTGAATCAGGCCCTTTCACTAGCAACCGTCCGATCTGATCGTGCGGTAGCCCTTCATTCTCGGCTGAACAAAGTTGCCTCCGTCGAGTCCCCTTTGAAACCCTAACCACCATTCTGTCTCCTTCCCCTCCGCCTTTCTCGCGAGCGCAACCGCACAAAGAGTATGGCCCGTGGCCGCGGCGGTCACCAGAGGCAGGGTCGCCGGAGTTGCACCCCGTCGGCTCCTCCCCGGCCTTTCCTTTCTCTTGTTCTATCCCCGACGCCACATCTAAGCGATGCAGCGATGGCCGCCCGTGGCGACCGAGGGTGGCGGCGCTGTCGTCGGTCCCCTCGCCGGTGTGTGCCCTCACCGAAAGGTGAGCGTGCCGCCGTCGAGCGGTCTAACGACGGTGCCCTGAGCACGAGCGCACGCGCGCGACGACGCAGTACGAAGCAGCGGTGGCGAGCGGTGGCTCGGCTCCTTGCCGTGCATGGCAACAGTGGCCGGCAGCGCGTCTTCCCGCACGGTGGCGGCAGTGCCGGCGGTGAGGAAAACCCAGGTAGGCCCCTCCATTTATCCGTTCTTTCCCCTTCTAGGGTTAGGGTTAATCATCCGATTCGAAATCGGTTCTGCTTCTCTTATTCTTTTCATTTGTCAATTCCGATCTGGATCTACACGCTAGCAACCACGCTCCGATACCATTGTTAGACACTTAGAATCATTCTAGGTGTAGATCAGTGAGGGATAGTTTCTCCTTTTGATATGGAACACATAGATCCGACCATGAACAAGAGAGAAGAGAGAGAATGAGAGATGGGAGGTAATACCGACCGTTCGTAGGCAGTGGCGAAGTGGTGCTTCCCTTCGCGAGGTCGGTGAAGTCTGGCGGGGTCGATAGAGTCGCAGCAGTGCAGCGGGACGCGATCCAGTGGCGGTGATGAAGACCGGTGGTGCTTCCCGCCACTTCAGCGCCTCCCACTAGATCGGTGTAGGGACTAAGTGGGGTGTAGTGGCGGCAGTGAACCTCGTAACCCTAACCACTGACCCCCACTCATATTTATGGCACTGCACGACGGGGGCCCACTAGCCACGTCATTAGGCTGGGCGTCCCCGATCAGGACACGAGATCAGAGCCTAAACATAGCCGTTAGACCAAGTCCGGTGAAGATCAAACTGACAAAGGGAAGTTAGTTCAGAAAGAAGCAACGCAAAAGAGATAGTACCGTACTCTATGAACCTTCTAGCCACAGACTCTGCGCATCTTGTTCCTGTTTTCTTGTACTGTGTATGTGACAAAAAAACCATAGTACCGTACTCTATGTACCTGACAAAATTTCGCAACCGAATGAGGTGGACGTTGCCAAATTCCACGCACACGCTCACTCTTGGTGACTGAGTGCTCACCTTTCCGGTGCACTATATACGACAGCTCCAAAGTCCCCATCTGGAAGGGAATACCTTCTCTGTTGCCAATTCGTATTTTTCAGGGGCCCTCCCCTCTCGGACTTTACTAAAATAATAATGGAGGGTGCTACACTGAGCTAGCTAGGGTTTGGACGTTTGACCGCCACCCACCAACCAAAAACCCTTTCGCTACAGCATATAGCTACCTCACGACGTTGCTTTGGCCGAATTATTGGAGGCAAAGCACCTGTGTGTGAAACCCACACAACCTACACTTTGCCCGGCAGTGGAGTCTAGGAATCGGTTCCTCCTCCTTCATGGAACTCCACTACTCTAGTGCAGTCCTAGGAGTTTCTTCAGTCTCATGGAATTTATTTATTTGTCAACACGGCTGATCCAAAATTATATAATGTGCATAGATTTGCTTCGATGACTTTGCGAAAACATTTTCCTCTGCAAAGATATTGTTTGATCTTTGCTTTGCTGATTTTCTGATGATGCAGTATAACTACCTGTGTGGTTCTCTGGAATTGAATAAGCACAAGGATTGTGGCTCTCACTATATTTATATTATTACTATTAGATATATGTTTTTTTATAAACACTTCCTGCTTTTCGGTTGACTTAACCAACCGCCTTTATAAATGATACTATAAGCATACAAAACATCTCTAAAAATTGATTTTCAAAGGTGGTTAAAAAACTGTCCCTAAAAGTCATATATTTTTAGAGACGGTTCCTTATAAAAGTGATGATTTCAACAATCCTTAAAAATCAATTTTTATGGGTGATTAATTAAGTCACCTGCTCTTGAAATAGCCATTGAACAATTAAATTTATAGCTTTTCAAATAAAGTTTGATTGAAAACAAATTTTGTATCAAAATTGAGAGCTTGATAGGATCTAAAACTTTATAGTTGATGACTTTTTATTTAGGATCATTTCTGGGCTCAAATATACGTTTTAAGTTCTCATATTTTAAAAATCAGATTTCTGAATTTTACACCTCTGGTGGAGAGACGCCCTATACACAAAAATTGTAACACCCAACATGATCTAAAACTTTGTAAATCATTTATTAGGAGTCGGAAATTCTGTACAAGATTTATAAATGTTGATATAAAAAATAGCATCCTAGATATAATGTTTGATGTGGTGACAGGAGGGAGATGTGCGAGTGAAGAGTTTACGGGTTTGAATTCCCATGAAAAAAAAATAAAATAGGGAAACTTACAACGTTGCAAATTTGTTCCTTTTAGGCACATATATAGTTTTGGTGATCGATGATGTAGTAACAGTTTCGAAACCCGTCTTTAAAATTGATTTTGACCATCTCTAAAAATTGTCTGCTGTGTGATAGTGAGAGGAGAAATGAAATTTGTTCACGTGTGGAGTGCCCACACCAAACCTTTCAACTACCACAGTGATGAACCCTTTGTTCTCTTGTGTGCATGCAGCAGATTCTTCTTCCGTTTTCTTTCTTTCTAAAGACCGAGCTAGCAGTAGCAGCTAGCAGATTCTTTTCAGTCTAAAGTTGACCGTGCCACTGCAACGGTGTGGTCACAGACACAGAGCCGGTTCATGTTCACACATCCATCCATAGTGTGTGTCTAGTCCTGCAGAACATTCTACCGCGAATTATATTATCAAAAGTGAACATAATTGAACGTTCAGATATATAGTGCCTATTTTTCACAAAAAAAAGATATATTGTGCCTATTATTGTCTCTCTACTGGCCGGCTCTACGACCAAAAAGGTCCAAAGCTATGGAAATGTTTAGGCACACGTCATGGATGGGGTGGTCGGTCCCGCGGCGCACGCAGACCAAAAATTAAGAAAAACCAATGGTGCCAAAACATTTGCATGTCTCGCATACGTATTTCTCTGATCCTTTGTGTGTCCTTGTTGTCGTTTCTTCCTCGTGTCAATCATGCCGTAGAGTTTCCTCTCCCATTGCTTCCAAAATCGGCAGTTTTTATGTATCTTTCTTTCCGAATGTCTACCACCACTAAGGCACTAGCAGACGTCATGCGCGTGGCTTAAAAAAAAGAAACAAAGAATGGGCTCTTGCTCTTCTAATCAGTTTGTTTATCGTCAATTATTGGTCGACCAAAAGACATTAGTATAGGGAAGATCAAGATGGGGTGTGCAACAAGATATGCTTCCTCTCCAGTGGTCTTTTGGTGCTATGGTACCTGGATCAACTGTCACCTACGACACCGAGTTTGTAGCACATGCACATATATATATGTATACGTATATGTAACCGTCATGTATTACTCGATCCATTCCGTCCAGTTTATAAGGCACGATTTGATACAATACGGTCGTGAAATTATTACACTTTGACTATTCGTTTATGATTATAAACTTATAATTATTGTATAACACATTTGATCAAAAAATCTAACTGTATAAAAATTTAGATTATAATAGGTAAAAAATAATTGGCTAAATTATTAGTCAAAGAATGTAATAAAGTTTAATCTCTTGATATTCATGTGGGTCTTATAAACCTGACTAAAGTCTCATATTCCAAACCAGTCACCATTACAAAGGGATAAGCATATTTGGTATCACCCCCGACCTCTGAAGCTACATTTAGTTTTCATACGTGGAATGTCAGCAAGAAACCACTAATAAAATATATTTGATATGATTCACAATTTTTTTGTGTGGATTCATATTAATTCCTACCATTCACTTTCTTTCCCTCTCTCCCTTATACCATTTTCCCCTTCCATCTACTCTCTCTCTCTCTTCATGTTCCTTCCACCCATCACTGCCGCCAACGAGGGTGTGGCATGGCGTGGCAGGCCGACCCATACGGATGTGTGGCGGCACGGACGGACAGTCAGGGACGAAGCCGGGCTCGAGCCCCCCTACCGCCGCCGAACATTAGTAATAGTGTGAAAAATGGGATGATAGGAAAAGAGCGGAAGGAGAAATGAAACCTGAATGAGATGTGGCTGTACTATTAACATGCGCATGGAGCAAAGTGACAGGAGTGCGGCTGCAGTAGCGAGCTGGAAGCCATCCTCACCAGTGCCTCCAATGCGCTGGTGTCCAAGCAGAGCGTGTTCGCCTCCGCGGCTGCCACTACAGGCAGGGAGGCAACAATTACTGCAGCTGCGACATATAGTAGAGGATGGCGCACTCCGTGGATAAGAAGTTTGAAATGTGGCCATCTATACGTGGCAACATAGGAGACTATGGTGCAGATTTCGTTATTGTAAGATAAGATTAGCATATCCAGATAGGTTTATTACCAAAAAAAAAACTACATTCGTCCCAAAAATACTCAATTCTAGGTCTGATCCAAGTCAAAATCAAATAATCTTAAGTTTGATTTTTTTTAGTTTATAGCAGATGGAAAACATTATCAACATGTATGACTTCAAATCAAATAGATATAGTGTAACATATATTTTATGATAGTTCTAAATGATACTTAGTCTGTATGATAAAATTAGTATCCTTTTATATATAGATACTGCTAAATTTTAAATCGCTTGACCTAATAGTGTTGCACAATTATACTCCCTCTATACTGGTAGGTCAAACGATTTAAATTTAACAATTGAATTACCAGCATGGAGGGAGTACTTTTTTCAAACGTGAGTTCCTATGGCTAATCTAATTATGTCATACTTATTACGCTTATAAATATCGGTATGTTTTTTTTTGTATTTTGGTAAAACTATTGATTGACTTATGTAAAAACGGGAATCGTAATTATTTTATTTTTTAGTATATATTTGGAGAGAGTGCTGCTGTGTCGGTCGATCAGTGTGTCTGTCGTGCTGGTAGCGGTCGCAGCGCATCCGTCATCGCGGCGACCCATCGCGCGGCGCGGCGGCGGCCTCGTCGTCGTGGCCGTTGGTTGGAACCGCAGCGCCCACGCCTCGAATCGCGCGCCCGCACACGTCGCGGCCGATCAGTGACCTCATCCACCGTACCGGGCCCGCCGGCCGACCACACGGCCACCGCTCGCAGCCTCGCCTAGGCGCGTAGCTTGTCGACGTACGGTAGGTAGACGTAACTGACTCTCCGTACAGGCGTACTGCGTACACTCGCGAAGTCCGCCGTAGTACGTTGTACGCGTACCACGGAACGTACGTAACGTGCCGACCGGCCCACGACTAGATGTTTGTAGATGTGTTATTAATTTCTCGTTGAATCTTTATCATGGTGAGACAAGACAATACACACAAAAATAAAGGCAGCAGCGTGCACTCTCCTCTTTATCTCTATAGGATTCCATGTATTCAATGGTAGCATCCATGTCGTATTCTGCCGTATTGAATGAATGCGACCAAACATCTTTCTTTATCTATAATCGGCAGGTCACCTACCTGAGTCGTCTTTTTAAAAAAAAAAAAGAAAAGAAAAGAATGCAAGGCAACAAAAGATACATCTTCCTCGCAAAAAAAGAAAGAAAAGGGAGAGGGGAAAGATTACGAGCAACAGAAGATACATATTTTTTTCTCGCAAAAAGGCACAGACATTATGTGTATCTAACTGTATACCGAATTTAAAATTATATATCTAGAAAAGTCAAAATATTTTATTGAAATGGAGGATAACTATCTGTGCAGTTTCCTTGAATTGAATAAGCACCAGGTTGTGCCACGTTATATTATGGGGATATTGCGTTTCTACCCTTACTTTGAACCTCAATTGTGATTTTACCCTCGCTTTTCGCCATGTTGCATTTTTACCCTCGCTTTGTAAAAACGAACACTCAGTCTACCCCTACTCTGTTAACAGCAGCTAACGGGGTTAAATGGGCTTGCCAAGGACAACTTTGCCCTTGCAAAAATACCCTTACTTTTCTAAGTTAATTGTGATTTTACCCCTGTTTTCTTAAAAAAAATGGCAGCATCGTTGTACAACTTGTTACATATAATTGCACATAACAGGCAAATATATATGGGGCCCACTATATATATATATATATATATATATATATATATATATATATATATATATATATATATATATATATATATATAATATCACATCACAAGTATGTGTAGCAAAAGCGCAGCAACCATCATCCAACGGTGAAGGCGACAACAGCTGGTCCTCGAATCGGCGGCAGCCGACCTCCTCCTTCCTCCCTCTCTCCCGACGAGCTAGCATGCCGGCCAAGCCCAACGATGCCGCCCGGAGAGGCGGTGCCCTCGGCACACGGCGCAGCGCCAGGTGTGCGCCCCGCCGGTGGCCGTTCCCGCGACGAAGTGGTGTGGCTACGCCCCCCCGGTGACCGTCGCCACGGCTTCCCCCCGCGCTGCATCCTCAAGTAGTCCGCGTTTGTACAGAGGAACCTAGCCTGGTTTAAGTTTGCACCTTGCACAACAAAAGGAAATTGAGAAGTGCAGTTAGAAATAGTACAGTATGAACATGAGGGGAAAAACCTAATCCAATGATAAAATCAGAAAGGCAAAGGTCAGACCTCACGTTCATCCTTCTGCAGCCAGAGTAAATCTGGGAAATCGTATGGGAGCAGGATTTTGAAATGAAGCAAAACCAAAAATGAAGATAAGGACATGGTGCTCCACATCTGATTTGAAATGAAGCAAAACAAAAAATGAAGATAAGGACATGGTGCTCCACATCTGAAGTCTTAAATGGCTACATAGACCAGATCCGTGAATACGAATCGCAAATGAAATGTAGGAACCCAAAATCAAAGGGGAAAATCCCAAAGTAGAACAACCTATATATCGATCAATGAACCCTATGCTAAAAATATGAAATGAGGCAGCCCACACCAATCGACGGCAATCACAAAACAGATGATATAACTGTGAAACCAAAAAAAATATGAAGAGACAAGTTGTACAGTGGGCCCCATATATATTTGCCTGTTATGTGCAATTATATGTAACAAGTTGTACAACGATGCTGCCATTTTTTTAAGAAAACAGGGGTAAAATCACAATTAACTTAGAAAAGTAAGGGTATTTTTGCAAGGGCAAAGTTGTCCTTGGCAAGCCCATTTAACCCCGTTAACTGCTGTTAACAGAGTAAGGGTAGACTGAGTGTTCGTTTTTACAAAGCGAGGGTAAAAATGCAACATGGCGAAAAGCGAGGGTAAAATCACAATTGAGGTTCAAAGTAAGGGTAGAAACGCAATAGCCCCTTATATTAATACCGTGACTAGATGGATGATTTTTTGTAATCGCAGGCCTCAATAATGCTCCTAAACATTAGCTTACAAAAAATCTCTAGAAAGCTTATTGTCAGAGACGGTTGGCTTAAAAAAAAACTTCCCTAAAAATCTATCTACTTTTAAGAGCGGTTGACACAAAACAACCATCCCTAAAAATCGTATTTTAGTGGTGTTTTCTTATGTCTACAGCTCTTGGAAATGAGTGGCTTCAACCACGCCAATAAAACCGATTTTAATAGGTGGTTAACTAAGTCAACGGCTCCTGAAACACAAATAGAGTTATAACTTTTTTGTAACGGTCCGTCCTGGAAGACGGCTAAGGCCTATTCTACACGTTGAATGAACTACACCTGCTAATTAACTCTCTTGCGCTTTCATTCTCGCTTCGCGCAAAAAGATCGATCCGGAGTTAACAGTCTCCCAGGTCCAGGCTTTTAACTTGGCTTAGCTCTCTTCCAACTTCCGGCTTGGTACTAAACGGTGCAGCTACAGTGTTTTCCGTACTGCTGCAGTACCCAAAACTACAGTGTCACGAATTCTGTCTGGCCCAGCTGGCCTAATGGGTTGGGTCTCACTTTTTCAAATGAAGCATGATTCAAGACAAATTTTATATCAAAATGGTAGAGCTCAAAGGGATCTAAAACTTTATAGTTGACGACTTTTTATTTGAGAAGGGGCTCAAATATACATTTTTAAGTCCTCAGGTTTTAAAAATGAAATTTCTAAATTTTTCACCTCAGATGGAGACACATCGTATACAAAATTATAGTACTTGACAATGTCTAAAACTTTGTAGTTGCAAATGTTTTCATTAGAAATCATTTAGGAGCCAAAATATTCGATACAAAATTCATAAATGTTAGTACAAAAAGGTAGCATCTTCTTAATTAATTGTGTGGTATGGTGGTTGGAAGGACTAGTGTGAGACAAGAGGTTACGGGTTTAACCTACTGGAAAAAAATATCAGAAATTGAACCTTGCAACTTTGCGCCCCTTGGGCACATAATTTTTTTCACGATCGATAATGCAGTAACGGTTTCAAAACTAGTAACGATTTCAAAACTATCCCTAAAATTAATTTTAAGCATCTCTAAAAATTGCCTAGTTTTTTTTTTATTTTTTATTACTACGGTCATTGATTTTAACTATTTCTAAAAAATGTGAACTTTTTTTATATCGTTGATGTAGTAACGGTTCTAAAAACCATCCCTAAAATCAATTTTGACCATCTCCGAAAATTTTCTTTTTAATTCGATAGTGAGAAGAGGATAAAGGTGTTTGTTCACGTGTGGAGTGTGCCCACACCAAACCCTTCAACTGCCACAAGGATGAATTAACTTTTGTTCTCTTGTGCACAGTATATTCCTTTCCGTTTTCTTTCTAAAAGACCGAGCAGCAGATTCTTTTCAGTTTAAAGTTGACCGTGCCACTGCAGTGGTGCTCACAGCGCCGTTCATCTTCATCCATCCATAGTGTTTACTCCTGCAGAACATTCTACTGCAAATTATACTTTTAAAATCCCATTCGTCTCAAAAAGAATAAGTTCCTAAATTTTGACTAAATTTATAAAAAATAGTATCAGTATTTATATCTTTAGATAGATTTTATTATAAAAATTCATTCCATGTTTGCCTAATTGCTCTCCGCGCTTGTCCCACGTTTATAAAATACACTCCATAAGTAATCTGCTGGTACTTCGTACTATGCACTGTAACTATTACAGTAGTAGTTTTTTTATATATTTGGTTAAATTTCAAATTATTTGACTCCCAATACTTCTATTCTTCTTATTTAGCAGGAGGGAGTATTATCAAAACTCAAAAGTGAACATGATTGAAGTTCACATATATAAAAAGTAGTGCCTCTTGCCTCTCTACTCGGCCTCAATTTAGTTCCTGCTGTAAAATTTTACACCCTATCATATCGGATATTTGGACACATGCATGAAGTATTAAATGTAGACTAAAAAAATAATTAACTGCACAGATTGCGTGTATTTTGCGAGAGGAATTTTTTGAGCCTAATTAGTCCGTGATTATACAACGCCATGCTACAGTAACATATGCTAATAATGGGTTAATTAGTCTTAATAAATTCGTCTCACAATTTACCGACGAGTTATATAATTAATTTTTTTATTATTATCCAAATATCATTTCCGGTATTTCATGAAATATTGGATGTGACACTTTAAAACTTTATAGCCCGGAACTAGGCCTCGACCTACGACCAAAAGGTCCAAAAGCTACGGAGATGTTTGGGCACACATAGGTGGTTCACAAGTCATAGATGGGTGGTTGGTCCCGCGCACGCAAGACCAAATAAAGATAAATCGTATTTTTCCTTGCTGTGTTGTCCCCTCTTCCTCGTGTCAATCATATCATGCCCCAGATCGAGAGCTTCTTTTTTTCTCTGCTTCCAAAATCCACAGCTTTTATATCTCTTCCCTGACTGCCCCCACTGGCAAACGTCATTATATTTATATATATTTATAGAGAGAGAGGTAAGAAAGAAACTGACCTTCTAATCAGCCAGCTAGTTTCAGGTTGTTTATCGTCAATTATTGATCGTTCTCGTAGGACATAGGTATATATGTGTGCTTGGATTACATTACTAGCTATAGCATATAAGCAATATATAATCATAGGCTAGCTTGCTACTCCAAATTAAAAGACACATTAGTAGAGAAGATCAAGATGGGATGTGGACTAGAACAAGGCGTGATTCCTCTCCAGCGGTCTTTTGGTGCTATCGTGGTGGATCAAGCGTAAACTACGACACCAAGTCTGTAGCACACATACTGCCTTTGTCCCTGAAAGCTTTAATTCCTAGCAAGTTTCAGACAGATTAGTATAGCTACCAAATGACCATATTACCCTTAATTAATTTGAGTTTCACCATTAAATTGCACAGTAATCGTTGCAGCTGGTCCCATCGTTTACTACTCATACGGCTCCTACTACTCATCCGGCGGCAGCTCAAGCAACTGAAGCGTTAATCATTCACCAAAAACAATTCCAAAGCGCCAACACATTTGCACGGGACTGGAGAACGAGGTGATTAAATGAGAGAGAGAAGGAGCGTTGCGTGGCTTGGTTAATGTCATGAGGAAACTACGAGGGGGGCTGTGGACCTATCTATCTCAGGAATCTATTCTTCTGTGGACAAATCTTCTAATAACGAATCTGCAGGAGAAACCGTGGGCAGTGAATCGGGCCACATCGCCCGTTAACCGCAAGCCGTCAGATCCAGCAAACTTACGACGTGAACCGTCCGATGCAGATGGTGGCGGGTCTGTCACCCGTTAAGCGGAGAATATTCGCGAACCCGCTTGAGGTCCAACCTCTTCCCTTCCGCCTCGTGAGTCACGAGATTCGAGAAGGCGCCGATCTCTGGCTCGTCGTCATCCTCCGCCTTTCCGCATGCTGCGCCGCCAACGCCTCCCTCCGCGCACCGCCCTCGGCTGACGACCCCTCTGACACCTCTCTCCGCGCACCGCCTTCGGCTGACGGCCCCTCCTTCCCCGTCTCCTTGGTCATGGCCTGTGACACCGGCTTCCTTACCACACGCAGACCTTCACTTTCTCCGCCGACCATGCCATCCGCCACCTGCCGCGCCGCTCACGCCTTCCTTTGCTTGCCGCGCTGCTCGCCGAGACGCCGACCTTATACGCCTGGCCCGAATCCTTCAGAATGGGCCCTCAGAACAGGTGTGTGGGGGACGATGTGTTGCTCTGCTGCTTGCCAGACACAGAGGAGTTTGCGCAGGGGCCGTGCAAGGTGAGAGGCGTCAATGCTGTGCATCTCTGTTGCGCCCCTGTGCGACCTCCCGCGCCGCAGAGCACGTGTGCTAGCTGAACGATGGCCAGAGTGGCGTCAATATGGATGGTGCCCAGCTGCTGCTCGACGAAATGCCCCCAAGGTAGGTGTGCACTGAGCCATTGAATAACTAGCGTTTTTCAGGGGTTGTAATTACTCAGGTGTTTTAGGGCAGTAATTGATCAGCAAACTATGATCTTAAACGTGAATATTCAGTTGTATTTCTATCCTGCTGGATTGTTTCGATCGAGATATAAACAAAATGCATACATAACTGTCCAGTGTTTAATCTAATAATATTTCTAAAAATGTTTACTATATAAATATATAATAAAGTGTTTAATCTAATAATATTTATCTGATATCATAAACATTATTACTTTTTATTTATATTTATATTTGGTCAAACCTAAGATTATTTGATTCATCCAAGTGCGAGATGTGTAATTATTTTGGGACGGAGGGAGCGTGTATCGTGGGGATTAATTAGTTACTACTTTGGAAAATCTAGAACCAGGGAAATTAAAGGGAAGAAATCTTCCCGATGAGACAACTTTTTATGACGCGATATTTCCGCGATCGCCGTTATTATATCCACACCAAAGATTGCTTTATTTACACCAACAAAATCGAATTAATTAGCAGGGGAAATTAATAAAAAAAATAATCCCAGCGCAGGCACAAGCAAACAAAATGCGGCAGGTCGTCCGTGGTTGCCTAGTCCCAGAGCCCACAGGGCAGTAGGCGCAGGATACGGCCGCACGGGCGGTGCTGCTGCCTCATATACACGGGCACCTCGCCTCCTCCTCTCCCTCCCTCCCTCCCTCCCCACACGAGTACACGACGCCTCCGGCCAGCACCACTCCAGCGTGCGCCGCGCACACTGCACGCCTTGCCGGCTCGTCGTCCCGCGACACCCTAACCAACCACCACTCGCCGGTCGCCATGCACCACCCAGCGTCGTCCTCCCCGGCCGCCGCCGCCGCCGCGTCGCTCTGACGTGGTGGGGGCTAGGTAGCCCGTCGTCTCGTCTCTCCCGGCCTGTGCCACACAGTGCGAGAGCGAACAGCTGGGATCGGTCGATCCGATTCCGATCCATGGGGGTTCACCGGCTGAAGAAGCAGCACTCGGCGCCGTCGCTGGGCGGCAGCGGGTCCGGGTCGGCGTCGATGCCGCCCAAGGGGTGCATGGCGGTGCGCGTGGTGGGGCCTGCTGGAGGCGGCGGCGGCAAAGGCGGCCGGGAAGAGGAGGAGGAGGAGCGGTTCGTGGTGCCCGTGGGGTACCTGAAGCACCCGCTGTTCGTGGCGCTGCTCAAGGCGGCGGAGGAGGAGTACGGCTTCGAGCAGAAGGGCGCCATCACCATCCCCTGCGGCGTCGACCACTTCCGCCGCGTCCAGGGCATCATCCACCACCAGCGGCACCACCACGTCTCCGGCGGCGGAGGACACCATGGCCACCACAGCAGCAACCACTTCCACATCGCCGGCTGCTTCCGCGCCTGATCGATCGATCCTCGATTCATTCCACATGGATGGAAAGGGAGACCGATCGATCGGTCGATCCATGCTCGCTCGTCTCTAGCGGACGGGACGGGACGACGGATCGAAGAACAATAATAATATTTACAGAGCTCAATTATTATCTAGGGTTAATGTCAAAAAAAAATTATCTAGGGTTTTCTTCTTGGTTAGGATTTAGATGCAGGCCGCCGGGGATTGATCCATGATCGAAGGATCATAGTCGCCTCCTGCCTTCGATCGAGTATTAGCGTAATCATCAGTCAGTGGTGGATCTATCTGCAGGATTGGCCGTTTGGACATACGGATCGATCGGTCGATGATGATATGTTTTTGGAGTTTTACATATCTCTCTCTCTCCCCCTCTTTATATCTTAGGTTTCTGATGATGATGATTATGATGATGATGATGAAAACAAAGAAGAGGAGGAAAATTAAAGTATGACGCATGCGTGTTTCAGTGATAGTTAGACTTTATGCTCTGTGTCCTCCTCGCTTCTCTCTTTCCCTGTTGTTTCACTTTCTTGCTTCTCTTTTGTGAATGCTAGCTAGTACCAGTTGTTGCTAGCTACTAGGCATATGTTGTCATGTACTTTATCTTTCTGGTATAATTTCTCAGATTCTTCCTGCTGCCACTATTCTCTTACGATTGTCCGAAAGAGATGGGTGTCTCTCCTCATCATCTTCAAAGGTTGTTATTATTGGGTTAGTTCATCCACCATTCTAAAAAGAATTCCGCAGTCCTCGTGCAAACAATCTAGTTTCTACAAAGTTTAGTTTGTTTCCATGCATGAGGGGTTTGATCCTCTGTAGTTCTACCAAGCAATTTAAGCAGAAGATTAATAACAACGAAAAAAAGAAACGTAAGAGACGGTGCCACAGCATACTCCTATATGGTAGAAGAAAGCTCCTTTTCATTTCCTCCTTTTGTCACTTCTCTATTCTCCCCCAATCAAGCATGGGTTTAGTGATGCATTAGTGCCGCCTAATCATTATTCTCTTGGACTTTCCGGACCGCTAGGCTACTACCACTACTTTTTTTTTGAATAATGGCTATTACATACCATACTAGTATTAGTACTATGTGGTGCTAAGTGTAATCAGTGAGTAGCATGCATGCTTTGCTTTGCCGTCCAAGAGACAGCTGCTAGTGGCACGCAATGCAACACGACAACATTCTTGTGAAGATTATGGCGTCATATATACTACAATTTTTATAATGCTATGGAAGGACCTGTGTGCACAGAGACCTGGTACTGCAACCGTTCAGTGCTACTAGAGCCTAGAGAGACCTGCATCTGCTGCCTTGGCCAGAGCTCAGACTCTACTGCTCCTAGGACATTCTAGTGTCAGAGAGACCTGCAGGGGCTCTGTCACGGTCAGGTATGTAGGGCGGCGCCGAGAGATGAGACAACAGAGAGGGAGATTTCTCCGGAGCAGTAGCTGCTTCAGAAAGCAATGGGCACACGCATGTGGATTATCCGATCGATGAGCTTTTTTTTAAAAAAAAACTCCTCCTTGTCCTCGGTAAACAAAACAGCTGTGCCTCCTTGTCCCTTTTTTTTAAAAAAAAAAACCTCCTCCTCGTCCTCGGTAAACAAAACAGCTGTGTGCCTCCTTGTCCCTAGTGTCAATCTTCTCTCAGCGGATGAAAACAAAAAATCTTCTCTCGGCGGATGAAAACGATGCCGCCCCTCCCTGCTGATGAACATGACAAAAAGGAAGGCGAATGATCTGGACTGGCTTCTTCATGTTTACGTCTCCCAACCCAACCCGTGTATAGAATATTGTAAAACAGGTTTTCACGTGTGGGGAATAAAGGCGCTTGTTCCATCCAAAAAAGTGCAATTCTATCTATCTATGATTACAAGTCAAATAAATTATCTACAGTTTGACCAAAATTTGTAATAAAAATATAGTGGTACTTATGATATCAGATAACATTTGTTAGATTTTTCGTGGAATATATTTTGTAGTATACTCCCTCCGTCCCATAAAAACTGACGTTCTAGCCTTTACTCGTTGTCCCACAAAGAGAGTCGCCGGAGTACCATGGCCCCACAGCTAGTCACGTCGGCCCACCAACCTCGGGTCATCCTCATCCGCTCCTCCAATCGCAGTAGAGAGATGGCATCCTGGCGGTCCTTGCACGGCAGAAAGTAGAAGCACTGTGCACGGTAATGATGGCAGATGCAAGGTCATGCAGGTCATTTTGCCTCTTCCTTGGTACTCGCTCCCAATCCTTAAACGACTCTCTCAACGGGACAGAGGGAGTACATATTTAGAATCGTAGCTGTTGGTACCGTTTTCTATAAACTTAGATTAATTTAAAATAGTTTAATTTTGATCTAATTTAGAGTTACACTCCTTTCAGATAGAAGGAGTATTATGTTTGAACTCAGGACGTACTTTTCATCCCTCCACCAGGATATTGATTATGTACACTTTTGACTAGTATAGTATAATATAATATAATATAATATAATATAATATAATATAATATAATATAATATAATATAATATAATATAATATAATATAATATAATATAATATAATATAATATAATATAATATAATATAATATAATATAATATAATATGTGATAATAGCACCTTTCACAATGAGTTTACTAATAGTGATTATGTGCAGTCATATTCTATAAAATGTTAGATATCGCCGGTTAAAGTTAAAATTGTTTCACTTAAAACAGATTTCAGTGGACTTGCATTTCTGATAAGGAGATAGCACTCCTTTATTCTCCCTACATGCATTCTAAAAGATTCAGGATTCAATATACGAAGAACCTTCTAGCTAGCACGGTGATAGGCTGATAGCTCTCTACAATTATTCAATGCACGTAGATTATATTGATCGGTCCCTCTATGACTTTCCATCACTCTTGGCCGTGGAGTTTATCATGCAGGGTGTGATCGAATTCATAGCAGGTAGGAGCAGGTGCTTGTGACGTGTAAGGGCCTTTCATGTTTTCCATGTTCCTATGTCGCTAGGAGGATATGAAATACTCCTACACAGCATATATACACGCAATGTTTCTTTTTGAAAGTAAAGCATATGCAACTTGGTAGAAGCAGAGCAGAGCAAGGGGTTGGTCGTCACCGAGACACAGGCATCGAGCACCATGTCTTTTATCAAGAATGTTTATTGAGTTTGTTGTAGCATGGAATTTATCACGTTGGCACCTACCATTCAACAAATTATCAAGTAAAACGGCCGCTTTAATTAGGATAAACTGTCAGTTTCAAGGGGATGGCCGGCCATTGTGTAGATTGAAACCACGTTTAAGCAGGCTAAACACCCTTTCAGGTAAACAAATTCGACAGAAAGAATCTTCTGGGACCAGTGATAGCTCTATCCAAATATTCACTCTGTATTGATTGATCCCTTCAGATGACTTTCCAACACTCTTGGCGTCATAGAGTTTATCCTGGTCTGATAGAAAAGAAAAATGTATTCCAGAGATGTGTTTCTGATTTGTAAAGGTCTTGCATGTCTTTTTCATGTTTCTAAAAAGTTATATTTGTTTATAAAGTCAAAGATTCATTTATTAATTCACTAACATTACATTGAGTTGATATAATAATCGTGAACTTACTTCTGGCCTATGAATAAAAACACATAGTGTAAACAAAATAAAAGAAGAGCGTATAGTACTCTAACGAATATACCAGGCCACACCTATTACAAGTTGTAACTACATATACAAATACCATCCACGTAAGGCTTTATTTGGCTACACTCGTATCTACCTAACTCTACATATGCTTGAGATGGATTGAAGTGAAAATTAGTATAATTTTCACCTCAATTCCCTCCAACACATATGTGTTGAGGTGGATACAAATGCAGCCAAATAAGGCCTAATGTGAATCATATGTCGGAGATACATTTTTTTTCTGATCAACGTCAGTGATACATGTAGTCAAAATATCTTTCGACACAAATCTCTGTACCGCTTGTAAACATTCAGAACTGAAAATGTAGATAGTATACCGTATTCGAAGTTTATGCCATTGGTTTTAAAAAAAAGAACCTGGAAACGTCACTTACTATTCGTGACATGAGAAGGAGCAATACACTACTAGCTTAATTTGGAGAACATACATTGTTTACATTGGCATATATCTGTCAGATAATAAACGAGGTGAGGAATGAACAAGAACAAGAAGCATTATTAGACTCTACTTTTGGGCCGGCATGCAAATCGAGAAAGGAAGATACATGTATACGGATGGCGTCCTTTTCCGTACGGGCAGATCGTGCAGACGGACATGCATGCAGATGCAGCCGATGGAGACCACCATTTTTTTGGGGTGACAGCTGCTGATCCGTTTGCTGTACCTCCATATATTCCTCCATCCCTGCAACAAGACAAAGGCACACCATCAGTGATCAGCCTCACATATTTCCTGTGACATTGCTAAGCTAACTGCTACGGATTCTGCTCTGGACTCTTCTTCTACTACCCTCTCTCTCTCTCTCTAGCAGCCTGGCATGCATGGTCTTCTTCCTCCTCTCTCCTTCCCTCGCTTCTCCAGCCAGCAATGTCTCTCAGCCTGTCAGTCATGTTTAGAATTGTATGGAGAGAGAGGAGTCTGAACGTCTGATGCATGCAATGGCCAGTGTGAGTGTGAAGGCGCTGTCGTTGCTCAGCTCATCAGGGCATGCATGGACAATGGAGCCTTGCAGGAGCGAATTAATGATGAAGAGTGAAAGGTACCCAATCAACACTGTTGGATGCCTAAGTAACATGCATGCCATGATCAATTGGGAAATGGGAATGGGACGTCAACTGTCATGATGGCATGGCAATGGCATTAGGAGGGGACAGGGGAAAGGAACAGACTAACTAAACCCCGGCCGGCCCCTGTCAGCGTTGCCACGTGGGCGTGACTAGGACGGGCTTTCGTCGTCGATGGCCTCTCCATGATCCTGTCACCTTCTCAATTTCTCATCAAACAATCCGGTTAACTCCATCCACATCATGGCTTTTCTTTTTTCCTGATACAATCCAAGTTTCTGCATCTGCATCCGTCAGAGGTAGCAACCATAAGACTGAATGGATCTTTTTTTTTTTACGCACGCACGTCAGCCAGGAGCCACTTGAAGGACCAATCCAATGAAATGCACGAATTAGATATTCTTATCCTACATGTAAACTTGCTTTTGTCTTGTGGTAGTATTATATATATTTCGGTTGCAGACTTGCAATTGCAGATCGAAGCTGCTGATAGAACAGGGGTTTCCATTTCTTTAATTTGGGACAAATATAATAAGGTAGAGTTGACAAGCAGGAGCGAAACTGGATTATTCCAGAGTTGAAATCGCAACAGATGTCTTGGTCATGGACATGGACTGAATGACCACATCCATAACCCATAGGATCAGTGTTCATACAGACAGACATTGATACAGACATCTTGGATGTGCTAGGCAGGCTGCTCTCTAATTCTAGGGTCGCCGTTTGGCATGTATGGCGTATGCAAGTTGAAGCATGATTCTTTCTTGTTGGCAAGTACAACTTGGTCTCTCATATTAGAACAATTCAGAGCCGCATGCATGCGAGCCAATAAATTTTCGCTTTCGAATTTGACATTCAGAATTCAGATGCTTTGCATTTGCACGCATGCTGTTCTGTTCTGCTGCTGACTTTGGCGCTCTAGCTAGAGAGATATAAAGACCAGACAACTGAACTTTCATACCATTGCCTTCCACTGGTTTCTTTTGGTCCTCGAGCTAGCCGTTTCCGTTTCAGACTTCCAGACTTTGCAATTAGCGCATCAATGCCAGGCTTAGCCGCTTTATTTGGGATGGATGGATATCCGGATATGCTTTGGCTTGGCAAGCGTATATATGCGTCAAAATATATGCATCTCTACTTGCCTTGCTTCTGCTTCTGGGATTCTGGAACATTCTGGCCTGAAATATAATGTGTTGACCTTCAAAAAAGAAAAAGAAATATAATGTGTCTGTGACACGGCGGCGTTTGCTTGTGTGTATTTGGAAACTGGAAACATGCCAAGACATTCAGAGATGCTTTGCATTTGCATGCTGCTCTGTTCTGTTCTGCTGCTGAATTTGGTGCTCGCTCTAGGAGATAAAGACCAGACAACTGAACTTTCATACAATTGCCTTCTCCATTTTCAGACTTTGCAATTAGCATCGATGCCGGGCTTAGCCGCTTTGGAATGTGGATGGATATCCGGATATGCCTTGGCATGGCAAAGCGTATGCGTATATGGCATACATATGCATCTCTACTTGCATTGCTTCTGCTCCTGGGATTCTGGAACATTTGTGGCCTGAAATATAATGCGTCTGTGCCACGGCGGTGTTTCTTTGTGTGTATTTGGGAAACTGGAAACATGTATATGTATATATTTGGTTTCCGTGAACGACGGTGTTGCACGTAGTATACGGTACTCCGTCGTCCGTCTTGTTCTTGTCCAGGGCCAGCTCTGCTCACATGCAGATGGCCCATTGCCTGGATTCAGTCTTGCTTCTATGATGGCTCAAAGATAAC
Source organism: Saccharum hybrid cultivar R570 (assembly GCA_038087645.1). Lineage (NCBI taxonomy): Eukaryota > Viridiplantae > Streptophyta > Magnoliopsida > Poales > Poaceae > Saccharum > Saccharum hybrid cultivar. The sequence continues at coordinate 6,923,210 of JAQSUU010000297.1, read as the reverse complement.
AACAGAGACAGACACCACTCCTATCGGCGTGTCAGAGTGAGATGCATACATTCTAGCTACAAACCGATAGCATGGCTTTATCCATGGAGATCGGCCGGGACCAGGAAGGCTAATCTGTTGGACTACTACGTGTGTGCTTCAAGTCAAATGGACAGAGCATCTCCACTGGGTCTCTTATTCTTCTTTCCTTTTTGGACAGAGTATATATAACTTATAAGAGAGTGTTGCTGCAACAGATCGAGTCAATCAGTAGAAATCTGTTTTTCATTAAGAGAAAGAAATAAAATCTACAGCACCTCGGACGTCCACCGGGGAGTTGCCAGCGTGCACCGATTAGGGCGAACCAAAAAATATCTCAAGTGCCTTGGTCCCATCTATGTGTGATGAATGATTGAGAGGATCGAGGTTTTCCCGGTTGAGTTCATAAAATTCCGGTACGTCCCCAAAAACATGGGCAAGGCTCCACGCAGAAGAAACAAAAGTGCTAGTCCTCCTGAAGAAGAGACAGAGAGGCTCAACACCACTACCACAAGACCAAAGCAACTCAGCTTCCAGAAATAAGTCCTATTCCCTCCACAAAAGACAAAGACTCAGCACAGCTAGCAGAGTGATCAAATTTAGTCTTGAATGCACCTCCCCTTAACAAATGCACTCTTGTAAATGAATGCATACTCACCACATATGCGCTATGCCAACTCTTTAGGTACGTAAACACTGGGACGACGGGTAGAAGAAGCGATGAAGCGAGGGGTAGATGACAGCAATGGCTGCCCAACACGGCCGGCTCGCACAGTCGTCCCAGACCCAGGCCCAGCTAGCTACCGGCCGGACGATCGAGAGCAACTTGCATGTGTGTCTCTCGAAAGGCACCATTCCAAATGCCATCTTCTCCTTTAATTTCCGCGACAGCCGACAGCGAGCGAAAGGCCGGGAGGGCCGAGCCGGCCACCCACCAGAAAACAGGCCGCAGTTCGTGCATGCATGCATGGCGCCTCTTGGAGCCACAGATGAGACTATGAGAGGTAGTAGCTGACAGACAGTGTGACAGCGCCAGGCATGCTGCTGCCATTACCGGAACGGCCGAACGAACGGGAAGGGGGAAGACGAATTCGTTTGGCTTAGCGTCAGCCGTCACGGCACTGTAGTACATGCCGGCTGCGGCCCAACTACAATTCAAGTCCACCGCGCCGGCGCGCTGGTCTCGTGGCTCACCGGCGACCACGGGGATCAGACAGATTCAGACATCAGATCGAACGAGCTGATGAATGAGACCAAGGGTTAAAGAGGACGGGGTGCATAGTTTAATGCTACGGCGACGAGTGGGAATGGGATTCCGCCGGTGGGTTTCTGGAGCCGGTGACAATGCCATGGCGGTGACCGTGATCAGGACGCCCGGCCGGCCCGCGGGGGCGGGGGCCTGTTCAGTTCGTTTTTCGCGCGCTTGGCCAGGAACCGAGGAAACTGCATGCGGCAGCCAGCGGGTGTGACACTGACAGCAAGAGAGCTACTGCCTACTGGATGTGGAAGGAAACCTTCTCCACTGTGCATTGGTCAGTAGATGTGGATGGAAACGTACTCCTAGCTGGGCCTGGAATTGTTAGCCTGATGCATGCAGCGACCACGCATGGCGTCTGAAACAGGGCATCAAGGGGGGAGTGTCGGCAGCACTTGCAGCAATGGCGTCAGTCCCTGTCTGCCTGGTTGGGCGATAGCCCGATAGCAGTTTGTTAAGTGTTTAATACATGTGGGATGATCATCGAAGATGCCAAGATGGTGTCTGCCAGCAACTGCAACAGCAACAGCAGCACAAGGGAGTTAGGCGTCCATCACCAAGGGTTTGGATCAACAGAGCCAGAGATGGATGGATGGCAAGATGGCAACGAACCTGGCTGACAACTGACGCGGCAAGGATGCAGCTGCAGCCTGCAGAGTGCTGCAAGTTCAGGTTTCAAGCAGAATCTCGTGGGAACAAGGTCACAGGATTACCTATTATTGATATTGACTGTGGTTGCTTCTTTTTGTTGGGCAATTTGGTTCACAAGGAACAATGGTCACCCTTTTTTTTTCAGGTTCTCGGCTTTGGTTCTAGGCTCAATGACAATGCTCGAAATGGATCATTGCAAAAATCAGATTCAAGAGGCATGCAAATTTATTGAACTAAATGTCATGCAGTTGTCTCTAGTTTAGAGCCTTGTAATATAAGTTTTAACGTTGGGTGCTTTTATTTTTTTTTGTGTGGACTAATGCTTTCTTTTCGAAGAGGACGGGAACCGGAACTATTTTTCATTATTAAAAAAAAAGGTCACACGACTTGGTAGTTGTCAATTTTTTTTTTTTGAGGAAATGGTAGTTGTCAATTGTATCTTAACTTCTGTGAGAAATTGGGCCCAGTTCGGCCCGCGAGCCAGAATTAACTGCAATGCAGGCTAGCACGCGCGTGCCCTGCTGGGCTATTTACTGCTTCCAAGTAAGCCCATTCAGCCAGCCAGACCAAAATGAATCGGGATTTTGTGTCATGCAGCGGCACCAGAGATATGAATGCACAGCCGGGGATGAAAACGAACCAAACGGGTGAAAAAACACCCCTCCCGTGTTTCCGTTCCTATATTGTTTTATAAGATCCAGGATCGAAAATGAAATCAGGATATACGGATATATGGAACCCAACTAATATGGACGGAGAGCTAGAAAATTAAATTGGAAACACGATCTAATATTAAGTATACACTAGCAAATATGCTCGTGCGTTGTAACGGAGGAGAAAAAACTACGGGCATCCTAGCGCCCGATCGTCCGGCGTGAATGCCGCCGCGCCCCTTCCCAAACCGCTCGCCCCAGCAGAATCAGATCGGAACAGAATGGAATGGAATTGCGTCCACCGCACCCCTGTCCTCTGTTCCCCACCGCGCCCGTCCTGTTCCCCAACGCAACCCCCTTCCCTTACCGCCCCCTGTCCCAAAGAGCACGAAACACTTCAAGTGCAATATCGCAAACATATGGAAAAAAAACTATGTAGTAGAACATCAAAAACATTTACTAACATCGAAAAACATGTACTGTAACAATGAAAATTATGCACTGCAACATCAAAAATTATGTATGCAGCATCTCAAACAGTAGTACTGCAACATCGCAAAATCAACCATGAAACATGAAAAATGGAAACATTCGAAAATCATCTGTTGCAATGACCCAAAAATCCCATTGCAACATTCGAAAATCATTTGTCCCGAAAAAACACATTGCAACACGAAGGAATAGCAAAGGGCATACAAACAACAAGGGGATGGGTTCGAAGTGCAGGCTGGCCCATCACCTTCGAGCTCGCTGGAGGGAGGAGCGAATAGGATCATAGAGCTCGCCGGAACCCTAGCCACTGCCACGTCCCTCAGATTTAGAGGAGGAGGAGGAGGAGGAGAAGGAGGAGGGCTCAGATCCAGAGAAGGACCGACCTATCTCGCCGGAGCCGCCGTCGTCGTCCTCGTCTCCGGTAGGGGGAGCAGGACCCGGGTCGCTGGGGAGCACGAGGTCGCATGGAGGTCGCGGAAGGGGCAAGGGACGGAGGGAGGAAAGGAGCACGGGCGGGCGGGGGCGGCAGCGAGCTTGCGTGCGGCGCGCGGCGTCTCGTCTCGGGGACGGCCTGGAGAGCGGGCGGGCGGAGTGGGGGAGAGCGAGTGCGTGCGGGGGAGCGAGGGGATTGGTGCGTCTGGCCGCCCGGTTCATATCGAAAAAAACTATCACTATTCATGAAAAATGAGGGCCAAAATAACACTTACCTATTTATGTTTTTATCTATTTACACATTTTTAAAGCTATACTTTATTTTAAGAAGACTATAACGTCCATAATATATAAGCTAATGTTGGTAATAATATGATAATGTCTTAATATGTATCAAATTTAAATTACAATCTTGATAGATTTTTTCTCCTATTGCAAAGCACAAACTTATTTACTTATAAATAATTAAATATATCATAATTTTAACTTCATACTATCCATTCATTGTACAGTTCAATATCGAGTTCCAATGACTTTCTTTATTGACCCATAAAACTTTGTAATTCTATTTTTTTATTATCTATAGTTAACAAGGAGTTAATTGCTGACATGTCAAGAACTGACCTATTTGCTGATAATTACAATAAAAGAACAATCCTGATTTTCCACGTGGTAGCCCCTCATGTCTTTCAATGATACTTGCATAAAGTTTAGAGTCACATTTGTCTAGACTATAAACAGGACAACAAAATTGTTCAAGATTTCATTTTACGGTCTGATTAATTAGACCATTGGCTATATCATGTTGTAATAAGATATAATTTGTTTGAATTTAAAACTACATCAATGATTTACCACATTAATAATTTAGTGGTGAAAATATCTATTTTATTATAAGAAAGAGGCCAAGTGCTCAAGTATCATAATATTTATTTATTATTAGTTTTTTATATTTATGGTGAAAATAAGAAAAACAGTAAATACAAATGGAGAAAGAATGTAACGGAAGACATTCGGTAAATAATAGATATAAGTTTGCTTGGTTTTTCTTTCCCAGCATCTCCGGCGAGCTTCCGTTACTTGCTTGTTTAATTTTCTATTGTAAAAATCTGATAGGCAAAGTGCGGTGGTGGCCACGTCGGAGAGAGTAACGTCAGTTTTGGTCTCTGTTTTATCACCATACGAAAGGAAAATAATACGGCCAAATCCACTGCAATCGAATATTTAGATTAGGATTCTTATATTTAGCTTATTTGGAATCGTAGAGATCTATTCTAACTCGTATGAGCACGTATTATTATATAGATAAGTTGAGATCTATTCTAACTTGTATGAGTACGGATTATTATATAGATAGGTTTGGACGAAAAAAATTCTCCATTATCTGGTGGTTAGAGGAGGTAGACGAAAAAAAAAGATGGACGAAAAAAATGACCAGAATTTTGCCTCTTTATTATTAGAAGGTATAGATATAGATATAGATATATAAAGTCACGTAACAATATACACATCTGAAAATTGGTTTAATATTAACATGCATACCATGATTAGTAGGTTTATATTAACATAACACAATGAGGTATATCTGTTAGGCATATTCCACGTAAATTTTAAACGGGATAAATACAGGTTCCCTGTAACAACGGAATCCCGCAAAAACAAACAACACCTATATACGAAGGATAAAAGTAAAAAAAAAAACCTGACCGGACTTCTTTACATCCCCATTCTTTCTCCCCCATTCTCCATCGAGAAGACAGCAAAAGAAGAGATTTCTTTCTACCCATTCTTCATCGAGAAAGACAACGAAAGAAGAGATTTATAGTTCTACCTCTGCCAAAAAAAAAGGATTTGGATTGAATCAAAATTTCTTAAATCTAACTAATTTTATAAAAAAAATACTATGAACATTTATAAATGTAAAATTAAATACATTTTATGATTAACTGAATGATATTTATTCAGTATTATAAATGTTAGTAGTATATTTTTTAAAAGACACCCCCAAGGCATGTTACACGTTATTGTACCAGAATTATAAGCATCCTATACATTATACTTAAATCATATTAAGAAAAACAAGTACTAGTCCCCCTGTTCGGCTGAGCTTATCAGCACGGCTTATCAGCCGTGGAACAGTGTTTTTCTCTCACAGCAAATCAGCCACAGCCGGCTTATAAGCCAAAAAACAGCCTGCCGAAGAGGGCCAGTATATGAAAGGCCATGTGCCAAAAAAAATACAATCGAATTCAACGAGATATTTGTTCACTTTGGGTTAACTCTTAATCTTAATAGCTAATAAAGCAAGATCCTCATTCCAAACCGTCTATTTGTCACATGTGACCTGAATTCTGAAGTGGAATCATATCTGACATTTCTCTATATAACCCAGTTATAAGCTGATAATGTACAACTAATTTACGCCAATAATGTATGTGCATACAACAGTGGGGAGTGACAGCCTTACAGGTGCCTGAAATGTTATTTAGCTGAGCAACGGTATCGAGTTCAGCGCCACGTCGACAAGACTCTGTCCACGGATAATGGTTCAAAATTGGTGAGCCAAAAAAGAACAAATGACACTATATTTCTTGAGCAAACCATATGATTTCGCCATTACAAGGATCTTTACATGTACTCTACAAAAGCTATGACGACAACAACCGGCGACATCAGAAACAAGAATGGTCATTGACCATGCGAAGGGGTAGGGCAAGCAGGAGGCAGGGGTAACAGCAATCAGGGCCATATAATTGATGAGAGGCTTTAAATTAGAAGCGAATACAATTTGCATCCGTTTAGTGTCGTCTTGTATTTGAGCCCCGTATCGTGACACCATGCAAAAATTTGGTAAACCCAAGAAAGTTTAGTTTGCCGTCCGACTTTCTGATCCAGTCTTGCACGATGGAGTAATGAGTCGGCGCGAGATTTAGTTCCTACACACAATGAAAGATGTCAGGGTACTTAATTATGCCCTAAATATAGGATGGAGAAAATAGGGTGATCTTCCACATGGATCCAAGTGTGCATGCTGAAAATGTTGATCCAAAGGATAAGCACATCCGCTGAATACAACAACAACAACAACAACATAGCCTTTTGTCCCAAGCACATCCGCTGAATACCTGTGCTAACTCCTCAACCGATATAACTCGGTTGCCCTCTTGTTCGAAGTGCTGAAAAGCTGTTCCAGCAATTTCTTCCCACCTTTCCAAAGCCTCGAGCTGGTATGGGCTGATTGCTGCAGCACAGAATTCTTCAAAGTCCATCTTTCTGTATGCAAGTGGTTCCAGCTGAGATAGAAACATGAGAAGGTCAGTAACTTCAACCATCAATACAATAATTACTGGAAATAAAAATCGCAAGATGCAAAAGTTGTTCTAAAATAAAGGATTTAAGCAACAGGTCATCACGACATCAGCTCAAAATTGAGCATAAGGCATTGTTTCAATATTACAGTTAAAGATAATCATATGGAAATTTCCTATCGATATCCCTACAGACGGATATGATGAGCATCACAATATAATCCTTTGCTTAGGGGCATAGTGATGAATCCTTACCGCATGCAAAAACTCAAGAACCCTTGATTCTCTCATAGCATCAGTTAAGTATCTTGTCAGAGCCTGGTTACACCACAGGAGTTCAGAAGTTAGAACATGAACATAATGCACATAGGAGGACATCAGCAAGTGTTCTGCTTTTGACATGTCTTCATAATGATGAGGCAATCAGCAACAACAAATAACGTACCGTCCGAAAGTTGTCGAGTGATACAAACCCATCTCTGGGTTCAAGCAGCTTAAACTGCAATCTAAGATACAAAAGTTCATCCTCCCTTAAAGCCTTAGACAGTGCCTGTGACAAAGAAAGATTAAGTGTTACTACAATATAACTACATTAATGAGTGGTACTTTGCTGGTTGTCAGTTACACTACAATTTGCCACTATGAACATATTTGTACTCATGACTTTTATGGAAGTCCATAATCGTTTTGGAGCACTATTAAGACCAGCAACACCAGCCTCTCATAATAAATTGAAAAGGTACAGGATCACAAAGTAAAATAAGATATAAACACCTAAAAATCATTGCAAAGGCATATAATATTAGTCTTAACACAAATAGAAACATACATCGCTCATGAACCCATCTTCTATAACTTCTACTGTTGGGAGGGTTAAACAGCCATCATGTGGCCTCTTTAGCACATCTACCGCATGTACATTTATCAAATGCATATTGCTGTATCAACAAAGATCGATGAAGAATAGAAAGAATGTTTACAAATACAGAAAAGGCCATGAAGTCTGTACTGCACCTTTAATGCCAAACGTTTAAGAGGAGTAGCACGAAGATATTGCTTAACTAATCTGAAAATAAGTATGTCCAATGGAATCTGTCTTTGTTCATCTCGTAACCAAGGGTGAGCTGCAAACAGGTAAGGGAAAAGTAAATTCAACTTTTTTCTTTATCATATCATATAATGTTTTTAACTAGCAGTACCTAAAAATAGATGTTAATAAAACCTGCTTAAAGTACAAAAAGCGAAGTGAGATATTGTGATATCACAATCACGGGGCAACACAAAATACTCATATGTGGTGACTTACTCAGTGCTTGGACAGCAGTCATTCTTTTGCGGTAATCCTTGTTCAGAAATCTCTTCACAAAATCCTTAGCTTCAGCTGATACTGAAGGCCATGGTGAATCGTCAAAGTTGGGATCAGCCCTCAACACGGACCGGAAGATCCCAGATTCTGTCCTTGCCCAAAATGGCCTACTGCCACAGAGCAGAATGTATGTTATGACACCTATACTCCAAATGTCTGCTTCCATACTGTACGATCTGTGTAGAACCTCCGGAGCGACATAATATGCACTTCCAACAATATCATTGAGCCTTTCATCTGCATTAGATAGCACAGAAAATACAAAATTAAGTATAAGATTGAGTTAACGAATGAGCAGAAAAAAATGATTAACTGTAAACATTGATACTGTATTCCAACTTCCAAACGTAAAGAAACATGCACAAACAAATAGTCATGTACGAATGTATGCACTATTTATCTGGAATATAGACAAAATGACCCTAGCATGTATGCATGCTAAACAATTAAAATGCAAGACTAACAACCAGATGCTTTCTGCATAAATAAAACAAGATGCAATTTCCTTGGTTAGTTGTGTTCAGATTTTTCAAACTTTTTTATATTACTTTGCGCCTGCCAATCATCAAAATGCACTGCTTGTTCAGCACAAGAGCTAACTGGGACACACTACGAAGTAGAACAAAGGTATGGAAAAGCAAAACCAGAACATAAAGTACATCCAGTCCAAACTTGCATGATGAAATCCTTGACCCTGAGCAACAAAAAGTGCTGAAACTAACACCGTGTTGCCCGATTTCTAGCGTAAGAAGTTCACCTGAACTTAGGTTTATTAACAATCCGTGTTCAGACTGACACGTTTCCAAACGTTGTTATTTAAGCTGCTTACTGAGAAATGTATGCTGCTTATCTAATTCCACACTAGAAAACAAGAATTAACCTCTGAACAAAGTAATGACTTTTAATTACAAGAGCAGAAATAATTGTAAACACATGGCCCACGTAAAGAGATAAATATTAGTACATTACCTGGTCTAATAAAATCAGACAGACCAAAGTCAATCAACTTCATAGGAGCGCTTTCATCTCTTGTTGTGAAAAGAAAATTCTGTGCCAATGAAATATAGCAATTGGTCACAAAAGGCAGCCTAGCTTTCAAAACAAGCATTATTGCTGTCACTTAAATACAAAAAACAGCAAGTGCAGTTAAATAAGATGCCGGAAGTAACCCCAGTCAAACACCTACTGGAGTGCACATATATACAAACTGCACACAAAGTGGTTCCAGCATACCTCTGGCTTCAAATCACGATGCACTACTCCCTGAAGATGACAGAAGGCCACTACGCTCAAAATCTGTACAACAATCGCTTTGGCATCTTCTTCTGTATATCTCCCACCTCTTCAATAGTTCAAGTTTGCATCCTTGGTAAGCATTAACAAGAGATACTGCTACTCGGATACTAGAGATGAATATACTATGTTGTAAAAAGTACCTGGCTAAAATTCTATCTAGCAACTCTCCACCTTCACATAGTCTGTTCAAAAGAAACAATTTGAAGAAATTACCATATGGTAGGTCATAGGTATTAGTATTACATTAGTTGCAATGTTGCATTGAAGAATGAAGAGCATTTATGCACTGTAGTAGATACAACTACTATACTGTGTACACATAGAAGGATATGGTTAGCAGTGAGTGATCTAAGAAAATACACAAGCATGGAAGATCAGTTTTTAAAGTGAGCCAGCAGAAGTCAGAGATCAAATGTTGTATCTAGAGAAGCCTAATCTAGTATTTCTGAATTATAAGTCTATAAAGTCACATACAAAAGGTCACAAAAAAACATACTCCATGACAATGTAGACATTGAGGGCGTCCTCACATGCATCATAGAATTTGACGAGATTATTGTGCCCTGATAGAGCTTTCAAAATCTTGACTTCCCTACGAACATCTTCAATGGAAATGGCCGTTGTCATCTACCAAAACCAAAAGATGATATTTCATTTCAGTCAGAAGTAGAGGCAATGTTTACATCATCCATAGAAAGAAGAAATGTAAGTATTATACATTTACATGGTCAGAACTTTAACAGAAGAAAGCATCACAAAGCATATCCAAATAATAATCAAGGCAACTGATGTTTGCGGAGTAAATTGCTTATATCAGCGAACTGCTGACAAGAATGGATGGTTTCCTTTTTCCAAGCAGATCTGGATGAGACTACGAAAATTAGTGGTGGTGTTTTGGGAACTTCAACCCCCCGTTAAAAAGAACAAACGCTACATTAGTTAAATCTTTAAATTTCTAGAAGCTATTAAATTATCAGCTCTTTGATCTAGCCAACCAGTTCAATATTCCTCCTTCATGAAGAAATGTTTACTAATAATAATAATGATGCAATGTAACGCATTCTTATTGTCTCATTTATGTGATGCCATCTCCTCTGGAGCTTGGGCATCTTAATCAAAACTAGGTCGTCCATGAGATCTTTCTTCGCTTTTAAGTTTTTCCACACATATGCAATCCCAGTGATTGTGACTGCCAAATTGCAATGCATTAACAGGACAAGCACATTCAATTAGGTTTTCCTAAAGTGCCACTAAATCTAACTAAAAAATGCACAGACCTTTGTTCACCAAACAAGAAGGGGGAATGAAAGCATAGGTCAGGATATGCCCTGTATTGTCTAACATTAATTAACATCGGACAAGAATTGGGTAGTCACCAAGAATTTAAATCGCTGTACTATTCGACATCCTAAAGAATTTCAATCGCTGTACTATTCGACATCCTAAAGTTCCTACATGCATTCCCTTCCCATTGATCCCCACAAAAAATCAGATTAGCATGATTTCCAGCATCGGAACCTGCCGAGAACTGTCGAAACCTCTACTCAGCATCACGACCAAGAAATTGGGATAATTTACTATCGCCAGCCTAACTATCTCGCGGAGCAACTGCAGGCATGTTAACGGGATTGAACAATGGAACAGTAAAATGTTAAGCTTTCATGGCACAACCCTACTGTCTCAATGTCAAAAAACCAAAAACGACAAAAAAAAGGGAAGATGACGCGCTAGAGAACATATCGCTAAAATACAACTAGTCAAGTACCATGCCAAATCCTGAAATTCCCTATGTTACTTCCTACAACAAGCCGCCAATGCCAAACAACTTAAGAGCAAAATTCCAAAACTGAAATAGGAAATCCCTAAAGTATCCTTCAGTACGCAAAATTCGGACCATTTAAGCACCTAAGTTTCAGTTACTAATGCAGAATTGGCGCGAACACATACCGGTTACCTGACAGACAGAACAGCAAGAGCTAGTATTTGAAATTTCAAAATTTCCCAAAAGTGGAATTTGACATGAGGAGCATACCCCCAGAGCCATGATCCCCTCTCACCTTAGCTTTGGAGATGATCTTGACGGCGACGGTATGGCCCTTGAACTCGCCCTTCTTGACGACGGCGGAGCAGGTGTGGCCAAAGTGGCCCCTCCCGACCTCCTTCCCGAGGTCGTACTTGGCCCCAAAGTTCTTGGCGAAGCCAAACGTCTTGTCCAACGGGCGCTCGGCCTCGGCGGAATCCGCGGCCGCGACAGCCGCGCCGGCGCCAGCCCCGACGCCGCCCTCCTCCGGTATGGTGCCCTCCTTGGGCTTGCCCACGCCGAGCCGCTTGGCGAGCGTGGCCTTGATGTGCTTGGCGGGCGAGGGCGGCGGGAACGGCCGCTTGAAGAACCTCCGGGGCGTGGACCGGGCGGGCGACGGCGACACGCCCGCGGGGAGCGGGCTGGCGCCGCCGGCCGGGTACGGGCTGGGCCAGGCGGCGGTCGCGCCGGGCGTCGCCGCCTGGTGGTGCACCGGCGTGGTCGATCCGGACTTGCGGCGCCTGGGCGTGGCGGGCAGCGGCGGCGCCTGCGGCGCGCCGTTGGCCGGGAGCGGGGACGGCGGCGCGACCGCCCCCGCCCCCGCGAGGTCGGCGTCGTGGTCCGCCCGCGACGACCCGCCGCCCGCCTTCCCGTAGCACTGCCCCATCGCGGCCGGGCGGGACCGGAGGCGGCGCCCGGGCCGCTAGGGTTAGGGTTTGGGGTCCGGCCCTCCGCGCCGCCGCGGGTGCGAGGGTGAGGCGGGGCAGGCTGGCGAGTCGTTGCCTCGTTGGGAATGGAAGGGGAAGAAGAAGCAGGGGAGAGAGAGAGAGAGAGGAGGAAGCGAGCGAGGGGGAGGAGGTGGCGTCCGTTATTTCTCTCTCCTCCCTCGGTTACAGCGCAGCAGCTAGGAGAGGAGAGAGAGAGAGGGGCAGAGGGCCGGGTCGGGTCCGTCCCAGGGAGGCGACCGTGAATTCACCCACTCCCCGGGGGCCTGCACGCAAAAGAACCCGCGGGACGGCAAAATCGCCCTTTCTCCTTTTCCTTTTCTCACCCGAAAACGCCTTTCTGACCGGGGGTCCCCGCGCGGCGCAGGCCCACCTGCCATCCACTCACCCCGACCTGCCCACGCCACACGGCAGGGGCAGCCAGCCGTGCGTGCGTGCGTGGGGAACCGGCGCGGGTGACGTCAGCGCGGAGTTAGTAATAAATGCACGAGGCGCAGGCTTGGGGCTGGCTGACAAACGGGGCCACCGAGCGCGAGGCTAGGCAGGTGGGGGACTTGGGGCGCGGTCGGCGGTTTGGCTGTGCCGCGCTGGTGGTGGTGGTTCGGTTTGGACGGCCGGCCGGGGAGGTCCTGGTCCTGGCTCCCGCCTCCAGAAACACGGCGGCGGCGGGTGGGCGGGGGCAGGTGGCGCCTCCGTTGTCCGCTTGCAACCCTCCCCGCCGCGTTGCCGGCCGTGCCACGCAAGCCTCCCTTAATCCGCTCGGCTTTTTCGGTACTAGGGGTTGGAATTCGCTAATCTGGCTCCTGATTGGGTCATTAACGCCTTTCCTAGTTTCAGGGGGCGTGATGTGCTCCCATTTCTGTTTCGGATCATTGAATGAATGGAAATTGAATTGAATTCTCTTTTTGTCGAAATCGTATTTTGTTGCTGTTCATCGGATGATTTTTTTTTTGTATCAGTCCAAATGGTTTTTTACTTTTTTTTTTGCTTTCTTTTTTTGAGCCATGATCTGTACTGGTCCCCTTCGTTTTACTCCAGCTCGGAATTCTTGAGCAATTTGCTCTCGGGGTTTGACTGTTCATACTGTTGTTCATCTTTTGACGCGGAATACTACAGGGTCAAACGTCATCCTCGGTGGATGTTCGCAGGACACTACTTTTCTCGCGATTTTACAGTCTACCACTGAAGAAGAACAAGAACAAAGCTTTACTTTTCTAATGATTGCAACTATTCCGAGCCGACGCTCTGCACCACTCATCATCTTCTGCTCGGGGTGTTTAGTTCCCACTAAAAATTTTACACCACATCCTATCGAATGTTTAAAGACATGTATGGAGCATTAAATATAAATAAAAAAATAACTAATTGCACAGTTTGTATGTATTTTGCGAGACGAATCTTTTAAACCTAATTAGTTCATAATTAGACACTAATTGCTATAGTATCCCCGAAAACTTTACGGCTGCTGAACTAAACACGCCCTTAGAATCGCTCCAAGTTCTTGGCCTCGTTCGGCTGGCTGGTGGCTGGTGGCTGAGGCTGATTTATTGTGAGAGAAAAATACTGCTGGCTGGCTGGTGGATAGTGGCTGGTGCTGAACTGGTGTGAGAGAAAAGCACTGCTGGCTGGCTGCCAGCCAGCCCAACAAGGCCAACTTGACCCCAGCCCAAGCGTGATTAATTGCTCGTCTTTTGACGCTGAAGAGTTGGTCGCCGCAGGTCTCGGTGCCTGTCTGTTCATGGGACACTGCTGTAGCTACTTGCAGCGTCGTGCCTTTGATGCAACCGTGTTGACATTTTCCGGCTGCTGCCATTACTGGCAGAACTGATATGAACTGGAGTATGTATTAGCCAAAAAGTCATCTCTTGACTCGTTCGCTTCAAAGAGAGCCGCAGCATTTGATAGCTAAAGCAGGCGAGACCTGAACCGTGCATGATGTTAACCGTTACTGTCGTCTGAATTCTGAAAGATCAGGCGCGGAGAAATAATATAGAACTTTTCATCTATCGCCTGACTGACTTTTTTTTGTTCGTTGTGCAATTTGACGACTACATAAAGAAGAGAATATAGGCCCTGTTCATCTGGCTTATAATCCGTCTTATTCAACTAGTTTTTTCAGCCGGAACAGTATTTTTCTCTCACAAAAAATCAGCCAACAGTGTTTTTCAGCCGGCTTATAATTCCAGCCGAACGGCTCCATAGTCATGGTTTTTTTTCTTTTCTTTTTTGTTAAAAAATGAAGCTTTGTGGTATCCCAATCAAATGTCAGTGTGAAAAAAGGCAAAAAGCCCAGGCAACTTGTCATAAAAACAAAACAAACCTTTTTGTATTTCATTAAGAGCAAACATAAAAAAAACAAAGTTGAAACAAATAGTGAATACTTGGTAAAAAAAAGAAAAGAATACTGAAGGCTGAAGCCCAGGCACCCCTGCATGGCAGCATGGGTAGTTGTCACTGCCATTGCGATTTGCGAAAAGAGAAAAGAGCACGGCTTTTAGCAGCTAGATAAGCACACGTAGACAAGCAAAGATCGATGAGCTCATGAGCAGTAGTACTTGCACAAGGCGAATGGCATATCTGAATTCTGACGTGATGGCTTTGGACGGCTGGATGGCATTGCCCGGCACCTTCGCTGTCTGTCGCTGCGATTTAACGGTGTCCATCCGCAGCAGGCAGCAGGCAGGCCATGCGTCAGACTGTCCGCACTGGTACCGTATATGATCGTGGAGGAGAACTTTACAGGAGAAACGAGTTGCACCGGTATACTGTAAATTATTCGGAAGGAGCGATCCTTCGATAAATATAGTGGCTTCCAAATGATACGCTACCGGACTTAGGCTATCCGCACTCATGGATCTCTATATTCATCCTCTATATGTCCTGGTAAGTAAGATTCTCTCTTCTATACTCAATTCTCCCGCACCCATCCATCCTCTATATCATCCTCTGTCCACTCTATCCACTGTGGGACCCACTTGTTACTTTATCTAAATATATCCATGTGTGATCTAGTTTTGAAGGATTTATTGAGACGAATTTAATGGTGCAATCGAAATTTAATTTGGATTTTTGGTTTGTGAGTTATAGTATTTTTTCCCTTTGTTTAGCTAGTGGGGCCGTCACTGTCCACTATAGAGTAAGCACAGTACTACTATAAATATAGAGTGAGAGAAAGGATAGAGTATCGTTTTAGACTAAACAGTGCAGCAGTTTTTACTCTATATTCATACTCTAAAGCTTTAGAGTATCGTTTAGAGTATCCCACTGCGGGTAGTCTTAGAGCCACGAGGAGATGCTGGGAGACCGGGGGGAGAGAGAAGAGAGAGGTGACAGCGGTGGGCCCCACCTTTTCATTTGAAAAAAATACTATAACTCACAAACCAATTAACCAAATTAAATTTTGATTGCACCACAAAATTCGTGACAATAAATTCTTCATAACAAGATGTCAAATGGATATATTTAGATAAAATTTATAGATGATGACAAGTGGGACCGATGTCGGTAATTGATATAGAGTATGAGATATAGAGGATGATGGATGCGGAAGAAACGTGTATAGAGGAAGAAATATCGATGATCAGACTTTTTAAAAAATAAATTTAGAGTTCCACGAATGCGGATAGCCTCAATCTTCCTAGAACAGGTCGCGGTTTGGGGATGGAATTGATGGTAGTACGTTGATGGACAGCGGCAGGCAGCTTTGACTAGCTGCAGCTGCGGCCGGTTCTTCTGCCTATGTTCTAAAAGAATGCAATTGTGCATTTAAAAAAAATCTACTTTCAATTAAATATATAAACAAATACATATAGTATGAAAAAAATACATCTCTAATTATACTTATTTAATATCATAAATATCGATATTTTTATATGTAGATAATCAAATTTAAGTACTTTAACTTAGTTTTAGAGTAGAATTGTAATCTTTTTAGGATAGAGGGAGTTTTACTATCCTCTTACTGTCAAATACTACAGTGAAAGCTTGAAAGGGACACTGATGTGCCTTTTCCATAGGACTTTTACGTCTTCTCTTCTAGATAATTTATGCAAAAGTAGGATATGCTTTCTGCCTTGCAAATCCCTTTCAGGGAAAAAATTTGTCTTGGCTCTGGATATGTGTATCATTGTACGCAAGCAAGGGATTTTGGAAAGTGATCTCAAATCCTGTGTACTGGGGTTGCATTGGACATGTGTAGCTTTTCTGTTAGACGTACATGATCCTTTTTTTTTTCTTGACCGAACGGGTAAATTCAACACAATCTAGAGACAGCATTTCTTTTCTATATAGCTAGAGGAGGAAATATTCTCTTGCCATTCCTCAATCAATTAGTGTCATTTTCAGATCAAGCTTTCTTTTTTCTTCTTCAAGGCTTATAGTCCTACCAGGTTGCATACTTGCATGTGGTGGATTGGTTGCTCCTCTTGGATAAAAATGCAAAAAGGCTGGACATCTGGAAAGGGTCCTCTATGTCTATTGCTGGCAGATCAACCCTCATAACTTCCAGTTTGAATAGCGCCCTATATATCATATGTCTATTTACCTCCTCCCTAAGACAATCATAAAAGAATTAGATAAGGTCAGGAGGACCTTCTTGTGGCAAGGAGGCCATGCTAAAAGGAAATTTCACCTTGTGAGATGGACACTGTCAGTTCTGTGAATCACAAACAGACTGACTCTCCCATTTGGGCTGATCTTATCAAAGTCAAGAACATTTATTTACAGTGGACAAAAATGAAGGTGAAGAATGGCAAAAACACTCTGGTTTGGAAAAGATGCATGGTTATACAATGACCCTTTGTGTCTCCTCTTCCCTATTCTATTCAAACTATGTGATCAGCAAAACATATCTGTCCATCAGTTTATTAGTGATGCAAGGCCAGTTACATTCTGTAGATGGCTGACTGATGATCTTAGTCTTGAATGGAATAAAATTGTTGAGGATGCCTCTACAATTATGCTAGATACTACTCAGGATGTTGTTTCCTGGAAACTTGAGAATAGTGGTAGATTCTCTGTTAAGTCTACTTACAATGCTCTTACCAGTTCTGATGGTGGTCCCACATTCAAATATATCTGGAAAGGGAAAATTCCCCCCCAAAATCAAGATTTTCTTGTGGTTAGTTGCTAACAATGCTATTCTGACCAAAGACAATATGATAAAGAGAAAATGGAATGGGGACCCTCTATGCTATTTCTGTCAACAACATGAATCTGTAACTCATTTGTTGTTTACTTGCCCCGTTGCTAAGGTCATTTAGGCCACAATAGCTACTTGTCTTGGTGCCAATAATGTTCCTACTTCATTTAATCAGAGCTGGAAATGGTGTGAGCAGTGGCTTCCCAATGGGAAACAGTTTTATGCTGTTGGAATTGCAGCAATCTGCTGGTCAATATGGAAAATGAGGAACAAAGTTTGTTTTGATGGGAAAAAATTCCAGAACCCAATAGAGATCATATGTCATGCTTGTGCGTTTATGAAATTTTGGGCAGGTCTTCAGAAAGAAGTTGACAAGGAGATGCTGATTCAAGGCGTCGACACCATGATCAAGATTGCACTACAGCTACTGTCCAAGAAGCACCAAGCGGTGACTCGCTCCAACTAATTGCCAGACCCCGCTGATGAAGATGACGCAGAACAAGAGCCGGATTGCTGATGGAGCTTGGAACTTGTCGCTCTCTTTTCAGCCCAGTGCTCTTTTGTTGGCTATAGCTATCAGTCTAAGAGTTGTAATCTGGCGTGGTCTGTTAGGCTTTACTTCATACTGTGTTCTGGACATCTGTCTGCCCCTGTTCGCTACTCTGAAGGCCTTAAAACTCAGCTGTATTTCCGTTCTTCGTAATGGAAATGGGGAATATCCCTAATTCGAAAAGAAAAAAGAAAGAACACAGCTTATATATGTCCCACCAGAGAACGCAAACAGTCATAAACAATTCCAACATGCATTTATAGTGTGAGTGTTCTAGGCAAACTCGAGTACTTTTCATCAGATAGTCCCCAGCTCGGAGCACGTGTGAATTCAGTGGATCCGTTGATGTCGGAAGGCGACGCTTCAACACTTGTATAACCTCAGTACATGTATAATGTTATCCGTGATGCAATTCACACGATCTATGCGCACGTATTTGGTACTAACACCCACTCTTAATAATCCAATTCCATCACAAGATCTTTGCTTTTATTTTTATCGTGGTTGGCCAGTGTGTTGTGTCCCTAAACCCTGATTATATATACAACTTTTGACCTGCTCTTGGTTGCAATTTGCAGAACAAGCTTCATCAGGCTTCTAAATTCTTCAGATGATTTCACTCACAAGCAATGCCCACCTCACCATGAATTCGTGTCATCAGCAAATTTGTCGATAACCGCCACATTTTCATTTTTCAATTCCAGGCCTGTCAAGAGAGTTATTATCATGTAATGCAATGTAATGTCAGGGGATCCGATCCGACATGCGTGCACGATTAAGCTTCATCGTGCCATTAATTAAGCATTTAATCCAGGTTATATACGTGTTGTTAGGTAAAACCTACCAGTGCCTGTTCACAAAGCAGAGGTCAATTTCATCGGCAGCTCCAGTTTCATGGAGCAAATCGCGTGCCCTAATCCTCAGGAATTATGAGGCACAGTTGTGCCATCTAACAGCCACAGCTTTTTTCTCTGAGTAGCAGTTGTGTTGCCGGCACAACAAGAAACTAGTTGTGACTTTTTTCCGTGGCAGGAAAAGACGCCAGGTTTCTCAATCAATGCCTGGTTAATTGGCTCCCCTTTTATGTTTTTTTTGTCTCATGCCTTTTTGAAAAAAGTATAATAATGCCTGCTTACTTCATGCACCGAAAGAGCTTTCTGATGACCGTGCCATCATTCTTTAACAGGCCCGTCACTAACTGTAAATTACGGTCATGACCCACTGGCAATCATTAGATCATTTTTAAACCTATATTTAGTTAAGGCTTGTTTTTTTTTTGGAAAGAAAAGCACTTGATGTTTCTGTTTCTTCTAAAACCTATGTTCAAAAAGGACCAGTGCTCTGTTTGGATGTTGTAGTCTTATAAAATCTAAAGACGTGCAAAATTATGGTTTACAGAACACAGGTCTAGAGTGGATTTTATAAAACTCTCAAAATTCTATAATTTTAACAATGCTATGGTTGTTAAAACCATATAGTTTGTTGCATCCAAACACTTCACGGCACTTTTAAACCAAAGTATTTTAGAAAATCATATTATTTTTTTGCTAAATCTCAAAAACACTTTAGATCCAAACGTGGATAATTTTGCTTATCTATTGTTTCTAAACCATGGTTTTACATATATATGGTTCTATAATAAAACTATAGTGTTTTAATACTGCGTCTTCTTAACACTATAACATCCAATAATCTTTAGACCATTTTCAACCTATATTTAGTTAGGTCTTGATGGTTTCTTTTCTTTTTAAGGGCCCCCCTTTTGGAATGCATGAATTTCACAATAACTATACAGTATTTTTACATGAATCAAATTAAATTAATAGAAAAATGCAAGAAACAGAAAAAAAAATCTCGCAAACCATAGAGAGGCTAAACCTCCGTTCAATGGCATACTAGTTGCATCCCTACGAGTAAGAGGAGCCCAAAAGAACAGGTCATCAGGGATGAACCACTTCAAATCATACTCCATTTGCCGTACAAGCAGCACTAATCTGTCCTAAACTGCCAGCCAGCTACCTACTAGGAGTCTTGCTAGTTGCTATAACCCCACAATTGCCAACTAGTCCAGCTATCGCATCCTCAACCAACTGTCATTTTCACCGGCACGCGGCACACAATTAAGGGCTTGTTTAGCTCTCAAAATTTTTTTACAAAAAATCACTATAGTATTTTCGTTGTTATTGATAATTAGTGTCAATCATGGACTAACTAGGCTTAAAAGATTCGTCTCGTGATTTACAGTTAAACTGTGTAATTAATTTTATTTTTTTATCTATATTTAATGCTCCATGCATGTGTCTAAAAATTCGTTACCGTAGTTTTTTAGGAAAATTTTTGGAAACTAAACAGACCCTAAGCTGAGAATCATGCAGCAGCATTTTGAAAGTTTTGGTGGAGCTAGCTGATCCAGCAGTCGCAGCACTATCTATGACGAGCTGGACACACGGAGACGAGTTTATCAGGAGCAAAGAACTCGGATCCGTGGAAGCAAGTAGGCTGTACGCACGCATGCAACAGTGCGGGCAAGATCCAGCAGGAAACGGCGTACCACTAGCTGCCGCGCTTCACTGGAGTAAAGAAACCGGCCGGAGCCCGTGGCTGGCACTGGCAGCAGCACAGAAGCATCTCTACTCCATTGGCATATACTACAAACACTGCACCTCATCACGATGTGCTATAAAAACAAGACGCTGTTGGATGCCGTAAAATAATCGAAGTATTACTCGTGGTTAGCGTCTGATTAGCGGCAGCATCTGGACTGACTCGTCGCTCACTGGCTCACTGGCTGACTGACAGATGAAGGTTCCAAGTCATTAAACAACGCCCCAACTGCAGGTGGCAAGTTTCAGAAGAGGCGCCTGTGTTCCTGCGTATTTTCTTCAGAGTTCTTTATCACTCATCAGTGTCCAGTACTGTACGTCCTCCTGCTCCAGTATCCTCTCTCTTCAGGCTTCCGTCCTCGGACGGAGCTCAGAGCTGAGGGTGTGTTTAGTCCCAAAAATTTTGGGTCGTACGGTAACATCGAGTATTTGATACATGCATGAAATACTAAACGTAGATAAAAAAAAAACTAATTGCACAGTTCTCGAAAAAATAGCGAAACGAATATTTTAAGCCTAATTAATCTATGAAAAGCCTTAAGTGCTACAGTACCAATATGTGCTAATGACAAATTAATTAGTATCATTAGATTCGTCTCGCAGTTTCCTGACGGGTTCTGTAATTTGTTTTTTTTATTAGCATCCAAAAACCCCTTCTAACGTCCTTCTCACACATCCGATGTGATGTCCAGGAGTTTTCGCCCACGAACTAACCACCTTAGAGAGACGAGTGAGGTCAAGGTCAGTGACGCTGACACGAGCGCCATTAAACCCTGCTCGCCTCACCTCATCTCACCTCACCCAACTCGCTGTCGTAAATGCAAACGGGACAAGAGCCATGTTTAGATTGCAAGTTTTTTCACTCTCTTTCCGTCACATCGAATCTAGAGACAATGTATGGAACAGTAAATGTAGATAAAAAAATAACTAATTATATAATTTGATTGTAAATTATGAGACGAATCTTTTGAGCCTAGTTAGTCCATGATTGGACAATAATTGCCAAATACAAACGAAAGTGCTACAGTGCTAAATTTCACTCTCTCTCTCTCCCATCTAAACAAGGCGATGGGCTTTTCGTTTTCCCAATGGCTGCTGGCGCTGGGCTGGGGCCTGTCGTCCGCCTACCGCCTGTGAGCCGAAACAGCAACGGCCTCCAGTCCTCCACAGTCCAGTCCCCACTTCCCCATCTGCTGCCTCTGGTTCTCCATCTTCACTCTTTAGCTTCATCTTGCATTGGGCAGGCTCATGGTCCTGGCTCCTGGGCGAGGCAACGCCTGAAACTCTGAAGCTTAACCTGATCTCACCAATGGCATGGCTCATCAGCACCCTGCTTAGATCTCACGTCACATTGTGGTACTGTACTAGCTGTGGCTGTAAATGACGCCACTAGTTTCTTTGTACCAATAGAAACTTTGATGATCAGGGAAGGTGCCTTTTCTTTTTGTTTTTCTTGGCACCAATGAGAAGAGGAATGATAAGTTGCCCTGTCTATAGTAATAGTACTATGTACCCTGTACTGTACCTCACTGGCTGTGTCTTGCTAGTACAGCAGTACCTATATATGTACACATATCCTATGTACAAGCAGTGGTGCATAACTGTATTTATTCCGAGATATCATACTAGTTACTGTTCCAACTACCCCGTGGCCAGTATGTATGTACCTGCAGGCTAATGTCAACCCCTAACAACTTCTGGTGTAGCCGTACATCCATCTTGCTAGGCGATTTGGAATTTTGGATGACCAAGGCATCCATGGCTAGAGTTGAATTTTTTTCGCTCTTTCCATCACATCAATCTTTGCACGCATGTATAAAGCATTAAATATAGATAAAAAATAACTAATTGCACATTTTAGTTATAAATCACGAGACAAATCTTTTGAGCCCAGTTAGGACACTACTTGTCAAATACAAATGAAAGTGCTGCAGTTAGAAAAATTCTAACTTTTCGCGATCTATACGAGGCCCAAGATTCTTTCTGATCTGCTTGTAGAAATTCAAGAATCATCAATGTCAACTCACAGCTCACAAGGGATAGGATCATGGGAGGGGATGTATATTCTTTTCATCAGTGGAAATGTAGCTTTAAATTAAAAATTTTAGTTGTATTTTGACTTGGTCAATGTATACAAATACAGACCGCGGTTTTCTTTGAAAGCGGGTAATGTGGAAATAGTAATGGAAGGATACTCCAAATGGGCTTATGGTTCTTGTCTAGTTTTATTACATGACATATGCAGAGTTTTCAGTCAACTGTAGCTAGTAGTGCGCCTCTTGTTTTATCATATGTTGCAAAGAAGTGCACTCCATATGCCATTGACTATAAGTTGAGAAATTTGAACTTTCAATCCTCATATCCTATCTTCAGAACTTCAGCGTATATGCACCTACACACCAAAGCTAAGTACTGTGTGTGGCGAGCTGGCTGGCTGTGAGAACACCACCACAATTTGACAAATAAAGAAGCAATTGATGTTACAGGGTCAGCTTGACTAAAGGTGAAATATTTGGATTTTTTTAATACTCCATTTTCCTCCCTATTTGGTCATTTGGTGCCAATGTTCAACCACTGTTAGTTATACAATATTTTTGCCATATTCCACACGCTACATGGATACAAATAAAAATATTTTTAAA
The DNA here is from genome assembly GCA_038087645.1 of Saccharum hybrid cultivar R570. Taxonomy (NCBI): domain Eukaryota; kingdom Viridiplantae; phylum Streptophyta; class Magnoliopsida; order Poales; family Poaceae; genus Saccharum; species Saccharum hybrid cultivar. Next base: position 6,900,059 of record JAQSUU010000297.1, on the reverse strand, counting down.
AGCACGTTGAAATAGTCCAAAAAAGAGGTGTGCACACTGCACAGAGCACAGAGGGAAGAAAGGAAAGTATATGTAAGTTTTTTGAGTGGACCAAAAAGAAAAGGCATGGGCAACAAAATGGGGCCAAGTGGGCTTGCAGCCCAATGTCCGAGCAGTGGCCGATCCAGTCCAAACAGCCCATACACACCTGCGAGGCCGTGACCCCGTCCGAATCCGATCCCCAATCCCCCAACCCGACTACTGCAGCGAGAGGAGAGAGAAGGAAAGGAGCAGAGCAGCGGCGGCGGCGAGGTCTATGGCGTCGACGGCAGGGTACCTGGCGCGGCGGGCGGCGCAGAAGGAACGGGTGCGCCTGCTGTACCGCAGGGCGCTCAAGGACACGCTCAACTGGGCCGTCCACCGCCACCTCTTCTACCAGGACGTCAGTCCCCCCCATTTCCCCCCTCCGCCTCCCTCTCCCTCTCGATCTCCCTCCCCGCTCGCGGATGGATCTGACCTCGTGCTCCCTCTCCCGCGCAGGCGTCGGATCTCCGGGACAAGTTCGAGGCCAACCGACACGTGGTAAGGCCTCCTCCTGCTGACCCTTTTTGCACACCTCGATCGAAACTCGCAAGTTACGTTTGGTGATGATTTCTGTGTGGTGCTGTGACTGTGAGCCATGATGTTGGATTTTGTGTGGGGTGGTGGTGCAGGATAACCTGGACGTGATCGATAGGCTCATCGACGATGCGGAGGCTCAGTACAGGAACTTCCAGCACCCCGATCCCTACATTGGTAAGCTTTCTCTTGTCATCCTGGTCTTTTTTGTGCACTGAATGTTTGGCATCAAATCATGTAGGCTGGCACTAGCATTTTGTTTGGATAGAACATTTCATATTGAGTAATCAACGTCATAGTGAAGTTTTCAGAATTCTTGCAGTGATGACCACACTTTTCGTTTTGGTCAAGACCTTTCAATGCCTTGAGTTTAGTTAACTGGGATGCAATCCTTCTTCTCTTTCCCAGCTACATTTGCTTACACTTGATGTACCAACAGTTTGAAAAAAGAACAACTTTGTTCAGCCCTAGTAACACCGATGGTTATGGATTAATTAGTAAATATGCAAGCTGCTACCTGCTGTATTTTTTGTGGGTATTCGATATTGTAATTCTGTTGTAAGGCTTCAGCCTAAAGTGTCTGACTTACCAATTTCTTCTGTTCCTGATGCCGATGCCTCTGTTTATCAATGAGTGGCCACAACAAATACGCTGGAAGATACTAGCATTTTTTTTTCTGAGATACAGTTGAAAAGTTAGTTGTAATTGATTGACGTCAACGTTTTAATCTTAGATACAATGATTGTGCTAATGTGTACGAATTACCAATTTTTTGAGGTGAAGTCTCTACGGGAATGCTAAAGCCTAACAATCTCTATATGCCTCTTATCTCTGCAGTTCCATGGGCACCAGGTGGCACTAAATTCACAAGAAACCCCCCTCCTCCTCAAGGGGTAAGATCATAGATTACATTGCTCTTTATGCTATGTAATGTATTTGCATTATGCTAATTTGATTCACCACAATGCTTATCATTCATAATACTATACTTGATTTTTTTTCTCCTGTGATTGCCTAAACAAGGTACACTGTTCATAGTTTAAGCTAACCTAATTTGAACGCAAAAAATGCAGCAGTACTTAAGGTTTCATCTTTAATTTCTCAATGGATAAGAGAGCTAGAATTATTATTTATCGTTAATGGATTATAATTTGTAGTGCTTTGGCCAAAACTATAAATTCATCTTAGGAACTTCAACTGATTTGCTCACAAAGGTAGTTAGTTTTACAATTACTCCCTCCGTTCCAAGTTATAAGACATTTTGGCTTTTCTAGGTACATTGCTTTTACTACGTATCTTGACATAGTGTAAGTGCATAGCAAAAACTATGCATCTAGAAAAGTACATTGCGCTTATATTTTGGAATGGAAGGAGTATTTCATTACTGAATATTCTCTACTTGGACGTGATGGGGTGAACCCTGCCAAACATCTGCTGCATATTATCATATTACTGGGCTACTGGCTTAGATTTTACAAAACGACTTCATCTTCTATGGCCACATTAACCCTCCCATACTGATTTGCTCGCAAAGGTAGTTTTTCATAACAGGATTTCCTCTACTTGGATGCTACATAGTATCGCATAGAGTTTACAAGATGACTTCATTTTCAATGGCGACATTATCTTATTCTGGCTCTAGCATTTAGCATTGCTAAACTGTCTTTGGGTAGTAGATTCTGTACACCAAAATGTTGTACTAATGGCAATTGTGTCTTGTAGATCGAGATCATCTACAATTATGGCAAGGAGGACCAGTAAACAAGAGTCCTGCGAGCGGGGGCAGAACTTCCAGAGTTCCAAATCACTTCCTGTTTAATTGAGTTGTACGAGAAATAAGAATGAAAATTACTGGACTCCATCCATGCTTCTCATTTGCCTTTTCTGATAACCCAGTGCTCTTCATCAACTGCATATTCAAGTGATGTTTGCTGTCATAAAATGGAACTATGCTATCTTTGTCATGCAGTTTAAACTGACGAACCGCACCTCCCCTGTTTTTCTTTGGCTTTTCTGCTGCATTTTTAAGTTTTCTCTAGTTACTTTCCCCCCCTGGAATCTGGAATCCGGATGTTCAGGTTGAAAATTGACGAATTGAGCTGGCACCATCAAAGCTGCCATCCAATTTTGATGTGTGGGTTGATCCAAGTATGTATAATCAACACGGATTACATATTCAGTTGGAAATTTGAGACCGATCTCAGCCGTTCAATGTTAGTCGGATGTCTGAATCCCTTTCGGTATTAAGCTAAAAATTCAGAGTTCGTAGCGTCCTCAACTCGGAGCCGATCCTGTCGCGTAAACGTGCACTCCGAGCAAGAAGCAGAAGCAAACCTACGCGACTCACCGCTCGCAGCAAACAGCAGTGCCCTCCGCTCCGAATCCGCCACGTGTCCCGCCGGCCACCTATTTGCCGCGCGACGGGTTCCTCCTCCGTCGCACGTAATCCGGCGCAAAAGGGCCCGAGGCGACGACGCAGGTGCGCACCGCGATCCTCCCGCCGACATCCGGGCCCCACTTCTAGGCTACCGCCACTGACGGCTACGGACCCGCGTGTCATACGAAGCCAACTCCCGCGTTGGTTTCTCGTTAAGCTAAGCCCGCACCACGCGAGATGGTGGTGGAGTAGACGCAATCCCACGCGAATCCCATCGGATCGAACCCAGCAGCACGCAGAGGAATAAACCGTCGAGGAGGAAGGAGGGGGGGCCACGAGGTGGGCACCAGGATGCAGGCACAGAGGTCCCCGGCGATGGCGGGGGTTGGCGGCGCCGCGGCGGCGGCGGGGACGGCGGTTGGGATGCCGTCCCAGGGGACGGTGCCGGTGCGGCGACGGTGCGAGGGTACAGCCATGGGAGCCATCACGCTCGACCTCCGCCCCGGCCTCGGCGTCGGCCCCTTCACCCTCGGTGAGAACCCTAATCACCTACCGCCGCCCCGGCAGGAATCGGCGGTCGCTGGTTGCTTCCTTGCTTTCCTCTCCTTTTGCAAGGAAGGGAAAACACTCAAAAAGACATGTTTTTTAAGTAAGAGTTTTGTTAATTTTTTTTTTTAACTTTGAGCCAATTCTGACTTGAGAGGTCGCAATCGGTGCAGGGATGCCGATCTCCGATGCATTTGCACAAATAGAGCGCCAGCCGAATATCTACGACGTTGTCCACGTCAAGTACTTCGACGAGGTTTGTGAGACGAGGTGCACGAGTTTGGCGGATGCCAGGGATACCAAAATATTCTTAACTGATCGGTGGTGTTGGTTCTGTGTCTTCAGGAGCCTCTCAAGCTGGACTTTGTCATTAGCTTTCCGGACCATGGATTTCACCTACGATTTGATCCTTGGTCGCAGGTATGCTCAGGCTAGTTTGTTACATTTTAGGCATTTTTTATTTTGAAACAGGCAGCATTGAATGCATGAGAAATCAGTTGCCTGTGGAGATGAATTAAGACTATATAGTGGTCCACTTTTGCAAAATCAAATTGGAATGCGTTATGCATTAGCCTACCACAACTCTTGTGGCTAAAAGGGTTTGCTGCTGTTGTTTTTGAGTGTGTTATGCATGAAATATAGGAAATATAATGTGGGTAATTGAGAAAAGGAACTCATCATGGTTAATAATTTCTAATTTATGTATGGGGAAAAGAATCTTTGAGAATGTGTGCTGTGTGGAAATGACACCTGTTTTCAGGCTTCAGAAATTACTAAACTTATATGGTTTGTATTATCCTTGCAGAGGCTCCGTCTTGTAGAAATTTATGATGTTAAGAGATTGCAATTGCGATATGCGACAGCTTTAATTGGGTAAGGATCTTGTGATCATGATTTTTCATTGTTTAATCTGTGTGAAACAGTGGAAGTACTCAAATAAATCCTGTTCAGATATGTTGTTGTGCTCAATTACATTAACCCTTCAGCACAAGGTTGTGTGGTGTTACTGATCATTCTCTTTTTCACTTTCAGTGGCCCGTCAACATTAGCCACTTTTGCGGCTGTGTATGCACTCTTTGGACCCACTTTCCCTGGCATATATGACAAAGAGAGGGGAATTTATACGTTGTTCTACCCAGTATGTCATGAAAAATAGCTCTGTTTTTTCCCTCTTCGCAGTTCATCTTGTTTTCTTTCTCTTGGTCTGTTGGTGGGTTTGTCTTACTGGTAAGCTTTTGTAGGGTTTATCCTTTGCATTCCCTATTCCCAGCCAATATACAAATCTATTCACCAATGGGGAAGGTATTCTACCTTAGATCCAATTCAGTTGTGAATGTTCTATTAGTACCCATATTTATGTGACATCTTACCCCACTTCTCTAATTGCTATGGCAGTGGCAGATCTGCCCCTGGAATTCCCAGACGGAACGACCCCTGTTACTTGCCGGGTTTGTATATACGATAGCTCGACAGATAGCAAGGTTGGGGTTGGATCTTTGATGGACAAAGCAGTGGTACCTGCACTGCCTGCAGGCAGCCTGTATATGGAGGAGGTGCACGCCAAGGTATGCTATGTTTTTGGTTTATTGACAATGTTTCCGGCTTACTGGTTTTGTCGAAGCTGAAGACATATTTTGATGTTTCATAATCCGAGTGATCCAGACTATCTAGTTTGATCTCTTAGCTCTCCAGTCCTGTCCCCACCCACCCATGCACCTGTTTTCTTAGGAAATGTATGAACCTAATAAACAAAATAAAATGAAGAAAAAGCTGGTCGTGGGATATGCCTTTCAATGCGTGCTTGTTTTAGAGACTCCTTTTTAATGTTGAATAAAAAATATATGTTTTGCTTTGTTGCGTTAGGGAGAATCATACAATCACTGGTATCTAAAGTGTATGAATGAATTGGGGGGTTTTTTGTATGTTGTTTTGTCTTACCACAAGTCTTACCAGTGGAGCAAACATTTTCTTATATGTGTATAATTTTGTACTGTTTTCAGCTTGGAGAAGAACTTTGGTTCACAATAGGGGGCCAGCATATTCCTTTTGGTGCATCACCACAGGTGCATCTCATATCTATTTGCTGAAGTAAAATTTAACTTTAACATTGGCCCTGATTTGTCTCTTACTTGAGTTTCTTTTTTCAGGATGTCTGGACTGATTTGGGTCATCCTTGTGGTATCCATCAGAAGCAGGTCAGTTTTAATTGAGGTATCAGAGTAGAGATTTCACATAATATTTCTTTGAGTTGCCAACATTATGTAACATAAGCTAAACTGAATTGGTTTCCATGTGAATTTACTTTTTTTGCTTACTCATGAAAGCATGTAGATAATATTTTAGCCTATACAAAGCTATTGAGAGCGTGAGACTAAGAAGTATTTCTGTAGCATAAAGTTTTGTTTGGTAAAGATCAGTATAAAGAAATGCCATTCTCCCTGGAATCATTGGTGCATTCTCAACTGGAATGCTTACTATGTTAGCTCTCCCATCTTGTAGGTGGACCAAATGGTCATACACTCTGCATCAGAACCCCGGCCTCGGACAACCCTTTGTGGTGATTATTTCTACAACTACTTCTCACGTGGAATTGATATCTTATTTGATGGACAGGTGTGGAGTATTTCATCACACTAGGATTGTGCAACACTGTAAATAGCTTTTTTTATTGGCTTGGATTTGAAATAGCATATTGACAGAGTTTATTGTCCTTGCAGACACATAGGATAAAGAAGTTTGTTTTGCACACAAACTTCCCTGGTCACTCAGATTTCAACTCATATAAGAAATGCAACTTTGTTATATATGACGCTGAAGGTCTGAACTACTCGTAATAAAAAAATAGTTTGTTGTGATGGAATAATCCAATCCAATCATCCATCTGGTCTTTTTTCAGCTGAAGGTACAGTTCAGCCTGGTAATGTCTCAACAAATTGTATAACGCCTAGTACAAAATGGGAACAAGTTAAGGTATGGTGTTTTACATGACTTATTAACACTGCTGATGGTACAACTGGTAGTCCTTGATGTCTTATCTTTGCTTTGAAATGCCATTTGTAACAATTTTTGCACACCCCTTTTGCATCTTGTTTCGTTGGCTTCATGGATTACTTTCATGGGCCGTTTTCATCCTTCTTAGTTCTTAAACAGTGAATGGTAAACTTATTCAAGGCATAAATGATCTACTAGGTTTTCTTTTGCATAGTTGGGTTGTTAGCATAGTCACACTAATTTCTTGCACTAAGAATTCAGCTGTGCCTTTGCTTGTCCTAGAGCACTTACCTTTTAAGTAGATGGAGCAATGCCTCGAGTGCCAAATGCCAATATGTTATCTTACTGCTTGCTTTTATGTCATTTTTTTTTCTGTCCTTTTAACAACCCTTGTTTTTACTGTATTAGGAGATCCTCGGTGATTGTGGCCGAGCTGCAATCCAGACACAAGGCTCCATGAACAATCCATTTGGATCGACTTTTGTATATGGATATCAGAATATTGCTTTCGAGGTGGGTGTTATTCGATCGCACTCCAAATCTGTTTTCCCTGTGTATATCAGATGTGACATCGTGTTATTTTGTTGGTTATTAGGTGATGAAAAATGGATATATTGCAACTGTTACTCTCTTCCAATCATGAGGTATGTAATGTAGCTGTTGCCCATAATGCACAACGCCGAAGCACGGCTATGCTATGTTTGATCATTGGGGAGCAGGGACTAAGCTAACTGTCTAAGTCTTCCATTTTTACAGTGTGCTACATGTTCTGCTGCTCTGAATTCTGGCTGCATACGTTAGACAACAAAGCTGGATAACCTACAGAACGAAGGTATGTTGTACTTGTGCTTCAGCAGCAGCAATTTCAAGCGGAAGCCAACTCTATGGAGCCTCCTGACGATGCTTGGTTTATGGAATGCGATGCAGCCACGCAGTTGATATGGATCAGCACCGTGACATGTAATTGTGCTGTAGATGCCGCTCATTGTACAGGAACTAACTGTACTCTATGATCTTAACTTGTGTATATAAATGGTCTTTATTTGTTGAAAAAGAAATTGTACATACATATTGTCATGCGGTTGCCTAATGAAACGTTTCTCGGTTATACGTCTCATGTGAGTACTTATGTGATTCGTCCAATAGTTTGATATTGGTTCCAGTTTTTCTATCGTTGTTTACCTAGCAGAATCAGTTCATTGTACAAAACCTCAGCTTAACAATAAGCTGCTGGAGTATATTGAAGGTTGCATAATTAATGTAATCGGTATGTAGAATAAACTGCACATAAGATAAATATAATCTATTGAAACTTTATAATATAAGCTGTACAAATACAACAGATCAATAGCTTGGTATAGCGGTTAACCAATGGACTGATAGGTACTGCTTACTGTAGCAGCGCCGTGGGTGAAGCAATAAATAGCCACAGCCGCTGTAGCCATTTGAATTGCACAGCCAAGCAGGCTCTAAGCAAAAAGAAGCCAAATGGTGACTATTTTGAAGCTTTATGAATGCATTATTTTTTCGGATTTTAAATGGATGGAAATGCAACTACTCCGTACTGGTGAGTGCCCACTGGCAGCTTGAACTAACGGAAACTTTCGCGGATCTTCGTGGGCTTCAGGTTCAGTCGGTGGCGACTGGTGAGTCTTCTTATCTCTAGGAAAGGATTCGGGTTGGATCCACATAATCGAATATGGATTGACTATTTACTATATTTTAATTTAAATGCGGATACAGATGCAAATATTATTAAATATGAATATAAAATGGATGTCTTAACTTTGGATTACTGATCTGATTGTGTTATTTAAAAATAATCCCCCTATGTTTAGTGGTTTCTTGCATTCTTACATTTGCAAAGTAGAAAAGATTACATTGTCAATGTATTTGACTACACAAATGTTGGTGTAATCAAGGGTCTAAACATGCTTGGCTTTAGAAAGTTAGATCGACTCGAAGACAATGGAAACTATGATACATGCTGCTTCAAGACTGGGTCTCTTCTGCAGCATCTACCCTGGGACTTCATTAAAATGGGTTCCGAAAAATAGCAAAACTAAAGAGACTCAAAAGAATATTCAGACTGAAACAAGCGGTGCAACAAGTATCATCTGAGTCAACCGTTGCCATGCCCCATGAACTTGATTTGCTGGTTGGAGATGTATTTGATGAATTTATTGTCGATTCAAATTGTGGGATCTTGTTGTAGTCTAAGTTGCACAACAATCCCTTATAACAATTTCTCTCATTTATATGATATCTAATATCTAAATTGTGTCACCATACTTAAACTTTTAGAGAAAAATGTGTCACCATATTAGTTGGTCTTTCCTACATACTATTTAAATGTGACAGTGGACTGCTTGTATGTCGAGATAGAATGACCAGTGGAGTTTAGTATTATAAGATACAATAAGCATACCCCGCGCGTTGCTGCGGGAATTGTGGATTAGTGGATTACATTATACGATGACGTGGACAACAAAATGCATATGTGTCTTGCTAACGTGGACATTGCAATTGCATGTGCTAGTGGATTTAATTGTATGTGATAGTGCGTTGTTTAGTTGGATAGTTTGCATGTTGAGATAAATAGCTAGTAGGGCTTTGCTTTATAAGAGTATAAGATAAAATACCAGAAGCATTCCCCGCGTGTTGCTGCGGGATTTTCTTATAAATAAAATTGTTGCATATATTAGTTAGATCTATATGTTATTACATCGGTTCTTATCAAAATTAGGCATAACTTATACATGTTGGTAGGTCTAGTGGAATGGATAGAGTTCTAGAGATAGATATTTTAGTATGGTAGAAAATATCTAGGATTTACATGTGTGTGGCCATTAGGGGCGTGGACGTCACACGAGAGTCGGTTAGGTGGGGCTTATTGTGGGACATGTCGGTGTTGTCAGAGGTGATAGGACCACTGGGTGCTGAAGGCCATGGCCTGTGAACTTGTTTGTCACTGACCAGCAAAAAGATTCTATGTATGCATGGTGCCCACCTATGTCTAACATGTGTTGCATGGATGCTGATGCGCATCACGCATGCATACAATTTTTTTTGCGATCCTACTTACTACTGTTGTTTTGGTGATTTTCCTCTTTTCTTCACAGTTTTTTTTGGCTTATACACAATTTACTTGTCTACCGAAGAAAGAAGAGGGGTTTGGTTGATCTCACACCATGTGTTTGGTCACCGTTCTAGATCCTATTCTTATTTATTTGCATGTTGTACCTCTGAGCTAAAGGTAATGCTATGTGTAGTTTGGTTATTATTCAACAGCCATTATATTTAGTACGCGCCGATACAACATTAGCCCTTAGCTGAACTATCATATAACTGTAAAAACCATCCGCAATAGTAAATCTGTAACCATCCACTGACCATCAGAGTCACACATCCGTATCCATAATGCCCATACCTAAACCATAAAATCTCAAAGCGTATTGTATAATCCACCTTTCTTTTTTTCTCCCTCATTTCTCTCTCCTCTCCTTCATTTTCTCCTAGATCTAGATCTGTATCTGGTGACCAGAGCGCCACATGTGCAGGGAGCCAGTGGAGCGTCCATCAAATAGGGGTGATGGTGTGGCCTTGCCCCCCCCCCTCGGCACGATGACTCTCCCTTCCTTGTGATTTTGCATCGATAGAATTTTGTGTGTGTAAAATATCTTGATAATTATTTAATTTTTTCAATTTGTTAAGAGATGGATGAAAGTGCTCCTAGACCCCTTATGGGTTTTGGTGCATTGAATGACAACACGATTACGAGACTAATAATATTTATGAGCCTTGCTAGTATTTCGTTGTAGGTTTATCAGTAAAATATTGGACTCATATATTGTGTTGTGATCATATAAATACCAAGTTGAGTTGAAGAAAGGTTCATTGAAAGCAAGAATGTGCAGGCAAGCGTGTCATAAAATTAATGAGACATGGGAGTTTTCATATGGCTTGGTCTCAACTAAAGCTTGCAAGAAATACATAGAAGAGTTGTCAAAGCTTGTATGAGTTATAAATGAAGACAATCTAATTCAAGTAGAAGACAACAATATAAATGGAATGTTATTCAACTATGATCCTAAGCATTGATATGGCTTGAGATAGTGAAGATAGCAAGAAAATGTCTTTGAGGTCCTAAGGGTGAAGGGCAAGTGACGACTTGGTGGCCAAGGAACCTAGCTATGGTGAAGGAGAGATTTACTTGCATTTAGTCGAGGCACTAATCAAGCTATGGAAAGTTGCATTGATGTGGAAGATCAAATCAAAAGATGATTGTTACTTGAAACCTTCAACGCAAGTTACATGCTCAAGACGGACAAGCTCAAGTATGTCAAGTGATGAAGTTCCCCAACTATGCATGATCAATGTGGCAAGCAAATTGAATTTGAAGAAACTCAAGTGGACATCAAGTTTTTATATTCTTGTGTTTAGTTTAGGTGTGCCACACTATCAAGAGTGACGCATCATTGGATTTGAGACAAGCAAAATGGTGCTCAAGCTATCCTTTTTTACATAATGGATTTTCATTAATCCAGCCTCTATATCCACAAAGGATATACACAGCCAAAAGGATACAAGAACACTTAGACTCACACCTCAACAAAGAGGAGAACACACAACCCAAAAAAATAAAAAAAGAAACAAACACGACCTCGACACATCTCTGTTTCTCGGCATCCTCACCTAAAATAGCCAGATTTGATGAATGGAAGTCGTCAATTCACCGCCGCCCCTAGCGCGCCATTGCTACAAACCTCTGCTGGTGTCATCTTCATCTGCTTCAAGTGAGCTGATGCCATGTGTCGCTGGTTAGACCACTTTCATATGTTGTCGTCCAGTCAAAACTAGCCGATCAGACATGAGCCCATAGGATGCGCTATCGCTTCGTTGGACTCCTAGGCCACCGCCGTCCCTAGGACACCACTGCCTAAGGAACCACCTCCGCTGGATCTGCCTTCTTTCACGCGGAGTAAAGCAAGGGCTCATGCCACGAACATGAACCCTAGTGGCCATGGCCCCGAGCACCCAGCTGTTGCTACCACTAATGTCCAAGAGTGTGGTCGTTGGATCCAATCGCAAGCCCCCGACCACACGACCGCCACCGCCGTGCTGCTTTCGTGACTCTGCCAAGTAGCAGCCCAAAACTACCATGGTCGTTGGATCCAACCAGCCAGCCTTCAACCACCACACGGTCGCTACCATTGCCGTCAAGCCTACAAACAACACTGCAAGTCACCTCCCCGTCATCAATGTCCACCGGCAAGGGCAGCCAACCACCACCGAGCTTGCAAAGATCCGACCAAAGAGTCACCGGATCTAGCCATCGGAGGTGGGCAACACCACCATGAAGCTCACCACCACCGAGATAGGGAGTGGAGAAGCCTTGTCGCCGCCCTCCATACGACCACTGGCCTTCGATGGCGCTCTGACAACGGTGAGGAGGAGGGGATGGGGGAGGTGGGTGCCAATGGCGTGGAATTAGGCTTCGCCCGAGCCACCCGAGATGGGTGACGTCCCACCTATGAGATATGAGTATATCAATGCTCATGTTATCCTATGTGAGAAAGCTTGACTGAGAGCCAAGAGAGAAAAAGAAAAGCCCTAGACCCCAGCCCTACAGTGAAGTCTCGGCTAGGATGAGATAGGAGATCGACTATGCCAACTTTGCTTCAATGGCTAGCTCATTTGAAAAGCTGGCTAGGCCGACTCCATACCCCAGCTAGGCCGGGTTTCTCTCACAGGTGCCAAACAACTAGTTTTGGCATGGGGCCTATTTATACCTCTTCCTCTCCTCCTTTGCTTGCTGCTGATACTCTTCACTTCCACCTGAAAGCATCTAGGCCCTAGTGTTGGTTTCGGCAATTAATGACAACACATAATTACCATGACTAACGTGTGTTTTGCAGAAACATCGGTAAGTTAGGTCATGGAGATGATAACTGCTTTGAGCAATATGGCAGTCATGTCCCTTGATGGAAATCGTTTCGGTTTTCAAAGGATCAACGATAAGATTAAGGACGGTTAGTTCCGGATGTCAAGGTGTTGAGATACATCTGGAATAGTCGTTAGGATCTTTGTTTCTTCCTTTGACCGTACTATGAAGAGGGGCATGAGCGAGTAGCTTGACCTAGGTGAGTCTTATGTTTAGGTGTGGTGCACACTTGTCAAACTTAGCACTAGGTAGCTCGAGAAAAGCTCAGAGTACAGTTAGAAGTGACTTGGTTCAAGTTGCATTGCGTTTGGAAGACATTTGAGCCGTTTACCTTTGACCGGACGCGGTCCTGGTCATGACCGGACGCGTCCGGTCAGTACAAAGTCTTAACTGCGTTTTCGGCTGACTGACCGGACGCGGTCCTTGAGAGGACCGGACGCGGTGGTCAGGCTGACACGTGTTCCAGAGGGTAAACAGCAAAGATCGGACACGACTGTGAAAAAGACCGGTGCGTCCGGTCATGTTCCAGTAAGGTCCAGCGGAGACCTGACGCGTCCGGTCACCTATGAACGGACGCGGTCGTGCGTCCGGTCTTGTTCTAGTAAGGTCCCGTGGTGACCTGACACGTCCGGTCACCTATGATCGGACGTGGTGTTGCGTCAGGTAAAATTTCCAGAGAGCTCTTGCGTGATCGGACGCGTCCGATCATCCCTGATCGGCACGTCCGGTCATCTCAGACCGGCGCGTCCGGTCAGCATAGATCGGCGCGTCCGGTCTCTCAGTACAGGTTTCCGTTTTCGACCGTTACAACTGACCGGCGCGTCCGATCATATCGACAGGCGCGTCCGGTCAGTGCGCATCTGGCTGTTTCGAAAGGTAACGGTTGGATTTGTCTGAGGGGTCTATAAATACAACCCCTCCACCTCTTTTAGAGGTCTCTTGCTCATTTGTTTAGCTAAGAAACACCTTTGAAGTGCAAGGGAGTGCAAGAGCCATAGTGAGGATTGAGATTTGCGAATCAAAGTTTGAGAATCCTCTCTAGTGACAAGAGTCTAGCAAGTGTGCATCCATCTTCTCATTAGACTTGTTGTGGTCAAGTGAGAGTTCTAGCTTGTTACTCTTGGTGATCGCCATCACCTAGACGGTTTGGTGGTGATTGGGAGTTCGGTGATCATCCGACGAGGTTGTGGGTGACCCAACTCAAGTTGTGAGCGGTTTTGGGTGATTCGCCGCGATGGAGTGTCGAAAAATCAACCCGTAGAGAGCACTTGATCCTTGCGCGGATCAAGGGGGCGCTACACCCTTGCGCGGGTGCTCCAACGAGGACTAGTGGGGAGTGGCGACTCTTCGATACCTCGGCAAAACATCACCGTGTTTCTATCCCTTACTTTCAAGCATTTACTTTCTTGCATTACTTTCATTGCTTGATTACTTTCCTAGAATTGCCTTGCCAGTCTAGGATTGGAACTTAGGGTGCATAACTTTTATCGGTAGAAACACAAGGAACACAAGTAGGCACTAGGGGTGAAGTTTGGCTTGTAGGATTTAATTCTTGCAATTAATTTTTAGAAAAGCCCAATTCACCCCCCCTCTTGGGCATCTTGATCCTTTCAATTGGTATCAGAGCCGTGTTGCTCTAAATTTAGGCTTTACCGCCTAGAGCAAGATGTCTAATGGGGAAGGACCACCTCCCACTTTTGAGGAAGACGATTTTCAATATTGAAAAATTCATATGGAGGCGTACCTCGAAGCCATAGATGTTGGGTGCCTTAGAGCCGCAACCGAAGGGCTTCCCCCCATAAGGGATCCCGCTAACCCAAGTGGTGACGAGGAGAAATACGACCAGTGGATTGCAAAAGCAAAAAATGCAATCTACCGGGCACTAGGCAAAGATATCTTCAATCGTGTGCGTAATGCCAAAAACGCTCATGAATTGTCGGAGAATCTTTGTGCTCTCCATGAGGGAACTAAGAGTGAGCGTGAGGAACGCTATCATATTGCTTTAAAGAAAATTAATTCTTTTGAGATGCTTCCTAAAGAAAGTGCTAATGAAATCTACACTCGCTTGAATGTTCTTGTAGAAGATCTCAATGCTCTTGGACTCACTAAAATGAGTCAATCGGATGTTGCAAGGAGGATCTTGAGTGTTCTCCCCGTTGAGAAGTATGGACATATTGTCACCGTACTTCACCAAAGTGATCTCTCCGCCGCAACACTGACTCAAGTATTGGGAAAGATCAATGCACATGAGATGTACATGCACATCACTCCGGAAGAGGGTTCATCATCTTCCAAGAAGAAGGACTTGGCCTTCAAAGCTAGCTATGAAAAGAAAAAGATGAAGGGCCAAGCCATGATAGTGCAAGAGAGCACAAGTGAGAGTGATATTGATGATGAATCACTTGCACTCATGGTGAGAAGAACCACCAAGATGCTAAAGAAGCTCAACAAGAGTGGCATCAAGTTCGATGGCAAGAAGAAGAAATTCTTCACTAGTACCAAAAGGAAGCCAATCTCCGAAATGGATTGCTTCAATTGTGGAGAACTTGGCCATCTAGCTCATCAATGCCCAAAGCCTCCAAAAGACAAGAACAAGAATAAGTACAAGGGCAAAAAAGATGATTCAAGTGAATAAGAAGATGATAAAAGAAAGAACAAACCATACAAGAAGAAAGATGGCAAGAAAAGAGAGTTCTACAAGAAGAAGGGAGGCAAGGCTTATATTGTTGGTGATTGGCTCACTGACATTGAATCATCGTGTGAGTCCTCCGGTGATGAAAGTGATGATGGAAAAGAGAAGATCACCGCACTTGTGGTTGGGCCATCATCATCGTCATCAACGTCTTCATCACCATCTTCACCGCCATCCTCACCGTCATCATCCACTTCCCACCTATGTCTCATGGCTAAAGGTGATCGAAAGGTACAAAATAGTGATAGTGATGATAGTGATAGTGATGATGAATATGATGCACCTTCTTATGATGAATTAGTAAAATTGTTAAACAAATATTCTAAAATCATAAGGAGGACTAGAAATGAAAATGATGAGCTTCAACATGAAAATGAAACACTCTCATCTAAGCTTGAAAGTGCACATGAGACTAGGGATGAGCTCATAGATCAAAATGAAACTATGTCTTCTTCTCTCAAGGAGCTAAAGACCTCTAACAAGGAGCTTAGAGATAAACATGATAAAATTGAGAAGAAGCATGGTGAACTCATGACTAGACTCAACTCTCTAAAAAAAGAATATACTACATTAAAAATCAACTATGATACTCTTATTGTTGCTAATGAACTAGCTCTTGAGACACATGATGCTACTAACCAAATTGTTAAGATTGATATAGCTACATCATGTGATGATTTGATTATTGAGAACTTTGAGCAAGGCTCTAGCGGCAAAGGCAAGAGTGTGGTTGAGGCCAATGACTATGATGAGTATGTCAAGCTCAAGAGTGAAAATGAGATGCTTAAAGTTGAGAACAAGAAGTTGTTGGCTCTTGAAAAGCAAGCTTCAAATGAGTCACTTATTGAAGAAAACAAGAAGCTCAAGCAAGAGAAAGAGCATCTCAAGACCGGCCTAAGCAAGTTCACAAGAGGCCAACACTTGCAAAGTGAGCTACTCATGAACACCGTCATGAAGTTAGATAGGAGTGGCATTGGCTATTTGGCAAATCAAGAGAAGAAGGTCAAAACTCAACAACAACAACAAAGCAAGTCAAAGCCCAAGCCAAAGAGATGTGTTGAGTGTGGACAAGAAGGTCATTTTGCTCATGAGTGCAAAACCCTACCACCACAACCCTTGCCCAAGCATGCTAGACCCTTTGCTTTCAATGCTCACTACATGCTTAGAAAGGACTCTAGTGGAAAGATGAAAGTTATGTTCTTGGATCCTCCTAACAAGAATAGGCCAAAGAAGATTTGGGTTGCCAAGTCACTAGTTAAAAAAGTTAAGGGTCCCTCTCAAGTTTGGGTCCCTAAACAAAAGGCTTGATCTCTTGTGTGTAGGTGAACTACAAGACCGGTGGATCTCATTGGGTGATTGATAGTGGTTGCACACAACACATGACCGGTGATCCTCGTATGTTCACCTCACTTGAAGAGGATGGGGTATGTCAAGACAAGATCACATTTGGGGATAATTCAAAGAGCAAAGTCAAGGGTATAGGCAAGGTTGCAATATCAAATGATCATTCTCTCTCCAATGTGCTCTATGTTGCTTCATTGAGTTTCAATTTACTATCCGTTGGGCAACTTTGTGATCTTGGCTATCAATGCTTGTTTGGTCCAAATGAAGTGGTTGTTAACAAGATAGATGACAAGCAAGTGATTTTCAAGGGTTTTAGATACAACAATCTTTATCTTGTTGACTTCACCTCCGAAGATGCAAACTTGATGACATGTTTGTTCACCAAGACCACACTTGGATGGCTTTGGCATAGGAGGCTTGCTCATGTTGGAATGAACACTCTCAACAAGCTATTGAAGAAAGAACTAGTAAGAGGTTTAAAGGATGTAAAGTTTGAAAAGGACAAACCTTGTAGTGCATGTCAAGCTGGCAAACAAGTTGCAAACACTCATCCAACCAAAGCCTACATGTCAACATCAAGAGTACTAGAACTCCTTCACATGGATTTGTTTGGTCCTACAACTTACAAGAGTTTGGGTGGAAATCTTTATTGTCTTGTGATTGTGGATGACTTCTCAAGATACACTTGGACTTTCTTTCTTCATGACAAATCCGAAGTGGCAAGTTGCTTCAAGAAGTTTGCAAAGAGAGCTCAAAATGAATTTGAAGTCAAGATAAAGAAGATTAGAAGTGACAATGGAAAAGAGTTTGACAACACCAACATTGAAGCCTATTGTGATGAAATTGAAATCAAGCATGAAGTGTCATCAACCTACACTCCTCAACAAAATGGTGTAGTTGAGAGAAAGAACCGGACCTTGATCACTCTTGCAAGAACAATGCTAGATGAGTACAATACACCGGAAAAATTGTGGGCCGAGGCAATCAACACCGCATGCTATGCTTCAAATCGCCTCTTCCTACAAAAGTTTCTTTGCAAGACCCCTTATGAGTTGCTAAATGGGAAGAAGCCGGACGTCTCATTCTTCCGGGTGTTTGGTTGCAAATGCTACATCTACAAGAAGAGTCAACACCTAGGGAAGTTCCAAAGACGTTGTGATATTGGTTTTCTTGTTGGCTACTCATCAAAGTCCAAAGCATATAGAGTATTTAACCACGCCACCGGTTTGGTTGAAGAAACATATGATGTGGAATTTAATGAGTCTAACGGCTCCCAAGGAGCAATTGAGAATTGTGATGATGTAGGTGATGAACCATTGAGGGAGGCCATGAAGAAACATGCCGGTAGGTGACATCAAGCCTAAAGATAATGAAGACGATGTACAAATTGTCAATCCACCATCATCATCATATGTGCCTCAAGATGATGACAAGAATGAGAGGGTTGAAAATGAAGACACCCATGTCTCTTATCATCAAGCCAAGGCACAAGCACAAGACGTTGATGCTCCTCATCCTACCCCTCAAATGAATGTAGAAGAAGCTCTTCAAGATCTGGATTGGGTGAATGCCATGCATGAAGAATTGAACAACTTCGCCCGAAATCAAGTATGGACACTTGAAGAGCATCCAAAAGGTGCAAGAGTCATTGGAACCAAGTGGGTGTTCCGCAATAAGCAAGATGATCAAGGGGTAGTGGTAAGAAACAAGGCAAGACTAGTGGCAAAAGAGTTCTCTCAAGTTGAAGGTCTTAATTTTGGAGAGACTTTTGCACCCGTTGCAAGACTTGAAGCCATCCGTATCCTACTTGCATATGTATCACATCATGATATGAAACTATATCAAATGGATGTGAAAAGTGCATTCTTACATGGCTTTATAAATGAACTAGTCTTTGTTGAACAACCTCCCGGGTTTGAAGACCCTAGATATCCTAATCATGTTTATAGGTTGTCCAAGGCGCTATATGGGCTCAAGCAAGCCCCTAGAGCGTGGTACGAGCGCCTTCGGGACTTCCTCATTGAGAAGGGCTTCACCATTGGGAAGGTTGACACCACACTATTCACCAAGAAATTCAAAGAAGAGATCTTCATTTGTCAAGTATATGTTGATGATATCATCTTCGGGTCAACAAATGAAGACTATTGCAAAGAATTTGGTGAATTAATGTCAAAAGAGTTCGAGATGTCAATGATTGGTGAGCTAACATTCTTCCTTGGGTTTCAAGTCAAGCAAATGAGAGAAGGGATCTTTATCTCTCAAGAGAAGTATACCAAGGATCTTCTCAAAAGATTCAAGATGGAAGAATGCAAGCCAATCAAGACCCCAATGCCAACTAATGGACATCTCGGCCTAGATGAGGGAGGTAAACCAATCGATCAAACTCTTTACCGTTCTATGATTGGTAGCTTGTTATACCTTACCGCATCTAGGCCCGACATCATGTTTAGTGTGTGCATGTGTGCCCGCTTTTAAGCGTGCCCTAAAGAACCTCACTTAAGTGCCGTAAAAAAATCCTAAGATATCTTAAGTATACTCCAAGCATCGGACTATGGTACCCAAAGGAGCTAGATTCCAACTAGTTGGCTACTCCGATTCGGATTATGCCGGTTGCAAAATTGATAGAAAGAGCACATCCGGAGGGTGCCATTTGCTTGGGAGATCGTTAGTATCACGGTCATCTAAAAAGCAAAATAGTGTGGCTTTGTCCACCGCCAAGGCAGAATACATTGCCGCGGGGGCTTGTTGTGCACAAATCCTATACATGAAACAAACCCTCCTAGACTATGGAGTTGTTCTTAAAAAGGTGCCGCTTTTATGTGACAATGAAAGTGCGGTTAAAATTGCTAATAATCCGGTACAACACTCTCGCACCAAGCACATTGATATCCGTCACCACTTTCTAAGAGATCACGTTGCTAAAAATGACATATCACTAGAAGGTGTAAGAAGTGAGAATCAATTAGCGGATATCTTCACTAAACCTTTGGATGAAGCTACCTTTTGTAGGTTGAGAAGTGAACTAAATGTGCTTGATTCTAGTAACTTTAAAAGATGAGCTTGTGTTGTCCCTTGCATTGCATTTGTATTATATGTCATGTTTAATTACCCGCAATGCATCTAGGGCTTGACTAACATGGTTACGATAACCCTCCTTTGGAGGAGTGAAGAAGCCTAACCGTGGATCAAACTTGACAAGCAACCTAGCTTTACTTACTTGTTTTGCATTGCATATGCATGGTTGTTGTTTTGTCGTTCCTTTTCGGTTAAGTTTTGAGCAACCTCTGTGTTCGTCCATGGGTAGAGAGAGCATTTTGACGCTCCCAAGGGTTCAAAAGCTCTATTGCATGGCCATACGTTGCTCCTCGGGTGTTTGTTGCCTATTTTCCTAAAAATAATATTAGCCTAAGGCAATCTATTTTGAGAAACTTGAGGGTTTGAGTGAGGTCACTCATATCTTGTTCCAATTGGTGTTTATCTGTGTCTCTTTGAATTAGAACTTGATTGGGAGAAGTCGCGTCTAAGTTCGGAATGAAAAAGGGTAAAAAACAGTGACCGGACGCTGGACCGGACGCTGCACCGGACGCAGTGTTGCTTTACCACCGCGTCCGGTCCCGGCGACCACCAGCGCGTCCGGTCATCCTGAAGACCGTCTCCTGATCTAGTGATCGGACGCTGCACCGGACGCGCCCCTGTTGACCACCGCGTCCGGTCCCGGTAACCACCACCGCGTCCGGTCATCCGTCTTAGTTTTCCGGGCAAATCAATACCGGACGCTGTCAGCGTCCGATCATGGATAATCGGACGCGTCCGGTCATTCCAGGAGCTTACTGGAATGTGACCGGACGCTGCCTCTCCGCGTCCGGTCACATCGACCACCGCGTCCGGTCATCGCGTTTCGAGCGGATCTAACCCCTCATATAATCTTTCGCGTTCGTTCGTTTTTCCGCCCGTACACTTGCAACCGCCGCCTCCGTGACCTAGCGCACCGCGCCGCCGCTCGCCGAAGCACCGCCGCACCGCCGCTCATCGGAGATTTCCGCCGTGCCTGCGCCACCGCCTGCCCCTGCGGCCTCTCCTCTCTCGCGCGCGACCCGCTTCCTCCATAGCGCCCGAGCAGCCGCCGCTCTCTGCGCCGCCACCACCGCGCCGCGCCGCCGCCACCGCCACCGCCGTGAGGCACTGCTGCGGCTGCCAGAGACCATCCTCGACCTCTGGCCAGTCCCTGCCACCGTCCTCATCCTCGACCTTCGTCCATCGCGCATGGCCCTAACCCTAGGGTTTGCACCTCCGTGTCGCGTTCGTTCGTCGTCGAATCATCCTTCGCGCGACATCTTCGCTCCGAGGTAGTTTCGCACTTCCTTGATCTTCGTATTAGGGTTTGTCGAAATTTTGTTTTCGTTAACCCTAATCGACTTATGTTTCGGCGAATCAGCGCTCGTCCGGTGCGTCAGGAAGTCTCGCGACCTAGGTCACCGTTTTCTCGTCGATCCGAGGTAGCCATCGAGTTTCGTTTCACGTCTTATCTTATATGCTTGCTACCTCTAGGGTTTCGTACCTTTAGATCATATATGTTGCTTATAGTAGATCCATCTATTCCGTCTTTTTAGCGAGTTTGTCGGTGTGTCGGGGTGACTGCTGTCCTGTTGATTGGATCCGAGGCCAAGCCTGCGGATACGAATTGAGGCCAAGCCTCTTGAGTGTCAGTACATCATCTTTCAGAGGTTTTCCGACAGTGTGACAGTATGGTTCGTTGCAAGAATGCCGGTGGTGCTCCTAGTGACGAGGACGACAGTCCTCCTCGTCTGTCTGAGGTTGCGCGTGGTAAGCGCATAAAGATCATGGCCAGAAAGAAGAAAAATACTCTCACTGATGCAGAGATAGCTCAAGCAGTGGCAGATGCAGCAGATGCAGTAGAGAGGGGTGGCAGGAGCAGTGGTATACGCATTGGAGACAGTCGTTTTCATCTTGAAGGACAACAGCTTGGTACAGAGACCACTGAGACCACTGAGGGCACAGAAGTGCCAATGGATGCAGATACTATGTTAGTTGATCCACCTACAGCACCTTCAGAGGGGACAGTGGAACAGGCAGCTCAGACTCCATCACATCGCCGATCCACACGCACACGGACTCCGGTGACTCCCAGGCCAGAGGGCCAGCGTCGTGGAGGACGTCCACCTCCGAGAGTTAGAGGTACACCCCCAGTTGAGCACTTTGACCTGAGAGGTGCTACTGCACGTCAGGTGCAAAGTTTGAGATTTGTTGAGGTCAGCCGGTGGTTCCCACCTCAGAGAGACTCCAGAGCTTCAGAGGGATTCTATACTCCTCTCCAGGAGGATTTTTACAGAGCTCTTGTTGACAGTGGCATTGCTTTTCGACCACAGAGGGTCTGTCGCATTGAGTCACTTATTGAGGTAGTGGGTGAGCAGCTACGTCCGCATCTGTCCTATCTACCAGGCCTGTCAGATTTTCTTGGACGGACAGGTGCATACTGCAGCACTTGGGTTAGGGAATTCTATGCTTCATTATGGATTGATCCAGCCCATGAGTTCATACACTTTGCATTCAGAGGCCGCGACCGCAGACTGTACAGCTCCAGAGTATGGGAGATTCTCAGACTCCCAGCTTCAGACACGAAGATCCACCAGCTCTGCTTCGGTCAGACAGCTCCACCTAGACGCCCTCATGGCGGTTCTGTGCCACCTACAGACCTGATCCGACCCTGCTTTCGTGAGCCTTTTGGCGAAGGGTCTCATCGTACACCTGCCAGTCTGACACCACTTGCCCGAGTCTTGGATGCTATTATCAGACACACTCTTCTTTCCAGATTTGGTTACAGAGAGGGACTGACCAGGATGCAGCTTTGGGTTGTTCACCACCTTCTTTCACAGACACCTTTTGACATTTGGGATCTTATGGTCAGTGAGATGGAGGACACCCTGGCAGAAGGCTTCAAGGGACACCGTCAGCTGCCCTATGCTCATTGGATCTGTTTCATCATCAGATCTGCACTTGAGCTGCCTTCAGAAATAAGTGCTGAGTTAACTGAAACCACTACTGCTTTTCCTGAGTATGATATTCGTCAGCTTTGGGCTTCAGTTACTAGAGAGCAGATCCCTGCACCAGGACAGAGAGAGAGACCTGAGGAGCCTGAGACGGCGGCTGAGCAGGATGCGACCATACAGGGTCTTGCTGAGGCAGAACTTGTAGATCTAGATGCTCAGCCCGCTGATATAGCTGAGGATGAGGCCTCTGACAGCACTGATGAGGACTATCAGCCCATCCCCAGGTATCAGTCTCCTCGGCCTCACGACCACGAGGCCGGTGGTTCTGGTTCAGCCTCCCGCTCAGACCCAGCCATGGTGGCTATACTTGAGAGGCTGACCCAGGCACAGGAGCGACAGGAGCTTCAACTACAGAGACAGGCTCAGGACACAGCTGCTGCGTTTGCACAGATACAGGCTTGACAGGATGAGTTCCAAAGACAACAGCTTGAGATACAGCGCCAACAGGTCGAGATGCAGCGTCAGTAGTATGAGATGCAGCGATAGAGTGCAGCCAGCCAGCAGCAGTACTTGGAGCTTCTGCGTCACCTTGTCACAGTTGGGGCTCCTCCACCTGCATCTATCTTGACTTCAGCTTTACCATTCAGTGGACCTTCAAGTCAGGATTAGCCGAGCTTTCAGTTCACATCTCCACAGCTGCAGGTTCCTCAGTCGTTCCAGTCCCCGAGCTACACGCCTATTCAGACGGGGTTTACTCCTTCAAACCAGCCTCGCCCTCACATATTGACCGGCACACCGTTCTTTGATCTGAGTGCCACATATAGCGAGTTGACTGGTCAGCCGACGCCCTCGCACACCACAGTTGCTACTTCATCAGGGTTGTCAGGTTCAGAGGCAGTTTTCCTTCCAGTGACAGGGATAGGCACTACAGAGACTGTTCCGTCGTCAGTTGCCTCTACAGATCCCCCAGCTTTTGGCTCACTTCAGGCTCAGGTCACAGAGACTGCTCCACTTGTCGCTACTTTGGCAGCACCTGTTCCTGTTGATCAGACCCAGACCGCTTCACAGCCGCGTGCTCCTTCAGAGGGTCAGCCAGATAGCTCCGAGTCCGAGGGAGACATCTCACAGTTTGTGATCACTCCGCGCTCCTCGGCACCCGACTCGACTCCATTTGTTCCCCCGTCAGATCCTTAGATTAGTTTTTGGCGGTTGATGCCAAAGGGAGAGAGAGAGAGTAGATTCAGGGGGAGCTTAGGGGGAGTTTTTTTAGGGTTTTCGTTCTTTTCTTGTGTGCTACTCTCATGCATCATGTTTACTTTACAGTAATTGCATTCGTGTGACATGTGATCTTATGAGATACCTTAAAATCTTTATGGTTTATCTAATCACAACTTTAAATCATGTCACTTGTTTGTTTATAGCTCATAAGGTTGTGCTTCCGTGCCTTTCTCTGGTTTCATATGAGCTATTTTCTATGTGTACTAACCTTTCATGTCTTATCTTATAAGTACACTCAGTTGGCTTGGAACACATAAGCATTGTCTAACCCCTTGTGCTTACAGCTGTATGCTTATGTGAACCAAGCATGATTGAAAACCTCAACTCATATCTTCTGAATCTAAGTGTTGTCATCAATCACCAAAAAGGGGGAGATTGAAAGCATCTAGGCCCCAGTGTTGGTTTCAGCAATTAATGACAACACATAATTACCATGACTAACGTGTGTTTTGCAGAAACATCGGTAAGTTAGGTCATGGAGATGATAACTGCTTTGAGCAATATGGCAGTCATGTCCCTTGATGGAAATCGTTTCGGTTTTCAAAGGATCAACGATAAGATTAAGGACGGTTAGTTTCGGATGTCAAGGTGTTGAGATACATCTGGAATAGTCGTTAGGATCTTTGTTTCTTCCTTTGACCGTACTATGAAGAGGGGCATGAGCGAGTAGCTTGACCTAGGTAAGTCTTATGTTTAGGTGTGGTGCACACTTATCAAACTTAGCACTAGGTAGCTCGAGAAAAGCTCAGAGTACAGTTAGAAGCGACTTGGTTCAAGTTGCATTGCGTTTGGAAGACGTTTGAGCCGTTTACCTTTGACCGGACGCGGTCCTGGTTATGACCGGACGCGTCCGGTCAGTACAAAGTCTTAACTGCGTTTTCGGCTGACTGACCGGACGCGGTCCTTGAGAGGACCGGACGCGGTGGTCAGGCTGACACGTGTTCCAGAGGGTAAACAGCAAAGATCGGACGCGACTGTGAAAAAGACCGGTGCGTCTGGTCATGTTCCAGTAAGGTCCAGCGGAGACCTGACGCGTCCGGTCACCTATGAACGGACGTGGTCGTGCGTCCGGTCTTGTTCCAGTAAGGTCCTGTGGTGACCTGACGCGTCCGGTCACCTATGATCGGACGCGGTGTTGCGTCAGGTAAAATTTCCAGAGAGCTCTTGCGTGATCGGACGCGTCCGATCATCCCTGATCGGCGCGTCCGGTCATCTCAGACCGGCGCGTCCGGTCAGCACAGATCGGCGCATCCGGTCTCTCAGTACAGGTTTCTGTTTTCGACCATTACAACTGACCGGCGCGTCCGGTCATATCGACAGACACGTCCGGTCAGTGCGCGTCTGGCTGTTTCGAAAGGTAACGGTTGGATTTGTCTGAGGGGTCTATAAATACAACCCCTCCACCTCTTTTAGAGGTCTCTTGCTCATTTGTTTAGCTGAGAAACACCTTTGAAGTGCAAGGGAGTGCAAGAGCCATAGTGAGGATTGAGATTTGCGAATCAAAGTTTGAGAATCCTCTCTAGTGACAAGAGTCTAGCAAGTGTGCATCCATCTTCTCATTAGACTTGTTGTGGTCAAGTGAGAGTTCTAGCTTGTTACTCTTGGTGATCGCCATCACCTAGACGGTTTAGTGGTGATTGGGAGTTCGGTGATCATTCGACGAGGTTGTGGGTGACCCAACTCAAGTTGTGAGCGGTTTTGGGTGATTCGCCGCGATGGAGTGTCGAAGAATCAACCCGTAGAGAGCACTTGATCCTTGCGCGGATCAAGGGAGAGCTACACCCTTGCGCGGGTGCTCCAACGAGGACTAGTGGGGAGTGGCGACTCTTCGATACCTCGGCAAAACATCGCCGTGTTCCTATCCCTTACTTTCAAGCATTTACTTTCTTGCATTACTTTCATTGCTTGATTACTTTCCTAGAATTGCCTTGCTAGTCTAGGATTGGAACTTAGGGTGCATAACTTTTATCGGTAGAAACACAAGGAACACAAGTAGGCACTAGGGGTGAAGTTTGGCTTGTAGGATTTAATTCTTGCAATTAATTTTTAGAAAAAGCCCAATTCACCCCCCCTCTTGGGCATCTTGATCCTTTCACCACCCACGACCAGAAGCCCTTGGCCACTCCTCATCTCTTCCTCTTGGTGAGTGTTTGCTCCTTATTTCCTTAATCCTTATTAGAGAGTGTGCCAAGGTTTGTGAGCAAGCCTTGGTGGCTTTAGAGAGCTTGAGAGACATTGTGTGAGTTATCCCATTCTTGAGCACTTAGGCAAGTTGAGGAATTCCGGTTCGTTGCGTTTGTTACTCTTGGATCTTTGCTCCTAGGTGGCATGGTGTCACTGACAAGCACCCGAGGGTGTGTGGGCTGCTACGGTGGTCCTATAAGAAGGGCTAGTCTTCCTGCTGAAAGAGAAAAGAAGACTCCTTAGTGTAAAGGTGGAAAGAGGCAATTTTGGGCCTGCTGGAAGAGTAGACCTTGTTGGGTCACTCATCGGCTTCCACAGCGGAGACATAGGGCACCTTGGGGTGGCCCGAACTCTAGTCAAACAAAACCTCATGTTCTTGTTTGGTTCACCGCCTAACACTTGTTCATATTGCAAATATTATTTGTGTTACCATTTGTGGCTACCCGGGTGCTGTGGTTTGTGTTTGCAGGAGGTTCACACATCAGTGAGTAAGCCACACATCAAATTACCACGGCGTAGAAGAAATAGGGAGATGAAAAGCACATTTGCCATAGGCACTGGCCAAAGTCGGCCAGGCCGACCAGGGGACTCGGCCAGGCCAGGTTGGCCCTATGCCAAGTCTGGAAAGGACAAGCTAGCCAGGCCGGCATCAAGGGTCGGCCAAGCCGACCTTCCCTGTGCTATGTGATATTATGTGCTAACTTTTGTTTAAAAAGTTTGTAGAGCCTATTCAGCCCCCCTCTAGGCATCAGAGCGGTTCTTCAATGGATCCATACTGGTTACTAATCAGTTTTGGATGAGTTTGTACTAGTGAATTTGTTCATTTTTGCTAGCAGAGTCCATGACCTATATGAATCTAAGTAAAGTAGTTACCATTTTACCAGCAGATCCATGTTGTTTGAACATCAAATTACAAATGTTACAGTTAAAAAATAATAGACATTGTTTTATTGATTTATGAAATCAATGGTCTTTACAGTTCCATAGAACGTCAAGTGTACAGGTGCCGGTGAATATTTATGGTTTCAAACAAGAAGTAGTACATCGATTTCACAATTGCAAGTGAATATTACGATTGCAGGATGAATGTTTACAGTTGCGGGTGTGAGGCGCAAGGAGTATGATGTTTTTGTATTCTGTGTAAGAGTTCTATTCAATGCACAACGTGTCAAATAGCCGAGTCATATATATAATAGATATATAAATGCTTTGGTTTGTTTTTTATTGAGGAAACCAGGTTCTATTTCACATACGGATAAAAAATGTATTACACTGCATTCCTTACAAAGACACCCTTGAGAAAAATGAGAATTATTCAGGTCCTTGCAAGATCGGAGGTTCTACTCAATGAGCCATAGGAACTCGTTGAGCTTGCAACTTGAAGTTGATACACTTCTCGTGAAGATGAATGTTTGTAGACTTCATACGACACAACAAGTGGCATACCAAACACATCGATATGCAAAACATTGAATGAACAGGGCCGAATTCTTTGCCGACAAACATGGAATCTGACGTCTTAAGCATCCCCAAGTCATCCGACAGCGAAACAACCCAAAAGGGGATATGACCACCAAAGTGGGTAAAACAAGACCAATGACCCGATTCCTCAATGGCTAGGTAGATATACCGCACGAGAGATACACTGATAATAGAGCATGCGAAGAAGCTATTGCCATAACTTGCTAGGAGTGGTTAGAAAACGATGAACATCGGACTAGTACTAGAAACTACTCCCTCAATTTCAAATTATGAGTCATTTTGACTTTTTAGATGCGTAGAATTTGATATGTCATTATATCTAGACTAGATATATAATAAAATAGATGTAAAAAAAAGTCAAAGCGACTTATAGTTTGGAATATAGGCAATGCAACGTACATATACTGTATATACAACGGCCATCACCAGATCTAGATTTCCATCCCCTCTAGCGCCGACAGACAGCCAGAGAGGAGGGGAACCCAATCAGATTGACGCCGGGACAAAGTTCTCCTTCCTAGTTGCCTTTTTCTACCGTAGAAAAGCAAGGGGAGGAAGAGGAACGCTAGCTCTCCTTTGGTTTGGTAGTACTGAAGAAATAACTCAGCCCATTTACAAATCTGGCTCAAACGACAGTCCAGGTTAAGCGCCTCCTTTTATAGATCTGGACTGGACTAGGCCCATTCAAAGCAGCACCGCGCACGTGGCCGCACGGGGTTTCATAGATCCACACCTAAATAAACCCTAGATGTCTACCTAGCTTGCTCCATCCTATATAGTTTTGAACTTTTGATCGGAAGACAATTCTTTTCATTTTTTCTTATATATCTTTGCTTATCTATGATGTTTGTTAAGCTTTTGTGATTTGAAGCATGCACCGTTGCAGGAAAGGACGAGTAAAAGGAACCTGGGAATCGAATCTGATTATTGCCGCTTTGGTAGTAGCAGGTGTTAGTTTGATCTCCACTGGACTTGGCCCAACGGCCTTGTCTGGGCCCTTATCTCACGTCCTGATCGGGGACGCCCAGCCCAATGATGTGGCTGGTGGGCCTCCGTCGCGCAGTGCTATAACTAGGAGGTAGGGGCCAGTGGTTAGGGTCACGAGGTTCACTGTAGCCGCCAGCACCCCACCAAGAAACCCTACCGATCAGGGAGGCGCTGCCAGCGACGGGAAGCTCCACCGGCGTCACCACTGCTCCACCGCTTCACCGCCCATCGTTGCCCTAGCGCAGAACTTCACCAGCGATCCTGTGATGGCAGGTTCCTCTCCGTCAATCCTGACAGTCAGTACCTTCCGCTCTCTCTCTTACTCTCTTTCTCCCTCTCTGGATTTGTGAACTACCACTGTTTATACCAAATAGACAAGGACTACCCACTGGATCTACACCTAAACGATACTAAGGATCTAACAATGGTACCGAAGCTAGGTTTTTACCTAGTGTGTAGATCTAAATTGGGGAAGAATTTGGAAGAACAGCAAACCCTAACGGAACCCTAACCTAACTGCCCGACGTCGGATCGGGTGGTGACGGGAAGAATAGATCAGAGAAAGAAAGGGGATAGATTCAAACCCCTAGAAAAACAAAGGACCGGAGCTTCCATGCCATCAGTCATCACCGCTGACCATCGTCAGCGGGAAGGATCCGAACCACCTTCCGGTGGACAGGGTCAGAACAAAGAAAAGGGGAGGGGGTTAGAAGAAGAAAAAGGAAAGAAAAGAACGAACTTGATTCGGATGAAATCCTATGAACCCTAACCCTAACCCTAATGAAGTAAACAGAGAAAGAAAAGAGGGCCGCTGATGACTACCACCGCCGGCCGCTGGATGGCGCCGCGCGAGAAGTAGCAGTCCCGCCGTCACGCGGGCAGGACGGCTCGAGCCGCCGCTTGACGTCTGGGTACGGGCTCGGGCCAAGGGGCACCGTCGCGAGGCCGCTCGACGGCGGCGCGCTCACCCTCCGGTGGGCGCGCGCGCCGGCGAGGGGGCCCACGGCGGCACCGTCACCCTCTCCTCCGGTCACCGTCTCGGGCCGACGGGCCACCATGGCTGCTGCTCGGGTCGTGGTGCTAAGAGAGAAGGGGAGAGAGAAAAGACAAGAGAAAGGAAAGGAGGCCGAGGGGAGCCGGCGTCGGCACGAGCTCCGGCGAGGCCGTGCCCTTGCGGTCACCAGTGAACCCCACAGCCACTGTTTGCGGCTAAGAGAGAATGAGGAGGGGAAGCCGTGGCGCTCTTCCTCACCGGCGCACGACCATGGAGGCCGCTGCCGCTGTGCCGCTACGGCGGTGAAGAAAGGAACCAGGAGAAAAGAGAATGAGCTTAGGGTTTCAGGGTGTGGCGGCTGGATCGGGTTTTGATCATGCGAAAACGCTGGTCCACCGTCGGATGGAAATGAACGGCTGGCATTGCTCGGGCCTCTTTGAGCCCAGGCGGGTTTGAGGTTTCCCGGCCCAGGCCCAGGTTGTGGCCTGGGACGCGGAACGCGCACAGCGCGCGAGTGGGCCGCGGTTTTTCACTGGGCCACGCACTTCTGCTGCGCGGAGTGAGCCTGCGGGCCGCGCGAGCGGATCGGCCACGAGCCACTAGCTGCTGCTGGGCCGCACGCGAAAACTGCTGGACCGCTGTGGGCCGCGCTGCTGATGCAAGCTGGGCCGCAAAGAAGATAGCGACGCACGAGGCTAGGCGTCCGCTTGGCTGCGCCGGCCGGCCAGGCTGTTTTCGCGGTTGGGCAGTGGGCCGAGCGTGGCACGCGTGAAGAAAAATAGATCGCGGGCTATGTTTTGCCAGGCCGGTCCAAAATGAACAAAAGAGTAAATGAAGAATATGAAATGCTTCTGAATAATATTCCTTTTAAGATTATTTCATGTTTCCGCTGCAAAGAAAAGAATATTATCTTATCATTAAATCCGAACCAACGGGAGGATTTAATTTGAAATGCAGTTAAAGTTGTTCAGAAAATGATGAAAAGTTTATCCTCTAATTAAAATTAGAACCAACGAGAAAATTTTGATTAGAGGGATATTCACATTATGATTTAAGTGAAATTATGATATTGTTATTTTCTGACCAACATTGATGATAACAATATTATAAGCTTATTTATGAGTTTGAGGTTGAATTTTAAATCTCTGATATATATTATGCATCAAAGTGATCAATTTTTCAGAGAAATGTTTCATATGTTAATTCCATTTATGCCCAACGGTGATGTGGAATTAATGTACAAGAATATTATATTCATGATGATGCTAATTTTAGCAAAAGTTATTGATAGAAAATTTTATAAGTTCTATCTATGAGTTTTATGCATTTATTCTATTTCTGCCCAACGGTGATATAGAATAGAACATAAAGAATTCAGAGTTTAATGTTGATAACTATTGTTGAATAATTTTTAGACAAAGATCTTCATGCTTTCGTTCTTGAAGGCAGAAAAGAAAGAGAAAAGAAAAGCACTGGGTACTTGTGACTCAGATGATGAAAAGCCTAATCACAAATTGTGTATATGAAAGTAGGCCGTTGCATGAGAAATTGTGTCCTCTTTAAGAGTGGCTTGAAAAGAAATAATTTTCGAAGATTTTAGGGATATTGATCCAAGAAAGAAATAGAACAATAAGAGTTTAGTTTAAGAAATATCTTTTATGTACCCCCTATGAAAAATAATTTAATTTTCAGTTTTTATCATCATGATATGAATTATAATGAATGACATGCATGTTTAATTTGACCAACGTCGGATTTACCATGTGCGTTAAAGAATATCGAATTTATTCCTGAATTTTGATGATTGAATATGAGCCAATCCTGGCATTTATGTCTCTACAAGAGAATTGTCTCGCATGGCTGCATAAAATTTAAGAAAATACCCGTGTTGTGGGGTAAAGTTGGCATAGCACTTGTCCTGCATGGCAGAAAAAAGTGAGATGACCATGTGTATCCCGTACAGGGAGAGAAGTTTAGGGTGGCTCTTATGCTATCCTAGTATGAATTTAAGAACAAAAGGAAGTTGAAAACGAACCTTATGATAAGAATAACATGCAAGCATGAATTGCAGAAGTATTGATGAAAGGACTCTGTTGAGTTTCTGATGTGAAATGAGGAAAAAGTACTCCTATACGAATTAAGAAATAATTTCATCTTCCATGATGTAATCATGTGGATGAAGTTAGTGATCAAAGTTTCCTCTTTCACAAGAGTTATGAAGGTTTCGAAATTGTGGCAAAGAAGTTTATTCCACATTTCGAGGGGGAGGATTGTGACATGAATTGAGAAAGATAGAAAGACAATTGAAAGAAACTCAGAAAGATAATTGAAAGATATTCCCCATTATATGATTTGCATTTAAAGAAAAAGTGATCTATAAAAGATGAAGGTGATCGTTGAGGGAGTACAACGATCATAATAAAGATGCCGATTGTGACATGAATTGAGAAAGATAGAAAGACAATTGAAAGAAACTCAGAAAGATAATTGAAAGATATTCCCCATTATATGATTTGCATTTAAAGAAAAAATGATCTATAAAAGATGAAGGTGATCGTTGAGGGAGTACAACGGTCATAATAAAGATGCCCCTAAGTACAGAAATGGCTAAATTCCTGAACCTTTTACAGTTCGACAGGAAGATAGCAATGAAACTAAGAATATACTAAGAATACTAAGACGGTGCTTAAAGCACCAAATGAGATAGATTTTAACAAGATAAACCCAAAATAAGAAAGATTGAAAATACACTATACTCACAGAAGATGGAGTAATCTGGGGGAGTATGGTATGAAAAGATCTACGACTTGAAGAGAAGTGGGACCAGTGCCTACTCCAATGACTCAAGATCGACGAATGCTCAACACCATGTTGATGTTGTATGACTCATACAACACATGTTGTTAGCCCTTCAAGAAGATGAATAAGAAAACAAGGATCTTGTTATACAGGACCCTATAGAATCGATTGGCGATGAAAGAGCAACAACAACCCTATGTGAAAGAAGTGCCATTAGCTAAAGACCTGAAAGTCTCAGAGAATCAGATATTTTTTTGATGACTATAAGTTATATATTATTGAAGAAATTCAAATGGAGGGTGATCCCACCTCATTTGAAGAAACCATGAGAGACGTTAACACGTCTAAATGGCAAGAAGCTAAGGAAATTGAAATGAAATTGATGAATACCAACGAAGTTTAAGAAACAGAAGCAGTTCCTAATGGAGCCAAAACAGTAGGCTTATAAAGGCTTTCGAATGTATAAGTAAAAGCAAGTACTTGCAGATCAGCTTATAAAGGCTTACCACCCAGTGTGTTCAGAGAACGCACAGTCGACATGGGTTTTATGGTATAGCCTATGATTCCCGGACAACAAAGGGCCCAAAAGAAAGTATCATTTCAAAATGGAGAAGTGTATTGTGGCTGTTAGTCTAGCGGCACTAATTGTTGTGACGATGGGACAGTTCTATGCACTAATCTATGATGAAATAGGAAAGAAGGAAGAAAAATATGAATTGAAATTTTGAATAAGAAATTGAAGAACGAAGAAAGTGATGAGAGATCAAGGGGGAGAATGTTAGTTTGATCTCCACTGGACTTGGCCCAACGGCCTTGTCTAGGCCCTTATCTCGCGTCCTGATCGGGGACGCCCAGCCCAATGACGTGGCTGGTGGGCTCCCGTCGCGCAGTGCTATAAATAGGAGGTGGGGGCCAGTGGTTAGGGTCACGAGGTTCACTGTAGCCGCCAGCACCCCACCAAGAAACCCTACCGATCAGGGAGGCGCTGCCAGCGATGGGAAGCTCCACCGGCGTCACCACTGCTCCACCGCTTCACCACCCGTCGCTGCCCTAGCGCAGAACTTCACCAGCGATCCTGTGATGGCAGGTTCCTCTCCGTCAATCCCGACAGTTAGTACCTTCCGCTCTCTCTCTCTTACTCTCTTTCTCCCTCTCTGGATTTGTGAACTACCACTGTTTATACCAAATAGACAAGGACTACCCACTGGATCTACACCTAAACGATCCTAAGGATCTAACAGCAGGTACAATACTCTTTCATCCTTGAGTTGATCATCATTTATCAATCACAGTTGCGCTCGAAATTGAAATTGGGATCAACGACAATTATGGGTGTCTTGGCCTGGCGGTTTCTGAATCTGATCGTGCCCGGCCGCTCCCCCGGCGTCAAATTGCTGCGCCACATCGACCTGACGCGCCATCAGCTGTTCTATGGAGACGGATCTGAGCCCGCAGCCGCAGGAGGGTCGATGGCGATGGAGACGATCCGGTTTGCTGACCCGAGCTTCACAATTCGAGCTGTGAACAAGGAGTGGAAGATGGACTGCTTCCCGCTCGCGGATTACAGCGAGTGCAAGCTCATCTGCGCCGACCAGTCCGGGCGCGGCTTCGTCTTCGACCTGGATTCATCCAAGGTGGGCACCATCCCTGCACTCCGCAAGCCCTGGTTGATGCAGCCCATCTCCGTCTTCGTCCACAAACCCCACGTCGACGGTAACTTGTACAACGATAACAACGGCAGCAGTCTCTTCCTCATGGAGAAGGTTCCCCAACCACATGCCAGACGTGGTGGTGGTAGTGTGTATGACAGTGTGCAGGAGAGCGAGCAGTTTGTGGGCTTCATCAACCGCTGTACGGATACCCCCGGTGCTGACAAATCCTAGCACTGCCACCTCCTTCCTCCACCACCGTTTGTACAAGAGACATTTCACTGGTCCAACAACTGCCCCCAGATCACAGCCTATGGCGTGGTTGGTGGTGGCTCACATGTTTGCATATCCGTTGAGGGCGTTGGCACCTACTGCCTCGACACAGAAAGCCTAACGTGGAGCCAAGCCGACGAGTGGACGCTCCCCTTCCATGGCAAGGTTCAGTATGTACCTGAGCTCAAGCTCTGGTTTGGGCTCTCCGCTGGTGCTGGGCACTTGGCTGCTGCTGACCTCTCTGGCATGCTGCTAGGTTCTTCTTCTTCTTCTTCCCAGCCACAGTGGCTGGTGGGCGGCCCTTGGCAGGAGCTTGTTGATCTGCCAGAGGAATGGAAGGAGTGCAAGGATCCTCAGTTTGTCAGCCTGGGTTCCGGCAGGTTTTGCATTGCAAGGTTCTTCCAAGAAGCCGGCTCTAGTGGAGTGGCCCACAAAAATTTTACTATCTTGACTGGCGTGGAAGTCAATAGCAGGGCCAAAGGTGAAGGTGGCACACAGGAATTGGAACTCCAAATGACCCCTCACAGATCAAGACGTGTCAACGACACTAGCATCGAGGCATTGTTCTAACTATCTACGGTGCTTTGCTCACCAGACTCACCGTTTTATCTATTATCAATCGCCTTGAGGAATTCGGGGACTTTGTAGGAGGCAACTTAATTTTATCATAGAACTTAGAAATTAGAAATGGAGGCCTAACGTTGTTGGCCCATTTAATATGTATGTCTTGTGCTGTCTCCTGCAGTGATGCTACAGACACCTATCTTATTAAGTTGATTCCCGTACTGTTTATATGCTGTTATCAACGACGTATGGAATATGAAGTAAAACGAAATCAATCACAGCGGAGACACACGATTTAACGTGGAAAACCCCTCCAATGCGAAGGGGAAAAACCACGGGCACCAGCCAGCAACAATCTCACTATCTCAAGAGTTTTGGGTTACACGCCTGCGGCGGCTTACAAGAGAATCAAGTCTCCAAGAAATCCTAACAAGGGTATATATGTACCGTACCTCTCGCTACGCTCCGGCCCAGCCTTCGGCTTTTACGGGCCTCCGCTTCGCTCCGTCAGAAGCCCGGCCTATATCTTGCAGTGAATTTGGAACAACTCCAACAAACTCCACCTTGAGACAAATTCATCTTGTATCATAAATCAATCCATCATCCAGAACAACAAAGATAGAAAACCACTGGTGCCAACAATAGTCTCTTGGACTATTCAATTAAACCAACTAAGCTTGAGCATAACTCAAACTTAGCAACAGGAACAGGCTTTGTCATCATATCAGCAGGATTATCATGAGTACTAATCTTGCATACCTTCAGCTTACCTTCTTCAATCACATCTCGCACAAAATGATACTTGATATCTACATGCTTAGTTCTCTCATGGAACATCTGATCTTTAGTGAGGTAAATTGCACTTTGACTGTCACAGTGCAAACTTATGCAAGATTCAATTCCACTGAGTTCAGCGTACAAACCTTTCAACCATATCAATTCTTTGCACGCTTCACAAATAGCCATATATTCTGCTTCAGTAGTAGACAAAGCAACAACAGACTGTAACGTAGCCCTCCAACTCACAGCACAACTGTCAACAGTAAACACATAACCAGTAATTGATCTTCGCCTGTCTAGATCAGCAGCATAATCAGAATCCACATAACCAATGAGACCCTTATCAGTTCTTCCAAACTTCAAACAGGAATCTGCTGTGCCTATGAGGTACCTGAAAATCCACTGAACTGCCCTCCAATGTTCTTTGCCAGGATTAGACATATATCTACTAACAAGACTCATAGCATATGACAAATCTGGACGAGAGCAAACCATGGCATACATCAAAGACCCAACAGCACTAGAATAAGGAACCCTTGACATGTAATCAATCTCTGCATCTGTACTAGGACACTGAGCAGCTGACAACTTAAAGTGAGGTGCAATAGGGGTACTAACAGCCTTAGCATTTTGCATGTTGAAACGCTGAAAAACTTTCTTGATATAATTTTGTTGACTAAGAAATAGCAAACCAGATTTTCTGTCTCTACTAATTTCCATACCAAGAATTTTCTTAGCACTACCAAGATCTTTCATATCAAACTCACTACTTAACAACTTCTTTAACTTAGTGATTTCAATCTTGCTCTTGGCAGCAATCAGCATATCATCAACATATAACAGCAAATATATAAGTGATCCATTAACATGCTTGATGTAAACACAGCTATCATATCTAGATCTTTTGAAACTGTGTGACAACATAAATGAATCAAACCTCTTGTTCCACTGACGAGGGGACTGTTTCAAACCATACAAGGAGCGCTTCAACTTGCACACATATTTTTCCTTACCAGGCACTATGAACCCTTCCGGTTGGTCCATGTATATGTCCTCCTCTAGCTCTCCATGCAAAAACACAGTCTTCACATCTAACTGCTCAAGCTCAAGATCATGTGAAGCAACAATACTCAAGAAAGTACGAATTGAACTGTGTTTTACCACTGGAGAGAACACATCATTATAGTCAACACCCAGAATTTGACTATAGCCTTTTACAACTAACCTTGCCTTATACTTTGGAGGCTCGCTTGGAGATAAACCCTCCTTTCTCTTGAAGATCCACTTGCAATTTATGGTCTTCTTGTTCTTAGGCAAAGGAACAACCTCCCATGTATTGTTCTTCTCAAGAGACTGTATCTGCTCATGCATAGCAGAAATCCAATTCTCACTATCAGCATAACGAACAACTTCTTTATAGGTTGCTGGCTCATGAACATTCTCCACCTGTTCAGCACAACTCAAAGCATAGTAAGACAAATTACATTCTTCGATAATACGTTTAGGAGGTACAACTGTCCTTATTAACTTGCGTTGAGCAATAGGTAATTCCTCCTGTAGCTGCAAAATAGGAGGAGTTTGCTGAACATCATCATGAGCATCATCATCAGCAACATCATTATTATGGTCATCCTACTCATCAGCAGGCTCCACCTGCACACCTATATCATCATCAACATGCTCCACCTGTATGCGCATACTCTGCAGCTCTTTTTCTGGAACATGATCTGAGGGCAAACTGTCAGTAAACATCACAGATTCATTGAATACAACACTCCTGCTCATAAAAGTCTTCCCTGTTTCAGGATTCCACAATTTATAGCCTTTGATTCCCGAACCATAACCAAGGAAAAGACACTTAACAGCTCCAGGCTCTAATTTTCCATTGTCAACAAGAGCATAAGCAGTGCATCCAAAAACTTTTAACTGTGAATAATCAGCAGGTGTACCAGACCATACCTCAATAGGAGCTTTCTTATTTAGTGGAATAGAAGGTGACCTGTTTATCAAGTAACAGGCAGTATTAGCAGCTTCAGCCCAAAAACGCTTGCTCATCCTTGCATGAGACAGCATGCAACGGGCCTTGGAGATAATGGTTCTGTTCATCCGTTCTGCCACACCATTCTGTTGTGGAGTATGGGGTATGGTGTGATGCCTAACAATGCCTTCCTGTCTGCAATAATCATTAAAGGCATACGAATAAAATTCTCCACCATTATCAGTACGAAGCAATTTTACCTTTCTTTCAGTTTGTCTTTCTATCATTACTTTCCAGTTCTTAAACACAGCAAAAGTATCATCTTTCTGTTTTAGAAAATAAGGCCAAACCCTTCTAGAATAATCATCAATAATTGTAAGCATGTAACGAGCACCACCTAGTGAGGGTTTCTTAGAAGGACCCCATAAATCAGCATGAACATAATCAAGAGTACCTTTGGTGGTGTGAATAGAAGTGTTGAACTGTACCCTCTTATGCTTGCCGAAAATGCAATGCTCACAAAACTTGATCTTACTAGAAGTGCAGCCTTTCAGTAGGTTTCTCTTCATCAAATTTGCCATACCATGGTGACTCATATGTCCCAAACGCATGTGCCAAAGGTTAGTTTTACTAGGTTCATCATTAGTAACAGCAGCAACAGCGGAATCAGAACCATGTAAAGTACACCCTCTAAGGACATATAACTTTGCAGAATTAAGATCACCTTTCAAACAGACAAGAGAACCTTTTGATACCTTCAGAATACCATCTGAACCGGAATATTTGTAACCTTCTGCATCAAGCGTGCTCAATGAGATAAGATTCCTAGACATCCCTGGTATATACCTGACGTTTTTCAGCGTGCGTGTCATGCCATCATCAGTCTTGATCTGAACTGATCCAATCCCCACGATGTCACATGGGTTATCATCTCCCATCCGCACAACATCCCCTTTCTGCACAGACTTATATGAACTAAACCAATTTCTGTTAGTGCAAATATGAAATGAACATGCGGAATCTAGAATCCATTCATCATGACCAGCAACATAACTAGCAAGCACTACCAGACAATCTCCAGAATCATCATCAGACGCAGCAGCAGCAACAGAGACCTTACCAGCCGACTTATTTTTTCTCTTCTCCTTATTCTGTACTTTTCTGCAATCCTCAACATTATGATTTGTCAGTTTGCAATAAACACAGAACTTTTTATTACCATGCGGCTTGGACTTTGAACGGCCTCTCCTCTCGTAGTTCTTTCTACCATCATTGCTATCATATGAGGATCTGTTATCAGTTCTGCCTCTCACATGCAAAGCTTCGCCCTTTGAGGACGACGTTCCATCATGCTGCACCATAACTTTCATCTTCTCCTTAGACTGGAGAGCCTCATAAACTTCCTTTAGGGTTAGTTCATCACGGCTCAAAAGTATGGTGTCACGAAAATTTGCATACGAATTTGGCAAAGAACATAACAGTAGAAGACCTAAGTCCTCATCATCATACTTCACCTCCATCGACACTAGGTCGGCCACGATCTTCTTGAATTCAGCGATGTGGGTCATCACCGAATCCTCCTCCTTCATCTTCAGAGTGAACAGCTTCATCTTCATCTGCATCTTACTGGTTAGATCCTTGCACATACAGATCGATTCCAGTTTCAGCCATAGTTCTGCAGCAGTTTTCTCTTTCAAACACTCTTGCAAAATATCATTATGAAGATGTAACTGAATTAGGGCGAGAGCCTTCTGATCCTTGCGGATCTCCTCAGGAGTCCAATTGGCTTTACTCTTGCCGAATTTATCCAGCGCCTCATCGTAGTCATGAGTCTGCGCCAGAATTCCCCGCATCTTGACTTGCCATAGCGAGAACCGCGTGTCGTAGTTCAGCAGCGGAAGATCGAACTTCATCGACGTCGTCATGAACCCTACAGCAACCGAAGCTCCGGTACCACTAGTTATCAACGACGTATGGAATATGAAGTAAAACGAAATCAATCACAGCGGAGACACACGATTTAACGTGGAAAACCCCTCCAATGCGAAGGGGAAAAACCACGGGCACCAGCCAGCAACAATCTCACTATCTCAAGAGTTTTGGGTTACACGCCTGCGGCGGCTTACAAGAGAATCAAGTCTCCAAGAAACCCTAACAAGGGTATATATGTACCGTACCTCTCGCTACGCTCCGGCCCAGCCTTCGGCTTTTACGGGCCTCCGCTTCGCTCCGTCAGAAGCCCGGCCTATATCTTGCAGTGAATTTGGAACAACTCCAACATATGCATGGTTATCTTGATTTGTAGATTGCCTCATGTGATGATTAGTACTCCGTTCATTTCAAATAATAAGACGTTTTAACTTTCCTAGATAAATAGATTTTGTAATGTATTTAGATATACACTATGTCTAGATAATAACAAAAACAATGTATATAGAAAAAGCGAAAACGTCTTATTTGGAACATGCATCATCTTTCTGCTTTGCCCACTAGTCATTTAGTCATCTGGATCGGGCACACACACGTGCCATGTCTGTTACAGTTTGTATGCGGTAATGAAATTTAGTTCTGGCAATAACAGTGTTCTTCAGGTGTCGATCAGCCATGTCTGTTACAATTTGATCTGCAACACCTAGCACAAGGTAGTGTTTTGTGGTTCACAAGGCACAGAAATCTATCAGGTCCTGACCAGCCATGTCTGTTACAATTTGATCTGCAACACCTAGCACAAGGTGACAAGGATACTGCAAAAACACAAACATAACGACACCTAGCGCAAGGTGGAAGGATACTGAAAAACATTGTTTACTGATTTGTTGTGAGAGAAAAACAAGCCCGTTCGCTTCGCTGAAAAGTCATGGCTGAAAGTACTGTTCGCTGATTTATTGTGAAAGAAAAACTCTGATCCGGCTGAAAAAACAGGCTGAAAAGTACGGATTATAAGAAAAACGAACATGGCTTAACGGAGCTACACTGTTGCCTGGCAGTCACGACCGTGCTCAGGTTCAGGTGTTCAGCAAATAATAAGAGGGCAGCAGCGAGCAGTGAATTTCAATGTAAATGGCTCATCGTTAGCACGATCGAGCACGCAGACGAACACGGGTCGTGTCGGATGGAACACACAAACACGGGTCGTGACATGCCAAGGATTATTAATTGGACTAACTTTTTTCAAATGGCCAGTGTTAGGGAGGCTACAGTGCGTCTTGTAGCTCATCCAGCATTCCAACTCTTCGCGTCGAAGTCACTGAAGCGGCCATGATGAAGCAGAGGATATTTAAGAGCCTGAAATTTCCGACAGCAGTTGTAGAGGATATTCAAGAGGCTGAAATTGCCGACAGCAGTTGTAGAGCACGGGGTCGAAAAGGCTTGACCCGGCAAACCTTCGGAGGTGGATCTTAGATGTTGAGCTGACAAAGGTGGTTTGATCAAAGACTTGGACTCGATTTGGGCTCATATTGCAGAGAAGATTTAATATTTCATGATTTCATCTGGAAATACAACAGCTGTGTCAAACTTGATATAAAACAGGATTCCAGCTGTTGTATTTCCAGATTAGTTGTGATCTGGGCTCCAATTTTATATCAAGTTTATTGTATGGCAAAATCCTAAACTTTTTGTATGATTGTACGTAGATGTAGTCCAACTTTAGTCAAGCAATTATTTCTTACCTTACTTCAAAAGTTCCAAACCAAACCTTTTATTCTAAAGTGTTTCAAACGTGTTCGTTAACACAACCACTTGTTTCACTTAAAATTTGAAGGAAAGTCCTTGAAATAACGTGCTGAACAAAGCTACTTTCGTTACCTGCGGGAGACAAATTCGAACTACTTCCATTTACGTTTGCGTTACCATGCAAAGAACCAGACAGCACGAAGGTGTTATATATATATATATATATATATATATATATATATATATATATATATATATATATATATATATATATATATATATATATATATATATATATATATATATATATATATATATATAGTTTGTTTAGTTGGTGAAAAGTAGGTGAAAGTTAGCACCTTTCGTTTTTATTTGACAAATATTATCCAACCTTGAAGTAACTAGGCTCAAAAGATTCGTCTCGCAAAAACCAGACAAACTTAGCAATTAGTTATTTTTTTACCTATATTTAATACTCCATGCATGCGTTCAAATATTTGATATGATGGGTGTAAGAGGAAATATTTTGGGTTTACATGATATATATATATATATATATATAGAAAAAAATCTACTTAACCCCCGAACTATCAGCTAGTGTCTAACCTACACCTCTAACTATAAAACCGTATGTTTTACACCCTGAACTTTTCAAAACCGTTCAAATGCTACAGTAACGGCGGTTTTGACTTTTTCTTTTTCTATTTATTTCCGCTGAATCTTTAAAAAATCATAGTAAATCACAGAAAAATCATAAAATAGAAAACCTAATTTTGTTGGACTCCACATGAGTACACAATCAATATATAATATAGTATGCTTTAGTACAAATTTTTTCTGTAGCTTTAAATTGGTTAGAAAATCAAATTTTGTCTGTAATTAATTGGAATAATTCATAGCTATAGCTTCTATGGTCTAATTGTGGTGACATTTTTATGATGGGGTTATTATTATATGCTTGAACTATAGTAAAAATTTCATACTCATTGGATCATATATAACTTAGTTATAGATTTATTTAGGTTTATGTTTAGGTTTATGCTTGTTAAATATAAATAAATCTATAACTAAATTATACATGATCCAATCAGTATGAAATTTTTACTATAGTTCAAGCATACAATAATTAGTTCACTATAAAAATTTAACCACAATTGGACCATAAAAATTGTAGCTATGAATTATTCAAATTAATTACAGACAAAATTTGATTTTCTAACTAATTTAAAGCTACAAAAAAAATTTGTATTAAAGCATACTATATTATATATTCATTGTGTAGATCTACTCATGTGGAGTCCAACAAAATTAGATTTTTTATTTTATGATTTTTCTGTGATTTACTATTATTTTTCAAA
The DNA here is from genome assembly GCA_038087645.1 of Saccharum hybrid cultivar R570. Taxonomy (NCBI): domain Eukaryota; kingdom Viridiplantae; phylum Streptophyta; class Magnoliopsida; order Poales; family Poaceae; genus Saccharum; species Saccharum hybrid cultivar. Next base: position 6,857,559 of record JAQSUU010000297.1, on the reverse strand, counting down.
GATTCAGCGAAAATAAATAGAAAAAGAAAAAGTCAAAACCGTCACTGCTGTAGCAAAATCATGATTACTGTAGCAAAACCGCCGTCCAAAACCGATCCAGGGTGTACTTTGAACAATTTTGAAAAGTTCAGGGTGTAAAATAGACGGTTTTATAGTTGGGGGTGTAGGTTAGACACTAGCTGATTGTTCAGGGGTTAAGTAGACTTTTTCATATATATATATATATATATATATATATATATATATATATATATATATATATATATATATATAGTACTACTGAACCGTGTTCAGTATCAGTCAGTACTACGCACAGTACTACGAAATACTGAATAATACTGAAACGCGACTACTGAACATTATTAAATTTTGTTCAGTATAATAGCTCGGTGTAGAATAGTATTCTACACATAGGGTGTAGAATAGCGCGTATATATATAACCTTATAGCTGGCTAAACTAAAAAAATAAATTATTCTGTAGCCAGGCCATTCGACCGAGCGAGCTGTTCCCGGAACCAAAATCTGTCAGCCCGTTCGTTTGAGATTATCAGTCAAATCAATCAGCCAGCCAGCCGTGTTTTCTCCCACTTAAAACCAGCCAGCAGTACATCTCTCACGCACGGAGCTTCTGGCCGGTCTCACCGCCCTGTTCGTTTGGACTTATCAGCAGAATCAGCAGCAATCTAATAGTATTTTTCTCTCACAACAAACCAGCGAACAGTACTTTCAACGCAATAGCTAAACGAACAATACATTGATTTCTCCAGTCCCCACAGTCACATTGATTTCTCCCTGGACATCTCGCCTGCATGACCGCGTCCGCTCCAATTCCACCGAGCACATCGCAGCGGCGCCTCCTCCACGTTCCCTGCGCGGTGGCGGCTCCACCACGGCGAGGCGGCGGCTCGTCCACCATCCTGGCGGCGACGGCGGCCGGTCCTCCACCTCCCCGCGCAAATCTGCGTCCCCACGGGCGCGGCGGCACGGCCAACCGGCGGGCACGGCGGCCCATGGCCGCGCGCGGCTTCCCATCCCCAACCAGTGGCGGATGGCGCTTGAGGCGACGGCGTGGCTCGCCCTGTGCCCCAGGGCAGCTCCTTCCCCGGTGACGGTGGCACGTCCCTTCTCTCTCCCTGCAATGGCATCGGCGTCCACTCCTTCCCTGGCAGCCGACGGCAGCGCGGCCTGGCCCGGCCCGGCCCCTTCCCCGACCGGCGGCGCGCGGCTTCCCCTCGTGGTCCCTTCCCCGGGCGTCAACATCCCCGGCCTCCCCACATTGAGCAGTGATGCCTCTCCTCGCGTCGATGGGGAGCTCTGGTGGTGGTGAGCAGGTGATTCACTGGCCCCGACGACGAAGTGGCTGCCTGCGCAGGCGTGCTTTGCTTCCTTCCACAGGCGATACATTGAGGTGAGCAGCTGTGCCATTCTGGAGTTCATGTTTTCTGAAAAACAACCTTACCAGATTTCAGAATTTTGGTTCGTATTCAGATTCAGGAACCTGTTAGTTCTGTCAGTGTGCATGGTTTTAGCAATTTTGTTAATAGAGCCAGAACCGATATTCTTAATGATACCGTATTTTAGATCCAGCACAATACATGCTCCTGTGCATGCTACTTAATTATTGTAACTTTGTTTGTCGTAACTCAGAGATGAATTTACGATATTTTTTTTGCCTGAATCAGAGTCATGAGTTTAGGAAGACCATGGATTTCTTATGGTTATTTTTCCAGATAAGTTAGTTAACAGGCTACCTGAATCAGTGTCTTTTATTTTGCCAGCACGAGAACTCTTCAGTAGCTAACATACTTCAGTTCTTTAGTGTTTGACACCCTGTTTTTCTCTTAATCCAGCCCCAGGTTGACAACATCACACCCCGGATGCTACAAATGACCTGACAGAGGGCATACTCTCCCAGAGTATTGCCCTAACTCATGATGCCAAACATCTGTTAAATATGCCCTCCGTGCCAGATTGTTACCAGGAATACTGGGTGTGACATTGTTGTGATGAACGATGACTTTATCATGTAAATGTAAATATGTCAGATATCAGCTTATTGATTCCACCTTTTTGCTCACCATTTTTTGGCATTGGAATCAGGCAGCAGGAGATTTCAGCTTATTGATTTGGCAGTATAATTTATTTCTTGCTGAGTGCAGATTAAAACCAGTATAATTTATTTTTCTCTTGGTGAGCTCTCACTTACTCATAGTCGCAATTTCAGTTCATTGGAGTAGCCCCCCTAGGCACGGGCGATATGGTTACCACGTCAACTTCAGCAGCAAAATGGTGAGCAAAGGGCTTCCAACTAGTGATACAACAAGAGGTCACTCATCACTGTCTCTTGAGCTCACCGCTTGGACAGAAAAGCTCTGCTAAATTTCATTGTGGTAACTCGAGGATGCCATTGTAGTAAATTTGATATGCCACTGTGGTAACTCGTGTTGTGGTAAATGTCAGTGGGGGTATTTCTTCATAGATTCTAGTAAATTAAATATGTCATTGTGGTAACTCGCTTGTATAAATGATATATTGTGGTATTCCTTCAGAGGTAGTATTTTAGTAAAAGAAATACACCATTACGGTAACTCTTTTGTTTGGAGTTACTACATTTTGAATGCAAACTCTTGCTCGAATGTTTACTATTTTGTAAATCTCTTGTTGCTTGAATCTGGTAACTCCATGAATATTTACCATAGTTCAACATATACTATATTGGTAACAAAAATGAATTCTCGTAAATAGAATATGTAACCACTAGGGGGCAGAAAGGCATGGATTCAAGTAAAAAAAATTGCAAGTCTAGTAAACAGATTATCATAACTAATTGAAGGAGGCATCATATATTCTAGTAAATCATCTAAAGATATCGTAAAGATTTTTTTGCATGCATATACGAAAATAAAATAAAATCTAACTATACGCACGATTCGTGCCTGCGCGACGTACGAAATGCCGCTCTAGGCCACTATTCCCACGATAGGGGTGAGATCGCACCGTAATTCTCGCCTCCGAGGCCTCGGCCCTCTACGCCAATCAAACTATAAGGACGAGCACGCCACGCCAGCCATAGGACCAGGTATGATAGGGCGCATCGTTACAACACCAAAGGATAGAAACCACTCCCTCAATAGTGGCGCACATACCTAAACATGTAGCAGTAGTGCCAGAAGTACCAACGCCATGCCTCCACAGTGCGGACCACGTCACCACCGGATAAGGCCTTCCCGAGGCCTTTGGGCTCCTCCAACAAGGATCACACCATGTAACAACATTTTGTAACCCTGCACCTCCTTGAGACTATAAAAGAAGCACGCAGGGACCGTTCCGGAGAGGAAAAAACCAGGACACACAAATAGATAACTCTCCTGGACGTTGCGAGGGCACCAGTAGAGTCACACACACACACACTCCACTCACACCTTGAGACTTGGGAGCTCCTCCCTCTCTCACCCGCTTGTAACCCCTACTACAAGCACTTCGGTGCGAGATAATACAAAACTCACCTTCCCCACTGGACATAGGGCATTTCTCGGCTCGAACCAGTATAAATCGTTTGTGTTCTTCTTGCACACCATCTGGATCCCCGACGCACAGACACACATTACTCGTTGGTGCTAGAACCGCCGTTTCTTATGCCGACAGTTGGCGCGCCAGGTAGGGGACGTTTGCACGTCACAACTAACTAATTCTGCAGGGTCCAGGATGGCTACATTATCTCACCCCCACCCGACGAGCATGTCCTCGGTGGCCAGAAGCAACACCAGCCTCACCCTGGGCTCCCACATCTGGTTTGGGAGTCTCGAGTTCATCATCACCGCGGAAGGTGACGACCTCGACCTCGTCCCACCGGCCGACAAGCCTACCAACTTCCCCGAGCCCGTGGTCGACCTACGACGACGTTCCGACGAGTTGAAGAACACATGGCCCGACGAGTTCAGCATGCCTGATCTACCACGAGCTGCTCAGTCCTACCGCAACAAAAAGGTTCACAGGCCATCAACTAATGCTTATCATCTTAGCCCCAAGGCAGGTGAAGTGCCAGAGGATCTACCACAATAGCTCAGGCATGCCATCGCCGACACTCTGGCATCAATAGAGATGAGCTCCAACTCCGACTTCTTTGACTCCAACTACAACAACGACTACGACGACGACTATCAAGGAAGCACCAGCTTCGCTAAGCTTCAGAAGATGCAGCGCTTTTTACGCATCAGCGACTATCTCCTCAACGATGAGCCGTTCAACGATGACTTCATCAATCGCTTCGACGGCTACGAGCTCTCATGGCCGTGAAAGGGACAACCAGGTCCCAATGCAAAACTCAGTCTGGTGGCTATCTCCACCATTGTCGGCTCCTTTTGGCTGGGACTTGGCGCCACCTGTTCGGTGGTCGCTCTCTCGCCAGCTGTTGCTAGTTTCCCACCAACGGCGAGCTCCTCAGGGACTTCCGTCGATGCCGAGCTACAGTTTGATAAAACCATAGTTAATGTTGCTTGTTATTATTTGCCTTTACTACTAATTATTACTGTCGTGCCGATACTTACATATCTGCTTGACGATGGGCGGCTAAGAATGCGTGTCGTGGCGGTCGTCCCTGGCTCCCCTGCTGGCCCGACGAGCCCTGGCCACCATCACTTGGTGGCGGCACATGTGATGTATCCGCGATTGACGTCGTCGGCGTTCCCCGCGCTGGTGCCACCGCTGGTCTCAACGGTCCATCCTGGACCGTCTGCTCTAAATCCTTCCTCCAACACGGATTGAGCAGATTAGCGGTTGGGTCATTTTCTTCGTCTTCATCCGACTAGTCTTGTATTATCCGACGACGCTTGCTGGTCAGATTTTCTGGCATCACTGTGGTCTCTGAACTCTCCGGCCTCTTCTTTGAGTGCTCGGGGGCGATCGGGCGTTTCTCCACCATCCGACTACCGGTGCTCGTCCCGGTGCTTGGTGCTCCATCTCCTTTCTCCACGTTAACGTGAGCATAGCATCGCTGCACGTTCTGTGGTGGGGGCTCCATGCTCCTCGAATGGTCCATCCTGGGTGCCAAGGACCCGTACAGTGCGTGCCTTTCCACGTCGTGCACCTAACACCATAAGGAACACAGGAATTACAATAGCTGCTTTTATCAACTATGCGATTGACAAAAAAGATAGGTGTTAGAGTTACCTTCGGAGCAGGTCAGATGAGCTTGAACGCGTGCACGATGATGCTCAGAGGCTGGTATGCCAGGTCTGCTAGGTTGAACAGATCTGCAATCCTCTGATTGATCTTGTCCTCGTGTAGCCGCCTAGAACGCATCCTCATCTGGTCGGCTGAGCCCTGGTACTCATAGCTAGCATGCACCCTCTTCTAGCAAGGCTATACTCATCAGCTAATGAAGCTCTCGACCACGGCTAGACCGTCCAGATGGTTCCATGGGAGTAGCGCCATGAGTTCCCTCACCTACCCGACGTACTCTAGCCGCTCGTTCTAACTGACCCTCTTCTCCGGGATGTAACCGATGTCGCAAAAGGTGGCAGTGTTGGGCTTTTCTCGGATGTAGAACCACTTCTTATACCATTCACCAAGAGAGGTATTTTAGGGGCAGCTGAGGTACTTCGATTTCATTCCATCACGGAGTGTTAGGTACACCCCGTCGGCAATCTGAGAACCCCCCCGGACCCCTTCTTTCGAAGACAGAAAAGATAGCGAAAGAGATCGAAATGTGGAAGAAATCCCCCAAAAGCCTCACAGAGATGAATGGAAGTAGAGACAAGAAGGATCGAGTTTGGATGCAGATTGCAAATCCCGATCTCGTAGTACAGGCAAATGCCTTGGAGGAACGGGTGAACAGGAACCCCAAATCCTCTCTTGAAAAAATCTTCAAAAACAACGATCTCACCGGGTCGGGGATCGAGGAAGCTTTCTGACTCCGATGCTCTCCAGCCTCCGAGCTCCTTGTCATGGAGCACGCCAAGGCCGACGAGATCGTTGATGGATGACTTGGTGGACTTTGACTTCCACCATTCCTTCCTCATCACCTCCGCCATCTTCACCACCTTCGTATTGGCCATCCTCTCTCACCTCTTGGCTTCGGCTCAGTTGGTGGACAGAGAGCGCGTCGCTTCTAACGGTGGCAAGGTTTGCTAATGGTGGTTGCAAAGGGGAATGGGGACTGTGGGCTGGACAAAGAAGACGCATGGTTTATAAAAGCAACTGTCAGGTGTAAATGGGGAATTATTGCATAGCGGCTATTTATCCCAATAATCGTGTCGTTCCACCTCTCCGAGATACTCAGGGGTCGTGTGCGTGAAATGTGGCACGCGCTGTGTGGTTTCTACTTTTTACTGGTACCCGCGCCAGTAAATGCGCTCCCTCGGTTACAATGCGGGAGGCCCCATGCTGACGCATCATGGCAGTCGCCGGCCCATAGTTTGATTGACAAGACAACGGCATGACTGCCACGTCACATTTGGCAAACTTCTGAGCCAACGGGTCAGGTCAAAAGGAAAAAAACAAAAAATGAGAGAAAAAAGAAGGAATGGAGAAGAAAGATGAGAGTGAGAAAGAAAGACAAAATATGACAGAGACAAAAGTGTTAGAGATATATGACGCTCGGAGACTGGTCTGGGCCTTACAGTCCATCTCCGACCACCGAGCACATTACACTCCCCGATCACATTCGGGGACTCGTCGATCACTCTTCGACTATGCTCGGGGACTCGTCGACCAAAGCTTATGCTGTGCTCGGGACTATTTCGACCACTCCTCGACCACAACTTGAGGTATGTTTTCCTTGGCTACATGTGAAATTTGACTCGCATACATTTCAGAGGTCAGCGCTTTTTTAGACCTTGCTACAAGGCTCATACTTCACCTTCTAGCAAGCTCAGGGACTACATCGGTACAATGCACCAGACGGTGCATCTCAGTATCCTATTTCCAAGACGATCTATTCTAAGACCCTGGCATCACGTGCCTACGTCACCTATTCCCAGGCTCAGGGACTAAGTGGGCACACTTCATCTTGCGGTGAATATGCTTATTTTTTGACCCCTACGCTTTGTTTACCCTACTTACATTTCTTTTCAGAAATACAAGTGGGCACACTTCGCCAGGCAGGAAATCTTTTTCTTTTTCTCAAGAGCACCATACATTCTTTGGACAACCTACTTCTCTGGCGACAACGGTGGTTGGTTGTATCTCAAGCTGGTCGGAGGCTTCCAACAACAACTTGGATGGCGTTTTGACTGGTCGGAGACATCAAGAGCTCAAGTCTTACTGTTTGGAGAAGGTCAAGACGGTGTGTCGCATCAAAATGCATAGTGCTCGAGGACTAGATGTGGGGGTATTAACCCCTATACCCCTACGGCTAGACTTAGGCTGGCTTAGATCAGTGGGCCCGGCCCATGGCAAGGTTGACGCGTGGCCCAATTGATCTGTTCGGCGTCCCACACAAGGAATGAAAGCAAACTTGGAGATTAAGTAAGATCCTGGTCGGTTAGAATAGGAATCCTTATCCGACCAGCTATGGTAGTTGTAACCGAGCAGGATTAGTTTCCAGATTTGTAACCCTGCCCCTCGGACTATATAAGGCGGGCAGGGGACCCCCTCAAAACACATCGTAATACACCCAGCAATACAATCTGACGCAGGACGTAGGTATTACGCCCTCACGGCGGTCGAACCTGGATAAAACCTCGTATGTTGTCTTGCGTCACCATCTAGTTCATAGCTTGCGCACCTGTCTGCCGACAATCTACTACCTTGGGCATACCCCTCAGGAGACTGCCAACCATATATCGTTGATAGTTTCTGAATGTCACTGTTCACATATCTATTACTCTGAATGTGCTCTAGTCAAGTATGGATGCATTGATTTTAAGGAGACAACATGGGCATCAATTCAGATCAAACTCTGTTCTTAGACCGGCGTCTAGTGTCCTAAGACTGCCTCTCTTCTCTATAATGTCACTACAGCTGAGTGATGCAAACTAAAACTCAGGTCAAACTATTGGATCATCAATTCATGATGGCATGGGAGGGAGGACAGTGCATAATAGCTATGGCTCTGTTAAGCATGATGTCTGACCAAAATAAGAATCTGCCTTTCTTAACAACAAAAAAGAAGTTGGCCAGGAAATGGATGCTCTGTGCTATATTACCTGGAAGCCAGTTATGTTATTCCTAATAGCACACACAAAGCTCATCTGAAATCATTATGCACTATGCAGAAAGTCAACTTATGATTATCCATATATAGAGGTTCTACTGCTTTCATTCTAGGAAATCAGCTAAGTTTCATAGGAGTACCTCTTGATTATACAGTGACCCCTTTCACATCAAAGCTCTACACCAAGGTTGTAGATGGTTGGATCAAATGCACAAACAGGAAAAAGAACATAGAGCAGAGAATGAAGCTAGTACCCTGTCAACAACTTCCTGGCTAGAGAGGAACTCGTAGACGCCATCGCTGGCGACAACGAAGAAAAGGTGCAATGGAGTGATCTCGACGCTCTTGTCCTCCGGCTCGGCAAAGACCCCGATGGCCTCGGCGGTGAGGTCACCGAGGCTATGCGTGAAGGCTGCGCCGGGGTAGAGGTCGTCGCGCGCCCAGACGCGGGGTGAGTCCCCCTCGTTGGGCGCCCAGCCCTTGGCCTCCAGGTCGCTACCACCATGCTCGATGACATGCCCAACGGCATCCCGTCCACATCCCTTCCTGCGGCAATCGAAGCCTCACGCCCGCCCGCCTCCCTCTCGGCTGGCTTCCCTCCCTGCCTGCCGCGGTGCCACCTGCTAGTGCCATGGCTGCATCTGCGGGGGGCGGCGCAACGCGTCTAGGTCCTCCCGTGGACAACGGCGGCGAACGATGGCGGGGAAGGAACCCTAACACGATGAAAACGGTGGAGGCGAATGAACCCTAACATGATGAAAACATTCAAAGCAAATATTCATCTATAACTATAGTAAATGCCAACTATCCTACTCCAAACATTTATTTTTACAATTATGAATTTACCATTTTACCCTTAATTAAAAAAAACTACGAAAAAGTAATTGCCACTCTTTTATTGAAAAAATAACTTTGGAGGCATTGGGAGGCGTTACGGCGCATACGGGTCCACCGACTATAGACACAACCAATGCCTCCCAACGCCTCCCTCATTGACGCCTCTCAACGTCTTCCCTCTTATGGGCCCACAAATTATAGACACAGCCAACGGTTACTGACGCCTCCCCAACCATTGCAAAAAAAATCACTACAACATCACGTGTATCTGTAAAAAAAAAGGTGAAACATAAAATTATAAATAGAAGAAAAGAAACAAGAATAAAAAGAATAAAATACAAAAATAGAAAATGAAATAAACAAAATTATTAATTATATCAGAAAAAGAAATTAAATATGTATAAATGTTAAAAAATAAAAAGATAAGAAAAATAAAAAACTAAATAGAAGCAAGGAAAGGAAACAAAAAAATAAAAAAACCCAAAAAGGAAATAAAAATTAATGGAGTAAAATAAAAATAGTAAAAGAATAAAGAAAATGAAAAGAATGACAAAAGTCCACAAAAAAGAAAAAAAGAAAAACGAAAGAATAAAAGAAAAGAAAAGAAGAAAAGGAAAGGAAAACATACAATAAAAAGAAAATAGGAAAAGGAAACAAAAGGAATAATAAAAAGACCACCGCAAAAGAAAAATGAAAAAATAAAGCAAAGAAAAAAGAAATTGAAGAAAAGAAAAGAAAAATAAAAATGGAATAAACGATGAAAACAAAGAAAATTAAAAAAGAATAAAAGATGACACAAATAATAGAATACAACAAAATATAAAAGAGAAAAGCAAAAAGAAAAGAAATAGTAGAAAGGAAAGAAAAAGAAAGTGGAAAAAAGAAATAGACAGAAAAGAAAAACTCACCAACATAACGACGGAAGCACCTACGGAACGAACGGAAAAGCGGTGAACGATGCAAATCTGCTCTGCTAGGCTGTTACTTGGGCGACGCGGTCCTGTGTGGGCCATCAAGGGAGGGAGGAGGGGGGGTCAGCAGCCAACTGCTGTCCGACTGGTCGGCAGCGATGGTTTCCGCCTGCTCCTTGCACGCCTCCGTCCGCGACTGCAGCGAGCACTTCACTGGTCCTTGCTGGATCGACGGTGGGGAGTGCTTCACTGAGCGCCTCATCGCACTCGCCTGCCGCCCTTTCCACCCCACGCTGGATCGATCGACGGCGGGGAGTGCTTCACCGGCCACCCTTCCCATCTGCGCTGGATCGATCGACGGCGAGGAGCGCTTCACCGGCCACCCTTGCCACCCCACGGGCCCCAGGCTCGGTGTCGCGCCGCTGCTAGCCAGCGCTAGGCGCCCCTCTATGGGTCGTCTCCTGAAAGCTCTAGTTTGGTTTTGGTGAATTGATGAAACTCTAGCTACTAACCTATGTGCTCTAAGTGTATGTGAGATAAGTGATGGAGCAAATGGATGAAAATCATGGTGGTGATGGCCATGGTGATCAAGTGCTTGGCTTGGAAAAGAAGAATGAGAAAAACAAAAAGCTCAAGGCAAAGGTATAAGTAGTAGGAGCTTTTTGGTTTGGTGATCGAGAACTTAGCGAGTGTTGTCACATTTAGGATTGATAGCCATACTATTAAGAGGGGTGAAACTCGTATCGAAATGCGGTTGTCAAAGTACCACTAGATGCTCTAACTCATTGCATATGCATTTAGGATCTAGTGGAGTGCTAACACCCTTGAAAATATTTGTGAAAATATGCTAACACACGTGCACAAGGTGATACACTTGGTGGTTGGCACATTTGAGCAAGGGTGATGAAGTTGGAGAAGTGATTTTCACTGAAAAACACTGACCGGACGCAGTGTTCGTAGTGATCAGACTTGGGGTTCGGCGCATCTGGTCAACTGAGCAGAGAGGGCGCGGTCTCAGCCGACTGACTGAACGCAGGGTCACCTGGTGACCTGATGCGCAGTGGATGCGTCTGGTCGCCTGTGACGTACGATGACGTCGGCCACGTTGCTCGGCAAGCAGAGAAGAAGAAGGACTGAACTCTGGCCAGAATCCAGTCACACCCCAGCTGACGTGTCTGGTCGCATAAACATCACTCGGGGAGTTTACTGGAAATAATCTGACTCCACATTGGTGCGAGTCAGGTCAAGGCAGCGGCACGTCCGGTCGTCTTTAGTGGTGTGCAATCGAGTGAGGATCTGACGCGAGCAAGGTGCGTTCGGTTGGCTTGCCTACGCGTCAGGTCATGACTTAGCCGTTGTGTTGAGGTATTCGACCATTATGATCGAATGAATGACATCAAACATGGAGGACACATGGCGCTCGTCAGGCGACCAGACGCTGGAGGCGTGCGTCCGGTCACCTCTGACCAGTGTGTCTGGTCGCCCCGTGTTCAGTGCAGTGAGAAGCCCAACGACTCTATTTCATGGAGGCTTCTATTTAAGCCCCATGGCCGGCTCTAGCTCACACTCTTGGCCATTTTCATTGACATAGCAACCTTGTGAGCTTAGCCAAAGCCCTTCCACTCATCTTCATCATTGATTCATCATCTTTGTGAGATTGGGAGAGAATCCAAGTGCATTGCTTGAGTGTTTGCATTTAGAGGCACTTGGTGATTGTGTTTTGCTATGGGATTCGCTTGTTACTCTTGGTGATTTTCGCCACCTAGATGGCTTGGAGCAGTAAGGATCATCGAGCGAAGGTTGGTGATTGTCTCCGGCTCCAATTGTGGTGAGTGTGAGGGGTTCTTGACCTTTCCCCGACAGAGAGCCAAAAGATACTCTAGTGGATTGCTCATGGCTTATGTGATCCTCATCTTGTGTTAGTTGTGTGGCACTCTATTGAAGGTTTGGCGTGTGATGCCAATTAGCACATGAACCTCCAAGTGAGTGAATCACCACAATGAGGACTAGCTTGCCGGCAAGCAAGTGAACCTCGGTAAATAAATAATTATGTCATCTTTGTCCGAGGATTTCATTGGTTGTCTTATGATTGATTGATTGGGTTTATCATCTTGTGATTGGCTCATACCTCAACATGTCGGTATAATCATCGCCGTCCTCTCTTGCATTATATTTCTAGTGTGTAAGCTAAGCTCTTTAATTTAATTAGTTTTGAGAGCTAGCTTTCGTCGAGTCTAGTGGTTGGTGAGGCTCTTTAGTTAGTCTTTGAGAGCTCACTAACTTAGTGTAGTGACTTAGCAAATTATGTGCTTAGTGTTCATAGTCACTAGAATTGTGGTAGGTGGCTTACTTTTTAGTAGACTAGCGCAACACTCGCTTCGCTGTTTAATTGTCTAACATATTTGCTAAGTGTTGTTGTAGAATTTTTCAATAGGCTATTCACCCTCCCTCTAGCCATTAGGACCTTTCAAGTGGTATCGGAGCTATGGTCACCATGATTTAAGGCTTAACAACCTTCAGTGTCAAAATAGCTCAAATCAACAACACCAAGAAGCCACCCCAATTTGATGGCTCCAACTATCCCTATTGGAAGGCTAAGATGACAACGTATATCAAGTTAATCAATAGGAAGGTGTGGAAGGTGGTGGAGATCAAGATTGAGATTGCCAATGAGAAGGCTCCCACCGCCGCCGAAGAAGTGCTACTCCAAAACAATGACATTGCTCTTAGTGCCATTCACGATGCTTTGGATGAGAGAACGTTTGAGCAAATCAAAAATATTAAGAGGACTCATGAGGCATGAAAGAAGTTTGAGGAGTCATTTGAGGGCACTCAAGCCATGAAGGGTGCCAAGGCATATATTCTCAAGAAGAAGTTTGCAAGCTTCAAGATAAAGGAGGATGAGAGTGTGCTGGAAATGTTCCATAGGCTTCAAGTGCTTGTCAATAATCTCAAAGCACTTGGAGAAGAGGTGAAGGACAAGGACTTCTCCCATAAGTTCATGAGATGCTTGCTATCAAGGTTTGGCACATTGGTTATTATTCTAGTGATGAGTGATTTGGACACCATGACACCAAACCAAGTATTGGGAGATGTGATGACCGATGACACATATAGAGATGATGATGAGAAGGAAGAAAAGAAGGAGAAGAAAGACGCGAAGAAGGATGAGAAGAATAAGAAGAGTATGGCATTCAAAGCAACATCATCATCAAAGGGCAAAGCCAAGCAAGATACATCTAGTGAACATGATGACTCAAGCTTTGATGACATGGATGATGAGAAGATGGCTCTCTTTGTCAAGAGATTTGGCAAGTTCATGGTGAAGAAGGGCTACCGTGCTAGAAGAAAGAAGTCTTCATCTAAGAACAAGGAAGAATCGAGAAGGTGCTTCAAGTGTGGAAGCAAAGATCATCTTGTTGCTCAATGCCCATACAATAGTGACAATGCTGATGATGACAAGAAGAGCAAGAAGAAGGACAAGAAGGGAAAAAAAAGCAAAGAAAGACAAGATGACCATCAAGAAGAAGAAGAAGGGTGGTTCATATGTGATCACTTGGGATAGTGATGCTTTCTCAAGTGATGACGATGATAGTGATGATGACAAGACCACCAAGAAGAAGGGTCATGCAAGCATTGCCATACAAGAAAAGTCTTCTCTCTTCGACACTATCATGCTTCATGGCTAAGGCTACTAAGGTACAAACTTGTGATGATGGATGTGATCATGAACATGATAATAAAAGTGAAAGTGAAAGTGATGATGATGAACCTACTAAAGATGAAATAATTGACATGTTAGAAGATGCTAAAGAATATTTTGATATTAAGAGAAGGGAATGCAAAGACTTGTGCAAGGAACTAAAAGCCCTTAAGAAAGCCTTTGATGAGCTCAATGCATCTCATGAGAGGCTAGAGAAAGCCCATGAGAAGCTTGGCAAGGCTCACAAGAAACTTGAAAAAGCACATTCCACTTTGCTTAATGAGCAAAATGAGAAGAAGCATATTATAACATGTGATAAAGGCTTAACATGTGATATAATTAATGAATCATTCTATAAGGCTATCATTGTTGCTTCCACTAACCCTCCTTGTAGCACTTCCACTTCTACCTCATCTAGAAGGTGATGGTTTCACTTGTGATGCCTCACTAATGGTTGAGAATGAGACACTCAAGAAGGAGGTAAAAGAGCTCAATCACACCTTTGCTAAGGCCTATGGTGGTGAGGACCTCTTGCTTATGTGCTTAGGTAGTCAAAGGGCATCTCTCTACAAAGAGGAATTGGGCTATATCCCCAAGAAAGGCAAGGCCGCCTTTGCTAATCACAAAACTAGTTTTGTGAGAAACAATGGCCGGTATTCCAAAAGTTGCAAGCAAGTTGGTCACATAGAGCAACAATGCATGAACAAGAACAAGAATGCTAAAGTATCCTTAATTAAGCTTGATTCTTTCTATATGCTTACTAAGGGTACAAATGGTGTTCGTGCTAAGTTCATTGGTGCACCATGGATGGGCTCAAAGAAGAAAGTCATATGGGTGTCAAAGAGCTTGGTTGCTAACCTCTAAGGACCCAAGCAAGTGTGGGTACCTAAAAAGAATTGATCTTTTTTTGTAGGTCAATTACAAAGCCGGAGAAAGGCATTAGGTTCCTGATAGTGGGTGCACTCAACATATAACTGGTGATGCAAGAATCTTCAACTCAATCAACACCAATGATAGTAATGGCTATGATAATATCACATTTGGTGACAATGGCAAAGGCAAGGTCAAAGGGCTTGGTAAGATTACAATATCCAATGACTTGAGCATATCCAATGTATTGCTAGTTGAGAGTTTGAACTTCAATTTGCTATCCATGGCTCAATTGTGTGATCTTGGATTCAAATGCATATTTAGAGTAGATGATGTAGAAATCTTAAGTGTAGATGGCTCTAACTTGATCTTCAAAGGGGTTAGATATGAGAATCTATACTTGATTGATTTCAATGCTAGTGATGCTCAATTATCAACATGCTTGTTCACTAAGTCCAGTATGGGTTGGTTATGGCATAGAAGGCTTGGTCATGTTGGAATGAAACAATTGAATAGATTGGTTAAGCATGACTTGGTTAGAAGCTTGAAAGATGTTGTGTTTGAGAAGGATAAACTTTGTAGCTCTTGTCAAGCCAGCAAACAAGTTGGAAACACCCATCCAAAGAAAAGCATAATGAGCACCATTAAAGCATTTGAGTTATTGCACATGAATTTATTTGGGCCAACACAATACACTAGCATTGGTGAAAATAAATATGGCTTTGTGATAGTGGATGACTATACAAGATACACTTGGGTATTCTTTCTAGTGGACAAGAGTGATGTGTTTACAAATTTCAAATCATTTGTCAAGGGCATTCACAATGAGTTTGAAATAACCATCAAGAGAGTTAGAAGTGATAATGGTAGTGAGTTCAAGAACACTAGAATTGATGAGTTATGTGATGAATTTGGAATTAGACATCAATTCTCGGCCAAGTACACTCCAAAATCAAATGGCCTTGTTGAGAGGAAGAATATAACACTCATTGATATGGCAAGGTCTATGCTTAGTGAGTACAATGTGAGTCAATCTTTTTAGGCCAAAGCAATCAACATCGCTTGCTACTACATCAACTGATTGTATTGTCACCCATTGAAAGAGAACACACCATATGAGCTCTTGAATGGTAGAAAGCCCAACATTGCATATTTTTAGATCTTTGGTTGCAAATGCTATATATTGAATAAAGGTACTAGATTGGGCAAGTTTAATAAGAAGTGTGATGAAGGATTCTTACTTGGATATTCATCCACAAGCAAAGCATATAGAGTTTAGAATTTGGCAAGTGGCACTTTTAAGGAGGTAATGATGTTGAATTTGATGAAACCAAGGGTTCCCAAGATGAGAATGAGAACTTAGAAGATGTTAGAGGCATTCAACTTTCAAATGCCATGAAAAATATGGATGTTGGTGAATTAAGGTCTAGGCAAGTGAACGATGAAGAAGATAATCAAGTGCAAGTGCTCTCTAACTCAAATGTGCAAGATGATACAAATCAAGCAAGTTCAAGTGGCTCTCATGAGAATGTGCAAGATCAAAAAGTAGCTAGTACATCATCTCAATCCAATGATCAAGCAAGTGAAGCAATCAAGTTCTAATACTCCAACCAACTAATATTGCAAGAGATCATCCATTGGAGACTATAATTGGAGATATTTCTAGAGGTGTACAAACTAGATCAAGATTGACTTCATTTTGTGAGTATTTCTCATTTGTATCATTCATTTAACCAAAGAAGATAGAAGAATCATTAAGAGATGTTGATTGGGTAAATGCTATGCATGAAGAATTGAACAACTTCATAAGAAATCAAGTATGGGAGTTAGTCGAAATACCAAAGAACCACAATGTGATTGGAACCAAATGGGTCTTTAAAAACAAGCAAGATCAAGATGGGATAGTTGTAAGGAACAAAGCAAGATTGGTAGCACAAGGATACACTTAAGTGGAAGGTCTTGATTTTAGAGAAACATATGCCCCGATTGCTAGATTAGAAGCAATTAGAATCTTGCTAGCCTATGCTTATGCCCACAACATCAAGCTCTATCAAATGGATGTTAAGAGTGCATTTCTAAATGGCTACATCAATGAAGAAGTATATGTTGAGCAACCTCCCGGTTTTAAAGATGACAAGAAACCCAACCATATGTACAAGTTGAAGAAGGCATTATATGGCTTGAAGCAAGCACCTAGAGCATGGTATGAAAGAATGAGAGATTTCTTGCTCTCTAAAGGGTTCAAAATAGGCAAGGTTGACACCACTCTTTTCACTAAGAAGATTGGCCATGACTTGTTTGTGTTACAAATCTATGTTGATGATATCATATTTGGATCAACCAATCAAGACTATTGTGAAGAGTTTAGAAAGATGATGGCTAATGAGTTTGAGATGTCGATGATTGAAGAGTTGAGTTACTTCCTTGGTCTTCAAATTAAGCAATTGAAGAATGGTACCTTTGTGAGTCAAAGCAAGTACATCAAAGACATACTCAAAAAGTTTGGCATGATTGATAGCAAGTCCATTAGTACATCAATGGAAACAAGTGGCAATATGGATAGTGATGCAAGTGGCAATATGGTGGATAAAAAGTTATATCGATCTATGATTGGAAGCCTACTCTATGTGACCGCATCAAGGTCGGATGTCATGTTTAGTGTATGCATGTATGCAAGATTTCAAGCCTCACCAAGAGAAAGTCATTTGAAGGTTACAAAGAGAATATTGAGATACTTAAAGCATACATAAAATATAAGTTTGTGGTATCCTAAAGGAGCAAAGTTTGAACTTGTTGGATATTCGGACTCCCATTATGCGGAATGCAAGGTTGAAAGGAAGAGCACATCGGGCACATGTCAATTGTTGGGAAGATGACTTGTTTCATGGTCATCAAAGAAGCAAAATAGTGTTGCATTATCAACCACCGAAGCCAAATACATAGCCGTCAGTAGTTGTTGTGCACAAATTCTTTGGATGAAGGCCACCTTGAATGATTTTGGAATCAAGTTCAAGCAAGTGTCATTGCTATGTGACAATAAAAGTGTTGTGAAGCTCACCAACAATCTGGTTCAACATGCAAGAACAAAGCACATTGATGTCTGCCATCATTTCATTAGAGATCATCAATAAAAAGGGGACATTTGCATTGAGAGTGTGGGCACCGAAGATTAACTTGCCGATATATTCACCAAGCCATTGGATGAGAAAAGGTTTTGCAAGCTAAGGAATGAGTTGAACATATTAGATTTCTCATATATATGTTGATGCACCCCCACACTAATATGACATGCCTCTCCTTCGAGCTACTAAGGTAAAAGTTGATTGGCATGACATACATCCTTTGCTAAGGACTTGTTTAGTGCATCTAGTCATTCTTAATGTCTTATAGGCTCATTCATGAAAATCAAATGAATTTGATGCTTGTATGGTACCACTATTGCTTCTATGCTTGACTTGATCTAGTGGTAGCATATGACATGTTTGTGGGCTTGTGAACCTAGTGTTTGATCTAAAATATGAGCTATAAGTGTTTAACTCAACATGGTACAAGATAACCCTTATTGGAGGTGTGAAGAAGCTTGTCCTTGGATCAAACTGAGTTAAATAACTTTGGCAAGTGTTCTAGATTGAACCAAAATTGGGAAAATGATCCTCACTCCATTGATTGACATTGATAAACTTAACCTATCTAAAATTTAACCTTTGTGGTCATTGTTGATAAAGGGGGAGAAATAGTGCACAAAGATAATATAAAGATGACAAAGGGGGAGAACTTTGACATAGGGGGAGAAATATGACAAAGTAAGGGGATCAATTAAAATTTGAGCACACAAGTAGGGGGAAGCAAGCTCATGAACTTGTATGATGCATTTGAATGCACATTCTCATATGCTTGCTTGCATTTGTCAAGTTTAAATTCAATTGACATGCTTGTGTGGTGTATGCTAGTTGTAGGATTGAATGATAAAATGAAGAACTAGCATGCTTAGGTTGAGTAACTAGACTTGTGTTTACTTTGTAAAAACTACGTCCTTGCTTATAATATTGATCTCATGGGGTATTCTAGTTTTTTGCTTGCCTAGTTACTAATGGTGCTAAGGATGGTATAATTGGTGCACTTCGATTGGTATCACACTTCAAAGGTCCATCTCTCATACCTTAGCATCATTTGGTAGACATTGCATCCTATATATTTCCTATCTAAGCATATGTGCAAGCTTCAATCCAAACTCTTAGCACATATGTAGGGGGAGCAATGCTACCAATTTGGGTTCATGAAACTTGTCCATATCCTTTTACAAATGGTAAATATGCTTGAGCAAGCAACATGGATTCAAAATGATTTCAATTCATATCTTTTTGTAAGGGTTATCATCAATTACCAAAAAGGGAGAGATCGAAAGCTCTAGTTTGGTTTTGGTGAATTGATGAAACCCTAGCTACTAACCTATGTGCTCTAACTGTATGTGAGATAGGTCGATAGATATTCCAAGTGGTGGAGCAAATGGATGAAAATCATGGTGGTGATGGCCATGGTGATCAAGTGCTCGTCTTGGAAAAGAAGAAAGAGAAAAACAAAAAGCTCAAGGCAAAGGTATAAGTGGTAGGAGCTTTTTGGTTTGGTGATCGAGACACATAGCGAGTGTGATCACATTTAGGATTGATAGCCATACTATTAAGAGGGGTGAAACTCATATCGAAATGCGGTCGTCAAAGTACCACTAGATGCTCTAACTCATTGCATATGTATTTAGGATCTAGTGGAGTGCTAACACCCTTGAAAATATTTGTGAAAATATGCTAACACACGTGCACAAGGTGATACACTTGGTGGTTGGCACATTTGAGCAAGGGTGATGAGGTTGGAGAAGTGTTTTTCACTGAAAAATACTGACCGGACGCAGTGTTCGTAGTGACCAGACTCGGGGTTCGGTGTGTTCGGTCAACTAAGCAGAGAGGGCGTGGTCTCAGCCGACTAACCGGACGTAGGGTCACCTGGTGACCTAAAGCGTAGTGGCCACGTCCGGTCGCCTATGACGTACGATGATGTCGGCTGTGTTGCTCGGCAAGCAGAGAAGAAGAAGGACTGGACTCTGGCCTAAATCCGGTCACACCCTAGCTGACACGTCTGGTCGCATAAATGTCACTCAGGGAGCTTACTGGAAACGATCTAACTCTACGTTGGCATGAGTCAGGTCAAGGCGGCGGCGCATTCGGATGTCTTCAGTGGTGTGCATCGAGTGAGGATCTAACGTGGGCAAGGTGCGTCCGGTCGGCTTGCCTACGTGTTAGGTCATGACTTAGCCGTTGCGCTAAGGTACTCGACCGTTGTGATCGAACGAACGACATCAAATGTGGAGGACACGTGGCACTCATCGGGCGACCGGACGCTGGAGGTGTGCGTCCGGTCACCTCTGACCGGCGCGTCCGGTCGCCCCGTGATCAGTGCAGTGAGAAGCCCAACAACTCTATTTCGTGGGGGCTTCTATTTAAGCCCCATGGTCGGCTCTAGCTCACACTCTTAGCCATTTGTATTGACATAGCAACCTTGTGAGCTTAGCCAAAGCCCTCCTACTCATCTCCATCATTGATTCATCATCTTTATGAGATTGAAAGAGAATCCAAGTGCATTGCTTGAGTGTTTGCATCTAGAGGCACTTGGTGATTGTGTTTCACTGTGGGATTCGCTTGTTACTCTTGGTGGTTGCCGCCACCTAGACGGCTTGGAGCAGCGAGGATCGTCGAGCGGAGGTCGGTGATTGTCTTCGGCTCCGATCGTGGTGATTGTGAGGGGTTCTTGACCTTTCTCCGGTGAAGAGCCAAAAGGTACTCTAGTGGTTTGCTCGTGGCTTGTGTGATCCTCATCTTGTGTTGGTTGTGCGGCACCCTATTGAGGATTTGGCATGTTATGCCAATTAGCGCGTGAACCTCCAAGTGAGTGAATCGCCACAACGAGAACTAGCTTGCCGGCAAGCAAGTGAATCTAAAAAATCATTGTGTCATCTTTGTCTGAGGATTTCATTGGTTGTCTCGTGATTGATTGATTGGGTTCATCATCTTGTGATTGGCTCATACCTCGACACGTCGGTATAATCATCGCCATCCTCTCTTGCATTACATTTCTAGTGTGTAAGCTAAGCTCTTTAGTGTAGTTAGTTTTGAGAGCTAGCTTTCGTCGAGTCTAGTGGTTGGTGAGGCTCTTTAGTTAATCTTTGAGAGCTCACTAACTTATTGTAGTGACTTAACAAATTGTGTGCTTAGTGTTCATAGTCACTAGAATTGTGGTAGGTGGCTTGCTTTTTAGTAGACTAGCGTAACACTCGCTTCGCCGTTTAATTGTCTAACATATTTGCTAAGTGTTGTTGTAGAATTTTTCAATGGGCTATTCGCCCCCCCCTCCTAGCCATTAGGACCTTTCATCCCTGACCCCCTCCTTGCGAGCAGCAGCCGTCGTCTCTATGGCCTCTATCCAGAGGAAGAAGAAGAAGAAGGGTATTTTAGTCTTTGTGCAGTAATTTTAATGCCCTTTGGTCCCCTCTAGTCTTTAGAACCAAACAAGGTAGGAGACTAAATTTTAGTCTCTAATCCCTGGACTAATAAAGAACCAAACAGGGCCGTACTTATCATATATCCTAATCTAATCTAGTAATTCTAATACTAGTACGTACTACTAGTCTACTAGTACATGTGTATATCTAAGGGGCCCACTGGCATTGGGGGCCTAGAGCGGCCACCCCGTTTGCCCTGCCCCCTCCCTTCCCCCCTTAGGGCGACCACTGGTGATGGCTTACTCGTTTGCACCCTTGGGCGTGGACATCGATTGCCGACTACAATGGCAGTCTCATTGCATTACCTGAATTGAACCAACTCTAGCCTACTAACAGTAGCGGATTCAAAAATGAGTCAAAGGGGGGCTAAATAATATAGGGCTAAAACTTGTGCCAGCCAGACATTAATACTCTAACGAAAATACAAATGTCGATATCAAGTTAAAGTGTTCAAGTAATTTGTAGAAATATTGTAAAATGTTACTAAAATATCTTTCTATCCTAGCATAATATGTCCTATGATATCAAATATTTCAAATGAAATCACGATTATTAGAAACTAGACATTTGCCTTCATTCATAAAAAATCAAAATTAAATAGAATATGATCAAACTAGGCCGACTCTTACTATGAGCAGAGATGGCAACGGGTACGCTAGGTACAACAAACCCATACATGTGTCCGTAAAGAAAAAATATGTCCATTAAAAATATGCATCCACGGACGAGTATAAATATGCGTCTGTACCCGTGAGCGGGTAACGGATACTCCCTCCGTCCAAAAAAGGATGTTGTTTTAGCTATGAATCTGGACAAGTGCGGGTGTACCCATGACTTGCCCATGTCCGACAAACTGCAGGCTTCAACAACAGCCGATAAACTGCAGGCTTCAACAACAGCCAACAGTAACACATACATACTTGAGTATAAGTATTCCTTAACCAGGAGTAAATTAGAGGCCGAAGAGCACCTCTGACTCTGTTCATCATTGTTTATGACGCGACATCTGACACAGTTCTTAATGTGGCATTGACATTTACTATTCGCTTTCGATTTTTTCTTAGACAAATTTAAAATAAATTCTCTACTGTTCATCACGAAAGTGACGGAAGCCCGCTCAACCGTGCTATTATATTGCACTGATGAACCAAGGATATACAGCCACGACAGCGCCTTCGCTATTTTCTAGGCGCGGCTTCTTCTGTTGCTCGCTTGCGCACGCGAGGTGGTGCTATTTGCGTGGGCTGCTGACCGTGGGCTGCAGCTGTGCTGATCAGTGTGGGCTGCAGTGGACCACTGGCCTGCAGGTCGACAGCACACAGCACGGATGCGCCCATGCATGCTGATAGGAAACCTGTGCTCTGTACCATGTTGTACATTTCAAATTTTATCCATTCTTCTCATTTTATTCCTCCTATTGCTATGCGATGATGTGTAAAATTATAAACATGTCATGGTACATTGATACTATATGTGAGTTTGTAGTAACTGCTAGTTGCTCATATATCGTGTATGCACATATCCATTATGTTAAGTTGAACGTTATAAGCATTTATGTGCATCATGGACCAGGTCTAAAAAAACCATGGGTTTATGGGTTTGGGTACTACACCCTTAAACCCATGCCCACAAACTCGTTGGATCTGATTTTGCCCATTAACAAACCTATAGGTAGAGAGATTGACCTATATCCTTGCCCTAATAGGGTAAAAACCCATCGAGTTTCGGGTATCCATTGTCAACTCTAAGCGTGAGGTATGAGCTATGCTATGTAAGGGGATGTTGCCGCCATACCGTTGGAGCTTGCGCCGACCTAGCAGTGGGCAACAGGCAGTCCCCAGCCGTGGCAGCCAAGGACCCAAGGCAGCCATGCAACTGCACAGGGGCAAAGTGAACGGTAGCGGGCAGATATGGTAGCTTGTCGCGCGTCTACTTCCAGATCCCCATTCAGGCAACCATTTATGATGGGATTCGATATGAACTCGCTAGGAGAAGCTAGAATGTTGGAGGGCAGAGGCGCGAAGATGAAGGTTGGCTGCTGGCTAGGGTGGAGACGTGTTTGTTGCGGTGTTGCCGAGGAGTCGAGATCCGAGGAGAAGGAGAAGGGGCAAGCGCCGACCGCTGACGGAGCAAGGTGCGGGCGTCGCCAGTCACGGTCACTAAGTCAGGCGGCTAGGGTTGGGTTCCGGTCCTGGCCAATGGACTCTTGGGGAGGGGCTCTGATGTTCCTAGAAATTTAAAGGGGTGTTTGGTTGCACGCCACCGTCCGCCACACCATAACTAAGGCTGCCACACCCTGTTAAAGCTTTGGCTCTTACTTCAAGTTCGGCACGCCACAGACTCCTATACTAGCTAGCAGTAGTAATTCCCGCCACAAGTGCGGCGTCTGTTTTTGCCGCCCCAGCTTAGGCGCCGCCGCAAGCTCGGCGTGGTGTGCTGTGGCAGTGGCTGCACATTACATTACCGTTACCAGTTTCCAATGTCATTTCTCATTGTGTTTACAAATGTTGAACCAAACACCTTACATGTAGGTAGAAGCTCGGTCTGCCAACAACAAAACGATGAAATATTCCTGATTACGTTTACAGCTGTTGAGCCAAACATCTTCGACGTACCTAGGTCGAGAACACCTATAGCTAGCTAATAGGTCACAACTAATATTATCTAATATTAGCTAGTTTGGTCTAACTAGTAAAATAGTTAGTCAAGTATTCAGCTAACTATTAGCTATACCTATTTGGATCCAAGGTGCTAATTATTTGCAGTTAACTATTAACCTCCTGGATCTAAACAGGGCCTTAGCTAGGTCGACAACACCAGAACGATGAGATAAGCTTTGCGGTGAAGCACACGAACAATCATGAAACTTTGTATTGGAGGAATAACGCATAAAACAAGATGTCATATAGATTATAGGCTAACGTAATATTTGTTTACCCCGGCTTTGCTCAAAGTGGTCAACTAACATCACATCACAAACCAACTTATATCAGAAGAATACATGCGACTAAATCAACAGTCGACGTTCAGACTTCATGTGCAAGTCCTTAAAACATAAAAGAAAAATACAAAAGCACATGGTGATAAGAGAGTTTGGACGAAAGCCCCATACTTATATTCATTAGAACACTAAACTGATGGAAGTTCGGGAGCCAGGCGAAGAGGTGTGACACATCGATTTGTGAGGGATCATTTTGAGTTTCACTTTACTATCACCATTGAGTACAGGGTGCACCTCCAAACCAGTCAAGACAGCAACATCCTGGGAATAGTCATCTTCAAAGTAGTCATATCTGAAGAACCTTGCGATGCAAAATCTGCCTGAGCCCAGGTTCACAAGTTGAGCGTCTTTAAGTTCAAACCATTCCTCTGGGGGCTGGAACTCCTTCCAACCGTCAACTAGCTGTTGTGGCTGGGGGCCTGTGGTGGAGAGGTCAGCAGCAGCCAAGTGCTGGGCATCGGCAGAGAGGCCAAACCAGAGTTTAAGCTCAGGTACATACTCAACCTTGCCATGGAAGGGAAGAGTCCAGTCGCCGACCTTGTCCCATGTGTGCCTTGCCGTGTCCAGGAAATAGGTGCCTCTGCCGTTGACGGATATGCAAATGTGAGAGCCATTGCCAACCACGGCGTAGGAACCGATTTTAGAATAAGGTGCATTCCAGTAGGAGGGTGGTGGTGGCAACAGTTTGCAGTGTGACATATTGCTGCCATTGCCATAGAACAAGACCTCTAGATCACCGGTTGGGTGCCCAATGTCGCGTCTTGTTACAGGTTTGAGAATCTTCTCCATGAGAAAGAGACTGCCTTCGCCTCCACATCGTTCTTCGTCTTCCCTGCCCTCTTCGCGGTTGTCGTCTTCACCTTCGGCGGGCCCCTCTTCGCGTTTGTCGTACGTCTTTGCCTTCGCCACTGGGGATGAAGAGCGCGAGGGAATTCAACCTAGGCCTGTGGAACTCGGGCATAGTTGCCACTTCGTGCGTGCTGGCATCAGAGAGAAAGTTGCGCCCACACTGATCCGTGCAGAGCACCTTCCGTTGTGCAAGTGTGTAGCAGGCAACTCTCCACTGGTGCACAGCATCCACGCTGCAGGCTTGGAAGTAGGAGTTCGGAGAGGGAAGCCGAAAGGTCTCCATGGTAGGTGGCCGTGTTGCTGGCGGTGAGGTTGGATAAAAGAGTTGCAGGCGCTTCAGATCGATGCAGCGCTGCGATTTAATGGCTGGCTCGTGGCTTTCCACGATCAGATTCAGAAAACGCCGCGAGAGGCCCATGGTTGATCGGACGTCGACTCCAAGTTCGATCTGATGCTACATCCAGAAGATCAGGAACGAAGAAAGAGTACCTCCAGAAGAAGGCAGCAAAGAGATCCGACTACCAAATCCTGTGCGAACGACCTAACCAGGAGCCTGCTTCAGCCTTCAAAGGCAATAGGGCATCACTAAAGCGTAACAAAAATCACGGAGAAAACAGATTAAACGAAACCAAAGGCGACGGCTTTCGATCAAAAAGCATGAAGGTGCAGCAGATGTACATGCGGCGAACCTGAGTAGCCCGGTAGGGGAGGGGAAGTGCCGATGTGCTGCTCCACCTGTGCCGGACCAGAATATTGGGAACTGGACATCTAGGGTTTAATGTAGAGGAACCTCATGCTCGGCTTCAAAGTGGGCCGTGCGCCTCTCCGAATGGGCCGAAGCCACTTAGTAGCATCAAAGCGCGCCGGCGTGAACGACTCAATGTCCAGCCCAAAGCTCGTCGATCTTCCAGGAGGAACCTCATGCTCGGCATCTCGGATTTGAAGGCACCGCTGCAGGAAAGGACGAGGTGATCAAATCTGATTGCTGCAGCTAACCTAGCAGGTACACTCTTTCGTCCTTAAATTCATCACAGTTGCGGTAGACCTAATATTATCATCAAATCCTCGTTCTTCTCTAACTAATTTCCCTCCACCTTTTCGATCCCCGTGACGGTCGGTAATGCAGCTTGAAATTGGAATCAACGAGTATGGGTTTGTTGGCGCGGCGATTTCTGAATTTGATCGTTGCGCCGCATCGACCTGACGCGCCAGCGGCTGTTTTACCAAGTCGGATACGGAGACGGATCTGAACCCGCAGGAGGGCAAGCCACCATCGCTCGCTCCTCGGCTTTAGAGATGGAGACGATCCGATTTGCTGGTCCCAGCTTCACCTTCCGAGCTTTGAACAACGAGTGGAAGATGGACTGCTTCCCGCTTGCGGATTATAGTGAGAGCAAGGTTATCTGTGCGGACCATTCGGGGCGCGGCTTTGTCTTTGATCTGGATTCAGCTATGGTGGGAACCATCCCCACACTCCGCCCGCCCAAGGTGATGCCCATCTCCATCTTCGTTCACAAACCCCACGTCGACGGTAACTTGCGGAACGATAGTAAGGGCAGCAGTCTTTTCCTCATGGAGAAGGTTCCCCAACCGGAGAGTGAGCAGTTTGTGGGCTTCATCAACCGCCCTAACAGTTTGGCCGTCAGTGGCAAATCCTGGCACTGCCACCTCCTTCCACCACCACCATTTGTACGGGAGACATATCACTGGTCCAACAAATGCCTCCCCCAGATCACAGCCTATGGTGTGGTCGGTGCTGGCTCACATGTTTGCATATCTGTCGAGGGCGTTGGCACCTACTGTCTGGACACAGAAAGCCTCTCGTGGAACAAAGTCGGTGACTGGACTCTCCCCTTCCATGGCAAGGTTCAGTATGTACCTCAGCTCAAGCTCTGGTTTGGCCTCTCAGCCGGTGCCCAGCAATTAGCTGCTGTTGACCTCTCTGGCATGCTGGATTCTTCTTCCCAGCCACTGCGGCTGGTGGGAGGCCCTTGGAAGGAGCTTGTTCATCTGCCAGAGGAATGGAAGGAGTGCAGGGATCCTCAGTTTGTCAGCCTGGGTTCCGGCAGGTTCTGCATTGCAAGGTTCTTCTCCCAACAAACTGAAGCAGGCTCTGGTGGTGATCAAGTGGTCCTCAAGAATTTTACTGTCTTGATTGGTGTGGAGGTCAATAGAAGTGGCAAAGGTGGCACAGGGAAATTGGAACTCCAAATGACCACTCACATATCAAGACGTGTGAACAACACTAGCATCGAGACATTATTCACTAATTATGGTGCTTTGTTCACCAGACTCACTATTTTATCTATTATCTGTCGCCTTGAGGCAACTTAATTGTCATCATATAGAACTTAGAAATGGAAGCCTGCCGTTAGTTGTTGCCCCATTTAATATTGTCTCCTGCAGTGATGCTACATATTACCCCCATTAAGTTTAAGCTATCTTATTAAGTTGATTCCCTTACCGTTTAAATGGTAATACCTTGGTGTAATTTGTACATTGCCTCATGTGATGATATATTCCATAGTATGAACTAATGCGTACATCATCGTTTTGCTTTGTTCAGCAGTCATTTAGAGCTTGTTCGGTTAGTAGCAAATCCTGGTCTATTTTATATAAGCTTTGAGGAGTTGAAACAATTCCTGGTGCCTTCCTGAACAACCAAATGGATCCTTACTCTGGATCGGTCACACGCGTGCCATGTCTTTTACAATTTGTATGCGGTAATGAAATATAATAGTGTTTTGTCGTTCACAAAGCACCGAAATCTATCAGATCTTGACTACCATGTCTGTTACAATTTGATCTACAACACCTAGCACGAGGATACTGCAAAAACACAAATATACCGAAGCTACACTGTTGCCTGGCAGTCACGACCGTGCTCAGGTTCAGCAAAATTGTTTGTTCGGCTGTGCTACTTGTAGCTGTTTGTGCTGTGCTGTCTAGCACAGCCCATCGGCTGTAGCTCAAGCTGCCTCTCAAGCTGCCGCAGCTGCCTTCATATGCTGTGCTGAATTGTTTAGTTGCTCAGTGTGAGTGCAGCAACAGCTGCAGCAGACAGTGCCGCGAGTCGCAGAATACGAGGGCTGGGCAGCAGCGAGCTGGGAATTTCAATCAATGTAAATGCCTTATCGTTAACTCCGCCTACGTTGACTGGAAGACTTTCTTAAGTCGTCTCAACATAGCCGGTCCCAAGCCCGGGTAAAAGAGGAGAGTGTGTTAAGGTCTGGCGAACCAACAGTAAAAAAAACAGCCACTCTCATGGATTTGAAACCCACAAGAGATTCGTTGGGGCGTAACCCTTTTAGCGACGCGCTACATCGGAACCCGGGTGTGGTGTTAAATGGGCAAGGGCCGGGTCGTCATCCCCTTAGTGGCGCGTCGTATCGTGACCCGAGTACGATGAAAAATGAGCAAGGGTCGGGCCGTCGCAACCTTAGTGGCGCGCTACATCTACGTCCGGGTGTAGTGAAAAATGAGTAAGGGTCTTCGCACTTCCCTCGACGGGCGCGAAGGGTAAGGAAGCTAGCCGAGCCAACTAGGATTCGTCTAGGTAGCTGGAACGTAGGGTTCCTAACGGGTAAGCTAAGAGAGCTAGTCGATGCAGCAATTAGAAGACGTGTAAATATTCTATGCGTTCAGGAGACTAAATGGAAGGGCCAGAAGGCGAAGGAGGTGGAGGATACTGGCTTCAAACTTTGGTACACGGGGATAACATCGGGTAGGAATGGTGTAGGCATCTTGATCGATAGGAGCCTTAAGAATGGAGTCGTTGAGGTTAGGAGGCAAGGCGACTGGATTATCTTGGTCAAGCTGGTAGTTGGAGATTCGGCTCTGAATGTGATCAGTGCCTATGCCCCTCAGGTAGGTCTTAGCGAGGGCACCAAGAGGCAGTTTTGGGAAGATCTTGATAGCATGGTTAGTACCGTGCCTATCAGCGAGAAACTCTTTATAAGAGAAGACCTCAACGGCCATGTTGGTGCGACTAATGTAGGTTTCGAGCGGGTGCACGGGGGATTCGGGTATGGTAGTAGGAATCAAGAGGGGGAGGATGTTTTGAACTTCGCGCTGGCCTATGACTTGTTGATAGCGAACACCCTCTTTAGGAAAAGAGAATCTCATCTAGTAACCTTTCGTAGTGGACAACACTCGAGCCAGATCGACTTTATCCTTGCAAGGAGGGAGGATAGACGTGCTTGCTTTGATTGTAAGGTGTTACCTGGGGAGTGTGTTGTCCCTCAACATAAGCTTGTGGTGACGGATTTTCGCTTTCGGGTACGTGTCCACCGGGACAAACGGGCCAAGATTGCGAGAACGAAGTGGTGGAAGCTTAGAGGGGAAGCAGCGCAAACATTTAAGGAGAGGATGCTAGACGAGGGGCCTTGGGAAGAAGGAGAAGATGCCGACGACATGTGGCTAAGGATGGCAACATGTGTCCGGAAGGTGGCTTCGAAAGTGTTTGGCGTGAGTAGGGGAGGCAAACGAAAAGTGAAAGACACATGGTGGTGGAATGACGAGGTGCAAAGGGCTATTAGGAAGAAGGAGTGTTTCAAGCGTCTTCACCATGACAAGAGTGTAGCCAACATCGAGGGCTATAAAATAGCGAAGAGCGTTGCAAAGCGAGCTGTGAGTGTAGCAGAAGGTCAGGCGTATGATGCTCTTTATCAGCGGCTAGGCACGAAGGAGGGGGAGAAGGACATTTATAGGATGGCTAGAATCCGCGAGAGGAAGACAAGGGACATCAACCAAATAAAATGCATCAAGGATGGGACAGATCGACTTCTGGTGAAGGATGAGGAGATCAAGGACAGATGGAGAGAGTACTTCGACAAGCTGTTTAATAGGGAGAATGAGGGTCCTGCCCTTGAGTTGGACGACTCATTTGACGATACCAACAGACGTTTTGTGAGAAGAATTCAGGAGGCAGAGATCGGAGAGGCTTTGAAGAGGATGAAGGGAGGTAAAGCGATAGGCTCTGATGGCATCCCCATTGAGGTGTGGAGATAACTAGGCGCTAGAGCGATAGTATGGTTAACTAAGCTTTTTAACGTTATTTTTCAGTCTAACAAGATGCCTGAAGAATGGAGAAGAAGTATATTAGTACCTATCTTTAAGAACAAGGGAGATGTTCAAAGTTGTACTAACTACCGTGGGATTAAGTTGATGAGCCATACGATGAAGCTCTGGGAGAGGGTTATCGAGCATCGCCTAAGGAGAGTGACACATATGACCCAAAATCAGTTTGGGTTCATGCCTGATAGGCCAACCATGGAGGCGATTTTCTTATTACGATAATTGATGGAGAGATATAGGGAGCAGAAGAAGGACTTGCACATGGTCTTTATTGACCTCGAGAAGGCATATGACAAAGTACCGAGAAATGTCATGTGGTGGGCCTTGGAAAAGCACAAAGTCCCAACTAAGTACGTTACCCTCATCAAGGATATGTACAGGGATGTGGTGACGTTTGTCTGAACATGTGATGGTGACACCAATGACTTTCCAATTAAAATAGGACTGCATCAGGAGTCAGCTTTGAGCCCTTATTTATTTGCTTTGGTGATGGATGAGGTCACAAGGGACATACAAGGTGATATCCCTTGGTGTATGATCTTTGCTGATGATGTGGTGCTAGTTGACGACAGTAGGGCGGGGGTTAATAGGAAGTTAGAACTATGGAGGCACACGTTAGAGTCGAAAGGGTTCAGACTTAGTAGGACTAAGACCGAGTATATGAGGTGCGATTTCAGCGCGACTAGGCACGAGGAGGGAGACGTTAGCCTCGATGGGCAAGTGGTGGCCAAGAAGGATACTTTTCGGTATTTAGGGTCAATGCTACAATAGGATGGAGACATTGATGAAGATGTTAGGCATAGAATTTCAGCCGGCTGGTTGAAATGGCGTCAAGCTTCTGGCGTTCTCTGTGACAAAAGGGTGCCTCAGAAGCTGAAAGGTAAGTTCTATAGGACGGCGATTCGTCCGGCGATGTTATACGGTGCTGAGTGTTGGCCTACAAAAAGGTGACATGTCCAGCAATTGAGTGTAGCATAGATGCGTATGTTGCGTTGGTGTTGTGGGCACACAAGGAGGGATAGAGTCCGGAACGACGATATTCGGGATAGGGTTAGGGTGGCACCAATTGAGGAGAAATTGATTCAACATCGGTTGAGATGGTTTGGACATGTCCAACCGAGGCCTCCTGAGACATCGGTGCGTAGTGGAGTTCTAAAGCGGCCCGATAATGTAAAGAGCGGTAGAGGTCGACCTAAACTAACTTGGGACGAGTCCGTTAAGAGAGATCTTAAGGAGTGGAATATCTCCAAGGATTTAGCTATGGACATGAGCGCTTGGAGATTGGCAATCGACGTGCCTGAACCGTGACCTCTTTTTGTCTTGTGCCCTTTATGTCCATTTATGTGTCTCCCTGTTTCTCGTCTCTTTTAGGTTTCATCTCTAGCCTACCCCAACTTGCTTGGGACAAAAGGCTGTGTTGTTGTTGTTGTTGTTGTTGTTGTTGTTGTTGTAAATGCCTTATCGTTAACACAATCAGATGTTATGGAGGTATACAAACCCCCCAGCCCTATAGTCCATTAGTGAATTAATGACCGCGACGTCCGTGAGCGATGAGCGATATGAGGAGTTGTGCGACGCGCGGAGCCACCAGCC
This sequence comes from Saccharum hybrid cultivar R570, assembly GCA_038087645.1. Classification (NCBI taxonomy): domain Eukaryota; kingdom Viridiplantae; phylum Streptophyta; class Magnoliopsida; order Poales; family Poaceae; genus Saccharum; species Saccharum hybrid cultivar. Next base: position 6,826,013 of record JAQSUU010000297.1, on the reverse strand, counting down.
GTGCCACCGCAGACGCAGAGAGACGGACATCGAATGGACACAACACCCGCCGGTGGCAACCAGGCCTCCAGGTCCGGGGCTCCACCGATGAATGATGATGATCAGTTTTGCGGTCAGCAATTTAGCATCAGCCGATCAGTTTTGTTCAGCATGATCAAGCCCTAGGTATTTTTTCTTGTTTATTTTTCAATCCCAATTAATTATTTTTATAGTATTTCAGACTTCTACTAGTGCTCTTTTTTCTTATAGGACTTGTACTATTTTAGAATTTTAGAATGTTACCTAATAAACATTTGTCGGGGGCTGAGAAAAGAAAATGAAAAGACTAAAAGAAGCACCTAAAACTTATGTTAAATTACAAATATATCATTGGATTTGTTTTCACTTTACAAATAAAATTAGCGTCTATAGGACCGGCACTGGTCGTCGGGCGTCTGCTCCAGTGGCTCGGCGCGCTACTCCTCGATCCGGCGTCGTCGGACTTCTGCACCAGCGGCTCAGCGCGCTCCTCCTCCGGCGTCGTTGTCTACATGGCGTCCAGTAGATGGACTCCGGTTTGGCGTCCTGCTGCGGCTGCCCATCATATCTTCCCTGGAAGACTCCCGAGGCCGCGGCGGCACGGTGCTCCTGAAAATCTTGCAGCGCATCCTCTCCGTGCGGCTAGAGCATGTCGGCGAGGCATGGTGGAGCTGCTGCGCTCTAGCCGTTTACCCACGCATGCGCATGCTCATGCCCGTCAGCTGCTGATCGTCTCCGGCGATCTGCACCGATCTGCCAAACGTCTTCCGTGGATAGCTTCCATGGCGGCCTCCTCCGTGCGCGGCCGAAACCAGCTAGTAGCTTAAGTCAGTACGCACGCACAGCCATATTGGCTTGCCTCTTCCCATGCATGCACGTGCGCTGACAAGTAATTGCTTGTTGGATTTGTTCTCTTTCATATGTATAAACAACAGACACAAATACTAGTGTACGCGTATAAACATGGGATTTTGAATTCACAAAGGCGCACGTACGTATACCGTGCAGCCGTGCCTCGAGCTCATGTACATATCTCAACACAGCTAATAGGCAACCATGTACTCCGTATGTGCCAAAGCCTGCAACAATGGGGGTTGCGCGCGTGCCCGGCACGAGGCGGTGGCGGCGGCTAGGCTAGCAGCCGCGCCCGTTAGGCCATCAATCCTGCATGTGCTAGGCCATGGTGGTTACTACACGCGGTTGTTGTTGTCCAGTGGCGACGTCCGTGCGTCAGGCAGCAGTGGACCAGTGGTGGCTGCGTGCGCCGGGCCGGCCACGCCTCGGCCCTGCGTGCACGCCACAAGCCCTCCGTGCCAGAGAGACATCACAGGGAGCGGCCTCTAGCGCGGACACTAGGAGCATGGTGGCCATGGCGCGTGGAGGAGGGAGCAGCACGGGGGCTGCGACGACACGAGCGTGGCCGACAAGAGTGGAGGCGGGGGCGCGTGCGTGCGGACTGCGGAGGAGACATGGGAGGTGATAGAGGTGCTACGAGGTGGCTATTTTTAAGAGAAAAATAAAACTGAGGGGTTAAATGAAAAGTATATGCCACTCTAACGTACCACGTCAGCAAAAAAAAAAATGTCACGTGGACGGCATGGGTCTGCGATGTACCGTTTAACAAGTTTAGAGGCAAGTTCATGGACCTATGTGACACAGGCTTACAAGTTCAAGGGCTCCTCGTGCATTTAACTTTTTCTTTCTTTTTTTTTATTTTGTGGCTTGAGTCACTCAGATGTTATTACAAGTTCAACCTTTGGCTGCTGCTTTGAGCGTTTGCTATGTGTTGCTTTATGCTTAACGTTTCCCTGTTCATTGTACTAGCGAAAGTGTTGCTGAAATGCAAGGTTTGTTAATTTGACTTCTTTTTTCAGATGGCCGGGGCTTAGAGACGCTCCGGTGCGTCTTGTAGTTCATTCAGCATTCCAGCTCTTCGCGTCGAGTTCACACAAGCGGCCATTGATGAAGTAGATGATATGGCAGTTGACAGCACAGCAGCAGAGCACGGGGGCTGAAAAGGCCTGGATCGGACCTTCGGAGGTGGATCTCAGATGTTGAAATATTTATATGCTGACAAAGAGGTTTGTTTGATCAAGACACGGACTCGGTTTGGGCCCCTATTGCAGAGGAGATTTAATCCTCAACCGGATGAAGCCGTTGTATTTCCCGATTAGTTTTGAGCGGGCTCCAATTTTATATTTTGGGTTTTTGCATCAAGTTTATTGTATGGCAAAAACCTATTTTTTTTAAAAAAAAAATTTTGCATGACTATATGTTTGTACGTAGATTTAATCCAACTAAGTCAAACATCATTTCTTACCGTACTTCAAAAGCTCCAAACCAAACATTTTATTCTAAAGTGTTTCAAAACTGTGTTTGACAAAATGTCACACCCCAAAGATGTCCATTGTAGGATGCGACTTAGAAAACACTAAATTAAATAAATAATTTTAATATTTTATAAAGTTTTCAAGATTTATTTAAGCTACTGACAATATATAGTGGAAAATGTGGGTTTCTAATTTTTTTGTAATTTAATTTAATGGCTTGTTGCATTTCATGTCTTTGCATACTGTTTATGTTTGGAAAATAATATTAATTGTTTTTAAAATACACTATGGAATTGCAAACGTAATAAAAAAAACACTAGCCAAGGGAGCACGGGATTTGATAGAAAGAAAGGTGCAATCGAATAAAAATAATGGGTGTAATCGAATTTGTACCGGACTATAAAGTTACGGCGCACATGAATGAAACTAAAACAAATGACATTCTTTAACCCTAAGAAATGCCATCGCTATAGTTCAAACTTTGTTAGATTTGACTATGTTAGTAGAAAATATTAAAAACATTTGTATCTTCAAATAAATTTATTATAAAAATAGATTTAACAATATAATTAATAATATTAATTATGTACCATAAATATTAATATTTTTTTATATATTTGATCAAAGTTAAGTACAACCTCTGTGCGCAAAAGAATGCAATTCTCCCATTTTAAGGAGTCAAACGGTTTAAACTTTGACTGATAAAATTATTTAAAAATATATTAATACTCGTGAAACAAAAAAAGTATCGTTAGATTAGCTATAGAATATATTTTCCTAATAAATTTATTTGAAAGACATAAATGCTCATATTATATAGTATAAATTTGGTCAAAATTGAACTAGTTTGACCGACACATTTTCTATAACTGCATTCTTTTAGGGTCGAGGGACTAGATTTAATTTCTCGAGAAGCGAGAACAACAGTTAAAAAGAGAGCAAGATAGTATAGGCTACGGTACTACTTCCTCTGTCCCTAAAAAATAGTCATTCTTGCTTTCAAAAAGTCAACAATTTTTAATTTTGACCAAATATGTTTAACAAAATATTAATATTTATGGTACATAATTTTTACTATTAGGTAGATCGTTGAATATACTTTCTTTCTGTAAACTTAGTTAAAGTTAAGAAAGTTTGACCAACATAATTCCCATAGCGATTCTTTTTAGCAGGGGCGGATCCACCAATATGGCGAGCTCTGACGGCTCCGCGGACGAGCCCTCCATGGATCTGACAGCCATGACCAACCTCTGCATCTGTTTCTTTGTTCTTCTACGAGGAGAGACCGACAAAGCAGACGAGGAGGCCGAAGAGGTACCGCAGTGGGCCTATTGGGCTCTGCGTCCGTGTGATGGGAAGCCCACGCGCCTAGGACCTAGGCGGAGAAGAGCATCTGCATATCTGAGGGCTTGTTTGGTAGAGCTCCATTTGATTCTGATTTTCTAAGAGAAGTGATTCTGTGGCTGAAAGTGATTCTCTTTGATTCTTTAACATAAGCTCTTGAAATTATGATGGATAATCACTTTACAGAATCAATAGAAGCTACTTTTTTCAGCTCTATGCCAAACGGGGCCTGACGCTCGCTATTTTAGTTTCTCGTGATGTGTCGTCCGCCTTTTGCATGTCTGGCTACCTTCGTGCTTCCATCTTGTGACATAAAACAAATGCTTGTCTCAATGATCCAATGATTATATTCTACACCTAACGTACCCTTTTCATCCACACAGAAAAAGTAAGAAAGAATTTACACCATATTCTTCAGCACTACTTTTTTTATCAGCAGTACTTTTCAGCGAACGAACAATATTCTTCTCTCCCAACAAATCAGCATAAGCCAATCTACACCTAACGTACCCTTTATTTCATCTCTTATATACTCCTATGTTCCTATGCAGTAAATCTCCATGTTTGATTTCATCTCTTATTGCGTTATGTTTTGTACCCCTATGCACAAAGTGCTAAACGCTAAATAGACATCACATATTGTTTAGCCAATTAAACGGCCTAAATGTAACTTTAAATAATCTGCATCATTTGAAAAGACTCAAATATACTTAAACCGATATTACTAGCCATCATGTAGTGTTTAAATGGGTTTAAATAGATTAAATGGCTGTACTAGCCATCATGTAGTGTTTAAATGGGTTTAAATAGATTAAATGGCTGTATAGGAAAAAAAAAATCAAGCATGCTAACTTTTGTATAGAAAGAAGGATCCCTGGTCATGTAGTCCGCCATAGGTCAATTTTAATCCTGATCCGCCACTGGGAGGGAGTATTTGTTTACCCCCGGCTTTGCTCAAGGGCAAGGTGGTCAACAAACATCACATCACAGACGAGATTATATCAGAATACATGCGAGATTATATCAGAATACATGCGACTAAATCAACAGTCAGCGCTGAGACTTCATACGCAAGTCCTTAACAATCCTTAAAATTTTAAAAGTATACACAATCACGCAGAGTTGCCTTTAACTGAGCAGTCCCAGAAACATCCAGACCGCATATGATGGTAAAAGAGAGTTTGGAAGTTATTCATCAGAATACTAAATCGACGGAATTTCCATAGGCAGGCAAAGTCGTGTGACGCATCGATTTGTGAGGGATCATTTCGAGTTTCACTCTACCATTGCCTCCATCACCATCGAGGACACGCGGGACCACCTCCAAACCGGTCAAGACAACACAATCCCGGGCAGAGTCATCTTCTTCAACAAAATCAAAGTCATGTGTGAAGAACCTTGCAATGCAAAATCTGCCTGAGCCCAGGCTCACAAGTTGAGCGTCTTTGCGTTCGATCCATTCTTCTGGAGGCTGAAACAGCTTCCAACTGTAAACTGGCTGTGGCTGGGAGTCCGTGGTGGAGAGGTCAGCAGCAATCAAGTGTTGGGCATCGGCGGAGAGGCCAAACCAGAGTTTAAGCTCAGGAACATATTCGACCTTGCCATGGAAGGGAAGAGTCCAGTCACCAGCTTTGTTCCATGTGTGCCCCGCTGTGTCCAGGAAATAGGTGCCTCTGCCATTGACTGATATGCAAACATGAGAGCCATTGCCAACCACAGCGTAAGAACCGATCTTGGAGGGCTTATGGATATAGGGCGGAGGTGGCAAGAGTTTGCAGTGCGAGGTTCTTCTGCCATTGCCATAGAACAAGACCTCTAAATCACCAGTTACCGGTTGGAGAATCTTCTCCATCAGAAAGAGACTGCCGCTGCCGCCGCCTCCACGTTGGTCTTCGTCTTCACTGCCCTCTTGGCGGTCCTCTTCATCTTCGCCTTCGCCGCTGGGGACGAAGAGCGAGAGAGAATAGCTGCCACTTCGTGCGTGCTGGCGTCGTAGAGCAAGTTGCGCCGACACTGGTCCGTGCAAAGCACCCTCCGTTGTGCAAGTGGGTAGCAAGCAACTCTCCAACGGAAAGCAGCATCCGAATCGCAGGCTCGGAAGATCGGAGTCGGTTCGGGAAGCCCAAAGGTCTCCATGGTGCTGGCGGTGGGGTTGGATAAAAGAGTTGTTGACGGTGGGGTTGGATAAAAGAGTTGCAGGCGCTTCAGATCGATGCAGCGCAGGGATCTAATGGTTGGCTCGTGGCTTTCCACGATCAGATTCAGAAAACGCCGCGAGAGGCCCATGGTTGATCGGACGTCGACTCCAAGTTCGATCTGATCTGTCAATTGGGGAGGAAAAACCCAAGGGGAAAAGAAAGAAATTAGTAATATAAGCATTCAGTTCGACAGAAGTAATAGCGACGCCTACGCTACATCCAGAAGATATGAGGAATGAAGAAAGACTACCTCCAGAAGAAGGCAGCAAAGAGATCCGACTACCAAATCCTGTGCGAACGACCTAAGAGCAACTCCAACAGTTAGCCAAAGGCTTTGGCATCCTTGTTTTTTTGGCAAAAGAAGAAAAAAAGGACTCCAACAATTTGGCAAAGGAGGTTGACATCTTTAGCAAGTTGGCAAAAAATCAGCCCCCCACGCGCATATATGCGCCCTGCCCATCCGCGCGCATCCACGATTTCTTCGACACCGCCACAGCTTTCTCCCTGGGCGCATGAGGAGGATTGCTTGCAGGTACACCTAATGTGACTCAAGAGCTCGTACTGGTTGCTGCAGGTGCACCTGAATGCCTGCTCTGATGTGACTCAAGAACTCGTACTAGGCCTTGTTTAGATGATCAACTCGGGGTGGCCGATTCGGCACAGTGCCACCCCCGAGAACTGTAGCATTTTTGTTTTTTAGTGCAAAAAATTGTCCAAAATTGATTAATTAGGCTCTAAATGTTCGTCTCGCAAAGTACAACAAAACTGTGCAATTAGTTTATGATTTCATCTACATTTAGTACTCCATATATATGCCCATATTTTGATGTGATGGGGAATCTTCTTTTTGCATAGTAAAATTTAGGGTGAATTCTGGAATCTAAACGAGGCCCTAGTTGCTTGCAGGTGCACATGCCTGCTCTGCTCCTTGTGATGTGACAACATCCCGACCATTGCACAACATCAATGAATCGTCATCCACGCTGTACCTAGCGGATGGAGGATCGGCCACCCAGCAGTTGGCGACGGCGAGCTGGAACCAGCCGACGGTGAGCTGCAACCTGGCGCGGAAAGAAAGTTTGTGGGCCTAATTTTGATTTTGCCAAGTGAATTATGGCAAACTATTGGAGATGGATCTTTTTTTTTCTTTGCCATAACATTTGGGGAGTTGCCAAACTCGAAGGTTTGGGAAACAAAAAATCCCAAACTGTTGGAGTTGCTCTAACCAGGAGCCTGCTTCAGCCTTCAAAGGCAATAGGGCATCACTAAAGCGTAACAAAAATCACGGAGAAAACAGATTAAACGAAACCAAAGGCGACGGCTTTCGATCAAAAAGCATGAAGGTGCAGCAGATGTACATGCGGCGAACCTGAGTAGCCCGGTAGGGGAGGGGAAGTGACGATGTGCTGCTCCACCTGTGCCGGACCAGAATGGCGGCGCAGAGGGGAGGGGAGGAGAGGGGAGGGGTGTAGTAAAGCTATCCGCACTCGTGGTACTCTAAATTCATCTTCTATATATTCTAGTCACCAAGATTCTCTCCTCTATACCCAATTCTTTCACACCCATCCATCATCTATATCATCATCTATCCACTGTGGGATCCACTTGTCACTTTATCTAAATATATTCATATGAGATCTAGTTTTGAAGAATTTATTAAAATAAATTTAATGGTACAATCAGAATTTAATTTGTTTTTTTGTTTGTGAGTTATAATAGTTTTTAGTTGCTTGAAACGGTGGGGCCCACGCATGTTGTGTCCCTGGCGCGTGGTGGGCCCCAGCCGGTACCGGATGAACGCCATTCCTCTACATATAGCGGATGGACGCTGCTTGCGGACCATATAGCGGACAACGTTGCGGCGATTTTTTACGCTATATCGTCCTGCAGGATGGGGATAGAGTACCCGGTGCGGGTAGTCTAAGGATATTGGGAACTGGACATCTAGGGTTTAATGTAGAGGAACCTCATGCTCGGCTTCAAAGTGGGCCGTGCGCCTCTCTGAATGGGCCGAAGCCACTTAGTAGCATCTAAGCGCGCCGGCGTGAACGACTCAATGTCCAGCCCAAAGCTCGTCGATCATCCAGGTGGAGCTTTGTGGTCTTTTTCTTAAAAAATGATATTTTCAATATTTGATTTTTAAAATCTAGCCATATGCACTCACTTTATTAGGAGCAAACAATATTAACCATAGCAGGTATAAATTGAGGCAACCTTTCCATCATGATCCAATTAACCATCAGTTCAATTTAATTGAATCTACGTTGCCGCTGCTCAAGTCAAGTGTTCACTAACCGGGAGCGACGGCGATTCGAATCGAATTCCTATCCAGCTGGAGGGGTATTTCTAACACTCACCGAGTCACGCCTGACGAGGGCTGCTTAGGTCACCTTTGGTACAGTTCAGGAGCCACGGGTCCGAATGATGTCGCGACCCCAAGGGCGACACTCTGCCAGGTGATAGGGACTCTAACCCCCCCTTGGTCTCACGCCAATGTCCCCAAGCACATCTTTTCTCTCCTCCAAGAAGCAACCTACCATTCGATTCCCGGCCTGAACTGTATTACTCGGATTCGCGGTCGGAACGACTTATCCGGGCAACTAAGTGTTAGACTGCGTTCAACATGACTCAAGGACGTACAGCGAATCGGTCCTTAAACGACTCAGACGGGGATAGATCCACACCCAAGGCCTCCATGCCTTGTTGCTTTACTATCGTCATCCCGCCGGTCTCATTTTATTTTATTAACACATGGTTCCATTCCACGATAGCAAATATAGCCAACCGTGCCATATATGAATACCCCTATATCTCGCAGGTGACAGGAAATCACCTGACTTCTACCGCTTAAAGCAGGGCTAAGCATCTACTCGATCCTAGTCTATGTAGGATTCAAGGATTCATATATCTGGACAAGGAATGATATAATGCAGCAAGAGTTTCCAACCAACTCCTATCACTTAATGCAACAATACTTATAACATATATAGAATTAATTGCTTTGAAGATAGGAGGCTTATAATGCTCCGGGGCTTGCCTGGGATCCGACTCAAGTTAGAGTATGTCAGATGAGTTCGCTTGGCGAGCATCTTCCAATCTATCACTTGTCCGGTCCTTCTATCTTTGGGATAGACCCACCAACTCCATCTTCGGGTTTGGCTCCATAACACGTCCTTCACGTGGTGCATCTAGCGTACCTAAATGAAATGCAAAATGCAAGTGCATGAATATAAGGAAATACAATAGATGATGCATCACACGTTAATCAAGGCAAGTATAAGGTTATAGTAAAGACACGTAAGCACATCACATTACTTAAGTAACCTTACACAAACAAACATGCTTAAATAGCAAAGAAAGCAATACCAAGCATGACATAATTAATCAAAGTACTAGAACTAGAAATTGCTACCTTCTGGACATCAGACCAACAGCTGAGTAATTTAATCATAACTGGAGATCTACAACTCTAAATGACTTGCAAGAAGACATTATAGAAATCTTATGAAATTCTCTATATTTCATTTAATATCATCTAAACCTGATTCTAACATTTACCAGGTCGAAATACAGAAGGTACAGAATATGTCCTGTAAGGACAGAGAGCAACATAAATCTGAACCCAACTTAGAACAGCTGTAGTTTCTAAACCATATGGCCAAATAACACCAAATTTTAACAGCAGCTAGATACATAAATTATCTACAACTTTTGTATAAATAAGTTTCACAACAAAGCACATTATCATTAAGAACTTTGCCAAGTTTCCAGATCTGTCCAGAAATCTCATTTGCAAGAAATAATTATTAACTTATGTTGCAAACATATAATTGGACAAAACTAATTTTACCAACATTTCACACATGACTAATGAACACCAGAAAACATAGTGTCCTTTCCTAAATGAATTATTTTAATACATTTTCTTAATTTATTTTGATAATTAGGTGGAATTATGAACACCTACCAAAAGTGCACAATAATTTTTACCAAAATTACAGTGTCATACAAATGCTACCAAAAGTCTACTGTCCAAATTTCAAGCCATTTGGACAAGTATATCAACCTCTATAAAAAAAGACAAATGGCTATAACAATAAATTATGGGAGAGCAAGTTAAACCTAAAACTCAATATTTTCTATGAACCCAAGGCCATCTTATAAATCAATATGATAGAGAAACATCATAATAAGGTGATGGGGCAACATTTTCTATTTTATCATTTATATATTATTTATAAGCTATTTATCAAGTCATAAACAAGTTAACTCAATAACTTGAGAATACAGTAAGCAATGGCCATGAATTTTATACCATAGTACATCCATAGCATGACAAGCCTGCCCTAAAAATTTCATATCAATTGGAGCAACACAACTCAAGATATAATTTGACAAGCAATATAAATGCAGATTTCCTTATTTATCAAGGTCAAATCAAAACTTTAATAAAACAGTGAACAAGTAGTGTGTTTAATATTTTTCCTAGTAAGTACATGTCATAACAAAATTAACAAAACAAGAATCACTATTTTTGGAGTTCTAAAACTCCAGATCTTGCTCTGGTTAAGTTTAAAGGCATTTTTAGAGTATTTTTAAAACTTAAATAAAGACATTAGAAAATACCTACAAACATGTAACATATCATGACTCCACTGCATAGATCTTTTCTCAAGGTTTCCAAAAAGCCCACTTTTGCTATTTTTGGAATTACCTAGCCAGAGATATGCATTTTAGAAGATTTAACCAAATTCTAAAATTAAAAATCGGAATAAAACAACCCTAACCGCATTCGCTAGGCACACCCGATTACACACCCAGGACGGCCGCTTCCTTAAACCGACAAGTGGGCCCCGGAGTCCGGCCAGGCCCGCTTGTCATACGAGAGAGTCACAGGGGGGGATCGGGTCTTCGTCTCCAGGCCGAAAGCAGAGGAGGGGGAGATGATGACCGGCGACGGTTCCGCCGGCCGGCTGCCGATGACCCAGCGGCGGTGGAGCGGCTCGGAAGCAACACGGCGGCGTGGCGCTTCCATGGCCACCCGCAGCATGGCCTGCGGACGTCCGTGGCCTTCTGGCCACGCAAGCTAGGAGGCATGGCGGCGGCTGTAGGCGGCGGTGGCGCTGCCGGCCACCAGGAGACCGGCGAGCGCGCGCGTGGGGCGGAGTACGGCGAGGCGGAGGTGGTGACGCGCTTGGTTGAGACGGAGATAGAGCGCAGCAGTGGTTGGGTGGAGCTCCACCGCTCGGCCATGGCGCGGTCGGTCGGCCATGGCGATGGCGCACTCCGGTGCTGGTCAGGGTCCGGGAAAGGGAAGCCGAAAGACAAGGAGATGGAGGCGAAGCTAACGGCGGTGGTCGTGGAGAGTGAGGAGGCATGGAACCACGGGGACACGGCGGTAGCTGCAGCTCTGCTCGTGGCGGTAATGGCGACAGCGGCCGCGTTCGCGCGAGGAGAAGCCGCGCGAAGCCAAGGAAGAGGCAGAGGGGGCGAGCGAAGAAGTGTAGATGCTCAGGCGTCCACCACCGAGGGCGCTGGGGGCGCGGGGCACGCGTCCAGGGAGTTGGGGCCGCGGCTCGGGCATGGCGGCCACGCACTGGGGCACGCGTCGGCCGTTGAGGCAATTGAGCGAACAGGTGTCGTGCGCCCGAAAGGACTGGTTGGAGCTCCAATTTGGGCCTGATCTGGGCCGATCTGGGTCTTGGACCTAAAGGCAAAGTTGTAGCCCGTACCATGCTCTACATTTCCTATTTAGGGTTCATAGTCATTAGAGCTGTAGATTAGGAGATAATCAGTCCCCAAATTACCAGTGTCAACATGTTAAGCTAGGGCTCGGTTTTGGAATTTTGCAATGCCAAACTTGGTCAAATTGATCCCAACTTTTTACCTGTTGTTCTCCAACAAATTATTTCCAACTTTCATTTTTGGACCAATTTAAGTTACTTAGTAAAAACTCGAGAACGCGGGATGTCAATGTCGAAGACACTGAAATCGGGGTTTTTAAAATTGTTAAGTGTTGGAAACAGTCCCAATTCTGACTTGTGGGCCCTCTTTGAGCATGTTACACACATTTTCATGACTTGACTCTTAAACAAAGTTTGTTCCGTATAAAATTCTCTACGACTTTGTCAAAGGGTGCACAGTCATGCAAAACTTCTAGGTCACACTTTTAAAACGGTCAAACCAAAGTGTTCCTGAGTCCAGACATGGTCAACCATTACTTAGAAGCATATTTAGGCAAAATGATCAACATGAACATTGTTCCATTAAGTGTTCTAAGTGTGTTGCACATATTGCATTGTATGTTGCACGAACACTAGTTCCCATGGGATGTAAGGCAGGTTTTAGTTATAATCCAACAAGTATATAACTTATCATTTCATGTGACTTTTTGACTCTAAACTTTATGAAACTTTTCAAGGGGTCCCTATAGATAGGTACTAAGGTGAGACACATGAAGATATTGCAATAACACCATCCAAGCATATATCTTGAAAGTGGCCTATATGCAAAGCAAGAGTGCAACATCCAACTTTAAGTTAGGCCCATCTCCATAGGTTGACCTTGACATCGTCATCTCCACTTAACCTATCATGTTTGAGCTCAACTCACTGCTTAATTGGTGATAAACACCTAGGGTGTTACAGGGCCCATGCCAGGCGTAGGCGTAGCTGGCCGCTGCTAGGCCACGCCACCATCCTCGGTCACTGGCTTGCCAAAAATCGGCCGTTCCGCCGCTCTGTGTTGCGGCATATGGAAAAAGAAGAAGAAGAAGAAGAAGAAGAAGGGTGAGAACTGTATGTTGCAAGAGTATGTTTCAAGTGTTTCAGAAGAAGAAGAAGAAGGGTGAGAACTGTATGTTGCAAGAGTATGTTTCAAGTGTTTCAGATATTTCAAAGATATATGTTGCAAGTGTTGTATATCGATGTTGCAAAAGTAGACCGGGATGTTGCACATGTTGGTATGGCTATACACGTATGTTTCAAGTGTGTGTTCAAAATGTTTCATTTGTTCTAGACGTATGTTGCAAGTGTGTTCATCTCGATATTGTAAAAGTAGATCTGAATGTTGCATATGCATGCATATTGCAAACATATGTTTCAAGTGTTTCATATGTATGTTTGCAGGTATTTCATCTGGATATTGCATATGTTGTCAATTTTTTCAGGCGTTTTCACAAGTGTTTATATGCTTGTTTCAAGTGTTTCATCTGTCTTTTTTTTTATGTTGCAACTATTGCATTTAGATGTTTCAAAAGTAGATCGGGTGTTGCACATGGGATGCACGTGGGAAGCGGTTGATAGTGTGGGCGATGTCCAGGGCTGTCCGGAGCGGCGTGGGCCCACTGCTAGTGGGCTTGCTCGCGAGTCCAACGCGTTAGGCGCTCGCTCGCTCCTGTACGGCGCTAGCGCCTGGATCCAGGTCCGTTTCGCAAAATGATGATCATCAAACACTTTGTTTTTTTGCTAGATTTACACTATTTTTCTTAGAACCATCATAACTGTAACTCATGGTGACTATCATGAAACAGTGTTCTCCTCCGCTGTGTTCTTGACTTCATGAAGTGATTTCTCAACCGGTTCCTGAGGCAAGGGATCGTGGCGCTCGGCGCCGCGAGAACCAAGTGCGGATTGTAGCCAAGATGGTGCGCGTCAAACAGCTCCTCGATCCTCGCTGAAGCGAATGTAGTCGCCTAGTCGGGGCTTGGCCACCCAAGTCATGTTCTTGGGGATGGAAGGCTAGTGATAGCGTCTCCAGGTTCGGCGCGTGCTCGAGGACCGTGCTCATCGCGCCGATAGCGCCGCTGTCGTGGTCGTCGGGATTCGGGAAGGCATCCCCTCATCACGAGGTGGAGGAGACTCGGGCAGGAAGCTTAGCTGACAGGCATGCCCTTGTCGAGGCCTGAGCTGAGGCGAGCGGACTCGAGATGCAGGTGCTTGGTGTTCACAAATCACAAACAGCCGCAGAAGCTGCCTGCCTCAGGTTCACGAGCTCGGAGCTCCTCCTCTGATGTGGCCTCTTCTCCGCAGATGTCGACCTCGTAGTAGGCGATCCTCGTGGAGCGCGCGACCGCCGCGCATGGTCAGGAACGAGCCGTCGGGCACAGCGCGCTTGTAGCTCTGAGGAGTCAACGGCGACGATCGTCAGGCTGTGGCAGCAGCGGAGGGCCAGCCTACGAAGGCGGGCGCCGTCGCCGACGATGGAGAGCGCAGTGACCGCGCTACAGACCTCAAGCGTCAGTCAGGTCGGCGAGGCGCGGGCAGCAGCGACAAGCCGCTCCACGTCGCTCGCTCCCGGGGTCGGAGACGCGGGACAGGATCAGAGTCGCTAGGGACGGCAGGCTGACGATGTCGGGCGGGGCGAGCAGGCAGGAGCTGAGGAGAACATGCGTATTTTCTTTTGTTGGTGACGAGTGCGCCGCCAAAGGATGCCTCCATTGTGCCGCTTCAATCGGTCCACACAGGCGCGTCCCTGTAAAATATGAGGCCATGTTCAAAACACTAAGTGGGAGCCTAATATCTAGTACCAAAATAAAAAAAATAATGGAAAATATCAATATATTACTTATATTACAAAGTATAGCAGCATGAACCAAGAATTATACCTGTATAACTATCACTTGATAAACGATATTTTTTTTAGCATTCTTTGAAATGAAATCTTTAATGACATATTTATAATTAATCTTCTCCAACATGCCACTCTCAAGTGCTATTAATGCTAGTGCTTTCAATCTTTCTTGTGTCATTGTAGTTCGCAAGTAGGTCTTCAATGGCTTCGATTTAGAAAAACTCCGATTTGAAAAAGACATGACTTGCAAGTTGGAACAATTACACTAGATCAATTTGTGTACAAATACAATGCACGAAAGATTAACTTAATAAAATAGGGGCTGGACATGCAATTTACCAGGCGATCTCCGTCTCTGATCTGGGACTGGATTGCGACCAGGTCTCCAACGAGGAATAACGGCGTCGGCGAGGGCGAGGAACAGGCAGTCCGTCCACGGTCCAGCCTCCAGGTGATGAAGGCAGTAGGGTTACGAGAAAATTGGAATCGCCGGCCTCTCCGCCTCCTGAAGTCAAGGATCAGTTACGATCGTGGTGGACTCATGCTCCAGCAGGCCACGTGTTTGGCCCATAAAAGACAGTTTTTGGCTGATTTTTTAATTAAAACAAAACCTAAAATTATTATATATACTTAGCATACTTAATAAAATCTTGTGGTCCATAATTTTTGGGGCCTGTTCGGTCGCACAGCCCGCACGGGTAAGGACGCCCCTCTCCGCATCAGAAACCTATACTGATCTGATTGATTATCGGTGATAGTTGTTTCACAAAAAAAAATCAGAGTCGGTTGTTTATGATCCACAAAATGCGCCAGCCCCCGCCAGCCGCCAGGATCCTCCTATGCACAAGATCCATAAAAAGACGAATCAAGATCGCATCACAAGTCACAACACCGCCGACGAGACGGTGACGATGGGCGGCGAGGACCGCTTGTCGGACCTCTCCGACGACCTTCTCCGGCGCATCCTCTACTTCGTCCCCTCCAAGGAGGCTGCTTCCACCAGCGTGCTCTCACGGCGGTGGGGAACGCTCTGGCGTTCGTCCGGCGCCGTCAACCTCGCCGTGGAAGCCTACGATTACCTAAACAGACGGTACCACGGAACGTACTCCTCGTACGAAGAGACCGAGGAGGCCGCCTTCTCGGCCCAAGAGGCCTTCGTCCACGCCGCCAAGGCTGCGATCGACGCCGCCGAGGTCCCCGTCACAAGGCTCACCCTGCGCGTGGAGTCCACTGACGGGGAAAGCACCATCGAACAGTTCCTCTGCCGCGGCAGGGGCGGCTGGCGCACAGACGATGCCAACGTGGTCGGCGCTCTAGTCTCCCACCAAGCGGCGCGCCGCGTTGAGGAGCTCCGCGTCGCCGCCGTCGACGTCTCCTCCGACGGCGCCTTCCTTTACCTTGAGAAAGAGAACCACAGGCACACAGGACTCTATGGGCTCGCCTCCCTCCCGTCGTCGGAGACCCTCCGCGTGCTTGACCTCACGAGGTGTACCCTGACGGCTGCCTTCGCACTCCCACGGCTGGCGACGTTGCGGCTAAGGTACTGCGCCGTTGAGCCCAAGGTTCTCCAGGCCCTGCTGGACGCCGCGCCGGAGCTCACCACCGTGCGACTTGAGTCTCTCATTTTCTTGTTGCCCCACCCTGATGAACTCGACGGAGCAGAAGCAGAACCAGCGGTGCTCCGCCTGAGCTTCCAGGCCGTGACCACGCTCGTGCTGTCGTTGTGCGGCAAAGAATCAGGGGATCGCCGCCGCGGCAAGAGCAGCTGGGCAATCGAGATCGATGCACCGAGGCTGCAATCCTTCAAATGCAAGGGTCTCATGCGACGATTCAGGCTACGACCGGCGGCGGCACCTGGCGTTGCACGGGTCGACCTGCATTTCCTCCGGGACTACGACAAAGACAATGAGAAAGAAACAAGACGCGTGCTCTTCTGGCAGTTCGTGCGCAACTTCACCAGTGCCAGGACCCTCAAGCTCAAGGTCAGAAACGACCTCAAGGACATCACCGCCATTGGCGAGTCCAGGCACGCCAGGCTCCTGCACTGTGCGTTCCCTAGCCTGGAGCGCCTCGAGCTGGAAGGGATGCATCGTCCCAAGATCAAGACGGCGGCCGCGGCCATTGCCAACTTGCTCCATTGCTGTCCTGCTCTTGGTGGAATCATGCTGAAGCTGAGCAATACTGTGACGGCTCTACCTGAGAAGGACCCACGATATGGGCGTGAGTTCTTAGAAAGGAAAGATAGATTGGACTACAACAAGTCCATCGATCGCTTCGTGCGCCGGAAAGGATCAAAGACAGCCTTGGACTACGTTCTTGAAGATGTTCCTGATATCCCTGGTCTCAGTGGCCGCTCGTTCGCCTGCTTGCAACGCACTCTGAGAAGAGTCCGCCTGCAGTTTCGACTGGACAACAACTCCATCTCTAGCTGCCTTGGACTGCGGCTTATCAAATTCTTCGGTGACCATGCCAGCGTTCTTGAAGAAATCTGTGTTGATACTGGCAACCGGAGACTGAACGAGCACCTCAGCTTCAATGTGGGAACACAGATGGCACTCACACCTATACCTATCAGCCACAACTTCTTCTATCCAAAACAAGAATCTGGCACATAGTTCGTCCGAATTTTCCAGAAACCATAGTGCATCCCTTGATTCCACAGAAGATCTTGACAGGAGTACAGTCGGCTTTACGGTGTTACCCCTTCAAAGGCAAACAAGGATGGACTGCAAGTCTTGGTCCGTCGAAAACTAAGATAAGAGATGTGTCATATCATAAATAAACTGCTCATTTATACTGGTTTTATTTTGTAAGAGGCTTTTCAAAAGAAGATACACCTTTTGTGCTGCTACAATTTGCAAGATTGTGTTGACAATGTGCATGCATGACAGCTTTCACAGGCTGCTTATTATATCCTTCTGCCAATGTTCGGCTTGGAATTCAAGAACACAATAGAAGAAAACTTAAACGAAGCTTTTATCTAGAACACTGCTTTGTGATAGTCATCATGAGTTACGATTATGGTGGTTCTAAAAAAAATAGTGTAAGCAAAAGAGAGAGAGAGAGAGAGAGAGAGGGTTTGATAATCATCTTGTTGGAAAATCACTGTTATATTATTTTTTTGGTAAACATAAAACTATATTGTACTCCCTCCGATCCATCCCAATATTCCTAGCTAGCTATTAGATTTTATTCCAAATATAAGGACTCTTTAGATATTGGTGTTTGATTAAGGCCTTGAGGGGGCACGGTTAGTTGAATATGCATGCATTAATTTATTTATTTATTTATTTATTTATTGTATACTACTTCTGTTAAGAAAATACTCAAATGACATATGTATTCATGGTTTGAACCCAATTAAGCAATTTTCCTCAAATTATGCTTTCATTTTTAACAAAATTTGCTAAATCTAAGCATAGACACCACATAGAATGTATTATATTTTAGTACAAATTTTAGAAATCATAATTACACTGTATTTTAGGCAGTGGGAGTATGTTTAGTTTTGGCGCTTGATTCGGGGGGTGCGTTAACTGTGCCTCTTTCTCTTGATCATTGGTTGATGGACGATCACAGTCATTTCTCTTCTTCCATCAATTAGCAACTTGCTAAGGAACGAGATAAATTTGAGGGCCCAAATGTTCACTCGATAATATACGCCGACCTAGGCTGAACTAATGTGGTAGGTTAGAAAAAAAAATGCGAGTATGACCGGTAAGGTGCCTTTTCTGCTGACATCCAGTTCTTTTATCTCCACCCCAGGCAGGAATGGACACGATGTAGGTAGCGAGGTTGGGATGGATACTAACTAGAGCGTCCTTGTTTAGTGGACCGTTGGACACATAAATATCACGACTAAAACTAGTCATAATATTTTGGTTAGTTTTCGAATCCATCGTGCCAAAATTGTGTATGGTTGGTATTTTGATTTCGATCGGCCACAAGAGCTGCTAAAGTATGGCAAAAATATGTTGCAAGTGTTTGGTTTGTAGCTACATTTGAAAATAATGCTAACCTCCATCAATTAAACGGTAGGCTAGCTTATCATCTCACCCTATTTTAATTAATTAGCACGATGGGCACGCTACGTTACTCTGGTTTTTAGAAAGAAAAAAATTCTGCAAAAGAGGAGGGAAAAAATAAAAAATAACCAAAAAATAAATTTTTTAAAAAAATAGAATATGAAACAGTAGATGAACAGTGTATGCAAAAGAGGAGGGGAAAATAAAAATAAAATTTTAAAATAAAAAAGGAAAAATGAACGGTGGATGAACTGTGCCCGGAGCGTGGAGGAGGCAGGAATTCCTGGGCGCTTAAGAGAGTACTACTCCGTCCCTTAATGTTAGTCGTCCGGAAAGCGTGTCTGTGAGGGAAACACGATTTTCTAGAGACAAACATTTAGGGACGGATGAAGTAGTTATGAGCATGTCCTTTTGTTCTTTTGACGTCTTTTCATGGAAATGCAAATTCGTACTCCCACTGTCCCTTAAATTGAGTCGTGGGAGAACGGCGTTTCTATCAAGTGACGATGGAGGTCTGCGCTTTTTTTTATTCCTAGCCGAGTTCCATTGGCCGGCAGGAGTGAAGGCAGAAGGCTGATGGCTGTGTGAGACACGGACAACTACGGTACGGTAGCTATAGGTAGGATTGTAACGTTGGCAGGCGACCCTTTTTTGAATCCTAGAATGACTCTTTTTTTTTTTTTTGGATGGAGGAAGTATATTATATGGGCAGCGCTACCCATCGCGTGCACACGCGGATAAAGTCCCACTTGTATGCCTCTTCTTCCTTGCCCCTTCTTTCTCGTGCCGCGCGCCCGCCTCAGTCTTCCTCGCCCCTACCGGCTCCGGATGCGGTCCCCCCCCCCGCCTCCTCCCGCGCGCCTCTGGATCCGGAGATGCGCCCTCACCGTCACCCTCGCACCTACCTCCACCACCTCCTACCGCCTCGACGCCCACCGACCCGCCGCGCCCGTGGAGCTCCGGCGAGATCCTACCGCCGATGGCGACATCCTCCTTCCCCTCTCCCTCCCCCGGCCCTTCCCACATGCGGCCATGGCGCCCCGCCCCGACCTGGCCTGGCTACCGCTGCCACCGCTAGCTCCACTAAACCGCTTGTCGGCCATGCCCATCGTCTGATCAGCCTACCTCCCCTCGGTCGGCCCCTTCTATACCCGTCGAAGTTGGAGAAGAAGGGGCGGCGCGGCTCACCGGAACCCTAGGCACCGTCGGAGTTGGAGAAGGCGCGGGCGCGGGCAACGCGACCTCCGGTGTGGCGTGGCTCGGACGCGTTGGGGAAGAAGGCCCATCGGACGACCACGCCACCGCATCCAACAGCGTAGAGGGTGTGCGCGCCGAGCGGAAGTTAGCATTGCCGATATTATATTTATGTCCACAGTGGTCATCATCAAAAGAAGAAAAAAAGAACGATAATGCTTGGGAGCGGGCGTCCGTCTGTTCGGACGCCGCTTTTTGAGCCCGTGCTACCGTCCCAACCGGCCTGCTTACTCTCTACGTCACCCCATCTCTTTCTCAAAAATATCTCCCCATCACTCTCCCATCGCGTGTTGCTGCCGTCGTTCCAACCACACACCTCATCTCACGCCGCGCGGCTCCCCATCTAGCGCCACGCTCCATCCCGCGCCGCGCCCCCTCCATCATGCACCGCTCCATTTTGCTGTGCATCGAGCTCCCGCTGCTGCGCACCGTGCCCCGTCCCTCGCGCGCGCCGAGGTACTACTGCTCCACTAGAAGGTCGTGGCCGCTGCGATGCGCAACCTCAGCAAGGAGACGTTACGATGAAAACACATGTTGCAAGCATACTCCCTCTGTCCCTTTATGTTGGACGCTTTAGCTGCTGAGGAGGTACGCCAGAGACTCAATGAACGTGGACAGAGGGGTTGTCCAAATGCATGCGAGACGCAATGAATGCAGACACAAAATTCAAATGCTCCGACGTCCAGCTTTCTGGGACAGAGGGAGTATGTTTTAAGTGTTTTAGATGTACGTTGCAATTATTTTATATGGATGTTATAAAAGTAGATCTGAGGGGTGTTGCAAGTGTTCTAGAGGTTTTTTTAAATGTTTCATCTGTTCCGGACTATGTTGCAAGCGTTCTGATCTGAATGTTGCATATGTTTCCCAAATATGTTGCAAAACAATATGTTCCAAATGTTTCAACCGTTCTCTGTCTTATGTTGCAGTAAGTGTTTTCATGTTGCAAGTTGCAAGTGTTTTTTATCTAAATGTTGCATATGTTTCACACATATGTTGCAATTGTATGTTCTAAATGTTTCATCTGTTTCAGACCTATGTTGCATTCAAGTGTTTCATGTTGCATATCTTTCATGTTGTTCGGAGAGTTAGGGGGCGCGAGGAGCGATGGTGGCATGGCGCGGCAAGCTGGGGGCCGGCGGATGGGTGCGCTCGGGGCCGACTGTCAGGGTGCGACGGGGCGGGGTGCGTGTGCAGGGTGGGGCGAATGGCCTCGAATCGAGGTGAATAGAGCGGGCTGCGAGTGCAAGGCGAGTCACGCGGGCACTGCGACGGAACGGGAAAGTCAGCGAACATGGGTAGGTGGCACGGGCGTCCGGACATCCAGCCATCCGGGCGCCGGCACCTTAAAAAAAAGAAGTTACGGGCTTGGCTAGGCACACAGCGATGACACCATATATTATCAGCTAAGGAAAATTATTTTGGTCATGTTTAGTTCCTAAAAATTTTTCAAGATTCTCCGTCACATCGAATATTTGGGCACATACATGAAACATTAAATGTAGATAAAAAAACTAATTACACAGTTTGATAGAAAACCACGAGACGAATCTTTTGAGCCTAATTAGTCTATAATTAGACACTAATTAATAAATACAAACGAAAGTACTACAGTAGCAAAGCAAAAAAAAAAAAACAGGAACTAAACACACCCTTCGTTGATGGATGATGGAAGAACCGACTTCGTCCGATTTTGCTTCCGAAAGGCCAATACGGGTCCATTTCGTCTGGAAACCGTAGCGTAAAACCTCGGCAGCAGCAAACGCCAAGGCAGCTTCCTTGTCCTCCCCAAGCGCAGCCGTTTTCCATTTCTGTTCGAGTTCACGCCGCCACCGCCTGCGCCTCCCGACGCGGTTGCCGATCCGCCCATTCCGCCGTAACCCCTCTCCCGACGCCGCGTGCCTCAGCCGCCCGTGGCCCGGCCATGGAGCGCGCCGCCGGGGAGGCGGGCGCCCCCACGCCGGCGGCGAGAGGGGGAGCGGGAGCGCCAGCGGCAGCGGGGGCAGGGGCAGGGGCAGGGGCAGGGGGAGGGATGGTGAAGGGGCGGTCCTGCAAGGGCTGCCTCTACTACTCGTCGGCGCTCAGGTCGCGAGCGCGCGGGCCCGTCTGCGTCGGCGTCACCCGCGCCATTCCCCAAGGTAGCCGCGCACCTCTCCGGACACTACTGTATCCACCCTCTCTGCCTGCGCTAGGGTTTTGCTGATTCGGCCAGCCACAGTATCCAAAGCCCCCCTCGCTTTTACCTGCATCTCTCTGCTGCGCCCCTGCGAGTGGCGACCCGCTGGGTAGTGGTTTGCTCTTGGTTGCCTCTCGGTGCTCACTCCACGCCTACGAACCGCTTCCCTGTCACAGGGGGTGTTCTGCTGAATACCGATTGGGTTCCTCCAGACAACTACATTGGCGTTAGGAGATGGGAATGAAGACATGGACATTTCTTAGCAATTTTTATGGTCTCAAATTGTGCTAGGACATGTGTAATATAAGGGCTTTTCATCCATAAAACCCGATTAATTCTATCATCCACACAGATTTAGATGTAAACTATTTAGCCCTATGTTACAGTTAGGGCACTGAGTATTGACAAATGGCAACCGAATGAGTAGGCTTTCAGCAATGGGAAATTTGAACTATTATATGGCTTGGTGCATGTGGCTCACATGAGCTTCTCTACCAAAGTATTTACCTTTGTGCAATTTAGTGCTAACCCCTGTATGTACGCTAAGTGCTAGGGTTTATGTATTGGCTCATTACAGCGTGTAAGAACTAAGAACTAAGAAGTAATTGACTTTGTTCCATGGTGAGACATTTAATCTGGAATTTTGTTGGGTTCTCCCACTTTTTGGGCTGAAGGGCAATGGTGGTACTATCCTGACCCAGCAAGACATGGGCAGCATCCTATTTGGATTGTGCGCTCCTAGATACCCTCAAAAGTTCCGGGAGATATAGGCTTTTCTGTACAGTTTTAGGGTCTCACATAATCCCACCGAACAGCACTTGGTTAGGCCTATTAGGGGAATTTCTCCCCTTGAGTTGAAAAATATAATCAAAACTCTTGGATTCATGGATAAACTCCTGTGCAATTGTTAGTGCTAGTTTGCTACCGACCAAAAGCGTAGGTTATAGACAATCTAAACTTTGATCTGTGCTGACATTGTGCTAAGGCTTTCATCATGTGACTCTCTGCAAAAGTAATCCGTATCTGTGTCTATTATAAGTTTATAACATATATACTTGATTTATTGTCTAATCAAGTAAGGAGAGCAGTATGACTCTTGAACTCCATTGCATGGTCTGTCTATTTTGTTATCTGATTCCATTCCTTTTTAACTGATTGATTGACTATTCCCTCCCTCTTAACTGTGTATCAGTTTCTGAGCGTATGGTTGGAGAACTTGAACTGGAAGCTATCCAAGAAGGTCGCTATCTTGCAGATTTCAGATATGCATGTGTTGGCTATTCAATGTACTTAGATGACAAGGAAACTCCTACGGGGATACGAGATAAGGCACGTGCGCAGCTACCTGTTTGTGCTGGAGTCGAGGTAATATCTGCTTAACCATGTAATTCCTATGCATTTATGATGCATTCACAAGTCAGGACCATGTCAGAGTGACATGATGGATAAGGAAGCAGTTAGGCACAATGGTGTCTTTGATGTTGTTAAGTGTAAACATTATCCAACGATAGCTGATGTACCAGAGATGATTGTGACTACTCAGGAATCAGGATCTGATGAGAAAATTGAGCTTTAGTTATGTTGAATGTCAAAATGGTGGGATGAATATTCATGTCAATTCGTTATCTCCATAAATTATATGTTTATTACAATAATCATGCAAACTTTTCTTTTCTCGACCCCAGTACAAATAAATGCGGTCATTCTATTCTGAAATTTGAAGGGCAGGCCTGGTGCAGTTGGTGAGTGCTAGCTCGCCGAGTCACCAGGTCCTGGGTTCGAAGCCGTCTCTCTGCAGAATTTCTGCGGGGGTAAGACTTTGCTTCGGTTATTCCCTTCCCCAGACCCCACTCGTGTGGGAGCCTCTGACACTGGGTCTGCCCTTTTATTCTATTCTGAAATTTGTTCTTGATTTTCCTCCAGATTTAGTCTGCACTGACTTTTCAACCTGCTCAGCTAGTGTTTTGTAGCTATAAGTTAAACTGTGTCTTATGATCATTCACATGTGACATGTCTATTTTGCTAACAAAGAATGTCTTTCCCCCTTTTCCAGCTATTGGCAGATAGAAAAGTCCCAACAAATGTTAAGAAAAAAGGTAAGAAAACATTTTCTTCTGTTATTTGATTAGTGTGTGTGCTAGGCTGCTAGCAACTGCAAAGTTAACACAATATGCTCGAAAAGTTCGAATGTTTGGTCACGGACAGAAGTGTTTAATGTGTCACACTTGCTTATTCAAATATATTAATTTCTAGTTGATCAATCTACCGTCGCGTGCATTTTACTTGAAATACACTGTCAATGCTATTCGATTTTTAGTTAGAATGGCATCCTGATTTATGATGCGTTTGCAGTAGGTATGAAACCTTAAGAGATCAGCCACTAAACTGTAAAATATATACATAATGTTGCCTTCTTGGAAATCCTTGTTATTTTTATTGCACCTGCGTGGAGAAATCACCAAATATTTTCACGAAAAATAGAATTTATCCAATAGTCAACTAATACATGGAAAAATGTGTCCCGATACACAAAATAGAAATTGCAACTTGATCAGTTCTTAGTAGTATTTGATTCTATCTAAACTTAATTCCTCATAATGTTTTTGCCACTATACCCATTGCCTGTTTTTATGGGCTTATTTTCTGTGCAATCTAGGATTAGAGAAACTTGGTTCTAAAACTACACGCTTCATTGGTGAAACTGTGAAAAATATCTGATTACCAAGTATCTTGTCTATGTCTCCTGTGTGCTTTAAGCATTACTTTTGCTGTTTTGCGTGTTTGAAACATGCTTCTTTCTTGCATTATTTTGTAATTATCTGCCTGCAGGATTCGCATTGTTTCTGTTCTCAGAACTTCTACTCATCTTTATAATTCCGCAGCTCCAAAACCACGTCATTACAAACCAGGGCAACCAGGGCATGCGGGAGATGATTTCTTAACTAAGTGAGTTGGTATTTTGGTTTATATATGAATTCGTAAGTTCTGAAATTCGTATTAGCATTTCAACAACTTTGTCTTTGAACCTGCAGATTTCAGAGGAATGCAGGGCTTGTGGCGAATGGTGTGGCTAAGAATCTGAATAAAGTTGGGACCTACATCAAAGACACCGTGGGTGATATGATGCAGCCTTACCGCAAGCGTCCCAAATAAACCATAGACCTGTCTCTCCCTAAAGACCTAAATGCTGTTTGGGAGTAAACATTAGATGACCGGGGAACGCCGGATCAAGTACTTCCCCCATACACCCGGCACAGCAGTAGCTTTCTGTTGGTTTCTGAAGCTCTAAAAAATTGAGAGAAGAATTATTGTTAGGAAAATTGCCAATTGGAGCATGTTATCCACTAGCTATTGGGGCTTTGATTTCGCGTTTTCTCGTAGCCCCACTGCCTCGCCCCATTTGGGAGCGATTGTTGTTTCACTAGGTCCCTCCTCCAGTAATGTACAGGATGTCATGTAATAAAACATTAGAAGAGCCCCGTCCCGCCCCTCTTGAGAATAATAGCGTAGTGCCATTGTTCCAGTGATGTATTTTCTTGGAGCATTGCAGTATCCGGGTACGTAGAGGATGTTCGAACTGACTCATATTTTGTTATTTCTCTGAACTCTTCATCAGTTGATAATGGACCTTGACATTCTGGCGTGCTTTTTTTATATTATTTTTTTGCCTTTGCATTTTGCTACGCTGATTGTATGTTGTACTAACTTGCACGCATGCATGTGCAAATTGTTCCTGGTCATGCCAAGACCAAATTAGCTCTGAATAGAAACATGCAAAGCTACTCAAAGTCAGCTTACATAATAAAAAGAGTCCACTGCCGTTAGTTTGCACATTGCGCTTCTGTTGTCTGATCACCATAAAAAGGGGAAAAGAAAGGGGAGTTGTTGGAGCATCAAATTTGGCTTATCTCCCCTAATATGATAAGTTTATGGGGATAGAGGATGAGAAAGGGGAGCTGTTAGAGATGCTCTAATAAATCTCAGCAATACCATGACCACCAACAAAGCGACCCAGCCCTTGGGTGCATGTGCATCATCAATTCATCCATAGATGCAAAAACAATACATCGATCTCTTCCTCTTCCTTCTCCCCTGACTCCGTTCATGGAGACCACCTACATGACAAACATAAAATTTTACCTCAAATCAGGAAAGAAACTTTATTATGATCCACATTGGATACAACCTCATATATTGGTTCTGAACCACCTAATTCTTTGAGATCCTCACCTCGAAACCTTAGTCATCCCTGGTGTACATATTAGAGTCATTACCGGTCTACGGTCCAAATTTGGCTGAAATTTGGTTGCTGCTTATGCTAATGCTGATTTGTTATGAGAGAAAAACATTGTTCCTTCGCTGACTATACATGTGTGCCATTTTAACTATCCAATAAAATTTTAATAACGGGTTCTTTTCATCCAGTTTATTTTTATTATATATGCAATTGTACACGTAACAAATATATAATAAAGTTACATTTACATATACCCAAATTCTAACCCCGTGGGTCTCTGTGTTCGTGGTCGTACGCTACCTGCATCAGGGCCGTACACCCACGCGTTTGAAACGTCCTCAATTTTCCGCGAAGGGAAAATCCACGGAATGAATTATAATATGATAAAACCAAGAGTTGATCCCATCATATTATCATATATCAGTTGATACCACAGTCATACATCGTTGGATTATAAGAATACAATATATTACATCACTGGGGAACACACCTATTACAGACTTAATCTAGCGGAAGTCTATCGAGTGAAGGCTCCTCCTTCACGGGCATTATCAGAGTTGGCGTAGTGCAGCGTAGATTCCATCTCTGAACCAAACTTGCGCGTAGGCACGAGACCTCCTAATCCTTCTAAAGTCAGCATCTCTGAGAAGCAGGAAAATCTACACACCGCCAGATGTGTGCAGACCATGGTCAGCACTGATGAGCTTTAGTGGAAGAGATAAAACAAGGGATCTGGCGATCCTAGTATTTGGCTATGGTTTGCATCCTTAGCGCATGAGAAGTAATAAACAATATATTAATAATAATATAATTATCCAGTTTTAACACGTTCCCATCCACACCGTCCGCATCCATCCACCAACCATCCATTCCAAACCATATCCACCATCACCACATCTTATCTCACACACTCAGGTCGACAGCCCAACTCCCTCTCGGCCTTGTCTCAGCGGCCCGCAGCCCCAAGGCTCACGACCAGATAATTCCCCCAAACCCTAGAGGGAGGATAGAAGGACTCATCTCCTATCTAGTTGAGCGAAACCCAGGAAAGGTCCATAGCCGACAAGTCGACATATGTATCGATCGATCAACCATACACCCTGCAGAGGTTTTACAAACCCATAAGATAACCATCCTTGACGGTATCCCGTCTAGGCAGATTCCGGCCGCTTGCTAGCTTAAGATAATGCCACTCTACCATTCAGCCCTGGTACACCCCAAGTATAGTCTGGGGTGGCTGAAACTGTGAGTCAAGAGTCGGGTCCTCACGGTCTCATGAAGTCTCGGAAGGGTGTGGGGGTTCCATCCACGCCCCGTACCTCCTCGCACTGTCCGCTAACAACCTAGCAGTAGTAGCATTACCCTACCAAGTAGTTCGACCGTCCCGCACCATATAGGACGAGTGGGATGTAAAGGATTCCCGGTGAGTCTGAGCACTAGTAAGTCCTTAGGGATTGACCAAGCCAGAATGTCTTCCATAAGGGTTTCAATTACCGTGCCACCACAGCACCACCACCCTAGGCTCCTATTACAGGTTCACACCCAGGGCCACCTCATACCACCATTTACCCACCACAGGTATCCATTCTAGGGGTGCCCAGGTATGCACCCCGAGGCAAGACTTGCCCCAGGCTCGTCGTTATTCCAGCTCGGTCGACACAACCCTCACTCTCCACGCACCCAAGGCACACGTGCAGCACGCTCACACACCACCAAGTCCAGCACCCATAGCCAAACCATTCCCAGGGGTTCAACACCAGCATCACATCCCCGATATAATGCGAAGTGGAGTTAATAATAAGTATAGTGGTGTAATATGCAAGCAAGCAGGCAAGTAAGCATGTATATAAGTGGGAGAATGCGCAAAGCAGGGTGATGTGGTAGAGTGGGTTGCATCAGGGTAATAAATGGCTCAGATAGTAGCATGCATCACATTTACTAGCAAGGGAATAAATATAAAGTGCTAGCAATTCTAGATATTATGCAATGTCTAATAGGATTCTCTACAAAGAGGGTGCTGCCATGACACCTGCGATGTAGATGTAGTAGAGGTACAACTCTCCATCCGTTGGTGTTCAGTCAGCGGGGTTCTCTCCTCCTGAGTTGACTCCGTTCCACAGTCCTTGTCAGCGTCCACGTTCTCTTGATCCGATCGTCAGCTACTCCGTGAAGCGACACACAAGCAAGAGAACACGCAACACCCGAGAAGACGACAAGACGCAGGAAGATCCAATAACACCAATGAGACACTAAAAGACTCACAGCTTAGCCCTCTCGGCGGTTGTCCGATTTCCTCGGGCCAAAGAAACATGAGTGGTGGTTTGCTAAGCACAAGCTTGAGTCATGGCCAAGCCAATGTGGCTTTACGATAAACAGTTCAAGCTAGAGCTTATCTAGAGCAAACACCATGGCTCACAATCTTTCAATCCGGGCGTCATGGAGATGACAGGAATCGGAAGACGGGCTCGACGAAGGAAGAACGACGGGGCTCGACTCTTGTAGACTTATCCCGCAAGTCACAATTGGACACGAGAAACAAACAAGAACGAATAATACTATTGTGACTTGGCTCCAATGTACTTCGGCTCGCCCGCTATGATAGAAAGCGGTAGCGCAAAGGGATTGGACAGCGACGGGTTCCCTCGATCCACATGATACTGTCACATCGGGAAACGAGAAGCGAGTCGCTCAAGCACACAAAGGAAGCGGGGTTAGCTAGGCACATCCATGTCATGTTCTCAGACGCATCTTCGAGGAAGATGGTTTTAGATGGTCGATCGAATCAGCACGCACGGGTCCGAGGTACGACATAGACCATAGCTTCGCTAACAAAAGGGGAATAGTCTGATCTTTGATCCAATCGTCACGGGCAAGACGCGATCAAACATAGCGGGTTAACGGGGCAACAAGAGCAAGAACAATAAAGGACGAAGGTCTACTTCTTCCAATACACATGCCACGACAGAAGACGGGCATCGGAAGGAAGCAACAAACTCAAGAACACCAAGTGCGCAAACCTCTTGTAGGGTACCCGACTAGGTGCACTAGCACTGTGACATTTCTCTGATTCATAGCAGTGTGGTTGTCACCGCGGGAATCGAAGAAACACAATGGTCGATGGGATATAAGCATACATGGGCTTGAACATGAAGAAGTAGGTAAAAGCAACAGAGAGGCGTAGCTCCATGGTCATGGCAAGGCGAACTCGCGGCCACAAGCTATACCAACACGAGTTGGCATTCATCATACCACGATTGTTTATTCTCAGGTCATTTCCCACAGGACTTGGTCATGAAAGGCTCAAGTGTGCGGGTAATATCCGCATCGCCATCGATGTTGAATATCGAATCCATCATGACTATGTCCTAGGGCCGAAGGTAGGAGCTAACACTCGTAGTACTATGAAGCCAACTAAAATGCGAGGGAACGAGTTACACTCAGCATCATGATCATGGTGAGACGGATCCTGCGATCGTAACGTCCGAACGAGGTACGATCCCTTAGCCGGCTCGAAGGCACGGCACAGGCAACAACTCCAACAACAACCGATAAGATCCAAAACACGGCAAAAGACAACACAACTCGACTCGACTGCGGAGTAGCACATTCCATAGCTGGGTGATGGATAGATCCTGTAAGGCAATCATGGACAGATAGGATGTAAGGATTGGGTACGATCAAGGTAGATGTGCGTATATGGAAAATCCACATAAGGGCTTTCCAGGGTCACGGTAAGACATCGTCTATGAGTTGGTCTCCCGAAAGTCCAGAGGGTATTGCGGCATGTCTCAAAGGGTCACGGCTTGCATCTGGCCAACAATGGCCTGCTAAGGCTCGATACGGCTTGAGTTAGCCAGTCTCGTGGGACTACGATGGGCCATGGTTGGCCGGGTATGACTACAGGTGGCCAAGGGCTGGTTACGACATCGAGTCAATGGCTTGGTCATAGATTCTGGCCGAGGGGTGCTCGGAACCATATGGTGGCATTTTCGGGCATCGTCTGCGACTTGCGCGAACGGTGTGAGCGCAAGTAAGGAGTGGGCTCTCCAATTCCGAGGGTCAAAAGTACTCAAGGGTTGGTCCACGACGTAGAGCTGCTATTTTGAATTTATTATGAATTTTTGAAGCTTAGGGTGGATTCCCTAAAAAGAAAAGGGGCTTTTGTTCCAATTGGGCCACCACCGCCTGCTGTTGATGTATGCTGGGCTCACTGCTGTTGGCGGCCCGCTCAGCAAGGAGATGAAGAGGGCCGGCGCGCGGGCCGGCTCTGCTGCCGTCGGCCCAGCAGCAAGATGGGGAAAAAGAGAGGAGCCACGCTAGGCTTTTATGATTTCGGTTGGGCTCGTGACCCAGCTAGGTGGGCCGTGCGGGGTAATGAAGGCCAGGGTGTCTGGCCCAGGAGGCCGGAGGAACCAGGGGGAGAAGCAGGTCAAGGCTTTTGTCAGCCAGGTGCTCGACAAAGGTTCTCCAGAGCCGTGCTGGTGCGTCCAGATCGGCGTGCGGCGCCGTGAGGTGCAACAGCAAGTCCAAGGCGAGAGCGTGGCATGGTCACGTTCCTTGGCCGGTTCCTAACCAGGGCAGGGTGGTGCTTCTCGGAGCTCGACGTGGGATGGCACGGCAAGGGCATGATCGCGCCAGTGCGAGCGCTTGAGGGCACGTGCGGGGTGCGTGCTGCGTTGGCGCGCCGGTGCCGGTGCTTAGGCACTTAAGAGGCCGTGGCGCTTCACGTGTCCGAGGCGGCGTGTCATGGTCGCGGTGCATCGTGGCCACGATGGCGTGCCATGCTTGTGCGTTTGCAGGTGGAAGACCAAGGTGAGGGCTTCGTCAAGTGCTCGGGCAGGGCTCGGCTTTGCGGCGTCCAGCGCGTGCGTGCATGGTGAGGTGCAAGACCGGCGGCGATGTGCTTGGGCTTGAGCGCGTGCAGAAGCACGCACCGCGTGGAGGCAGCGCTAGCGCGGCGAGGGCGTGGCCAAGTGCACGGTGCATGTGTTGTGCTTGCACGCCGGAGCGTGCAGTGTGTACGAGGGTGCACGTGTTCGTGTGGTGCAGGCGTTCCTGTGATCCTTTTGGCCAGCGGGCTCGCGCGGAGCACGTTCCCAGTCACGGCAATGGCGACGACATGGTGGTCTCCTACTCTAACCAGGTGGCTGGAGGTTGGTCTCGGCCATGGTGAACTCACCGTGGAGTGTAGCGAAGGGTCGAGGCCGGGCAGCGTGTTCGCGGTGCTGTGCCGAACCTGGACGGTCTCCCGGGCGACGCGGCTCAGCGACGTGGTAGGTGCCGGCGAAGTACTGCAGCGGAGTCGCGGTGCGGTGGCGAGGAGAAGGCGACCGTGTCGCGCCTCCTTGTGGGAGAAGACGAAGATGGCCACGGCGGACGTGCTCCGGAGCGGCGAAGATGGGCGTGGCGTCGCGATCACCGCGCGTCGGGGGCGAAGCGGTGCCCGCCGCCTGCAGCTTGACGAGGCACGGGGCAGGGATGGTGGCGCGTTGGCATGACAGAGCGCGACGGTGGGGAGACGGTGAGGGCAAGGCTGGCGGCTGGGGGCTCTTATAGCTCTCGAGCTAGGGTTCGCCAGGGAGCCGTGGGCGTTACGGACGATGGCGATCGCGACGTTCACGTCAAAGGGGAGCACATGGCGCCCATCCGGGAGTTGGGTAGGGGGACGAGCTCAAAATCTTCGCGAAGAGGGCAGGTGAGGTCGCAGGTCGTGGTGCGGGGTCGCGTGCAGCTGCGTCGCGCCGGTTGCGTGATCATGGCGCCAAGAAAGTCACGCATTTTGCGTGACTCGCAGGCCCGCGCCATGGCCAGCTGTGTGCTCGGCTTCCTTGGTGGAGAAGAACAGGAAGAGGGGAAAAGGGTGCGGCTGCCAGGTGGGCTCAGCGGTTAGCCGCTTTGGCGTGGAGCGGGGCAGGTCGCAGCTGTACACGGGGCGCTGGGCTGGGGCGCAGCGTGGTTCGCACGCGAGAGCGTACGGCGTCGGGGCGACCAGCTTCTTGGGGAAGATGTCTCAGTTCCTAGGAGGCTGACGTGCGGGTCCCATGAGTGAAGGGCAGGGCCATGCCAGCTGCGGCAGCGGCTTCTGCGTACAGCGTACGCATGAGGCAAGGGAGAGGGAGCCGCTGGGCTCGGCCGCTGCTTGGGCCTGCGTCGTGGGCCTTGCGTGGAGCAGGCCAGGAGGGAGTTGTGCTACGGTACTTGCAATTGGGGCACTGGTACGTGCATATACATGTATATTCATACACGTATAGCATTAGTATGGTGTGCTGTGCATTGAGTACGTGCCCGTGCAGGCTCTTATTCAGACTGGGCCACGTATTTGTTTGTGGTCGAGGCATCAGTACGTGTATATAACTACGTACACATACGCACATATACAGGGACGAAGCCAGAAAAAAATTTAGGGGGGCTAAAAAAAAGTGCTACAGTGACTTATCTCTACTTTAATCCCTCGTAATAGAAAAAGTATAATAGCTTGAAGTAGTCTTATATTTAAAACGTCAATTAACAATGAAATTCACAAAATACGTATAAAAAATAAATGTCTTAGCCCACCCTACCTTATACATCTGCGTCTAAAATTGGAAGAAGAGCACTAGAAGTTCCACTAGCTTAGCAGCAGTAGGGGGGGCTGGAGCCCCCCAGCCCCCCGCTGGCTTCGTCCATGCACATATACAGGGCCTTGTACGGTGGCTTGTGTGCATGCTCCTGTAAGAGAGGTGGCTGCCACGTCACATAATCCATACAGCGACTAAATATTCGGGCACAGGAGCATGCAGCTGGAGTAGAGTGCAATTCGAATGGAATTCGAGGAGTGATTTTCACTAGGGTTTTTGAGACGAATTTAGAGACAGCAAATTCGAGAGAAGATTTGGAGGTGGTTTCGGAAGGAGCTCAGAGG
Source organism: Saccharum hybrid cultivar R570 (assembly GCA_038087645.1). Taxonomy (NCBI): domain Eukaryota; kingdom Viridiplantae; phylum Streptophyta; class Magnoliopsida; order Poales; family Poaceae; genus Saccharum; species Saccharum hybrid cultivar. Next base: position 6,792,962 of record JAQSUU010000297.1, on the reverse strand, counting down.
ATATTGCTACGGACTTGTGCTTCTCCAAACAAAACAAGACTCAAACACGAAACAACCAAAAAGAGCTCCGACACACTTCTTCAAACAATTCTATATGTATGTAACGTTTCGTTAGCGGTTGGACTCGTGTTTGACCTAACGTCTACATGCTTCACACAATTTTTGAAAGCTCGTATTTTTGGTTTCCGGAAAAATCCGGGTTGTTACAGCGTTGGTGCGCATGGGTACCTCATCCCTTCACCTCGCCGCCTGCCTTCGCCACCGTCTGATCCCAAATCCCCGTCTTCTCCATCAGTTGGCCGCAACCGCGACCGCGCTCGCCGATCCACCACTCGCGAACACGCTCGCCGATCCGCCACTCGCGACCGCGCTCGCCGAGTCGCCGATATCCACGGCTCTTTGAAGGAAAAAAATCCACATTACCTCCCTCAACTTTCGTGAAAGTCCACTTTTCCTCTCTAAACCCCAAAACCAGGCAAAACACCTCCCTCAACTTTTAAAACCGTTCATCTTATCTCCATGTCCCTGTTATAAGCAGTTTTGAAGGCGGTTTTGTCTTTTTTATTTATTTATTTCAGCTACATCTTTGAAAAATCATAGTAAATCACAGAAAAAACATAAAATGGAATATCTAATTTTGTTGGACTCCACATGAGTAGATCTACACAATGAACATATAATATGGTATGCTTTAGTACAAAGTTTTTATTGTAGTTTTAGATCTATGTTTTTCTGTAATTAAATGGAATAATTCATAGTTGCAGTGTCTATATTCCAATTGTGGTGAAATTTTTATGGTGGACTAATTATTATATGCTTAAATTGTAGTAAAAATTTCATACTCATTGGATCATGTATAGCTTAGTTATAGATTTTATTTAGGTTTATGCTTGTTAAATATAAATAAATCTATAACTAAGTTATACATGATCCAATGAGTATGAAATTTTTACTATAGTTCAATTATACAATAATTAGTCCACCATAAAAATTTCATCACAATTGGACCATCAAAACTGCAGCTATGAACTATTTCAATTAATTATAGAAAAGAATAGATCTAAAGCCACGGCAAAAACTTTGTACTAAAGCATACCATATTATATGTTTACTGTATATATCTACTCATGTGGAGTCCAACAAAATTGTATTTTTATTTTATAATTTTTCAGTGATTTACTATGATTTTTCAAAGATTCAGCCGAAATAAATAAAAAAACAAAACCGCCTTCAAAACTGCTTATAACAGGGTCAAGAGGTAAGATGAATGATTTTAAAAGTTAAGGGAGGTGTTTTGCCCGGTTTTGGAATTCAAAGAGAAAAAACGGAGTTTTACGAAAGTTGAGTGAGATAATGTGGACTTTTTCTCTCCCTAAAAGATTACATTTCTTGCCTACCTATCAATTTAGCCCACGAAAGCAGCCACAGCCGGCCCAGCCCACGGACGGTATAACCCTAGCCCCTTGCCGCGCCACATCCCTGTCGGCCACGTCCCAGCCGCACCGCACACCGCACGCCGCCGCTGCTTGCGCCTCGCCCGCTCTCCTCTCCCGACAACCGCTCCACTGCCGCACCCGCACGGATCCTGCCGTCCGCATCCATCCTCTTCCGGCCCTCTGAAGGTGAGCCCAAATCCCCAGCCATAGTTCACAGGGTTTGAATTCTGGAGCAATGAATCAGGAGGTCTCGAGCTGTGTTTGGTGGGAAGGTCTACATGTGTCATGTTCTAGATTAAAAATGCGAATTTGCTCCATGCGCATGGTCAGGAATCAGGATTGTGTAGGCGCATATCTGGCACTGTGTTGTTTTGCTCTTTTGCTCTTTTGAACTGGTGACAAGGTTAAGTTTAGCATTTTACAGGTCCCGTTTACCATTTTTTAGGTGAAAACACTTGCATTGCTTTCTCTTTTCATTATTACTCTAGTACTGCGACGCGAACATGCACTTTTGAATTAGTTATGATCGTCTTTATGCATACATTCCACCACTTTTTCTGTTTTTAACAACTAGTTTCTAAATTCTTGTCTCTTGGTTAAGAGATGTTTCCTGTAAATGATGCCTGCATTTGAGTTTCCAGCCATGTTGTTGCGCTCTCCAGAGATTGTATTTACTGTGCAGAAGAGAGTTCTGTTCTCAGCCATTTCATTCTTTTATAATAAAAGATTTATCGGTACTTTCAAATAGCTGTGATGTCATGTATAACCAATACCAACCAAGCGTAACACAGTAGAATTTTCAAGTTTTCCACAGGATTGCAAATCGCAGTCTTTTTTTTTGTTTATTATGTTTTGGAAAATATAATCTTAAGACACATTAGCGTTGGGTATTTTTAATTCCCCCTCCCGATTGAGTAGCTGATATTTTATTGCACGCTCTGAACTTCATGATGTCTTGCTGATTGTGCTCATTGGCTGGACTTGTTTGTGTAATGTTTCATTCGTCTTATCATCATGCAGTGTTGTTGAGATAGACTGAGACTTCTTTCTTTGGGTTCTTGATCTCCTGACATGTCTAGCTGTATAGGAGGATCAGATTATTCTTCTCATCTACACTCATATCAAACTACTAATTGTTGTCATGGTTCAGCTACATGTCATGTTTGCTCTGAACTATCCATTAACTAGTTTGGAGGACCAATCTGATGCACTTCTTGAGAGAAACTACTTGTAACTCTCCTTCAGAGAGTGGAGTTCTAGAGGTCTTGTTTGTTTGTGTTTAAGAGTCAGGAACTGCACATCTAGTACCTGCAAGTCCATGGCCTGTTTATTCTCTGTTCCCTCTCTTGTATTCCATTCTTGTCCCCGCTCCTGTAGTCAAATTGTCTGGTTACTTGGTCTGATTGTGGAGGGGGCGCAGCAGCTACAGCAGGTTACCTGGCTGCTGGAGTGTTTGTCTTATTGGAAATCTAGAAAGATAAGTAAAACGACACAATGCAAAAATGAAGGGCAATTTTAATGCTAATGCTATGTTGCTACTGCTTTTAATATGTCTTTTTTATTTATTTATAAAAATACTTTGTGTGTGAAAAAACAGTATCCATATCCTCCGTACACTGATACATGTATATTTAATTATTTATCCATGCTGCATAGTAGTTTGTAGTTTATACGTAGGTGCCAAGAGCCTGTACTTTCTATATGCAACATTGATTGTTTTGCATGTCTCGTTTTATAAGGCTAATTGATCTATTGTAGCTTTTGTATCTTAATGCGTAACTATTAGAAGTTGTATGCATTTATAGGTTATTCTGATTATTTTGACAGGATTTTGTTGTTTTGGCAGACTAATTCTCCAGGAAAGATGAGCTTGATATCCCAGAACGCGGTCCAGAAGCGCCGCCTCAGGAAAAGTGAAGCTGATGATGGCAATGATGAGGACATTGGCTCTCCGACCTCCATAGATGCAGAGGTTGGGAAGGAAGAAAAGTTGAAGAATCACAATAAGGAAAGGAAGAAGAAAAGGACTAAGGTGCAGGAGTCCCAGCAGAACAAAGAGGAAGAGGAGATGCGGCAGCTGGAGAGCTCATTGTTTGGTTCGCTTTATGCGCCACTGGAGTTTGGCACTGAGGCTGGGGCTACAGTAGTAGCTCCTGACCGGGATGTGCCTTTGTTTTTCACAGATAGGTCCGCTGGTGGTGGCATGGATTATTTTCCTATATATGAGGAGGATATGGCCCATGAGGATGAGGAAGACGTGGTGGGTATCAAGGGGAGGAAGCCAGTATGGGTGGATGAGGAGGAAGAAAGGACAGAGGTGGACATTGTGAAGGTTTCAAGGTTGAGGAAGCTGAGAAAAGAGGAAGATGAGCATTTGATTTCAGGGAAAGAGTATGAGGCCAGGTTGCGTGGTCAGCATGCCAAATTGAACCCCTTCACTGGCTGGGCTGATATGGACCAGAAAACTTCTCTTCCTGCCGCGTCAGATGGTGAGTCTGATGATGAGGGTTGTGTCGATGATATCCTTCAGAATAACGATGAGCTCGTTGTCAAGGATACTGTCAAGCTCTTACCTGGGATGCTGGAGTTCTCAAGGCTCGTTGATGCCAATATCCAGGATCCATCAAGTGGTCCTATCAATTCAGTGCAGTTTCATAGGAATGGGCAACTGATGCTTGCTGCAGGTTTGGACAAGCATCTGAGGTTTTTCCAGATTGATGGAAAGAGAAACCCCAAGATCCAGAGCATATTTATTGGGGACTGTCCAGTACACAAGGCCTCATTTCTACCTGATGGCTCTGAGGTGATCCTATCAGGCAGGAGAAAGTTCTTCTACTCATTTGACCTGGTGAATGCTGCTGTTAGCAAGATTGGACCTTTGACAGGGCGTGAGGAGAAAAGCCTGGAGAGCTTTGAGATATCACCTGATTCGAAAACCATTGCTTTTGTCGGTAATGAAGGGTACATCCTTCTTATTTCTGCCAAGACAAAGCAGCTCATTGGAACCCTCAAGATGAACGGAAGCGTGCGTTCACTGGCTTTTGCGGATGGTGGAAACCAGCTGCTGAGCAGCGGTGGAGATGGCCATGTTTACCACTGGGATCTTGGAACGAGGAAGTGCATCCACAAGGCTTTTGACGACGGTTCCCTGGCTGGCATTTCGCTTTGCACCTCGCAGGACAGCTCTTTATTTGCCACAGGGTCCACCAGCGGCATTGTGAATGTGTACAAGAGAGATGATTTTCTTGGTGGGAAGAGGAAGCCACTGAAGACAATCGAAAACCTGACCACTGACATTGGCGAAATGAAATTCAACCATGATGCCCAGATCTTGGCGATCAGCTCAAGGAAAGAGAGGAATGGGATGAGGCTTGTGCACGTCCCGTCGTTCAGCGTGTTCCAGAACTGGCCAGGGCCTCGGTTCAGCCTTCACTATCCACGGTGCCTGGATTTCAGCCCTGGCAGCGGGTTCTTGTCTGTCGGACACGCGGGTGGAAAAGTCCTGCTATACAAGCTTCACCACTATAAAAATGCATGAAACTAGGATGATTACTTGGCAAAACCCACTTTTGACATTATATTTGTACTCTTTAACACTCCATGAATCAAATGTTTGCTGATTCATTCCAGCCGTTGCACTTTACGCTTATGCAGTTTGTTATGCTGCTATTGCTTTACGGTGGTTGTTGATTGCGGAATTTCAGTTTTCTGTTACTGGGCTTATCGGAGTAATCCTAGAGTCTGGAGCCATATATTATGTGAGTATACAGGGGCATGTTCATTGCAGTCAGAATCTGAATCCTTTGGATTGGATGTACCCTTGTCGTCCGAGCTGGTGGTGAACTAGACGTCCAGAAATATGGCGCTTGTAATATTTTTTTAATTCAAGCGCTCGTGAATTGTCTTTTTTTTAATGCTCTCTGCCGAGTGTCTGGCCAGACGGACAGGACGGACCTGCCTGCCCCCCGCGCATCGCTTGTCCTACGCCTCGCGCCGGGTGCTACTTACGCCTTGCGTCGCGCACCACTTGTGTCTCGCGCTGCGCTTCGCCACACCTCGCGCCTCCCGCTCGGACTCGCGCTGCGAACAGCTAAGGTCTGACCTCCGCGCTATGGCATCGAGTTTCGTGCCGGCGTCAAGCTCCGCGTCAACGAACGTCCATTGGGGGGCAGCAAGTAGATGAGCACATGTTACAACCGTATGTTTCATGCGTTTTGTCTGGATGTTGTATATGTTTGATCTAGATGTTGCAAAAATAGATCTAGTGTTGCATATGTTGCAATGATTGTATATGTATGTTGCAAGTGTATGTTTTAAATGTTTTAGCTATTTCAAACGTATGTTGTAAGTATTTTATCTAGATATTGAATATGTTGCACTGGCTATACACGTATGTTGCAAATGTATGTTTCAAATGTTTCAGCTGTTTCAAACGTACGTTGCAAGTGTTTTATTTAGATGTTACATATGTTGCACTGCCCATACATATGTTGCAAGAGTATGTTGTAAATGTTTCATCTGTTTCGGACGTATGTTGCAGCAAATGCTTTAGTTGCAACATGAGCGCAAGGGGGCGCAGGCGAAGGTGGGTCCCCTCGGGCACAGCGGTCCCCGCGTGGGCGCGGGAAGCGAAGCAGGCATGGAGTACAAAGGTGTATCCATGGGCGTGGCTGCAGGCGTAGAGCACGAAACTGCATCCATAGGTAGGTAGCAGGTGTGGAGCACGAGGCGAAGCGGAGCACAAAGTTGTATCTATAGGCAGGCAGCAAGCGCGGAGCACAAAGCTGCATTCATTGGTGCCCTGATGGTGTCATTATTGAAAATAGGTGGGCAACAGGCACGGGTGTCCGAACATCCGGGCGTTAGTCTCTCCCTTTTTTCTTTTGAACCCAAGCACTTGTGAATTGTGAAGCATTAGTTCTGCATCATGGCCGTTGTTACCATTAGTAAGCATGTTCACTGAATTTTTGTGCGGTGTTGATCGTCCAGTTCGATGTTTGCCTGCTGTGACCCTGATCCTTTCTTGATGCAGATGTTCTCTGAAGTGATGCTGTGCCGGGTGCTCATCACCTTATAATCAACAAGAACTTACAATCTACTGGGGCATGGAGCGCTTCATCGGCAACGGTGACACCGCTGCCATGGTGCCTTCAAATCGAACCCTTGCGGATCACTGCTGCTCTACCACCATTTCTCCGGCCAAGCCCTAAAGTCGCGCACTGCCAGTGAAGCACGACAGGCCGACAGCAAGGTCCGGCCAAGCCTCTTTGCTATATTCTCTTCTGAAGAGGTAAACAGGACCAGCTAAGCTGAGAATAGTAATGTTTTTGGATTGTTCAGATTGCGCTAATTGGCTGATAGGATATAAATTGTTAGTCCATAATTGGTTCATCAGAACTCCTAAAATGGTGAAATCAGTTCTATTAGCCTAAATATGCAAGCAGCATATATTGATGAGCCACCACATAATGTGGTTAAAATGAATCTGAAAAAGTTAGTATTATATTATTGATCAGTGCCTAAGCAAATTAGCATGGTAATGCCTATGTATTGATCAGTGCAAAAAGTCCTACAAATTAGCTTCTCAAAATGCAGTTGCAGGATTAATGCCTATGTATTGAGGTAATTTGCTTAGGCATTGGCTAATGCCTCATGGATAAGATTTGCAGAATAATTTGCTTCGCTGAAAATTACTATTCGTTGATTCGTTGTGAGAGAAAACATTGTACCATGGCTGCTAAGCTAGGCTAAAGACTTAGAGGCTTCAAATAACTTGTGTTCTTGAATAGTAACAACAACTAGATCGATAGTCTCACAACAGTTGAATCCCTTACCAAGACAATCATTTTTGGCAATCCTCAATTTCTATCTTCCAATGCAATTGGAGCACAATCAATTGACAGCATGGTACATCTCCATTCTCACAAAGTCGAACATGTGAAGCTTTTGAAGAGTGCCAGAAGCCAAATATCACCGTGGAGGAACTGGGACGCCATACTGTTCCTGAAGTCTATGAAGTTGGCATAGATTGCTATCGAAGGAAAAATGCAGCTGACAGGAAGAACTTATGGCGCCCATTCCTTATCTAAATGGTTCGATGGTGAAATGTGCCAAGTGATTGATTGCTTCCACTTGAGAGTTGTGCAAATTTGTAGTGTAAAAGTTCATGCTGTGAATAAACTTTTGCTAGCAGCCATTCATTTGCTTCATATATGTACTGCGTTGTTTGTTTAAGCAAATCTTAGACCCGAACATGATGTTACAAAGTTCTGATTTGTCAACAATGAACTGTCATCGATCATACAGGAAAAAAGATGTTATCTAAATGCAAGCTGTTTTTATACTTTCAGAATCTTTGTTTAAGTTTAAAACATAGCGGCGCTACACTACTACTATTTACCTGTTTGTATTGAGCGTCGCTCCTTTGGCGAGGGTTATCGGCCAATGATGTTGTAGCTACAGATTTCCTGTCGTCCTTTATTTTCAAGACATCAAAGCTAAATTCCCTGATAGAGGCTCTCTAGTGTTGCAATCCCCTTATCTGTTTCCAATACGTCAATTTGTAATTTCTGTTCATGTGCCCTCTTATGAAAATCCTATATTTTTTATGATAGCCGTAGATTTGAAAGTAACTAAACATTATGGAAAATTAACTCTTATTCATAGTAAAAGGGTTCATGTATGAATTACTTCCTAACTGTATCCGAAACTCACAATTCACATGTGACCATCAACATGGTAAATGTTTTTCAATAAGATACAAAACCACTTTCCTTCATAGATATCAGAAAATATAGGGCAAACCTATAGAGCTCTCTTAATAGCGGAATTGGTTGCAAATTAACTCTCAAGAAGACCTAATATGTCATACAAGGGTTCATCTTGCAAATTAATATGCCTTTCCTTCCTTGTCATTGTGTCGTCGTCTTGGTCACTCATCACCGAAGATGGAGTCAAGAAGTCATTTCTGCCTGTCAGCATCTTCATGTTAGTGTGCTCCCAAGCTGTAATGAGACAAGCCAGATAATCAGCCATAGTCTATAAGACTATATAACAATAACAATAACAATGATAAAGCACCAATTGATTTGAATCAGACTGAAGGGCTGCTTGGCCATCATTCTGTCATGCAATATGATCCTGCAGTCCCACGCATTCAGAAAACTTCAACTGTAAAGCAAACGAAAACGAAAATAATAAGAATAACCAAACAATTATATTTGAAAACTTTGATTATCAAGAAAACTGTAACCCATTGGAAAAAGAAAAGATTACTGTAAAAGGAAAAAAAACAGCAACTATATTTTCTAGTAAGGTAAACATCACAAAACCTCAACTATTTTCCCCTAACTACACATAAACACTGACTTTTGGGGCATGCTTTACTAAGCAACTATTCAGGCCTAGAGTAACACAAAATTACAAGTTTACTTCATGAAAATAAATAATATTGCCTCTGTCTTAAAAAAGACCAATTTTAGATTTGGTCTAAGTCAAACTATTTTTAAGTTTGACTAAATTTATAAAAAAAATAGTATCAACAACTACGATTCCAAATATGTATATTATGAAAACATACTCCATGATAAATTCTAATGGTTCTTATTTGATATCATACATATTTGTACTTTTTAAAAAAAATCATGAAACTAAAGATTATCTGACTAAATACTCCAGGACGGAGTGAGTTGTTGCTAATAAAAATAACTAACAGGAAACCCCTTCACACACTAGAAAATTTGGCTGCAGTATGAGTACCAGAACTTTATCTCTGTTTCCTTAGAAGCAAGTCTGAACAAAGGCCAATTCATGTAATAAGCTTACTAGATCTTTAATTAAAGAATTGAACAACACATTGTTGTAAACAGAGGACTGCACAAATAACAACAACAAAATCTTTTAGTCCCAAACAAGTTGGGGTAGGCTAGAGTTGAAACCCAACTGTAAGGTCTAAATGGCTAGAGGGAGTGAATAGCCTATTTAAAAATCTACAAGCTACACTAAGCAACCACGTTAGTATAAAAGATGGCTAAGCTAATTCTAGCACTAGCTCAACTATACTATGCAAGCCACCTATATAATTCTAGTGAAGCAAGGCTATGATCTCTAATACACACCAACAAGACTAAGTCACTAAGCTACTTACTCCTATGTGATAAATACTACACTAAGCAAACTACACTAGGACTAGTACAAGAAAGTAAAGAGCAAGTGACTTGATTCTTATACCAACAATGTAGAGAAGTAATGCACTCGAAGAATCAATCATAATGATCAACCTCAAGAGAAATCTTCGGCAAAGAGATGACACAAGATTTTTACCAAGGTTCACTTGCTTTCCGGCAAGCTACTCCTCGTTATGGTGATGCACCCACTTGTTGGTTCGCGAGCTAATCAACTATCAAGAGTCGAGCCCTCGGCGGGCGCCGCACAACCGCACACAAGATGGGGATCCGCCAAGCCACGAGCTCCACTAGAGTATCCAATTTGTGAACTCCCGCGGGGAAGGATCAAGAACCCCTTACAACACTTGGTGAGGGCTCCAACAATCTTCAATTGTGAACTCAATCACCTCCGCTGCTCTAAGCCGTCTACTATGTTGGGAAACATAGAAGAGTAACAAGAAATCCGCAACAACTCAAAGATCAAGTGCCTCTAGAATGCAACTCTCAAGTAATGCACTTGAATCTCACTCAATCTCACTCAAGATGTGCAACTAAGCAATGAGATGAGTGGAGGAGTTGTTCTCTAGCTCAAGGGATGTCTCTAGGTCTCAAAATGTGCAAGAGTTACCCTCAAATCTCAGACATCTTCTATTTATAGCAAAGGAGTACGCAGCTAGCTGTTATCGGACGACACAATTCAAAACGTGCTGACCGGACGCACCGATCAGGGTGACCGGACACGTCCGGTCACTACAGGACAAGCGTAAACAGTGCGCGTCAGAAGTTACCGTTGTCATGACCGGACGTGCTCCAGCGTTTGACCAGACGCGCTGCACCTAGCGTCCGGTCAGAGTCCAGTAAGCTCCCACCGCGACCGGACGCGCCGCGCATCCGGTCGGCTCTACGACCAGCTCTGCCCCTCTGGGTGCTTGACCGGACGCTCCGGTCTCGTGATGGACCGAACGCGCCGGTTGAAAACCCTAACACTCGCGCGTCTGACAACTGCTGAGAACTGACCGGACGCGTCCGGTCAAAACGTGACCGCGTCCGGTGCAGCGTCCGGTCACCACAGTGACCACCGTTCGCCTCTGTTTCTTTTCCGACTTCCGGCGCCGTAGAAAATAGGCGTTTCACTTCCCCAAAAAACGCTGAATCCCGCCTCACAAGCTCGGCGGGAGGGAGAGAGAAACCCAAACCTCTCTCTACCGCTTAAACTCCATCGCCTTCGCAAATGTGCTAACACCACCAAGTATACACCACCATGTGCATGTGTGTTAGCATTTCACAAACATTTTCAAGGCGTTATGTTAGCTCTCTACTAGATCCTAATGCATATGCTCAAGACATTGATCTAGTGACACTTGATTCCCGAGCTAACCGTGATTGCCCCTCTTGATAGTCGGCTATGTATCCTAAACCCAGTCAATCACTTCTCTACTCATCTTAGACCGGCAAAAGGAAAACCCTATGGTTATACCTTTGCCTTGCGCTCTTAGATCCTTCTCCTCCACTTGATCATCATGTCCATCATTTTATGTGCATCTCCACCATGATCATCATTTCATGTCCATGCACCATCTCTTTGTGATCTTGTGGCCACCACTCCTTGCCACATGCACCTTCATCACATGTGTTGCTTATGCCTAACTCAAAATACTTAACACATGGCATTAGCAACTTGGTGTCATTAATTACCAAAACCAAACTTGGGCTTTCACCAACATGAGCCCCTAGTCAGGTTGCATGTCAATAGCTGCTTTCCAAGCACTCCTATCCAAGTAAAGATTTCTAGGTATATCCCAACCTTTCAAATCTCTTTTTACTGTCTCCCCCACGACTACACAAATAACACTTTTTTTGAGGAAATAGGAGGGGTAGCCCCCAACTGGTTAATATTAATATATTAACAATAAAAGAAAAGGAGGTGTCCAAGCAACATAATTTTAGAAACGAAAAAGGATAACACCATAGATTGATATATATTACATTAAAGATTATCCAACATTATTGCTCGGTGAACCCAAGACCTTGAGACACTAAGTCTCATAGACGGATAGACCCATTACATAGGTGGAGGGCAACAAAACTAATTAAGAACACCTCATATATAAGATATAGAGATGAAAAAGGATAAAGATAGATATTATAGTCTGTAATCACCCCAGCTGGGTAGATTACATAGAAACCTCCACATCAATCTTCCCTCCTCGTCTTCTTGGTCACTCGTTACCGAAGATGGACTCGTCTAGATTAAGCTCAGAGAGCATTTCTCTCATAGACTGGTTGTAATATTCCTTCAATTCGAGCCTCTCGGCGATATAATTGTCGTCCACCACGAAGAACCCCTTGTCCGCGTACTCCTTGCGCACCCTATCCCACCACGCGGATAATCTGTCCTCGTGGTACTCGTGATCCCCAACCCTGCGCTCAAGATCCTCCTTAGTAGTAGAGTTGTCATCAATCATGTCCTTGTACAAATCCGTGGACTCGAACGGCTTTCGCTGCCGGGACAAGATGGAACCAATCTCCTCCCGGGATAGCCTCTTGTACGCCATGACAAACTGTGTCCAGGTCATCCACGTCGGACAGTCATCGCTGCCGCCCGCGGCCTCTGCGTCCTGCGCCACCGGCACTGCACCAACATATGCCGCCTCCTTTTCCTCCGTGGACAAGGAGCCCGCCATCTCCTCTGTAGCCACTGCCACCGCCACAGCCTCCACGCTCTTGATGGTGCTCAGCATGGTCAAACCCTCCATGCGGGGTGCCGACGGTGGATTCGGGCCACCGCGCTGCGCCTCGCCGAGAGAGGATCGATTTGGTTATTGCAAAGGAGAGTGATTTGGAACCCTAGCCCTAGCCTCGAACTCTGGATAGATGGGGGAAGAAGGCGGCAGGCGGCGACGTCATTTTATTGTGGGGAGCTTGGGCTCTTCGCTTTGGTTCGTATCCACCTCGGAGCAGTCCCATATCCTGGCGGGAAGAGGGAGACACCAAAGCCGATCTGAAATGAAAACATGTTAACCACCGACATTTTACGAAAAGGAATGCAAATTCAAAACCAACATTGGGCAATCGTGAATTAGGACAAAGGTGGGTGTCCATGTCTGGGAGGATTCTGAGCAGAGGAAATTGAAATTACCCTATCAGCTAGACAAGACAGCGTTCGAATTCCAACTTGACTAGGAACCATCCATCCATCGAGCACTTGTATACTCGTCGATGCCGCACCATCGCATCGATCAATATACTCTCCTTTCGCAAAATAATAACGAAATCCCTCAAAATCTCCTTGAGCGGTTGACGAGGAGCTAGTGTAGGGTACGTTCCATCATGGTCAGCACCACCAAGGGCAACATCGTCGAGGAGGAGGCGGCGGCGGCAGTGGTTGAGGTTGCGGAGGAGACAGGCTCTTTTTCCACGGAGGACTACGACGACGATGAGGAGGAGGCGTACGTTGGTGCGGTGGCGCAAGACGCGGAGGCCGTAGCTGATATGGAGGAGGCCGACGACATTGCTGCTGCTGACGGTCCGACGACGGCGATGAGTTGGACGGAATACGTCGTGGCCTACAAGTGGCTATCCGAGTCCGAGATCAATTTCATCCTGTCTTGGCCACGGAAGCCCTTTGAGTCCATGGATTTGCACAAGGATATGATTTGCACAAGGTTTCTATGTAATCTACCCAGCTGGGGTGATTACAAACTATCTATCTTTATTTGTGTCTCTCTGTCTATCTTATTAGCAGCTAGGAGTATGACTCAATGAGCAGTACATGTCGCAGACCAGACATGCTTTTGTTGAATCATACTCCCTCTGTCCCAAAATAACAATCGTTTTGGGTTTCCATGTCACAAGTTTGACTAAATTTATAGAAAATACGTGCAACATTTGTATCCCCAAATAAATTTGTTAAAAAACCAGATTCAAAGATCTTTCCGATGATACTAATTATGTACCATAAGTATTAATTTTTTTAATATATATTTAGTCAAAGTTATTTTTCGGGGAGCGAGAACGACAGTTATTTTGGGACGGAGGGAGTATGACATTTGCAAGGGTCTCAGGCTAACCGATCATGAACGTTTGATAGATTATATATCAATCTATGGTGGTTATTTGTGTACGGTCCTCTATTTATTTTTGAACGACCGACTGTCCTCTATTTCTTTGCTTGGGTTTCTCTAATATAGGACAAGGTATGTGAAAGCATCTAGGCCCCTAGAGTGGGTTTCGATGATTGATGACAACGTAAAATTACTATGACTAACGTGTGTTTTGCATAAACTTTGGTAAGTTAGGTCATGGTAATGATGATTGTTTGGGCACTATGGTTTTCATGCCCCTATCGATGAAAATCATTTCGTTTTTCAAAGGATTGACGACAAGGTTAAGGACAAACTAGTTCTAAGTGCCGATTGGTGTTGGAGAGGCATTTAGAATAGTGTAGGACCTTGTTTTTTCCTTTGGCCGTACTATAAAGGGGGGCATGAGCAGGTAGCTTGACCTAGGTGAGTCTAATTATTTAGGTGTGGTGCACACTTGTCAAACTTAGCACTAGGTAGCTCAAGTGAAGCCCAAAGATCATTTGGAACAAGTTTCGTTCAAGTCGCGTCACGATCCGGAGTGGTTTGTGACCTTTTCGCTTGACCGGACGCGGTCCTTTTCTTGACCGAACGCGTCCGGTCAGTGTACTAGACTGCAGCAATAAACTGTTTATCTGATCAGACGCTGGTGAGTTCGTGACCGGACGCGTAGGTGGCGCTTTCTACGATCAACACTGCCAGGGTTAACGACCGGACGCGATGGGCTACTGATCGGACGCGGCTTAAGTGCGTCCGGTCAAGAGTGAAGAAGAAACAGAGAGTTTCCAGAGAATGTTTCAAGCGACCGGACGCGTCCGGTCACCCCTGATCGGACTCGTCTGCGCGTCCGGTCACTCAACGCATTTGAATTTAGAATCGACCGTTGTAGCTTCGGAAATCTCATTACTCCCTCGGTACCAAAATAAATCAGTTTTTAGAATCATGCAGAGTCGAGTCGTCTTAAATTTGATTAATTTTACTGGAAAGAGTAACAACATACATAACGCCAAATAAGTATATTATGAAGATATATTTCATGATCTATTTAGTGATATGAATTTGCTCTCATAAATACTGATGCTCTTTCCCTGGCAGCAGGTGGGGGCAGGCTGAGCCCGAGGGATGAGGAGGTGCTGGCCTAGTTTGGGAAGAAAGGCAGAAACATGCATTGCTACATTTTTTTAAACGTGCATTGCTCCAATTTTTTTTGTGCCACAAAAATATGTATTTGATTGAATCCTAACAAAGTACATCAAATTAGATATAATTAACTTTTGAATTAATATGGCCCGTAGAGTTAGCACGGGCAAATATACTAGTTTAAAATAATGCACTGTTCGGTTCTTCAATGAAAGATCTCTAGTAGTAAGCTTACACAAATTGGCTTTTGTGTAATATCAACGGGCTACTAGAGAAACAGAGATGAATTAAGTTCTGGTACTGCAGCCAATTTAATATTATGGTGTTTCTTTTGTTTATCAACTACGTCCTTTATCTGGGAAAGAGTACACTCTAGGCAATGCGGAGCTCGGATTGAAATTTAGGTGGGGCGCGTCACGGACATAACTTTTTTATGGCATTGTAAGGACGCACATGAATACCTAATATTTGAAAATTTTAAATATTGATTGAAGAATGAACATGGTATCTGTCATCAGAAGATAGTAGTCAACTAATTCAACTCAACAAATACCAAGTGAACAAGAACAAGTGTCCAAAAGACTAAAATCCAACAATTCAAGAGCTACCGCTAGGCAGCAGCACACATCACACTGCAGGCCAGCCACCAGCAGCTACCGCTAGGATGTCGGCCAGGCGTCGACGGGTGTACAGACCGCGGATGGTGTACGGTAGTCGGTAGAGCATGGGTGCGCGACGGCGGACAGGGAGACATGAGTGCTATCATGTGGATTAGGGATTTGGGGTACTATCTACTTGGGCCGTGGGCTACTGGGCCTAAACGTTTTCTTTCGTAACTTCTGCCGTCTCGTCTTCCAGCCATGGCTGAGCCGCCGAACGCCGCCGCTCTATCGCTTGCCAGAACGAAAGAAGACAGAGGGGTACTAGGGGCTCTACTCCGGTGGTAGGTGGGGCAGCTGCCCCACCCTGGCGCATGGGGAGCTCCGCCTCTGACTCTAGGCCTCTAGCTAGAGTGTTTAGCCAAATCATCTTTTCAGAAGGATAGAACTAAAGGACACAACTAATGTAGTCAACCTTTCAGAGGGATAGATTACAAAAAAGAATAATTGTTTCTTATTCTTTTTTTTGAACAGATTGTTTCTTATTCTCCTAATGATATAGGAAGAAAAACTGTGAAATAACAGAAAATTTCCCATTGAAGTCATTTTGGTAACTTTGATCAATATAAGTCATTCTGCCTGTCAGCAAGACAGCAACTCAGCATCTTCATGCATGATCCATTTCCTCAATAACATGTAAGTGTGCACCCAAACTGTAACAAGAGATAATCAGCCATAGTCTATATTAGAAGACTATAATATAACAATGCAATGATAATACACTAACTGAATGAAGGCTTGGCCATCATTCTATCATGCCATATGATCCTGCAGTCCCAGACAGTCAGAAACTTCAACTGTAAAGCAAACGAAAACGAAAAAAATAACCAAACAATAATACTTGAGAACTTTTGATTGATCAAGAAAATTGTAACCCATTTGAAAAAAAAACTGCAAAGGGAGGAAAGAGCAACTATATTTTCTAATAAACATCACACAAAACCTCAACTACTTTTCCTATGTCGTGGACTCCTTTGTGGGCCACACATACAGGCGCAGGAAGAAGCGTTCTCCAGCAAGCTAGGGGGTATTTTGGAAATAATATATATTTTAGATTGACTTGTTTTGGAATTCAAGAAGACAAACAGTGTTCTCAACGAACAATATTTTTCTCTTACAACGAATTAGCATAAGCTAAAATTCAGCGAAACGAACGGAGTAGGCCGGGGAGTAGAAAAGAAGAAAAGGAGAGCGCACACCGAGCCGAGGCGGCGGACGCGAAGACGTACGAGCGGGACCGGCCGGCCGGACAACTGCTGCCGTCGGCAGGATTTGAAGCCTGACGAGCCACGACACGGACGTTTTCCAAACCCGGGGAGGTCGTCGACACAGGCCGTGCGGGGCGGCTGCTGCTTTCGCCAGTTGCGACTTGCGAGTAAGGTGCAGCCAGGACCCGACACCGAGCCACCGAGGGAAGGGAAGAAGCATCTAGTAGAAAGGGGTGAAGGGGCCGACGTTATCGGAAATCTGAAGCCGAGGACGAACGGGCACGGGCGGCGGCATGCGCAAGCTGCTGCTGCTCCCCGGGACCCCACGGCGGCCGGCAGAGCACGAGACGCCCGGGACGCGCGCCTGGCCTGACGTCGTTTTCACGTGGACTGTCACCGTTGCATAGGAGTGCTCCTATCTCCGAAAAAAGCCCTTGGCAACTTGGCAAGGGAAGAACACGACTACACGAGTGATCACTTTCTGACGTGTAAGAGCACTCGCAGTAATAAATAAAAAGATGTCCAATGGTTTTACATGTCCAATGATTTAGCTAATAGCTATAGCAACGGTACGACCCTGCTGAGTAAGCCTGCAACGCAAGCTTGTTGTTACCTAAAAAGATGATCCTATAATGGACGAGCAAAAGCGCGGCTCCACCACCTCACCGTCTCCAAAGGACGTGCAGCCTGTTCGCTTATCTCGTCAGCCACTCATTCAGCAGTGTTTCTCTCTCACAACAAATTAGCATCAGTCAGAATTAACCAGTCAGAAACCATTCAGTGAATAGGGCCGTGATTGGTTGGCTGTAGATCAGCTGGTCTGGTCCATGAAATGCAAAAGTTGAATTTGTTTGGTTGTGTGGATATCTAGTTGTCTTGGTTTGACTCGTACAAAACGGCTATCACGAGCCTCTTTCTCAAACACCTGCTACCTTTTGCGCTGCTTGCAGGAGTCACCATTTCATCGTAGGCACACAAACCCGCTAGTAAGCTACCCTCTCATGTTCCTCACCACTTGAAATATCCTACATTCCTAGAATCTTAATTTGGTTCTCATTCCCTCAATTATGAAGGTACACATTGACACATTTCAGCTTTGTTTGGTTAGAGCTACATCTAACTTCGACTCCTCCGTCCACTTCATTGGCTCTATTTACTCGGTGAATCGTTGAAAAAGCCAAAGCCTAATAAAGGGATGCTAAAAACAGACTGATGGTTTTCGCGGCTGATAAACAAATTTATTGTGAGAGAAAAACATTGTTCAATGACCGCTGATAAATTCAAGCGAACAGGGATGAAGCGGCCACCCTGATAGCCCATCTACTCAATTTATGGGACAATATATGCTAATTAACTTGGTCCTGATAGTAGTTTTAAAGTTATTTTTTTTTGGCATAGCTACTTAATTCAATGTATGTATGTACACAATGATTAACACCTGATATACACTAATTAATTTGACCCGATGGTAATTTAAATTTGGACCGGTTCTAGCCTAGGTGAAGACTTTTGCCGAACATTCTTACCACCACAACACGACGACGGTAATTTTTGTCCTATGCTTTTCAAACATGTCAAAATACTGACATTTCTTTTCCTCAAGTTGGATTTATTTTCCTTTTCTTTTTGAATATAAATAAACTCAGTTAGAATTCTTTACCGGCATTATTGTTCCCCAAGAAAGAATGTGGGAATATGCCTTTCTTCTTCTTGCGTCACAAACCACGCGCGGACAACAGCAAAGCAGCCAAAAGCACCCACTGGAGCGGCCGCCGCTTTCAATGACACGTGGGCCATAGTATTGACTGGGCCTACACGTCATCGACGACACCTCGCCTAGCCTGCTGCGCCTTCTGGAGAAAGGCGGACGGACAGGTCACCCGCACACCTCATTCCAGAAGTATTTGCTCCCGTAGTTTATTTATTTTTCTTCAAATCACTTTCCCTAGTTGCATTTCGCTTTCTCTCCTTTATTTATTTATATAATTATAGCAATAGATAAATCTGCCTTTTCTCCTCTCTCTCTCTCTCGTGTATCGTCGACTTTAAAAGGACACAAGAGGCTAAAACCCTCTCCACCGTCCGTCCACCTCACCCCATATCCGCTTCCTTTGTCTCGAGCATCTCGTCCTCGCTCCTCAACTCGCCATGGGTACTTCCTCGCTCCCGGATCCCGCGTCGGGTTTTTCGGTTTCTCCATCTAGTTGCTGCTGCTCCCACCTGCTCCGTGCTGAGATCTGACCAAAGGGGTTTTGCTGACCTTTTTTTTATTATTTTTGCTGGATGGATGGATTTCTGGATGCAGGCAAGATCAAGATCGGAATCAACGGTGAGTTTCTACCCGAATCTAGTTCTTCCTGCTTGGTTTGTCGGGTTTGGAGTCTTCTGACTGGTTCTCCCTGCGTCTGCGTGTGTGATTTCGCTCAGGTTTCGGAAGGATCGGCAGGCTCGTGGCCAGGGTCGCGCTCCAGAGCGAGGATGTCGAGCTGGTCGCCGTCAACGACCCCTTCATCACCACGGACTACATGGTATGCGCCTCGATCTGTTGCGTTTTGTTCCGTGCCATGAGTAGATCTGGTGGTTTACAAGGTTTTGGGGTGGGTTTAGCTTTAGCACCGATCCGTCAGCCAGCATGCTCGATTCAGTTAATCGTGGCGTTCGGAGTCGTTTGACTCCAATTCTTTACTGGGTCTCTACGTAGATCTGGGGGTTCTATTGGTTCTGTTGCTCTATTACAATATAATTATACTGTCAGTATCAGTATCAGCTTGAGGTGTTGTAGATTTGGTGCTTACTTCAATTTCTGAAATTTGAAATCTATGTGCTGTGCTCATGGTTTATGTGCTCCCCATCTTGCGTAGACCTACATGTTCAAGTATGACACCGTGCACGGCCACTGGAAGCACAGTGACATCACCCTCAAGGACTCCAAGACCCTCCTCTTCGGTCAGAAGCCGGTCACCGTCTTTGGCATCAGGTACTCCCCTCTCCTGCTTCTTCTTACATGGATGGGTTGAGTTTGTCTTCAAGCTGTGAGCTAATGTTTGAACTGCTGCGATTCTACAGGAACCCTGAGGAGATCCCGTGGGGTGAGGCTGGTGCTGACTATGTCGTGGAGTCCACTGGTGTCTTCACTGACAAGGATAAGGCCGCGGCTCACTTGAAGGTATAATTGCTGCTTCATGATCCTACTATGGCTGTTTCAGAATGTTTGCAGGTTGTTTGCATATCATTTTATTCCCAATTCCTGATTATATGCATTTGTGTGATCATTTACATGCGGTGGACAAATTGAGTGATGGCTACCTAGTATTTGGGTTTAGCAAATCGTGTCCTAATTTTCACCAGAAAACTTTCTTATTAGTACAGCTTGCAAACACACAACCTGCAACCAGGCAGAGCTGGGATTACTAGTACACTACCTTCTTTAGTATAATTCAATTGGTCGTATGCTTCTGACAACCTGAGGTTTTGGTAATGCATAGTAGTTGTCTAATGTTAGTTTTGTTGTTATAAGAAGAGTTACTTTATAGGGATCTAGAAATTATCAGACAGGATGATTAAGTGTTGTGACTAGGATCTAATACACCCATGTACTCTCTGTACTATGCTGCCTTACCTGTCAGATCGCCTTGAGCCTTGTAAATTCCCCTGTAATTTGGATGTTTCTGATACCTGTATTTTCCTTTTGTTTTTGAATTATTATATAGGGTGGTGCCAAGAAGGTTGTTATCTCTGCCCCAAGCAAAGATGCACCCATGTTCGTTGTTGGTGTCAACGAGGACAGGTACACCTCAGATATTAACATTGTTTCCAATGCTAGCTGCACAACAAACTGCCTTGCTCCCCTTGCCAAGGTGTGTCCCCCCCCCCCCCCCCCCCCCCCCTCCTCTCTCCTGCCCCTTCTTATTTGGGTGTTCTTTTTAGTTGTCTGCTCTTCTGATGTAGTTTGATTTACTAATAGTGTCTAATGTCACTAATTAGGTCATCCATGACAACTTTGGTATCATCGAGGGTCTGATGACAACTGTTCATGCCATCACTGGTAAGTTTTCTTTGGCTATCGCGTGCCTACTAAGATTATTGAGAAGGCTTGTGTAGTTGGCAATATAATGACAGCATGGTGATTGTCTGTCAGCCACCCAGAAGACTGTTGATGGACCCTCAGCCAAGGACTGGAGAGGTGGCAGGGCTGCTAGCTTTAACATCATCCCCAGCAGCACTGGTGCTGCCAAGGTATATAATAAATTCAGTAATTCACAATGTCGGATGGAGTGAGCTAATATTTGTTCTTTTTGTAAGTGTTGGTCGTTTATTCAGACTGACTTGGCCTGCTGATTGTACTAAATTATTGTTCCGCTGTGTTTTGGTTTCATGTAGCTTCATGAATTAATTTTTAATGCCAATGTATGTGCATTTCATGTAGCTTCCTGTTGCTACATGAGTTATTATATAGCTAATTTACATAGCCATATGAGCATACACATAGCTAAATGAGCATTAAGCATTAAAAGGCCTGGTTGATTGCCATCCTAGTTCCAACTGAACCTATACTTCCTCTTTAGTTTGGGTCGTTGTTCACCTCATTTTTCTTTTTAGTGTAAAGTAGATATCCATTCTATTCTGATGATTATAGATGGAATGCTGTATATTGACTTCGAATATTATATTGACTTTGAATATTGATGAATTGCAGGCTGTTGGTAAGGTTCTTCCTGATTTGAATGGCAAGCTCACTGGTATGTCCTTCCGGGTTCCCACCGTGGATGTGTCAGTTGTTGACCTCACTGTCAGAATCGAGAAGGGTGCCTCCTATGAGGATATCAAGAAGGCTATTAAGTAAGTGATTAGTCCATTTATTTTTTAATATTCAGTCAATGTGAGTGTATTGTTCATTTTAAACCAATGTCTATGAATGTAATGACATTCCTTGTTGGATTTATCTCTACTATCACATTTGATGTTCACCTTTTATGTTTCCTGCATCTATCTTGATCTTATACTAGTTTATCCATCTATTTTGGTAAGGATTGATGGCAACATTTACTTAATTGCTATTGCTTTACAGGGCTGCTTCTGAGGGCCCACTCAAGGGTATCATGGGCTATGTGGAGGAGGATTTGGTTTCCACTGACTTCGTTGGTGACAGCAGGTATGCCTTTGCTTTGTATCATTTAGGAGCCAACATAACTGATTAATACGGCACACTGTTATGTCGAATTCTGACGGTGTTCTCTGATTCATCTGTCGTTTGTGTAATCTCCTTACTCATTTGTCATTTTGCTGCTTCCACTTAGGTCGAGCATCTTCGATGCCAAGGCTGGTATCGCCCTGAACGATAACTTCATCAAGCTTGTCTCGTGGTACGACAACGAGTGGGGCTACAGCAACCGTGTCGTCGACCTGATCCGCCACATGTTCAAGACCCAGTAGAGAATTTTCTGCTTTCCCTAGCATCCCAATGGCCTTGGTCGCTGTCCATCCTGCTGCTTGTCTATGCTGAGAATAAATGTGAATGGTGCCTCGGGACGCCCGATTCATGCTGAGTCTGGACATGTTTTGTGTTTCCATATCTGCTACCATCCTGTTACGAATTCACTAATATGGGACCTGAGTTTAGTTTTTTGCTTGTGAAGAATATACCATCCTGTTTCGCGGAACTAAACACAATCGTCCACCGGGTGCAGCTGATTTCTGGCAGCAGCAGCAGCAGCAGCAGCAGCAGCACCACTTGAGGTACCCGTACCAGCCTGGCCCTCTCGACCTCCGCGTACACCGCCTCGTCCGAACCAGTCAGAAGGAAGTGCCGTGGAGCTCAGGCAGGAGTTGGTGGAGACGCGGCGGCACATAAGGGGCCTGGTGGAGGAATTCCGTGCTGGTGCCGACGGCAACGCTACTGCCCGGACGGACAGGTGGCTCTTTGGAGCTGCACGTCGCCTGGCTTCTCCGTCTTGCAGAGCTTGACGCGTCCGGGCAGAGGGCCTTGATCTCGCGAGAGATGCAGAGTTGGATCCTGCCTCTGCAGGCGATCAGCACATCCGTATGGCGACGATGATCCACCGGCTGCGGGAGCTTCTGAATTTGCAAGGCAACCTTGCTGGAGATGCTCACCTTTGTTGACGCGATTGCTGCTCTTGATCCTCTGAATGCTCAGCAGTGTGGTGGGCGCAGCTGACAAGGTCCGGGCACTGCTACATGTGCGCCATACTGTCTCCGCGGCCTCAAACAGATCATGATGGCTTTCTGTTCCTCACACTATTTGCAGTGGTTCCCAGTCGAATTCTCTGCTCGGAATACTCCCCGGACACGGCCGGGACACCCTCTTTCGTCCCAATTCACGTTTTGGCCCTCGTTTAGATCGAAAATTTTTTCAACCTGATGAATAGTACCACTTTCGTCTTATTTGACAAATATTGTCTAATCGTAGACCAACTAGGCTCAAAAGATTCATCTCGTGATTTTGAACTAAACTGTGTAATTAGATATTTTTTTACCTACATTTAGTACTCCATGCAAGCGGCTAAAAATTGATGTGATGGAGAGAGTGAAAAAACTTAGAATTTTGAGGTGATCTAAACATGGGCTTGGTTTGGAAAAATGTGGCGTCAGTACGTACAGTAGTATATCGGAAGGCATGGCAGCTGTTACCACGACTCCACGAGCTACCCATCTCGTGTCGCGCGCGTGCGGATGTTAACTGGGACTTGGAACTAGAGAATTGGAGCTACAAGATACCGTACCGTTACGGCTTGTCAATCTTGCTTATTTAGGCCATCGCGATTCGCGAGCGTTTCGCAAGCACGCCGCCCTCGCCCTCGTCCGAGAAGGAGACCACTCCTATATTGTTCTTCGTTGAGTGGAGGTTATTGTGCAAGAAACAATCACGTACATATCCAATTTTCAAGCCAAAATGCTACGGTGAGACGTCCGATCGTCCGGACGTTCCTCCAATAGTCGTAGCCTTTCATTCAGTTTTCCCTAACCGTAGCATGATGTCTCCATTCTCCAAAACAAATCACCGCAGCTCGAGCAGTTGCAACGGACTGTGGCAGAACCGTCCAATCTAATGTCCTCCCAAGAGTACTCGTCTTTCATTAGACCCTATGTATTCAAGGGAGAACACTAAACTAAATGATTCCATCGAGCACACCGCAAGGGAGAACTCGAAGGTCCACATTTTTACATCAGGATCACAAATTAGAGAGTAAAGCTTACAACATCCTTACCACTTCTTACATCATTTTTAGTTCAACATCAGAGTAATTCATTATTTGATTATAACATGGGAATATAAAATGTTATCAGAGTTCAGCGGAAATGAAACCATTTAACGACAAGTTAAACATTAACACGAAGAACGTTTAAATGCATGAAATGATAACAGATTAATAGTGTTTTTCTTGTAAAACTTTTGTGAGAGTTTTGATAAATAAACTCTACCTCGCATCGTAGAGGAAATCATCGCTGAGCCCACCAGAAGGTTTTCACACATAAATATCAGCTTATCAGCACCTGTCACCTGCAACAGGGTAGAACAAACCATGAGTACTCAATTGTACTCCGCAAGACTTACCCGTCAGGAGGAAAGAAAAAGACTCCAAGGATTATGCAAGACTTTTGGCTTGTGGGTTTCTTGTTTGCGAGAAGCAGCACTAAGAGTGTGTCCTTAATTTCTTACTTTTCATAGCCGTATTTTATTTCTTATCCAACCTTATATGTAAGCACATAGTCTATAATCAAGCAGGGTTGAGCAAAGGAACCATTTCTTCATCTTTCAACTGACAGTTCTTACTACGATGCCAGAGCGTAGTCAAGCCGTACCGTCACGCAGAAACGGCGATTCGCGAATCAATGTGCCCAGCTGGGTGCCCCGAAAACAGACACCTTGCTCGTACCCAGGGCACAAGCAAGACCAACCCGTTCCACTCCTGTCAAGGGGTCCAGGTCCCCGTCCAAGCTCGGACTCTAAGCCCCCAACACTGCAGGCCCGACCTCAGTATGGTGCTTAGATCTTCTCAACCCAATATATATAACCACCCTAAAAAGCCGGTCCGGAAAGAGCCAGCACCCATGACAAGAGAGAAACAAGTCTTCCCGCCCCCATAAGCAAGTATATGCTCGGGACAATAAATCTGTGACTTGATCAGGGTCCATGCAACGAATGGTCCTTAATTGACACATGCGGAACAAATGCAACCAGAGCCCCGCTTCGTTGCCTAACCAGGTCCAAGTCCATCCAACCCGTTCCGCCCGGTCTCCAATTATCCATATACATTTATATTTCATGTGATAGTAACAATATTATAATTCCTATCTCTCGCGAGTGACAGACAATCACTCGGCTTCTACCGGAGTCCTATAGCATAACACACTACACGATCCTATCATATTAGTAAGACTCATAGGATAAGGATATATATGCAAGTGGGTTTCATTCACCTCCTTTAAACTTAATGCACAAACATAAATTAAAGTGCAGAATAATAGGGGTTATGCACCAGGGCTTGCCTAGGTAAGATAAAACTAGAAGTTAGCATTTCAACATGGTGACACGACCATCAAAGCACCATCCTTTCTGCTGCCTCCGGGCGATTCCATGATCCATCATCGTCCCTATTATGAGATTCGTGAATGCAATGCAGAGATGTAAATAGACAACGGTAAAAGCAGCTCGGAGAACACGATACGCTTCGCAAGCTCACGGGCTAACTCCAACGTACTAGGCCACGTACCCACGTTGTCAACAAAATGTTATTTCTCAACAAGTGTTTTAGTTATACGAACCCCAGATGTCGCGTTAGTCACTTTATCGACTTACTACATATTCAACTAGGGCTCATTAACTATTCTAGCAACTAATTATTTTGGAGCTATAAAAATCACAGCAAGCACATAATAATGCTGGGAGCTTACTATAAAATTTCTAGAATTACTATTATCACCATTTTATCACAATAATTCCTACAAGTTATACTTTGATAATATTAAACACCTTAAACTATATAAAGCATTCCTAGAAACATCAAAATATTATGTTAACTAAATACACTAACAGATAGAGCATGATTTTAGAAACCTAACAAAATTGGTTTCACAATTTTTGGATTTCTATACTACTTTATTTTGATTTTACAAGTTCACAGCATTATTAAAAAAGGAAAAATCAATTTACTTTGCTGTAACAGAGAAAAAGGCCGGCACCAGTCCTTCAGCCCATCGGCCCGACACAGGGGGGGTGGCTGTCTGCCGCAGGCCAGCCCAGCAAACAACCCAGGCGGGGAGCCCGCGCGCGTGCGATGCAGTTTTGCAAAAGAGACCCCCGCCTATCGGATTAATGCCCGTCACTATGCACACTATTGCAACAGAGACGTGCTTCGCATCCAGAACCCTGCGAGAGTCCTTCTTCGCAAAGGGGATGCCCCTGGGCGGCGTGCGCCGTGGCGCGACGTGCGAGCGACGGCCAGCGCCACCGCTATGGCTTTTCCGGCCGGGGAGGGCTCAACAGCGAGCGCGTCTGGGCCGACGGCCTACTCCTCCTACGGACGCACACAAAGGGGGCGGAGGCACGGGGCGCGGCACGCCGTGACAGGGTTAGCCACAGCAGCGGCCATGGCTATCCGGTTCAAGGTGGTGGCGCGGGCGTTCAAGCGAGTGAGGGGGACGAAGGAGGAAAAGAAGTGGTGCACGAGCACCACAGGCATACCGCGGGTGCCGCCCAGGTGCTGGGGGATCGGGGAAGGTCGTGGTAGCCCTGCCCACGTGCGAGTGGACGGAACGACGAAGCCCCGGGACGGACATGGTCGCGTCACCACATCTACGACGGGCGCCCTGGCAAGCTGACACGAGCACCCGATAGTGGAGGTCAAGGTGAGTCCAGTGGTACAAGCAATCGAACCAATTCGTGCCTTACTCCAACCTTACCGGCATGGCGACACACTTGACCGGTGGCGGCCAAATCACCAAATTGGTGGTCGATGGAGCTTAGTCAGGATTGAGGGTAATGTGGCGGCTAGGCAACCCCTCAAGCCGGCTTCAGGAGAGGGGAACTGTGCTGCGAAGCTCGGGCTTGGCGAGTAGGAGGGCATAAAGGGGGTGGCGGCTCTGCGCCTGGCGCAGCCATGGAGAGAGAGCGCGAGGGACCAAGTGGATGGAGATGGGCGGCTCTGATGGTAGGGGTTAAAGCGAGCACAAGGTGCAGTTGACGAGACGGGGGTGGAGGGGGGCAAGACGCGACGCACATGACACGAAAGTGGCCGGCCCGAGCGGGAGGCGCCGGTGTTGGCCTGTGGCAGAGTAGGGCAGGGCGGTGCTGTAAGGTCCTAGATGGCTAGAGGGGGGGTGAATAGCCTATAAAAATTCCTACACAAGCCACTAAACAAACTTGTTAGAATAACAAACGGCGCAAAGCGAGTTTTGCTTAGCCTACGGTTGTGATGCAAGCCTCCTATCCACAAGACTAGTAGATTATGATCTCTAGTTCACATAAGGGCTAAGTCACTAATCTTGCACTAGTGAGCAAGCTAACAACAACTAGCAAAGCTACTACTAGAGCTACACAAGATAATCTAGTAAATGTAAATGCAAGAGAGAGGATTGTGTATCTTATACCAACGGTGTAGTGAAGATGTTGCCAATCACCAAGATGATATACAATCAATCAATATTGACAACAACACAATATGAAGACCAATCACTGGGAGACAAGAGACACAATATTTTTGTTCACCCGGTGTTCACTTGTGCACCGACAAGCTACGTCACCGGTTGTGTCGACCAACACTTAGATGGTTCCTCGGTGTGACCCTCAAGTCACTTGCCCCTCAAGGCACGCCCCGCAAGGCACCGCAAGACACCATTCTCAAGTGAGGTAACTCAATGACACGCGCAATCCACTAGAGTTGCTTTTGGCGCTCCGCCGAGGAAAGCACAAGAACCTCTTACAATCAACCGGAGGTGGCCAAGAACAATCACCTTTTCTTGCCAACGCCTCCAACAATCTCTAAGCTGGCTAGGAGCGGTACTCTCCAAGAGTAACAAGAAATCCACCGGCTAAACCACCCACAAGTGCCACTAGATGCCCTCAAGCTATGCAATGCACTTTGGGATCACTCAATCTCACTTTTGATTTGCAATCAAGCAAGAGAGAAGAGTGGGAGGAGAAGCTCTAGCTCAAAGGATGCACAAGAATGTTAGAAATCACGAGAGACCTCCCCAAGGGCCGGCCAACAAGTATTTATAAGCATCCCATCCGAATAGAGCCGTTATACCCCTTCACTGGGTCTTTTCGGGATGACCGGACGCGCCGGTCATAACTGACCGGACGCGCTCAACCGCGTCCGATCCTCCAACGGTCACTGCGCCAATAGTCAAACCCCATGACCGGACGCGCTCCAGTCAACGACCGAACGCGCCGATCGCACAGCACCGCGCGCCCGCGAAGCAACGACCGGACGCGCTCTAGTCAACAACCGGATGCAACAGTGTCCGCGTCCGGTTAGAGTCCAGTAAGCTCCCTCAACGATCGGACGCGTCCGATCGCGTGTGACCGGACGCGCCCCGCGTCCGATCGTCCTTGCGAACCGCAGTTCCTTCTGGGCACCTGACCGGACGCGCCGGTCCCGCGAGTGACCGGACGCGCCAGTTGCAAACCCTAGCACCCGCGCGCCTGACTGCTGCGAAGTACTGACCGGACGCATCCGGTCATACCATGACCGCGTCCGGTGCAGCGTCCGGTCACCTCTGTGACCTCCGTTCGCTTCCGTTCTTTTTCCGACTTCTGGCGTAGTGGAAAATAGGCATTTCAGGTTCCCAAAAACGCCTAAATCCCGCGCTCGCAAGCTCGGCGGGAGGGAGAGAGAGACAAAAACCCTCTCTACCGCTCAAACTTCAACGCCTTCGTAAATGTGCCAACACCAACAAGTGATCACCACCTTGTGCACGTGTGTTAGCATTTTTATAATCATTTTCAAAGGTTTTCCAGTTAGGTCACTAGGCCCTACATGCAATGCACTTCATGAATTCACCTGGTGGCACCCATGCGTCGAATAACCGATAAGACTTCCCCTCTTAATAGTTCGGCTATCGATCCTAAACCACTCACACCCTCTATGGTGTCTTGAGTGCAAAATAAAATGGCCCTATGGTTATACCTTTGCCTTGAGCCCATTTTGTTCTCGCAAAAGATATGATCCACTTCATATCATCATATGACCGTCTCGATCCATCGACCTTGACTTCACTTGCTCTTCACCGTTGCATCGGTCCGTCGGCGCCAAGTCTTGCTCAAGCTTCACCATCGCATGGTCCTTCACTTCGAAGCCTCGACTTGCCCTTCACCTTCACAACCGGTCCATCGAGCCAAGCATCATCTTGGTCACATGAGTCAATGTCATGTCTCATATTCAATGACCACCTTTATCTAAATCATCCACTTAGATACAAAGGTTAGTCCTAGGTTTCATCAATTAGCCAAAACCAAACTAGGGACTTTCAATCTCCCCCTTTTTGGTAATTGATGACAACCCTCACAAAGATGATTTTGATAATAAAAGTTTTGAACTTGTCATACTTGTCCAATCATTTTGCTCATAAGTAAAGTTTGGACAATTATCACAAGCTCGGTTTTGATAGCATTAGCTCTCCCTACATATGTGCATAGAGTTTGGATTGAAAGCTTTGCACATATGCATGAATAGAAGTGTTGAGAGAGTAATTCTACCAAAATGATGCTAAGGTGTAAGAAATGGACCTTTAAAGCGTGATACCAATCGGAGTCGCCTTTTACACCATCCTTAGCATCATGAAGTAACTAGACATCCATCACAACTCAAGAACCCCGTGAGATCAACAATATAGTAAAGGTTCTTGGTCCACTTGTAAAGATTAAGGCACGTCTAGATACCACAAGTAAACTATTCCTATGCATGCTAGTAGATCATTTCATCATTCAAGTTCTATACTAGCATTGCACCACACAAGCATGTATATTGAATTTAAATACATGTGCAATGAGCAAGTCATATGAGAATGCACAAACAAATGCAACAACTTTGTTTATGAGCTTGCTCCCCCTACTTGTGTGCATCAAAATTTTATTTACCCCTTTATCATGTTGAATCATCTTTTTCTCTCCCCCTTTGTCAATAACTTACCCAAAAATGGGATCAAATTATAGAGAGAAAAACAATGTTTGATGGAGTAGGTTAAAATTTATCAAATTTGGTTCAACCTAGAACATTTGCAAAAGATATTTAATTCGATTTGAACCAAAGACAAGCTTCTTCACACCTCATAATAAGGGTTATCTTGCCTATGTTGAATTAAACACGTATAACAAATCTTCTAGATTCAACACTAGGTTTGTAAGCTCACAAACATGTCATATGCCACCACTAGATCAAAACAAGCATAAAAGAAATAGTGGTAACATATATCCATCAAATTCATTTGATTTATCATGAATGCTCATGTGTACCACTTATTATGTCTACATGCTCTAGCAAGTCCTTAGCATAGGATGAATGACATGTCAATCAACTTTACCTTGCAATGTCGAAGGAGAGGCATGTCAATAAGTGGGTGGGCTGCATTCAACTCATGTTTGAGAAATCAAGAATGTTCAACTCATTCCTTAGCTTGCAAAACCTCTTTTCATCAAGTGGCTTAGTGAGAATATCGGCAAATTGATCATCGGTGCCAACACTTTCAATGGCAATATCTCCCTTTTGTTGATGATCTCTAATGAAATGATGCCTTATGTCAATATGCTTTGTTCTTACATGTTGAACCAGATTTTGTATCATCTTGATTGCACTTTCATTATCACATAGCAATGGCACATTCTTGAAGTTGAGGCCATAATCCTTCAAAGTTGATTTCATCCATAGCAATTGTGCACAACAACTCCCCACACTCACATATTCGGCTTCGGCGGTAGAGATTGCCACACTATTTTGTTTCTTTGAGGACCATGACACAAGTGATCTTCCAAGTAATTGACATGTGCCACTTGTGCTCTTTCTATTTATCTTGCAACCACCATAATCGGAGTCCGAATATCCAATCAATTCAAACTTTGACCCCTTGGGATACCATAGTTCAACATCTCTTGTTTGCTTTAAGTACCTCAATATTCTCTTTGCAGCCGTGAGATGACTCTCTCTAGGTGAGGCTTGATATCTAGCACACATACAAACACTAAACATGACATCCGACCTTGATGCAGTGACATAGAGTAGACTTCCAATCAAAGACCGATATTCCTTTTGATTCACTATTTTGCCATCAAGATCACTATCCAAATTGCCATTTGTACTCATTGGAGTTAAAATTGGCTTTGCATCTTGCATTCCAAATTTCTTCAACATGTCCCTTATGTATTTCCCTTGACTCACAAATGTCCCATTCTTCAATTGTTTGACTTGGAGACCAAGGAAGTAGCTAAGTTCACTAATCATAGACATTTCAAACTCTTTGGCCATCATAGCACCAAATTCTTCACAATAAGCTTGATCGTTTGATCCAAAGATGATATCATCAACATATATTTGCACTATGAATAGATCATTCTCAATCTTCTTGGTGAATAGAGTTGTATCAACCTTGCCCATCTTGAATCCCTTAGAGAGAAGGAAATCCCTTAGCCTCTCATACCATGCTCTAGGTGCTTGCTTTAAGCCATATAAAGCCTTCTTCAACTTGTATACATGGTTGGGTTTCTTGTCATCTTCAAATCCAGGAGGTTGCTCAACAAAGACTAACTCATTGATGATTCCATTGAGAAATGCACTTTTGACATCCATTTGATATAGTTTGATGTTGTGTGCACAAGCATAAGCCAATAGAATCCTTATTGCCTCCAATCTTGCCACGGGAGCATATGTCTCATCATAGTCAAGACCTTCTACTTGAGTGTAACCTTGAACAACTAGTCTTGCTTTGTTTCCCACCACAATACCATCTTGATCTTGTTTGTTTTTGAACACCCATTTGGTTCCAATCACATTGTAGTCATTTGGCCTTTCTACCAATTCCCAAACATCATTTCTTGTGAAATTGTTAAGCTCTTCTTGCATAGCCATGATCCAATCGGCATCCTTCAAAGCTTCTTCTATTTTCTTTGGTTTTGTGGTTGACACAAATGATGCATGCTCACAAAACATAGCCAACCTTGATCTTGTTTGCACACCACTTCTAATATCGCCAATAACACTATCAATGGGGTGATCTCTTGCAACATGTTGTGGTTGGAGTACTTGCACTTGATTGCTTGAGCTTGGTTGATCGCTTGATGTATCTTGATGAGATGAACTAGCACCATGATCTTGCACTTGGGAGTCACTAGCTAGCTTGAATGGAGAATTGAGCACTTGATCTTTATCATCATCTTGAATATCAATTACTTGCTTTGCTCTAATGTCCCCAATGTCCATGTTCTTCATTGCTTCCACCAATTGAGTTCCACCCACATCATCTAGATTCTCTTCTTCATCTTGTGACCCATTGGTTTCATCAAATTGCACATCATGGACTTCTTCTAGAATGTCACTTGAGTTGTTCCAAACTCTATAAGCTTTGCTTGTAGTTGAATAACCAAGTAGGAACCCCTCATCATATCTCTTGTCAAACTTTCCCAATCTAGTGCCCTTTTTCAAGATATAGCATTTGCAACCAAATACTCTAAAGTAAGAAATATTTGGCTTTCTTTCATGAAGTAGCTCATATGGGGTCTTCTCTAGCAATGGATGACAATATAGTCTATTGATGTAGTAGCAAGCGGTATTGATTGCTTCATCCCAAAATGATTGACTCACATTGTACTCATGAAGCATTGATCTACCCATATCAAGCAATGTTCTATTCTTTCTCTCAACTAGGCCATTTGATTGTGGAGTGTACTTGGCCAAGAATTGATGTCCAATGCCATAGTGATCACAAAGTTCTTCAATTCTTGTATTCTTGAACTCACTTTCATTGTCACTTCTCACTTTCTTGATTCTAATCTCAAACTCATTGTGAACTCTAGTGAGAAAGGTCTTGAAGGTGTCAAACACTTCACTTTTGTCACTAAGAAAGAATACCCATGTGAATCTTGTGAAGTCATCCACTATGACAAATCCATACTTATTACCACCTATGCTTGAATATGTTATTGGGCCAAATAGATCCATGTGCATCAAATCAAATGCTTTGCACGTGCTCATTGTACTCTTCTTTGGATGTGAGCTTCCAACTTGCTTCCCGGCTTGACATGCACTACAAAGCTTATTCTTCTCAAATTCAACATCTTTCAAACCATTGACAAGATTATGAGTTGTAAGCTTCTTCAATTGTTTCATGCCAACATAACCAAGCCTTCTATGCCAAAGCCAACCCATGCTTGATTTGGAGATTAAGCAAGTTGTCAAGAAAGTTTCTCTAGCATTGAAGTCAACTAGGTAGAGATTCTCATATCTAAAGCCCTTGAATGCCACATTTGAACCATTCATACTAATGACTTCCACATCATCAACCCCAAAGATACATTTATAACCAAGATCACATATTTGTGCCACGGATAGAAGATTGAAATCTAAGCTTTCAACTAGCAACACATTTGAGATACTCAAGTCATTTAATATTGCAATCTTGCCCAAGCCAATTACTTTGCCTTTCTTGTTATTGCCAAATGTGATAGAATCAATACCACTATGATTGTCATTGATTGAGTCAAATATTCTTGATATACCGGTCATGTGTTGAGTGCACCCACTATCAATAATCCAATGCCTTCCTCCGGCTTTGTAATTGATCTACAAGCAAATCAATGAAGCTTAGGTACCTATTTTTGCTTGGGTCCTTGTAGGTTAGTAACTAAGCTCTTTGGTACCCAAATAGCCTTCTTCTTTTGGCCAACAATGGGTGTACCAATAAACTTAGCTTTCACACCCTTCACATCTTTGGTAAGCACATAGCAAGAGTCAAAATATATAGCATTAACAAGGTTCTTGCTTTGGTTCTTTTTATTGCAATTATGCTCTAGGTGCCCGACTTGCTTGCATCTATTGCAAAACCGACCATTGCCCTTCACAAAGCTAGGCTTTGGAGTTGCAAAGGCCGACTTGCCTTTCTTGGGGGTATAGCCCAATCCCTCTTTGTTAAGAGAGAACCTTTGGCTACCCAAGCACTTAAGCAAGCGGGCCTCACCACCATAGGCCTTGCCTAGGGCGTGAGTGAGCTCATCCGCTTCTCTCTTGAGAGTCTCATTCTCAACCATTAGTGAGGCATCACAAGTGAAACCATCACTAGTAGTGGAGGTAGAGTTGGTGGTGGTGGATGAAGAGCTACAACCTCCTTCTTTGCTTGTTGCTCAAGTAGCAATGAGTGAGCCTTTTCAAGCTTGGAATGAGCCTTACCAAGATCCTCATGGTCTTCCACTAGACTCTCATGAGTGGTCTTAAGATCATTAAGAACTTTCTCAAGTATTGCTACTTTCATTGAAAGTTTTTTACACTCCTTGTTCTTGGCAATAGCTATGTCTCTAGTTTGTTGCATCAAGTCATATAGTTGTTCTTTAGTTGGTTCATCATCATCATTTTCATTATCATTATCATTATCACTATCATGAGCATATTCCATTTCACTTTCATCATCACTCTCATCATATATTACCTTAGTTTCTTTAGCCATGAGGCACGACGAGGATGAATCAAATAGTGATGGCTTCTTGTTGATAGCAATGCAAGCAAAAGCCTTGTTGGATGATGATTCTTCTTCTTCATCATCATCACTTTCCCAAGTGACCACATAGGCTCCATTCTTGCCCTTCTTGAAAGTCATCTTGGCTTCTCTCTTTTTCTTCTCAAACTTGCCCCTCTTATTGTTCTTCTTCTTGTCATAGGGACATTCGGCTTGAAGATGTTCGGTGCTATCACAATTGAAGCACTTCCTTTGTTGCTCATTGCTCTTGAAATAGTCATTTCTCTTTTTGAAGCCTCTTCTCTTGATAAACATCTTGCCAATATTCTTGACAACTAGAGCAAGTGCCTCATCATCAATTTCCAATTCTGCATCTTCTTCATTGTCATCTTCTTCTTGAATTGAAGCTTTGCCCTTAGAGGAGGTGGCCTTGAATGCCACGGTCTTCTTCTTCTTTTCTTCCTCCTTCTCATCAACATCTTGATCATACTTGTCAAAGGTTAATACCTCTTCAAGCAAATCATTGGGCTTCATTGCATCAAGCCCATCTCTTTGTAGCATCATGATCAACATTTTGAATCTTTTTGGTAAGCTCAATAAGAACTTGTGGCAAAAATCTTGCTCTTGTGTCTTGTGCCCCAAGCTCTTGAGATCATTCACAATGACTTGCAATCTATGAAACATCTCTAAGATTGTTTCTTCTTCTTTCATCTTGAAGTTCTCAAACTCACTCTTGAGCCCATATAGCTTGGCACTCTTTACAACCTTAGTGCCCTTATATGTTTCACTCAACCTTGTCCATACTTCATTTGCCAATTCTAAATCCTTGATGCCCTCAAATACTTTTGTGTCAATACCATTGTAAAGTGTATTGAGAGCCATTCTATTGCATGTTCTATTTGCTCTATCTTCATCGGTGAGATGATCAAGATCAATGATAGCAAAGTCATTCTCGGTGACTTGCAAAACTCTCATGAATAGAACCAAGGTATATTGTCATTTTTCTCTTCCAATGAGCAAAAGAACTAACACCATCAAAGAACGGTGGCTTGCCCCCAACATGATTGAACACAATTTGAGCCATTTTTCACACCGAAGGATGTTAAGCCTTGATTAAAACGGTGACCACGGCTCCGATACCACTTGTAAGGTCCTAGATGGCTAGAGGGGGGTGAATAGCCTATAAAAATTCCTACACAAGCCACTAAGCAAACTTGTTAGAATAAAAAACGGCGCAAAGCGAGTTTTGCTTAGCCTACGGTTGTGATGCAAGCCTCCTATCCACAAGACTAGTAGATTATGATCTCTAGTTCACACAAGGGCTAAGTCACTAATCTTGCACTAGTGAGCAAGCTAACAACAACTAGCAAAGCTACTACTAGAGCTACACAAGATAATCTAGTAAATGTAAATGCAAGAGAGATGATTGTGTATCTTATACCAACGGTGTAGTGAAGATGTTGCCAATCACCAAGATGATATACAATCAATCAATATTGACACTACACAATATGAAGACCAATCACTGGGAGACAAGAGACACAATATTTTTGTTCACCTGGTGTTCACTTGTGCACCGACAAGCTACGTCACCGGTTGTGTCGACCAACACTTAGATGGTTCCTCGGTGTGACCCTCAAGTCACTTGCCCCTCAAGGCACGCCCCGCAAGGCACCGCAAGACACCACTCTCAAGTGAGGTAACTCAATGACACGCGCAATCCACTAGAGTTGCTTTTGGTGCTCCGTCGAGGAAAGCACAAGAACCTCTTACAATCAACCGGAGGTGGCCAAGAACAATCATCTTTTCTTGCCAACGCCTTCAACAATCTCCAAGCCGGCTAGGAGCGGTACTCTCCAAGAGTAACAAGAAATTCACCGGCTAAACCACCTACAAGTGCCACTAGATGCCCTCAAGCTATGCAATGCACTTTGGGATCACTCAATCTCACTTTTGATTTGCAATCAAGCAAGAGAGAAGAGTGGGAGGAGAAGCTCTAGCTCAAAGGATGCACAAGAATGTTAGAAATCACGAGAGACCTCCCCAAGGGCTGGCCAACAAGTATTTATAAGCATCCCATCCGAAAAGAGCCGTTATACCCCTTCACTGGGTCTTTTCGGGATGACCGGACGCGCTGGTCATAACTGACCGGACGCGCTCAACCACGTCCGATCCTCCAACGGTCACTGCGCCAACGGTCAAACCCCATGACCGGACGCGCTTCTCATAACGACCGGACGCGCCGGTCCCGAGTGACCGAACGCGCTCCAGTCAACGACCGGACGCGCCGATCGCACAGCACCGCGCGCCCACGAAGCAATGACCGGACGCGCTCCAGTCAATGACCGGACGCGATAGTGCCCGCGTCCGGTTAGAGTCCAGTAAGCTCCCTCAACGATCGGACGCGCCCCGCGTCCGATCGTCCTTGCGAACCGCAGTTCCTTCTGGGCACCTGACCGGACGCGCCGGTCCCGCGAGTGACCGGACGCGCTGGTTGCAAACCCTAGCACCCACGCGCCTGACTGCTGCGAAGTACTAACCGGACGTGTCCGGTCATACCATGACCGCGTCCGGTGCAGCGTCCGGTCACCTCTGTGACCTCCGTTCGCTTCCGTTCTTTTTCTAACTTCCGGCGTAGTGGAAAATAGGCATTTCAGGTTCCCAAAAACGCCTGAATCCCGCGCTCGTATGCTCGGCGGGAGGGAGAGAGAGACCCAAACCCTCTCTACCGCTCAAACTTCAACGCCTTCGTAAATGTGCCAACACCAACAAGTGATCACCACCTTGTGCACGTGTGTTAGCATTTTCATAATCATTTTTGAAGGTTTTCCAGTTAGGTCACTAGGCCCTACATGCAATGCACTTCATGAATTCACCTAGTGGCACCCATGTGTCGAATAACCGATAAGACTTCCCCTCTTAATAGTTCCTATCGATCCTAAACCACTCACACCCTCTATGGTGTCTTGAGTGCAAAACAAAATGGCCCTATGGTTATACCTTTGCCTTGAGCCCATTTTATTCTCACAAAAGATATGATCCACTTCATATCATCACATGACCGTCTCGATCCATCGACCTTGACTTCACTTGCTCTTCACCGTTGCATCGGTCCGTCGGCGCCAAGTCTTGCTCAAGCTTCACCATCGCATGGTCCTTCACTTCGAAGCCTCGACTTGCCCTTCACCTTCACAACTGGTCCATCGAGCCAAGCATCATCTTGGTCTTCATCATCTTAGTCACATGAGTCAATGTCATGTCTTATATTCAATGACCACCTTTATCTAAATCATCCACTTAGATACAAAGGTTAGTCCTAGGTTTCATCAATTAGCCAAAACCAAACTAGGGACTTTCAGGTGCCCCATCACCACTGTGATCGGGTCAACGACCCAAGCAAGGCGACAGCAACGTACACCCAGGGCACAAGGTAGGCGCATCGAAAGGGTGGGACGGCGCCACGTCGACCGAGCGATGGCAACCGCAGCTCGGTGCGGTCCCGCGACCAACATGAGGGCATGGCGTGCACGAAGCAGCGGGGCCAGCCGCAGCCAGCCGGGGGCGGCCGTCGCCAGGGCAAGGCCGTGCGGCCTAGCTGAGCACGCATGGTGGCCAACAGCTACAACCCGGCAGAGGCGCGAGCCTGGCGCCAGCGGCGCCCATGCGCGTGGTGACCGCCGCACGGGCCGAGTGGCAACAACAGCTCAAGCACGCATTTTAAAGCTACACAAAAACAGCTACCGATCCCGTCTAAGGTTGAACCATCTATACCCGTCTAAGTCGGGGCTACCGGGTTTCTAACAAAACAGTCATCAAGCACAAGGAGCAGCTAGGGAGTGAGATAGACGAGTGCTAGGATGAGCTCGTCACTAAAACAGTGGTTCACGAACATAAAACCACGACCAAGTTCATATTGCGTTCAGGCGAGTTTTGAACAATTTTAAGACAAGCGACATGACAACCAACCCCACAACCACCTATACCATGCCAAGCGCTCACTTAGCTGCAACTAACCGTACAAGAATACCAAACCAGCGTTTAAGAAATTTAGTTCGAATCTAAATACCAAAACAACATCGTCGGCTACTTTTCCATACTTAGAAACACTCAAGGCTGCAGCTAGAACATGCAGCCCTAAGCACTTTTGCCCTAATTTTTCGAGCTACAAACCTTGCCGACATCAGCTAACTAACCTAGCACGGCACAACCCATACTTCATACTATCGTATAGAACCAAAATATGTAGATATTGTTTTATTATTTTGCATGCTATAATTCACCCAAAAAGGATACTTTTTTAACACGCGTTCTATCAAACTTGTGTTTGTAGAATTTGTTTTCGCGCTAACCGATTAAAACAACTTATTCTATTTTTCTCATTAGGATTTCTCTCCGGCCTTAACCTCGTGGCTAAGTACGCTCGTAACCCCAGAGGTGTTACACGGACCACGTTCCGCAGTGCCAGCGTTCTCCACGGCAGCCGAGGGCTCGACGGCTAGCATCTCCACCGTGCCTGAGAGCGGCTGCCCGCCTTCCTCCCTCTCCATCACTCCTTCGGCCCGCCTCAACGTTCTCCACGGCAACCGGGTGCTCGACGGCTAGCATCTCCACCGTGCCCAAGAGCGACTGCCCGCCTTCCTCCCTCTTTATGTCTCCTTCGGCCCGCCGTGGCCTTCTCTAGCTCGCCGGCCACCTCCTCTACCGGAGCAGCGACAGCTCGCGCCAGACCCACCACGGCCTTCTCCACGGCAGCCGGGGGCTCGACAACCAGCATCTCTACCGTGCCCGAGAGTGGCCACCTGCATTCCTCCCTCTTCATCGCGCCTCCGGCCCGCCGCGGCCTTCTCCAGCTCGTCGACCGCCTTCTCCACTGGAGCAGCGACAATTCGCGCGCAGACCCACCACAGCCTTCTCCATCGGAGTGGCGACAGCTCGCGGTAGCATGAGATCAGAAGCGCTACCATCCACCTCGTCCGTCATGAAAGGGGAGGCCTGTGCCTGTGCCCGGAGAGGCTTGCGCCTGCAACAGCGCCTGTGCCCCTATCCATCTCGTGCTGTTAGCGGGAAGGGGAGGCATGCTCCACTATAGTTCCTCACCAGATAAGCCATGGCAATCGGTAACGCTGTGTTTGAAGTGTTTCATACGGATGTTGCAAAACTAGATCGGGATATTGCATATGTTGCAATTATTGTACACTTATGTTGCAAGTGTCTGTTCCTAGTGTTTTATCTGTTTTTCAGACATATGTTGCACATGTTTCACACATATGTTTCAAGTATTTTATCTGGACGTTACGTAATGTTTGCAATAGTTTTGAAGTGTTTTTCAGGTGTTTTTGCAAGTGTTTCAGAGACATGTTTCAAGTGTTTCATCTATCTTCTTCTGTATGTTGCAAGTATTGTATCTGAATGTTTTAAAACTAGATTGGGATGTTGCACATGGGATGTGCGTAGGAATCGGGAGGTTGCGCGAGCGGTCTCCCACGCGTGGTCTGGCAGCGCGGGCGAAGTCCGGGCGGCAGGGCCTACTGCTGGAGCTCTCGCTCGCAAGTCTGACGTTGCTGGGCCGCTTGCTCGCTTGCTGCACGGGCACCGCCCGCGCGCTAGTGCCTCGAATCGGATGTTTGGGCGCTAGCAAGTCTGACTTTCATGAAAAAAAAAACACGTACAGATCCAATTTTCAAGATCAGTACATGGACACGAGTCAATTCGAATTGTTCATTTTTTTGGTCGGGAATTGTTCATTTTCGATATACCGCTTACCGCGTCGTGAATCGGATGGACACGTGTATCCTCCTCCCACGTCCTGGCTCGACGAACGCACGGCCCACAGCAGATAGGGAGAGGGGAGGCCCAGTATCGTGTCTTGGACCATGGGCCGCGTCCGCTGCGCCGCGTTTCCGCGTTCCGCCCCGCCCGGAGGCCGGAGGCAAGACGACGGCGGTCAGCAGGCGCGCCTCGTTTGCTGGGAATGGGATCGGAAACGTGAACCGCGTGGCCCGCGCCCGGCTGGTCTGGTCGCCTGGAACTCTGATGCCCAGCGAATCCCATCGGCCGGCGTGAACCCAACCCAACCCACGGCCACGGTTGCGTTTGCGTGCGCGTCTGGTGGGTGATTGCATGCAACTGCCAGATTGGAATGGTCGCGTCGGGTCGGCTTCCCAGCGTGGACCAGGCTGTGACTCCATCGCCGCGGCGGCGGGCGGTTGGGACTTGGGGTGGGTTGGTTCGTTGGTGTTACCGTGTGTTTTCGCCACGCCCAGAGCAAAGCCAAGGCCCAGACCAAACCCCAGAGATATTTGAATGTTTCTTTTGCATCTACTCCCTTTTCTTCTGCTTCTTTGCATCTGTTTATAAATTACAATTATACTTTATAAAAAAAACAACATGTCGCAAGCGCTTGGTATGGAATTCTCTACCTAACCGTGACCATGATTCATTGGCCTCAGAACTGAAGAAATTAGACGTGATCCCGTGTACCCACTGCATACTGGCTCCAAGGCCATTAATTGTCAATGAACTTTGAAACGGGATAAAGAACTAGCAAAAGTCCCCCCACACACACGCAACGCGGCAAAGGGGATTAGGGGAATCCATTCCAAATTTATTTTTCCAAGTCCAAATCCAAATCCAAAATTATCCGAAGAGAAAAGAAAACATTGTCCCTATTCTTCCTCTTTTACCCTTGCTTCGCGTCTTCTTCCTCCCCAAGGCTTGGGCCCTCGCCTACACGCCTCCGCATATAGGCAGCGTCGCCCTCTCGCGCCGTCCCCCCCTCGCCTTTCCCAAATTAGCGCCACCGCCACCTCCTCCGATCCGGCCGCCACCGCCTCTCCCGGGAACGAAGCCGAGCCGCCCGAATCGCCCACCACCCACCCACCAAACCTTATAGCTCGTCCCCGGACCGCTCGCCACCGGCTCGCACCCCCGACCCCTCCGCCTCCGCCTCCGCCGCCGCCTCCCGGTCCGCCGCCGCGTCGCGTGGGGGGAGGAGGAGGAGATGGCCGCCGCCGCCGTCGCCTGCAGGCGCGCGCTGCTCCTGCACGGGCACCAGCAGTGGCCGCAGCGGTGGGCGGCGGCCGCGCCCTGCCCCCGTACCATCTCGCAGCTCGTCAAGACCAACGGCCGCCGCGCCTTCCTCGTCGACACCCTCGCCCTCGTAAGCCTCCGGGGTCTCCTCTTATCTTTGTTTCGGCTTCCGCGTGCGAATGCTGGGCGCGCCCGAGAGGTGTTCGGCGGAATGCTCCGGCCAGTTGCTGACGCGGGTGCGCCCGCTCGCCGGGATGGTCGTGTCGCCCGCAGGTCAGGAAGCTGGAGTCGCAGGGCGTGCCCACCAAGCAGGCGGAGGCGATCACCTCCGCCATCACGGAGGTCCTCAACGACAGCCTCGAGAGCATCTCCGAGTCCTTCGTCTCCAAGGCCGAGATGCAGAAGGTAAACGCTTTTGACATTGCGCGGCGGATTTCTTCTTACTGTTGGTTTATTGTCTTCCTCACTTGGTAGTCTTGCTTGGCTTTTTGCAGAGTGAGATGCTGCAGGAGTCCAATATCTCCAAGTTCAAGTCGCAAGTGCAGAGCTCGCAGGTATCAAGCGAATGTTAGACCATGAGAAGTAGCTGTCACTGGATTTTCATTGAACTAAATTTGGGACCTTGTACATGTTCGACATAAATCGTTGCTAGCTTAAAATTGAAATTGGTTGCATAGCTCTTACTCTGTTTTTTAGGCCTTTTGGGGTGAAGGCACTTGGCATTGCTTCCTCTCTGGTTTGTTTTAGATTGTTCATTTGAGCAGTACTGGGATGATTGAATGAATGTTTGTACAAGCTGATTTAGAGCTGCTGCTCATTAACATGATGGGGCTATTAGTTTGTGGAATAGATGTGTGCGAATGGGCATTATGGGTTGAGATCACCCATTTGAAACAACCATTTATCTGTACCTTTTTGGGTTTCAGTGGTTATTATGTCTTGGCCATTTTGATCATCTTAATTTATAATGAGACTGGTACATTTTTGCTCACATGTCTTAACACTTGACCTTTTATTTTGAGTCAACATCATTGGTCTGAGCTTGCTTTGTACTCCGTAGAAGTTATTCTCATATCTTCAAGTTATGTCAGGCTTATCAGATGTACTGCTTGCCTTGTATCGGTTACAGCACCCTTTCTCAAATCAGCTTACAAATGTTAGTGTGGTACCCACGGTAAGGGATGGACATATGGTACCTCTCCGAACCTTTGGAGAAATGTCTTATCTCTGAGACTCTGATACCCTGGGTATGCCAGCAGTAAAGCTAGAGAGGAATAAAACAATCTTCCCTTTCAAAAACTATTATTAGTACTACAACATAGGACATGTGTGTTTGAATTAGTTAAGATTGCTATGCGTCGCACCACTTTTTCTTATTTTCAACAATTAGTTTCAAGCTTGCGGCCTGTTGGTTTCATAGGCGCTTCCAGAAGCTACTGCCTGCATTTTTAGAGTTTCCTACCATGTAATGCACTCCGTAGAATTCTTTGCTCTGCTGAAGAGAATTCTGTTCTCATACATTCTATTCTTATCTAATGAAATATTTATTGGTACTTTCAAATAGCTCCAGTGTCAAGTATAAGTGTATTACAAATGCTTAGCTATCGGAACACAATAGAATCTTCGTTTTTTAGCCACAGGCATTGCAAATCTCGGTGTACTGTTTTTTTTAATAATGTTTTGGAAAATAGTCTTGAGAAACATTAGTGTTGGGTTAAGTTAATCCCTACTCCCCGTCCAATTGAGTAGCTGATATTGTAATATGTTATTGTGTACCCTGAACTTCGAGATGTCTTGCTGATTGTGCTCATTGGCTGGACTTGTTATCTTATCTAATGTTTTGTTCATCTTATCATGCATTATTGTTGAGATAGACTGAGACTTGTTTTTTGGGGTTCTTGATCTCCTAGATTTATTGGGATCTGTTCTGCTCATCTGCAATCATATGGGAGTCATTGTTTCTACCTGTCATGTTTGCACTGTACCATCCATTATCAAGTTTGGAGGATCATTCTGATGCATTTTTCGAGAGAACCTATTCATAACTCTCTTTCAGAGAGTGGAGTTTCAGAAATTCTGTCCATGATTTAAGAGCCAGGTGCTACATATCTGATACTCTGGTCTGTATGCATGACGCTGGATTTTTCTTTCTGTGATCCCAGTTTGGGAGTTGGGACTAAAAAGCATTGTTGTTGTTGTGTGCTCCGCAATGTTTTAGCTGAACCTAATAATACGGAACTGCAGATTTCAGTTTGATAATTGAAACCACTAACCTAAAAATAGTTCTTGCTTTTTCTCTGCACTGCGTTTGCATGGATTGCAG
This sequence comes from Saccharum hybrid cultivar R570, assembly GCA_038087645.1. Lineage (NCBI taxonomy): Eukaryota > Viridiplantae > Streptophyta > Magnoliopsida > Poales > Poaceae > Saccharum > Saccharum hybrid cultivar. The sequence goes on along the minus strand of JAQSUU010000297.1, from coordinate 6,749,244 downwards.
TTCACATGTCCTCGTCTTGCTGCTTTTCTCTTTACATTTTCAGTATTCAAAACTGTTGTCTTGAGTACTTTATCATGTACTTATTCTTATTTGTAATGATTATTACTTGGGTCAGTTGCTTAAAAAGGTCCTTTCCTTTCTGTAGGAAAACCATTTCTCTTTGTTACAGCGGGAGACTGAGAAACTTCGTGGAGATATTGATAAGATGAGGAGTGAACTGAAGTCTGTATTAAGTTAAAGAGCTGTTTATACCAGGAATCTGAATGAACATACTCAGTCTAATTGTTCATTATTTGAAACAGGTATGAGATTGACAAGGTCACTGCAGGGCAGCGGTTGGATCTGAACCTTGAAAGAGGGTAAGATCATTTGTCTCTGTTTAGATATGCTCTCTGCGCTGTTCAGTTCTTTTCCTATTATCTGGCTACCAACTGCACTTGATCACTAAAACATACTAAGAATCAATACTTTCTACAAATTTGTGTATGGAACAAACAGAACAAATCATGATTAACTTCTTCATTATAAAAAAAAGTTATAGTGACTTTGGCTACGATTCTGGTTCCCAGATATTTGGCTTGGCCTGCTTACTTTGGTTATCATTGCTCACCTTTGCATATGAAAAGCCATTCATGTTCTGGTTTTAAGATTTGTGGACCAACCTATAATTCTGATGTTTTCAAATTCAATATAGTGGTTTGGCCTTATGCCTTTGGTTGAGATGCTCATACTTCTTTCTTAGATGCAACCATCAGTTGGTCAGCAGTATACAGAATGTTCAGATCATGAACACACAATGATAGGTTGACATGTCCGCAATATTTTCTACTGGTGTCTTGCATGCAGTCTTAATGTAACGGAAAAGGCTCACTTTCATAGAACAACTCCAGATGAATGCCACTACTAACAGGCAGAATGTTCATGCTCTTATCCAGTCTCCCTTGAGCCTTTTGAAGGAATTTTTATAGTCTCTTCTGATGAGTTAAAACTGCCTTTTACATCAGAGTTCTGAATGAGTGAATGACAATAGATGTTTCCTTTAGTTTTATGCCTTTTGGGGCTAAAACTGCCTTGTGTGTGATTATGACATCTGATTGAAACATTGTTCCAGGCGCATACGTGATGAACTTGCCAAGCAGAATGAGGAAACTACTGAGCTTACCACAAAGCTTGACAAGGTGAGTGGCAGTAAACTAAGGCTGCTGCATGCCTGTGCTTTCGTCTCATCTTTTACATCAGAGACCAACCGAAATGTTTTGCTACCATATGCAGGAAATTCACTCACTGAAGGCTCAGTTGGAGGCAGCAAAGTATGATGTCATCAAGTACTGCATAGGTACCATTGTTTCGATCTCAGCCGTCGGCCTCGCCGTCCTCCGCATCGTGATGTGAAGGCAGCACAGCAAGCAAATACGTTCTTTCGTTTACCCATATTCGTCGTCCGTGGAAACCCGCTAGAAGAGGATAGGTTCTGATTCTGTTCCTAGTTTTTAGAGGGGACAAGACGTGCTCAGGGGGGGAATGTTGTAACACCTGGTAGTAGGGAGATGTTGCTCAAACTTGTAAAATAGATGGCTCGTGGAAGAAATGCATCCGAAATGATTCTTTACCTGTGATCAGGCGTACCTTAACATGCGGCTTCTGCTGCTCTGTTGAAGCCACTTTTACTGCGGGACTCTGAACTGTGTTCTCGTCTTGTGTTGGAGCCATCAGTTTGGGCTCTACCCCTCTGGCCGTTATCAGTTCAGCCCAGACGTTTGATTTGATTGATGTTTCTGTTGTTAGCAGTTAGCTGTTATATGTGGTGGTCATCTTGCAGTTGCACTGACATGACATGAAGCAGCATCCAAGGCCTGGTTTTGGCCCGACTGCAACCATCCATAATCCACATTATTAGTGTAGTTTCTTTCTCCATGGCTGCAATTTTTGTTCTGAAAGTTTCTTCCAGTCGTCGACGGCGACGTGTATCTTCCGAAGATCAAGGGGGTGAAATGTACAACAGTACAAGCAGCAGCACTCCCGAAGCCGAAAGCTGGAAGGACGCTGTCGTACATGATTCTGGAAAAGGAAAAAAAAAGTCTACTTAACCACTTGAACTATCAACTAATGTCTAACCTACACCCCAACTATAAAATCGTCTGTTTTACACCCTGAACTTTTTAAAACCGTTTAAATTACACCCTAGAGTGGTTTTGGACGGCGGTTTTGCTACAGTAACCATGATTTTGCTACCCTAACAGCGGTTTTGACTTTTCCTTTTCTATTTATTTCCGTTGAATCTTTGAAAAATCATAGTAAATCACAGAAAAATCATAAAATAGAAAATCTAATTTTGTTGGACTCCACATTAGTAGATCTACACAATGAATATATAATATAGTATGCTTTAGTATAAATTTTTTCTGTAGCTTTAAATTAGTTAGAAAATTAAATTTTGTCCGTAATTAATCGGAATAATTCATAGCTACAGCTTTTATGGTATAATTGTGGTTAAATTTTTATAGTAAATTAATTATTGTATGCTTGAACTGTAGTAAAAATTTCATACTGATTGGATCATGTATAATTTAGTTATAGATTTATTTATATTTAACAAGCATAAACCTAAACATAAACCTAAATAAATCTATAACTAAGTTATATATGATCCAATGAGTATGAAATTTTTATTATAGTTCAAACATATAATAATAACCTCATCATAAAAATTTCACCATAATTGGACCATAGAAGTTGTAGCTATAAATTATTCCAATTAATTACAAACAAAATTTGATTTTCTAACTAATTTAAAGCTACAGAAAAAATTTGTACTAAGGTACACTATATTATATGTTCATTGTGTAGATCTACTCATGTGGAGTCCAACAAAATTTGATTTTCTATTTTATGATTTTTCTGTGATTTACTATGATTTTTCAAAAATTCAGCGGAAATAAATAGAAAAAGGAAAAGACAAACCACTGTCCAAAACCGCTCCAGGGTGTGCTTTGAACGGTTTTGAAAAGTTCAGGGTGTAAAATAGACGGTTTTATAATTGTAGATGTAGGTTAGACACTAGCTGATAGTTCAGGGGGTTAAATAGACTTTTTCCATTCTGGAGATATGAGCAGAGAGGTCTCATGGAGAGCGACAGCGCACGGGAAAGCCTGAAGCTAAATAAAATATAACACACATCTGCTTGTTCCTGAACCCATGCCCTATTTGCCCGCAACAAGATTACTAGATATTAGGCTTAAAAAACAAGCTTACTAGATATTATGCACGCAGCGGTCGATGTCGACGCAACAAACTAGCTGTAGATATTATACACGCAGCTGTCGATGTCGATGCAACACACTAACTGCCTAAACCAAAAAAAAAAAATCCTTCGGGTATCGGTTGAGTCTTGCATTAGGCTACCTAGAACATCCCAGTTGGGCCTCTTCGGTACCCATCTTTTGCAGTTGATGTAGCAGCTACGGCTGTAGCTCTCTCTTACATGTTACCGTAGGGTCTAATTGGCTGCTTGCACAGGCTTGCATTGCACTAAGGGTTATACAGGACACAGGCTATAGCTGCACAAGCGAATACAATTTGCTCTTGTTTGGTTGGTCTGCGTTACTCTATTACACTTTTTATGTCTCTTTGGTTGGATATATAAAAGTGGGAAGCTGTATCTAGTAATTTGTTGTAATCTTGGTCCGGTTCGGTTCTCGACTTGCCGTATACATGGCAAGTTGCCACCGAGTGGTTCCTGGTTGAAAGCAACAAAAAATCGTCACCTCAAGCTGACGCTTTTTCCTTGGCCGCCAGCTGCAATGCTTTTTGCCTTTTTGGGTAGGACTTAGGAGCGTGGTGTGTGCGTCTCTCTTTACGGCTAAGATTCTATTTAGATCCGATGATCATTTTAACTCTGGAAGCTCTAAACAGGTAGTTTAAAATAGAGTATTGTCTAGCTAACTTTATCAGAAAAAATATGATCCATTAATTTATTGGACCACACAAGCAAGGGTGCCCGCTCGTGTTTGTGAGCGTCTGTGTTTGTATCTAGGTCGCTGTACACCTAGCGCTCGAACGTCCAGCACCAGGACGCATCCTAACGCACCTCCAAAAACGGCACCCATGTACAGAAACAGCACCAACATGCGTGCGTGCGTCCCCATCCGCGGCCTTCTCCACACCCCCATCCCACCACCGCGCTGCCATCTCAGGCGCGCTCCCTCTGCAAGCACCCCCCTGCGCCCGTTTCGCACTGCACGCAGGCCCCGCGCCACCTGAGTGACAAGAGTGGAAGGGCGTGCAGCGCCTCCAATTCGGAAGAACCCGACCGCGGCGTTGTATGGATGCCCTGCTGACTCCGGAAGAGACGATGTAGTAGAAGGTGGGGAGGAGAGATGCAGCACCTGATCTACTTTTGAAACATCCAAATACAACAGTTGCAACATACCCTAAAGGTAGTTGAAACACTTAAAACATGCTTCTGAAACACTTGAAAAAACACCTGAAACACACTTGAAAACCATGGCAACCATACGCAACAACCAAATAAAACACATGTAACGTATATGTGAAACATATGCAACATCCAGATAACACACTTGCAACATGCGTCCGAAAAACACATATGAAACATACCTCTGAAACATCTGAAACACTCGAAACATACACTTGCAACATGCCTCACGGAGCTCAAGCCCGGGGAGAAGGCTTGCGCGCCGCCGCGGTGTGGCCACCGCTTCCACATCGAGTGCTGGGGTGGGGGAAGGGGCCGCATGGATGGGGGGAGGAGGCCGCCGAGTGAGGAGGAGGACGCCGGGTGGGCGAAGGAGCCGCCGCAAGCTAGGGAAGCAGCGATGGTCGTGTTGTCGGGTGAGGGACAGGACGTGAAGAGATAAGACTGGGGAGGTCGCGAGTGCTGTGGGAGTGAGCGAGGCGTCTCTTTGTCCGACCGTCTTAATCATATCATTATGGAAAAAAAGTGAGGGAGATGAAATGAAACAAGCACGTACTACGCAGCTGCCGGTTCAAACTTGGTGGCTTCTTGGGTTCTTTAATTTGACTTTTGCAGCGGTTTAGCTAGTTTGGTGTAAGTATATAAGAAAAAAAACTTGCTGGATATGATAGATGAAGCCGGCCGGCCGGACGACGACGTACCGTACGCAGACGTCTCGCAGGTTCTCGTAAGTCTAGAGACGACGGAGCATGGCATGGCATGGCATTATGCACGCAATGCATGCGTGCATGTATGGCCGTGATGGATGGATTGTGGGTAGTAGAGACGTTGCCGGTGCCCATATCCTGATGGATGTCTCTAGCTGCTAGGCTAGGAATGTGCAGCGAGCGAGCCGGCGAGGGATGGATGGAGGAGTACGTACGTGGGCCAACGACACTCCCGATCGAGTCCCGGCCGGCCATGATGCATATGCCCCGACCCGACCCCACGATCATCATCCATCCAATCCAATAATGCTAGTCCATCGATCTTTCGATCTCCCGCGACGACGAAGAGGCCGGAAAGCGACGGCGGCGTGCATGGACCGTGGGCGGCGCGGCGGCCGCCGCCCCTTACCCAACACGCCGACGCCGCGCGCGCCGCCCGCCCGCCCGCCCGGCCTCACTCCCAGTCCCACATGCATGCCACCGCTGCCCGCTGGTCCCGTGCACGTACGGTACGGTTCCCCTTCCCCTGCTCTCGATCGACCGAGTGGGCGACTTGCGTTCGGATAGATAGATACACTAGTGGCAAACGCGCGCCCTGCGCGCGAGGGTAAGGACGCTGGCGAGATCTATTCATGTATGATGCACACATGTAGACGTGATTGTTTGCAAGTAAGATATGCACATCGATTATATATATATATATATATATATATATATATATATATATATATATATATATATATATATATATATATATATATATATATATATATATATATATATATATATATATATATATATATATATATATATATATATATATATACAGCTTCATTAAAACATAGCGAGTTTTGATGTGGGCAACATAGTGAGGTTTGCTGATTGCTTAGGGAAATAAACTGGGAATCCAAAGGAATCAGAACAATTAAACATTTTTAAACCAAAAGCTCACATGAAACTTCGCTATGTCCCGGTATGAGGTTCTTAGTATGTTTTAAACTAAGGTATACCAACAATTAAGGAACAAATATGTATGGTTGTCTAAATTGACAAAGCTAATTTCAAAAGTCGACCGACATCCATTGTTATCTTTGTAGTGTCGTAATTATCCATGGCTTGCAACCTTAGAGGTGATACAAACTTTGGTACAGTGTGCACATCTTACTGCTGTAGTTTATGGCCAGGCCACTTCCATCTGGCAAGTCTATAGAACGTATGGAAGATGGAAGGAAATGAGTATATACAATGATGTCTTAGAATTTTAGGAATGTAGGTGAACATAGTTTTATTGAAAAGCTAAACAAAAGGTAAAATGTAGTCAAAGAAATGGAGAAAAAAGCTAGCTACAGAGGAAGCCTTATCAAAAGTTGTAACTCTTATTTATCTATATTATCATAGGTAAAAATGTAAGTTATCTCTGGAGGTAGGGTCAGCTGGCTTGAAACATTGTAGTTAATTAGGAAATGTGAGGTTTGCAGTACATCAAAATTCCTCTTGCATGTGAATTTTCAAGCAATGCTTTGTCCTTTTGTGTACCTTGACAAAGATGAAAGGACAACCTTAACAGAGGATCATGTAGAGAATGATTGATTTCTTGTTTACCTTCTAGTGCTTGATGACAGTCAATTTGAGATCTGCAGCCATTTCCTTAGTCCTAGATGTTCAACCGTTGGCCTGAAGATCATAATATGAAAGAGCACCATATCAGTCGGTAGCTGTACAAAGGAGTAGTAGCAAGCAGACAGAGAAGGCGGGCAAAAATGTAGCATTAGCAGCCATCGCACCGAATGCAAGAAAATGTAATGTGAACATTTCCACAAAAGAGAGTAAAATAAGGAGACAGAGCATGGATCTAATAACAATTAAATGGTTGTCCGTACCTGAAACAGCCCAACCATCGGTGAGAAAGGTGTACTTGCTTGAGTTGGTAATCAGCAATTTAACATGATACCAGGTAGTACTTGACTGCCTATCAATGAATGTATACGAAATGTTGGCCGGTCAACAAAGAATGGACAAACATGCAAACTCATAGTTCTTTAATCGGTAAACAAAGAATGGACAAACATGCAAACTCATAATTCTTTAATCGGAACTCTAAAAGGAAATGTACTTATACTGACAATCTGATAACTGTTTTACTAACAGACCCAAGCAAGTATGTGCTGTGGAAGCATATAATTCCAGGTATTTCTACGATGAAGATTTAAAAAAACAGGTGAGGAGAAAACCAAAAAGATGCAATACTCCATCTATCCATGAAATGGGCTCTGGTTGGCATCCTCCCTTCTCTCTGCAGTAGTAGACCTGCAATGTTTATATCTGCTTCAGTACAGGCTCCGAACGATCAAATTATTTGACAGAAATAACATATTCCATGAACAATGTCGTGCAATAACTCTTTACCTTCATTGATAATTCATAAAAGGAAAAAGTTCATTAATGTATGGCAATATAGCATTAAAATATATATACTGTAATCAATTTTTTCATTAACATAGTATTCTACTAAAGGTACCATTTGACGTGATGTGGAAAAGTTATAAAATCTCTCGCACACCATCAGAACACTGGTGATTACTAAAAAAAATTAACCATTAAATTTTCTAGTAAACAATTTAAACTGAGACATGGGAGTAGGAGAGTATTCCTCTTTCCTCTTAATGGAATGGTGAACATAACCTGCAAATATATTTTTGAATATGCAGATACAGAGAATTACAGGAATTGCTATCCACACCTCCAAGGATCTTGCCATAGGAAACAACTATGGTTAACATAGGAAGTGTAATAGCAACCGGGCCACATTAAGCCAACCTATATAAACAGCAGGATAATTCTCTGTTTTTGTAGCAGCATGTTTCATACTCTTGACCAAGATATAAAAATTTCACTACTGATAAATATGAACAATGTACAAAAGTGACGATGTTACTAATAGCAACAGGATGTTATTAGTAGAATACACATATACAAAAAGCAAATATAATAGCGTAAGAATACTGAGGCCTCAGTACTATAATACAGCCACTTCAGAAAAAATAAAAACACATACTGAGGTATGTAGCAATACGATAAGGAAAATCAAAACCTAACCCACCAAAGGTGATGACAGCCTCAGGAAAACTAACATGTATACTGAACTACGTAGCAGCAGCGTCCACGCATATGGCACATCAGCAGAGAGGGAGAGTGACAACCAGGTAGTGTTAGAAGATCAGAATTGCAACTAAATACAAGAAGCCATAAACAAATGTTGAGCTAACAAATAATTTTTTTTTGTGAAAACTATCATTCAAAAAGTGCAGCAACTGCAAAAGGAAAACCTAAATGTGTCCACTAATCTATAATCAAACCTCATAGCCTAATAAGCTACTTTAGAAGTTTGAGTTTCATACAGAGCAAAATTTTTGGCCCAACAGAGCCATGGTGGGGATAGGTGAGTTCACAGTTGAAAAATACATATTGAATCATTCGATGTAGAACTGAGTACTGATAAACCTCAATGTAAGGAGACCGGAGATACACAACCAATTTTCTGAACCAAACTGCTATTTTCCAATGCAAGCCCTGATGCTAACATGCAAGTACTTGACATGGACAAAAGAATTGGTTGATCTGCACTTTCATTTGATCCTCCTGGTATGAATTAGGAAACAATGAATTATACGATCCGATCCTTTGATTTCCAGCAACGACGAGGATGAAGTGAGAGACCTTTTTTTGGTTAGGAAAATCTCAGACTTGGCAGGCTTAAATCCCAACCATAGAATCCCTCCATTAAATTAAATCAAGCAAGGAAAAGCTGAAGGAAACCACTGTGCAAAATATGACAGCCATTGCTAATTAGGCACTTACATTGTAGTCTTTTAGTATAAGCCTCGAGAGTAGCTCTAATTTCCTCGATGAACGTACCAAAGGAAAACAGTCAGTATAATGTGCATTGCAATAATCTTGAAAAAAATGGGGCAAGGTTGTGGCATGAAACAAAAAAAAGCATCATGCTCCATTGCTGACGCCAACCATAGATGGATCTTATCATTAGCACAACGAAGCATTATGTACGTGGTAGCCTGGTAGGCCAGGAGAGAGCTATAAAGTACAAGCGCTTGATGTCCAGGCTGTTTGTGACAAGGCTTGTACTGCATTTGCTGCTTACCAGGGACGTACAAAGGGCTTTGTGCACAAAAGAGGAAGTCAGTAAGCGCAAAGCTTGCCCCTAAAAATCTTGTAGTTGAGGAAGTGCACGCTACAGGATAAAATTGGGATTCAGAACAAGATGAAGAAGAGAAGCACACACTGCAGGTTATCTCTCTACTAAACTAAATCACACCCAAAGTACCTGTGCTAGCAACCCAGCAACTCATGGCCTTAGCTGCTATTGAGTATGGAGGTTCCCATGTATGAACGGCCTGTAAGTGCGAGATGTACACATGTATATATTTGTCAGAATCGAAAAGGTGAAGAATTGATGTAAGAAATAACAAATTGGTAACTGGAAAATTCACTCACAACTCAGCTACTGTTTTAGCATAGATTCAACATCAGCCTCTTTGGAAATATCTCCTGCAAAGGTCCCAGGCCTCGAGATGCTTGAATCCGTACAATTCACCCAAAAATAAAAAATTCAAAAGAAATCCCCACAGCAGGGGCAGGCCAATCGGCCAGCCGACCGCAGAAAGCAGGGGCCAAAGGATGGCGCGTGGCTGGTGCTATCCGCCTGATGCCGCTGCATGAGTCGAAGAAGGAGGAGAAGAGAGTGAAATACCGGTAGATGCAGCCGGCGAGCTTTGCTGGTGCCAAAGAGGCAGCTAGGGCTTCTTCGCGGGGGGGAAGACGCGTTCGCGGCCACCGATGGGGCAGGGTCGCGCCCCTCCATGGCCAGCGACGTCCACCGCAGTGGCCCACGCGCGGTGCCTGGCGAGCTTGGGCACTGCCAAAGAGGCAGCTAGGGTTTCTTCGCCAGGGGAAGCTGCGTTCGCGGGCACCGGTGGGGCAGGGTCGCACCCCTCCATGGCCGGCGACGGCCACCGCCGTGGGCCACACGCGGTGCTGCGCCACAGAGCGCGCCGCACGGCCATCCGGCGTCGCTGGGCCTGGCCGGGATGTGACCACGTCGAGAGAGAAGGAGAGTGCAGGGGGGAGGAAGCAGGAGGGCGGTCGCCGCCACTTCGAGAACCGGCGGCCGTCGCCATGGGCGGGGCTGGGGAGAGGAGGGCCGCGGCGGCGCGCGGAGGGGCGACCTCGCGAGAGGAGACGCGTCGGGGTCGGGAGCGAGAGGGGCGGGGTCAGGAGCAAGAGGCGCGACTTTTTTTTGTGACGAAGGCTCGGGAAGGAGAATCGGAATCCCGCGTATATATATTTGGCGGCCCAGCTCCGGAGCAGAAGCCGCTCAATACCGACAGAAAGAACTGGAAAGGCACTCGAAGCCAACAAGCAGCGGCAGAAGCTGCCTCTAGCCGAATCCGCTCTAAGCATCCATGGCCACATGATCGTAGATCTAACGGCCGAAAAAAATTACAGCGACGTGGAAGCTGGTTCTTTGGAGGAGCGCGTTCGTACTACCGTACGTACCATATATAGCACCATCGTCGATGCCTCTGGCTGCTCTAGATCTCATCTTATCTGTACCTAACGTCGTCATTTATACAGTACAGACGCATACATAGAACATTAAATGTAGGTAAAAAAATAACTAATTATACAGTTTGTCTATAAAATGTCGAGACGAATCTTTTAAGCTTAGTTAGTCCATTGTTAGACAAATTTTATCGAATAACAACGAAAGTACTACATAAATTTTTCTCAAAAGATTTTAGGATCTAAACAAGGCCTTAGAGTAGCAAAGCAAGCTAGCTGTACGTATGTGCTGCTAGCTACACTGTTAGGCTGGCTGTCAAGTTGGTATATATACTAGTACTATACTAGATATGCATATACTCCTATATATAACTAGTTCTATGTGTATTTTTCGTGACTGTGCCGTAGCATGTTTTTCGTTAAACAGTAGTAGAGTTTGTTACAGCCAAGACAAGTCACAGTAATCCAGCCATTACCGAGTCTGCCGAACCCAAACTATGTACTACTATATGATCTCAATCAACGTCGGGGAGTTAATGGCACCCAGGAAAACCCATGCGCGCAAGGACGGACGGGCGGGCGTGACGCCATCCATCCATCCATCGGGAATTCCAGAGCCAAAGGTGGCTTCGCTGAAAGAGTGGAGTAGTACTACTGAGAACGACTGCACGCGAACCGTGGAGATGGAAACAACTCTGCCTCGGTATCGTCACCGATGGCTGCTGCCTTTACACCTCCCAATTCCCAAACATTTTCAAGTCAAACACTCATCAGCCTCAGCTAGCTCCATAAACTCCACTTTTAAACAACGGCCGTGTTTAGTTCTGGATTCGGGCCACCCGAGTTGGAACAGTGCGTAATAAATACGTACTGTAGTATTTCGTTTGTATTTGGTAAAAATTGTCCAAACTTTGACTAATTAGGCTCAAAATGTTCGTCTCGCAAAATACAACAAAACTGTGTAATTAGTTTTTAATTTTATCTACATTTAGTACTACATACATGTGCCGGCATTTTGATGTGACGAGAATCTTCTTTTTACAGAGTGAAATTTAGGGTATAAATTGGGAACTAAACAAATCCAACATGTGAATCTAGAGGGCAAAAGGCGCTCCATCTGAAACAATGTTTTTTCTGACCTACCGTACTCCTGGATGGAGCTGATGGATACATATACAGTACATAACATAGCTGATCCACATCCAAATCGATGGCAACATCCGAGCTGACCTGATCGACCTGACACATGACTACCGAGGTTTCACTAGTCACTTCATTGTCCAAGCCACGTGTGCATTTCCAACCGAGGCCACGTTTAGTTGCCAAAATTAAGCGCCCAAAATTACTGTAGCATAGCGTAGCATTTTGTTTTTTTTGTAATAATTGTCTAACTATTGACTAATTAGGCTCAAAACGTTCGTCTCGCAAATTACATCTAAACTATGCACTTAGTTTTTGATTTTGTCTAAATGTACTCTATGCATGTACCGTAAGTTTTATGTGACGGAGAATCTTATTTTTGCATAGTGCTAAATTCTGGATTTTGGAGGTAACTAAACAAGGGCCGAATCTGATCCTCTTTTTCTTCTTGGACAGCGAAACTATGGATGCGTTTATTCGCGAAAATTTTTAGCTTTGGCTACTATAGCACTTTCGTTTGTATTTATCAATTAGTATCCAATCATAGACTAATTAGAGTCAAAAGATTCGTCTCGTAATTTTCTACCAAACTGTGTATTTAGTTTTGTTTTTCGTGTACATTTAATGCTTCATGCATGTTTCTAAACATTTGATGTGACGGGAAATCTTGAAAATTTTTGGGAACTAAACGTGGCCTATACATGCTCTGAGGTAGCCCTTCCTGGTGCTCTGCAACAATGGCTCAAACTGCTCTAGCAATAACCCCAACATCACCTCCACCAGATTGCACTACAAAGGAAAGGAGTCATCTACTACATTGACCTTGAACCATCCTGGCAGTGGGAGTGGGAGTAATTGGGGTGTGGACCAGCCCCAGCGTGGCCCTTTCCAGGACGCCGTTCTGGTAGCCAGGCCAAGCTCGTGGTTCGGACCAGCATTTTTCTTTACCATTACCATCGTTTCCTACTCCCTGTTGTCGGATTTCCTTCAGAGATGATCAAATCTGATCTTTTCTTGCAGGGCGGCGATGAACTGATGGATTAAAGATGAATGTCGTTAACATAGGCATCCGACCTGGCCTGTCTATAAAAATCTGACTTAAACTGAACTAGAATTTTTGGCCTGACCTCAAAAGGCTAAGCACGCAAGGATCTCTGACATAAAGTTCCGTTCACTTCAATAATGCATACAGCTACATACAAACTGATGGTGGTTGCTGGGCGATCGATCCATCATCCATGGGAGTACTTAGCTTACTTGTAGGTAGGTACTCTTGGTTGACCGATGGGAGTACTTAGCTTACTTCAATAATGCATACAACTACATACAAACTGAACGCACATATGTTTAAGAAGAGGAGCACATGAAGAAGTCGTCGCCACGACAACCACATCGCTGTGTTATGTTAGTTAATTGTTGCCCTGTAGGAGTGCTTAGCTTACTTGTAGGTAGGTACTCTTAGTTGACCGATGGGAGGCCGGATTAGCAACAGTTGAGATCCATCGATGGGAGCAGAAATGATGAAACGATCGATGAACAACTAACGCGCTCATCACGCAGATTAAGCACGCTGCACACATGCCACGGTGGTCCACGCGTCGATTAATTGGGCCCGTACGTACACGTACACATCCAGAACATGCCATATATATATATATATATATATTTGTCACATCGACCATGCCACTCACAGAGGTTTGTAGTACCAGCAAGCCGTGATCCGAGGCGTGCAGAATTGACTTTGCAAGGCCCAGTTCCCACATTTACGTGTGTGCAGTGTAGAGAGAGAAAGAGAGAGATATCGAGTCTCTTCATCGGCTTATAATTCGTTTTTTCAGCTTGTTTTTTTAGTTTCTCTCATAGCAAATCAGCCAACAGTGTTTTTCAGCCGGCTTATCAACCCAGCCGAACGGAGTCATTATCCTCTAACGAGTTTTTACTCATTTTTTTTGTGAATGTCAGAATTTTTTTTAATTATGTTGTAGCCTTCTATCATCGTACTCCCTCTGTCCTATCCTAAAATTCAGTTTTGTCCTTAGTCAAACTAGTATGATCTTTGACCAAGTTTATATAAAAAAAGAAAAATACATAGAACTTCGAATTAGCTTAATTGAATACATTATAAAGTATATTTTTGTAATATACCTCTTTGATGTGATAAATGTTGGTATTCTTCTCGATAGATTTGGTCAAACTTAACATAGTTTGACTTATGAAAAACTTGGGTTCCTTGTATTTCAAAGCTGAAAGGAGTACCTTTTGAACAATAATAGCAACTAATCTAGGGCATATTATTATAGATGCAAATGCTCGCATACTTACTTTTGTGAAATGCAATTTCTAATTCATAAACGTTTCTGAGAGACTGGACAGGTAGGTTTGAGATTGAAAAAGCCAAACTCGCTTATATACCCCTAAAACAAGTATTTTTTTTACCATCAAGCTATCGTTCTGAATTCGATTGTGGCCATCAAGCTCCAATGGCCATCGACTACTTTGGCCATTAAACTGTTAAACTAGAGAGGTTTAAAGCTAGAATTGTGTTTTTTTACAGAGGGAGTAGAATTAAGTCAAAATTGTACTCACTAGATAGATCAAATCAATAATACATCTATGTAGTAAAGATGACAACAATCCAACTACACAAAGATTGTAACACCCCAGGTGTTTGCCACCAGTTAAACAGTGGGTTTGAGCTCAAACATGATAGATTAAGTGGTGATGAAGATGTCAAGGTCAAACCTATGGACAGTTGTCCAACCTAAACTTGGATGTTGCACCCTTGCTTTACATATAGGCTGTTTACAAGATATATGCTTGGGTGGTGTTATTGCAATATCTTCATGTGTCTCACCTTAGTACCTATCTATATTAATCCCTGGAAAAGTTTCATGAAGTTTGGGATCAAAAAGTCACATGAAATGATAAGTTATATCCTTGTTGGAATGGTTTTACTAAGTGCTTGAATTGCACTATTAAATGAATGGAAATATAGGTCATCAACCAAACCTTGCAACCTTGCCCAAAAGACTCTAGATGTACTCTACAACAAAAGTCGTGAAAGGTTCGTGTTGAGCAAATGCCCAGAAAATGCTCCAATGGATCAAAACGGACAATTCAAGCTTTATCGCGATACTACTTTGGTCAGAATAGAAATATTTGTTCTATACCAGTTCTGATGTTGGACCTTAAATGAAAGTTGTAGTTCATGTTTTGTAGAAGAAACTTTGTTTTTGGACCAAGAGCTAGATCAGCATGGAAATAAGTCAAACCGAGGCACAAAGATTGAATCTGCCGCAGTTTTCAGCACTTAGAAATATTTCTTAGTCTGGGAATTCCAGCACTATTACGGTTGGCATGCCGTGTTCTCATGTTTTTGTTAAGCAACTTGATTCGATCCAAAAATAGAAGTTGGAGTTTACATTTTGGAGAAGAGTGTGTCAAAAGTTGGAATCCGTTTGAACGTGTTTGGACCATCAATTTGGATTTTTGCTTGTCAATGTCAACACGCTGACACTATCAATTGGGGGCGTAATTATATCCTAATCCAGAACTCTAATGGCCAGTTGCCCTTAACGAAAGTTGGAGAGCATTATGAGAGGAACAACTTTGTTTCAGGCGTCCGGATCTGAATCTAAACAGAATATGCCGAAATGGGGCTCGAACTTGTCCACTTCGACGCGCATCAGGTGTTTGATGGTAGGCCCCTTAGGGGACACGCGGTCGCCATGCCTCTCGACTCCGCTCCACGCGTCAAGGGTGCCCTGCAGAAGCCGCATCGCTGCCAGAGGCCGTGCCGACCCCGTGCTCCACTCCCAGGCGCTCACTCTCCACTCCCTACTCACTCTCTCAACGCTCGCCCTCGCTCTGTCACTCGTCCCAGCGCTGCCCTCGCTCCCCTTCCGTTCGCGCCGCCGTGAACGTCGCCATGGCAGAGCCGAAGCTCGAGCCGCTGCTGCTGCGACGCCGCCGCTGCTGCTGTGCTGTTGCTGCACCGCCGCTGCCACACCACTGCCACTGCTGTTCAGCTGCAGCTTGCCACCGTGGCCGCGACCTTCACCGTCGTAGTTGTGTCCGCCCGCCATTGCCGGCAAACCGAGCTCTGCAGCCACCGCCGTCGTTCCCATGCCTCCGCGCTTCCTCTGTACCAACTGAGCACGACATCTTCTTCCCCAACTCGCACCGCCTCTCCCGTGCTTCTTCCCCAGCTCCGAACATCGCCGGAGTACCGCTGCCGCCTGCCGCCGTCGCCTCAGGCCGCCGGCGCCCGTGGCCAGGCCGCGTCGGGCCACCACCGCACGACCCAAGGCCACTTGTGGGTGTGCGCGAGCCCCCTCATGCTCCCCCACCACTCCATTTCCCCGAAGAGCTCCGCAGCCAGCCGCCCTCGCGCCGCCGCCAGCGCGCTGTGCTGCCGCAGCCGCTCGCTCGTGTGGCCAGACCACCTCGGCCGGTCGTGGGCCGAGCTGGAAGTCCCCGCGGTCGCGCGCAGGCTCTTAGATGGGTGCAAGGCCCTGCCGAGGCCACCGCCGGCGACCCCATCGCCGGAATCGCCGTCTTCCCCGTCGTCCCCTGCTCTGAGAAGGCCAGAAGGACCTCGCGCTCAAATAAGGAAAAAGGAAGGGGCCTTGCTGCAGGAATCATGACTCATTTGAATAGTGCAAGAAGGACTTGTTCGCTCGGTTTAATTAAAGTTTCTCCCAGGGGTCCCGTTGCAAAGTGTTTGTCCTATATGATTTCTGTTTTTCTTTTATTGGAAAATGGCTAAAACTTTGGAAAATCATAGTAAATTGTAGAAAAATCGTAAAATAGCAAATGAGTACTTTTTGGAATCCTTATGAAATTGTCTATGCATTAGATCTATAATATAGCATGTTTTATTTTAAAGTTTTAGTTCTAAAAATAGATCTTTGCATCTAGGTTTTCTTTGTTAGTTGTATTTGTCATTTTCATAACTGTAGTTGTAGGGCTCCAAATGAAGTGAAATTTTTGTGGCATGCTACTAATATGATGTTTAATGTGTGATAATTATTTCATAAATTTTGGTTGCCATATGAGTGAGTTATTAGTGTATCTTGCTCTCACATGAATTCTTGCAATAGCAATTTGTCTTTTTCATAGAGGTTGATATACATGTCCAAATGACTTGAAATTTGTACAGTAGACTATTGGGTGTATGTAAGGGCTACTGTAATTTTTATAGATTTTAATATGGACTTTTGGGTATATGTTTATTATTTCACCTTGCTATCTAAATAAATTAAGAAATGCATTAAAAGAATTTATTTAGTGATGAGCACTATGTTTTTTGGTGATCATTTAACATGCACTTTATGATGGTTACATTGGTTGTGGCCAAATGTATGTTTGGCATATAAGTTGATATTTATTCTTGCAATTGATGCTTTCCTGGACAGTTTCTGGGACGTTGGTAATTGCACCATGAAAATGATGTTTGATGAGAAACAATCTTTATATCAAAGTTGCAGATAACTCATTAGTCTAGCTTGTGTTAAATTTTGGTGGCATTTGGCCTTATAGTTTGTGAGTAATGACTGTTTCAAGTCGGGTTCCAGAAATAGCTGTTCTCTGGAATCTCTGGACCAGATTCTATAATTTTGCATGTTTGACTTGGTTAACTTGAGAATCATGCTAAGATGATTAAAGATGAATTATGGAAAATTTCATAAGCTTTCCAGAATATCTTGTTGCATGGATATTGGATTTGTATAACTCTAGTTATGATCCAAACATGCAGCTGCTGTTTGCAGTTTAGAAATAGATAGATGATAGTTGTGGTTATTTACTCCATGTGTTGCTAAGCGTGGCTTATACCCTTGATGATGGTCAAGTTAAGATACTTGTGATCTTTTTAAACTTGTGTGATGCTTGATGTTCTTGCCCTCTTTAATTGATTGTGTGATGTTAGTTAAATATCTTTTGGTGTCTATGTCTTAATCGTGTGTTTACTTGAATGCTTTTGTGATACATCTTGTGTTACCATTCATTTTATTCATACACATGCATCTCATCTAGGTACGCTAGATGCACTACGTGAAGGATGAGATGTTGAAGCCAAACCTGAAGACGGTGTTTGGTGGACCTATCCCGAAGATGGAAGGACTAAACAAGTGTCGGGATGGGAGATGCTCGCCAAGCGAGTGTCATCTGTCAATTACTAACCTAGTGTTCGATCCCAGGCAAGCCCCAGAGCATTCTAAGCCTCTTACTTTATAAAAGCAATTGAGTATATATATGTTATATATGTATTGTTGCATTAAGTTATAGGAGTTGATTGGAAACACTTGCTGCATATATACCCTTTCCTTGTCCCCATAAATATGCCTAAAATCCTATTTTTGGTTCAGGATCGAAAATATTGCTTAGCCCTGCTTAGACCGGTAGCGATCGGTGATTTAGCTGGCCGAATAATGTACCTTTCGACCGTGAAGCTGGGAGATTATTCAGGCCGAGTGGATTGCCCGCAGCGCACTGTACCGGAGCAGGTGTGGTAGGACACGGGGGCGCGATGATAAGGCCAAAGAGCAGTCGGGCGGCCCCCGAGTACATGTGGTTCCTGGCAAACTCGAGACTTTATCTGAATAGTTAACTCGGTGACCAATATCTCACTTTAGCGGGTGAGTGAGGTTTGTGTGAGGAATAAATTACCAGCTGGTTAATAATCGATTCTGTAAGTGCAATCAAGCCCTAATTGTGGGTTTTGGTGATAATGACCACATGATTAGAGGACTAACGAGATTTATCGAGATGACAAGCAGGTAAAATAAGAATGAGGATAATTCATGAGATGGTGGAGCCTAATTTACAAAACAATGCGGTATTGGACTCAAAGGCTTTTAAATTCTTTGTTATTTGATCTTGAGTTTAGGCTATGCCGCACTATTAAGAGGGATGCAAATTTAGTTGGTCTAAGAAAGATAGAGTGCTCAAGTATAAAAACTAAATTAAAGAGAGACACTCTGGCACTTCACGAGCATGTAGAATAGTTTTAGTGACTTTTGGTGTCGGAAGTCCCGACGTACGTCGGGAGTCCCGATGATCGGAAGTGCTGACTCGCGCCGGGAGTCCTGACGCCTAGTCACTTAGCCTGTGCGGTGACTGAGGACGTCAGGAGTCCTGACGTGCGTCGGGAGTCCCGACGGTCGGGAGTCCCGACCCTTGTCAGGAGTGCTGACGCCTGGCCCAACGGATGTCTCGGCTGCCTGCTTGCGTCAGCAGTCCCGACATACGTCAGCAGTCTCGACGGTCAGCAGTCCCGACGTACGTCGGGAGTCCCGACGTTGGCCTTCGCGCAGTGACTTTGACCTTGTATGAACAGTGTTTTCTATACAGGTCAGCAGTCCCGAGATCTACGTCAGCAGTCCCGACGTAAATCTGAACGGTTAGATTTCTACTACAAGTATAAATAGCCCTCTCTTCACTTCTAACAAATATGAACTTATTTCACTCGACCAAACCTTCAGTAAAAGTGCTCTCTAGCTCTCAAGCCCCCCTTCTTCTCCTCTTCACTCCAAGATTCAAATCTTGCAAGAGATTGAGTTGAGAGAAGGGATTTGGTGAGAGAAACATTGATTCAAAGCTTGAGCACTTGATTTCTTCGTCAAGCCGGTTGGATTTGCGTTTGTTACTCTTGGGTTCTTGGAACCCTAGCCGGCTAGGCGTCGCCCAAGAGCTCCCGATCTGTGGGAGAACCTTGAGAAGTTTGTATTACCCTTGATCTTCTAGTGAAGAACTCAAGTTTACCTTTGTGGTTGCTTGAGAGAGGCAAGGAGGTGAAAGAGACTCCGACCTTAGTAGTCATCTCAACAATGAGGACGTAGACAAGCCTTAGTGGCGAGTTGAACCTCGGGATAAATCCTTGTGTCCCGCGTGCTTATTTTTGTTGTGATTACTTGAGATTATTTGATCTTTGTTGTCTCTCTCTCAAGCTATTTCTTAGGTTTTGGTCCCGATCTACAGTGGCGCTCCAAGGGCAAGGAAACACTTGGACAACTTCATCTTACCACTAGGAAGTGGGGTTGTAAGTTATTGGCTTCATAAAGTTAATTTGAGCACTTGTAGTTCTTTTCACGTAGGCGTCGGGACTGCTGACAGCTAACGTTGGGACTTCTGATGACGTCAGGAGTTCCGACATAAACTGTCGGGACTTCCGACAGTTGCTGACAAGTGACTTTGAGTTTTGTGTAGAAATTTTTAGATACGCCTATTCACCCCCCCTCTAGGCTTACCAGGGATCCTTACAGATTCGAATCGTCATCGTTCACTGGATAGTGAACACTTGACTCGAGTTACGACATCGTAGTACTGATGATGGAACATGGATGGTTATGTGGATGATGTTGGAAATGCTAAACCTGAAATGGTAACCTGTGAGGTTAATGGTTAATCAAGTGATTGCTTTAGCATAGGTGCTTACCAAGATTGAATAGGTTACAATAAAGATGATGAAAAAGGACTTAAATTAGTTTATTCCTGATAACTTATGCTTTTCGCAAATGAGTCAAGCTAGCCCACTAAAAGAAAGCCTCGCATATTCTTTGGTGTCATTATTTCTGATTTATAACGGGTAAGTCTAGCTGAGTACCTTCTCGTACTTAGGGTTTTTCCCACTTGTTGCAGGTTGTGCTGTATCTTGGCTACTGCAAGAATTGGATGGCTCCTGCCGTAGTGGCAGAGTGTGATCATGGGCATGATCCTCCTAAGCTATCTTGTCTCTCATGCTTTTATTAGAAATTGACCTTGGTACTGGCATGTATTTGAATTAAGGTGATATTAGTTTCAAACTATTTTGCTTCCGCTACTTTTGAACTTGAGTTATAATAACTCTACCGAACTCCGATATATGTTGAATTACTTATGAAATGGATGTAACATATGACCTGTTATGTTGGACCACTACGATCTTGGCTTGTATGTTGGTTGGTTTGAAATCCCTCGTGATTTCATTGGACTACCGGGGTTATAGGAGCTTAAGTACGGGAATTTAATTGCTCCGGCGATGGTTTTTGTACTTTTATTCTTATAATTTAGGCGGTTCCGTGACAAAGATGCACATGGCTCCTATAGTTTTATGCCTCCTATGCATGTGAATGGAACTAATATTATTGCCAAATGGAGACTATCATTATTTGTTTTCACCTAGATTGAGGATCCAATTGGACTTTAAAAACTCCCCGCCACTTTTACAAAAATGTTGGAAGGAACAACAACAATAACCATCAACCACTTGCATTGCAAAAAAGTTATAAAAAGTAGAAATATCTTACAGGCATATGCATTTTGATTTTGCACGTCCACCAGCACTCATAATAATAAGTAGGTAATAAAGTAAGCTAAGCTATCAAGTAAAGTTGTGCAAAATCTACCCGGTTGATTCTACTTAGGTCTTATTTATGGCTAATTACTCAGAGCCTGTTTTGCTCGACTATGACTAATTGATTGTCATAGCTAAAACTTAGCTGACTATTAGCCTGTTTATATTTGTATTCTTGGTGAAAAATTGCATACATCTCTAGCAATGAACTATTAACCTAGCTTTTGTTAGCTAGATATGTTTGACTAATAGACCAAAAAATAGCGACTAAAAATCATTAGCTCTTCTGCTTGAACTAGTTAGCAATACAGATAGCAACTGCCTTTCCTCATCTTTAGCTTCCCCTGTCTTGATCAGCGAAAAAATACAATACAACCAGCTAACAACCCCAATAGACATGAGCTCACATTGTCGTATAATCATCAACCAAAATCAACCAAACTGAGAAAACAAATAAAAATTAGAAAATAATAAGATAATTATACACTAATGTAAATTCTAACCTGCTAAACAAACTGTTTTCTTCATATTATATTTAATTCATGTATAGCATCTCCTAAAAATTTATATAATTTTTTTAGGTATACACGATGGAATCTATGCTATTTTATGTTATAAATATCCTGATAATTTATATAATTTTATTAAGATATGCACAATGAACTCTATATTGTTTTATATTATTAATATCCTGCTGTAATATTATATTTCTGTTTCATTCACATTTACTGCCCCTTGATTTTCTCTTATGCAGTAAGAGCGTATCAATCTGATCAAGAACTTGGTAAAAAACAAAAACAGAAATATTTTGTGGACAAAAACAAGATACGTGCAAAAATAGAAGAGAGAAAACGGAAGATAGATGAAAAGAGCCAGGTTCTACAAGAAGCTGTAAAACGAAGATGCTTACAAGAAGATCAAAAACATCTCTACATAACGAATCCGGCACCAAACCGCAGGCAGCGGATCAGGCCATGTCGCCTGTTAACCCACGAACCGCTGGATCTGGCGAAGAATCAATATGAGCCGTTTGATCGGAGCCATAGTGGGTCTCTCAACCCTAAGTGCAGCATGAACTCCTACTCGTCCCTAAGAGATCTCAATAATGGTTGTGTTTAGTTGCTGCTGTAAAATTTTTAGAAGTACAGTAACTCTTTCGTTTGTATTTGACAATTAGTGTCCAATCATGGGTTAATTAGGTTCGAAAGATTCGTCTCGTGATTTACAACAAAAATGTGTAATTAGTTATTTTTTATCTATATTTAATGCTCCATGCATGCGTCTAAAGATTCGATGTGACGGAGAATCTTGTAAAATTTTTGGAATTTGGAAGGATCTAAACACACCCAATAACTGCTCCACTCAAGTACTTCGGAGCCGTTCGGCTGGAATTATAAGCCGGCTGAAAAACACTGTTGGCTGATATTTTGTGAGAGAAAAATACTGTTCCGGCTGAAAAAACAAGCTGAATAAGACGGATTATAAGCCAGATGAACAGGGCCTTCAATTATTATTTGGTGGTGAAGGAGTCCACATCTTTCAGTTTGAGTGGGATGGAGTGTTCAAATATGGCTGTGTTTACTTTAAAAAAAAGTACTGTGCAAACAAAAGATTCCCCGTCACATCAAACTTACGATACATGCATGGAGTACTAAATATAGATGAAATCAAAAACTAATTGTACAGCTTGGTTGTACTTTGCGAGACGAACGTTTTGAACTTAATTAGTCAACGGTTGGACACTATTTACCAAATAAAGCCAAAACGTGCTACGATACTTTTTTTACACCTTTTCGCGGAACTAAACACACCCTATGTATCCAACACATTGATTGGTGCCCGTCTCGAGTTCGAAATTGCACTACACACTCTGCTTCTTTGACGAAGGGTGTGTTTAGTTCTGTGAAAAGGTGTAAAAAAAGTATTGTAGCATGTTTTGGTTTTATTTGGTAAATAGTGTCCAACCGTTGACTAATTAGGTTCAAAACGTTCGTCTCGCAAAGTACAACCAAGCTGTACAATTAGTTTTTGATTTCATCTACATTTAGTACTCCATGCATGTATCGCAAGTTTGATGTGACGGGGAATCTTTTGTTTGCACAGTACTTTTTTTTTTGAGGAAGTAAACACAGCCGAAGGGGAAAATAACCATGTAGATATTGGCCAGTATTTAGTGAATGCCCTTGTTTAGTTTCCAATTCCTACCATAAATTCTACTATGCAAAAAGAAGATTCTCTATCACATCAAAATACCGGCACATGCATGAAGTACTAAATATAGATGAAATAAAAAACTAATTACACAGTTTTGTTGTACTTTGCGAGACGAACATTTTAAGCCTAATTAATCGATATTTAGACAATTTTTACTAAATAAAAACAAAAGTTGCTACAGTACAACGTGTCACGCACTGTTTCAAGTTGGGTGTCCCAACTTTGGAACCAAACACGGGCCGTGTTTAGTTGCCCCAAATTGGCAGGGGCAAAATCTGTATCGTGTAAGATTACATACTGTAGCATTTCGTTTGTATTTGTGAATTTTGTCCAAACATCGACTAATTAGGCTCAAAAGATTCGTCTCGCAAAGTACAACTAAACTGTGCAATTAATTTTTTATTTCATCTACATTTAGTACTCCATACATGTGTCGACATTTTGATGTAACGGGGAATCTTCTTTTTGCATAGTGAAATTTGGGGGAAAATTTGGCATCTAAACAGGGCCACGGCCAATATCAAATGCTACAGGTTGGGGAATAACAAGACAGGCTCAGCTTTCCCAGTTGCAAAAAGCTGATTGCCTGGTGGCCATATATTGAGGCCTTGTTCACTTCCCCATCCCAATCCAAAATATTTTCTCTGTCATCCGTCACATCGAATCTTTAGACGCATACATGGAGTATTAAATGTAGGTAAAAAAGATAACTAATTATATAGTTTGTCTGTAAATGTTGGGACGAATCTTTTGAGCCTAGTTAGTCCATAATTGAACAAATTTTGTCAAATAACAACGAAAGATGCTACAGTAACTTTTCACCTACTTTTCGCGAAGTGAACACACCCTGAATGTCAGTAAGGTTTCAAGCCAGTTTCTGTCAGCAAATTGTTTGTTTGTTCAAGAACTTGCAGCTTCGTTACAATATGCACTGTATGCTGTAACTCTTGACCAAGATATAACTACAACATCTTGTGTAATTATTTCACCATAACTACAGTTCCCAGAATAATACTCCACCATTCATGCATCTTTAATTTCAGATTTGGGTCATTTAAATTTGTCTAATAATGAGATTGTCAGTGTGTTCATTCTTTTTGGAATTAGCATTGGTGTACAATACAATAAGTCTGATTTCCTTATGTATCATGTAACTTCATGAGGTAACTATGGTTCTTCTACACACCGAGGCATGTGCTGGATTTAGTTCACAGCAAGTTTTAGAACCTCGGTAAAGAATAATCGTATTATTTTAAAACTTTCAGATTTTCATCCAACCTGGCCTAACAAGAAATGCAAGCTTCTGGCCTACTTATGTAGATATATTATTCAGTTAAAACTTTCAGATTTCCATCCAACCCTAAAAACAAATGTAAGCTTCTAGCCTACTTATGTAGATATCTTATTTTTGCAGTGTGTGACTGCTACTTCTTCCGACGTAATCTTTCTCATGTATCTATTCTGACGGGCCAGTTTATACCCATTTACATGGTTGGCGGCTGGAGTAAATTGCAAACAAGGAGTCATGAGCTACAAAAGATAATCTTTGGCGCCCTATATATAATTACCACTGGCCACTATTAAGGATGGCGCAGCAACGCCGCGCCCCGCTTTCTAAGTGTCCACCGAGGTTTGTGGGTGGTATATGTGTATTTCCAATATAATTACCACTGGCCACTATTAAGGATGGCGCAGCAACGCCGCGCCCCGCTTTCTAAGTGTCCACCGAGGTTTGTTGGTGGTATATGTGTATTTCCAATGTATTGCTAGATTTATCTATATCTATACCTAATAATAAAGAGGTAAAATTTCTCACCCCTTATTTTTTCGTCCACCCTGCCCTAACTACTTGGCATCATTCTTCTTAGTTTGAAATTAAAAAACCACTACTCAGCATCACTCTTCTTAGTTTAGAATTGAAAAACATTATTCGCATTGCCTCTTTATTATTAGGTATAGATTTACAGCCACCTAATTAATCCGAGTCGATCTCTCCTTGATTTTTCATATGGGATAATAGCCACCTAATTAAACCGAGTCAATCTCTCCTTGATTTTCCATACGGGACAAGTAATTTAGTGTAGATATTATTTATTATAGGCCTTATTAGTTTTAATCGGCCCAATGCGTAAACAACCCTCAATACAAAAGGAAAATTTGGCGTGGGATTCTAATCTAAATACAAAAGGGAAATCTAGCGTGGGATCCAATCCAGTCACTTTAAATATTTACGGCTGCATGTACACACGGACACAGTAAATCTGAGTCAAGCAACGAACCACTTTTATGAATTCAACTCCGATACGTGTTCTATTAAAAAATAAATTTTTTAACTAATTGGCATGAATATAACTTAAATGCGTGTCTGACCCTCCTATCTACTTATGAGGATATGGTGGAACTCAGATAATAAAACGCTTCCGAAGCCAAAATAGAAAATCGGACACATCACGGCGGGAAGAAAAGAAAATTGGACACTCTTCTCTATTCTCTACCTCTCTACCACCACTATAATAATATAATGATTTATACCTAATAATAAAGAGACAAAATTTTTACCAAGATTTTTCCACTCCGGTATGCTTGTATTTTTTTTTCTATTCCAGTTCGGTTCTATTCGTATTTGTTTCCTAGATCTTTTTTCGGTCCTCCAGCCTGCCCTTCTCGTATCAAATCAAATTAGGATAGGAATCAAACTATCAGTCCAAAGTCCGTCCGTATTTAGCCTGTTTTTTTTTTTGTTTGTTCCGGTCCACCCACGTAGCTGTACGTGGTTCCTTCAGACTTCCGCTTCAAAAGCCAGCGAGGAAACCACCCACACCTGTGAAAAGAAAATGGCAAAAATACAAGCCTACGTACACCTGTGTGGGAAAAAAAGAGAGGCAAAATTACGAGCCAAGCCAGAGACCATATCCAAATATGATTGATTGTTGCTCGTAATATTGCCAGCCAAGCGCCAGAGACCGTATGTATTATTGTTGCTCGTAATATTGTTGATTACATTACAATTTTGTTTGACCGTATGTCTCTGGTCATGACTTGTTAGTGTGTATAATATGGCGCAATTGTTCTTCGTCACTGATTCTTTACATACATTAATATATCTCTTTTTTAGATTTGTTTTATTTATTGTACGACGGCGCCTATAGTACAACTTCTTCAAACGGCACCGCGATGCTGGGTGCAGTTTTACGAGAACGTGCATCATGCCTAGCTCACGGATGGCATGTTCTACGAGCCTTGCCAGTGTTGTGTGGACATGTTCGAGTCGATCAACAAAAGGCCCGCAGGATGGTGTACATGGTCGGGTGCCCCTTGAACTCCAAATCATGCTGGTGTGTGACCCGCGGAAGCCGTCAGCGTAGGCATCAGAGAATCTCCGTGATTTGCTCATTTAAAAGGCGATCAAGGGCGTTAGTGTCACTATGTCGGACGCCTGTCTTGGCGATGAATATCACCACGAGGTACAGGGACTCGACATATATCGCCACCCACTCGCCGACACGGAGTGTGCGCCCACCCGAATCTCATATCGGAATACTAGAGCAAGCGAGCGGAGAGGACCGCTAGCACAGCGCAGGAAAACCATTTTCTCCCCTCCCTTTCGCGGCAGTGAAGGACATGGATGTGTGTGACACACAGAGCTGGATGACAACTCTAAGCAATGAGCTTGTCGTAAGCACCATGGTACTACGGCGTCAGACGGCCATCGCTCTCACATCACCGCGTAGACATAGCAACTACGTGGTTTACCGTGAGTCGTTTCCATCTATAGATCCCATGCCATGTCTGCATGGTGGTCGTTTGATACGAAGTAAATATTTTTTTGTTTTGCACAGGAGAAAGAATCTAGCAAAGTTGTATTCAATTTGATATAAACTTCATAAAACATTGTTCTATTATTGTCAATATTAACTGATATTATAGATGACCAATATCATGAAAGGATAAAACATAACATTTATGTTCTCATTTCCAATATACTCCATATTCAATAGCTTATTTACCCCGTTGCAACGCACGGGCATATTTACTAGTTTTGTTAAAGGGAAACGACGGTATTTCGTAGGCATGCCATCAGGTGACGTCATCATCATCAACAAGCCATCAGGTGACATCATCATCATCAACAAGCTAATAATAGATCTCTTTAACGAGGAATAAATTCCTGCTCTCCCAACCACTCGGCTGTAGATGGGGCTGTTCATGTGGGGCCCTTTACGGTTTATGTGGGCTCTAGTCACTGTTTAAGTGAGTCTCACATACACTGTTCACTTTTTTTTTGCTCATCTTTTTTTAACTCCTCTTTAAGCCGGCGCAGCGTAGCGCGCCCCCCCGGTGCTAGTAAGCAACAAGGCAGACGATGCTCCCGGCCGGTGGTTGCTCTGCGCCACGCTTGCGCGGCTGAGCGCTCGTGCGTGCGGGCTCCAGGGAGTGGCTCAGGGATGCCTGAGACCTGCCTCAGCAGTGTCCGGGGTTGGCCGTCGCCGGAGCTGCCGGTAGTGGCTCAAGTGGCGGCGCCATGGGCGGGATTTGGGAGAGCTCGATTTCGAAGCCCACGCGTACGCTCAGCGGTGCGAGCGAGTGGGTGTGCGCGCAACCATCCAGCGACCCCGGCGCGGCGGCCCGGCCACCCCTGCGCGGTTGGGTGTGCGAGCGCGGTGGCCCCGGCCGACCCGGCGAACCCGCCGTGGGCGGGGGCTGCGGATGTGGTGCCCCCGTCCACCCCGGCTCCCGCCGCAGGCAGCGCACGGAGGCGGCCGCGTTTTGGGCCTCCCGCTGCGTCGTCACGTCGGGAGAGATGGAGAGAGAGAGAGAGGAAGGGGCGCGAGGGCGGCAACGGAGCGGGGGCAGGCCACGATGACCTCAGGGCGAGGAGGGCGTGAACGTTGGATTGGGGCCGGAGGAAGGGACGGTGCCCCTGCTGGATTGGGGCCGAGGAGAGGCTGCGGGAGGAGAAGGCTCGAGCGGCCGAGCAGCTTCGCGAGGAAGGGAGCAGAGAGGAGCGGGGAGACCGAGCGAGGCAGGGGACACGTGGCAAAAGAATAAGCCCGATCCTATGGGGCAGATTTCGTATAGCAGTAGATAGATAGATAGCCTAGAGCTAGTTTTTAGCTACAATTTGTAAGGCCGTGGGATCAAAATATCAAATAGACGTTTACTCTAGCTTTTGAGAGTAGTAGAACCATGCAGTAAGCCGTGAATGGAGGCAACAAAACAAAAGAAGCACAAACCCTGGTGGCCAACTTGGCTTGGGCCTCATCTCCTGTCCTCTCTTCCCCAAACAAGATCTCGCCTCTCCCTGTCATGGCGGATAATTTAATCTCACCACCCCCTCCTCCTCTGTTTTATTATTGCTTCCTCCTCGCTGCACCCATCCCGCCCGCCATGTCCTCTCCCCTGTCTGTCTCCAGCCTCCTTTTCTCAACCTTTGACGCTGCAAGCTTAGTGCCTACCAGATTCTCCTCCTCCTGAGCGGCTGAGCGCTGGTCTCCCATAGGCTAGCCATGCAGGTGCGCTGCGACGTCTGCGGCGCCGCGCCGGCCGCCGTGCTCTGCTGCGCCGACGAGGCCGCGCTCTGCTCCGCCTGCGACCGCCGCGTCCACCGCGCCAACAAGCTCGCCCACAAGCACCGCCGCATCCCACTCCTCCAGCCCGCCTCCGGCAACGATGACTCCTCCGACGCCGCCGCCGCCGAGGCGCCGCTCTGCGACGTCTGCAAGGTGAGGTGTCCGGTGCATGCTTCGGCCGGAGAGGGAGAGGATCGGATTCTGACCGGAGCTGCTGCTGCTGCTGACATGGTTGCTGCGCCTTGCAGGAGCGGAGGGGCCTCGTGTTCTGCGTGGAGGACCGCGCCATCCTGTGCCCCGACTGCGACGACCCCATCCACAGCGCTAACGACCTCACCGCCAAGCACACCCGCTTCCTCCTCGTCGGGGCCAAGCTCTCCGCCGCGCTCGTCGACCAGGTGCCCGCCTCCCCTGACGACGACGACTGCGGCCGCGGCAACGGCGCCGCCTGCGAGCCCGACGCTGTCCCCGCCGTCTGCGCGCAGGGCTCCTGCGCCGCCAAGGCCTCGGCTCTTGAGTCCGGCGGCGGCGGCGGTAGCAGCATCTCGGACTACCTCACCAACATCTGCCCCGGCTGGCGCGTCGACGACCTCCTCTTCGACGACCCCGCGTTCTCAGCGGCATCGGTACGTGCCCAGCCATCCTCGCCGCGCTCTGTTCTATTCTATCCGCAGCCGGATCACGCTAGCTAACAGATCGACCTCGCGGTGGTTCGTTCTTGGACGCAGAAGGCCGGCTACAGCGACGACGGGCACGAGCAGGTGCCGTCCCTGGACGCCGACCTCTTCGATGTGGTGGCCGGCGGCCGGCCTGGGAAGCGCGGCAGCGCGTGGTCCGGCGGCGGCGGAGCGCTGGGCTTCGACAAGGTGCCGGCCTCCGTAGTGGTCGACCCGACGGCGGCGAAGCAGCAGCAGGGGTGCGTGAGGGAGAGGAGCTGGAACTCCGACAGCGACAGCGACGTGTTCGCGGTGCCGGAGTTCCCGCAGCCGCCGCCTCCCAAGAAGGCGCGGCCGGCGCCGGCGCCGGCGCCGGCGCCGACTTTCTGGTGCTTCTGAGCTGTACTGTATCAGCCGTGACTTCCATGACCAGTGTGTGTGTGAGCGAGCTTGTTGGTGCGGGCTTTTTACCCTGTACTGTTGTTACTTTAAGTACATATACTTACCACTACTGGCTAGCAGTGTTCAATCCCAGTTAATTAAGTTTGCTGCAGTTTATATTACCACTACTGGCTAGCAGTGCTCAATCCCAGTTAATTAAGTTTGCTGCAGTTTATATTACGGTTTGATCATGAGGTAATATTGTTGATACCGTATTGTAAACTTTTGTTGTGTCATGTATGTGTGCCACCTCCTTGATCTTGAGGTGGCAAAAAGCTTTGAATTACCAATCTCAAGTTAACTTTGATAAGAATCTCGTTTACAAATATTGTGTCTTCTAATCTTGTTCTTGATTGTATAGCGTGCCTGTCTTGGGGCCCGTTTGGTGCGGATACAGCTCGCCGCTGTTTACTGTAGGAACACTGTTCACCAAAGATGCTTTTCACCCCTCTCCCCTTTACAGCGCACATGGGAGCCGGTGAAGCCAGTTTTTTCAGCTTGACTGGCTCCCGATGTCGCTGTAGGATGGACAGAGGAGAGAGGAAATCAGCTCCGGTGAATAATGTCGCACAGTGTTGCTACAGTGAAACCGCAGTGGAGGTAAAGCTTCTGAATCCGCACCAAACGGCCCTCGGTAGATCGATGGCTACATGAGCTGACTTTTTAGCAGTAATATAATAGCTGCATTACCTGATCCTGATTGATATGAAAATGTACTGCTTCCTCCCATATAGGCCCTGTTTAGATGTTTTAAAGTTCCAAAAATTTTACAAGATTTCTCGTCACATCGAATCTTTAGACGCATGTATGAAGCATTAAATATAGGTAAAAAAATAACTAATTACACAGTTTGGTTGTAAATCACGAGACGAATCTTTCGAACCTAATTAGCCTATGATTGAACACTAATTGCCAAATAAAAACAAAAGAGTTACTGTGCTTCCAAAAATTTTACACCCTCTTCTAAACACAGCCATAGTAGAATAGAAATATAAAACCAAATCGTAAAGATTTGCGAGCACGCACCCAGGTAGCTGGATTGCGAGATTCTTTTCTTGATGGTTGAACACAAATCAGGGGACAGAGTAAGGCCAATTTGAATGTCAAGCAGATTGTAATAATTTAGGGTCGATTTGATTGCAGCAATCATATAAAAAAGATCTCTAGGTGATTCAGAGACATTCTATATTACGGGTTGGATTAAAGTACTACCACCATATTGTTGTAGTCCTATAATCCATCTCAAATCTACTAATAGGGTAGATGAATGGACAATAATCCAGCATCTGTAATTTACGGATCTATACAATCCAAATTATTATAATTATATTCATAATCTAGATTCTAATAATCCAAAAGTGATCCAAATAGGCCCTTTAAATAGACACTCTAGAATCTGATAATATATAAATAGTTGGGTTGTTTGAATCCCTAGACTAGATTATAAGATGTTTAATTTGGTTGGTCAAATTCATAATATCAAAATAGTAATCCGTTGAATCCAATAGGGTACGATTGGTTGTTGTATTAGTTTTAGCCTGCATTAGGTCTTAGAGGCTGTTTAGTTGGCAAAATTTTTGGCGAAACGTTACTGTAG
The DNA here is from genome assembly GCA_038087645.1 of Saccharum hybrid cultivar R570. NCBI lineage: Eukaryota > Viridiplantae > Streptophyta > Magnoliopsida > Poales > Poaceae > Saccharum > Saccharum hybrid cultivar. The sequence continues at coordinate 6,717,570 of JAQSUU010000297.1, read as the reverse complement.
CAATTTCGTTGTTATTTGGCAAATATTGTCCAATCATAGTCTAATTAGGCTTAAAAGATTTGTTTCGTCCATTTCGTCTAAACTGTGTAATTAGTTTTATTTTTTATCTATATTTAATGCTTCATGCATGCGTTTAAAGATTCGATGTGATGGGGAATCTGAAAATTTTGGCAAAATTTTTGGCATCTAAACGGTGCCTTATATTGCTTATTATTTGGTTGCGATTCACACAGAAGTTGTGTTGGGTAAGTTTGTGTTCGGTTGCTTACAATGTGTCGTTACATGTAGTCACCTTCACGCATATGTTCGAGTAGACGTCCAATGTTTTAGGAGAGGTGGAGGAGGTGAGAATATTTCGTTTTTGTACTGTGCTCCATTAGTATGTGTAAATATACCTTGCCGAACACGACCGAATCTAACGTACTAGTTAACATTGCACTAGACTTGATTTGAGCACTATGCAAGTCTCCATATATATAACTACATAAGAGCTTCTACTAGGACTAAACAAAGTAAACTGCATTGCACTAGTCTAGAGTCTAGACACATGCTAATGCAACAAACCAAAAATATACCCATAATAATCTACCCCCTCCATCCACCCCCCCCCCCCAAAATGAAAGTCTCACTTTCTTAAATAGTTAAAAAACTAAATTTAACACAAAAATATAAAACCTAAATTTAATAAATATAACTAGATTAATTATGGAATATATTTTCATAATAAAATTGTTTGTTTCTATAAAATTAGTGAAATTTATGATTGTTGACTCATTAAAAAATGAGATTTTTTCTAGTTTAGGACCGTGGGAGTACACAAGGTGACAAGGATATGAAGAAATGGATCCTGTTAGATTTTTTTTAGCATATTCCTATAATTCCTATGAGATCCAAAGTTCCAAACCACTAGTGATGTTTGCAAAAAATTTGAGCTCTGGTTGCTAAAAAGAAACTTTCGGTATGATCTGTACTTCACCGTGAACCACTAAAAATATCTAAATCGCGTGAATCTTTTGGCAACAAGTGAAATTAAGAGGAGGTCGTTTGCAGTACTTGAAATTAATATCTCCAAGGACAGTTGTGTTGTTGTCCCCTTCAAGATCGAAGAAGATCCTGGACTGCACGTTTCGTATATTAAGAGGAAGCTCCCTGGATACTTGAAGAAGGCTCTTCTCTAACACACCTGAACTGGTACGTGCGCCAGCCGTGTAAACATGCACACAGTCGCAGCTGTAGTACACGTTATTTTCATTACCCGGAATGCATGTTTACCTCCAAACAGAATTCCATGCTTATGTCTGCTCCCTCCATAAAAAAACAATGTAAAATTTAAGACAAGCTAAAATTTTAGTGAAAATACTATTAGGGGCCGTTTGAACTCTTTCATTTGGAAAAATTGAAATCTACTTAATAAATTATGCTATTTGGCATAGAATTTGACATTCCACTACTTTTCAAAGTTTACATATGAGCTTATCTCAAATTCATAGGGTGAGAGATATAAATTGATTCTATAGATTATCATTCTATGTTTCTACTTTGCAAATTATAACACACTCTTCAACTCACTCCCCTATGGTAGAAATACAACACATAAGTATCTTTCTTGCATAACAACACTAATATACAAATATAATCCATACACAACCATATTAGCTTCATTAGTATGTGTCTAAATTATGATTATTAAAATGAATTCAATTCCAAGGAACCAAATGGAGCCTTAATATTTATGTCTACACGTAATTTTAATGTGAATGTATTCTATCTATCAAATAAAAAACTTAAAATATTAGACTTCGCGAGAATTTATGGCGGTAGCCGCACTGTAGACCGTAATGGATGCATAACATATACTTAAAAGTAAATTTTGCCCCTGCCCTTAAGGGAAAAAAAACCGCGTTCCATATACTTTCTCCACTCAGAATAAGTCATCACATCATGTTTTGAGGAGTCAATCAATCTCAAATTTGATTATATTTATAGAAAAATAGTATCAAAATTTATATCTCCAGATAAATTTGCTATGTAAATATATGACCTAATAAATTTACTGATATTTATCATATCATAAACATTAGTTTTTTTTATATACTCAGTCAAAGTTGTGACTGAGACAAGGGTTTATTTCGGGACAGGGGAAGTAATACATCGATATCAAATCTAAAGGCGCTGCCAAACCTCGGCAGAGGAGCTAACCACGAGCTAACTGGATGCCAATTCAAGACTGTTGCATGCAAGCTCATACGGAGGAGGGATGCGTTCAACGATGGCTGCGATGCTATGCTGCATTGGTCCATGCACGTCGCGAGCTCAACAAAATCAGGCTTGTAGCTGGCTTGGTGCACAGCACGCAACGAGGCACGCATCGTCATCTACTCGTCGTCCCTCACTCTCTACTCTCTACTGCCCAACAGCCCAAGTTGGAAGGTTGCAATGCGTGCACCCACAGGGTTCCATGGCGTCCGTTCATCTGAACCACTTGTCTCTGGAGCGCTGGCTGCAGGCTAAAGATGGTAATGGGGCTCCGATCCATGATTACTCGTGGGGAATTCCCCTATTAGGGGACGGGAGTCAAAACAATCCCCACGGGGAATTGAACGGGGCCAAAACCATCCCTGTCAGTTTCGGCGGGTCCGGGGATGGGGAGCGTTCCCCGAACCTGCTCCCCGTGGAGCCCCGTTTAGCTCTTCATAGCCATCCGTCTACAAAAGTTGAGTTCCATCCATCCGTCCATCCAAAATCATATCCATCCACCCATAGCCCTTCGCCATCCTCTCGACCCCCACCCTGACAGCCTGCGCGCGTACGCGCTACCATCCGCTTGGCGTCCGACCTCCGATGCCCCCTTCGTGTTTCCTCTGCGACTCCACCGCCTTGGCAGCAGGTCAGGCAGTCGGTAGCGCCGGCCTCCGTGGCTCCACTCGTACGAAGCCCCGACCACCCCTCCTCCGTCTCCTACCCAAAAATGCAAGAAGATGCCGGGAGCAGGACCGCGGCCGTCGCCGGATGCAGCAGGAGCGCGGCCACCACCGGATGCTCTGCGGATCTGCATTGTCGCCCGTCAAATTTGTTGATTTCTTATTTGATTTCTTTTGAATTCTTTGTTTCTGGATCGATTCATGGGAGTCTTATTTGATTTCTTTTGGCTGTGGAGGGCGCTGCATGCTCCGGCTTCCTCATGGACGGGGATCCCCGTCGAGTATGAATCCCCGTGTGGGGGCGGGGACGGGGAGGAAACCTCCCCCGCGACGTTTGGCGGGGGCGGGGACGGGGATTTCTCTCCCCTGCAGGGATGGGGATGGCGAGGCGATCCCTGATGGGAAATTTCTCGTTGCCATCTTTACTGCAGGCTGCACGAACGAACGGAGGCGGCAGACCAGGCCAGCCGTGAGCTGTCAAGTTTAATTAATTAGATATATTTTCTCTGTTAATGAAAAAGAGTCAAACAATTTTAAGTTAGACTATATCCATAAAAAATAATATCAACATTTATATCTTTAAATAGGTTTATTATAAAAATATATTTTATGATTAATCTAGTGATGCTTAATAAGTATTGTTAATATTTTTTTATAAATCTTTGGTCAAATCTAGGAATGTTTGATTCATATATCGAGATTTATACTTTTATAAGGAGGAAGCATTGAAAATAGTATATCAACATTTGTATCGCTAAAAAATTTATTATGAATACATATATTGAAAACATTATCAAGATTTGTATTTGAAAGGATAAACAAAGACGGGTGAGTGGTCTTTTAAAAAAAGGAGTTTTCCTTCCTAAAAAGTAATAAAAATATCCATAAAAATAACCAAGTTTCAAATAAAAAAAATAAAGTAAGAAAAATATTTTAGCGTCAAAACAGATATCTTTTATTCTCTTCGATCTTATTTCTTTCGATAATGATTAGACCCGAGCGTCCTCCGGGGCGGACCAACCCGCTCCTGCTGCTCGCCCGCATCGCAAAAAAGGAAAGAAATCATCGACGCGCACTCCGCTCCGAACCCGCCGTCGCCGCAGGCAACACCGCCGCTCCCACCCCCCACCGATCGACGCTGTTGGCTCCGCACTGTCCCCGTCTCCACCATCCCCTTCCTCTCTCTCTCTCGACGTGGCGCAAAGCGCAGCCACCTCCGCGCGCTGCACATGGCCGGGCCCCGCGTGGTGGCCGCTCGCCCGCATTGTGAGGACGGAGATGGACACGGCCGCAGCGGCTGGGTCGCCGTCGTCGAAAGCACGCGTGTGGACCGGAGGAGCAACCGTTGCCGGCCCGCAACGGTAATAACATGACATGATATGATCCACGGGTAGCCCAGTCAGCCCCGCCGCCAACGGCGCCACCCACTGGCCGGCGTGTTTCATGTCAAGGAAAGACACTTTGGGCTGTGGCGCTGCTTCATTACGATCGAGTGGAACAAAGTTGATCACCACCATATGTTAATTAAGTTAAGCATAAATAAAGTACCCTAGTTTGCCAAAATTGCAGTAGGTTTTAAGTAATGAAAAAAGTGTTGCCTCGCTGCTCCTTCAACCAGATCCACTGCACGGTGAGAGTTCTGTTGGTGGTGAGGACTGTGGCGCTGGTTGTAGGGGCTGCAGGGGGCTGCATGTCAAGCCCACGATACCACGAAGGGGTCCCGCCGGCCTCATAGTAGGCAGACTCCATCTGGTTGGCGGTGGCGACGGCACGGCTGTCTCCGGTGAACTCCACACGCCGGTGAGCCTCTATTTCGCAAGCAGCAAGATGTTGCGATGTGCTGAAAACCCATGTTGCAAGCGTCTGTTTCAAGTGTTTCGGATGTTTTAGTGGTATTTTGAAATTGTTTCAGATGAGTGTTGCAAAAATAGATCAAAATGTAGCATATGTTGCAATGGTTGTACATATATGTTGCAAAGATCTGTTTCTAATGTTTCATCTGTGTTTTCGGATGTATTGTTACAAGTGTGTTATCTGGATGTTGCATATGTTTCACACATATGCTGCAAGTGTTTCCTCTTGCGTACGTTTGCAATGGTTTTTCAAGTGTTTTTCATGTGTTTTTGCAAGTGTTTCAGAAGCATATTTCAAGTGTTTCATTTGTCTTCACGTATATTGCAAGTGTTGTATTTGAATGTTTCAAAAGTAGATTGAGTGTTACACATGTTGCGATGTGCATGAGAAGCGAAGGGGACGCGAACATATGTTGCAATGTGCATGAGAAGCGGAGGGGACGCGAGCGGTCCCTGCATGTGGTCTGGCGGCGCTGGCGGCGTCCAGGCGGCACGGGCCCTGCATGGGCACGTGAAACCCAGGCGCAGACGGGGGCTTGCTGTTTTTTTTTGTGCGAGCGCAGGCGTGGATTGCTAGTGCGAGCGTGGAAAACTGCAGCGTGAGCATTCTGATGCGGGTCTCAGGCTAGACATCTGAACGCTAGTCGTCGTGTATTTAATCATATTTATGAGATACTCCCGTAATAGTGGACGTTTTGGATCTATAATAGATATGCCTGCTCAAAGTAAGTCCCTGTTGTACCTCTAGAGATGGAGATAAAGATGTATTGAAAAAAATACTCTCTGTTGCCTTTTATAAGTCGCTTTGACTTTTTTTAGTACATCCATTTTGCTATGTATTAGATATAATATATGTCTAAATACATAGCAAAATCAATCTACCAAAAAAAATTCTAAAACGACTTATAATTTGAAACAGATCGTCCTATTCGCTTGAACTTATCAGCCTAGCGAACAGGTTGATGGAGTATAAGATTAAGTATTCTCGGACGAAGAGAGCAGTATAAAATACGATATACAAGCTATATATACCTATTGTGGGTCTGCGAAGAAATTGGAGCTCTCAAAATTCATACTTCTTGTCTACTGCCTGAATTGTTAGTACGGGACTGCTAGGTTCCGAATCGAGTAGGACAAAACTTGTATTTTCATGTGTGGATTCAACGAATCGCAGAGCTCCTGCGGAGGCTCCCCCCTGCACGCCGAGCCGGCCGGGCACATCGCTCGCTGTCAGCTGTTCTGATCCAGTGATCCGTTCATCACGTACGGAGAGTAGCTCCCATTCACCGGAGGAAACCGCCGCCGGCCGCAGCGGTAATAACATGTCAAGGAAAAACACCGTTCGGGCCGGGTTTGTTTTAGGCTGGCAAGTGGGCTGTGATGCGTGGGGCTGTCTTTGCTGTAGCAGCGCTGCGGCTGCAAGCACTGCTCAAGTGTTCATGCAAGCTAGAAAAAGCAGATGCGAGCAGGGGCCAAACAGCTCCAGGCAGTCTCCATCATCATCTGGATCCATCAAGCGAGCCGAAAGATTCAGATGATGATCTCGATCACATCGCAAGCGCGACCGACGAAGCCGAGGAATTGTTTGTTATATGGGCACTTGGGCCTGGTTCAGATGCCACCTAAATTCCAAATTTTAACACTTTCTCGGACTGAAAACGGCGACCAGAGGGGGTGAATGGGAGTCTCAAATTTCTTTCGAAACATTCAGCCATTATCCCAATTTCACCACCAAGAACAAGACATGGCAACCAAATCTAAAATATCCAAACCATCTGATGACGAGAGTACCTAAATAGGTTCCATGAAATGGTAGAAGACCAGTGTAAAAGCCGGAACACAAAACGGAGGTTAAACGACCAAACTGCGGACAAAACACTAAACACACGAATTAGAGACCAGAAATTCGACCGGTAATTCACTGGGTTTGGACCAGCAATTCAACCGGAAATTCGTTCGTCACAGAGAGGAAAAACGAACGCACTGCACAGCATAGAGAGGGGGTCAGCCTAGAACGAACTCCATAGGCCGGCCTGCTGCAGGGAAGAACAAGCAGTGGAACTGCACGCTGCACACAAGCACCGGGCGACACCAGTTCACAGAGCTGATGATTGCTTTGGTATTTCACGGAGCAAGAAACAAACTGTTGACCAATCAAAATTAAGCACAGATTTCACACGGGCAGCAACAGGTGGATATATCCAACACGGCCTGGGTGATCACACGATGCTGGGCTCTGCTCGGTGCCTAGACAAGCCCCCGCACGGTGCTTGGTCCCCCTGCCTGCTGCTGGGAGCGCAAGGCACTGGGGAGCTCTCGCTCTGGTCTCTGACGGAAAAAGTGCACGAATGGGCAACTGGGCACAGGAGCGAGCACTGCTCGAACGAGCGCTCGCACCATCTGGTGAAGCCCCCCACGACGCACAGCACGAACAGAGAACCCAACGAACTCGAGCAGAAAAAGGGCGGTCGAAAAATCGATGAAAATTAGATCAAATCCAAACGAATCGATCTCAAATTTTGCACAGACAAAATTCGACTAGGTACTAATCTATCCCCAAAAATTCATCGTTTGGGATTGACCCAAACTCTGGGAAAATCAGATCGTAGAAAGAACGAAAAATGGGAAAAAACTCAAGAACGCAGTGACGAAAATCACAAACAAAATATATGAATCCCGGAGGATCCAGGCCTCCATTCCCACGCCAAATCTCAGTTTACACTCACGAATTTTTTCATAAGTGGACCTCTCTCTTAAGAACTAGGAGAAGAGTTAACCCTAGGTGGAAGGGGGGAAATGAGAGAATGAGAAAGAGGTGAGGGAGATGGAGGCTCCCTCATCCTATTTAACAGGGGTATTACACAGTCTCAGTTTTACCCCTGGATACAGTTGAGTCAAACCACTTAGCCCAAGGGCGTTATGGTCCAATCCGGTGTCATCTTCGTCCGACGGCCACCGTGCCTCCTCATCAGTAACTTCGCCTCGACGCGAACTCCCCGATGCCACCACGTGTCGTCCGTTTCTCCTCAGAACCTCCGCCCGGGTTTTGAGGCCTAAACCCGTAAACCCGTCACCGATGGTTTTGAGGCCCAAACCATCAAACCGTCCGCGAGTAGCGTACTCTATACGCGTCCCCCACCTCGACGCGTGTCACCGTCGTCCTTGACCGACCGGCACGCCAAGTCCTCTGAGCCTCGCTCGACCCGCACGTTCACCGTCTTGACTCAGTCAACACCGTCATTCTCATGTCTTCTTGCACTTGTCGATGTCCCAAGTGTCAGCCATCGCGGCTAGTCACCCGGCCTCTGGGTCCCTCGATCCAAGCCTCACGTCCGTCCTTCACCGCTCCCGGTCCGTCGGCACGACACGTTCTCCTTGACCTTCACCTCGCCGTCGACCACCGCATCCGAGCTCCACACCTGGACAACACAAGCCAAAAGACACGTTGCACACATAGCTTTCGTCATGGCAAGGTTAGTCATCACTCAACCTACTTCGTGGATCACATTGACAATCACTCATCACAAAACGAACACACAAGGGTACTTGTCAACCTTGTGTTCGCACCATCACATCGAATCTTTGGACATATGCATTGAGCATTAAATATAGATAAAAAATAACTAATTACACAGTTTAGTTGTAAATCACGAGACGAATCTTTTGAGCCAAATTAGTCCATGATTAGACACTAATTGCCAAAAACAAACGAAAATGCTACAATAGACAAATTCTTTTTTTTTCATCTAAACACCCCCTTATGCATGAGTAGAGTACGGAGTAGGCTTCAGCCGCTGTTGCTGCTTGATGAGATAAGATGCCCCAGTACAGCACAAGGTGACAACTTGGGCAATCATGCAGGAGGAGTTTTCATGTGTGTGGCGTACTACTGTTATTCTGCTAGCTCCAAGTTGCTATTATCTTCATCGTCGAGACCACAGAATTATTCCCAGATCGATGTTACAAGAATTGTACTAGGAGTATTGCCTGTCAGCTTTGGTGGACATGACTGCTAGAGCTGTGTATATCACCTACTACTCCTCCGTAATGCAGCTGGAGTATTTGGTAGGGCTAGGCATCCTAGTTTTGGTTTATTAAATAGCACAAAACAATCCCATCGACTGTCTAATCTGAATTTTAATGTGGTAGTGGTAGGTATACATGGCCCTACCAAATGCTACATTACTAACTTATCTTGACAATATTTTTTCTACGAACACTTATCTTCACAATAGAAAACGCAATTGCTGTCCCATCTGAAAAAGAACATTTTGTCCTTTTTTTCACGGGACTAATCGTGAGTACTGGGCACGCACGGAAGTCCAACATCCTATTGTATTGCGTCCAGTGTCGGGAAAAGTCCAATCCCCCCCCCAGACTTTGTCGTGCGTCCGTTTTTCCTCCCCGAACTATAAAACCAGAAATTTTTTCTCCTTCAACTTTGAAAAACGTTCGTTTTACCCCCCTGATCGGTTTTGGACGGTGGATTTGCTACAGTACCGACGGTTTTGTCTTTTTTATTTATTTATTTCGGCTGAATCTTTAAAAAATCATAGTAAATCACAGAAAAATCGTAAAATGGAAAATCTAATTTTATTGGACTCTACATGAGTAGATCTACACAGTGAACATATAATATAGTATGCTTTAATACAAAGTTTTTGCTGTAGCTTTAGATTAATTGGAAAATCTAATTTTGTCTATAATTAACTGGAATAATTTATAGCTACAGTTCCTATGGTCTAATTGTGATGAAATTTTTATGGTGGACTAATTATTATATGCTTGAACTGCAGTAAATTTTTATGCCTTGGCTTTGTATAATTTCACCACAATTGGACCATAGGAACTGTAGCTATGAATTAATTTAAAAACATATATCTAAAGCTACAGCAAAAACTTTGCACTAAAGCATGCTATATTATATCTTCACTGTGTAGATCTACTTATGTAGAGTCCAATAAAATTAGATTTTCTATTTTACGATTTTCTGTGATTTACTATGATTTTTTAAAGATTCAGCCAAAATAAATAAAAAAGAAAAAGACAAAACCGCCGTCACTGTAGCAAAAACCACCGTCCAAAACCGGCCAGGAAGGTAAAACAAATGGTTTTCAAAGTTGGAGGAGGAAAGATTTCTGGTTTTATAGTTCGGGGAGGAAAAACGGACGCACGCCAAAGTTGAAGGGGAAAATTGGACTTTTTCCTCCGGTGTCTGTCAGCTTAACTTTATTGTGGTTGGGCCAGCCAAGGTACTCACTCAGTAGTATCTATCAAGCCCAGCCCAGGACGGTGTCAAGCTGGGTTCCCCACTCGATTAGCTCACAGGCCGCGCACCAAAGTAGGCCTCCAGATACGTGGGCCCGTCCTTCCAAACAGGCTGGCCGCCACGGGCCCAAACCGAACAAGGCCGCAGCCCGAAGACAACGTCGGGGATCTCTGGGAGTGGGAGGAAGTCTCCCGAGTTCCGAGTTCCGACGAGGCGACGACCGCCGATACAGCGCACGCGCACTGGAGCTGGAGGCCTGGAGGGTGGAGGCGGCCGATGTCGCAGAGGCTGTTGGTGGTGGGATGCCGTGCGTGCTGCCCATGCGGCGCACTGGACCGCCGCTACTGCGCCGACGCGGCACGGCATTAGCGGCCATTGATAGAAAAACGGGATCGTCCAAGGTGTAATCTAGGCGGGATACAACTGGAACACGGTGTAACAGAGAAGTACGGTGGGAGACGAGGAGAGGTGAAAGTTACCGACCATCCGAGGGGTTGGAGGAAGATCCGGCCATCGCTGGTTTGGTGATGGAGGCTGCGCACGGGCAGCGACGGTCGGTGTAGCGGTGGGGCGTCTGGCGAAGTCGGTGACGGCAGTGAGGAAGCAGGAGCGACAACCGGAGGCTTCCCGTCACTGGCTGCACCTCTCTCTAGATCGGATTAGGGTTTGTTGGTGGGGAGCAGGCTCACGGCGAACCTCATGCTTTGAGCTGTCGGCCCCCACCTCTTTATATAGCGCAGGGTGACAGGGCCTCCAGCCATAGACGGGCTGGGCGCCCCCGATCAGGGCGCGGATCATGGGCCCAGTTTGAGTTGGAGATCAGTCTAACAGCCATGCCTCGCTCCCACGAGGGCCATGGAGCTGATGCAGCAAAACCAGTGTCAAAATCAGCAGTCAATTCGTAACTCCTTGAAGCATTATTTGCTCAATTTGTGTCCCTTGAATCGTGGCCGAGTTTTAATCCCTATGTGTGGATTGACACTACTGGCTTGTATCAAATGTGTTCTTGCTATTAACTTTAATCAAACATTCTTATATTCCATCATAATAATGCCAGGTGTATAGTTATTTCCTTTCCTGACCAGATCAGCACTCACAATTTGTAGTACGTAGTTCCTTCATGAATCTGCAATTACCGTGTTCTTGCAAGTTCCAACAATGCAACCCCTTTTCTTGTGTGTAGTAACAATGTGAAGGGTTCCAGCCATCCAGGTCTTCAGGATCAACGCAAACAGAGAATTCAAGCAACCATACTCCATCTCCAGCAGTCAGTTTCTACCCTTTTCCCTTATTTGATTGACTCGGGCAACGAAGGGAATCGCTCATGTGAAGCTTCTAGCGTGCATGAAAGGGAGCATGGTGAACCATGCGTAGATAAGTATGATGGTCTTGTTCCTTTGGAGCTATAAATTTCTCAGAGAGCTTGTGCTTTCATTGTTGAATTGAAAAGTTTTCATTGGCAGTCTACTACGTCTTTTAGACTCTTTTTATCAAATTGCACACTCGTGCGTATTCGAGAAAAAGGAATAGTATATAGCATGCCATTTCTATTGTGCAGGACTGCAGGGCAAGAGTAAAGGCGAGAACGAGGAAAGTATGTCATGCTGTGTGGTTCGTTTTCATAGTAGAGCTCTGATCTACATAGATGTTTATGCATGTTCTCCTTGTCCTTCCATGAAAGTTTTTTTTTTTGGCCCCTTGTTGCAGTTTACTGTTTGTTCTATTCTCCATCCCACAAAGGTTCTCCGCAGTCGCTGTCATGCATGCGTCCGTTGGCACATGCCCAATGTGCTTTCTGCGACAAGGCTGCACTTAGAATCTTGTTGGCAAAACTCTCTCATGATGTCAGTTTGACAATTTTATTTGCCGGTCTATTATGTGAGATACGTTTTTTGATTTCACATATTTACTTCTTGGTTGCCAATTCATGACATTAGTACACACAAAAAAAAATGAAGAAGAATCTACACCGGTAGTGACGAAAACACCCTTGAAACGCTTTGGCTTTTGCGTAGCGGAAAGAGCCGAATAAAATGGACGGCTTGGAACTTGCAAGTTGGAAGCTTTAGCGTGTACCATCCTCTGAAGCTTTGAGAATTGAGACATTCTTCCTTCGTCCAACTCATCATCATCAAAGGGAAGCCATTTTGGGCCGTGCATAGTGGGAAGCCCAGCAGTGCCCATGCATGCCACGGTGCCACCTCGGGTCTTTTCCAATTCTTTTTCCTTTTCCTTTCAACGAACACGCCAGACGCTGAACACATGGCGTGACCGCAGATGTTAGGCTGCCCGAATGTGGAAGCTCCATGATCATCGAGCCACGGCGTGGTTGCTTTGCCCATTCTTGTTGTTGTAAATCTTGTAGCACTAGTACTGTATATACACTATAGAGTATAGACTAACAATAAAGGACAAACCAAAATTTCCACCATGCTCGTGGTTTCCTCCAGTGGTACCTCGCACCGTCCTTTTTTTTTTACAAACATCTACGAAAGGCAGACCAGGGCGCACACACATTCACAACTATTAATCTCGACGAAATATTCACACCTATTAACCTCGACGAAATATTAGCTGGACAAAACTATTATACGCATATAAATATCTTGTTGTTTGACAAACATTTCACCTACTCCATCTACCTACAAAGAGAAGGACTTTTGGATTTCATTTATCCACAAATATAACTAACTAGCAGGGACTCGTGCAAAGCACGGGCGATCTATTTATTTATTTATTTATTTATTTATTTTTATTTTTGGAAGGAGAAGGAGTGGAGGGGAAAAAGAAAATATGTGAAAGAGCGATGGACTTTTGCGACAGTAGCAGACCCGTTAAGGTGCATGAACGGGAAGTTGGGACAGTGACGGGTCCGTACTGTTACGGGGTTCTGTTGCTACGGTAGTCACTGTTCATACCGGGGGTACTGTTCATGGGATCTGTTACTGTTTCAGGGTACTATTCATGGCGGGTGGTACTGTTAACAGAATCCGGTTCTGTTCTTAGAACAGTGTTCTGTGAGAGGGAAATGTTCATATACAGTGGTCTGAGTGAGAGAGAGGTAGGGATCTCCAACTTTGTACCAGTGGCCAAATCTAAGCTTATATATAGATGCCTTCTAGATGAGAGAGACGTAAAAAACTTGAGCCAAGCCGGAAGAGAGGAGCCAATTTCTTTGTATATAATAATACATGAGACATAGGCCGTGTTTAGTTGGTCTGATTTGGGATGACCCAAATCTGCACAGTGTCAGGTTCTGCACTGTAGCATTTCGTTTGTATTTGTGAATTTTTGTCCAAACATTGACTAATTAGGCTCAAAAGATTCGTCTCGCAAAGTACAACTAAACTGTGCAATTAGTTTTTGATTTTATCTACATTTAGTACTCCATACATGTGCCGGCATTTTGATGTGATGGGGAATCTTCTTTTTGCATAGTGGAATTTGGGGGGAAATTTGAGATCTAAACAAGGCCATACTAACTCCTCTATCTCTCTAGACATGAGAGAGGGAAAATATATAAATAAGAATACCTTATGCATGAGACATATAGCATGAGATGGTATTTAAAAGTCAATATATTCATACTAATTCTACAATTTTACATATGGTTTTCTGTTTAAATAATGGCTCCTACGCTGACACAACTAATAGTAATATCGGAGTGCCACTAGATACACTAGTAGTAAAAATAGAAGAGGCACACTCTTTTTTACTTCATGTGTGTTAGATCTCATTGTCATCTCGCAACCAAACCCTCATAGTAAAAAGAATCCTCTATATACACAACAATTGTTCATAACTAAAGCATTTTTAGTTTCAACATAGTCAGGAACTCTTAGATTCATAGAAACAAAAAAAATACAAAGAAAATATAAGATATGTCGTTAAAATCTATAATTTTATATATGGTTTTTTGTTTTTACGTTGGTTGCTATACTACTGACACAATAGTGGTAGTACCAGGTGATTATGATATATATATTGACACATTAGCGGTAGTGTATCAGGTGGTTCTTGATACACCAACAGTAGCTTATAGATTTTTTTTTCAGAGACCCGTTAACGGAGACGCTCACATACACGAGCGTCTCGATACACCAACAATAACATATAGAAAGAAAAATATGTAAAAAGTATAAGATATGTATGTTAAATTTTAAATTTTTTATATTTATGCCTTTTTGTTTTCACCTCCGACACTAGCCTACCCCTTCCGTCTCAAAAATAGAGTCGCGAGATTGTGCTGGTCAAACTTTCTTAACTTTAACTAGATTTGTAGAAAATATCTGTAACATTTCTATCTTCAAATAAGTTTATTACGAAAATATATTCAATGACCTATCTAATAATTTTTGAGAATGACTTTTTTTTTTTTTGACAGAGTCCATACACCCGCAGTAAAAATGGGAGGGTGGGCTGGTGGCACTGGATCCAGCTGTAAAAACCGGAGGCAAGAGGCACACTCCCCCTCCTCTGTCCTTCCTCTTATCTGTGTCGTCGGCCCCTTCTCCACTCGCAACCAAACCCTCACACACAGCCGCAGCACCAAATCTCGTCGCCGCCTCCGGGACCCCAAGCGCGCCGCCGCCGCCGCTGCTGGCGGGGACCACGAAAGGACGCGCCGACTCCGGATCTGCGACTCGCCGGGCTCCGAACGCACGCCACTGAACGGACGCGGGGCTTGGCTGCTCGATCGCACCGCCCGGGAAAAGGGGGAGGCAGAGCCCCGCCGGACTTAACCAGACACACCGAACGCGCAGCTCCTCCGGGCCAGGGGCCGGAGAGAATCCATGCAGCCGAGGTCCCGCATTCGGGGCCGTGACCCGCCGCCGCCGCCGCCGTCGGGAGGACGCTACCGTCGCCGATCCCCGGCCCCGCCGTCACCGCGCCACCAGCGCCGCCCGCGTGACCCGCTCCCTCCCCAGCCGAAGAGGCGCAGCTCCGAGCTGCCGCCGCCGCGGCGATACGAGGAGAATCCGAATCCCCTCCCCAACGGCTTCGCGGCCGCCGCCGCTGCCGCTGCCGCTGCCGCCGAGAGGCGTTCGCGCGGCGACATCCTGCTCGAGGCCGGCCGCTTGGCAGCTCACTACTTGGTCGCCAAAGGCCTCCTCCCCGAGCACGTTCTCCTGGCAAGGGAGGACCCAAATCACAATCCCAGTTACCGCCCCGAGCCCCCCGCTCCCGTTCCTGCTCCGGTTCCCGCTCCGGCTCCGACTCCGGCTCCCTCCAGCTACGGGAGGAAGAGAGACGAGGACGACGGCCCGAGGTGGCGGCGGAGTGGAAGTGGAGCCTGGGACCTGGGTCGTGTCTCAAAGTGGGACGACGACAGGGAAGCCAAGAGGTCGGGGTGGGACAGGAGGAGCCACAGCTTTGACGGGAGGCGCAAATACAACGATGGCGGTGGCGGTGATGCTGACCGGGGCAGCCGCCGGACACGTGACTACAATGAGCCGAAGAGACCACCAATGTCAAGGTCCTATTCGTATAATGATCGCCGGGCTTCGGCTGATGGCAGAGTAGATCGAAGGAGGAGAAGTAGGAGCAGAAGCAGGAGCAGAAGCAGGACAAGGAGCTACTACAGTGGCAGCAGGAGAGATCCAGATTTGCGGGCAGGCACTCGTGATTTGGATCGCTCCAAGGTGCCAGACTCTGGCGTTGTTCCTGCTGCTGGTGGTGGTGGTGGTGATGGCGGTGTGCACAATGCGGATGTCGATGAAATACCAAGGCAGCTGAAGGTTCCTAGTTCAGTGGTGGTTATGGAGATGAATGACAGTGCTGTTGAAGCTGTGGCTATTGAAGATAAGCAGGTGGAGTCAGAGACTGCTGGACTGGATCATGCTCAAGACTTGTCTGAAGGTGAGGACGGTGAGTTTGCAGAAGAGATTTCTGAAGACGAGGATGGTGAGTTTGCAGCCTCTGACTTGAATGATGAAGATGGTGATGAAATGGATGACACCCAAAGCCAACCGTCTGATGTGCATGTTCATATATCTGAATCTATTGAGGAACCTGTCCATAGACAGTCCCAGCTCAGCAGTACTGAGGAGGGAATGGAAACTGGCATTGCACACATGGATGCTTGTATGGTAGAGCCATTGGCAGAGAACAATGTTTGCTCTGAAACAAGGTATGAAATGGAGGCTCCACAAAATGGAGCTGAAACTGCTGTTGGTGATCTTTATAGAGATGAACAAGAGCAACCATTGACAGAGGATAATGGTTGCTCTGAAGTAAAGTATGAGATGGAGACTCCACAAAATGGAGCTGAAACTGCTGTTAGTGATCTTTATAGAGATGAACAAGAGCAACCATTGACAGAGGATAATGGTTGCTCTGAAGTAAAGTATGAGATGGAGACTCCACAGAGTGAATTTGGAACTGGTGTTGGTAATCTTGATAGAGATGAACAAGAGCAACTATTGGCAAAGAATAATAATTGCTCTGAAGTAAGGTATGACATGGAGGCTCCACAAGGTGAGGTTGAAACTGGTGTTGGTGGTCTTAGAGATGACCAAGTGCAACAATTGATGGTGACCGATGGTTACTCTGAATTAAGATATGAAACAGAGACTCAACAAACTGAAGTTGAAACTGTTGTCGGTGATCTCAGTAGGGATGAGCAAGAGCTGCCAGCTTGGTACAAAATTTTTGATCTCAATGTCATTGAAACTCCAGTGGGCTGTGAGGTTTCCGAGATTTCTTGCGGTCATCCAGCAGATGATCTTTGTGATTCTGTGCCTGATTTAGTTGGTCTGGTGAACCAACAAGCAAACGATGATACTTCAGAAATTCAAGGTCAAGATGATCATGCAGGGGCCAATCAAATGTTGGAGGATGAGTCTGATTTGAATAACTATGATCTGAACAATGAGGCCGATGAACATGCACAGGATGATACTTCAGAAAATCAATTTCAAGACGAGAATGCAGAGGATAATCACCTACTGGAGGATGGGCATGATTTGACGAAGTATGATGTGAACAATGAGGCTGGTGAGCATGCATATGATAAGCACGTGGTGAACAATGCGGAAATACTTCTAAATCATAGTATGGTTGCGCATACTTCAGATAATTGCCATATGAACAATGAGAAAATGCTTCTAAAGCAAAATGTGGATGAGCAACAGATGGAGAACGAACAGATGCTTATAGATCAGGTCAATACTGTTCAAGTTCTGGATAGTCACCATGTGAACGATGAACAGTTGCTGCTAGGTCATGGTGTGGATGATCATCACCAAATAGAACCAAATCCCATGGCTTTTCCTTTGGGTGCTCATGATTTGGATAATAACTACTATCTGAGCAGCAAGCAAATACTTCTGAATAATGATGGAGACCAACATGCAGGAGATATACACCATTTGAAGGATGGGCAAATTATTTTAGATGAGGCTGCAGATGGACAAGCTAGAGTTCACAATATGGGCAATGGGCGAACAATCCCTGAAATTGATCTGGAAGATGATTATGCACAGCAGTCTGCCAGCAGAAATACAGGAGAATATCTAGAATCCATGTAAGTTTTTTTCAGATTCTTTCTATGGTAGTCTTGAGCGGGAGGAAAATCCGTGACACCTGGACATGTTTGCTGTACAGAAGTGATACCTCACATAAATACATGGATAATGTTCTACAAGAACATATGTGTTCTCAAGACTAGCAAACCTCAAGTTTTCCTGAAAATCTTCAGACTAACACACTAGCAGCTTCTTCTTCAACTGTCACACCAGATTTTTGAAATTGGTGTACTGGAAAGGATGCTGTGAATGCACAGGTAAGAATGCTATTCTATTTAGATACCTGTCCTTATTCTTCTTGCATTGAGCAAATCATTTTCTTTTATAAGAGCATCAAGCAAAGCATCAAGCAAAGCATTATGATTGGCAAGTAAATTGTTAGTAGATCACTTACTGTCTAATGCTAGGAGTTCGATTCTGATCTTGAACTCTTCATATGTTCAAGGCAAAATTCATGCTCATGTCTATTGTTGTTTGTTATTACTTGCAACTGTCGCTGTTCTTGACTGCAGTCGGTAACATTGCATTAATCTATGTGATCCATTTCTTCAGGTGATTCCCATTTCCCAGTGATGATGATGTGCTGTATATTGGATTCAATAATATGCCATTAGGTGTGTACTCCCACTTCTTTGTGTTTTCCTTTCTCAGCATGCATACTCATTGTTCTTGCCATACTTCTTACATATTCACATCTATTTAGTCTGGAGGATGAAAAAGGTATCACCATCCCCACTTTATTGGGGTGTGGTCGTACCACACCAGCAAGTATATGATGTTCGAGACAACATCGTAGATCTCTATTTATTTTCCAAACAAGTAATGTTGGATGGGAATGTACTTATCAGAATTGTAATGTACTAGCCACAAACCCCCATGCTAGTTGTGATGATCTTTTTAGGCCAGAGCCACACTTCTGCATTAAAAATCTTACATGTAGCATTTCAATGCACATTGTAATATGTGTACTCTACTGAATCCACTGAGATTCATTACCATCTTTTGGAGCCACAGTGAATATATTGAACTTTATTGGACTCATCAATGTTTTATGTTTTTTAGATGCTGGTATGCTTGATATATTAGTTTTTTTGATACGCTAACATTTATGTGCTTGGCACTTATAAATAGCAAAGGCATGAAATTTGTTCTTTAACTGGAGACGATGTTTAGTTGGAAACATAAAATAATGGATTTATGCTGTTTTTAGATGCTTGAACTCTGCACGCATCAACATATAGTATTTGACTATGCAGTGAACCCTGGGTTGTATATATCTAAATGATGAAAATTGCTGTTTATTACTGATGAATAGGCATATTCCACTTTGGATAAATTGAATTCTGTTTTCTGAAATGAAGCAACCGAATGCTTCAAAGTCTATTGATTTCTCCCATTAGTTTATCTATATGGTTCGCTAGTCATGGTTCAGGTTGCCTTACTGCGTGCATGTGGTGCTGTGGGACAATAACAAGTATACTATTCAATTTTTCTGTTCCCTAATTTTTGAACAAAAAGCTCTTTTTTCTTATTGGATATCAGAGAATATTGCAGTTTACTTTGCTATGTAATAGCTGCATTTTCTGCAGTTTTGCTTTTGCCATCATCGCCATCTAACTTATTTCCTAACCTTTGTTTTCCCTTGTTTCCTCAGATGTTATGAATGTCTAGGACCTGCCATCCTCTGAGCTTGGGAAATCCTTATGAGCCCTGGGACCCTTGCAGTTTGTGCATTCAAACCCTACACCAGAAGACTATGGGAAGACTGCACCAGACCGGTTGCTGGAGTTAGTTAGTCGACCGGTCATTGTTCTGTATGTTGTGCAGTAGTAATTTCTTTTAGATTCCTATTGTTCAAGTTTTTTTTTCTAGGGCTCCTCATTAACAAGTTGGTTTAGTGATACTTCTGACCCCCGAGATGTAGTTGCGATGTCAGTATGTCTCAGTAGCTGAATAGATCATTTTTTTCACTAGAAATGATTCGGCCGTTTTGTGCTGCGCCTGCTCTTACTCTCCAGCTTTTCAATGAAACTGTTAAGTGCATAGAGAATATGCTTGACGTGCAGCTCGTCAGGCAGAGGCTGTTGCTTGCACGGGAGTAGCAATCCACTTCTTTCGATTCGGACCACTCCCTCCGTCTCATTGAAATAGTTTTTTTTACTTTTAAACTTCTTGTTTCACGTTTTATTTAAATTTTTTATGTAAATAATAAAATAAATAAATTATTATTAAAGTACCTCTAATAATAAAATAAGTCATAACAAAAATAAATAATATTTATATAAAAATTTTTGAATAAGATAAACGGTTAAACAGGAAGTCTAGAAGAAGTTAAAAACGACAATAGGACGGAGGGAGTACTCCGTAACTGAAGCAAGCAGTACACATCTGCAGTAGGCGGTTTCCTGGCTTGTCGAGATAGGTGGATTTTTGTCCTTGATCTGCCGTTGCAGTTGACATCACATGGAAGCCGTTTGTGGCGTGATAGACTGAGCTATATTGTCCACGGCAACGGCATTTCTGGCGTGATCTCATCGTCTCCACGGCATTTCTATTGGCCCACTGCCGAGTGCCGACCTCGATAGCTCTTGTCCAGATGTGCCTCGTTTGGCTCTGTGTTTTGCTGCCAGGAGACCCTTGCCGCGAGAATTCAAAGGTAGGAGTAACGTCTTTGTGAACGGGGCCCAGATGGGTTTGGTTCCAACCAACGCCGGTGATCAGTACATAAAGGAAAGTGCCCTCGCTTTCGTGTACCAGAAAAAATGGCTGGATGGATGGAACTGAAAGCCTGAGTGAGGTGCTGTCTGGGCCTTTAGCATCACTTGCCTTTCTTCTCTCTTTCTCAAAAAAAAAAAAGGAATCGCTTTTCTTTAGAAGCCTGGGCGAATTTAGTTCACCTTTCATAATATCGAGTCACGCTGCAAAAGCTATTCCTCCTGTGTGTTCTCAGAACAAAAACACAAAGGCCTTGTTTAGATTCCAGAATTCACCCTAAATTCTACTATACAAAAAGAAGATTCCCTGTCACATCAAAATGTCGGCACAAGTATGAAGTACTAAATATAGATGAAATCAAAGACTAATTGCACAGTTTTTGTTGTACTTTGTGAGACGAACATTTTAAGTCTAATTAATCAATGTTTGGACAATTATTACTAAATAAAAACAAAATTGCTACAGTGTTGCACAGTGTTTCGGGTCCAAACTTTGGGTCCAGAATTTGGTATCTAAACAAGCTCAAAGTTGAAGTTCTCGACTTGGCATGAGTGCTCGTATTTTTTCTGGATTTATTATATGATTTAACGGTACTATGCTTTTATAGATAGGTGACGTCTCCGTCGACAGCGAGATGTCTGTAGTGACTTTTTAAATCTCGAGATCTGCTGGCTCAGTGCTTCGGAGGTGCTCTTTGGGGTGGGTTTGCATACGCGTGTTCATAAAGGTAAGTGTGCGTACTTGTTGTGAGCATCTACGTGTACTATGTAATTTTCGAAAACAAAACAAAAACATGAATCCGATATATATTGGCCACAGTCATGGGCGGATTTGGGCCTAGAGCCACTAGGGCCATGGCCCAAAACCCCCTTATACTATATGATTGTCGGTACCAACAGTACGGGGGTACCCGCACCTATCGCCAAAAAACTAACACGACCGAAACTGCAATAAAAGATAGCCCGCCTCGACCGCGTATCCAGTCAGTCTCGTACGAGGCCCGCTCGACGGGGCGCCTCGACCGCGCCCCGGCTCCGACTCGTACGAGGCTCGCTCGACGGGGCGCCTCGACCGCGCCCCGGCTCCGACTCGTACGAGGCCCGCTCGACGGGGCGCCTCGACCGCGCCCCATCCCGTGCCGCAAGGTACCTCGAACAGCGCTCCGACCCGCGCGAGGCTCGACCGCCCGCTGGGGAGAACTCCGACTCGCGTGAGCCCGGACCGAGCACCTCGACACCTTTTCTTTACCTATCCCAGGACAAAAGCTGTAGCATTCAATGCGGTTACCTACTACCACCTACCGGCATGGCTGCGGCCAGGATTGACGTGGGAACAATACCCATGTCAGATCTCACTGTTTTACCGCCCATCCCGTGATGGGAGGTGAAACCCGTCACTATACCCACCTTACCGCGCACTGTTCACCAACAATCACCCTTGAGGGAGGATAAGACAAGGCCCGTTCTCCGCGATATCGAGGGTTCGGCCTTATCCATCCGGCCTCGACCCGGCCTCGACCCGGCCTCGACCCGACCTGGCACGACATAGTTCAACGACAGGGGAAGGACGGTATGGCACGGCGCTCCGAGTCATTTCGCCATCTTGTCTCCCACAACGTCAGGGTGTCCAGGGATGGCCGGCCATTCCCCAGGCACGTCGCTACAGTCAACTCAACAGGAATCGACAAAACATCACCTCAAGGCTCCCCGTCGTCTTGGCCTCCTCTCACCCTATAAAAAGGCAGGCCAGGGCTCAACGGAGAAGGGGGACGAAGACGAAACAAAAAAAAACAAGACAAGAGATCGACATCTCAAGCAACCACCTTTTTCCTCTTTTCTCTTTGAGACTTGGGCTCGACACCCTCTCTCGCATGCTTGTAACCCCTACACGAGCACCTCGGTGCAAGGAAATACAAACATCTCCCCCCGCTGGACGTAGCGCCTTCTTTTGCCCGAACCAGGATAAACCCCCGTGTGTTCTCCTTGCATCACTATCCAGGAAAGAGACACGCAACATTTACTCATTGGTTTAGGACCTCCTCGGGTCCGAACACCGACAGTTGGTGCGCCAGGTAGGGGGACGCTGCGTGCAAACGTCGCTTTCTCGCCTTTCTTCCTGGATGGCTAACCCCGAACGCCCTATCCCGTTGGCCACGGTGATCTGGTTCGGGAGTTTGGAGTTCATGTCGCTCGGCTCTGGCTACGACATGGTCCTGCTTCTGCCCAGGCACCCAACCGACGAGGACTACGAGCTCTCCCAGCCCGAGAGAGCAATCCACCGGCACCGTCGCTCCAGGCGGGCGCGGGCCGCCCGACGACGATGAGCCCGGCACAACCACCGTCTTCACCTCGCGGAGGGCGATGGGGTCCCCCGGTCCGGCACCCCCTAGCCAGGCGTCAGCCTAGATCTCCTTTTGGAAGGTTTGGGAAGAACGAGCTTGGCTGAGGGTGACATGCCGACGGAGAATCCCGCCGCTCCCCCGTCCGGTGAGACACCACTGTCCGGAGCATCCATTTCAGCACGGACAGCGACATCTTCATCACCATTCCCGTTTGGGCTAGACTCGGCTGCCCAGGTGTACGCATCCTCCGTGAGCACCCGCATGAGTGCTTATGAGGAACTCCCCGGGCACCATCTACGCTCCACTCTGGACCTCGTTGCATCCACACCGGCTTCTGATTATCGAGACTCTACGGAGACACCGGAAACAGAGCCCCGTGTGACTGCTTCTTGACGTCGCCGCCTCAGTGACGATTGGCAACGGCCACACATTCCCCCATCATATTACTACTTTGGCGCTCCTGACTCCGACTCCGCTGACGACACCTATGATCCGACCCGCGAGTGCTTCAACATCGACGTTGAAAGAACTTCGGAATCAGAGGACGAAGAGCCAGTCAAAGGAAGGCACACGCCACCTCATGATGAGCTTCCTGCCGAGCGAGACGAGCCTCAGTTCCTTGCGGATCAAGGAGCGCAGCTCGAACAGATTCGTGAGTTGCAGGACAGGCTTGACGAGGAACGGGAAAACCTGGATCTACTCCAACAAACCCTCGAGCATGAGCATGCGGAACACGCACTTGGCGGAAGAGCTCGCGAGAGAGCTCGTGACGTCAACCGTCGCATCGACGAGGACCGGGCGGTCGACCCCCCGGTTTTCACCCGAGCCAGCCAGAACGTCGTCGCCACCGCCATGCTCCTCCGCAACATGCCCGAGCCGTCAAACCCCGACGCCCGTCGGGCTCGAGATGAAATCCGAGAACTCCTCGAGACTGCCGCCATGCAGCAGGCCGAGAGCTCTGCCTCGAGGCGACGCGAGGCAGCCTCAGAGCGGATCCTCGAGCCTTCCCGATAGGAGAGAGAAGCCTCGGTTCACCCCGAGCCTGCCCGGCGAAACCGGGTAGCACCGGCCCCTGAGCCCACCGGCAACGACCGCGAGCCTCGAGACACCCGTGGCAACATCGTCGAGCGCCACACGCGCAAGCACGGTGACGGTGTGGCTCGAGGCTACCACGTCCACAGGGGCGGACGCTACGACAGCTCGGAAGATCGTAGCCCTTCACCCGAGCCCCCGGGTCCTCGGGTCTTCAGTAAGGCAATCCGTGAGACGGTGCCCCCGGCTCGGTTCCGCCCCCCCCATGACTCTCACCAAGTACAACGGCGAAACCAAACCCAAACTTTGGCTCGCCGATTTCCGCTTGGCGTGTCAGTTGGGCGGGGCCACCGACGACCGGGTCATCATTCAACAACTCCCCCTGTTCCTCTCCGACACTGCCCGAGCCTGGCTCGAGGATCTCCCACCTCGGCAGATCCACGACTGGGACGATCTCATGAGGGTGTTCGAGGGAAATTTCAAGGGGACCTACATGCGCCCCGGCAACTCGTGGGACCTCCAGAGCTACAAGCAGAAACTAGATGAATCCCTCCGAGACTACATCCGACGCTTCTCCCGGCAGCGTACCGAGCTCCCCAACATCACCGACTCCGACGTAATTACGGCCTTCCTCTCCGGCACCACATGTAAGGAGTTGGTCCGAGAATTGGGCCGTAACACCCCACTCACTGCCAACGGATTGATGGACATCGTCACCAACTTCGCCGCTGGCGAGGAGGCGGTTGGTGCAATCTTTGGTGGCGACCTGGAAAGGGGGGAGTAGAAGGTCGACGATCCCGCGAGTTCCACCCGAGGCGCCAAGAGGAACAACTGCAAGAAGAAGAAAGGCCAGTAGGGCAAGCTCGAGGCCCCGGCCGACGAGCTCGTCGCTGCTACCGAGCACAAGAAACCTCGAGGCCCCCCCGGCGGGGGCGTCTTCAACAAAATGCTCAAAGAGTCGTGTCCCTACCACAAGGGACTCACTAACCATAACCTCGAGGATTGTCACATGCTGCGCAGGTACTTCGGGGGCGCCGGCGCCAAGAAGGACGACAAGAAGGAGGACCCTAAGGGTGACGACAAGGACGAGGAATTTCCCGAGATCCACGACTGCTTCATGATCTACGGGGGGCTCTCGACCTGCCTCTCTGCGCGCCAGCGCAAGCGAGAACGGCGCGAGGTCTTCTCCGTACAATCGGCAGTACCCCGCTTCCTTGATTGGTCCGCGGTGGCCATCACTTTCGACCAT
The DNA here is from genome assembly GCA_038087645.1 of Saccharum hybrid cultivar R570. Taxonomy (NCBI): domain Eukaryota; kingdom Viridiplantae; phylum Streptophyta; class Magnoliopsida; order Poales; family Poaceae; genus Saccharum; species Saccharum hybrid cultivar. The sequence continues at coordinate 6,692,664 of JAQSUU010000297.1, read as the reverse complement.
GACGACCACCCAGACTACGTCCCCAACCCGGGGGTCTATCCGCTCGTTGTTGCCCCGTCATCGCCAACACACGCCTCACCAAGGTGCTCATGGACGGCGGAAGCAGCCTTAACATCATCTACTCCCAGACCCTCGACCTCCTGGGGGTCGACAGAGCGCGCCTCCAACCTAGTGCCGGGGGCTTCCACGGAGTTGTGCCAGGGAAACGGGCAGAACCCCTCGGGCGGGTCGATCTGCCTGTTTATTTTGGCACACCGGCCAACTTCCGAAAGGAAATTCTCACTTTCGAAGTGGTCGGGTTTTGTGGAACGTACCACGCTATCCTGGGGCGCCCGTGCTACGCCAGGTTCATGGCGATCCCGAACTACACCTACCTCAAGCTCAAGATGCCAGGCCCAAACGGTGTCATCACTGTAGGGCCCTCATATGAACATGCCTACGAGTGCGACGTCGAGTGCGTTGAGCACGGCGAAGCTGTTTTGGAGTCGGCGATCTTGGCTGCAGACCTCGACGGTCTCGCCAATACGATTCCCGACCCAAAACGCCATGCCGGCAGCTTCAAGCCCGCCGAAGATGTCAAACTCGTACCCCTCGACCCCGCTGATCCTAAGGGAAAGGCACTGAGCATCAGTGCCACCCTCGATCCTAAATAGGAAGCAGTGCTCGTCGACTTTCTCCGCGCAAACGCTGACATCTTTGCGTGGAGTCGCTCGGATATGTCGGGCATACCCAGGGAAGTCGCCGAGCACGCCTTGGAGATCCGGGCCGGATCCAAACCGGTGAAGCAACGCCTGCGTCGCTTCGATGAGGAGAAGCGCAGGGTCATCAGCGAGGAGATACACAAACTGTTGGAGGCCGGGTTCGTCAAGGAGGTTCATCATCCCGAGTGGCTAGCTAATCCTGTATTAGTTAGGAAAAAGAGTGGGAAATGGAGGATGTGCGTAGACTATACCGTTTTAAATAAAGCATGTCCAAAAGTTCCCTTTCCTTTGCCATGCATTGACCAAATCATTGATTCCACTGCGGGATGTGAAATTCTCTCATTCTTAGATGCATACTCCGGCTACCACCAAATCAAAATGAAGGAGTCCGACCAGCTCGCGACTTCATTCATCACCCCATTCGGCATGTATTGCTACGTTACGATGCCCTTCGGTCTCCGGAACGCGGGGGCAACGTACCAGCGATGCATGCAACATGTTTTTGGAAAGCACATTGGGTCGACCGTCGAAGCTTACGTCGACGACATCGTGGTCAAAACCCAACAAGCCGACGATCTGGTCAGCGACCTCGACATTGCATTCAAGTGCCTCAGGGCAAAAAACATCAGACTCAATCCAGAAAAATGCGTCTTCGGCGTCCCACGAGGTATGCTTTTAGGGTTCATCGTATCTAAACGCGGCATCGAGGCCAACCCTGAAAAAATCTCTGCAATAACCAAAATGGGCCCCATCTGAGATCTAAAGGGCGTACAGAGGGTCACAGGTTGCTTGGCGGCACTCAGCCATTTCATTTCACGCCTCAGCGAAAAAGCACTCCCTCTGTACCGTCTCTTGAAGAAATCAGACCATTTTTCCTGGAACCTTGAGGCTGAGGAGGCTCTCACAAAACTCAAAGCCACCCTCTCTAACTCACCGATCCTCGTCCCTCCAACTCCGGGGGAACCACTCCTACTCTACGTCACCGCGACATCACAAGTAGTCAGTGCTGCTCTGGTTGTCGAGCGGGCTGAGGAGGCACATACCTTGCTCGTCCAAAGGCCGGTCTATTTCGTTAGCGAGGTGCTCTCAGAAACAAAGTGTCGATACCCACAGATCCGGAAACTGCTATATGCTATCATCTTGACGCGGCGCAAGCTCTGACACTACTTCGAAGGTCACCCGATTACTGTGGTTTCTTCTTTCCCCTTGGGAGAGATAGCCCAGAACCGGGAAGCCTCGGGTACGGTTGCCAAATGGGCGGTCGAACTCATGGGTGAGGCATTGTCCTATGCGCCGCGAAAGGCTATCAAGTCACAGGTGTTAGTGGATTTTCTGGCTGAGTGGACTGACACACAACTCCCCCTGCCCAGCTTTAGGCGGAGCTGTGGACCATGTACTTCGATGGGTCATTAATGAAAACGGGAGCAGGCGCGGGCTTGCTCTTCATCTCACCCCTCGGGATTCACATGCGCTACGTCGTCCGGCTTCATTTCCCTGCATCTAACAACGTCGCCGAGTACGAGGCACTCGTCACGGGGTTGAGAATCGCCGTCGAGCTCGGGGTCCGACACCTTGACGTCCGAGGCGACTCCCAACTCGTGATCGATCAGGTCATGAAGAACTTGAGCTGCCGCGACCCCAAGATGGAAGCCTACTGCCAAGAAGTACGACGCCTCGAGGACAAGTTTCACGGCCTCGAGCTCAACCACATCGCACGCAGGTATAATGAGGCCGCCGATGAACTGGCAAAAATCGCGTCCAGTCGAGCCACGGTTCCACCGGACGTCTTCGCGAAAGACCTTCAGCAGCCATCCGTCGACCTCAGGCCCGACGGGGGGGTCGACGGGGCGTTGCTCGACCCTCCACCTGAGGCAGAAGCCCCCTCGACCAGGGCTGAAGCCATGCAGGTGGAAGACCTAACGCCACCGTCCGACCTTGAGCCCGACTGGCGTGTCCCGTACCTCGACTACCTCAGCCAAGGGGACCTCCCCTCGGATAAGATTGAGGCTCGACGGATCGCACGCCGGGCCAAAACTTTTGTGATCATGGGTGACAACAGAGAGCTCTATCGTCATAGCCCTACCGGTATCCTCCAACGTTGCATCACAAAAGAGCAAGGCAGGAATCTGCTCGGCGATCTTCACTCGGGGGCTTGCGGTCACCACGCAGCACCTCGAACCCTCGTCGGAAACGCCTTTCGACAAGGATTCTATTAGCCGACCGCGGTCTCCGACGCTGTCAAGCTAGTACGCTCCTGCGAGGGTTGTCAGTACTATGCGAGGCAAACCCATCTTCCAGCACATGCCCTGCAAACCATCCCCATCACATGGCCGTTTGCCGTTTGGGGGCTCGACCTTGTCGGACCACTGAAAAGGACAACTGGCGGCTTCACCCACTTGCTCGTCGCAATCGACAAATTCTCCAAGTGGATCGAGGCCCGCCCTATCACCAGCATCAGGTCCGAGCAAGCTGTGCTCTTCTTCACTGACATTATTCATCGCTTTGGAGTCCCCAACTGTATCATCACAGACAACGGCACCCAGTTCACTGGCCGAAAGTTTTTGGATTTTTGCGGCAACCACCACATCCGAGTGCTCTGGTCAGCCGTGGCTCATCCAAAAACAAACGGTCAGGTGGAACGTGCCAACGGCATGGTCCTACAAGGCCTGAAGCCTAGAATCTTTGACAAATTAAATAAACATGGCAAAAGATGGGCTGCCGAGCTACCCTCGGTCCTGTGGAGCCTAAGAACAACGCCGAGTCGAGCCACGGGGTTCACTCCGTTCTTCTTAGTCTACGGGTCTGAGGCTATGCTACCAACCGATATAGAATACGAATCCCCAAGGTTGAAGGCATACAACGAAAGATATAACGACGCCACAAGATAGGACGCCCTCGACCAGCTCGAGGAAGCCCGAGATGTGGCTCTGTTGCATTCTGCCAGGTACCAGCAGGGTCTCCGACGCTACCACGACAGACACGTCCGCAAGCGTGACCTCAACGTCGGCGACTTGGTGCTACGGCGGAACCAGAACATCAAGGGACGGCACAAGCTCACACCACCATGGGAAGGGCCGTACATCATCGCAGAAGTACTAAAGCCGGGCACCTACAAGCTATCCAACGAGAAGGGTGAAATCCTCACCAACGCTTGGAACATTGAACAGCTACGTCGCTTCTTTCCTTAAAAAGCCTTGAGGCTCTGTATTTTCTTTTTCATCAATAAAGAATACAGCGATGTTCAAACTTTCATTTCGTAATGAGGAAGGATCGACCCTGCACTCCCAGAGTCGACCCTCCCTCGAGGGCTGCAAGGGGGGAACCCCCGGTCCCCGAAAAAACTTATGCTCTTTTTTAAAATTTAAGAACCACTTCTTAGATCGACTTCGCTGAAAGAGCACCCTAGGGTTCGAGAGGGCTCTCGAGTCTGGAGCATCACCTACGCCTCTGAGGCTATGGTACCTCCACTCACCCCTTACACCTTTTAGAGGTACGCCTTCACGATAGGAAGATCTAAACAACGGTTCCTAAATTTAAAAGAACATACCCCTTGTCGCTTAGATCAGGCTCTCACACGATTTACAAGGCCGCAACATCACCCTGAAGCTCAAGGGCAGTTGAGCCATGAGATCACTTATGCCTCCGAGGCTACGGTACCTCCACTCGCTCCCTTATGCCAAAGGATGCAGCTGCGTGCTAAGTAAATCACGCGAGAACACGGTCCGAGAGATAAAGGGAAGAAAAGCTCGAGTAAAACTAAATCAACCACGAACCGGTTTATGTTTCGAGTTTTTAAGGCCTCTGCGGCCACCACGACCAAAATTCGAAATACTAACTCATTACATGGGCCTTCATGCCCAGATTTGGCTCATAGGCCCTCGTCGTCGGCAGGCGGAACCACCTCGGCTTCAAAAAGCGAGGCCAGACGGCTTCCTAGCTCTTCGGCGGCTTCGATCAGCTCCACGCAAGCATCCACGTTCTCCTCGTCTGTCCGATCTAGGTCTGTGATGAAGCCCTCGGCGATGAGATTCATGTCAAACACAAACCCTAAACGGACGACGGCCAGCGCCCTCTTCACGCCGTGATGGAGGCCGTCCCGTATCTTCTCCCGGGCAAGGCAGCCCAGCGCCACCATCCGGCGGACGAAGGAGTTCCCCGGAACATCTTCCCCGGTGTCGGCGTCGGGCTCGACCCCCAGGCCATCACACATGGTGGTGATCGCGCCCTGGAGAAGTTGGGTCCTCCGGATCTCGGCTTCGAGGAGGCTCTGGAAGGAGTTGGCAGAAGATTGGGCCTCTCGATTCTCTCTCTCCAGCTCTGAAACACGATAAACAAATTAATACCCAACGCGGGGCCTTCAACGTCGTGGCCGTGACAATCACACTTACCCTCGATGTGGGTCTGCAGGCCCACGACCTCGTCACAAAGCCCCCCGCAAGTTCGCTCGAGTCCTAGGAAGGCGTTGTCCTTGTCACTGATGGCTGCCTTTAGCGCCTCGATCTCCTGGCGAGCAGACTCGAGAGCTGCGTCCTTCTCTTGGACGGCAACCTTCAGCGTCGTGACCTCGATGTTGAGGGTGTCGTGCTGAAGGCTAACCTGGGAAACATCCTCCTCGAGCTCCTTCACCCGCATGGACAGGGGCTCGAGATCCCTGTGGGCTTGGGCAGCCTCCTCCCGAGCCTTGTCCATGCCAGTGCGCATCACGGCCTCGGCCGCCCATGCCTGCATCGCTTCTTCTTTCACCACCGCGTACGCGACGCGTAGCTCAGCCATCTCGATGTTCTGATCGGACAGCCGTTTCTAGGCCTCCTCGACCAGAACCCGTTGCTGGGACAGCGCGCCCCACACGCCACTCTCATCCCGAATGAAGAGCGACTTGCGGCGGGAGTACTCCTTCAGCTCCTGAACGCAATCCGAAAAGGTCACAAAGCCGAGGGAAAAAGACACCAAGAAAACTACGGAGAAAGCCGACGGGCCGATCATACCTCGGTGGCATCTCCGATACTCCGCACGGCACCGGACGCCACTCGGAGCAACCGATCAAGATGCCGGCGGACGCCCTCGAGGTATTCCCATCGGTGCACCTCATCTTTGTCGCTCAAGACAAAGATGGGCTCGGCGTCGGGGTTCGTAGCGTCCCTAAACTGAAGGGACGGCCCCCCCACCTCGGCAGCTCCGTCTCTACCCGCGCTATCGCCAGCGCGGTGATGTCGGGCCACGACGAGGACGACCCGGCCGGGGCGTCTCCTGGTCCCGCGGAAGGACCGGCCTCGCCCGCAGTGTTCACCTCTCCAACGGCCGTCGAGGCACCGGCCTGATCCACGACCTCACCCCCCTCGACCCCCATCGCTTGTTTTCCTTTGTCCAGGGGGATGTCGTCGAGGGTAAGGTGAGGGCGGGCACCAACGACCGCCGGCGCCTCCAGAGCCGGCGCCTCGACCGACGACGGCTCCGGTACCCGCGCCTCGACCGTTGGCACCTCCGGAGCCGGCGCCTCTTCTTCCGGTGCTCCGAATAGGGGCTCGATCGCCCCGCCCTCCACCATGCCCGCTGGCTCCGCCAACGGGTCTTGTTGCGGCCGCGACCCCCTCGCCAGGGCCGCCTCTTGTCCTGACGCCGACGCGACCTCCTCCATGGTCACGTCCGCACCCGCCCGCTCCGCGTCGTGGACGGGTGCCTCGCCCGTCGCGACCTCAACGGCAGCCTCGGCCGTCGCCGACGACCTAGGCCCCATCTCGACCGTATCGAGCGCCGCTACCTCTGCCGGTTCGGACCCCTCAACAGCAGGATCCGGGCCAGCAACCACCGCGGCGTCGGCTGACCCCTGCTGTTGTCGCAGGCGCCCCTTCGCGGCCTTGACCTCCCGGACCCAGGCCGTATCCTGCTCCGCCGTCCGGTTGAGGACTACGGCGCTGGCCCGTAGCGACTTCACGGGGGTAAGCCCCATCGTCTCTGCCTTCCACTTTAGCCTGCAAAGTGAGAAGAAATGTCAGCCGACGGATCCAGAGAAAGGCAGGACAACCGAGCTGAGATACTTACCCGGAAATTGGCACCAAGTGCCTCAACCCCGCACCGCCCTGCGCCCTCTGTGCCTCCAAGGCCAGCTGGCCTCGGGTTCTTACGCCTGTCGACGCCGCCGCCGATGACGACGCCGGTACTGCCGTCCCAGCCCCTGCCCGAGCCTGCGGGGCCTGGGCTGGTGCAGACATCCCTGTTGACCCCTCTCGACAGGTCCGGGGTAAAGCGGCCCCTCCCGTCGAGGGGCCCGTCTCCTTCTCCGCCTTCTTCCCCTCGGGCTCCTCGACTACGACGACCGAGGAGGACGCCCCCCGATGGGCTCCAGCAGGGGGCGAATGTCGAGAAGGTCCCCAAGCCCAGTCGCGATCTCATATCATGACAGGGCATCGTCGTCTTCGCCGCTGCTGTCGTCGTCCTCCCCCGAGACCGTCTCGGAAGGCGACGGCGCCAGGGGGACCTCGTCGATGGTCTGCTGGCGCCAAAGCTTCTTCAACGCCTCCGCCTCCTTGGTCTTGCGGATCGCCCGCTTTTTGGCCGTCTCCTTGGTCTGCTTCTTCTTGGAAGCATGCTGGCGTCGAGCCTCCCGGGCGGGCCGGTCCTCCGGGACTAGCGGACGCGTTTCCCGCGACGCCGACAGATCCTATACGCCGGTCTCGACCACATCAGCGAAATCCACAGATAAACGAAAATAGCAACACCTCATCCCTAGGATACCTACCATGGACTCGGACCCCTCGGTAGGCCTCATGGGAACCCGGTTGGTCTCCTCCACCTTGAAGTTCCCAACCATCCGGTGTGCTCACCGGAGGACCTCCTCGAGGGCGAGGGATTCGTGCGACATCCGGATCCCCCTCCCAGATTTGCCTCCGGAGTCATCTGGTCCAGACGGAGACGACGCCGGCACAGCGGCATCACTCTGCGGCGATGGAAGGCCACGGCCACCGCCGTAGCCGTCAAGCCCCGAAGGCGAAGCTGCTGCAGCGCCGCCAGCAGCGGGTCCAAGCGCGGCTTCTCGGCCTCCGGCACTCCGTAGGACCAGCGCTCCTCTCGAGCGGTCAACACGCGGCCGGTGTACCTTGGCAATTGATTTTCATCATTGCGGAGGTAGAACCAACTTTCATGCCACCCACTGTTCGAAGAGATGAGGCGGGCCGGGATGTACAGATCCGCCCGACCCGACCTCACCTGTAACACGCAACTCCCCACTCGAGCCACGCACAGTGTAACAGAACCGCCCAATTATACGAGATTAAGTAGGAAAATCATCCAACAGAAGGATAATTTAACAAACTTAAGCCCGTATAACCCGGTAGTCCGTGAAATCTCGACGGATTTCAAACCATTTCACATAACAGCCAAGATCGTACTAAGTTCAGCGGTCACCATCATAAGTTACATGAAAGTTCGCGGCATAAAATACATCGGAGTTTAAACATAGTTATTACAAACCAGGTTTGAATAAAAGTAGCGGAAGCGGTAGTTCAAATCACGCACACACACAATATTTTGGAATAAAGTGCCAGCTTGTGATCATCTCCAGCAAAAGCATCAGACGAGAAGTAACGAATGACCATTGCCCATGGTCCTATGCTTCGCCCATTGCAGGATAGAGACAGTTGATACAATAGCCATAGTACATCTGTCCATCTGCAACAAGTGGGAACAAAGCTCTGAGTACGAGAAGGTACTCAGCTAGACTTACCCGTCATAAACCAGAAATAAGAGACACCAAGGAATCATGATAGGCTTTCTGGTGGGATAGCTGACTCATTTGCAAAAGGCATTTTTAGCATTTAGGAAAACCTTTACAAAAGCTTTGCATCAAGTTAAATCTTTATTAACCTGTCAACTACATTTGCACCTGTACTAAAGTAACATTTAATTAATCAGGTAGTGATAACCAATGATCATTAACAACTTCCATTATGTCATAATTCATATAACTGTCCAAGTGTTCCATCAATATTACTACGATGAAGTAGCTCAAGTCAAGTGTTCACTATCCAGTGAACGATGGCAATTCGAATCGATTATTAACCAGCTGGTAAGTTATTCCTCACACAAACCTCACTCACCCGCTAAAGTGAGGTGTTAGTCACCGAGTCAACCATTCAGGTAAAGTCGCGAGCTTGCCAGGAACCACTTGTACCCGGGGGCCACCCGACTGCTCTTTGGCCTTATCATCGCGCCCCCATATCCTGCCACTACTGCTCCCGTACAGTGCGTTGCGGGCAATTCACTCGGCCCGAATAATCTCCCAGTTTCACGGTCGGAAGGTACTTTATCCGGCCAGCTAAATGTGAGGCATGCGTTCAACATGACCCGAGGGACAACAACGGACGGTCCTTAACCGACAGAGACGGAAAACACTACAGTCCGAAACCCTGCAAGTTTCTGCCCGGTCTCAAATTCATTAAACACTTAGTTATACCATGACTTCATAGTCAACCAAACAGATCCAGGTAACCACCTATAGCTCGCAGGTGACAGGAAATCACCCGACTTCTACCGGTCTAAGCCAGCTAAGCATTGACTTGACTGCGGATACCAGGGTAACAAGGATATGGTATAAAAAAGGTAAGCAAGGTATAATGCAGCAACGTTTGCAAACAACTCCTAAACGTAATGCATCAAATTAAGTAAAGTTAATAATAAATTATTTGCAAACTAGGAGAGAAATGCTCCGGGGCTTGCCTCTCTCGAAGGAACTCGGACGGTGATCGGGGCACTCCGGGAGATCTTCACCGACCTCTTCTTCGGCTTCTGCCACCTCCTGCTGCTGCACCTCGATCTGCTCCTCTGGCTCCTCGGGCAAGACAACTGGGTTCTCGGTTTGTGATCCTGTATGATGCAATGCGCGTAAGTGATTATGCAAGTGTGCATCGAAGGAGATGAATGCAATGAATATGTTGAAATGCAAGGTAGTCAACATTATCCAAGAAACTGTACACTACAAGCACATGTCATCTACTGCATTCTTTTCTACTACTATTATGTTAAGTTAACCTACCTTATGAAATGCTTCAAAGATACACCAAAGCTTTACTAATTTCTTAATCACACTTAAAGCAACACTTGCTTAAACCCTAAGTAATAATAATAGGTTTGAATAGCAACATATATTTCTGATGCTCCTAAAAATCTAAGAAAATTACAGAAGCATAATACTACTATAAACAGACTGCCATAAAAATTTCATGGCATTTGGATAAGTAAACTATCCTACACAAAAATGACAAGCTATGGCATAAAAATGAGCATGAAATTACTTTGTACTATGAAAAGTGTCAAACAACAGAATTAATATTTTCCTAGGTTCTTCATAGCATACTATGACTGTACAAAAATTATCACATGCATGTTTTATACAAAGTTTGCTCTCTAGCAAAAATAACAAAAATCAGCCATTAAAGGTACTTGAACTACTACTCCAAAGTTTTCCACAGCACATGCATGAAACATATTTTTCCTAGTAAGTACATGATATATGAAGATTAACAAACTTAAAATCATATTTTTCTGATACATATAGGATTTACTAGCTATTTTACAAGATATCAGCAATATTAAGAATTAATTAAAGCTCTACAGAAAAGTATTCCAAAAATGACATGCAATATTTTTAGATTGTAGATCTGGTTCCAAGGAATCTAGATAAATTTATTTCACAATTTTTGGAGCTGAAATGACTGCTAAGAAATTTTCCAAAGCATTTTCATCAAGAATAATAAAAGAAAATGGGAATGAATTTTTTCATAACGGCACTGGGCCGGCCCGGGAAGTCAAGTGGCCCATGGCCGTTCTCGGCCTGGCATCGCGCGCGCGGGGGAACGGTCGAGCCGGCCTGCTCGGGGCGCGGCCCACAGGCGCAGCCCAGCGACGACCGACGGGGGGGAAAGACAGGGCGCCCTCGTCGGCGTTCGGAGCCGCAACGGCGTGGCGGTGGCCGACGGCCAACGGCCGGCTCCGGCCAAACCGCGGCCAGCTAAGGTGCGCAAAACGCTCGCAAGAGAGTAGCGAACACGTGAAGGGGACGCGGGAGGGCAGAGATAGGGCGAGCGAGGCGGTGGCGGAGCACGGGCTCGACGGCACCGTCGCGGTGGCGCGGCGAGGCGAGGAAAAATTGAGCCCTACCGGGGCAACCGAGGAGAAGGCGACACTCGTTCGGAGGAGGGGAGGATGGGGCGGAGCCGCGTGCACGGGCAATTAGACGGAGGTGGTCCACCGGTGCCGGAACAGGGAGGTGACGGTGGCGGAGCTCGGTGGCGAGCGGTGTTCCGCTGCGGTTTTCACCGGAGGGAGGAAGAAAGGGAGCAGGCGAGGCAGAACTGGAATGGAGACCAGGTGCCCGGTCGTTTTGAAGTGGAGCGCGGGCGCGGGGTTCACAGCGGCCACGCGGTGGCGTCGCCGGCATGCGGCCGCCACGCGGCGGGCGTTTGCTGCCGGGGCGCAAGCGTGCGCGCGCGGGGGTGGGAAGGAGGGAGAGGGGGCTGGCTGGGCCGGGCCGCGGCGGAGGCGGACGCGGGCGCGCGCGCGGGAGTGGCGCGGGCCGACTCGGCCAGCGGGCCGAATCCGAGGCGGCGGCCTGCTAAGCTGGTTTTGATTTTTTTCAAATTTTTCATTTCAAATCAAATTTAAACACAGATTTCAAACCCCATTTTGAACAAGAAGAAGACATTTTCTGGAATTGACCCAAAAATAAAAGTTGCTTAGAATTTAATTCTCTATAACTTTGATTAAGGGGCCAACTAAAAATTCCCAATAGATTTTGAATTGAAGAATAAAAGCTAATTTAGAGAGGATTTTTGAATATTTTCAAATAACATTTTAAAAATAAATCTTTGACAAAACTTTGAGTAACTTAGTTGCTCCAAAAATTTTGACCTATAATTCTAAGTGATATAAAATTTTTAGTTGCACAATTTTTGATGGAATGTGATTAGCACATTAATATATTACATCTCAAATACCACTTTCTAAGCTTTTATTTCACTCAAATTATAATATTAACATGTATGATTATGATGATATGAAATGCCATGCATATGATTGCCATGCAAATGCTTGCGTAACACCGGAGTGTTACAGCCCTCCCCCCTTATAAAAATCTCGTCCCGAGATTTGGGTTACGAACCATTTATTATAAAAATCTTCGTATGCTTTTTGTAGGTATTCACCCGTTTCCCACGATGCGTCTCCCTCATCATGATGACTCCATTGTATCTTATATGTTTTCACCACACTGTTCCGAGTAGCCCTTTCTTTGGAATCCAAAACTCGAATTGGCTGCTCACGATACACCAGATCTGACTTAAGTTTTATGCTTCGGGGTTCAATTATTTTCTCTGGAATGCGCAAATATTTCTTGAGATGTGATATGTGAAAAACTGGGAATATAGCATTCATTGATTCTGGTAATTCCAATTTGTAAGCCACTGGACCCTTTCTTTCTAAGATTTTGTAGGGTCCGACAAATCTGGCGGCAAGCTTTCTGCGTAATCCAAACCGCTTCTTCTTCATTGGCGTGACTTTCAGATAAACATAGTCTCCAACTTCAAACACAAGTGGTCTCCTTCTTTTATACGCATAACTTTTCTGACGTGACTGAGCTGCTCTCATATTTTGCTGAATGATATGAACTTTCTTTTCGGCTTCTTCCACGAAGTCAATACCATAATACCTTCTTTCCCCTGGCTCAATCCAGTTTAAAGGTGTTCTACACTTTCGTCCATACAAAGCCTCAAAAGGTGTCATTTTGATACTTTCTTGATAGCTATTATTATATGCGAATTCTGCTAGAGGTAACCATGTCTCCCATGAACCGCTGGAAGACAACACACAAGCTCTCAACATATCTTCTAAAACAGCATTAACTCTTTCAGTCTGACCATCTGTTTGAGGATGATAGACAGTGCTACGAATCAGACTAGTCCCCAAACCTTTGTGCAAATGCTCCCAAAAGTGAGCAGTGAACTGGGATCCTCTGTCAGACACTATAGTCTTTGGTATGCCATGCAATCTCACAATCTCCGCAATATACTTCTCGGCATATTGAGGTGGTCTATAAACTGTCTTGACAGGCAAAAAGTGAGCGATCTTGGTAAGACGATCCACGATTACCCAAATTGAATCATGGCCTTTCTGAGTAGTGGGCAAACCTGTGATGAAATCTATACTTATATCATCCCACTTCCAACTAGGTACTGACAAAGGTTGCAACAATCCGGCAGGTTTCATGTGAATAGCTTTCACTCGACAACATGTGTCACATCAGGCCACATAGGCTGCAATTTCCTTCTTCATCTTTGTCCACCAAAAACGAGGTCTTAGTTCTTGATACATTTTACTACTGCCAGGATGAATGGATAACTTAGAGTGATGAGCTTCATCCATAATTTTATTCTTAAGCTCTCTATCCTTTGGAACAACAAGACGGTTGTCGAACCACAACACGTCCTGCTCGTCCACTCTGAAGTGTTTTGAAGGTTCTTCTTTAATTTTCCTTTTGATGTGGAATATCCCTTTGTCTGCTTTCTGACCTTCTATTATCTTACTCTCTAAAGTGCAACTGATCTGAATACTATGTAACACGACAGGGTGCATTAGATTAAAACCATCTTCGAGTAAGGGTTGCATATTCAGACAATGCGACTTTCTACTCAGAGCATCGGCTACCACATTGGCTTTCCCAGGGTGATACTGTACATTCAAGTTGTAATCTTTAATTAGTTCTAACCATCTTCGTTGTCTCATGTTCAATTCTGGTTGGGTGAAAATGTACTTGAGACTCTTGTGATCGTTGAAAACATTGCACACATTACCAAGTAAATAGTGTCTCCAAATCTTTAAGGCATGCACCACGGCGGCAAGCTCAAGATCCTGTGTCGGATAATTGATTTCATGTTTTCTCAACTGACGGGAGGCATAAGCAATGACTCTTCCTTCTTGCATTAGAACACAGCCTAATCCTATTTTTGAGGCGTCACATAACACATCAAAAGGTTTCTTGATGTCTGGCTGTGCAAGAACTGGAGTAGTGGTCAACAGTTTCCGCAAGGTGTGGAAAGCTGTCTCACACTCCTCTGTCCACACGAACTTATGATCTTTCTGTAACAGACTTATCATTGGCTTAGCAATCTTCGAGAGTCTGGGATAAAGCGGCGATAGTAACCAGCTAACCCTAGGAAACTCCTGACTTTTGGCACTGTGGTTGGAGTTTTCCAATCCATAACCTCTTGCACTTTGCTCGGATCTACCGAAACTCCATTCTCAGATAGAATATGACCAAGGAAAGGAACTTTCTTCAACCAAAATTCATATTTGCTGAACTTAGCATACAACTTATGATCTCTCAATCTGGTCAAGACAATTCTCAGATGTTCTTCATGATCTTTCTCATTCTCAGAGTATACTAGAATGTCATCAATGAAGACAACTACAAACTTGTCCAACTCTGGCATGAAAACCGTATTCATCAGATACATAAAGTATGCAGGAGCATTTGTTAAGCCAAAGGACATAACAAGATACTCGTACAACCCGTATCTGGTAGAAAAGGCGGTTTTCGGGACATCTTGTGGCCTGATCTTTATCTGATGATACCCTGATCTTAGGTCTATTTTGGAGAACACTCTAGCTTTAGCCAACTGATCAAACAAAACATCGATATGAGGCAAAGGATATTTATTCTTGATAGTTACAGCATTAAGAGGTCGATAATCCACACACATTCTTAGAGTACCCTCTTTCTTTTTCTTCACGAACAAGGCAGGACATCCCCATTCAGACTTACTCGGTCGGATAAACCCCTTCTTTAACAATTCTTCTAGTTGCTTTTTCAGCTCAGCTAACTCATCCGGAGGCATCCGATAGGGTCTCCTCGAAATAGGAGCTGTTCCGGGGATCAACTCGATTCCAAACTCAACATCTCTATCTGGAGGAAGGCCAGGTAACTCTTCTGGAAACACATCCGGGAACTCACACACTACCGGGATCTGGCGGATAGGAACAACTTCCATGGCACAGGTCACACTCACAAGGTCTGTTCTTTTGGGCAATGGTACCTGAAAAGTACCCTCTGCCTGCGGATCCTTAAGGGTAAGCAATCGACTGCTTGTATCTATGACTGCTCCCCAGTCTTTCATCCAGTTCATTCCTATTATTACATCCAAAACTAGTCCCGGCATAACTATCAGGTTCACTCGAAACTTCCGACTATCTAACTCAAGGGTTGCCCCTCTAACCATCTTATTGGTTAACACATCAGCCCCGACTGAACTTATACGATAACCATAACTCAATTATGTGCATAGTTATTCATGCTTCCGTGCAAATGCTTGACTCATAAAAGAATGTGAGGATCCCGAATCAAATAGAACAACTGCAGGGTGATGGTTAACAAGAAACTTACCGGCAGTTACAGGTTCTCCTTCAGGAATCTCATCAACGGTGGTATGGTGTACACGGGTAGTGTAAGTCTGTTGCTTCTTTCTAGGCGGATAAGGGCAGAACTTTGAAAAGTGGTCTGGCTGACCACAATTGTAGTAGGGCCCCTTCACTGTACCAGCAGATCCTATTGCTCCCTTGGAGTTGCTTTGTTCTGCAGCTGCGGTGATCTTTGCTGGCGGCACGGCCATCTTGTACGGCTTCTGTGGTCCCTTGTAGTTCTGAGTTTTATGCTGTGGAGGCCTGAACCTTGCACCAGGTGCGGACGGACGATAAGAAAGACGATTTGCAATGACAACTCTGGACTGTGATGGTCCTGACTCAAACACCCTCTTGCGATTCTTGGATGCAGTGTAGGCGTTGTTGTTCTTTTCTTGTTTCAAACAATCACTGACAAAGTCATTGAACCTGGCGCGGGTATTGGTACCCACATGCTTCATCATCTTCGGACTTAACCCTCTCTTGAAACTAGCAATTCTCTTTGCATCTGTGTCGACCATGTCTGGAGCGTAGCGGCACAAGTTGTTAAATGCATGCAAATACTGTGTTACAGTCTTGGTACCCTGATTTAAGGCCAAGAACTCTCCGAGCTTCATCTCAACCAACCCTGAGTTAATATAAGCTCCCTTAAACGCTTCAGTGAATTCTCTCCAAGTAATCTGGGCATTGGGAGGAAAAGTGGTGCGGTGATGCTTCCACCACATCCCTGCCGGTCCCTGTAACTGATGTGCAGCATATTCTGTTTTCAGGACTTCTGTCAGTCTCAACACACGGAACTTATCTTCCATAGTGTTGATCCATTCTTCAGTGTCGAGTGGCTCGGCTGCTTCCTTAAAAATAGGTGGTCTAGTATCCATGAAATCCTTGAAATTGCTGTACTGGTTCACTCCATGGCCACCACCTTGATTATTTCCTCTCTGAACATTTTCAGCGATGGTACGCAGAAAATCTTCCATATTCCTTTGTGACTGCTCGGCGTTGCGCTGGCTTCCAAGGAACTGTGCGAAGAACACTTCTGCAGTGAGCGGTGGAGGAGGGGGCAATTGTGGCTCTGGCTGTGGCTCCTGGTGGTTGACGTTGTTTGCACCACCCCCACCAGCCCCTGCACCGTTGCCACCAGTTTCAGCGGCCTCATACGTGGCACGACGAGTGTTTGTCATCTGCATATTTTAGCAACAAGTAATAATTGAGCGAAGTGATAGTAATTGTATCCGAATGAACAATCATGCCATACTGAATTTATTGGAGAGAACAAGTCATGCAATAAGACAGAGGCACAATAATCACATTCCAATTAAAACAACATCACCAATCAAATTACTTCGAATGCAACATCGCGTTCCATACAACCACGTTGCCAGCATACATACACTGGACTTTCATGTGTTCAAGCATCACATACACAACCAAGATACAAAAGATCGCTAGTCTCAAGATCGAACAGGATACAACATGATACATGGGAACCAAAAGAAGGCCATCGCGACAGAGCCTATCACTAACGCAAGGCAACTAGCCTACTCCTTGGGGCCGTCGTCGAGGTCGGAGGCGTCACCATCGCTACCATCAGTAGCGACGTCGTCGTCGACGTCCATCTGGGTGGCGTCCGGAGGAGCATACGGGCCTATCCCGTTGTAGAGGGCATGGAACTCTTCATGCAAGTTGGCATTATACCCTTCTAGCTCCTCAACCCTTTGCCTGAGAAGGTCCCTCTCGTTCTAGGCTTCATTCCTTTCCTGCACTAGCTGTCCCATCATGCGGTCTGCATTTCTGTTGGCCTGAGTCAACGTCTGTACCCGCTGCATAGCACTCTCACCTCTCTCGAGAGCCCGGTCTCGCTGTAAGCTCATGTCGGCCAACTGCTCCTACAAGCTAGCTATAGCACGTGCTTGCTTCTTCTTCTACTTCCTTGCTTCAAGCCGATCATTACCTCTCAGACCGGTCAAGGTCCAATAGGTATTCTCAAGACCCTGGTATGCTTTGATGGCTGCATACATGACACTCATCATGTGGTTGTCGCTAGCCTGTCCTTCACTTGGGCTCTAACCAAGGCACTTCCTTGTGGTTGCACCCAAATGGCATCACGAGGATCATCTCTCGGGAAAGTACCCGCCAAAGCTGCTGCCAACTCATTAGGAAACCTGCTCATTATGTCTCGGATGACGCGAAAGGCTGCACCCTCTGCACCCTCAACTGGAGTGCGTCCTTCAAACTCCAAATGCCAACTAGCCCATTCTGGCGCATCACCAAGGGCAGGGACGGTGATTTCCACTATTGCAAGTCCATCCTCAGCTAGCTGGTTCTCATTCCAAGAGTACACCCGGCTCTTGACCCTCTGGGTACCCCACATCATGGAGCACTCTCCAAAGCAAGGTGGGCATGCCAAACTCACTTAGAAAAGTGTCCGTGCTGCGGCGCTCCCGTGGGGCCATCTGGTGACGGGGTGCCCTTCCGCCAGTGGACTTACGGGCAGTCTTCTTCGTGCGGGCCATCTGTAGCACAAGTTTTAAATTACCCAGTGAGACATATTTTAAGTTGATGTCACTTTTATCAAACTGGGATAATCCTTTTATAAGGGGAGGAATGCATGTTATGAATAAAATACACAGGCAATATGATGCATGCGCGAGTCTTACGTTCTCACAAACTTAGAAAATAAAGACATCTAACGATGAATTCGGTGGCATACAACGATCTCTCATATACGTAACTAATTCGATCTACACGATAAACGCTGTTATGTACCTGCAGAAAATTCATTTCAGCCCATTCCCCATGAATGCATGAAAGCAGTAAATCTACCTATGCGCTATACACGAATCCCCAGATGCGTGTACAACGGTAGTAACTACCCACACACATCGTCCTATTGACGGCATCGCCTCAACGGACGGAACACCCACACATGCGATACTTTCATAAAAACATGTGTACAACATGTAATTATTCTAGTATCATATAAAACACTCTCCCTAGATCGGCGGTGTATCCGATCATGCTCTCACAGCTCACACTTACCAAAGCATAGAGGTAACTGATCCATACACTATCACTCAATTAAGTGGCACTCATACAATATCACGCCGTATGAGCAACGAAAGAGAAATATGGTGCAAGAACCCCAAGTTAGTACTTAAATAGCCACCTAGAGTCCTTAACTGGGCATACAGGATATGACCACTGGCACATATTTAGTTTTAAAATCACACTTTTTAAATAGAATTTTGTTTTAAATACACTTATGAACAGTAATCACGCTAAACCATGCTCCGATGCCAGCTGTAACAGAACCGCCCAATTATACGAGATTAAGTAGGAAAATCATCCAACAGAAGGACAATTTAACAAACTTAAGCCCGTATAACCCGGTAGTCCGTGAAATCTCGACGGATTTCAAACCATTTCACATAACAGCCAAGATCGTACTAAGTTCAGCGGTCACCATCATAAGTTACATGAAAGTTCGCGGCATAAAATACATTGGAGTTTAAACATAGTTATTACAAACCAGGTTTAAATAAAAGTAGCGGAAGCGGTAGTTCAAATCACGCACACACAACATTTTGGAATAAAGTGCCAGCTTGTGATCATCTCCAGCAAAAGCATCAGACGAGAAGTAACGAATGACCATTGCCCATGGTCCTATGCTTCGTCCATTGCAGGATAGAGACAGTTGATACAATAGCCATAGTACATCTGTCCATCTGCAACAAGTGGGAACAAAGCCCTGAGTACGAGAAGGTACTCAGCTAGACTTACCCGTCATAAACTAGAAATAAGAGACACCAAGGAATCATGATAGGCTTTCTAGTGGGATAGCTGACTCATTGGCAAAAGGCATTTTTAGCATTTAGAAAAACCTTTACAAAAGCTTTGCATCAAGTTAAATCTTTATTAACCTGTCAACTACATTTGCACCTGTACTAAAGTAACATTTAATTAATCAGGTAGTGATAACCAATGATCATTAACAACTTTCATTATGTCATAATTCATATAACTGTCCAAGTGTTCCATCAATATTACTACGATGAAGTAGCTCAAGTCAAGTGTTCACTATCCAGTGAACGATGGCGATTCGAATCGATTATTAACCAGCTGGTAAGTTATTCCTCACACAAACCTCACTCACCCGCTAAAGTGAGGTGTTGGTCACCGAGTCAACCATTCAGGTAAAGTCGCGAGCTTGCCAGGAACCACTTGTACCCAGGGGCCGCCCGACTGCTCTTTGGCCTTATCATCGCGCCCCCGTATCCTGCCACTACTGCTCCGGTACAGTGCGTTGCGGGCAATTCACTCGGCCCGAATAATCTCCCAGTTTCGCGGTCGGAAGGTACTTTATCCGGCCAGCTAAATATGAGGCATGCATTCAACATGACCCGAGGGACAACAACGGATGGTCCTTAACCGACACAGACGGAAAACACTACAGTCCGAAACCCTGCAAGTTTCCGCCCGGTCTCAAATTCATTTCACACTTAGTTATACCATGACTTCATAGTCAACCAAATAGATCCAGGTAACCACCTATAGCTCGCAGGTGACAGGAAATCACCCGACTTCTATCGGTCTAAGCCAGCTAAGCATTGACTTGACTGCGGATACCAGGGTAACAAGGATATGGTATAACAAAGGTAAGCAAGGTATAATGCAGCAACGTTTGCAAACAACTCCTAAACGTAATGCATCAAATTAAGTAAAGTTAATAATAAATTATTTGCAAACCGGGAGAGAAATGCCCCGGGGCTTGCCTCTCTCGAAGGAACTCGGACGATGATCGGGGCACTCCGGGAGATCTTCACCGACCTCTTCTTTGGCTTCTGCCACCTCCTGCTGCTGCACCTCGATCTGCTCCTCTGGCTCCTCAGGCAAGACGACTGGGTTCTCGGTTTGTGATCCTGTATGATGCAATGCGCGTAAGTGATTATGCAAGTGTGTATCGAAGGAGATGAATGCAATGAATATGTTGAAATGCAAGGTAGTCAACATTATCCAAGAAACTGTACACTACAAGCACATGTCATCTACTGCATTCTTTTTTACTACTATTATGTTAAGTTAACCTATCTTATGAAATGCTTCAAAGATACACCAAAGCTTTACTAATTTCTTAATCACACTTAAAGCAACACTTGCTTAAACCCTAAGTAATAATAATAGGTTTGAATAGCAACATATATTTCTGATGCTCCTAAAAATCTAAGAAAATTACAGTAGCATAATACTACTCTAAACAGACTACCATAAAAAATTCATGGCATTTGGATAAGTAAACTATCCTACACAAAAATGACAAGCTATGGCATAAAAATGAGCATGAAATTACTTTGTACTATGAAAAGTGTCAAACAACAGAATTAATATTTTTCCTAGGTTCTTCATAGCATACTATGACTGTACAAAAATTATCACATGCATGTTTTATACAAAGTTTGCTCTCTAGCAAAAATAACAAAAATCAGCCATTAAAGGTACTTGAACTACTACTCCAAAGTTTTCCACAGCACATGCATGAAACATATTTTTCCTAGTAAGTACATGATATATGAAGATTAACAAACTTAAAATCATATTTTTCTGATACATATAGGATTTACTAGCTATTTTACAAGATATCAGCAATATTAAGAATTAATTAAAGCTCTACAGAAAAGTATTCCAAAAATAACATGCAATATTTTTAGATTGTAGATCTGGTTCCAAGGATTCTAGATAAATTTATTTCACAATTTTTGGAGCTGAAATGACTGCTAAGAAATTTTCTAAAGCATTTTCATCAAGAATAATAAAAGAAAATGGGAATGAATTTTTTTCATAACGGCACTGGGCCGGCCCGGGAAGTCAAGTGGCCCATGGCCATTCTCGGCCTGGCATCGCGCGCGCGGGGGAACGGTCGAGCCAGCCTGCTCGGGGCGTGGCCCACAGGCGCAGCCCAGCGACGACCGACGGGGGGAAAGACAGGGCGCCCTCGTCGGCGTTCGGAGCCGCGACGGCGTGGCGGTGGCCGACGGCCAACGGTCGGCTCCGGCCAAACCGCGACCAGGTAAGGTGCGCAAAACGCTCGCAAGAGAGTAGCGAACACGTGAAGGGGACGCGGGAGGGCAGAGATAGGGCGAGCGAGGCGGTGGCGGAGCACGGGCTCGACGGCACCGTCGCGGTGGCGCGGCGAGGCGAGGAAAAATTGAGCCCTACCGGGGCAAACGAGGAGAAGGCGACACTCGTTCGGAGGAGGGGAGGATGGGGCGGAGCCGCGTGCACGGGCAATTGGACGGAGGTGGTCCACCGGTGCCGGAACAGGGAGGTGACGGTGGCGGAGCTCGGTGGCGAGCGGTGTTCCGCTGCGGTTTTCACCGGAGGGAGGAAGAAAGGGAGCAGGCGAGGCGGAACTGGAATGGAGACCAGGTGCCCGGTCGTTTTGAAGTGGAGCGCGGACGCGGGGTTCACAGCGGCCACGCGGTGGCGTCGCCGGCATGCGGCCGCCACGCGGCGGGCGTTTGCTGCCGGGGCGCCAGCGTGCGCGCGCGCGGGCGGGAAGGAGGGAGAGGGGGCTGGCTGGGCTGGGCAGCGGCGGAGGCGGACGCGGGCGCGCGCGCGGGAGTGGCGCGGGCTGACTCGGCCAGCGGGCCGAATCCGAGGCGGCGGCCTGCTAAGCTGGTTTTGATTTTTTTCAAATTTTTTATTTTAAATCAAATTCAAACACAGATTTCAAACCCCATTTTGAACAAGAAGAAGACATTTTCTGGAATTGACCCAAAAATAAAAGTTGCTTAGAATTTAATTCTCTACAACTTTGATTAAGGGGCCAACTAAAAATTCCCAATAGATTTTGAATTGAAGAATAAAAGCTAATTTAGAGAGGATTTTTGAATATTTTCAAATAACATTTTAAAAACAAATCTTTGACAAAACTTTGAGTAATTTAGTTGCTGCAAAAATTTTGACCTATAATTCTAAGTGATATAAAATTTTTAGTTGCACAATTTTTTATGGAATGTGATTAGCACATTAATATATTACATCTCAAATACCACTTTCTAAGCTTTTATTTCACTCAAATTATAATATTAACATGTATGATTATGATGATATGAAATGCCATGCATATGATTGCCATGCAAATGCTTGCGTAACACCGGAGTGTTACACACAGGATGCCCTTCTCCCCTGCCTTCTTGGCAAAGAGCTCGGCCTTGAAAAGGTGAAGCCACAGGTTCCACTGCGGCTCCACCCCAAGGTAGCCCTCGCAGACCACCGCGAAGATGGCGGCCTGCGCGACGGCGTTGGGGGAAAGATGGTGAAGCTCCACCCGATAGTGGTGGAGGAGCGCGCGCATGAAGACCGACGCCGGCACGCCAAACCCCCGCTCGTGGAAGCAGACGAAGCTCACCACGTACCCTTCAGGGGGCACCGGCTCCCGGTGGGCAGGGGGCGGCGCCATCCACTCCGGCTGCGACCGGCTCGTCCTTGGCCGCAGCAGCCCGTCCTCCACCAACTCTTCCAACCTCCTCTCCGTTACCGAGGAGGCGGCCCAGTCGTCGGCGGGAAGGATCTGGCTCTTTCCTGCCATTGGTGCTGTCGGAAGGGGGATGGATGAAAAGGATGTGGTGGCGGCGACGACGCGGGCGGAGAACGTGATAAGGCAAAGATTGTCTGAGGCAGAAGATTGCAGCAACGCAAGGGACCGGTGGGGAACGCAGACCCCTAGGCCTTAACTTTATATACCCAGGCGGAAGCCCAACGGCCGCGCGAGAAGGTAGGAACAGTTTCCCGTATTAAATGCGCCCACCTAACCGTTTCCTTACATCTCGCAGGAGTCAGGCACGTGGCCGTCTCCCACGTCGTGACCATACGCCATGTCGCCCACTACCGCGCCGATCTCGCCTCCCAAAAAGACGCGCCCGGCTAACGGACGAGGGAGGGATCCGCGGACGAATATCCCCAGGTATGTGGAAAATGGGCCCGAAGCCCGCAATAAGTCTCGAGGGAGCGAAAGCTGGCCCTCGAACAGGGTTCGACAGCTGCCCTCGAGCGACAGAGTTAGGGATGACCCAGGGTGCGCCCGTACATGGCCAAGGGCTCGAGCCACGCTCTCGAGGCACCCCAGGACGTATTCGAGGCCGAAGGAGAAGGTCGTCGTAGGAATCCCTCCGGGGGAGGCATCGAGCCCTCGAATCCTGTCGAAGGGAATCGAGATCCACACGACCACTTCTTGGCATCTTTGAGGGCGCCTCCGGGCCACTAGCCGACCCCTAACGAACAGGGCACGGGCTCTCACTCGAATTCCCCCGCTAGCAGCTCACCGGAGATCGTCGGAACTCGCGCCCAGACGAGGGTAGTACGGTGTTCTCCACCCCTTCTCCTTTTTTTAGAAAGGGAACATGAGGGTCGCAAAAGACGGCCAGGACTCTGATCGACCTCGTGCGCGCGAGGCTCGGGGTCCCGACCGCAGAAACGGGCCCTGAGCCCGGAATAAGCCTCGAGGGAGCGAAAGCTGGCCCTCGAACAGGGTTCGACAGCTGCCCTCGAGCAACAGAGTTAGGGACGACCCAGGGTGCGCCCGTACATGGCCAAGGGCTCGAGCCATGCTCTCGAGGCACCCCAGGACGTATTTGAGGCCGAAGGAGAAGGTCGTCGTAGGAATCCCTCCGGGGGAGGCATCGAGCCCTCGAATCCTGTCGAAGGGAATCGAGATCCACACGACCACTTCTTGGCATCTTTGAGGGCGCCTCCGGGCCACTAGCCGACCCCTAACGAACGGGGCATGGGCTCTCACTCGAATTCCCCCGCTAGCAGCTCACCGGAGATCGTCGGAACTCGCGCCCAAACGAGGGTAGTGCGGTGTTCTCCACCCCTCCTCCTTTTTTCGGAAAAGGAGCGTGAGGGTCGCGTAGCAAAAGACGGCCGGGACCCTGATCGACCTCACACGCGCGAGGCTCGGGGGCTTGGCTGCAACGGATCGTTCCCCAATCAACCGCGTACAAGACCTCGGAGGAGTCTCAATACTCCACCGAGGCCTCGGGGGCTACACCCAGCGGGTGCGCTCGCGCACCCTCGCCGGAAAAAATCACGGCGCTACGACTCCAGTTCTGACCAACCTCTGGGAGAGTGATCACACACTCACCCAAAGGCTCGGGGGCTACTGTCGGTACCAACAGTACGGGGGTACCCGTACCTATCGCCAAAAAACTAACACGACCGAAACCGCAATAAAAGATAGCCCGCCTCGACCGCGTATCCAGTTAGTCTCGTACGAGGCCCGCTCGACGGGGCGCCTCGACCGCACCCCGGCTTCGACTCGTACGAGGCCCGCTCGACGGGGCGCCTCGACCGTGCCCCGGCTCCAACTCGTACGAGGCCCGCTCGACGGGGCGCCTCGACCGCGCCCCATCCCGTGCCGCAAGGTACCTCGAACAGCGCTCTGACCCGCGCGAGGCTCGACCGCCCGCTGGGGAGAACTCCGACTCGCGTGAGCCCGGACCGAGCACCTCGACACCTTTTCTTTACCTATCCCAGGACAAAAGTCGTAGCATTCAATACGGTTACCTACTACCACCTACCGGTATGGCTGCGGCCAGGATTGACGTGGGAACAATACCCATGTCAGATCTCACTGTTTTACCGCCCATCCCGTGATGGGAGGTGAAACCCGTCACTATACCCACCTTACCGCGCACTGTTCACCAACAATCACCCTCGAGGGAGGATAAGACAAGGCCCGTTCTCCGCGATATCGAGGGTTCGGCCTTATCCATCCAGCCTCGACCCGGCCTCGACCCGGCCTCGACCCGACCTGGCACGGCATAGTTCAACGACAGGGGAAGGACGGTATGGCACGGCGCTCCGAGTCATTTCGCGATCTTGTCTCCCACAACGTCAGGGTGTCCAGGGATGGCCGGCCATTCCTCAGGCACGTCGCTATAGTCAACTCAACAGGAATCGACAAAACATCACCTCAAGGCTCCCCGTCGTCTTAGCCTCCTCTCACCCTATAAAAGGGCAGGCCAGGGCTCAACGGAGAAGGGGGACGAAGATGAAACAAAAAAAAAACAAGACAAGAGATCGACATCTCAAGCAACCACCTTTTTCCTCTTTTCTCTTTGAGACTTGGGCTCGACACCCTCTCTCGCATGCTTGTAACCCCTACACGAGCACCTCGGTGCAAGGAAATACAAACATCTCCCCCCGCTAGACGTAGGGCCTTCTTTTGCCCGAACCAGGATAAACCCCCGTGTGTTCTCCTTGCATCACCATCCAGGAAAGAGACACGCAGCATTTACTCGTTGGTTTAGGACCCCCTCGGGTCCGAACACCGACAATGATGTTTCTAGACTGGATCTATACGTTGGGCCAAATCTTGTAGACTCTCGGCCCGTCAAAGAGAGAAGAGAAGCTGAGTCGTTGAGAGGCCGAACGCGCGGCGCCCGTCCCGAAGCCTTGGCTCCCGTTTCTGCTTCTCCGTCCCGACTCCCATTTCTACTTCTCTGTGTTGCTAACCCTAGCCGCCAGAGCGCCCACCGCCGTCCTCCGACGGTTCCTTCCCCACCGGACATCGGTCCTCCACAGCTCCATCCTGGGTCCCCACTAGCGGCCGTCCACTGACGCTCGCCATTAGCCACTCCCACACGGGGACGCGTCACTTCCTCGAGCGGAGTGGCCGGGTAGGCAGGTGCAGCAACCAGTTAGAGACCTAGAGCTTCAGGCCTAGCCTTAAAATTTTTCATCCCGTCACATTGAATGTGTTGGTCACATGCATAGAGTATTAAATGTAGACGAAAAAAATAACTAATTACACAGATTGCGATAAATTTACGAGACGATTTTTTAAGCCTAATTAATCAATGATTTGACACTGTTGTGCTACAGTAACATATGCTAATGATAGATTAATTAGGCTTAATAAATTCGTCTCGCGGTTTCCAGACGAGTTATATAATTAGTTTTTTTATTAGTATCTCAACACCTCTTCCAATATCTCATAAAACATTCGATGTGACGCTCCAAAATTTTTCACCCAGAAACTAAACATCACCTGCTATTACTTGCTTTGCTTCCGTCTTGCCGATTGCAATAGCAAATAGAAGAGGACCAAGACATCATTTGTTAGGTTTTTTTTACTGCTTTTATGTTTCTATTAATTACTTTGTAGATTCGACGAGCTCCGTCACTGGTCATTTAAGTTCTTTTACAAAAGAAAAAAAGTTCATTTTACTTGTTTATGTTAAGTAATTAGGCATTTTTCAGATTAAAAACAGAATATAAATCATGTAAAACAGATGAACTAAATCTAGCATGTATAGCATACTAGTATGATAAATCAGCATATTGGATAGTATGAATGACAAGATTAAATCACGAGGATTATACCTGGCAACTGTAGTTGTAGTCGTTGGTGATTCAAATGGTGGTGATGGGGAACGAGGTCGATGTCGAAATCGTTGATGTTGAAGTCGTCGTCGAAGTCGTCAATGTGAGGTGGAGGAAGAGCTCGACGCAGTTGACGATGAATACGTCGGGACGTAGCGCCGCCCGACTTGGATGGAAGACGACCCGTTGTGAAAGTTGGGAGCAGTCGCACGGATAACGCTTCCCAAAAACCTTATTTGTCTTCTCCCGGTGTAGGATCGCAAAGACGAGGGTTGCGAAGACCTGCTCGTCCGGTCGCTGGTGCACGCAAGCGATCGGACTAGAGTAGCTACGGCGGCAGCACAACAGCAAGAATAGGCAAAAACTCTAGCTCAATTAGATGGATTTTGGCGTGGCCGGTAGGTTGCTTATATAGTCCTATCCAACCGACCTTGTGTCGTGATCACGATCTAAGTCGTTTTAGGACTCTGCAACTTGAAGGCCAAGAAACCAAAAACTAAAACTGCAAAAGGAGACCGCGCTCCCGCAAGGCAAGGAACCGAATTTCGGCGGACCATTCACGCAGGTGTCGCGCGCCCGGCCCGGCGAGGCGAGTGCGTGCGTGTGGGTTTCTCTTTCTCCTCCTCACACTAGACTTGAGGAATTGGAGAGGACTTCCATATTTAAGTATGACCACCTCCACTTCAACAAGCAAGGTGATACTAAAGAGTTCACACATCCCCTTACTCACATGAATGGACCTTTGAGATTTATTAGGAATTTCACAATTGTTTATTGGGCTAAACCCATATAAATTCCAACAGTTTAAACTATCGGTTTTATGTTTTTAGTCATATATTCGGTAAACACTTAATACGGTTTTCAAACCACATAAAATGCCTCTAAGTTCTAATGTTTCCAATAAAATCAATAAAGATAGACTGAGATACGACGAATCTGAATAAATTATTTAGAGGTTGTGAACATATATCTCGAAGCTTTCAAAATTAGATTTAGCTCTTGAAAAATGAAAATAGTATCTAGAACAACTAGGAAATCGCTCAAACATTCTAATTGATATTTAAGTGTGTTTCAAAAACCATTCATGACAAAATTATGAGATACGACAAGCATAGGTGCAACATACATTAAGGCTAAACGCATTCATGCTATGCATTCGTGCTCAGTGGCGGAACTAGAAGGGCCAGCAAGGGCCTTGGCCCCCTAATACAGTAAAAGTTTATTTAATATATCCCTATAAATTTGTATTTTGTAGCATATTAAGGCATCAATTCACGGATTTTATATCTTAATATTGTGGTTTTTGTTATAAATACCAACTACATATATGAAAACATTGAAAAATTTGTTGAAACATACACTTATGCATATATTTATCTCACTTAGAAGTGTCATTTGTCTGGCCCCCTTTAATGAAAGTTGCTAGTTCCCGCTAGATGTGTCTTACTTTTTTTTTTGCTGTGGAAAGTTCCCAAAATGCATTTATACATCAATTATAATGTTTTGAGACTTTTCTAGATTTTTCAAAATATTTTTTAGAGCTAAATCTAATTTTTGAAAGTTGGTAGATACATTTTCATGAGCTCTAAAGATCTTTTTTTTTTGGATATTTTGTATCCCAATCTATCTCTAGTTTTTTGAAGCTTTTAAAAACTTAAAGAGATCTTCTGTGATTTTAAAACTTATTATCAAAATTTTACAATATTTTTTTAAATACAAAAAAATAAAACCGCTTTAAAATCCACTTAAAGGCAGGCTAGTCGTGTCTAACCGGACGTGGCCCCCGACACAAAATCCCGACCCGACCCAGCCCACATCCGAGGAGCCACCGCAACCGCATGCCACTGCGCCGCCTCGCGCCTCTCCTAGTGAGCCCGCGCCGCCGCTTGCGCTCCTCCCTAAACCCTAGCCTCGTCGCCATGTCGCCGGCCGCCGCTCACCTGGCCACGGCCGCCGATCACGACGAGGACCTCTGCGCGAGCGCGGCGGGGTCAGAAGCGGAGGACCTCGCGCCGTCCCCGCCGCTCCCGTCGCCGCCGGTGTCCGCGGATGAGCGGGTGGAGCGCGCGTGGGCGCACTGGAGGCGGCTGGGGTCCCCGCGGCTGCTGGTGGCGCCGATGGTGGACAACTCCGAGCTCCCCTTCCGCATGCTGTGCCGCCGCTACGGCGCCGACGCGGCGTACACGCCCATGCTCCACTCCCGCATCTTCTCCGAGAACGAGAAGTACAGGTCCATGGAGTTCACCACGTGCAAGGTAATTGGCGGTTAGGAGCTTCCAATCTGCTACCGTAGCAACTGGGGTGTAATTTTAAGTTAGTTAAGGTGGATGCTGTAGCGGTATGCCTTATGCTTGATTCGCCATTGCAGTACAGACTGGTAGAATAATAGCTTTTCTGTAGATGCAGATATGGTTAAGCAGTTTAGCAGTTTGATTTTAAAACACTTCCAGATTCCAGATTTAAGTGGTAGTTCGGGATGGGCAGAATTTACTGAATTATTAGGCCCATGTTTGGACCGGTGAAACAAAGAACTGTTATGCTTGGTAACGATTGTTTGTACATTAGGGTCGATTCACAGTTACATGATTTAGTCGACAGTTACATGACTAGGTCTACTTCTGTTATTTTGCAGAGCCTTTTGTTTTTGGTTATGAGTTGTATTTATCTTGCACGGAATGTAATGTCCATTGCACCTTATACAGGAGGACCGGCCACTTTTTGTTCAGTTTTGTGCCAATGATCCTGACATTTTGTTACAAGCTGCAAAGATGGTGGAACCATATTGCGACTATGTTGATATCAATTTTGGGTAATGTGCAATTCCTTAAGCTGTTGTGCTGATTTTTTATTCAAATTTACTTATCTAGTGCTTGATTGTAATTTACTCCACCTTTGGAATGGCATAAATAATTTACTAACATAAACATCATATACTCCTCTGCAAAAATAATCTGCCCTGGACCAGTGTAATAATTAGACCGCTATGGGCATTGAGCGGTAGGGTTCTCCTAAGGCTAAGATCTAGCTATAGCGGGCTAAAACGGTTAAACTGAACGTGAGTACAAATAGCGGCATACTGCCTAAAATAGCTATAGCCGGCTATTTGTTTCCTTGTCCTGGACAAAGTCGTTGAGTAACCTTGTTAGTGGTGCCCCCCCCCCCCCCCCCCCCCCCCCCCCCCTTTTTTTGCGACTTTGTTAGCGGTGCGTAAGCCACCATGCTAGGCCATTCTCTGCACACTCGACTCAAAACTTGTTGCTTTAAATTTATCTGCTGCCACCATGCTAGGCCATTCTCTGCACACTCGACTCAAAACCTGCTGCTTTAAATTTATCTGCCGCTAACTGCTTTCTTAGCTTGCTTAGAGCACTAGTGTTGAATCTTCCATCGGTACATTTCTAGTTAACATATATCATTTCCCCGTATGTAGTATTGCTTGAAAATATGGTTCCCTACTATTCTGAATCGCGATACTGCCTTGCAGTTGCCCGCAGCGTATTGCAAGACGGGGTAACTATGGAGCATTTCTCATGGACAACCTTCCCCTCGTAAAATCCCTTGTGCAGAATCTAGCAGCTAATCTTCATGTTCCAGTCTCAGTTAAGATTCGCGTATTTCCACGACTGGAAGACACATTAGCCTATGCGAAGATGCTTGAGGAAGCTGGTGCTTCTCTTGTGGCTGTCCATGGTCGGACAAGAGATGAAAAGGATGGGAAGAAATTTCGAGCTGACTGGGATGCCATCAAGGCTGTGAAGGATGCACTTAGAGTACCCGTTCTTGCAAATGGAAACATTCGCCATATGGAGGATGTGAAGAACTGCCTGGAACATACTGGTGCTGATGGTGTGCTTTCAGCTGAAACTCTTCTAGAAAATCCAGCACTTTTTGCTGGTTTCAGGACAAAGGAATGGAAAGAAGATGGTGATGAGAATGGAGATAGTGGCTTGGACCAGGCTGATCTAGTGATTGAATATTTGAAGCTGTGTGAGCAGTACCCTGTGCCATGGAGAATGGTTAGATCCCATGTCCACAAGATGTTGGGGGACTGGTTTAGGGTGCATCCAGAAGTGAGGGAGGAACTCAATAAGCAGAACAAACTCACCTTCGAATGGTTGCATGACATGGTATTGAGGCTGAAGGAGCTCGGTGGAAGAGTACCACTTTACAGAAAGGAGAGTGCACTAGGGACAACATTAGATGGGCTAGCCTCTAGCAATGCCTGACAGGTTTGATATCTGCAGCCTATCATTATTGTAGCTGGAGAGGAGCAATAGATGTAAACTGAAGCATCGTGTGGCAAGTTTTGACCTGTTATAGTACAGTTTGGAAGATATTGTTGTACTACAATTAAACTTCTTGATTGCTATTCAGTCAGTATATTTTTCAGCAGCTACAATACAACGGCTCACCTCATTGTTGTAACAGCTGACATGCAAATTTTGATACACCAATACACCATTATACGTTCTCAGATAATTTGGATTTGCAATTGAATTTATCTTTGGAGACTCCACAAAGCTCTGTTAGACCGCACTTATGCAGGCATGTTTGCACACATCTTCAGCTGCGCATATATTTCATAGAACCTCTGGCGTGCAATGTACACAAGCAGGAATTTGTAACTATCACCAGGCTCTCCGGTTGCTGTATGTATATATAATATAATCTAGAATTCTCTATTGGTGCTTATGAACATAGTGTAAATACTACTGCTGCAGCAATGACAAAACCAAGTACAGTACTATCAATGCTGATGGACGCAAGAAGAGAAAAGAAGCCTACTGCTTGCCGATCTGAAATGGGCAAATGGTGGTCATTACAACAACGGCTCTTCGACCAGCTCCGGCCGCCAATCTGACTTCTCGGCGTACATCACCCCTTCGTCGTTCTTGGAGAAGGTCAGCCGCACGTCCCAGTGGAGCGACCTCAGGAGTTTCTCCACCTCGCCGACGGCGCCGGCCTCGTCGCGTACGATGATGCTGCCCCCGGGCCTGACGATCCTGTCCACCTCCACCACCACCGGCAGAACCGCGCATCTGAAGAAGACGGCCATGGATCAAGCTAGAAAGAGGATGCGAAGGAGACAGACAGACTAGTGTTGCTGCCTACTGACCTCTCTTTGATCTTAGAGAAGAGGTGATCGGCGTGCAGGAGGTCGTAGGTTCTCGGGTAGGTGCTGAAGGACTCGCACCAGTCATGGTAGATGCCCAGCAGCCCGCGCTCGAAGATGACCGGCAGCGTGTCCGGCGCGTCGACGTTCACCACGTTCATCACCCAGATCTTCTTCTCCCGGAGCGCAGCCGCGAAGCTGAGACAGAGAGATAGGCAGCCATGGCGTCAGCACGATTGTCAGAGCTGATCATGGCCAGTGGCGACAGTTGTTACCCTCCGTATGCAGCTCTCATGTCCATGACGTTCCTGACCCTGGACCAGTCGATGCCCAGGCCGTTGAGGTAGGACCCGTCGACGACGCGCCGCCAGTGGTCGTAGTCCACCGTGAAGTCCTCCGGCGCCGGCTTCCCGTACACCCCGGCCTGCGAGCCGTTGAGCCAGTACGGCGGCGTCCGCACCCGCCGCGGCCACTCCGAGGGCCACCGCGCGCCGCGCTCCGACGGGCCCGTCGGCACGCGGTGCACGCACGAGTTGAGCCGGATGTACCACGCCGCGTTGGCGTCGTCGTCGTCGGCGCACATCGGCGGCTGCTGCCGCTTCCTGGCCTCGTAGCACTCGTTCGTCGTCGGCTTCCGGTAGAAGGCCACCCCGACGCCGTTGAGCCGGTCCTTCTTGATCGACGTCAGCTCCCAGCACAGGGATTTCGTCAGGGACGTCATTGCTGTACGTGCAGGTGAACAGAAACTCCATTAGCCACCTTTCTTGTCAGCTGGCTCTGATCGGTCGATTCATGGCATGGCGGCGAATGGTCGGAACTTTACGTGCCTTTCCAGATCTCGACGTCCTCCGTAAGCTTCTGGTACACCGGCGTGGCGGACCAGACGAAGAAACCGCCGGGGCGCAGGACGCGGTTCAGCTCCAGGAGGAGAGCGCCACCTGCACGGACACACAACAATGTCGGCACCGTCAGCAAGGGATCTCGGAGGACGCACAGTGGAATGGGGGCGGCGACGCGGCGCACCGTCGGCGTGCCAAGGGACGCGGCAGCGCGCGCAGTGGACGAGGTCGAACGACTTGCTGGGGAAAGGCAGGCGCTTGGAGCCCATGACGGCGGAGATGGCCGGGATCCCGCGCTCGAGCGCCATCTGCACCTGCGCCTCGTGCTCGTCCTTGGGCGCGAACGACATGGTCACCACGTCGCGCTCGAACAGGTAGCCGCCGAAGCTGGCCACGCCGCAGCCGACGTCGAGCACCACCCGCGTGTGCTTCCCCCACGCGATGGCGCGGACGGACTGGCCAAACAACGCAGAGTAACCTCCTTACTCTACATACACTGACTTTCTACCGGAGCGATCGAAACAAACAAACAAAACCATGGCATGGTCATTGGCCATTGGTGATGCATGGTACCTGCTGCAGGAAGTCGATGTAGTGCAGCGCGCCATGGATGAACTGGGTGCCGCCACCGGGGAAGGTCAGGTACTGCCCGCTCACCTTCACCCAGTTCTGGTGGCCCTTCACCTCCACCAGCTTCGTGTGCGGGACATTGTTGTACCATACCTGCACGTACGTCGCCGCCGGCACGACGAACGGCCACGAGTCAGCAATGCATTTGCCGCATGGGGATTCAGAGACACGGACGGACGTACCCTGTCTCGGCTCTTGGGCCACTCGATGGGGCGGCGGTAGCCGCTGGGGAGCGCGACGAGGCACGTCGGGCCCTCGTCGGGGCAGTGCCGCTCCCGGTGCTCGTACCGCCGGAAGTTCTCCGGCCGCAGCTTCTTGATGGCCTTCTCGTTGTCCAGGCACGGGATGTAGTCCGGGCCGGCCTTCACGTTGCACACCCGCCACTCGCGCTCCTCGCCGCCGGCGTTCTCCCCGCCGTTGCCGTCGTTCTCGCCGCCCTCCTCGCGGCGGTCCGTCTCCCGGTGTGACTCGTCGGCCTGCGTCGCCCACGCCTTCTGCTCCTCCGCGCGGTCTTCGGCGACGAGCGAGTCCTCGACGCTGAGGCCGTCGTCCTGACTGGCATTTCCTTCCGCGCCCCCCGTGTGCTCCGACTCCGACACGGCCGGCTTGTCGCCATCGCCGCCGTCGGCATCTCTGCTGGACTCCGACACCGACGACGAGCGAGTCTCCTCTTCGCCCTGCGGCTGCTCCCTGCCGCGTTGTTCCTCATCCGTCCCTTCGTCGCCGCCGTCGGCCTGTGGGTCCTCCTGCGCTTCCCGGCGCAGCTGGTTCCCGGCAGCAGCGGCCTGCTGCTCCTCGAGCGCGCTCTGCTCCTCCTCTCGCTGCCTCTGCCCCGCGTTGCTCTCCTCCTCG
Source organism: Saccharum hybrid cultivar R570 (assembly GCA_038087645.1). NCBI lineage: Eukaryota > Viridiplantae > Streptophyta > Magnoliopsida > Poales > Poaceae > Saccharum > Saccharum hybrid cultivar. The sequence goes on along the minus strand of JAQSUU010000297.1, from coordinate 6,658,702 downwards.
ATGCCGCCGTCCAGGTTCTTCTCCTCGACGGCAGTGGCGGCGGCCCGAGCCCGCTCGTGCGGCATCTCCAGCTGCGGTTCCTCCTCCTGTTCTCGTTGCTCGCGGCTGCTCTCTTCCAGCACGGCTGCTTCTCGCTCCTTCTCCTCCTCCTCCTCCTCCCCGCCGCGAGCCACGTGGCCACCGTCCTCGCCCTTCACATCCTCCACGCCCGCCGCGGAGACCCTGTGCTCCTCCTCCACACCCGCCGCCTCGTCCAACACACGTTCCTCGTCAGGCCTGGCGTGCGGGTCGTCCAGCGCTGCCACCGCGGCGACGGCGCTCCGGTCGTCGGGCCGCGGCTCCTCCTCGGCCCCAACGGCCTTCCCCGCGGCGGGCGTGTCTCGGGTCTCCACCCCGCGCGGCGGCGCGGGGGCGGCCCGCTCCCTGGTGACCTCGTACGCGAACGAGGAGCGCGTGGTGTGGCGGTACGCCGTGACCGTGGCGGCGTCCCCGTCGGCGGCCGCGGCGGAGGAGGAGGTGGACGTGAGGAAGTAGGCCCCCGCGACGCACAGCGCGACGAGCAGCGCCGTGGTGGCGTAGTAGACGCAGGCGGACGCGGCGGCGGCCGACGACGCCGAGGACGACGCGGCGCCACGCTTCGCGCCGCCGGCGCGCGAGCCACGGGCGCCGCCCCCGGCCATGGATCGGTCCCGCATGCAGGGATAGCAGATGGGAGTCCCCTGGCGCGCGCGCGGTCGAGTAGTTTGATGATTAGAGAAAAAAGTTTGGACGTGGTTGGGTTAATGGCTAATCAGGTTTTGCTCGTTTTTGGGCCAACACAAGTGACGGGACGCGTAATCCCGGGAACATGGGGTGATCCCGGCGCGTCGGTGGTGGTCGGACGTGAGGATGACAGGTGGGGCTTCCATGAGCTGCGTTGTTTAACAAGCGGGCGAGTGGCGTTTCCTCGCATGCATGGCGCGTCGTCGTCGCTCCCGGTCCCGGCTTCTTCCTCTTCTCACGCTCTCTTGACCTTCGCATCATCTGCCTGTACTCCATTTTTTTTTCTCCAAGGACTTTTTTTTTACAGGCACTAAAACAAAAGGAGCATTCTTTTCTCCAAGGATTTTTTTTGATAGGTACTAAAATAAAATAAAAGGACAGAGAGAAGAAAAAGCCGTATGATGAACAGTTGCCGTAAAAACTGTTGCATATAATAATATAATAAAAGTAAGACTAGTTAACAAAATGAGTATACTAAGTAGATGGGAGGAAACCTAACACCATCTTAAACATCTAGGCATCCCATTGCATTGCCACAAAAACCAAACACATCTAGTAAGAACATAAAAAAGATAAAGAAAGACACACGGTATAAGACATTAAATTATCTTTCTAGAAAATCAAGAGAAAAATAATTAACCGGTGCACTCTTTGGACTTTTTCATTATCTAAAGGAAGACTCCTTGGCCAATTCAAGTTGTGAATCGTTCTTCAAGTAAAAAGCTTATTTTCAACCTTCAACTTGCACGGCAGTCTTATTTCCAATACCGAATTATGAAATTAGGCACCAAACGACCTCCATGGGTTGAAAGTGAACAAAGGTAGTTTCCATTTTTATAAATATAATAAAAAATTGTTTTCATATAAAAACAAAATAATTTTATTTAAATAAAAAAATATGAATCTAACACCAGTTTCTTCTAAAAATGTTATCCATTTGTTGGTGCTATATTTGAAGATATTTTTAATCGTATTTGTTCATGTTCTTATTTTTCATTATATGGGCAGTAAAACAATAAGAACATTAATAAATAAATTCCGAATAACTCTCACTACAATAAAATCAATCTTCAAAGGCCATAGCTGTGTCTGCCTCTATGCTATGGTCTCTACTAACCAGAGATGGCATAGGCGGGCTACAATGCCTGTATTTGTAAATAAGAAAAGCATCACCGCCCTTCATGGGGCCCAATACCAAGCCACCCATTGATGAGCTCATTGCCGATTCCAATGTGCATGTTTTCTCCTCGCGTTCAAAACCGGTGTTGTCCTGCCATGCAACACATGACTTGTACACACCAGTCTCTAGCACCTCTCCTCCCGTTGACGTGACAGGGAGCCCAACAGCTTGCCCCAGACGACGCTCCTCTGGGCATACAGTGTGCTGGAGACCTCCTTGTGGTTGCTGCCATCCACTGCTACAAACCTTGTTGTTGTAGCTCCCATATATGGTAGTAGCAACCCTCAAGGATGCCATCGAGGATGGTGTACATGAACTAGAGGAGCTCATATCGACGATGTCCTGTACCGCGAAGACAATGATAGGCATCATCGAGTAAGTGGGTCCTTGCAAGCTGCATGGAGCTAGGGTGAGGTCTCACGTTGCCATTGGGAGGGGGTGGATCTACCTTTGCTGCTAATAATGTCGACTCCTGTGACGCCACCCAATCCACCTCTAGATGGTGGGCGGTTGGAGGCTGCACACATAGAGAGGGAGAGAGACGAGAAGAGGGAGAATGATGGTGCGGCGGTAAGAACCCTATGTGTTGTTTATATATGCGGTCCATTGATTAGGTAGCTAGGCTACTAGAAATGGACTCTAATTTCATAGCTATGAGTATATTGACAAAGATGGTTGTTTTTGGAGTGTCTTCGTAAATTGGCTGGCTAGCTCTAAAGTTCACTAGGTTGTTTTTAGAGAATTTGACTCGTCTCTATAAATAAATGTGGTTTTGTCCTAAAATTAATTTAGGAGGGTCTAACATAGATCACCAACAAATATATAACATTTTCATAACAATAGTATTAGTTCCATGTTTTCCGAATTAAAATAGAGTAGTTTTGATTTTTAAAAGTAAACTATATTTTTTTATTGTTAGAAAATAGAAAGCCAGCTTTCAAATCAGCTAAACCATCCAGAGGACTAAATTTACCTAATTTCAACCGTTGGAAGATGTCCTGTATCTGGTTTAGTAGTTTAGAGATTGGAAATTAAACTTCCGTACAAAATGGATTGTTAGATGTTAAGAAAATGGACTTTAGCCTACAGAACTGTTGGTAAGCTGCCAGTACCACAGTGGCATGAAACGCCATGCATGCACGCATATGTTTTTTTTTCCCATCCAACAATTCATTCTCACATGCAGCTTGAAGTCATGAAAGATAGAAAGAACACAATATACTGTCCACTGGGTATTATATTGGGGTTAAACCAAAGAAAGCAACGGGGGCTGGGAACAAATAAAAAGAAGCAGTAAATTGGATAAAGGCAAGTTGGTCCTCTTCTTTGTAGTCAGTGCAATGACATGTCACTTACAAGCACCAGAAATGGCAGCGTGAGCCCAATAACTCATGCCTGGAACTAGAAAGTCGCACGAAGGATTTCCTCTTCTACTCAAGAGGCGCATGATTGACCGAGCCACTGCAGCACAACAGCAGCAACCAGCTGGAAGAAGAAGCCATCTCGCTCACGCTCGTCCTGTCCGTGTCCGATCGATCAGAACGGGATCGAGTTACGTGTACAGGTCGCGTAAATTAGGGCAGGCCGGCAGCCATTTCCAAGCTTGCAAAAGCTTGTGATTAATTCTCGCCCATGGTTAGGTTACCGTGTGGTTTTCCGCTGATACCGATGGAGGTGAGGTGACTAGTCATGTGAGCTACTATACAGCCTAGGAGTGGTTAGCTGTAGCTGCTGTTCCTTCGCTCTTTTCTGCTAGATGGACAATGGGAGTTCCTCGGTTGTAAGGTCGATCCATATGCGTTTGCAACTTCGGTCCTTCGGACGACGTTGAGAGAACGTAGCTAGCTAGTTCTTGTTTGTCCCTCAACTCACATGCATGTTCGTAAATGACATAGAAACATGCTTTATTTGTAGAAGATGAGTTATGGTAGTATTAGTCAAGTCAACTTGGTGGAGTTAGGGCTAGGAAGATGCACCTCAACCTCAAGTGCTTGATGATCCATCTAGCTAGTGTGGGACAACCAAAAGTCCAATCATGTTTGTTTGAGCTTTTGCTTTTGGGGAAGAAGTGGTGACGTGCTATAGATTGTTGATTTGGAGAAACTGATTCTAAAGTATGGCTTTGGAAAGCTGATCCTGGAGAGTGTGGCTTTATTTAGGAAAAACTGATTCTGTGTTATAGCTTTTGAAAAGTCAATTCTGGATTGCCTTGTGACATGTAACAGCCCAAGTGGGGGACCTCAAAATATGATCTCTTGAAAAAACAACTCCAAACTTCCTTACACTATTCTTCTTCTTTTTTTAAAAAAAAGAATGGAGTGTTGTGGAATCTTAGTTTCTTCTAAGGCACACTCTAGAACCAGCTCTTCCAAAGCAATGAAATCAGGGGATGTATGAACTCAAGCTGTGTATTCGGTACAAGTGTCTAAAGTTGTTACTATAGCTACGCGCGGCTGTTCCAGCAGCTGGGTTCGCCTGGCAGCAACAACTTTAACCAAAGCGAAGTAATAATGAAGTCTAAATTCATTTGTAAGGTGCTCCAGACCTTGTTTGGAACAAAGATAATTAAATGAAAACATGTACAATCTAATTTCGTTTCATTAAACCCACTATAAAATATATCTTGATAGCTAGCGCACTATATTACTTGATTGATGACAACATTATCCATGTATTTCTTCTACATACAAACTTGATTGAAAATCGGGAAATTTGGCTCTCAAGCCCAAAACTAGAGCAACGTGCAATTTAGAATGGAAAATTGCAAATCAAGAGGCAATATAATGATGGCCCAATAATGGTACGGTTGTGTAGAGTGAGCGGGGCCGGTGACGTGACGACGACGCTAGGTTACAAAGACAGCAGGTAGCAGAGGTACGGTACTACGGTGCGTGCTTTGCTGCTTTCACTCGAGAGAGTCCAGCGTTCGGAGCTGAGACTCCAGTGCAAAAGGGGTGCATCATCAGAAGAAAAGAGAAAGGAAGAATGGCCGAAGAAGAGGATCCGGAAGCCAAAACCGTGCTAACCGTTGTGCCAAAAGCCGCCACGGCAGACCGACCGACCGGCGAGGCGACCACGACCAGAATGACGGATGCATGGCACGGTGGATTGCAACGCGCCGAGAGCGAGCCGGCCGGCCGGCGCGCGCTTACACCCACGCCGCGCGCGTCGGATCAGGCGGGGCAGGGCGGCAGGCAGGCAGAGGCATTTCCCAGCGACGGCCGGGGAGGGCGGGCAGTGCACGGCACCACACGGCACACGGTGCCCCACGCCTTTCACGGATCCGGTAGCTGTCTCCGTCCACGCCGCGCACCGCACCTCGTCCTCACCACCCCGAAATGCACACGCACACGCACACTCCTTGTCCTTCCATCCTTGGCACCACCGCCCGCCCCTCCTCCTCCTTATTACCACCACCAGCGGCTGCTCAGCTCAGCTGCCTCGCACCACTCCATTTCGTCGTCGTCGTCTTCTTCTTCCTCCTTCTCCCCCCATCCACCTCTCCGTCCGTCCGTCTCTCCCTGCCGGCGCGGCCGGGATCCGCAGCCCGAGACGACGGTGGAGCGCGGCGGCGAGCAGCAGCAGCCGGCGGCGGAGGAGGATCCGAGCCGCCGTCCCGAGACGCCGCCACCCACGATGGGGCGCGGCAAGATCGAGATCAAGCGGATCGAGAACGCCACCAACCGGCAGGTGACCTACTCCAAGCGCCGCACGGGGATCATGAAGAAGGCGCGCGAGCTCACCGTGCTCTGCGACGCCCAGGTCGCCATCATCATGTTCTCCTCCACCGGCAAGTACCACGAGTTCTGCAGCCCCGGGACCGAGTCAGTACTTCTTGCTTTGCTTGCTTCCTCCTCTTCCTTCATCTGCTTGCTTCTGATCGAGTTCTGTCGGTGCCTCATCTGCGTGTTAATTCTTGGCTGGTGATTGCCCGCAGCGTCAAGACCATCTTTGACCGATACCAGCAGGCCATCGGGACCAGCCTATGGAACGAGCAGTATGAGGTCAGTCATATTCGTCTCCTTTTCGTCTTTCTTCCTTGCCTGCTGCATACCTCGTCTCTTTTGTTTCACTCAAGCGAACCACTCGCTCGCTGCTTTACTCTTCACATGTCCGTCCATGAGATAATGAGATCTAAAGTTCTAAACAATTTCCATGCTTTTTTGGTTTAAATCTCACCATATATATGTCTCTGCAGAATATGCAGCGCACGCTGAGCCATCTCAAGGACATCAATCGCAACCTGCGCACAGAGATTAGGTCATCATCAGCACGGCAGAAAAACCGCTTTCCTCTTCTTGCTTCTTCCTCTCTTGTTGGGTTTATTTATTTATTTCTTATCATACATGAGGGACGATTAACCCGCAAGTTCATATTAATTAACTCCGAGGCTTGCTGATTTGTGTGTTCATAAATCAGGCAAAGGATGGGCGAGGATCTGGACACTCTGGAGTTCGACGAGTTGCGCGGTCTTGAGCAAAATGTTGATGCGGCTCTCAAGGAGGTTCGCCATAGGAAGGCACGTACAAACCCTAATCTCTTGCTTCAGCTCCTAGCTAGTTAGCTGGTAGCTAGCTAGATCTATTTCTTCTGCAGACTGATGCGCTCTTCAGATCTGTTCATATTTCATGCTCCTTGTTGGTAGATCTTTAATTTGTGCATGTTTCCTGATTTGGTTTTGAATCTTGTTTTTTCACTATTATATAGACCTAGATCTTCTCTCTGGCGTGTTGTTAATTTGTTCGCGGGTGTTTTCTTGTGCTTGTGAAGTTAAAAAAAAAGAAGATCTAGGATACTTTACTGGGAGAAACAGATGCATCTCTTGTACACTAATTCAGTTTCAGTGTCGATGCATCTAAGCTGTCAGGTTTTCTTTTTTTTTTTACCTCAAACAACAACATTAAATTTAGCTTCGATTTTCTTTTAGTCTACAAGAATTAATTCTTATTCTCAAAAGAAAAGGTGGGATCACATAGAGAATTGTTGCTTCTAGTTTTTAAGATCTTGAATAATTGCATCTCATGTCCTTCTTTTCATCTTCCCTACCTCTTTTGCTGACCCTTTTCTCATTTGATTTTTCAGTATCATGTGATCACCACACAGACTGAAACCTACAAGAAAAAGGTAAGAAAACCAAGCATTATGCGTTTAGTAATACACTGCACAAAGATTATTGTCTCATAGGTCAATTGGGCGATTATGAGGGCTAGCTGATCCCAATTTGTCAAGAAATATATTTATCTGCACCTACACCTACATCTTCCTCCTCCTTTAGCCCTTTGCCATCACTTGTAAGTTTCTTAATTTGGTCTAGTGGACATGCTAATGTTTCCAAAAACCTTTTCTGGCGCCCTTAGACGCTGAGCCCAAACCTTTTCAGCCTATCCAGATTTTCTTTTATCTTATTTAAGTATATATGGCTTGTTTAAATAAATCATTTGCAGCTTAAATAAGATATGCATAACTGATAATAAATTGCTTACCTTCTCTAGCTCATCTACTTAAATATACCAACAAAACCGAACAGACATGCAACCACATCCACCTTCAAATCTTTGTACTTGCACATTTGACTCTTCAAGTAGTGATGAACGCAAATATCTAACAGACACCACCACGCCTCAAGCTGAAACCTGCAAGCTATTGTCCAGTGTACAATAGCATGCATGTCTGTGCTTTCCACACTCAACTCCTTCTCCATGTCAATCTGAGGCTCTACTGAAAGTAGCTCCACGTTGTAGAACTGCTAGATCTTGGTCCATCTCATGTGCTCGCATGCACGCACTCATACACATTGTATGCAATGCTGTATTCAATCAGTAGGCGCATTGGTCTCTGTCTTTTAGAAGCTAGAATGAATTGAGCACGAGCAAGGACACTAGTGTTGGATCGGGGCATGCATGTCGATCTCTCTCGTTAAGCCTGCTAGCTAGCTAAGACTGCCGCCTACAGATCGTGTGCTTATTTGGTCCCCCTGCTATCTGGTAGTAGCATGTTAAGCACTGATTTTTATGATATTGCACCATGGCATGATACACCCACACAGATAAGGACCAAAGTGTAGGCTTTATGATTTGCAGAAGTATGGAAATGGAACTCATTAGTATGGAAGTACTTCGGCTTGATTGTTACTGAATGTAGCCTGTCAATACGTACACAGCCATGTACTGTGTATATTGACTGAAACATTGCATCCAGCTCATCTTCAAATCACCCAAATATTTCTCTCTCTCGATCTGGCACCTCACCCCCACCATGTGAAGGACACATATGTTGTCCATGAGATGCAAATAGCTAGCTTTTTTCACGACCGGGGATATAGCCCGTTTTTCATTAAGAGGGGTGAATTACAAGTCAGCTATGAGAGAACCCTCATAGTGCATATTACAAACCACTAAGATAGTAGTAAATAACCTGGAATAAACACACCCTTTCTTTGAGCTATGAGTTGCATAGTATGCCTGTTCTCCCACTCCCACATCATAAATATAGTATATACATGTATACATTGCAGTTATGTTCGTTAAAAAACAAAATGCAGTTAGAATAATTATTGCCAGAGTACAAAGAATTGACTTTTTTCCTCTAGAGTTTTCTTCGACAAAAGGAAGCATTTATGTTTCTTTTGTACAGAAACTCCAATGGGGAATCAAACTTATTATCAAACAAGCACCTAAAATTCTTCTGATGCATTGGAGCAGGCCTCACTATGTCAGATCAGCTCATTACAGTTCAAGTTGAATAGTGTTTTCCCTACCGCATGTCCTGGTGTCATATGGGTGATATGAAGACTATATATACAGCATTTGTTATCTTCTCCTATTCTGTTTGTAGTGTAATGCATTTGACTTTTCCTGTTGCTATATACTTCTTAGTGGGACTGGCTAGTCACCACTCACCAGCAGGCAAATATGAGTATATGACCACCAAGGCACCAACACATATACATGACCATGTATATAGTTGTACCACGCTAGCTAGAAATGCTGCACGAAAACATAAATGGCTGGTGTTCAGAAGCATAGTCAAGGGAGAAGCATAGTCACCGAGCAAACAAAGAGGACCTTGTTTAAGCTATTCCTATGAACTGAGCTAGCTTCATATATCCCAGAAAATGACATTGCTAGACGGTGGTTGCTTCTTCCTAGAAACTGCAAAGAAGGGAGGCAGTATTTTCGACTTTCTTTAGGTCTATTCATTACTCTCTTTGTCCCTAAATATAATTAGGTAGAATTTTAAAGTTTGATCGAATTGAATAGAAAAAAGACTAATATTTTTGACATAAAATTAGTCTCTGATTGTAACATTTGTGACATAAAATTAGTCCCTGTATGTAATATTTTTTTTAAGTTTTCGAATTGTATAGACCTTGCAATGTTGCTGAATTACACTGCTCGTGCATACATGCAGGTGAAGCACTCGTATGAGGCGTACAAGAACCTGCAGCAGGAGCTGGTGCGTGATCATTACAGTACACTAAATAAATCTCAGCTAGCGCTGGTAGATGTGTCTATTAATTTATTTATTTACTTACTGATCATGCATCTAATTAATCGATTACTGGACACGTGCGTGCTGCAGGGCATGCGCGAGGACCCGGCGTTCGGGTTCGTGGACCACACGGGCGCCGGCGGCTGGGACGGCGCGGCAGCGACGCTGGGCGGCGGCGCGCCGGACATGTACGCCTTCCGCGTGGTGCCCAGCCAGCCCAACCTGCACGGCATGGCCTACGGCTCCCACGACCTCCGCCTTGGCTAGCATCCATCACCAGCCAGCGCTGCCTGCTGCTACCTATATATCTACCTGCATTGCCGCCGCCATGGGTGCTGCTCCGGCCTCCACGAGAGCACGTACTGCATGCACGCCAATGCAAGTTATTACTAGTTCATGCATCACCAAGCAAGCAGCAATATATATAATGCATGCAACCGAGGTATTGTAATAACGAATAAGAATTACTGCAAGCCCAATGCTGCGGATGATGAACCGCTTATTTACCGCGCGCTTGTTTGGTGATAGCATGCGTAGTCGTCCCTGTTTCTCTAATAGACATGTATATGTTGGTCCTGTTCATCTGCATGCATGTCGTTTGTGATTGTATTGTTTGTGTGTGTTCGAGAAAAATGGTTGTCGTACTTTATTATGATCGTGTGGCATTATATCTATATTGTTGACTCTACTCCTATGTGAGACTTCATTATCACTGTTCATCCAACAATACATGCTGATGGTTCGATTTTTTTTTGTTTGATACTTCCAAAATAAAGAATAAGAGGCATCGATCCTCACAAGACAGACACGGCCCACGAGTGGATTTCTCATGGGCAAAGCATCGTGCGGTCCATCGTGGCCTGTTCCGGAACGTAGGCCCAACGGTGGTCGTTGGTTGGGGATTCATTTTTGGGCATAATTGGACACTAAATGGGCCTAAAGCCCTAATACATACCACCAGTTCTTTCTTCCTTTTCCTTTTGTAACCTTCATCTGCCTTTCTTTTTTAAGAAGGATCTTCTCCTTTTTACTACGACCCGTCTTAACCCTTTGTGGTGTGTAAGGTTCAACAAGTAAGAGTATATATATTTTACTTGTTTTCTTTTGCACCTGATCGTCGAGTTCTGGCCAAACTTACCCTTAATTAAAAAAAAGATGGTGTTTTTGACTCGTTCTAGTCCCTAGGAGCAGGGGCGTCCTTGGGCCCGTGCGGGCTGTGCGACCGAACAAGACCCCAAAATCATGGGCCCCAAGATTTACTAAGTATACTAATTAAATATAGTAGTTTTGGGCTTTGTTTTAATTAGTAAATCAGCCACAGCTGTCTTCTTTGGCCCCATAAATGTGGCCTGCTGGAGTACAAGAAAGACTTAATGCATTGATGTTAATAGTACTTAAGAGTGGCATGTTGGAGATGATTGATTATGAATATATCATTGAAGATTTCATTTCAAAGAATACTAAAAGAATATCGCTTTTCAAATGATGGTTATATAACAGGTATAATCCTTGATCTACACTGTTGTACTTAGCAATATAAGTAATATATTGATATTTGCCATTATTTTCTTGTTTTGGCACTAGATATTAGGTCGTATTTTGCCGGGAAGCGCCTGCGTAGGAGAAGGTGATGCCGGCCTACTCCTACTTTGGAATCCACTGTGGTTCGTTGCTCCTCAAAAAGAGAGAGAAATGCATGCAGTTGAAAAAGAAGAGAGAGCGAGACCCAAAGCAAAAGAGACAAACAGTGTATTTTCGGCGCCGTGTGCTTTAATGTCATGTGCTAAGCATATGCTGCCACTCTTAATCATGCGAACTGATTGCGGGATCATCATCATGTTGATTGCTCTTTTTAATTAAACACCAGATGTTCATTTATTTCTTACGAACACTCAAAAACTCTACCGAGGTCTACGGTAACGACTGTAGACTAGAAATTTATACTGAGTCCAAACAATTGTCATAATAAAAACATTTACATAGAAAAATACAGTATTTCTCTTTGATAAAAAGGAAATTTTCTTTGCGCTATGTGTATCCCAGATTACCCACTACTAACTTAGTGGTTCGTAATCTGTGCTATGAGGGTTCTCTCATAGCTGACTTGTAATTCACTCCGCTTAATGAAAAACGGGCTATATTCCCCGATCGCGAAAAAAAAAATTCTTTGCGCTTGGCCGATGAATCGGTCGGGCGATGGCTTCACCAATATATGTGTGTAGAGTAACGAAGTCACTAACTCAGTATATTAACAACATTTATCGCTCTTATAAGCATCTTCCAAATAATCATACTGATTAGTAGCTGAAAATGAAATAGCCCAGTGCTAGACAGCCTCCGAGGAATCTAATCAATTGGCTCATCATGCATCATGCTGGTTGTCCGCGTACAACAAAAAAAAAAACAAAAAGGCTGCTTGGGCCGAGAACGGGACGGACTGGGTGGGCTTTGGGCTCAAAGGTAACAAACACACCGGACTTTCTGCAAAAGAGCACCAACAAAGGCAGATGGGCCGACCTGCCGGCCAGGATATAATAACACATAGTATATAATAACGAAAATTAAAGCGGACATCACATGACACCCAACATCTTCTAATTCCAATATCCCATCACAAGCAGAAAGTATGTAGTATTTGACACTCTGACACTGATGGAGATATACACATCATAATCATACTGCATCTCATCATAAATAAAAGTAAAGGTTTTCTCTCTTTCTTTCTCTCTTCAAAAAAAAAAAAAAAAGAGACAGTCATGTTCTGTTGTTTCTTTTGGTCTTGTGGCTAAATGCAGTGACCGAAGGCTGGGCTGACAGATTCAAACCTCATCATCACAAGATCAGAATTTGTCTTTTCCACAAAACAAGACGAGAGCTTGGACAGGGCTCACGTTATGTTCAAATCAAACAAGAGGATTCGGGAGTAAGTAATCTTCTTTTGCAGAGCCACAAGTCAAGGTGTTATAATCGGAGCCGGGCCCACCGAGTCGTCTTTTCCTTCTCTCCCCGTCTTTCCAACAGTGACCCAAGAGACCTACCTATGAGTTTCTTTGTCCCTTCTGTTTTGGCCATCTTTGAAGCTGCATCTATCTATCTATATCAGCATTGCCATCTCCCAATCAGAGCTCAAATAAAAAATCTAAAAAGCTCTATCTGGATAGTATGATCTGTTAAACTCTAGAACCGAATAGCAGTAGATCAGTGGGGTGGATCTTTGTTTCTCAGTTATGAATATTGAGATTCTAGTGATAGAACTACCGGATCCGAGAGGGAGAGAGGGAGAAAGGGGAGTGAGGTGGTGCAAACCGTCTGTAGGAAGGGTGGAGTTCGATCCGGACGCCATCACGAACGTTGATGGTGGCTGCGCACGGGCAGCGACGTTCGGGGAAGGGAAGGTCGGTGCAGTGAAGATCGTTGACGGCGGCAGTGCTTCCCGTCGCTCACAGCGCGACCCTCAAGATCGGTTAGGGTTGTAGGTGGGGAAAGGCGGCTCAGGTGAACCTCGTGACTCGAGCCCCGGCTCCCCACCTCCTTTATATAGCGCTGCGCGACGGGGGCCCACCAGCCATTGTTGGGCTGGGCGCCCCCGATCAGGGCGCGGATCAAAGGCCATTAGAGGAGAGATCAACCTAACATTCTCCCCCTTGATCTCACTTATACTTTAACCTTTCATCTTTAACTTCAATGCTTTTAACTTTACTCGTTTCATCACAAATAAGTGCATAGAGCATGTTTCATCGTCACGGTCAATCGCCGATAGATTTGACAGCTACAATGCACATCTCTGATCGGAAACAGTTACCTTAACTTTTGGGCCCTTTATTATAGTCCAGGAGTCATAGGCTTTCCCTTAAACTCATGCCGGCTACATGTTCTCTGAACACGTTGGGTGGTAAGCCTTTTGTAAGCGGATCCGCGAGCATCTTTTCAGTGCTTATATGCTCAAGATTTATAATTTGATCCCGGACTTTATCCTTCACAACATAATACTTTATGTCAATGTGTTTGGCAGCACCACTTGACCTATTGTTGTGAGCGTACTGTACTGCTGGATTATTATCGCAGTATAACTTTAGTGGCTTATGTATGCTGTCGACCACCTTCAAACCGGGTATGAACTTCTTTAGCCAGTTCACCTGCCCCGTTGCCTCATAACACGCTACAAACTCGGCATACATTATGGACGATGTAGTGACGGTTTGTTTTGAGCTTTTCCATGAAATTGCTCCTCCTGCGAGAGTGAACACATATCCTGACGTGGATTTTCTATCATCTCCCGCATAATCAGAATCCGAATACCCCACTATCTGGAGATAATCTGATTTTCTATACGTCAACATGAGGCCTTTCGTACCTTGCAAATATCGCAAGACTTTCTTTACCAGTTTCCAGTGTTCAATTTCTGGATTATTTTGAAATCTGCCAAGCAACCCGGTAACAAAAGCTAAGTCAGGGCGCGTGCACACTTGAGCATATTGTAGGCTTCCGACAGCAGAAGCATATGGAACCACTTTCATTTGATCGAGCTCGTATTGGTTCCTTGGGCATTGAAAATCCCCATATCTGTCGCCCTTGACCATGGGTGCAGGTGATGCACTACATTTATGCATACTGAATTTCTTTAAAACCTTTTCTATGTATGCCTTTTGTGATAGTCCTAATACCCCTTTACTTCTATCTCGGTGAATCTCTATGCCCAAAACAAAAGACGCTTCACCAAGATCTTTCATATCAAATTTTGAAGATAAAAACTTCTTTGTCTCCAGTAGTAGATGGACATCACTACTAGCAAGTAAGATATCATCTACGTACAGGATTAGGAAGATATATCTTCCATTCTTAAATTTTGCATAAACACAATTATCCTCAATATTTTCTTTAAACCCAAAATTCTTTATTGTTCCGTCAAACTTCAAATACCACTGTCTTGAAGCTTACTTTAACCCATAAATCGATTTCTTTAAGCAGCATCCCATTCGTTCTTTTCCTTCCACCACAAAACCTTTCGGTTGAGCCATGTAAACATTTTCCTCCAGATCCCCATTCAAGAATACCGTTTTTACATCCATCTGATGTAACTCTAAATCGTAGTGTGCCACTAATGCCATTATAATTCTGAAGGAATCTTTACATGAGACTGGAGAAAACGTCTCATTGTAATCAATCCCTTCTCTTTGTGTGAAACCTTTTGCCACAAGTCGCGCTTTAAACCTTTCAATATTCCCTTGGGAGTCACGTTTTGTCTTATAGACCCATTTACAGCCTACTGTCTTGGCTACTTTAGGAATAGGTTCTAAGTCCCAAACTTTGTTGGTACTCATTGACTTTATTTCATCTTCCATGGCCTCAAGCCACTTGGATGAATTATCGCTTCTCATGGCTTCTTCAAATGAAGTGGGATCACCCTCCATTTGAAATTCTTCAGTGTTATACACCTCATAATCATCAGGTATAGCTGATCTTCTAACTCTTTGGGACCTTCTCGGGGCCTCCACATTTGGCACATTTTCAGTTTGGGGCTGTTGTTGCTCCCCCTCATCTGTGGCATCAGTTTATATAGGTTCCTGAAGGACAGGTTCCTCATCATTATTTACTGTCACCACAGGAGAACTGACAACAGGTGTTGGCACTACAGTATCTGGCACTGTTGGTGCAACAAGAACAGGTAGTTTAAAGAATGGTTCCTGAATCATCGGAGTGGGCACACATACCCGCTTCTCCTCAAGAACAATTTCTCGAGCCACCATGCTCCCCCTCATCATTTCATCCTCTAAGATAACAGCGTGTCTCGTTTCTACAAATTTTGTGTATCTATCTGAACAGTAGAAACGAAAACCTTTTGATTTTTCAGGATAGCCAATAAAATGGCAGCTAACTGTTTTGGGATCTAGCTTCTCAATATTTGGGTTAAACACTTTTGCCTCAGCAGGACTCCCCCACACACGTAAGTGTTTTAGTGAGGGTTCTCTTCCTGTCCACAATTCATATGGTGTTTTGGGCACCGCTTTGCTTGGTACTCTATTTAGAATATGAATGGCGGTTTTTAACGCCTCCATCCATAGACTCAATGGCAAGTCCGAGTAACTCATCATACTACGCACCATATCCATTAAGGTACGATTTCGCCTTTCAGCTACTCCGTTCTGCTGAGGTTCGCCCGGTGTAGAATACTGGGCTACTATGCCATTCTCCTGTAGAAACCTTGCAAAGGGTCCAGGAGCTTGGCCATATGGGGTATGCCGACCGTAGTACTCCCCACCACGATCAGACCGGACCACTTTAATCTTTAAATTATGCTGATTTTCAACTTCAGCCTTAAATATTTTAAATTTATCCAACGCTTCATTTCTTTCTTTAATTGGATAAATGTAACCATAACGGGAGTAGTCATCTGTGAATGTTATGAACGAATCAAAACCATCCACACTTTTCACAGGAAAAGGACCACAGATGTCTGTGTGAATTATCTGTAGAATTCCTGTGCTTCGTTTAGCATCCTTTTTAATTTGCTTTGTGTATTTTCCTTTAATACATTCTCTGCACTGTTCAAAATCTGAGAACTCTAATGGAGGAAGAATATCATTCTTAACTAGTCTCTCTATTCTCCCCCTCGAAATATGGCCTAAATGACAGTGCCATAATTTCGACGACGCATCTTGAGTTCTCTTTCGTTTTCTATTCACGTTCACAAACGAGAATACGTTATCATTCGCATCACTTACGGAATTCACATTTTCACGAAGTGATAACAAATAAAGATCTTGCTTTTGAAAAGCAAGGCCAACACATTCATTATTACATAATATTTCACATTTGCCATCTCCAAAATGACAATCAAATCCATCGTTGTCCAAACATGACACACTAATCAAGTTTCTTTGTAATGACGG
This sequence comes from Saccharum hybrid cultivar R570, assembly GCA_038087645.1. Lineage (NCBI taxonomy): Eukaryota > Viridiplantae > Streptophyta > Magnoliopsida > Poales > Poaceae > Saccharum > Saccharum hybrid cultivar. The sequence continues at coordinate 6,642,379 of JAQSUU010000297.1, read as the reverse complement.
AACAAATAAAACATCTTTTAACAAAAGAATGAATCCATCAGCAAGCTCTAAGGAGACATCGCCAACAGCTTCGACGTCTGCTTGGACTCCATTTGCGACTTTAACGTGCCTTTCGCTTCTTTGCGTAGTTCTCGTCGAACGGAATCCCTGTAAAGAATTTGCAACATGAACAGTTGCTCCTGAGTCAATCCACCAAGTAGATTTCGAATACTGTACATACAGGGGTTCATTTATAAACGTAATCATGTTCTCACCTTGCTTTGCCATGATCATCTTTAGGAATTCGGGACAATCTTTCTTGTAATGTCCCATCTTCTTGCAGTGAAGACACTGATCTTTGTTCACTGTGAATTTGTTCTGCTAAGGCTGATGCTGCATGGGAGCTTTGCCCTTTGGCTTTGAGGGAGAGTTGGCATTGGCATTAAAATTCTTTCTTTTGTTGTCTTTAACAAAATTGAGAGTACCACCATTGGTGGCTTTTATCCTCTCTTCCTCCTGTGCACACATCGCCATACAACGTTCTAGATCCCATTTCTCGGGCTGAATGTTGTAGTTGACAACAAATGTGTCAAACTCTTTTGGTAAAGAAGCAAAAATCAAATGGACAAGAAACTCTTCCGTAAGAGCCAGATCCATTGGTTTTAGCTTGTTGTTCAAATGGTTCATTTTTGATATGTGCTCTCTTATGCCATTGCCATGTACACCTCCAGTGTATTTTTCTGTTACCAGCTGCTTTATCAGCTGAGTAGCATATGTCTTTGAAGAGCCATAGAACTGACTCTTTATCCTTTCCAAGTATTCTGTGACAGTGTCACACTCTTGGATTGAGCCCATTATGGTAGGCTCAATTGTGTTCTTTATGACAGCAACACACTTTTTATTGGCATTGACCCACTTTTGCTTTTGTAGGTCATATGCCATCTGTATGGGAGCATGGTCCCTCTCTTTTTTCTGCCATTCAGCATCAGACTCATTGGCCTCCCTCACCGGTGCCACAGGTTCACTGGGGCATGGTGTGGTGACCACCCAGTCCACCTCAGCCAAAACAAGGGCAAGGTCAATTTTCTTTTTCCATTCGTTGTAGTTGTCACCTTTGAGGGGTGGGATATCTTTGATAAACCCCATCAAAGAGTAACCTCCTGAAAATATAAGTCATATAAAGTGAGAACATAATTATAACATGAATAATTGCATGCTTTAATTCCAACGTTGGTCAAAATTAAAACATACAAAAATCATCCTTTTTACACTAATTCTAGATCATCGTTGGGCAGAAATAGAATTAATGCATGATAAAATCATAATAACATCATAATACTGCTATTAATCAACGTTGGTCAGAATAATAACAATATTATAATTAGTTCAAAATTTATCTATTTTTTAAAATTAAATTCTCCCGTTGGTTCGAATTTAATAATGAAACAACAACTTTACATACGCAGCGGAAAAAACTCAAAAAAAATACTTTGAAATGACAATTTCCAGAAGCATCTTTAACTTTACTTAATTACTTTTTGCTCAGATTTTTACGTTGGTCAAAATTTGAGCAAGATACAACGTCAATTGTTAACAAAACATCAAAAAATGCCCCTAGAAAAAGGTAAAACAGTGTTCATAGACATCTATGTGAATTAGGCCTTGAAGGCCTGGCAATGGCCCACGGCCTACGCCCGCTCGGTTCATCTGCCAGCGGCCTTGTCACTTGGCCCGAGCGCGCAGGCTGGCCGGCTCCCCGCGCCCAGGCCGCAACCTGGGCCTGGGCCGGGAAAGCGGCCTGGCGCCGCCGGCCGCCTGGGCTGAAAGAAGCCCACTCAATCTGTGCCATTCAATCCGATCGGACGGCTGTCCGCGCCCTTCGGTCGATTAAAATGTCGACGCCGCCCGGCCGCTTCTTCCAAAACCCTAACTCCCATTTCTCTCTCTCTCCCGTTCTTTTCTCTCTATCACAGCGGCGGCCGGTGGCGTCCGAGGTGATGGCCTCGCCGGGAAAACCCCGCCGGCGCCGACGGTTCCCCGGTTTCTCTCTCTCTTTCCCACCTCCCCGCACTCTCTTGCCTGCACCCAAATGAACCGAGAGCGGCAGCGCACGCCTATGGCGGACGGAGGGAGGATGGTGGTGCCGTCGTGGTACCCCTCGCCGGCGCACGCGTGCGGCCGGACCCGCGCGCGGCGCCGTCGAGTGGCACTCCGGCGGTGCCCTTTTGGCCCGAGCTCGAGACGGAAAGGCAGGCGTGACCACTGACTACACCATCCGGCGGCTCGGTTCAACTTCCCACACAGCATGCAAACGGCAGCCGGCGGTGAGACGGCTGGGCCTAAGGTAGGGAAACCGGAGCCCCTCTCTGACCGTCCCCTTTTATGCATTTTCTAGGGTTAGGGTTAGGGTTCCAGTGCACTTTTCCGATCCGAGATCGGTCTCTTCCTCTCTTTTCTATTCCCCATCTAGGGTTAGGGGTTCGGGTATTGTACTATTCTGATTAAAAAACAATTTTTTGTTTCTTTCTTTTCCCCAACAGCTAGATCTACATGCTATGTAGGCGTCCGATACCAATGTTAAACTCTAGAACCGAATAGCAGTAGATCAGTGGGGTGGATCTTTGTTTCTCAGTTATGAACATTGAGATCCTAGTGATAGAACTACCGGATCCGAGAGGGAGAGAGGGAGAAAGGGGAGTTAGGTGGTGCAAACCGTCTGTAGGAAGGGTGGAGTTCGATCCGGACGCCATCACGAACGTTGATGGTGGCTGCGCACGGGCAGCGACGTTCGGGGAAGGGAAGGTCGGTGCAGTGAAGATCGTTGACGGCGGCAGTGCTTCCCGTCGCTCACAGCGCGACCCTCAAGATCGGTTAGGGTTGTAGGTGGGGAAAGGCGGCTCAGGTGAACCTCGTGACTCGAGCCCCGGCTCCCCACCTCCTTTATATAGCGCTGCGCGACGGGGGCCCACCAGCCATTGTTGGGCTGGGCGCCCCCGATCAGGGCATGGATCAAAGGCCTAATGAGCCGTTAGGCTCATTAGAGGAGAGATCAACCTAACATGATCGATATATCTTAACGATGTATTGCACTTCGGTTGTAAGATTACAAACTTCAGTTGTAAGAGGTTAACTGTTTTTCTAGGAAAACAGGAGAGGGTGCTCCCCCTACCGTGCTTTTATTGAAAAGGAAAGAGTTCTTACAGCGTGAATCAAAAGACAAAGAAAGAAACGAAAAAAATTACAGAATTACACATAAGCTTCTAGCCATTGAGCAAACAAAGGTGATGAGCTTTGTTTTGCTCTAAGTATAACTTCAGCAAATTCCCTTGGAGAGGTTGTCTTGCAGTGATGGACCGATGGTTGCACATGCTGGAAAATTGCATCATTTCGGACGGTCATGATGGACCAGCACATGGTGACAATAATCCCCATGAAAAAGGTAATTGTAACCGATACCAAGGTTCCAAATGGATCAAAAGGCTGCTGAATAACCAGCATACCAAGGGTTGCCTAACATGATCTTGCAAATGGGAAGGCCAGGAAGAGATGGACAAGAGATTAATTTCCTCCAAGGCAAGGTCACAAAGAACACAGTTGTCGTAGTCATCCAACGCCACCATTTTCCTTCGTAAAGGTTGACTTTGCATCTGGACAAGTGTTATTTTAGTTCGTAATCACAGGTAGCCATCAAATTTACGATCCATACCCAAGTGCAATGAACAACCTGCATTTATGAGCAGTGCCCATTTCCCAATTACAGGTTGTAGCTGTAGCAGTGACACGCATTGCAGAATTTCTGTCCAACAACGCTCGTTGTCTATGTTACGAACAAAAGTGGCCGCGGCATGTGTAAACAAAGCACAACACGTGCGCTGTTGAAGACCTTAGCAATTAATGTGTATTATTTGGCTCCTCGCAGTCGGTGTAGCTTTTGGTGCTCTCAGCTCGGTGCACTCATCATGAACCCGGCCGGCGCCACGGACAGTACATGCACGCGAGAACTTGCTCGTTCGTATATACAATACACGTGCGTACATGCATATGTACTGTACATGGCATGCCACTGTACCTCCTTCGCAAGCCTGAGCACACTGATTGATCGATCTGGCCTCGCCTTCATGTCTGCAGCTAGCGGCACCGCTCCGTTCCGTCAGCGTTGTTGGCTTGGCGCGATGTCCGCATCTGACATTCTGACTCGGGCAGCTCGGCGGATGTGTCGGCAATCCGGTCTGGTGTATGCACGACCGAGACGAGACCCATACGTATCCACACGAGTCTCCTGCAGGAGGAGAGAGATCGACGACGATGATTTTGATGAAACAGAGACTGATCTTTTCATAGCCATGCGAGCGGAAGATGTAGTCGGACCAAACCACAAATATGTGATTATATTACCCTCAGCAAGACGCTGCTCAACAGTGACAAAACCGCGAGCCCCAAGAACCAGCACGTTCATGCCCAGAAACAATCAGAAGCAAGAAGCCTGAAGTCTACAGCAGGAACATGGACCAGGCGCAGCCCCAGGAACATGCAGGAGTCCCAGGACAGGCTCCCTTCCCCTACACCACCACTAGAAGATGAACACAGGCAGAGCTGCAAAAGGTTCAGAACTCCATCACTAGTTGACTGCTTTGGTGAAGAGGGTGTCAAGAGGCTCCGTGAAATGGAACTGTATGGGAGAGGAGAGAACCCAAACCAGATATCCCTGAATGTAATCCAGAATGAAAGAAACGATGACCCTACTGTAAACTATCTTGTACAGCCTGAAACTGATATGCAGGGGCTACTGCCAATAGCTCAGATAAGAGGAGTGAAGGGGAAGACCAGGAAGGAAGGGAAGATGTTTCGGAAGCTACCGGCCCTGGGGCTGCCGGTCAACTGATAGGCGCGAACGACAGCGCCTGTCAGGAGCCATGAGTATCCTGAGCTGGAACTGTCGGGGACTCGACTGACCCCGGACAGTTCAGGAACTGATCTGCTTGGTGCAGACCCACAGGCCAAGTGTTGTCTTCATCTCTGAAACCAGACAGAGGGAGTCCGTGTGAAAGGGCTTCGCTACCGCCTTGGGCTAAATAATGTATGGGTGATGTCTACTGATGGAAAGGGTGGTGGACTTGCCTTGTACTGGGTTGACAATGTAACAGTAGAGCTAAAAAAGCTAGACCCTCACTTCATCGATGTAAACATTGTATTCCCTGCCCTACCAATAAAATGGAGATGTACCTTTGTTTATGGGGAGGCTAGAGTCCAAGATCGGCACATCATGTGGGATCTGTTGAGAAGAATAAAACCCATGGGTCTTGGCCCGTGGCTCATGATCGGCGATTTCAATGAAACAATGTGGCAACATGAACATTTCTGCTCATCTCGTAGAGGCGAAAAAAAGATGAGATGTTTCAGAGAGGTCCTGTCAGACTGTGATCTCCATGACTTGGGATTTACGGGGCTGCCCTGGACTTACGACAACAAACAAGATGGTCCAAAAAATGTTAAAAGTCGAATTGATAGGGCTGTTGCATGCCCAGCATGGTCTTTGGCACTCCCTGATGCTTCCCTCCAACATATTCTAAGCTTTCGATCTGACCATCTCCCTCTCCTACTCTATCTGTTCAAACCTCAGGCTCACAGAAACTTTAAACAGTGGTACAGATATGAGGCTTTCTGGGAGAGAGAACCTTCTCTAGATGATACTATTAAAGAAGCTTGGCTAAGAAGGAGGGAAAATGAGAATCTAGGCCAAATTTCATCATCCTTGCAAGGGGTTATGTCGGACCTTAAAACTTGGAGTAAGAAGACAATAGGTTCAGTTCATAGGAAACTGGACACTTACAGGAAAAGACTAGAAATCCTGGCAACAAAAAGGACACCAACAACCAAGGAGAAAGGAAAAAGCTCCTTGCTAAAATGGAGGAATTGTTGTACAAAGAAGAAATCTTATAGCGCCAACGCTCCAGAGCCTTATGGCTGAAGGAAGGGGACAGAAACACCAAGTTTTTTCATAGGAAGGCATCCTGGAGGGCTAAGAAAAATAGGATCTCGAGTCTGCAAGACAATAATGGCCACTTGGTGACAGATGAAGAACAAATGGGCAAGCTGACAAAGGATTTCTTTATAAATCTATACACAAAAGATGACTCAGTGTTAACTGACTTAATTACTGAACACCCGCAGCTGAGAGTAAATGCAGTCATGAACACAAATCTCTACAGGGATTTTTCCAATGAGGAAATAAGTGATGCCCTGTTCCAGATAGGACCTCTAAAAGCCCTCAGACCCGATGGCTTTCCAGCTAGATTTTTCCAAAGAAATTGGGATACTCTAAAAGACAATGTGATCAAAGGGGTTAAACAATTCTTCTCTTCCTCTCATATGCCAGATGGTGTGAATGATACAGTAATAGTGCTAATTACAAAAAACAAAGATGCAAAGGAGCTTAAGGACTACAGACCAATAAGCTTATGCAATGTCATATACAAGGTGGTCTCAAAATGTCTAGTGAACAGACTCCGCCCCATATTGAAAGAAATCATCACACCAACACAAAGTGCTTTTATTCCTAGACACATGATCACAGACAATGCTATCATAGCCTTCGAATGCCTCCATGTCATCCAACACTGCAATAACAAAAGGGGTGAATTCTGCGCTATAAATTGGACTTGGCTAAAGCCTGCGACCGAGTTGACTGGAACTACATCGAGAAGGCAATGAATAAATTGGGTTTTGATAGGAAATGGATTTGTTGGGTGATGGAATGTATAAAAACAGTCAAGTTGTCAGTTCGCCTCAATGGTCAAATGCTCGATGCTTTCACACCATCTCGTGGTCTCAGATAAGGACATCCTTTGTCCCCGTATATTTTCTTATTGGTCGCTGATGGTTTATCTACTATTTTAAATAAGGAAATTTCTACAGGTCAGCTGAAAGAATTACACATTTTCAGGAATGCACAAGGGATCTCTCACTTGCTGTTTGCAGATGATAGCCTTCTTTTTGTTTAAGCCAATGAAGAGCAAGCTCTACTAGTAAAAAACATCTTGAGCACGTATGAAAAGAGCACAGGTCAGTTGATCAGCAAAAACAAATGCAGTGTTCTATTTGGGCGAAACTGCTCTGAGGGCAATATAGAGACTGTCAACCACTGCTGGGAAACACAAAACAGAAATGCAGATGAAAAATATCTTGGTCTTCCAATTCCAGAAGGAAGAATGGTCAAAGGAAAATTCCGAAGTATAAAAGAAAGATTCAGCAAGCGTGCAAACAATTGGTCAAAGAAATACCTCTCAAGTGGGGCAAAAGAGGTTCTTGTCAAATCTATCCTCTAGAGCCTCCCTACTTATGCTATGAGTGTCTTTAAATTCTCTGCAGGTCTTTGTGATGAACTCGAGCAATTGATAAGGAATTTTTGGTGGGGAGATGAAAACGAAAGAAGGAAAATTCATTGGCTTGCCTGGGACAAAATTACCAAACCAAAGCTCAGAGGTGGCATAGGCTTCGGGACCTTTCCCTCTTCAACCAAGCACTTCTTTCTAAACAAGCTTGGCGCCTCCTACAATTTCCTGATAGTCTATGCGTGAGATTGCTAAAGGCAAAATATTTCCCCCATGGAAATCTGCTAGACATTAGCTTCCCAGCAAATTACTCACCGACTTGGAAGGGCATTGAACGTGGACTCGAACTATTAAAAAAAGGAACCATTTAGAGAGTGAATAATGGCCAAAACATCCTAATCTGGAGGGACAATTGGATACCACGGTCGAACTCACTAAAAATTTCTCGACCAGCAAAAACTACTAGAATACGCAGAGTGTCCGACTTGATCCTCAAAAATCCAAGATGTTGGAATGAAGCCCTCATAAAGCAAATATTCTTTCAGCATGAAGCCGAAGAAATTCTCAGCATCAGGATTCCAAAAAATGAGGGTGATGATATCCTCGCTTGGCACTTTGAAAAAAATGGTTTATTCTCAGTCAGAAGCGCATACAAACTTGCAGCAGAAATAAATAACAATGACTGCAGCACAAGCATAACTGCTGATAGGAGAAACTTTGAGGTGATCTGGACTTCACCGGTGCCACAGAAGATAAAAGTCTTCACATAAAAGTTGGCCCGAAATGGCCTAGCAGTGCTAACAAATAGACTGAAACACCACTTAATCCTGGATGCCACATGCTTTATCTACGGCCTGGAACCAGAATCCGAACACCATGCCATGGTCTGATGCACGAAAGCTATTGCTCTTTGACACGCCCTCTGACAAGTTTGGGACCTTCCGGGTGAGACATCCTTTCATTATACAGGACCTGATTGGCTGATGGTCCTGCTCAACAGTGTCAATAAAGAAACAAAAGCCAGTCTGATGTTTCTCTTCTGGAGAGTCTGGCATCTCATAAGTGATATCATCTTCTTGAAAGGTGAAAGTCTTATATCTACCTCGGTGGTTTTTCTTCAAAACTACCTCACTCCAATGAATGAAAACAGTAAGTTGGATTCCAAAGAAAAAGGGAAAGCAGTCTGTTACCCTGAGCATGTAGGATCCTCCCTTGCTGCTCAAAGTGATAAAAAAGGAAAATTTCCTTGGTCGCCACCTCCCCTCGACTGGATAAAACTAAATGTGGATGCAGGTTTTGATCCCCACTCTGGTCATGCTGGGATCAATTTCATTGCAAGAAACCATGCTAGCAAGGTGTTGTTCTCTGGATGGTCAAGTGATAAGTGGCAGGTTGGCTGAACAAGCAGAATGCCTTGCTGCTTGGGCGGGTCTAAAACATACCCTCGCCTCCTAGAATGGGCGCCTCTGGCTAGAATCAGACTGTTTTGCGACGGTATGCTATTTGAAGGATGAGTGCAGAAATCGTTCTGAAAGCTGCCACATCATCGAAGAAGCAAAGAGAGTCCTTCAACTTTTTCAAGACTTCAGAGTTTCCAGATGCGACCGGAGTGCGAACGAGGCAGCTCATGAGTTGTATCAGTTTGGTAGGAGAGAGCTTTCTAATGTTTTTATTGCTAATGGCATTCCGACCTGTGTGTCGGCCGCTTTAGCTCCAGCTTGTAATAACATTGTTTTAATATAATTAAGTTCTCACATTTTTTAAAAAAAGAAATTTATTATCATATTAGTCACTAACCTAAGACCTGCTGGATTGTTTGAAAGCCACCAACAAGAATTTTGTGGTGCATGTAGAAGCAAAGTACAACAAAATCTTATTAAAAAAACAAAACCAACCACCCTCACAAAAGGAGCAATAACACGACAACCACCACAGAAACACACTTGCCAACGAAACAGCCCTGGGGCTACCATTGTTGCGTCGCCACAAGAATGACCGTAGGAAGACGCCTTCAGCTGTCCATTGCTACTGAAGCAAACTTGGTCACTGGCATGTGTGCGCCTGTCTTCGCGACCAGACCACTTCCAGTCAAGCCGTCGTCGGCCCCTGCGGGTCGCCACCATCCACCACCATGGCAAGGACAATCAGCGTGGGCACAATGGAGGATCTCCATTTGCATTGCATCCAAGGAGGGAATGACGTCCATGTGAAAGGACCTAATTGGCCTAGAGTGGATGAATAGGCCTTTTTGCAAAACCTAAAACTCACAAACTCGAATTTGCGAAAGTTAAATACCATACCGGAAGTTCCGGTGGTCTGGATCGGAAGTTCTGGTAAGGGGTACCAGAACTTCCGGTACAGACCTTTAGAACTTTTGGTGCCCTAAATAAGCTACGAAATCAAAGTGAATCAAGTTGGGATTTTAGATCCAAGTGTTACCACACCCTCCTAGAGGTTGTTGATGAGTATGTTGAACTCCTCATGGCTTGGCACCATGCCAAACCGTAGATCGGGACCTCCCACCTAAGAAGATGGGGGTAGAGAGGAAGAACAACAAGAACACAAGAACAAAGGGTAGTCAATGCTACCGCCACAGCAAGACAAGCTATTTTTACAGAGGTTCGGCAATCCCCACTAAGGAGTTCCTATGTCCTCGTTGTTGAGGTGACCACGAAGGTCCGACCACTAAGGTCTCCTCCCTCAAGCAACCACGAAGGCTAGCTTGATATTTCCACTAAGGATCAAAGAGTGATACAAACACTTCGGGGTGCCCTCACAAATGAATCAATACGAGCAACCACGAAGAACGCCTAGCTAGCTAGGGTTCCAAGAACCCAAGAGAAACAAACACAAATCAAGCCGGCAAAACAAAGAATCCAAGTGCTCAAGTCGAAGATCGATGCTCCCGCTCTCAAATCTCACATCCCTAGCTCAAACAATCGAAGATTGAAGCTTGGAGGCAAAGGGGGAGAGAGAGTAGACGAGTCACAGCTTGGAGAGAGTTGGGAGAGCAGAAATAAATGTGCAAAGCTCGGGCAACAGTTAGAAATGAGGTGAGTAGCTTATACACTCGGGCTCGGATGAGCCACCAGAAGTTCTAGTGGAAGCCACCGGAACTTCCGATCAAACAAGATCAGACCGTTGGGTTTGACCGTCAACTCGGGTCCACCGGAACTTTTGGTGCCAGGACCGAAACTTCCGGTCCGTATCGGAACCTCTGGACGGAACCCGGAACAATTCTCTCGCACACGAACGCGCACGCAAACTGCACCAACCGGAACTTCTGGTGCCTGACCGGAACTTCCGGACGGAGACCAGAACAAAATACTCGCACGCGGACGTGCGCGGGCGCCAGTGACCAGAACTTCCGGTGCAGCTCACCAGAACTTCCGGTCTAGCTCGCCAGAACTTCCGGTCCAGCTTACCAGAACTTCTGGTCCAGCTCTCCAGCCTACTAAGCTTCGACAAGAGCACTTTTTTATCCCCATTTTGCCAACTAGATTTGTATCCCTCTTGATAGTGCAGCGTTGCCTACGACTCAAATCAAAATAAATGGTGTTGAAGCCCTTGAGTCGAAGCGTCTTTTGTCCATCAAAATTTAGGATGCTATTATTCACCAGATATTCTTTTTCAATTCCATCAATGGACTAACACCTGTAGATTACACTTGATAAATATATTAGTCCCTAATTTAATTGTCATTAATTATCCAAAACCCACATCGGGGGCGAATGCACTTACAAACTCCCCCTTTTTGGTAATTGATGACAACCAATTTAGGCTTACAATAGATAGAAAGAATTAAAGCTTTTGAATTCCAAAATTTAAGTTGAGCTCCCCCTTAATGTATGCATAGGATTTGAAATTTCAAATCTTGATTCAAGTCAAGATTGCATACATTAAGAATAAGCTCTCCCTAAATTTTGCAATTCGTGGGGTGCCTAAGTGTGTGTGAAACAATAAAACGGTGATGCATATGACAGGTTATATCACAAGAATAAATCAAGAGAACTTGAATGGTTATGCAAGAAAGAAAAGGACTTAAACTCAACATAACCATTCTTAAATAAACAATCATCATAAGCATCAACACAAAAGGCTAAACAAGCTAAGATAGACATTAAGCATAAATGTTTTAGCCTACACTCAACCATCACACACACATAGTTCAAGTTTACCACATGGTCCACCACACGAGATAAAGTTACTACATAACAAAATTTTTAACTACCCCTATTACATCAAGATAAAAGCCTAACACTCCCCCTTTGGCATCAAATGTCAAAAAGGGTAGGCTCCGAGAGGCTCCAAGGGGCAAAGCCCGCCTCCATAGGTGGGATCAATAGTAGCACGGAGCAAATTGTTGAGCACATAGGTGGGATCAATATCACCCATGCCACAAGCAGAAGTTCCGGTAGGGGCCATCGGAAGTTTCGGTAGGCCAAAAACCAGCGAGAAACAACCCTAGAAGTGGTGAACAATATGATATACTCAAACCAACTCAAATATGTCCAGATTTCATGAAATCAGTACATAACTATGGACACATTGGAGCTATGAAAAATAGGTTTTGAAAGTTTCACACAACTTTTCACAAGAATTTTATCCAATTCTAAATCATACAAGTGTGCACAAGATGTCAAGCCACGTTACGAGAATCAACGATATTTAGCTCATGCCTCAAAGCACAAAATCTTGACTCATCTAGAGGCTTTGTGACGATATCGGCTAGCTGAAATTCGGTTCTCACATGTTGCACATCGATATCTCCTTTGGCTTGGTGGTCTCTCAAGAAATGATGGCAAATGTCTATGTGCTTTGTTCTTGAGTGGTTTACAGGATTGTTAGCTAGCTTGATTGCTCCCTAATTATCACATAAGAGAGGAATCTTACTTTGCTCACAACCAAAGTCTCTCAAGGTTTGCTTCATCCAAAGCAGTTGGGCACAGCAAGCGTCGGCCGCCACATACTCGGCCACAGCGGTGGATAAGGCAATAGAGTTTTGCTTCTTAGAACTCTATGACACCAAAGACCTACCAAGAAATTGGCATGTCCCGGATGTACTCTTTCGCTCTACCCTGCAACCGGCATAATCTGAATCGGAATAGCCAAGTAGAGTGAAAGTAGAGCCCTTAGGATACCACAAGCCAAAATTAGGAGTGAGCACAAGATACCGAAAAATTCTCTTAATGGCTATGAGATGACATTCTTTCGGATTGGCTTGAAATCTTGCACACATGCACACGCTAAGCATAATATCGGGCCTAGATGCACAAAGGTAAAGCAAGGATCCAATCATGGAGCGATATACCTTTTGATCTACGACCTTGCCATCTCCATCAAGGTCGAGATGTCCGGTTGTAGGTATTGGGGTCTTAATGGGCTTGGACTTGTCCATGTCAAACTTCTTTAGCATGTCAGTGGTGTACTTGGTTTGATTTATGAATGTGCCATCCTTGAGTTGCTTGATTTGAAATCCAAGAAAGTATGTCAACTCCCCCATCATGGACATCTCAAACCTTTTTGTCATGATCCTACTAAATTTCTCATAAAAATCTGCATTAGTACTACCAAATATAATGTCATCGATATATATTTGGCAAATAAAGATATCATTATTGACTTTGCGAGTAAATAAAGTAGGATCGGCCTTCCCAATCTCAAACCCTTGTTTGAGTAGGAAGTTCTTGAGACAATCATACCAAACTCTAGGTGCTTGCTTAAGCCCATAGAGCGCTTTGTCAAGCTTGTAGATGTGATCGGGATGATGTGGATCTTCAAAACCCGGTGGTTGCTCCACATACACGGTTTCGGAGAGGGGGCCGTTGAGGAATGCACTTTTCACATTCATTTGAAACAACTTGAAATCATGGTGAGCAGCAAAGGCAAGTAATATGCGAATAGATTCAAGCCTAGCTATAGGTGCATAGGTCTTCCCAAAATCTAAACCTTCGATTTGAGTCAAACCTTTGGCTACCAACCGTGCCTTGTTCCTTGTGACCACGCCATACTCATCTTCTTTGTTGCGGAAGACCCACTTGGTACCTATCACATTTTGCTTGGGCCTTTCCACCAAGGATCAGACTTTATTCCTAGTGAAGTTGTTCAACTCCTCTTGCATAGCCATCACCCAATCCGGGTCCTTCAAAGCATCCTCCACCTTTTCTAGCAATTTGGAAGAGACAAAAGAATAATGCTCATAAAAAGCTACTAAACGAGAGCGTGTTGTTACCTCTCGTTGTATGTCTCCCAATATGCTATCAACGGGATGGTCCTGTTGCATGAATTGATGAACTCTTAGGTGAGGGATGGTTGTTCTTGTTTGGATTGGACCATCATCTTCATCTTCATTGTCTTGATTGATTGGAGGATCAAGATCTTGATTGTCTTGATCACCACCTTGGTTGTCTCCTTGAGCTTGTGGTGGATCTTGACTAGCTTGTTCTCTTGAGTCATGACCCCTTCTTGAGATGGAAGCATCACCATGGACATTGGTTGACCCATGATGCATATTTGGATCATGAGGAATTTGCACATGCACATCATCATCTTCATCTTCAACGGGTTTCACTTCACCGGTGGCAAGCTTCTTGATCACTTGATGAGATGGTTCTTCTTTACCTAAAATTTCAGCATTGACTTGCTCCTTTTGAGAACCGTTGCTTTCATCAAAAGTCACGTCTACCGTTATTTCCGATGACCTCATTGAAAACACGGTAGCCATGTTCGTTAGTAGCATAACCAAGTAAGAACCCCTCATTAACCTTTGGTGCAAACTTAGAGCTTTTGGATTTCTTATTAAGTATGAAACACTTGCATTCAAAAACTCTAAAGTAATCCACCTTAGGCTTTTTACCGGTTAGAAGCTCATAGGCGGTCTTGTTCCTTATCTTGTGGAGGTACAAGCGGTTGATGGCATGACATGCAGTGTTGACCGCTTCCGCCCAATAATCTTTCTCTGAAATCTTGTACTCATCTAACATTGCTCTTGCGGCTTCAATGAGCGTTCGATTCTTCCTCTCCACAACACTATTTTGTTGTGGAGTGTATGGAACCGAAAACTCATGCTTGATGCCTTCTTCATCAAGGAATGCTTCAATGTTGGTGTTCCTAAACTTCGTCCTGTTGTCACTTCTCACTTTCTTGATCTTCACTTCAAACTCATTTTTAGCTCTCCTTGCAAATTTCTTGAAGATCCCTTGGGTTTCACTTTTATCTTTCAAAAAGAACACCCAAGTGAAGCGAGAAAAATCGTCAACAATTACAAAACCATATTTGTTACCTCTAATGCTTATATAAGCATTAGGTCTGAATAGATCCATGTGAAGTAACTCAAGTGGCCTTGTTGTAGTGACGATGTTCTTAGCGGGATGCTTGGCTCCAACTTGCTTACCTGCTTGACATGCACTGCAAATTCTATATTTCTTAAAAGAAACATTTGTTAGTCCAAGGATGTGTTCGCCTCTTTAAAGGTCGGCCAAGTTCCTCATGCCAACATACGCTAGTCGGCGATGCCATAACCAGCTCATGCTAGATTTTGCCACTAAACAAGTCTTGGACCCCACTCTACTAGATGAGAAATCAACTAGGTAGAGCTTGCCCTTTAATTGACCCGTAAAAGCAATAGAGGAATCTGATCTTCTAGAGACTTCCACACCCTTATCCGTAAAGAGACAATTGTAACCCTTCTCACAAAGTTGTGAGACGGACAACAAATTGTATCCCAATGAATCCACAAGTAATACATTGGAAATAGAATTATCATTTGAGATAGCAATTTTACCCAAACCGAGAATGTCCCCCTTACTATTGTCACCAAAGACAATCCTTTCACTTGTGATTTGATTTAGTTGAAAGGAGGTGAACATGTTCTTCTCTCTGGCCATATGATTGGTGCATCCACTATCAAGCACCCAACTTGGCCCACCGGAGGAATATTCCTATAAAATAAGATTAAGCTTTTGGTTTAGGTCCCGAGATGGAACCTAGGGGGTTAGAAACATAAGACTTGGGCACCCAAACACTCCTCAAGATTTGTCTCTTCTTGAGGGCACCCACATACTTCACAACAATCTTGCCATCCTTGTCCCAACAACACATATAATCACAAATGTGATTGCGTGAAATAGACACTTGTTGCTTGGACACCTCCACTTGCTTCTTCTTGTTGTTCTTGTTGTTGACAAGTGGAGTTGTAGGTGTAGCAATATTGTTCACCTTGTTGATAAGGTCAACAAGCGACACACTCTTGTTGAACTTCACACAAGCCACCCCATTAATCATTTTTCTTCCATTGGCTTTGCCATCATACCTATTGTAACCAATGCCATCCTTAATCATGGGGTGTCTTGATGCCTTGAACACATTTGCCGGTTGCTTATCCTTGCACTTGCAACCATTCTTGACAATTGTGTTTAACCTTTGGATCTCCTTATCCTTCTTGGATAGCTCATCAAGGTTAGTAGCACAAGCATGTATATCAATATTAGAGCATCTTTCACAACCTTTACTAGTTGTAGCTTTGGCATCCTTGGAAACAGTAGAAGTGCTAGTCCAAAGTTTGTCATAGTTTAGTTCAAGCTCATGATATTTATTTGTCAAGCTTGTAAGGCTTTCTTGAGCCAAACTATGATCATTCTTTAGACTTGCCAAAGAGTCATTGAGTGAAGAATGTTCCTTAGCCAAGCGCTCATTAGCATTCTTAGCTAAAGACAATTCTACACTCAACTTCTCAACCTTCTCCTTCTCCTTAGAGAGACAAGCCTCAAGTCCTTGGGTTTTCTCCCTTTCCTCTAGGAGCAATTTCCCTTGTGACTCAATGCATGACTCAAGCTTATCTTTGGCATATATTAGCTTCAAGATTTTAGTTGCAGCAGCGTTACCATATCTTTTGATGAGATTATAAGCATAGTTTTCATCATTTTCATCATCACTATCACATTCACTAGTGGTATGTGTAGGAGGATCAAGTTGTACCTTATCTCCTAATGCCATAAGGCAAGTAGGAGCATCATAGTCGTCGTTGGAGAGGTTGGCGAAGAGTCTAGGTGATAAAGAAGTGTTGGTGAAGAGAGATATTGATGAAGCATTGTTGGTGAAGACCTTTGTTGAGGAAGAAGTTTCTTGTATAGCAATTGCGGCCACACTCTTCTTCTCATTGTCATTGTCATCATCACTATCACTATACGATTGCCATTCTTGACCTAGATGTGCTTCACCTCTCTTCTTGTCCTTATACTTCTTGTCATCTTGCTTGTTATATCTTGACTTCTTTACCTTGTTAGGACAATCGGCCGCAAGATGGCTGGTGTCACCACACTCATAGCAAAACCTCTTCTTGTATGGCTTGTTCCCTCCATATCTCATCATTTTTTCTTTCTTCATTCTCAAATACTTCTTGTAATTTTCCACTAGCAAAGCTTGCTTTTCGTCAAGGTCATCATCATCATTGTTATGCCTATGCTCACAACACCCTTTGTTGCAATGACTTGACTCACTTCCATGTGATGCCGTGAGGGCAATGCTCTTCTTTAGCACACTTGCTTCCTTGGCTTCATCATCAAGTACCTCATGATGCATCAACTTGGCGAGCATCTCTTGTGGTGTCATTGTGGTATAGTTGTCTCTCTCTATTATGACCGAAGCAAGCATGCTGTTCTTTTGCCTATACACTCTACATATCTTCCTTGCGGCGGAGTTATCATCCCATCTTGTTTCCCCAAGTGCTATAATTTTGTTGATCAAGGTCATGAACCTATCAAACATTGCTTGAGTAGTTTCTCCTTCAATCATGGTAAAGTTCTCAATCTTTCCTTGTAAGAGCTCAATGTTTCCAATTCTTACACTCTTGTCTCCTTCAAATGATACCTTCAAAGTATTCTAAATTTGCTTTGCATTGACCATTCCATTAACCTTGTTGTTGTCTTTCGGAGTGAGGCATTGCAAAATTAAGGTAGCCGCCGTTGCATTGAGATGAAAGTCTCTCTCATCTTCGGGTGACCACTCACTAGAATTTTGAGGTGGCAGATTGACTCCAACATCCACTAATTCCCAACATCTTGCGGCTATAAGATGCAACTTCATCCTATGAGCCCAATCGGTGTACCTTATACCATCAAATGAAGGTGGCTTTCCGGGATTGATCATGGGCAAGGTAGGATTGTTGTTCTTGCTTGATCCACCATAATCAAAACTGGCTCTATTGTAACTCTTCGGTGTCTTGCTTGCATCACCACCATCACTTGATGATTCTTGACTTTTCTTGTCTAGAAGTTGTTGCATCTTGTCTAGTTGCTCTTGCATCTTGGTCATTTTCTCTTGTTGTTGCAGCTGCAGGGATGCGGTGATTTGAGCTGTGATTTGATCAACAATTTGCTTTTATGCTTCCGGATCCATCTTGGCCAATGTTACTCCTCACGCGGTGAAGCGTTTATCCGAGGAACCAAGGCTTTGATACCAATTGAAAGGACCTAATTGGCCTAGAGGGGGGTGAATAGGCCTTTTTGCAAAACCTGAAACTCATAAACTCGAATTTGCGGAAGTTAAATACCAGACCGGAAGTTCCGATGGTCTGGATTGGAAGTTCCGGTAAGGGGGACCAGAACTTCTGGTGCAGACCTTCAGAACTTCTGGTGCCCTAAATGAGCTACGAAATCAAAGGGAATCGAGTTGGGATTTCAGATCCAAGTGTTACCGCACCCTCCTAGAGGTTGTTGATGAGTATGTTGAACTCCTCAAGGCTTGACACCACACCAAACCGTAGATCGGGACCTCCCACCTAAGAAGATGGGGGTAGAGAGGAAGAACAATAAGAACACAAGAACAAAGGGTAGTCGATGCTACCGCCACAGCAAGACAAGCTATTTTTACCGAGGTTCGGCAATCCCCACTAAGGAGTTCCTACATCATCGTTGTTGAGGTGACTACGAAGGTCCGACCACTAAGGTCTCCTCCCTCAAGCAACCACGAAGGCTAGCTTGAGATTTCTACTAAGGATCAAAGAGTGATACAAACACTTCAGGGTGCCCTCACAAATGAATCAATACGGACAACCATGAAGAACGCCTAGCTGGCTAGGGTTCTAAGAACCCAAGAGAAATAAACACAAATTAAGCCAGCAAAACAAGAAATCCAAGTGCTCAAGTCGAATATCGATGCTCCTGCTCTCAAATCTCACGTCCCTAGCTAAAACAATCAAAGATTGAAGCTTGGAGGCAAAGAGGGAGAGAGAGTGGGCGAGTCACAGCTTGGAGAGAGTTGGGAGAGCAGAAATGAATGTGCAAAGCTCAGGCAACAGTTAGAAATGAGGTGAGTAGCTGATATACTCGGGCTCGGATGAGCCACTGGAAGTTCTGGTGGAAGCCACCAGAACTTCCGGTCAAATGAGATCAGACCGTTGGGCTTGTCCGTCAACTCGGGTCCACCGGAACTTTCGGTGCCAGGACCGGAACTTCTGGTCCGTATCGAAACCTCCGGACGGAACCCGAAACAATTCTCTCGCACGCGAACGCGCGCGCAAACTGCGCCAACCGGAACTTCCGGTGCCTAACCAGAACTTCCGGTAAGTACCGGAACTTCTAGACGGAGACCAGAACAAAAAAACTCGCGCGCGGACACACGCGGGCGCTAGTGACCGGAACTTCCGGTGCAGCTCACCAGAACTTCCCGTCTAGCTCACCAGAACTTCTGGTCTAGCTCACCAGAACTTCTGGTCCAGCTCTCTAGCCTACTAAGCTTCGACAAGAGCTCTTTTTATCCCCATTTTGCCAACTAGATTTGTATCCCTCTTGATAGTATGGCGTTGCCTACGACTCAAATCAAAATAAACGGTGTTGAAGCCCTTGAGTCGAAGCGCCTTTTGTCCATCAAAATTTAGGGTGCTATTATTCACCAGATATTCTTTTTCAATTCCATCAATGGACTAACACCTGTAGATTACACTTGATAAATATGTTAGTCCCTAATTTAATTGTCATTAATTATCTAAAACCCACATTGGGGGCGAATGCACTTACACCATGAACGCTGTTATCGTAGTGCATGACATTTCAATCGGAGAAAATCTCAAAGGGATGGGGCCTCATAACAATTAGGGCTCCAAGGAGGGACATGGAGCTAATGCATCATCACTGTTGGCATCGGCACAAAGTCAAGCTAGACTTTTGTAACAGAACCGACCAAATTATAAGAGCACAAGTACAAAAACAAGCACCGAAGCGCTCAAATTTTCGAACTTGATCCCATATAATCCCGGTAGTCAATTAAAACCACGAAGGATTTCAAACCAACTTGCTTACAACCAAGATCGCATCATTCAACATACAACATCATACGTTACATTTCACGAATAGTTCTGAAATAAGTTTACACACACACGGAGTCGCAAATATTACAAACCAAGTTTATAAAAGTAGCGGAAGCAAACACACACCAGTTGTTTAACTACTGCCAGTCTTGTTGATCAACAACCCACAAAAGCATCAGGAAAGTACATAAAAGATGATCACGCCCAAGTGATCTAGTCTTCGTCACCCGCAGGGTGGAGATAATTTTTGCAGAAGCCTTGGTAGAGCATATCATCTGCAACAGGAGGGAATAAACCCTGAGTACTGGAATGTACTCAACTAGACTTACCCGTCGAAAACCAGAAATAAGATGACACCAAGGATTATGCAAGGCTTACACAAGAGGCTAGCTGACATAACATTTTGCATAAAGGCATAAGTAATTGAAACTCTTATAACTTGTACTAGCAGTTCTTTTAGCATTTACCTGTCATCTATCTTAGCACCTGTACTAAACATTCACTTGAGTATAATCAAACAACATTATTATTATATCCATAGCAGGTATATCATTGTGGCAACATTGTATCATTCCCTTAACCACCGGTTCATTTAATGAGATCTACGTTGCCGCTGCTCAAGTCAAGTGCTCACTAACCGGGAGCGACGACGATTCGAATCGAATTCCTATCCAGCTGGAGGGGTATTTCTAACACTCACCGTGCAGACCCCTGCCAGGGTCGCACAGGCCACCATTTCATATGATTCAGGAATCACGGGTCCGAATAATGTCGCGACCCCAAGGGCGACACTCTGCCAGGTGATAGGGACTCTAACCCCCCCTTGGTCTCACGCCAATGTCCCCAAGCACATCCTTTCTCTCCTCCAAGAAGCAACCTACCATTCGATTCCCGGCCTGAATCACATTTGTTGCAACCACATGAATTAACATGAAATGATGCATGCTTATGCTTATGCAATGCAATGCAATTATGGAGCTAAACACCTGAGGTGTTATAGCCCTCCCCCCTTATAAAAATCTCGTCCCGAGATTTGGAAAGCGTACCATTTTTCATAGAATTCCTTATAACCATCCCGCAAATAGTCTTCCCGTTCCCATGTAGCGTCACTTTCACTACCCTGATTACTCCACATTACTTTATACCACTTCACCACTTTGCTTCTAGTTACTCGTTCCTGAGTATCTATCACCCGGACTGGCTTTTCTTCGTAAGTTAAATCAGACTCAAGCCTGATATCTCCTAACGGGACTCTTTCCTCAGGAACTCGAAGACACTTTTTGAGCTGAGATACATGGAAGACGTTGAATATGGCACTCATTTCAGGAGGTAACTGGATTTTGTACGCAACAGCACCACTCTTGACTATGATCTGGAAAGGACCCACGTATCTTGGCGTAAGTTTCCGCTTAACACCAAAACGTTGGACACTCTTCATTGGAGAAACTTTTAGGTAAACGAAGTCTCCAACTTCAAACTCGAGCGGTTTTCTACGACGATCAGCATAACTTTTCTGTCTAGCTTGGGCTGCAGCCATATGTTTTTGGATGGTACGGACTTGTTCCTCAGCTTCCTGAACAAAATCAATACCATAATACCTTCTTTCACCAGCTTCTACCCAGTTTAGGGGAGTTCTACACTTACGACCGTACAAAGCTTCGAACGGGGCCATCTTAATACTCTCTTGGTAACTATTATTATACAAAAACTCAGCTAGAGGTAACCATTTTTCCCAAGAACCCTTGGACGATATTACACATGCCCGTAACAGATCTTCCAAGATTTGGTTAACTTGTTCCGTCTGACCTGACGTCTGGGGGTGATAAACAGAGCTTCTCACTAACTTGGTTCCCAGAAGGTGATGCAAGTGCTCCCAAAAGCGAGCAGTGAACTGGGGACCACGGTCAGAAACGATAGTACGAGGTACCCCGTGGAGCCAGACTATCTGATTGAAGTACAACTCAGCATAGTCAGTGGGACGATAGTCCACTCTAATTGGAATGAAGTGAGCTGACTTGGTCAAACGATCCACAATTACCCAGATGGAGTTATGATTTTTGACAGTAGGAGGAAGTCTGACAATGAAATCCATACTTATCTCTTCCCATTTCCAACCTGGAATAGAAAGTGGTTGAAGCAACCCAGCTTTCATATGCACAGCTTTAACTCTACAGCAGGTGTCACACCTAGCCACATATGCAGCTATCTCTTTCCGCATCTTGGTCCACCAATAGTATGGCTTCAAATCATAATACATCTTATTGCTACCAGGATGGATGGACAACTTAGAGGAGTGTGCTTCAGACATAATATCATTTCTAAGCTCTCGGTCCTTGGGCACAACTAACCTATCCTTGAACCATAGTACACCCTCTTCATCTACCCTGAACTGTGTAGTTTCTTGCTCTTTCACTTTGCGTTTTATGTGAAATACACCAGTGTCAGTCTTTTGGAGCTCAATAATTCTGCTTTTGAGAGTACAACTGACAGTGATGTTGTACAAGACTGCTGGATGTAGAAGGCGAGATCGATGAAAATCAGTTTCAACTAGGGAATGGCAATGAGACTTACGGCTTAAAGCATCCGCAACCACATTTGCCTTGCCAGGATGATAGTGCACTTGAAGGTTATAATCCTTAATCAACTCGAGCCATCTTCTTTGACGCATATTTAACTTGGGTTGGGTGAAGATGTATTTGAGGCTTTTGTGGTCTGTGTAGATATTGCAGACATTGCCCAGCAGATAGTGCCGCCAGGCTTTCAAAGCATGAACAACTGCGGCGAGTTCTAAGTCATGCGTTGGATAATTCGCCTCATGCTTCCGAAGTTGCCGAGAGGTATATGCGATTACTCGGCCTTCCTGCATCAGAACACCTCCCAAGCCTAGGCCTGAGACATCACAATAAACATCAAATGGTTTCTCGATATCCGGTTGTGCCAAAACCGGAGCTGAGGTTAGGAGGGTCGCAGTTGGTGAAAAGCCGCATCACACTCAGGAGTCCAGACAAACCTGGTGTCTTTTTGTAGCAACCGAGTCATTGGCTTGGCTATTTTGGAGAAATCCGGGATGAAGCGACGATAATAGCCAGCCAAACAAAGAAAACTCCGAACCTCGTGAACCGAGATAGGAGCCTTCTAGTTTAGTACTTCTTGTACCTTGGCGGGGTCCACCATAATTCCTCCATCGGACAACACATGCCCAAGGAAAGGTACTTCTCGAAGCCAGAATTCGCACTTACTGAACTTTGCATATAGTTGATGTTCACGCAGTCTTGTGAGGACTATACGCAGATGTTCAGCGTGATCTTTCTCATTTACAGAATATATCAGGATGTCATCAATAAATACCACCACAAACTTGTCTAATTCGGGCATAAACACCGAATTCATCAAGTACATAAAGTGTGCGGGGGCATTTGTCAAGCCGAAGGACATAACAAGATACTCATAAAGACCGTATCTGGTAGAGAAGGCGGTTTTTGGAACATCTTCAGGACGGATTTTAATTTGATGATAGCCAGATCTTAGATCAATCTTGGAGAAAACTTAGCTTTAGACAACTGATCGAACAAGATGTCGATGCACGGTAGAGGGTACTTATTTTTGACAGTGACTGCATTGAGAGGTCTATAATCAACGCACATTCGTAATGACTGATCCTTCTTCTTTACAAAGATAGCAGGACATCCCCACGGCGACGAACTAGGATGAATCAACCCCTTCTTCAAAAGTTCGTTCAATTGCAACTTAAGTTCAACTAGTTCATTCGGAGGCATCCTATAGGGTCTCCTAGAGATAGGAGCTGTGCCAGGCAACAACTCAATTTTAAACTCCACATCCCGATCCGGAGGGAGTCCCGACAAATCATCGGGAAAAACGTCCGGAAACTCATTCACTACGGGAATTTCGGCCAACGCCTTTGCTTGCACAGCATGAACTTCCCCAGCCAAATCAACTTTTCTGGGGAGTTGTACCAGAAAACCCTTTTGATCTGTAGGATCTCAGAGCATAACTACCCGAGTGGATGTATCAATGAGTACCCCATTCTGACTCATCCAATTCATACCCAGAATAACATCTATGCCTAAGCCCGGCAAAACCACTAAGGCAAGCGAGTACTTTCGCCCTTCTATCTCAAGCTCAAGATTCTCCACTACTTTATTTGTGGAAATATTCCCACTTGCTGCGCTAATACAATAACCCCCACCTTCGACAGTATGCAATTTGTGTGCAAACTCCGATGCAAACTTAGGACTGATAAAGGAATGCAAAGCACCTGAATCAAAAAGTACCACTGCAGGATGTTGGTCAACTAGGAACTTACCAGCAGTGACAACCTCACCAGATGGGATTTCCTCAATACTGTTATAATGAGCGTGCCCTTGACGGCCACCTTGGTTGACATTCTTCTTAGGGTAAGGGCAGTTTGAAAGGTCTTGATGGCTAGAGGGGGGGTGAATAGCCTATTAAAATTTTCTACAAAGACAAGCTAAACAAGTTTATCAATAAAACAAATAGCGAGATGCGAGTTTTACTTAGCCTACGGGGTGTTTGCAAGCCACCTAACCAATTCACAATTCTAGTAATTGCACTCAACCGCACAAGTCAAACCGAGAAGGAAACTACAACTAGCAAGCTACACAAAGAAGCTACTCTAGCAAAGCTAACTAGCTAGCAAAGATATCTAAGAAAGTAAAGTGGAGTTGAGTTAGGAGGGTATCACCGAGGGGCGAAGTATTGAGCCAACCAATATGATCAACAATAAATACCAAGATAACCGGGATCAATCAATCACAATATGGAAGTGATGACACGAAGATTTATCCCGAGGTTCACGTGCTTGCCGGCACGCTAGTCCCCGTTGTGTCCCTCTTCACCACGTGGTTCGGTGGCTAATCGGTCTCACACCGAGCCTCTCAAAAGGCACCACAAGAACCTACCAAATGGCAAAAGGTTGCAATGACACGAAGCAATTTACTAATGTTGCCTTTGGCGCTTCGCCGAGGTAGGCACAAACCCCTCACAATCACCGGAGGTGGCCAAGAACAATCACCAACTCTTGCCAACGCCTCCAAGCTGCTCCAAGCCGTCTAGGTGGCGGCAACCACCAAGAGAAACAAGAATCCCGCAGCAAATCAACCACCAAGTGCCAACTAGATGCAATCTCACAATGCAAATGCACTTGGATCACTCAATCTCACTTCGAATATGCAAAGAAGCAAGAGAGATGAGTGGGAGGGGAGTTGCTTAGCTCAAAGTGCTCACAAGTATGTCAAATGTTCGAGAGAGAGAGCCTTGAGCCGGCCAACGAGTATTTATAGACGTACCCCTTCGAATATAGCCGTTAGAAACTTGAAACAGCCGAAGTCGCGTTGACCGGACGCGCTGGTCCAACTGACCGGACGCGCCGGTCGCGTAACGGCTAGTTTCGCGAAGCACCGACCGGACGCGCCGGTCGCAACGACCGGACGCGCCGGTCATGACCGGACGCACCGGTCCCGTAACTGACCGGACGCGCTGGTCAACCCTGAGCCACGCACAACGAACCAACGACCGGACGCGCTGATGAACTGACCGGACGCCACAGTGCCCGCGTCCGGTTGGAGTCCAGTAAGCTCCCTGGACTACCGGACGCGTCCGGTCGCCTGTGACCGGACGCGCCTCGCGTCCGATCAAACAACTGAAAAACGCGCAGATACTGGACACTGACCGGACGCGTCCGGTCAAACAGTGACCGCGTCCGGTCCAGCGTCCGGTCACCACTGTGACCCCCGTTTGCCTCCGTTTCTTTTTCCGACTTCCGGCGTAGTGGAAAATAGGCATTTCATTTCCCCAAAATTGCCTGAATCCCGCGCTCGCACGCTCGGCTTAAACTCCAACGCCATCGCAAATGTGCTAACACCACCAAGTGATCACGTCATGTGTGAGTGTGTTAGCATTTTCACAATCATTTTTCGAGGCGATATTAGTTCTATCCAAATGCATATGATCATGAAATGCACATCTAGAGGCACTTAGGAGTTCAATAGCCGCGTCATTCCCCTCTTTATAGTACGGCTATCTATCCTATAATGTAACCACACCCACTAGGTGTCTTGGTTACTAAAACACAACCCTTAAGCATATACCTTTGCCTTGATCACGTAGGGTTGCGTCCAAATCCAAGTGTGGCCATCATGATCACCATGTCCATCTTGCCACCAACCTTGGAGTGTACTAATCCTCATATGCTACATACAACTTAGGCATGGGATTAGTACTTAGGCATTGTCACTAATTACCAACACCAAACATAGGACTTTCAATCTCCCCCTTGTTGGTAATTGGTGACAACCCTTTCACAAAGATGTTATAATAAAATTTTGATTGAACCCATGTCACATTGTCCAAGTATATTACCATGTGTAAGAATTATGGACATGTGATCTTGAATTCAAATTGATAGCAATGACTCCCCCTACATGTATGCTATATGTTTGGATTTTGGAAGCATGCATGTTAGATAGGAAAGATTAGGAGCATTGACTACCAATAGGTGCTAAGTGTTTTAGATTATAGCCCTTTGAAGCGTGAAACCATTGGAGTAGCGATAAACACCATCTTAGCACCTTGTGTAGTTAGATTCCACTTGGAAAAGCACAAACATAACTAGAAACCTCGTGAGATCAACATTATAAGCAAGGCTCTAGTACCACTTTGAAAAACATGAAGCAAGAAAAATCTAGCTACTTCCTATTCATACTAGTACCTCAATGCATCATTCAAATTATACTAGCAAGACACCACACAAGCAAAGTATCAGAGAAAATGAAATGCATAACTATGCATCATACATATGAAGTGCACATGGAAATGCAACATTCATGCTTAAGAGCTTGCTCCCCCTACTTGTGTGCTTAAAATTTTAGTTGATCCCCTTCTTTTATCAATTCTCCCCTTTTAGGATCTATCTTTGTGAACAACATTTTCTCCCCCACAACATTTTCTTCCTCTTTGAGTTCTATCTTTGTGAACAATATTTTCTCCCCCTTTGGCACCAATTGACCACAAGGAGCAAACTTTAGATAGATTATCATGTTGAAATATGGGGTGAGGATCAAGTTTGTGATTCAACCTAGATTGCTTGCATAAATAAAATACTTCGGTTTGATCCAAGGGCAAGCTTCTTCACACCTCACTAGAAGGGTTATCATGCACCATGTTGAAGCAAATATTTAGACAAGTTTTCTAGATTAAACACTTAGGATCATAAGCTACTTAAACAAGTTATATGCTACCACTAGATCATACAAGTCATGGAAACAATAGTGGCACCATATAAACTTCAAATTCATTTAATTTTCATGAATGATCCTAGAACATAAGAAATCATGACTAGATGCACTAAACATGTCCTTAGTATAGAATGTATGACATGTCAACCAATTGTACCTTGGGGCTCGAAGGAGAGGCATGTCATATATGGGGTGCATCAACTCATGTTGGAGAAATCAAGTATGTTCAACTCATTCTTTAGCTTGTGAAATCTCTTCTCATCAAGTGGCTTGGTGAATAGATCGGCTAATTGATCTTCGGTGCCCACACTCTCAATGGCAATGTCACCCTTTTGTTGATGATCTCTAATGAAATGATGGCGAACATCAATATGCTTTGTTCTTTGATGTTGAACCGGATTGTTGGTTAGCTTCACGGCACTTTCATTGTCACATAGCAATGGCACATTCTTGAAATTGATTCCAAAATCCTTCAATGTAGCCTTCATCCACAAGATTTGTGCACAACAACTACCCGCGGTGATGTATTCGGCCTCGGCGGTAGATAGTGCAATACTATTTTGCTTCTTGGATGACCATGAGACAAGTGATCTTCCCAACAATTGACATGTCCCGGAAGTGCTCTTTCTCTCCACTTTATCACCGGCATAGTCGGAATCCGAATATCCAACTAGCTCAAAGCTTGCACCTTTGGGATACCATAATCCAACATCTTGTGTATGCTTTAAGTACCTCAATATTCTCTTTGTTGCCTTCAAATGACTTTCTCTTGGTGAGGCTTGAAATCTTGCACACATGCATACACTAAACATCACATCGGGCCTTGATGCCGTCACATAGAGTAGACTACCAATCATCGATCTATATAGCTTTTGATCCACCATGTTGCCACTCTTGTCACTATCCAAACTCCACTAGTGCCCATTGGGGTTGTAATACTCTTTGCATCTTCCATGCCAAACTTCTTGAGCATATCTTTGATGTACTTAGTTTGGCTCACAAATGTACCTTCTTTCATTTGTTTGATTTGAAGTCCAAGGAAGAAACTAAGTTCACCAATCATTGACATTTCAAATTCTTTTGCCACCATTTTTCCAAACTCATCACAATAATCTTGATTGGTTGAACCGAATATGATATCATCAACATATATTTGCAATACAAATAAGTCTTTCCCAATCTTCTTGGTGAATAGTGTTGTATCAACTTTGCCCATGACAAATCCTTTGGATAGCAAGAAGTCCCTCAATCTTTCATACCATGCTCTAGGTGCTTGCTTCAATCCATATAAAGCTTTTCTCAACTTGTATACATGATTGGGTTTCTTGTCATCTTCAAAACCGGGAGGTTGCTCCACATACACTTCCTCTTGAATATACCCATTGAGAAATGCACTCTTTACATCCATTTGATATAGCTTGATATTGTGAGCACAAGCATAGGCAAGTAAGATCCTAATTGCTTCTAATCTTGCAACCGGGGCATAGGTTTCACCAAAGTCAAGACCCTCTATTTGTGTGTAACCTTGAGCCACTAGTCTTGCTTTGTTCCTTACTACTATCCCATCTTGATCTTGCTTGTTACGAAAGACCCATCTTGTTCCAATGACATTGTGATCCTTAGGCCTTTCAACTAGTTCCCATACTTCATTTCTCTTGAAGTTGTTGAGCTCTTCATGCATTGCATTTACCCAATCCGGATCTCTCAATGCTTTATCAATGTCCTTGGGTTCTTCCATTGACACAAAAGAAGAGTGACCACAAAATGATGTCAATCTTGATCTAGTTTGAACTCCTCTTTGTATGTCACCAATGATTGAATCCAATGGATGGTCTCTTGCAATATTAGTTGGTTGAAGCACTTGGACTTGATTGCTTGGATGTTGATGTTGATCATGAATTGGAGATGATGAACCAGCCACTTGTTGATCTTGTTGCACTTGAGATGATGTACTAGCTTGATTTTGCATTAGAGAACCACTAGCTTGTGTAATTGGACTTTGGAGCACTTGATCTTTGTCATCATCCACATGAATTACTTGTTTTGGTCTAATATCGCCAATATCCATCTCTTTCATAGCATTACTCAATTGAGTTCCTCTCACATCATCCAAGTTATCTTCTTCATCTTGAGAGCCATTTGTTTCATCAAACTCAACATCATGCACTTCTTCAAGTAAACCACTAGCCAAATTCCAAACTCTATAAGCTTTGCTAGTAGTTGAGTAACCAAGTAGAAATCCTTCATCACATTTCTTCTCAAACTTGCTCAATCTAGTGCCCTTCTTCAAGATGTAGCATTTGCAACCAAATACCCGAAAGTATGCAATGTTGGGCTTTCTTCCATTTAAGATCTCATATGGTGTCTTCTCTAGAAACTTGTGGCAATAGAGGCGGTTGCTATAGAAGCAAGCCGTGTTGATTGCTTCAGCCCAAAATGAATGACTCACATTATACTCATTCAACATTGATCTTGCCATATCAATTAAGGTTCTATTCTTCCTTTCAACTAGGCCATTTGATTGAGGTGTATACTTGGCCGAGAATTGATGCTTGATTCCAAGCTCCTCACATAGCTCATCAACTCTTGTGTTTCTAAACTCACTTCCATTGTCACTTCTTACTTTCTTGATTGTGGTCTCAAACTCATTTTGCACTCTCTTGATGAACTTCTTGAATATGTCAAATACATCACTCTTGTCCACAAGAAAGAATACCCATGTGTATCTAGTGAAATCATCCACAATCACAAAACCATACTTGTTGCCACCAATGCTTGTGTATGTAGTTGGCCCAAATAGATCCATGTGCAACAACTCAAATGCCTTGGAAGTACTCATAATGCTCTTCAATGGATGAGTGTTGCCTACTTGCTTTCCGGCTTGACATGCACTACATAGCTTATCCTTCTCAAATGTGACATCCTTCAAGCCTCTAACTAAGTCATGCTTTACTAACTTGTTCAATTGCTTCATGCCAACATGACCAAGTCTTCTATGCCATAACCAACCCATACTTGATTTGGTGAGCAAGCATGTTGAAAGTTGAGTGTCACTAGCATTGAAATCAACCAAGTATAGATTCTCATATCTAAAGCCTTTGAAGATCAAGTTAGAGCCATCAACACTAACTATCTCCACATCATCAACACCAAATATGCACTTGAAACCGAGATCACATAATTGAGCAACCGACAACAAGTTGAAATTGAGCTTTTCAACAAGTAGCACATTGGAGATGCTATGATCATTTGAGATTGCAATCCTTCCAAGAGCCTTTACATCACCCTTGCTATTGTCACCAAATGTGATACTATCAATGCCACTATCATTTGATTTGAGAGAGTTGAACATTCTTGAATCACCGGTCATATGTTGAGAGCACCCACTATCAAGCACCCAATGCCTTCCCCCGGCCTTGTAATTAACCTACAAAACAAATTAATGTTTCTTAGGTACCCATACTTGTTTGGGTCCTTGGAGATTAGTAACTAAGCTCTTTGGTACCCAAATGGCCTTCTTCTTTGGGCCCACAATTGGTGTACCAACAAACCTAGCATGCACACCTTTCTCACCCTTGGTAAGCACATAACAAGAATCAAAAGGAATGTAAGGTACATTAGCATTTTTCTTGTTCTTGTTCATTTTATTGCAATTAATCTCTAGATGCCCAACTTGCTTGCATCTATTGCAATAACGACCATTGCCCTTCACAAAGCGAGGCTTTGGAGTAGCAAAGGCCGCCTTGCCCTTCTTGGGAGTATAGCCTAATCCCTCTTTGTTAAGAGAGAACCTTTGGCTACCCAAGCATTTTAGCAAGCGGGCATCCCCACCATAGGCATTGCCTAATGCGCGGGTGAGATCATCCACCTCTCTCTTGAGAGTCTCAACCACAAGTGATGAATCACTATTAGTAGAGGTAGAGTTGGTTGTGGTGGATGATGATGAGCTACATGAAGCATTAGTAGGACTAACAAATAAAGAATCATCAATAATATCACATGTTAGTCCAATATCACAAGTGACAATCACTTGCTCCTCCTTAGCTTCCTTCATGAACTTTTCCAACTTAAGGTCCTTTTCCTTGATGAGCTCAAGTAGAGTGGAGTGGGCTTCCTTAAGCCTAGTGTGAGCAATTTCAAGATCCTCGTGGTCTTCCTTTAGACACTCACGAGAAGCCTCTAGCTCATCAAAGGATTTCCTAAGAGCTTTGAGCTCTTGTTCAATTCCTTTGCACTCCTTACTCTTTTTGAGAGCAACAAGCTCCTCCATCAAGGCATCATTTTCATTGCTCTTGGCAATGAGCTCTTGTTCCAAGATTTTGTATTTCTTGGTTGTCCTCTTGTAGCCCTTGCTCATTTGATCTATTATGCCTAATAGATCATCCTTGGAGTAGTCCTCATCCTCCTCATCATCACTCCTACAATCATCACTAGCACAAGAATTATCATCACTATCATTATGTTTTACCTTGGTAGGCTTGGCCATAAGGCATGTTGATGTAGTGTCGAAGATGGATGGCTTGTTGGAGAGGGCGATGTTTGCAGTGGCTCGTCGAGTGATCCTCTCATCATCACTAGAGCTTTCATCATCATCACTATCAGAGTTGTCACTATCCCAAGTGACTACATAACCACCACCCTTCTTCTTCTTGTTGAAAGTGAAGCTCTTCTTTGCTTTCTTCTCATTCTCTTTCTTATCCTTCTTGTTCTTCTTGAGCTTCAAGTCCCCATTATGAAATCTCTTATCTTCATAGGGGCAATCCGCCACTATGTGATCGGGGCTATTGCAATTGTAGCAAAGGGTCTTTGCCTTTATAGTGTCTCTCCTCTTCCTTGCCCCATATCCTTTCTTCTTCATGAACCTTCCCATCTTGTGCACAAGGAGGGCCATGGTCTCATCATCGAATGGATCGTCATCATCACTTTCTACCTTGCTCTTGCCCTTAGAGGATGAAGCCTTGAATGCAATGGGCTTCTCTTGCTTGACCTTGGTCTCCTTCTTCTCTTCTACCTCATCTTCATCATCATTGTATTGGGCATCGGTCATTATATCTCCAAGCACATTGGTTGGTTTGACCTTGTCCAATCCCTCTCTAAAGATCATTCTTCTCAAGGTGGCAAACTTCTTGGGTAAGCACATCAAGAACTTGTGTGAGAAGTCCTTGTCCTCAACCTTCTCCCCAAGCCCCTTGAGATCATTGACAATGACTTGGAGCCTATAGAACATCTCCGGGATGGATTCATCATCCTTCATCTTGAATGTGGAGAACTTGTCCTTGAGCATATATAGTTTAGCACTTTTTACCGTTGAAGTACCTTCATATGTTTCTTCAAGCCTTATCCAAAGCTCATTTGCCTTTTCAAGATCTTTGATTTGCTCAAATACTTTATCATCAATGGCACGATAGATTGTGTCAAGTGCCGCCGTATTGCATTGTTTGTTGATGCGGTCATTGGGAGTGAGGTTTTCCTCATCAAGAATGACGTATCCTTCTTTGGTCACATCCCAAACCTTCTCATGTATATTGCCTAGATATTGCTTCATCTTCCTTTTCCAATGATCAAAGGAAGAGACACCATCAAAGAATGGAGGCTTGCCATTAACATGATTGAACATAACTTGAGCCATCTTACACCGAGGTTGTTAAGCCTTACAAACGGTGACCACGGCTCCGATACCACTTGAAAGGTCTTGATGGCTAGAGGGGGGGTGAATAGCCTATTAAAATTTTCTACAAAGACAAGCTAAACAAGTTTATCAATAAAACAAATAGCGAGATGCGAGTTTTACTTAGCCTACGGGGTGTTTGCAAGCCACCTAACCAATTCACAATTCTAGTAATTGCACTCAACCGCACAAGTCAAACCGAGAAGGAAACTACAACTAGCAAGCTACACAAAGAAGCTACTCTAGCAAAGCTAACTAGCTAGCAAAGATATCTAAGAAAGTAAAGTGGAGTTGAGTTAGGAGGGTATCATCGAGGGGCGAAGTATTGAGCCAACCAATATGATCAACAATAAATACCAAGATAACCGGGATCAATCAATCACAATATGGAAGTGATGACACGAAGATTTATCCCGAGGTTCACGTGCTTGCCGGCACGCTAGTCCCCGTTGTGTCCCTCTTCACCACGTGGTTCGGTGGCTAATCGGTCTCACACCGAGCCTCTCAAAAGGCACCACAAGAACCTACCAAATGGCAAAAGGTTGCAATGACACGAAGCAATTTACTAATGTTGCCTTTGGCGCTTCGCCGAGGTAGGCACAAACCCCTCACAATCACCGGAGGTGGCCAAGAACAATCACCAACTCTTGCCAACGCCTCCAAGCTGCTCCAAGCCGTCTAGGTGGCGGCAACCACCAAGAGAAACAAGAATCCCGCAGCAAATCAACCACCAAGTGCCAACTAGATGCAATCTCACAATGCAAATGCACTTGGATCACTCAATCTCACTTCGAATATGCAAAGAAGCAAGAGAGATGAGTGGGAGGGGAGTTGCTTAGCTCAAAGTGCTCACAAGTATGTCAAATGTTCGAGAGAGAGAGCCTTGAGCCGGCCAACGAGTATTTATAGACGTACCCCTTCGAATATAGCCGTTAGAAACTTGAAACAGCCGAAGTCGCGTTGACCGGACGCGCTGGTCCAACTGACCGGGCGCGCCGGTCGCGTAACGGCTAGTTTCGCGAAGCACCGACCGGACGCGCCGGTCGCAACGACCGGACGCGCCGGTCATGACCGGACGCACCGGTCCCGTAACTAACCGGACGCGCTGGTCAACCCTGAGCCACGCACAACGAACCAACGACCGGACGCGCTGATGAACTGACCGGACGCCACAGTGCCCGCGTCCGGTTGGAGTCCAGTAAGCTCCCTGGACGACCGGACGCGTCCGGTCGCCTGTGACCGGACGCGCCTCGCGTCCGATCAAACAACTGAAAAACGCGCAGATACTGGACACTGACCGGACGCGTCCGGTCAAACAGTGACCGCGTCCGGTCCAGCGTCCGGTCACCACTGTGACCCCCGTTTGCCTCCGTTTCTTTTTCCGACTTCCGGCGTAGTGGAAAATAGGCATTTCATTTCCCCAAAATTGCCTGAATCCCGCGCTCGCACGCTCGGCTTAAACTCCAACGCCATCGCAAATGTGCTAACACCACCAAGTGATCACGTCATGTGTGAGTGTGTTAGCATTTTCACAATCATTTTTCGAGGCGATATTAGTTCTATCCAAATGCATATGATCATGAAATGCACATCTAGAGGCACTTAGGAGTTCAATAGCCGCGTCATTCCCCTCTTTATAGTACGGCTATCTATCCTATAATGTAACCACACCCACTAGGTGTCTTGGTTACTAAAACACAACCCTTAAGCATATACCTTTGCCTTGATCACGTAGGGTTGCGTCCAAATCCAAGTGTGGCCATCATGATCACCATGTCCATCTTGCCACCAACCTTGGAGTGTACTAATCCTCATATGCTACATACAACTTAGGCATGGGATTAGTACTTAGGCATTGTCACTAATTACCAACACCAAACATAGGACTTTCACAGTTCCTAGACCAATGGCCTGGCTTGTTGCAGTTCCAGCAAGGCATGTTGCTAGGAGGAACACTGGAGCTGCCTTGGCCCGAATTACCCTTTGGCAGAGCCACTGTATATGCCTTGCGAAACCCAGTCTTCACTGGCACCTTCTTTTGCGGAGGACAGAACTTAGCACTTGTGGCAGGAGGGCGAGGAGGAGCCCTCAGGGCAGCTGGAGCTCGAGACTGTGAAGCACCTGCCTCAAGTGCCCTCTTGCGGCTCTTAGAAGCAGCATAGATAGAGTTATTGTTCTCTTGAGTCAGAGCATCACTAATAAATTCATTGAAGGTAGTGCACTTGCTATGCCCATAGTCTTCATCAGCTTTGGGCCGAGGCCTCTTTTAAAGCTAGCAATTTTCTTAGCATCGGTATCCACAAACTCTGTGGCATACCTTGCCAGGTTGTTGAAGGATTGCAGATATTCAGTTAAGCTTTTATTGCCCTGCGACAGCCTCATAAATTCTGTGTGCTTGATAGCCATAAGACCTGAAGGAATATAGTTCCCATGGAATGCGGCCTTGAACTGGTCCCAAACAATCGGGACATTTGCAGGCAGTGTGGAACGATAGTGGCTCCACCAAATACCCGCTGGACCATGTAGTTGGTGAGAAGCATATTCAGTTTTCAGCTCATCGGTCAAGCGAAGCAGACGAAACTTTTATTCAATAGTGTTCAACCACTCATCGGCTTGCAGTGGTTCCTCCGCCTCATTAAAGAGTGGGGGCTTAGTATCAAGAAAGTCCTTGAAATCACTGTACTGATTGGGTTCTGGGCCCTGGCGGCCATGACGAGCCTCCCGGTTGGCAAGCTGGCGCATAGCATCTGCCAGCATGCGCTGCCCTTCGACCACTGTCTGCATCAGCTCAGCCGGGGTAGGTGGTGGCGGAGGGGGTGGCTGTTCCTCATCCTCATTGCCACGACCCCGACGGAGATTGTACGACATCTGCAAAATGCATAGCCAATGAGCACTGACGATGTGGGAAATTTGTAGATGAATTATTGTAAATATGTCAAACTGACTTCATGAAATAGACTTCTCAAAATACTCATGGCACAATAATTCATCACAACCGCACAATCCATTCAAGCGGATCAATTGGCGCAATCATGCGAGGGGATTCAACAAGATGTACTTGATAAAGGTTCACTCACAAGGAGCACAGCAGTTACTGAACCGTTTACGTTAATATCTACGTGATTTTTGACCTTTCGCCCGGTACTTGGATTTGATCTCAACATTTTTAGTTGTCTGAGAAATGCTACTTCAAACTGACCACAAAGAGACTTCTCAACGGTAGAGTTCCATGGTGGATCATGACTAGCCACCTCGATACCAGCGCGTGCCAAGCAGCACAGCCTTATGTCGCGCGCCATAGGAGGCCCTCGGTTTCGTCGCAGCACCGAAGAGTGCTAATCGTGACACCATCATCGAACGCAACACAATAAGACATCCAATTGCGATCGAAATTAACAGGTTCCAATAAACATCTAGGAGACATAGGGTTCGACCTTACATCCCAAAAGTCAAGTTATTACAAAGCTTCACTCCAACACAGGGAGGGCACAAAAGACGATTCTAACATCATAGCTACGCGATGACTACTCTAAGCATCGTCCTCAGAGTCGGTATCAAGGATCTTCCCGTCATCCTCGTCGCTAACAGGCTTTAACTCCTCGTCTTCTTCTTATTCTGGCTCTTCTCCTGGTGCGGCATCTTGGGGCCCATTGACCTCCACTTCATCATCATTTTCAGCCATGAAGATTCTCGAACCCATGTCCTCATCTGCGTTGATATTTCTAGGCAGCAGAGGATTTAGCTGGTTGTTCAGGCGGTGCACTTCTTCATGAAGATTGTCATTGTATTCTTCAGCATTCTCCAACTGCTGTTCGAGCTCAAACTGACGAGCTCTCAGAACGTTCTCCTCGTGCCAGGCTTCATCCCTCTGATTCATGACACGGACCAGCATGCGTTGACAGTTGTGATTTGCTACTGTCAATCTCTGGACTGCAAGGGTTTCCTGATCACGATCACGGATCACTTGCTCCAGTTGCTGACGCGCTGCATTCCGGGCAGCAGTTACTTCGGCAAACTCAGCCCTCAGCCTTTCCACCTCAGTGGGCTCAGGGCGGGGCTCACGTGGAGCGAGCTGGTGACGAGGTGCCCTGCCTCCAGTGGACTTGCGAGCGGTCCTCTTGGTACGTGCCATCTGTAGCAACAAGATACGACTGAAAGTGAGGATCATTTAGGGGATACGAAATTTAATTTAGTCAGAACTATTGAAATTTTTAAGGAGGGAGTAAATGATATGTATGATATAATTAAACATGATGCATGCACATTCCGTACGCCCTCTCATCCTAGTAGAATCATAAATTTCTAACGCTAGGCGGTGGCATACATACGTTCTCTCATATAGACGAAACTATCGGTCTACTCATTTGCGCTGTTAGTGTACCTGCAGAAAATCTCATTTCAGCCCAACAGTTTCCCAATATAAACACACAAGAAAGCAGTAATTTAAATACGTTCCATATACACATCCCCTGATGTATATACTTCAGTATCAAGGCTACCCGATATAAAGGTTCCCACAATTAAGTGCTTACATAAGTATACGGTTTAAACATGTAAGTATGCAAGTCACCAAAACTACTCTCCCCTAGATCGCCGGTTGGGCGATCATGCTCTCACAACTCACACTTACCAGAGCATCGAGGCAATTGATCCATACATTACCACCCAAGTGGATGGCATCCATACAATATCACGCCGTATGGACGACGAAACGAAAACAAACAAGGCCCCCAAGTTAGTCTTTATAATAAGCCACCTAAGAGTCCTTATTTGGGCTAAGGGATGTGATCACTGGCATACCTATAAAAATAAATTTTAATGTTTTAACCCCTTTTCATAATCAAATACTTTTGTTTTTAAATACTCGTACGATGTGTTTAATGTTGAATTATGCTCCGGTACCAGCTGTAACAGAACCGACCAAATTATAAG
This sequence comes from Saccharum hybrid cultivar R570, assembly GCA_038087645.1. NCBI lineage: Eukaryota > Viridiplantae > Streptophyta > Magnoliopsida > Poales > Poaceae > Saccharum > Saccharum hybrid cultivar. The sequence goes on along the minus strand of JAQSUU010000297.1, from coordinate 6,604,891 downwards.
AGCACAAGTATAAAAACAAGCACCGAAGCGCTCAAATTTTCGAATTTGAGCCCATATAATCCCGGTAGTCAATTGAAACCACGAAGGATTTCAAACCAACTTGCTTACAACCAAGATCGCATCATTCAACATACAACATCATACGTTACATTTCATGAATAGTTCCAAAATAAGTTTACACACACACGGAGTCGCAAATATTACAAACCAAGTTTATAAAAGTAGCGGAAGCAAACACACACCAGTTGTTTAACTACTGCCAGTCTTGTTGATCAACAACCCACAAAAGCATCAGGAAAGTACATAAAAGATGATCACGCCCAAGTGATCTAGTCTTCGTCACCCGCAGGGTGGAGACAATTTTTGCAGAAGCCTTGGTAGAGCATATCATCTGTAATAGGAGGGAATAAACCCTGGGTACTGGAATGTACTCAACTAGACTTACCCGTCAAAAACCAGAAATAAGATGACACCAAGGATTATGCAAGGCTTACACAAGAGGCTAGCTGACATAACATTTTGCATAAAGGCATAAGTAATTGAAACTCTTATAACTTGTACTAGCAGTTCTTTTAGCATTTACCTGTCATCTATCTTAGCACCTGTACTAAACATTCACTTGAGTATAATCAAACAACATTATTATTATATCCATAGCAGGTATATCATTGTGGCAACATTGTATCATTCCCTTAACCACCGGTTCATTTAATGAGATCTACGTTGCCGCTGCTCAAGTCAAGTGCTCACTAACCGGGAGCGACGGCGATTCGAATCGAATTCCTATCCAGCTGGAGGGGTATTTCTAACACTCACCGTGCAGACCCCTGCCAGGGTCGCACAGGCCACCGTTTCATATGATTCAGGAATCGTGGGTCCGAATAATGTCGCGACCCCAAGGGCGACACTCTGCCAGGTGATAGGGACTCTAACCCCCCCTTGGTCTCACGCCAATGTCCCCAAGCACATCCTTTCTCTCCTCCAAGAAGCAACCTACCATTCGATTCCCGGCCTAAATCACATTTGTTGCAACCACATGAATTAACATGAAATGATGCATGCTTATGCTTATGCAATGCAATGCAATTATGGAGCTAAACACCTGAGGTGTTACAACTTTCACCTCGAGAGCCCCCTCCCCCAAATACAAGGTTGCCATGCCAAAGCATATAGGCCGCCGCCGCCGTGTCCAGTCGCCGAAATCCCACAAGGTAGCATACTGAGTTGGACATTGCAAAACAATGTCAATCGCCATTACACGTCCACAGGAGATGCATCTATCTGGATGTCGCCGCCACAACAAATAGGCCATAGATATGCATGCCAAGTCACCATGGCACCGATCCTCACGCATAGTTGCTAGGCCAAATGCTGCCACCCCCTACAGAACGCCCCCAAAGACCTCTGCAACCACACAGTGCATTGTGTTGCTTGCTCGGCCACCATTGCACCAGTGTTGGTTGCCACAGACCACACAACCACCACCATACTTGACCACCAGCCGCGCCACCATGGCGTTGGCACACAACCAACCAAGCCTCCATTGGCCACACCACCACGGCATCGCCGGCTAACCACAGCTCCACCACCACCTCCACGTGCACTACACCGACGTCACCTCCGTTGTGCAGCCACCCTGTGCTGCCTAGCCACGCCATGGCCTACAACACATCCTCCCGCCGCCTAGCAGTGCCATGCCATCACCGCCAACCCGTGCCACGTCGTAGCCAACGAGACATTGGACCTCCATTGGTCATCACACCGCACTGCAGCACATTGCTATGCCCCATCCTGGCCACTGGTCTCCACATGGCCGAAATCCGGCCACGCCATTGCCCGACACTAAGCCGACTCGATCGCACCATTCCCCATCCATTGAGGCACTCCGATCCTTGGCAGGGAAAGGAAGGAGAGGAGAGGAACGGGCGGCGATGACCGATGTCACCACGCAAAACTCGGCCTGCACCGAGTGGATCCGGACCATAAAGTCGTTGCCGCATCACCGAGCTGTAGATCTGGGCGGGCAGAGCACCACCACCGGCTCGTCCCTCACTCCCGCCGCCGCCTTCGTGGCACTTGATGTTGTGGGCTTGTTGCCACTAGACACGGGGATGCCACCGCCATCCATGGTCCTTACCAAGGGAAGTCGCGGTTGCGCCACCTTTGAATCTACGACGTCGTGTCGGCTGTCGACCGCTGCCCCAAATCCTCGCTCTATCTGCCATAGGGAGAGAAATGCCCCATCGCCGCTGTCCTTGTGGCCACCCTAGGCTTCTGGCGGCACACTCAGGCAACAGCGAGGCCTGTGTTGGAGCAAAAGGGGACGACGGTGCAGTGGCTAGGGTTTCACCCCGAGCTACCCTAGGTGCACGGCGCGGGCAAGGGGGTCAGTTTTTTGGATCTACTACCCACTCTACTATATTTTGAATAGACAACGGGTAATTATCAGTGCTAGCCTTGAAGTTTTATTGCCCACTGCTCATCCAGCTAGCGGTGATGCCTATTTCAAAAAATAAAACAAAAGGAAAAAAACACCATCCCTCGCGCCAGGGTTGGGAATGGAGGATCCACCACCTACATTGGGGTGAGGGAGGGGAAGATAAGGATGTACGCTACACGTTGAATAAAAATTTCAAATTCCTAGAATTAGAGAATCACTGCAGGTTGGTAGTACAACCCGGCAATGATACCTATCACTGGCAGGTTGTATGACCAGCAGTGATAATCATACATAATTGAGCATTACCAAACAATACATATATAAATATTAATTAGTTGGATGCATAGTTGAGCAGCAGCAGGAGGACACGGAATAGATGGGCCATATACATAGGTTACGTTGCTTTCCTAACCGGTGTAAGAGATCAAAATCTCACAACATCAACTATAGGGTCTAGATACTACCTACTATCATGTTAGGAAAACAGATTGTTCGATTTGGAAGGCTCTCATTAATTATCTGTGCGCTTGTGCGCACTGTACGGTCTCAATCGGTTTAGTTTTGATGGTTCTTTCTTCTTCTCCAGACGCTATGGCTAGCTAGATCGATACACACTTTACACCGGCTGTGCTAGATTGTGTGTGCTAGCTAGGTAGGTTTGACACTGAGCAGATAGGAAAGATATACATATGTGGACAAATTAACTACCTGTTAAGAGGTTTGCTCAGCTAAGCAAAGCTTAACTATTGGCACATAAGTACACATCTTTCCTATCAAGGACACAAATAATGAAAATTAGAAAAAGACAGCAGATAAATGATCATTAAAAATGCTACTGCTACGGGACGACAGAGCAACGAAGTTCTAAACCTGAAGTCCTAACCTAGTGCTTATGGGAGTAAAACTGCGTTTGGTTGGTGCCTGCCAGGTATCAATTATAGCTGTTAGATGACTCAAATTGATGGCACGAGGTTGTCGCTTGGCAGGCAGCCAAGGCTGCCAGCTCCACCAAATATACCCTAACAGCTTTTTAGTGTAGTCTACATATGCAGACACTCTATATGAATATTTCTAAAAAAATGTAAATATTGTTTTCAGAGCAGTGGTTTTTTTTTCCAAATTTAAATTAGGCTTATAGAAAAAAGTATGACATTTAGGGGGTGTTTCCACAAACTCCACTATGGAGCAGCTCCATAAAAAACTGGAGTTTATAGAGCAATTCTTTAGGTGCTCTCATAACTCCACCTTTTTTCTTCGAACAAAGTGCGTGAAGCTGAAACGTTTGACTAAAAAACGTGAAATGAAGTTGAAAAACGTGGAGCGGAGCAGTCAAAAAACTCCTTATACTTAAAATATACTCCATGCTTAATTAATAAAAAAAACTAGAGTATGTATTATGAAAATATATTCCATGCTTAATTAATAATACTTATTATGCATCATAGGTATTAATATATTTTTAAATATATTTATTATAAATTTCATATTATTTGACCGCTCAGAAACGAGAGTTACGTGTTTTTTTTGTTGGTGGGAGTATGTATATGGCTATGGTTAAGCAGCGACGACAGAGTGGGTAAGGAATCGAGAAGGTTCGTACTCGCAAACACCAAGTTAAAGCTGGCCGTAATTTGCGCTATCTGGCAGAAAAAGTTGAGTGGGATCGGAGGCCTCGACAAGGTAGCCGACAAAACGAAAGAAGCATCCACCCATCCATCCATCCATCCATCGGCCATCGCAGTTGTTAATTACAGTGCTCCTTAAACTAATTAACAATTACAGGAGCGGTACAGTGATGTCATGATCACATAGAGACAGTATATGTGTACTACAGCGCCATAATTAGGTCAGCAGCTGAATCCACCACTCTTTTCTTTCTTGTCGGGCATTCACTTTTTTCACAAATGTGCTGAGAGAAATCCTGGTCAAAGCAAATGTGAGTACTCAACCAACTAAGGTTCCGTTTGGATACATAATTTTTTTTTGAAAACTAAATCTTATAGAATTCTAAAAACCCTCCAAACAATCTAGATTCCAGTAGATTTTACTAACAAACACGAAAATCCAATACAATGTACTAGATTTTTTTTATCTACATTCTTAAAATCTCTAAGGACCAAACGGTACCCAAGTACAATAGCAAACAAGTTCGAATTCATGTCGTTTCAGAGAAGGAAAAAAGACGACGATGATGATAATTGAAGCGAAGGCGTACTGTGATGTTTATTGTCCAGGCATGCATGCTTACGTGGTGTCCGGCCGGTTTCTGACGAGCACTATGAACTGGATCTGGCTTTGCCGTTGCCGGGCGCGCACTGGTGTCAGAGACGAAGGTGGAGAGGACCACGCCGGCCGGCAGAGGCGGCAGCAGGTAGGCTGCCCCAGCCGGCCAGAGGCCAGAGATCAGAGGAGCATGCAGTGCAGCAGACTGGCTCACTGCATCCAGTGCAGGTGACAACATGCATTGGAAGCGCCCCTGTGTCTCCGTCCCGAGCTCTCTAGCTCAGCTCTGACGCGCTTTAGGCAGGCTTCGCCATTCACCGGCCGGGCGGCCGGGGCGGGGCGCGGCGGCCCATCCACCGCCGTCCATGCCCATGCTATGCGACCCATGCATTCAATCCAGGTCCAGGCAGGGATCGACCTGCAGCCGCAGCAGAGATGGCTGGCTGGCTTCCTCTGAGCCTGCTCAGTCGTCGTGCTCGCGCTCGCCGTCGCCGGCTAGCTACTACAGTAGCTCGGAGCTCGGAGCAGTTAGCAGTAGCGCGTAGTACGACGTGGAGATTGTGCTCTCCCTCGCCAGCAGGCACAGTGTACAGTATCTGTATCCCCAGCGCCTGTGTGTGCACTGTTCCATGTAAACGAGCGAGCAACAGTGAACGCACGCAGAAGGGCATCGCCATGCATCATCTGATGCAAGCTCGATCGCTAAAGCCGGGAAATTTTGTCTCAGGCACAGCTGAGGCTGCAGGTGCATCGTGCAGTGGCTGTTGACTTGAGCTGTCGTTCATACAGTAAGTACTACACAAGCATGCATATATATGATCTGGATCGAGTAGATAGATACTTTCGGTTTGAGCGTAAACTGAAATTGTTGTAACAAGATTAATCCTTTGTGTTTTTTTTGGCAGCTACCACTATGTTTATCTATAGAAAGTATATATTTGTTAGCATTTAATTTGTAATTCTAGATAGATTTACTGTGAAAAATATATCCCTCGCTGACTAGTTTAATAATACTTATTTGATATTATAAATGCTAGTAATTTTTTTATGTAGAGTTAGTTAAAGTAAACTCAAAAACGAGAACTGCATTATTGTTGGACGTACGGAGGCTGGGTCGCCGGGATCGGAGACATAGCTAGCTCCAACTCGACGACTAACCTCCAAGAAGAGTAGAGTGCTCGGTCACATGCAAGTGCAAGTACAGAGAAGAGAAGCAGTATTATCTATGTGGCTATAGTAGTAGTAAACTAATAAGCAGCCTGATTAGCCTAGCTAACTGTGATCCCAAATATAAACTCCCACTCACTCTCACTCCTAGTAGTAGTATATTACTAGTACTAGTACAAAGGAAACAACGTGCACTATATACATAAGTACGTAGCTAAGGGTACACTCGAAAGAGACAGGCCATTAGTCATTGACAGAGGTAGTTAAATATGTATTACATATAGGGTGTGTTCACTTCGCGAAAAATAGGTGAAAAATTATTGTAGCATATTTCGTTGTTATTTGGCAAAATTTGTCCAATCATTGACTAACTAGGCTCAAAAGATTCGTCCCGACATTTACAGACAAACTATGCAATTAGTTATCTTTTTTACCTACATTTAATTAATGCTTCATGCATGCGTTGAAAGATTTGATGTGATGGGTGAAAGAGGAAATACTTTGGGTTGGGATGGGAAGTGAACAAGACCATAGTATTAGTTTTACTAAGGGTGTGTTCACTTCGCGAAAAGTAGCTGAAAAGTTACTGTAGCATCTTTCGTTGTTATTTGGCAAAATTTATCCAATTATGGACTAACTAGGCTCAAAAGATTCGTCCCGACATTTACAGACAAACTATGCAATTAGTTATCTTTTTTACCTACGTTTAATGCTCCATGCATGCGTCGAAAGATTTGATGTGATGTGTGTAAGAGGAAATATTTTGTGTTGGGAGGGGAAAGTGAACGCGGCCTAAGCGTGACGCCAAGTAGAAGTAGTGAGAGTTGCAGGCAGGCATGCAGCTAGCTGGGCTGCCTCCCATCGGCAAGCACTAGAAAACACAGGGTACTATGGCCTCGGTTCTGACAATAAGAGCCAGCAAAGGGATCGGAGCGGAGCGGCCGAGCGGGGCGCTGAAAGAGAAAGAGAAAGAAAGCGCGTCAGGACATGGGCATGCAGTGCAGCCGCTCGCACACTGCCCAAGGCCGGCTCCTTGCGACGACGTCCGCCTACCTACACGTAGGGTGGCCACTAGCCAGCCTCTGCCGCTGTGCTCCCCGGCCTCCTACTATTCGGTGGTAGCCGCGGCAGGGCAGTCCTCGTCCTCGCCCTCCCTCCTCTACAATCCAATCAAATCCTATCCACCAGCATTTAGAATAAGTAATTGTAGAATAAGTATCATCTAAAATTTATTTCTGAATTTGAATAAAACAAAGAAGAGAAATACTGTATACATATATATGTTGCAAACTTACCTCCTGTTAATCGCCCTGTTATGGTTTATGCGGCTGATAAGCCAGCTGATGCTATTTTGTTGTGAGAGAAAAACAATATACCACAGCTGATAAGCAATTCAAGTGAACATGGCCAATAATTAGTTCCTTTATATAAAATAAACAGATCAAACTAATATTTAGTTAATACCCGACTAATACCCAGTTAATAGTAGCTAAGGGCTTGTTTGGATCCATTAGCGGCTAATATTTAGCTAGCTAATAGGTCATAGCTAATATTAGCTCTCACTATTAGCTAGTTTGGTTCAACTGGTGTAGTTGTTAGTTGGGTATTCAGCTAACAATTAGCTAGATCTATTTGGATCTAAGTAGCTGGTTATTAGCATCTAACTGTGTTATCGTCTTGGTGGACACTTGCTGGCTAAACGACTACTTAAATGGCCAGAACGGCCGGTTAAACTAGATAAACAGTCGACTAAACAGATACAATATCATCACGTAGCGTTTGAGTTCAACGGTGAGTAAACGAGCCGTGACAGCGGGTTGTATTATTAGCCATGGTGTCAGACACGGACGCGGCGATCTCCTCCGGCGCGCGCGCGGCCACAGCCACAGCCACAAAGCAAGCGGGATCGATGTTAATTATATATTACTAGGTTATATTAGTTGATGATGGCGCGCGCGGCTGGGGCGGCTTAATTACTACTAGTTTTATTCGGGCGAGCGGCGCGGGCACATGCATGGCTGCTGCCGGCTTTTGTTCTTGCACAGGATCATCGGACACGGAGAGACAGGCCAAAGCGATCGACGCGGTTTTTTTGTTTTGGTTTTGGTTTTGGTTTTGTGCGTGCGTGCTTGCATGTGCTGCGCGGCTGAGAGCTGAAAGCTCATTCGCCTCTAGTGCCGCTGTGGCACTAGCAATGTGCGTACGCGTCTTGTCTTTGTATAGGATACCGATATATGCTATACGGCGCCGGCGATATATGATACTATGCTTCAGGATTAAGTATGTACGAGTAGGATTAGTAATGTGTACTACCAGTATACTAGTACATATAGTATGCATGTAGGATCGGTGCTACGTACCAGTAGCATGCGGCAGTACTAAGCTAGCTACACTAGTGTGTGTGTATTCTTTAATTTCGCCCTGACCTAACTAACTAATCCTACAAAAAGTCCAAAAGGTCGCATGCAACGCATGGAAGCAATAGCTTGCATGCAAGACAAAAGTGCAGGGCATATGTGTGTATTATATATATATATATATATATATATATATGCAGTACACTGTACTGGTAGTAAATTAAGTTTGTTTGTTTTCTCCTCAACCATGATAGCTAAACTGAGACTGTTTGGCAGCCAGGGATGAAAACGGTACGGATATTTTCCGACCGTATTCGAGACCGAATCCGTTTAGAGGAGTTTTAATCCGTCTGTATCCGAGTCCAGATATTTAACATCCGATACCGTATTCGTATCCGAATATTTAAATCACATATTTATGATGTCGATATCCAATCGTATCCTATCCGGTATGTTTTATACTATCTGTATTCGAATCTGAATCCGGACATAAATATAAAAACAAATACGATATCAGTGATATCCGTCCGTATCCAATCCGTTTTCATCCCTATTAGCAGCCGATCCGATCCACAGCCTAACATGTACGAACAGGTGCCTGATTTTCCAGACCAAAACACACCCGCACCGTCAGTGTGCTCACTCGTCTAAGGAGTGGCCTGTTCGGCTGTATGCAAAAACGGTTCATGCTATTACTGATTTATTGTGAGAGAAAAATACTATTATTTCGCTAAAACGATACGGTCAATAAGTTCAATCGAACAGGGCCTGGGGATTATTTGACAGTAAGAACACGCTGTCATCGTGCATGCCGCGCGCATGCTGAACTATTGTTTCTGTAATTTGCTTTGCTATTTTTAATATATATATATATATATATATATATATATATATATATATATATATATATATATATATATATATATATATATATGGCATATTTCTTTTTTCCTTGAAAAGTATACATATTATATGTGTGCATATTTATGTTCTTCATTCACGCCTTCAACACAGCCGCGCCACCAGGACGCTGCCTAGCTGTACAAGACATCTCATCGATGATTTATATAGCAAAATTTGTACCTATAATGGTCCCAGAAATCATAATAATCTCCTACAAGTAGTACCAATAAATAAGTCCAACAACAGAATTACGCCACTAAATAAATTGTACCTAGATACTACCTACTGTGTAGTAGCCAATAGTACATTAGTAGTACTCCCTCTGTATCGGATTTAGAAGTCGTTTAGGACAGCGACACGGTCTTCAAAACACAACTTTGACCTCTCGTTTTTATAAAAAATATTTATGAAAAAGTGATAAACTCAACAACTTAAAAGTTATTGATGATTTATATTCCATGTTTGACCCAAACCTTATCCAAAACGACTTCTACATATATAGTATACTATATATATACTGAATACACACATGCCCTATCTACTCGCTAGCTACGTACTCCTAGACATGAACTGCAATTACGCGCCATTATTTGTTTGTGGACCAATTAAACCTCATGCTCGCTTGAATTTGTGACAAAGAAAAGAAGAGCCGGCATGCATGTGAGAGGCATCACCCATCCTTTACAAATTAAAGTTGTCTTCCCTTTGCTTGGGACCATCTCCATCTCCATGCATGCATATGTTTGCTGCTGCTTCCATTTCCATGCATCCCCACACTAAACACAGCTAGTGCTAAGTGCTACTATCTCTAACCATCGTGCATCCATGGCTACTAGTAAGGTTAGATCCGTAGAGGGTGGCCTTAACCTAACATGCTTTAGCTGCTAGCAGCTCAGCTCTACACTCTTCATTCATGCAGTGAGTGAAATTCTTGCACCTATGCAAGCACAGACAAGCTGACTAGGAGGGGCAAAGCGGGCACCCACCGGCCCCACTACCCCAGCAGTGTACTATGAAGACTACAATGCAAAACTCAACCGGGAATAAATTAATTTTTGCAATTAGGTCCCTAGACACATATAGCTACTCCCTCTGTCTCTAAATATTTATCGTTTTCGCTTTCTAAGAAACAACTTTTACTAAATATATATAAAAAATATTAATATTTATGGTATAATATTAGTATTATTGAAAGATATTTGAATCTAGTTAAATCAAGTCAAACTTGCGGCACGCACACCAATGACGATAGTTATTTAGGGACGGAGGGTGTATATAGACGAGGGCAGGGTGTTAGGTGTGGATAGCATTGGCCCAATAAATTTCTATTGTTAGGTCTGATTCCTTCTTTGCTGCAGAGCAGGATTCTGAAGACGTGGCAAAGGGGAGGGGAGGGGAGAGAGAGAGAGAGAGAGCTAGCTTAACATGCTGCACCAGCTACCTCTTGCTTGCTTGCATTGCTCACGAAAGAGAAGGTCAAATTTTGTTGTTGGCCAGCTGAGAGTGATAGGGTCAAGTGGTCCACAAAATCTAACACAAGGCCTAACTCGTCATCATGCATGTCACTTTCCTCCTCCCATGTATCATGTATGAGATGGAGATGGAGATGGATATTTGTAATTGGGGGGCTTGTATGTGTTGTGCTTGTGCACCAATGCTTATGACCAATACACATCAACGACTTTTGTTTTTTTAATAAATATTATTATAGCCCACCTCATCTTTGGAAAGGGTAAAACTGGATTCGTATGGTTGGTGCAATTAGTTAGGCATATATGCTAGTCTTTAGTCTACAATTATTTATTATATGATGAGATAATCCATACATATAAACATAATACTAAAGAGTAAAAATTTCTCCCCCAAATTTTTTGTCCTTTACTCTCCTCCTGGGCCCATCTGTCTTTTCACTCCCTTGAGCATAAGAGTCGTGTCTGGTTTAATAAGAGTAGTATATTACATGATGAATTAGATATATAAGAGTCATAATTGGTTTACTGTCCAATCTCCGACTTCACGACCCATGCTTATAAGAGTCAGGATAGTGTGCATCATGTACAGAGTCCAATTTCAAAACGTATTGAAATAGATACAGCAAGCTGTACGTCTACTAGTAATACTATAATGCAACCCTTTAATTTGCTTGATGGGCTAGATCAACCACTATATAGGGCGTTGAATTTGCAACGTCTATATAGTACATTCATAAGAGACACACTGAATATCCTGCCGCCGGTTGAACATGTTTTAGTGCCCTAATAAGTAGCAGCTAATAACTAGGGATCGGAGATACTATATATAACATGTATTGATCACGAGAAAACGACCTTTAACTTGTGAACCTTGGGCGAATTGAGAGCCGGACAAGGCCACGGTATTCTCATTGCATTTAGTGCTTGCTACTGTTGCTCTACTACGTACTACCACAGAAAGAAAGGAAGAATAGTGTCCTTGGGAGGTCTAAATCAAGATGATACATACATGTACAGTGTCGAACCTAAGTGGAGTCTCCATTTGCACAAATTTAGTTTTTGCTTTTTTTCGTAAGTTAGTTATCCTGTATTTTGTTTAATTAATCACCTGAACTGAAATATAAATTATGTTACCGGCATTTTTACTTGAAAATGCAGCTGTATAACTAGCATTGTATTCAATACTCTGCAATGCTTCAATTCATATAACTCAACAAGATAATCGACGTAGGTTATTCCCTATTTTCAGCTAATCATTGAATTTATATGACTTTTTCTTTCCTTCCCCCAAACTTTCTGATTTTAAAAGTTTTATGGTGCCTCTTTGATTCCAGAGTTTTACATGTGGATTAATTACTCGGTAATATATTAATATTAGAGCGAGTTTCAAACTTCTTGCACTATCTCATGTTTTAATACAATCCAATCGATGCAATATACAATTTATCCAAGATGCAACTCAATAAAAACTCAGTAACCTGGCAAATTAAAAGAAAACCCCATCTAAATAATCTAATTAATTCGGCTATTCACAGTTTAGCACATCAACGAAGGCTACAAGATGAAACTTAATTTACCTGTACATGCTATGAAAATACACATTTATTAGAATATGAAAGTATTTTTCATGATGAATCTATTAACATTAATCTTACTGGGCAGGATTATATTTACTTTAAGAAAGTAAGAGTTGAAATGGTTTTGACTGGCAGGAACTCCAAAAAATAATTAAGAACACTTGTATTTACTACTGGGCGAAGTACATAAAACAATAATAAGGATGCACGTATATGTAGCTTCTTTTCATCTAGGACCAGCACGTATATGCACGTTTAGCTACCTAGACAACGAATAGACAAGTAATCCGCACATGCATGCATGCCACCAAAAGAAGAAGGAGAAGAAGACGAACGTACTGTGCATACGTTACATCGATCATCAATCAAACTAGCTAGGAGATATATATATATATAATTTCATATAATGAACTGTATGTGTTACGTCCTTTTCACAAATCCCAGCAAGATCAGCTTGGGCGACGACTAACACAGTACAATACAATTGCCGGCAAGGCGTACTTATTGTTGAGAGGTGTTAACATAATCTTCTTACAATTTTGTCTAATTAATCTACAGCTTGATCATTTAGCAAATTAATACTGAACTTATGTGGTATATATAGGACCTGTTGGGGACTACTCTGCCCCACGTTTTTCAGCTCCACTTCATATTTTCTAGCCAAACAAATGTAATTTCACCTTAGGAAAAAAAATAGAGTTGCGAGAGCACCTAAAAAAGTGCTCAAGAAACTCTAGTTTTGTGAAGCTGCTCCACAGTGGACTTTATAGAACAGAGTTCATGGAGCTATTCTAAACAGGCTCATACATATATGAGAAATGTATAGTTTTGCAATAGCTAGAACACCATGCATGTAAGAATCTAGTTTGAGGGCGTTATATTATAGTTTTTTCTCAGTTATTCATACTCTTATTCCATTTGGAACATCTCAAGTACTATTATTGGTTTTGCACATGCGTGTCTCCTTCTAAGATAGAAGAGAAAAAACAAGTCTTGAAATCTCTCAATCTACCGCTAAGGATGTTTCGCATCCTAGAATTCATAGAGGACTAGTAGCCACATATATATACACAATAATAGTTCGTTCTTGTTGATCCTTCTTCTTCCTTTTCCAGCAGGAGGACATAATACACTGCAATTTAATTTACTCTATATATATTATGCTTAACAGAAAATCAGCCAAATGTAGTCTAAGTATCTATGCTATATTACCAGTGGCGGAGCCAGAAGCTTTTAGGAGCCCGTCCAATTTTCATTATGCAAAAATATTTAGCTATAAAATTACAGAATTCTACATGGATATAAAGAAAATTCCCTTTTAAACTTTGGCGAGGAGTCTGGCCGGCCGCCCGGGGTGGCCGGGCGGTGGCTCCGCCACTGTATATTACTGTATTTTAGGTTTTGAACCCTCCATTGAAGCCAGCACGCCAATGCTTCTTGCCGTGAATTATCTAGAGTAGTTAATGTTTCTAAAACTTCCACTCAAAACTGTACAAGATAGAAAAATAAAAATAGTTTGCATAGAGAACTACTATATATGTTTCTCAATTTAATTTGTAGACATCATATACTGCAAAAAAAAATTACTGTAAGCCATATATACATGAAAGATTGTACTGCCATTATTAAAATGCACGGCAGAATTGAGTTGTTTATGGACACTTTTGCTCTAGAATTTAAAATTCCTACTTATTCTAACTTGCTGAAAAAAAAATAGGCATATACACATATAAACATTTGTTCCCCATTGAGTGTCTCAAGTATGATGTGAATTCTCATTAAACCAAAAACACTTCGAAATGGTGTATAAATGATAAAATTTGAAGCACTCCTACTTAGATTTGTGCATGCACGGGAGCAAGGCTAGCTACACACTATACCACTATATAACCAGTATCAGTTTATGTATCTCCAATTCTAACAACTATTCCCAACTAACTAATTGAAGAAACTTTTACTGGTCTAGTTAGATATATATGTTCTGAAGGTCATCTTATATATGTATTGTGCTTCTACGCGTAAGAACCATTCACTAGAATTTATGCCATGTATATGATGAGTGCAAATTAAATAGATCACTAGGTGATCGAACTTATTACGGAGAAAATATATAGGAAGTTAGAACAAACATGAAGCATAATTATTATACTTGTAACTATAGGCAAAACTTTGGATATACAACACGCACATACGAAACCGGCATTAATCCAAATTTAACCATTTTGATCAATCTAATGTAGATAATGTGTGTACGAGTATGACAGTGTGAGAGAGGCAATCAAATTAATGCACACACAGGAGGAATGCATGCATGAACTTTTGAATCTAGTCCTGATTAACAATCCTGCCGGTGTCCAAGAAACAACAACGACCTCCGTACAGGTGTAAAAGCTACGGGGTTTTCTTGAAATAAGAGGAAATATATAATTGTAAGTGAGAAGGTGAAAAGGAAGAAGCAAAGCAGAGATGAGGCGCTACGACAGCTAGCTAGATGTATAGTGTGGAGTATAGCACAAGGACAGTACACACTGTACCACTCTACATGTAGCCGGACTGTAGGCCGGCCGAGCTATCAAATTTTACAGAGAGCGTGGTGAAGCTAGGACAAGAGATCACATACCAAAGTGTATGAAGTAGGTGCTCCTTTTGTTTGTTTTGTTCAAAGTTTATGGGTCGGTAAATATAACTAGTTAACTGAGAAGAATGAGAAGTGTGTGTCAAGTGAAGAAGGGTAATATTCTGGGTGTGGACTCAGAGACTGATACATGCTTATATATATGTAGCCTTAATTGGATGAGCCCTACAGCTTTTTTAGAGTAAACCATGTACTGTGCATTGTTTCTTTAGACGACAAATCATGTACATTGTTGACATTCTTCCATCATTCCATGTGACTGGTATTGGTTGGTATAAGGTGGATTTCCCTTTTTATTGTTAAAGAATTGCAACATTGATCTACGTCACTTCACCAAAAGAATATTGAAAATAGTACCCCTAGGAAAAGAGGAACAGTGGTGTGACAAGGTCACTATGTACTCTAGAGAGAGAGAGAGAAATGGAGGAGAGAGAGGCCAAGATGTTACAAGGCAGCTAGCTAGCATTGTCGAGATTAGCCAAAGGAACTAATCCAAAAGCCACATCAATCCTGCAAAAAATGCATAGAAATACTGTTGTACTTTCCCGTGTTCTGGACTCTGGAGCAAGCAGCAGAAGCTGATTGCTCATCCATCCCAAGGCGGAACAGCAAGTTGCTTCAAATTAAAAGAACCAAACTGGAACAAACTAAAACAGCATGCATCGATAGAGCCCAAAACATGCAACAAATCATATAAAAAGCACCAATGCAAGAAACGCCCAGCTTTACACAAGCCAAATCCAGAGAGGGAGAAGCTTCCCCCATGCATGTAAACAAAAGGAGATTAGTGCAAGCAATCCCACTGTGTGTGATCTACGTAGTACGAGCTACTTACTATATATACATACACTACTCCATGGGAGGATTGGATTATATTAGCTTATAAATAAACTAGCTAGACAACACACAGTAGCTAGCACTAACTAATCACGTGCTGGACTACTGCATGTCAAATGGAGCTCCCATCATTTGTGGAATGAGGAATATAATGAATTGAAGAAGAGGGAAGCTACACTTAAAATTCTTGTCTTTGCATTGCATTAAGGTGGCCAATTAATAATCAACTCGAAATAAGATTGCTCAACAAGTAGCAGTACACTAGCTCTAGCTAACAACAATATATATGCTCCATTGATCATGCATTAGTGTTCATCGACCAACGACTCGAATGCGCGTAGTAATAGTAGTAGTACGTAACAATTAAAATCTCTTCTCTTCTTGTCTGGAATTTGTTTGCTGATCACGACGACGACGACGATGACTTAGCTCATGCTCATCATCATATTTGATTTGTTGGAAGAAGTAAATGAAACCATCAAGGAATTAAGCTACTAGTAGGATCGATAGGAATAATGGAAGCAGCAAAGCTAGCTAATTTAAGCTAGGTTCTAGGGTTATGAGGGAAGAACTGGGTGCCTGCGGCGAAGGCGCCGATCGGCGTCGGGTACGGGTCCATCAGCACCGCCGCCGACGTCGCCACCGTGGCCGCCGCCTCGCTGCTCCCCGCCGGCGACGACCCTTCCCTCGCTTGCCCCGCCGTCAGCTGGTGGTACTCCGCCGAGGACGGCGGCAGCTGCCCCACCGCCGCGTCGTCCGCCGGCCCGTGGTCACGCAGGATCCCCTTGAAAGTGTGCCCGCCGATGCTCACCGCCGTCTGGTACGCGAGCTCCGCGTCTGGCTCGTCCACCGGCCCGATCCGCACGCAGCGGAACACCGCCTCCACGTTTAGCTCCGGCGGGAACCTCCCGCCGCCGCCGTCGCCTGTAACCGCATCAAGAGCAAGATCACCATTTGGTTAGATACTTATATATATTGTATAATTAAACAACGCGCTATGCCATGTCATGCCGTCCGCCGCAACAGTGTGACGACAGTGTAGTCAGTGGTGGAGTGTGCCGTGCAAGCGAGGACTACCTGAGGAGGTTGTCGTGGTGACCATGGCGGAGTTGGCGGACGGCAAGCGGCCAAGGGAGCGGACGAGCTCGCGCGGGCGCTTGCTCGCGGCCGCAGCGGCAGCGGCTGCTGCAGCGGCGCTGGCGCTGTTGCTGTTGGCGGCGCCGCGGAAGAGCGCGGCGAGCTGCTGCTGGCGCTCCCGGCGCTTGGCGGCGGGGACCCAGGTGCTCTTGACGTGCGTGGGGCAGCTGAAGCCGCGGCTCCGGCAGCAGGTACGGCAGCGCATGTGCACGCAGTCCTTCTTGGCGTTGTTGCCGCAGTCCTGGCAGCTGGTGCCGGCCCTGCCGCCCCCGGCGCCGCCCGCGCCGCCGATCCCTCCGGCGCCCCCGTCATGGGAGGAGAAGCCGAGCACGACGCCCGTGGCGACGGCGCCGGAGGAGAAGAACTGCGACGTGTGCGGCGCGGCGGCGGCCGCCGCCGCCGCCTGCTGGTGCGGGTGCCAGAGCTGGAACCCTATCCCGCCGCCCCCGCCGCCGCCGCTGGCCGCCGTGTCGGCGGCCGCGGCGGCCGCCCCGCGCGCGTACAGGAACAGGCTGTCGGCGCCGATCGGGTGATCGCCGCCCCGGTCCCCTCCCCTCCCGCCTCCTCCGCCGCCGCCGCCCCTCAGAGAGAACCCAGCCATGCGAGGCAGCAGCCACCACCACCCACCATCAAGACGAGCGAGAGGGAGAGTGTGTGCACCACCAGTCCACCACCACCAAAGAAGCTAGCCTTTGCAGCTCCTCCTCCGATCCCTCTTTCTCTCTCCCTCCTAGCAGCTAGTAGCTCCTACAGCAAAAGAAACCAAGTAGAGATCTTGGGAGTAAGAATAAAAAGCAGGTGCAGAAGCAGAAGGTGGGAGACGACGGCGGCACAGCAGCAGCAGCAGCAGGCATGGGGTTGGGTTGTGTGACGGCAAGTAGGTTAGATGCATGAGCTGCATATATAGATTGGCATAGCTCAGTAGCGGATGGATCGGTGGTAGATCTGCAGCGGGAAGCTCCTAGACATAGACGGAGATTTGTGCAAGCAAGCTAAGCGTAGGAGATGAGGATGAGGATGAGTAGGCTTGCTGCTGAAGTGCTGATGAGTGGGATATGCATGTGCGAGTGAGCGAGAGAGGAGAAAGATAAACCTGCAGCTCTGCAGTGCTCCATCACCACTCTACACCCAACTCATCAGTGCTACTCACCTTGCCTTTGCTGAAAATAGGAAGCTCGCCTCTAATCCGCCTCCTCTTCTTGCCTAATTCCTTTCCTCTCTTGGCCTGCTTGCAAATTGGGGTCTAAGCACGCAGCAAGTGGCTCTCTTTCTCCCTCGCCGGCCCTCTACAAGTAGTATCTGGAGGAGGGAGGTGAGGTTAGTTGCCGAGTGAGTAGTGGTAGAGAACGCAAGCAGGCTGCTTTTTTTGGGGGGTGATGAGGAGATGAGGTGGGACTGGGAGGCTATATAAAGAGGCGGAGGAAAAGGAAGAGGAAGAAGAGAGAGCTAGGGGGAGTGGGTTCAGGGGAGAAATTCGAGGGCGCCTGCAAACGCCGCCATGGAGGCGGCCCGGACCTTAATTTCTATTTATTGCTCGCTCCGATCCCACAGCTCAGCTCAGCTCACCTCTAGCTTATCTCCACAACACCCAACAAGATGAAAGAGAAGAGAGAAGAGGAGGAAAAGGGAAGAAATGGAGAAAGTGAATATGGCAGTGGTAGTAGTAGTAGAGTGTGTATTTTCTTTTTCACTCTTTTCTTTTTGCAGAGAGTTTGCCTTTGCCTTTGCCCTCCTCAGCTCGCTCCCTTTTTACAATTTGTACCTTGGGCTTTGCCGAATTATTACCGAGCTGTCCCTGCCATCCATGCCTTGTCAATAACAGCATGACTACATGGCGACAGAGGACAGGGAGGAATTTTTACTGACAGGAGAAACACAAGGCCTTTGCAGTGTGTGGGTGGATGTGGTCGTCGTCTTCCATATCTCTCCGCCCCCCTGCAGGCCCCAACTCGCATGCACTGCAGCACATGGCAGTTGGCCGGGTAGAATTGTTTATTTATTCCAGTTATCTGAGTGTATTATCCTATTATTTGATGTCCATGTCCAGGAGAGGAGATGGTGATGAAATATATACTAGTACTGTTCTACTAGATATACTGGCATATGCATGCATGCATGGTAACTGTTTTTTTTCAGCTGGAAAGAAAAACA
This sequence comes from Saccharum hybrid cultivar R570, assembly GCA_038087645.1. Lineage (NCBI taxonomy): Eukaryota > Viridiplantae > Streptophyta > Magnoliopsida > Poales > Poaceae > Saccharum > Saccharum hybrid cultivar. Next base: position 6,585,992 of record JAQSUU010000297.1, on the reverse strand, counting down.
TTGCAATTGTTATTACTAGATAATTTTATCGATTAAATGAAGAGGAAAAATGCAATTGTTATTACTAGTTAATTTTATCGATTAAATGAAGAGGAAAAATAAAGTGTCATTTACGGTGTAATCAGTAGCAGAGAATGTATGTCATATTGTTTTTATTTTTATATAAATAAAATGTGATGTAAATGATACTAGCTTCCCGAAGTACAAGGACAACGCTATATTTATAGGTAGCTCCACTTAGGTAGGTATGGTCAAAAGTAATGTGTGCACTATACAAGCATGGAGCCTACCAGCTGCGCGCAACCATTCAATTCGAGATATATATATATATATATATATATATATATATATATATATATATATATATATATATATATATATATATATATATATATATATATATATATATATATCCTCAACGCAAAAAGAATTGGACAGGGCCTCCCATTAAACAGCTCATATAGGAGTACATGTGCATTAAGTACCATTGTGTTTATGTTGTACTCTCCATCCGTTCGTGCTTGTTTAGGTTTATAGTCAAAAGTTTATTTATTTTGGAACAGAGAGAGTATTGGATGTTTTAGTGGGAAATACATAAACATGAAAAGTAAATGCAATAAGATGAACTTAGTATTATACCTTTTTTGTAAAAAAAATCTAATTACAGTGTAGACACTTATATATATGAACACACGCACGCACCTAATAAACCTATAAGCACCTCCTAAAGACCGATCCAGCGGATCTCAGGAATAACAAACATTAAGAAAAAAATTGCATTGCACTAGCTATATGAAAAAAAGGTGACGACAAAATGGTTTATTTCTATCCATATACACATGACGTAGAGCTGTGGAAAATAATTTGTAACAGATACATATGCAAAAAAATGTAGCGTGTTCATGATAGAGCTCATGAGTAGTACTAGTAGCACTAGGCCCTGTTCGTTTGAGCTTATCAGCCAAATCAGCCAGCCACTCAGCAGCGTTTTTCTCTTATAACAAATCAATAAACAGTACTTTCAGCCCTGGCTTATCCATGCATGCATATTCCAAACACCTTTATTTGTAGGCTGATGGCTAGCTAGGTGAAAAATCCTTTTGGGACAAACATGCATGCTATAGTGTACTATAGTACCCTCCCTACCTGGCATCAGACAGGAAATGTTGCGCGCACTCTCAAAAACTGTTGGGGAGAATTTTCATCCGCCTGTGTGTGTGCCATATCACCACCAGAAAGCTGTTTTTTTGCAGGCCAGCAGTGAAAAAAGAAGAGGCAAAAAAAAAGGCAAAGTGAGGCCACGTTTAGTTTCCAAAAATTTTCAGAATTCTCCGTCACATCGAATGTTTGGATATATGTATAGAGTATTAAATATAGATGAAAAAAACTAATTACACAGTTTTGTAGAAAATTACGAGACAAATCTTTTGAGCCTAATTAGTCTATAATTAGACACTAATTAACAAATACAAACGAAAATGCTATAGTAGTCAAAGTCAAAAAAAAAAATTCGCGAACTAATCCCACCCTCAAAACGGAACGGCGCCCAGCTTCGTTCATTCAGCTTAGCAGTCGTAGTGTTCGTAGCTGAGCGAGTTTAAAACCCCAAGGGTGTGTAGCGTGGGGCCATCCCGGCCGTCTAGGCGCCAGCGGACGGCGCATGCCTCGCCACGTGGCGGGAATCCGGGGCGTGTGTCGGGTAGTAGTAGTAGCACTAGCGTCCCTTTCCGGCCCGCCGGCCGCGAAAGACGCCGCTCCTGCTGCTGCTGCCCGGCGGGGCCCATGGCTGTGGCCCTCCTCGCCGTCGTCGTACGTCGTCGTCGACCACGTTCTCGAACGCCATGGGAGGGAAACGGCGCGCGCATGCACACCACACTGTAGCAGCAGCAGCAGCAGCTGTAGGCGAGGCAGGGAGAGCGTGAACAGTTGCAGTGTGACTAGTGAGAGAAGCTTCATGCATGGACAGGGACATGGACGACATGGACATGCATGGAGGTGGACGGAACGCTAGAGGTAGGGGAAAGGGCAGCTTGTTGTGCTTGCTTGCTGTGCGTGGTGGCCATGGCGATTTAAATTTGACCTGCGTGCATGCTGGTGCTACTAGGGCCTGGTTCACTTCTCATGCTAACTCAAAATATTTTCTCTTCCATCCATCACATCGAATCTTTCGACGCATGCATGGAGCATTAAATGTAGGTAAAAAGATAACTAATTGCATAATTTGTCTGTAAATGTCGGGACGAATCTTTTGAGCCTAGTTAGTCCATGATTGGATAAATTTTACCAAATAACAACGAAAGATGCTACAATAACTTTTCACCTACTTTTCACGAAGTGAACACACCCTGGCTCTGTCTGTCTTGTTGTCACCATATGCTCCCGGCTTTCTGCTCGCTCTACGATGCAGAGAGCTGTGCAGAGGGCATGGCATGGCATTGACACGGCCTGGTCTAGAACCTGTCAGTGCCTCATGATCTCCCCTTGGCCCTTGTTTAGTTCCCCCAATTCTCCCCAAATTTCACTATGCAAAAAGAAGATTCCCCGTCACATCAAAATGTCGGTAAATGCATGGAGTACTAAATGTTGATGAAATCAAAAACTAATTGCACAGTTTTGTTGCACTTTGCGAGACGAACATTTTAAGCCTAGTTAGTCAAAATTTAGATAATTTTTACCAAATACAAACGAAATGCTACAGGAATTCTGATACAGTGTTTTTCTCCCCAATTCTCTGAACTAAACGAGGCCTTGCCTTAAAAAGGTTGCTGATCATCATGTAAAGCACACCCAAAGGGCCGGCTGGCAGCAGGCTGCAGGGATCCTCTGCGGCAGGGGAATGAACCATCTAGGACCAACAACGTAGTAACGAGGCTCTGTGCGTGCGTGTCACTCAGACAGTCACTGTACCACGTACCCATGCTGCCGTTCACTTTATTGGTATCACGTCGCCGATTTATTTTATTTATTTGAGGGAGTCTTGTGTTAGTTGAGAATTGATGTAAATATTTGTGAGTTTATTGCAGGACCGTCTCCAGGTTTTGAGGCCCGAGAGAGAAATGTAAATTGGGGCCCTCATGTTGAGAATTACGAAACCAGATCACAACGGCATGGCCGATGGGCTAACGGAGATATAGAGTCACGTAGAAGCGACTGCAGTAATTGAAACATAGAGACTCGCACTAATTGAGCCATGGGTTCTAAATTTGTGGCCTTCTGTTTTTTGGGGACCCTGAGCGGTCGCTCACCTCGCTCATGGCGTTTATTGCTACCTTCGTCTCACATAGAGTGTCAACTTGTTTTTTTCATACGTCAATCAATCTTAAGTTTGGTTGAAATTATAAAAAAATATAATATTTATTGTGCCAAATAAATATTAGTAGATTCATCATGCAATATATTTTATAGTAAATCTACATACTTGCACAGTCATTGCTCTTATGTCTGAAATTACCCAACAATATAATAGAGAGTCACCAGTCAAAACTGGGTACTTCTCCCACCCTAAAAAGAATGTAATTCTCCTTTTCTGAAGACCGAAACAATTTTAAGTTTGACCAAATCAATAAAAAGAAATACTAACATGTATGGAATAAGTATCCTAGAATAATCATGGAGTATTTTCATAATAAACTTATTTCGAGACATAGATGTTGATACTATTTTTTCTATAGACTTGGTCAAACGTAGGAAAGTTTGACTTGTTCTAAACCTAGAATTGTATTTGTGTTTTCAAGGGAGCATATAGGGAAAAACTATGGGAATTCAATTATTGATAGTGAACAATTATTGTGAAATTCAATGCCAAAATAAACCTAGACACATGAGAGAGAGAGAGAGCATGTGCAATGAGACCCCAACAAACGTTAAAAATAAAGGAAGCAGTGTAATAAAGAAAAAAGGGCCATCTCTGGTCAGTAATCGAAATGATCAAACTAAAGTACACCTTGAACCACACATTGTTTAGCATGGATGTACTAGTGCAGTAATTGACGCTGACAAGTGCGGCTACTATATACTTTCTTGAAACTTGGAGTTGAGGTTGACAACCATATGATTTAGGCCCGGCGTAGTCTCGTTGGGTAAAGTTTGGGGTGTCATATCGGGTGTTAGATGAAAGTGTTTCATGGGGTATTCAGATATTAATAAAAAAAATAAATTATATAATCCGTTAGTAAACCGTGAGACGAATTTATTAAGTCTAATTAATTCGTTATTAGCACATGTGTTACTGCAGCACTTTATTGGCAAATCATGGCCTAATTAGGCTTAAAAGATTCGTCTCGCAAATTACATGCAGTATGTGTAATTAGTTATTTTTTTAGTTTATATTTAATACTACATATATATGTCCAAACATTCGATAGGATAGAGCGTAAAGTTCTAGGGTGAAACTAAACAAGGCCCGTACATTTTCTTTGCTGCTTTTCATGTGACGTGACAGCAAACCATATGACAAATATACAGGTAACAAAAAAAACATATACTGTATGCATGGGCCTCTACTCCGGCTGTTCCAGCAGCTGCACGCACTTCTACTCCCTCCCTCTGATCCTAATCCTACTACATGCATGCATGCATTTTGCATGATGTGTATATATCCACGCACACAACCATCCGTAGCACTGTTGTTGTTGGTTAAGCTAGCTACTTGTACTGCGCAGTCTTATTGTTAGCGCTAGCTACTTATAGAGCTGCTTGTTAGGTCTTTGGTCTCTACCTAGTGGGTCCTGCCGCGCCCTATATATCATCTGTTGCTAGCTCTATGTACATATTGTGATGTACATATTGTGCCTCATGATGATGCACCGTGCATAGTGAAAACCAACTCAAATCAAGTCCTTTCAGTTGAGCTAGTACGCTCTATGTATATATTGGAGACCAATTATAAGATGAGCCATAGCATGTGTAATGTAACTTACGTTGTTTTTACTCTAAGAACGAAATTAAATGAGTGGATAGTCAAGTTTTTATGCATTTCAACTGGTTGACATTTGTATTGCTGCAGTGCAATATCAGTGAGTCCTTTTCGCGGTCTGATCGATGATGATAAAAAAAAGTTAGTTAGGGCAAGTAGCCAGCTAGGGGCAGGTTATGTGGACAATCTATGCCGTTTCAGGTCCTGTTTAGTTCCTACCTAAAAACTTTTCACCCTGCCACATCGAATGTTTGGACACATGCATGGAGCATTAAACGTAGATAAAAAAAACTAATTGCACAGTTTGCATGGAAACATTCGTCTCGCGGTTTCGAGTTATGTAATTAGTTTTTTATTAGTATCCGAACACCCCCTTCGACATCCCACGAAACATCTGATGTGACACCCAAAAACTTTTCACCCACGAACTAAATAAAACCTCAGTAAAAAAAGGATGAGAAGAAAAAGAATGTGCAAGTGTTGACAAGGTGTCTCATCGATGGGAGTTGATTCAAACAGTGGGAAAGTTCAAATGTCCAAATGACATAGTGGCGTGCACTAAATAAAAGAGATCGGTCGATCCTGTAAAGGATTTGATGACATAATAAAAGTGATTACCATTGCAATATGCAGTCTGCTGGGTGCCATATTTAGATTATCAATTGGGGTGACCAGATACTGGCTAGTAAATTTATCAAATAATTGTACTTCATAAAAACAGTAATTAAATAAATAATTGTAGAGGTTGGAGATCTCAGCTGTAAGTTAAGTTAATAAACCCATCTTTAACTCAAAAAATTCAGATGAAATTGATCGATCATTGCCCTGAGATAATGGATTATTGCCCGGCAAATTAAAGGACTAGATTAAATAAAACAACAGCCAGCTTCCATTCTCTCCAGGTCCCATTTCTCTCCTGTACAACACTGGAGTGGTTTGTCTGAACCAGGCAAGAATATAGAATATCTATGCATATATTCTCTTCCTGCCATTGAGTGAATTAATCATCACCACATTCATCTCTCTTCATCAGCTAGCCGGACTCAAAGGAAACGAGCTAGAGAGATATATCATTGCGCTGCAGGTACATCAGTACACATGTGGGTCCAACTTGATATGAAATTATTTGGTGAGATTTTTGTCCACATAATTAAAAAAGGTCATAAAAATTTCAATGTAGCAAGTAATTTGAGGTCCAATGTACTTTTCAAAGTACAACTGATATATTAAGAATGGCTTCCAAAAGTACTAACAAGACCATATATGCTATATAGGAGCAATATGTAGAAAATATATAACCCTCTTTGGTCATTGTTTGACAGTGTAATATATATAACCACCCAGATAAAAAAAAGGTACAGTCTTCATATGTACTCATGATCAGAAATGAAAAGGTATTTTACTAACATGTTAGTTGGAAAATGTTTAATGATAATGTAATTACGATTGCTTAAATTTGTGACAAAGACCAATGACCATGCAATGCACAAAGAAAAACAACTTTCATAATTAACTACTCATAACACATATAGCTAATAACCATGGTTTAGTATTTTATATAATCTGTATTTTTCTTGTGTGTGTGCACTCCTAAAAAAATGTGCACATGCAAGAACCATGGCCCCAGCAGAATGATACTATATGTTTGTCCATGAGAAAACCATGATGTTTTGAAGCACTGTATACAACGAACCCTTTCATTGACCATTCAATTTTGAGCATAAGATTTTTTGTTGTTACATAAAAAAAGTGTGTTCAGTCAAAATTCATAAACATATATACCTTAGCTTTTGACTTGTTCACTTAATATCTTGACGCGAGAGATTTTCTAAGCCATTGCATTTGATGGAAAAAGTGTACCTGCATCTGGAATGCCTTACATTCATGTTCTCTTTTATAATGGGTGCGTCAAAGCATAATTCAGGTACGCCAATTAAAGGCCCCCTTATTGTGACAAGAAGCTTGCCTAACTTTCCTTTAGTGCACATATAAACAGTATGCTCTACATGGCAGCAAACAGGCAACGTGGGTCATCCAGCCAAGGCAAAAGGATAAGAGAATATGTGTCCTCACTTCATGTGATGGTTATTATTGTAAATGCAATGCCTTTTCCTCCTGCTTATCTGATAAGGTAAGCTATTAAGTGTGATACCACATATATTCCTGGGACTTTTGCCAGGGCATGCAGCTAAGACATAGTTGGACACTTGAGCGAGGAATAACCTGCAGTGATCTGATTCCCTATTCTTTGAAAAAAAAAAGTCTAGTATTATATTCTCGGTCCATAAATTCAAACATTGATATATACTCAAGAATGCTACAGTAGTTTTCTTTCATTTTTATGTACTTTTTTTGTGTGTGTAGACTGATTGTGATTGAGCAATGAGCAGGGAAAAATACAAAGGCCCTGCAGCCCCGGCCCATAACTAGAGCGACTAAATTCAATATATGTTGCCCGGCCTAAAAGAAAAAAGAAACGGCTCTCCCGTACAATACATGTTGCGGAGATTAATTGCGCGATAGTATATATGAAGTAAAGCACGCAGCTCCTCCAATGCACACAGAGTTTGGGGCCAAATTGAAATTTGGACATAGAAGATCCATGCATGTAGTCTGATCTGAAGGAAGTATATAACAGCACTGAGCCGAGATGGACTTGTGTATTTCATTTGGTTTATTTATAGTATATTAGTGGTGTTTGTTTGCCGTCGTTGGGTAAGTACGTAGAGAAGGGAAGGGATTAAAAGGGGCGGGCGTCCCCTAAAAATTTGACATTGACAGTGAAGTGATGTAGGGTGAGGTCCCAATAATTGAGTACTTGCTGGGCTTTGTTGCCTCTTGTCTCGAGCCCTGTGCAATGCACGAGTTGAGTCTTCTTTTACTCCCTTTCACTCATTTCAGCCCCTTTCTGTCCCCATCGTCCATCCACACCACACCACACCACACCACATGAATGTGCGCGCGTTGCTTGCGTTGCGTTCTTGTATGTGTCGTAGGAGTAGTACAGTATATGTACACGCACCCAATGCAAAGGGAGGAGAGAGAGACACACAGAGAAAAGGAGAGAGAGAGAAACGAAGAGAAGAGTGGTGTGTGTGTGTGTGTGTCAGGCCATAATATGCCCAAATCCCTATGCTTAACTAACTCATTCCCTTTGGAGTTTGGGGGGTCGTCGCTCGAGCAGAGGGCAGATAGCTGCTGCACTACACTGCACAAGCGCAGAGGGCAGATAGCTGGGAAGAAGGATGGATCATGGATGTCGAGGTGCGCTGCACTGCATGCCTTGAGAGGTGTGCCATCAGGTTTTTGAATGACACACTCAGGCCTGACTGTCATCCTCTGGATTGGATCGGATGCTGCCGCTGCAGCTGCAGGTCCCAAAAATCGACAGCGCGCATCTCTTCTTGTTCTTGACCATGCATATATACCACTGCATGATTATGATTCGGTACTAAATAATTTTACTGGTTTCGAATTTTAAGCATAGTTTTAAATCTCCCGCTATAGCTGCCGCTATAGCCCGCTATAGCCTTTTGAGGCAGGGTGTCGCTATTTGTGTTCATGTACAATTTAGCCGCTATATCCCGCTATAGCCCGATATAGTTCCGCTATTAACTGTTTTAGAGATATACCGCTAAACACCTTAGCCCGCTATTTAAAACATTGATTTTAAGTTATTTTGACCTTTTTAGAAATATATAATAATTTTTACTGCATGTATTTAGTCATAATGTATATTTAGGTGTATAATATGAAAGCCTGTAAATATAGGAAACCCAAAACGACTTAGTACAATTTACTATGTGAATTTAAAAGGATGGATCGGAGTAAGACTTTATTTTAAAGCTGCCATTGACTTGTGTTGGAGTGTATTTCTATAAAGCTGCTGATTTTTTTAAAAAAAATTTGCTAACTGCAAAACTAACTAGAAGAAAAGGCTGCTCTTCCTGCAGTCTGTGTGCTCATGTAAAGTGTGCGGCCACGACATGACGATGATTCGAATTACGACCACCTGACAAGCATATCACCTGACGTGCGAATGAAGCTGACAACAGAAACACTTGTACCAGGCCAGGCCAGGGCCAGTGAATCTTTATGTATGGATGGGTCTGTAAAAGAGAATATATAACTAAAACACACACAAAATTACTGTGACCTCGAATCAAAGGAAACAAAATGGACAAACCTCCATTAATGCATGCAATTATAGACTAGCCAGCTGCTTAATCCTCCACTCAAGGCATGCAGGGAACTAGACAAACTCCCAAGTCAAGTGATGGCCCCCACCTCGATCTTGTGCTCTAGCTAGCTTCTTCTTCAACAGTAGCGCGCTTGCACACAGGAAGGTCCTAATTGCAAGATTAATTGCCTACAAATAGTTCTAGTACTTGTTAGGGCACTGTACGTTTTTAGTGTTTCCCACGCTAATAACACCAAAGTTTGATTCCAGGCCGGCTAATGTAACCAACATGTTGAATTAATTTATCATAATCATTTCATTGCTAGTACAAGCTAGTATTGTTGTATGGTTTTCCTTTTAACTTTTTTATAAATTTCTAATTGTTCTAGTAGGATAAGTACAAAGCTAGTTAACCTTGAAAATGTCAACAAACTCGCCCAAAATACATTCATGCACGAGTCATTGTAGATTCAGATTTATAAAAAAAAATACTACTAACAATTGTATCTCCGAATAAGTTTATTATAAAAATATATTTCACAATCCATCTAATAATACTTATTACATATTATCGATATTAACTTTTAGTATACATTTGGTCAAACTTGAGATTCACCGACTTCTCGAAAAACGAGATTGGCATTCTTTTTCGATGTACGGAAGGTGTACTACATATTTGCATGCAAGGCGTAATGCAAATAATTAACTCATAAAAGAAAAGGATGAATAAGAAAGAGAGAGAGGAGAGGGGAGCAATGAAACTATATATTATATATAAATAAGGAAACTATTACATAAAAAAGACCACCATGCATGGTGCCTTGCATTGCGGTGCCTTTTGTTCCAACAACACCAGCTCTCGGTCGGTCGGTAGCTCTCTCTCGCTGGGGTGTCCAGTGCAAGTAACGAAGAGTACGTGTAGCTACTTTGCTAGTATGCGCGGTGGCCGTACTGGTGGCACTATAGCATAACAGTAGCCTTTTTTTTTTCTCTCCAGAGGCCAGAGGCCAGCAGGTAACGTCGAGAGAGGGAGAGAGGCGGACGGACGGAGCCGAGGCCGCCGAGCAGGCCGGCATGCATGCAGCGCGCGGCGGCCGCAGCAGCAGGTAGCCAAGCGCCAAGGCAACGGCCCCGGCCGGCCGTCCGGCCGTCGTTTCCACGAGCAAATAGATGCAATAGGGATGCCTTGTCGCAGCGGCTTGACAAGAAAGCGCAATAGAAGGCCGACTTGACGGCCGCTGGGCCAAGCGTCACATGCCTGCATGCCTCACCACCCCCACGCCCGGCCTCCTCTCCGATCATCCCCCTCCGTCCCTTCACCTCTCAACTCACACATGCACTGATCACCTCGCTCCCCTAGCTGCCTACTAGCTAGTAGCGCCCTCCTCCCCTAGCTACTTTCATTTCCTTGCGCCTCTTTTTTCGATCAATTTCCTTTATTCTTTCGATGACTACACAACATACTACGCATGTCGTACATATAAGAGCAACTCCAACAGTTTTGCAAATGGGCTTTGCATTCCTGTTTTTACAAAAAAAAAAGTCTACAAAACTCCTATCCAACGGTTTACCAAATGAGCTTTACATATAAGAACAAATGCTAGCTATGGATCCATCTTGCATCAAGTTGAGTTAGAAATTATTGTATATAATATATAGATGACATGGACAGAGACTTGTCGAGCTTTCTGGAAAAATAAACTGAATTGAGTATATAACAGGTCGTCGCATTTCTATCATATATATTACAAACTAGTGGAGTATATACACTGTATTTTCCAAGCAGGAGGGAAAAAGTAAAAAATAGTAATAAAAAAACTCCTTTGTCCAGCTGTGCATCGGCCCCATCGATTCCATTTGTAGCAAGCCTGCCTCCAATGGGCCAGCAGATGAACAGGGTAGGCACCGTAGCTTCTTGTGATCACTGAAAGATAGGGTAGCGCCAAAAGCGTATAAAAAATTTAGTGGCCGTAGGTCGCAGCAGGCTCGCGCAGTGCATCATCATCCGCCCCCCTATACTATTTTGGGTGGGTTCACTTCACGAAAAGTAGGTGAAAAGTTACTGTAGCATCTTTCGCTGTTATTTGACAAAATTTGTCCAATCATAGACTAACTAGGCTCAAAAGATTCGTCCCGACATTTACAGACAAACTATGCAATTAGTTATCTTTTTTACCTACATTTAATGTTCCACGCATGCGTCGAAAGATTTGATGTGATGGGTAGAAGAGAAAATATTTTGGGTTGGGATGGGGAAGTGAACAAGGCCTATATACTCTGCTACTCTATTCCTACTGCTACAACAAGGTCCCACAAAGCAAAACAGAACGTCAAAACCTAAAAACAATTACGGGTGTGTTTGCCCCGCGGCAGCGGCAGCAGCCTACTGCGATCCATTCACCCTTTAATGAAGCATTAGCAGCAGCACATGTCTCAAGATCACTAGGCAGTATCTTAAGCCCCCCTCCTAGTACCCACCACACTAGCTAGATGAGACACACAAAAACCTGCTGTGCTGGGCTAAAAAGGGATCATTAGGGGGGACGGGCCCCACCCTCCACACACATCCTTGCTTCTTTTCCAAATGGTGGTGATCATGTGATGTTTAGCGTAGTGCTTACAATAGAATATGCCCTAATTGCACCGCGTGCCTCCCTGCTGCTCAAAGAGGGAAAGGCATCGCGTACCTTAACTGCCATCATGTTGTCACCCCCCTTGCTCGTTCCATGTTTGCCTGCTAGCTTCTCGAGTGCACTGGCGCGTAATACGGTGTGCCAATCATAAGCTTTCCTCAGGTATGTATAGTACGCGAAGATGCTGGTGTTCTTGCCCTGTGTGCCGCTAGTATCAGGCGGCATGTAGCTGCAACAGCACAACTCACAGGCATACTGTATGCATACAGCTGGAGGAGTCCTCTTCTTCGGCGCTTGACCGTATGTGTCACTGGGATCTCCAGCTCCAAGAAATGTACCTGAACCTGGCCATGCAAATCTGAAATCTCCTGTTGCGAGACAATCTTGACCAGATTATATATATACAGTACCAGTGTTGGCGCAAGCAAACCAATCCCAAGAACTCCTGCCCTGCACCACAAATTGACCTGCCCTGCCCTGCCCTGCATCCCAACTGGACACCAGGCACGCACAGCTCCAGCTCCTCCAATGCAAGACTGGGTGGACACAGAAGCTTGGGCGAGTACCGCGTGACTGTAGTTGGGATTGGGAGAGGCTTGGGAGGACGCAGGCCCAGCCCTGAGACCTGGCCCTTCGCAGCGCGGGAGCAAGCAGCAGTGCGCGCGTCTCCTGATGAGCAGTGCGGCGACGCGAACTGCGCACGGCGTGCGGGCAGAGGCAGGGCATGTGCCGTGTCTCCGGCGGGCCGCGCCCCGCCAGCTCGGGCCACCCCGATGTCCCCTCCGACGCCACGGCCGAGCAAGCGCCGAGTCTCAATCGGCAACAGCCGCGGCGCGCATGAATGCGTGATGGAACGCCCGGGGGACAAGTTCATGCACACGTGCACACGGCGATGGGGAGGCGCCCTGTACCTGTACATGTAACCCGCGGCCCCCGGGCGGGGCCGGCCGGCCGCCCGTGCGTGCGTTCGTGGCTTCGTGCGTGCCTGTCCGTCCTTGCTCGCTCCGCTGTCCGCGCCCAGCCCGTGGTCTGGACTTTGAACCACACAGTCACAGCCAGCTCTCCGTTGCCAATTATATGCGGTGGTGCTCCGGAGAGTCCTTTTCATCTGCAGAGAATGAAGTGGCATCCAGTGAGAAAATTTGCACACAGATAGAGAAAAGAGGTGTGATGTCAGAGCAAATGAAAAACAGAGCATGGGAATGGATCCATGGCTGTATCAATCTGGAAGTAAGGGAGCAACCTGGTGAGCCAGCTCGCCTACCGTTTGTTTTTCTTGTGGAAACAACCAACAAGGGCTACTCACTGTTTTGGTATTGTGAAGCTACTCTGTCGACTACAGAGCTGCAACGAAGCTGTTACCATTTGGCGAGAGTACTGCAAAGTGGGAGGTCATTTCAGAAGCCAGAAGGTAATGGGCAACTAAGTTTTGGTACCAGTGATGATTTACAAAGTTCAGTATCGGAGAGAGGCATAAATAGAACAACAACGCTGAGCAAGCCTGCGTATATCGGATCCTATCGCAATAAGCGCAAAACTGAAAGAAGCATCTGTAGTGGAATATAGACGCTGCAACATGTTCCTAACAAGGATGATGACACCATCAATAAGTGATGTTTTAACACGTGTTTCTAATGGGATACACTGTGAGTGTCCATGTAGCATGCCTGATGGAATTACTACCGAGACTGGCATTACCACTTCAAGAATTTCCCTGTCTTACTCCAGTAGGTAGATGAGAAAGCAGGAGCAAGACAACAATATTGTGAAAGCGATCAGAGAAATTAATGTTAGCAATCACACTAGCAGTACACAACATATGACAGGATTCTATACCTCTCTGGTACCAGGTTTAAATATTGGTCCTGACAGTCCCAAACAGTGGTTCTGGAAAGGAAAAAAGGATAATCGAACAGTAGTTATTAACCTTATATATAATAGAGCAACTCTGAAGCACTGATATGGCACTCAGGTTCAAATGGCAAAAACATGAACAGGTTCATGCAACAAGATCTCTGTTTTGCTTCATCTAGGAGTCTGTTCCTAACCTCTCAGGTTCGCATCCAAGGGATTGATGTCATTAGCTCCTAGTAAACATACATCTTTCAGGGAAGCCACACTATGTGCAGTATACGATACATCACGATTGTGACTTTGTGAGTAAAGACCAGTAATGGCGCTTTAACTTTTTTGGTAGTTTCGGAGATGTGACAGTTCTTATGATGGAGTCCATATTGTTTTGGGTTAAGAGAAACAATCTTCTTTCGAGCCCATGATGAAAACATGACTTTTCTCTATCAAACTACAGCCATTTATCAGTTATCATTGATGCCTGAAGCTCACTTTCATGACATGCATGATGCATATTCTCCAATTAAATCCTCACTTTCGGCAACTGATTTCTAGACTACAATATGTTTGTATCCACACCTAAGTGAACAATTGAGACAACATTCTGAGGATATAATTTAGATTAAGTGATTATTAACTAAGAACTATAACTAGGGAATAATGCCAGACAGTTATCTTTTTCTTTTTCTTGAGACCGCTAGGCCGTCAAATTGTGAAGTCAAGCTAGAAAAGAAAAAAGGAAGAAGGTGTTGTATTCTGCACATGTGTCATAGGACTATTAAGCAATCCATGCATACAAAGCTCTAATTATCAAAATAGTACATGTCAATTACTAGTTGCATCAACTAAATGGGACAAAGTTTTGCTCCAATGGTCCTCCCAAAAAAAATGTGCACGAATCTTAAAGCAGTCAGATAATTATTTTTATTAATTTCGGTATGGGTATTATCTGGGCCTCATATCTATGCCCGATCCAAGCCCAACCCAGGCCGATGTTTATGGATCTCATGAATCACATCTAGTTGCCGCGCATGCTGCTCGCTTTTATTTGTTTCATTCAATCGCTTGTTGTGCGGCCGGCGGCGACGGTGACTGCGGCGTTCACGGCCTCACGGGCAACTCCGACCGAGAACAACCAGGCCGATGATCCTACCACGCCTTGCTCGCCCACTTGTCCCAGCTGTGCTTGCGCCTCACAGCAGGTAACCTGGAGCTGCTCGCCGCATGCGCCTGGTGTCGCCGCCTCGCCGGCGGATCCACTATCGCCTCGATCCGCACGATGAGCGACTGAAACAAACAAGCGCGAGTAGCATGTGGAAATTGAACGGTGAAGATCCACAAACATCTGCCTGGGCTTGGACAGGGCATAGGGCCGGACCCAGATTAGACCCGTGGCAAAAATTAATTACTAATAACTGCTTTAAGATTCGTGCAAACTTTTCGAGAGGACTGCCGGAGCAAAACTCGTCCCTTAGGGTGTGTTCACTTCGCGAAAAGTATCTGAAAAGTTACTGTAGCATCTTTCGTTGTTATTTGGCAAAATTTATTCAATTATGGACTAACTAGGCTCAAAAGATTCGTCCCGACATTTACAGACAAACTATGCAATTAGTTATCTTTTTTACCTACATTTAATACTCCATGCATGCGTTGAAAGATTTGATGTGATGAGTAGAAGAGAAAATATTTTGGATTGGGAGGGGAAGTGAACAAGGCCTTAATAGTCCTCGAAGCACATCTTCTATATACGAAACACGGGTCAAGCTCTGGCCGACGGAGCTAGTCGCCCGCAAATCCTCACATGTTGGATCTTGATCGGACGGCTTAGATCGCTGCAAAATCGCTTTCATAAGTATGTTTCATTTGACAGTTTCTACTGTTCATACACTGTTCATCTGACAGTGGCGTTGTGCATCTGGCAGCCGAGAAGAGAATTGCTACGTGTACACGATAAACGTACCCAGAAGATTAAAGTAAGCCCTTTTTTTTCCAGAAAATTCCTAAATAAACTAGAACCACTCTAGAGCCTACCAAATATTTTACACTCCTTCTTCGTCATAAAAAATTCAAAAATAATTTATAAATTCCTCTCTTTCACGTTTCGCCTATAAACTTAAAAAGTTTATATCTCATCCATCGTAACTCCGAATCCCGTAATTCTTCCACTAAAAATCTTCTAAAATAAAACCCTACATGTCCTTTTGAACAATTCTATTTGTGACCTAATCTGCACATACCAAGAATTTCTCTCTTTTCCAAAGAACTTCAACATCTATACTCAGTTATGAGGAAATTTTAAATGTATGAGTAGCTATCTCCTCTTCAATTATAACATGGTATGACGCGGACTAATCCTCTTCTCATAACACAAAAAAATATAAAAAAACGAAAAACATATTTGCAATAAAAACAATATGAAAAAAAAAACATATAGTATGCATTATATTCAACTACAACATATGGCATACATGTTTTACTATAATATACAATATATAACGTCGTAGAATGGCAACCTCACGGTAGGCGCGGCCTAGTGTTACCTGATTATATCCTCAAGACCTCGAAGCACATGTTTGATTTGCCACTTTGCCGGTGATCATTACTCATGGCAAGGAATCGATTTTTACAGGTGCATGACCTGCACGAAGCCGAAAATGAACATCTCAAGTCACAAATTGTTAAAGCATACCCACTCTTCCAACGGATATCATATCAAACCAAACTCTCTTTATGGTAGAAGAATAACATAATATGGACAGTGGATTTCTTTGTGAAAATATATCAAAAGAAGAACTATTTTGTGTCTCCTCGTCTTACTTCTCCCTGTGAATTGTGATCAGCAAGTGAAAGCTAAAAAGGCAGACATTCTGTGTATATGCAGTAGTAATTCGAGAAGCCGGGAAAGCTTTCATGGCTGCATACATGGCATGGCAACCGTACCTCAACTGTATTTATACGAGGATGTGCAAAGCTAACAGCTACCGACGCTAGATTTACAGCAAAATTGGAGCAGCCAACAGGATTTCTGAGCAGCATTCGTTAATTGATTATAGAGAGACGACCGACCTTCCGGGGACGAGGCATGCATCGATGCACCATCTGATCCTCCCTATTCAGACACCGGGAAAACAAAATCTAATATCTGCAGCGGGACACGTTTGAACAAATTCAGATGAGACACACTGATGATTTCTATATTATATATTCTCATCGGGGAGAAAAACCCTATCCTGTCCACCAAAATAACCTCTAGCGATACCGCAGTAGCGTGTAGCGAGCAGAGCGCGGCGGGACAGCGCGTTTGCCTCGACCGGGCGACGGGCGCCTCGCCGCCTCCCTCTCCTCGACGAGACCCATTTGGAGAGCGACGGCGGTTTCGGTTCGGACTTGGGACTGGAGTCGGGGCGAGGGGGAGGGTGGCCGCAAGAAGTTGCGGGCGGGGGCGATCGAGGACGTCAGGACGACGACGACGACGAGTGCGCACACGTTAGAAAAACTGGGCTGGGCCGCATCGCGGTAAGTATTCACGGAATGGGCGCTTTTGGGTTGGGCTTCCTACCTGACGGCCCGGCCCGGCCTATGAGAGAGAAAGTGCGTACGCTGGGCCGGCCCATGTCTGGCAGTACTTCAAGTCCATGTGTAACACTTGCGTTTTGGCGTGCATTAACGATCGCATAGCACAGATCATTTTGTCTTTTTTTTTCGCTTTTCTTCCCGTGATTTCAAACGTTTTCGCGTAGCTTGTATTAGCAGCTTGTTGTTACCAGTCAAGGAATGCCAGGCCCAATACAAGAGCAGGAGAAGAAGCAGTCCGGCTCTAGGAAGCAAGCCGAGACAGATCCCGGGCCGTCCCATCCTAGGCGTACACTAAAGCCCAACAAGAATGTCGCTGGCCCAGTGTGGGTTGTGTAAAGCTCAACGGAATATAAGCTGCAGCTGAGGGAGAGAGAGGGGATCGAGGAATTTGTAATAGCATAATTTACATTCAGTTACTCATTCCTCCTTGCTAGGCTTCGTCTATCTCCCGTTCCCCTTGCTTTGCTCCTGCCGCAACTCTATCCCTAACAATTGGTATTGGACTTCGTTCGATTCTGGCCGCCGATCCGCCACATGAGCACTTCACGCGCCTCCAGCGAGCCCGGGGAGCCATGAATCCACAACTGAAGCTGATCCTCGATGAGATCGTGAAGACGAAGGATGAACTCGGTCACTACTTCGAGGACCAGGACGTGAAGTGGGCACGCCGCTTCTCTGACCTCGACCGCGACCTTGCTGCACGCGACGCCGCCGTAGAGAAGCACTTGGGCTCTCTTGAGTCCTCCTTCTTCGATCTGGAGACCCTCAACCTCGACAACGTCCACTCCGAGCTCCCCATGTAGCACATGTATATAGTAGTCAAAATTTCAAATCTATATGTACTCTCTCCACCCAAAAAAAGTACGATTCTAAATTTAAACCGAGTCATTTAAAAAAATTGAAACTTTTTAAAAATAGTTACGTCTCCAAATAAGTTTACTATAGAAATATAACATGTTATTAATTTAATATAGTAATATTCATATGATAAAATAACAATTAGTATAATTTAGACACATATTAATTAAACTAATATGGTTGTATATGGATTATATTAGTATATTATTGTTGGCTATAGGAGAGGTATACTTATGTGTTGCATTTATACCTTAGGGGAGTGAGTTGAAGAGTGTGCTATAAGTTACCCAAAGTAGAAACATAGAATGATGATCCATAGAATCAATAATTTACATCTCCCACCCTATAAATTTAAGATAGACTTATATGTGAACTTTAAAAAGCGGAGGAACGTCAAATTTCAAGCCAAATAGTATAATTTATTAAGGCCCCGTTCACTTCCCAAAATATTTCCTCTGCTACCCATCACATCGAATCTTTGGACCCATGCATGGAGCATTAAATGTAGGTAAAAAAATAACTAATTGCAGAGACGGAACCAGCAATTCTGACTAGAGGGGGCCAAACAAATATGATCATATTTTTTAGTGTGCTAAAATATATGTAATTATATGATTCAACAACTTTTTAAATATTTTACACTATTTATAACCAAAATCATAATATTTGAATAAAAAATAGGTGAAAATTGATATTTTTTAGTTGTAAATTCATATATTTATATAGGTATTAAAGGAAACTTACTGTGCTGGGGGGGGCACGGCCCCTGCTAGCCCCCTGGTTCCGTCACTGACTAATTGTACAGTTTGTCTGTAAAGATCGAGATGAATCTTTTGAGCCTAATTAATTCGTGGTTGGATAAATTTTACCAAATAACAACGAAAGTGCTACAGGAATATTTCCCCTAAATATTTTGGAACTGAACACAACCTAAGTAGATATTAATTCCTCCAAATGAAAGAATCTAAACGGCCCCTTATTATTTTCACCGATATGGTCAAACTCAAACATAGGAAGCATACTCTTTTTATTTTTGGGACGGAAAGAGTATCAGTGCCTTAGCAGACATGTTTCTAAAAAGCAACGGGAACGAAAAAGGAAACTCAGGAGATACTTTATAATGTGAAAAATGTAATTGTTTTCGAGCTAGGAACACGAATATTTTCGAAACAAGGAACTTGATCATGTTCCACGTTTCTGGCTGCTAGGGTTGGGTCTTCCAGAGAAAAACGAGACCCTGCAATCAAAGGACGAGCCAATCGTGTTTGGCATCGGCAAGGCGTCGATGAGGCGTCGTTCGGCAATGGACCATCATTCATTCCAAAGCGCCTTCCTCCTGGTGTCGGCGGGGCGGGTCACGTCACGGCGGAGATGGATAGCGACTGCTGCATGCATTTTTACTTGGTCGCCCCTGAAGGATTTGGTATTTTGCCCTTGTTTAGTTACTCCAATTCTCCCTAAAATTTCACTGTGCAAAAAGAAGATTCCCCGTCACATCAAAATATCGGCAAATATATGGAGTACTAAATGTTGATAAAATTAAAAACTAATTGCACAGTTTTGTTGTACTTTGCGAGACGAACATTTTAAGCCTAGTTAGTTAAAATTTGGATGATTTTTACCAAATACAAACGAAATACTACAGGAATTCTGATACAGTATTTTTCTTCCCAATTCTCTCATCTAAACGAGGCCTTTATCTTACTAGCTAGCTTTGGGTGCTCCAAGAGGAAACGTACGGGCTGGCTGCTGGCTGGACGTCTGAGGAGCGAGCGAGTCCTTTGGACTTGACGACGACGACTCCGCCAAGCTGGCCGCCCCGATGGAAAGCGCGTGTCTTCCTTCCTTCAGCGTTAAGAAAGACTCGACTCGGGCCAGCGAGGGATGCGTGCATCCAAACAAGGAAACGACGACGTGACGTGCGCGCCCAAAACCGTCCGGGCGATCGATGTGGAGAAGTCCTAGCAATGCAAAGCGTGCTCCCAGACGGCAAGTCATCACAGTCGTGTCTCATCTCCTTTTCCAGACGGTCTAGTCGCTATACATACGTGCGTGCTGCCGTTTGCATCTTTTACTAGCTAGGCCCATGTGTTCGTTGTCACCTGGGGTTTATGCTCCACTTCGAGTGTTCCATTGGGGAGCTATGTTCACAAGTCAACACGGGCAGTGCCCCACACCCACCCTCGCCCTCTGCAAAACAATTTTTCTAAGCACTCAGTGTATCTTTCTATATATGTCGTCTAATCATCATCACACAAACAAAAAGCGACTTCCTCTTTTCTAAATAAAATTATATAAGTTCTATTTTTTTCTAAGTACATATATTTTTTACTATGCATCTAGATATACTTATGTCTAGATATTAGCCTACGAAGGAGTAGTGATCAGACACACATCTTAAAATACTAGGTGTATCGGTGTTTCAAGTGGAAAAAATTATCTTCTTTTGGCGTCTATTTATAACATTTTTTCCTGATTAGACTCCACTCTTCTAATTAAGCTTCACGCTCCGCCACTGGAAGACTCTATTGCGCAAGCTAAGGTCGCTTGCGAGCTGCAGTGACTCCTTCTTCCATTTGCCACCGGGTGTGATCAGGGGCAGAGCCAGCCCTGTTCATTGTTGTCACTTCATTGCAAATTGATGCCCATACGTGAACTTAAGCCATGGCGTAGTACTTTATGACATCAGTGGAATTTTGGCTGGATCCGCTACTGGGTGTGATGGCTAAATCCTTTTGATGATACATGCTCTATGTCGAAATGGTACCTAGGTGTTTTGCGTTTTAGGTCATAGCGGGGGTTGCTATACTAACTAAAGTTACGTGAACTTACCTTAAACTAACAAAGGTTTTGATAAAAAAACAAGGTTTACTCTCGTGCCACCTCGTCACACCTTAAACTAACAAAGGTTTTGATAAAAAAACAAGGTTTACTCTCGTGCCACCTTGTCATTGCGTGTTGGTTTTTTCTTCGTTTCGGTTAGCAAACCGTAGCGTAAAAGGCTCCCGAGTGTATTGCTCTTCATTTTCCTACCAGTAGGCGCCAAAAGGCTCCCTGGTGCAACGGTTCGGGAGTTCCATGAACTTTCCATGCCTCTTAGGTTTGATTAATTGCACCACGATAACGACGAAATAAAGGATATTTTCGCTATGTTCTCATTGTGGATAACAAATGTCGTAGGCAAATAAACCTAGGGAAACACTATAGTCATGTGATTGAGAACAAAAACACCCTCGTCTTGTTTGCCTCCTGTATTTTATGACATTCCTCTTGTCGGAACCACTGTTTGTCGTTACTCCTTTATTACTAGTTCGGTTATCTTCGCTTGCCTCATTTAAGATACTTCTATCACTCCTACGCTTGCGTGTCACCACTAGGTTGATCTATGCATCTCGCGGTCTTTCACCAAGCCACTACCCACTAGCCATGGAATCCTTTGTAGAAGTTATTTTTATAGTAATAGAAAAACATAAATAATCGATTCGTATCATTTTGCCTTAAGAACGAATGGACATATTCGATAAAGACACGGTACTTGTACTCTCGAAAAAGAAAAACTACTTGGATTAGTTTAGTTTGTTTAGTCGATGTAGACTTGTGTTAGTAGCAATGAACTCTCTACAAGTGCACCACCACCTCCTCCAATATTACACATCACGGCCAATAATCGAAACTGCAGCCCCTAACCGCAAAAATCCCAGAAACCAATCCTCAGCTAAACCTCCCAAGCCCGAATAACCTCATTCTCAAAAAAAAAAAAACCCGAATAACCTCGAAGCCAAGGCACCAAATCCAAATAAAACTCACTCACGAAGGATTAATCTGCAAAAATACAGGCTCTTTTGCTAAATACACCCTCCCTTCGCCCACCTTCTCCCAGCCGACCCCCACCCACTGCCTCCTATTCTATTCCCCTCCCTCCCCCTCTCCGCCGTCCTCGCCTTCTCCAATCCACTAGGCGACACCGCACGCGCGCGCCTCCTCCCGCGGCGGCGACCCCCGCGGCGTCGCCCTAGGGTTAGGGTTCCGGCGACCTCCCTCCCTTACCCGTCGCGGCGAACGCGTGGGAGATCCGCTCCATGTCGTCCGACCCCTCGCCCCACCTCCCCTCGCCGGTGGCCCCGCCGGGCGCGGCGGAGGCGGATCCCCAGCCCCTGCCCCTGCCCCAGCCCGCCGAGCCGCCCGAGGTGATGCACCGGACGAGGGCCGTCGACTTCCTCGGGCGACGCACGCCCATCGTCTACCAGAACGACAACGGGCCCTGCCCCCTCCTCGCCATCTGTGAGCTCCCTCCCCACCCTCCCGTTCGACTCCGAACCCTCGCGAGTTCGCCGCGTGCCTAGTGGCTGCCCGCGATGTTCATGCCACCGGTGCGCGTTTGTGCAGGTAACGTGCTTCTGCTGAAGAATGTGATCAGCCTGAACCCTGACGAGGGCGAGGTGTCGCAGCAGAAGTTGCTCTCGCTCGTGGCCGAGCGCCTCATCGACCTGAACATCGCCGTACAGGTTCGGCTCTAACTCTCGCGAGATCGGGTTGTTCGTGTTCGGGGTCGATCAATGCGGGAATGGTGTTGTGTTGGGACGAGATCGGGTTGTTCGTGTTCGGGGTCGATCAATGCGGGAATGGTGTTGTGTTGGGACTTGGGATGCAGCAGCAGCAACTTGCGGGCTGGAATCTAGTAGTTAGGGTTGTTGGTTCTGGAATTTCTTGGTGTGTTAATGGTTTCGAGTTGCAATTCATAGGACAAGGACGAGGAGTATGTTCGCAACAGGGAGCAGAACGTCGCGGATGCCATTGATCTTCTCCCGCGCCTCGCAACAGGCATTGATGTGAACGTGATGTTCAGGAAGTGCGTAAGGGTTTTTGGCTTGTTGACCAGTTGTTTGTCATGTGCGCCTGTGATGATATGTTTATTTTGATGCTTACTGGGGTGTGTACATTGCAGGATTGATGACTTTGAGTTCACCCGAGAACGTGCTATATTTGATCTTCTGGATATCCCGCTATACCATGGATGGATTGTGGACCCTCAGGTGTGCTATCTTTCCACTTAGCAAAAATGCCATAGGCCTGTGTTATCTTGTGATGTTGCTGATGTCAGTTAGAGTTGTGCATATCATTTTGTTCCTAAGTTTTGCACTCACTTTATCACTCTAATCCATCGCCTAAACCATCCGACATAGTTATGTGCTAGTTTTTTTTTGTAATTTAATTGACAACTGATTCTTTTAGTCCTAGTAGAAAGCCCCTTAGTTTCCATAATTGGGTTATGTCATTGGCTTGGTAGGTCTTTGTGTGTGTGCATGTGCACGCGCAGGCACACACGCTTTTCCAGAACTTGGTATGTTTACTATCTTATGCAAAGCGATCGTTAGTCTAGGATTCATGCCCTAGTCTCTGACTACCTGCCTCTGTGTTGTTGATTCACTTCTGGTTTGATATTTATGTCTGCCTAAAATTGTATAGTCTACATAATGATCTCTTTTAAGATACTCACGTGCGCAGACCTAGATTATCCATTTTCTGAAAGGATTAGTGCAATTAAAAACGTAGTTTCCAATTAATCGGTTGCAGCTGGTGCCCTCACGTGGTTGCACTAGGAAAGACTTAAAAGGAAAGTTAATTACTGACCGACTTTATCTACATAGAGAAGTTGTCCCCTGATATGGGTATTAGGAAACCACCAAAATTCACAACTGGTTGGTTGTGTCCATCAGTTAGGAAACCGTCAAAATTCGAAGCGTGTCCATCAATTTAACAGGCAAGCTTTCTGTTTTTTTATTGGAAATGGGATTATCCTGGGTTCGAAAAAAATAACGTGCAGGGTCCACCGCATTATCTTGACAAAATATCTGCGAACACGACACAGGTTGAATTTAATTTTGTCTACTACTGCCAGTTAGACTTGTCCCTTATCACTTCTGGCACATTTATATTACATATGACCCAAAAAAAAGTTTTGTTCCTCAACACTCACCTGCAACATTTATCTTGCATTCTCGCAACCCACCTGTATGACACGTTGGATCCATTCTCTGTGTTAGCTCTGCAATTATTCACTACAAACAGTAGACACGGACAAATGGTGATACGAACAAAACATACACGTTGGATCTGTTTGTAGGTTACTCTATGTATGGACCTGCCCATGTCACGTTCCTCTTGTTATCTGATTCTGGTCGGTAAACTTGTATTTCTGATCGAAATGGTGGTGTTCCTCGCTTTGGGAAAAAAAATGAATATGTACATGTTACAGATACATTACTTTCTATTACGCTAAGCTTTCAAATAGAAAATCACTAGATGCATTTAATAGTTATGGATGACCTGTTGCCGGTAATAGGTCATCTCCTTTATTCTTAGCCATTTGATTAAATAGAATGGACGGTCCTTACTAATTTGGTAGTACCCTTGTAATTTTCCCAATATAATAGATAAAAAACAGTTCATTTTGCAACTTGCAAGCCACCTGCTTACCATTGCTGATTCATATTGTCTTTATTTAGGATACTGAAACTGCTACTGCTATTGGATCGAAGTCCTACAATGCTCTTGCCTCCGGACTTGCTGAATTCAAGTCAGGTAAACCAACAGAAGAAAATAAACATGTGGAGGAAGAAACTGTTGATTTTGCTGCTGCAACAACTGCAGCTTTAAAGATTCCGTCTCCCAGGGTTTCTCGTGGGAGATCATTTGATGAACTTACTCTCTCAAACTCAACTGAACCACATAAAAGGCGAGGTGACCTTGAGGAAGAAGAGGAACTGATGAGGGTTCTCAATCTATCTAAAGCTGAAAGTGGGGATGCAGTTGATGGAGAAGTTTCTTTTGACACTTCACATAGTCATTCATCGTCCAACATGGAGACACCACAAAGTGAGAGTTTTCAGTCAGAAGCACCTGAGGTGGTGGGGGCTGCAAAAAAAGAGGAACATGGCGATCACGCTGTGAGTGATGATGGCTCCATGCTCACAAATGGTGCTGTTAATGGCAGTGAAGTTGTGCTTGAAGAATCCCAAGAAACTTTGACATCTAAAGAACCAGAGGACAGTGGAATAAAGAATATGTTACCAGGGGACCTTGATATACCCGTTCAATCTTCAGAATCTACTCCCTCTTGTCCGTCTCATGAATCCTTTGCTACCAGTGATCACCAACCTGCTGTTCCTACTCTTGTTGAAGGTGATAAAGAAACCTGCAGAGAACAGTTTGATGTACAAATTCATGGCCAGTCTAATGATACTGAGGTTGCTTGTGACTCGTCAGTTGCAACTTGTGGAGCTGTTCCAGGTCATGCTACAACAGAACTGGATGTGAAAAGTGATTCTTTAGATAAATCTGAGCGTCTACCTTCAAGCATTCAGGAATGTGAACCAATATACCAAGGTGAAGAGCATGTACTTGGCACCACAAATATGGTGTATGAAAATCAAGAGCCAGTGTATGAGGGGGAGGTGGTTCTTGCTGAGCAGGCTGACAAGACTTGGGAAAGCAGCCCTTCCGTGGATGACAAGGCCACAGAACATCAATGTGAGATTTTTTTTTGTTATTGACTTTTGTACATGCGTGAATCTCTTTGTACAATGCAAGAATTACTATATTTGGCTTCACACTTAAATTGATTTATTTTCAGGGGAGCTGATTGATAATTTTCTGCAGACCACTGCTAACCAGCTGACTGTCTATGGGTATATTTCTAATAGTTTATGGTTTAAATACATGTTCTCAATTGTATTCTCAATTATCACATTGTCAAATTTCATTGTCGCAGTCTTTTCTGTTTACAAGAGGGACTTAACGAAAGTGAGCTTTGTGTCTTCTTCCGTAATAACCACTTCAACACTATGTTCAAGGTATACTAGTTTTGTCAGTATTTGAGTACTTGAACTGGAGCTGTCTTTATTTCTTATCTATATTTATTCTGCAGTATAACGGAAGTCTATATCTCCTAGCAACTGATCAAGGTTTTATAAGCCAAACTGATTTGGTATGGCAAAGGTTGGATGAGGTATGTTAACTGCTGTGATTATTTTAATTCTCTTGAGGTCATAATCTTTACTGATCCTTTTCATTCTCAACTGACAATCATTAGGTGAATGGAGATGGGGTTTTTCTTACCAGCAACTTCGCACCATTTAAGGCTGAAACTCCAAGAAATGATTCATGGAATGAACAACAAGCTATGACGAGTACTGCTGTATGTATAACATCAATAAACTGCTGTAGTTTTTATTAGGTACATTAATGTTAACTAGTTCAAATTTATCTTTGTTCACAGGATTATCTTGCTCAATTTGACAACACTTCTGGAAAGTATGTTCTTCCTACCTGTTTTTCTCAATGTGCTTTATTGTTGTGTATGTGTACAACATTTCTAGTTTGGATTTCTGCAACCATGTGAATCTTGTATGAATGGTAGTACAGAAAATGTCCGTCAGTAGAGCTATAAATGATATGCTAGTTGAAGCTATAGTTTCTTTTCTGATCTGTTGATTGTTGCTGTTAACCAAGCGCCATAACTTTCTTGAACTTCGACTATTTGATGGTTTTGCTGTCATTGTGTATTGGACTGTCGGCTGTGATTTTGAATGTGCTCAACGTGCTGAATCATCATAGATGTGCACTCCTGACTTCCTGAGTCACTTTGCATGTGTTACCTAAATTCTAACGCTACCACATTGGTCCTCCTATGCTTGCAGCTCTGACCTGGAGCTGGCTATAGCACTTCAACAGCAAGAGTTTGAGCGGCAACCACAAAGGTTTCAAGCTCCACCACCACAGCAGCAGCAACAACAACAACAACCACCTACGCAGCACCAACCGACTCAATCTGGCCGACCAGGTCTTGTTGTTGGTCCGAGGGTACGTTTTCTTTGTATTACTTGTACTGCCATCAAAACCTCATTTCACATTACCACATAACATTTCCACTTGCTGTTTGGGATGATCCTTATTAGTTTGGCTGCAATCTATTGTCTTGAAATAACCATGTTTGCCTGGTTTTGAATCCTTAAATAGCTACTGTATTCAAACCAGTACGTTATTTCCGACGTCTTTAAAGATTCACTTGCGAAAGTCACCTGTTTTCCCTCAGTACACTTATTACCAACAATGAATGGTTACTTCATGCCCCTAAACAGGTAGAAGTGAGGGTGTTATGTGAGAGAGCATACAAAGAGGTTGAATGCATGGTCACTTTAGTTTGCTATAATAGACAAAAAGATATGTGTTTTGTTCGAAGCATCTCTTTAAATTGAAGGAGCCAGTTTACCTAACTTGTTGTGCTCAGTTCTTGATCATGTTTTGAACTTGGTTGTGAGTATCGCATGGGCTCTCTTGTGCTCAGTTCTTGATCATGTTTCGAACTTGGTTGTGAGCATCGCATGGGCTCTCTTGGTCCTATCCTTGTACTGTTCACGTCATGTTTCCTGATGACTGCTTACTACTTCTGTTGCTGATGACTGATGGGTCTGAACATTGTGCTCATCTTTGCAGAGGTCCAACGTCCCACCTCCATCGAGAAGTGAATCGAAGAAAGAGAGGTGCATCGTGATGTAAAAATACCTTCAACAGAAAAGTAGTAGAAAAAAGAGAGATAAGAGACGCATTATACTGTAAAGAAATGGTTTCTTTTGCGGAGGCAGTGTCTGCGTTTAGTCACCTTGAGCCATCCCCTATTTGAGCTTCTTTGGTTTTACTTTGTTGTCTCTGATGCATGTAAATAACCTCAGCGAATAAAGTGTAGAAACAGATGCTGTCAAAGTGATGGCCCCATGCAATGTGATTTCATTAATAGCCCGTGCAATGTGATTTTATTCGTCTCCCTGTGCAATCGATCGATTCTGTTCGTTCATTAATCGCAATTGAAGTATGTACATCCATTTTCATCCGTTCTGAGCTGCAAGTGAGAGGTTTGTCTTGGAACATAACGAGACTAAACTGTTCAGAGTCGTTTTGGCTTTCATAGGAACATAACAAAATTAAATTGAAGTCGTTTTGGCTTTTCTAAAAAGTTATGTATCTAGACATATGTTACGTCTTAAATACACAGTTTGTATTTAGAAAAGTCACAGCCAAAATAACTTTGATTTGACATGGAGGGATCAAAAAGTTCCGAAACAACGTCATGGAAGGATCAAAAAGTTGCGAAACAGTTCAACTCGCCGAAGTGCTACAGCTAACAAGAATGAAGACAGCTTAAGGTTACAGAGTCTTGTTTGTCCAAAAATGTTTTCTTACAGTTCAGATTACAGATGCTTTCTATGTGCATTCTCAGTTCCATCGACAAGCTACTAGTCCAGCGCGTATCTCACAACAGATTTCCGTAATGACAGTATAATAATTTGAACTTAGCAACTAATCAAAATCAGCGCACTATACTGGTCAGCCACTTGATGCAACCCAACACTAAGGGTGGTTTTGTTTCAAAGTGGAGGAGCCCCGGTGGGTATCCCATTGCATAAACGGAGGGATCCCCTGCCTGCGCCTGGCACTGGCAGCTCCAGCCTTTACTCTAACACGGCATCGCCTTGCCTCAGGCATTCAGACTATCTCGATGTACACTTCCCCATTGACCGGGGCTGCAAAGAACGCAATCAGGAACGGGAACCTCCCAAGACACGTCATGAAGTCGTCCCTGCTGATCTTTTCGTCGCCATCTACATCAAAGGTCTTGAACAGCTCCAGCATCTGTTAGAGGTTACATGGTCAGATGAGATGACATCATGGTGGCCAAACAGTGTTACATGCTGGAGTAGAGGGGCAATGGGGCATTTTACCTTATCATCAGAGGGCAGCAGCATGCTTAACCGCAGGACATCAGCTAGCTGTGCCCTGGAGATCTCAGATGTTTCAGGATCCCGGCACTTCTCAAAGGCGGTCTCGCAGGCACCCTGGAACAATGGCTGCTTCCTCAGGTGCGCGCACCCAACCAAGAACTGCATACATGATACACCTAGAAACCTTAGCGCTAATGAAATATACAGAACCCATACATTACTATTCTTGGTGTCATATGTAAAAACTGCGAAGCACCAAGGCAGATGTAAAATTCAATTGAATTAAGGTCCATACCTGACGGAACGTAATTGATTCCTTAATGCCGAAATTGAAGTAGTGAAATACCTGGAAAAAAAGTTGGAAGTCCAGCAAAGAGGGGAATCCAGTTAAGCTAATAGCATTTGTAGTTACAGTGTCAGTACCTTCTTACACAGAGGACTGCAATCCAGACCAAAATGAGCCCAAAAATCTTGTGCTTTCACACGTCCACTGCAATGTTTAAATGGCGTTACTTATCAATTAATCATGAATCAATAGAAATAGATTGTCTTAATAAAGCATGATGGAAGTTCTCCATTAAGGAATGAGGATTCTCACTCGTTATCTGGATTCATAGCCAGGAAATGTTCCAATAGTTCCATTGCTTCTGCTGTGCTTACACCATAAATCTGAAAGACACAACAATACAATGCTTCATTCAATGGTTTTTGTGATAAAGGAATTGGCACACTACATACAAGTACACTAATGCATAACTAGCTATTCTTGTAGGAATAATTCAGCATAATCTACTTTTTATTGCCTGATGGATTTTGACAACAGCAGCATCTGCATACTGCAAACACATGTAAACAATGTAGTTCAGGAAAAAACTTACATCTTTAACCCAAGCCATTTCTACCATGTAATTTGAGCAGTTCACCTGCAAATAGAAAGCTTATTAGAGGCATATTTACTTTTAGAGGGATGGCAGATGTTCTAGCAAAAAAGGGTCAGAGCAATTGTTCGGGAATTCATAGTTATGCATAGCTACCCTTTTTACCTTTCCAGCTTCAACTGCTCGTGCCATAATCATAGAATCACCATATGAATAGGAAGTCGGCAAGACATTGAGGGCGCGAGCCATAGCATAGCTGGTCTGCAAGAATAAAAAGTTGTAGGGAGAACATATTATCACACCTCTAGTGAAAAGCACAGGATGTTAGACGAGAAATTTATTTGAGTTGAACATACTTACATCCTCCGCAAAATGAAGGGCATTCTCTTGCTTGATCTCAGGAGGGTAGACAACAGGAAGGTACTCTACCTGTATATTATTAGATGATCAATGAGATGAGCTAATTTTGCAAGACACAAGTGCAAAAAAGACATAATAGTTCAGCCATTTGTTAGGCCAAATTCAGCAGGCCATGCATACCTCCATGAAATTATGAAACTGGGTGAACATCTTGAACATGAGCTTTAATAACGATATATTCCCCCTGAAACACAAAACATTGTATAGATAAAATTTAAAAAATGTTGAGGTACAAAGATGAATGTATATTGAAAAGAATATCCATAGAGAAAGCTCACCATGATTGATCAAAGTGAACATGTGGATAACGTACAACAACAGGTTGAACAGGGTAGCCAGGTATGAATGCGCCATGTTGGAACGAAATCAGGAATCTCCCATTTGTTGTGGTGCCTTCAGGGAATAATAGGACCCGCGGGAAGCTATTGCAAGCTGCCTTTCTCTGAAAGGACATCCTAGAGAGTATGTACCATATGAAGAAATAACTAAAAGGCAAAACATGTTATTCTAGGATAATTTGGTTGGTGTTGATTTTAGAATCAACTGTCTGCTGCAAATAAAATTAAAAGATCTGTAAAGCAGGCAACTGCAAGGAGTAGCTTGTTACTTTTTCCATATATTAAGTCAATGTAGAGCAACCAGATTCAATAACTTACAGGTTACATAAAGCAATGGGGTGCTAACATGTGACAAAATGCAATACAATGCTTTTAAAGCCAACCAAGTCATCGCAACATCTAATTAATAAAAGGATGAGAAGCTATGGGTATGAGAGGAGCCGTTCTTACCTTTATTTCATTTACAGCAGCCTTCCGAGAAGCTGGTGAGAATCTATCAACATATATAACCTGAAAAAGGCTGTCTTAGAAGAAACTTGGAAATTTAGACGCTATTACAGGAAAATGGAAACATACACACCTGCATCGCTCGAATAATTGTTCCAACAAACGGTAGGGCATCATGAGACTCGGACGAAACAATGGTTGGGAACAATTCATAGAAGAAGAATATGGGTTCTATATACGAGATATGATTGGAAACAACAACAGGTGCGAGTTCCCTAGGAGCGGGCCTTCCTTTCTTTCTGATCCAGTGGTACCTGATAAGAAGAAAGTGAGTGCCCGACTAAGATCAGACAGTGTACACTAGCATCACAAGAAGAGAGACTCTGAGAAAGTACGCATCCAAATACTCAGATCAACTCAGCGTAACAAGCAGCAAAAGAAGCAGCACACAAAGAAATTCCATGGCCAGAAGAAAACTAAATTTTGAAGGTAAATACATGTAACAAAAGAAGATGACACTCATTGTCCATGCTCTAAAGTTTTGAATCAAATACTTGTTATTCCTGTGCGATTCTGAAAGCCTAACACACAAACAACACCATAGGCACGTTTGTTTTTTCCTTCGCTATATTTTCAGTATAGAGAAATTTCCCACCATTCGGGGCTATTGGAATCATTGCAATGGATGGAAGGACCACAGAAGAAATTCCCATTTGTAAGATGGTACACCCCACAGTTCATTTCAGCATGCACATGCACATGGCATCTCAATTTGAACTGTGCACACGTTTTCGCTCTCAGGTTCCAGACGTTGTAAGCTAGCTGCACGGATGTACGAATGGTCCAACAGCGGTTTCTAGCCCGTTCGTTTCCTATTGGTCTCTTCAAAGCTGCAATTCATGCAGGTCAGCTTCAACACGCCATAAACACATCTGCGGCACGGACATTCAGCTTCCGCTACAGCATCGTCCCGCCAACCACATCATTGAGGGGCTCCCAACAAAACCGCACGTGTTACGAATCAGCAGCCCTCCAAATCCAGCAAACCAACCCGCATCGCACAATCGCGTCATCGACACACACAGGATTAGAAAGCCCCATCTCGCCACACAAATCTAATCATCTATTATTTTTCAGAAAAAAGGACAGGTTGCCGGAAATTAAAGCGATTATTAGGTGCCAGATTAGATCAAATCAAAACGAGACCGAGTTTACGATCCAGACCCAATCCAAGCATGTAACCGCGTCTGACGATCCAGCAAGTGAGCAACTCACCCGAATGAGAAGAGGATGCAGCGGGCGGAGATCCGCGTGATCCACATGAGCCGGCGGCGCCACGCCGGCATAGGCCCGCCGCCCTCCCGTGGCCTGCCGTGCGTGTTCGCCCAGCCGCGGAGAGCCACCCACGTGGCCGCGTACCCGATCGCGATGGCGAGCCCGAACAGCGCCAGCCGCACCGCCGCGACGGGAAGGAGCAGCAGCGTCCTCGCCCACGCGTACGCGCCGCCGCCCCACGCCGGCGTGCCGTTGCGGAACGGGTCGGCCGGGGACGGCCCCCGGTCCCGCGGCGGCCGGTCCTCCGAGAGGAACGCGAACGGGTCCCCGCCGTCTTCGCCGCACACGGAAGCCGCCGCGGCGCCGTCGCTGTCGTGGTGGTGGTGGTGGTGGTGTCGGTGGTTGGTGGCGTGCCCGTTGGCGGCGTGCGCGGGCGCGATGGAGTCGGAGAGCAGGGGCGTGGAGAGGGAGGCGGGGCTAGGGCTTGTAGAGGCCATGGACGACGAGGCTGGCGGTCGCCGGAGACGGCGGCGGAGAGGAGGGGAAGGGGGAGGGGAGGGGAGGGGAGGGGAGGCGAGCAATGGACGGCCGGGAGTTTATGGCTTTTATCGAAGCAGAGCGGAGGCAAAAGCGATAGGCGGCAACAAGGGAGACGCTGTTTTGTTTGTGGTCATCGTTTCGTTTTTGCTTACAGTTTCGGGGGTCATTTATTGGAATTTTTAAGAATTGTTTCGTTTTCACGGGTCGTCTCTTTCCTTTTTTTAAAAAAAACGTCCACGTGTCTCCATGTGTTGTAACTTCTAAGTATTATTTTTTTTAAAAAAAGTTTGACCTATTTGCATGAAAATACATTAACATACTCGTATGACTCCAAATAAATAAACATTAGGATATTATTAAATGGCAAATTTTATAAAACTAATAGGTTTTATTTTATAGGTGTTATATGCATTTTTTCCCATGCAAATCTAGTCTTTGGACAAAGCTAAAGCACATTATGTTTTTATTTAAAATGGAGCTTAATACAGCTCGGTAATCTGATCGACAGTAAAACTAAAGACACGAGTTTTAAACAACTCCGGGCCTTTGGTGTGTGTAAGTAACATATTATATATCTATATTGTATATGCTTGATTGGATCGTATCTATCCTACTACACTCGCATTTGTCTTTCTATGTGTCTTACAATACATATTTATAATCTTCGTTCAGGGCGTGCCATATATCTTGACGTGGTTGTGGCCAGCGGCGGAGCTTGCTTCAAATCTTAATCTCAGGAGGTAACCTGTTCGTTTCGCTAAAATTTGACTTATATTGCTTACTTATGCTGATGTTGTGAGAGGAAAAAGAGCGAAAGAGGGAATGGGTGAATTGGATCATTAAAAACTTTTCTAAACTTGTACTAGCAGATCTCTAAACTTTAGCACGTTTTCTTTCACGTTGGGGAGGCGAGCGAGCGGCAGACGCAGACTGTCTCCAACAACGAGAACCCAAACACAGCACCCATATCATGGTTTGGGTCATGCACAGGAGAAGAGTCACGCACCCAAAACATAGCCTCTCCAACAGCTAACGCAAAAGCAAAGCTCAGAGCAGCGGTGGTCGGCGACATCAAAGGTCTCGGCTGGTGGGGGCAGCCACGAGGCCGTGTCGTGGCGGTCCAGGCGCGGGGGTGGGGCTGTCCGCGCCGGCGGCTCCTCGCCGTCGCCGCCCGCGGGGCGGACCTCGAGTGTGAGGCGCGGGGGTGGCAGCGGCGGCTCCTCACTCCACTCGTCATCCGCGACGGCACCTCCTACCACCCGCTGGCGGCTCTCTCCCTCCACTCGGCGCCCTCGTCCCTCCCGGCCACAATGACAGTGGATCCACCACCTCGGCTACGACGGCGGCGGCCCCAACCATCAACCGCAACTCCCGGCTGTGACCGCGGCGGATCCGCCACTGCGGATTGCGACGGCGGCGGCCTCGCCCCTCCAGGTTGCAACGTGCGGGGGGTTGCCACCTCCTTCACCGCGCGTGAGCGGGGAATCTGGCATCGCTTCCCAATACTCCTCGCGTCGGCCCTGCCCTGACGCCTGCTCCGCCTCTGTTCCGCACGCCTCCCGCCGCTCGCGCATTTGGGTCGAGGAGAGAGAAGACCAACGGAGGACGCACATTTGGCTTCCCTCTCTCCTTCAACAAAACGGTACTTTTTAGCGAACCAATAATATTTTTCTCTCATAACAAATCAGCATAAGCACCAGCATAAGCTAAAAATTCAACAAAACCAATTTATGGTAGGATGCAGATGTAGAATTTCTGCTCTCTGAACCTGTGCGCGTATAGTATTGTCGGGACTCGGGAGCGTGTCAGATTCACAGTCACAGTCTCACAGAGACTATCAAGCGGAACATTCCTTTCAGCTACTGCGCTTATATGATTCGTGACCTCTCACCGTCTCACGTTTTTTTCTCTTCTTTTAATTTCCTCGCGCACGGCACGTCTCATTTTCTAGTTGAATTCACTTCTTTGCCGAGCGCCGGAGGCTTTGCCGAGCGTTTTTTTTCGGGCGCTCAGCGTCCGATAAACGGTTCTCGGCAAAGAAGTTTCTTTGCCGAGAGCCAAAAAAAAAAAACACTCGGCAAAGAAGGCTTTGCCGAGCGTCTGATAAACGGCTCTCGGCAAAGAAGTTTCTTTGCCGAGAGCCAAAAAAAAACACTCGGCAAAGGCTTCTTTGCCGAGTGCCAAAGTAAAACACTCGGCAAAGCAATTTTTCAAACCATATTTTGGCGCCCTAAACGAATTCAAATAAAAAAGTTTTCAACTACAAAGTTTCATAACTTTTCATGATCTACAAACTTTATATTGGTCATTTCTTTATTCGACAAAGTAATAATTATGTTGTTTACAAAATCTATATGTCTCTCATGTAGTTCCATGAAACTACAAGAGAGATATATAAGATTTGTGAACAATTTCGGATGGAAAAACTTCCTAAATGAAGTTTGTAGATCTCGAAAGGTTATGAAACATTGTAGTTGACTACTTTTTAATTTGAATTCATCTTGTCATGGAAAACTACGTTTGAAATTCAAAATTTTAAAATTTTAAAATTCGAATTTTTCAAAAGACCTCGGATGGAAAAACTTCCTAAATGAAATTTGTAAATCTCAAAAAGTTATGAAACATTGTAGTTGACCACTTTTTCATTTGAATTCATCTTGTCATGCAAAACTACGTTTGAAATTCAAAATTTTAAAATTTGAATTTTTTAAAAGACCTCGGATGGAAAAACTTTCTATATGAAAAATGTAGTGCTCGAAAAGTTATGAAACTTTGTGGTTGACAACTTTTTGATTTGAATTCGTTTAGGGCCTCAAACAATCAATTTTCACTTGGTTTAGTATAATATTTGAGTAACTGAAACGGCATATAGACGCATGTGAGTGTGTAGTGCAGGTGGCAGATGAGGTATCGCGTGAGGGAGAGGTCACGAGTTCGAATCCCGCCGACCGCGTAGCCGCGAATTTTGCGCGAAAAATGTCGCGACTTGCGACTTCAACGGAGACGGGCGGGCGCTGGCCAGTGGGCCCCTCCCCCGATTGAAAATTTTTTTTCCAGGTTTTTTCGCATTTTTTTATTTCGCGCTTTGCCGAGCGTCGGGCTCTCGGCAAAGGCTTTGCCGAGTGCCCGATAAACGGCTCTCGGCAAAGAAGCCTTTGCCGATCGGATTTTTGCCGAGGGCGCTTTGCCGAGAGCTGCGCTCGGCAAAGGCTTTCCCGAAGGCCTTAGAGGCTTTGCCGAGAGCCTGGGGCCCTCGGCAAAGCAGCCGGCTCCGATAGTGTAATAACAACAACAATTTGTTCATACGGATCGGGATTAATTAGCTAATTGATCGAGATTCATTAGCTGTTAGATTATTTGGGAAGCAGCCTTCGCTCTACTACTGCTGAAGCTGTCACATCATTAATCAGGAAAATTACTGCTGTACAGTAGTATATTCGTGTGGTGTGGTTATACAGTATTATGCAATCACGGCTTGGATCATGTGGTTGAGATCGGATCATGGATCCTGGCCATTTGGCATGTGGAAGCAGCAGGGCGGCGGATCTTGCGCCGTACCTACGTCGTCGCACGCGTTGAGTTGAGCTCCACCTCCATCTGATTTAATTAAAGTACAGTTGTTGCGAGGATTTCTTAATCCTACTGCATCCACTCCTGTGGTCTGTGGACCACCCTTCGAACGAACTCTACTGCACATGAACGCTGGCATCAGAGATATTTTAGACGAAGATCGATCTGTATATATCCTGTCAGATGACAGCCAACATCCAAGATCCTTCATTTCATCAATGATCTATAAAGCGTCTTTTGTAATGCAGGAATATTCTTCGTATGCAAATTACAGTCCAACGTGAATTTAAATAAAATACATATATAAAAGTTCTCATTGTGGCCTTTGGATGCAACACGAGAATAATCCAGAAATTCCAAGAGATAGATATACACAAACGAAAGTTACGTTTTCATAAAGTCTAATAACTTCTCGTCCTAGGTTTTCTTTAAATTTCCTATGATTTTATACACCTCAAAGGAATCCAAGGAAATTTCATAGGGTTTAATAATTTATTCCAAAGGGATATATAGACAATTTTCCTATAGGACTAAAATTCTTCAAAATTCCTATCTTTGTAGTAGATGAGATCCTTCAGAAAAAAAATGCATGGCTGAATCAACGTGCTACTGGTTCGGTTATAACAAGTACTGTAGCTGGTAGACGTGTTGCTAGCCTTGCCACATAGACGTGTGCAACTAGTTCATTTATCCTTTCCAAAAAAAAAGATATATTTGTATGTGTTTTTGTCGTTCGAAGAACGGAGGGCGGCGAACTCTTTCTAAAAAGAAGAACGGAGGGCGAGTTTTATTTTAACTTTTATAGCTGAAATGAACTAGAAGTCAAAACGATTTAAAGTTTAATCAAAATTATATAAAAACCTTTAACATTTATGATACAAAATAGTATCATTAAATTAATTATAAAATACATTTTTATACTAATTATAAATTTGATCAAATTTTAAGCTGGTATGACTTTTACAAAACCTATAATTGCATCTTTTTGTGGAAAAGAGTACTAGCAGCAGATATTATATTGGACAGCCAAATGACAAAGATACATTTCTTCAAAAAAAAATGACAAAGATGCATTGGAGTTTTGGAGAAAATTGCTCCTTTTCTTTTTACACCCAACTCCCCCACGTCTAGGACAGGCCCGCATTCCTACTCACTAGTGGAAACGCGCGCCCCTGCGCGTGACCGGTAAGAGTCTGACGAAGTTTACTTGGAATATAGGATTATCAGGCCCACACAGAGTATTTTGTACACTTTTTTCGTAATTCACAGTTCAGTATTATAAAATGCTGGTGCCATTGCTCTGCTGTATATCCATGCTATCGTTAAGAAGGAATACAGAGGAACCAAGTAGAGCAGGAGTAAGAAGCGGCGAAATATTTTTATTGTGTCGAAAAGGCCAAATAAGAAAATACCTTTCATTTTTGTTTTCCACGGAAAATAGTGTAGTGTAGGGAGGACGAGCTGAGGTTGGGAATCTGCATGTACGATGACAACAGTAAACTATGTTGGCTCCATGGAACTGTACATATATCTAAGATAATGAAAAGTTTGCTCTGTTTGGATTGAAAACCACATTGACAGAAGGGAAAACATACGTATATGAATTCAGCAATTAACTGAAAAATGTCCGTGAAGTGTTGATCAATCACAAAAGAAGCAAACATCCATGGTAGTTGCTTTTAGAGCATTAGCATGAATCAATACCTAATAAGCACAAAGCAATAGGCAGATAAATATATATCGCTCACCTTATAAACGTATAGCGTAGTAATCTGATAGTTCCCGTGATACCAAATTGCCTGAATTCCAGCAGTTAATCATAGCATTTTTTTTGAAACAATGATAGCATAGTTGACGATTAACACCGGGGCTACTGTCTCCGAATCGATAGATAAGCAACGGACTGCTGATGTTCAGCGCCAGCAGCGTTGATGTGTATTGTTTGCACAGCTCATCTTTTGGTACAACCTGCAGTGAAACAACCAGACCATTCATTCAACACCTTATTTGTAGTTTTGTACATAGCTAAAAAGATTGGGTTAGTAACCAATGTAGGGAAAAAAATTGAATAGAATTTAAAGTTGATGTCCTGACAATCCAATTCAAAGGTGATGGCTTGATAATGTAGACAAAGTTAATATTGAGAAAAGAAATGGAATACAAAGTTCTGCTTGTTGAAGAGATGAGCTGAGCAGCTGTTTAGAGCACGTATCGAAGGGACCAGTTGACAAGGACTGTTTATTATATTTGGGAGCGTATGCTATGGAAACTAGCTTCTTGTGAAAACTATGGAAATTTTAATCTAAGTCCACAGTATTCTAATCCGATGATCTCAGATGAAGGTGGGTCATTTATTCACTTAAACCCTCCCACCAAGATTCTAATCCGATGATCTCAGATGAAGCACAACCCACCTTCAGCTGAGGCCATCGGATTAGAATCCTGTGGACTTGAAGTTTCCATAGTTTCCACAAGAAGCTAGTTTCCATAGCATACGCTCCCATTATATTTTGCTAGGCGCTTCATTTATGTATCTCCTATATTTTCGGTAGGAGCGGGAAAAATAAAGCACGAAGATAAAGGGCAAGGCACTTGTCTACAACACACTGGCTATTCAAATTGCTGGCCCACCCAAAGGGAAAAAAGGTAACATTCATAATGGATCCTATTTTACCAATTCAATATACTGCTATAGTTTGGTAAAATCAATCATATAGTTGGTACGGAAAAGGATTACTATAATCATATGGTTCTTATCAGGTGCGGTACATGGAGAAACCCCAAAGCGGACAAATTTGTTCTCAAAATGTCAATGTAAAATCAGGAAGAAAAAAAAATAAAGGTCATCAGTGTACTCCATTAATCATCACCATACAATGAAGGACATCAGTTGCGCACATGATCCACACACCTAAAAACACGACAGGTGGCAGGAGCAAACGACATCCTAGGGGAGGGAGGCCAAATCACAGCGAAGAGAGGGACATGAGAGAAGGGAAAGGAGAGCAGGGGAGAGAGCACACCTTCGCCATGCGCAACGGTTTTTGGGAGAGAGCACACTTCCGCTAAATATCAGTTTTTCTGTGGGTACGCAAATACAAATGGTGGTATCTTTTTTTTATTTGGGTATGAAGCCAAACACAAATTAACCCATCTAGATTCGTGACATAACATTACATGCACTTGATGGAGCAATCGATGACTACAAAAAATCATGTAAACAATCTAAGAAATAGCGGAGCACAAATTAAGGCATCTAGATTTGTAATGCAACATTGCAGGGATTTGATGGAGTAATCTATAACAAAAAAAAATCATGTAAGCAATAACTGTGAAGCTATTGTGGACTACAAATTACATGTTTGTTAGATGAAAGAGCAGAATAATTGGCTGTTCTGAAGATGGAGCCATACGAAGCAGGGCACACCGACCGTACAGAATGACAAACAAATTGTAGTGACCATGTGTATCGGTGAGAGAAACGGAACGTCTACAAAAGTGGAAGCATTTTTTCAGATGACATGTTAGAAATAATCGTAGCCATCATAGATAGCAACCAATAAACAGATGGAAATATGAAAATTAGTAAATTCGTATAAGTTAACTGAATCTATACGTTGGTAGCAGCCGATGATTTTGGTGGAGCTTAAATATCATGGAATAAACCTCAAAATACACAGAGAAACTATGAGTATGCAATAGATCTACCAGAAAAGAAAACTGAGTGAAGGGAAAAATAATACTGCAGGAGTATAGTGGCTGGTAATAAAGAAGCTATGAGTAAGCAATAGATACAGCAAGAAGCCAAGTTTAGTTGACAGAAAATAATCCAAGGTCGATTAGCTGTATATGTAAATGCGAAGTAAAAATTTCGCTACAAAGTACAATCCTCCTCAATGTTTCCCATGGGATCCATTGGTTATGGATTTATATAATGCTTCAGTTTTAGTTGGAGATGGTATGTACCTCTCCCTGCCTTGTTTTGTCCGAGGTACTCGGGCATATGTACTTGTAACTACATTTTTCTAATCTAACTGTTGTATAACCTGACAAATTTTACGAATGAGAATTCTCATCTCAGCTAACTTTTTCTGTTAAGTGGTTCATCACCAAAGCTGATTTAAGGGAAAAATAATACTGCAGGAGTATAGTGGCTGGTAATAAAGAAGCTATGAGTAAGCAATAGATACAGCAAGAAGCCAAGTTCAGCTGACGGAAAATAATCCAAGGTCGATTAGCTGTATATGTAAATATGAAGTAAACATTTCGCTACAAAGTACAATCGTCCTCAATGTTTCCCATACAGCAAGAAGGCAAGTTCCGCTGACGGAAAATAATCCAAGGTCGATTAGCTATATATGTAAATGTGAAGTAAAAAATTCGCTACAAATACAATCCTCCTCAATGTTTCCCATGGGATCCACTGGTTATGGACTCATATAATGCTTCAGTTTTAGTTGGAGATGGTATGTACCTCTCCCTGCCTTGTTTTCTTTTGTAATCTAACTGATCTATAACCTGACAAATTTTATGAATGAGAATTCTCATCTCAGCTAACATTTTCTGCTAAGTGGTTCATGACCCTATGTTTAAAAAAAACTTGAAACATGGGGAAAGCCTACCACTGCGATATCCAAAACACATGGAAAATTGGCACATATCCTTAATCATGTACTAAACAAAGGAAATTCCAATATGAATATGCAGCTACCAGCATAAGTGATGACAATAACATGTAATATTAGTTGGAATCAAATCTTAAATGAACTTACGAAAGCACATGGTTAGCAGGCAATAAATTGAAGCATTACCATGAAGAAAGGAATATGCATAAATCATATTGTTTAGACTTTGACGGTAACGCGACCAAAATGTGGTCTGTATATGTGGTACAAATTATTTATAATAAGTCAAAAGGCAAGGCATGGATAGGCAGGCAACAAATACTCTCTGGTTCTATGATACATGGATGCAGAAAAATAACGAAGTGCATAGATTTGAAGAAAGACAAAGGATAGACATTCATCGTATTAGGAAAATGGTACTATACCAAAAATCAATAAAGCAAGCGGTGTAGATAAGTCTGAACTCTGAAATCACTGAAAACAAAGTGCAATCCATAGCTGCTGGAAGCTGAATCTACATTTGGTAGGGAAAAAATACATGTCAAGAATTTTCCAGGAGAGTTTTTCAATTAAGCAGACAGCATTTACGAAAGCTGAGGTCACCGATGGTCCAAGTTCTAAAATGGAATGGCTAATATTGTTGTGAACTCATATGTAAGAATGGGAGAAATGAAACAAATATCCTCTTAAAATATATCAGCAAAGGTGCAATTTTAGTGAGTATTGCTAAGGAATCGCTAAAGGTCGACTAAGATGTCAACCAACCATAATTCTATTCCTTTGATTTTGTTACTTGCAACTGATAATATTAGGACACCAAGGACTGCAGACCGCAGGGGAAACTCAAAAGGTAAAAACAAACCTTATTCTCCTTTTGAAGAATGTCCCTAATTGGACGATGAGCAGCAGTAAAATGCACGTTCTGAAAATAATCAGTCTAGAGGACATGATAAATGAGCAGGAAAGTATGCATCGATATGGGATTAACAATAAACTATGGATATCATGTGGTGGTACAGCTGAAATAAATAGAAAATGATCGTGAATGACAGCAGTACAATAACTTACCTTATGCACAAAAACAACACTTGAAGCGATTTTACTTGGCAGTGAAAACACAGCTTTCACAATTTTTTTTGTCCTTGATCAAGACACTTAAAACAGGGCATTTAAATGCTATAATGCAGATACTCAAACAGCCCAAAAAAGAGCCTTCTCCAATTGATAAGCACATTTAAAGAGATAGTCCACATTGGTATGTTTTGGCACAACCTTGCCGAGCACTGTCTTTCCGGTACCAGGTGACCCAAAAAGTAAAATAGAATATGAACAAAAGAATTAAGTTTTATATCAGCTAAAGGCAGTGTTCCATTGTTGGTCTAGCACTGTAAAACAATAAGAACATTGCATCGTATTGAAAAATAGGAAAAACTACAGTGGTCAGTAACTTGCTTAAAAATGCAGCTGATATTTTTTTCCAATCAGATTTCATACAAGGCAGACTTTATTAGGCTCATCTGGTACATAGTAAAGTAGATGTCGCCCACATGAATGCATGATACTACAATGATGTGTAGATAAGTACCTTGTGAAGGCCACTGGTTTACATCGTCACGTATCGCCAGCATCAATACGGCCAATGTAGAAACTCTCCTTGAGGTCTGGTATAATATATCAAAATTCAGAGATAAATAGGAGATTAAACATTCTATTTTTTTAATGAGACATTTTTTTAACGGATCATATCAATATGGCCAATCTATAAACTCTCCTTGAGGTCCCCTATAAGATGTCAAAACTCAGAGTTAAATAGGAGATTAAACAGGCTATTTTTTAATGAGCCATATTTTTAGCACAAGATCTGCACCTGTTTCATTAAGGAAGGCAGAACAAAATTACAGGGAACTGAGTATAAGAATAGTTACAGGGAGGAGACGAAAGGCTCAAAAAATTGTCCTGATAGATTGAACCACACATACCTGATCCATGTGCAGTCTAATCAGATAACCGGAGCAAGGTAAGAGTGGCTAATTGAAAATTCATTTATCAGCAGGGAAAAGTGTCATACTACACGTTTGTGCCTATCACCAGGGGTAGATGAAAATTCCTTGACGTTTGTGCCTAAATTCATCAACTCGCGACACAGTCAGTATTACTATGATTCAGAGCGAATCATAATGTACAACAACCACCCCAAAAAAATCCTGTGGGTTCAATAATTACCTTAAAAATCAGGTCTGGCTCATCCCTGTCGTCGAGTAGAGCGAGGGCATGGGGGCGGCGCAGTTAAGATTACCGGAGCTGCTGTACGTGCCTCCATCCTCAGGAACCGCGGGGAAGAGATGAGGACAGACATCTTGGGTTTCATGGAGCACTCGAGGAGACGCGGACAGGAGGGAGGAAGCAGCGTCGGGAGGCACCCGCACCGGCCGCCACCGGCGGTGGCTGCTGGAGCTGCGCTGCGGCCGGGTATGGCCGCCGCCGGGGGCCACGCGTGCCGCCATGCACCAAACCGGCAGCGCCGTCGCGTAGGCAACACGACGCGTGGCGAGACGGTGCCGCTAGGGCCGGCAGGCACGCGGTGACGCTAGTAGAGAGGGAGAGGGAGAGGGAGAAGGGGAGGGAGAGGGAGAGAGGAAGCAGCGACGGGGGCAGGGGCGGGGGCGCGAGCGGGAGCGGCGGGGGGCGCTGCGGGGCGGGAGCGGTGTCAGGGTCGGGAAGCATCGGGCAGGGGAAGAAGGTGGAAGGAGAAGCGGGAGCTGTTGTATATATTTGTTTGACCGGGTTCGGATGCGAAGCTGGAGAAGCGTAGTAGAAGGCGGAGAAGCGCATGACAAGCGGTAGAAGCAGTTTCTGGTGGAATCGGCTCCTAAAGATCTGGGCCATCGATTCGAAGATCCGACAGACAAAAAATGTCGAAACGACGTGGAGGCTGGTTCCTTGGAGGAGCTCTACGGGAATTCTAGGAGAGAAAATGGCGTCAGAGTCAGAGAGGATCACGTGGTTTTAATTTGGTTATTATTATATATAAATGGAAAATGCAGGGCCCTATGCACCATACACTACTACGTACATAAAACTTAACGGAGGCGGTCATTTTCGATTTTCAGAGGCGGGCATTGCAACCGCCTCCAATCAAAGGTCACGGTAAATGTAAATTAACAGAGATGGTCGCTTTGCCCGCCTCCGTAATTGATTAAAATAACAAAAAAAGGCTCGCACAGTCCTGGACAGGGCCGCACGGGCCTAGATCTAGGCCTCGCGGCGCTGCTGTCGATCCGCCACCCTAACGCCACCGAGAGGAGGGAGCCGAGCCCCACGAAGGCACTGTAACATCCCAGATGTTAAAAGCTACTAAAATATGATCATAAGCATCATCATGCATAAGCATCGTTGCATTTATTACATTGAAATATTGCATTATTTCATGTCAATGTTGCATATGTTTCAAGTATTGTTTTAGAATGTTTCATATATTCATTATGCCATGTTTAAGATGTTTCATATGTTGCATCAGCCATGTTTCACATGTTTCTTACATATGTGTTGTTTATGTCATGTTTTACTTATCACATGAAATGATGGTTAGTTTGTTCAATAGTTAGTTGTTTTGAGCTTTAACCCAAAAATCTTTTAAGGCCCTTTGTGACCTTCTAATTTTGAAGGGCACCTAAATTACTTGGAACTGTGCCCTAGTCAATATGAGGTGTGAATT
This sequence comes from Saccharum hybrid cultivar R570, assembly GCA_038087645.1. Taxonomy (NCBI): domain Eukaryota; kingdom Viridiplantae; phylum Streptophyta; class Magnoliopsida; order Poales; family Poaceae; genus Saccharum; species Saccharum hybrid cultivar. The sequence goes on along the minus strand of JAQSUU010000297.1, from coordinate 6,541,393 downwards.
GTGTACTTCACATACATGAGTGTTGATGGGGTAGAAGGCCAAGTCAAAACTTAAAAATTGAGACCTCAAGTTTGAGTATGGGACTTCCATTTCAAGATTTGATCATTGGGTCAAATCTTGAGGTGAACTATCAAGCTCAAATTGGAGGGCATTGATAAAAAGGTTTTGGAATAATTTGATTCAAATTGTGATGCCAAGTTTGAAATCCAAAAATGTGATATTCATGATGGTGTCATGATTTGAGTAAGTGTGGTCACTAACCAAACTCACTAATTAATCATCAACTCACCAATGGCAAGTAATTAAAGAAATACTTTGAAAAACCCTAAGTTTGGAGCCTATGTTTCAAATAGTGAAACATATGTTTCATAACCTAGATCCCTCTCTATCTTCTTATCTATTCAGTTTCACTTCTTCTCACCTGAGTGAAAGTTGGAGTGTTTGTGATGAGGATCATTTTATTTTCTTTGACCTTGGGCTAAATCGGCCTCCATCTTGACCTAATTGAGGAGGGAAGCTGCTGCTCCAGTGTTGCAACATGTGCAACATGTTGAAATGTTGCAAGGTCGAGCTCTCTGTTCTCTCTACCAGCCACGCAGCAGCTTACCGCTCACCGCTCGGCCACCACCTCTGCTGTACCGCTCAAGCACGCGGCGGCACACAGCTACTTCGCTGTCCTCGCGTAAACAGCTGCTAGCCGCATCTCGCATCTTCTCGCACGCTCACCCTCGCTCTATTAGCCGAAGCCGACTACCCTATCTCTTTCTCCTCTGCTCTGTTCCATCGCCGCCGCCCAGAGCTCGACAGAGCAATTCATCCGCACCTGTCCACCAATTCCAAATTCGTTCTGCCACCATGATCGCCACCTATGTGCGCCCCTCTTGAGCTGACTAGCCCATCCTCTTGTCACCCGAGTCACCCCGTGCCGTTGTTCTTTTCCCGGAGCATCTCAGCGCCGCCGTGTGCTCCCCCAACGTGGCTAGGCCACCACGACTCTTTCCTACTCCACCTTACTCACGTTTTGTGTTCCTCTCATCACCTTGATCCTCATCGCCTCCCTGATTTTCACCAGAGATGTCGTCGTTGGTCAAAGCAACCTCGCCGGAGATCCAGCAGCCGCCGGAGTCACGTCCGTCCTCGCTATCGGCCATGGGAGATGAGGAAGAGGGTGCCAGGAGAATCAGGGTGGAGAGAGGAGTACGGTGGTGCCCTTGGTTTCACTGGAGAGCTCGCCGGGGATGAACTCCGGTGTGGTCATCATCGGGAGAGGGAGGAGGAGGATGACGGGTGGGACTCCGCCGTCAGTGCCTTAGAGTTAAAGAGAGGAAGAGAGGGTTGGCTGGCCTTTGGGCCTGCTCGGCAGGCCTGCTGGGCCGGCCCAGTTCATGTGAGGGAAGGTGGGACCCGGATGAGCATGAGCGTTTTGGGCCAGAAAAATGTTTTCTTTTTCTGAAAATACAAATAGTGCAGTTTCTTGTTTTATTCTTAATTAATTCCTGGAGCATGCTAAATTAATGAAACTTTTTGTGTAACTTTACTATCATGTTCTATGTCCATGAAAAATATAAAATGGTCATTTCTAATACTTTTGCTATGTTATAAAAATAGATGTTTTAATTAATAAATGCATGTTCTATAATTTTTATAGGCTAAAATAATTATCCAAAAATTATGAAACTTTGTGATAATCTTTTACATGATTATATCTAGCTCCACAAAAAATTATGGTACTGTTTTGACCAATTTAAATTGCATACTTAATTATATGCCTTTATTTATTAGATAATAAATGCATAATTGATTAGAATAAATCATAACTTGACTTGAGTGTGAATTTGGAATTGATTGACCAGGGGACACCCCCACACTTGCTGTTCCATGGCACTTATTTTGGATGTTTGAGTATTCTCATTCACCATGTTATATAATGTTTCTTAGATGAAGTAAACATCTTGTTAACATGAAATGATAATATGGTTTAATGAAATAGTTAACTTGGTAATTTGTGAAAGAAAGTTATACTCAAGTAATTAATCTTGTTAAATTATCATAATCAATGCTCTATGTATTATGTCATGCATCATGCATCATGTCATGCATTCCATCTCGTTAAGCAAAGCATCATTTATTACGTGTAGTTTGTACGAGAGTGAGAAGGCTCGTGTTGATCAGGTCTCGGAGTAGGTCCATCCACTAGAGGTGTTGGTGTCTATGGATCTCTCTGAGGAGACTAACTTCTCTGCAACGAAGGCAAGCCCCGGATGCATTTAACCCTACCTTGAGTTTTACAAAGTTTACATCACTTATGTTTATGCTTTGTTGCATTAGGTGATAGGAGTTGAGTGATAACCTAATTGCTACACTACCATCCTTGATACTTCAATATCATCCTTGTTACTGTTTTATTTGAAAATGTTAGTATGCTTAGCCCTACTTAATGAGAAAATTTTAAAAATGTTTAACAAAGTTTGAAGGGTTGTTGTGGAACAACTTATTGAATAAAGATGATAATATGAGACCGGTTGGTGGACTTGTATCGGGAAAGGAGTCCCAATGTTGGGTCTCCGATTGTATCGGTTAAGAACCGTTCATTGTAGGCTTGCTTGGTTGAGACTTTGCAACTGACTGCATGCTCTGGTAAGCCTAAAACCTGGCTAGTCCATCACGTGAATGACTGACCGCGCACTAGGAGTGGAGAGATGACGAGAGTAGCGTGTACCCTCGTGGCTAAGGGCTAGATTGGAGGTGTACTATGCTCTCAGGTGGTGTTGGACCCGGTCACGTTTTGGAGGATCCGAGTGAAGGTTGATATATGTAGGTTTGAGTCATGCATATGTCGTATGGTTAGGGATCCCCAGCTGGGTATAATCGGTTCAAATCGTCGTTGCTCCTCGGTTATGGAGACTCGATCAACTGCCCTGCATCATAATTAATGGATGAAACTTTGGACTTGGAATCATGAGATGGATGTTAAGAAGTGAATGCTATAGTATAGGCTCACCTAGTTGATAGCCATAATAAATGATAAGTTTAAAAGATTGAAAATAAGGATACACTATTAGTGAGCTTTTTTGTAAAATACTTTGATTCTTGCTAAAACCTTACCTTGATTCCCCTGAGCCTGCATTCCTGAGTTTCTCTCTCTTTTTCGTCGGGTCAGTCTTGTTGAGTACTTTTGTACTCAGGGTTTGTTAACCCCTGTTGCAGGTTCTGACTTGAGCAGCTTAGTGAGGTCATGTCAGTGGGCTCGACATGGCCTGGCTACCTCTTCTACCTTGGATGTTTCATCTAAGATGCTTCCGCAATTATACTCCTCTATTGGAGCTTAAATAAAAGCTTGGCTTATACATGTTTTGTAAACTAATGTTATAATTCTTCCGCACTCTGATGTAAGTTATTTTGTATCAAATGTTGTAATGTTGTAACAATTCCATTATTGATCTTGTATGAGTTGTAAAAAGTGGATGATTCGGGGTTCCTCGAGGACACTCGACAGACTACTGGAGTTGTCTGGCTTGCATGTGTTGTATCAGAAGTCTGGAAGACAATGGTAGGCACATGTGGGCTATATAATTTAGGTGGTTCTGCCATAGGCACTGAGAGGACGAGGGGCCGGGGGGGGCGTGCGCTGCGCCAGAGGAGAGGGAGGAGGAAGCCAGTGACCGCATCGCCGCCTAGATTCGGGTCCCACACGCTGAAGGGAGAGAGAGGAGGTGCGCCGCCAGAAGGATGAGGGGGGCGCGAGCCACAGACCATGCCAGAGGAAAGGGAGGAGGGAGCCAGGGGCCGCGTCGCTGCCCAGATCTAGGCCCTGCGCGCCACCATGGGTAGGGCCACCCCGCACTGTCGGGAGGACGAGGGGGCGCGAGCCGCACACCGCGCCGGAGGAGAGGGAGGAGGGGGCCGAGGGCCGCGCCGCTGCCCCAGATCTAGGCCCCGCGCGCTGAAGGGAGGGGACACGCGCCGCCACAGGCCAGAGGGAGGGAGGGAGGGGATGTGCGCCGGAGGGAGGGAGCGGACGCGTGCCGTCGGGAGGATAAGGGAGGAGGGGGCCACGTACCGGAGGGAGGGAGGCGCGTCGTTGCCACTACTCCGCGCCTAGCGTGCCACTAAGAAAGGGGGAGAGAGATGTTGGCGTCGGAGTGTGTGTGTGTGTGAGAGAGAGAGAGACGTGTGCGTCGTCGTGGGGAGAGGGAAGAGCTGAGAGTAAGGCTGGCTAACGAGCCAGCTCGGTTCGGCTCGGCTCGGCTCGTTCTGGCTCGTTAGGATAACGAGCCAGCTCGGCTCGGCTCGTTATCTTAACGAGCCAGAAAGCCAGCTCGGCTCGGCTCGTTACGAGCTCGAGCTGGCTCGTTAGGCTCGCGAGCCAGAAAAAAAATACAAAATATAATATTTATATTTATCTAAAGCATAAAAATATTAATAATATAAAAATAATATATTCAATAGCTTTAAATCAAACAAAATATTCATATGAGCTAACATATCATCTATTTGTGAAGTGCAAAACATGAAGTAATACAAAACTAATATAAGTTATGATGACTTTTTCTCTAAAACTACGGCTCGTTTGGCTCGCGAGCGGCTCACGAGCCAGCTCGAGTTGGCTCGTTATAGCTAACGAGCTAAAATTCTGGCTCGGCTCGGCTCGTTATCATAACGAGCCGAGCCAAGCTGAGCCGAGTCAGCCACGAGCCGAGATAACGAGCCGAGCCAAGCTGAGCCGAGTCAGCCACGAGCCGAGCGAGCTAACGAGCTTCGAGTTTTTCGTCCGGCCTTAGCTGAGAGTGAGAATGGAGATTGAAAGCCTAAATCTGAGTATATATAGTCCGAGCGGGATATCGGGCTGGGCTGGGTCTGTATTTTTGGAGGCGGGCCTTATAGTGTGCTTGCCTCCGAAAATAAACTTATGCAGACGACCGCCTCCGTAAATCAATTTTATGAGGCGGGCAAAAGTGACCGCCTTCGTTAATCACCCGACATTTTCCGAGACAGTTGGATTATATGACCGCCTCCATTAATTAAAGTGTAGCTCCACGCAAAATCAATCCTGTATTAGTGATACGCCAAGATCCCGCCGTTTTTAGAAGCAAATATGCTAAACTTGGCGCAGGCTCATGCTGACCTGGCCCACGGCGCCTTTGTTGACTACCGCTGATGCATGCAAGCCGGCAACCGACGCCAAATCTCGAGGAAACTCATTCCATTCCATTCATATAATTGGCCGAATCAAAAGGCATCTAAGGAGGTGGTTTGACCATTAGATGTAGCATGTTTCGATCCATTGTGATTATAATGATCAACTAAAATAATTTAATTGTGATCCAAATGGGTTAGATTATAGCGTAGATTATATAGCCAAAACCCCATATTACAATTATTCTATAATTCAGGTGAGACCTACAGTAGATATTGGATAGTCAAATGACAAAAAAAACATTGGAGTTTTGGAAAAAAAAAAACTCCTTTAAAGGGACGTATTGGCGCCCGGACCTTCGATAGGATAGGATTCTGTCGGACGGCTGTTTCCTGCACGCGCCTACACAGCCTGCGCACTGTCCGCTATTTCGCACTGCCCGCTTGCGCATCGCGCCAGCGTTGCGTCCATATGACTCGCTCACAATCCGCCCTCCGCCTTGATTCGACCCGCCCAGTAAGCGCACCCCGCCCCGTCGTGCCCCCAACAGCCGGCCCCTAGAGCACCGCGCGCGACGTCCGCTAGCCACCGGCTCGCTGCACCCCATTCCTCGGCACCCATGTCGTGCCACCATCACACCCCCGTGCCCCTAACTCTCTGAACATCATGAAACACGTGCAACATGAAACACTTGAATGCAACATATATTTGAAACAGATGAAACATCTGAAAAATATACTTGCAACATACGTGTGAAAACATATGCAATATTCAGATAGAACACTTGCAACTTGTTGTCAACGAGATATGGTCGGCAGTCTACCGAGGGGTATGCCCAAGGTAGTAGATTATCGGCAGACAGGTGTACAAGCTACGAACTAGATGGTGACACAAGACAAACACAAGGGTTTTATCCAGGTTCGACCGTCGTGAGGGCGTAATACCTACGTCCTGCGTCAGATTGTATTGTTGTGTGTATTAAGATATATGACCTGTTCTCTAGGGGACCTCTTCCTCTCCTTATACACTCTAGAGGAGGAGGGTTACAAGTAAAGTATCTGATTTGGTACTATTACAATGTCTAGTACACCTTGTAGTCTTGTGGTGCACGCCTTGATCTTGTGGGCCAGACCACCTCAAATGGTGCGGCCCATGTATAGCCATAAGGGTATCTGGGGGTATATCCCCCACAGATAGTCCCCGAGCGCCATGTATTATGAAGCTAACACGCCGATGACCTTCTTTCGACCAGTGAGGCTTTAGCTTCTAGAGTCTTCGACCACTGAACATACCATCCAAGCAGTTACTGATGATCTTCGACCTATCGTGACATCAGCCGACTAGATTTACTGAAGAAGTTGATTGTTTGAATAATGCATGGTGCTCTTGAGAAAAAGAAAAAAAATTTCATTCCTAGGAAGTGTAGCCACTTAGACTCCTTGGTCGATAAGGAGTGTAAGCCAGAAGAAAAGCACTACATTCACCGCGAGGTGAAGTGTAGCCACTTAGTCCCTGAGCCTGGTAGTAGGTGACGTAGACACGTGGTGCCAGGGTCTAAAGAAAATAAATCCAAAAGCTTGCCAGCCAACGTCACCAGCGATGTACGCATCAAGCCCCCTGATGTGCCCAAGATTAGCACCCTGATCTGAATAGCATGGAGTAGATTGATAGCGCACTGATGAGACGTTGTGACGAGAGCTCGACGAGGAGTCCCCAGCGTGACCAGAGACGTGGTCGAGCGGTAAGAGCTTGGCGACGTGCCTGACGAGGAGCGACAAGAGCTCGGCGAGGAGTCCTCAGCGTGGCCGAAGACGTGGTCGAGCGACGAGAGCTCGGCGATGATCTTGACGAGGAGCGACAAGAGCTCGGCGAGGAGTCCCCAGCGTGGCCGGAGACATGGTCGAGCGACGAGAGCTCGACAAGGAGTCCCCAGCGTGACTAGAGACATGGTCGAGCGACAAGAGCTCAGCGACGAGCCTGACGAGGAGCGACGAGAGCTCGGCGACGAGCCTGACGAGGAGCGACGAGAGCTCGGCGAGGAGTCCCCAGCGTGGCCGGAGACGTGGTCGAGCGATGAGAGCTCGACGACAAGCCTGATGAGGAGCGATAAGAGCTCAACGAGGAGTCTCCAGCGTGGCCAGAGATGTGGTTGTAACACCCCAGGTGTTTGCCACCAGTTAAGCAGTGGGTTTGAGCTCAAACATGGCATATTAAGTGATGATGAAGATGTCAAGGTCAAACCTATAGAAACGAGCCCCAACCTAAACTTGGATATTGCACCTTTGCTCGCCTATAGACCCTTTTTCAAGATATATGCTTGGGTGGTGTTATTGTAATATCTTCATATGTCTTACATCAATACCCATCTATATGGATCACTGGAAAAGTTTCATGAAGTTTGGAATGAAAAAGTCATATAAAATGATAAGTTATATCCTTATTGGAATGACTTTACTAAGTGCTTGAATTGCACTATTAAGTGAATGGAAATGTAGGTCATCCACCCAAACCTTGCCACCTTGCTCCAACAACTCTAATTGAACTCTACAACAAAAGTTATGAATGGTTCGTGTTGAGCAAAGATGGAGAAAATATCCGAAAATCATGGAAACCCAAGATTCTATAGCAAAAAGGGCTTTGCGTTGACCGAGAAATAAAGTTGACTTCTGAACTAGATATGAGGGTTGACCAAAAATGAAAGTTGAATAAAAGTTTGATTATAACAAACTTTGTTTTTGGACGAACAGCTAGATCATCTTGGAAGTAAGTCAAATCGAGGTCACAAGATCGAAATTGCTACTGATTTCAGGACTTAGAAATATTCTAAGTCTGGAATTTCGCTAAGCAACGACGTTGGCATTCTGCGTTCTCCAAAATTCGTTAAGCAACTTGAGTTGGTCCAAAAATAAAAGTTGAAGGTTATATTATGGAGAAGAGCATGCAAAAAAGTTGCACTGAGTTTGACCGAGTTTTGACCTCTGAAGGCGAGTTCCCGTGACCGTTATCAAGGCACTGACACTGACAGTTTGTGGCCTAATTACCCGCTGTTGAAGAGCTCTAATGACCTTGGTCTCTAAATGAAAAATGTAGAGCAGCTCGCAGGCTTCAAACTTTATTTTTGGCCCATGTCCTGATTCGGCCCAGATCTAGCCCAAAAGTGCCGCCCACCATGCCCCGTTCGTCGCTCGCCACGTGCTCGACGATTCGCCCACGCGGCCGCCATGCTCGCCGCCGCTGCTCCACGCATCGTGGGCACCCCGCTGAAGTCGCCTGCCCCTGCCTGCGTAAATGGGGAGCACCAGAGCGCCCTCACTCGCCTCTCTGCTCGCCCTGCTCTCCTCCTCCCTCGCACTCTACGCTGCCCGCGCGCGCCAGAGCACGCCCACCATGAATGCCGCCGCCGAGCTCGCTGCCGCTGCTACTGCCTCCACTCCATCCCTCCTCCGTCCGAACCAAGCACGGCATCACCTTCTCTGTCGTGCGTCGCCCCTCCCGCGCCTCTTCCCTGGCTCCGACCGTCGCCGGAGCGTCGCTGCCGCCATGCCGCTGCCGCCGCCGCCGCTGCCGTGGCCGCACCGCCACGGACCGCCTCACGCCGAGCTGGGTAGTCCAGCGGGTGCGCACGGGCCTCCCGGTGCTCCCCCGCCCCTCAGCCGCCGACGACGTGCCTTCTCCGGCCGGCGACGACAAGCTCCGGCCATCCTCTGCTCTGTTTTTCCGACCAGGGACCTCGCGCAGCAATTCGACTAAAGGGAGGGGTGTAACTGCGAAGTCAGTGACTCAGGTGAATAGTGCCGTAAGGACTGGTTTGTAATTATTTTGCGGGAACTTTGGAAATTCATAGTAAATCGTAGAAAATTCGTAAAATAGTAAATGAAGACTTTTTGGAATTCTTGTGAAATTCTCTATGCATTAGATCTATAATATAGCATGTTTTAGTTTAAAGTTTTCTCTGTAAAAATAGATTTGTGCAGCTAGGTTTTTAATGCTAGTTGTATTTGTCATTTTCATAACTGTAGATCTAGGGCTCCAAATGAAGTGAAAATTTTGTGGCATGCTACTCATGTGATGATTGATGTGTGGTAAAAATTTCATGAATTTTGGTTGCCATTTGAGTGAGTTATTAGTGTATCTTGCTCTCATATGAATTCTTGCAATAACCATTTGTCTTTTTCATAGAGGTTGATATACATGTCCAAATGGCTTGAAATTTGTACAGTAGACTATTGGGTGTATATAAGAGTTACTGTAATTTTTATAGATTTTATTATGAACTTTTGGTATATGTTTATTATTTCACCTTGCTATTTAAATAAATTAAGAAATGCTTTAAAAGAAATTATTTAATGATAAGCACTATGCTTTTTGGTAATCATTTAACATGCACTTTATGATGGTTACATTGGTTGTGGCCAAATGTATGTTTGGAATGTAAGTTAATATTTATTCTTGCAATTGATGCTTTCCTGGACAGTTTCTGGGACTTTGGTAATTGTACCATGAAAATGATGTTTGCTGAGAAACATGCTTATAACAAAGTTGTAGATAACTCATTAATCTAGCTTGTGTTAAATTTTGGTGGCATTTGGCATTATAGTTTGTGAGTAATGACTGTTTCAAGTTGGGTTCCAGAAATAGTTGTTCTCTGGAATCTCTGGACCAGATTATGTAATTATGCATGTTTGACTTGGTTAACTTGAGAATCATGCTAAGATGATTAAAGATGAATCATAGACAATTTCATAAGCTTTCCAGATTGTCTTGTTGCATGGCTATTGAATTTGTATAACTCTAGTTATGATCTAAACATGTAGATGTTGTTTGCAGTTTAGAAATTGTCAGATGCTAGTTATGGTTGTTTACTCCATGTGTTGCTAAGTGTGGCTTATACCCTTGATGATGGTCAAGTTAAGATACTTGTGATCTTGTTAAACTTGTGTTATGCTTAATGTGCTTGCCCTCTTTAATTGATTATGTGATGCATCTTGTGTTACCATTCATCATATTCATACGCATACATCTTGCATCTCATTTAGGTTCGCTAGATGCACCACGTGAAGGATGAGTTGTTGAAGCCAAACCCGAAGACGGTGTTTGGTGGAACTATCCCGAAGATGGAAGTACTCAGCGAGTGTCATCTGACAACTACTGACTTGTGTCGGATCTCAGGCAAGCCCCGGAGCATTCTAAGCCTCCTACTTTACAAAAGCAATTGAGTATATATATATGTTATATATGTATTGTTGCATTAAGTTATAGGAGTTGATTAAAAACACTTGCTGCATATATATCCTTTCCTTGTCTCATAAATATGCCTGAAATCCTATTTTAGTTCAGGATCAAAAATATTGCTTAGCCCTGCTTAGACCGGTAGAGATCGGTGATTTCCTGTCACCTGAAATTATAGGTGGTTACGGGAATACTTTAGCTATGGAATGGATGTTATCCTGTAAATAACCAAACGTTGATGAATAATTGGAGACCGGATGGAATAAGTATTGGGCAACCAGACAGGGTTCTGGGGTGCTTGTAGTTTCCGTCTGTGTCGATTAAGGACCGTCCGTTGTTGTCCCTCGGGTCATATTGAACGCATGCCTCACATTTAGCTGGCCAAATAAGGTATCATTTGACCGTGAAGCTGGGAGATTATTCGGGCCGAGTGGATTGCCCGCAACGCACTGTACCGAAGCAGTAGTGGCAGGAAACGGGGGCGCGATGATAAGGCCAAAGAGCAGTCGGACGGCCCCCGGGTACAAGTGGTTCCTAGCAAGCTCGCGACTTTACCTGAATGGTTGACTCGGTGACCAACACCTCACTTTAGCGGGTGAGTGAGGTTTGTGTGAGGAATAAATCTCCAGCTGGATAGGAATTCGATTCGAATCGCCGTCGCTCCCGGTTAGTGAGCACTTGACTCGAGCTACTGCATCGTAGTAATGATTATGGAACATGGATGGTTACGTGGATGATGATTGGAAATGCTAAACCTGAAATGGTAACCTTTGATGTTAATGGTTAATCAAGTGATTGCTTTAGCATAGGTGCTTACCTAGATTGAATAGGTTATAATAAAGCTGATGCAAAAATACTTAAATTAGTTTATTCATGATAACTTATGCTTTTCGCAAATGAGTCAAGCTAGCCCACTGAAAGAAAGCCTTGCATACTCCTTGGTGTCATTATTTCTGGTTTATGACGGGTAAGTCTAGCTGAGTAACTTCTCGTACTCAGGGTTTATTCCCACTTGTTGCAGGTTGTGGTATAACATAGCTACTGCAAGAATTGGAAGACTCCGGCTGTAGTGGCGGAGTGTGATCATGGGCATGATCCGTCTGAGTTATCTTGTCTCTCATGCTTTTATGGGAATTTGACCTTGGTACTAGCATGTATTTGAATTAAGGTGATATTAGTTTTCAAACTACTTTGCTTCCGCTACTTTTGAACTTGAGTTGTAATAACTCTACCAAACTCCGATATATGTTAAATTACTTATGAAATGGATGTAACATATGACCTGTTATGTTGGACCACTACGATCTTGGCTTGTATGTTGGTTGGTTTGAAATTCCTCGTGATTTTATTGGACTACTGGAGTTATAGGAGCTTAAGTATGGGAATTTAATTGCTCCGGTGATTGTTTTTGTACTTTTGTTCTTATAATTTGGGCGGTTCCGTGACAGTGGTCGAGCGAGAAGAGCTTGACGAGGAGTCCCCAGCGTGACTGGAGATGTGGTTGAGCGGTGAGAGCTCAGCAATGAGCCTGATGAGGAGTGACGAGAGCTCGGCGAGGAGTCCCCAGCGTGGACGGAGACGTGGTCGAGCGATGAGAGCTCGGCGACGATCCTGACGAGGAGTGATGAGAGCTCGGTGAGGAGTCCCCAGCGTGGCCGGAGACGTGGTCAAGCGACGAGAGCTCGGCGATGATCCTAACGAGGAGCGACGAGAGCTCGGCGAGGAGTCCCCAGTGTGGCCGGAGACATGGTCGAGCTATGAGAGCTTGACGACGAGCCTGACGAGGAGCGACGAGAGCTCAGCGAGAAGTCCCCAGCGTGGCCAGAGACGTGGTCAAGCTGCGAAAGCTCGACGACGAGCCTGACAAGGAGCGACGAGAACTCGACGAGGAGTCCTTAGCGTGGCCGGAGACGTGGTCAAGCTGCGAGAGCTCGACGATGAGCCTGATGAGGAGTGACGAGAGCTCGATGAGGAGTCCCCAGCATGGCCGAAGACATGGTCGAGCGGCGAGAGCTCGGCGACGAGCCTGACGAGGAGCGACGAGAGCTCGGTGAAGATCCTGCAATATAAATATGTAGAGCAGTAGTACGTGATGTAGGAATATATGAACTCCGGAGAGAATCAGTAATGATGAAATAGTATATGACACTCAACAGTCAGTTGCAAATGAGCATGATATGATAAAGTAACCGATGCTTTGTAAACATTAGTGTTGATGTGAGGTTTGTGTTTACACTTAGCATAAACTATCTGACCAGTTAGTATGTAGCTGAGTTTCTAGCTCTAGCTTGCCCGCATTACGCTAAGCGCGGATCTCGTGTGCGTGTGGATGGCGTCGCTAAGGAGCCGCTGCCGACCACCCGTAACGCAAAGGGCAGACGCTCGTGCACGTGTGGGAAGAAGCCGGAGATAGAGCCGTCTCTAGAGACATCGAGCGTCAACGTGACTGATCAAGAATTTGTGTTAAGCATAGATGTATGTCATCTTTAAGATGGTATACATGGATAAACATTATTTGAAGAATAACCATGATGAGGAAGTTGTGGAGAAACGTCGTAGCGAAAACATGACGAGGACCTTGTGGAGAAACGTCGTAGCAAAAATTGTATTAAATATAAATATTGAAAGTGTTCTTAGCTTTAGTCGAGACATTGTCTGGTCGGTGGTGATGAAATTGTCCGGCCCTCGAGCTTTCCGATCCGTCATGACGATGGCGTCGCAGTTGTCGTAGCGCCTTTCCTTACGGCGATTATTATTGCGACATGGCAGGTGGTCGAGGCAAGAGGCCGTGGTCGTAGTCGGAGCATGTTGGAACTGCTCTCCTGCCGCTGAAGCCACCAAGTCAATCGTTGTCGAGTTAATTCTCGATATTAATCCTAGCGAGCTCCAGGACGATGTTAGCGAAATAGATAGTGAACGAGAGAGATGTCGTTACATGTAGAAAAATCAATTTGTATTAGATATTCGAAGAACAGACTGATCCAATCAACAACGTAGAACGACTCACCTGGTTTTTAGTAGAGAATCCCATCTTGCTCGTCTGGAAGTTGTACGCACACCCCTACCTGGCGCGTCACTGTCGACGAGATATGGTCGACAGTCTACCGAGGGGTATGCCCAAGGTAGTAGATTGTCGGTAGACAGGTGCGCAAGCTACGAACTAGATGGTGGCGCAAGACAAACACAAGGATTTTATCCAGGTTCGGCCACCGTGAGGGTGTAATACCTACGTCCTGCGTCAGATTGTATTGTTGTGTGTATTAAGATGTCTTTTGAGGAGGTCCCCTGCCTGTCTTATATAGTCTGGGGCAGGGTTACAAATCTAGAAACTAATTCTAGTCGGTTACAATAGCCATAGCTGGCCGGATAATGATTCATATTCTAACCGACTAGAATCTTGCTTGATCTCCAAGTTTGCTTTCCTTCCTTGCGCGGGATGCCGAGCAGATCGACCGGGCCGCGCGTCATCCTTGTCTTGGGCCGAGCCCACTGATCTGAGCCAGCCCAAGTCTAGCCGTAGGGGTATAGGGGTTAATACCCCCACACTTGTAAAATGAAAACACTTGCTGCAACGGAAGACTGCAATAGATGAAACATTTAGAACATACTGTTACAACATATATGTGAAACATATGCAACATACATATCAAAATACTCGCAATATATGTTTGAAATAGATGAAACATTTTGAATAAACTATTGCAACATGTCTCTGAAACACTTGCAACCTATGCAATATATGCAACATCCTACAATCTACTTTTACAACATCCATATGAAACAACTACAACATACCTCTAAAACGTTTGAAACATTTAAAACATATATTTACAACATAGGGGAGGAGAGCGCCTATGCCGGTCAATTCTGACCGTCAGGATGGGAGTTGGTGGCGCTCGAGCACCATTAGCATCCAGCACCAGCGGCACGCATAAGCACCACCACCACTAGCGCCACCAGCACTAGGCTTGGGTCGGCCAGGCAGGCGGCGCGCGCAACGCGGCGCAAGCGAGCAGCGGCGGATGGGGTGTGCGGCAGCAGCGAGGGGGGTGCGCGTCTACATCCAGGACGGGGCAGCTGCAAGGCACCGTGACACGGGAGGAGGAAGCGAAAGGGATAATTATGTATGATTTTTTTAATAAACTCGCTAGCAGAGTGAACAGTGGGGTAAAACGGAAGCAACGAGGCGGTGGGCTGCAGCAACGCCTAATGATTTGCTCGTGTCAAACGTAAGATGCCTAGCACTCCACACTTATAGCGTCAGAGTCAGAGAGGATGAGAAGGGTTAATATGTGACTATTGTTTGTAGAAAAATCTCTTTCTAGTTGTTAGCCAACTAACCGGCCAAACATAACTAATTTGGGTATTATTATTACTCGTGTATATGAGAAAACAATACTCGCGTGCTATTTCTCTGCTGGATTGATAGGAATATCCGATACGCCATATGCGGTGTCAAGGATTCGCGCAGCTAGTAGCACAGTACCATACGCCAAGATCCCGCCGTTTTCCAGAAGCAAATATACTAAATTTGGCGCACGCTTACGCTGACCTGACCCGTGGCGCCTTTGTTGACAGCCGGTGATGCATGCAAGCCGGCGGTCAATACCATTCATATCATTGGCTGAATTAAAGGGCAACTAGGAGTCGTACGGTTTGACCATTTGATCATGGAATCATCGGAAAGGGATGGCCTGACTCGCCCCACGGCATCAATGTCAGTTTAAGAGCCATTCAGTGGGTTGTAAGGAAAACCACATAATAACAACTTCTTTGGACGCCGGTGTATCCAATGGATTAAGTTGGATATAAACTAAAATTTACCCTACCCACTCCAACAAACATGAATTGAGTTGGATACATGGACATGAGGGCATCCAAACAAAACCTAATGAAAAAACATTAAGCTAAGAACGTTTAATGCTTTATT
The DNA here is from genome assembly GCA_038087645.1 of Saccharum hybrid cultivar R570. Lineage (NCBI taxonomy): Eukaryota > Viridiplantae > Streptophyta > Magnoliopsida > Poales > Poaceae > Saccharum > Saccharum hybrid cultivar. Next base: position 6,526,097 of record JAQSUU010000297.1, on the reverse strand, counting down.
TAAGCACATAGTACTTGATTCAACCTTAAATCACTTTGCACGCATACCTTTATCATTTCTTAATCTTAATGTTGTAGAAACATACCATAGATCACGGAGTATTTTCTCTCCTCTCTTTTTTTCTTTTAACTTTTTAAGTCTTACCTTGATGATAAGCGTTAGACATTTCTTCTTTTTAGGTGTTATCTTGATGATAAGAGATCAGAGATGGATTGGACGTCATGTTTATGTTGTTCTCGTCTTTCACCATCTTTCTGTGATGTCAATGCTCCATCTATTTATACTTTATTATGATATGAAGGGTTTGCATTGAATCATCGCGTCTCTTCATGAAGCGATACATCCTTCCATGTATTGTGTATCCCTTTAACATGTTCATGAATAGACATTCTTTTCATGAAAATACATTTGTGCATGAATAGATGTCCATTACTTCATACATAAACACATTCCATGCAGTTTGGCCAAGGTGAGGATATTTAGGCCCTATTTGGCAGGGCTTCACCTTTTTGCGGTAACTCGCAAAGGAGCTCTGCCAAATAATGGCCATTAAAAATGGCTACTTGTAAGGAGCTTGAGGAGCTGAAGCAAAAAAAAAGGTTTTTCTGACCCCCCTCACAAATCTAATATAAATAAATTATTACAAAACAAACACTAGAGCTATTTTTGCCAAACATTTTGCAAAACGGCTCTACCTCCACTAGAGAAGCTGCTCCACATGAAGAGTTAGAGTCAGAGCTCTACCAAACAAACCCTTACACCTAATAATTCAAATCTTTTTAATCCAACGATCATCACACTAGCTTTAATAACTATGGAGTAGAATTCATATATAAATAATATGAGCCATATTTTTAATAAAATATTCTTACAAGGGCAATATGGGTTGACCCAAACATTTTCCTGTTTCCATGAGCTATAAAATACTATCAATACTTTCATTGGAATATAAAATTGAAAATAGCATGATTACACATTAAATTTATTATACGTTGTATTAAAAATTGAACCATGACTCAAACGGTATTTATTTTTTTCCTAAAAGATATGGTATTCCCTGTTTTACTATCAAGAATGGACAGGCTTAATAAGTTATTGTCAACCATGCTTGCCTTGCGGTCCATTAGCCTTGTTTTCTTAGATCAAGCCAACTACCTAATGGGTGAACTTGGTTCATTCCCATCCCTAATTAGATGCAAAAAAGTTCATTTAGCTCCCTGAACTATCTTTATAGTCTAATTTTGCTCCTCAAACTCTAACACCAGATATCTTACCCCTTTTAGCTCTCAAAACCATTCAAGTTACCTCTCTGCCTTGTTTTGAAGTAGCTTTGAAAGTAGGTTTGTCCTTTTTACTTAAAATTTCTAGTAATACTTGATAAGTTTATTAAACCACAAAAAATGTCTCTAAGCTTCTAAAAATTCAAAAAGAAAAACTACAAATAGTTTTCTTTGAGACAAAAAACTACAAATAGTTTGAGATACGACATATCTAGGGCTCGTGAAAATATCTCTATAAGCTTCTAAAAATTGTATTTAGCTCTAAGAAATAGCCCAAAATATAGAAAAATTCCTAAAATGTTCTAATTGATATCTAAACACGGTTTGAATACTTTCCATAAAAAAACATAAGGCTCATCCAGCCGAATGCATAGCATGAATGCATTTAATATTAATATATGTTGCATTTATGCTGGTTGCAATTCATATTTTTGTGTAAAGTTTTTAAAAACAAGTTTAGACGTTAATTAGAATATTTTGGGATTTTTACTAATTTTTTCTAGATATTTTCAATAGTAAATATTTTTTGGCTTCTAGATATGTTTTCATGAGTTGCGAATATTTTTATTTGGATTCTTGGTATCCAAATTTATTTTTGATTTTCTTGGGATTTTAGAAATTTAGAATCTACTTATGTGGTATAAAAACCTTGTGAAGTATTTATTGATTTTTTAACTAAAAGATAAAAACGCATTCAAAACTACTCGATCTAGATAGTAAGATGATTTATACTATTTTGATAATTCATGGGGTAATATATCTGATTTTAGGATATGACGAGAGGAGAATAGTTTAGAAAGGTAAAGTGATTTTTTTATAAATAACTCCACTTCACACTGGAACACTTGTCCATGTTGGTAATGTGTTTGACCAACACAATTTTGGGTCATTAAAAAAACAAATCTAGGAAAACCTGCAACAACCAAGCCCCGACCCTAGCATTTTTACCCTTTTCTTTCTTTCATATGCCAACTTAGGCGAACCGCGCACCCCTTTCTCCTGTCTTCTTCGCCCAGCGCTCCAACCTTCCTGTGTGCATCTTCCAAAACCCTCCATCTTCATCTTGCTCATGAATGGCACCATCTAGATCTACTTGAAAGTGCATCTAGCCGTTGAGTGGGATTTTGGTGATTGAGTTGCAACATAATTAAAGGTCTAACAAGTTTGCTAAGTGTTGTACAGAAAATTGAATATATTACATACACATGAAGATTCATAACAAGATGTGTATCCAAGGTTCAACAAGAAGGCAAGCTTAATGGTATTCCACATAGTTATCAAATGAAGGCCAAAACTGTATATTATTGTATTGGAAGATTATAGAAACAATCTAGTTCAAGTAAAAGGCAACAATGCAAATAGAATTGATGAAAGACAACGTATCAGGTGGAGACCACACCCTTCGTGAAAACCCGTGCAAACCACGACAAAAAAGTCATCTAAATTCACTAAAAAAATCACATATGTAGATGATATGACAACCTTGTAAAATATCTTGTCCAAACTCGACTTCGTTTTGAAATTTGTTATTTTTATATCTCACAAACGAAGTCGAGTTTGGACAAGATATTTTACAAGATTGTGTATCATCATATCATCTACATATGTGATTTTTTATGAATTTAGATGACTTTTTTGCCATGGTTTGCATGGGTTTTCATGAAGGGTGTGGTTTCCACCTGATATGTTGCCTTGATGAAATGACTTTTATGTTGTGGGATATCATGGAATCATGTGAAGACAAGCATATTTGGCAAATGGCAAATAAGACATGAGTTGATGAAAATGGATTGGTCTTCATAAGTGGCATGCGTTGCAAGAACTAGAAATGGATTGATAGTAGATTGGCTTTGATCAAGTATTGAAGAATGAGTCAAGAGTGCATAAGTGAGGAAATGTAAAGTAATGGATACAATGTACAATGGATATAGATGGTCTCTATATTGGTTTGGTTGTATGGATAAAGTTTTGAGAAAAACACTATGCATTGATATTGATCAAGTTGGAAGAATAAAGAATGAAATTAGAGTGATGCTATTAAAATGAAGATTAAGGGTTTCAACCCAAAATGACAAGATATAAGGGAGGGCTGACCGTCAACCCAGGATGGTCACCTGCCTGAGGTTGAGGTCAACACAGCCACGATAGGGAGGGCTGACTGTCAACCCAGGACGGTCACCTACCCCTGCATCAATGCCACAATGACCTTCGGGCTTCACGGAGTAAGGACGGAGGCCAGGCCAGGCCCACAACGCACAGGGGAGTTGGCGAACAACCACCATTCCCATAGTACCGCCACGGCCAACATAATGCCACCATCGTACACCATGCCTTGCCATGGGGAACAAGACCTCGATGACCATGCCCGGATGTGCGAATAGAAGAAAGAACAAGACAAATGAATTGCTAACCAAGCTTACTAGTTTTCTCCCTCCCTCGGGGTCACTACCACTTGGGTGGAGAGAACCCTACACTTCTACATGTACCCTAGCCCCCACGGGTATATAAGGGGAGCCAGGCCTCCTCTTGGGGGGATCAAATCCTGATCATGTTCCCCTACCTCTAGGTTTCTACTTGTAGAACCCTAGCTTACGATCCTCCATTATAAGCCCCCAAAGCACATGAATCGAGGAACATGAACTCGCTACCCTCTAAGACTAGAGTTAGGGCTCCGTCCTGAACCAGTATAACTTCCTTGTGTCTCGAGTGCTACCATCATCTTCCTAGAGCAGCGCGGCGATAAAAATTTACTCGTTGGTCTTCAAAACGCTGACACAACCACAACAATTCTCAAATTTCAGCCTTTCTGGTCAATTTTGAAAAGTAAATTTAATAAGTTATTTTTATGGTGTCTACACTTCACAAGGTAGATTTGTGTTCAAGGTAGTCAAGAATTAATCTAGGAAGTTTAGAGCCTCCAAGAGAGGGCGAATTGGATTATCCTTGCCATTTGTTAGTCATTTGCTCATCAATAAATCCACATGTATTGCTAGCCATGTTAAGAGGTCACACTCATCCGCCACCATTTGTATGGTACTTGGACATTTGGTCTGACCCCTTCAAACATAAAAGAATTTATGTGTTTCCAAAGTTACCAAGCCACCATTACTAACCCAACAGATGTAGGACCTGCTCACTTATGGCATGACTAACCATAGAATTCATAACGTTTATAGAAAGGATAAACAACATTGGGAACAAGTGACCCCCTACTGCTACAAAACCTCTAGGAGGAGCCGAGGAAGGGCCACGAATCAAACACTTCCTAGACATCCAATTTGAGAAGAATATGAGGGTGCTTTTTTCTAAATCCAATATCTATTACAACAAATTAGTTTTTATTAAATCCATCAAGACATGTCATGATATTACATTTATTTGGTATTGTGCATGTTATTTTTTTCTTTTGATTAATGTATATATTTAATTTACTCTTAATTACCATGAACAATCTTTTTTATATTGATTAACACATTTCAAATTTTTGGTGTCATTTATTGGACCACAGGATATTTAGATTCAACTATAAGGGTTTACTCAAAGATGTCATTGGGAAGCACAACCTTTTCAGCCTATGCACGGTTATTATATAGCATACTACATATTATTTATAAAGATAAGGAACAAGTTGTTGGAGTTGATGCTATTTTGGTTATCGACACTCGCTGGGGTGTTCTTGCTTTCATGTTCATGTTTTTTTGTGAAGCGTGAAGGTATAACAACAAGAGGAAAGGTAACTTGTATTTTATTATATGATTCTCTTCTCTAACCATCAACATAGAGATGAAAGGTAACTTGTATTTTATTGATTCTCTAATCATAATTTACTAAAACTGATTTTCTATTTGTAATGTATTGTTGGATTGGTCATTCATTCCTTATTCACCATAGTGTTAATACAATTCCTCATATTTAGATGGGTTAAGTCAAATAGTATTGGAACAAAAATGGTTAGAGGAATTGCTATTGCGTTATTGAAGTATTTTCTAAAATTATTCTAGCATTGCCAGCCTCAACGAGAAGCAGAACCATATCTTCGGCGAGTCCATTGATGGAGCTCAGCCTCATTAAGTTACAAAATGCATATGGAACTATGGTATGGTTTATAAATTTTGTGCTCACGTAATTTGATGAACACGATCGTTTATACATTAAGCTTATTGCTTTTGTCAATTTTTAAAACTGTGAATGTTATGTCTGTTGCTCTATCAGTTATTTCATTTGTTCCATATTTTGCATGGGCTTTAAAACTGAGCCAATAAAACCAAATGGTAACTACAACTTTTCATTGTATTTTTAATTTTATTAGCCTTATTTTCATTAGTGCATAAAGTTTGGTCTAGTCTTTATAATAAGAGAAAAATGATTTAAGGTAATAAGTTATTATGACTATTTTAGGTAGACACATAACTAAATATGACTATTTTAGGTTTCTATTGATAGTTGAGCTTATTATGAGAATTTGTTTGGGAAACAGTTAGGTGAAAGGATCTTGATGCCTAGAGGGGGTGAATAGCGTGCCTAAAAAATTCACTATAAAACACAACACTAGCGCAAACTTTGATTAGTATAGATTGAGGTCCTAATAGCCACTACTTTGCACTAGCTCTAATTTCACCCAACGCAAGCCCCTACATAATTCAAGTAGTTTTGTTTCTAATCTAGATCAGAACACCAAGCTACTATTACTACCTTTGGGGATTAGAGAGATTGAGAGATTCCATTAGTGGATATGACTATATATAGGAGCCTCATGGGCCATATGGGCCTATATTAGATGGGCCTTCATATACTTAAAACCCCCTTCAAACAAAAGGTGAAAGTGGAGGATCTGAAGCATTAAGTTTGATCAAGTGAAGTCAATGCTGCTCTCGAGTTTGTGCTTTAGTAAAAAATCAGCTAACAGCAACTTAGAAGGCACATACTGAAGGGCAATGGTTTTCTAGTGACAATGAGATTGAGTAAAGAAGGCATCGACAACAATATGTTTGGTAAGTTCATGCTTCATAGGATCATTGGCAATTTGGATGGCTCCTGTGTATTGTCACAAAGAAGAGGTGTGGCGGCATCACAAGGAATGCCAAAATCAGCCAACAACCATTGAAGCCATACAATCTCTGCAGTAGCAGGAGCAAGTGCTCAAAGTTCTCCCTCTATACTATAACAGGATACAACTGCTTGCTTCTTGGACTTCTAGGCAATAGGAAAGAGCCAAGAATAATACAATATCCTGTGATGGAGCGGCGATGTGTTGGGTCACTCGCCCAAGTGGAGTACGAGTAAGAATGAAGTTGGAGTGGACTATCTTGAGCATAGAACAAAAATTTAGGGAATGTTCTACTAAGTATTGCAACACACGAAGTAAAATGCCCAAAATGAACGTTAGTTGGAGCACACATAAACTGATTCAAAATATGGAGTGCATGATGTAGGGTCGAGATGGCGGACTAGAGGGGGGGGTGAATAGTCCTTTCTAAAATTAATCGCGTCGGCAAACCGAAACAAATGCGGAATTAAAACTATCGGTCTAGCCAAGACTACACCCCTCTATCTAAGTTCACAAGCACCTCACAAAGATCCTACAAATGTAACTAAGGTGCTTTCCTTAGCAAGAGCTCTCCTAAACAATTCTAGAGCAAGGTCACACAAACCTATGCACTAGTACTTTAGCAAAGCCGGGGAGCTCCTACACAAATCTAGTAAGCAAAAGCACGAAGCCACCTATGCTCACTAGCAATGCTCAATAGCAAGGCAACTAATGCCAAACTAGAGAGCGCAAATTACTTAGCTACACAAACTAAGCAATATGACTAACAAGGTTACACAAACCAAATTAGCCACGCAACGGGAGCTACTTCTATGCTACACAAGCAAGAAGGTAACTAGCTAACTACACAAGGAAACTAGTTACAAGAGCAACTACACAAGCATAAGTATATGAATGTAAATACAAGCTTGTGAATCGAAAGCAAACCACCGAGAAGATGTACACAATGTTGACACGGCGGTTTTTCACCGAGGTTCACTTGGTTGCCACCAAGCTAGTCCCCGTTGTGGCGATACACCCACTTGATGGATCACGAGCTAATTGACTATCAAGAGTCAAACCCTCAGCGGGTGCCGCACATCCACTCTCAAGATGGGGATCCTCCAAGCCACGAGCTTTACTAGAGTTGCTCTTCGCGATCCCCGCGGGGTGAGCACAATCCCCCTCACAAATCCTCCTCCGGAGCCACGCACAATCTCCACGCGTGCTTCAACGGAGTCGCAAGCCACCAAGCCGTCTAGGAGGTGGCAACCTCCAAGAGTAACAAGCACCACCGGCTTGCAACACGATCACCTAGTGCCACTCGATGCAATCCTCTCGATGCAACGCACTAGAATCGCTCTCTCACTCGATCCGATGAACACTATCAAGCATGAGTGAGTTAGAGGGCTTCCAAGCACTACCACATAAGCCACCAAGGCCAAAGTGTGCTCAGCATACCGGCCAAGGCCGGCCACAAGGTCTATTTATAACCCCACGGTCAAATAGAGCCGTTACCCCACTCGTCCGTTTTTCCGCGGGAGCACCGGACGCGCCGGTGGTAACTCACCGGACGCGCTCAACCGCGTCCGGTGCCCCTCCGACATCCGCGTGTCCTCCGAATTTCAAATTCGTCCGTTAGAACCTCCAACGGTCACTGCGCGCCAACGGTCAAACGACCCACCGGACGCGCTGCTGCGAACCACCGGACGCGCCAGTGCGCACAGCACCCGCGCCCGCGAAGCAACCACCGGACGCGCCGGTGCGCACAGTACCCGCGCCCGCGAAGACAACACCGGACGCGCTCCTCGCAACCACCGGACGCCACAGTAACCGCGTCCGGTGCGAGTCCAGTAAGCACCCTGGACCACCGGACGCGTCCGATGGTGTGACACCGGACGCGCACCGCGTCCGACGTCCTCGTTTCCCTCAGGGCGCAAGACCGGACGCGCCGGTCCCGTGGGTCACCGGACGCGCCGGTGCCAAACCCTAGCTCGCGCGCCTGACGCCCGGACGCTGCACTGACCGGACGCGCCGGTCCACAGTGACCGCGTCCGGTGCTGCGTCCGGTGCAGCGTCCGGTGCTGCGTCCGGTCACCTCTGTGACCGCGTTCGCCTCCGTTTCTTTTCCGACTTCCGGCGCAATGGAAAATAGGCATTTCACTTCCCCGAAATCGCCTGAATCCCGCGCTCGCACGCTCGGCGGGAGAGAGAAAGGAACCAAACCCCTCTCTACCCGTAAACCACAGCGCGACCAACGCCACCTTTGCAAATGTGCCAACACCAACAAGTGATCACCACCTTGTGCACGTGTGTTAGCATTTTCACAAACATTTTCTTCGAAGGAATTAGGCACTCAACTTGCCTCGCCACTCGATCCTAACACGTATGCAAAGTTAGATCGCTCAAGTGGCACTAGATGACCGATATGCAAACAAGTTTGCCCCTCTTAATAGTACGGCCATCTATCCTAAACCCGGTCATCAACTTCTCTACACACCTATGACCGGTGAAATGGAAATGCCCTAGGTTATACCTTTGCCTTGCGCATTCCACTCCATCTCCTCCGACGTTGATGCAACACATACACCAACCATATCACAAATGATATGATCCACTTCATATTATCATGTGACCTTGGTCCATCGATCTTGACCTCACTTGCTCTTTACCGTTGCGTCGGTCCATCGGCGCCAAGTCTTGCTCAAGCTTCACCGCCTCACGGTCCATCGCTCCAAAGCCTCCGACTTGCCCTTCACACTTGCAACCGGTCCGTCGAGCCAAGCCTCATCTTGATCTTTGCCACCTTGGTCACATGACTCCATGTCATGTCTCATATGCAATGAGCTCCTTCATAACACAATCATCTGTGGACTAATTCCCTGTGTATCTCACATAAACACAATTAGTCCACCTAAGGTTGTCACTCAATTACCAAAACCAAACAAGGACCTTTCAATCTCCCCCTTTTTGGTAATTGATGACAACTCTACAAAGATATGGAAATTAAGTTCTTTTGGACTTTATGCCACTTATCCAACATTTAAGCTCTATGTTAGAATTTGGATAAGCACCATAAAACCTGACTTGGTAGTGATAACTCCCCCTACATATGTGCTCAAATGGTTTGGTTTCAAGCTTGCACATATGCATAAATATGAAATTTGTGGGAGGGTTAGCACTACTAAGTGATGCTAAGGTGTATAGAATAAACCTTTATAGCTCGATACCATTTGGTAGCTTGATACCATTTGAAAAGCACAAGTTTGCCATCTTCCTTAGCATCATGAGTAGCTAGACATCAAAAAAACACTAGAAACCCCGTGAGATCAACATTATAAGCAAGGTTCTAGTTTTTCATGATAAACACAAGTCTAGCTATCATCCTATGCATGCTAGTTATCATATCATCATTCAAGTTCTATAACTAGCAAACACCACACAAGCATGCATGTTAAATATAAAAACTTATGCAATGCTAGCAAGCACATGAATATGCACATATCAAATGTAATCAATCAAAGTTCATGAGCTTGCTCCCCCTACTTGTGTGCTTCTCTTGTCCAAGAATTTTGATCCTTCTCTTTTCTTCATTGTTGCTCCCTCTTTGTCCATTTCTATGTCCAAACTCATTCCCAAACCTCTCTCTCTTGGTGTATTGACATATCTTTGTTCCAACTTCTCCCCCTTTGTCATCAATTTCCATAAAGGGTGTAGTGCTCATTGATGCAAAGGCTTGTATTGGGGTAGATGGTTGAGACTTGAATATTGTGTTGTTGATGGACATCACTGCACATGTTGGAATGACATTACTTGTATGTTGCTCTTAAGATACCACTTAGGATCTTTGATCTTGATACCATTAGGTGGGGCTCCTCCCCCTATGTCATAGCATGGGTCATTCACTTGATAATCTTGAGCTCTTGTGTGTGAGGGAACTTTCTTCATTTGATGATCACTTGAAGTTGAGGATCACTTGTGGAACCACGGTCTTGTATAAATGATATCATGTGTAGAAATACCACGAATAAATGTGTGATACCAATTTGAAGAATCCTCTATCATGGAACCACTTGTAGGATTTGTCAATATGATCTTTTCTTGAACATTTGCTATCTTTATGAGTACCACTTGTAGGATATCACTTGTAGATCATGATCTAGACACCACTTGTAAATACCAATTGAAGAAATATTTTGAGTCTAGATACCATTTGAAACACCCTAGATATCCATTTGCATTGTTGTCTTGTGCTTGTACCCATATCATTGTCATGAGCTTCTAGTATGACTTGAACTAAGTTGATTTGCCTAAGATTCTAAGTCCGGTTTGATCCAATGACAAGCTTCTTCATTCCTCATACTAAAGGTTATCTTGCTAATGTTGTACTTGTCACTTGTTAGCAATCCAAACTAGATCAAGTACTTGGGTTCACTAGCTCATGAACAAATTCATACACATACCACTAGATCATTTAAACAATTCAAGCAATAGTGGTAGGCTATGAATTTAAACATTTCATTTATTATGCATGATCCTAGTAAGCATGTACTATATGCACTAATCACATACTAGTACGGGATGAAATGATCATGCACATTGCAATGATACCTTTGTTATGTTGGAGTAGAGGATAGTCACATAGATTCCAATTCATTACTCCAATAGCAATGTGAAGTCCAATTTATAAGCTTGGTGAAGACCAATCATTATAAAGAAATCTATTCTTCACCCATATGAAATGAGAACCACTAATAATCAAGTGCATTATCTCTTGTTGTGGTTGGCTTGCTTTTTCTCTTTGATCAATGCTTGCGTGAGAGAAGTACTTATGATACCAATTTTATAACCATGAATAGCTCTCTTTTGGGTGTTGCTTGCTTTTCTTGATCAACCCTATTGATTGCTTCAATTAAGTATCTCAAATATCCCTTGAATTCATCACTTCCATGTTAGCCTTCCAAGCCGGTGCTCGGTTTACCCACTCATGGGCGGCAAGCCCCCTCAGCAGGGAGAAGTGACCTCTCTCCAAAGAACCATCCTTGACACTTACTTGAATTGCCTTTGATTGATTGATCTATGGACTTAATATTATGAGTAACCTTAAATTATTCTTTAAGTCCTTTTCTTTCTACCAAATGATCTTCAATTATTACTAGAACTTGAACCTCATCTTCATCTTGAGTTTGATCTTCATTTTCAAATTTGAGTACCAAATTTGTACACTAAGTACATTCCAAAATCAATGTCCTTGTACTCATTTCTTGTCATGCTTCTAGATCAAGTCAAAACCAAATTTAGGTGCCTCAAACACTTATAAATATGTTTCCAACTTGAGGACCTTTCACTTAAAGTGACTCTAGATCAATCCAATAATTGTCACTTTTCTGGCAGATTTTGTACCCTTCAAGGAATAATTCATATCTCCCAATATACAGATCCAAATGCCATAAAATTTTGTGGAGATGTGATTCACTAAGTCATCTAGCAGCTGTAAAAATTTGAGATTCATTTGACATATAGATTGCTACCAGATTTCAAATCTTCCACCACTGCTACATGCTGAAAACTGCTGCACTATAGCTGACAAGATGTACTCCAAAGCCGAAGCATCTCTTATCCAATTCTCATGAAATTTGTACAGCATCTTATAACATAAGTCCAGAGCATGTATGCCGAATTTCAAGCCAATCCAATATGATTTAGTCACTCAAACTCAGACTTGATCTCACCTAGCTCAGATTTTCATCTTTGGACATATTTCAATACATTGAGCAATACTTCATCAAATATGAATCAAACTTGAAACTAACTTGTTTGAATACTTTCACAAGACATATATCCATCCAATTCACTTACTAAATGTCATCTCATGAATTTATCCAACACAAATCAATTCAAACTTGATTACTTAAGCATTTAATCCATTCAAACATCTCATAGCAAGCAACATTGCATATATATCCAATTCAATCAACTCATATACACCCAAGTGAAATGATCAACAAGAGATATACCTTGGTTAGCTCATGATCATCCAATAGCAAGCTTTCAACTTGAATATTTGCAAGCCATCAAATATATCCAATAATTCACCACAATCTTGAATGTTGCACTTGTATGTTGTAGTATTTGGACTCCACTTATTTTGACTTGGCATTGGGATAGAATATGCACTAAGCTTTAAAACTTGATTCAACATATGATGACCAATATGAATCCAAATGAATCAAGCCTCCAATGCCGATGGTACCTACAAACAATCATCCACTTTTTGATGGTACCCAAACAAGTTTGGGTCCTCTCAAGTTAGGAGCAACATACTTAGGCAAAGCCTTAGTATAGGTAGCGGGATGTTTTGCAATAGCAACAATAGAGGTACCATTTACATCCTTTCTAAGCACATTAGTATCATCAATTGAAATATGCTTAGAAGTGTTACCTAGGGGACATGAATGTGCCATGTGTCCCCTTTCCCGGCATGAATAACATCTTCTCTTTGATTGAGCCTTTTCTTCATTGCTCATGTGATGCTTTTCATTGCCTTGCCTCTCATGAGTTGCTTGAGCCTTCTTCTCAAGCTTGGTAGGACACCCCGAGGCAAAGTGTCCCATATCTTCACACTTGAAGCACTTGATGTGAGCCAAATCTCTCTTCTTATCTTGAATCTTGCTCATCATCTTGGCATCTTGGATTTGCATTGGATATCTTCCTCTTCCACCCCTTCTTGTTTTCTTCTTCTTCATCATCAAGTCACCATCATCATCCTTGTGGTTGATCTTGACTTGAGATTGGGGTGTGGTTTCTTGCTCAACTTGTGGCTTTGGTTGAGGCTCTTTTTGTTGCTTCACTAGTTTCTTGCTTGGGCACATTGAGGTGTAATGACCCCATGTATGGCACTTGAAGCACTTGCGTTTGAGCCTTTCTTCTTCTTTCTTCAACTTGAGCATCTCTAAGTTGGGGCATGTTTGGTGAAGATGACCCACTTCATGGCATCGGTAGCACATGAAATGAGAGAGCTTCTCTCGAGCTAGCTTCATCATCTTCCTTTCCCTTTTCTTTTCCCCTTTGGTCATATTCTTCTTGCTCTTGTTGAAACCAAGGCCACTCTTGTCACCAAAGTTTCTTTGAGTTTTCAACATATGCTCAAAGGTGACTTTTGAGTTGTAGCACCTCTCTAACTTGTTGCTCAATTTCTTCACTTCACTTTTGAGCTCATTGTTCTCCTTTAAAATGTTAGTCTCACAAGACATAGAAGTAGAACAAGTATTTAATTGTGAAGAACATGGCATATCTAATAAATCATCACAAGAGGTGGATACATGCTTTCTCCCTACATCACATGGGTTAGTCACATTTTGCAATTTATCATTTGATCCATGTGATGAGCTCTCATTATTTTTAATTTTCTTTAAAAACACCTTAATGAGAGAAGCATGTTTTTCTAACAATTCCTCATGAGATGCAAGTACTTTCTCATGAGTCAACATTAGCTTCTCATGTGAAGATTTAAGATCATCAAGTAAGCTCTTATGTTCTTCACATGAGTTCTTTAGAAAAGAGTTTTCATTTTCTAATTTCATTGTTTTAGCTTTCTCATTTTCTAAAGACATGTTCATGCTAGCAAGTCTACTAACAAGCTCATCATATGAATCAACATGATCAATCACATTATCATTTGATACCTTTGTGTCACCTAGTGACATGAAGCAATGTGATGTAGTGGATGGGCTTGTAGTAGCATCATCAAGGCCCGAGCATGAACCAACATTGTCACCATCAAGTGTGCTTGGGGTAGAAACATCACTTGCAACACTTGATGCATCATCACCAACCTTGTCAAGTGAACTTGTGGTAGATCGATCATCATCATCACTTGACCATGAGGTGGAGCAATCCTCCACAACCATCGTGTTGTGGTCATGCTCAACATCATCATGTGCAACCTCCTTGGGCTTGACATCATCGTCATCATCGGTGATAGCTCCATACTTTTCATTGAGATAGGCCCATATCTCATGAGCGGATTTGAGGTCCATGATCTTACCAAAGATGCTATCATCCAAAGATCTATACATGATGTCAGTAGCTTGGATGTCAAGATCTAGGCATTTCTCTTGTGCTTGAGTTAGATTATCTTCATCCAACACATGAGAAAAGCCTACATCTACCATCCACCACATTTGAGGGCAAATAAACTTAAAATTGCATATCATCCAATTTTTCCATCGTGCAAAGTGTGTGCCATCAAACATGTGTGGACACTCAACATCTAGCCCATATTCCGCCATCCTCTCGGGTCGGTGAAGACCACAAATGAGAGACCGGGCTCTGATACCAATTGTAGGGTCGAGATGGCGGACTAGAGGGGGGGGTGAATAGTCCTTTCTAAAATTAATCGCGTCGGCAAACCGAAACAAATGCGGAATTAAAACTATCGGTCTAGCCAAGACTACACCCCTCTATCTAAGTTCACAAGCACCTCACAAAGATCCTACAAATGTAACTAAGGTGCTTTCCTTAGCAAGAGCTCTCCTAAACAATTCTAGAGCAAGGTCACACAAACCTATGCACTAGTACTTTAGCAAAGCCGGGGAGCTCCTACACAAATCTAGTAAGCAAAAGCACGAAGCCACCTATGCTCACTAGCAATGCTCAATAGCAAGGCAACTAATGCCAAACTAGAGAGCGCAAATTACTTAGCTACACAAACTAAGCAATATGACTAACAAGGTTACACAAACCAAATTAGCCACGCAACGGGAGCTACTTCTATGCTACACAAGCAAGAAGGTAACTAGCTAACTACACAAGGAAACTAGTTACAAGAGCAACTACACAAGCATAAGTATATGAATGTAAATACAAGCTTGTGAATCGAAAGCAAACCACCGAGAAGATGTACACAATGTTGACACGGCGGTTTTTCACCGAGGTTCACTTGGTTGCCACCAAGCTAGTCCCCGTTGTGGCGATACACCCACTTGATGGATCACGAGCTAATTGACTATCAAGAGTCAAACCCTCAGCGGGTGCCGCACATCCACTCTCAAGATGGGGATCCTCCAAGCCACGAGCTTTACTAGAGTTGCTCTTCGCGATCCCCGCGGGGTGAGCACAATCCCCCTCACAAATCCTCCTCCGGAGCCACGCACAATCTCCACGCGTGCTTCAACGGAGTCGCAAGCCACCAAGCCGTCTAGGAGGTGGCAACCTCCAAGAGTAACAAGCACCACCGGCTTGCAACACGATCACCTAGTGCCACTCGATGCAATCCTCTCGATGCAACGCACTAGAATCGCTCTCTCACTCGATCCGATGAACACTATCAAGCATGAGTGAGTTAGAGGGCTTCCAAGCACTACCACATAAGCCACCAAGGCCAAAGTGTGCTCAGCATACCGGCCAAGGCCGGCCACAAGGTCTATTTATAACCCCACGGTCAAATAGAGCCGTTACCCCACTCGTCCGTTTTTCCGCGGGAGCACCGGACGCGCCGGTGGTAACTCACCGGACGCGCTCAACCGCGTCCGGTGCCCCTCCGACATCCGCGTGTCCTCCGAATTTCAAATTCGTCCGTTAGAACCTCCAACGGTCACTGCGCGCCAACGGTCAAACGACCCACCGGACGCGCTGCTGCGAACCACCGGACGCGCCAGTGCGCACAGCACCCGCGCCCGCGAAGCAACCACCGGACGCGCCGGTGCGCACAGTACCCGCGCCCGCGAAGACAACACCGGACGCGCTCCTCGCAACCACCGGACGCCACAGTAACCGCGTCCGGTGCGAGTCCAGTAAGCACCCTGGACCACCGGACGCGTCCGATGGTGTGACACCGGACGCGCACCGCGTCCGACGTCCTCGTTTCCCTCAGGGCGCAAGACCGGACGCGCCGGTCCCGTGGGTCACCGGACGCGCCGGTGCCAAACCCTAGCTCGCGCGCCTGACGCCCGGACGCTGCACTGACCGGACGCGCCGGTCCACAGTGACCGCGTCCGGTGCTGCGTCCGGTGCAGCGTCCGGTGCTGCGTCCGGTCACCTCTGTGACCGCGTTCGCCTCCGTTTCTTTTCCGACTTCCGGCGCAATGGAAAATAGGCATTTCACTTCCCCGAAATCGCCTGAATCCCGCGCTCGCACGCTCGGCGGGAGAGAGAAAGGAACCAAACCCCTCTCTACCCGTAAACCACAGCGCGACCAACGCCACCTTTGCAAATGTGCCAACACCAACAAGTGATCACCACCTTGTGCACGTGTGTTAGCATTTTCACAAACATTTTCTTCGAAGGAATTAGGCACTCAACTTGCCTCGCCACTCGATCCTAACACGTATGCAAAGTTAGATCGCTCAAGTGGCACTAGATGACCGATATGCAAACAAGTTTGCCCCTCTTAATAGTACGGCCATCTATCCTAAACCCGGTCATCAACTTCTCTACACACCTATGACCGGTGAAATGGAAATGCCCTAGGTTATACCTTTGCCTTGCGCATTCCACTCCATCTCCTCCGACGTTGATGCAACACATACACCAACCATATCACAAATGATATGATCCACTTCATATTATCATGTGACCTTGGTCCATCGATCTTGACCTCACTTGCTCTTTACCGTTGCGTCGGTCCATCGGCGCCAAGTCTTGCTCAAGCTTCACCGCCTCACGGTCCATCGCTCCAAAGCCTCCGACTTGCCCTTCACACTTGCAACCGGTCCGTCGAGCCAAGCCTCATCTTGATCTTTGCCACCTTGGTCACATGACTCCATGTCATGTCTCATATGCAATGAGCTCCTTCATAACACAATCATCTGTGGACTAATTCCCTGTGTATCTCACATAAACACAATTAGTCCACCTAAGGTTGTCACTCAATTACCAAAACCAAACAAGGACCTTTCACATGAGCAATATTAGGCCTAGTAATAGTGAGATAAACAAGACTTCCCACTATATGGCAATATCAAGAGGAATCCTCAAGAGGTGTACCATAAGTGGGACACAGCTGCAAGTGAAGATCCATAGGTGTGGCAGCTATGTGGCAATCAGTAATGCCAGAATGAGCAATCAGATCATGTATATATCTAGACTGAGAGATATAATATCCCTTGGCAGAGTGCAAAACGTAACCTCAATCCCTAAAAAATAACTGAGAGGACCCAAATCAGATATTTGAAATTGCTCACCAAGTTGCTGCTTCACATGAGTAATGTGCTCCACATCATCTCTAGTAATCAACATATCATCAACATAAAGAAGAAGAAAAGTACGACCACATGGAGAGGGATGAATAAATAAAGTAGGATCATGAGCACTAGGCAAAAAACCAGAAGCCTTTATCATAGAGACAAA
The DNA here is from genome assembly GCA_038087645.1 of Saccharum hybrid cultivar R570. NCBI lineage: Eukaryota > Viridiplantae > Streptophyta > Magnoliopsida > Poales > Poaceae > Saccharum > Saccharum hybrid cultivar. The sequence goes on along the minus strand of JAQSUU010000297.1, from coordinate 6,508,442 downwards.
ATGCTCAAACTAGGCACGAGGAGCCTGTTTAAGACCATACAAAGCATAGTGAAGACGATAGACGTAACTTGAAGGAGCATCAACACTAGGAGGTTGTTGCATATAATCTTCTTCATGCAAATCACTATGAAGGAAACCAATCTTGACATCCATTTGAGATATAGCCCACAAAGAAGTAACATCCACTGCAATCAAAGTATGAACAATAGCCATATGTGCAACAGGGGCAAATGTCTCACCAAATTACGAACAATAGTCATATGTGCAATAGGGGCAACAATAGTACAAACAATCAAAGTACCAGAGCGCCCGAATGCTGGTGCAGTAGCTGTTTTATGAGGAGGAGGATCCATAGTCATGCACCGAGGATGTAGGCAGATGGTCGTACCTTATTAAAAAACATAGTGTCTCGGTGTCATTCTCATTTGCGTATTTTCTTCTATGGTGGTTATACTTCCGCATCATCGGTTAGTAGATTCGTTTGGGTCTAGATCTAACCATGCACTCTAACAAGTGGTATCAAGAGTCATATTCATAGAATGACTCTAACCACGCACTCATCAACCTTGCGTCCTTCTTAAGGGTGCCACCGTGGAGGGGCCAACTCAAACATACCACAACTTACTTTTTTGCTAGGTCCTCCTTGCACTCCCTATACTAGGGCACAAGTTGTTTGTCGAATGATGTTTGTTGTTGGTGTCCTTGCTCTGACATCCTCCAGATTCCTTGATTGCATTCTCTCAGTATATGATAGGTTAGCGAGACCATGGTCCCCTCTCTTGGATCTCCTCGTTCTCCAACTATTGGTCCTCCCTCCCTAGAGGCTTCCTCCCCTCTAGGGGTGTTGGTGGATGGTGATTGTATCCCGGATGTGCTCCATAAAGATGTATATCATGGCTGTCATCTATCAACCTTAATTCAATGCCACTCGATGGCCTATTATTTAGCATCCAACGACATGCCTTTGCAGTGGGAGTCTATCTCTCGACCCTATAGCATTGTGGTTCCTCCTCTATGTGTTGTTTGTGAGTGTTCCATTGTTGTAGTTGGTGTTGTTTTGTGTTCTCTTCTCGCCCAATCGCTTATACCTATGGGCTCATGACCCCAACCTTGTATTTGGCGCCTGGCACCTTCCATAGAACATAACTTATGCTTACTTTGCTTAGAATTTGGTAAAAGTCAATCTTGTGGTGGGTTTGCCATAAGTTCACATGACATAGGAATTGCTTGACCAATAAAGAACAATAAAAGCAATGGTCTAAAATTGTTGCATTCATTGTAGGACCGCGAGAAGATATGGTGATATTAAGATGGAAGGATCTTGAATGACATGCTCGTTAGACTGATTAAGAACCATTACATTTATTGTAGTAAGTATTGAACACACTCCATACAAACCACTTGCCATGTTATGGAGATGACAAGCCTTTTTGTGATTGTGGAGACGACAAGCCAAGTACTCCCTCTGTCCCTTTATTTGTATCGTTGTAGCTTCTGGGTGGGTTCATCAGAGATTCTCTGAATGTAGGCAGAGGAGGAGTCTAGATGCATGGCAAATGCAGGGAATCTAGACATTCAAATGCTACTCCCCAATGACAGTCAATGCGGGACGGAGGGAGTACCTCTTCACGGTTGGGCAACCCATGGATTTAGCGTGAGGTGGGGCATGGAGTAGCAAAATGTAGAAAGTACCTCCAACACATTTTCAAATGTTCATGGGTGACTTGGCTAGATTAGAGAATGGTTAAGGCTAGAACTGAGCATTTTGAGCCCAGCCCGACCCGAGCCCGCTATGTTTTAGCCCACCCACAAACCTTAATGGACAGGGCCTGGGCATAGATCTTGCTGCCCATAAGTTTTTTCTTGGTCTGAGCCTGGCCTAAAATATTTATTTAAGTTGTTTTGCGCTATAAAATACGCGGGTGGCCCGCCCTTGGCCCGGGCTAGCCCAAGCTCGGCCCAAAAAAACAGGCCCAACTCGTCCAGTGCGACGATCATGGGTGGGATTATTTCAGCCTGAAATAACATGGTTTTTTTGGCCCAGTCCGAACTCGACCTGGCCCATAAAATGCTCAGGTCTAGTTAAGGCATGTATTAGAAAATGTTCAAGCTTGCTTTTGATGGAGAAACATGTACCCCTCTGCAGAGTAATTGAAAGCTAATCTTGTTCACAACTTCTATGTTCAAAGTAGAGTATGCGGAGTGCTTTGGAGAATGACACAGTTTATGCTTATTGCTCACCAATGTTCAACCCGTATGCTATATGTCAAGCTTAGGTATTTCTATGCTATGTTATGAACAAAAAGGTAGAGTATGATTTTAGGAAGTTTCATATTTTCTCAGTTATTAAAACAAGTTTTATATGTTCGACAATGCGAATCTGATCTGGAAACCATCGAGGAAAAATAGAAATCGCCTCTGCATCTGATTCCAAACTGTGGCAAAACCACCCAAATTATACAGCCCACGTGTACCTGTCATTATACTAAAGACCTCTAACTGCTGCACACGAGAGCCAAATAACTCCGGTAGTCTGTTGCGTGTCCTTGGGGAACCCTGAATCATCCATATTTTACAACTCATACAGGATCAACATGGAGTTACCACAACATTACAACACTTGTTACAAAAATATCTTACATCAGAGTGTGGAAGATTTACAGAATTAAATTATAAAGCAGGTTTGGGTCAAAACTTAATTTAATTTCAAATGGTGAGTTGAATTGTGGAAGCGACTTAGGTAAAGCACCTAAGGTAGAAGGGAGATCCAGATCATATCTAGCCCATCAACATGACCTCAATTAACAGCACAAGTCAGAACCTGCAACAGGGGTCAACAATCCCTGAGTACTTAAGGGTGCTCAGCAAGTCTTACCCGACTAAAGAAAAGACTCCAAGGGCATGTTGGCTTAAAGAAAAGATTGAAGCAAGAAGTAATTTTTGCAGAAAAGCTTACTATGAGTGTATCCTTACTTTCAACATTTTAGCGTTGTGTTAAGTTATTAGTAGTATCCAGTTTGCACCTGATCTATCTCAATCACTTCATTAACCAACTCATCTCATATTATCTCATATCCTCAAGTATCCATGTTCCATTGATTAACTACGATGCAGGTTAGTTAATCGTGTCTTCTGTTACCATGGAGCAAACAATGATTCGTATCAATTTGACCTAGCTAGGGTTTCCTTACCACACGACATATGCAGGTCTAGGTCCGGACCCGAACCTACATATATCAACCTTCACTCGGATCCTCCAAAACATAAACCGGTCTACGCTACCCGAGAGCACAATACTCCACCTCCCTGCTCCACTCCGGGTGGATTCACAAGATGGGTACACACTACTCTCACCATCTCCCACACCTAGTGCGCAGTTGTCTTTTCACATAATGGAATAGCTGAGGTATCAGGCTTACCGAAGTATGTGGCCAGTATTACAAGTCACGATCACAAGCAGGCCTACAATGATCGATCCTCAATCGACACAGGAGGAACGGACACAGCCAGGCAAACCTGTCTGCCCAACTTACCTTAACAACCAGTCCCACCTGGTTTCAATTTAAACATTATTATCATCATGGTATTCTCACGACCCAGAAATGGAGCCGAGAAGAACAAGGTAAAACCTATCTCCCTCGAATGATGAAACCATCATTCGACGTCTATCGAAGTCTAAGCATTACTAAGCATCAGGGGAAATGACCTACACATTCTAGCAGGGTACGACTAAGGATACCTGAATACCAAGGTAATCATGCAGCGACCAACTCCAACTTACTTAATGCACATCTCACAAGACTTAAAGTGTAATAAAGATTCATAAATACTAGAGAAGGGTTTATGCTCCAGGGCTTGCTTGCGTTGTAGAGAAGGTTGGATTCCACCGAAAAGTCTAGTAGTTAGACTTGGCACCAATACCACCGGTGATGGACCTTCTCCGAAACTTAATCAACACGAATCTTCACACTCTTGTACACTACACATAATAAATGATGTTTTGCTTAACATGATGGACTACATGCCATGATGCATGATGAGACACATAAGTGCATTAACAGAAGTTAAACAAAGTTAAGAAAGTTGAGTACAACTTTCCTTCACCAAAGAACTGGGGTTGTTATCATAAAAGCATTTTAGTTAATTAACTACTAAGTTAATTAGTTGTCTATCATGAAAGTAATTACACTAACCTGGATCAGCAAGAGATTACCATTTTCTTAACTCATAAACATTATAAATAATTATAAAACTAAACATTTAATTAAACCATTTAATTTATTACATAAACAAGTGGATTACATGTACATCAAGAAAAGAATTAATTTGCCAACTATCGGTGTTCGGACCCGGGAGGGTCCTAGACCAATGAGTGAATTTGTGCTACGTGCTCCCTAATCCGGATGGTGATGCAAAGAGAATACACGGGGGTTTATCCTGGTTCAGGCAAAGAAGGCCCTACGTCCAGCGGGGGGGGGGGGGGGGGGGGGAGTATTGTATTTCCTTGCACCTAAGTGCTTGCGTAGGGGTTACAAGCTGCGAGAGAGGGAACCGGTCCCAAGTCTTAAGAAAAGAGTAAAATGGAGTGTTGCTTGAGATGTTGATCTTGAAAGTGGAGAAAAGTGTCTATCCTTTTTTCTCTATCCCCTAGAGAACCCTCTGCCCTCTCTTTTATAGTGTCAAGTGAAGGCTCAGGGGCTCCTAAAACCCTAAGGCGGTGCCTTAGAGGTGAAAGTTTGATGGGCGCTGTAGAGGTTGCTGTAGCGGCGTGCTCTAGAAATGGCCGACCATCCCCGGGGTGTCGTGGCGATGTTGATGATGGGACGGTGAATGATCCTGGGCCCTGTGTCGAGCGTGCGATCCCCTGTAGCCGACGTGTGGGTGTCATTCCTTTGTTGACCGACGGCGGTCGAGGCCAGATCGAGACGTTACTGAGGGGGTCGACAAGGAACGGATAAGGTCGAGCCCCAGGAAACCCGGGTGCGGTGGTCGTCGTCTTGTGAGTCGAGGGGCGTCGATGGTAGAACAGTGCTTGACGTGGTGTGAATAGTAGCAGCTATTTCACTGCCCATCCCGAAATAGGTAGTAAAAAGTGGGATTAGACGCGGATGCTGCTCCCATGCTAGCGCGCTGTAGCCACATCAGTGGAACTGGTTGCATTGAATGCTTTTGTCAGTAAGTAGGTGGATGAGAAGGGGTCGACCGACTCGACCCCGAGTCGTGCGAGTCGGAAGTTTTCCGGTGTCGAGGCTTCCTGTCGAGCGGGGCTCATACGAGTCGGAACTTAGTCGAGGGTGCCTCGTCTACACATTTACGGTCTTGGATTGGCGTATCCGTGCAGATGGAGTTTTGATTCGATTTTTAGGGGGTCTTTAGGGCGCGGATTTCTCGGGGGTTTGCTCTTTTAATCGTGGGTTTTGGGTATCCCTAATTTAGGTACCCGACACCAAGGAACAACAGGGGTTTGACTGTTCCAAGGTCTACAAACAATGTCCAAAATACACCAAAGTCATTTCAATATTTGTATAAATCATTTTGTTATTTTTATTAATCCATAAAAGGCATTTAAATTAAGTAGACAATTTATTTTCATCAAACCAGTGCCAAACTTTATGTGAAGGTAGAACTAAGCATATTTAGCATATACAAAAAGTTTCATGATTTTAGGATAATTATTATAGCCTATAAAAATCATGGAAGGTCTATTTATTAATTAAAAAGATGTAATTTTTGAACCTTGCAAAAGTACTGATTTTGGCAAACTTATATTTTTCCGTGATTAAGAACACCATAACAGAGCTACACAAAAAAAAGTTTCACATTTTTATCACCTCTAATTATTTAGTTATGAATTAAACAAGAATCAACACATTTAAACATTTTCTGAATAAGAATAAATCATTTCTGCGCTAAAATTCTTTTCTCGCCCACCCGTGACCTAACCTCAGTCATTGATGGAGGGGCCCAGGGTCGCCCACGTTGACCGCTGCTCTGGCGGCCTTTGACTGGCGGGTGCTCGCCGGCAGTGACCTTGCCGGCGACGAGACCAGCACCAACTGTCTTGCCTCTCTCTCTCTCGCATACATGCTGGTGGTGACGGTTGAGCCTCTAGCGCGCGGCAGCAAGCACGACGACGGCTCCAGCGGCACGATGGCGCTTTGGTGTGGCGGGAACGGCTGGCGGTGAGGCCTCTGACGGCGGAAACTACCTCGACAAACTCCTCTCACACACGCGCATCCCATCCAAGCACTAGGCGGGCAACTAGAGCACCACAACGAGCTTGACGCCGGCCATGGCGGCCCAGCGGCGCTTCGACATAGCGGAGGCGGCCGGCGGCGAGGTTTTCGGCCACGAGGACACATACGCACTCCTCATCTTCATACGAACACGCCTACACTATCGGTTGATCGATTAAGGGCTTTGCGCGAGCTTGCCTGAGGCCATGGCGGCACGGCGGGACAGAGCACACCGGTGCGGTGGTGTTCCAGTCGCTATGGCATGGTAGAGTCAAATTAATTAGAGGGCATGGTTAGCTTCAGGTGCTCACCGCGATCACGTTCGTCTAGGTGGTTGAAGCGGAGACACGGTGGAGAGAGGTGGTCGGCGGTGATGGCGCACACAGCAGCGCAAACTGGCATCGCGGTGGCGCTCCGACACATTGAAAGCTCGTATGTGAAAATGGGGAAGCTAGTGAGCATCACGGTGTCACAAGGAAACCGAAACTACAAGAGATAGGGCGGAAGCTGCTCCGTAGGGGCCTGGCCACGGTGAGGGCACGCGGTGGCCATAGCGGCATGGCCATGGCGAGAACCGTCGCCAGGAGCGAATTCAGCGGAGCGGGATGGCGCGAGCGGGTCAGCGAGGAGCGCACGGGTGAGGCGAAGCTGCAGGCGCAGGCTATCCGGCGGAGGTGGAGCAGGCTCGATGAATTGCGCCGGCGGAAGGAGCTTGCCGGCGGCTGAGCAGAAGAAGGGAATAAGGAGATGGCGACCGACACGGCTTAAAATGACATGGGCGAAGCTCCTGGCGAGCCAGCAGCTACTTGGAGCCATCCTGTCAGCAACCCGCAACTGAGTCTCACACCGACAGTATCTAGAAGGCTCTAGAAAAACTAGAAATAGAAATCCGGGTACAATAGACTAAAGGAAGAAGATGAACGGTAACTAAGGTAAAAAGGTAATGCTTCTGATAATTTGGTTCATGCCCCTTCGCTGCTGCCCCCATGCCTTCTTGTAGATGATGCCCAGCTGTCCAGCAGGCCAGTGCTCAACTAGGCACAACCCCACAGCCCATATGAAGGCCCAACCACGGGTAGTCCCTGACATTCCCCTCTTCTTAAGCTTCGGCTTGCCCCCAAGCCGATGTAGAAATTCGGAACCACTGGGATCCCATGTGAACTGGACGATCACCTGTTTCTTCAATTCTGTCTTGAAATGTTGTCGTTCAATGTCTTTGGGTAGTGCAAGTGGAGCTGCAGCATTCGGCACAGTAGATTCAGCAGGGACAACATCTTCTGCTTCATGCTCATGGTAGCTCCCATCAAGGCCAGCATCTATGATTTCATAAACCACATCATCAAGGCCAGCATCTATGATTTCAACCAATGCAGGTAGCTCCCATGGTGGCTTCCAGAGCAAGCGAGAACAGAGCCAATTCGAAAGCCAAACCACTATTGGGAAGGTCCAAAGTGTTGCTCCAGTTTTAGCAATTGTGACCGCCACCAGGACATGTACACCGTCCACCAGAAACGCACCTTGGTGAATGTATGCAAGTAGTATAATCAGGCCCCAATTGTTAATACCAAGTAGCAGCCCAGTTCTTCTATCAACGATGAAATGCACAAGGTATACTTCCAGCCAGCATCAACAAAGCAAGCAGTGACACAAAGATAAATGTCATCACTGTAATTATCACCATCCATTGGCCAGCCAACTTCACCAACAATAATCTCTTGTGCTTGACCATCTGCACCAAGGCCCTCGGATGGACCTTTGCCTGTACCACAGTTTTGCAATTGAGGATTACCATTGCCTGCAGCCAGGAAGGGTTGTGCAGCATGTTCGGAAGACAGACACAAAGAGAAAGGTAGTAGTACATTGCTGATGACTGGTGAACTTGCAACCATGTCCTCATCTCCTGACAAGTGCAAGATGAACCCACTATAACCTCCTGCAGGGAAATGAATTATATGACTGTTGTCACCACTATGGACTGCAGCAACTAGAGCTTCTGGTTTCGCAGGCCTTTCATCATCAAATTCACCAAAGTCAACAACCTCAACATTGCAAGGACTGCAAACTGGATCAACGCTAGCCATATGTTCCGACATTTCCAGATATATCTTGATGGCTCAAAAATTCCAGCATATAACCATCAAGTATTTCCAAGACTCTACAAGTTCAGCAAGCACACACCTGGCTATTTCTTGAATTGGTACATACCATGGGGGCTTCCAGAGTTGGCCAAAGTGATACGTAATAGAGTTCCTCTCAACCATGTTGAACGACGGCCATGGTAGAGGACGCAGCCCAGCGTCAAAGCTCACCAACTGAAGTTCTGTAGGTGGAGGCAATGGCGTGTGCTTCCTGTGTAGCACTGCATCCCAGCGACAACAGGATGGAAGCCAAAAACAACTCTGTTTGAGGATGAGGCCATTTATCGAACACTTGTTGAGCAAGGTGTTGGGAACCTCGGCCTCCTCCTTGGGCACCACCAACTGCAGCAGTCGTGGTGTATCCAGCGGTGGATCCAAAGCCTCCGGGGTGTTCCCCTGCGCCGGCCAGAGCCCGACGCGGACGCAGCGGTCTGCAGCCGCGACGCGGCGGAGCTTGTCGATGAGGAGCTCGACGACAGGGTCAGCGACGTCGACGGAGAAGATCTCGCCCACGCCGGTGACAACGATGCCCCGTCGCGCGCACAGGGTGAGGTGGATGCGATCAACTCCGGCGGCCATGGTGACGACGCAGCCGAGGGAGGGGACGGCGTCCAGGAACGCGGCGTGCAGGGGGTCCGGGCCCGCCGCGGCAGCGGTGAGGAAGTCGGGCAGCGCCGCACGAACTCGGCCCTTGTCGACGAGGAGTTGGAGCCAGCGCGCGAACTCGGCCTGGTGCTCGTCCATGTAGCAGGTGAGGCGGGCGGAGCGGAATGGGTCTAGGTGCGCGGCGAGGTTGTAGACCTCGTCGGGGAAGACGGAGTCGAGCGCGCGGTGGACGGAGGAGTCGGAGAGGGCGGTGTAGTGGAGCCGCATCGGGGGCCACGGGGTCGGCGGCACCGCGCGCGGGTTGAGGCCATGCGCCTCGTACCCCTTGGAGAGAAACAGCGTGGTGAGGGACTCCGGGAGGTACTCTCCATCAGCTGCTGCAGCACGTTCGCCTCATCCTCTGCGGCAGCGGGCCGAGGCAACGATGGAGACGGCTTCTCGAGCTCCTGGATCTGGCACTGGTCCTCCGCTGGGGAAGTCTCCACGGACACGTTCTCTCGGACGGAAACGGAAGCAGCGGTCGAAGCGGTGAACGCAGGCGAGACACAGGCGGGTACGTCAGGGTCGGTGGAGGTGTGCTCAGTCGCCGCAACGTCGTTGGCGAGCTGCACCTTCATCGGCGGAGGCGAGGCAGAGTCGGAGGCGACCGACTCGTAGACGCGCTCGTCCATGACGCAGGCTGGCTCCTCGAACAATCCGCCCCAGTTGTCGGCCACGATGTGAGCGACGACGGCGAGCTGCTCCTTCATCGGCTCGTAGACGCGCTTTCCTTGGACGAAAACAGGCTCGAACAGTCCGCCCCAGTTGTCGGCGACCACCTCGCCATCGATCTGCCTGGAAGTGCCGACGCGAAGGTCCTCGACCCGCTATCCCCTCATGACTCGGGTGTCAGGGAAGCGCCGGTCCCACCTAGCCTCGATCTCGTCGAGCTTGCGGAAGATCTCGTCGAAGGCAAACTTGAGGGAGGGATCCACGGTGGATCGAACGGCTCTGATACCAAACGTCAGCAACCCGTAACTGAGTCTCACACCAACAGTATCCAGAAGGCTCTAGAAAAATTAGAAATAGAAATCCGGGTACAATAGACTAAAGAAAGAAGATGAACGGTAACTAAGGTAAAAAGGTAATGCTTCTGATAATTTGGTTCATGCCCCTTTGCTGCTGCCCCCGTGCCTTCTTGTAGACGATGCCTAGCTGTCCAGCAAGCCGGTGCTCAACTAGGCCCAACGCCATGGCCCATATGAAGGCCCAACCACGGGTAGTCCCTGACACATCCATGGAAGCAGCTGCGTGTCGTGTGTGCGCAAGGCGGCAATCAGAGGCGGCGGTCGTCGGTGAGCAGTTGCGTGGCAGCTGCTTGCCGACATCACTGTAGCGACCGAAACCCTTCTAAAGATTGATCTCGTTCTCCTGATTTTGTGTAGAAACTTGATCAGCACCAAAATGAAAGTTTCTCATCCAACAAAGATCTCCAACTTTTCTTTAAGGACCTACCCCAAAACTTTGATAGTTTTGAAGATTTTGATTTTGGAAGAAGGGTACATTGAAACTGGAAAACCCAGATTCAGTTAGGGTTTTGAAAAACAATTTTGAGCAGCAAACTTTAGGAATTTATTAGTGATCAACCATTAACCAAACATCACAACTAACTACACACTAGTATATTGCTCGTGCTAACGCTACGGTGACATCTAAAAAGATGATTCATAAAACTAAATAAATCATAAAACTTAAAATAAATCAATTGATGAAAGAAACACAAATTCACATGTTCTAGGCATCTAGCTACCAAAATATTTTTCCAGTACAAACATGATCCATCGAAACTCAGAAGCTACTGTTATTACACTGAAGGACCCTTTGAAGAGCTGAAGCTGCAACCTACATATCAATTAAAGACAGGAGGAATTAATAGAAGACTGCATTGAATTGAAACAAAAGGTAAAAGACAAAAATACCCAATCTTCACCGAACTAAGGTAGAGAAAAGAAAAAGAAAAACAAAAAACTCAAATGGTTTGAATTGGCAATTACCTTAATAACAAGATCCATGATAGATATTTCCTTTCCACCGATAGGTTCAGTCTCCCCTTTACATTGTATAGATGTAACTTAATCCTCTGCAGCTACACATTTCAGTTAAACATACATGAGATTGAAACACCATTTATGGGACTCCGATTAACCTTTTATACGTGTGTTTTAGATCAGAGCTTTAGCCTTACTATTGTCACATTTTACTACTATGACAGACTTTTTTTTTGGTTACATGTCTCCTCGAAAACTAATAGAACAGAGCAAATAGTCCCATTTTACTTTGCTTCAAGATCAGGAGGTACCAGCAAGAAGAACCTCCCCATGTGAACCCCACCATGCAGTACTTTGCTTCAAGATACAGCGATGAACATACCCTGTAAGGCTGTAATCAGGAATCTCAGATTCAGTGCTCATTCTTGCTCCAGTTACTACCATGAGCCTTTTACTGAAAGAACAAAAAAGGTAATGAAGTTCCTTTCATTTCAGCTACAGCTCAGAACCCACAAACGTAATTGCATTACACGTGTAAGTCGGTTTCATGAAAACCTCAACCTTTTCAGTCAAGGAAATTTACACTCAACCCACAAACGTAATTGCATTGGTGCATGGCCAACCCATAACCCAAAATTGTGCTGAGATAATCAGTTACAACAATATGCACAAAAAAAATACAGGGTCATTTAGGCTATCTTTGTTCGTCGCTATGTTACGGTTTTACTGTCACTGCTGAGCATGTCAAGTGCAGTGCCATATAGTCTTCCATACTTCTACTTTGGATTCTCGTTCCAGTGTATATTAATATCAATCTGAGTTGTATCTCTTCTTGGAGAGTGCAGTGCCAAGTCGCCAATTGGCATCTCATTGAACCAAATGGTTTAAAGTTGCATCTCATTAAAAAAAAGCCATTGGGCCAGTTAAACACTGTATTATGGAACCATTTGGGACAAGTATGATCACACATTGAACTTTGGCAATTCCAGGTTAAAAACCTTGGCACCGAGTTACCATCAAGCTAAGAAATCGCAGATTAGTTTTGATAAAGGACTTTGTCCACACAAACAGCACGACACTCGTCTTCCCCATTCCTATACCCCCAAAGTCCTGCCAGGCCTTAGCTGAGACTACCTAAATTGCTAGACTCTGCGATGCACCGAACAACCAGGCCTCGATTGATAATGGGCACTTTTGCCTGATGAGCACCCTCAGACACGAATCCTTCACACACTTTAGGTTGAGGCAAACAGAAGGAAGAAGTGAGGGGAAACGGAACTGCGCAGAGGTAGAATGGAGAGGGCGAATAATTATCAAGCCGAAGGGTGGTAGGCGTGCGAGGCGCGGGCCACCGCCATCGGGCGTCGCGGTCCTCTTCGGCGGGCGGCGGCGCACGTGACATGGAGGCATGGTCGCCACGTGACAGGCAAGGGTCCGCGCGTGCCCCTCTGGCCGTCCGTGCTCAGGGACAGGGTGTGCCGCTGACTGCCCGCGCGCCGCGCTCCGCAGCTGTCACCGGACGTCCGCTTGGCCTGCTGCCGTCGTGGCCAGGAAGATGTGCCGAAGGAGGTCGAGCAAGTTTTTTTTTCTGGGGAAACCTGCGTGCCTGCCTACATCCTACGCGCAGCGGCCTCAAAGTCATCGCCGTCAATGCTGGCCCTGTAGTCGGAGGCGGCGGCGGCGCCGCAGCTAGGGTTCGGGGGGAGTCCGGTGCCAGAGTCGGCGCGCACAGAGATCCTATTCTCGCAGCCGGCTATGGTGCAGTCCCGCGCGGTGGCCACAAAGCGAGTGGTGGCAAGGCGGCGAAGGAGGAGCAGCGGCATGGCTGGGGACACGGCGAGGTCCAGCGGAAGCGGATTGGCCTTGTGTTGAGATCTGCGTGATTGAGGGAACAGTGGAAAGCGTTGATGATTCATTTTTTTCTAGGAAAAATAGACAACGTTGGAGCTGGGTGCCTATGGGATTCGATCCCTGCCGGCGCAGGGCCTACGGGGGCGGAGGGCGTGCGTTGAAGCGCAGGTGCATGGGAGGTCCGCGGGAGGGCGACAGAGGGCAGACACATTCAACATGAGCCGTCGGATTTGGTTGGACAAGGAGAGAGAATACCTGAGAGATGATCCGGTGCATCCATTTTGATGGTGTTATATTTTCTAGGTGTATTTATGGGTGTGGATATAGTATAGGTCATGACTATGGAGCAGGCATTTATTGTGTGGCTGTAGATTAATTCTAACTAGTGTATTATAGGGGTAGAGATAGAGATAGAGATTATCAAAGCTTAAACATAGGACCAAACAATGGAACAAAAGTTGAACACATTTTATTTATGAAAAATCATTTAATAAATCACCAAAAATTGGACTTTAGAACTGTTTTTTCAGGGACTTAGCCACAAATGGTTAAGTTTGGAAAACTATTTTAGAATTCAATCTTTGAGCTCAAATTTAAACATTTTTTATTTGGAAATTTAAACAAACTTTTATTCTATATTTCAAAGCATACTTTAAACAATAAAGTTTATATTTACCAAATTTTAATTGTTTTAAGCAAATTCACCTATATAAAATTCACAAAGAACCTTAACCACTAATGTTGTTAACATTTGATGCAACATATGAAACATTACATATGCAACATATGAATGCTATACTTGAAACATAAATTGCATTTATGACCCAATGCTTGATGTTATGCTTGATGATGCTCATGATCAAGTTTTAATTGCTTTTTAACATCTGGGATGTTACAATCTGGGCCCGTAACCGACCAGGATTGGCGCCACATCTACCGGCCCGGCCTATATGGGCCTGTTTGTTTGCCTGGACGAGGGCTAGATGTAGGCCCACTAGCTGCAGAAGGCCATGTTTGTTTGCCTGCACATCTCTTAGGCCTGGGTGGCACGCTACTTAAAGCAGCTGAGGGCTTGGCCCCAGAAAAACGAAAGAGGTGGCCGTTTCTCATGGGCTCGGCTCTCGGCGTCGCATGTCCTCAATCTCGTCACCTCCCATTCTTCTCTCACCCACCGCCACCGGCACCTCCACTAGGTCCGACCAACTCCGAGGCCATGCCCTGGTGGCGGACATGGTGTCCTCGACGGCTGACTGCGCCCGGAGGAACCCCTCGACGACCACCACGACACCGACACTGGCACCGGCGCGGGGTCACCGCAGAGCGCGAGCATGGCGGTGTCGTGGGCACGTGCGGCGTCCTCGCGCCGGTGAAGGTGGTGAGGCAGAGCCTGCAGCCGCGGTGGCCCGACAACTGCGCGACCGCGGTACTCTTGCTTTGCTCCTGCTCCTGCTCTGACCGCTGTGCTAAGCCAGAGCCTGCGACCGCGGTGGCCCGGTAGGCGCGGTGCTCCTTCTCTGTTGCATGACAACAGCCAGCAACTGCGATGGCCTCCTCTTCAGTTGTGCCTCGCACGTGCCCGTGCCTCCGCCAGCCCTCTCTGAGTTCGATGACCCCGCCATGGTGACCTCGCTTGCCCCTGCGCTCTCCCTCTCCGTCTCCGGCCATCCTTTGAGGCGCCATGAGAGCATGGAGGACGAGGAGCACGAGTGCAAGGAGCAGCATTGTCAACCGTGCCGCTGCCTCGATGTTGCCGCTCGCGCCGCGAGGACTGTGCACATGGTGGATGCCAAACGGTTGCTCGATGGAATGTCCCAATGAGACGAGCGCACAATAACTCTACCCTATATTGGTCCAAGGTGACCACATCTCCTAGTCCAAGCAAACAAACACAATCCGCGCGCGAGCCTGGCTCTGCTAGGAAATCAAACCAAATAGATAGCTGTTGCACCTACTGTGCCAGCCCTCTAGTCCTACTGATCCGACCAGGCTTATCGTCCAGGGAAACAAACACGCCCTATATCGCCCACCCTGCCTCTCTTCTCCTCTCCCTCCCCAAGTCACGACAGGACTACAGGAGCTCAACGCCGCCGCTGAGATGTTTGAGATCTCTAATCTAAAATACAGATGGGTAAAGCAACAAGCTAAAAACTTAATTAATCTCCAAGACTCCTGCTAATTGGTTTTTTTCTGAACCAAGCATGGAGGTAGGCCCTCTATGGGCTGGTCTTCGTCGAGGTAGAATTCGCATGGAGGTGGCCGCCCAGCTCCGGGATGTCTCCATCGGCCTTAAATCCACCCTGCTGAGAGCCTGCTGCTCGGCCCTTATCAGTTTCCACATGTCCTCCCTTAGGACGAATCCGTCCGTTGTGGCCACCACGGTCACCACGCCTGTCGCACGCCGCCCCAGCAGACGGTGGCTGATGGTGAACCGCGGCACGGCGCCCCAGGCCAGGACCACACCCCGGTACGACACACACAGCATGTGGTCGTCGCTGCCTCCCCCTGACGTCACGACGTGGATGACGGGGTCCAACCGGAACAGGTCTGGCTCCCTCTTCACCGCCGGCATAGGCAGCGACTCCGGTCGGTAGTACCGTAGTGGCTCCTTCTTCACCACCGGGAAAGGTAGCGGCAGCGGCAGCGGTCGGTACCGTGGTGGCAGCTGTGCTTCGTGCATCCGCACCTCGATCGGATCGATCACGTGCCCCTACTATGCAGCAGGACAAATCAATGGATCCGAATCTGATACGGGAACCCCCGTGGCGAGGAGAAATAGAAACTATCCCTGCTTTTGATTTGGGTCCATAACCGACTAGGATTGGCGCCTAATCTGCCGGGCCAGCCTATATATATATACCGTCCTCTCCGTCTCCTCCCTCCCAAGTTCCCCTACAGCGCGTTCGCGGTTACGGTTGTTACAAACAGTCAAGCCATCACCGACAAACAGTCAAGCCATCGGGCGGCGAGAATGCTCGACCTCAATCTTATCTGCATGACCGGCACGGGAGAGAACAAAGACGGCAAGCCACCGAGTCTTGTCCGTACATCCCAGCTCCGGCGCTTTGCCTCCGTCGAGCTCGTAGACGAGGTGATCACGCTCGATGGAGAATGGAGTCGTTTGCACTTATCTCTAGACAAGCTCTGGTAGGAGCTCCACGCCACCGCCAAGAAGATTGGAAAGCTTAAAGTTTTTTCAATATCAGGTCTTTTACCCATTTTTCATTAAGAGGAAAGGCCATAAGAAAGGTTGAAACACAGATACAAAAAAAACTCCCAAGTAATCTTAGGATTACTGGCGAAATCCCAAAGACATAAACGAACAGCAAGAATACACGAGGGGGGAACCTCCACCTCAACAGACCAACCGACTATGCCTGCCAAAGAAAAAAAATGCATCCGTGCAATGGTCGCCAACAGAGGGTGGATGAAGCCGTGGTGGCAAAGCATCCATCGGTAGAAGGCTTAGCATCTATCCGCAAGCGACCAGGTAGCCGCTGCGGAGAGCATAGCATCCATCCGCAAGCGACCAGGTAGCCGCAACGAAGGAGAAGGCGACAATGTTCGCCAACGACTAGGTAGCCGCTGCGAAGAAGAAGGCGACTGTATCCGCCAGCGACCAGGTAGTCGCTGCGAAGAAAAACAACAGTATCCGTCAGCGACCAGGTAGCCGCTGCGAAGAGATACATGACTGCGGCAGCACTGACACCCGAGGTAGACAGACAAAAGCGTAGATGAGCTTGAAGCACACACAGGCATAGCACACGACGGAATGGCTCCGGCAAGAGTAGCGGAAGGCGTGCTGCAGAAGTGCTCCAGCGATGCCTTCAGGAAGGATATTGACATCCACGGACGCCAACATCACTGGAGAAGCACTCGAGTAGGTCTTTCGACCCTTACCTGCCCCGGAACAACAGATTCATCAACGATGTCTTCAGGAAGATAAATGGCGCAGGTTGCGCCACCGCCGCTGGCCTGGTTCGACGGAGGAACCGGGCGGGGTTTTCACCCCGACGCCACAATGGCGGCACCACACCATCAGAATGGGCACCAAAATCGCAACAGCCGCCACTCCACCATACGAACGGCCAGCAGCCCGCCATCCACTAGCAACCGCGGTAGACAGACGACCCGCTCTGGCAACCAGAAGGGCCACCAGAGGTTCGGCTGGCCACACCGACAGGCAGGGGTGCTGGTCGCAAGCAAGGTGAAGCCAGCCACCGCAACAGCAGCCGCTCTAGTCCACCCGCAGCATGTGCCGGCCCGCCGAAGTCCACCCGCACAAGCCACGACCGAAGCCAGCAGCGGAGAGAAGTGGGGAGGCCGGCAATCAACGCAGGCAGTGGCCGGCCAGATCTGGGCGCTGGCAACCGCCCCGTCACGGTTCCGGGCAGATCTGCGCGCAGGAAAGTCAGTCTGGCAGCTGTCCCATGCCCTGCCACGGTCCCGCCCAGATGGAGCAAGAGCAAGCCGGGGATGTGGCGAGGATGGCTGGCACGCCCGCCGACCGCCAGTTCGCCCGCGCGCCGCCTGCTAGCCTGCCGACGGTGCCTCCAGCTCGCCTTGCCGGCATCACGCCCGCCATGCGCTAGATCCGAGCCAAGGGGAACTGGATCCGTGCCCAGGAACCACAGATCTGATGTCCCATGGTCGCCGGCGGCCGCCCTTGGTGCCCGAAGTTCAGTGGTCGGAGGAGGAAGAGAAGAGGATGGGGGAGGAAGGGGGAGAGAGGGCGCTGCAAGCAGCCTTTTTGAGCGCCGCAGCGGACTGCCGCCACCGCTAGCCAGGGAGCGGCGGCGGTGGCCGGGGAGCCGACGAGGCACGGGGGCAGGGGCGATGGTGCTTGGTCGCCCCCGAGTCGCCCTGTACGGACGATGCGGGGGGTAGGAGGGATCTAACATGGAAAGCTTAAAGTAGCAGGCAAGGAAGAAGATGAGGAGGAGGCGAAGAAGTTGGTGGAGGGCACGAACGAGATCTAGAAGAGACAAGCTGACATGGAGGTCGAGGAGCAGAAGACGAAGTCCACGCTCGACACCAAGCTGATGGCCATCGGCAACGTCCTGCACGAGTCCGTGCCCGTCGCCGCCAACGAGGCCAACAACGTGACCCTGCGCGCGTTTGGAGACAGGAGGACGGAACAGATCCTGATGAACCACGTGGACCTCTGCGCCACGCTGGACATCGTGGACTTGAAGAGGGGCGTCGCGGGCTCGCGGCCGCCGGTGGGAAGGGCTTCTACCTTAGGAAGGAAGGCACGGCGCTGAACTGCGCGCTGGCCAACTTCGGCATCGAGTTCCTGCAGCGACGAGGC
Organism: Saccharum hybrid cultivar R570; assembly: GCA_038087645.1. Lineage (NCBI taxonomy): Eukaryota > Viridiplantae > Streptophyta > Magnoliopsida > Poales > Poaceae > Saccharum > Saccharum hybrid cultivar. The sequence continues at coordinate 6,490,276 of JAQSUU010000297.1, read as the reverse complement.
TATGAGGAGATCTATACACCGCACTTGATGGCGAAGGAAGCCATGGCCAAATGCGCGCAGCTCTCTCAGTACGACGAGGAGCTCTACAAGCGGGAAGGCGAAGGCAAGTACTTCATCGCCACGTCGGAGCAGCCTCTGGCGTACTACCACCATGGCGAGCAGCTCCGTCCCGACCAGCTGCCTATCTGGTACGTCGGCTTCTCCACCTGCTTCCGCAAAGAAGCCGGCTCACACAGGCGCGACACAGCCGTCATCTTTTTTTTTTAGAATAATAGGTCTCTCCTGCTTTATTGACATAAAGCAAACATAGTTTAAGGTCCCGTTTGGTTGCCTCTGTTTTTTTTAATACACATCACATCGAATGTTGCGGCACATGCATAGAGTACTAAATATAGACTAATTACATACATGTCGACATAGATTAAGAGTAATTTATGAGACGAATCTATTAAGCCTAATTAATCTATGATTGGACATTAATTGCCAAATAAGACGAAAGTGCTAACTTTAGCGGGGCAACCCAAACACCCCTGACACACGGCCGGCATCACGGCGAGGAGGCTCGGGATCACGTATGGCCAGAGGAAGGACGGCGAGAGGTGCAACAGGTTTGTTCACACGCTCAACTCCACGCTCACCACCACTCAGAGGACCCTGTGCTGTATCCTGGAGACGCACCAGGAGGAGGGTGGTGTTCGGGTGCCCGAGGTGCTGCGACTTTACATGTCTGGAATCGACTTCATTCCGTTCAAGAAACCTCTGGATCGCCATGGCGGACCTGCTCGCTCCAAACCAAAGAGAAGGTCTAAACCAAAGAGGTCGTCTAAATGAAAGAGTACTGATGAATTGGATGAGGGACGAGTCGTCAAAAATGTAGCTTTTGGGGAGTGATATGTGTGTGTGGTGCATTCTTGTGTTGGTTGTTTATATTTCTTTCAGAATATGTGTAGGTGCAGAGATTAGGCTACTTATACTGTCTGCGAACACTTATATTGAATTTCAATAACCTCATTCAGAGTGGTGCATGACTGATTGAATTTCAATAAGAAAATCGTGTAGTTTCATCACCAGAAACACTGATTCGATCCGTTATATTCCACGGTTCTTTTACATATGTATATAATCGTCCTATGATCTTGCACCGAAACTGGAAGCAACAAAAGTGCAGGCATTAACCGTACAGTACTCCGTATGTTCAGAGTTCAGATTTCAGAGCAGGGTGCTCGATTTGTTCTTGACTGGGTGGGTTTTGGGAGGAACGAGCTGTTCACGATTCATCTCTAAAACTGAAACAATAATGTGACCTCCAAACCTACATGTGAATTGAACTGATACGAAGCAGAGAAATTGCCAACAAAATCATCAGGAGACAGAGGCGCCCCCAATTCGTCAATTTGCTCGGCATGCGCCACTGACAGAGCTCAGCAGACTCCTCTAATGCGCGCGCGCGCCGGCAGCAGCAACCTCGTTGCGCTCACTGTTACCGTCGTCGCCGTCGTCGTCGATCCAATCCCAGTAGTGGCGCTTCACGGTGATGGCGCCGGCGTCCCCATCGTCCTCGCCGGTCTCCTCGGTCTCGAACTCCCCGTCCTCGGGCACGCCGTCCACCACCTCGGCGTCGACCGCGTGGAGCACGTACCGCGCGGGGAGGCCCGGGTAGGACGCGGACTCCCGCTCCTCCACGCGCGCGCCGTCCCAGCCGAGGATCCGGACGCGGGCGTGGGAGCCGAGCTCCTCCCGGACGGCGCGCGCCGCGGCGGCCTCGGGGGACTCGCCGGGCCGCATCTTCTCGGACAGCGGCCGCGGGCCGCGCCGCCGGACCGTGCCGTCGGAGAGCAGCTGCCGGGTCTCCACGAGGCGCGCGCCGCGGCTGTTGCGGATGCGGACCGTGGCAACGTGCACCGCGCGGACCACCCGCGGCGCCGCCGGCGGTGGGGCGGCGTCGGCGGGGGCGTGCAGCGCGCAGTCGCCCACGGCGAGCTCCAGGAACAGGTTCGCCAGGGTCTTGGTTCCCGGCACGGCGCCCCAGGAGGCAAGCGCCCCCGGAGGGAGCCGCGGCCGGAGGAACGCCGCCAGCGAGGCCAGCGTCGGGAACGCGACAGGCGGGCGCGGCGGCGACGGCGGCCGCATCGGCGCGGGGTCCTCTTGGCGGTGGACGGGATCGGGCCGCGTCGCCTGCGCTGCCGCTGCTGGTGCTGGTGGTGGGGAATTCTCCATGCGAGAAGTGGAGCTGGAATTTCCTTTTTCCATTTCGCTGCGATTTTTTTTTTGAGGGAACGCTGGGATTATTTTTTGGCCAGATCATCGAAGGCCCAAATGTGACTGGGCCCACTCGCCTTGGCGGCGTAATACGGATGGAACTCCGAAACTGCAGCCCAAGCCCAACAGATCGAAACGACACAATGACTTCAAGGCGCACGTCCCGATCTCTCTCGCTCTCTTTCTCGGTCTCTATAAACCTTTTCTTTTGAGAAGTTTACGTTTTGTTATGCTGAGTTTATTCGTTTGCTATGTAACTATAAAACAAGAAATCTTTAACCACCAAACTATTAAAGCTTTAGCCACCGAGCAAATCTGGTTTTGCATTTCTAAAAAATAACAAAAAGATTTATCTTTTATAAATCATACTCAATTTGTGTTAAATCAAATAAATAAATACACTAATCTATTTTTTAGTGATCTATTTGAATTTATGTGTGTATTTTTTATAGTAATTTGTTTATTGGTGCTCTATTTGATGTTATCAGTGTATTTATTTATTTTCTTGTTGAAAATAGATAGATGGCTAAATTTGATCGGTATTAATAGTTCGATTGTTAAAGACTTGTAGTTTTAGAGTTGAATGGCCCAAAACAAACTATGCAAATAGTTGGTAAAAATGGACTTGTCCTTTAAGTACCACCTCGTTCCAATTTGTAAGTCGTTTTTGTTTTCTAAACTAAATACGCAGATTTCACTATATACGAAGACATAACATATATCTAGAAGTTTAGTAAAAGATATGTACCTATAAAAGTCAAAACAACTTTATATATATATATATATATATATATATATATATATATATATATATATATATATATATATATATATATATATATATATATATATATATATATATATATAGAACATATGAGCCAGTGAGATAGGCATCGGTATGCACAAAAATAATTAAAACTACAAAATAAGCATTGTGGACCCTGTCACCAAAAGAAACCAGAGACAAGTAAAACCTTTTAAGCACCAAATTTTACTTTTTAGCTGCCAAGTATTGTGTACATTACGTATCTCTATCTCTATATCTCTAAATCACAGCCAAGTTCTGGATTATTATTGGGCCAGTAAAATCTCTACCGTCGGATCCTGGGTGAAGTTGCCATCTGGCCGTCGTGCTCGGGTCTTGAGTGAACAGGCCTGGACTCTTCGCGAGAGATCGCCGTCGCTCGCATGCTTCTCATCCTGCTGCGTTTCCTCTCCTCTCTCTGCTCTCCACTCACGGCCCCTCCCCTCGCGCTGAGCAGACCGCCCGTGCCCGTTCCTCCAGTTGTTAGCCTGCTCACGCGCCACCAGCTCCCGGCCCCATCCACGACTACGTCCTCGGCCGCGGCAGTTCCGACGCACGGCAGCTCGCCCCCTCCTCGCAGCTCCCAAGGCCACCGTGTTGGTATGCAGAAGCGGTGTCTCACGCGATCGGTAAAGAAAGCACCGATCGGGCCGCCATCTGCGATTCCTTCCACCTGCTACGCCGTCGGGACTTACGGCGACGCTTCTCCTGAGAGGCCCAGGATCGGCGACGAGGCTGCGCCGGCCGTAGTAGGAGCTCATGCGGGAACCAAGCAAGGGAAGTACAGCGAGGCCATGCCCCAGATGCTGGAAAACAGCCGAAGCACATACAGCGTGTCACCAGCCGCGTTGCTCGCGCCTCCCTCTGCAGCGGACGCCTTACTAGCTACCTCCTCGGCAGGGTGATGGTATTTACCTGTGCCGCTCAAGCTCTGGCTCCATGGTCCTACTTGCTGCTACAGATCTGTCAACAGCGCCGCTAGAACTTGGGCCCTCGCCGGCACCACGTTGGTCCGCCGTCCGCGACTGCGTCGACCGCATCAGATGCCTCCCCGTCAAGGAACCGCGCGTGCCTCCTCTTGGGCAGCAGTAGTGCAGCCTGCAGCCGGTCCGTTCCGCTTGCCGCGGCTGTATTCTCTAGCTGCATCCATCTTGCCTACGCAGCACCATGGACGGCCACCGAGCCTAGATAAACATGCGTTGTTGCATTCGGGGATTGGTCCGGGAACGGGAGTGGGCAGCAGCACACTCACGCTGCTGCTGAGCAACGTTTGCACACTGTGTGCTCAACGGATTGCCTGTGACAAGTGAAGACGGCCGAAGAGTGTGAAAGGGCACGGTCTAGCTGTTGGCATGTGGACACGGCAATGGACCTGCTAAACCTTGGCCTTCAAGGTGCCACACTAGACACACAAGGGCACTAGCAGATCATGCATTCATGCCCGTGCTATCCTTTTTTTTTTTCCAAATCCTGTCATTTGCTGATCTCCTTTTGTATATCTGTTCTGATAATCGATACAATTTGATAAATATATGGTACAAGGCTCACAATAGTCCTAAATATGTAATATTCTACATCAGTTTTATTTCGTCGATCACCTGTTTACTTTGCAAAACGACAAAGATCAAAAGGTCGACCTATCATGTTCCGATGAGTACTTGCACCACAAAGGTCATCAATCGGAAATAAACACATATGTAAACACAACGGAAATCATGTGCATTTGTTTTTTGGGACTGTCTAGATAACTGTTGACAGATTTATCAACCCAAAATCTGTCAAATTTTAGACAAATGAACATATTTAATAACTGTTGTCAGATTTATCAACCCAAAAACTGACAGATTTTTAATATGCAAATCTGTCAGATTTGCACAACACAGGTAAAAATAGACAAGATCCAATACCCGTTAGCATTAGCACATATTAATCAACTAATCTCACTCGTTCACTTGGGCTGCTGCTGTTGCCAGCCCAATCTATCGGCGTCTAGTCATCTATTTGCGTTTGAGGCTTTGAGCCGATGAAAACTAAGCACACGAGTTGGACGTCACAAACTATCAACTAACTATATATATCTTTGCCTCCCCAATGCACTGATGATGATTATTCTCCAATAACATATTATTCACATAGATCTCAAATTAGAAAACATTTGGTGAGAGCAGCTTCCATCATCATCTTGACCAGACTGATCATCAGGGTAGCCACTCAGAAATGAGCCGATGGACTTGCGAAGGATGTGAATTGATTTGTCGTCCTGTGAAACATGAACGCAGAATTAGTAAACATCATGGTTAGTAAAAACATGCAAAGTTTAGTCACGGTAATGATGCATGGTGATCGAGGATCAGCAATCTGAAAAATCATGCATGTTGTAGCATTTACCTGCTTCATCTTCTTCAGAGATTCTTCTGCATTTGCTATCTTCTCTGAAAATGTTTTCTCAAGTTCAGATAGAGTAGCCTTCTCCTTCTTCCCTGTTAAAAGGCAGCATGTCAGAGCACAAACTCATAAAACACAACCGAAGAAACTAGCTATCTACTACATACTCTGCAGTTCATACTGCACAAGCAATTTCTCTTTATCATCTTCAAACTTCGAGAACAGGTCTGCAGAAAATAGTACAGTGCTATATCAGATAAGTCAATTAAAAAATGAAGATAACTGATCACAACTATCTCAGTGAAGAGGAAAGTGAGGCAATATAGGCACAGCACAGTGCTCTATGGGTGATTTCACATTAACATTAAAATCAAATATTATCCCTTTCTAAATCACGAATTATAGGAAAGTGTGAATGTGTGACAGTATAGGTACAGCACAACACTATATCGTTTGCATTTACTAGCTGCAAAACTGCTAGCAGATTAAGCACCTTAGGTGAGCTTGTCTATAGATTTCCTCTGATGATAATTAACAAAAAAAAAGGCAAACAGCACATCAGTATAGGTACATTCCATTCAGCGTGTTCCCAGTATTTATTACCAAGAACCTATTTTAGTTCTTAGTTTATAGCTACAACTAAAAAGGAGCACATCAGATATCATGGCAGGAGCTAATGTATTTCTCTAGTGAAGTCACTGGACGGCTGGTGATATGTATTAGTTATTTGCTCACCTTTCCTTCTCAAGCTTAGTCTTGGTGTCCTGTACCATAGTCTGAATCTCTGTTGCCAGGCTAAAAGATACCAAAACTTGTTAGTTGTGTAGCAGAAATTATCTAAAAAGAATGCAGCCATTCATGACAAAAGATAGAGAAACAAACAGTGAGAAGACCAAACATGTAAGCAAACACAAAGATCATGTGCCCTGCAGGTGCTTGGGTAAAGCATTGTAAATTTGCAAAAGTGCCGAGGGGCGCACAAAAGCTTCGTCGTGGGCGTGCAAGAGGAGACGGCCAAGGGATAATATCAATCTATCATGCTACTAGTCTTTTCAGATTTATTAGTCCCGAGTGCAGAGGCAGAGATTTTTTCAGTTCTACTACTTGTCTGATAACAGATCTTAGATAATGACAGGGGCTGATAATAAAAAGTGCTTCTGGTGCTACACTACTAACTAGTCTGATCCACACTGCTGTCTAGTGTCTGTAGTACTGAATGCAAAGCATAAAAGCAATCTAGCACAATGATGAAACAGTCTGACACTGATCTAGGAGCTAACACCATATACTAATCATCTAAACCATCATAACAATAGAATATAAATCCTATATAATAATATGATATGCAAAAACTTCACACAAATGCAAGCAGTTGGTAGCCAAGATTGAAAAAAAAAAGTAGAACTAAACCATTCAATGCAGAGTGAGCACAGAAAGGACATCGCAAAACTAAGAAATCACATAGCATGGTACACAAAAAAAAAAGACAAAGAAAATCCAAATTAAGGACATGATAGAAAAAGTGTTGGAAACTAGTCATGAGCCGCCACTGATTTAGTGTGTTGGTTGCGTAAAAAAATAAAGTCAACAGGCCAATTACCACACAACAGATAACACCAGACCACGAAAGTAAACTAAAAAAAACTTAATTAAACACACATACCAGCAGAGCCTGAAAACACACACACAAACACCCACCTACACACACAACTCACACACACACCAAAGCTAGTAAACACATGTACACACACAGACACACTCACTCACTCACTCACACACACAACCCAAAGCTAGCAAACACATGTACACGCAAACAAAAAAACACAAATACAAAAAAAAGCAAAATAAGCAACTCAACTAAAATCAACATTACAACTCATCAAAACCTGAACAAGCCAAATATAAGTCAAAACATAAATGGACATCCCAGAAAAAATCTGGGTACCACAAACAGCAACAACAAAAAATCCTAAAAAAAGAAACCCAAAAACTAAAAAACACATCACCAAAAAATATAAAGAAAATCAAATCTACAAATGACAGTATCACCCAAAAAAAAAGCAACCCACACACACCAAAGCTAGCAAACACATGGGCACACACAGACACACACACACCAAAGCTAGCAAACACATGTACACAAAGAAAAAGAAAAAAAAAGAAAAAGGAAAATAAAAATAAAAAAAGAAAAGTAGATCAGCAGCAACTCCAGCAATAGCAGAAGCTCGAGCAGCAGCAGCTCCAGCACCAACAGCAGCAAAAAAAAAGTGAAGCAAAAAAGAAGCCCAACAAAGCAAATCTCCAATCGCATGCATACACAACAAGGTGAACCTGCTCAAAAACTTGCAAAGAAAGAACTCAAACAACCCAAAAAATAATTGGCAGATTCACTACTAGCTGAAATTTTTTTTAAAAAACTCAAATAACCAGCAGAGCACCCAGAAAACCTCAAAGTTACAAGCAAAAAAAAGAATACTAAAACAGAATCTCAAGCATCAGCAAATGAAAAGCAACCATAAAACGCTGCTCATCCCCATCCCATACCCAAACAAACACAACATGGAAAATCTGCTTAAAAACTTGCAAAGAAAAAACTCAAAAAACCACAAAAAAAATTGGGCACATTCACTACTAGCTGAAAATTTTTAAAAAACACTTAAATAACCTGCACAGCACCAAGAATACCTCAAAGTTGCAAGCGAAAATAGAATCTGAAACAGAATCCCAAGCATCAGCAAATGAAAAGCAACCATAAAACGCCGCTCATCTCCCTCCCACAACCAAACAGACACAACATGGTAAACCTGCAAAAAAATAGCGAAGAAAGAACTCAAAAAACAAAAAAGCCTGCAGGGCACGACCAAGAACTCAAACTTCCAAGCAATCATCAGATATAAAATGCACATTACTATAACAGCTCAAGTTCCAGGTCAAAACCAACATAGAGAAAACTAAAAAAAACTAAACTAAATTGACCATTACAACTCTGAACAATACAACTTAAAAATTAAACTCAAACACACCTTCTATTGCCCCCTCACACACCAGTCAAATGTAAGACAAATGATTGGAAATTAGTTTCTGATGGACATGACTTTGGTACTAAAAAATTGTAGATATTTTTTAAAATTAATTTCTTTTTTTTTGCGTAAGGCAAATGACAGTAGTAAATCAATTATCTTTCCTTTTATTGTATATAGGGAACCCTTTCATGTGAAAAATACCAAATCAGAGAACTATAGACCATATCAACAGCTAATCGTGTAGCTGTGAAGAACTATAGACCACCACTGAAATATATAGTATATGTTATGGTGTTTATAAATTCAGATGGTAGTTGAAAAGTGACAAGAGTATGACTTGTCAACATTGCCAATGTTGTCAGGTACTCGTCATATGACAACTGAAAGTATGCTCACCTGCTCCCATGAGGCCACAACTTCACACAGATTGAACTTAAAAACTCAAACGACAGATCTTGAACCTTATGGGTAATCGGATCTTCCTGCAAATTTCAGTCCATAAGAACTACAAAACTGATCATGGGCATCAGACAAGCAATCCTAGTTACGAGAGGAGGCCGACAGAGTAAATACTATAATTTGCTGGCTTAACATGTAGCAGAGTTTCAAAAAGCATAAGATGCTAGGCAAGCGCAGAACCAAATGTGCAAGCTGTTTCTTAAAAAGGCTAAAATACAGAAAGTCCTGCCTGTATCAAGTAAAAGCTTTGCCTGACACAGCAAGAAAGCACTTACCCACTTAAAAACTGTGTCACTTGGGTATTGTATCACAACTCGACAGTAGTCCTCTCCGATCACCCATTTCAGTCCTAACCCATTTGCATCCTGCAGTTATTTAAGTAAGGTTTGTCCGAACCAAGACAACAAAGAAGATCCTGAAGCTGCTAACCCTGCAAAACCTATGCAACAACTGCCATTCAAATATAGATACGCTATAATCCCAGAAAATCGTATTGACACTAGAACAAAAACCTCAACGTCACTGTACTGTGCAATTAACTCCAATAAAAATAAAATGAGATGGAAAAAATCACAGGAAATTGAATATCACCAAGCACCCAAAAGGATCCGACTCCACACTCCTTTTTTTCACCATCGTGAGCATAACAAAATGGGAGAAAAAACATTAGAATACTATTGCCTCTACATGAAGACATCAAATCCTAACACTAATCTTAGTACAAAGCAACCAGCATCTAAGCCTATAGCTCACACAAAAAAATCAAATCACAGAGCAAATCTGACAAGTCAAAGACCACATACCTGCAGATTGAAGCTTTGAACATCAATTGGAATCTGCAAATGTGAGCACATGTGGGGTAGTACTATGCATGTAAAAGGGGAAATGAAGAACAACCCATTCAAATAACATCAAGATTCAAGAAACCCAGCGCTAATCCGACCTCCGCTGCCGGCGACGGAAGCACGCCGGAACGCCTCCGTGCCTGCGCCCTTCGCCAGCCGGCGGGCCGCGGCGCAACCCCGCAGCAGCACAGCCGCCACGTCGACCAGCAGCAGCGCTAGCTCGCCTGCGACCGCCTCGCTCGCCGCGGCGCGGACTCTTAACGCCGCCTCCCAGCTTCCGGCCATCTCCCTCGCGGGGCTTCGCCAGCGAGCAAGGCGTCCTCTCAGCACCGCCGCTCAGCTTCCGGCCGTAACGCACCGATGCGGGTCTGTGAGTTCAGACCTCAGACCCAATAAAACTCAGAAGGATAAGGACACGCCACACAAATCTTAAAGTAGAGTCAATGGTCACAAATTTGACAGATTTTTATAACAGAAAACTGTTGACAGATAAATAGCAAAACTCTTGTTTTTCCCCTATATATATATATATATATATATATATATATATATATATATATATATATATATATATATATATATATATATATATACATATATATATATATATATATAGACTATCGCCATTTCCTTCTGCCCCTCAATGTCATTTTTGTTGGTTTCGCTATAACACCCATAATAGTTTAACCCTTGCCCCATCCAACTGCAACGATTGGCACCAAGAGACTCCAAGAGCATCATCACTGGATTAAAAAAAAACTTTGTCTAAAAATTGTGATATAGGGGAATAAGATAAAGAAACAACATATTCCTTTCTCAATCTCCTTTCCTTATTTTTTTTCTCAATCCCTTAAAACTCCCCTCGATCTCTCAAATTGAGGGGATCTGGCACATATTTTTCTCATTCCGTTTCCTCCCTCATTCTGACACTGACGCATGGGTCCACTGGGATGGTCGTGCCACCGCGCTTAAGGAAGAGGATGCCGCGACGGTGCCACGCTCGTCCATGAGAGGAAGAGGAAAGATAATATGAAGAGAACATGAGAGAGATGCCACTAACCTATAGATCTCACGTGACAGTAATTGGAAAAGGGATGACAATTTTGTCAATCTATTAGAGCATCTCCCCTATCTCTTTTAATTTAATTTTCTTAATCTCCTATTCAGTATTTTAGGGAAAGTGGATTCTCAAACTGATCCTATGAAAAAGAGAGAAAAAAGGCAATGTTCACTTCCTTTCTTTAAATAATCATATTTTTTAGTAATGGAACTTGGCAATGGCTGCATCATAGGGCATTTATTTATCATTGACCATCATGTTATGTTTTCTACCACAATCAAACGTCAGTAAGTAGTCATTGTACAATTATCAAATGCTGCACTTCTACCTAGAAATAAAATAACAAGCAAAAACTTTCGTTTTATAATTGTCAATCTCCAAACAATATATACTACCCATGATACTGTGATCAGTAAATTAGCCCTTGAAAGGTAATATCGTTGAGATATAAATCAAATGTATATTAGCCCAACCTAACGTGATTCATCCACTAGCAGATCCAAGCAGGGCGCGGCAAAGCTACGCCGGGTTTTCTAGTGTCCTATTTCTATTTGCGACTCAAAAACACATTAGTAATGTTGGTGGACCTAAGACATTCAATCCACAAACACTACTTGCCGATCCAAAGGAATGTAGGAGGCGATGGGGCAGGCTGACAGCGAACGGTATGCTCAAATGTCTCAAGCAGGTTGGTGAAACAGAACCAGGGCAATTTTCTCGTAAAAAGAAAGATTGTTTTTTTTTGGGAGAAGGACCAGTTCAAAATGTTTGGATGGTCTACGGTTATGGGAAGAGGAAATTAATTGGGATTCGAAGGGGGCCGGTTAGAGCAGCCGCAACGCCTGTTAGCCCCAGGCCCCAGCCTCTACATCGGCACAGGGACTCCGCATCACATACGTTGGTGGTTTAGCTGGGGTTTGTATTAGCCTGCAGAAGCAGCAGTTGCTTCGCCGGACAAAAGTGCGAGGCACCAACTGAATTCGCGTTTCCTTTGTTTAGTTCCTAAATTCAACCCCAAATTCTACTATGCAAAAAGAAGATTCCTCGTCACATCAAAATGTCGATAAATGCATGGAGTACTAAATGTAGATGAAATTAAAAACTAATTGCACAGTTTTGTTGTACTTTACGAGACGAACATTTTAAACCTAATTAGTCAAAGTTTAGACAATTTTTACTAAATACAAACGAATTGAAACAGTGCGCATTTAATACGCACTGTTCCAACTCGGCAGCCCCAAGTCGGCATCTAAACAAGGGGCGTCGTGTGCAAAGCAACAACAGCCTCGTCATGCGCTTCCACGGTTTGTGAGCAAGGCCAGTAATAAAAGTCTGACAAAAGCTGAATCTACTTTTTACAAAGAACAACGGCTGTGTTGAGTTGCTCTGAAAAGGCAAAAAAGTGTACTATAGCACGTTTTGATTTTATTTAGCAAATAGTGTCTAACCATTGACTAATTAGGTTCAAAACGTTCGTCTCGCAAAGTACAACCAAACTGTACAATTAGTTTTTTGATTTCAACTACATTTAGTACTTCATGCATGTATCGCAAGTTTGATGTGACGGGGAATCTTTTTTTTATAGTGCTTTTTTCAGGTAAATAAACACAGCCAACATCTTGTCGTGGGAAATTTGTAGTATCAATTAATGGTTGTCTACATGGCATATACTCCCTCCATTCCAAATTATAAGGCATTCCAAGAATCTTAGAGAGTCAAAGAATCTCATGTTTGACCAAATTTATATGATAAGATAATAATATTTATGACACCAATTAAGTATCATTAAATTCTTCATTAATTATATTTTTATAGTATACATATTTGATGTTATAATTTTTTGTAATTTTCTCTATAATTTTGGTCAAAATTAAGATGCTTTGACTCTCCAAGATTTTTAGAATGCCTTATAATTTAGAATGGAGAGTACCTTTTAGCTCAAGCATATGATTTTGACAGCCCGCGTTGCTGCTGCCCTTATGGTTTGGGTTACATACTTCTATCCCATTCTGTTGTTTGGGTACAGCTAGATTTGGGGGTGTTTAGATGAAAAAAATTGGAATTTGGCTAGTGTCGGCGTTCGGTCCCGCAGGGTCCTAAGCCAACGAGTGAATCAAATGCTGTGTGTCCCTAATCTGGATGGTGATGCAAGGAGAGTACACGGAGGTTTATCCTGGTTTGGACAAAAGAAGGCCCTACGTCCAGCGGGGAGGGGGGAGTATTGTATTTCCTTGCACCTAAGTGCTTGTGTAGGGGCTACAAGCTGTGAGAGAGGGAACCGAGCCCAGGTCTCAGAGAAAAATTAAGAGTACAAAGGTGATTGCTTGAGATGTTGATCTTCTATGATGGGAGGGTGACTGGTGTTTCGTCGTCTGTTGCCCCTTTTTCGTTGTAGAGCCCCTACCTGTCCTTTTATAGGGTAAGAGGAGGCAGGGACGCCGGGGGTGCCTTTGAGGTGAAGTTTTGTCGATCCCTATGGAGGTGGCTGTAGCGACGTGCCCCGAGAATGGCCGGCCATCCCTGGACACCATGGTGATGTAGAGGACAAGACGGTGAAAAGACTCCGAGTCCTGTGCCACGTCGGCCTTTCTTCCTTGTTGACCGGCGGTGGGTCGAGGCCAGGTTGAGGCCGGGTCGAGGACAGGTGGATAAGGCCGAGTCTCCGGGATCGTTGGGTACGGTCCTTGTCGTATCCTCCCTCGATGGTGATCAGTGGTGAAATAGTGCACGGTATGATGCGTATAGTGATAGGTTTTCACCTCCCATCCCGGGATGGGTGGTAAAAAAGTGAGATTTGACACCAGCATTGCTTCCACGTCGGTTACTGTTGTAGCCATGATGGTAGGAAGTAGTGGGTAGTCGCATTAAATGCTCTGACTTTTGTCTCAGAGTTGGTGAATAAGGTGGGTCGAGTGGCCCGACCCGGGTCGTGCGAGTCGGAGATTTCCCGATAGTCGAGGTGCCTTGTCGAGCGAGCCTCGTACGAGTCGGAACGCGGTCGAGGTGTCCCATCGAGCGTACCTCATATGAGTCAGAACATAGTCGAGGTGTCTCGTTTGCCATTTTGGCTCGTCTCGTTTGTGGGTTGCTGTTTTGTTTTTTTAATCGTTGATTGTGGGTACCTCTTATTGTAGGTACCCGACAGTAGCCCCCGAGCCTTTGGATGAGTGTGGATCACTCTCTCGGAGCATCAACGGTTCATGAACTGGAGTCGTAGCATTGTAGCCTTTTCCAGGGGGTGCGGTGGAGTGTTTTGACTCCTCCAAGGTCTTTTGCATGCTCTATGAGGAATGCTCTCGTATCATGGCGTGTTCTGTCTTCTTTCGTTCGAGGTTTGGCTTTCTGCGGTCGAGCCCCCCGGGCCTCGCGTGCATGAGGTCGATCGGAGTCTTGGCCGTCTTTTATCGTTCGACCCTCATACTCCCTTTTCAGGAAAAAGGAGGAGGGGTGGGGAACATCGTACTACCCTCGTTGGGCGAGTTTTGACGGTCTCCGGTGAGCTGTTAACGGGGAATTCGAGTGGGAGCCTGTGCTCCATTCGGTAGGAGTCGGCTAGTGGCCACGGAGGCGCTCTCAAAAATGTCAAAGAGTAGTCATGTGGATCTCGATTCCTTGCGATAGGATTCAAGGGCTCGATGCCTCCCTCCGAGGGGATTCCTCCGTCGACCTCTCCTTTAGCCTCGAATACGTCCGGGGGCGCCTCAAGAGCGTGGCTCGAGCCCTAGCCTTGTACGGGCGCGTCCCTAGTCGTCCCTGACTCTACTACTCGAGGGCAGCTGTCAAACCCTAGTCGAGGGCCAGCTTTCGATCCCTCGAGGTTTATATCAGGCTCAGAGCCTGTTACCCATTCGTCTGGGAATATCCGTCCGCGGATCCTTTTTCTACCCGTTTGGGGCGCGTCTTTTTAGGAGGGGAAGCGAGATCAGCGCGGTAGTGGGCGGCGTGGTGCGACGGTTACGAAGTGTATGGCGGACACATGCCTCTATCTGTGGACTTTGAGGGAGCAGTTAGGTAAGGTCATTGAATGTGAAAACTGCTCCTACCTTTTCGCCCGCCCGTTGGCCTTCCATCGGGGTATAAGTGTGAGGCCCGAGGTTCCGTTTACCCCTATGGGCCTTTTGCGTCTTTGCCTTCTTTGCCTCCTTCGCCTCTTTTGCGCCCTTTAGCCACCGTCCAGCGCCACCACCGCTCCTTCGCCTATCGTCGCCACGCGCCGTTTTCCGACAACCATGGCAGGCAAGAGCCAGATCCTTCCTGCGGATGCATGGGCTCGTTCCTCGGTGACAAAGAGGAGGCTGGAGGAGTTGGTCCACGATGGGCTTCTATGGCCAATGGCGAGCCGGACCCAGTTAGAATGGAGGGTACCGCCGTCTGACCACCGGGGAGCTGGTGCCCCCGGAGGGCTACGTGGTGAGCTTCGTGGCCTTCCACGAGAGGGGGTTCAGAGTGCCGGCTAGCCACTTCATGCGGGCACTCCTCCACTACTACAAGGTAGAGCTGCACCATCTCACCCCCAATTCCATCTCGCAGGCTGCCATTTTCACGGTGGTCTACGAGGGATACCTGGGGATGGAACCACAATGGAATTTGTGGCTCCACCTCTTCAAGGCGAAACACTTTGCCAAGAAGGCGGGAGAGCGAGGGGTGCGACGTGCAGTGCATGCGGAGAGCTGCACTCTCCAAGTTCGGTCGGGTCGAGGTGACCAATACATCCCAGCGCAACTGATTTCATCGAACAGCGGCTGGCACGACGGCTGGTTTTACTTGCGCAACAACGACAACCAGCTACCGAAGTTTTTCGGGCGGGTGCTGATGTCGCGCGAGGAGAACTGGATGTACGGCGTCGTCGAGGATGACAAGCCAAAACTACAGCCGCTGCTCGACGTGTTGAGAAGACTTCGTCAACGCGGGCTAATGGCGGGAATGGTGGCCGCTACGTTCCACCGCCGAAGGGCGCTGCCTCTGACGCAGCACCGGCTCTGGCTCAATGAGATGACACTAGAGGCATTGTTGGAGGGGAGTCAGATGTCGCATGAGTCCCTCCCCCTCAATGAGGTCACCCGGCGTGCACGATGGATGGTGGGGAGTTTCAGGCAGGAGGACATCGATAGGGTCTCGATGCACCCCACTCAAGGTTTTGAGCCTCTAGTAAGTGTCGTTTCTGATTGTCTTAAGTTCTTTTGCTTCCAGATTCCCTCGACTAATTCAGTCAAGGCCTGTGTGCAGGATCTGTCGGCGGTCAAGGAATCGCGGCCGCCGGTTCCGAAGGATCGGGCCACTTGGGAGGCTCGACACCTCTTGGCGGCTCAAAAGAAGGAGGAGAAGGACGCTGCCAAGAAGCGTCAAGCCCGAAAGGCCCTCGAGCAGGAGGCGTTGAAGAAGCACCATCGCCAACAGAGCCTCGACGGGCTCCCACTCGAGGAGTCTCCCTCCGAGATGGTCTCGGGGGAGGACGAAGATAGCAGCGACGACGACGCCGGGTCATGCTACGATACCGCGACTTTTCTGGCGCACCTCCCCGACGTGCGGCCCCTGCTAGAGCCCATTGGGGGGTCGACTTCCTAGGTGTCGAGGGAAGTCTCGGCGCCCGTAGAGGGGGAAGGAGAGCCAGGAGAGAGAAGGGCTAGAGCGGGTCCTTCAGCGAGAGGAGCTACCTCGTCTGGGGCCCCACAGGAGGGGTTGGTGGCGTCGCTCCTGCGAGCCCGATCGCCTCGGGCTCAGCCGGCGGTCGGAGCAGTAGCGTCGGCGTCAGAAGCCAGGGCGCCATCGATGGGCATAAGGACCCGAGGCCAACTAGCCTCGGCAGCGCAAAGATCCTCCGATACCTCGTTAGCCCTGGCTCTGAGGAGCACCCGGCCAACAGGAGGCTCAACGGTAGGGTCATCGCAGGTGCTGCCGAGTGGCTCGGGCCTGCCAGGGTCTAGGCCCCTGGTTCCCATATCTGGGTAAGTTTCTCGCCTTGTTTTTCTGTCATTGGTGATCCCGTTTTTTGTTCTAACGCGTTTGTTTGTTGCTCAGCCATAAGTGTAAGGCGGAGATCGCGGGTCTGACTCCCGTCAAGGCACTCAGGTCGGGCGCCGCCCTGATGATGTGGACGGCGGCCGACGACGTCGCCTGGGTTGCGAAGTGCCAGGCTGCGATGGAGCGGCTCAGGTCTGGTGTCACCGCGCGGGGGTCAGGGCCGGCTGAGGCGGTCCCAGGCGATGCCGGGCTTGAGGTGCCTGGCGCTGGTGGGTCAGAGCCTGGGTCAATTGCGACGACCCAGGCGATCGTCGAGGCGCTGAGGCTGAAACATCCGCCCATGATGTGGGGCGAGCGGATGTTGAGAAGTCTAAGGAGGTGGTAGAGGCCCCGCCAAAGGCGGGGCAAGAGGTGGCACAGCCAGAGTCGCAACTGGCGCGGGAGGAGCCGCAGCCGTAGCAGGACCGGCCAACAGAGCAGGCGGTCGAGGCGGAACGGGGGGTGGTCGTGCCACCGCCTATCGTACAGGCGGTGGTACTGGCAGTCGAGACGCTAGCCCCGCCCCCAGGGTCGACCCTGGCCCTGATCGACCTCCCCGTCGATGACTCCCCTTCTGTCAAAGGGAAGCAGAAGGTGGACGTTGAGATGGCCGAGGCCTTGGATCGGCCTGGTACCTCTGCGGCATTAGGGGATGACCTGGCCAAGGCATCGACCAGGTGGCCTAACTACGCCGGGTTGGTGCTTGTGCGGGCAGAGGAGGAGCTTCCACGCTGGGGCCAGTTGACCCTCGAGTTCAGGGACACATCCAACCCTAGCGCTGAGCCCTTCTTCACGGTCGACGACAAGGATGAGGTGCAACACTAGGAGTACCTCGAGGGACTCCGAAAGCACTCGCTGCAGTCCCTGCGCATGGTCTTAGATACCCTAGTGCAGGGTATGTCGGAGGCTTTCGAGGTAAGCCAGGTTCGTTAGTCTTTCCCTGTGTTTTATCTTTCCCTTTTCCTTGGTTCTGATTTTTAGGTTTTAACTGTGGTCAGGAGCTCAAGGAGCGTTCCCGCCAGAAGTCACTCTTCATTCGTCATGAGAGTGGCGTGTGGGCGGCGCTTGCCCGTCAACGGGCCCTGGTTGAGGAAGCCAACAAGCGGCTATCCCAGAAGAGCACCGAGACGGACGAGCTCCGCGTCGCCCACGTAGTGGTTAGGGAGGAGGCGGCGTAGGCCCAGGAAGCCGAGGCCAAGGCACGTGAAGACGTGACAAGGGCTCAGGAGGAGGCGGCTAAAGCTCGTGAGGACCTCGCGCCGCTGCTGGTGCGTGTGAAGGAGCTCGAGGAGGATGTCGCCTTAGTCGGTGGTCAGCGTGATGCCCTCAACATCCAGGTCGGGATGGCGTCCGCTGGCGTCAGAACCTTGGAGGATGAGGTTGTGATGTTGAAGGGGACGGTTCGAGAGAGGGACGAGGCTCTCTCGGGCACCGATCGGAAAATTGAGGTGCTGAAGGTGGCGGTCCTCGACAAGGATGAGGCTCTTCGAGCGTCTGAGAAGACATGCGGGGAGTTGCGCGATGAGGTCGTGGGTTGGCAGACCCACTCTGAGGGTAAACTTCTTGTTATGTTCTAGCCTTGGCGTCGAGGTCCTAGGCTTATGCTAACTCAGTGCTTATGTTTCAGAGTTGGAGAAGCAGCAGCATGCGGCCCAGGCGACGGCCACCTCGTTCCAGAACCTCTTCGAGGTCGAGGTCGGGCGGACTCAGTTGCTCTAGGGTGCTATCACTTTGGTATGTGATGGCCTGGGGGTCGAGCCTGATGCCAATACCGAGGAGGACACACTGGGGAACTCCTTTGTCCGTCAGATGGTGGCGCTGGGCCGCCTCGTCCGCGAGAGGATACGAGACGGGCTGCATCACGGTGTGAAGAGGGCCATGGCAGTCATTTGGTCTGGGTTCATGTATGACATGGACCTTATCACTGATGGCTTTATCATGGATCCAGACCGGATGGACGAGGAGAACGAATTCACCAGCCTGAACCTGATCGAGGCCGCTGAGGAGCCTGGGAGTCGCCTTGCTAAGCTTTTCAAGGTCGAGGTGGTTCCGCCTGCCGATGATGAGGGCCTATGAGCCAAACCTGGGCATGAAGGCCCATGTAAATGAGTTAGTATTCGTAACTTTGGTCGTGATGGCCTTGGGGGCCTTGAAATACTTAGATGTAAACTCGTGCTGAATGTCAATTTTTGTTTGAGTTTTTTCTTCCCTTTATCGCTTGAATCACGTTCTCACATGATTTTCTTAGCGCGCGGTTATGCCCCTTGGTGTAAGGGAGCGAGTGGAGGTACCATAGCCTCGGAGGCGTAAGTGATCTCGTGGCTCGACTGCCCTCGAGCTTTAGGGTGCGTTTGCGGCTTCGTAGATCGTGAAAGAACTTGATTCAAAGCGAACAGGAATGTTAGTCGTGAGCTTTTTCAAAGTTGTGAACTATTACTAGGTCTACTTAGCGCGTGGTTGCACCCCTTGGCGTGAGGGATGAGTGGAGGTACCATAGCCTTAGAGGCGTAAGTGATCTCGCGGCTCGACGGCCCTTGAGCCTTAGGGTGCTCTTGCGGCCTTATCGACTTATGTAAAAGTTCTCTTGTTCTTTGAAAAAAATGCGAGTTTTTTGGGGATACGTAGGGGGTTCCCCCTTGCAGCCCCTGAGGGAGGGTCGACTCTGAGAAAACAGGGTTGATCCTTCCTGGTTGTTATGAAAACAATGCTTTGAACACTGCTGTATTCTTTATTTATGAGATTATGAAATAATTTACAGAGCCTCGAGGCTTTTAAGGAAAAAAATGACGTAGTTGTTCAATGTTCCATGCGTTGGTGAAGATTTCGCCTTTCTCGTTCGATAGTTTGTAGGTGCCGGGCTTCAGTACTTCCGTGACGATGTATGGCCCTTCCCATGGCGGAGTAAGCTTGTGTCGTTCCTTGTTGTTCTGGCTTTGCTGTAGCACCAGGTCACC
Source organism: Saccharum hybrid cultivar R570 (assembly GCA_038087645.1). Classification (NCBI taxonomy): domain Eukaryota; kingdom Viridiplantae; phylum Streptophyta; class Magnoliopsida; order Poales; family Poaceae; genus Saccharum; species Saccharum hybrid cultivar. The sequence continues at coordinate 6,470,486 of JAQSUU010000297.1, read as the reverse complement.
GACATTGATGTCCCGTCTGTGGACGTGTTTATCATGGTAGCGTCGGAGACTTTGCTGATACCTTGCCAAGTGTAACAGAGCCACATCATGAGCTTCCTCGAGCTGGTCAAGGGCGTCCTCTCTTGTGGCATCATTGTTTTGCTCGTTGTAGGCTTTCAGTCTTGGGGATCCATATTCTACATCAGTTGGGAGCATAGCCTCAGACCCGTAGACTAAGAAGAACGAAGTGAATCCCGTGGCTCGACTCGGCGTCATTCTTAGGCTCCACAGGACCGAGGGGAGCTCGGCGGCCCATTTTTTGCCGTGTTTGTTTAACTTGTCAAAAATTCTTGGCTTCAGGCCTTGTAGGACCATGCCGTTGGTACATTCTACTTGGCCATTTGTTTTTGGATGAGCCATGGCCGACCAGAGCACACGGATGTGATGGTTGTCGCAGAAATCCAGAAACTTTTTGCTGGTAAATTGGGTGTCGTTGTCTGTGATGATGCAGTTAGGGATCCCAAAGCGGTGGATGATGTCGATGAAGAATAACACGGCTTGCTCAGACCTGATGCTGGTGATAGGACGGGCCTTGATCCACTTGGAAAACTTGTCAATGGCGACGAGCAAGTGGGTGAAGCCACCAGTTGTCCTCTTTAGGGGTCTAACCAAGTCGAGCCCCCAAATAGCGAACGACCATGTGATGGGAATAGTTTGCAGGGCATGAGCCGAGAGGTGGGTTTGTCTTGCATAGTACTGGTAGCCTTTGCAGGAGCGTACTAGCTTGACAGCGTTGGAGACTATGGTCGGCCAATATAAACCTTGCTAGAATGCGTTTCCAACGAGGGTTCGAGGCGTCATGTGATGACCACAAGCCCCCGAGTGTAGATCATTGAGCAGGTTCCTGCCTTCCTCATTTGTGATACAGTGTTGGAGGATGCCAGTAGGGCTACGGCGATACAGCTCCCTGCTGTCACCAAATATCACAAAGGATTTGGCCCAGCGAGTGATCCGTCGAGCCTCGATCTTATCCGAGGGGAGGTCCACTCGAGTGAGATGGTAGAGGTACGAAATACGCCAGTCAGGCTTGGGGTTGGCTGGGGGGGTCGAGCCTTCTACCTGCATGGCTTCAGCCCTGGTCAAAGGGGCTTCCGCCTCATGTAGGGGATCGAGTGATGGCCCGTCGACCCCTCCGTCTTCCCTGATGTTGACGGACGGTTGATGGAGATCTCTTGTGAAAACGTCAGGTGGGACTATAGTTTGACTAGAAGCGATATTTGCGAGTTCATCGGCGACCTCATTATACCTGCGTGCAATGTGGTTGAGCTCAAGGCCATGAAACCTGTCTTCAAGGTGCCGTACCTCCTCACAGTAGGCCTCTATCTTGGGATCACGGCAGCTCGAGCTCTTCATGACTTGGTCGATCACGAGCTGAGAGTCACCTCGAACATCGAGGTGTCAGACCCCTAGTTCGACGGTGATTCGTAGGCCCATGACGAGCGCCTCGTATTCAGCGACGTTGTTGGAGGCAGGAAAATGAAGCCGGATGATATAGCGCATGTGGATTCCGAGGGGTGAGATGAAGAGCAAACCCGCGCCTGCTCCTATTTTTATCAGCGACCCGTCGAAATACATAGTCCAAAGCTTGGCCTAGAGCTGAACCAGGGGGAGTTGAGTGTCGGTCCACTCCGCCAGGAAATCTGCTAGTACCTAGGATTTGATGGCTTTGCGTGGCGCATAAGAGAGGGTCTCACCCATGAGCTCGACCGCCCACTTGGCTATCCTACTCGAGGCTTCCCGGTTCTAGGCTATCTCTCCCAAAGGGAAAGAAGAGACCACAGTTACAGGGTGGCCCTCGAAGTAGTACCAGATTATTAGCAATTTTAACGGCACTTTCATTGTCACATAAAAGCGGCACCTTTTCAAGAACAACTCCATAGTCTAGGAGGGTTTGTTTCATGTATAAGATTTGTGCACAACAAGCCCCCGCGGCAATGTATTCTGCCTTAGCGGTGGACAAAGCCACACTATTTTGCTTCTTAGATGACCAAGATATTAAGGACCTCCCAAGCAAATGGCACCCTCCGGATGTGCTTTTTCTATCAATTTTGCAATTAGCATAATCCGAATCGGAATAGCTAACTAGTTGGAATCTAGCTCCTTTGGGGTACCAAAGACCGATACTTGGGGTGTACTTAAGATATCTTAAAATTCTTTTTACAGCACTTAGGTGAGGTTCTTTAGGGCACGCTTGAAAGCGAGCATACATGCACACACTAAACATGATATCGGGCCTAGATGCGGTAAGGTAAAATAAGCTACCAATCATAGAACAGTAGAGAGTTTGATCAATTGGTTTACCTCCCTCATCTAGGTCGAGATGTCCATTAGATGGCATTGGGGTCTTGATTGGCTTACACTCTTCCATCTTAAATCTTTTGAGAAGATCCTTGGTATACTTTTCTTGAGAGATGAAAATCCCTTCTCTCATTTGCTTGACTTGAAAACCAAGGAAGAATGTTAGCTCACCAATCATTGACATCTCGAACTCCTTTGACATCAATTCACCAAATTCTTTGCAATAATCTTCATTTGTTGACCCGAAGATGATATCATCAACATAGACTTGACAAATGAAGATCTTTCCATTAAGCTTCTTGGTAAATAGTGTGGTGTCAACCTTCCCAATAGTGAAGCCCTTCTTAATGAGAAAGTCCCGGAGGCGCTCATACCATGCTCTAGGGGCTTGCTTGAGCCCATATAGCGCCTTGGACAACCTATAAACATGATTAAGATATCTAGAGTCTTCAAACCCGGGAGGTTGTTCAACATAGACTAGTTCATTTATGAAGCCATTTAAAAATGTACTTTTCACATCCATTTGATATAGTTTCATTCCATGATGTGATGCATATGCAAGAAGGATACGAATGGCTTCAAGTCTTGCAACGGGTGCAAAGGTCTCTCCAAAATCAAGACCTTCAACTTGAGAGAACCTCTTTGCAACTAGTATTGCCTTGTTCCTCACTACAACGCCTTGATCATCTTGCTTGTTACGGAACACCCACTTGGTTCCAATGACTCTTACACCTTTTGGATGCTCTTCAAGTGTCCAAACTTGATTGCGGGTGAAGTTGTTCAATTCTTCATGCATAGCATTCACCCAATCCGGATCTTAAAGAGCTTCTTCTACATTCTTAGGTTCAAGACAAGAGACAAAAGAGTGATGTTCAACAAAAGAAGTAAGCTTTTGAGATCGAGTCATTACACCCTTTGTAGGACTCCCTATGATGAGATCTTGTCTTGTGGATGTGCTTGAAGTAGAGGTGAGTTTCTTCTATCAACCACTTGAGAAGAGGGTTGGGGAGCATCAACATCTTGAGCTTGTGTCTCGGCTTGTTCATGAGAGACATGAGTATCTTTATTTTTAACTCTCTCATTCTTATCATCATCTTGAGGCACATGTGATGAAGATGGTGGATTGATAATTTGTACATCGTCTTTATCATCTTTAGACTTGATGTCTCCCACCGGCATGTTCTTCATTGCCTCTCTCAATGGTTCATCACCTACATCATCACAATTCTCAATTGCTCCTTGGGAGCCATTAGAATCATCAAATTCCACATCATATGTTTCTTCAACCAAATCAGTGGCATGGTTAAATACTCTATATGCTTTAGACTTTGATGAGTAACCAATAAGAAAACTAATATCACAACGTCTTTGAAACTTCCCTAGGTGTTGACACTTCTTATAGATGTAGCATTTGCAACCAAACACCCAGAAGAATGAGACGTCCGGCTTCTAACCATTTAGCAACTCATAGGGGGTCTTGCCAAGAAACTTTTGTAGGAAGAGACGATTTGAAGCATAGCATGCGGTGTTGATTGCGTCGGCCCACAATTTCTCCGGTGTGTTGTACTCATCTAGCATTATTCTTGTAAGGGTAGGTTGATGAAACTTCATGCTTGATTCCAATTTCATCACAATAAGCTTCAATGTTTGTGTTGTCAAACTCTTTGCCATTGTCACTTCTAATCTTCTTTATCTTGACTTCAAATTCATTTTAAGCTCTCTTTGCAAACTTCTTGAAGCAATTTGCCACTTTGGATTTGTCATGAAGGAAGAAAGTCCAAGTGTATCTTGAGAAATCATCCACAATCACAAGACAATAGAGATTTCCACCCAAGCTCTTGTAAGTTGTAGGACCAAACAAATCCATGTGTAGAAGTTCTAACACTCTTGATGTTGACATGTAAGCTTTGGTTGGATGAGTATTTGCAATTTGTTTGCTGACTTGACATGCACTACAAGGTTTGTCCTTCTCAAACTTTACATCCTTCAAACCTCTCACTAATTCTTTCTTTAATAGCTTGTTAAGAGTGTTCATTCCAACATGAGCAAGCCTCCTATGCCAAAGCCATCCAAGTGTAGTTTTGGTGAACAAACATGTCATCAAGTTTGCATCTTCGGAGGTGAAGTCAATAAGATAGAGATTATTGTATCTAAAGCCTTTGAAAATCACTTGCTTGTCATCTATCTTTGTAACTACCACTTCATTGGGAGTGAACAAGCATTGGTAGCCAAGGTCACAAAGTTGCCCGACGGATAGTAAGTTGAAACTCAATGAAGCAACATAGAGCACATTTGAGAGAGAGTGATCATTTGATATTGTAATCTTGCCTATACCCTTGACTTTGCTCTTTGAATTGTCCCCAAATATGATCTTGTCCTGACATACCCTATTCTCTTCAAGTGAGGTGAACATACGAGGATCACCGGTCATATGTTGAGTGCAACCACTATCAATTACCCAATGAGATCCACCGGTCTTGTAGTTCACCTACACATAAGAGATCAAGCCTTTTGTTTAGGGACCCAAACTTGAGAGGGGCCCTTGACTTTCTCAACTAGTGACTTGGCAACCCATATTTTCTTTGGCCTATTTTTGTTAGGGAGACCCAAGAACATGACTTTCATCTTTCCACTTGAATCTTTTCTAAGCATGTAATGAGCATTGAAAGCAAAGGGTCTAGCATGTTTGGGCAAGGGTTGTGGTGGTGGAGTTTTGCACTCATGAGCAAAATGGCCTTCTTGTCCACACTCAACACATCTCTTTGGCTTTGGCTTTGACTTGCTTTGTTGTTGTTGAGCTTTAGCCTTCTTCTCTTGATTTGCCATGTAACCAATGCCACTTCTATCAAACTTCATGATGGTATTCATGAGTAGCTCACTTTGCAAATGTTGGCCTCTTATGAACTTGCTTAGGCCGGTCTTGAGATGCTCTTTTTCTTGCTTGAGCTTTTTGTTCTCTTCAATGAGTGACTCATTTGATGTTTGCTTTTCAAGAGCCATCAACTTCTTGTTCTCATTCTTAAGCATCTCATTTTCACTCTTGAGCTTGACATACTCATCATAGTTGTCGGACTCAACCACACTCTTGCCTTTGCCGCTAGAGCCTTGCTCAATGTTCTCAATAATCAAGTCATCACATGATGTAGCTATATCAATCTTAACAACTTGGTTAGTAGCATCATGTGTCTCAAGAGCAAGCTCGTTAGCAACAATAAGACTATCATAATCGATTTTCAATGTAGTATATTTGTCTTTTAAAAAGTTGTGCCTAGTGTTGAGCTCATCATGCTTCTTCTCAAGTTTATCATATTTATCTCTAAGCTTTTTGTTAGAAGTTTTAAGCTCCTTGAGAGTAGAAGACATAATTTTATTTTGATCTTTGAGCTCATCACTAGTCTTATGTGCATTCTCAAGCTTAGATGAGAGTGATTCATTTTCATTTTGAAGCTTATTATTTTCATTTCTAGTTCTTCTTATGATTTTAGAATATTTGTTCAACAATTTTACAAGTTCATCATAAGAAGGTGCATCATATTCATCATCACTATCACTATCATCATCATCATCACTCTCATTGTTTTGTACCTTTTCGTTCACCTTTGGCCATAAGGCATAGGTGAGAAGTGGACGATGATGGTGAAGGTGGCGGTGAAGGTGGTGATGAAGATGTCGGCGAAGATGATGATGGCCCAATCACAAATGCGGCGACCTTCTCTTTCTCATCGTCGCTCTCATCGCCGGAGGACTCACATGATGACTCAATGTCGGTGAGCTAATCACCAACAATGTAAGTTTTGCCTCCCTTTTTCTTCTTGTAAAACTCCCTTCTCTTGCCATCTTTCTTTTTGTATGGCTTGTTCTTCTTTTTCTCATCTTCTTCATCACTTGAATCGTCTTTCTTGCCCTTGTTCTTATTTTTGTACTTGTCTTTTGGAGGCTTCGGGCATTGATGAGCTAAGTGGCCAAGTTCACCACAATTGAAGCAATCCATCTCGGATATTGGCTTCCTTTTGCTACTTCTGAAGAATTTTTTCTTCTTGCCATCAAACTTGATGCCACTCTTGTTGAGCTTCTTTAGCATCTTGGTGGTCTTTCTCACCATGAGTGCAAGTGATGCATCATTAATATCACTTTCACTTGAGCTTTCTTGCACCACCATGGCTTGACCCTTCTTCTTTTTCTTTTCATGGCTAGCTTTGAAGGCCAAGTCTTTCTTCTTGGAAGATGGTGAGCCCTCTTCCGGAGTGATGTGCATGTACATCTCATGTGCATTGGTCTTTCCCAATACTTGTGTCGGTGTTGCGGTGGAGAGATCACTTTGGTGAAGTACGGTGACAATGTGCCCATACTTCTCAATGGGAAGAACACTCAAGATCCTCCTTGCAACATCCGATTGACTCATTTGAGTGAGTCCAAGAGCATTGAGATCTTCTACAAGAACATTCAATCGAGTGTACATTTCATTAGCACTTTCTTTGGGAAGCATCTCAAAATAATTAATTTTCTTTAAAGTAATATGATAGCGTTCCTCATGCTCACTCTTAGCTCTCTCATGGAGAGCACAAAGGTTTTTCCACAATTCATGAGCATTTTTGGCATTACGCACACGATTGAAGATATCCTTACCTAGGCCCTGGTAGAGTGCATTTTTTGCCTTTGCATTCCACCGGTCGTACTTCTCCTCGTCACCACTTGGGTTGGCGGGATCCCTAATAGGGGGAAGCCCTTCGGTTGCGGCTCTAAGGCACCCAACATATATGGCTTTGAGGTACGCCTCCATACGAATTTTCCAATATGAAAAATCATCTCTCTCAAAGGTGGGAGGTGGTCCTTCCCCATTAGACATCTTGCTCTAGACGGTGAAGCCTAAATAATGAGCAACACGACTCCAATACCAATTGAAAGGATCAAGATGCCCAAGAGGGGGGTGAATTGGGCTTTTCTAAAAATTAATTGCAAGAATTAAATCCTACAAGCCAAACTTCACCCCTAGTGCCTACTAGTGTTCCTTGTGATTCTACCGATAAAAGTTTTGCACCCTAAGTTCCAATCCTAGTCTAGCATGGTAATTCTAGGAAAGTAAACAAGCAATGAAAGTAATGCACGAAAGTAAATGCTTGAAAGTAAGGGTTAGGAACACGGCGATGTTTTCCCAAGGTATCGGAGAGTCGCCACTCCCCACTAGTCCTCGTTGGAGCACCCGCGCAAGGGTGTAGCTCCCCCTTGATCTGCGCAAGGATCAAGTGCTCTCTACATGTTGATTCTTCGACACTCTGTCGTGGTAAATCGCCCAAAACTGCTCACAAGATGAGTTGGGTCATCCACAAGCTCTCCGGATGATCACCAAACTCCCAATCACCACCAAACCATCTAGGTGATGGCGATCACCAAGAGTAACAAGCTAGAACTCTCACTTGACCACAACAAGCCTAATGAGAAGATGGATGCACACTTGCTACTTCCTAGTCACTAATGAGGAATCACAAACTTTGATTCTCAAATCACTATCCTCACTAGGGCTCTTGCACTCCCTTTGAAAGGTCCTTGTTTGGTTTTGGTAATTGAGTGACAACTTAGGTGGACTAATATGTGGTTATATGAGATACACAGGCGATTAGTCCACATGTGATGGTGTCATGAAGGAGGCTATTGCACATGAGACATGACATGGAGTCATGTGACCAAGGTGGAGAAGATCAAGATGAGGCTTGGCTTGATGGACCGGTTGCTAGGGTGAAGGACAAGTTGTGATGGCTTGGCGCCGAAGGACCGAGGCAACGGTGTAGAGCAAGTGAGGTCAAGATCGATGAACCAATACGGTCACGTAATGATATGAAGTGGATCATATCATTTGTGATATGGTTGGTGCATGTGTTGCATCAACGTCGGAGGAGATGGAGTGGAATGCGCAAGACAAAGGTATAACCTAGGGCATTCCATTTCACCAGTTATAGGTGTGTAGAGAAGTTGATGACCAGGTTTAGGATAGATGGCCGTAATATCAAGAGGGGCAAACTTGTTTGCATATCGGTCATCTAGTGCCACTTGAGCGATCTAACTTTGTATACGTGTTAGGATCGAGTGGCGAGGCAAGTTGAGTGCCTAACCCTTTGAAAATATTTGTGAAAAGCTAACACACATGCACATGGTGGTATAGACTTGATGGTGTTGGCACATTTGCAAAGGAGAAGGTGTTGGAGTTGGTGTTGATCAACTTGGAGAAGAGAGAAATGTTTTTCGGTGTTCTCCGGACACTAGGATGGCTCTTAGAGTGGAATACTGCTTTGATCCATTGTGAATTGGATCAAGTGCTTTAGTGGGTTATGTAGCCCTCTGAGTAAGCTTTCCAAAATATCCAAGATCATCGAAATCGGAGTTCGGAGCTAAGAGTTATCGCCATTTTACCGAAGAGTGGTCTGTGACCGGACTCGTGACCGGACGCGTCCGGTCAGCACCTGCGCGTCCGGTCAGCGCGTCCAGTCAGTGTTTTTCATGGACAAAAGTGACCGGACGCTGCAGCGAGTCCGGTCAGTGATGACCGGACGCGTCCGGTCGCGTCGGGAGCTTGCTGGAACCTCTCTGTTCGCTGTTTCGCTGCGACCTGTGCGTCCGGTCCCGTTAGTGACCAGCGCGTTCGGTCAATCTAAGTTTATACGCGCGAAAACTAGCCGTTGGAGCACGCTACTGACCTGCACGTCCGGTCAGTTCGACCGGCGCGTCCGGTCGACCCGAAACTTGCCCAGTGAGGGGACTAACGGCTCTATTTCGTTGTGGAGCTATAAATAGATGTTGTGGCCGGCCTTGGTCGGCAGCTGAGCACACTTTGGCCTTGGTGGCTTTATGTGGTAGTGCTTGGAAGCCCTCTAACTCACTCATGCTTGATAGTGTTCATCGGATCGAGTGAGAGAGCGATTCTAGTGCGTTGCATAGAGAGGATTGCATCGAGTGGCACTAGGTGATCGTGTTGCAAGCCGGTGGTGCTTGTTACTCTTGGAGGTTGCCACCTCCTAGACAACTTGGTGGCTTGCGACTCCGTTGAAGCACGCGTGGAGATTGTGCGTGGCTCCAGAGGAGGATTTGTGAGGGGGATTGTGCTCACCCCGCGGGGATCGTGAAGAGCAACTCTAGTAAAGCTCGTGGCTTGGAGGATCCCCATCTTGAGAGTGGATATGCGGCACCCGCTGAGGGTTTGACTCTTGATAGTCAATTAGCTCGTGATCTATCAAGTGGGTGTATCGCCACAACGGGGACTAGCTTGGTGGCAACCAAGTGAACCTCGGTGAAAAACCGCCGTGTCAACCTTATGTACTTCTTCTCGGTGGTTTGCTTTCGATTCACGAGCTTGTATTTACTTTCTTATACTTGTGCTTGTGTAGTTGCTCTTGTAACTAGTTGGCTTGTATAGTTTGCTAGTTACGTTCTTGCTTGTGTAGCATAGAAGTAGCAACCGTTGCGTGGCTAATTTGGTTTGTGTAACCTTGTTAGTCATATTGCTTAGTTTGTGTAGCTAAGTAATTTGTGCTCTCTAGTTTGGCATTAGTTGCCTTGCTATTGAGCATTGCTAGTGAGCATAGGTGGCTTCGTGCTTTTGCTTACTAGAATTGTGTAGGAGCTCCCCGGCTTTGCTAAAGTACTAGTGCATAGGTTTGTGTGACCTTGCTCTAGAATTGTTTAGGAGAGCTCTTGCTAAGGAAAGCACCTTAGTTACATAATTAGGATCTTTGTGAGGTGCTTGTGAACTTAGATAGAGGGGTATAGTCTTGGCTAGACTGATAGTTTTAATTCCGCATTTATTTCGGTTTGCCGACGCGATTAATTTTAGAAAGGACTATTCACCCCCCCCTCTAGTACGCCATCTCGACCCTTCAATTGGTATCGGAGCCCGGTCTCTCATTTGTGGTCTTCACCGACCCGAGAGGATGGCGGAATATGGACTAGATGTTGATTGTCCTCACATGTTTGATGCCACAAACTTTGCACGGTGGAAAAATTGAATGATATGCAATTTTAAGTTTATTTGCCCTCAAATATGGTGGATGGTAGATGTAGGCTTTTCTCATGTGTTGGATGAAAATAATCTAACTCAAGCACAAGAGAAATGCCTAGATCTTGACATCCAAGCTACTAACATCATGTATAGATCTTTGGATGATAGCATCTTTGGTAAGATCATGGACCTCAAATCCGCTCATGAGATATGGGCCTATCTCAATAAAAAGTATGGAGCTATCACCGATGATGACGATGATGTCAAGCCCAAGGAGGTTGCACATGATGATGTTGAGCATGACCACAACACGATGGTTGTGGAGGATTGCTCCACCTCATGGTCAAGTGATGATGATGATCGATCTATCACAAGTTCACTTGACAAGGATGGTGATGATGCATCAAGTGTTGCAAGTGATGTTTCTACCCCAAGCACACTTGATGGTGATAACGTTGATTCATGCTCGGGCCTTGATGATGCTACTACAAGCCCATTCACTACATCACATTGCTTCATGTCACTAGGTGACACAAAGGTATCAAATGATAATGTGATTGATCATGTTGATTCATATGATGAGCTTGTTAGTAGACTTGCTAGCATGAACATGTCTTTAGAAAATGAGAAAGCTAAAACCATGAAATTAGAAAATGAAAACTCATTTCTAAAAACCACATGTGAACAATAAAAGCATCTACTTTATGTTACTACTTATTCACATGAGGAGCTAAAATTGGCTCATGAGGAACTTAGTGTTGCTCATGATAATTTGATATAAGAACATGCTTCTCTCTTTAAGATGTTATTAAAGAAAATTAAAATTAATGAGAGCTCATCACATGGATCAAATGATCAATTGCAAAATGTGACTAACCCATGTGGTGTAGGGAGAAAGCATGTATCCACCTCTTGTGATGACTTATTAGATATGCCATGTTCTTCACATATATATGCTTGTTCTACTTCTATGTCTTGTGAGACTAACATTTTGAAGGAGAACAATGAGCTCAAAAGTGAAGTGAAGAAATTGAGCAACAAGTTAGAGAGGTGCTACAACTCAAAAGTCACCTTTGAGCATATGTTGAAAACTCAAAGAAACTTTGGTGACAAGAGTGGCCTTGGTTTCAACAAGAGCAAGAAGAATATGACCAAAGGGGAAAAGAAAAGAGAAAGGAAGATGAAGAAGCTAGCTCGAGAGAAGCTCTCTCATTTTATGTGCTACCGATGCCATGAAGTGGGTCACCTTCACCAAACATGCCCCAACTTAGAGAAGCTCAAGTTGAAGAAAGAAGAAGAAAGGCTCAAACGCAAGTGCTTCAAGTGCCATACATGGGGTCACTACACCTCAATGTGCCCAAGCAAGAAACTAGTGAAGCAACAAGAAGAGCCTCAACCAAAGCCACACGTTGAGCATGAGAAGAAGAAAAAGAAAATAAGAAGGGGTGGAAGAGGAAGACATCCAATGCAAATCTAAGATACCAAGATGATGAGCAAGAATCAAATTGAGAAAAGAAATTTGGCTCACATCAAGTGCTTCAAGTGTGAAGATATGGGACACTTTTCCTCGGGGTGTCCTAACAAGTTTGAGAAGAATGCTCAAGCAACTCATGAGAGGCAAGGCAACGAAGAGCATCACATGAGCAAGGAAGAAAAGGCTCAACCAAAGAGAAGATGCTATTCATGTCGGGAAAGGGGACACATGGCTCATTCATGTCCCCTAGGTAATAATTCTAAGCCTAGTTCAATTAATAATACTAACATGCTTAGAAAGGATGGCAATGGTACCTCATTGGTTGGAATTGCAAAACATCCTGCTACCCATACTAAGGCTTTGCCTAAGTATGTTGCTCCTAACTTGAGATGACCCAAACTTGTTTGGGTACCATCAAAAAGTGGATGATTGTTTGTAGGTACCATCGACATTGGAGGCTTGATTCATTTGGATTCATATTGGTCATCATATGTTGAATCAAGTTTTAAAGCTTAGTGCATATTCTATCCCAATGCCAAGTCAAAATAAGTGGAGTCCAAATGCTACAACATACAAGTGCAACATTTAAGATTATGGTGATTTATTAGATATATTTGATGGCTTGCAAATATTTGAGTTGGAGCTTGCTAAAAGGATGATCATGTGATAACCAAGGTATATCTCTAGTTGATCATTTTATTTGAGTGTATATGAGTTGATTGAATTGGATATATATGCAATGTTGCTTGCTATGAGATGATTGAATGGATTAAATGCCTAGCAATCAAATTTGGATTGATTTGTGTTGGATAAATTCATGAGATGACATTTAGTAAGTGGATTGAATGGATATATGTCTTATGAAAGTGTTCAAACAAGTTAGTTTCAAGTTTGATTCAATTTGGTGAAGTATAGCTCAATGTATTGAAATTTGTCCATTATTGAAAATCTGAGGTAGCTGAGATCAAGTCTGAGTTTGAGTGACCAAATCATATTGAATTAGCTTGAAATTTGTTATGCATGCTCTAGAATTATGATATGAGATGCTGTATAAATTTCATGATAATTGGACAAGAAATGCTATGATTTTGGAGTACATCTTGTCAGCCATAATGCAGCAGTTTTCAGCATGTAGTAGTGGTGGAAGATTTGAAATCTGGTAGCAATCTAGATGTCAAATGAAGCTCAAATTTTTACAGCTGCTAGATGACTTACTAATACACATCTCCACCAAATTTCATGGCATTTGGATTCGTAAATTAGGAGATATGAATTATTCTTTAAAGGGTACAGAATCTGCTAGAAAAGTGAAATTTATTGGATATATTTGGAGTCACTTTGATTGAAAGGTTCTCAAGTTGGAATCATGTTTACAAGAGTTTGAGGCACCTAAGCTTGGTTTTGGATTGATCTAGAAGCTTGACAAGAAAGGAGTACAAGGCACTTGATTGTGGAATGTACTTGTTGTACATGTTTAGTTTGAAGATCAAGATCAAACTCAAGATGAGAATAAAGTTTAAGTTCTAGTAATGATTGGAGATCATTTGGTAGAAAGAAAAAGACTTAAAGAAGTAGAAAGAAAAGGACTTAAAGAATAATTCAAGGTTACTCATCAAGTTAAGTCCATAGATCAATCAATCAAAGGCAATTCAAGTAAGTGTCAAGGATGGTTCTTTGGATAGAGGTCACTTCTCCCTGCTGAGGGGGCTTGCCGCCCATGGGTGGGTAAACCGAGCACCGGCTTGAAAGGCTAACATGGAAGTGATGAATTCAAGGGACATTTGAGATGCTTAATTGAAGCAATCAATAGGGTTGATCAAGAAAAGCAAGCAACACCCAAAAGAGAGCTAGTCATAGTTATAAAATTGGTATCATAAGTACTTCTCTGATGCAAGCATTGATCAAAGAGAAAAAGCAAGCCAACCACAACAAGAGATAATGCACTTGATTATTAGTGGTTCTCATTTCATATGGGTGAAGAATGTATTTCTCTATAATGATTGGTCTTCACCAAGCTTATAAATTGGACTTCACATTTCTATTGGAGTAATGAATTAGAATCAATGTGACTATCCTCTACTCCAACATAACAAAGGTATCATTGCAATGTGCATGATCATTTCATCCCTTACTAGTATGCGATTAGTGCATATAGTACATGCTTACTAGGATCATGCATAACAAATGAAATATTTAAATTCATAGCCTACCACTATTGCTTGAATTGTTTAAATGATCTAGTGGTATGTGTATGAATTTGTTCATGAGCTAGTGAACCCAAGTACTTGATCTAGTTTGGATTGCTAACAAGTGACAAGTACAACATTGGCAAGATAACCCTTAGTATGAGGAGTGAAGAAGCTTGTCATTGAATCAAATTGGACTTAGAATCTTAGGTAAATCAACTTAGTTCAAGTCATACTAGAAGCTCATGACAATGATATGGGTACAAGCACAAGACAACAATGCAAATAGATATCTAGGGTGTTTCAAATGGTATCTAGACTCAAAGTATTTCTTCAAGTGGTATTTACAAGTGGTGTCTAGATCATGATCTACAAGTGATATCCTACAAGTGGTACTCATAAAGATAGCAAATGTTCAAGAAAAGATCATATTGACAAATCCTACAAGTGGTTCCATGATAGAGGATTCTTCAAATTGGTATCACACTCTTATTCATGGTATTTCTACACATAATAACATTTATACAAGACGGTGGTTCCACAAGTGATCCTCAACTTTAAGTGATCATCAAATGAAGAAAGTTCCCTCACACACAAGAGCTCAAGATTATCAAGTGAATGACCCATGCTATGACATAGGGGGAGGAGCCCCACCTAATGGTATCAAGGTCAAAGATCCTGAGTGGTATCTCAAGAGCAACATACAAGTAATGTCATTCTAACATGTGCGGTGATGTCCATCAACAACGCAATATTCAAGTCTCAACCATCTACCACAATGCAAGCCTTTGCATCAATGAGAAGTACACCCTTTATGGAAATTGATGACAAAGGGGGAGAAGTTGGAACAAAGATATGTCAATACACTAAGAGAGAGAGGTTTGGGAAGAGATTGAACAAAGTTATCATGAGAAGATGAGTTTGGACATGGAGATGGACAAAGAGAGAGCAACATTGAAGAAATGAGAAGGATCAAAATTTTTGGACAAAAGAAGCACACAAGTAGGGGGAGCAAGCTCATGAACATTGTTTGGTTGCATTTGATATGTGCATATTCTTGTGCTTGCTTGCATTGAATAAGTTTTATATTTAATATGCATGCTTGTGTGTTGTATGCTATTTATAGAACTTGAATGATGATATGATAACTAGCATGCATAGGATGATAGCTAAACTTATATTTCTACACGTGGTACTAGAACCTTGCTTATAATGTTGATCTCACGGAGTTTCTAGTATTTTTGATGTCTAGCTACTCATGATGCTAAGGAAGATGGCAAACTTGTGATTTTCAAATGGTATCGAGTTATCAAATGGTATCGAACTACAAAGGTTTATTCTATACGCCTTAGCATCACTTAGTAGTGCTAACCCTCCCACAAATTTCATATTTATGCATATGTGCAAGCTTGAAACCAAACTATTTGAGCACATATGTAGGGAGAGTTATCACTACCAAGTCAGATTTTATGGTGCTTATCCAAATCCTAATATAAAGCTTAAAATATTGGATAAGTGGCATAAAGTCCAAAAGAACTTAATTTCCATATCTTTGTAGAGTTATCATCAATTACCAAAAAGGGGGAGATTGAAAGGTCCTTGTTTGGTTTTGGTAATTGAGTGACAACTTAGGTGGACTAATATGTGGTTATATGAGATACACAGGCGATTAGTCCATATGTGATGGTGTCATGAAGGAGGCTATTGCACATGAGACATGACATGGAGTCATGTGACCAAGGTGGAGAAGATCAAGATGAGGCTTGGCTTGATGGACCGGTTGCTAGGGTGAAGGACAAGTTGTGATGGCTTGGCGCCGAAGGACCGAGGCAACGGTGAAGAGCAAGTGAGGTCAAGATCGATGAACCAATACGATCACGTGATGATATGAAGTGGATCATATCATTTGTGATATGGTTGGTGCATGTGTTGCATCAACGTCGGAGGAGATGGAGTGGAATGCGCAAGACAAAGGTATAACCTAGGGCATTTCTATTTCACCGGTCATAGGTGTGTAGAGAAGTTGATGACCAGGTTAGGATAGATGGCCGTACTATCAAGAGGGGCAAACTTGTTTGCATATCGGTCATCTAGTGCCACTTGAGCAATCTAACTTTGTATACGTGTTAGGATCGAGTGGCGAGGCAAGTTGAGTGCCTAACCCTTTGAAAATGTTTGTGAAAAGCTAACACATATGCACATGGTAGTGTACACTTGGTGGTGTTGGCACATTTGCAAAGGAGAAGGTGTTGGAGTTGGTGTTGATCAACTTGGAGAAGAGAGAAATGTTTTTCGGTGTTCTCCGGACACTAGGATGGCTCTTAGAGTGGAATACTGCTTTGATACATTGTGAATTGGATCAAGTGCTTTAGTGGGTTGTGTAGCCCTCTGAGTAAGCTTTCCAAAATGTCCAAGATCATCGAAATCGGAGTTCGGAGCTAAGAGTTATCGCCATTTTACCGAAGAGTGGTCTGTGACCGGACTCGTGACCGGACGCGTCCGGTCAGCACCTGCGCGTCCGGTCAGTGTTTTTCGCCGACAAAAGTGACCGGACGCTGCAGCGAGTCCGTCAGTGATGACCGGACGCGTCCGGTCGCGTCGGGAGCTTGCTGGAACCTCTCTGTTTGCTGTTTCGCTGTGACCTACGCGTCCGGTCCCGTTAGTGACCAGCGCGTCCGGTCAATATAAGTTTATACGCGCGAAAACTAGCCGTTGGAGCACGCTACTGACCTGCGCGTCCGGTCAGTTCGATCGGCGCGTCCGGTCGACCCGAAACTTGCCCAGTGAGGGGACTAACGGCTCTATTTCGTTGTGGAGCTATAAATAGATGTTGTGGCCGGCCTTGGCCGGCAGCTGAGCACACTTTGGCCTTGGTGGCTTTATGTGGTAGTGCTTGGAAGCCCTCTAACTCACTCATGCTTGATAGTGTTCATCGGATCGAGTGAGAGAGCGATTCTAGTGCGTTGCATAGAGAGGATTGCATCGAGTGGCACTAGGTGATCGTGTTGCAAGCCGGTGGTGCTTGTTACTCTTGGAGGTTGCCACCTCCTAGACAACTTGGTGGCTTGCAACTCCGTTGAAGCATGCGTGGAGATTGTGTGTGGCTCTGGAGGAGGATTTGTGAGGGGGATTGTGCTCACCCCACGGGGATCATGAAGAGCAACTCTAGTAAAGCTCGTGGCTTGGAGGATCCTCATCTTGAGAGTGGATGTGCGGCACCCGCTGAGGGTTTGACTCTTGATAGTCAATTAGCTCGTGATCCATCAAGTGGGTGTATCGCCACAACGGGGACTAGCTTGGTGGCAACCAAGTGAACCTCGGTGAAAAACCGCCGTGTCAACCTTGTGTACTTCTTCTCGGTGGTTTGCTTTCGATTCACAAGCTTGTATTTACTTTCATATACTTGTGCTTGTGTAGTTGCTCTTATAACTAGTTGGCTTGTGTAGTTTGCTAGTTACGTTCTTGCTTGTGTAGCATAGAAGTAGCAACCGTTACGTGGCTAATTTGGTTTGTGTAACCTTGTTAGTCATATTGCTTAGTTTGTGTAGCTAAGTAATTTGTGCTCTCTAGTTTGGTATTTGTTGCCTTGCTATTGAGCATTGCTAGTGAGCATAGGTGGCTTCGTGCTTTTGCTTACTAGAATTGTGTAGGAGCTCCTCGGCTTTGCTAAAGTACTAGTGCATAGGTTTGTGTGACTTTGCTCTAGAATTGTTTAGGAGAGCTCTTGCTAAGGAAAGCACCTTAGTTACATAATTAGGATCTTTGTGAGGTGCTTGTGAACTTAGATAGAGGGGTATAGTCTTGGCTAGACCGATAGTTTTAATTCCGCATTTATTTCGGTTTGCCGACGCGATTAATTTTAGAAAGGACTATTCACCCCCCCTCTAGTCCGCCATCTCGACCCTTCACCCTTGCACTTCAAAGGTGTTTCTCAGCTAAACAAATGAGCAAGAGAGCTCTAAAAGAGGTGGAGGGGATGTATTTATACACCCCTCAGACAAATCCAACCATTACCTGCCAAATCAGCAAAACACGTACTGACCGGACGCGCTGGTCGTCATGACCAGACGCGCCGGTCGAGTGTAACGGTCGAAAACCGAAAGTTAACGCTGAGTGACCGGACGCGCCGGTCAGGGGTGACCGGACGCATCCGATCGTGCAAGAACTTTACTAGACTTTGATCTGACGCACGATCGCGTCTGATCATAGATGACTGGACGCGTCCGGTCAGCTAAGGACCTTACTGAAACGTGACCGGACGCGTCCGATCACTTCACAGTCACGTCTGATTATACTGTTACCCTCTGAAACACGTGTCAGACTGATCATCGCGTCCGGTCCTCTTAGGGACCGCGTCCGGTCAACCAGTTCATGACGCAGTGACTTGTTAGTACAGACCGAACGCGTCCGGTCGTGTCAAAAACCGCGTCCGGTCAAGGGTAAACTGCTCAAACGACTTAGAAACACGATGCAACTTGAACCAAGTTGCTTCCAACTGAACTTTGAGCTTTACCAGAGCTACCTAGTGCTAAGTTTGACAAGTGTGCACCACACCTAAACAGAATACTCACCTAGGTCAAGCTACTCGCTCATGCCCCCCTTTATAGTACGGTCAAAGGAATAAACAAAGATCCTAACGACTATTCTGGATGTAACTCAACACCTTGACATCCGGAACTAACCGTCCTTAATCTTGTCATTGATCCTTTGAAAACTGAAATGATTTCCATCAAGGGACATGAATACCATAGTGTCCAAAGCAGTTATCAACTCCATGACCTAACTTATCAAAGTTTCTGCAAAACACATGTTAGTCATGGTAATAATGCGTTGTCATCAATTGCTGAAACCAACACCGGGGCCTAGATGCTTTCAGTGTCCGACAGAAACAGGGGGAGTTATCGAATGATGACCCGATCATCGGTGGCCCCACCCAACTAACAAGCCAAGCAGAGTCAGCGAGCCAAAGTTCAGGTTTGGTTTTGTCGTTATACTTGGTAAGAGTCGTGGGGGGCGGAAACGAGCCGGGAGTATCGTTTCGCGAATGGCCTTGCTAAAGACCCAAGGACCCGGTGGCTCGGGTGAAGGGCTTCGATCCTCCGAGCTGTCGTAGCGCCCGCCTCTGTGCTTGTGGTAGCCTCAAGCTGCACTGTCACCATGTTTGCGCCTCCAGCGCTCGATGATGTTGTCACGGGCATCTCGAGGTTCACGGCTGTCGACGATGCGTTCACGGACAGAGACTGCCTTGTTCCGTTGGGCGTGCTCGGGATGAACCGAGGCCTCTCTCTCCTGACGGGAGGGCTCGGCAGGCTACTCTGAGGCAAGCCCGCGTCGCCTTGAGGCGGAACTCTCGGCCTGCTGCATGGCAGCGGTCTCGAGGAGTCCTCGGATTTCATCACGGGCTAGACGGGCCTCGGGGTTCGACGGCTCGGGCATGTTACGAAGGAGCATGGCGGCTGCGACCACGTTCTGGCTGACTCGACCGAAAACCGGGGGCTCGACTGCCTGATCCTCGATGATGCGACGGTTAATGTCATGAGCTCTCTCTCGAGCTCCTCCGCCATGTGCGCGCGTTGCGTGCTCTTGCTCGAGGGTTTGCTGAAGTAGGCGTAGGTTTTCTCGTTCCTCGTCGAGCCTATCCTGCAACTCGCGGATTTGCTCGAGCTGCATTCCTTGATCCATAAGGAATTGAGCCTCATCCCGTTCAGTAGGGAGCTCGACCTGAGGTGGTGTGTTCCTTCCTCCAACGGCTGCCTCATCCTCTAAATCCAACACGATAGCCCCATCGATATTGAAACATTCGCGAGTCGGGTCGTACGTGTCATTGGCAGAGTCGGAGTCTGGAGCGCCGAAAATAGTAGTACAATGGGTGCATGTGAGACCGTGTGTCTCTGGGGCCATGATGTCGGAAAGCAGTTGCACGAAGCTCCATATCTAGGGTCTCCGTGGAGTCTAGGTACTCGGAAGCTGGCGTGGATGCAACGAGGTCGAGGGTGGAGCGTAGATGATGTCCGAGGAGTTCCTCATAAGCACTCATGCTGGTGCTTACAGAAGAAGCATACGCCCAGGTAGCCGAGTCTAGTCCAAACGGGAATGCTGACGAAGGCGTCATTCCTAGTGCCGGAGTAGTCGAACTGGTTGGTGGCAGCACCGCACCGGGCGGTGGAGCGATGGGACTCCCTGTCAGCATCTTACCCTCAGCCAAGCTCATCCTACACAGATCCTCAGCAAGAAAGTCCGTGTCGGCGTCTAGCTGAGAGGCGCCGGATCGGGGAATACCATCACCCTCCGCAAGGCAATGATGGCGGTTGCGCTAGGCTCGCCGTCGCCTAGCGGTGCGTGTCTGGTGAGAGCGACGATACCGGCGCAGCGCCCCCAGGTTGGGAGAGCTCGTGGTCCCCGTTGGTCGGGTGCCTGGGAGGGAGGAGGACCATGTCGTAGCCGTGGCCAAGAGACATGAACTCCAAGCTCCCAAACCAGATCACCGTAGCCAACGGGAGCAGACGTTCGGGGTCAGCCATCCAGAAAAATGGCGGGAAAACGATGTTGGCACGCAGCGTCCCCTACCTGGCGCGCCAACTGTCGGCGTTCGGTCCCGCGGGGGTCCTAAGCCAACGAGTGAATCAAATGCTGCGTGTCCCTAATCTGGATGGTGATGTAAGGAGAGTACACAGAGGTTTATCCTGGTTCGGGCAAAAGAAGGCCCTACATCCAGCGGGGAGGGGGGAGTATTGTATTTCCTTGCACCTAAGTGCTTGCGTAGGGGTTACAAGCTGTGAGAGAGGAAACCGAGCCTAGGTCTCAGAGAAAAGTTGAGAGTACAAAGGTGATTGCTTGAGATGTTAATCTTCTAAGATGGGGGGTGACTGGTGTTTCATCGTCCTTTGCCCCTTTTTCGTTGTAGAGCCCCTGCCTGCCCTTTTATAGGGTAAGAGGAGGCAGAGACGCCGGGGGTGCCTTTGAGGTGAAGTTTTGTCGATCCCTATGGAGATGGCTGTAGCGACGTGCCCCGAGAATGGCCGGCCATCCCTGGACACCATGGTGACGTAGAGGACGAGACGGTGAACAGACTTCGAGTCCTGTGCTACGTCGGCCTTTCTTCCTCGCTGACCGGCGGTGGGTCGAGGCTGGGTCGAGGACGGGTCGATAAGGCCGAGTCCCCGGGATCGTGGGGTACGGTCCTTGTCGTATTCTCCCTCGAAAGTGATCAGTGGCGAAATTGTGCATAGTATGGTGCGTATAGTGACAGGTTTCCACCTCTCATCCCGGGATGGGCGGTAAAAAAGCGAGATTTGACACCGGCACTGCTTCCACGTCGGTTACTGCTGTAGCCATGATGGTAGGAAGTAGTGGGTAGTCGCATTAAATGCTCTGACTTTTTGTCTCAGAGTTGGTGAATAAGGTGGGTCGAGTGGCCCGACCTGGGGTCGTGCGAGTCAGAGATTTCTCGATAGTCGAGGTGCCTTGTCGAGCGAGCCTCGTACGAGTCGGAACGCGGTCGAGGCGTCCCGTCGAGCGTACCTCGTACGAGTCGGAACGTAGTCGAGGTGTCTCGTTTGCCATTTTGGCTCGTCTCGTTTGTGGGTAGCGGTTTTGTTTTTCTCAATCGTTGATTGTGGGTATCCCTTGTTGTAGGTACCCGACAGCTAGTGTAACACTTTCGTTTGTATCTGACAATTAGTGTCCAATCATGGACTAATTTGGCTTAAAAGATTCGTCTCATGATTTAGAACCAAACTGTGCAATTAATTATTTTTTTATCTATATTTAATACTCCATACATGTGTCAAAGATTCGATGCGATGGAAAGAGGGCGTAAAAATTTAGAATTTAGAAGTCATCTAAACAAGGTCTTTTTTATTGAAGATGGGATCCCCAGGTTTTTCTATAATATAAACCATTAAAAAAAACTTAACTTCCTCATTTGGTTGCCCCGCCCCCTCCCCTCACCCCCCCCCCCCACCCCCCCCCCCCCCCCCCCCCCCGGCACTCTTTCGTCTGCCCCACGCCGGCTATTTGCGAGGCGAGCAGCGGCTCCGGCGTCCAGCCCACTGAGGCAAGCGATGAGCGGAGGGTCCTCGTCCTGCGCACGCAAGGGAAGTGGCGAGAAACGGTTCTGGTGTCCAGCGTACGCGACGCGAGCGGCGGCTCCGGCGACCCGCGAGCAGCGGCTTTCGGATTCTGCCCGTCCGAGAGGAGCCGCAGCTCTGACGACCGGCGCGGAGGCGCTGTGGCGAGAGCGACGCCTTCTACGGAACGGTACGGCTCCATCTTCATCGTCTTGCTACACCTGGGCTTCTGAAGTACTGTCAGCCCATTCTATGAGGCCCAGCCCAGTTTATCAACGTTGCGCGTCCGATATAGTCCCGGCCCGTGTCGTTTCCATCGATAAACCCTAACCCGAGCATCTTGCCACGCCGCCGTTGCCGCCGCCGCCCGCCGCGCGCCGCCTTGTGGCCTCCCAGCCGTTTGCCACCCTCCTTCTGCTTGCACTGCTGAGGGGGTCGCTGGAGAGAATGGGGAAGGGGAAGAAGTCGAAGGAGAAGGAGATGGAGAAGAAACCGGTGGACATTCTCGCGGGGTCCGACGAGGACTCCGACGGCGGGGAGGAGGACCTCTCCAAGATCCAGATCAACGAGGACTACGCGCGCCGCTTCGAGCACAACAAGCGGCGGGAGGCGCTGCAGCGCCTCGAGGAGCGCAGGAAGCAGGGCCTGGTCCCCGCCTCTGACGACGACGAGTCGGAGTCGGTGTCCGAGTCGTCTGAGGAGGAAGACGAGGAGGCCGCCATTGCCTCGCGCCTCGTCGACCGCCGCGTGTTCGAGGTGATCCGCCGCATCCGCAGCGGCGACCCCCGCATCCTCGACAAGGACGCCAAGGTCTACTCGGAGTCGGAGGAGGAGGGCGGCGAAGAAGCTGAGAACGCCGAGAAGGAAGGAGAGTCCAAGCAGGAGAAGAAAAAGGCCAAGAAGGAGAAGCCTCTGTACCTCAAGGACGTCAATGCCCGCCACCTGCTCGAGGAGGGCCCCGAGTTCGCAGCGCAGTCCAGCCGGAGCAGCAGCAAGTTCGAGAGGATCGCCTATGACGAGCAGCAGAAGAAGGGATTGGAGGCTTTCCTTGAGGCACAGAAAGAAGTATTAGGCGATGGCGACGACGACGATGATTTGTTCCAGGTGAAGCCCAAGGCTAGAGCAGGGGCTGATGACGAAGCGGAGGAGGATGAGGAGGAGAAGCAGGCCAAGGAGCTTGCTGGTGAGGTCTTTGGGAAGGATGAGGAGCTGGATGAGAACGAGAAGTTCTTGAAGGAATTTTTCCTTAAGAGGCCGTACCTTGAGGCAGAGAAGAGGAAGTCCTATCTGGATGATATCCAGGAATTGTCAGATGATGAAGAGGAGCTCGAGATTCAGGAAGAGTATGAACATGGTTATAATTACCGGCATGAGGAGGCCATGGCATCAGGGGCAGTGGTGGCAGACCGGGTAATGGGACATTCAAGAGTTGTTGAGGGGTCGGTGAGGAAGAAGGAGAGCAGCAGGAAGCAGCAGCGCAAGAGCAAGGAGGAGAGGATGGCCCGTATTAAGCAAGAGCAGGCAGAGGAGCTGAAGCATCTCAAGAATTTGAAGAAGAAAGAGATTGCAGAGAAGCTTGAGAGGATCCGAATGATTGCTGGGATTGAAGGTGATGCTGCTTGTAAGCTTGGTGCTGATGACTTGGAGGAGGATTTTGATCCAGAGGGTTATGACAAGAAAATGCAGGAGATGTTTGATGACAGTTACTATGAGGCTGATGATGTTGATCCTGAGTTTGGAAGTGGTGAGGAGATGGATTTGGAGAAGCCGGATTTTGAAAAAGAAGACGAATTGCTTGGGCTTCCTAAGGGCTGGGCTAGTGACCAGTCAAAGGAAGAGTCTACTGCCACTGATGCGAAAGGTGCAAAAGGGAAGATCTCTCTCAAAGACAAGGTGGAGCTTGAGAAAGAGATGGAAGAGTACTACAAGTTAGACTATGAGGACACTATTGGAGATATCAAGACTCGGTTCAAGTATAAACAGGTTAAGCCCAACAGTTTTGGTCTGAGTGCCTATGATATATTGGCAGCAGATGACAAGGATTTGAACCAGTATGTTTCCATTAAGAAGCTAGCTCCTTACAGAGAGGATGAATGGAAGGTTACACATCATAAGAGGCAGAGCAAGGATTTGATCCTTGGAGGCCAGAAGGAAGGGAAGAAGGACAAATCTGGCAAGAAATCTAGGTCTGAGGAAGGCGGCCCTAGTTCTTCAAAAACAGAGAAAGACAGGCTGACAAATGGGCAAGAGTCAACAAATGACAAGAAAAAGACTACCAGAAGTGAACGAAGGAAGCGTCGTAAGGCTGACCTAAAGATATCCGATGATCGATTAGCGGCATTTGGAAAGACAAATTCAAAGCGTCACAAGAGCCATTGACTTTTTGAGATTCATCGAAGTACCTCTGGGGAATTTTGCTGTTCTTTTTATGCATTATGGAGCGGTGAAAGTCTTAGGTTTAGCAGTCCTTGCTTCTATTTTGGGAGATGCAAAACTAGTGTTGTCCTAGTAGAAACATCTGTTTCTCTGAGAGTTTTGAGGACATTGTGTTGTGCACCTCCTTTTGTGCACCATATCTAATGCAATTTCCCTGCAATTCGTTGTGTACTCAGTTTGTCTTACTTCGCTTTTCATTTTTCTTGTCTTCCGTGGATGGTCAAGTTATCCTGGTGACGAACAATATGAGCTCATGTCCCTGTTGCACTTGCATCATAATAATGTCACTATTATTGTGAATGAATATGTGCCATTTCAATGCATCTATCTAGGTAATTATAATATTTCATCAGACAGAAATCTGACAATATTGCACATTGCAAGTAACCATTCAATGTATAGCGACTTTTATATATTTAGAAAAGCCAGTTTGATAATATGCTGTTAGTATATTAGAACACTCAACCTAAAAACACTGAAACATCTGCACTGATTGATGGTTTCGTTTCAGCCAATTGTTTTGTCAACAAAGGACCATGGTTGTTCTATTGGTTTATAGACTACCTGTTTGTGAAAATACGTATAGGAAGTGTTACTGTGGATCATCTCCAATATCTTCAGTGGTAACATTTTTTGCTTTTTAAAGTTATGCTTCTTTCATCTCACTCAACTTTCAACCTTGTTCCTGAAATCTGTTTACTGACAGCGGTATCGAAATATATAAACTTAAGTAATCTATATAGGTTTCTTGCTTGCTTTTCGAAATATAGGATGACTAAAACATTAACATTGAGATAATGGTTTGATACATATAGTTCTCTCTTTGCCCTTTTAAGCAGCAGTGATCAGTCACCGCTTGATGAAAGAAGAAGCACAAGGACTTTGTTATTTAGAAGTAGTATGTTCTGCCTAGGAAATCATATCCCCATAGTTCACCCTGTTCTGCCTAGATTTAGAGGATGTCTAGAACTCCTGATATGAATTTCTGTTTGTATAGGTGGAAATATGTGGTCCGGTGATTTCAGCAAAACCGAGAGGATTTTTAACCCCTTTTAAGTGGCTTTTCTTCCAATCAGAAACCAATAGCTACCAAATTTGTAGGTTTGGAGTCCAAAGTATGCTAACAAATTTTCAGAATTTCTGTAGTGAAGGTTTAGCACAATTCTAGAAAAAATGAATAAGGTCTATCTAAACATTTGGGAAGATTCAGAGTTCTATCGTATGAACTGTTTCAGACCATCTTAAAGACAACTAAAATATGTGGTCTCCTACACAAAGTTGTATAGAAGGTTTTCTTTAGATTTCAAGTATGCATTTGTTTATTACTAGAGCTTTGGTAAATTACTAGAGCTGTGGTAAAGAAAAGGGGGATATCAGTTTGTCAGTTGCAAAGATGTTGTGATCAGTTTAGGGTTCCTGTACACGATTGACTTTATTTTTTATTCAATATAATGTAGGCCATAAAAAAAAAGGGGATAGCTGTTTGAATTGTTTGATGACTATACCTCCTGATCCTTTACTCTTTCATTTGATCAGTGCAGCCATGTTAAGATGACCGACAACGACAAGGCCATGCCTCTATACTTCCCAATCAACTGCATGCGAAGGGGAGATGACCGAAATTTTAGCTTCCTGATAGTCCAATCTGGTATAGTGCTAGAGTTTAAGAACATTTCCTTCCCTACTTATTTAGGGGATGTGGTGGGGTTTTTTTTGTCAACCTGTATGATATGGGAATCACTAGGCTTATATAATTGGCAAGCTACCATCTTTAGTTCTTTATCCTGCTAATTAATGTATACTGTCTACCTGCAATTCTGGAAAATCACTTGAGTGGCTGAGTCCAAATCTGGTATAGCTTTTGCGTATGCGAGTCTGCAGATGACCAAGAGGACATCAGGAACTTGGCATCTACAAGTCGGTTGTGTTTAGGGTGGCTGACACTGGCAAGCTGCAGGCATTGTCCCCTTCGCATTCCAGGTGTTCGAGACCCAATATGAGTTGCTATTCACCCTAGCTTGTATGGGTGTTGATCAGACATTGATTTATCACTAATACCTATGTAAATGTTGATCAGACATTTGCAATTGCAGTATACCATTGTCCATTTTCTCTTTGCACCATATATTTGGGTGCTCTTATTGTCACAGTTTTCTTTCGAGTTGCGCTAATTTTATCTGTCCGTTGGCTTGCAGCGCCTCAAGATTTTGGTAGTTTCTGTCAACTGCCATGAAGCACAGGATGCAGATTTGCCATGATTCGTGAAGAGCTCCAGCATATTTTCTACAACCATTAAGTTCCTTGGATTCAAAAAAATTGTCAAGATATTGGTTGTTTATGGATTGATATAGAGGGAACAGCTGGGTTCTCGGCTCATCTGTCCAGCAACCTACAGAGATCAACTCGAGCAGGTACAACCCGTCTAATAATTTTTTAACTCCCGTTACAACTATTCTTCCACTTGATAAATGTGGTCTCCTTCATGTTCTCTCTCTCTCTTTTTTTGGCCCATGCTATTTTGAGGATGAACTGTCGTAGCCTAGACAACAGTGCCACAGGGCTTATACACCTAATGTGGTTGTAAAATCTTAGTTGTGAATGGGAAAAATGAATAGATTCTTTTTTTTCACAAAAAAGAATACACACATTCCTCTGACCAAGGTTATTTGACCATGGTTCTGCACACCCTTCCTGCATTACTCCACTTCAATTGAGCCTTTATGCTTTGTGTACAGCTTCATCATGATTCTGCATGCATTTTTTTTTAAAGAAAGAGTTATGTTTTGTTTGCTTGCCAATGTCTCATGAAGTTCTCAAACCCTGTTGCCTGTGGCCCAAAGACGACGTGGCCAAGTGCTAAGCGATAGTGCCTTCTGTGGACGAATAAGGTTTTCATAGTCATACAGAGTGCTGCAAGGTCCATTTGATCAATTGATCTTGAACAAGGTTAATGATTGATATTGCATGGTATCACATGATTTATTCATATCAAAGTTCAAGTTAGGCACTTAGTGCTTATAGCATCTAATGGTTGTTCCGTTGCAACGTACGAGTTTGGTCCCAGTGGATAAAGAAATGTGTTCTTTTCCGGTTAACTGAGGCTCTGTTCCTCACTTTACTGAACTTTATAATATTCCAAAGACTCGGCAGCATACAGCAACCAAAAAAAAAAAGATCCGTTCAGTTTGTTTATTGGATATGTAGAGCTGTCGCATGTCATGATCTTTTCAAGTTTTTGTCATTACTACTATCAGGATGCGTTGCTGAAGAAGATGCCGAAACATGTACGTTTTTCCTTCTGGTTCTTTCAATCACTCTTGACAATTTTTCTCTTTTTTTTTTTTGCTCACAACAGCAATGGTACAACAGGGCATATATATGCAAAAAGAAACAATAACCAGGTGATTGGTACTTAACTGTACATATAAGTCTGAATCCACCAAAGAAAATTGTCGATGCCATGGCAGATACTCCTACGGCACGATCATCCACCAGATGAAACTGAAGCCTACCAAGGACGATGCGCCAGGCATGCTGAGGCGACGCGCCATGCTGCCCTTGTTGGCTGTTGGTTTGGTCACTGAGCAAGTGAACAGCAGCACAAAAATCAGGTAAGATTGGGATAGCCAAATTCAGGTACTACTGGACTAGTATCCTTGTATTCTTTTTATTATCAGAAAGAGAAGTTTGGAGTAAGGAAAAAAAATCTGTGCTGTGAGGAAACTGTAATCTACCGTTAATGTCATTTGAATCGAGCATTCAGGCCCTGTTTAGATGCTTCAAAGTTCCAAAAATTTTATAAGATTCTCCGTCACATCAAATCTTTAGACGTATATATGGAGCATTAAATATAGGTAAAAAAATAACTAATTACACAGTTTGTTTGTAAATCACGAGACGAATCTTTCGAACCTAATTAGCCCATGATTGGACACTAATTGTCAAATAAAAATGAAAGAGTTACTGTACTTCTAAAAAATTTACACCACCATCTAAACACAGCCTCAACCTCTTAGGTACTGTGTGTAGTAGCAGTTAGCAGTGAAGTGACAGCCGTACCTGAAGAAGAAGCGCTGCCAGTGGAAGCTGAAGATGCAGCAGTACTGCCGCCAGTGGATGTGCCTGGCAGAGAAATGAGATCGACATCATTCAGGTTCAGCACCATCACAGTGTACAACTATATGTAATTACGTATTAATTAACTAGTGACACGAACTTATCATCGGAGATGTGATTAGATGAGGTGAAGAGATCTATCACACGATGACAGGTTATGATTTTGCTAGTAACAGCCCAATGAGATCCGAAGCTCTCCACATCGAGTTTTGTTTTGTACTTACAAAGATTACTTAGCGTAATGTATGTACTCGTGGGAAAGGTTCCCATTCAATCATATGATGCTCTAGCTAGTAGCAACAGCAGTCGTAGAAAGGAACACGACTGACGACGACACGCGATCTAGCTAGCTTACCTCCGGCGGCGCAGGCGGAGGCGTCGGTGGTGACGTTGCATTGCCTGGCGAGGATCAGGCCCTGCTCGGGCGCCACGCCGAACGCCCGCAGCGCGGCCCTGTTGAGCAGCATGGAGCACAGGCACGCCGTCTCGTTGGCCGCCGCCTCCCGGAGCGGGCCGCAGCAGGCCGCCGCGGGCGCCGCCGTGGACGTGGAGTTGAGGTACCCCGCGCACGGCAGCAGCTTCGCCGCGCACGACGGCATCGCCCCGGAGCCGGACGTCCCCTGCGCGTGCGCGGATGGAGCCAGCGCCAGGTACAGGCAGGCCACGGCCACGGCGGCCAGGAGGTGGGCGGCGCTCTGCTGCATTGCGTGCTCTGTGCAGCTAGGCGAGTGACACCGAGTGAGCGATCGGTGCTGCGGCCTCGGGTCCGCCGGGCCGGTTGGTGGCGTGCCAGCGAGGCGGCGGAGATGGGGACGACGGGCGGGTGGTTGGCGGGACGCCCGTGGGCCGGAATCTTGCGCTGTCTGTCTGTCCGGGGCTGCGGCCGGCCGGCCGCATGGCTGGCCTGGCGCGCGCGCGCTCACCGCCCCGCGCTCCGCCGCAGTGAGTGGTTGGATGCGGTGGGCCGCGAGCACAACGTAAATCCAGCCGTCCAGCGCCATGCGTGTCGGCCTCGTACGCAACCGCAAACGGGCAACGGCACGTCGACAGCGAAGGCGTGAACTCACGTGGGACGCTCGTGATTGTGATGCCGCTGCCGCCCAGTGCATTTTGCGTTGTGTACGTTCATGTGCCAACCAAGCAACGGCACTGTCTGCTCTTCGTATTCCCTTGGGTCCGTTTTTTTTTTCCTGGTCTAAATTACAGGCACATATCCTCACACAGTCACACGTACACGCAAACACAATCATTCACCGCATCTAATCATACCTCTGTGTATGAGCACATAAACCCTGAATGGACGAACACGTTAAGGGCCTCTTTGAAACGTAGCTTTCTAATAAAATACACAAGTAGGAAAAAATATATAGAATTAGGTTGTCTCCAACGTCCGCAACCCAAAATACAAGACTCATTTGTCCTTTAGGTAACACTACAGTCAAAGGGTTCCATACCTATTTTTAGTCTTCTCCAACAACCAGACCCAAAAGACGATCCTTTTCTGCAAATGGGTCTTCTGGAGAGAGAATACCCATATTTGAGTTATGGATCTCCTGACACCCAAAATGAGTCTTTCAAATAGGTACTCTGTTGGAGGCTATAGGTATTCTATTGAACACCCATTTTTGGTTTGGGTACCCCAATGGGTACCTTGTTGGAGACAGCCTTAGAGTTGCAAGTCATTTGCAATCCTATAGGAACTGAAAATACAAGAGACAAAGAGAGTTTTTTTAGGGAAGAGGAGGGGCAAGCCCCTACTGGAGAATAAATTAACGGCAAAAGGCACAAGTTGCAACACAAAGCGTTCAAGCAAATAAAGGAAAGTTTCTAACGTATCATTTGAATACACAAGGAAAGTTTCCAAGAGGTTTGATCTCACAACTACATAATGATGAATCACCAAGCGACCATATAAGAAAGGAATGTGCTAGCGCCCGGACGTCCAACAGGATAAGATTCCGTCAAATGACCATTTCTCGTGCGCGCCTACACAGTCTGCCCCCCAATCTGCTAATTCGCCATGCACGCATGCGCATCACAACGTTATCGCGTCTGTACGACTCGCTCGCAATCCGCCCTGTCCGTCTCGATTCCACCCGCCCCAATCCTCGCACCCCGCCCCCATACGTTTGCCCCTCCCCATCATGTCCCCGACTGCCGGCCCCCAGCGCATCACGCACCACGTCCACCGGCTCGCCACGCCCCCATTCCCCGGTGCTCGTGTCGTGCCACCATCACTTCCCCGCGCCCCCTGACTCTCCGAACAACATGAAACACGTGCAACATAAAACACTTGAATGCAACATACGTCTAAAACAGATGAAACATCTGGAACATACACTTACAACATACATATGAAAACATATGCAACATCCAGATAGAATACTTGCAACATGAAAACACTTGCTGCAATGGAAGACTAGAACAGATGAAACATTTGGAACATACTGTTGCAACATATGTAACATCCAAATCAAAACGCTTGCAACATATGTTTGAAACAGATGAAACATTTTGATCAAGCTCTTGCAACATGCCTCTGAAACACTTGCATTTTATGCAACATGTGCAACATCCCTGATCGACTTTGCAACATCCATATGAAGCAACTGCAACATACCTCTGAAACGTCTGAAACAACATAAGGGAGGAGAGCGCCTGTGCTGGTCATTCCGGTCGTCGAGGTGGGAGCCGATAGTGCAACATACCTCTAGCACCAGCAGCACGCACAAGCACCACTGCCACCAGTGCCGGGCTTGGGTCAGCCGAGCGGAGCGAGCACCACCAGCACCCGCGCACGCGACGAGAGGGAGCGGGCGACGCGCACGACGGGTGGGGCGAGAGGCATGTGCGACGGGGCACGAGCGAGCGGCAACGGATGGGGCGCGCGGTAGCAATGAGGGGAGTGCGCCGTCCGCGTCTAGGATGGGGCAGTCGCAAGGTGCCGCGAAATGGGAGGAGGAAGTGGAAGGGATAAGGATGGGTAATAAAAACTCGCGGGCAGAGCAAGCGGCGGGGTTAAAGTGCAGGCAATGAGGCGGTGGGCCCAGTGGCGGAGGCAGGAGAGAGGATAAGGGGGGCTAAAACAATGGAGATGTTGATTTGTATGAAGATTTAATGATGAAATCAAGCTTTTGCTACAGTAATTAGTGGTGAAATCAAGCTATTAGGGGGGTTGCAGCCCACCCAGCCCCCCTGGTGGATCCGCCACTTGGTGGGCATTCGGGAGCGTCCGACGATTTGTGCTAGCGTCGGTCGTAAGACACGTAGCATTACTGTATAATAAAAATTACAAGTTTACAATCCTAAAAATTCCTTCACGAATCCTACGTTCTAAAGGGGCCTAAAATGATGCCATTCGCTAACTCGAATATGAATCTAGAGGAAAAAAACACAAGCACACATACTGAATCATGACATTTTTTTTGGATTATACTGCATAGAACGTAAGACAATTACCAACAAAGCATGATTGAGTTATAAAATTGACAAAGAAGTGTCCTGGCATCATAACGGGCTCCATTGTTGCCTTTGGGTTTGGGCTATGACAATAGGACGGACCGTCCGGGAAATGGGAAGGAGATCCACGATTGACCTTAATCGGAGGCGGCCCGGCCGGCATCCGTCCGAACGGCCTGTCGGCCATTCATACACTGATACACACATGGCTCGAGCATGCAGTTAACATGATAGTATTGCAGGTATCACTGTCACGAATAATTGTGGGTTATGATGACTAGCTACGTACACACGTGCCTCCTCGTGCTACATACGAGCCTTCTGCTATCGGAGTCTTTATGGTTTGCCCATAAAGACTACCTTCGGATATAACTTCCTCATCAAAAAAGAAAAGAAAAAGATAGGCAGATAGGCATTACGTATACGATACGATGATATATGTCCATCGATCTCCCATTGAGATAATGGCTAGCTTGAGGGAGGTGGCCTACCCCAAATTCCACAAGCAGCAGCTGTGTTCGTTGAAGCAAGCAATGAAGCATCGCGCCAACTGGCAGTAGTAGTGTATGCAGTGGGACATACGGACGGACGCACTACCCTGCTAGAATATGACACCATGCATTCACGATCACGTGCGTGTCTTGTTCAGCAAATTAACGCGAGACCCCCGTTCAGACCCAACCAAAAATTTCAGTAGGCAGCGTCAGCGAGGCATGCTTGCAATGGGTTGAAATTGTACTAAGGATACTTCCGTTTTTTCAGCAATTCAGCGTACAGAGAAAGACGTAACACTCTCGCTTTCTCTTCGCTAGCTGTTCTTGTGCGTGCACACTGCAGTGCCTGCTTCTGTGGGGGAGGCGAGAGCAGCAGGGGTCACGTGATTGGCGCCGGCAAACTCTGCTGAATTTCTGAACTCTGAAGAAAACCCATGCAAACCTCCAACCCTTTCAGATCCCTGCTGCTGTTAGGTGCATGCTGAAAGCGACAGATGCTGGATTTAGATTACAATATCGGAGAAGAGATTGTGTCCTAGGCTCATCAGTGCTACTACCTCGTTGCAGGTTCGGCGCCGGAACTGTGCGACCGCCTGCCGAGTGGAGTACACACGTCGTCGATACGCAGATGGAGCCAAGACTAGACTAGAAGCACTTTGCAGTAGCTCCGTTGTTTCTTGCCAAATATTACCGGTAACAG
This sequence comes from Saccharum hybrid cultivar R570, assembly GCA_038087645.1. NCBI lineage: Eukaryota > Viridiplantae > Streptophyta > Magnoliopsida > Poales > Poaceae > Saccharum > Saccharum hybrid cultivar. The sequence continues at coordinate 6,437,228 of JAQSUU010000297.1, read as the reverse complement.
GGAAGCTATCTCAGTGTTCCCGGCAGCGTTCGTTAACGATAGCAGAAAGAGATCTCTAGCAGAAAAGAGTGAAACTGCGACGATGACGATCCTTTACTTCTTTAGCCAGAGAGACATCATCAGAATACAATTCAGACAACTGTACTGGTAGCACATTGTTGGGCAGGTACAGGTCAAGAGCAGTCACCAAAGCGTCCAGATCCGCGTGAAGCATTTGACTAATGCGTAACAAATGGTATTATAACCAGTTCCACCTGAAAGTGGATGGAATTCCAGTTTCAGAAAGCGCAAGAGCGTTGAAGAAATTCGTTCGGTGCGTTGTGTGTCTTGTGTGTGGCCGGCCAAACCCACGATGGTGGTAGGAATTGCTACGGCATGCTAGGGGGTGTGTTTGTGGGCCGAACATTTTTAGGCCATATCCAACCATTCAGGCAATTGTACCAGCTCTGCAATTACTTGCACTGATTGTTTTCAATGTATCAATATAGTACTATAATGTTGCTTCCTTTTCCTTCATGGAGTATAGGTCTAGTACCTTCATATAGGACTAGTACCATACTGTTGCTTCCTTTTCCTTCATATAGGACTAGTACCAATTGCTCGCTTAGATTGTGAACGTTGCCAGCTAAACCACTGCTACTCGACTAATATAATCCTCAATGATCCAACATTGCAATACGACATTACAGGTCCAGGTCCTGCTTAAGAAAAACCGTTGCTACAGCATGAAGATATCCATTAGTGACAATTGAACTAATGTTGCCTGAAGAAATGATGATGACGATGAGCTTTCAGTATGCAAAATGCCGCCAGCATTATTCATACTGATGAAATGGTCCATTACCATTACACCTTCTCCCCTCCAGATCCCGGGTCCAGGTAGGCCGACAGGGAAACAGCAGCCCCATCCTGGCCCATCACGTGATCACACATTCACACGCACCTCTCTTCCTCGGAGCTGTAGCATTTTCGAGACGGAATTGCCGCGGGGAGGCTTTGGTGGTTGCCGTCGTATTCAATTCTCACCCAATCTGAGGACCATTCTAGAAATGTCACCACTCATGTCAAATCGAATCGCCAATGTCTTTGTCCACATGCCGTGTTTAGATACAGAATTTGGGGGCCGGAATCGGCAAAAGTTGCTACAGTGTTCCTGTCGGAACACGGTAGCAACTTTTTTGTTTTTTTAGTATAAAAAATTATCTAAAAATTAATTAATTAGACTCAAAATATTCGTCTCGTAAAGTACAACAAAACTGTGTAATTAGTTTTTGATTTTATCTACATTTAGTACTCCATGCATTTGCCGGCATTTTGATGTGACGGAGAATCTCTTTTTTGCATAGTGAAATTTGGGGGGAGAATTTGGGATCTAAACAAGGCCATAGTTGAAAGAAAGGTACTGTTTAGTTCCACTTCATTTTGCTAAATTTTAAGATTTCCTGTCACATCGAATCTTTGACGTATGCCTGAAGCATTAAATATAGATAAAAAAATAAAACTAATTACACAGTTTAGATAAAATAGACGAGACGAATCTTTTAAGTCTAATTAGACCATGATTGGACACTAATTGTCAAATAACAACGGAAAAACACTATAGTATCATTTTGCCAAAAATTTCGGATATAAACCGGCCGCAAGCCCAAAAGCAAAATTCCAAAATCAAGGAAATATATACTATATACTCGAATACATTTGCACAAATTTCCAAATCCCCCTATATAAGGAGACACAGCTAGGTGGGTAATTACAAAAGCCATTCAATCATTCAAGTGAAGCAGCCAGCGGCACAGCACTCCCACTCCCACTGTGACTCCGTGAGCTGCCTGCCTGCCCTGCACACTCCCCGCACCAGCTCAGTAATCATGGCTCGCCCGGGCAGTGCTGCTGCCGCTCCCATCCTTCTCTTCCTCGCCGCCGCCGCCGCCTTGCTCCTGGCCGCGGCGGCCGCCTCGCCGACGCCGAGCGACTTCATCCGCAAGTCGTGCAGCGCGACGCAGTACCCGTCGGTGTGCGAGCAGAGCCTGGCGTCGTACGGGGGCTCCCCGCCGCCGCAGAGCCCGCGGGAGCTGGCGCGCGCCGCGCTGTCGGTGAGCGCGGACCGCGCGCGCGCCGCGTCGGCCTACGTGGGCCGCCTGTGCGGCTCCAGCGGCTCCGGCCACAAGAAAGGCGCGGCGAGGAAGGGCGGCGCGCCGTCGTCGTCCGCTGCCGGCCCCGTGCGCGACTGCCTGGAGAACCTGGCGGACAGCGTGGGCCACCTCCGCGACGCGGCGCAGGAGATGGGCGGCGCCGGGATGTCCCGCGCGGGGACACCTGCGTTCAAGTGGCACCTCAGCAACGTGCAGACCTGGTGCAGCGCCGCGCTCACCGACGAGAACACCTGCCTCGACGGCCTCTCCTCCCGCGGCGTCGACGCCGCCACGCGCGCCGCCATCCGCGGCAAGGTTGTCGAGGTTGCGCAGGTCACCAGCAACGCGCTGGCACTCGTCAACAAGGTTGGGCCAGCAGGGTACTAGCCCAGGCCCAGGCCCATGCCCAGGCCCAGACCAAATAGCCCTCGCTACTAGCCCGCATACACGTATTATACTTCGGCGCGTCAGTTAAGTACGTACTAGTTCAGTTTTCCACGTGTTGCTCCTGCTTATGCTTGCGCGTGTAAGATGTGTAGTGAAGGGTGATAACGATAAGCTTGTAGTATTATGGACTTATGGCGACAAGTACACTACGAACGTACATACAGTATGTAGTCCTCTGTCCGATCCTGTGACGACAAAATAAGTGTCATCGTTAACATTCATATGTTCTTCGAGGCATAAATTCTTTTACTTCCGATCTTTTGTCCAATGTGAAGGTGACACTCATTTTGAACAGGTGGAGTAAATATTTTTGTTTACTAAATAACGTTTTTGCTAGCGGAAACGCTCGCCACGGGCATCCGTCCTCTCGGACTCTTTAGTCCTGCCTCCCTCCTGCGCAACGCATCGGCCTCTAAAAAAACCACTCGAGCTTATCCTCTCAACTGCTCCAAGCCCTTCACCACACCGTACCTCCGGTTGACCCGCTGCTGCAAGATCCCGCAGCCGGACGCTCTCTCTTCCCCACTCCCTCCGCAAAATGAAGTGCCTGCTCCGGCATCTCTCCCACATGGCCGGCCTTTCCCACGCCGCTCCTTCCCACGAGGCACCAGACCCCTTTCCTCGCTACTCCGCATGCCCACGCCACGCCACGTCACGCCCCTATCCACCTCGCCCATCGCCTAAGGGGAGGCAGTGAAGGCTTGCACCTGCGCTTATGCCCCCATCCGCTTCGCGTCGTCGGCAGGAAGGGGAGGCCCATGCCACCATTGTCGGTGTTCGGTCCCGTGAGGGTCCTAAGCCAACGAGTGAATTTGTGTTGCATGTCCCTAATCTAGATGGTGATGCAAAGAGAATACACGAGAATTTATCCTGGTTCGGGCGAAAGAAGGTCATACGTCCAGCGGGGGGGAGAGGTATTGTATTTCCTTGCACCTAGGTGCTTGCGTAGGGGTTACAAGCTGTGAGAGAGGAAGCCGATCCCAGGTCTCAGAGAGAGAGTACAAAGGAGATTGCTTAAGATGTTGATCTTCTACGGTGGGGTGATGACTTGTTTTTCCTCGTCCGTCCCCCTTCGTAGAGTCTCCTACCTTTCCTTTTATAGGGTCAAGAGAAGGCAGAGACGCCGGGGGATGCCTTAGAAGTGAAGTTTTGTCGAGCGCTGTGGAAGCCGCTGTAGCGACGTGCTCCGGGAATGACCGGCCATCCCCGGACACCATGGTGACGTAGAGGATGAAATAATGAAAAGACCCCGGATCATGTGGCATGCAGGCCTTGCTTCTTTGTTGACCGGCGGTTGGTCGAGGCCGGGTCGAGGTGGGTCTAGGGAAATGGATAAGGCCGAGTCCCGGGAATTTCAGGGTACGACACTCGTCGTATTTTGCCTCGAGGGGGATCAGTGGCGGAACAGTGCCCGGCATGGCGTGTACAGTGACAGGTTTTCACCGTCCATTCCGCGATGGGCAGTAAAAAGTGATATTTGACACCGGTACTGCTTGCATGCTGGTTACGCTGTAGCCATGGGGTAGGAAGTGGTTGGCGGTTGCATTAAATGCTTTGACTTTTGTCTAAGACTTGGTGAGTGAGGCGGGTCGACCGGCTTGACCCAGGGTCGTACGAGTCAGAGATTTTTCGGTGGTCGAGGCGTCCATGGAGCAAGCCTCGTGCGAGTCGGAACGTGGTCGAGACGTTCCGTGCGTGGTTTTGGCTTGTTCTGCCTTCGTGAGTGGAGCCTTTGGCTTGGTTTTCTCAGGAGTTTGTCTTTCTTAGTCGTTGATTGTGGGTACCCCTTGTTTAGGTACCCGACAACCATAGTTTTCCATCAGGTAAGCCGTGGCCACCGGCAATGCTGTGTTTTTAGGCATTTTCAAACATGTTGCAATCTTATGTTTCAAGTGTTTCAATTGTTTCAAGTGTTTTATACGGATGTTGCAAAAGTAGATCGAGATGCTGCACATGTTGTAATGGCTATACACGTAGAGACGGGACCAGCGATTCTGACTAGGGGGCCAAACAAATATGATCATATTTTTTAGTGTGCTAAAATATACGTAATTATATGATTCAACAATTTTTTAAATATTTTACACTATTTATAACTAAAATCATAATATGTAAATAAAAAATAGGTTAAAATTGATATTTTTTAGCTGTAAATTCATATATTTATATAGGTATTAAAGGGAATTTACTGTGCTTGGGGGGCACGGCCCCTGCTAGCCCCCCTGGTTCCGTCTCTGTATACACGTATGTTTCAAGTGTATATGTTCCAAATATTTCATTTGTTGCAGATAAATGTTGCAAGTGTTTTATCTGGATGTTGCAAAAGTAGATCTGGATGTTGCATATACATGCATGTTGCGAGCATATGTTTCAAGTGTTTCATACGTATCTTTGCAAGTGTATCATCTGAGTGTTGCATATGTGTGCAATGGTCTTCAAATGTTTTTCAGACGTTTTCGCAAGTGTTTCAGACGCTTGTTTCAAGTGTTTCAACTGTCTTCTTTTGTATGTTGCAATTGTTGCATCTGAATGTTTCAAAAGTAAATTGGATGTTGCAAATGGGTGAGCGTGGAAGCGGGCGGCGGCGCGGGCGATGTCCGAGGGCAACGCAGGGCCACTGCCGGTGCGCTTGCTCATGAGCCTGACGCGCTAGGCACTCGCTTGCTCCCTGTGCGGGCTGCGTCCGGACGCTAGCGCGGGATCGGACATGTGGGCGCTAGCAAGTCCTTTTGCTAATGCTTGATGCTTCAACTTGTTTATGTGTAGGATCTTTTCAGACGGATACATTAATAAAGACAAACAAGAATAATACTCATTCTTGAAGGCTGGACAAGGCAGGAAATGATTCTGGCTTTTATATTAGATAAGAGCAAAATGTCACACTAATGAATGCTTACGGTTTTTATACTAATTTCTTTGAAAAAGATATATTTTATTTGTTATGTAACATATAGATGATGCTTCTCCCAATAGAATATATATAAACCTATCATGACAAAAAAATACAATCAACTTACAAGGAACTACTCCCTCCATTTTCTATATCTATATCCATACTAATAATAAAGAGGCAAAATTTCAGCCCATTTTTGTGGTCCATTCATTTTTTTTAGGTCCGTCTCCCTCTAACTACCGGACAATGAAGAGTTCTTTGTTCGGACTTATATATAAAAATAGCTCTTATCTAGCGTGATACGGAGTCCTATTCCGAAACGTATTGGTGTCCGTGTAGGAGCTACGACCAATGGCCAACCAATTAGAGTTTTCTATTCTTTAATTGATTCCAATAACAAACAAAAACATATTATATTTTTCTGGCTGATTCCTTTTCTAAAAAAACTAAGCAAAATTCCAATACTAATCCTAATATGACACACCTCCTTACAACAGATATAAAACAAAAACCAGGAGAGGCAACCAACGAGACAAAATAAAAATTCAAGCACTTATTCGTTCGGGGTCTACACGACCAAATCCATTCTTTGACACCAATATAAAATGCGTCAACAGAAAAACACACCTCAGGAGAAGCATCATGTTCCAGGAAGGAACTACTAAAATAATGGCAGAAAAAGTTACATCCTTGGTGGTAAAGTGAATTTTGAAAAAAAAAACTCTTCAAATTTCAATGCATTGTAATACAATATGCATATAAATAGTTACTACTCATGAAAAATATGATTCTCATTGCATTTTGCTTACAAGTCAAATTCAACTCTTAGACTTCTTATTACTGAGTCCGCTACTTTTGTACTTCTTCACTCCCATCGTTCTTTCTCAGGGAAACATAACATGAACATAAAAAATGACACAAAGAAAAGGAAAATTGATCGTGAAAAAAAAACAAAAAACCATACATGCAAAAAGACAGAGGAAAGAAAAAAAAAGAAACCTGGATTGACACGGCACCACAACTCGGTGGACGGAAAACGAACGTGAAAAAATAGGACATGTGCTTTGTGTTTAAATCCATGAAAAATAAAATTGAAACTCGGTAAGAAAAACAAAAGAGCCTATGAACTCTTTGTGATTTTTATATTAGGGTAATTTCTATTCTCATTTTTTATTTGGATTTAAATTTGGATTTGGATCCATATAGATATAGATATAGATTAAAGTTATGATAAATTATGAGTAAATATTTTTGTGTCGCACAATAAAAAAATCAAAGTTCAACTCCCTCTATTCTAAATTGTAAATTATTCTGGCTTTTCATATATATATATATATATATATATATATATATATATATATATATATATATATATATATATATATATATATATATATATATATATATATATATATATATATATATATATATACTACGTACGCTCGGATGTCCGGACGCTAGCCCCTGTCCTGACGCCTGCTGCTGTGCCTACCAGACGTCCGTGATTTCGCGCGCTTGTTAGCCGGGCCTACCCTCACGACTCGACGTCCGTGACTCCGCACGCTCGCCGTGCGAGGAAGGCACGAGATAGGAGGCAAAGCCATGTGGCAGGCCGACGTTTGCTAGCCACCAGCGTCATTGCAGCATGTGCAACACCCGATCGATCTACTTTTGAAATATCCACATGAAGCATCTGCAACATACGTATGAAGATAGACATTCACAACATGTGCAACATCAAGATCTACTTTTGAAACATCGAGACGAAACATTTGCAACATACGTCTGAACACCTGAAACATAGGCTTGCAAAACATGCGTATTTTGTCATTGCAATATATGCAACATCAAGATCTACTTTTGCAACATCTAGATGAAACACTTCAAACAAAAGTCTGAAAACACCCGAAATACTTGAAAACATACGCATATAACATGTGTATATTGTCATTGCAACATATGCAACATCTCAGGATATACTTTTGCAACATCCAGACCAAACACTTGAAACACGGCATCACCAGCGGCCACGGCCTACCTGGTGGCGAACTGCTATAGCCAGTAAGCTTGGGCCAGGGAGACGTTGGCCCAGCATACACCTCCGCTACAGGACGTCGGCCCATCGCTCCTCCTGCGATTATGTCGCGCCTGCTCGCTGCCCAGGCTCGCGCCCATCGGAACGACTTCTCTAGCGCCGCCGCTGCTCGGCCGCAGTTGTCCAACCCTGTTCGCTCGCTGGAGATGGGGCACGACGCGGCCAGTGATAGGGTGCGGTGCGGTGGGGGAAGGGGGCGTGACGTATGCACGGTGACGCTGGGACACCGATGCGAGTAGGGTGGAAGAGACGTAGAGGTGCTGTTGGGCCTGTACGCTGGGCAGGCCAAGAAAGCTGTGTCCTGACCGGGCGGACTACCGTGTGCAAGCATTTTTGTTAGACATAATGAACAACTTACAATTTGAGACAATTAGAGTATTTTATTTCGTTAGACTTAATAGGACATTGTCATATTATTAACGATATTAATTTTATCATGGATGTCATGCTCATCATAAAATAAAATATAGCTATTAAAATAACATTTTATTTTTTAATCTTTTTTCTTACTAACGTTTGATAGTTTCTTTCTTCTCCCGTTGCAACACATGGGCATATTTGCTAGTAATTTATAAGACGTTTTAGATTTTCATAGATTTTTTTTCTCAGTCACGCAAAAGGTTTGCACGTCTTTGTATTAAGGTAGAGAAAACAGTTTGATACAACATACCTTCGTGGCGCCCTAAGAGGTCAGAAGAATTTTATATAGACGCTCAAAATCTTCCTAGTGTACTGAAAGTTATACTATTACATTAAAAAATGATCAACCCGAAGATTTTGATAGATACATTGCTTATATTACGTATCCTGCTTCATTGTGAGCACCCCGTAATACTAAGGGGTAGATTTCGTGATTCATGTGTGATCACTCGTCAGGTAACACAAGAATCTAAACACAAATTACTACGCTGAGTTTGCATACGTTGAATTTGTTTGACCGACTCCATCTCTCTATGTATAATTCCTATGTATAATTCATGGCTCCGCTTAATTGTTAATATTCATCAGCTCTGACTTAACACTACACTGTATGCCGGCGCTGCAGCCCGGCACCACCAGTGTGCCCCTGCCGCCGATCTGTCCCGGGGGGGAGAGAGAGATTTCAGTATAGGCGGTGTTTAGATCCCTTCAAACTTCCAAAAATTTTACAAGATTCTCCGTCACATCGAATCTTTAGACATATGTATGGAGCATTAAATGTAGGTAAAAAAATAACTAATTGCACAGTTTGTCTGTAAATGTCGAGACGAATCTTTTGAGTCTAGTTAGTCCATGATTAGATAAATTTTACCAAATAACAACGAAAAGTGCTACAGGAACTTTACACCCACTTTTACGCCATCTAAACACTACCATAGGCAGCTAGCGTCAGGGATCGGATTCAGAGGCTTGCGATGCAATGGGTTGAAGTTTTTTTTTTTGATAACTCAATGGGTTGAAGTTGAAGCGAAGGGGGACATTTCCGTTTTTCTCTTCTCATCAGCATTCAGCATACATACAGAGATGAAGAGCCCTCTCTGCTCCGCATATATCTCTCTAAGATCGCTAGCTGTTCAGTTCTTGTGCGTGCCCGCTGCTGTGGGAGATCGAGCAGGCAGAGGCAGCAGCAGCAGTGATTTGTATGCTCCGGCAAACTCTCTGAAGCAAACCCAAAACTCCATTTCAGATGCTGTTGCTGAAGACGACAGATGCTTTGCTTTAGCCGCTATATATATGCGTTCGTAGCCACGTACACGTACTGGCATGGAGAAGAGATGATGTCCTAGGCTCCTAGTCCTAGCCGCTCATCGTTGCAGATTTGCAGGTTCGGCGTGGCGCCAGAAACTGTGCGGCTGCCTGCCGGGTGGAGGAGCGGTCGCCCGCACCACGGGGCGGCGCAGAAATGCATCACCGATTCTAGTAGCGGGCGGAGAGTTTATCTGAGCCCCGTCCTTTGGTTGTCTAGGGATTCGAAAGATGCTGTACTTTTCTGGTGTAAAGCTGACTGTGTAGATAAAATATCCAAATATGTTGTACTTTCGCATGCAAAGTGGGACCCTGGACCGAATCTCAATGTATCTGGATGAATCTCGGACGTCAGATAAGCTCCACGGCCGCTATGGAAAGTGGATTTTTTTGCTCTGCGGGGCGGCGCGCATGCGACGATGGGGAGAGAGAGAGGGGAAGCGGTGAGAGAGGGCGTGGATATTTTAGCACCTGTCGGCTTGCGGAGAGCCGACAGGTACCAATCGGCCGCTGGGTAGTCGTCAACCTACTAGATTTATAATTTTTCATAAGCAAATGCTTGATTTGCAAGTAATTATTAAAAAAATATTGTTTTAAAAAATTTCTAACCTCTCCTCCGTTTATTTTCCAGACAAATATCTTTTTCCCACCTCGACATTTTACCAATTTCGTGACGGAATTGCCGCGGGAGGCTAGGTGGTTGCCGTCGTATGCAATTCTCACCCAAGACGAGGACCATTCTGGAAACATCTCCACTCATGTCAGATCAAATCACAAAAAGTCTTTGTCCATGCATGGTTGATGCTCAAGCCCAAAAGCAAAAAATCCAAAATCAAAGAAATATAATACTAATACCTCCAAAAGTCCAAAATCAAAGAAATATAATACTAATACCTCCAAGAATTTTTTTTATTCTTTTTTAAGAATCGTATCGGAAATTTGCACAAGTTTTAAAATCTCCCTGTATAAGAGCAAGGTGAATAATAGAGCCAAGTGTTTGATTATAAGCCATGTTATACAATAGTTAGTCTTCTATTTGTCTATAAAATTTCTTTATTATTATATGTCTTCGTTCTCTTTTCTATTCTTCCTCACATACATCTTTATTGGGACTCGCTACTGATGCTTTTATGGCAGCTTAGCTCTCTTCTCTCTCCTTCATTCTCTATTTCACATCAGCAAAAACAAATATTAATTAGCTAATTGTTGTACTTGCTCTAACGAGACACAGCTAGGAGGGTGATCACCAGCACAGCTCAGTAATCATGGCTCGCCGGGCAGCAGTGCCGCTGCTCCCCTCCTCCTGCGGCTTGCCGCCGTTGCAGCAGCGCTCCTGGCCGCGGCGGTAGCGTCGCCGGCGCCGAGCGACTTCGTCCGCAAGTCCTGCCGCGCGACGCAGTACCCGTCGGTGTGCGAGCAGAGCCTGGCGTCGTACGGGGGCTCCCCGCCGCCGCGGAGCCCGCGTCGGCCTACGTGGGCCGCCTGTGCATCTCCAGCGGCTCCGGCCACAAGAAGGGCGCTGCGAGGAAGGTTGGCGAGCCGTCGTCGTCCGCTGCCGGCCCCGTGCGCGACTGCCTGGAGAACCTGGCGGACAGCGTGGGCCACCTCCGCGACGCGGCGCAGGAGATGGGCGGCGCCGGGATGTCCAGGGCCGGGACGCCCGCGTTCAAGTGGCACCTCAGGAACGTGCAGACCTGGTGCAGCGCCGCGCTCACCGACGAGAACACCTGCCTCGACGGCCTCTCCTCCCGCGGCGTCGACGCCGCCACGCGCGCCGCCATCCGTGGCAAGGTCGTCGAGGTCGCGCAGCTCACCAGCAACGCGCTGGCAATCGTCAACAAGGTCGGGCCAGGCTACTAGCCCATGGCCCAGGCCCAGGCCCAAGCCTAAATAGCCCTCGCTACTAGCCCACATACACGTATTACACTTCGGTGCGTCGGTTGAGTACGTACTAGAAAACTCGGCGCGGCTTTGCCACGCCCTTTTTTATTTTGCTAGCCTAGGGATTTTTTTTTAAAAAAATTAATGGGCGTTATGGAGCTGCTATCCTGCCACTGAAACCTCTCACATCTCAATGACAAACCTTGAAAACGTAGTGTAACTATGGTGAGATGGAATGGAATCAAATAAATAGCTTTGGTACAGAATTAACATACTTCACATGCAATTAGTGGAATACCGGAGTTTAAGTACTTTCAGATTAAAAAGCCAGTACATCTAACACTGAAATCAAGATCATCCATGCTCTCAATTTTGAACTAAGGATTTTCAATTATCTATAATAACAATATTGGTCAGAAAATGTGGGCATCTCATGAAGTTGCCTTACCAGTGCAGTTTCACTCCTGTAAGAACCTTCATATTTCTTAGTAGCATTATAGTATCTGTCAAGCTAGAAGTGTACATCAAAACTAAGGTATCTATAAAATAAATTAGACAAAAAAATACAAGTTGTATTAAAGAAAGTACTTTAATTAATTTACAAGTTATGACAATTTATAACATGTTTAAGACTTTAAGTACCCCAAATGTTTTATTTTTAATTTTCTTAAAATAAACAAGTCAAGATGTAGCAATCTGAAATGTCAGGTCTTGTTCTAAGATGGGAAGCTCTTGAATGCCACAGTTTGTTAACATGAACAAGTACTGTCTAGGTCTTTCAAAAGAGAATCCTATTCTTGAAGGTTTGCAGCAAGTTTCCTAATCATGTCAAGAGCTTCGTGGATCAGCTTCTTCTTTCTCGTGATGCATTCAGGGGAAGTGTGTCTGAATCAACAATATCCTAGAAAGGCTTGACACGTTATTGTTGTAGTAACTCTCATAGAGATCATGTGGAGCCTTTGTGGGAAATAAAGAGCAAAGCTTTGAACTCAGCATCTCCCTGAGCAGTGAAGTGGCTCTAACCCATTGGCTTTTCATCACCGAAGTCCTGAAAAAGAACTATTAATTGTTAAGTTCGAGATGCAGGCAGGGCGGATTGTGGCCAACCGCAAACCCACAAAGCTCGTCGCAAGCAAATGCCTGTGGGTTTGTGGCTGTCGGAAAACTAGATTACGTGGGTAGCAAAAGTTTCGCGGGCAAGCGTTAGTCCCGCAGAGACCTGCATGGTGCATAACCACATCCATAATAGCCGGATGAGGAAGCCGCGCCCTGAGCAGGCATCTGGATCCCGCAGAAGCAAGCGCCAGGATGGCAGGATCTGCGTGTTGGACTGATGGTCATGCCACCCCCATCGTCTCCTACTCTCCTGCCTACTACTCTTGCTCCATTGCGGGCTTGCGGCCATGTCGTCTCCGGTGCCTGTCACGGCTGCAATGCCCGCAAACATCCTTTTCATCTGCGAGATATAGAGCAGGCGCAAGGAGAAGTGGAGGAGAGCGACACCGACAACACCGGCGGCAGTTGCGGTAGGGATAAACAAGGAGACTAGGAGGGGCCTTTTCTTGTGGGTTTTGCGGGTTCATTGCGTCTGCAACAATGTCCAATGGGCTTTGCAGCTAAACAACATTTAGGCCACAAACAACTTGCGGCTGGGGCACGCTGGCCACGAACCATGATTTTGCGGGCGGGCTGGTGGGTAGCGTTAACGACCCGCCTCGCCTGCATCATGATGTTAAGTTATACATATGTTTCTTCAACAAGGGGCGCACACGGCACACAAAGGTTTCTTTAGGGGAAAAAACTGTTTCAACCTACTAATTCATTGGTACAATATTTTACCTTAGCTAGTGAGTGGTAAAACTTTAAGTATTCTTCATCGGTACCCTCCTTTGGGCTGTGAAGCCATACAACCTTCACGCCATTCAGAAACAGTCTCCTTTGTTGTCTTCGTCTCGGGCCTTTTCTCTTTCTCTTCACCTTCTTCTGTCTCTTTCTCCTTTGTGGTTTCTGGGGTTGTCAACATCAACCTCCTTGGTTGACAACAAATAAATAGAGAAGTTGATGATTTCAGAGTACTTCACTAAATCCTGCATAAAAGAGAATTCAAATTAAACACTCGTAACAAGAGATGCACAAAATAACAGATACATTTCTACATAGATGTGTTTTATTATAAATGTGTGTAGCCCAAGTAGTGGACAGGAAAAACAAGTACATGTTTCAATTGCTCTCACAGTACTGCCCGGGACAGTTGCCAAGCAATTTGCTATTTCTGTAAAAATGAAACAAATGACCACGTGACTTCTGAAAAGATCTGATTACAATTTCCATGTTAGCATTGTTGGTGTCATGTCCAAGTGTAATAAAAGATGCCAATTTCAGATAACACGGTTGGACTACAAGGTGAAAAACAGATAACAGCTACAACAATCTTGGTGGCCATTGTATATTTGCAATAGAAGCCAATTAACACAAATAAAAGACATATGAATACGGTGATACCTTTAGCTTATCCTCTTACAAGTACTTCTGGACCTCATCCTCGTGATGCTGAGGCGGAAGACCATGTAGGCCGCACAAGCCGCGCTCGCCGTGCCGCCATCCGTCCAGCCACGCTCATTGCGCCGCCGTCCGCCCAGACCGCGTATGCCGTGCTCACCGCGCCGCCGTCCGTCCAGGCCGCGCAAGCCGCGCTCGCCGTGCTGCTGTCCGTCCAGGCCACGCTCGCTGCGCCGCTGTTCTCCCAGGCCGCACTCATCGCGTTGCCGTACGCGGGCTGCGCTCGCCGCGCTGCCGTTCATCCAGGCCACGCTGCCGTACGCCCAGGCCGTCGCTGGAGTTGGACGCATTGGAGGCCCAGAGCAGGAACGGCGTGGAGTAGAAGATGCGGCCGGTCTAGTTGACAAGGAACGTCGCGAAGTTGTTGCTGCTGTCCGGGGTGACCTGGAGCGCGCCCGAACGTCAGGTTGGTGGCGAGCTGGAACCGGTTCTGGTCGAACTTGGGGAAGGAGAAGTTGGTGATCTCCCTGCCGGCGATGGTGCCGGTGAACACCGTGGCCTGGGCGCGCACGGACGGCTGCGGAGCCTTCCAGCGGTGAGGAACAGGGGGAAGAGAGTTTTTTTTTCAGAACATGCTATAGCATGTATTTTATTAAGCAGAATAAAGCAGTTTTGTTACAGACAAGGTGAACTAACGGTAATCCGAAGATTACCGAAATCGTATCCTACACCCTTACGACACTCGCACGAGGTTGTAATTACATGAAACTAGAGGAAGAGAGTGAGAGAGCTGTGGGACCTAATTGTCGCATATGAAACTATGCAATGAAACTATTCACTCTGAAAAGAGACCATTTCACATTATGTTTCATGTCTTGGAAACCGATAGGTAAAACCATGCATTGAGACTAGCCTTACGACTTACGAGCGTGCTCTCGCTCGGATCGTCTTCCGTGGCGCGTGCAAGCTTCGACGGCATCTGCACAGAGTCTTTAACTATATACTGGCCGGTTTGGTTTGCCTGCTGGCTTCAGGTAAATCTGCTTGAATTGTTTAGAAAAGGCACGAACCAAACAGCTTCGTACGTGTGTGTATCTTTGCGAGTTGATACCCGTCCATCGATCTCCCCAGACTTGTCCATCCACAGATGGGCAGATATATAGCTACGACTTCCTAACAAAAATAGGCAGATAATGCATTACGTACGTATACGATGATGATATCCGTCCATCGAAGCAAATTCTGTGGCTGTCCTGTGGGGGATATATAGGAGTTGAACCGAAGGAGACATTTCTTTTCTTTTCTCTCTCTCTCTCTCTTCTCATCAGCATTGCTTCTGTGGGAGATCGAGCTAGCAGGCAGCAGAGGGGGCTCACGTGATTTGCGCCGGCAAACTCTCTAGTCTGAAGCAAAACCCATGCAAACCTCCAGCCCTTTTCATTTCAGATCCTGTTGGTAGATGCTGAAAACGACAGATCGATGCTTTGCTTGCCGGCCGCTTGCGTTCGTTGCTGTACGTACTACGTACTGGCATGGAGATTACTCGTATATTACAATTACAATACGTGGTACGTACAATATCGCAGAAAGATCGAGATGGTGTCGTAGGCTACTAACCGCTCGTCGTTGCAGGCAGGTTCGGCGCCGGAACTGTGCGGCTGCCTGCCGGGTGGAGTACACGCACGTCGTTGACAGATCGATGGAGCCAAGACTAGCTAGACTAGGCCACTTGACACAGCAACAGCTAGCGCCGTTTCTTGCCAACGGTGACACGGAAGAGTCACTGTACGGTATTGTTGACGTGGCAGGGTAGTTACTGAAGAGATAGAGTAAAAATTATAGAAACTGAGTCTAAGTTAGAAACCATGTCTACAGAGAACCAAGATATGAAGAAATGTGATTGATAGAGAATGAAGAAAGAATGCAGTGTCTATGGAAATTAACAAGTTAGCATTGGGACTATCCTTAGCCTGAGAGACATTAGAATATATATAATATGACTCAGACAACTATACTTAGCTAGCTGCCTAGCTACATTGTTAGGCAGGTACAGTGAAGAGGAGTCATCAAAGTGTCCAGATCTGCATGAAGCATTTGACTAATGCGTACAGTAACAAATGGTATTCTAACCGGTTCTGCCTGAAAGCGGATGGACTACGAGTTTCAGAAAGAGCAAGATCGAGCGTTGAAATTCGTTAGGGGTGTCATGTGTGTGTGTGTGGCCGGCCGAATCCACCATGGTGGTTAATTGCTAGGGCAAGCTAGTGTGTGTGTGGACCAAACATTATTAGGCCATATCCAACCGTCTTCAGTAGTACACGTTCAAGCAACAATTGTACCTGCACTGCAATTACTGGCAAAGATTGTTTTCAATGTATAATAATGTTTCTTCCTTTTTCTTCATGATAAATATATAGTACAGTAGTACCGAGCTAGTCTGCATTCATGCCACTTTTCCCGGGTTAATTACAACAATGATGACGCTTTTCGGTCTTGACACTGTATATCATCATGGAAAAGACACCTAACTAAACTAGTGCTCGACTAATAATATATATAATTCTCACTGATCCAACATTGCATTGCAAGCTACTCCGTATGTATTTAAATCGTTGCTACAGCATGAAAATATCAGAACAAATGAAATATAATGATGATGATGAGCTTTCAGTTGGGAGGCAAGGCAGGCAGCAAAATGCCGTCAGCATTCATACTGAGGCCCCGTTCACTTCTCAAAATATTTCCTCTGCCACCCGTCACATCGAATCTTTAGACCCATGCATGGAGCATTAAATGTAGGTAAAAAAATAACTAATTGTACAGTTTGTCTGTAAAGGTCGAGATGAATCTTTTGAGCCTAATTAATTTATAGTTGGATAATTTTTGTCAAATAACAACGAAAGTGGTACAGAAATATTTTCCCCAAATATTTCGGAATTGAACACAGCCTGAGTTGATCCATTCCCAGGACACATCTCTGCAGGTCCACGTGGGCCGACAGATAAACAGCAGCCCCGTCCTGGCCCATCACGTGCACACATTCACACAGTCACCTCTCCTTTTTTTTTCTTTTTCTTTTTTATCGAGACAACCTCGGAATTGTTAGCATTTTCCGCGACGGAATTGCCGCGGGAGGCTTGGTGGTTGCCGTCATATTTAAGAGAAAATTTGTTCTTTGCCATTGAAATCTATACTCATTTGGTATATGCCATTGAAAATTACAATATTTCTTAATTGCCATTGGTTTATAATTTTTTTCACCTGTATGCCATTGCCGTTACTTTTACATAATCTCCATGCACACACCGTAGGTGGTTCGTCTCCCATGGCCCGTGCGTGCCGCAAACCTTTCCTGCGCGCTCGCATGCCACGGAGAGGCAGCCCATGCTTGCCGCGCTTGTCGTCCATGCACACGCGTCATCACCGGGCAGCTCGCTTCCCCGCTGCCCTAATGTACATGTGATGGTGATCCGATAAAGCGCAAGGTTGCCGTCAGCGGGCACACACGTCCTCCATGCCCGCGAAATTCCGGCGGGCTCACCTTCCCCTCGCTCGCTGCCACTGAGTTGTCGGCTTCTCGATCGCTGCCCACGCGTGCCGCACCTGCCGGTCCGTGCTTGTTGTCCACACACGCGCGCGCCATGGCCATCGACGACTGACCTGCGCTTGCCGTCAGCGCACGCGCATCATAGTAGGCCGTCTCGCCTCCTTGTCTCGCTCGACGCATCTCGAGAGGAGCGCGTGCCGAGGGCCTTCGGGCACGGGGGAGGTGTTCGCCGGCGAGGCCTGTGTGGGCGCGCGATCGAAACGTGTGCTGGGTGGGTGCAGTGAACGCACGGCCGACGATTTCATACGCCGAGCGCATGGTGGGCTGGCAGTTGTGGCACGCACGAGCGGATCATGCTAGAAAGCGGCACGCGCATGGACAGCAAGCGCTCTGGCAACCTCGTCTCTCCGCTCTCGTTCTGCAACGTGCAGTGGCACGAGCTGTCGTCCCTCGTCCGTGCTGCCATCACAACCATCGTCAAGCTGTGCTGACGATGCACGGAGTGCAGCCACTGCACCCCGCCAAGCTACTGCATCCGCCACCCGCTCCTCTCGAGAGGCATCGAGAGTGAGGGAGGCAAGAAGACACGCGAATGACGCATGGTACGCGCATGGCCAGCGCGGGTCAGTGGCCACGCACGCGGGCGGCAAGCGCGGGGAAGCAAGCTGCTCGGTGATGGCGCGCATGCATGGACGACCAGGCTGGCAGCCGCGGCAAGCATGGGTGCATGGACGTGCGGGCACTTGGCCGCGAGGGAGATGAACCGGCTACAGGTTTTAACGCCGTGTGCACGGTGATTATGTTAAAGTAACGGCAATGGCATACAAGAGAAAGAAATTATAAACCAATGGCAATGAAGAAATATTGTAATTTTCAATGGCACATACCAAATGGGTATAGATTCTAATGGCAATCAACAAATTTTCTCCATATTTAATTGTCACCCGATCTGAGGACCATTCTAGAAATGTCTCCACTCACACTTTCACACATCGCCACGCCAGTGTCTTTTGTCCATGCATGTTTGATGGTCCAAGCCCAATAGCAAAAATCCAAAATCAAAGGTATACTCCTACGTCCAATTTTTTTTTTTTTGCTTTTCAAAAAAATCATCTCCGAAAATTGCACAGATTTCCAAATCTCCCTATATAAGGAGACACGACTAGGTGGGTGATTACAAAGGTCATTCAATCATTCAAGTGAATCAGCCAAGAGCCATCAGTCTCCACTGTGACTCCGTGAGCTGCCTGCCCTGCACACTCCCCGCACCGCCGCACCAGCTCAGCAATCATGGCTCGCCTACTCCTCCTCGCCGCCGCCGCAGCGGCGTTCCTGGCCGCGTCGGCTGCATCGCCGGTGGCCAGCGACTTCATCCGCAAGTCGTGCCGCGCGACGCAGTACCCATCAGTGTGCGAGCAGAGCCTGGCGTCGTACGGGGGCTCCCCGCCGCCGCGGACCCCGCGGGAGCTGGCGCGCGCGGCGCTGTCCGTGAGCGCGGACCGCGCGCGCGCCGCGTCCGCGTACGTGGGCCGCCTCTGCGGCGGCTCCGGCTCCGGGGGTTCCCGTGGCGCCGGCGCAAAGGGCGCGAAGAAGGGGTCGGGGTCTGCGGCGTCGGCGGCGGGCCCCGTGCGCGACTGCCTGGAGAACCTGGCGGACAGCGTGGGCCACCTCCGCGACGCGGCGCAGGAGATGGGCGGCGCCGGGATGTCCCGCGCGGGCACGCCCGCGTTCAAGTGGCACCTCAGCAACGTGCAGACCTGGTGCAGCGCCGCGCTCACCGACGAGAACACCTGCCTCGACGGCCTCTCCGCCCGCGGCGTCGACGCCGGCACGCGCGCAGCCATCCGCGGCAAGGTCGTCGAGGTCGCGCAGGTCACCAGCAACGCGCTCGCCCTCGTCAACAAGGTCGGGCCAGGGTACTAGCCCAAGACCCAGGCCCAGATCTAGGCCCAAGCTCAGTCCATATAACACCCCTTGGCCCCAGATGGACCAGATGTTCGTTGTTATGCGTCGGTTAGAAAAAAAAAAAACTAGTTCGGTTTTCCATGTGTTTTTTTTACTAGTGCTTCCTGCATATATATGCTTTGCTTGTGTGGTGTAAGATACAGTTAAGGGCGATAAACTTGTATTATGGGTGGTGAGAAGTACAGTAAGACGTATGTACTCCTCTGTCCGATCCTGTCACGGCAAATAAGCTAAGTGTCATCATTAACATGGATATGGTCTTGAAAATATAAATTCTTTTACAAGTGATACTATCTTTGTCTAATATGGGGTGAAACTTACTTTTAACAGGCGCAGTGAATATTATTCTTCACTTAGCAACGTTTTTGCTAATGGTTGATGCCTGCTTCAAACTAGATTATAAGCCGTACTTTTCAACCAACGAACAATGTTTTTCTCTCACAACAAATTAGCAAACAGTACTTTCAACCTTGACTTTTCAGCCAAGCGAATAGGGCTCTTTTTCATACGGATAGACGGATACTATTAAGAAAGACGAAAGGCGATAATATTTATTTTTTTATTATATTAGGTAAGGATAAAGGAAAAAGAAAGGACTCTAGCCATTTTAGATATACAAAAGAAAAATGTCACTCTAAGAACAAGTGGAAAATTATGGTAATAGAATATTTCCTTTCCAATTTCTTTTGATAAAGATACATAGGAAATGAGCCTCGCTTGACGGGTTGGGCGTGGGAGGTGTGGTCATGCACCCAGCCACACCTAGGTTGAAGTCCTATTTTGGAATGAATTTGGGTGATTATTTCTCTTCTTAATAAAAAAATCACCTAGTTGTTTCTAGGTTGGATCTCGTATGTTTATAAAGATCCATCTTTTATTCGTTGTGTAAGATGATGCATCTTTTAATGTGTTGAAAATTCGAGTTAGGAAGGATTCGGACCACCTTAGTGCTTGGGTGCTTGATCATATTCTATACTTCCAACCAGCTAATTGATTTGAGTTTGAGAGGACTTGAACCACCTTGCTGGTTGTGTGCATGCCCACACACCTCATCGGCTCTCACCTAACCACGCGACCAACAACCTAGTAGAATTTGCACCGCTGAATTCGAAATTCAAATGGAATTTCAGAAACTTACTATTAGCCCCCTCTAGGAAGAGAAGATTGAGCTTCCGACTCTAGCTAGGAGCCGAGAAGATGGCACTTGTCCATTTGTGGATTCATCAAACTCGTGTTGCCCTAACCACCGGAACGAAGGCAAGCCGACAGTGATGGCTGAACAACGTTGGGAAGCTAAGCTACAGTACGAGAGGAGGGGGCAGCTCATTTAAACGTGGTCATCGCGGCGCCGTCCCGGCCGGCCGTCCAGTGTATACACGGGAGGTTGGTTCTTCCATTCCATGACGGCATGACAACATTTATGCGGAGATTAGTTAACCTGGGCTACAATATACGTGCAGTAGTACTTATATATGGTCTGATCTGATGACGCTAATTTGCTAAGGACGTGTTTGGTTTAGCTAGAAGCTCTTAAATCTAATTATATTTAGTCTCATTTAGTTATTTAGTTATTTTTTACCTAAACATTATAACTAAATGAGACTAAATGGACTTTAGTTCTTTCAAGCAACTCTGAAATGATTAAACCATTTAGGAGGGATTAAAGTTTAGCGGCCACGACCAAACACGCCTTAGTTATGTCCTACGGTCCTACCACGAGTGTGCAGCCGATGCGTGCGATTGCATCTCGTTTTTAAAAGCAGAGGCGTCGTGCAGTTATTGAAGGACCCCAGTTGCCAACAGAATTTGTGGTGACCTGTCAGTCTTACGTGGCCATGTGGCCTTGGACCCGCATGGGGCCTGCATGCACGGGCAGTTGTCAGTCAAATGCTACTCCATGCTTAGCCGGTTAATTAGTTTAACCGCGCGATGTCTCATTCGGCCGACATCGGTGTCCGTCGTGTGGGCTTGAACTCAACCTGTTGTTCGATCATCAGGTCTAGGTCCTAACTTGCCTCTTTTTTATAATTGCCAAAAAAGGATTTGTATGGCGACTCTTAGAGCTTGTTTGCTTCGTTGAAAAGTCATGGCTCAAAGCACTGTTCAATGATTTGTCGTGAGAGAAAAACATTGTTTCGGCTAAAAAACATGCTGAAAGTACGGATTATATGACAAGTGAACAAGGCGTTAGCTTGTTTTGTGCATACGTCGACCTTGAGATGTAATTGTGATATTGCTTCTCTGCAAAATACATCTGCCACTACCTTTCACTAAAAAGGTCTTTCTCAAACAATTCGGGGGCCACAAATCCCACCTACTTCATATTAAGCGAAAAGCGTTCAAAAAAGTTAAAACAAATGACAACCCTAGCACACCACGTCGAGATTACAGTAGGTGGCAAGTGAAAAGTTTAAAAACAATAACTAGAGTTAAACATGTGTAAGAACCAAATGGCTCAAAAGATGGGAGGGTGTCAATTAGGCTTCTAAAATTTTAAGATAACAACCTTTAACCTATGTAAATTCTAAACCCCTAAGCATCTTGACATTTGTGTTCTTCTACAAAAGCAATCTAAGTAGTCCTCAGGGACGTCACACCTAATCAAATCCTTAGCAAATTTCACACTAAAATGTAGGCCTACCGTGCAATCCTAGTTGTCACTCAAAGGACTTGCACACAAATAAAAAGCAATGCAAGAATCAAAAGATAGGCAAAAGACAACCAATCTTTTTTCCGGTGGTATTGGGTTGTTGCCACGACCTCCTAGTCCATGTCGGAGCACCAAAAAGTCACCAAGACTTGGTTAGGCTCCACTTCTCCACTTCAAAATGGCGGGATTGAAACCATGAATACCATTTAGAGCCTTCTCAACAAGAACTCCACCAAAGAAGGTCTCCAAGTCTTATGCGGGGTCATCTAGGTGATAACAATCACAAAGAGTAACAAGCCTTCAGCTCTAATTCAAATAAATCCAACCAACCACACCAGTAGCAATCAATGCTAACTCTCAAATATTCTAACAATTTTGGCTTAGATGGCTCTCTAGAGGCTTCAATTTCTCTCTGTAAGTGCTAGAAACAACTTTTTTGGGAGAGGGTGGAAGATCAACTCCAAATAAGCTAGAGGTTGCACTTATGTAGAGGGTTAAATGAGCACCTACCTGTTTGAGAAAAAGCTAGCATATGCAGACATCATTGGATGACTCGTGGGCCTCCATTGTCGTCACCGGATTGTATGGGGACGCAGTGCTGGTATGTTTTTCCAACGGTTAAAAAATAATATACCAAAATATTTCCCACAAGATGATCCACTAGGAGTCACAAAATCTTGATAGGACATATGAATATGATGCATACTAAGACTTGGCCAACCTGTCTCCAAGTTAGGCTTAGCCCACTAGACGATCCATTGGGGAGTCACACAATCTCCATCGGATCATATGGTGCACTTTGGTTAACTAGCCAAGTTATCATCAAGTCAAGTTGAACTTTCACTGGATGATTCGCTAGGGTGTTACACAATCAGCACCAGATCATATGGTGCATATTAGTGGGATGGCCACTTGGCCACAGTCAAGGTCTAGGCCTTACTGGATGATCCGTCGATGGCACTATGTCCAAGGCGCACCATATCATACGATGACCACTTAGTTAACGCGGCTAAGTCACTACTGCCATGGGCATAGTGCCATCGAATAGTCCGTCGAGTTCCAGTCCTATCATTCGGAGCATGTTCTGGCGTGTTTTCCAAGCACGTTTTAAGTCTGATCTCGACCAATAATTTAACTTCTTTGAGATCTTTGACTTAAAACCACTTCAATGATGATGCCACTTAGCACCTTGATCTTGGCCAACAGTTAGCCTCCTGTAACTCCCTCATGATAGACATCTTGACACACCCCTTAATGGTGTGGCCAAAGACAAAACAAAGGCCTATTTCATGCTACAACAAATGTCTCCGAGCACGCCAAGCTTGCATTCGCTCTATTATTTTCTTTACGTTCACGAATATCCTTTGTGCCATACACCAACCATCAACCAGAGTCTTCGGGGCTAAGACACTTATGGCCATTCAACTTGTAACTAACTCCAACGTGATTACCGTTGAAACACATGTTAATCACAACACTGGTGCTTATCTGTCAACAAAAACCCCAGACACCAAATTAGTGCCTAGACACGTCCAATCTCTCTCTTTCTGTGATTGATGACAAACAAGTCTCTAAAAATAAAAAAGATATTGAATTTGAACCAATCATGCGCACGAAAAGGATGAGTGATTAACAAACGTGCTCAGAACTTCAACCAGTTGTCTCAACTAAGAGACTCCTGAAACAAGTGTTAGTGACAAGAGACAGATAATAGGCTTAAAGAACAACACTTGTCACACAAACACCAGAACTAACTGCCAGGTAGAAGAGGTGACATGCCACACCGTGGCCTGAGGGGCCTGTAAGCCTGCACTCAAAGCCATCACCGGAAAACAAGATCGGAATCCGTTTCTCATGAGCCTGGCTCAGCGCGTGTGCACCATGTGCTGTTTTGCTGAGTGGCAAATGGAGTCTATCTAGCCCATGATTTAACCAACCAATTACCGGTTGAATACAGCCTTGCTCGTGAGAAACAAGTGAACCAAACAGAGCTACTATATGTGCACGTCCACAACCTGAACGCGCTTGATCTGGCACTGCCGCCCTGGTGCTCCCAAGGCCCCAACGCCAACCAATCAACGCCCTCTTCACCGGCTGTTGGGCCTTTGGCACGGCTTGACATTTCCTACTGGGCTTCCAGCCCACGCTGACTGCCGCCGCCGCCGCCTACCGGGCCGAGCGAGGCCGCGACGCAGATCTCCAGGGCCAGGGACCACTTGGGCGTTTTAATAACAACAGGAAACGGAAACGGACAGCGCAGCAGCACCGGCGGTTCGAATTTTGAAACCCTCCTCGAATCCGTCCATTTTCCCTCTCCTCTCTCCTCCGCTCGCTCCGGTCTCCGCCCTCCCTTCTCTTCTCTCCGACCCAAAAGGGCAACTAAATCCAGACACCGCTCCCCATCTCCCCTTCCTTCCTTTCTTCCCTACTCACACACTCCCCCACCCTCCACTACCACCGCCACCCACCGGCAAAAACCGAACTAAGGGGCAGGGCCGCCGCCGCCGTGCAGATCGCGGCCGGATCTACGGCGCTGGGGCACGGGGGTCCCCGGATCGACGCCTCCGCCGCGGGTGAGCCTAGCTTCCTTCCTCGCCTCTTTCTTCCCGGCGCCGCCTTCACTTCTGGAGGGTTCTTGCGGGGGTTTCTTCCTCTCTTGGCTGCCTCCAAGAACCTCGGGGGTTAGGCTAGGCTTTCTTTCTTGGAGGGGAGAGGACTCGTGGGCCTTGGGACGGGGCCAAGAAACCCCCTTGCGCCGGCCTTGACCCCCCAAAGAGTCGAGGACGAACTACTCTTAATTCTTTCCGCGAATAAAGCTTCTTTTTGGTGCGATTGTCCTATCCTGGACGGGTCGTGCCTGCGGTACGGCGGAGGTACCGTCTAGCCTCCCAAAGATACGCCGACGCGTCCTCGTTGCCACGTTAGAGGAGCTTTTTTACGCGGATTATGTGGTCCGACCATGCAGCATTCTTGATCCGGAAATCGTCATGTGTCGCAGCCTCACTGTTGCACCCGTTCGTTTCAATTTCATAATGTGAATGCAGCATTCCCTCAGAGATCCAGATAGACAATCCTTTTTACGATGAGAGAGAAACTGCTTCTAAAAAGGAAAAAAAAACAAATTTGGGGTGCAGATTTGTCACACAAGAGGAAATAGAATTGACCAGGTCCCAAGTTTAGATTATTTCTATTTGAATTGTGGGTTTCTCATTCTTTTTGTTTAATATTTCCAACATGAGCAAGTAATTTGTTCAGACGCTAGAAACTTGAACGAGCCAGTTATGTGGTGCTTTTGTGATTGGTATGCCCTGTACTGTGCTGGTTTGTTCTTCCTCTGACTTACAGGTTTGAAACATGAATAGTTTGACATTATTAATATAAATATGATTTCAATTTCATCAACTTGTTGATGAAGTTACCTTGCTCTTCAGTCGTTGACTTTAGCCATTTCACGACGATTCCTAAGTGCATAGTACTGTTCATTTGTTCAGCTCCCCAATACTATAATTGCTAATTATTTGAAGTCATATAGTCCTTTTGTTTTACAACATTCAGGTTCGGATGGCTGCACGAAAAGAAAACCCTGAGCTTATTGCTTGTCAAGCACCCAATGGTCGAATCACGCGAGCTCAAGCCGCTGCAAATCGTCGAAGCTTTGGAGCTCTCCCTTCTGTTCCATTGCCTGCAAAAACTGAACGAAAACAGACTACACAAGGGAAGACGAAAAGGGGATCTTCATATGACAACACTAGTGCAAGTACTGCAATTTCTGGCCCCCAGCCTAAGAGGCGCACAGTACTCAGGGATGTGACCAATTTGCGTAATGCTAACTCTAACAAAACTTTCGCTGCTGCACCGAAGGTTCAGGTATCGAGATGTTCCCTGCATAATTGCATTGTCATACAATGAGTTCTCGATGCGTACTGTTTCCTAAACATTGCAAATGTAGTAGAATGACAAGGTTAACTCCTTTTTTTAAAAAAATTTCAGACAAGGCCCTCCCTAAGGACTGGAAGAACCGTGAGCAAAGGCAAGCAGTGCACAAAAAGGATTCCTAAAATACCTCCACAATCTGGTAATGGAGGTTCATTCGCCAATGATTCGAGCATTGCCGAAGAAACACAAGAGGAGAAACTTTTGGCACAGAAAGAAGAACCTATTCTTTTGCTTGAGAACAAGGGCTCACTGTCATTGCAGAATGTTGAAAGGAACAGGGACAGTGCTTGTCATGAGGCATTCTATAAGGAAAGAAATGTCAGGGATATATGTGAACCTTCTGTGTCAAAGCATGGTCAGTTCCATTTCCTTTTTGAGCTTGAAATTCGCTCTTAAAGATTTGCCAGCATCACAGCCACACTGAGTCTGTATAATGTTCAAGGCTTTTCTTACCTTAATATGTTACAAAATGTAGCTGGCACCCTTGCTTTTACTTGAGTATAATCTTGATGGTCTTTCTGGAGTATTAGAAATCTGAAGAAACTAAAGCTTGCTGCTAATGTTCTTTATTTTGTCATTTCTGAGATACATGTAGATAGTCTTAACGTTTCTGATTAGTGGCCATCTGCTAAAGATTCTGTATTTTCTTCCAGGGGACTCTTCTGTGTTAGACATTGTAGATATCGACAAAGATAATGGCAATCCTCAAATGTGTGCTTCCTACGTTGTAGAGATATACTCAAACCTTATGGCTTCAGAGGTATGCTGTTGTATTTTGATCAAAACAGAAATTCTGCTTAGTTGTACTGTTTAGGCAGAATTCTATTTAATTTAATATATTTCAGATGATATGTTAAGCATGTAAGAACTCCAGATTTAGATTTCTGTGTTATATTCTTGGCACATTGTGCTTGTTTAAACGGTATGTGTCTATCTTTATGTTTATGTCATTCCACAGCTTATGAGAAGACCCAGTCCGAATTACATGGAGGGTTTGCAACGGGACATCACTAAGGGCATGAGAGGAATACTCATTGATTGGCTTGTGGAGGTTGTTATATCTATAATTCTATCTGGATTTCTGCTTATTTCCATACATGATTTATTCAACTACGTTCTTAAGCTGCTATCAGATGATTCAACTGTAGCGTTTCATAGCATACTCTG
This sequence comes from Saccharum hybrid cultivar R570, assembly GCA_038087645.1. Taxonomy (NCBI): domain Eukaryota; kingdom Viridiplantae; phylum Streptophyta; class Magnoliopsida; order Poales; family Poaceae; genus Saccharum; species Saccharum hybrid cultivar. The sequence continues at coordinate 6,410,291 of JAQSUU010000297.1, read as the reverse complement.
CATAGAAACTGATGCACATATCTGCCAAATGTGAAGTATGACCCAGCAAATAAGAAAATTACTGTTATTTTATTCCAATAAACAGGAGATAAATATATGTTTGAATCAGTTGCTGATAATCCTTTTATCTTTTGTTCTTGCAGCAGTGCCTGAGATATTAAAGTGGCAAAATAATGTTTACTTTCTTTAGAGACAAACAGTCTTTGTATATCTCATACACACAGAGGCATCTAGTTTGTCTTTTGTCTTATAGTGAAAATATTGTATACCTCTTACTGTCTACTGCTCGCTTCTCATGACTGATGACTTGGCTTAAGGTGTGTTATATATTGTCTTTGTCACAGGTTTCTGAAGAATACAAGCTTGTTCCCGACACGCTGTACCTAACTGTGTATCTTATTGACCGGTTTCTTTCTCGGAACTACATTGAAAGACAGAAACTACAACTTCTGGGAATAACAAGCATGCTTGTTGCCTCGTGAGTTTTATGCTCTAGCCATTCTATTTTTTAGGAGAAAACTTTAAAATACATAGATGTAACATAAGAAGTTTTCCTTAGAAGATAGTCTAGTTTCCTCTTTGGCTAATGTAATGAATAACTCTGTAAGTAAAGTAAATTTTTAATTCATTTGCAGAAAATATGAAGAGATATGTGCTCCTCGAGTTGAAGAATTCTGTTTCATAACCGACAATACATACACAAAGGCAGAGGTATTTGTTTCATGTGAAGTTGGGGAAAAACTAGTTACATATATGGAAGCAACCATTGAATTTGTATCTGATAACCCCCTGATCTAGTAGGTGCTGAAAATGGAGTGCCAAGTGCTGAATGACCTGGGATTTCATCTTTCTGTTCCAACAACAAAAACATTTCTCAGGTTACCTTTCCCAAATATGCCTAGTATCTCTTTTCTAATGGGAAGCCACCGCACCATTACTCACATGTCTCCCTTTTTTATTTTATTTATTTTCATCAGGAGATTCCTTAGAGCGGCACAAGCATCTCGTAAAGTAAGATTGGCATCAGATCTTTACAGCAACAGTTTTCATTCAAGTTATGCCTACATGTTTGATCTCAGCGCTAAATTCTGAAGTTTATCTGCAGACTCCTTCTATGACCTTGGGATTTCTGGCAAATTATCTTGCCGAGTTGACTTTGACTGATTATGAGTTCTTGAAATTTCTTCCATCATTGGTGGCAGCATCGGCTGTGTTTCTTGCTAGATGGACACTTGACCAATCCGACCAACCATGGGTACGAATGAAAAGCACTTGGTACATGCAGCAGTACATGCTTTAAAAAAGAACTTGGTTTTATCACTAATCTGTGGCTATTCAATTATGTGCAGAACCAAACTCTAGAGCACTACACCTCTTACAAATGCTCTGACATTCAATTATGTGTCTGTGCTCTACGGGAACTCCAGCATAACACCAGTAACTGTCCTCTTAACGCCATCCGTGAGAAGTACAGACATCAAAAGGTACGCAACCACATCCTGCTGTTTGAATTCCTTCCACATTGCTTAAGTGAAGTCTTCAGTTCCACTTTGGTAGCGGCAAGTAAAACTGAAGCTGTTCCACTTACCTTAGCTCCTAAAAGGACTGCTGAACTTAGCATCGTCGATCTTCTAACACTATGGTTATTCTGCTGCAGTTTGATTGCGTAGCAAACCTAACTTCACCGGAGCTCCCTCGGTCGCTCTTCAGCTGACACGCCAATGACACCGGTTACCCTTTGATCAGCAACGTTAGCTGCAGGCTCGGGCTGCGTTAACATTATTGTAGCATCCCCCTTCCCTCTTTTCCCCATTTTCTGATTTGGTTGTGTGTTGTCATCGAGCTGTTGTGTCCCGGTCTTTTTCGAGTCGCAAGTAAGAAGAAAGACAGGTAGATGGCTCGTTGGCTTTTTTTTGTTTGACGTAAGGTTTACCCGATTGTAAACAATACTGTGTGTAGGGCTTGGCTTGGGCTGTTATTAACTGTAAGATGGTCCGGCTTGTGTAACAAACAACGGAATGCTGTTTGTTTTGACACAATTCGTTCATTGTTAGCTTCGGAATGGAAATTAGTTTGTTACCAGATTACTTTCTGTCTAGATGGAATGCCTTGTTGTATATATGTGGTTGATTGATAGTGGCAGCAAGGGCATGCAGGTTTGGCCATTTTTGGTTCGGCTGGTGGCCGTTATCTTCCTGACCAGTGACCAACCTGGCAACCTGTGTGTGGCCTGTGGGGAAGACACGTACACGCGAGGCCTGGAACACCTGATTCTGGGAATTATGCTTGTTGATTTCTTTATTTCTTGTTTGAGTCAGCCAGATTGTCCGTTTCATCTGTTGTGCTATATGGGTATCTTTTTTTTTATTGATGAAAAAAAAATGCTGTGTCACCCAATTCCTGGATGTTAAAATAAATGCGACTTTGTATTTCTCCCGGTGACACAACTCGAACAAATTCACCCCATTACGATGGTTTACCTAGTAGTAATAACTCCGCTGCTGTAATAACTTTTTCTTTTGGGAACGCTGCTGTTAATAACTAATGAGATAGTTGTTACTCAGCGGTGACATCAGGCATGAGATGAGCCAGCGGCGGTCTGGCGGGCGTCCGGTGCCCATCGCAATTACGCCCCCGCCTTTTCGCGCCGCGGCCGCGGATGCGGATGCGGATGCCCTCCTCCATACACCCCACGACCGCCGTCGCCGTCGCAGCCGCCGTCGCTGGCCGGCCCCTCCCGCCTTTCCCGATTGAATAAGCCAAACGATCGAAAGCTACCGCATTGATGGCCGGCCGGCCGGCTGGCCCCGCGCCGTGCAACCGACGGGCGCCTACTTTTCGCTCGACCCGACCCGACGGACCCCTGCCGGCGCCACCACGTCCACGGCGCGCCATTTATGGGTTGTGGCGCCGGGACAAGTGGAGAGACAGACCAGACGAGGCGACGCGAGTCGCGACGTGAGAGGAAGAGGACGCCCGCATACCCGGTAGGGTAGTAGACGTCTCGGCACCGTACGGGCTACGGCGGCGGCCCGGGGGTCGGGCGCGTGCGTGGCTGGCTACGGCGGCGGCCTGGGCAAAATATCCGAAATACTCCAACCCACACCCGAATTACCTGAACCTGAGGTATCTGATCTTAAATTCGGATAAAAATTCTGATTACCCGAAATAAGTTTAGGTAATTCAGGTAATATCTCCCGGTATCCGAACTACCCAAACTACCCGAATATGTGTTTATGTCTTTGTGTTTGTGATGTGTTGTCAATGGAGCACTTAAACTTATCACTTTATTAGTATATGATTCTCTTTGTTTGAACAAGTGACTGTAATATATTATTCTCTGTAAATTGATATTGAAATTTTATACAAATCGCTGCTGAAATTATGTATAAAATTGCTATAAAAGTTTTTGTGCAGTTTGTTTTTTTTTTCTGTGAATTCGGGTGTATTGAGTATACCCGAACCCGAACCCGAATTATCGGGTACCCGAAATTTCGGGTAGTATTTTTTCGAGGTGAATATCGGGTAGCAATTTTCATTACCTGAATTTCTAATTACCTAAATTACTTGACCCGAAAAAATCGGATAACCCGAACGCCCAGGGCAGGCCGTGTGGACGAACGAGACGACACAGCACGACACCTCGCCGAGAACCATGAGGCTGCCATGGCTGAACGCCCGGGGAGGCAGGCAGCGACATCGACGTCGACATGGATGGCCGGAACGCCGGCCGTCCATGTGCACACTCTACAGGATGCCCGGGCAAGATCCGGTCGCCGCCCGCCGCGAAAGAACCGACAAGTCGCTAATCGTGGACATTCCCCCACCTGGCGTTCCGATCCTTCCCATTCATCTGGGTACATACAATACAACACAATGGAATGGAACAGTATCGTCTGCTTTCGCGCTCGTGTCTCCTCCCACTGCATGCAACACGATTCTAGAAACACTGCAACTCTGCCGTATTTGTGGTGTCTACAATCTCAACGCAACGGACTGGAATATCCAGCAACGCTAGAATGAAACTCTGAAAGGAATAAATTGTGAACAGAAAGGTTCGAGTCGAGTCGGATCATGAGCAGCAGCAAAACGAAGGCTGTGCCGTCTGTACAGCAACACGTGTAGCGAGCGAATCCAACGAGCATGCAATCCACACCTTCCCAGACGACGTGGAGGGAAGCTGGTTCTACTCCGCGCGCGCCATCCGGGGCAGAACGTGCAGCGCCACCACCCGCTTCCCGGGCGGCGCCGCCACCTCCCACACGCGGGGCCGGGGCGCCGCGGCGGCGGCGGCGGAGGCGGGGGCACCCCACCGCCGTGAGGGCTGCGGCGAAGGCCGGCTGGGCGCCACGTCGACCACGACCACCTTCTCGCCGCCCTGGGCCGCCACGCACACCCGGCCCCCGCCCGCCGCCATCTCGGCGGCGCCCACGAGCCGCTCCGACTCCACCACGGTCTGCCACCGGTCCCCGGCCCAGTCATACGCGCTCAGCGCCCCGCGCTCCTCATCCACCACGAAGATCGTCGTCTCGTCGACAGCTGCCGCCGGGCCTTTCCAGCCGGCAAGCATCCCGGGCGGCATGTCCTCCCACCGTGAGGCGCGCAGGTCGAACACCGCGCCCTCCTTGGCGCCGCGGCCGCGGAGGCTGACCATGCACACCTTCCCCGCGGCGCACACGGCCTCCGAGGCGTCGCGGCTGAACCGCGCGTCCCGCATGGGCGTGATCGGCTCCCACCCCGCGGCTGCCGTCGCGGACGCAGGGTCCCACGTGGCGCCGGACCGGGCGTCGCTGGCGTCGTAGCCGGCGCCGACACCGCCGGCCACGAACACGCGCCCGCGTGCCGCGCCCGCCGCGCACCACCGGCGCGGCGCGAACGGGAACCGCGGGCCGAGCCGCCACGCTCGCGCGGCCGGGTCGAAGACCACGGGGCGGGGCAGCGCCGGGGCCAGCGACCGCGTGGACCCCGCCACGAGGACGAGCCGCCCACCCGCCGCCACGGACTGGAGCGGGAGCCGGCGCGAGAGGAAGGACGGGTGCCATAGCCTCGGCGGCGACGACGGCATCGGCGGCGCCGGCAGGTCGTCCCACCGTCCCGCCACGGCGTCGTAGGCCGCGAACGAGACGCCGCCGCCGGTGCCGGAGGAGGAGGCGGGGCCGGTGGTGGCGTCGTCGAGGACCGCGTAGAGCGAGTGGAACGGCGGGAACGAGGGCGAGTAGAGGAGGCGGCGCCAGGGGCGGCAGACGGCGTGCAGGAGGCGCGGCGGGAGCGGGGCCAGGCAGAGCTGGGCGAGGTGGTCCGGCAGGCCCGGGAGCAGGGGCTGGTCCTCGTGCTCCGTCTCTGACTCCTTGTTCGCGTCCATGGGCGCCGGCGCCGCGGCCGTGCGGTGCCGCTTGTTGGGCTCAGCTACGGCGGCGGGGCCCTGCCAGTACGGGCGCTTGGCCGCGGCGGGCGCAGCCATGACGGGACGCGTACTAGTATAGTTGTAGGCGGGCCGGCACGTCGTTGCTTGCGCTCGCACGGCGAACGCCGTGTAGTTTAGTAGGAATAGTATTATATGGCGGCGTGCGTGTGCATCGTGCGGTGGCCGACGGCGATGTGGCTTGGTGGTGGTGGTGCAGTTAATCCGGAAAGGTGCCGCCGCATGGCAGATTGGCAGGGTAGGAGGAGTGGAGGACGGAGGTCGGAGGACGGCTAGTTGTAGGGAGAGCGAGCCATCGAGTGGCCGGTCTTGTTTTGGACAGGCGGGCGGGCGGGCGCCGGCACCTGTTGAATTGAACGGATCAGCCAGCAGCTGGCCTGGCCCTCGTGCTCGCTCCTCTGCTTCTCCGTCCGGAGTTTCCTTTGGTCCACGGGGACGCGGTCGGCAGCATGCACGTCGCACAGGGCCATGCCAGTCATTGTGCTCATTTTATTTAAAATAATAATAAAACGGTGGCGAGCCGTATATGTGCTCATTGTGCACTCACAGCCTATAGCACCACAGCTGCATGATTGATCATCACCAATCACAAAAGCAAAAAGGCTCGTGTCAGGTCAAATAACTACTCGTACTACGAAAAGGTAAGAGCCCTATTTCGGTTAGTTAGCTATGGATCGCTATCATCATCCACTATACAGTACAGTATTAGCAAACAGCAAACGTGCCCCCAAAAAGAGCCGCTCGCTCCCGTTTTGTGCCCAAGTTTGGTCGTGAGTCGTCACGCGACGCACCGGCCGGGCGAATCGGGGCACGCCAGCAGCAGGTCCTCATGTGCGTCCAAACTGAATTAGCGCTGACAGCGACCGATTCACTTTATGAACATGCACGCGATAACATATATATAACGTGGGTCGGTCGGTCACCATCCACTGTCGTCCAGTCGATGGAAACTTGGAAAGCATGCATGCAAATGCGAATGCTGCAAAACGAAGCTAGCAGAAAGCTCCAGCTCCAAAGGACAAGCCAGCCCGGAGAGGCCGAGACGACTTTTTCCATCACACAACAAAAGCTGCACCATCGGATATCCCTCCCGGTTGTGTCCTCTTCCCCTTGCACTTTTGACTTTTATTTACGACGCAAGTTGTTGGTGCCTTGTCTTATCCTCGATCTATATAGCAAGTAAAGATCTCAACGCCCAACAAATAAAAGCACTGGCGAGAGATTATTCACTGACTTGTTTTATTTGTTTGTGTGGAAGCTCACATCAGACACCTACCTAGCTACACGACGAATTCTTTCTTCGTAATAATAGGTGTTAAGGCCCCATTTGTTAGGCTTCTCTCCAGCTCGTACGGAAGAGGCCTACCAAACAGTTTCGCAGGACAACATGCTTCTATTTGTATTAAAACCTGGCAGGACGTGCCAAATAAGACGCCTATTTGGTTGTGTCCTCCAGACCCAGGCAAAGCTTGTCTGACAGGCACGATTTCAAGACATTCGATTTTGGTCGCCTAGGCCTGAGACCGCTGCTAGGACATCACGATCCAAACAGCCCCGTAAAAGCGATGAAGACGCCACCATGCGCAATGGACGGTGATTAGCTAGGTTACCCGATCATCTAGAGCGATCAACACCGAGAACCGGAACCAAATTTTGGTGGGCGGATGCAATGGCTTAGCATGGGTCGTTGGATCCAAGGGTGGATGGAGGAAGGGAATGTGGAGGGAGGGCCAAGCATCCCCTATGCTAGATGCATGCGTCTCTCTTGCGCACATGATATTTTGCTATATATAAAAAAATTCAGTGAAAGTATTGATTTGCCCTCCTAGCAACATCACCGTTTAGCACCTGGCCCCTGCTACCACTAATTTCTGGCTCCGCGCCCCGGTTGGATGGACCCATCAATTAAAATCGGCATCGATCCGTGAGCAGGAGCACGACGGGGACCGGCGCGCCTAGCGACAAAGGAATCCGGGCAATCCACACGCAAGTCGTGCGGTGGTGAATCGTTTAGGATAGGAATTCGGATGTTCCATTCCATATGCTTCCTTTTTTTTTTTGGTCCCACACACAACTTTTCGGTGGAGAGAGGAGCTAGAAAAATGAACGGAGCCAGAGAAAGTAGGCAGGCGGCGAAACGAGCCAATGGGGAGCTGGGCGCGGTGCACTTGCACGGTGGGGTGCTCTGGTTGCACTTGCTCGGTCATGGCGCAACGCAACGCAAGTGATCAATCGGTCAGACTAGTGATGGGCCGCCGCACCGGCGCCTGGCCGGGACCGGCGGCGAGGCGAGCCAAAGGGCGCCTTTTTGCCTTTCGCCGGCCTAGCAGCTACTAGAGGTAGCCCAGCCGTGCACGCACATGCAGCAGTCATGCACATGAGATGGCCGCCAATCAAGTGGGCATCATTCAATTCCAGCTAAGCAGGCGAAAAGGCAACTTCTGGACTTTAATGAGCGGCGAGCGGCGACCCGGCCATCCACACCGGAATCTTCGATCGATTATCGTCTTGTCTTGCTCGCGTCCCCGGCCGGGCCCCCCGCTCCATCTTCGAGTTTTATAGATAGGGATGCACGCACGGGACTCAAGATGGCAACGGGGAATTCCCCGTCGGGGGTTCGCTCACCATCCCCGTCCCCGCGGAGGACAAAGTCCACCCATCCCCGTCCCCGTGAACACTGTCGGGGAGAGTTCTTTCCCGTCCCCGTCCCCGAGCGGGGAATTTGTCCCCGTGGGGTTCCCCGTCACCGCGTCACCGTGTTACAGAGATGAGGGAAAAAAATAATTTATGGCATCAAAAATTTGAAACATACATTAACTGTGCAAATATTTCTGGCATGTCCATTGCCAATGAACATTGCTAATTCATGTCTCACAAAACGCAAATAAAATACAAGGCATAAATACATGAAAAACTCAAATCCACGAATATCCATTGCTAAGCATCTTGCCTCTGTGTTCTGCAACTCAGTGACGAGACCTGGCATTGGCTGCAGCCTACGGGACGCAACAGGTGACTGTAGCGGTCGCTTCCAGCAAAGACATGGCGTCATCTCATCTCCACACTGAGCTTGAGCAGCCAGTTCCTGATCTGAAGCATACATCTTTACTTCTTGAGGGAGCATGGCACGGTGGCACGACGCTGCGAGCTTGCTGTAGGAAGTAGGAGCGTGATTGCAAGGATGTGCGACGGTGGGAGGAACGAGAGAGTGCGGGACTTGCAAGGATGTGCGACGGTGGGAGGAACGAGAGAGTGCGGGACTGCAGAAGGGCGGCGGCGCGGCTCGTAACTCAGCTAGGCGAGCGGCGGCGAGCGAGACCTGGGGAGGTTGGAAACTTAGGTTTCGCTGCTTTTATATGCAGCGTTTACGTGGGCTATGAATTATGATGGGCCATAATGGGCCGAGCGGACATGGTTGTGCAGAGCGCAGAGCTCTCTGCGATCTGCGAAGCGGGGATCGGGGATACGGGGACGGGGGATGCACTACCGTACCCGACCCCGTGAGACCCGACGGGGGCTATTTCTTCCCCGTTTAGTTCCCCGTGGGGACAAATTTGATCCCATCCCCGTCCCCTAATAGGGGAATTCCCCGCGGGGAATCGGGGATCGGGTCCCCGTTGCCATGTTTACACGGGACGGCGGCATGGAGCCATGGACGACGCCTCTCCATGGACTTGCGTGCCGGCTTAATCAATGCCCCGTCCTTTTCTTAATTTTTCTCTCTGCTGTGGATGTGCCAGCTGTACGTGCATGTTATTGTCCAACACATGCACGATGCACCAACACCGGCGGATCGTGTTTTGGTTGATGCATGATAGTATATGCATCGTCAGCATAGTCCTAGCTAATCCGGTCCAGCCATCACCTTTTCGGGCGCTCAGCCGCAGCTTGCGAGCCCATGCAGTGAGATGGAGAGATCCTAGCTGCACGTGACTACAGTAGCTATCTCGGTTGCATCGGCATGGGCATGCGCATAAAAGGCATCGTTCGTCGGCAAACCGCAATCCTAATACTCCGAGTAAACTAGCTACTCCCATATATACTCCCATTACAAGCAAATCAAATGGATCGAGGTAGTAGGAGTAGCTATCAGATTCACACCGCACAAATATATCTTATCGATCATAAGAATTGGTTTTGTAGCTAGTACTATCTGATGACGACGATATGATTTAATTTTTAGAGTAACTATTACAAGTAGTCCAGCCTCCAATTGATTTTATTTAGCTCTCAGCAACAACACGTACGCACGTACGTACATCATCTCGTCCATTGTCCTTGGCTAATTAACTAACCGACGAGTACAAATACTTAGGGCGCGCAAGTCCACCTTGCTAGCTATAGCTACTTGCATATATTGATACTCGCTGCTGATAATCCAGTTCGTATCTTCCAACAAGTTTGTACCCACCGTATGTGATTGCAAGTCTCAATGTTTTAATGAGAAAGAGCTATATATATGGAGGCGTTTGACAAGGTTTTAAATTCTCGTAGAAATGTTTTAGGTCTAGATTTCCTTTAGAAATGTTTATTTTATGAACAAGAATCACTTCGTGAAACTGTTTGACCAGCTCCCTAGACTCTTGAAATTAGAATTAGAATTAGGACAAACCAGGTTTTGAGTATTTCTATGGACTAGTATAAAAATAAGAATCGGTTCTAAGTGATTCTCCCTAAAATGATTCTCTCTTTGTGGCGTCTGACAGCAATTCTACAGATTGTGCGCTAAGAATACGAAACGTTTCTCACTGCCAAACGGATCTGGTAGAAACTAGGTGTTTTCTCCTTGGAAAAAAAATTCACAACCATCCTTCTTGGGCGCCAACATAAAAAACCATATATTAGCTAGCCATTTATATTTGCTTCACAACATACTGTACATGTATATATAGCAGCAGTATGCTAAAACATGGTGTTAACGTTACGTTTTCCGCACAATGAAGTAGCAGTAGCCACTAGTATCGATCATGCATATCTATCTCCTCATCAACAACAAAAATAATATACAAACACATGAGACAACAAGGTACCTAGGCTCGCTGGCCATTCAATTCCCACAAGAATCCATGATGCTGATATGATTTCGGGGACCATAATACATGAGCAATGACCTCATATAGGGTGGTGAGCGGAGGGTACATGCATACCTTATTCAGAAAGAAACAGGCTGGGGCAGATTATTATTATTATTATTATTATTATTATTATTATTATTATTATTATTATTATTATAGATACATACCCTAATACTAGTATAATACAAGAGGGAACAGTACAGCTGCTAAGCCTAAACAGATCCACCGTCCCAGCCGGCTGTTGTGTACCTCCACAGAACATGCCAAGAAATGCCTTTTCGATCACCCACCACTTGCAGTCACCCCCACATGTCAACGAGCACCAATACCAACACAGGCACCACGCCATCTACCTTTTTTATTCTCTTATTAAATTTGATTAAATACATAAAAAATAGTAACAATTTATAATGTGTATTATAGGTATCACTGCACTAGTATTGAACTGTATTTTCATAATATTTATTTGAAGATACGATCGAATATCCATACTAACTTTTTTATAGACCTAGTTTTTGAAAAATAACTCCTTGGAAAACAAGATGTATATTTTTTCAGAGAGTAACAAGCAACCGTACATTAAAAAAACACATATCATTTTAGGATATGGTCGACACGTACGTCAGGGCCTCCAAGACCGTGGACCGCACCCTGCTGATCAATTGTATAATACTAATCACCATTTCAGATCGATTTTTGAATGGTCAAGATGTAACGTAGCAATGAATGGTCAAGCTCAAACTTTCCGGCTCATTGGACTGCATGCTCTCGACTTTTTAGCCACTCCACCGGTTGATCAACGTACGACTCATTTCTGGTTTCCCGGTACCTTCAGGGGCGGGGACGGATTCGGCAGAGAATATCATCGAGATCAAGCTTCATTGCATAAAAGAGATTTTCAAAATCCTAACAACGTATTATTAAATCAATACTCCTATATATCTGCTTTAGATTATAGTTTGTTTTAGCTTTTTTGAATACATAGATTAAACTATATGTCTAGATATAGTGTATATCCTGGTAAGCTATCTACTTAAAAAACTAAAACAAACTATAATTTTTTTAAAAAAACAAAAGAATGAATTTATAAAATTCATCAGGATCGTTGATGGACCCTGATCAACTGGGCTGTAGATATGCCCCCGAGTACCTCAAGGATCCATATGCCAAGCAACTGTGTGTAGGCATATCGACAACTGAGCTCAACCCATGCCTCCCTAAGAGCAAATATATATGCTCTGTAATCTCAGCATTAATTAGCTGTCACACGAAAGCGATCTGCCATATGAAACATAAGTACTGTACTGCCTAAGTTGCTAAATGAAAAGTTACCAAGCTCCCGAACCAGTATGGACCTACGGTGCCCGGCATAAAAAGTTTAGGGACCTAAAAATATACTTTGAGAGTTGATGGACCTAGACGATGAACGATGACACTCCTTCAAAAGTTAGACCTTGTTTAGATCCTTCCAGTTTTTACCAGTTTTTAAGAACCTGGCTTTTAAAAATTGGGTGGGATCCCAACAAATCAGTTTTTGCCAAATTCTTAAAAACTAGGAAGCTCTTAATACCTAACTTTTGCCAGTTTCTTGTGACTCATTGAGTAATAAATGAAGCCACATTCTTAAAAACTGGGGCATCCAAACACGCTTATCAGTTTTTCTTATCAGTTTTTCTCAGAATCCAAATCTTAGAAACTAGAGGCAAAAACTGGTTTTCAAGAATCCGAAACTCATCCAAACAGGGTCTTAAGAGCAAGGCTAATAATACAGTCAGCTTACTGGCTATAAGGTTCTTTGAGCCTTCTCTCAGCCCACTCATATAGTAGTTAGTTATTCAGTAATAATACATGACTCATTTGTCTCTCTCACAGAGTTTCTTGATTCTTGTGCATAAGCTGCCTATAAGCTTGTAACTCGCTTCTCCTCTCTCCTCCACCTGAGCATTTAGCCAGCTTACAGTGTGTTATTATACTTGCTCTTATAGATGTGTGGTGCATTTTATTCTAAATTAAATCCAAAAGATGTGGTCCAACGCCCATATTAATTTCTTATAATAAAGGCTACTGTTCCGCAATAAATATTCAAGTGCGCCCTCCACCAGTCCACCGGCTGCCGGCCTGGCCATTTCTTTATGCTCCCTGCTCTGCTAATCGGCCAATAAACTAGTAGAGCCTGATGCATGATACATGCTCGAAAAACATACACTACGATGACCCTTTCAAAGATTTAGTACAATGTACAATATATATACACAGAAGAGAAGAGACAAATTGGTGGGTGGTACGCTCGCGAACAAAGTTAACCTTTTTGCTCCCCCTCACATTGGCCGGCACCTGTCTATCATCATTACTACATTGTATATTATCATGTCATATGTCATGCGACCAAGTAGTATTATACTTTTCCCCGTAAAAAGAAAACAGTCCTACCATAGCACCCAATGGAACTATCTGAAGCTTTTTTTTTATCAAATATGTACAAATATTTATACTCCCTCCGTATCACAATTAGAAGACGTTTATGACATGAGTACGATTACCAAGGGATGATTAATTAGGGGTAATTTTCATGTATTGCCCTTATTAAATAGAGATGTGGATATCATTTTCACAGCAGACTGTCGTAGCTCGGTTGGCCAAGGCGGCGCTTCCCGAGGCCGGAGCCTCCCACGTTCGAGCGCTGGCAGCCGCAGTTTTTGCTCCACCGTAGCTTGGTTTTTTGCATGGAGCGCTGGCAGGCGCAGTTTTCAAATTTTCGGCAAGTATCGAGGAGACACGAGGGATGCGGGCGGACGGGCGGCGCGCGTGCGAGCCAGGGGTAGTCGCGTCCAGAACTGGGCTCCCAGTCCACGACGACTTCCTTTCGCGCAAGCGACTCCGGCCCAGAACAACTGCTAAATATGATACAGAGGGAGTATTATATAAAAAAAATCATTAGATTCACATGGAATATACTTTTCATATTGTACCTATTAATTATCATAAATATTGCTACTATCTTTGTATTATTGTTAAAACCCCAGTACCCTACGTAGAAAATTAAGAAAAAAATCTGAAAACACATATACTCGCACAAAAAAGCACTGCTGTTTTTGCTCTCAAGAGTACATGCCCGTGTGCATCATCTTAGATTACAGCCGGTTTCCTCTATCTCCTGCACCTCAACATTTAGTCAGTTTATAGCCTGCTATTATACTTGCTCTAATAGACCTGTGGTGCATTTTATTCTAAGATGTGGTCCAACGCCCATATTCATTTCTTATAATAAAGGCTACTGTGCCGCAATAAATATTCAAGTGCGCCCTCCACCAGTCCACCGGCTGCCGGCCTGGCCATTTCTTTATGCTCCCTGCTCTGCTAATCGGCCAATAAACTAGTAGAGCCTGATGCATGATACATGCTCGAAAAACATACACTACGATGACCTTTTCAAAGATTTAGTACAATGTACAATATATATACACAGAAGAGAAGAGACAAATTGGTGGGTGGTACGCTCGCGAACAAAGTTAACCTTTTTGCTCCCCCTCACATTGGCCGGCACCTGTCTATCATCATTACTACATTGTATATTATCATGTCATATGTCATGTGACCAAGCAGTATTATACTTTTCCCCGTAAAAAAAACAGTCCTACCATAGCACCCAATGGAACTATCTGAAGCTTTTTTTTATCAAATCTGTACAAATATTTATATTATATAAAAAAACATCATTAGATTCACATGGAATATACTTTTCATATTGTACCTATTAATTATCATAAATATTGCTACTATCTTTGTATTATTGTTAAAACCCCAGTACCCTACGTAGAAAATTAAGAAAAAATCTGAAAACACATATACTCGCACAAAAGCACTGCTGTTTTTGCTCTCAAGAGTACATGCCCGTGTGCATCATCGTTAGATGATCGTACACGCTCTCCTACTGAACACGCATCCTAGTGCACTAAAAATTTCCACGTCTCAAAAGGTAACAACACAAAGCCACGTCACCGATCGGTTGAAAAGTAGGGACGTTTCTGCTGATGAGTCATGATGACAACTGGCAATGGAGACATACAGAGCCAACTCCAGCAAGCTAATTATAAGGTCTTGTTTAGATCTATTAGCTACTAATAGTTACCTAACTAATAAGTCACAACTAATATTAACTGATATTAGTTAGTTTAGTCCTACTTGTGGAATAGTTGTTAGTTGAGTATTGAGCTAACAATTAGCTAAACTATTAGCTAGACTTTAGGATCTAAAGGAGCTAATTAAGCTAGATGCTAATAATTAGCACCTTGGATCCAACTAGGGCCTATATAAGTTGAGTGCTTTTAGAGAGTTATTATTATTCGGGATGGATATTCAGTGTGCATGGGCGTTAGGTTTTCCTTAGTTTAGGGATAACAGAGCCGGAAATCAAAGCGGGGCCATGCTTAGTACTCCAACACCACCCATATATAGGCCTTGTTCACTTCCCCATCCTAACCCAAAATATTTCCTCTTACACCCATCACATCAAATCTTTCGACGCATGCATGGAGCATTAAATGTAGGTAAAAAAGATAACTAATTGCATAGTTTGTCTGTAAATGTCGGGACGAATTTTTTGAGTCTCGTTAGTCCATGATTGGACAAATTTTGCCAAATAACAACGAAAGATGCTACAATAACTTTTCACCTACTTTTCGTGAAATGAACGCACCCATAACCCCGTTGCTGCATCGTTTTTTTCCGGCCACGCTCGTGCTGCGACCTGATGAGTGTGATGTGATGCTGACCCATGGGCCATGCCATGGACGAGCAAGGCCGATCGATCTGCGACCCATGCAGTGTAGCGAAGCGAAAAGTTGGCGCTCTCAAGCCCTGCAAGCGCATGGCGTGTGGTGGTCGTGAACATCTGCACATGCTTGCCTTTAATTTGCCGTCAGCTGCGAAAAGGTATCCTTCGTCGGCAGCCCTACCTACCGATGACGATTTCAATAGTCTCCTTTTCCTCTCATCACAGCCAAGCAAAACCGAGTATACTACACACACCGTTCAAAAAAAAACTCGATATTTAAAAAGATATAAATAATTTTAGGTCTAACTAAATATAAGTTAAAAATGCTAATATCCATTGTACTGAATAAGTATATTCAGATTAATTGCTGGCTCAATTGAAGCCTAAAATTACCCCCTTTTATTTGAGACCAAGCTAGTAGTAGGCCGGCGGAGCACTCAACTGCATGTGCTTGTGTTATAAAAAAAAATGCATGTGGTTGTCAACTTTTCCATCCAGCCAAGCAAGGACGAAAAGGCAGCTTTTGGCCTCTACGACGGCAAAGTACAAAGACGCCCTCACATCCACCATGTGCTTTGTCCATCACGTGCCACCGATTGCGATTGGATCGGGGGACCACCGACCAAACTTCAACTCGTGCTTGTGTTGCTTCCATGACGGTCCAGTCCAGGCATCATCACCTTTTTGGCACGCTGGGCGCTCACCTCTCAGCATGCTACTCCGTCCCATAAAAAGAGTCGCTGTGGGAAGCGTGCTGATCAAACTTTCTCAACTTTGACTATGTTTGTAGAAAATACGTGCAACATTTATATCTTTAAATAAGTTTATTATGAAAGTATATTCAAAGATCTACCTAATCATACTAATTATGTACCATAAATATTAATATTTTATTAAATATATTTGATCAAAGTTAAAAGCTGTTGACTTTTTGAAAGCGAGAATGACTCTTTTTATGGGACGGAGGGAGTATACTATAGGTGTATTATATTATTATCCATGTTCATGAAACGTTCCCGAAACGACAAGAACGTGACGTGGACCATACTTTTTAGAAAGGTCTATGAGAAGAGAACGAAACTGTTCCTGATGAAATGAAACATATATATATGCCCTGTTTGATCAGTTTCAAATTCTTAGAGCACGCCCAACGCAAGCATACATTCATGGTGGTCTTAGATAAAAAGCTCAGTTACATGTAGCTTCAGAGCTCTAAGGCTACCAGACTCACCATGGAAATTGGAAACCACAGCTAGCTTTTTTACTTCTCTGTATTCATTGTACTCTCTTTTTCTTTCTCCTACTCTCACCTGCCGCTTTCTATCAGCGTCTTTAGAATGAAGCACTGGTAGCCTGCAGAAGCTCCACTGCTGCAAGCCACTACTTTACCTCCAACTTGTCATCCGAACCTAGCTGGCTGGTTGAGGCTACAATCCACATCACCGCGTTGGGGCTGGCCTTAAAAACCAGTTCTTATCTAGTTTATAAAATCTGGATTCTGAGCAAAAAAAAAACTAGTGAAGGTGTTTGGATCCCCCAGTTTATACTTGATTTATTGCTCTTTGTATCATAAGAAACTAGCAAAAGCTGAGTATCAACAGCTTTTTGGTTTTTAAAGATCGGGCAAAAACTGGCACAAGAAATTGAGCAAAAACTAGCATGTTTGGATCTTACCAAAATTTTCAAAATCCAAATTCTTAAAAATTGAAGATCCATAGAACAGGACTGTTTATAAAACTGCCGAGTGTGATCATGTCTCACTTCCCTGGCTGCTAAGCACAAAACCCGGTGGCCACTAGTTTTTTTTTATTACGGTTATTACGACCAGACGACCGTGACGGATTGCATACACGCTGCTTTGGGCGACGATCGAGTACGACCGTGCCAACCGCTGGCCCAGCTGGCCTCTGACGCTTTCTTTACATTTTATTTTGTTTCGGCCCAGCCCACCTTCTCTCCTCCCCTCCCATGGTCCCATCGCCTGCGGCAAGTACTACAGCCCGGCCCAGGTGCGCCAAGAGAGAGAAAGAGTTCCATGGGCCTGCTCTGTCTTCCCTACTCTCGCTAGGCCCACGAAACGGGCTGCGCGTGGCCCGTGCGCGCTTCCAAACGCAGGGTGTGTCCGGCAAAGAACGACGCTGTCCGTAGGCAGACTCACCACCGGCCACGGCCAGTCACCACAGCTGCTGCCTGCTGCCATGAACACATCATCAGGCGAACCGATGCGTCCCCGGCTCCAGAAACACACAACAACACAGCCATCTAGTAGGATCGAGATCCATCGAGGCTCTCCACGCGTTTCCACCGGACAACGGGACAAGCAACAAAAGGAAAAGGAAAAGGAAAAGTTCAGACATGATTGATTGATGATGCTAATACTCCGTACAGTGCCGTACTGATCAATGCTGTTGTGTTGGTGTTCTCGTGGGAAGGGAAGGGAAGGGAGCGAGCTGCTGGACTTGGACTGATTGGATCTCTCTCGCTCCGTCTACATCTACTGCCCCGGCGCCGGAGGCCGGAGGGACGAGAGGACGACGTCCTGGAGGGCGCTGTCCTTCTGCATCGCAGCCTTGAACTCCTCGAAGCTCACCTTGCCGTCGCCGTTGGCGTCCATCTCGTCGAACACCTCGTCCAGCTTCCCGGGCTCCGTGATGTCGCCGGGCAGGCACTCCTCGGGCAGCGCCTGCAACACCAAGCATAGAAAAGCTCATCACAACATATCATACAGACAGGAAGGACGGGCAGCTTGTTAGCTCTCTTACTCGCAGCATCGACGCCAGCTCGTCCTTGCTGATGCACCCCGACCGGTCGGCGTCGTACATCTGACACGTCATTTTTTTCAGTCAATCATTCAGTATATCAGTCGAGAGAGAACGCATTGATGCATGGCTGCTATGAATCAGAATGACAGTGACAGTGATTATTGCTTGGTATTTTGCAAAAAAAAAAGAGTTCACCGATTTTCCTCACCTGGAAGCAGAGGCGGAGCGCGTCGTCGCCGCGGGAGTTACGGAGGCTGGACAGCCCACACAGGATCTCCCTCATGTCCACCGTGCCGTCGCGATTGTTGTCGAAGAGGTCAAACACGCGTGGCGCCAGAGGGACCAGCGACTCCAGCTTCATCGCCTTCAGCACCTGCTCGAACTCTGCCAGCGTCGCGTTCTCGCCGTCGGCGCATCTGCATGCACAAGCCGATCCACGACCGTCTCATTGTTATTCACAGCACTCAGCATATCATATCATATCAGGTGTCCTTTTTTTCAGTGAAAAGGTTCCAGAACTAACTATGCGCATTTCATTTTTGCCAGCAGCTGCTTGTTGCTGCACACTAAAATTTCTCAGGCGAATGAAGGGAACAATAATGCACAATATCACCACGTTTATCATGCTACAGCTTCTGAATGAATGATCATAAACATGGACATAAGACACGTTTTGAACAGCTCAGTCTTCACCTCAACCTCATCTTACTGCTAAATGAGAATCCTAGAATCGAAACTCAAGTAAAGGGGGTCAAATTCCTTATATACTCACATTCGTGCGAAATGAGCCCGCAGATTGTCGAGCTCCTCGGAGCTCAGGTCATGTCTTCCTAAAAGGTTCCTCAGCCTCTTTGTCCTCAACGCCACCTTGCTGCTGAGGACGCTTGCGATTGCCGCTGCCCGGAGTTTCCTTCTAGCATTGAACTTCTGCAGCTTTGATACGACCTCTGCATCCATGAGGTCTTGCTTTGCGCAGTCCCCAATCACCCAAGGATGCCCCAGAAGCTGGTCCAAATGATGCAAGAAGGTCCCCGAATTTAAGCACAGTTATATGTAATTCAGATCGGCCAGTATGGTCGTAAGGAAAAAAAAAGAGAGCATGAGACACACATCACTTGCTGTTGGCCTCTTGTAAGGTTCAACAGAAAGAAGCCTGGAAATCAATTCTTTGGCTGATGAAGATATTGTTTTCCATGTATGGTCCTGGAAACTGAATTCTCCCTGAAAGGAGAATCAAGAACACGCAATATCATTAGAGCAAGACTTCCTGATTTAGGGACAGCAATTTATGACAATTGATGCCATCTTTGTTGAAGCCTGTAAGCAGTTAAGAGTACACCATCATGTAATCCAAAGATAACTCTAGATTTTTGAAACCTTACTTCTTCAAGAAAATGGTTCAATTTCTTTTTGAGAGGTTGGGTTAGCCTTATTCTGACCTTACGTCCATACTAACCTACCTTTTTGTATTTCCCTGAGCGATTTCATTGGACCAAGAACATTTTTTACACCCAAGCCAACAGGAAGGTCTGTTTAGGTGCTAGTACTTTGACACCTCTAGGGAAATTGGCCTTTAAAACAGAATGACTGATAGGACAAATCAAATATAACTGCCAACAGCTACCAGAAGAAGGCAGTTCTTCAGCGTCGATTGAGAGGCCTGCTTCCATGCTATGTAACGATTGCTCCAAAATCTCTTACCTAGGCCCATCTAGGTTCTCTTCTTTTAAATGTAATTTAGGTTGGAAGAGCATATATCATTAAGACCATAAGTGAATGGAAATCTAAACTGCACTACATTCATGATGACTATGACATCTGACATGTGCTATCAAATGATTATAGTTTTGTTAACAAATAAAAAAGACATTTTCATAGAATTTAATTTGGCTCCCATTTCCACTACAAATGAGCCAACGCGTTCCTTATTGTAACATCCGGTTGTAGGAATGCTCATTTTCATAGAATTTAATTTGGCTCCCATTTCCACTACAAATGAGCCAACGTGTTCCTTATTGTAACATCCGGTTGTAGGAATGCTCAAATGGTGAACACATGGAACATGAAAAAGCAGGATAATTCCGAACAACTCTGAACTCAAATGGAGCAATAACATGTCCAGAGACTAGCCACAGTAAGACTTACTTGCAGTATCCTTTGCTGCTTTTCTCGATTAGTTGGTGCATGAAATGGCGGGCATCTGTAATCACACCAAGTGAAATTCATCAGGATATAAACAGGAAATAAAACCAGGAGAGAATCACAAGGAAGGTTGATTAAACATACCCAGATAACAGAATATATAGAATTACCCCAACGGACCACATATCACTTGCAGCTGAAACATCTTGCCTCGAGAGAGCTTCTGGCGAAACATAATCTATCGATCCGAACAGAGTCACAATTGGGTCACTGAAATCCTCGACAGAACTTAAACCAAAATCCATGATCTTCAGCGTGGAATCTTCGTTCTTGTCAGAGAAGAGGCAGTTCTCTGGCTTCAAGTCCCTGTGTATGATGTTTGCCTTATGAAGAGCCTCCAACCCCTTAGCAATCTGACGAATAACAGCTGCTGCATCAAACTCCGAGTACCGGTCACGCCCCACTATCCTATCAAACAGTTCACCACCAGAGCACAGCTCCAGGATCAGGTGCACGCCATGTGCATCCTCGTACACATCATGCAGGCCTATGACGTTGGGATGTGGCGCGACGTTCTCAACTATCCTCCTCATGACGAGAATCTCGTTGGTGAGCAAGGCGTCAGAGATGGATACCTGCTTCCACATCGGAAGGCCACCCTTTGACCCTTGCTGCATCCCGTTCATGGCCGGGCCAAGCCTTCGCAAGGTCTTTATGGCGACCTGGGTCTTCCCCTCCGATTTGCTCACTCCCCTCCTCACTATCGAGAATCCGCCTCGGCCAAGGACATCCGTAACTTCATAGTCATCGGACAGCTTTCTGCTCTCAGTCTTGGACATTGCCTGGCAAGTTTATGCAAGGAACTGAATACTGGTATCAGATGCTGATTGGGTGGCAACAAGAACTGGAAAGCTGGTAGTGAGGCAGCAAACAATCAGGGTATTCGTACAAGAAAAAAACTAGAGCAGTAAGTGCAGGATAAACAGAAAAGAGGCCATGTGTTTCTATGGAACAAGAAGGAAGATTGGGAAACAAAAGGGCAGAAACTGGGAGCAGTATAGTAGTTGGGAGTAGAAAGGGACGTACCATATATTGTATAAGTAGCTTGTCTATGGTTAATGTAGGAGCAAACTGAGAGAGTAGAGGGCATATAAATAGAGTAATGTGGGGGTGCTGAGCATGGTGACGGACTGACGGTAGAAGAAAGTGACATGTGCAACAACCAACACGATGGAATAAACCCATTGAGGATTTGTTTTGTGCTGATGGCAAGATGACAAGAATTTTAAAAAATGGGCGTTCAGAAGTGGAGGACAGGCTACAAAGGTTATTGTTGACCCGGTTGCTATTGCTAAAGGGCTGCTTTGAATTGGTCTTCACTCGGTTTAGGCTAAAGAAACGCCATGTCTATACCTTTTATTTTATTTAAAGAAACAACGCCATGTTTTTATACCTGGGTTAAAGAATTGAAGCAGCACAAGCATACCTGACGTCCTGACCAGGAAGACCACCAAGCAGAAACTGGAGCAGGTCGTCGCCAAGGTTCGCTTCTGCCGCACTGCGGGTGGGCAAGCTAGTTGGCGTAATGCAGAAAGGAAATTCAAAGTGATGGAGCTTTGCATGACCTCGGACGACCAAGGAGGAGAACGAAGAGAATCACAGAGAGAGGATGCTTGCTGTACCTCGGTTTGTGTCTCCTCTCTTCCCAGGTTTGTTTCAGTAATGGATGCTTTGTTAATGGAAGAGTGGGTGTCTGCTTCAGTAGTTATATATGTCCCTCTCAAAGTCTCAGAATTGATTTTAAATCACACAAACCTCGAAGCGGTATATACACCATTACAAATCATTAATTCCATTCAGCTCACATGCATACACGACTGTTTGTACATTGCTTCAGCCTCGTGACATTACAACCCAGTTCAGGTTTCTTACAAGTCACAATGGAACTGTGGCCACAAGTTACAAGCATACAAGAAGGAAACCATGTGAAAAGGAAAACACCACCAGGGACACTCGCCTCTAGTCGAGTAGTTAGCTTGAATGCCATAAGATAGCTGCTGTGTAAGGTTTTAGTCTGACAAGCCAGTACCTCTTTCCATGCTGCTCTTGATCCCGAGCTGCTAAGGTTTTAGTCCGGCAAGGCAGTACCTCTTTCCAGGTTGTTCTTGATCTCAAGCGTGTACTTGCCAAAGGCACGCTCAATCTTCTTGTTGAAGTGCTCATTCCGGTCATTGATCGAGTCAATGTCCTTGTCTTCGTTGAACTTGCGCCTCCTGCTGAATGATTTCCGCTTCTCTTCACGCTCCTTGAGTTCCTTGACCATCTTATCAATGTTTTCTTCTGGGACATTGGACACCTGTGCAAGGCAAAACACAAAGCAGTCAGTTGAGGACACTTGTTTCCAGAAGGAATTCAAGGATTTGTTGATGTGATGTGATGGCACCATGGCAGCAGTACCTTCCCATACTGGAGACTTGAGGCGTCTCGGTAGAATTCAGGGTCAGCTTCCTTTGCTTTATTGTAAGCCTCCATGTCAACTTCTATATTCTTGGTCCTCTTCTTGTATGCATCATACAAGGTCTTTTGATTGAAAACTGAAAGCATAAGCGCAATTTCTCAGATGCGACTCAAACTGTTGTTGCTAGTATTTCGACTTCAAAATGTATGTCATGCTGTGTAAATGGAAAAAAAATGGAACAGTGCTGAATCATAACATCTGACTTAAAAAAAGGCATAAAAGACATTCCTATGGCAACAATTGTATGAGTTAACACTGTTGTTGCTAGTATTGAATACATATTATTATGTAGCAAGACATGTTTGCAATCTGCCAAAGGATGCTAGTCCAGTTGGTCTACTCACTCCAGCAGCACCCCCAAGTCCTGAGTTCGAACCCCGGCTGGGGCGAATTTCAGGCTGGGGTCAAAAAAATCCCCCTCGCTGCAGTAGTCAGGGTTCGGGGGGTTTTCTCGGTCGGGGACTGGGAATCTTCTCCTGTCAAGTCTGGTCTGGCCTGTGGACCGTGTGTGTGCGCCTTGAGTGCTGCACGGCCCAGGTCCGGCAGGCGCCTAATACCGTGGGGGGCTGAGGGCGGTCTGTACCCCACCGGCCGAGTTTTTTTTATTTTATTTTATTTTTATGTTTGCAATCTATACACAGCAGCAACATAATAACAAGCATTTCTACCCATTGTATATAACACTGATATCTCCCCCGCACATTACCAATCTAGCGTACTTTTCTGGTTTTATACTACACAAATGCAGGATGGACTGAGATAGTTATTCAACAAGCTTTGCCAAGAAAGTACTATAGTACTATACTAACCCCACAATAATAAAGTTATGTTCCACAGGATTTACTTCTTTCTCTTTGGATATGTTCTTATAATATGAACAACAGAAAGTACTATAACACTTAGTCTGATGTTGTCATAAACCAAGTAACCAACCATGAATAACATTGCACCGTGAATCTTAATGCCAATGAAGCATAAACTCATCAAAACTAAGCAACACGCAACAGAGAAGCCATCCAGTAAACATCACCAATGTATGCATTTTTCTGCTATCTCAACAAAACAATGTTCTCTACAAATCAGACATCTGTGGACGTTAGAGGATTGAGCTCACTCACCATCCCACCCATATGGAGCAGGTTCCTTCTCCCATTTCTTATACTTGGTTTCTGCAGTCTCCTGCGTATCGAGCATGTACGCCTTTGACATATCAAGCCCATTCGAGTCCAGCAGCTTCCCGATCTTCTTCTTCCTGTCGTCTAGCCACTTCTGCTTAGATACACCTCGGCTCTCGCCGCGAGGCTCCATCCTTTTCTTCTCAGCAACCATTGCCTGCTGATTCGCTTTCCGTGCTTCGTTCTGTGGAACGTCAGACACCAACAAGACGAACGAACGAATGAATATACCAAACAGCGTGGTGACAGCAGTCCTGAGGCAGTAGGTAAATGACACGTGAAATCAGCAATTCACCATACCATCTTAAGCCGCAGCTCGAACAGCTTCTTCTGCTTTTCCGTCATCTGCGGATAGCCATCATCCGCGCCTGCGCCCTCCTGTTCGTCGGCATCGTTATCTTCAGCTCTCTGCTGCTCCACGGCATCGGATGAGCCGGCAGCGGTGGCCACATCAGCTGGTGGCTGTCCCTCCCCACGCTCGAGATCTAACGAGAAGTCAACCAAACACACGGTAAGCAGCCATCAACACTCAGATTTTTTTAAGCAATAATTAGATAGAAGGGGTTCACGCGAATCGAATTAACGGGAAAGGAATCACGCGGACGCACCGGATTTGGCGTCGGCGATGCGCCTGAAGCAGTAGTCGGAGCACTCGTGGTAGGGGTTGGAGGCGTTGATGCAGTCCGGGTGGACGGTGCGTTGCTCGGGCGGGCGCTTCCACGAGTCGGGTAGCTCGTCGTCGAGGCGCTGCCTGGCCTCGGCGATCTTGCGGAGGCAGTAGTCGGAGCACTCGTGGTACGGGTTGGACGAGTTGATGCACTCCGGCCGCGATTTACTCCCCTCCGCCACCGGCCCCGCCACCACGCCCTCCCTCCCCATCGACGAGCACGGATGCGGACGGAACGGAACCCTAGGTTAGCCTTGGATCGATTCCGTCTGAGATTGGGAACGGAGCTCGGGCTGGGATTGGAGGGGAAGGGGAGACGGGGCGGCGGCGAGTCCGTCTAGGGATAGGATGAAAGTGGCGCGGGCCTTGGGCCTTCCTGCGCGCGCACTCGGCCCGCTCCGCAGAAACAGCGTTGGTGGGCTCAAGTCGCATGCCCACTGGACACTAGCAGAGGCCCGCTTCTGTCCACCAAAACCCGCAGTGCTCGCGCCTCGCTCACATCACCACATCTGCGACTCTGCAGGGGAACGCCTCGCCGCCTCCGGGCTCCGGCGACAACTGCCGAGAGGCTCCCTCGACGGACCTGTCCTCGCTTTTCCTTCTTCGCCACCTCGGCTGCAGCTCCCGCTGACGAATCCACCGGCTGCCTCAACACCTCCGACGACGCCAAACCCTAATCTAGGCTGGCGGGTCCGACACTACCCTAGGTACTCTCCGTCTAATCCCCATCCCCTTCTGTGAATCAAGTTCGACATGACAACTCAAGGACGTGGAGATCGAGCTTTTTGATTCTGTGTGAGCTCCATGCATTTCCTAATTTTTCATCAATCATCCTGTAGGATGGATCAGAGCACTCCTGTTACTTACGTTTCACTGACAAGGTCATTAATGCATCCAACACTGTTTTATTATTTCTTCATGTTTAGCAAGTTCACTGAGAAGGTCATTAGTGCATCCCTGAGTTCCTAACCTTGTAGCATTAAGATTTAGATTAGGAGTGTTTGGAATAATTTTGCACTCCTAGCCCAAAACGTACAGGTCAGCATAAGCTTATATAGGCCTGCACTCCTTCAGGAATAATTTTGCAATCCTTCAGTTGGTGTCTCTGCTTCATTTCTTATTCGGTTTGTTTATTTTTCTGTACTTGAACCGCGGCAGGGAGTTCAGGGGTTCTGTGTCTAGATTCTTAAATCTGAATAAACAAATTGAATATGTTCACTGCAATGCAAACATATAGATGATCAGCTCCCACCTATCTCCATGCACCGTCTGGCTTGTCACCGCCTAGGTCCAACTCGCTGTGCTGCATCACCTGCCCTTATCGTGATATCTGATTACTGCTTTGCTAGTGCTAGCTACCGTTGTTGTTCGGAGATTAGTAGTGTGCTATTTCGTCCTCTTAATAGGTTTGGTTTATTGATTTGTTCGGGTCAGATAGATATATGCTCATATGATTTAAGGATCCACTGTGAGCAGCTTACACATTCGTCTATCTCCAAGCTTTCTTTTCCTTTTTTAGTGGTCATCTGTCAATAGGTTTGGAGACTGGATTATTTTTTGCTGGGATAAACTACTAACTGGACCAGAGCATCGTATCACTGGATATGAGTGGCTTAAAGGGTATCCAATAAACAAATTTGAACACCTTTGGTTTGTCGGGTAGGTACAAAGCCAGCAAATGCTTGAGCAGATTTGGTCAGTTTCACTAGGAACTGTTCACTACTTGACTGTCTCAGTAATACAAGTGGATAGCTTACAGCTCATTTAGCCATTACGTTGATACTTTCTTTGCCATAGTTTCTTTAGCTGAATTATTTTGCACATATTCAATGGATGTGCACTACCCATGTTGTTCAACATTAATATCGAATTAAGTGTGATGACTGATGACAACTACCAGTCATTGTTTCTTGATTTGGCAACAGCTTGGCCTCTGTCAGCCATTCCCACTTTGCCCCTAGCCTTGATGTGTGTGGTGTCATTCTCTCAGGCATACCTTCTAGATGATTGACTTTTTACACTACTGCCTTCCCCAGTCCCCACCCCACCCCAAATTTTTTTTTATCTTGGAAAATGGGATTTAAACAATAAGATGTTGCTTCGGTTACTTACATTTCTTACAAGTATTGACTGGTCTTTCATCTGGATGCAGGAGATCTGCAGTAAAGGAAGTGTGTAGTCACCATGGTCCATTTCAAGAATAGGTACATGGTGGTGGAGGTCTTTATAGATGCAGGTAGAGGTGAACAGGATCCTGTAATCCTCACCCAATTTAATATAACAAAAGTTATAAGAGACAGCATTCAGCTCAACTTTGGGGAGTGTGGCCTAGCTGGATCTCTTGGATCGTTGCAAGGTACTACTAGCAATAACTTCTGAAACCTTTTAAATTTTACATCCGTGTCTGGTGTACTGCGTTTCCTACTGGCTTCTTAATATAAAAGTACTTATATGCTCTGCTAATTTTCAGTCAAGTATGTTAATCCTGTAACAAAGCTCTGCATTATCCGTGTGTCACGTGAAGACCACCAGAAAGTTTGGGCTGCTATTACAATGGTGAGGTGCATTGGGAAGATCCCTGTTTCATTCAACTTGCTCGACATGAGTGGTAAGTGGCTCAAACTCTAGATGATGATACAAAACAATATTATCACATTGCCTTTTTACTTGGTTGTTTTCCAACAGTCTGGCACTTGATTTGGTGCACTCTGAACCTTCCAAAAATATCTTATTTCTGTAGTTAATTTTGTCTTCTCACTAAAATAGTAGTTGGACAGATAGGAATTTGATTTAGAAAGGATTTCGATATGCCCATCTCACATCACTGTCAAGGTTAGCAAGCATGAATAATCTTCATGTGGCCTGTTGTGCTGTTTCATCTGAGTAATTTACTAAACTTTCTGTGCAACATTTTTGCAATCTATGATGAAGGTACATAGGAGCTACAGCTATAGAAAGCTATAGATTTGTCTGTCAAATTCATTTGTGTCTTCCTCATATATTTTTTAGCTTTTCGGGACTACATTTCTCCTCCAGAACTCAAAATATAGTTCTGTCAGTTATTTTCCTGCTTAAAGTATTGCTACATGTCAATTTGGACGGTCAGCTTCATATTATATAATGTAGCGCTTTCGCCATATTGCAGTATTAATATGTAGTCCTTAAGAAAAGGACCGCTTATTTTTTTATGGCTGAACTGGGCACGGTTGATCTCATCAATCATCATTGGATTCACTTTTTCTTTTCTAGGAAGCATCAGGGCTTGCAAGAAAGCTGCACTGGAGTGTGATGAAGCGAAATTTGAGCAATACAAGGTGGCTGCTGGTGATCGTATCACGGCAGATATCATCAAGTCCGTAGAGAGCTGCTTTGAGAAGATTAGAGGACTAGAGAGCTAGCGCGCGCACGCGCACACACACACACAAAAAAAAACCTATCTCCCCTCCTGCTTTTGTTTCGTTATCTCTGTCCCTGAATGAAATGAAAGGATGAAACGGCACATTCAGCCATCTAGCGTTGAGCACGCACCTTGTATGGCCTGAAGAGTTGAGCGCGCACCTTGTATGGCCTGAAGAGGGAGGAACTTTTATATATGTGTCGGGTACTGATATTAGGGTACCAAAGAAGGGGAACTAATGGCCATCAACGATCAATTCGCCTGGACGATTAGAGGGTGTAACCACGGCTTCATCCGGCCCTCAGAGCTCATGTTCCGTCTCGCTCGATCCCAAGGGCATGGGTTCCGTCTCGTCCGACCCTTTGGGCAAGGGCTCCGCCTCGCTCGATCCCAAGGGAGCGGGCTTCGTCTCACCTGACCCCTTGAGTGCGGGCTTCGTCTCGCCCGACCCCTTAGGTGCGGGCTCAGCCTTGCCTGCCCCCGAGGGGGAACTCTGCCTCGCCCGATCCTTGGAGGCGCATCCGGCCTCGGACAGGAACGTAGGCCCCCGCGGAGGGCCCGCGCTATCTCCGACTACTACGGGTGTGACGGCGCGGACCCGCAGCCACGCTACTGACGTCATGAGGAGAGCGGGGACGCCTCGATGCGACCTGTGGCCTCGATGGGACATACTAGGGCACCCACGTCGGCTATAGCGCCGGGCGGACCGGCACTGTGCTACCAAATCCTCGTACGGCCCAAGTCAAGGGAGCTTGTTGACCATGCCGTGCACAGGGACGGAATGGAGCACCACGACCAGCTAACGACGCCCGCCTGTAGCGCCGGTGATGAACAGGACCGCGACGTAGAGTCACCCCCGCCACGATCTACAGGACCAGCGGGACCCGCCTATCAGGGAAGAAGAGCGACGTGGCTCCAGGGCTCTCTTCTTCCCCGTATTTTTTCTTTCTTCTTTTCCTTCTTTCTCTCTCTCATGTCCCTTGATCTATAGAAGGGAAGATTGGGCGCCCCATCAGAGGCAAGACTTGGAAGCCTTTCTAACACTCTTAAGCCATTGAAAGCAAACCGTTATCACATCTGTATCTCTTCTATCTACAACTAAAAAATACGGAAGTCAGACTCTACCCGGTAGGACGACGTGCGTTGCTCGCTTCGATCTGCCCGGCTTCGTACATGCGCCCCCGATGCGATAGTCCACCCGGCGCTTTGCTCGCTCTCAGCAACTGCACGCCCGGCTGTCCGCGGTCAACAGCCTGTAAAAGGAAGGCCCCAGCTCTCTCGCATTCCGCTAGTCCCATCGTGTTGGCAGCTCGCAACTCCCACGCCGATCCTGCGCCGCGTCCGGTGCTCCAAGATCCGTCGAGAAGCACAAATTACGTCAGATCATGGAAATCTTGCCCGATCAGACGCACCGTGGTACTTAGTAGGGATCTGCAAAGAAGCATTAGAAAGAAACCACCAATCAAATCCGGGTCACGACCTGACGTTCCGCCCCTGCGTCCACTTTCACGTCGACGTCGCCTGGTCGCCTCTGTCCAAGCAAGTTGACATCAAGGTTTGAATCACCTCGACGATGGTCTTTTCTCATCTCCCGATCTTGATAACGATCGCTTCTCCCGTCCATCTGGTTTTTCCTTGTCCTAAATCATCTTAGAACTCTTGATCTTTGTATTTCATCTTCGCTGCCCTATACATCCCGAGCCATCCGCCAGAGGCCGGTGTCCACGAGTACCAGCCGGCCGCCAGGGGCCGGGGGCCACCTTCAACAGCCAGCAGGCAGCAGCAGGGGTCGGCAGGACCTTCAGCAGCCAGCGGCCAGGACCGGACGATGCCTGCAGGCCCATGCCTGAACCCTATAGCGGCTTTATGTTTTTTTCATTCATGTCTCTGTTTTTTTCCAAAGCCTACTCAGCAAATAATTTGATGTTAATCAGATGTACATGAGAAACACTACCACATAAGATGATTTCTGCATATTTGAGAACATGCAATTTTGTTCAATCATGTGCCTGCTCTAATGCTGAAAAGTCTATCAGAAATTCTGAATGAGATGCTATCGGAACGTGCCTTACAAAGTCAAATTTCATGTGACTGCATCCTCCTTTTTTTCATCCAGCGGAGAAGGCTTCAGTTTGAAAAACTTAAGAGGCAAACTCCAGTGGATCAACTACCCCCAACCAGACCGGCCTCAAGCGTAGCGCCTTCTTACTGCAATAGCAGGAGATTATCGTCAGCATCCATGCCATCCTCAGAAAAAGGTACGTACATGCACATGTGGTATGGTGATTACTGATTACTCGTTCTGCAGCACAGGTGCAATTTGATAATCTTCTTAGTACAGTAGACCATAAACAAGGATATATGCATGGTTTCATATATTCACCCTGTTCGGCTGCTCTTATCAGTACGGCTTATCAGCCGTAAAACAGTGTTTTTCTCTCATAACAAAACAGCCACAGCCGGCTTATAAGCCACAGAAGCAGCCTGCCGAACGGGGTGATTGAATACCTACGAACAAGTAGTATACGATGGTAACAACAAACACCTCAATTAGTAGTGTACTGCAAATATATAAATGGACTACTATATGATTCCGTATGCCTCAAAGGGTGTAGAGTAAATGAACTACTATATTTTTTTCTTCCGGTTGGTCAAAATGCATCAGATTTAGCGAGGGTAGATAAAGACCTGAAGGAGCGCAAGAGGGAAAGAGAAAGAGCAAGATTTACATCAATGTCTAAAGAGAGAAGGAATGAACTGAATAAGAAGCGTCGTGAATTATACCAACGCAAAAAGGGTGATGCTACTTTGATTAATATTGTTATATGTAACAATGACTATGGTTTCTCATCTTAAGTTTTTTTATAGTGGGAAAAAACACAATTAGTTCATGTACAGAAGTCATTGACCCTAGACTACTCAGAAATGAAAGGGATAGAGCTCGTCGTGCGTCAATACCTTCCAATAAAAGAGAAGAAATAAACAGAAAGCATCATGAATTGTATCAAAGAAAAAAAGAGCAACCTATGCTCTTTGAACCAAACAATGGGGGCACTACATGCATTTTTCTCAATATATACATACAATATATTTCTCACTGTTCATATATAGTTTTGAAATACTTTTGTAGGTGGTGAGCCGTCAAGAAACAAAGAATAGGAAGATCCTGCTAATAACTATGGTAATTTTTGTATAACTTGTAATTTTTTCATGTTTGTAGTAAACAAAAGGTGGATACTATAAAACCTTTTAGTTGATGCATTCTACAAAATATATTTTATTGTATATTTTTCTTTTTTCTTAATTACTTTGATAAACATAAATATTAATTCATGAATATACTACAGTGAAATCTCACTAATAAAAACTTTTAATTGGTGTCTATGTAGATCAAATCCCTCCAGCCGACATCTCATATACGCTTAGAGAAAAAAAAAATGCACTTACAGCCGATAGTGGTATAAACATATGCTACCCGAGAAGAGGAAAGCTAGATAGGAACGTGAAAGGTTGTATAATGCGGCGGCCGAATGAAAGGAGGCAAAGAAAACCTCTTACAGAAGACAAAAGGAATTTCGTGTCAACACTCTACACTCAGATTCCATTGCTATGGAAAACCCTATGTATATTCCTAATGTCTTCTATTTAATAATTTGTGTAAACTTGACTTTTATTGACATTAGCATTAAAAACAGAAGATATGGCAACCCGCCTATAACTATGTTATTTGAAATTGATTATACAAACCGTTAGTTCTACCTCAAAGAATTCATGTGATAATTTTTTATTTAAAATATGCATACTATATATGGCTACATGTTTAATATAAGATCAACTGTCATTTTTTTAATGTATTGATATTCACAACTTTTTATGTTCAGATTTTGATATACAAAACACTCTGAATTCTGCTATGCTAAAAGGCTGCACTATGATTCAGGTAAGGTATATCTTTAATTTGTTTAGAGATACACACTAATTGTAACTGCAGTAGTAGCAAAAAAAACTAAAGATGGGCTGATTGATAGAGTGTTTCTATACGTATTTTTTCAGAAATCTTTCATACTTGGGACATAAAAAGATTGACACAATTTGTTGTCATCAATATTACTTTGATTTACCATAAAGGTTGTAAGTGAGCTTGAGAGAATGTCTTTGACTGGTGAAAAAGGTGCTAACTGAAATTAGCAAGTCTCTGCAACTCGGCATACCTTGTTTCATATTTGTTTGGTGTTGTAGGTCCAATTGCAACTTGTTCCATACGTTAGATTAGAATATAACTTTGATTTAAACACTCTACAATACAAGTGAGACAACCATTTTATATTAAAGATGTTACGACTTTCACAAAGTCATCATTAAGACTCAAAGCTGAGGTGGATGAAGTATTGCGTGTTTGTCGACCTTGACTTTGGCAGCCGTAAGGCTCATGCTAAGGTGGTCAGATATTTTTTTTTACTCATTGCAACGCACGGGCATGATTGTAGTATTGAACATTTATACATAATATTAAACAACAACAAAAAATCTCTCGTCTCTTAGTCTCATTTGTCCATCGTCCCTGTCAATCTCCTGTCAATTTTATTAAAGTCACGACATGTGCACACATATTGATATTGAGTCAATCCCCCGTCTTGAAATTTATTTGATGTAAGGTTAGTTTGGTCGTGCCCAATTAAATCCAATAAAAATAGCTAGCTCATTGTCATTAGCACGAGGCAACAACTTAATATTGGAATAAAACACTATTTATAGCAATTAATAAATGGAAAAATTGGGCACTAGTTTCTGAGGAGTTCTGTACGAATATGGATAAAGCAAGGAAAGAATATTGGCCCCGTTCGGTTCGGCTGATAAGCCGGCTGAAAAACACTGTTGGCTGATTTGTTGTGAGAGAAAAATACTGTTCCGGCTAAAAAAACAAGCTGAAAAAGACGGATTATAAGCCGGGTAAACAGGCTCATTGTATTATATATCATTTGTCATATTCTTCTTTCCTCGGGAAGGGTATACTTAAAAGGGAATAAACGAATAAAGAGTCCCCGAAAGCTATTTCCTTAAAGTATCTCCAGCAATACTACCTAAAATACACCCCCTACTTCTCTATTTAGGAAGCCACCTATTTTGAGACTATTCATATTTTACTTCCAACTCCAGCAATACTACCTAAACCATACTACTCAAATTCTTTTAGTACTCAATGACGTGTTGGGCTCTTTTGTCATCTCTCTAATCCAGATTTTGCACGGTGGAGAGTAGGGGGCCAACAGAAATAGAGGGTGGAGAAGGAAAAGTAGGAGGCCAACAAATGTGGGAATCTAGTAGGGGGTTTGTTGGAGTTGGTTTGTTGGCCTACGCTACCTAAATCTGAAATAGGAGTCAAGTAGGGGTTCTGCTGGAGATGCTCTTAGCAAGTGAATGAGAAAGAAACTCTAGATTGGAATACGAAGAAAGCACCGATTGATCATTTCCACCAATTTCAAGTCTTTATTATGATTTTTTTAATGAGAAAAAGATCTAATGACTTAGATTTTCTCGTTACTAATTAGTTTGTACTTTATTGTTCCAATAAATTGTACTCCCTCTGTCCCTATTTAAATGTCGTTTTTGGTTTTCGTGCCACAAGTTTGACTCGATTTGTTGAAAATACGTGCAACATTTTTATCTTCAAATAAATTTATCAAAAAACTAGATTCAAAGATCTATCCAATGATAC
This sequence comes from Saccharum hybrid cultivar R570, assembly GCA_038087645.1. Lineage (NCBI taxonomy): Eukaryota > Viridiplantae > Streptophyta > Magnoliopsida > Poales > Poaceae > Saccharum > Saccharum hybrid cultivar. Next base: position 6,376,643 of record JAQSUU010000297.1, on the reverse strand, counting down.
CAATTATGTACTATAAATATTAATTTTTTTAATATATATTTTGTTAAAGTTGTTTCTCGGGAAGTGAAAGCGACAAATATTTAGGGACGGAGGGAGTACATCATATGTTGCAACACACGAACATGTCTATAGACTGTCTTTTCTTCCTTGTCATGCCACGGAGACTAAGTCTTGTCCCCACAAAATCTTAAACTGTCGATTAGGGTACTCCTACCTACCATTTTTTTCCCAGCACGTGCAAAGCTTTTAGAATGGTAGTACTATACGGCTACATGGAGACGAAGGGTCTGTTTAGTTGGTGAAACATTTTAGATAAGTTTATCTAATTATGGATAAACTAGGCTCAAAATTTATCTAATTATGGACTAACTAGGCTCAAAAGATTCGTTTCGATATTTATAGACAAACTGTGCAATTAGTTATTTTTTTATCTATATTTAATACTCCATGCATGCGTCTAAAGATTCGATGTGATGGCTACTGCATAAACTTTTTTTTAGCTTGGGTGGCCAACTAAACAGGCTCGAATTAAAAAGAAAGAAAGGCCATTGGTGTTGTACTTGTACGACTACCAACCGGAGCGGTCCGGTCCAGAGGTGTTGAGCTCACGGCGCGACTCGCCTTTCGTCTCGTCCGGACGCCGCGTACTCCGTCCGTCCCCAAAACACCGTTGTTTTAGAAACGAATCTGGAGAAGCATTTGTCTATATTATTTTTTTAAAACAACATTCTACGGAGGGAGTAGGTGTCAACCGTGTGATGTGAATACAAAAGCGACGCAACCGTATGCCGTGCCGTGCCCGTGGCCCGTGGACCTAGTAACCTGCTGACCCTGCACCGCATGGTCATCACTGATCACGTCACTCACACGCTGCGCGTGCGCGTCTGACGACTCCTGGTTCCACACCAGGGCCTCGTTTAGTTCCGCGAATAGGGAAGAAAAACACTGTATCAGAATTCCTGTAGCATTTCGTTTGTATTTGGTAAAAATTATCAAATTTTAACTAACTAGGCTTAAAATGTTCGTCTCGCAAAGTACAACAAAACTGTGCAATTAGTTTTTAATTTCATTAACATTTAGTACTCCATGCATTTGCCGACATTTTGATGTGACGGGGAATCTTCTTTTTCATAGTGGAATTTAGGGGAGAATTGAAGGAACTAAGGGGTTGTTTAGTTGGTGAAAAAGTTTGGTTCGGCTACTGCAGCACTTTTCGTTTTATTTGGCAATTTGTGTCCAATCATGGACTAATTAGGCTCAAAAGATTTGTCTCGTGATTTACAACTAAACTGCGTAATTAGTTTTTTCTTTCATCTACATTTAGTACTCCATGCATATGCCGTAAGATTTGATGTGACAAGTACTGTAGCACTTTTTAGATTCACTTTTCATGAACTAAACAGGCTCTAAACAAGACCCAGGCAGAGCAGGCACCACCCATCTCGCCAGCCATCTCCTTTGGTCTTCCGCCATGTTTAGTTACCTCAAACTCCTGAATTTGGTATGGTAAAAAAAAAAATTCTGTCATATTATATTTACGGTACATGCATAAAATATTAAATGTAGATGAAATCAAACCCCCTGTTCGGCTGAGCTTATCAGCATGGCTTATCAGCCGTGGAACAGTGTTTTTCTCTCACAGCAAATCAGCCACGCCGGCTTATAAGCCAAAAAACAGTCTACCGAACAGGACCAACTAATTGTACAGTTTGATTGTACGAAACGAACGTTTTAAACCTAATTAGTCAATGATTGAATAATTATTACTAAACACAAATGAAATACTACAGTACACTGTTGTGCAGTGAATCCGGCGGCGCCGAATCCGGGCAAGCCTTCGTGAAAAGAAAAGAACGGGAGGTCTTCTAGAAAACCTGAAATGGACAGCTCGGCCTTGTTTAGATGCACCTACAAGTTATAATTTTTTCATTCTCTTCATCATATCAATTTTTAGCCGTTTATATGGAGTATTAAATGTAGGTAAAAAAATAACTAATTACACAGTTTAGTTAAAAATCACGAGATGAATCTTTTGAGCCTAGTTGGTCCATGATTGGACAATATTTGCCAAATAAAACGAAAATAGTACTATCATCGGGTTGAAAAATTTTGCAAAGTGAACTAGGCCGAGCTTCTCCTGGGCTGTGTTTACTTCTTAAAAAAAAGTACTGTGCAAACAAAAGATTCCCCGTCACATCAAACTTGCGATACATGCATGGAGTATTAAATGTAGATGAAATAAAAAACTAATTATACAGCTTGGTTGTACTTTGCGAGACGAACGTTTTGAACCTAATTAGTCAACAGTTGGATACTATTTACCAAATAAAACCAAAACGTGTTACGGTACTTTTTTTACACCTTTTCGCGGAACTAAACACACCTGTGGCTGTGTTTACTTCCTCAAAAAAGTACTGTGCAAACAAAAGATTTCCCGTCACATCAAACTTGCGATACATGCATAGAGTACTAAATGTAGATGAAATAAAAATTAATTATACAGCTTGGTTATACTTTGCGAGACGAACGTTGTGAACCTAATTAGTCAACGGTTGGACACTATTTGCCAAATAAAACCAAAACGTGCTACAGTACTTTTTTTACACCTTTTTACATCTTTTTACACAACTAAACACAGGCCGTGATGTTCACAAACCCTCCACGGCAGGCTGACTTGTCTGCCAACTGACATGCGCACACCACCACCTGACACCTGTCTGCAATTGCGCAACGCCACGGATTCTGGTTCTAGAAGCACCTGGTTCCAACTTCCAACCAGAAAGAGCAGCCAGCCAGACTGCCTTTCTCATCTCAGGCCCTGTTTACTTCCATGCAAATCCAAAATATTTTCTCTTTCACTCATCACATCGAATCTTTAAACGCATGCATGGAGCATTAAATGTAGGTAAAAAAAATAACTAATTACATAGTTTGTCTGTAAAATTCGAGACGAATCTTTTGAGTCTAATTAATCTATGATTGGACAAATTTTACCAAATAACAACGAAAAGTACTATAGTAACTTTTCACTCAATTTTTCTCAACTAACCACAGCCTCAAAGCTAAAATGGGTCCGGCCATTTCATTCTGCTCGGCTTATCAGCCGGCTAATACTATTTCGAGGTCCTGTCTAGTTCCTTCGAACTTTTAAAAATTTTACAAGATTTCTCGTCACATCAATCTGAAACTCGGGTATACAATATTAAATATAGATAAAAAAATAACTAATTACACCGTTTAATTATAAATCACGAGATGAATCTTTCAAACCTAATTAGCTCATAATTAGACACTAATTATCAAATATAAACGAAAGTATTACTGTGCTTTCAAAAACTTTAATGTAAAAACAAAAAAAAATACTATACCATGGCCCGTAAGTTGAACTCATCTGTCTCATCTCGTGATGAGCCGCCCCGCCCCCGCCCATGTTCGTTCTTCAATACGGAGTACATCGGTGACTGACTGACAGCCACAGCGGCGGGAGGCGAAAATAAATGGCCGCAAACGCGTGACTCGCTAACAAACACCGCCCAGCCGGCGATTAATGAACACCTTCCTTTTCTTCTTCTTCTTCTTGGCACCACCTCCTGTTTTTCCTCGAACAATCAATACCAAGACATCGATGGAAAACCAAAACCTGCTTTCATTTTGGTGCTCAGATCGGAGGGTTCTTAACTTACACAAAAGGGGAAAAAAGTACAGCAAATACTCCAGGATGCTTCTATTTGTACAGCCTTCATCGTCAGAGAAACAAACATTACAATGGAACTACTATATGTCATATTTGCATGGCGCTAGTATAGGCTGGAAATGGCGAAATGAAAAAAAAAAACGAAGATAAATATGCAAGCACACACTGCCAGGATTGAAACAGCTGCACACTCTACAAAATGGAGCCGACAGAGAGACAGCCTCCGCTGCAGCTCAAAGTCTAATTGTCGATGGAATTTACTTATTTTTCATCGTCGTCGATCGTCCGTCCGGAGAAATCTTGTCTCGCCGGCCTGTTCATCACAAAAGAAGAGGTATCCTGTCAACTCCCAAGCAAAGAAGGGGACCTCACTAGTGTAATCCAGACACATAAACAAAGGAAGAAAGACATGTGACACTAGCGTTCAATATGTTATACTTTTTCCAACAACCAAAATGGTCAAGTGTTTGCCGATGTTTTCTTAATCCGTTATTCAACTACGCTCAAGTTTCTTTTTTTCCTACCAGCAATCTGCAACACGTTGGGTGCATGAACCAGACTTCAAAGATTGATCAGGGGGAAATCGTTTAAAAAGAGGGAAAGAAAGGCACAGCCACTACGTTTTTGCTAGCAAACCACGTTCTACATAGGAACATTATGCTACTGTTATAGTCCAAAAAATTGTGAGGCTGTAAACAAAAAAAACGAACAAACTGCCAAATGAATAAATAATAGAAAAGGACAGTTGATCATTGAAAAGAATAAACTAGAGATATTGAACCATGTTTTGCATGTGAAAACTCCAAATAAATCAACAGTCACAATAATTTTTTTTATTCCGTAGCAAGATGTTTCTCGTTATCTTGTTAGATAAAACAAATCTACCAATTGACCCTTTGTACAACCAGTGACCGGCAACCCTAAATCATGATCTGGGACCAAAGGCAAATAACATGTTTTTCAGAGAACAAGTTTTAAGAAATCTAGAAACTCAATAATAAAAAAAGGTAGTCTATGTTGTAGTCATGAAGACCGCTATATCTTTAGCACTCCATATATCAGCTTTATGTTAAGTTCCTTAACAAGCTCTAGAATGATGCGCATAAAGAAAACACTGAACATTTTCATATTCTCTACCAAAAATAATAGTGAATGATGCAAAAAAAAATGAAGCTTGACAGTTCTTGAGACACAAAAGTGCATAGAAGCTGTTCACTTTCTGTGCTATAAACAATAATTTAGCAGTTGACTCAAAGATAACAGGCTACTCTTAAATGAATGAATGATTGACTCAGTCTAGGGGAACTTTACTAGCTGTAGTAAGCATATTAAAATAACAAATTTTAACCAGATGGGATCTTGAATGAAGGGTGGACTGGTCAAAAGGACTTATCAAGCTGAAATTCACATCCACCAAACTTTGGCTTGATGCTCATGAAAATTGAAGAATGTTTTCTTATATGTTGTCATCAATTGACCGATGACCATTTGAAGAAATAGAGAATTATGAGCGGAATTACCTTCCTTGTCTACCTATCACCCTTTTCTCTTGCAGTGGTCACCACACTTGTGGTAGGGGTTGGATGCGTTGCCACAATCAGGGTTGATTTCTCCTCTTTGCTCATCTTTAGAAACATCCTTGCCTCTTCTCTTGTCTGGAAATAAACAGATAAAACGCAAAGCATAAATATAGCCGATTAGCCGCCAGAGGCAATCTACTCACTGACCCTTACACCACTGTTGGCACGTTGGGTATCCATGTGTACAGCACATGCAGTTTCAGGGAGAATTAAAAAGAAAAGAAAAACATAGACACGCACCTGACTTGGATGCACTCGTCTGTGCTGTTTGACTCAGATGATCAAAGCAATACTGGGCACACATATGGAATGGATTGGACGCATTAGGGCACCTTGGATCAACCTTCCAGTTTGGAATCACTGCAGCATTCTTTCCCCCTGCAACAACAACAACCAATATGGTTCAAGCAACACCGCTTCAAAAGTAACAAAAAGAAACCATGTGCTAAACCCTTTACACGATGCATGCAGATACAGATGTAATTTCCCCCTTGCAAGTCTGCAATGACTGACAACACATAAAATCTCTAATAGTTCGTGAATTTGTTGGACGATAACCACCGTAACTGAGGATCAACGTCACAATTCACCACACCATTGCAATGTCATGAACTAGTTATGCACGAATTACACACCAACAGGTTAAGCCCATCAGTACGCAATGATCTACCTTTTCTGCGTGGTGATTTGATATTGACCCCCTTGTGCTGCTCTGCCTGCTGCATCTTGGCGGCACAATGCTCACCACATTCATGGAACGGATTGCCGGCACTGGGGCACTTGGGATCCACCTTCCTACTCCCTGGGGACTTCAGGCTACCCTCTGATGCAACCAACAACCAAAGAACACAAAAATTATATTACACCAATGGACCAATAAGCTGCTGGAGAAAACAAGACAGGCCAACATTACGGGTGATGAAGTTAACAACCTTCGGAGGACGAAAAGGAACGGCGGAAGTGGCGGGAGAAGAGGGAAATGGGCGACTTGGCGCCCTCCGACGAGCGGCCGGCGTCGGCTATCTTGGCGAGGCAGTGGTCGGTGCAGACGTGGAACGGGTTGGGCGCGTTGGGGCAGCGGGGATCTACCTTCTTGCCGTCGCCATCGGAACCTTCACGCACTGCGAGACGCACGCACAGAGATGGGAATTTTCAGTTTTCTTCAGGGAAAGCCGCGCAAAGATCGAAACTTGGAATTGCAGAGAGAGAAACATTCGGAGCTTACGAAAGACGTAGAGGGGGAGGCCGCCGGAGCCGCCCTTCTCGCGGCGGCGCGGCCTGGGATGCAGCTCGCCAGGGTCGCTGTGCGTACTCCCCTCGTATCCACGTGGCCGCGGCGGCGGCGGCGGCACCTTGGGAACGGGGACGGGGCAGTACTCGGCGCAGCGGTGGAAGGGGTTGGCAGCGTTGGGGCAGTCCGGATTGATCGCCTGCCACTGCCTCTCGCCGCCGGCCTCCCCGTCCGTGGCCGGCGACCGGGCGCTCGTCCTCGTCCTGCCGCCGCCGACCTCCCCGTCCGTGGCCGGCGACCGGGCGCTCGTCCTCGTCCTGCCGCCGCTGACCTCCTCCGCTCCGTAGTCCTCGACGCTCCCGCCTTGCTCCTCCGAGTCATCGACGACGGTAATCTCGCACTCCCCCTCGTCGTCGCGGCGCGCGGTCCCGTTCTGCGCCGCGTAGCCCAGCACCGGCGCCGGGCCCTGACGAGGCGGAGACGTCTTACTGGCCGGGTAGCCCGGGTTGACCGCCCGCGACTCCTCCCTCTCGCCTCCCTCCTCCTCCTCCTCCTCCGCGTCGGTGGCGGGAACGACGCGCGCAGCGCTGTCTCCGTGCTTGGCTGTCCCGTTCTGCGCCACCGGCGTCGTCCTCGGACGAGGCGGGGACGGCTTCCTGCGCGCCGCGGCGGCGGCGGCGGCGGCGGCGGCTTTGTTGGCGGCCGGGGCGGGGACGGGGCAGTAGTCGGCGCAGCGGTGGAAGGGGTTAGCGGCGTTGGGGCAGTCCGGGTTGACCCCCTGCGACCGTACCCCTCCTCCTCCGGCGTCCATCATCTCCGGCAGCAGCAAACTCAACCCAGAGAGGAGGCTCCGGGAGAAGGCTCAAGTAAAGACGGGTGCTTGGTGGGTGGTGGAGGAACCGGAACGGGGAGGAGGCCTGATTTGACAATTGAGGGTGGTGGAGGATGAGGACACGAGGAAGGGGAAGAAGGGGAAGGGGTCCAAGTTCCAAGTCGTAGTAGGCTAGCGGGCGCCGGGCGGGCGGCGGACGACGAGTGAGTGGCAGCCGGACGGGGAAGGAAGGGCAGGCGGGCAGGCCGGTCCAATCTCATGGATGGACGGATGCTCTCCTCGACCCGTCCCCCGTTGCTTTTCGACTTTTCGCCGTGTTTCCTTGCGTTCGCCTGTGTTTGGGTTCCGTGAAAAGGGATAAAAAAAAATACCGTAGCATCTTTTGGTTTTATTTGATAAATAGTGTCCAATCGTTGACTAATTAGGTTCAAAACGTTCGTCTCACAAAGTATAATTAAGCTGTACAATTAGTTTTTGATTTCATCTACATTTAGTACTCTATGCATGTATCACAAGTTTAATGTGACGAGAAATCTTTTTTGCACGGTACCTTTTTGAGGAAGTAAACACAGCCTTCGTTGGTTTGTGTACTTGCGCAATAGACTAATGCAACAACTGCAGATTTGTACTCCTCTGTGGCTCTGTCCCTAAGGCAGTGTTTAGTTCCTTCCAAATTCTAAAAAATTTACAAGATTTCCTGTCACATCGAATCTTTAGACATATGTATGGAGTATTAAATGTAGGTAAAAAAATAATTAATTGCACAGTTTATCTGTAAATGTCGAGACGAATCTTTTGAGCCTAGTTAGTCCATGATTGGATAAATTTTACCAAATAACAACGAAAAGTGCTACAGGAACTTTACACCAACTTTTACACCATCTAAACACTACCTAAGCCCTTGTTTAGTTCCTAATTCCTACTCCAAATTTTACTATGCAAAAAGAAGATTCCCCATCACATCGAAATGCCGGCATATTCATGGAGTACTAAATATAGATGAAATAAAAAACTAATTACACAGTTTTATTGTACTTTGCGAGACGAACATTTTAAGCCTAATTAATCAATGTTTGGACAATTTTTACCAAATAAAAACAAAAGTTACTACAGTACGATGTGACCTACACTATTCCAAATTGAGTGCCCTAACTTTGGAACTAAACAGGGGCTAAATGTTTGTATCTAGAAAACCGTGTTCGCACGCTTTCACAAAAAGAGACGGAGGGAGTACACATTTGAGCGGCCTGTGGTTGTTGAGCTGTTGATCCAAAAGAGACGGGTATTACTATTATATTTTTTATTCTTTTTCTTCGTCAAGTGCGTAAACGAATGGTTGTTGAGCTGTTGATCCAGAAGCATTGGACTTGCCGAATTTGGACCTCAGCTCCAGCTCGAAGACTTCAAAAACAGGGGTCGGGCTTCTAATAATACAGTAATACGAGGTTCAAATGGTTTAAAACCTTGCCAAGGGAAACACACGAGCTTATACTCCGTCCGGCCGTCCAATATTATTATAATCCTTATTATTTTTCGAGAAGTCAAGCGCTCCTAAATGAAGTTTATTTTTTAAAAAAAATACTATTATTATGATATAAAAAATATGTCATTAGATCATGCAATATATTTCCATGATATAGCTATTTAGAGTCATATAAAAGGTATCCAAGCAAATCTAGGACTAAATATGCGCGCATCTCCAATAGTTTTCAAAACCCACTCTAATTCTGATTTTTCCGATAAGATTGGAAAAAAAAAACTAGTACATACTCCCCAACAACTCCCTGTCTTTCCGCACTTAGGGAAACCAATCCTATCGCGTGGAATTATACATGCGCGTATGGTCCCAATACAAATGTAAAAGAGAGAAGAAAACATAAAAATGGTTGGGGTGACTTAAGTGACGTTTGGATCTTAAGGGATTTTGAGAATCCGGATATCCCAAGATTTTGAGATTCTAAAATCTATAAGCTAAAATCCCTATAATATCTAGCCTGTTTGGATGAGAACCTAGAATCGTGGAATTCTTTTCTATCCGTATTCTCAAAATCCAGAGGATCCAAACGGAGCTTTAAAAATAGTCTGGGGTTCCTAATGCAAAATTACTTTTTTTTATATATATATACTCCTCTCCAGGAGCCTCATTTGTGAGGGGTTGTTTTCTTGTACTGGAAAATAGGTCCCTGAAAACAATACAATGGGCCTGGAGTTATTTCTAGATTGTACCCAAAGAATGAATTGAGGTTCGGAAAACAGATATGAATCTTTGAATGGAAGCCCAGGCCTCGTTTAGATGCTGAAAAAATTTCAAAACGATGAATAGTACCACTTTCGTTTTATTTGACAAATATTGTTCAATCGTGGACCAACTAGGCTCAAAAGATTCATCTCGTGATTTCCAACTAAACTGTGTAATTAGTTATTATTTTTACCTACATTTACTACTTCATACATGGATCCAAAGATTGATGTAATGGAGAGAGTGAAAAAATTCTAACTTTTCATGTGCATCTAAACAAGGCGCCAGTTCAAAGCCGTCACGTCGGTCACTATGGCAGGCAAGGACTTACCAGTGGCTGCTTGCTTGGTCCTATGCTAGCTGAGACAGGTAAGCGGCGCTATTTCAAGCTTTGGATAGATAAGTGATGAGTTAATCTGGTTTGAGAGGAGCAAGATTTTAAAACTGCTACAGAAATCAAGCAAATGTCCTTCAAATATTTTTTTAACCACTTAGAAAAACTCATTAATTTACCAATTAATCTTTTAGTAACTTACGAACATGCTCTAAGGAGTCTAGTAGTTTGGCTATTAACTTGCTTAATTTTTTCAGGAATGCATAGTTTTAAAACAGAAGTCATGCATGTTGTTGATTTCGGCTACTGATTTGCGTGACTGAGGTTTAAAAGACCAACCCACAAGAATGAAGTTGAGCAATCTAGAATACTTATAATTTGAAACAAATTATAAACCTTCGATGCTTTGTATTTCACGACAAAGGAAGTAAATTATAATAATATTTTACATAAACTTAGTCGAAACTAAGAAAGTTTGACTCATACTGTATATGTAAACCCGGAATTGATATATTTTTTAGACAGAGGTAGTATACCAGTAGTGTACTGTCAGTGTCAAATGATTCGTTATGCATGAGGATTTTCAACTGTAACGTCCCAACAGAAGAAGGCTTTTACCCTGCGATTGAGATTGTGGGTTTCACCATCACCTGGGATTCTAGAAGAAAAGGTGCTTCGCTTTCTTCCTCTCCTCTCCAACTTCCGTGGCACGGCACCAAAAGAATTGTGCACCCGCGCCATCGTGGGAGAAGAAAATTAGCGGAAAGCGAAACATGGACAATGAGTATAATATTGTTTTTATTTTATTTTATTTAATGAGAAGAAAAAAGAAACAAAGAATCGTTCTGTTTGGCTTATAGTTTCTGCGGTTGATAAGTTGACTGGTGCTGTTTTGTTATGAGAGAAAAACACTGTACCATATTAGATAAGGCAAACGGGACAAATATATACAAATTCCAGTTTCATCTGAGAGCATAGCTAGTAGCCCAACCATGTTCGTTTTGCTAAAATTTAGCTTATACTGATATTTATACTGATGTGTTATATGAGTAAATACTATTCATCCACTAAAAAGTACTCCTCACTCAGTGGTGCACAAAGAGCGAATAAGGGCAGTCTCGCTCGTGTGGGCGCGGCGACATGAGCGTTAGATTTGAGAACAAAACTTGGGTAGTGTTTAGATGGTGTAAAGTTTCTGTAGTATTTTTTGTTTTTATTTGGTAAAATTTATTTAATTATGGACTAACTAGGCTTAAAAGATTTGTCTCGACATTTACAGATAAACTGTGCAATTAGTTATTTTTTTACCTATATTTAATACTCTATGTATGTGTCCAAAGATTCGATGTGACGAAGAATCTTGTAAAAATTTTAGAATTTTGAAGGAAGTACTAGTAAAGGGCTGTTTAGTTCCCAAAAATTTTCACCCCAAAACATCACATGGAATCTTGTGGCACATGCATAAAGCATTAAATGTAGACGAAACAAAAAACTAATTGCACAGTTTACCATAAAATTGCGAGACGAATCTTTTAAGCCTAATTAGTCCATGATTAAACAATAATTGTCAAATAAAAAAAAAGTTACAGTACCCAAAACCAAAAATTTTCGCGAACTAAACACCCCTAAACACTGCCTTGGTTTAAATGAAGCCACATGCGCGTGCAAGGGAAAGGCAGCCTTTTTCCACTGCGACAGCGACCCTCATGTGGTTGGAAAACGTCTGCAAAGATGCTTCGAGAGAACTCAGGAAGTCACACACGCGCACGATCGCAATGGGCACCGGTATGTTGTGTTCGTGGCTCGCTTGCTGCCGAGCCAACTGAATGAAAAGATAAAAGTACTTAACATTTTAATAAAATAAGTACTGCTGAACTAAATAAATTTCTAGAAACTAATTATTCTCTTCATGTCTATCGCCAGTGTGAACGCTTGCCATATATTTTTTTACTTAACGAAATCTGCACCATGCTCTCCGGCACCAGATTTAGGCACGTCAGCGGGAAAACTTCGGCCGTCGGATCTCGATCGGATGACTCAGCCATCGACTTCTCCTCTCCGGCACGCAACGCCGCGCTGCTAGCCGGCCTCCGGCGTCTGTCCGACCCACCGCTCGCGCCTTTTTCTACATGTAGCGCCGCCTGGGGATACCGCACCTGGGGACGCCGCACCGGGGTGACCGCAGCTGCCGTGCCCACGCCCCCGCCCACCTGGGGTGGCCGGAGCCGCCACGCTCTCACCCCCGCTCGCGCCCGTCCATCTTGGGTCTGTTTGGTACGCGGCCTGAAACCAGCCAGGCCCGACGGCTAGGTTCAGGCCAACCATAGCCTGTTCGAACTGGTGCAAGACGTCGTGTTTGGACGAAGGGCATCAATAGAGCCTGTTCGCGGACGCAATTGCGGCGCCCGCCTCAACCTGCGGTGACGCCACTTGCGTTGTGCTCCTTCTCCTCTCTGCTGCAGGCGATAGGAATGCTAGAACGTATACGCCTGAGCTGTCCGTGGTTGCATCCTAGGTGACTGAGGCTATCCGCACTCATACACCTCTATATTCATCTTCTATACGTCCCAATCAGCAAGATTCTCTCCTCTATACTTAATTCTTCCGCACCCATCCATCCTCTATATCATCCTCTATCCACTGTGGGACCCACTTGTCACTTTATCTAAATATATCCATGTGTGATATAGTTTTGAAGGATTTATTGAGACGAATTTAATGGTGCAATCGAAATTTAATTTAGATTTTTGGTTTGTGAGTTATAGCATTTTTTCCTTTGTTTAGCTAGTGGAGACCGCCACTGCCCACTATCGAGTAAGTACTGTACCACTCTAAATATAGAGTAAGAGAAATGATAGAGTATCGTTTTAAAGTACCCAGTGTAACAGTTTTTACTCTATATTCATACTCTAAAATTTTAGAGTATCACTTTCACTGCGGATAGTCTGAGACCGGGACGAAGGTGGAGACCACGACTCATTACTGGTACTCTGGTAGACATGTGTGTCTTCTCTGCCACGGGCATGGCCGCATGGGCGAGCTGGCGCTCCTCAGACTACCCGCAGTGGATACTCTAAAACGATACTCTAAAGCTTTAGAGTATGAATATAGAGTAAAAACTGCTACATTAGATACTCTAAAACGATACTCTATCCTTTCTCTCACTCTATATTTAGAGTAGTACAGTGCTTACTCTATACTCTATAGTAGCAGGCCCCACTAGCTAAACAAAGGGAAAAATACTATAACTCACAAACCAAAAGTCCAAATTAAATTTCGATTGCACCATTAAATTCGTCTCAATAAATCCTTCAAAACTAGATCACACATGATATATTTAGATAAAGTGACAAGTGGGTCCCACAGTGGATAGAGTGGATAGAGGATGATATAGAGGATGGATGGGTGCAGGAGAATTGAGTATAGAGGAGATAATCTTGCTGACTAGGACGTATAGAGGATGAATATAGAGGTCCATGAGTACGAGTAGTCTCATGGATCTCTATATTCATCCTCTATACGTTCTAGTCAGCAAGATTATCTCATCTATACTCAATTCTCCCACACTCATCCATCCTCTATATCATCATCTATCCATTCTATCCACTGTGGGACCCACTTGTCACTTTATCTAAATATATCCATGTGTGATCTAGTTTTGAAGGATTTATTGAGACGAATTTAATGGTAAAATCGAAATTTAATTTGGATTTTTGGTTTGTGAGTTATAGCATTTTTTTCCTTTGTTTAGCTAGTAGGGCCCGCCACTATAGAGTATAGAGTAAGCACAGTACTACTCTAAATATAGAGTGAGAGAAATGATAGAGAGCCTGTTTAGTTCTCAAAAAAGGAACCCAAAAAGTGTTACAGTACCTGTCACATCAAATCTGACGGTACATGTATGGAGTACTAAATGTAGACGAAAGAAAAAACTAATTACACAGTTTAGTTGTAAATCACGAGACAAATCTTTTGAGCCTAATTAGTCCATGATTAGACACAAATTGCTAAATAAAACGAAAAGTGCTACAGTAGCCGAACCCAAACTTTTTCACCAACTAAACAAGCCCAGAGTATTGTTTTAGAGTACCCAGTGCAGCAGTTTTTACTCTATATTCATACTCTAAAGCTTTAGAGTATCGTTTTAGAGTATCCTGCAACATGGCTACAGCATGGACGCACGCAACCTGTTTGACGTAATTCCGCTCCAAGTACCAATATCCGCGCCAAGCTCACGGAAATCCACAATCCAGTGTCCCCTGTGGTGTAACTGCTATGACAAGGTTCCTCAACACCATCTTCAGTGGCAAGCTGCCTGGTCGATCGACGCTGCAGTCGGCACCACAGGTCCAGTTCTTAGACAGCCACAAGACTGTCTAAACCATGGTGCACGCTGCAGCCAGAGGCATAGAGCACAAGACTGGAGAGTCTAGGAAGGACGTGTTCCACCAGATGGAGAAGCACAACGATGAGGTTGCTCGGTTCCGTTTCCTGGTTGAACTAGAAGCTTAAGGTTCCACTTATAATAGCTATTTTTCTCCGTTATACCATGCACACCATCACCATGTATTTGATATTAATGTGTGCCCAAAACATTATGATTCTGTTGTGGTAATGCTCAATTTTTGAAAATGTTTTCCCATAGTATCTTCATCTTGCTATGTATTTACATCTCAATGCTACGACAGAGATGACGTGGTTTATGGTTCTGAGCGTTATTTGAAATTCATTAGTTGCCAATATCCTTTCCTTTTAATGATGTTAGTTTTGTTAAACCATCTCACATTCCAGCATCACAACCTCATGTTATCTATGTCCATATGCTACAGCCTGAACAATGCTGAACCAAATAATCATGATATACTCATATAGGTTCCATTCAAACTGACCAATTAAAAATCTCATTCCCTACTGTCATTTTGCTCCATCCGGCAGCATGTTATCAGTTCCCAGTATTAATGCAACCATGAGATTTCTCAACAAATGCATGCTGCTTGGACGAACTTCGTTACTTTTATTTAAAATATGGGTTCCACCAGCACTAGCTGATGAGATTAGCTAATGTTGCTTCATGTTTATATTCTGTAATTATCTCTATCCTCAATTCAATATCTGCTGTGAATTGGCTTCAGAGTATGGTCGACTTCTCCCATTAGAACACTGTGTACTAATGGAGCCTATATAGCTACATAACAAAGCACCGTGTACTGTTTCACTCAAAATAGTTTGTGTAAGTGACCTGCTGCTAAAAATCACAATTCCAGATTTGAGTTACTTTTGCTTGTATAGGCCTTATGCACATCTATACAAAAAAAATATATTGTTTTACCATATATGTTCATATGTACTCAACATTTTTTTTGCGCAACAGACCAAGCTTTCTCATAGTTTGGCCCTCCATGGAAGGGCGCGGCAAAGCCACACCAGTGTTTCTAGTGTGCATGGAGTTTGAATCGAGCCATTTTATGTGGTTATTTGCTGGCATGACAGCACCGAGCCTGCTCCATACATTCCAAAATTGCTTTTCTAAATATATTTTATAGATCGAAAACAAAAGGACCAGGTGCCTTTTGAAAACCTTACATTTTAAGTTTACATCTAGGGCCTGTTTGCTTTGTGCCCCAGGCAACTTGCCTGGCGCCGACGCTGCTCCCAGGTGTCCGATTTGCTGCGCCTGGGCCAGGATTGCTGCCTGGCGGGCAGCTTGCCTGGGAGGACATGAAGCAAACAGCCCCCTCGTACACCTCTTCTATACCTTAATACTACAATCGGAACTAATTCTTATATCCGTGATATTTTATTTTTCACAATGCTCTCGTGTTCTACTCTATTCTATATGTGACCAAGACTTTGTCTTGCTCCTATAATATGAGTTAGAACAATATGCATCTAACCAAATTACGAAGCCCGACTCCAAGATATTTGGAACATATGATACAATCGTTGCTTATGTCTTCAAGCCGTAAGTCGTTTATGTGAGCATACAACAACCCGGAAGTTCCTTAGCAACGCACGACGTGCTCTCCCAAGCATGCCAAAAATCGAGCATGGACTGTTTTATAGTTGGATCGGGTATCATAGTTTTCGTATCTTTGAGATTAAAATCTCCCCTCAACGTTATATTTGAGTTTTTGGTTAAACTGTTTAGTCTTAAAAATAGCTAAAAATCATCTAAATTCATGGGTTCAAAACATATTATTTTTTCATGTAATTTCCCAAAATATTTGCTCAAGCAGAATTTGTAATTTATTAATAAAGCACATGCTCTAAATTAACTTTTGATTTTAAACTAAATATAAAGAAGTAGAAAGTATTACTAATCAAAAAGTCAGTGACGAGGAAACACTAAAGGAGGTTTAAAATAGAAAATTTCTTTGTGAATTAAAATAGACGTCGGTAAAGTTAACAATGAAGCTAAGAGCATGTTTGGCATGGCTCTTGCCGGTTCTGGCTCCAATAACACGAAGCCGGTGGAGCTACAAATCATGGCTCCACCAGCTCATCTCTTCTCAGTTCATTTTCTATCTCGAAATCCAAAACAGCTCTGCACTACAGTGACGAACATTGTTGCTACAGTGATTTCTATGCGGAGCCAGAGCCTGGGTGAGCCATGTCAAACACAGGCTAAATTTCAAAGCTCCAGCAAGGGCCGTCCGAATGGCAACTTTACGCAAAACAGTTGTTCAAGAGAAAAAAAACAACCACATCATGGCTTTCTCTAATCACTCCTTTTGTACATAAACAAATTTGATTTTATAATTGTATAAAGCTAATTTTTCAGCTCAACCGAATTTATACAAGAGAACGCTCATATTTAGAACATCGTAGTAATTTAATACAATTAGATCTATCACAAAATATTTTTATATTATATTTATTAGTAAATATTCGTACTTTTTCATATAAAATTAGTTAAATTTTAAAAGTATACGGCACACGTGTCATGCGTGTGGGAAGCGGTGACATTGACATAATAAACAAACAACACTTTGCACGTTGACTAGCTATCGACGACATTGACATAATCAAGAAACAACACTTTGTAAGAAGAGTACTTAGAGTTAGAGGTGTACTATAGTATTGATTATTGCCATGTCAAATACGCCAAATTGAGCTTTTGTGGAACACAGCTCGGGAAAGAAAGAAACACGGACACACTGAGTAATCACGGCCCATTATCATAAGCTAGCTTTGCCAAACGCGCTACGGAAAAGGTGCAAGTTTGCACGAGAAAGGAAGGAAACACAGTGTAGCTGAACAAGGGAATAAAACCACAAAAGGCTTTTAGGCAGGCTTTTAAGGGCAACGACGGGTGATGGACCATAGTGCTTCTAGGCTGGCCCACTTCTATTTTTTTTTCCCACTGCACCAGCGACGCGCATGTGGTTGGAAAACATCTGCAGTATTGATAATTGCTACGTATGTCTAAGACCAGCACACAACATGGTAAGGCCCTGTTTAGTTCCCATGTAAACCCAAAATATTTCCTCTTTTACCTATCACATCGAATCTTTAAACGCATGCATGAAACATTAAATGTAGGTAAAAAAATAACTAATTGCATAGTTTGTCTGTAAAGTTCGAGACGAATCTTTTGAGTCTAATTAATTCATAGTTGGACAAATTTTACCAAATAACAACGAAAAGTGCTACAGTAACTTTTCACCCAAACTTTCTCAACTAAACACAGCCTAAGGCTATGATCGGATGCAAAGTATTTTTTAAGTAGTGAAGAAATATTATAATTTTACAAAATACTTTGGTTTTTAAAAGCCGTTGGATGTTTGATGCAACAAAACTTGTAGTCTTTAAACTATATTTTTGTCAAAATTGTAGTCTTTTTGGAGTTTTAGAAACTCCACTCATGACCTCTTATTTCTAACCCACGATTTTATGTCTCTTTAGCTTATGACACTACTGTTTTTGAAAACCGCATCAGCCAAATAGACCCTAAATTGGTTTTTTTCCTTGAACACAGAGTTTAGAGGAAAGAAAGAAACACAGGAGACTGGCCTTGGCAGGGTCAGCGGCAAAGGTGGCCGGATGGACGAGCACGGTCGTCGGGTGGCCGGGTTGAGGCTCGCCGCCACAAAGTGGCGCCCGATCTTCCCCGTGCCACCGATCACCAGGATCCTCGTCATGTCATCGTCTATCTTTTGGTAAACTACCTCAGCTACATGTTCTCAGGGGGTCTGTAGGTTCCAGACAGTACGAGAACGCCGCCATCCAACCTCGTCATCTCGTCAGGTCGGAGAGAAAAGCTAGTCCAGCAGGACACGTTGCTAGGGAGTCAGCTGTACTCCTTCGTACTAAAATAACTGTTGTTCTCGCTTCTTAGAAATTACTTTGACTAATTTTATATAAAAATATTAATATTTATAGTACATAATTAATATCATTAGATAGATATTTAAATCTATTTTTATAATAAATTTATTTAGAGATACAAATATTGCACGTTTTTTTATACAAATCTAGTAAAATTTATGGCATGGAAACCCAACACGACAAATATTTTAGGATGGAGGGAGTATGTTGCAACTCGTTAGTCACATGCTGCACCGTACCTCCACGGCTCCACTTGACTTAATCCCTGTGTGCGGATCTACCTCTACACCACATACTCCGGCCATGTTCACATATCACAATGAAAGGAAGCAACACACACGTAGGAGTGAATTTTTTCTAAGGAAAAATTAGTTCCATAGCACCGAAAGAATGCGAGATTCAGAAAATACCATGGGAAAGTTCATCCTATAGTAAAATACCATTGAAAGTGAGTATATGGTCTGCAATCTAGCACTCTGTTACTTTGGTGTTAACACCATCCGAGCCTTGATTTCACTAAAAAACGAGCAGGAACCATGCCACCGTCCGAGCCTTCGTTTCACCAGTCTAGCACTCATGTCCTTGATCTTCCCCAAGCACGCGATGGAGTAGTTGCTCTCGACGATGCCGCACACCGCGTCGCGTCGGCCTCGATGGCTAGGAAATATGTGTTTCTGTACTAGTCCGGCACCTGGACGGCGCCCCAGCACTAGACCCCACCGCTGCTGGAGAGGATGCAGGTGGTGTCGTTGCCGAGCGCCATGGTCAGCATGTCGCCCAATAGCTTGTGCGTCGGCACCTTGGGGACGGTGCCGTCACCCTAGCAGACGAAGCCGCCCTCTGCGTTAGTGGCCGGCGGCGATGTTCTTGAAGCCCGCGGGTGTGGGCGTGAGCGATGGCGCCGAAGCAGCTCACGCTGCCCTTGTCGAGCTTGCCGATGCCGCAGAGAAAGTCGTGGCTCAGTGTGATGCGGGAGAAGTCGAGGGCCTCGAGGCCTTTTTGGGAGGTAGGTGCAGCCACTCCCAGCAGGTGGGGTCGTGGTCGTCGGAGAGGCCGCCAACAACGTTAACAGCGAAAGTAACAGAGTGCTAGATCGCGGAACCCATGCTCACTTTCAATAATATTTTACTTTTGATGGTATTTTTCGGCTTTCTTTCAATGTTATCAAATCAATTTCCCCTTTTCTAAAGGCGGCAACATGGGGCCACGAGCTTTGGCCACGTGGCTTGTCAGTGCTCGTCCAGCTTTAGCCCAAGTCCCAAGAGATCACGGCAAAAGCAAGCAGGCCGGAGTATATGGTGCGCAACGGATGAAAGGCCCATCTAAATCATTGCGGCCTAACGATAGACCCTTCTGCGAATTATGGGTCTTGATTGCTTGAAGACTGAAGTGCCTGGAAGGGCTCAAAGTTACAGCTTCCATGGGAATTGCGAGAGTGGTCCTAGAGACTGATGCACTCACTGTGAAGAACGCTCTGGAGGGAGATGATTACAGGTTGTCCACGCTGGGGGGCTGATCGCTGAAACCAAACACCTGATGGCCTCTGAATTTGTCTTGTGTAAAGTGAGATTTTGTCCTCGAGTTTGTAATAGAATAGCCCATGAACTGGCATCTATCGGATGTAAGTTGCCTAGTAGCTCTCAAGCTATCCGGGAGGATGTACCTCTTTTTATTGAGAAGTTAGTCACCAGCGATTCTGCTGGGGCTGAAGAGTAATGAAAGCTCTGGTTCAAAAAAAAAAGAAAAAAAGAAAAAGTTCATTTTTTCTCTCTCAACTTTTGCGAAAGTCCGTTTTTCCTCCTGAACTCTAAAACTGGGCAAACCACCTACGTCAACTTTTCAAACCGTGAGTTTTACCTCCCTGGAGCGGTTTTAAAGGCGGTTTTATCTTTATCTTTTTTTTATTTAACAAGCATAAACCCTAAATAAATCTATAACTACGTTATACATGATCCAATGAGTATAAAATTTTTACTACAGTTTAAATATACGATAATTAGACCACCATAAAAATTTTATCATAATTGGACCATAGAAACTGCAGTTATAAATTATTCCAATTAATTACAGAAAAGCATAGATCTAAATCTACAACAAAAACTTTGTACTAAAGCATACCATATAGGCAATGTATCAGGTGAAAACCGGATCACCTGTGCAAACTTGGAAACTTTGAATTAAGACCACAGGATGTTGATCCAAGGGACGCAGGAGGATTGAGTAATTTTGCGCTTAACCGCCCCTTCTAATCACACTTTTGCAAATCCCCCCTCCCACTCTCCCTTGTGCCCTCTTGGATTAACATCGTGTGGTCCAGATTAAAAGTTTTCAAGTTTGCATAGGTGGTCCGGTTTCCACCTGATATGTTGCCTATTATATATTCACTGTGTAGATCTATGTGGAGTCCAACAAAATTGGATTTTCATTTTATGATTTTTCTGTGATTTACTATGATTTTTCAAAGATTTAGCCGAAATAAATAAAAAAAAGAAAAGACAAAACCGCCTTCAAAACCGTTTCAGGGAGGTAAAACATACGGTTTGAAAAGTTAAGGTGGTTTATCCGGTTTTAGAGTTCAGAGAGGAAAAACGGACTTTCGTAAAAATTAGCAAGGAAAAGTTGACTTTTTCAAAAAAAACCAATACCTTTTCGCGCAATCCGCGGCCTAGTTATTAGGACCGGACCGGACCGGCGGTCCGACCGGCAAAATACCACCAGGGACTATACCTGTCCGATTCGGCTTTAAAGACCGTTTATGCAGTTGAATCAGCAAAGACCGAGTGAACCACTGGTTTTTTTTATGAAACCGATGAACCGGCCCGTTCCTTATGAACCGTCCCGGTCCGTGCTCATAGCGTGCGTGCATACTGCTACAGCGTGGTTCTAGCTGGTGCCGTGTGGAGACGTGGATTGCCGAGTGCGTGCGCCTGCCACCGCTGGGCCCGCTGGCTGCTGCTTTGGAATTTGAACTTTGCATGCGTGGTGCACTGCTCCAGGCTCGGTTGACTTTTAAATTTCACAACTTCGTAATTTTTCCAAATGAGCTCTAAATTGGATAAATAATATATCTATTTTGATTATCTTAACGAGCTCTTCGCAATGATGCACTTTTTTTTTTGACATTCAAGATTATTTTGCAACGACGAATATTTAAATTACTATTCTAGTCATTTTTGTACTAATTATATAATATGTTTTCATACGTATTTTTTATATGTTGTGAATCAAATTTAGAGCACCAATTAGTGAGAAGCAGGTTATATAATTGTGTTTTTATCATCTTATTTGTATACGTGATCAACTATATATTACTAATTATCTATTATATATTATTATATTACATCGATTCAAAGTATTTTTAGGCAGTTCAATTTATCCGGTTGAAAACTATCCAACCGACGGTTCATCAATTCTTAAATTGATTCAAAGTATTTCTAGGCAGTTCAATTTATCCGGTTGAAAACTATCCATCAATTCTTAAATTGAAACGATAGCCTTGTCCGGTCCGCTTCTAGTGACTATGAGCCTGTTTAGTTACTAAAAAGTGAACCTAAAAAGTGTTACAATACCTATCACATTAAATCTTGCGGCACATGCATGGAGTACTAAATTTAGATGAAAAAAAAAACTAATTACACAGTTTAGTTATAAATCACGAGACAAATCTTTTGAATCTAATTAGTCTATGATTAAACATAAATTACTAAATAAAACAAAAAGTGGTACAGTAGCCGAACCAGACATTTTTGCCAATTAAACAAGCCCTATGGTCCGCGGCCCGCGGCGTCCAGGCCCCACAACCACAGCACAACGGTCAAAAGCGCAGGCATCCGATGCGTGGCCCTCGGCGACCGGACCAACCCGTCTTCAGCTTCTTCACCGCCACGAGCCGGGCGTGACAAGGAAAGGAACGGACGCCGCGTCCGCTCCCCTCGCTCTCGCAGCACACATCCGCGCCGCACTCTCACCCTAGCTCACTCACTCTCCCCACCTCCCCTTCTCGATCCCCACTGCCGGCCTACATGGCGTACTACTCGGGCGGCGGCAAGCTGTCGGCGGTGGACGCCGTCCTGGCGGAGGCTGCGGACCTGGTGGCGCTCGAGCAGGTCGCCAAGCTCAACACGGCCCACCTCGCCGACGACTCCGCGCTCCCGTCCAGCCTCGAGGCCCGCTTCCGCAAGCTCAAGTCCCTCCCCTCGCCCGCCGCACCGCCACCCGTCAGGACCCTCACCCGCAGCGTCACCGCGCCGGGCCCCGCGGCCACTTTGGCCGGCCCCAACCCTCCCGCTCCTCCTGAGGACCACCCGCCCGCCGCGCCGGCCCCCACGGGCCACGAAGATCCGCCGCCGGGAGACGCGGAGACGAAGCGCGGCGGGTCCTCGCCGCCGCAGGCTCGTGCCCCGGCCCCAGCACCCGCGGTCCTCGACGCCGACGATGCCGAGGACCTGGAGCGGCTATTCGGGTCGGGACCGCGGGGGGCGGCCGACGTTGCGGGAGCGGAACAGGGGGAGGGACTCCTCCTCCTCCCACTCCCCCTCGCCGCCGCCGCCGCGCCAGGCGTGCTGCTTCGGCTTCTCCCCGAAGAAGCCCCTACAGAGGGCGCCGTCGTCGAAGGCCAAGAAGAAGGTCCACCACGGGTCCGGCGACGTCCTCGGCGTCGACGCCGACGAGTGGGGCGACGAGAACAGGAGGATGGCCACCGAGCTCAGGGAGCAGCAGCGCAGGCTCAGGAAGGCGCTGGAGGACCAGGTGCAGGTCAGCAAGGAGACCGCCAAGATGGCGCGCTGGGTCAAGCAGGCCTCCGCGCGCATGACGCATGTCGAGGCCATTGACGACCTGCTCAGTGATTGCGAGGACGATGAGGAGCTCAGATGAGCTCATGCCGACGCCGCTGCTTTGCCTGTCTTCCTCGCTGGTTCTTCCACTGTCTTGATGATCCCAAATCTGTCAAAATGCTTATATTTTTACTACTTCTATATAGAAGAAACAGAATCATGAAACAATGCTGTTTTTTGTCGCATATTATTAGGATGAAGCAAAATATATGAACTGATCGAGTATGTAAGAATTCCATGAGTGCTGATATAGGTATCGAGAACCTACTATTGTGAAAAAGATTTGATCATGTGTGTTTCATTTTCCGATCTGTATAGATTATGTACGATGAAGCCCATAATAACAGAATGGAATTAAGCGCATGAGTTAATTCAGTAACCATGAGAGAACCAACTATTTACACTTGGCTATTCTAATTTTAGTAGTGCATCAAGTATTTACAATCTGTCAGGATTGAATCATTATTGCTTGATCCTACTTTGAATATACAGCCTTTTAGCACAAATACAGAATTTAAGCAGCATAATGTGATATATGAAGCAGAGTAAAAAAAAACACAATTGGTATTATAAATAGTGAAGATGCAGTTGTCTACACTCTACCACTTGATAGATAGCTGATGCCATAAGCTACATACTAAGGCCTTGTTTAGATGCACTCCAAAAGTTGAAAATTTTTCACTCTCTCCATCACATCAATCTTTGGACCCATGCATGAAGTAGTAAATGTAGGTAAAAAAAATAACTAATTACACAGTTTAGTTGAAAATCATGAGATGAATCTTTTGAGCCTAGTTGGTCCATGGACAATATTGGTCAAATAAGACGAAAGTGGTACTATTCATCGGGTTGAAATTTTTTCACAATCTAAATGTGGCCTAACATACAGTTGGATCCAGTTACACAAAAGTCAATAACCAGATCACCTAATGTTTTCAGCAATTCCTTGTCACACCAAGTTCCTAATAGATGACTCAG
This sequence comes from Saccharum hybrid cultivar R570, assembly GCA_038087645.1. Lineage (NCBI taxonomy): Eukaryota > Viridiplantae > Streptophyta > Magnoliopsida > Poales > Poaceae > Saccharum > Saccharum hybrid cultivar. The sequence continues at coordinate 6,352,592 of JAQSUU010000297.1, read as the reverse complement.
AACGAAAGCAACGTGTGGAAATTCCACAATGTCTATTATCATTGTTCATGACTCCAGTAGCTTGACTATGTAGCTTGTCTATTATCATTGTTCATGACCCATCTCATTGTTCATGACTCAAATTTTCATATCTTTATCCCTGATAGATAGTCTTGCCTTAACCATAACCCTGACTATGTACAAAGACGAAAAGAATACCGGTTTATCCTGCGCTGCAACAGTAAAAATGTTTGCTTAAGTGCAAAACGGCATTGGTAAACCCGATACCTTTTTCACACTTTTGTCCAGCATAAACATTCAAGAGCCTCGGAAATACAGAACGGCATTGGCTTGTTGCTGTGACCATCCCAAACTTTGCAGGCAATGCAGTTGATGAACAGATGCATGAAACTGAGCCTATTTCTTCTGACTTCTGAGAAGGTTAAATAGGTCAAGCTACTTTGCAGGCAGAACTTCCAGTTGGATCAACATTTTTCACGCCTCAGAAAAAGAAACCAATGGTGATGACTGTCCCTAAAGATTCAGCAGGACCATTCAAGTCAGGAAGTAGCTTGACCAAGAAAGGAAAGAGAATTCTTGGTAATTTACTGGCACCCATTCAGGCTCTGGTAAACCTGTCTCAAATGAATCTACAAAGAATGCGAAATACACAGCAAGAGTTTCTTCTCAGGTGTCTGGCAGCTTAAGGAAGCGAGCAATAATGGGGTGGACAACAGGGTTTTTTATTTGGTTATTAAAAAATTTCAGCCACCCTGAAATTACCAAAATTCGTGAAATTCGGATGAAATATCGTCTAATTTTTTTTAGAGACTTGCACATGGAGTATGCTTTTCTAAAAAAATTAGATCTAGACAAATATTAGCATGGTTTATGACTACACATCTATTGAGTACAAAAATATGCAACTTTTTTGCAGCCAAAAACAGCCATTATACAGTGCTAGCAGAGAGACATTACAGCTGCTCCGGCTGCAAATAAGCTGCAATACTGGCAGCCGAACAGGGAGCTGGAAGGGGACAGAGACTCAGAGAGAAGCTGCAACCATATTCTGCTCTGGGCCCAAATAACTCCTGTAATGTAAGCCCATTCTACAAAGCCCACAGCGGGCAAACTCTCAGGCTCGTTACTCTATAAAACACCAAACCCTAACCCCACCCTTCATCCTCGCAGTCACCCCCGAGAAGGAGCCGCCGCCGCGCAAAGCCGCTTCGACGCTGTCACTCCTCCTCGGGGCGCAACCATGGTGGCCGCAAAGAAGACGGTACCCATCTCTCGCTCTCTCACATCTATCCCCCGTATCTCAACCACAAGCCCACGTTTCTCCCACCTTTTCCGTCGATCTGCTGCCGTCTTCCGGGCGACAGGACGGCATGTTGCTGCATTCCGCCTGGTCGCGTTTCTAGTCTTTCAAATACTGTTCTAAGCTTTATTTTTCCGTTGTTGGTGGTTTTGTGCAGAAGAAGTCGACGGACAACATCAACAACAAGCTGCAGCTTGTGATGAAGAGCGGCAAGTACACGCTCGGCTACAAGACTGTCCTCAGGACCATCAGGAACTCCAAGTGTAAGGAAGCTCTCCCTTGTTATTCTGTTTCATGCGTAAGGCTACTTGTATCTTAGATTAACTCTTTAGGAAGGTGAATCGGTGCCTGTGGATGTATGCCTATGTTTCTAGGTCGTAGGTAGTAGATTAATCCTGTGGGTTGGTCTAGTTGTTCTTTACTGCTCACTGTAGATTAGAATTGGCCATGGCCACCCTATGAATAGATGTGATAACCATTAGTTTTACTAGCTTGTTCATGTTAATGTTATTGATTTCTAGCTGGTAGGGACATCTATGATTATGCAGAGTTACTTGTTATTCTAACTGAAGTGAACAAACAACTGAATTGAACATTTTTTTACATGTCAAAATGGGAATACAGCCTTGAGAGAAGGAGAATTGGGCCTTGGGTTCATGACCTCAGCCACTATAATGATATGGCTACATGGACGCCCACCAAAATATTCTCTGGACAACGTATTTTCTGGACATGTTATCTGAATGTTTTTCACCTCTATACCTTAATGTTATTAGTGGAGGATATGATGACCCTTTCCCCAGATGATCGGCAGTGAACATACTGAGCGCTATAATTTCTCATTTGAGAAAACCAAGCCAGAATTCTGCTTCTCCATTAATGCAGAAAAACTGATTCTGAATTTCGTGTAGTGCTTCTTTTGTTGCCTCTTTTCAAAATCGATTCCTCTTTTTGTATTTTTTTTATCTGAGTTGCATACTCTAGACGATATGATGACCCTTTCCCCAGATGATCAACAATGAACATACTGAGCGCTATTATTTCTCATTTGAGAAAACCAAGCCAAAATTCTGATCCTTCACTATGCAGAAAAAATGATTCTGAATTTCATGTAGTGCCTGTTTTGTTGCCTCTTATCAAAATCGATGCCACCTTTTGTGCTTTTTTGTTCTCTCAACTGTGTCGCCCACTTCAGAGGACATGATGACCCTTTCCCCAGATGATCGACAATGAACATACTGAGCGCTACAATTTCTCATTTGAGAGAACCAAGCCAGAAATCTGATCCTCTGATTGTTTTTTGAAACTCTGATTGTTTTGTTGTTTCACTTCTTCACATGTCGATTTATTGACATTCTTAGTGTTCTGAATTCATCTGTTAGCTTACACGGTCTGTTGTCACCGCTTGCTCTTTTGAAGGAACTATGTATTCTAAATAGTTATTTTTAATATGTGACTGGCATTTGAGTTTTGCGTTGAAAACTGATTACCAATGGATGAATTTAGGTGGCCATTGTGTATGAGTCAACGCCATAATAATCCCCTCCCCATGTCCATATATGTTACCAGTGCATGGTATCACTGGTTGAGCACGAGTGGAGATATCTTCTTACTAATTTATAATTTTGCTTTATAGTGTTCTTGTGGAATATGTTGTGTGCAATTGTTTTGAATATCTCTTGTCTAGTCTTTTATTAGATGGTGTAATGTAAACTCCTTTGCTTTGCCTAACTGTTCCTTCCACACGACAATATATCTTTATTTAGATGTGAGTACATACAAAATTATACTGTCTGCCTTTTACAATAGAATTTGTGCAGTATCATTTGTTATATAGCATGCAATATTCCTAAATCAATCTATTGATTTACAGCAAAGCTAGTGATCATTGCTAACAACTGTCCTCCGCTCCGGAAGTCTGAAATTGAGTACTATGCTATGCTGGCTAAGGTCACAGTCCACCACTTCCATGGAAGTAAGTTAGCATCCCTTACTTTTGGTTTTTTTAATCGATGCTGCATATGATCTAATGAAATGTTGAATTGTGAACTGTCAGTAGGCATGGTACCTTTTCATTTAGCCCCTCATTTACATGTATTGTTTTGTTATGTCTAGCCAGTCGCAGAAAAGCACAAGAATCAGTGGAGCTAGGGACCATGTCACCCCATGCATCTTAATACAAGATATTAACAAAATCAACTGAAAAGATCATTTTGGCTTCCATAAACCCATAATTATTACTAATTGGCTCCCCTGAAAATATATTTCTGGCTGTGTCCATGACAAGAATTTACATTGTAAGACTACCATTCATTGCTTGGAGGAATAACTAAATGATGTGCATAGTTATTTTGAGACAGGGTTGTGTTTGTCTATGCAATTAACTGTTTTGACGACAGTACTGAAATTAACTGCAATTTGTTGTTTTCCAGACAATGTTGACCTGGGAACAGCCTGTGGAAAATACTTCCGTGTCTGCTGCCTCAGTATTATTGATCCTGGTAAATGGCAACCCCATATCACAGGTCAATTTGATGTTTTGATCAAAATATGGATATGAAGAGTGATTGTATTCTGTTTTCAGGTGATTCTGATATCATCAAGACTACGCCGGGTGAGCAGTAAGGAAGCCACCCCAGTAGTACTCCGCACCTGGCTTCCGAACTCTTAGTGTTGTAGTGGATCTTGCTGGACTTGCCCTTTATTGTGTTACGACAGAATTTACCTGACAGTAAACAGATCGTGGGAATATTTTCTTGGATTGAAAATTTTGTTCCTGACATTGTTGAATGGATTGAAAATTTTGTTCCTGGCAGTTGACATTGTTGAATGGATCTTATGCGGAATGTGCTCCTCCGGTTAGAGCTGTTAGTTTTCATTTTGTTCCTAGCAATTGACATTGTTGAATAGATCGTATGCTGAATGCGTTCCTGGCAATTGACAGAACTTTCCAACATTGGTAGTGTCCTTGAACAGAACTTTCTTGGGCGACCATTGAACATTCAGTTGGGGCATCGGTTTTAGAGGACTGGTAACCTCCTGTTCTACGCCTTTCGCGCCCTTCTTACCCCTCATCACCACATCTTTCCTCCAGCTCGGGGCATCAATGCCTCTCCTGCTACCACTCCCCCAGCTGAACTCCCCCCGAGTTGCTTGTACACGGAAGCCACTTCGTGTTTTCCTGGCCCTTCGCCTAGATCCAGAGTAACCAAGCCGATAGCCATATCAGCGTCATCTGCATCAACTTCCATGACCTCCCCGATCATCTCACCAATCAGTTCCCCATCCGTCTTGTTCATCAACCCCAAGGGCACTTTCAGCACTCTCACCCAGATCAGAATTGAGTCAATCTCATCTATATGGTTTTGGTGCCCATCAAACTCCGCCATCACCACCAAGTCCTTCCCGAACATCCACAGAGCCCTCCTTTTCACCGGCCCTTGCAGGAAAATGAAGAGGGATCAGTTTCCCCCAGATCTTTGCACTCACGCCCCTGAGAGGACACCAGATCTTGCCAAGGGAAAGTTAGCATCTCCAACAACTTGGTATTTCAACTTGCTATTCTTATAAAATTGGTAAAATCACAAACAACCATCTCCAACAACTTGGTAAATCTACTTGCTATTTTTCCAAAGTGCGTAAACAAGGGTGCCGTGCGCGGGAATATATGTGTGCGGACGGACTTGCTATCCGCGCGCGCGTACGGGCGGGCCTCCCCCGCGGCAGCAGCGACCTCGCTCCTCCGTCAGGGGAGCAGCACGCCGCCGTGCCGCCCGGGGACGAGGCCACGCTCCTCCACGCCGGCCTCGCTCCTCCGCCATCGGAGCACCACGCCGCCTTGCTCCTCCGCCATCGGAGCACCACGCCACCTGGCTCCTCGCTTCCATGGTGGCGGGCCGTCCGGCGGCTGGAGGGGGGGCGCCCGCGGGGAAAGCGAGCTCGCGGGGCCTGCACCGTCGCCCGTCGGGGAGGGCCGGGCAGCGCCGTCGTTGGACCGCCCGCCGCTCCTTCGCCAGCCCGCCCCCCGCTCCCTCGCCGTCGCACGGAGCAGCGCCGCCCGGCGCCCGCGTGGAGGAGCGGCGGTGCCCGAGCCCAGCGGCGCTCGCGCGGGCGGTCCATGAGGAACAGCGAGGCGGCGGACAACAGTACGAAGGAAGGGGAAGATGAAATCCTCAATAGACAGTGACATGCGGGTCCCATCTGTCATCCTCTATTTTTACTAAACGAGAATAGCAACTTGTTGGAGACACATCTTTTTTTCACTTGCCAAATAAAATAACAACTTGCTATAACTTAAGATATACCAAGTAATTTTTACCAAGTTGTTGGAGATGCTCGAACGCTCGCACGTTTTTTCAACCATGACCTTCCCCACCGCTTGCGGATCGCCCCGCTGCGATCCTATAACCGCACCGCCCAGCCTGATGCCCTTCTTCTCCGTTGCCGACAGATTCATCTTTTGCAGGAGGCCGATCACCTTCTCCACCATGGCGGCACACCCCCAAGGACCAGGGTCAAGAACCCTAGCCTTGGCCTCCCAAAAAGCAACCGGCTAGCAGATTGGTGTGGGCTTCTGATGGAGAATCTAACGTGGACACGAATGGAGTATGGGATTGTGGACACAGGGACAGTCTCCAGGAAGAAGATTTCACCAAGGAACAAGAGAACGGAAAACCCTAGTCGACTTGGGTACCCCTCTCGAGTCGCCTAACCTAAGCGCTGAGACCTGGTGTCCACTTGTCTTTGATCTCCAACTGCATCGATTATGCAGTTAGGATAAAAGAAATACGAGGTTACCAAATTCTGGTTGGATGTGCAAAGTCCCACCGCGACAAATTCTAATGTTGCAGGCAACATAGAGCATTTTGAATCAAGACATAAGGAGCTCAAAATGAGCTCACACCATTGACTGTCTTGATGGCGACAAATCTATCAAAATGCTTATCTTGCTACTCGTTCTATCAGAGTCACGAAAGAATGCTGTTTTTTTCTCTTAATTTTATGTTATTGTTAGCATCAAGCAAATTTTATGATCTGATCAAGTATGTAATGAGTCCATCAGTGATAATATACGAATGGAGGAACTACAATTCTGATGAAAAAGGTTTGATCATGCGTTTTTTTATTCTGTATAAATTATAAGTGATGAAGCCCATAATAAATAAACTCAATAATAACAGCGTGGAATTAGGCTGTCTAACACTGGCTATTCTAATTTTAATAGTGCATCAAACCATCAAGTATTTACAGTCTGTTTATTAGGACTGAATCATAATTGGTTTGTGCTACTTTGAATTTACAGTATTTACAATTAGCATTATAAACAGTGAATATACAGTTGTATACACTCTACCACTTGGTAGTTGATTACATAAGCTACCATGTAGCTGCTTGGATACAGTTACATAAGAATCAATAATCAAAACACCTAATGTTTTCAGCAATTCCTCGTCACACTCACACCAAATTCCTAATATATGACTCAGAAAGAAAGCAACTTGTAAGGAACTTCGACAACGTTGATGTACTTCATTTTCAGAGTGTCTATATTCTTCTCGCTGTTCATGGCTAAGTATATTTTCTGATTCATCCTTCTGTTTATGCCTGATAGTCCTGCTGTGACCATAACCCTGACTAAGTATAAGGGTGAAAACTATACTCGGTTATCCTGCACTACAACAGTAAAAAGTAATGTAAGTAATGCTTTGTAGTTTGTTTAAGCGAAAACCAGCACTGGTAAGCCTCATGCCTTTTTCACTCTTCTGTTCAACATAAACATTCAGGAGCCTTGGAAATACGAAGTTATTGGCTTGATGCCATAACCATCCAAAACTTTGCATGCATAGTGTTTCCCAACATTGGAGAAAATACCAGTACAGGATCGTCTGCATGTACCAGAACATTCAATCTGTATGATGAACACAGTTAGACTCATATAATCTTGCCTTTAAAGTAGAGATGAAGTATTAATTGATATATTGAAAAAAAAGTATGCCTTCAAAGTTGAAATGGAAATAGTGATGGGCATGGGCACATGGCAAAGCAACATTTACATATTGCATGGTTAACCACAGAAGTTGATGGCCAGACTTCCATGGTCTAATCAAAATGTTATCTCCAGCTACTTTTTGCATCAAATCCAGCAGTAGAAAAATAAGTAAAAGAAACTGAAATACCTACTTGGAGCTTGGAACAACTTAATGCAAAAATGATAATCCATATTGTAGTGTTATCAGAATAGGAAAACTAGAGAAGCGACAGTGTATAAATCAAGGTGTAAAACTAATCGCCTACCCTGTGTTTGCTCTGCATCATGCATGTGTAGCAAAAAGGAAGGTGGGGTCCCTGAAGTTACAAGCATTGACAATGGACCGATTACAACAGCAAGGATTCCAAATTCAATAGATACCTGTCAAAGCATTTTGCATACATCGTCACTCATCCATTGTATTCACCCTTAAAGCACAAATCATCTGAAATGAAATACTTACATCCTCTTTGTTCCAGAACTACAGTTGCATCATGTAACATTTCTCTGGCTTTTCTATCTGGAGTGCATCCTGCACGTTCCATTTCTCTGTATACTTCAGATACCTACTCAAGACAAGAGCAGAATTATTTCAATGTTTTCAGATTAATCAGGTACATACAATAAGATCAGTTAATTTTATATTCTACCATCCTAATAAAAAACAACAAAATTTTGAAGCCCATCTTCAAGAGCTGAAAACAAGACCTTTCATAATCATTACCGACAGTTAAGGTTCTGTGCATATTACCATGCGTGGCTATTCTAATTTCACAAAAGAAAGAGATAAAGTGGCAGACCTTTTCAAATTTCTTTGCTCTCATGAATGTTTTCATAAGCGTAGTGTATGTCACAACATCTGGGCTCATACCCTAAGAAAAAAGAACAGGTAATCATAGGAGTGCAAAGAAAGCAAAACATCATAAACTTGAAACAAGAATTGGAAAAAAAAACATTTTCATCTTGTTTCTAGATGAGGTACATACACTATCCTTGATATGCTGGAATACAGCTAGTGCCTCCAAATGCCTTCCAGCAGTGCCAAAAGCGTTGATTAACAAATTCAGCATAACAAGGTTTGGCTCAAATCCTTCTTCCTCCATTAACTGAAGGACATTTACAGTTTGTTCACACAACCCCTGAAAGAGAAAGGGAACACCTTGACTCCTTGAGTAAGCAGCCAACATGATTCACGTGGGTTGAAACATGTGCACAAGGACAGGCAGATATCGATGTTCTACTGACAAATTAACCCTCTCCCCCCTAAGGAAAAGGCAAATGCAGAAAATAGTTGAAGGTTGTATGACATTGACCTATTGCAGTGGGCCAAGCTTATTAATTGTACTTAACAAAAACCTGAATGTCAGTTCTCAAATGCACTATATCCTAAAGAATCCTGGTCCAGCTAAAGTGCTGAAACAGATGGGGGAAAGTACATCAGCTCAGTCATAATGTCATATAACTTCTGTCTAGATAAATGCAGCACTGCTTGTCATGACTCATCATACTGCTATTTTATTTCTCAGAGCAATGCCTATCAACTTCGTCAGGATTTATTAACATCAGGTGTTGTACTGAGTACTGACCAGATAAACAAAGATGTCCGAGATCCAGCTAAATTATTTACGGATGTCATGGATCCAGTGTCCAGAATATCATGTTTCCAAACCTAGAAATGGTATATCTTATATTCTAAAAAGAACAGAAGAAAATATTTCCAAAGCCAGAAATGGTGTATCTTATTCTCTCAAATAACAAACTGTGAATCCTTATTCAAGGTTTACAGCATTACTGCAACATGCTTACATACAATGTTAGTGTTAGAAGAGTCAAGGGCCTATTGGGCCTTAGCCCGTTAGGGATATTTAGTCGCTTGCTTAGGGATTAAGTAAGACCTCTTCTCTATATAAGGAGAAGAGATGTATCAATCTAATCAAGCAAGAGATTAGAAGGAAAAACCTTCTCTCTTGCCGGCCGTGGGCGAAGCCCCGCGGCCGGCGTTCCCAGCGCATCTCACAGCCCTAGCCGCCGGGTTTCTGCCTCTAGCTCGTGAACAGTACCGCGCGGTACTGTAGCGCCGCGGGTACTGTAGCGCCGCCGCCGCTCCCCTCGATTCTCTCCTCCCAATCCCAACGAGCGCGGTCTCCGAGCACGGCAGCGGCTGCAGGAGATGCGCCAGAAGATGCGGGAGGCGGGTCCTGGCGGCGGTGCGGTTACAGGCTGCAGCACGCGGACTCTTGGCGCGACGGCAGGCGCGGAAGATGCGTGGGTTGCAGCTGGTGCCTGTGCCCCGTGCCTCTTTGCTTCGCCACCAGGCTGCGCTTCGCCACATGGAGGGCCCCGATCTCGTCCGCTGCGTCATGGAGATCGGGCGTGGCATCGCCACCTCGGGTGGCGAACTCGGCGTCTACAGCGCCGGCGTTTGGGGACACGGGTGTGTGGCCACCCATAGGCAGACCTTAATTAGCGCTGTCGTGCTCCGGCACCAGCCGCCGCGAGGACGTCTTCGCTGGTCGCTATCGCGACTAATTCCTGGTGGCTATACCCGTGCACCCCTCTCGTTCCGGTGGGCTCCATGGGATCCAGGTGGCTACACACGTGCAGGTTCATCACGCGGAGGGTGTCCGCCGTATCTTCAAAAATCAGAAATAAAGAGTCGTAGTCTATTTTAGGTCAATAAAATAAGCCGAGATGTAAAAGGCTTGTTTTTAAGTAATAAGTTTGTGTCGAGTCGAGTTAGGTTGCAGCTCGAGGACGAGCTGCATGTCCAGGTGGGGTGTAGTGTTAGAAGAGTCAAGGGCCTATTGGCCCTTAGCCTGTTAGGGTTAATTAGTCGCTTGCTTAGGGATTAAGTAAGACCTCTTCTCTATATAAGGAGAGGAGATGTATCAATCTAATCAAGTAAGAGATTAGAAGGAAAAACCTTCTCTCTTGCCGGCCGTGGGCGAAGCCCCGCGGCCGGCGTTCCCAGCGCATTTCACAGCCCTAGCCGCCGGGTTTCTGCCTCCTGCTCGTGAACAGTACCCCGCGCGGTACTGTAGCGCCGCGGGTACTGTAGCGCAGCCGCCGCTCCCCTCGATTCTCTCCTCCCAATCCCAGCGACGTCCATAAAACAGTTAGGTTGTAATCAAAGGCATTTGCAACTATATTCAGTTTGAATATGGTGGAAAAAACTATCATGCCATGAGGCAAAATTGATTTAAACCAAGTTTAGTAGTTAGACTGACCTGTTGAGCATAAGCATCGGCAAGGACACAAAACACACGAGGCGAAAGCTGTGTATTCTCAGCTCTAAGAGCAGCTATACACTCCTGTGCATCACGAAAATGGCCATATTGCCCGTAAATGTCAACCAATACTGCATACACTGCACCGCTCTCCTTGAAACCTCGATTCTTCATGCCATCAAACAGCTTCTTGATCTCATCCCACTTCCCCTGCTCCCCCAACCGGCTGATGATCATAACAAATATCTTTGGGTCCGGGTACATCCCTTCCTCCTGCATGGAGGTGAAGAATCGCAGAGCGCGTTTCATGTTCCCAACCTGACAATGCCATCGAATCAAGGCATTCCAAGTCGATATGTCTGGCTTGACGCCTTCGGCGCGCATTTTATCAAACACCCTGCGCGCGTCCGCTAGCTGTCCATACTTACCGAACGTATCAATCAGGCCACTGTAGATCTTAACATCCAGCTCCACCCCAACCTCCTGCATCTCCATGACGAGGTCGGTGGCCTTCTTCCACATGCCATTGTCCCGGTACAGCCGCACGAGCATGCTATACCCGGCGGTGTCGAGGCGGATGCCCCGGCGCCTCATCTCGCCGAGCACCCACCACGAGTCCTCGAGCCGCCCGGCGCGCGCGTACGCGCTCAGCAGGAGCGTGTAGGTGCGGCGGTTCCTCGCGACGCCGTCGTCCGCCATCTGGAGGAGGAGGCGGTCGGCGAGGCGGAGCCTCGCGGCGGCGAGCAGGCCCTCGAGGAGCGCGTTGTAGTGCGCGGCGTCCGGGCGCGGGCCGAGGCGGCGCATCTCGAGGAGGAGCGCCTCGGCCTCCAGCGCGCGTACGCGCCGGCGCTCGGGCGCGCCCCCGACGCCTGCATGTCGGCGAGGAGGCCGAGGGAGCGCGCCAGGTCGGACCCCGAGTGGGACTGGATGGCGCGGTCGTACCACTCCCAGGGACGCTCCTGGTGGTGGTCTGCCGCGGCGGCGGAGCAGCAGCAGCGGACCACGGCGCTGGCGACGCGGCGGTGGCGCCGGCGGCTGGGAATTGGAGGCGCGACGAGCGGGAGCTGTAGTGGCCGTGGTAGATGGCGGCGGACGAGAGAGCAGGCGTCCATGGAGATGGAGGGCGCGGCTCACTCGGCTCGCGGTGGCTGGGCTTCGACGGAGGTGGAAATGGAACTGGAGGATTGACTGTTGAGAGCTGCTGCAAACCAACTCTGAGGTCAGGTGTCGCCACAGCCTCGTAGGCCCTGTGTAGCTGCAGATTTCCTGTGACATCGTTTGACATATGCACGAAGCATTAAATATAGATAAAAATAAAACTAATTATATAGTTTAGACGAAATTCACGAGGCGAATCTTTTAAGTCTAGTTAGTCTATAGTTAGATAATATTTATTAAATAACAACGAAATTGCTACAGTAGTATTTTCTAAAAATTTTCGGAAACTAAACAGTGTCATAGTTTTGAGCCCAACCACGGTTTTTTAAGGGAAATGTACGTTTGTTTAAAAAAAACTATCCATGCATACAAAGAAACTTAACATGAGATAGTATTTAGTTTAAAATTTTCTTTCATGAGTATTGTATTTAGTGATAGTAGGGTAATTGTAATTTGTAACAAATATCGCATTTTTTAGTATAAAAAGATGTACTCCCTCCATCCCAAATTATAAGGCATTCCAAGAATCTTGGAGAGTCAAAGCATCTTAAGTTGATCAAATTTATATGATAAGATAATAAGATTTATGATACCAACTATGTATCATTAGGTTCTTTATTAATTATATTTTCATAGTATATCTATTTGATGTCATAAATCTTTGTAATTTTTATATAACATTGGTCAAACTTAAGGTAATTTGACTCTCCAAGAATCCTGGAATGACTTATAATTTGAGATGGAGATAGTATATTCTATCGACCATTCAAACATCTCTTTCACCTAATCATTTATTAATATTTTGTATACATTTATATTTTATTTTATTACAACTTCTCCATATATAGAAGGTATAGTTGGGGTTCTTTTCTAGCTTTGTCTCTTCAGATTTTTTTCAATGAGAGGGAATTACCACAATAGAGATTAAAATAGCTATCACTGGATTTATCAAGGATTGACAATTAGAACGTTATGTTAATTATTTGTTGCAAATATTATTTCACTTGGTACGGTAATAGCCGTGCGCACCTTTGCAAATTTTCAAAGCTATGCTTTTGTGCAATAGTGGCCTAATTCAACAACAAAACTTCGAGTTAAGAGGCAAACTTTAACAATTAACATTAATTTAAGGATTCACTATATCAATATGTGTATGTGTAAAGAATAGTGGACATACGTAAGAGGGTACAGATTTATAGAATCCTTATAGAATTATAAGAATGCTAAAGCTTATCATCAATTGACCAACGAGCAAAAGGGCAGCAAAAAGCTTCAGAAAAGTAAATTAGCTAAAAATCCATCTTCTGACATGTATAACCTTAGCTCATTATCACTCCATTTACGTTGTGTAGAGTATCACAAAATAGAAGAATAAAACGATAGAGGGACCAAGTCTGTATAAGGCAAAGAAGAGCAAGGATTGCACAATTGTAAAGGAACCATATATTTGTAACTAAAATCGCAAATATGCCCCGAGCTACAAATATCCCATGCACGCAAAATGGTGTGTCAATTACAAGTCTATCCAGGTTATAGAAGCCCCTTTTCAAAGTTACTCCACTCTAAATTATAAGATATTTTTGCTTTTTCAAGATACATTATTTTACTATATATGTATCTAGTACATATCTAAGTGCATAGCAATTATGTATCTAAGACTAGAAAAAATAAAACATCATATAATTTAGAATATAGGTAGTATTGCTTTATTTTATATCAATACATCCACTACGGTATGAACTTAGACATTTCATTTCATGTAAGTTGTTAGGAAAGTACTCGCGTGGCTCACATGAATATTAAGGTCCACAAAACTTTGATATGATCTTACGAGTTGTTTGGTTCCTATATAGCAACGCAAACGTAAAGCGGCTAGTTACTTCAAATTTGTTACCGCCGGTAACATCTGCAGTTCATTTTCATTTACTTTTGCGTTTTCATTGTTACAACCAAACAACTTGTTAATACTATGGAGGAAATTGCATGCAATGCCACTATTAATGATGGATTATGCACAATAGAATCCCTCTTTGTCACTCTTTTTGATTATAACAACTTAAATGGCTACTCACCGATGCGTACATCGGTTAAAAGTAAAATTTATATAAGTCGTTTTTTACCATAGAAATTCTGGTAGAAGAAACTATACAAGCAACATGTATATATAAATAATTTATGTATTATTTTTCACATGGGGATTTATATTTATTTATATGTATTACTTTTCATTTAGGGGTATATTTACAACATGAAGGGGGATGTCTTGCAGTTTTTCCTAGCCGAAAAACAGAAATAAAACTTTGGAGGGGGAGAGAGAGAAGTTCTTTTTTTTTTCTTTTGAATGTAGAGGGAGTTATGAAGGGGATTTTTTTGTAGGGTGGGGACAGAGATGCAAACCATATTCTGCGACTGGGCCCAAAGTACTCTTGTAATGTAAGCCCAGTCTACAAAGCCCACAGCGGGCAAACCCTCAAGCGCCCTACTCTATAAAGCACCGAACCCTAGCACCCTCCCCCACGCCTCGCAGTCATCCCCGAGAAGGAGCCGCCGCCGCCGCTGCCGCTGCCGCCGCCGCGGCGCAAAGCCGCTGCGACGACGTCAGTTCTCCTCGGGGCGCAACCATGGTGGCCGCAAAGAAGACGGTAACGATCCCATGCGCCGCGTTCTCCCATCTGTCGCCCATATCTCTCCCAGGAAGCCCCCGTTTCTCCCACCTTTTTGTCGATCTGCCGCCGTCTTCCGGGCGGCAGCCTGCTGCATTTAGCCTGGTCGCGTTTTGTAGTCTTGCAATTTCTGTTCTAAGCTCTGTTTTTTCGTTGTCTGTTTGGTTTTGTGCAGAAGAAGTCCACGGACAACATCAACAACAAGCTGCAGCTTGTGATGAAGAGCGGCAAGTACACGCTCGGCTACAAGACTGTCCTCAGGACACTCAGGAACTCCAAGTGTAAGGAAGCTCACCCTCGTTATTCTGTTTCATGGATCTTAGATTAGCTTTTTAGGAATGTGAATCGGTGCCCATGGATGTATGGTTATGTTACTAGATCGTAGATTAATCCTGTGGGATAGTCAATCCGTGCCTATGGACGTGTCCATGTAGTTGTTTTTTACTGCTCACCGTACAAGTGCCCGCTATACGGGCATACTAGTATGTGATAATCATTAGCTTCACTATCTTGTTCATATGGGCTTATGTTGCTGCTTTCTAGCTGGTGTGCATTATGATTATGTACATGTACTCGTACCTTTTTTATTCCAACTTACGTGAACAGTCTTACATGTCAAAATGGGAATACGACTTTGAGAGAAGGAGAATAGGGCATTGGGTTCATGACCTCAGCTACTATAACTTTGTGGCTACATGGACGCCCACCAAAATATTCTCTGGACAATGTATTTTTCAGGACATGTTCTCTGATTGTTTTGCCCCTCTATACTTTATTGTTATCAGTGGAGGATATGATGACTCTTTCCCCAGATGATCGACAGTGAATATACTGAGCGCTATAATTTCTCATTTGAGAAAACCAAGCCAGAATTCTGATCCTCCACTTTTCCAGAAAAATTGATTCTGATTTTGGTGTAGTGCTTGTTTTGTTGCCTCTTGACAAATTTGATGTTCCTTTTTGTGCCTTTTTGTTTTCTTTACTGAGTTGCATACTCTAGAGGATATGATGACCCTTTCCCCAGATGATCGACAATGAACATACTGAGCGCTATAATTTCTCATTTGAGAAAACCAAGCCAGAATTCTGATCCTCCGATTGTTCCTTGGAAAAACAATTTATCTGGCTGTTTTGTTGATTTACTTTTCTGTTACTTTTGTACACAAAGTCTGTTGTCACTGCTTGCTCTTTTGAAGTAACTATGTATTCTTAGTAGCTAGTTTTAAATGTAAATGTCGTTTGAGTTTTGCGTTGAAAACTGATTACCAATGGATGAATTAAAATGTCCATTGTGTATGAGTCAACGCCACAATGATCCTCCCCATGTCGTGCATATATGGTACCAGTGCCTGATATCACTGGTTGAGCATGAGTGTGGATATCTTCTGACTGATTTATGTTTTAAGTTAATAGTGTTTTCGTGGATTGTGTTGTGTATTGAATATCTCCTGTCCAGTATTTTAGATGCTGTAATTTGACACCTTTTCTTTGCGTAACTGTTCCTTCCACATGACATTACTTTCTTTAATTTTTGATGTGAGTACATACAAAACAAAACAGTACTGACATATTCTCTGAATATTTTCCCCCTTTATACCTTAATGTTATCAGTGGATGATATGATGACCCTTTCCCCAGATGATCGACAGTGAACATACTGAGCGCTATAATTTCTCATTTGAGAAAACCAAGCCGGAATGCTGATCCTCCATTTATGCAGAAAAATTGTTTCTGAATTTCATGTAGTGCTTGTTTTGTTGCCTCTTATCACAATTGATGCCTCTTTTTGTGCATTTTTGTTCTCTTAACTGTGGTGCACATTTCAGAGGATATGATGACCCTTTCCCCAGATGATCGACGATGAACATACTGAGCGCTATAATTTCTCATCTGAGAAAACCAAGCCAGAATTCTGATCCTCTGATTGTTTCCTAAAAACAATTCTTTTTTTGATTTAATTTTTCAATATACTTCGGGGTATCAATATTCTTATGTTCTGATGAATTCCACATGACAATGCTTGCTTTTAATTTTGAGTTAGTACATACACAACTGTACTGTATTGTCGTTTACAATAGAATTCACACACTATCATTTGTTATATAGCATGCCTGTAATGTGCCTAAATCAGTCTATTGATTTACAGCAAAGCTAGTGATCATTGCTAACAACTGTCCTCCGCTCCGGAAGTCTGAAATTGAGTACTATGCTATGCTGGCTAAGGTCACAGTCCACCACTTCCATGGAAGTAAGTTAGCATCTCTTACTTTTGGTTCTTTAATCGTTGTTGCATACTCCCTCCGTCCTTGATTTAGAGGCGCGTTTGGTCTGGAAAAGGTTTCTGAATTTTCAGGCGCATAAGCTGCTGCATGCCTTGGGCGATGTCGCTCGCGCCACGCGGAGTTACTGCAACGCTTTGTTTCTCCCTCCAACCGTATGCATGAATGCATGCACTTGTTCGGTGGGGCTGCATGCAATCCTCTCCAGCCAATCAACGCAACCAACGTCGCGGCATGCGGAAGCCTTGTGCACGCAGGCATCGTGAGTGTGCAGGATTTGCGGCAGCAGCACAGAAACCGAATCGTTTTTCATAGCCACTTGTAGATGGCTTAAGCAGAATTAATATTTCTTGGTCTCGGTGAAAAATTCTTGTGCGCCTGTGAAACCAGGACGGAGGGAGTATGATCTAGTGAAATGTCGATTTTTTTAACTGTAAGTAGGCATGGTACCTTTTCATTTAGACCCTGATTTTGGAATGTCTAGCCAGTTGCAGAAAAGCACAAGAATCAGTGATAGACCTAGGGGCCATTGCAACCTCATATATGCATGTACAATCTCAAGTTAATTAACAAAAATCAACTGGTAAAGATCATTTTGGCTTCTTAGAACGCATAATTGTTACTAATTGGCTCCTAAGAATATATTTATGGCTCTGCCTCTAACAAGAATTTACATTTGAAGGTAAGTCAAGTAATTGCTAAGAGAAATAACTAAATGATGTGCATAGCAGGTTCCTGTCGCTGTATTTTGAGATAGGGTTGTGTTTATCTAAGCAATTAACTGTTTTTGCTACAGATCTGAAATTAACTCCATTTTCTTGTTTTCCAGACAATGTTGACCTGGGAACAGCCTGTGGAAAATACTTCCGTGTCTGCTGCCTCAGTATTATTGATCCTGGTAAATGGCTCCTCCATATTACAGGTCAATTTGATGTTTTGATCAAAATATGGATATGAAGAGTGATTGTATTATGTTTTCAGGTGATTCTGATATCATCAAGACTACGCCGGGTGAGCAGTAAGGAAGCCACACCAGTTCCTCTTCTCGGCACCTGGCTTCCGAACTGTTCTAGTGTTGTCGATCTTGCTGGACTTTCTTTTATTGTGTTCGACAGCAATGTGACAGTCAACAGAGTTCGTGGAAACTTTGTCTTGGATTGGAAATTTTGTTCCTGGCATTTGGCACTGTTGAGATCTTTCGGCGGAATGTGCTCGGATCAGAGCTGTTATTATAGTTTTCTTTTGTTTTTTACTGTTATTCCATTATTATCTATTCATATATTGTGGTAAATTTTATCATCTCCTCTGTTATTCCACATTGCTGCTACAAACAAGGTACCTAGACACCTAGTCGATGGTTTTGTGTTGTGCCTTTGCTATCCTCGTTTATGTTGCGATGGTTTCAGTACTAAGAAGCCTTCATTCTATCACTCTGTCCAAGCGATCAGTATTGTTAGAAAGGTCCTGTACTTAAGTGGTGATACGTCCAAGCGATCGGTATTAATAGCAAAGGTCCCGTACTTAACTGGTGATAGTGATACTACTGAATTTATAAGAATAAGAGAAGTTACATGAATAAGATAGCAGAATATATTTGAGGGTCAGAATGCGTCGTGTGTTCTGTACACTGTAGGTACATGAGAAGTACTCCCTCAATTCCAGAATCCAAATGACATGCGCCGTAGAAAATTTCAGTTCTGGAAGGAAACACAGGGACTGCGAGCGGACCCCCTCGGCGAAACGAGAAGTGGAGCAAGCAAGCCAACGTGTCAGGCTTCCTAAAGCTCAATTGCTGACGCGTCGTTTATGCCCAACGCCCCAACTCAGTGTCGGGTAGCTGGGGCTTCTGGATCTAGGACTGTGATGGCGATTTGGTCGTATCACGAAGGGGAAAGATAGATCATGGGACTCGCCCGGATGTCCGGAGCAATTGGGTCCCTCCCGCTGTTGCACGCACACGTCCGTCCCCCGTCTGCTTCGCTCCGCCCCGCATGCGTACCTTGCTCCCTTCTGCCTCGCCTTACCCCACACACGTACCCCGCCTGCGCCTGCCACTCCTTTCCCCTGACCCCCTCCTCTCTCGGCACAGGAGGGACCCGGGAAGCCCGGATGAGGATGAGTACGCCCTGTTCGCAGGACCCGCGTGCCGTGTGCCCCATCCGTCGGCCCCTGGCTCGCCATGCCCTTCCCCAGCGCCTGGGCCGTGACCCCATGAGTCTTGAAACATATCTTTGAAACACGAAACACTTGCAACATGAAAACACTTGAGTACAACATAAGTCTGAAAACAAATGAAACATTGGGACCATACACTTGTAATATATATGTGAAACATATGTAACATTCAAATAAAACACTTACAACATGAAATACTTAATGCAACATAAGAATGAAATCGTGGAAACATTTGGAATATACTCTTGCAACATACTCTCTCCGACTCTGAAAGAATCAATTTCTAGAGTTGTCCTAAATCAAACTTTTCAAACTTTGACCGAATTTATAAGAAAAAGCATCAAGATTTATGATATCAAACTAATATCATTAGATGTATCTTACAATATATTTTCATAATGTGCTCATTTCATGTCACAGATGTTGTTATTCTTTTATATAAAGTTGGTCAAACTTTAAAATGTTTGACTGACATGGATTCTAGGAATTGATTCTTTCAGAGACGGAGGGAGTATGTGTGAAACATATGCAACATCCAGATCAAAACACTTGCAATATACGTCTAAAACATATGAAACACCTTGAACAAACGCTTGCAACATGCATCTGAAACACTTGGAGCATATGCAACATCCTGATCTACTTTTGCAACATTCATATGAAACACTTGCAACATACCTCTGAAACATCTGAAACACTTAAAACATATATTTGCAACATGTGCTTTCAGCGTAACTTCTCCTTGATGCTTACGAATGGAGGCTCATCGGCGTGTGGAGTTACTGGTGTAGAGCTCGCTACTCTGGTGGAAAAGGCCTCGGCGGGTCCGTGTTGTGGAAAAGCCCGCGGCGGATGGGAGGCGCGATGGAGAGGGAGGAAGACGAGCTGTCGTGCTCTGGCATGGAGGAGATGCCGGTCGGCGGAGTGGAGGTGTGAGGGAGAGGTAGGTGCAGGCGGCGTAGTGGAGCATGGTCGTGGAGAGTTGTCGCGGCGCTGTGGTGAGGTGAGTTTTTTCTTTTTTAGAACGGTTGGGGGCAAGTGGATGAGCAGATAAGATATGGTTGTTGGACTGCATTGCGGCCCACCATCGGCACCATTCGGGCAGATGGACGCCCTGTACCCAGCAGACCGAATTCAATGCCTATCTCCAGGGTATACAAATGGCAGTTGATTTCGGCATTGGGTGGCTATTTGTCGAGACAGATGCGAAAGATAGTGGTTCAGGCGATCATCACTAAAGACTTCCATGATGCTGTCATGGGAGTGTTGATAGCTAAGATTAAGACACTAGTGTCTTCTTGTTTCATTAGTTTTGAGTGCTCGTCCAAAGGGCGAGATTGTAATAGACCCGCTCATGAGTTGGTTGTGTTGGGTCATCTGTGTACTTAGGGAGAGGAGCAAATTATAAGCTCTATTCCTAAAAACGTTCGTGTAATTCTTGCTAACGATTTGTTAGGAGTTGAGTATTGAAATTGAAAAAATCCAAATCATAACAAGTTTGAGCTTTTTAGATATATAAATTTTGCTATGTACTTGGGGTGAGTTTGTGAGGGATCTAGATTCTCGTATAAATGTTTTTCAGACCTAGATTCTCTCATTTAGACGATGAATTAGAATCACTTTGAGACATCGTTTGCCCCGTATTTCGTATTCTAATTCAAGAAATAATATTTTTCATAAAAAGACATAAATGTAATATGCTTCAAAAAAATCAGAACTTTTTTTGTGGGTGGAGAATATATTAAATATAACACATTTTAACTTGTTGCACTTGAAAAGGTTTAAGTAAAAAAATATGATAGCTAGTGCACAAGAGAAGCAAGAAACAGAAACACTCGAAACATCTTATAATTTGGAATGAAGTACCTTATTCAAATTGTCGATAGTCACAAAAAATACTTCCTCTCTTTTCAAATAGTTTTAGTTTTGTTCTAAGTCTAATTTACATCTAATCAAATTGTCGATAATCACAAAAATTACTTCCTTTGTTTTCAAATAGTTTAAGTTTTGTTCTAAGTCAAATATACATCGATAATGTATATATTATATTGTACAAATTCATTATCAGAATATACATCTAAATATATAATATAATTGTATTTAATATATATACATACACATATATATATATATACATATATATATATACATATATATATATATATATACATATATATATATATATATATACATATATATATATATATACATATATATATATATATATATATATATATATATATATATATACATATATATATATATATATATATATATATATATATATATATATATATATATATATATATATATCACGGTGTATTTAATAAATGTTGTCCGATCTAGATGTTTTTATATTTTTAGATAGTCAAAACTTTTTTCTCGATCGAGCGTTGTGCCCGTTTTTAGATAGTCAAAACTATAGAAGCTTGATTTATGACGTAGCTAAAAAAGACTTACAATCTATGATATGATGATTGGAGTACTTCAACACAGTTTCGCAAAAAGTGAACACATAATCCATTTTGGTGGGCTGGTAAATAAATTGAGATAACAAATTGAGATTGAGAAGTTTGATTAGCGAACCGGGATGGCGGCAAAAAGTGAAGGAAAAAGTTCATTTTACCTCCCTGTATTATCCTCAAACTCTAGTTTTCCTCCCTGAACTCTAAAACCGGGTAAACCATCTCCCTCAACTTTTAAAACCGTTCATGTTTTCTCCTTGACCCGGTTATAGGTGGTTTTCAAAGACAGTTTTGTCTTTTTCTTTTTCTATTTATTTCAGCTGTTTTTTTTGAAAAATCATAGTAAATCAAAGAAAAAACCATAAAATAGAAAAATCTAAATTTTTTTTGACTCCACATGAGTAGATCTACAAATTGAATATATAATATGGTATGCTTTAATACAAAGTTTTTACTGTAGCTTTAGATCTATGCTTTTTGTGTAATTAATTTAAAGCTGCAGTTTCTATGGTCTAATTGTAGTGAAATTTTTATGATGAACTAATTATTATATGATTGAAATGTAGTAAAAATTTCATGCTCACTGGATCATGTATAACCGAGTTATACATTTATTTAGGTTTATACTTGTTAAATAGTTTTAAAATAGTCAAAAGTGTGTAAAAATAGAAATGAGTATGAAATTTTTACTACAGTTAAAGCATAAAATAACTAGACCACCACCATAATTGGACCATAGAAATTGCAGCTATGAATTAATTTTTAAAAAATATAAATCTAAAGATACAACAAAAACTTTGTACTAAATCGTATCATATTATATGTTTACTGTATAGATCTAGTCACATAGAGTCCAACAAAATTGATTTTTTTATTTTATGATTTTTTTAAATATTTAACCAA
The DNA here is from genome assembly GCA_038087645.1 of Saccharum hybrid cultivar R570. Taxonomy (NCBI): domain Eukaryota; kingdom Viridiplantae; phylum Streptophyta; class Magnoliopsida; order Poales; family Poaceae; genus Saccharum; species Saccharum hybrid cultivar. The sequence continues at coordinate 6,330,394 of JAQSUU010000297.1, read as the reverse complement.
AATAAATAAATAAAAAAGACAAGGGAGCTAAAATAAACGGTTTTAAAAGTTGACAGCGATGGTTTACTCGGGTTTGGAGGACTTTTTCCAAAGTGAACTCATAATCCCACTTGGGCCTAGGCTGTGAATGTCCCATGGGCCGCCACGCTCCGCCGGCCTGCTCCAGCGGCAACGCGTCGGACATCCCGGCTTCACGGTCGGCGCGGCCGCCGGCCCTCTCTCTCAAACCCTAGTAGACCATGCTCAAAAAAAAAAAAAAAAAACAAACCCTAGTAGACCTTGTATATATTTAGGTGAGGGTATGGGAACGGAAGCACCAACCGCCGCCGCCGACCTCTCTCCGCAGCAGCTGCTCATTTTCGCCGGCCATCGTCTTCCTCTATTTCTCGGTGTCCAGAGACAGTGGTGTTATGGTCTCTGGCTTTCTCGTCGATTCCGCTTGTTCAAGTTTTTCGAAATCCTATTTTACTAACACCCTTGGTTCGCGTTGGTAGCGCTGCTTGGTGGGGGTGGTGTTGTTGGATGGATTGGTGCAGATGAGGAGTCACAAGTTTTAATGGGTAATTTGCATCTGAGGCATCTCTGTGATGTCACTCCCTTTTTCACCTTGGAGATCTGATGCGCCCACCACTCCGCCCAAATCTCTCCCTCAAGCAGTCGACATTTTTTTATTTCTTTGTTGCCGTTTGCCCGTTTCAGATTGTTTTGCTTTTTCTAGTTTGTTTTCTGTCTTTCTAGCCTTCGATGCATATGTCTCGATTTGAATTGAAATTTCTAAGAGGGAAGGAAATCAAATCTGTATTGATCTTAAGTGACGCTACCGGTGCGGTGTGTGTGGAGATGGAATGATGACGAAATTGTTTCCCTATTGGTTTGATTGGCCGCCATGATGGCTCAAACTGTATTAGCTCTATCTGATCATCTCCCGCGTCTTATCTCAAGTTTAATGTTTTCTATTTCTTTTCTAAAATGATTTGTCTGTATACACCATAGTGATGTAAATGCGTATTTGGCAAATCTTAACGGAGAGCAGTCGAAGATGAAATGAAAATTTGAACTGAAATTTGCCAGAGGCACTCAGGTTATAGATTATTCTTGATAATTTCTTTGGGGGATGTAGTTAAAAGGAGGATGGAAGCAGGTGAGGAGTCACAAGTTTTAATGGGTAATTTGCGTCTGAGTCATCTCTGTGATGTCACATCCTTTTTCACCTTGGAGATCTGATGTAACCTTTCCCCCTTGACCAAGTGATAAGTTGGCAAATCTTAACTGAGAGCAGTCGAAGATGAAATGAAAATTTGAACTGAAATTTGCTAGAGGCACTCAGGTTATAGATGATTCTTGATAATTTCTTTGGGGGATGTAGTTAAAAGGAGGATGGAAGCAGACGAGGAGTCACAAGTTTTAATGGGTAATTTGTTTGAGTCATCTCTGTGATGTCACATCCTTTTTCACGTTGGAGATCTGATGTAACCTTTCCCCCTTGACCAAGTGATAAGTTGGCAAATCTTAACTGAGAGAAGTCGAAGATGAAATGAAAATTTGAACTGAAATTTGCTAGAGGCACTCAGGTTATAGATGATTCTTGATAATTTCTTTGGGGGATGTAGTTAAAAGGAGGATGGAAGCAGACGAGGAGTCACAAGTTTTAATGGGTAATTTGCGTCTGAGTCATCTCTGTGATGTCACATCCTTTTTCACGTTGGAGATCTGATGTAACCTTTCCCCCTTGACCAAGTGATAAGTTTCTTTTTCTTTTACATTTAATTTGAAGTTTTTACTTCGCCATTCCCACCATCCCCGTATTTAGTCAGAATAATTATTCATCGATGCTTCTTTTGTGCTTATTTTGTTCTCTTAACAATGTTACACACTTAAGAGGATATGATGACCCTTTCCCCAGATGATCGACAATGAACATACTGAGCGCTATAATTTCTCATTTGAGAACCAAGCCAGAATTCTGATCCTCCATTTATGCAGAAAAAAATGATTCTGATTGTCTTGTAGTGCTTGTTTTTGTTGCCTCTTATCAAAATTGGTTCTTTTTGTGGTTTTTTGGTTCTCTTAATTGTGTTACACTCTTAAAAGGATACGATGACCCTTTCCCCAGATGATCGACAATGAACATACTGAGCGCTATAATTTCTCATTTGAGAAAACCAAGCCAGAATTCTGATCCTCTTGTTTCTTAAAAAAAAACAAATTTTCTGAGTTTTGTTGATTTACCTTTTTCTGTATACTTCAGTCTATCATTGCCACATATTTGAGAAACGCTAGTAGATAACAAGAACTGGCTTGAACTGCATACAGAACAAGAGCCATCGTGTGGGCATTGACGCTACTATTGCTACTGTACATAAATCTACGCACAGTGCAACTATACACAAATGGAAAGGAAATGGTAGGAAGCATAAGGAATGAAATCAAATTCCAAGTCTCTGTTTCAAAAAACTCACAATATTCAGTCCCAAAAGAATAACACTGAAAATAAATAATGAATTGGGCAATGCAAAGTACACATTAATTACACCATAGAAAATCTATGTTATAAGTAGAGTGATCAAGGAAAAAGCAAAGATCTACTGGTGTTTAATGACAGCTGCTGAAGTTGTTCGGATGATGTTTTTGCAGTTAATAAGCGATGTTTTGTTTTGTTGTGAAAGAAAAACACTTACTGTGCTCAAGGTGTACTGTCGATCCCACTATAGGATGTGGGAGGTGCCCATTATCTATACCTAATAACAAATAGGTAAAATTTTAGGCTCGTGTTTTTTGTTCAGCTCATGCTGATTTGACCTGTTCGGTACATACTTGCGCGGCCCACTGGCTCACATTCGGCCCACTGGCTCACGCGCACCAGCTCGTGGCCTGTAAGGCCAGTCTCAATGGAGTTTTATTAGAGTTTTATGGACATTAATTATGCTGATGTGACACTATATTTATGAAGAGAGATAATAAGAGTTTCATGGGAGCAGAGAGAGTTTCATGGGGATGAAACTCTTCTGCACTGTTTCCTAAATTTAGATGTGTTAGAAACACTAACATGAAATCTCCATTGAGACTGGCCTAAGCACCTGTCCTTTTGAAAACACCAATACGTGTAAAAAAATGCCAAAATACCAGGCTGTATGAGGAATCGAACCCACACCTCCAGCGATAGATAGGCACCGGCTTACCACCACACCACATGGCACGTTATTAAATGCTATATAATGAGTGGATAACACCTTAAAGCTGAATAAATAATCCCCAACATATAGAAAATAAAAATGTGGCACTTTGTATATTAGAATAATCCTACATATCTATACCTAGGCCTCGTTTAGATTGAAAAAAATTTCAACCCGATGAATAGTACCACTTTCGTCTTATTTGACAAATATTGTCCAATCGTGGACCAACTAGGCTCAAAAGATTGATCTCGTGATTTCCAACTAAACTGTGTAATTAGTTATTTTTTTACCTACATTTACTACTTCATGCATGGGTCCAAAGATTGATGTGATGGAGAGAGAGTGAAAAAATTTCAACTTTTGGGGTGCATCTAAACAAGGCCCTATCTTTTAAATAATAAATTAAAACTGAATAAATAATCCCCAGTATATAAAAAATAAAAAATGTGAAAAATGTGGCACTATGTATATTAGAATTAGAATAATCCTACATATCTATACCTATCTTTTAAATAATAAAAAGGAAAAATCTCTTCTAATTTTTATTGGTATGGCCTCCCCTAACTAATTCCGTTAATATAGAATTGTCTACACATCTCTTGTTTTAGTTTTATTTATGACATATATGGACATAGGTTCTCCACATAGTTAGGAATCCTAATCTGAATATATAGATCCCCTCAATCTAGAGTCAGTTGAATACGAATCATGATATGTACCTTTGTTTTTTTTATAAAAAAACAAATAATGAACATAGTATTATGGGCCTTTGAAACTTCAGCCAATACGTAATAAATTATTATAACATCAATCAGTTGATGGCTTAACTAATCAAATTATAAACTAAAATTTTTATCCGTTGATACTAATCAAATTATATGTTTCTCTAAGTTGTTTGCATGTGTCAATGTAAATCTCCAAGTTATTCGTACAACTCTCGACGAGGGCTGACATGTGAAAGTCTATGAAAGTCAAGCAAGGTCTGGGTCCTAATTTGTACTCATCAATAGAAAGACCAATTTTTGAGACGATGACCACTAACCCCTTGCCAATTTTAATAAAATACTAAAATCATATATTTTTATGGATCTTCAAAAGAAGTCACAGAACTTAATATCTAACTCCATCAACGCATGAATAGTATGAAAACTAAAGTTTTGATATATTTACGAGTACATATATTTTATGCCTTACAACAAAAGAAAAATATCATAGTTGTATTTTAATTCAATACAGAATTAATAAGACAATATCATATTATTGCTAATATTTATTATATTACGAATGTCATGGTCATCATAAAATAAAGTACAACTTCTAAATTTTATACAAAAAAAAATAAAAAGTAAATAGACACATAACATTATCGTCCATGTTTCCATTAACATGCCTGTTCGTTTGTGAACCACTCACAATATCTAAAGTAACACCTATTGTGGCTGAGCAAGCTAAAGCAAATAAGTCAAACATTTAATAGCTTTTTTTATCTCCCGTAATATCTAAAGTAACACCTGTTGTGGCTGAGCAAGCTAAAGCAAATAAGTCGAACATTTAATAGCTTTTTTTATCTACTGTTGCAACGCACCGGTATGTTTGCTATTAAATCTTATAAGAAAAAGAGTCTGATTAATAATCAAGCTTCATGATTACTTTGATTAGAAGATTTGGTGAGATGATATCTGGTTACGTCCATTTTTTTTTCCTTTGTTGATGACTAGGTAGCGTGCCCGTTCGTTGCTATGGGACAACTAAACTTTTATACTAAAAACATACGGATCGCACAATAAGATAACAATACTCTAAAATTAATAATCAAGCAAATAATGTGTCTATATGCACCCAAATAAAAAATGCTATTGCCCACTATGAATTTTTTTTGTCACTTTACATTGAGCAAAAGGTTTGCAAGCCAATGCTGGCTTGTAAGTGTTATGATCCATGGAGAAGACTAAGAGTGATTTAGAATGGCCCCACTGATCACGCATCCGGCCAGCGATTCCTCCCCTGCATCAAATCAACAGGAACGGGGAAAATAGTTGCTAAAACCAAAATGCAACAGAAAGCCTCTTCTTTAGGGAAACAACTATTAAATCATAGTATATTGTCCGTGCTAACGCTACGGTGTCGTCTAGAAAAATAAATCATACACTAAAATAAGAAATAATGCCCGTGTTATCACTACGGCAATATTTCGAGCATGCACATGAAAACAAGAAAAAGAAGATATATGTTTTCATAATTAAGAATAAAATGGGATATTTAAGTTCCACAAAAAATAAATGACACGACGTTGCTATTACAGCACAAACATCATATTCCAAGGGAGTTTCACATTTCATGAACTTCTACTGCCTGACATGCCTCTCATGGCCAATTACAAGAAGCTTCAAAAGTGTAATAGTAGCACAACCCAAACTGAATGTCGGTCTACACCAAGCTCAGCCCGTCCAGCCACTTGAGCTCCACAACATATAATGACCCAAATTGATCCAGATCTGAGGAACACAAAACGTACCAGTGACATAGTAGTTCCAGTTGACAAAGCATACTACCTACGAAAGGTGTACCAACGTCATTAAGCATCTTGCAAGCAAGGCCATATCGGTCCAGATCTATGCGGAAGAAGGTAAAAAAAAGTAAACCAAACAATATAATCTGAAAACAAATTAGGTTGTCAAAAATGGTACCATGGTATACTGATCTCATAAGCATTCTGGTAGATAAAAAAGGAAACTGATTTGCTATCAAACCAGCCCTGAAATTCACCATCTCCCATCTAGCTTTAATCATTGCAATCTAAAAAGATTAAAATGGATACTAAAACATAATACAATTTACACAACAGGGATGGAGTGTGCCACAAGCCGATGAATTATTCCCTAGTACTAAAATGCTAATATCAACGATGTCATCAGTTAGGAAAAGCATTATTGCCATGTGTGAGTAAATGTGCACAGAGTGATGAGATCTTGCTATTTCTCTATTGTATCAACTTGCCTATTTGCAGACGTATAATAGTGATTGGTTGCGGCTACAAAATCATTGCCACAATAACAGGAAACTGTAGATCCTACCTATGCAGTTGATATCTATTTCTCTACCTGTGCAGGAAAATTAATCGACCAATAGCAGTACAATTAGGACATGCATTTATAAGGTTTGATCCTCACATCTGCTCAGTCAAAAATAACCAAAATCATTTGCATTTGCCTTCCAGGGAAACAAATCTGCAAATCACATAGCAAGGAGGATTAGATTATCCCGCATCAGGTCTCAGGTGCGGTTAGATTCAAAGGAAAGAAGGCAGCAACTTTCCTATTCGTACCCGATGTTTGTCAAGGTGACAGGTCTCCTTACGGTTCCTTCCCATGTCTACCGGCGGCAGCGATGTGATGCAAATTACTGTTAATCCAAAATAAATCCATATCCATACGTATATCAACAGTATATCAACAGTTACCTGCATTGGCGGTGTTCTTCAAGTTTCCTAATGTAGTAGGACCACCGTTACTTTTCACTGGATCCACATAATCCGAACAATATGAACCGATGTAAAGTATCCTAGAGATCAGTTTCTACTTAGGTGAAATGAAAATTCAGATCAAAAGCACAACAATAGAAACATGACAGTGAACAGCAAGAGCAAGCAACAGTGACGGGCTGACCAACGGAAGTTATTTTAGCCTTAGGAAAGGTTAATTTGATCATATTTCTACTTATCCCACATTTGGGCAATAAGCTTCCCAACTTTGATTACAACCATAATATGTTACCAGATTTAGTAGGCAACATGTTGAACAAGGAACTGAACTTGCCAAGAATTCTAGCAACGCAATGAAGGAAACATATTCTACAATCTGAAAGAAAAAAACACCAAGAAATCTTTTTTTTATGCTAGCAACAAATTAATCATTTTTGTCACCAAAGCTTAAATTTGACAAACTGTGCTGGGCACGTCATTATTGTTGGTAAGTGAGACCATGGAATATGATATAACAATTATCAGACTACATATCAATGCTAGATGGTTGTATCCTTGAGGAAGATACGTAGGGAACACAAAAATTAAAAGGTGAGGACGGTTTGATTTGCATATGACCTAAACACAAAAAAGTTAATTAAACTTCACCCAAGTGGTTGTAGTCGGTGTTCCCACAACTTCTCCCTGCAGCACAACAACCAAACAGAACTGTCCTTTTATTTATTTTGCATAAAGAAAAGTCAGTAGGTAACATGTTTTTTTGTTCTTGCATAAATAGTACATTATGAGAAGAACACAACTCGCTGCTGGTTAACTTGTGGTTTCTGATGCCAAGAAAATATAAACAAATAGCATGGATGCAATTGCAGTTTAGGCAAATTTAGTACTAACTGCAATCGGGTTGACGAGGCGCCGTGGAGGACACGTGCTGTAGCCTGCTGTCCGGGGTTGTGGTTGCCAAGGAGCGGGCGGCGATGGCGGCGACAGAGACCTGGGCCTGGGAGTCATAGATCGGGGTGAATCCACGGTAGCATCATGTGCAATTGTGCATGATCTATATGCTGCCAATGAAAATTAAAATTTGATGGCTGCACTCTATCAAAAAAAAAACAAATACATTTGATGCAGTAAGCAAATAAAATAATAGAAGGGCTCAAGATGTTACCACTCTCTGAGACACTGCTGGCTGTAAACAACTAAAATAACAAGCATGCAAGCAGAAAGGGATGAAATTGCTATACGGAATTAATCATCCTGAGACACTGCTGGCTGTTATCACTCTCCCACACGTATTTGCTGACATTTAGAATTGTTTTGATTTACTGGTAGAGTGGATGTGTTCGTACAAAGCATACAATAAACCATATAGTGTCTCCAAGCGTAAACAGCTACAGCATGCAAGGGCAGGGATTGTGCCGAGCAGGTTACGTACACAAGCAACAGTTTTTGAAACCCAAGCATAAAAAAATACAGAAACTAAGTATACAACAAGATCAATCGCAAGAGAAAACCTCATGCATTGGATGCAAAGAGAAGGTATATTACTTACCTTGTGGGCTTGAGCCGGGCAGGCAGCCTGACTGGCTTCCTTGCTGCCGGCAGTGGGTCCTTGCCAGTAAGAGGAGGAACGGGAGAACATCCGGCCGGGCCAGAGGAAGAGCGGAGAGGGACAATCTACGGCGTCGTCGATCTCTAGGTAGCCACCGCCGGTGCCGCCCCCAGCGACCACAAACCCTAGCTCGGCGAGGCACAGTGAGACGACGAGCGCGATGCAAACGGCGGAGGCAGCATGTCGACGGCGGAGGCGTCGGGCCAGCACGTGCAATGGCGAGGGCGACGTTGAGGGCCACGACGTCCTGCCACCCCCAACGATGGAGGCCCTGCCCGGCTTCGGTTCGCGTGATCGAGGTCGTCGTCGTGCTTCAAGGGGACACGACGTCCTGCCGCCCCCAGCGACGGTGGCCCGCCCGGCTTCGACCTTGACCTGCTCGCGATCGAGGTCCAGCGAGGTCCAGCAATCGAGGTCGAGGTGAAGGGCAGCTTTAGTGCTGGGGGATCACGATCGCATGTGGGAGGGCACGGGGATTGCGAGGGTGGAAGATGGGGGCTTTCTTTTTTACAGGCCGCAGAACGACAATCCGTTTCCTTTATGGTGATCGCGTGAGGGTCCGACATGCACGATCATTGGCTGATCGCACATTCGCCTTCCTTTGTGGGTGCGGAATCGCCGCGGTTACGTAGTGCTGTATCGCAAGGGGGGCGGACCAACGGAGCGACGACAACTGTCGTACGAAACGGTCGTCTTATTTTCTTACCTTTTAGTTATAGGAGATTTGGTGTGCGATATGGATATCAAATGGAGCGCGGCGCCGTGGACTCTCACTGGCAAGTGGCAACCCGTGTGGAATAGCTGAATGAGCTGAAATTGTGAACCAAGCCACCTGTGAAAGGCCGTATTTGGATGGATGCGCCATCAGACCGGGGAAGCGTACTCCCTCAGTTCATTAAGGTGCAGAATTGAACCAAAAAAAAAAGCATTCCCAAACTCGCTGGTTTGAAGTTTGAACTTACTACAACAGTTGCAGGCGCGCGGAAAATCGCAATGAGAATCGAGCAGGCAAAGTATGCTTTGCAGCTGCAGCTGTCTCTCGTGGTTTGAACAACTGCTTGGATTCAGATTATGTAGCATTTTTTCAAACCACGTAATCTGAATCTACGTAATCTGAGGAGCAGCAGCCAACTGCCTCTCGTGGTTTGAACACCTGCCTCCGCATTCGTCGCTATAAGCTGAGGATCTGCGTCAGCATTCGTCTGCCACGACGTGCACGGTGACGTGGAGTCGACGCCATGCTTAATTGGCAGCTGGCGCTAGTGATTTGTATTGTTAGACTGGTCCACTGCAAATGGTCAAAAATTATCTGCTAATGGTCAAAAAATGAAAGACAACCGTGCACGTTGCCACCAACCAAGACACGTCATTATTGTTTCTGATTATTATCATTATTATTTTTGGTTGTAGCTATCCAATCCAACAGACGTAATACTCCATACTAAAAGCGATGCTTAACCAAGAACTACTGGTCTGCTGCCTGCCCAAAGATACGCATATGCTAGATCAAAAATTTGATAGGGTGGAAACCCCGGCCATAAGATGGCATACGCACACATGCTAGATCAGTATCCGGCATATAATTATAATTATAATTATCATGCACGCTAAAAACAGTGCTTAGTATCAAATGCAACATTTTCTTTAGTTACCGCCTTGCTTTCTAAATAAACCGACTTGTTACAAAAAAGTTCTAAAATTATACTAAAGTAAACTTAATTATGTAAGTTTGATCAAATTTATTAAAGAAAGAATAGCAATATTTATGATACAAAAATAGTATCATGGGATATATCGTGAAATATATTTTTATAATGTATTTATTTGGTGTTATAAAGTTGATAGTTTTCATATAAAGTTGATCAACCTTATAAACATACAACTTAGAACGACTTTAGAAGTTTTGCTTTATTTGAGATGGAGGGAGCAACTAACAAGATCAACACGTTCGCGGTGATGCGGAGCCAACGTCATCCCGGAGCCTAGGGGCTTATCATTAGCCAGCTAGTAGGAAACAAAGATTTGTCATTGTCATTTTCGTGATGGGTAGGTTAGATGCTACAAGACTTGAATGGTCAAATGCCACGACAAATTTCCACCAACCAAGAGACTTGGGGGGATTCCTTTTCTTTTCTACTCTCTATAAACTAAACCATCACAAGCGTTAAGCATAAGTACGTGCATTCCCTGCTAAGTCGCCGTACAAGTCAGCGAAGCACTAACGGTCAATAGTAATAGCTAGTCTCCACTCTCCTATATACAATAATATCCTTTTGCAAACGTGCGTCATACTATACTGCTGTGTAATTGTACAAATCAGCCAAGGTCAGCCAGTCCGTACGTCATAATATGATGTGGGTGATTGAAGCGGGGTCACCTTCGCCGGTCGAGGTCAAACTGCTCACCTTCCAGCGGTACCATAGATTAGGATAATTCAAGTAAAAAGATTGCTTTGCTCACTCAACTGACCTGGCTGGCACTTGGCTCGTAATTTTACATGCTGTTTGATACTTTGACTAAACTTGAGTCTCTGTCACATCAGATGTTTGTCTCTAATTTAAAATATTAAACATAGACTAATTACAAAATTAACTACACAGATGGAGACAAATTTACGAGATGAATCTATTAAACCTAATTAGTCCATGATTTAAAAATGTGATGCTACAGTAAACATGTCTAATGATGAATTACTTAGACTTAATATATTCGTCTCACAGATTAGTCTCCATGTGTACAATTAGTTTTAGAATTAGTTTATGTTTAATCCTCCTAATTTGCTTCTGAACGTCCGATGTGATAGGGACTAACTAGTCCCCGGATCCCAACACCCCCATAGAATCTACTCCATCCATTCTGAATTATACTTTTTTTTGGATTTATAATGTTTATTACTTCTCCTATGTATCTTGACATAGCCATATATACAGTGTAGAAAAATATGGGAAGGGTTAGAAAGATTTGCATACACTCCACTAACCTGATATGATTGCTGCGCTACCCATATGGTTTGGTCACCAAACCTGTCTCCTCCGGAGTGCTTAGAAAGAGCATCCGGGACAATGGTCAACATCTAAAGCACCCAAATGATACAGGAATATATACTCTCTCTGCCCTAAAAAAATCAATTTCTAGCAACTTCAGGACAAATTAGCAAACAAGTAAAAAGACTATGTTAACCCTGGTTGGACATCAGTATCTCTGCAGCTGCCGAGAGCACTTGAGTATTCCAATACAATTAAGAGGTGTCGTTTGGAGTATTCAAAGGATATTAAATGCTGTTGTACGTAGTCCAACACTCAAATTGAAAGAGGATTGGGGAACTTGGGAGCAGGGGCGTGAAGAGAGAGACGGGAGGGGCTGTGATTTAATGTGATCAAGACTTCGAGGAGGAATAAATTGGCATCCGCTCTAGAGATTGATTTTTTTGTGGACAACATTTTGCTCTAGGAATTGATTCTTTCAGGGACAGAGGAAGTATATGAGAAGGCTAGCTTGGTCGATTAGCACATAAACAGGATTAGTCATGGGCGCCAAGACCGAGGAGACATTTGACGGAGGATTAAATTGTAAATTGTAAACTGATGCTAATTCCGCTTAATTCGGACATTCAAACAGACCTTTATCTGGCAAAAAAAGGCATATTATACTGTGCATGACCGCACAGAGGGCCTATTGTTGAGCAGTTCATTTCGTTCATAGAACCGTGGGTTTGTCTTCCATCTTCTTTTTTATTTATCTTGAAAAGGTAGAAGATGAGTGGATTAAAAGAAATTGAGCCGCCAAAAGAACAAACTACTGGACAGAGATGGATAAAAAAATCTCTCTATGCCACCACATAAGGTGACATTACAGAGATGGAAAGGTTGGAGGCCGACATGCATGCATGGCTTTCAGGTAAGGCTAGAGGAAGAAGATAACATAGGCTGTGTTTGGTTGTGTGGACAGCTCCAGCCACGGCTCCCTGAGGCCAATTTTGGTCTGTTTGGTTGTCTGGAAGTGGGCTAGAGCCTGGCTAGGCCCGGCCATCCGTATTGAGATAGCCCCTTGAACGACCGAATCGGTCGTTCTACTTGGGCTAGGCCCGAGCCAGCCTTGCTCGGGTTCCTCTCACCGCCTCCTCGTCGTTCCCCGTCTTCCTTACCCGATCCTCCCCCGCCGGTACTCCTCCTCCCTGCCGGTTCTCATCCTCCTCCCCCACCGGCGCTCCTTGTCCACCCACCGGTGGTCCTCCTCCACGACGAGGGCCTGCGCTCGCGCGTCCCGCGCGGTCGCGAGCAAAGCACTCGATGAAGAAGAGGCAGATGCTGTAACAGAACCGACCAATTATACGAAATTAAGTAAGAAAATCACCCGCCAGAGCAAACGATTTAGCAAACTTAAGCCCGTATAACCTGGTAGTCCGTGAAATCACGAAGGATTTCAAACCAACTCGCATACCAGCCAAGATCGTAATAAGTTTAGTGGTCAGCATCACATATTACATAAAAGTTCACATCACAGATACATCGGAGTTTAAACATAGTTATTACAAACCGAATTCGAATAGAAAGTAGCGGAAGCTATTAGTTCAAATCCACACACACTCACAAGGAGTTTGAAGTAAAGTGCCAGCTGATGATCATCTCCAACAAAAGCATTAGATGAGACGTAAGGAATGACCATTGCCCATGATCCTAAGCATCACCTATCGCAGGATAAAGGCAGTTGATACAGTAGCCGTAATACATCTGCCCATCTGCAACAAGTGGAAATAAAACCCTGAGTACGAGAAGGTACTCAGCTAGACTTACCCGACATAACCAAAATAAAGTGACACCAAGGATTATGAAGGGCTTTACAGTGGTGTAGCTGACTCATTTGCAAAAAGACATTTTTAGCGTTTCAAGAACCTTTTTCAAAAGCATTATATTAAGTTAATCATTATTAACCTGTCGGCTACATTTGCACTTATACTAGAGCAAGCATGTGATTAAGCAATTAATGATAACCAATGATCATTAGCACTTCCATAATGTCATATCCATTATAACTATCTAAGTGTTCCATCAACATTACTACGATGAAGTAACTCAAGTCAAGTGTTCACTATCTAGTGAACGATGGCGATTCGAATCGATTATTGACCAGCTGGTAATTTATTTCTCACACAAACCTCACTCACCCGTTAAAGTGAGATATTGGTCACCAAGTCAACTATCTAGGTAAAATCTCGAGTTTGTCAGGAACCACATGTACCCGGGGGCCGACCGACTGCCTTTCGGTCTTATCATCGCACCCCCGTGTCCTACCACACCTTCTCTGGTATAGTGCGCTGCGGGCAATCCACTCAGCCCGAATAATCTTCTAGCTTCGCGGTCGAAAGGTACATTATTCGGCCAGCTAAATGTGAGGCATGCGTTCAACATAATCCGAGGCCCAACAACGGTCGGTCCTTAATCGACACAGACGGAAATCACTACAGTCCGAAACCCTGTAAGTTTTCGTCCGGTGTCAACTTCAAATTAACACTTAGTTATCCCATAATGACATAATTATCCAAGCAGATCCAGGTAACCACCTATAACTCGCAGGTGACAGGAAATCACCCAACTTCTACCGGTCTAAGCCAGCTAAGCATTGACTCGACTGCGGATACCAGGGTAACAAGGATATAGTATAACAAAGGTAAACAAGGTATAATGCAACAACAGTTGCAAACAACTCCTGAACGTAATGTATCAATTAAAGTAAAGCATTAATTAAATATTTACAAACCGAGGGAGAAATGCTTCGGGGCTTGCCTCTCTCGAAGGAACTCGGGCGGTGATCGGGGCACTCCGGAAGTTCCTCAACGTCCTCTTCGTTGGCCTCGGGCACCTCCTGTGGCTGCACCTCGAGCTGCTCTTTCGACTCCTCGGGTACGACGACTGGATTCTCTGTTTGCAATTCTGTATGATGCAGGTGCGTAAGTGCTTATGCAAAAAGGTGCATCGGATGAAAATGCACACAATGAATATGCTTTCATGCAAGGTAGATGAACACTATTTGCTTTATTGGGTATAGTAAAATTCTCATACAAGGTAGTCAACATCATCCAAGAACATGTACAATAAGTACATGTCATATACTGCATTCTCTTCTACTACTAACTACCATGGAGCCACACTCAAGTACTGCTACACTAATACTACAACCACGATACTAACATGCTAAGTCACCACATCAAGTTAAAAATGCTTCCAAGATACACCAAGGATTTGCTAATTCATCAATCATGCATAAAACAAGATTTAATTAAACCCTAATTAACAATAGGTTTGAATAGCAACATCTATTTTGACAGCACAGAAAACTCTGAGAAAATTACAGTAGCAGTACAACTCTAAGTAGACTACCATAAAATTTTCATGGCATTTGGATAAGTAAAATGGCCTACACAAAAATGACAAGCTATGGCATAAATATGAGCATGAAAATACTTTGTATTATAAAAAGTATCAAACAATAAATTTAGTATTTTTCCTAGGTTCTACATAGTAAATAATCACTGTACAAAAATTATCACATGCATGTTTTATACAAATTTTTCTCTCTAGCAAAATAACAAAAATCAGCCATAAATAGCACTTGAACTAGACATCACTATTTTCCTACAAAACATACTAAAGAAGATTAACAAAACTGGAACCATATTTTTCTGAGCTTCCTATAATTTATTATGCATTTCTTAAGAAAACAACAATTTCAAGAATTAATTAGAGCTCCACAGAAAAGTATCACAAATTCAACATGCAATATTTTTAAACTATAGATCTACTCCTAAGAAGCCTACCAAAATTGGTTTCACAATTTTTGGAGCCATAAATCTCAAGATATGATTTTTGGAATCATTTTCACATTTTCTGGAAAAATATTTTCGAAATCATTTTCAAATCCGACCGCTTAAATGCTACACGCACCCCAGATCTGTACCCAGTGAACACACACGAGACAGACAGGCGGGCCTCCGCGTCAGACAGGTCCCACCTGGCAGCCACACAGGACAGGGGGCGGCGGACCGCCGAGATCTCACCGACGGTGAGGTCTCCGGCCAAATGGCGACCACCACTGTGCTCTACGGCTCCAGACGAACCCAACGGTGCCTCGAGCGCGGTCAGAGGAGCACCGAGGCAAGCTCGCCGACGTGCATGGCGGCACGGTGGTTCGGCTCACCGGCAGGAGCATGACTCCGGCCATGGTGTGGCGCGGGGAGCGGCGTCCGAGCACCGGGAGACCGAGAGGGTTCGAATGCGTGCGAAAATGGGGCGAGAGGGGGAGCGGAAGGGCGAGGTCCATAGAGCGGAAGCGCTCAACTCCGGCAAGCCATTCCGGTGCGGTGGACGCTTACCAAGGCAAACGGATGCGAGCACGGGCTACGCGATGGCGAGGCAGAGCCATAGGGGTGACATAGTGGTCGGTGGCGAGCTACGGTGGCCGGGAGAGCCAACTCCGGCGAGGCGGCTCGGCGCGCGGTGGCGGTGAGCGGCGCGCGCTGCTGCTGCTGTGAGCGGGTGAGGCAGGGGGACAGGAGAGTGAGGAGTGGGGCGCTAGGGTGCGGCTGGTAGGCTCTTGAAGGTTGCGCAGCTGGTCGGAGCGGGCACTGCCCCTCGCCGCCGGTGTACGGTCGCCGCGTGGCGGCCGGGCAGGCGGGGAAGGCGGGCGCGTCCGCGCGCGGGCGAGCGGGAGGAGGAGCGCGGCGTGGGCCTGGGCCAGCAAATCGGCTTGGGCCGAGAAGGGAGGCGACGGCCCGGTAAGGTGAAAATAATGTTTTTTTTTTAATTTCTATTTTCAAATAAATTTTAAACAACAGCTTCAAGCCAAATTTTGAGTATGAAAATGGTATTTTCTGGAAATGGCCTAAAAATGAAAGTTGCTTAGAATTTAATCCTCTACAACTTTGCTTTAGGGACCAACTAAAAATTCTGCATAGATTTTGAACTGGAATGCAAAAGCTAAATATGAAGGGTTTTTGACCATTTTTAGAAATATTTTTAAAAGCAAAATTTGACAAAACTTTGAATACAAAACTTGCTCCAAATTTCATGATAAATATTCTTAAATGATTTGCATTTATAACTAAACATGTTTTATTGGCCTAGCAAGCATAATCAGGGCAAAAATTGTATTAACAAGCACATGCAACATTCATGTTTCAAAGTAATGTTTCAATCATTATTTCATGCAATGCTAATGAATGCATGACAATGCTTATGCTCATGATTTGCAGATGCTAAATGCATGCGTAACATCGGGGTGTTACAGATGCGTCCGCCTTGGCACTTCGCGTGGAGGTTGCCGTGTGGCCTCACCGCCACGGCCTCGACCATGAGGCGCCCGTCCTGGCGGCGCGCACATCTGTAGGCACGGCCCGTCGGCGGGCGCTGCCGCGCGGCCGGACCGAGTGAGCCAGGGCGATGGACGCGGCGATCTGCCCACCATGTCGGGGTGCGCCTGCTCTGCTTCCGCCCCGAGCGCCGGTACCTCTGCGACCCGGAGTTGGGCTCCTCCGCGTTCCCCGTCGTGCTCGTCTAGATCCCCATGTTCAACGAGCGCCGATTCCACCTCTCTCGCCACCTCCTCCTGGCGCGCGCGCGAGGGGCAGTCCAGGGCGGCGGCGGCAGCATGGAGCTCAGGCGGTGGTGGAGCTTGGGCGTTCACCAGGTGTTCGATAAATTGCTTCAGAGGTGGTAAACTTACCTGCACAAAGAAGAGGTGACTTTACCCAAGCCAAACCAGCCAACCAAATACGAACTCATCCTAGCCAGACTTAGCAGCACACACAACCAAACAAACGGGTCTTGGCTTGCTAGGGGCAGACTGAGGCTATCCTAGCTTAGTTTTGCTAGCCAGACTTATATAGAAAACGAACAAACACACACACCCATAATCAATAAATTGTGAAGACTGCACTGCAAGTTACGCACGAGTTCATCAGGCAAATGACACAGCTCACAGTGAAGACTGCACTTGTAAGGCAGAGGAGAGCGAGAAGCCGAGGATGCAGTTACTTGTTGATCGGTTCGGTGGGGGAAAAAAACACGCTCACACTGATGCAGAGCCGACGTCATCCGCCTGCCTATGGCGAGCAGCACGGAGAGAGAGTACTTGCTTTCTATAGGGGTTTGTCATTAGCCAGCTACCGTACTAGTAGGTAACAAAAGTTTGTGCGATGGGGATTAGGTTAGACCTTAGACGACGATGGCCGAAGACTAATTCTCAAATGGTCAAATGACACGACAGATTAATTCTGGATTTCCCACCAGCCAATAGACTTGCGGCCATCACATCACAAGCGTACGTGTATTCGAAAATTCCCTGCTCGTTGTCGATGAAAATTCTAAGAGTTTGCGTCGCCGCCGTCGCCTCGTACAAGTCAGTAAGCGTCAGTACATACTAGTCTCCTACTACGTACTATCCTTTTGTACACGAGCCAGTCAGTCAGTCGTCACGCACAGCGGATATGTGCATGCATGCAACTTCGCAAACGGTTTCTCGGTCGATCGCCTTTGAGAAAATTTCACGGCGGTAGTCAAGTCTTTAACCTTTGGTTGATTGTCCTTGCACGTACTGTCAGCGTCAGCGTGCACCTTCCAGCCCTTGCTCCGGATTAGGAGCAATTTATGTATATGTCAGTTAAAAAGAAACTATGCTTAGCTCACCCATTACCGCATCCAGAAAACACAGCAAGGTGGCCTGGTCTAACTAGAACTAGCCCACTCAAGTAACTAATCCAACCAGAACTCCTGCATTGTGTACCAGCAAGTAAGTGGGTCACAATTGGTAGGCCCAGACGCACGCTGACTCACTCTACCCAGGCCCTGTTTAGTTGCCATGCAAACCCAAAATATTTCATCTTCCACTCATCACATCGAATCTTTAAACGCATGCATGAAGCATTAAATGTAGGTAAAAAAATAACTAATTGCATAGTTTGTCTGTAAAGTTCAAGACGAATCTTTTGAGTCTAATTAATCCATAGTTGGACAAATTTTACCAAATAACAACGAAAGTGCTACAATAACTTTTCACCCAAACTTTCTCAACTAAACACAGCCCCAGTAAATTTTTTCAGGGTTTTGGGTCAACCTAACCCATTTCGTCCTTGGTTTATGGTTGCACCGAAGAACACCAAGAGCGCCAGAGCTCGATCCTCTTCGACGAAGCCACCAAGGGCACCAAATTTATAACAGAAATAATAGCAATTTTTATGATACAGTGGCTATTCCCTTGGAGATGCTATTAGTATCATGGAATATATCATGAAATGTATTTTTACAATATATTTATTTGGTGTTATAAAGTTGATCAACCTTATAAAAATTCAACTTACAACAACTTTAGAAGTTTTGATTTTTTTTTTCTTGAGACGAAGGGAGTAACTGACGAGATCAAAGCGTTCACGGTGATGCGGAGCCGAACATCATCCCGGCCTATAGTGAGCAAGAGGCTTATCATTAGCCAGCTAGTACAAAAAATGAACTAAGACTACTACAGAAAATCTTTTCCGCAGCGTTTCAGTTTGGAGCTCTGAGGCGGGCTGCCCGGTTGCCCGACTCGGTTATTCAAGGTAGGGCAGCCGGACAACAACCGCCTCGGTACATTAACCGAGGCGGGAATGGTAAAATAACTGTCTCGGTTAATAAGTATTAACTGAGGCTGGCATTGTAAAATAACCGTCTCCGTTAATAAGTATTAACCGAGGCGGGTATTGTAAAATAACCGCCTCAGTAAATCATTAACCGAGGTGCATACACTGCATCCCAATGTTGCCAAGGATTAGGATAATTCATATATCAGTAATTAAAAAGATCATACTTGGCTCACTCAACTGACCCGGTTGGCACTTGGCTCGTAATTTTACATAGAATAGAATCTACTCCACCCATGGATGCACCTTCGCAACAGTTTCTCGGTCGACGTCAAACTGCTCCATCCATTGTTCATACGCCGGGGACACGCTGTCCTCCGACGAAGTCTCCTTAAAAGGGTGAAGCTCGCTGTTGTGGTCAGCGACGTAGTCCAAGCTCCCAAAGCTAAGAACTTGGTCGGAGGTGAAGGAGCCGCCGGTGATGATTTCACTGGAGAATCACACGTTGTCCTCGGGGACGGAGTCTCCGGCTCCGACGGCGAAGCAGGTGGTTCTGGCCACCGCAGAGCGATGGTCACACACGACGCACTCCCGTACCTGACGTGTCAGCTGCCGCGGGTTTGGAACCGCGACAAGCATGGAGTTTGTTCGTCGGAGATCGATGTGTGGGTCTTCGGTGGCTCGGATACTCAAAACACGCAAGAGACACTATTTTAGACTCGCCATGTGGCAAAAAAAAGTTATTGAGCAATTCATCGTGTCCCATAGAATGGGTTTGTCTTCCATCTTCTTCTTTTATTTATAACTAGCAAAAATGCCCGTGCGTTGTAACGGGACACATGGTTTAATGCAATGTCACTTATACGACTTTTGGCTCGAAATTTATTTAACTAAAGTGTCATGTGTTTTGATTCGCCTTCAGATCGACACTAACTCGTACGAGCATGGAAAGCTAAAGTGTTATGTGTTTCAATTCGCCTTCAAATTAATCGACTGTGTTTTGCTCTAACCCGTACGGACATGAAAAGATTGGAGATTTATCCAACGATGCGTCATGTACTTTAATTCATCATATAAATTGAACTTCTCAGGCGATGCTCATTTAACTTCAGACCAAATACTTATCTATAATAAAAAGCTAAGACATAAGAGTACCTCTTGTTTGAATGAAAACAAAATAGAAAACAATGCTAGACCTAGCCAACGCAGACGTAAACAGCCTGAGAAAGCATGGTGCACTCAAGCTCCACCTTGTCCTTGCGGCTGTACTGCGGCTGCGGTCAAGCTTCGCGCCTCGCCCTCGTAGCCTGTGGTCCGCGGCCGAAGTTATGCTTCGTCGCCATCGTTTGTTCCACACTATGCGTCATTGTCGCGGCCCACAGTCAGCACCTGAGCTCCACATGGTCGTCGCGCTCGAGCTCCACCTCGTTTTGGCCCGTGCTCGCGCTTGTCCTGTCGTCCTCGCCGGCACGGGCGGGACCAGGCCTAGGGCTAGTAGGGTCATGGCCCTAGTCGTGGCACAAATTTTGGCTCAACAACAAACAGCACAGTAAGGAGTAGAGTAGAGCAAATCATAGAATCTCTCGGTGCCTCAGCCGCTGACGCCATCACGCACTGCTCGTGGTTCTTCTTCCTCTTCCCGCTTGCATCACGTGTTGTCACTCTTGCCTCCCGCTCGCATCTCACACTCGCCGGTGCCGGTGCACGACACCTAGCCCGCTCGGCCCCGAGCCCCCTGCCTGTCGGCGGCTGCTGTTGCCCTCACGGGCCGAACCTCGCCCCTCGGCTGCTGGCCCTTGGCCCACCGAAGCACTGCCCGCCGCCCCTAGGATTCGCGTGGTGCCTACACCTGTGCTTGCCGGAGCCCCGTATCGCCGAACAGAGCAGCTGAACAGAGTAGCCGAGCATGCCAGCACGGAGCATCGCGGACGACTGATCGGCCATCCGCAGTGAGCTTAACGCGGCCACGGGTCCGTGTTCCCTGACAAGGAGTTCCAGCGGTGGAGCTCCGACGTGATTTGGACGCCATTAACCGGATCAAGAACCACCCTCGGCTCACCTACGAGGCTACGACACATGCTGCCGGGTCGTCGTCGCCAAGGAGACCCAGTGGAAGCGCTATGGGCAGGTTCATGCGGACGGACTTCTTGGGCCGAGGGTTCGGCGTGTTCTTTTCCTCACCCAAACTAAAACCCCTCCGTTCTGATATAATTTTGCTGCACTGACCAGAACTCGACTCAAATTCTTATACGTAAAGAGGGAAACATGCACCGCATAAACCGGAAACACACACGTAAAAGGAAACGGATTGAACCAGGCAACAAGGACAGCTCCCGTACGTTAGAAACGAGCAGAGCAGCGATTGAAACAAAACAGATGTGGAAATAAATACGGAAGAGTTGAACGAAATCTTTTTGTGGACAGAAATTTTGCCTCTTTAGTTTTAAGTAAACGTGCCCGTGCGTTGCAACAGGACATAACGTGAGGACTAAATTAAAGGTTGTATATTTGCCTAATTTTTACTCTTACTTTCCTTTTCTATTTAGATTAGGATTAGGATTCAATATCAAACATGATCAGGTCTATTTAGGTTAGGATTCTAACTCGTAAGAGCATGGATTGTATATATAAGTCCCGTTGGAAGAAATTTTCCATTCTCCAAAGGGAGACAGACAAATAAATGGATGGACGAAAAAAAGAGCCTAAAATTTTGCCTCTTTATTATTAGATATAGATATAGATATTGAGCGTGCATTAAAAAAAATTTAGCCGCCAAAGACCAAAGTAGTAAGCTTGAACAGAGAAAAAGCTTTGAGCGCTTAGACATGTCTCTCTCGGCTCTCTCTCTCTCTCTATATATATTCTTCAATTGGCTCCAATCTACTACACGATAAACATCTAAGCTAATAAATCTCTCTCTATGCCATCACATAAGCTGACATTCCTGAGACGGAAAGGTTGAAGCCAAATATGCATGGGTACCTTTCAGGTAATAAGGCCAGAGAGAGGAAGAAGATAATTAACATGGTTAATAAATTGTGAAATTGCACTCATGTTACGTACGCAGGGAGTTCATCAGGCAGCTCATAGTGATGCAGAGCCGACGTCATCCCTGCTTCTATAGTGGTTTATCATTAGCCAGCTGTACTTAGGGCCTTGTTTAGATCCCAAATTCTTCCCCAAATTTCACTATGCAAAAAGAAGATTCCCCATCACATCAAAATGTCGGCAAATGCATGGAGTACTAAATGTAGATGAAATTAAAAACTAATTGCACAGTTTTGTTGTACTTTACGAGACGAACATTTTGAGTCTAATTAATTAATTTTTAGACATTTTTTTGTACTAAAAACAAAAGTTGCTACAGTGTTCCGACACGGGCACTGTAGCTACGGTGTCCGAATCGGGTCCCCGATTTGGGATCTAAACACGGCCTAGGTTAGATGATGACACGCAGAAATGGTCAAATGACACGACAGATTCGCACCACACTAGCCAATAGACTTGAGGGGCTTGTTTAGATTGTCCTCAAATTCCAAGTTTTTTCACTCTCTCTTTTCATCACATCAATTTTTAGACACATGCATGGAACATTAAATGTTGATAAAAAAATAATTAATTGCATAATTTAGTAGTAAATCACGAGACGAATCTTTTAAGCCTAGTTAGTCTACGATCGACAATAATTACCAAATACAAACGAAAGTGCTACAATAGGTAGAGTTGAAAAAATTTGCAATCTAAACTTAGAGGCCGAGGTCGATGGATCGATGAAAGATTGGTTTCTTTCCTGCTAAAATGAGCGGTCACATCACAAGCGTACGTGTATTCAAACATCCCTGACAAGTCGTCATCGTTGAAAATTAAGAGTTTTTGCGTGGGTGTCGTACAGTACAGGTCAGCAAGCGTGAGGCTACCCTTTTGCCAACGTGCGTTATACGTATATTGTACACGAGTCAGTCAGTCAGTCGTCACGTCGTGTACTCCAGGTTATAGCGGATGGAGGTAGATCAGGATCAATTTATATATACTCATATATACAATATGTCAGTTAAAAAAAATACTATGCTTAGCTTACACATGACACAACTGTGTCGGTTTGTACTTGCCTGTAATCGTATCTCTCTTCTTATAACCTACTACTCCCAACGCATTGGTGGCTGTCAGGGTTAAACAAAACGAACAGCCCCACGCCGCATTACCGCATCCGGAAAACAAAGCAACGAGGCCTGGTCTAACTAGCCCACTCCTCAAATATAACTAATCCGACCGGCCGGGACTCTTGTCTTGCATTTGTGTACGGGTGTGTTTAGTTCGCGATTTTTTTTGGTTTTGACTACTGTAGCACCTTCATTTGTATTTGTCAATTAGTGTTCAATCATAGACTAATTAGGCTCAAAAGATTCGTCTCGTGGTTTTCTACCAAATTGTGTAGTTAGTTTTTTTCGTCTACATTTAATGCTCTATGCATGTATCAAACATTCGATGTGACGGGGATTCTTGAATTTTTTTTTTTTGAAACTAAACATGGCCATGTATTTGCAGGGTCGGATTGTGTGCTTTGTCAAGTTCAAATCAAATTGCGGCCACCTACCAACTACAGTACATTTTGAACGTCACTGTATGTGCTCTGCCAGACAGACACATATATGACCGGTCTGTATCTGCAGTCTGCCGAAGAAAGAAACACGTGTGAGTGTGAACGGCCGGGGTGTAGTAGTCGAACAGTACGAGCAAAGCAGCGAGGAGTTGGTGCACCAACCTGCCTGCCGGCCGGGCGGCCGGGCCGACCCTATTAATCATGCTCGCCGCCGGCCCGGGCGGGCCGTGTCGATCTGCTCATGTCCGCAGGGCGCAGGCCGGGGTGGACACGCGACAGGAGAGCGGCGGCGTTTTCATAAATTTTTTGCAAAAGAACAGTAGATTCTCCGTCACATCGAATCTTTAGACACATGTATGAAGTATTAAATATAGATAAAAAATAAAACTAATTACACAGTTTAGACGAAATAGACGAGACGAATCTTTTAAGTCTAATTATACTATGATTGGACACTAATTACTAAATAACAACGAAAATGCTACAGTTACATTTTCCCAAAAATTTTGCCAATTAAACCAGGCCTGGATGGAACAAGTGGCGATATATATGTCGTGCATCTTGATCCGATATGATATCCACCAGTCATGCTCGCTCGTGCACGCAACAAAACCACTGCTGCTTGAGCTGTCATGCACCCGACCGGCCAGAAGTTCAACGAGGGAGTTATAGGTAGGGTGAGCGAGATATCCCGGGTTTGTTCAGTTGGTTGTGCTAATTAAGATGAGACGACGACGACGACGACATTGTGCATGCAGAGGCAATACTGCATTGTTGGCGCGCAACGCGGCCACCAGGGTGTGTTTACTTCGCGAAAAGTAGGTGAAAAGTTACTGTAGCATCTTTCGTTGTTATTTGGCAAAATTTGTCCAATCATAGACTAACTATGCTCAAAAGATTCGTCCCGACATTTACAGTCAAACTATGCAATTAGTTATCTTTTTTACCTACATTTAATGCTCCATGCATGCGTCGAAAGATTTGATGTGATGGGTGTAAGAGAAAATATTTTGGGTTGGGACGGGGAAGTGAACAAGGCCCAATTCGATTCTTGCGTGCGGTGGTTATTATCCTAGGGCCTGTTTAGTTCCTGAAAATTTTTGGGAAATGCTACTGTAGCAATTTCGTTGTTATTTGACAAATATTATCCAATCATGGTCTAATTAGGCTTAAAAGATTCGTCTCGTCCATTTCGTCTAAACTGTGTAATTAGTTTTATTTTTTATCTATATTTAATATTTCATGCATGCGTCCAAAGATTCGATGTGACGGAGAATCTACTGTTCTTTTGCAAAATTTTCTAGATCTAAACTGGGCTATAGACTAAACAAATATCTGCCTTTCGAACGCGGTATAGCCAAAGGTGTCGGTGACTTGTTACCGTGCCCGGATGTGATGTGATCTGATCTGATGATGCGTATACATGCGCCGTCGCATTTCGACGACGTGACCGGAGCCCCACCACCCGTCGTAGTCGTAGGGTAGGGTTATTTATTTAATTACGACGTGGGAAACGGCGACCGCACAATCACTACTCCAGAGAGTCTCCGCGAGTCTCCGTTCCTCCATTATTCTCTGCACGGCAAAAAGGCCCACCTCAGCTCAGATTTCCTGTATCTGAGCAACTGGACCACCCAGGCCTCGTTTAGATGCTGAAAAAATTTCAGCCTGATGAATAGTACCACTTTCGTCTTATTTGACAAATATTGTCCAATCGTGGACCAACTAGGCTCAAAAGATTCATCTCGTGATTTCCAACAAAACTGTGTAATTAGTTATTATTTTTACCTACATTTACTACTTCATGCATGGGTCCAAAGATTGATGTGATGGAGAGAGAGTGAAAAATTTCTAACTTTTCATGTGCATCTAAACAAGGCCCCAGAGAGTCTCATCCACGCACCTCTGTTCTCACTCCACTCCAATTCCATTCCATCCACATACGCCACCAAACCCCACTGCTGGTGCTGGGTTATCATCAAGTGTTCCAGTGTAGTAGTGTTCTGGTATGCAGTGAGCCATTGCCTTTGCTGGAACTGGGAAGCAACGTGTCGTTCTTACACTCCAGGTTTTTGGCTCCGTTTGGCTGTGCTGATAAGCCGGCTGAAAAATACTATTGACTAATTTATTATGAGACAAAAATATTATTCTAACTAAAAAAATAAGCTGAAAAAGACAGATTATAAGCGCCTTTGATCACGAGCTGCTGCTGGCGATGGCATGCACACGAAACGGACGAGCGAGGACGAACAAAATTAAGCCGCCTACGTGCGCGGTCATCACGATGCACACTGGCGGCGCCAGGGGTATGCCTGGATATTCTTTGAAATACCCAAGATTTAAGTGCAAAAAATAAATACATAGTATTACATGTATATTCTATTTTCTAATTGGACCAAAAGCCCACAAACGAACTGGTAGTATCGAGCAGGGCAACCTGGCCAAGGCCCAAGCGGCCAGAATTGCTCCCGTCGGCATCTCCCGTTCACAAGTCTGACTCCCGTTCTTCTAAAAAACAAAAGGTCGTGACTCCCGTCCAACTCCCACCAGGCGGCGGCGGCGCATCTCGATCTGCTGCTGCGGCGGCGGGCGCTGGGCAGCCGGTAGCACATCTCCATCTGCTTTTGCTGCAGTGGCGGGCTGACGGTAACCAGCAGGCAGCAGCGCATCGTGGTCGCAACTGCTGCTCAAGGCAAGTTGGTTACACTTGCTACAAAGTTTTATACTAAGGATTTCACAAGTCATGAATTATCAAAACTTCCATAGTAGCTTACTGTGTACATTTCTCATATCCGTAGAGATGAAAGATTTAAAATTTGAAGAATCTATGTGAGCTTTCAGTTAAGCTTGTGGAGACAAAAAAAACATGAATAATATTATGCTGTTTACAAGCTTTTTAAGTTGGTGCTAGCTCTTTCCGTAGCCATTGCTAGTGTTGAAAGAGTGTTTTCAACGATGAATTATGTGAAGAATAAGCAAAGAAACAAAATGGGTGATGAATATTTGAACAATTGCTTGGTTATATTTATTGAAAGGGAATTATTCAGTCAAGTGAAAGATGAGGATATCATCGATCTCTTCCAAAAGGGGATCGTAGAGTTATATTGTAGCAGCCTTTAGTATTTTGTAATATTCCTTAAATTTTAGAAATAACGCAACTATGTTTAGAACTTGTACTTTGATTATTATTAAGGATTTGTTATAACCATTATAACTTATGGTCCATTATATTGTGTATTTGCTTTGATTTTTTTTTTATATTTGGCATACCCAGCCAAAAATTCTTGGCTCCGCCACTGACGATGCATGACCAGGAACGCCATGCATCCTCTCAATTTTTTTTTTTGCTAATATATAACCGGTTGTTTTGTTGGTCCTGAGCCACCGGTTTTCGGGCTATTGGATCTGGCACGTGGTGCTGTTTGGTTCGTCGGATCTTCCAGTCTCTGGCTCCAGCTGTTTCTTCGTTTCCCTGCCACTCCAGGCCTCTGGTTGCACGCGCCACTCCCAGGAGGCCGCTGCCGCGCCGCCAGGCCTTCTCCCTCCGCCTCCGACACCACTAGGCCGGCCGCCAGCGCTGCCTCCAGGCCTGCTCCCTCCGCCGTTGCCGCCACCCCGAGGCCTGCTTCCTCCGGCGCTGCCGCACCTAGGCCGGCCAGCCGCCGCCCCTAGGTCGGACCGCCGTCGGTGCGTGGCCAGGACGGAGCTCCGTGCTAGCCCTGTGCTCGGATCTCCTCTTCCTCTGAGGTCTGCAATTTTTTCTGAAATTTATGAATAATTTAATATATATTTCCTCTAATGTTTGAAATCCATAGAAATAATTTATAATTTTTTTAAAAAAATTGGTATATATTTATGTTATTTCTAAATTACATCACTTATCTAGTTGTTGGGTTCATTATTGGCTAGACAGATAAAAAAAAAGAAAAGGAGGAACGCCGTGCATGTGAACGCCAAACCTTGCATTGCGCGTCACACTACTGACACCTCTCTCGACGACCGCTGTAGCCTGTAGACGATGCGAACCCAGATGCATGCATGGCAAAAATTATATATATATATATATATATATATATATATATATATATATATATATATATATATATATATATATATATATATATATATAAACCGATATCCCATGAACCGTACTGTGCACCTACTGCCTACTGGCGGTCTGCCTCGCTGCCAGCTGCACAGCCACACTGGAGTAGTATCTGCATGCGCAATGCTCCTTTGGCTCTGCTGACCAACTAACACGCTCCTTCCCCGCCATCCCACGATTCGCACCACACCAACCCCCACTTCGCGCTATAAAACCAAGCAACCAAACGCAAACTCTCATCAGGTTCAGGCAGCCCACTCCACTGAGCTGATCGAGGCACTCACCACCACTGCGCCGCACACAAACACAGCTCGGCCGAGCCCTCTGATCATATCACGTACGCGTGATGGCAATGGCATCGCCAGTGCCGGCGTTCACGGTGCGGCGCGGGGACCCGGTGCTGGTGGCGCCGTCGGCGCCGACGCCGCGGGAGACGAAGCCACTCTCGGACATCGACGACGCCGAGGGCATGCGGTTCTACAGCTCCGGGATCCACCTGTACCGCGCCAACCCAGCCAAGGCGGGGCAGGACCCGGCCAGGGTCATCCGCGAGGCGCTGGCCGAGGCGCTCGTCCCCTACTACCCGCTCGCCGGCCGCCTGCGCGAGGTGGAAGGGAGGAAGCTCGTCGTCGACTGCGCCGGGCAGGGCGTCCTGTTCGCCGAGGCCGACGCCGACCTCACCGCCGACGACTTCGGGGACGTGCAGAGCCCGCCGTTCCCGTGCTTCGAGCAGTTCATCCTCGAGAGCACCACCGTCGCCGGCGTCGAGCCCGTCGTCGACCGCCCGCTGCTCTACGTCCAGGTCACGCGCCTCAAGTGCGGCGGGTTCATCTTCGGCCAGCGCTTCTGCCACTGCATCGTGGACGCGCCTGGCGGGATGCAGTTCGAGAAGGCCGTGTGCGAGATGGCGTGCGGCGCCGCCGCGCCATCCGTGGAGCCGGCCTGGGGCAGGGAGATGTTCATGGCGCGCAACCCCCCGCGCCCGGCCTACCCGCACCTCGAGTATCGCGAGCCCGCGGGCGGCGTCGGCGTCGACCGGATGCTGACCACTCCCGCCGCCGACATGGCGCGCGTCCCCTTCTTCTTCGGGGCCCGGGAGATCGCGGGGCTGCGCCAGCGCGCGCCGCCCGGGATGCGCTGCTCCCGGTTCGAGCTCGTCGCCGCGTGCATCTGGCGCAGCCGCACCGCCGCGCTCGGGTACGCGGCCGACGAGGAGGTGCGGCTGTCTTTCATCGTGAACGCGCGCGGGCGGCCCGACATCCCGCTCCCCGAGGGCTTCTACGGGAACGCCTTCGCCTACTCCATCGCGGCGACGACCGCCGGGGAGCTCTGCGGCGGGGACCTCGGGTTCGCGCTGGAGCTCGTGAAGAAGGCCAAGTCCGCGGTGACCTACGACTACCTGCTGTCGGTCGCTGACCTGATGGTGCTCACGGGACGGCCGCTGTTCGAGGTGTCCAGAACGTACATCGTGTCCGACGTCAGCCACGCCGGGTTTAAGAGCGTCGACTTCGGCTGGGGTGAGGCCGTCTACGGCGGGCCGGCCAAGGGCGGCGAAGGGCCGCTCCCCGGCGTCACCAACTACTTCTCGAGGGCTAAGAATGGCAAAGGGGAGGAGGGCACCGTCGTGCCCATCTGCCTGCCCAAGGACGCCATGGAGAAGTTCCAGCTCGAGGTGGAAGGCCTCACCGCCGAGCTCTAGCCGATCGAGCGCCGCGCACCGGCCGGCCGGGGTGCATGCATATACATGATGTCAGGCTCATGTATACTTTTCCCTATGTACTAGTCTTTTTTTTTGTTGTGAATTTCTCTATGGCTGTGTTTACTTCCTAAAAAAAAAAAGTACTGTGCAAACAAAAGACTCCCCGTCATATAAACTTGCGATACATGCATGGAGTACTAAATGTAGATGAAATCAAAAACTAATTGTACAGCTTGGTTGTACTTTGCGAGACGAACGTTTTGAGCCTAATTAGTCAACGGTTGGACACTATTTACCAAATAAAGACAAAACGTGCTACAGTACTTTTTTTTACACCTTTTCGCGGAACTAAACACACCCTATATGTACTAGTCAAACTAATCATCAGGTGCCTGATTTTTCTATGTTGACACTTGCTCTGTACCAACGACGGACTAGTTGGCAAACAAATCATTACTCGTTGAATTAATTAATCCCAACAGACGACTTTAAAATAAATATGTTTTGCTAGCATTTTTTACTATAAATGTTAGTATATTCTCTATCATATTTCCTATCCTACATGTGCCTGAAAATGAAGATGAACTAAACGCAAGGGAGAAGGCGTTCAGTCCTAAGAATGAGGATGAGTACTTATCGTTGGATTTAGATTTGATGGATGGTGTTCGTCGCCTGAATAGAAAGTAAAAAATCAGGCGCCTGTAATTTAGCAACTCTCATTCTCTATAGATTTATTAAAGTTATATTTTTTGGATTTAGTACAAAACGAACACGTCTACATTTTTTTAAAAAAATAGTTGGAGTATGTCTCGTTACTTCTATTAGAGATTCTTTTAGCATGGTTATATAAACAAATAGATTGTATACGAAACATTTCCCTCAATTAATTGACCACGGATGAAATCATGCATAGTGCATGCACTTTACGGAATAATGGCAACGAAGTATGAACACTGTACTGTTGTGAGAAAAAGCCAGAGAATCAAGCAAATCACATTTTTTTAGTAACACGGGACCATATACACTGACCAAAGTTGACTGCAACCACCTTTTTACATTAGAAGCTCCCAATCGGTTGAAGCAAGCCATACATTTGGAGGCAAGGAGAAATAGAGATTGTTGGTCATGCATGCATATCACAAGTATATATATATATATATATATATATATATATATATATATATATATATATATATATATATATATATATATATAGTATACTCTATAGCTAGCTACAAAATAAGTTATTTTATAGCCACCTCTATTTACGATAATTTTATATACTAATTTATGACAATGTCAGTATATATTTACGATAATTGAATTACTATAACACATGGAGATATTTATCATAATGTTATAGTAAATTACATAGTAAGGAGTTACTATAATCTCGTAAATTAGCATAGCAATTATCGTAACTCAAAGTGGCTACAAAATAAGTTATTTTGTAGCCAGCTGTACAGTAATAGTTCTAGGCAAACTAATAGAAAGGTGCGTGATTTTTGTATGCTGAGGTACTTGCTTGGTACAAGTACAAAATAATTAGCAAATAGATCATTGAACGTTGAATAATTACAACAGTTAACTATATGGTCTATGGAATCCAAAGGAGGGTGTTACGAAACATCTAAAGCATCTCCAAGAGTTCCCCAAATAGTCCTCCTAAAAAGTCCATGTTTCCCAACTCCTAAAAAGATTTTGGGAGGAAAAAAGGTCTTCTTCAATAGTTCCTAATATTTGACTTCTAAAAAATCAAATGTTGGTCCCACTTGCGTTTTTTTCTGCGATCTTTTTTTCGCGTGAAACCCATCGTGGCCGCGGTACCCACGCCGCCACCGCCTCCATCCGTCGCGTTGTCATCGAGTTGACCTACCCTGCTTCTCCCAGCCAGTGGTGGCCTCCTCCAGCCGGCCGTGACCTCCTCCCAGCCGGTCGTGGGCACCTCAGAGCAGGCCGGCAGCACCTCCCAGGCACAGGGTGCAGGCAGCAGCTCCCAGTAGGCCGGCCATGGCTGCTGAGAAATCTCTGTTGCAAAGAGAATTAGAAGATTCCTCATCCGACGACGATGACTGTCTCATCATGTCAGCAGCTGCATTTGTTGAAACATATTCAAATCAAAAAGGAAGACATGGTGATTCTGTGCTAGGCCATAAAGTTATTTATCGAGATAGAGAAGGCGGGAACCAAAGGATGTTTCAAGATTACTTGGCTGATGTGCCGACATACGGGCCAAATTTATTCCGTCGGAGGTTTGTGTGTATTTACTTCTGATATGTACATAGGACGCTAGGTATTGTTCTAAGATTTTTTTTAATTTCAGGTATAGGATGAGTCGGGATCTTTTCCTACGCATAATGAATGCTGTAGAATCATACGATGACTGTTTTGTGCAAAAAGGAATGCAGCAAATGTTCTTGGATTAAGTTGCTTCCAAAAAGTCATAGCAGCATTTCGTATGCTAACATATGGAGTTCCAGCTGATGCTACGAATGAGTATGTTCGCATCGGAGAAAGTACCACAATTGAGAGCCTACGTAGGTTCGTTGCTGCAGTTGTTGATTTATTTGAAGATGAATACCTGAGATATCCTAATGAGGCTGACACAACACGCTTACTGGCACTCGGTGAGCAAAATGTTTTCCCTAGTATGTTAGGTCCATCGATTGTATGCATTGAGTGTGGAAGAATTGTCCTCTAGAGTGGTAGGGTCAGTATAAGGGGCATATGGAGGATCCCACTATTATTTTGGAGGTTGTTGCTTCCAACAATCTATGGATATGGCATGCCTTTTTTGGAATGCCTGGGTCTCATAATGATATCAATGTGCTTCACTGGTCTCCTTTATTTGCTAAGCTGGCAGAGGGTAGAGCTCCTGAGGTGAACTATACCATAAATGGTCATGATTACACGATGGGTTATTATCTAGCCGATGGTAACCATGGGCTACTTTAGTGAAGTCCATCTCTAAGCCTATGGGGAACAAGAACAAATATTTTGCCAAAGCACAGGAAGCAGCAAGGAAGGATGTCAAAAGAGCTTTTGGGGTTCTGCAATCAAGGTTCGCCATTGTTCGAGGCGCAGCTCATTTATGGGACACGGAGACACTTGACAACATCATGAAAGCTTGTGTCATTATGCACAATATGATTGTTGAAGATGAGGGAGTCGTTGACTGTAACACCCCGGGTGTTATGGTTGCTAATTAACCTGCCATGTCATCATATTGCATCGCAAAGCATCCATGATTAGGTCAACCCTGTTATGCATTAACTAAAATGAGTTTACCTTTCTAGGTTGGATGTGCTTCTCAGTGGTGTGATCCGAACCAAAAACCCTAATTTCGAATGCCACCGCAAATACTTAGTCCATGCCCTGCGTAATTTGAGGTGTGTGACTGTGTTACACACTAGTGTCAAGTGTAGGGTATGAACTCAAGTACGACACGTAAAATGAAGCTCCAAGTTTGAGTTTGAATTGGAATCCAAAAACTTGTCGCGAGTTTTCCGATTCGAATTTAAATTCAAATTTGGGGAAATATTAAAAGATTTTCAAAAGTTAAATTGATCAACCAAGAGTGGCATTTGGTCAACCATGTTATGCTTGTCTAAATGATGCCCTTGGATGATGGTTTGATCATTAAATAATCATCAATTAAGGTAGCAACAAATTTCAATTGAAAATTCCTCTGAAAACCCTAAAATCCAAAATCATGTTTTACCCCTTTTGAAATAATTCAAAATCTAAGCAAAATTTGGGAAAAAGTTTAAAACCAAGTTTGTAGAACTTTTCAAGGGCTACAACTTTGGTGTTTCGAGTTTTCAAAGTTTTAGTGTAAAATGTGGAGCAATTTTGAAAAGAAGCAAATTTCAAATTTGACCCCTTTTTATCCCCAAACTTAAATTTCAAAATGGAGGCAGATTTTGAAAATGGTTTGAGTAGCAAAGTTGTAGGTCTTGGCTAGGGCTACAACTTTGGTGTTTGGAGTTTTTGAAGTTTCAATATAAAATCCAAAGTAATTTCTAAATTACCAAATTTCCAAAAAGTGTTCCCTTTTGAATGTAAACTCAAATTTCAAAATTTAGTTCGAATTTGAAAAAGTGTTAATACAAAACTTATGGAGCTTGAAATTCTGAAGATTTCATATCTTGGGAATTTTTCAAGTTGCTACATGAATTTGGGAGTAATTTGTTAAAACAGTTTGAATTTACAAAAGTTGGGGGGAGCTACAGTAGCCGACCAATGACCGCCGGGCACCGCGCGGCATGGGCGCCGGCGAGCCGCCGGGCTGCGTCCAGGACCTTCTCGCGCGCGCCAGGACCGCCAGCGCGACGTCTCGCGCCTTCCAGTGACCATCACCGTGGTCGTGCCCTATATAAACCCGAGATCACCGTGCGCCATTTTTGCTTCTCTGTTTTTGGTCACCGCCGCCGCTTTGCACCGTCGCTCGCTGCCGCCGCTGCCGCTGAGCCACCACCAGCCACGCAAACCGCACCATCACGTTCGCCTCGCTCTCGCGCATCTCCCCGACCACTCACATCCACCTCTACTGCCCATAGCGCACGGATAGCCGTCGTCTTCCTCGTGTCTGGTCGGAGCCCCGCCATCACCGCCCTCATGTGGCCAGACCACTCCGACCCCTCTCCGTCATCACCGAGAGCACCAACGTGATCGCTGTGAGCCCCTAAACCTTTTTCTCGCATCAATTTGGTCGCTACGTCGCTAGTGGCGCGTTTCCGCGGCTCACCGTCGACTGTGGTCCGCCGTCGTCGTCGGTAAGGGGTCGCCGGTGCTCGAGCTACGTTGTTAGGGGGTGTAATGAGTTCATGGGATGGTGTAGATCGCTTTGGTCATGATGGTTGAGTCGTTGGCGATGTGATCATCGGTCGGCCGCCGTGCGGGCATGGCCGAGCACGCGGGAGAGAGCGGAGGATGGGGATGACAGGTGGGGCAGAGTTGTCAGCGAGAGAGAGGAAGCGTGGGCGCGGGTGTGGCTGGGCTGGGTTGCTGGGCCGCGCGCGTCTGCTGGGCCACGCGACGCGGGCGAGCGCACAAGCGTGGGAGTGGGCGCGAGCGCGCGGGCAGGCCGTTCAGTTGGGCCAAGCCGGAGGAAGGAAGGAGGAGTCGGCCCGAGTTGAGTTTTTCTTTTTCTTTTTAAAAAATGTGAATAGTAATAATATTTGTTTATTTCATTAAAAATTCTGTAGAGCTCCAAAAATAGTGAAAGTTTTTGTGTAAGCTTTTCAAGATGTAAACTACTTAGGAAAAATATTAAATGCTAAATTTGATTACTTTTTGCAAGTTATTTAATTAGTTCAATTAAATATTAAATGCAACTTCCATGAATTTTAGTAATTAAATTATTAATCCAAAAATCATGAACTTTATTCTGACACTGTTTTAGGACATGACTAATCCTTAGAAAAAGTTTAAGCTCAATTAGATGAAGTTTGATTTATTATTAATTATGCCCTAATTAATTAAATGTTTAAATAATTGTTAAATCGTTAACTTTAAGTGTTGTGTGCCTTTTTGATTGAGTGATGACCTTGGGTCACTAATTCTTGGTGATCCTTGGCACCTTAATTTCATGATTGAGCTCGTTAGTAGCATGTTTGGTAAGAAACGTTAGTATCGCTTAAGTTATCAATATTAGTTAGTAGGTTTTTCTGTTTTGCGACTGTACCGCGAAGGAAAGTTGTACTCAAGTCGTAAACCGTGGCATATCATCATCAAGCATCATGTTTATCACCGCATCATGTTGAGACATGTTATATACTCGTGTAGTTCCCGCTTTCGAGGACGTCGAAGTTGGCGAGCAAGTCTCCGGAGAAGAGTTGTTGTCGGTGGGTTCCGGACCGGACGTCGGAGTCTTTGAGTCCGAGTCAGTCATCGCGTCAGAGCAAGGCAAGCCCTGGTGCATTTAAACCCTACCTTGAGTTTTACAAATCTTTATTATTTTATACTAGGGTTTACTGCATTAAGTAATTAGGAGTTGAGTGATAACCCAATTACCGCATTGTCATCCTTGATTATTGTAATATCATCCTTGATACCTGTTTTACTGAAAATGCGTAGTATGCTTTGCTATGCTTATGAGTTAAGCTTTTAAAACAAATGTTTACCTGGCCATGATGGCATACTTGATAAATATTGAAATATGAGAATAAACTTGTAAGATCGGGCGGGTGGTTTGGCCACTGCTAACTTGCATTGGGAAAGGAGTCTCAATGTAATGTTTCCGCCTTATCAATTAAGGACCGTACATTGTTGGCCCTCGCGTCATGGAGTTTTTATTAGTACTAGCCATGTATCCATGTCGGGTAAGCCTTACTTTGACTATTCCATTACGAGAACGTCTAACCTCGCACTGGAAGTGGAGAGATGGCGAGAGTAGTGTGTACCCTCGTAGCCAAGGGCTGGATTGGAGGAGTACTGTGCTCTCGGGTGGCGATGGACACGTTCTGCTTTTGGGTTACTCGGGTAAGAGTTGATATATGCAAGATTTGGTTCTACATATGTCGTGTGGTTAGGAATCCCCAGCTGGGTAAATGAAGCGGTTCGAATCGTCGTTGCTCCACGAGAAAGGAGTCGTGGCCTTGCACCAACATCATAGTTAAGAACTGGAATTGAAAGAAAGAATGAGAAAGGTCTTGATAAGAATTACTTCGATCTAGATTATGATCACTTAGAATTGGTTAATGAACCATCAATGGTAAAAGAAAAATAATGAAGGTAAGGACTTATTTTAGTAAGCTTTTCTGCAAAAGAAATTTTGATTCTTGAATACCCGTACCTTGATTCCCTAAAGCTAGCATGCCCTTGGAGTCTTTTCTTAGTCGGGTAAGTCTTGTTGAGTACTCTTGTACTCAGGGTTGTTAAACCCCTTGTTGCAGGTGCGGTTCATGAACAAGTCTGCTTTGAGCCTTGTTGCATGACCGTTGTGGCTGAAGAAAGTGACGATGAGTAGACTGTGTGGCCTCTGGGCAAGACACTTCGTTTGTGTGATTGTAATAAAGTTACTACTGATACTTCTCTACTGCCGGTTTGTAATAATGTTACATAAGGTTTGAAGTTTGGAAACTGTGGTTTGTAAACTTAAGTTATTGTAAGACTTCCGCTACTTTACTCTGATGGTATTTTGAATAAACTGTTGTAATATTGCAATACTCCTGTGATTAGATCCTGTTCGGAGGAAAACATGCCTTTTAAGTTATGAGGAACATAAGTACGGTTGTCAGAGGTCATTATGACGATGACAGGTACATGTGGGTCATCATAATTAGGAGGTTCTGTGACAACCCTACTGAGCGGTTCGACTATGGTGGCCAAAATGTGGAACCTTCTCATGAGAGTAATCGCACCCTTGATGAATTCATTGAAGCGCATAAAAGGATTAGAGACAAGGAAACACACCCCTAGTTAAAAGCAGACCTCATCGAGCACCTCTGGCAGCATTTTCCTGATAAATATTAAGTTCATAGGCCTTCTATGTATTTATTAGCATGAGTCTTTTTTCAGCTTCAAATTGTAATCAGTACTTTGTTTGTCGTAAGTTTGATCGTAAACAATTTTCCATTCTCTTGAATCAGATTAGTGCACTTGTGTCATATAATTTAAATTTTTATTGTTTCTCAAAGTACAATGCAGTCGGCCAGTAGCAACCAACATCGGCTACAGTACATGCACTTTGTGGATATATGAACACATATGCAGGTGCCGAGCAAGCAGTAGTAGTTGGCAATCATGAGGAGGCAATCTGCAGGCAATGACCTTTCATGTCAAAAGCAGAGAATATGTGCAGGCATCAGGCAAGTGTGTTTAGTTCCATTAAAAAGTGCACTGTGCAAAAAAAATTCTCCGTCACATCAAACTTGTGATACATGCATGAAGTATTAAATGTGGATAAAATCAAAAAGTAATTGCGCAGTTTGGTTGTACTTTGCGAGACGAACGCTTTGAGCCTAATTAGTCAACGGTTGGACAATTATTACCAAATACAAACGAAATGCTACAGTGTCGCAACAGTAAATTTTGGCACTCCAAATTTAGGAGAATTCAAAAGCACAGGCAATCAGCAGTCATGTCAAAAACACAAAGCCCTTGTTTAGTTCCCAATTTCCTCTCCCAAATTACACTATGCAAAAAGGAGATTCCCCATCACATCAAAATATCGGCAAATGTATGGAGTACTAAATGTAGATGAAATCAAAAACTAATTACATAGTTTTGTTGTACTTTGCGAGACGAACATTTTGAGTCTAATTAATTTTTTTTTGGACAATTTTTTACACTAAAAAACAAAAGCTGCTACAGTGTTCCGGCAGGAACACTGTAGCAGAAAGAGCCGAATCGGCAGCTCCGATTCCGGAACTGAACACGGGCAAACAGTATTTGCCGGTAGTGCAGCAGCAGCAGCTTGTACCAATCATCACCAATCAGCAGCAGGTACCAATCAGCTAGCAACAGTAGTTGCCGGCACAGTGCCATGCACGACAGTGCCATGCGGCCGGCCACATATACACAGGTACACATAATATCAATGATAAATATTCTTGCTAATGCAAATAGAACTTGGCAGATACATAATCTCAATGATAAAAATGCTTGTTAATGTAAATAGTACTTGGCAGAACACATGTTCACTGAATAAAAAAGGGCAGACCCAGTGCCAGAGGCTCCCACACGAGTGGGGTCTGAGTAAGAGAATAACCGAAGCAAAGTCTTACCCCCGCAGAAATTATGCAGAGAGACGACTTCGAACCCAGGACCTGATGACTCGGCGAGCTAGCACTCACCAACTGCACCAGGCCTGCCCTTCACATGTTCACTGAATGACAAGATAAAAATACCTGGTTGTGGAAATAAAATGAAAGCAACTACATCTAATTGGCCAGACGACAAGCAACAATCTTCTGCTGCATAACCGTGTAGTACTGTAGCTGCAGCGGGGTCAGGACGCTAATGTCCATTGCCATTATTTTATCTTCCTTTTCGATTGTGTCATTTTCCACCTTTCGCAATTCAGCTTCTACCTTTTTTTTTCTTCTAATCGTTTTTTCTCTAGCTCAAGTGAAGCCTTGTACCTCTCCTCTTTCTTCTTCTCTGTCTCCATGTCAAATGCCTCCTTCTTAGCCCACATTTTGTCCAAAGCCTCCATGCAAGCTTCACCTCCTCGCCTTAGAGCATCTTTTGCCTTCTTCTGTCCTTGTGGCCTCTTTGGGGCTTCGGACTCTGGGGGTGCAATCTCAGTGACATCTTCATTGATGTTGACTTGTACATTTGTGGGCGTGGAGTTTGGGCGAACCTTATGTTTCTTCCTAGCGGCTTGCTTCAGCTCTGCCATTTCCCTCCTCTTGGCCTTCCACTTCTCTTCATCCTTCAAAATGTTCCAACAATGCATC
This sequence comes from Saccharum hybrid cultivar R570, assembly GCA_038087645.1. NCBI lineage: Eukaryota > Viridiplantae > Streptophyta > Magnoliopsida > Poales > Poaceae > Saccharum > Saccharum hybrid cultivar. Next base: position 6,291,711 of record JAQSUU010000297.1, on the reverse strand, counting down.
AGAGTGAATGTCTTGCCAATGTTCATTCCTTTGAACATAGTTAATGCTTCATAAACCTGCAAACATATGTGTTTATTAAATATCAACGTGTATGTGTTCTAAGATTAATGAAATATGAAAAAATTAAAATATGCAAAGCTTGTCTTGAATGGTTTTTCCACTTTGATTTCTATGCTCAATCGCATCATAGCAGGCACAATACTTGTTGACATTATCCAAAATATACATCCATCTATGCATTAGTGAACTCTCTATTCGGCTTGCAAATGAATTCTTGTGGGTCTCATAGTAATCAGAAATTCTACGCCAAAAGGAGGCATGAGACTGATTAGCACCTTGCACAGGATCTTTGATGACGTTCAACCAAGCCGAGACAACAATTTCATCCTCGTCCAGAATGATTTTTTTTGCCTCTTGGCGTTTGGCCTTGGAACGCGTGGGCGTTTATTACCACCTGCACTGGACTGCACTTCTACAACTTCAGCACCTGCTGCTGCCTGCACTTCATCTTCTTCAAGACCAGCTCCTACATGCACGTCCTCATATGCCTGCATTTCCTGTGTCATGGGAAAACTGAACTCATCCAAAGAATGAACACCCTCAAATCCCGTGACCAAGTCAGTCCAGTATCCACCACCGGACATTGTGAGGAGCCTGCAAATATGGACAAAGAAATCATTACCAAATGCCATGTAGAATCTGAAAGTAATATTTGCAAAAAAAACAATCTCAAAGTAATGTTAACAAGATCATAACCCTAACAATCTAAAAGTAATATTCGCAAAAAAAAACAATCTGAAAGTAATGTTAACAACATCATAACCATCACAACCAAGAAACAGTACCATGCCAACAGTACCATGCAAGCAGTAGTGCAGCATGTATAGGCCATCAGCATGTACACGCCATCAACAGGCCAGTACAGCAGCAGACAGCCATCAGCACACAATCAGATAGCAGCAGCCAGCCATCAGCAAGGAAACCAGGTACCAATAGAAGGCCAAAACCTAACGACGACCAATCCCGGTGGTGGCAAGAAGCACACAGCCAGACGCGGATGCCAGAAATCCCGGCGGCGGCAAGAAGCACACAGACGGCTATGGGCAAGGCAAACCTAGCGGCGACGGCGGCCGATAGGAAACCGTGGCGGCAGTGGCGGCGCAGCAAGCCCATGGCAAAACAATGAAGATCGATGGAGTACGTACCTCCTTGCTACTTCCACGGCGGCGTCGATCATCTACCCTGGAACTGGCGATGGAGATCTAGCGAGCGTCTACCCTGGAACTAGCGATGGAGGAAGGAGCGATGGAAGAAGAACTGTCGATGGAGCGTGGGAAGGAGGGAGCCGTGGCAAAAGAAGGCGCGGGAAGGACTCCGTGCGGCAGGAACGCCGTATCCGCGCGTGGCTTCGTCCGCGCAAAGTTACGCGGAGGGAGGGGGAATTTCCCAAGTCCTAAAATATTAGGAGTAGATATTAGAAGTTGTTGGAGAGGGGTTTTCTCCATCTTTCTAAAAAAACAAGGATTAGGAGGATGTTTAGGGAACTCTTGGAGATGCTCCCCATTTGGATGTAGACATTCAGGATTAGAATTTGGAATTGGCATTGGCTAGCTCTGAATACAAATGTTTGGAAGGTTTGGAGAATTGGTACATCCTCAATGCCAACCAGTATTCAATGCTCTTGAACTCTCTCATCCTCAATAAAGAGCTCTTCACCTCTGTATTTGATAGAATTCACCCAAACCCTCAAAACACCTTGTGCTCGAGTTTAGCCCTGCCATGGCCAAGCTCGTGTCGTCGCCACTGAGTTTTACCGGTTGTCGTCATTGAGCTCTGTTGCCACCAAGATGCGCTTGCCATGCAGGGCCGATCCTGAATTTTTATGCACCTAGAACGAAACTAAAATTTTAGGCCTTTTTATATAAACATGAAAATACTACTAGTACTACTCATTGCTAGTATATATACACACATATACGAAATATTACTGATAATCATTTAACTGAGTGCAAAAGCAATATTCATATGAAATAATTTGTATACATATTAAATGACCCTAAAATTTTCTTCTAAGATTCATCTTTGGTGACATTGTGGATCTCAAATAGTTCTTCAGTCATTTTAATTTTGAGAAGCTTCTTTCAGCTGATGTCACGGTCATTGACATAGTAAAACCAAGATGTGATAAGCAATCAAAGTACTAGGCTAACAATAAACCTTAAGAAATTTATCAGTATGCTAGACAAAAAAATCACAATGATCAAACAATTATACACTACCTTAGGGAGTCAAGTGCCTAGCAGAGATTACTTGATTAAACAATTGCTACTTTCTTGAATATTTGAATACTCTAGCGTCGGCCATTAATTACTTGATTAGGGATCATAGGATTAGGACAGAGATTCGTAGGTACCTGGATGGCTGGTTGCTGCCGCCTGCCTGCTGGAAGCCTGGCGGATCATCATGCGTGCAGACTACAATCTGCAGACGTGCCCGGCCGCCGGCCGGCGACTCGCTGCGTGGCAGCGGCGGCGTCTGGCGTAACTCGTGAGGAAGCCGAGAGATCGGAGGAGACGAGTCGCGTGACCACGGGGACACGGATACGGACGTCGATTCATCTAGCGTATTTGTGTTGGGCTAAAATGCTGAATACATGGGGAGGGGCCCATCGGCTCCATGGACCTGGGACAGCTGCCCCTCTCGCCCTGCCCTAGGGCCGGGCCTGTTGCCATGGCCCAGCACCTCTTGCCATGGTTGCCATCAAGACCGCACCCTATGGCCGCGTCGAGCTTCGCTCGCCATGGCCGCCGCTGCCGCGCCAAGTTCCTCTCCCTCATGGCCGCGATCAAGCTCTGCCTGTCCCCTTATTTGCACCCCATGGTCGTGGTTGAGCTTCGCCTGCCTTGGTCGCTCGATACGGAGATTCGCCCCTATATGGTTGTGGTCGAGCTCCTCCCATCATCAAGCTCTGCCGGCTGCTGAGATTAGCACGCCATGGACATCACTATTGAGCTCCCCACTCCTTAGCGCGGTCAAGCTCCCGCTCGAGGTTGAGCTCCCCTTGCCATGGACACCCTCGACAAGATCCGTGCATGGCCGAGAGCCTTTCTTGGCAGCGCGTGAGGGAGGAGTTTCAATTGCATGCTTTTGCATCCAAACATGAATCGGAATTGAGCTACTTGCTAGGATTCCAAGAGCCAATTCAGTGATCATCCAAACAACAATATAGTATTCGAAGCGTGGCCATTTCAATACCATGGCTGCTTTGGTATTAAGCCCAATACAATTCCATGGCCTCCAATACCGACATCCAAATGGAGCCTAAGCTTCAGTCCTGTATTAAGTGTATTTCTAGGGCCTATTTTCCTATTATGAATAGGCAATCACTACCAAACCATCATCGTACCGTCGGACAATCTTAAACTGATAATATCGCTACCAGTTCATAAGCAACAGGCCTATCATGTTGGTTTGTTGTTGTTTAGTTAAGTGTTGTAATCCTATTCTCTCCAGCCTATCATGTACTTTTCTATCCTTCAAGGGTCACCCCCTGCATTAGGTGCTTAGCACCCTCCATCCCCGGCTTCGCCGGTATCAGTGGAAAATTATTCAGGTGGGTACTTTTTGTCCCCCCTGGTGACATCTCTAAAAAAAAAAACCCTGCAGTGAAATGTGAATGCCAAGCCTAGCTACCTTGCATTGCGCGTCACACGGACAACCTCTTCACCTTGCAGGTTACACGGTAACAGTGTAGCAGCAGCGTCCCCGCTGCACACAGCTCCAGTGACTTCCTTGAGTGAGTTACAATATGCCAATATGTGAGGAAGGTTAATTAGCGATCTGGGAGATACCATCCAAGAGTGAGCGAGAGTCCTAGAGCAGAGTGCCGTGTGAGTGAGAGTCCCATAGCGCCCCAGCCGCTGGCCCTCTGCTATTCTTCTCCGGCGACGAGGGTTGGGGGGCCGGCTCCCCTGTTCCCCTTTCTCCTTTCTCCCCTCTCTCTCTCTTCCAGTAGTAGTTCCCTAGTGAAATAAGATGCCTCGATGGGGATGTTTTGAGGACCTCAGTCCTCCTCACCTTCGTCTTCTTGGAGGTGGGCACACAAACATAGGCCCTGTTTAGTTCTCAAAAAATTTTGCAAAATTTTTCAGATTCCCCGTCACATCGAATCTTTAGACACATGCACGAAGCATTAAATATAGATAAAAATAAAACTAATTACACAGTTTAGACGAAATGGACGAGACGATTCTTTAAACCTAATTAGATCATGATTGGACACTAATTGCCAAATAACAACGAAATTTGCTATAGTTTCATTTTGCAAAAAATTTTGCAACTAAACAGGCCCATAGAAACAGGGGCTACTAGTACTGGAATAACCACACCTGCATGCACGTGTGAACGGCTCGGGCAAGCTAAGGTCGTCCACGCGCTGCTGGGTGTACAAGCAAAGCAGCGAGGAGTTGGTGCACCAACCTGCCTGCCGGGCGGGCGGGCGGCCGGGCCGACCCTATTAATCATGCTCGCCGCCGGTCCGGCTGGCCGGCCGTGTCGATCTGTTGCTCCTGCTCATAGTATATCCGCAGGTCCGCTCCGGTCGCCGCGCCGGCCGGAACGGGGGACAGGACAGGAAAGCGGCCGGCGTTTCATGCTCTGGAACAGGTGGCTATCGTGTTGATGCGAGATCCGATCCAGCAGTAGTCATGCTCATGCACCGATGCATGCAACCATGCAAACCGCTGCTGCTGCACGCAGCATCCTACGGTAGTAGGAGTAGCTGCTACAGCTCTCGTGTCCATCGTCCGGCGGCTCGAGAACAGCAATGGACGACGACGACGACGACGTCTCGATCGTGTGCTCCGTCAGATCGTCTGGCCTGCTGTGCTGGCGCCTCCTCTGTTTCAGGTTCAAGTTCAACGAGGGAGCAGGGGTGAGACTGAGACATATCGAGATCGAGCCAGCGAGGACTACTTGTTTTGCTCGCGCTCAGTTTAGTGAGTCGTATCGTATGCTAGAATGCGACGACGACATTTGCATCTTGCAATGCATGCACGCGCTGGGCGCAACGCAACCACTCATGATTCGCTTTTAACATATTTGTGTGGTGCTGTGGTTATCCTAGACGACTAAACAAACTTCTGCCTTTTGAATTTTGGCTAACTGTGAGCTGAGCTGAGCGATCGTGGTAACTACAGCTGCTGTGACTTGTTACTTCCCGGATGGACCCTGCGGTGATATGATGAGATGCATCAGCCATCAGGCATGTCAGCCATTATATTCGTCTCTCTCTTTTTTCCTTTGCTGGAACCGGAAAGCGGAAAGCAACGTGTCTTTCTTACACTCCAGGATCTGACCACGAGCTGCTGGCGATGGCACGCGCGCACAGAACGGACGACGACGAACAAGATTAAGGGTGTGTTTAGTTCGCCAAATTTTTTTTTTGGCTTTGGCTACTGTAGCACTTTCATTTTAATTTATCAATTAGTGTCTAATCATGAACTAATTAGGCTCAAAGGATTCGTCTCGTGATTTTCTACCAAACTGTGTAATTGGTTTTTTTTGTCTACATTTAATGCTCCATGCATGTATCAAATATTTAATGTGACGAGAAATCTTGAAAAATTTTGGAACTAAACATGCCCTAAGGATTTAAGGTGCGTGTGTGCGTCGCCGATCTGGATCATCAGGAACGGCATGCATGTGCGACCAAGAGCATGCATGCATGGCAAAAAATAAATATAAATAAAAAACCGATTTCCCATGCACCGTACCGTGCACCTACTGCCTACTGGCGGTCTGCCCCGCTGCCAGCTGCACAGCCACACAGGAGTAGTATCTGCATGCGCGATGCTCCTTTGACTTTGCTGACCAAGCAACACGCTCCTTCCCCACCATCCCACGATTCGCACCACACCAACCCCCACTTCAGGTCCAGGTTCAGGCAGCCCACTCCACTGAGCTGATCGACGCACTCGCCAGTCGTTTCATCAAAAAAACATAGATATATGTTCAAATAAATACACTATCAAATTAATCATGACTAATTGAAGAATTTAGTGAAACTAACTTGATATTAAGTTGGTGCATTTTTAAATAAAATTGTTCAAAGTTAAGGCCATGTTCATCCGGCTTATAATCCATACTTTTCAACTAGTTTTTTCAGCCAGAACAGTGTTTTTCTCTCACAACAAATCAGCCAACAATGTTTTTCAGCCGGCTTATCAGCACAGCCGAACGGGGCCTTAGTAAAAAATGACTTGGAATAAAGCTAAAATAAATTATATTTAAAGCAGAGAGGGTAGATTATATATAAGAAACAACTCTGTCGATTACCAATTTATTATCATAGTAAGAAACATAGTGCATGCACTTTTACGGAATATGTCGACCAAGCTGGAATACTTAAAGGAATTCCAAAAGGTTAGAATACTCTCCACAAACTATCACAAAGGCTAGAGGATCTGATTATATTTTCCAGTAACACGAGACCACACACTGACCATTTGACAGCTGCAACGTGAAACCATAAGTTTAGGATAAGGTCTGTAGTGGCTGAAGCAACCATACATTGGGCAGAGGCTAATAGGAGAAACAAAGACCAACAAGATTGTTGATCATATCGCAAGATGCAATATACCACCATTGTTGCATTAACAAAGGAAATCGTATTAGCATATTTTATTTCTCAAAGTCATACTATCTTGGCCATCTACCTTTCTCTCTGTACTAGTCAAACACTCAAACTAATCATCAGGCACATGATTTTTGTACTCCCTCCGTCCCTAAATATCTGTCGCTGTTGGTGTTCGTGCCATAAGTTTGACTCGATTTGTAGAAAATACGTGCAACATTTATATCTTCAAATAAATTTATTAAAAAACTATATTCAAATATATTTCCAGTGATACTAATTATGTACCATAAATATTAATTTTTTTAATATATATTTAGTCAAAGTTATTTCTCGAGAAGCGTAAAGACAGATATTTAGGGACAGAGGGAGTATGTACCAAGACTTGCTCTGTACCAAGGACGGACTAGTCGGTAAACAAATCATTGCTCGTTGAATTAATCCCAATGTTGCGATGAGGTGGCAACATTGTATTGGACCAATAAATGCACAAATCCGGGGCAGCAATTTGCCGGCCTCATTTTGGGGGCTGGGCTCTGGCTTCTCTAAAAACGGCTATGGCTTCTCTAGAAAAACATATTCTCTCATGAAACTAAAGCTCTTTGGAAACGTTTGGTAAAACAACTTATCCTGTTTCTTAAGGAATGGGTGAAAAAGGTCAAATGTCTATAATGCTCCGGTTTGTTTGCCTTTGATTGTGTATACATAAATTATTTCACATCAGTTTGTAATGTGATGTCATATTAAATGAATTAAGATTAATGATGATAAATCTAAACTTTACGACTAAGTTGTATGTTAAATAATAATAGTAGAGAATTCTTTACAAAAATGAAATATATACGATGTTCATATATCGTACATATATATGAGCCATACATGCATGATCATGTGAGACAAATATTTTGGTATTTGAAAACTTGGGACCATGGAAAGGCCATGGAAAGCTACAAAACAAGGGTCAGCCTTTTCCGATGAAACAACTTTGGCTTCATGCATTTTGGCTGCATAAGCCGCACGAGAAGCCATGCGTTTGGTATAACTCATGGATAAGCCGGGCCACCTCGCCTTGTTTAATTAATAATAGTCGATCGGTTGTTAATTAGCGGCCCTGCTCATCCGTCCGTACCTGGGTTGTCCCCCGCGGCCCGTACAAGTGGCGTGCCGCCACGGCACGACGTGGAATCCAGCGTAGTAGTGCGTGCCGGCGGCGACGGGGTCGTCTGGGTATCGCCGGGGGCCGGCGCGCCAGGCGGCATGTACGCCGGCCCTGATGCCAGCGGCCGGTTCTCCGTTCCGTGCTGGTTCAACGCATGCATTTGGTCCAAATGTGGCCACGCGGCTCCGTTCAGGGAGGAGCATCTCCACAGCTACTTTCTGTACTATTGTTACGCGGTTGTATATAGATGTTGTATACAGAGTATAGTCGTAAGACTGACCGCACTCATCCATCCTCTATATCATCCTCTATAAGGAATATTCCGTCCTAGTCATTTCTCTGTACCACTTTCTGTCGCACCCATCCATCCTCTATATCATCCTCTATATCTCCAGTGGGACCCACCTCCTCTTTTTTTACCTCTATACCAACTACCCACACGCGAGTCCCACACGTCAGCCTCACCTCCTCCTTATCCACCTGCACCCCTCTCCCTCCCCATTATCTCCACCCCGTGTCTCCCTCTCTCCCCTCCCGGCGCCTCTTGCTCTCCCCAGTGTAGGGCCGGGCGTAGAGCTCTCCCGCGCGGCCCACGGCGGCCCCCACGGTGGAGCTCGAGGAGCTCCCACGGCGGCACCTCTCCGGCGGCGGCGGACCAAGCTAGGCCGGAGGAGCTCCCACGGCGGCGTCGGCGTGGTGCGGCTCCGGGCTCCGACTCCGGGCGCGGGCGCGGGGACAGCCGGCTCCCTCCACCTCCGTCGTGGATCGAGCGGCGCGGCCTCCTGTTCCCTCCTCCCTCCACCTCCGTCGCGGATTGAGTCCCACCGGGCGGCGGCCACAAGCGGGGCCATGGACGCCGCCGAGCTCGACGACGGCGGGCCGAGATCCGGTGGCTCCTCGCCAGCTCCGGCCAATGGCGCGCTCCTCCTCCTCCCTCTTACTCCCCCTTCCTGCTCATGGCGTGGACGAACGGGCGCGCAGGGCCCACGCCACGGTGGCCGATGGCGGACGTCCGCTATCCGTCCGCCATCCCGCTATATTTAGCGGACAGGTATATATGGCCATGCAGCCCGCGGCCCGTCGGCACGGCCCGTGGCCAGGCATTTTGGCCCGGCCCGAGAATGGCACGGCCTGAGGCAGCAGGCCGTGCCTGGGCCGCCACCTAGGCCCGTGGCACGGCACGAGCACGGCCCGGTAAAGGGAGGCGGCCCGACCCCCTGCGGCCTACGGCCTGCCCTAGTAGCCCAGCTCGCCGCCGCATATAAGCCGCCCCGCCTGCACCCCCACCCCAACCCTAACCCTAAATCATTCGATCCCCACCCGCGCCGCGTAGCTCTTGACTCTCGTCGTCTCGCCGTCTCGGCTCGCCTGAGCCTCTGCTCTCGATCTGGTGACCTCGTCGCAGCTCCGGTGACCTCGCCGCTGCTCCTCCACATCGCCGCCTGAGTTCGCTAACCCTATCCTCCCTCCTTTCCCCTCCTCTCCTCTTCCTCCTCCGGTGAACCATGTGAGTTCGTGTTCAAGTCAGTCGCTCCGCCGTCGGTCGCCGTCGTTTCTAATCGTTGTCTTTCTCGTGTCTCCTCTGGTTGGCTCGCTGGCCTCGTCTTCTCTGGCACCGGGCTCCGGTAGCTCAGGTAGGTTTGAACCCTAACCCTAGATCTCGTCTTCTACTCTTATTCTCCGCCGCTCACCGTCGTTTCTCCCTTTAATGATTACTGATCTGTGCTTTTCTTTGCAGGTTGGTGTCTGACGCCGCGTCTTCCTCCTCTGGAGTAGACATGGCTAGGCCGCCGAAGCGCCCGTTGAGGGGCGGTGCTGGAGCTGGAGGTAGTGGTCGGGGGCCGCCGTCGTCCGGTGCTCCTTCCGATGCTGGTGTTGGGCTCGCAACGCGGGGGGCAGATCATTCCCTCCCCCTAGAAGACGGCGAGGACCTAGCGCCGCACCCGGACGACTTGCTAGAAGCCGAGGACGACGACGACGTCCGTGATGATGCTGCCGGCTTGTTCAGCATCGACCTCGGTGACGGCAGCCAACCCATCGAGCTTGATGGCGACGACGACGGTGGAGTAGCTGCCTCCACTAACACTCATGGTACCTCAACCACCTCTGGTAAGTGTTCTGATGTTTGGGACTACTTCCATGAGATAAAGGAGAACAAGGTTCGAGTTGCTGCTATCTGTAAGCATTGTCGTACGAGGTACACAGCTAGATCTGCTGGTGGCACTGGCCATTTGAGACGGCACATGAAATCCTGTATGGCCAAACGTAATCATGTTAGTATGGTTCAGTCTAGGCTTGCTCTGAACCCTGATGGTTTGAACAATTGGGTGTATGATCCTGCTGTTGCTCGCACTGAGTTGTGTCGTTTGATTGCTAGGTTAGACCTTCCATTAGGGATAGGTGACACAGAGGCTTGGGAGGATTACATTAAGCGTGCTCATAACCCTCTGTTTTCAAAGGTTTCTAGACAGACCACCACTAGGGATATGGGTAAACTGTTTGCTAAACAACGTGCTATGCTTATGAACTTTGTGTTGCCTGCTTGTTCATCTGTTTCTTTGACATCTGATATCTGGTCTGGTAATGCTAAGGAAGACTATATTTCTGTTGTTGCTCATTATGTTGGTGTTGATTGGGAGTTGCATAAAAAGGTTGTTGGTTTTAGGTTGATTGAGTCATCACATACTGGTGAAAACATAGCTGAAAAGATTGCTTGTGTGGTTGATGAGTTTGGTTTGATTGATAAGATCTTTGCAGTAACTCTAGATAATGCTTCTGCTAATTCTAAGGCTTATGATATTTTGAAACCTTACTTGTTTGGTTACATGGGTTCTTATCCTGCACCTACACTTGATAATCCTAAAAAGGTTAAGTATTTGCTTGTGCAGCAGCGTTGTGCCTGTCATATCATTAATCTGATTGTTAAATCTGGCTTGAAGAGATTGAAACCTTATACTGAAGATTTCAGAACTGCAATAAACTTTTTGAATTCCTCTAATCAAAGAATTGCATTGTTCAAAAATTACTGCACTGCTCAGGGTATTAGACCTAGAAAGTTTGGCTTGGATATGGATGTTAGATGGAATTCAACCTATTTAATGCTTAAACATTTGCTGACATATAAGGATGTGTTTTCTGTGTGGCTTAACTCTAATTATGGTGATCAATTGTTGACTGCACAACATTGGTATGTTGCTGAACAGATCATGGTGTTCCTGGAACTCTTTTATGATTTTACTGTTGTTTTGTCTGGTGTTTATTATCCAACTGCTCCACTTGCTTTGCACCATATTCTTGACATTGCTGAACATTTAAAGAAAGCTAAAAGAGATGAGAATTTTAGATCAATTGCTTTTCCTATGAAGCTAAAGTTTCTTAAATATTGGGAGAAAATTCCACCGCTTTATTCTTATGCATTCATTCTTGATCCTAGAGCTAAGATGAAAGGATTCTTTAATGTGCTTGAACTGCTTGCTGAGGCCACTGGATCCATTTATAGTTCATACTATGCTGATGTGAAAGATGAAATGTTCAAGTTGTTTGACAAGTATGTGCAGAAATTTGGTGGTGCAGCAACAGCTCAAAGGGCTGTACATCCTTCAGTTGCTTCTGGTAAGAGAAAGCAGGCCTGGGGAAGGATCTTTGGAGGTCCTGGTGCATCCCCTACTTGTCCCTCCTCATCTTCATCTACATCATCTGGTGTTAGTGAGCTCTCAGCTTACTTGGACAGTGACCCTCTCACATGTTATGATGATTCCTTTGACATACTGCTCTGGTGGCGTGACCACAAGCTAGCCTATCCAGTCCTATCTATTATGGCTCGAGATATCATGTCTGTTCCTGTATCTACTGTCTCTTTCGAGTCTTGTTTTAGCTGTACATCAAGGATACTCGAAGACCGACGACGACGCTTGTTGCCTGAACATGTGGAGATGCTCACATGCATGAAGGACTGGGACCAAGGAGCAAGGAGAGCACAACATGCTCCTGAGGACGTGGACCTGGAGGAATCATTCAATAACTTGTTCCTGGATGACGAAGGCGAAGGCAGCGGCAGCGGCGGTACTGCTGGATAGAAGAAGAAGAGAACTGTAGAGGTAATAGAACTGCTGCTGCTTCATCTTATTCTTGTTTAGATTGATGGCAATAGAACTCAAACATTATTTTTCTTTAATTTTGCAGGCACTTTTGGTCTTTTGGTGCAAGACTGCAAGTCTGAGACTCTGAGAATGTGACTGAGTGAGTGTGAGTCTGAGAGTGTGAGAGACCCTGTGTTCTGTCATATGTGACTGTGAGATGAGTTGAGTTGTTGTTTTGGTCTTTTGCAGACAAACACTAAGTCACTGGGACTTGCCTTGCCACTGAGGTTGGCTATTGTAATAGGACTAATACTTTGACTATTTGGAGCTGACTGCACTCTTTTTTTTTCTTTCTAGGGTTTCTCACAAGGGTGAGTTTTACCTAGAAAGGTTTTTAATGAGGCAGCATTGCACAAAACAACTCATTTTGATTATCTCTTGTCTAGTTGTCTTCTATTGTGTGTTTGTTCTGAGTTTTGTTTCTGTGATCTGAGAATGATGAACACTTGTGATTGTGAAAATGACTTGTGATTGTGAAAATGATGAACACTTGTGAAAATGACTTGTGATTGTGAAAATGATGAACACTTGTGAAAATGACTTGTGATTGTGAAAATGATGAACACTTGTGAAAATTTCAAAAAATTTGAGGTTTTTCTCGCCTGATGGGCCATGGGCCGGCACGGCCTGGTGAATATGGCCGTGCCCAACGGGCGGCACGGCACGGTAAAACGACCCACGGCCCGTGCCTTGGGTCGACAGGCCGGCACGAAGCACGTGCAGGCACGGCATGACTGGCACGCCGCCGTGCTGGGTCGGCACGGCCCGATGAACATATATACGGACAGGCGCGGGTAGCAGACGGGATAGCGGACGCTGCTGCAGCTCTCCCGTCCGACATGGCGTACGCTATATGCGTTTAGCGGAGCTTTTACCAGACCCAGTGCGGTTAGTCTAATCTGTTCTTGGCAATGCGTTGATGCGAACGGATCAAATATTCAAATCACGAACTTAGAAAAGCTCAGGCTAGGGAATACTAGTAACCAAAAAAACACCTCTCTCGACGACCGCTGTAGACGATGTGAACCCAGATGCATGCATGGCAAAAAAAAAAAAAAAAAAAAAAAACCGATTTCTCATGCACCGTACCGTGCACCTACTGCCTACTGGCGGTCTGCCCCGCTGCCAGCTGCACAGCCACACAGGTGTAGTATCTGCATGCGCAATGCTCCTTTGGCTTTGCTGACCAAGCAACACGCTCCTTCCCCGCCATCCCACGATTAGCACCACACCAACCCCCACTTCGCGCTATAAAACCAAGCAACCAAACGCAAAGTCTCTCATCAGTCATCAGGTTCAGGCAGCCCACTCCACTGAGCTGATCGACGCACTCCCCGGTCGCCACTGCGCCGCATACACACACCTCGCTTTTGCACCTACAGCCCACTACTAGCTAGCTACCTCGGCCCAGCCTCTCATCACGTAGGTGTGACGGCAATGGCATCGTCGCTGCCGGCGTTCACGGTGCGGCGCGGGGACGCGGTGCTGGTGGCGCCATCGTCGCCGACGCCACGGGAGACGAAGCCACTCTCGGACATCGATCGAAGACTCCGAGGGCATGCGGTTCTACAGCTCCGGGATCCACCTGTACCGCGCCAACCCATCCAAGGCCGGGCAGGACCCGGCCAGGGTCATCCGCGAGGCGCTGGCGCAGGCGCTCGTCCCCTACTACCCGCTCGCCGGCCGCCTCCGCGAGGTGGAAGGGAGGAAGCTCGTCGTCGACTGCGCCGCGCAGGGCGTCCTGTTCGCCGAGGCCGACGCCGACCTCACCGCCGACGACTTCGGCGACGTGCAGTGCCCGCCGTTCCCGTCCTTCGAGCAGTTCATCCTCGAGAGCACCACCGTCGCCGGCGTCGAGCCCGTCGTCGACCGCCCCTTGTTCTACGTCCAGGTCACGCGCCTCAAGTGCGGCGGGTTCATCTTCGGCCAGCGCTTCTGCCACTGCGTCGTGGACGCCCCGGGCGGGATGCAGTTCGAGAAGGCTGTGTGCGAGATCGCCCGCGGAGCCGCCGCGCCGTCCATCGCGCCGGCCTGGGGCAGGGAGATGTTCATGGCGCGCAACCCGCCGCGCCCGACTTACCCGCACCTCGAGTACCGCGAGCCCGCGGGCGGCGTTGGCGTCGACCGGATGCTGACCACTCCGCCCGCCGACATGGCGCGCGTGCCCTTCTTCTTCGGGCCCCGGGAGATCGCGGGGCTGCGCCAGCGCGCGCCGCCCGGGATGCGCTGCTCCCGGTTCGAGCTCGTCGCCGCGTGCATCTGGCGCAGCCGCACCGCCGCGCTCGCGTACGCTGCCGACGAGGAGGTGCGGCTGTCTTTCATCGTGAACGCGCGCGGGCGGCCCGACATCCCGCTCCCCGAGGGCTTCTACGGGAACGCCTTCGCCTACTCCATCGCGGCGACCACCGCCGGGGAGCTCTGCGGCGGGGACCTCGGGTTCGCGCTGGACCTTGTGAAGAAGGCCAAGTCGGCGGTGACCTACGACTACCTGCTGTCGGTGGCGGACCTGATGGTGCTCACGGGACGGCCGCTGTTCGAGGTGTCCAGAACGTACATCGTGTCGGACGTCAGCCACGCCGGGTTCAAGAGCGTCGACTTCGGCTGGGGTGAGGCCGTCTACGGCGGGCCGGCCAAGGGCGGCGAAGGGCCGCTCCCCGGCGTCACCAACTACTTCTCGAGGGCTAAGAACGGCAAGGGGGAGGAAGGCACCGTCGTGCCCATCTGCCTGCCCAAGGATGCCATGGAGAAGTTCCAGCTCGAGGTGGAAGGCCTCACCGCCGAGCTCTAGCCGATAGAGCGCCGCGCACCAGCCGCCCGGGGTGCATGCATATACATGTCAGGCATGAGCACAACTATAACAAGTACGTACACCATAAATGCGTCCTGCTCGTCCCGTCGATACGACGGTATATATACGTGTGTTGTTTTTCTTACTATACAGAGCTGTACGTACGCAACGAAATACGGTGGTGTTGTGCACTTGTTTTGTGTAAGGTAACTTGGAAACAATTCATATATATACTACTTGCAGATTTGCAATGTCAATCCAGCCTCAAGTTGCAATTGCTAGACCTTGTATTTCTTCTTGACGTGGTTGTGCTTGTGCAATATTACTACTCTGTTTCAAATTATAGTTTATATTTTCACTGCTTTATGTAAAAACATATTAACATAGATATATGTTCAAATAAATACATTATCGAATTAATCATATCAAATTGAAGAATTTAATGAAACTAACTTGATATTAAGTTGGTGCGTTTTTTTATAAAATTGTTCAAAGTAAAAAATGACTTGGAATAAATCTAAAATAAATAATATTTAAAGCAGATGTTAGGTTATATAAGAAACATTTCCGTCGATTATCAATGTATTATCATAGTAAAAACATAGTGCGTGCACTTTACGGAATATATGTCAACCAAGATGGAATACTTAAAGGAATTCTAAAAAGTTAGAATACTCTCCACGAACTATCACGAAAGCTAGAGGATCTGATTGTATTTTCCAATAACACGAGACCACATACTGACCATTTCACTGCAACCACAAGTTTAGGATAAGGTCTGTAGTGGCTGAAGCAACCATACATTGGGACTTGGGAGGCTAAAATAGGAGAAACAAAGACCAACAAGATTTTTGATCATATCGCAAGATGCAATATACCACCATTGTTGCATTAACAAAGGAAATCGTATTGACATATTTTATTTCTCAAAGTCATACTATCTTGGCCATCTACCTTTCTCTCTGTACTAGGCAAACTAATCATCAGGTGCCTCATTTTTGTATGTCTGTACCAAGGACGGACTAGTCGGCAAACAAATCATTGCTCATTGAATTAATCCCAAGAGAAATCATCAGGTGCCTCATTTTTGTATGTCTCAACCAAGGACGGACTAGTTGTCAAACAAATCATTGCTCATTGAATTAATCCCAAGAGATCACACGATTTTGAAATGACTATGTTTTGCTAGCGTATTTTTTTACTATAATTGTTATTATATTTTCTATAGATTTGGTTAAAATTATATTTTTTTTATTTAATACAAAACTAACACGATCCACTTTTTTTTTAAAAAAATAGTTGAGTATGTCTCATTAGTGCTATTAGAGATTCTTTTTAACAAGGTTATATAAACAAATAGATTCTATACCAAACATTTGCCTCAGTTAATTGACCACATATGAAAACGTAATGCGTGCACTTTATGGAATAATAGCGATAAAGCGTGAATACTATGCTGTTGTGAGAAAAAAGCCAGAGAATCAAGCAAATTATAATTTTCAGTAACACGAGACCATATACTGACCAATGCGTTGACTTAGTAGTTGAAGCAAGCCATACATTAGGAGGCAAGGAGAGATAAAGACCATCAAGATTGTTGATCTTGCATGCCACAAGTTGCAATATACAATAACTACTGCTCTGAGATGTATTAACAAAGGGATAAACCATATCGGGCATATCATTTCTCTAAGTCACAACGCCTACTATATATCGACATATTATGTTCTAGGCAAACTAATAGAAAGATGCCAGATTTTTGTATGCTGAGGTACTTGCTCGGCACAAGTACACAATAGTCGATCAGCAAATAGAGCATTGAACGTTGAATAATTCCAGCAGGTAACTATATGGTCTACTCCCTCCTCCGACCCCATTTATTTGTCATTTTGGCCTTCTACTAGATACATGAAAGATTATTTGAATTTGGACATACATGACGTCTTGATACATAAAAGATGCTCTGAATCTGGACACCTAGAAACATAGATAGAATGACAAATAAAACAATGGGACATAGGGAGTATATATAAAATCCGAGAGAGGGTATATGTAGTGAAACATCTAAGCTCAGTGTATTTCTAGGACTTATTTGGTTCACCACCGAGCTCTAGATGTGTGTCGTTGCCAACGGGAGGGTTAGCTAGCTGGGGTGCACGTCAGACAGTGGCGGACCTAAGAATTGAACTGAGCCTGGGTGAAGTAAGTTTCTCCTTTATTTTAGTATAGAATAGGGTTCCAACCGCAAGCCACGGATATGAATCAGGGGCGGGCTCAGGATTTTGAGGGTGGGTATTCAAAATGTAAAGCGGTATAATTTTTTTGACAACCAAAGCCTACTATTTGACATATATAACACATATATAGCAAATACATAGCACATAATTGAGCATGATTTTATATATTCATAGAATTTGAGCATAATTTGAGACGTCGACAGCTTATGAGAAAACAAAAAGAGAAGCATTATTAAACACGAGCGCCTGTGGACTAGTACTCTCTAATCGAGCCACTACTCTGCTCCCACAAATGGTCGTATTGGGCTGTTGGCCATCAGGTGGGGCTGAGGAGGAAGGGGAGTAGCATCGTTTTTGCGCTGAATTCTTCATAGATTATTCATTTACTCTTCTTTCTTTCTTTTTTTTCAATACATATACATATATATACACTATATGTACAAAAGTTTTGCCAAAAAATTGGGTATTCTACTACGTACATGAAAGATTCTTTGAATTTGGACATACATGACTTCGAGATACATAAACGTTGCTTTGAATCTAAACACCTAGAAACGTAAACAAAATGACAGATAAAATAATGGGACATAGGAAGTATATATGAAATCCGAGGGAGGATATATGTTGTGAAAAATCTAAGCTCAATGTATTTCTAGGGCCTATTTGGTTCACCACCGAGCTCTAGATGTGTCTTTCGGCAAGAGGGCTAGCCAGTCGGGGTGCACGTCAGACAGTGGCGGACCTAGGAATTGAACCGAGCTTGGGTGAAGTAAGTTTCTCCTTCATTTTAGTATAGAATGGGGTTGCAACCACAAGCCATGGATATGAATAAGTGGCGGGTCCATGATTTTAAGGGTGGGTATTCAAAATGTAAAGTGGTACAATTTTTTTTTGACAACCAAGCCTACTATGACATATATAACGCCACATATATATAACAAATACATATAGCACATAAATGAGCATGATTTTATATATTCATAGAATTTGAGCATAATTTGAGACGTCAGGAGCCGATGAGGAAACAAAAAGAGAAGCATTCTTACACACGAGCGCCTATGGACTAGTACTCTCTAGTAGAGCCGCATCTTTCCTCCCCCAAATGGTCGTACTGGGTCATATTGGGCTGTTGGGGCATTAGGTGGGGCTGAGGAGGAAGGGGAGTAGCAGCGTTTTGGACTGAATTCTTCATAGATTATTCATTTACTCTTATCTCTTTCTTTTTTTCAATACATATACATATATATACACTATATGTACAAAAGTTTTGCCAAAAAATTTGGATATTCTACTAGATAGATGAAAGATTCTTTGAATTTAGACATACATGATGTCAAGATACATAAAAGATGCTCTGAATCTGGATGCCTAGAAATGTAGGCAGAATGACAGATAAAACAATGGGACATAGGGAGTATATATGAAATCCGAGGGAGGGTATATGTTGTCAAACATCTAAGCTCAGTGTATTTCTAGGGCCTATTTGGTTCACCACCGAGCTCTAGATGTGTGTCATGCTAGCGGGAGGGCTAGTCGGCTGGGTGCACGTTAGGCAGTGGCGGACCTAGGAATTGAACCGAGCCTGGGTGAAGTAAGTTTTTCCTCATTTTAGTATAGAATAGGGTTGCAACGGCAGGCCATGGATAAGAATGCTAGCCTTTTTTAACCGTGTCTAGCAAGCACTCCTTGAGAGAAGGAATGATTCCTTGAGAGAAGGCGGCAAGCTAATAAATCATTGTGCATTAGGAACTCTAAAGTTTGTGTCAGCTTCATAATCCCTTTTGATTGTTGTCAGCGTTAGTTTGCTTCCTTTTGTTATTATTTTTTCCTGTTTAATTATTGCTCCATGGCTGACTGCTGATGTAAAAGTTGAATCTTTGCATTAACATATGCATAACCTTTTATCCACGCAGGTCCTAGCAGACACAAGAAGTCCTCTGATGTACCCATGGAAGGTATAGGATATTGCAGGTTTTCTACCTTCAACAACCCATTATGAAGAGACAAGTACCTTACCCTAGTATTTACTATTTTGTTTAGTTTTGATTAATTTTATGAATTTATTAAATGTTTGCCAAATAACCAAGATGGGGAATTGCTAATTACCTCCCAGTGTATTTCTACCCCTATGTCGAATCACATTTCTTTGATTATCTTTGGTAAACTGGTGCAAACTGCAATATCATACTGAGTATATGTAGGGTATATGGTTTTCAGATGTGCAACTCTACTGTAGCCACTTTAGCAGTTAGCACTATAACCTATTGAAATTTTGAATGATTTTATGCTCAATTTTATTGCTCCATAGCAATTTATTCAGTTCAGTGGCACTAGAACATAGTTCATTCTTGGCATTTGCTTTGGTGATTGTATTGATGTAAGCATGTTCCTAATTTGTTACTGCTCCATAGCAATTCATTTAGTGTTTTAACATGTCTGTAGTTTATACTACACTGCATATTTAGCAGCACTAGAACGTAGTTCATTTTTGCCATTTGTCTTGGTGATTGTATCCATAAATATAAGCACGTTCAGTGCCACTAGAACATAAATCATTCTTACCATTTGCCTTGGTGATTGTATCCCTAGATGTATATCTCATATTTTCTCTGTTTCTATTATAGACACCAAAGAATCTCCCATAGATGTATTGATAAAGGAGATGCAGGACATAGAGAGTAAGCTAAATGAGTAGGCTGAGCTATCCGAGCAGGATTGCCAAACTTTCATCAATCGCTTGACTAAAGTGGCAGTGAAGTTCAGAAGTCAATATTAGAGGTTTTAGGATTGAAAGTTCGTGCCGATAGGTTTGAGGTTTGCATAGAGGAGCTACAGAACGAGTTAATGAAGCTAAAAGAGAAGGAAGAAAAGTCTTGAGAATTTAATACTTATGTACACACAAGAACACAAGAACATAGATGAACACAGATTGGAGAGGAAGTGAGAGCTCTGTATTATTTTCTTTTCTTAGTTGTTCCATACAACGAAGGTGGCCTCCTATTTATGGAGAGGAGGCTGTCATGTGAACTCTCAGATTTTTCCCTCTCTCATTTAATTGGCCACCATCCAAAGTCATGCACTCACACTTCTTTTTTGACTTTAGTTTACAACACTCCCCCTTGGCCAATTATATGCTATGTGTATGCCTCATTAAAAACTCCCGCAAAAAACCCAGTGGGAAAAAAAGGTAGGAGAAAAGAGTACATCACACGCATTGCTTATGTTGCACCTGTTGCCTCGTTAAAAACCTTACATGAGAAAACCTTGTGGAAAAAAGTCATCAAGGGAAAAAGAGTACAACAGTTGATATTCGGATCAGGTCTTCAGGACCGACTCATGATCTTCAGGATTCATGATCATGAGCTATGACTTTGGGGGTTGGTCTCCTCATGAACTCTACAACTCTCTAAGTCATCTCATGCGAATTCCACATACACATTTGTGAAAGCTAAAGGCCGGCATAGACTTTGTGAATAAATCTGCCAGATTTTCACATGACCTTGCTTGCAAGATATTTATCTCCCCACTCTTCTGGAGCTCATGGGATAAAAGAACTTTGGAGCAATATGTTTTCACTACTACTGATTGAGCTACCACTGTTGCTACTTTCACTTCGTATAAGACACAAGCAACGGTGTGATACTTCCACCATCGGTAGGACCGATAGTGAGGCCTCCTAAGGAATAAAACTGGTAGTTGAAACTTCTACCACCGACGGGTTAACGATAGATGCAGCAGTAGTATTGGGATTGCATTTTCTTCGTCATATGAAAAGCCGAGTTGACTGGGATACGCGTTTTGGCCGCCGGCTCTAAACTAGCGTTGGTCTACCGGCAGTAGATTCAGCGTGACTGTTGAAATGCCTCCAAGTTCCAACGCAGACAAATCACCATTACTTCCGCTGGGTGTAGCCAAAGAGCCGCACCCATTGCTCTACATATTCCTTAAGCCCGGTGCCCTATGTGAAACCACCCTTCTTCTTCATCCATCATCCCCTTCTCTTCCAATCTACAAAGAAAATGGCGGAAAGCCCCATCAAGTTTCCAAGCAGCGAGTCGTCCAACGAAGATGACTTGCCATTAGAACTCAAGCACTGGAATACTGTATGATCCCGGTGGCATCACCGGATCAATTCTGCAGCCTCCCCATCGATCAAAACAACAATTAGCCATTAGAACTCAACGGTCAAAGACACCCCTAATGCATAGTCCGAAGAGCAACCGAACAATCCGTTGTCATCTAGAGAGGTTGCAGAACTAAAAAATGGCCAATGGATTACTCCGCATGGTAGAGATTTCCATTATTGGTTCTAACAGGCCGTGTAGACTTCCACCTTCCAACCGGCGGCTAAACTTGTTATCACCGCAGGTTTGCATGTGTGCCGCACATTGGGTGGCTAACCGGCGGTGCTAAATGCTTTCACCGCCAGTTCAGCATACGATACGGCAGCGAAGACCAACACTGTGTTCACTGCCGAATCATACGCCAAACCGACGGTGAAAACGTTCATCACCGCCTGTAAGTCACCCTTCTGTGACACCTCAGCCTATGAACCGGCGGTGATGTTCTAATAGAACTGGTGGTGATCAAACTTTTTGTAGTAGTGTTTGTATTTTGTTTTCCTTTTCGTTTTCTTCTCTATATATAGTGGATCTAAAGTAAGTGGTAAGTTGGTTGCAAGTGGTGCTAGCTGCTTGGCTTTTTCTATAGATAAAGGATAGATAGTCTATCTGGCTTCTTTCACCCAAAAATGGATGAACTCAGGCCAATTTATTACAACGTTTATAACCGTGTCATGGCACTTGCCATAGACAAACATGACTGGGGGCGTAAGCAAACCAAAGAAACATCAACTAACTGCAAAAGTTACTCACACGAAGATCAATGTAAAGCAATCCTAAAAGCAGACGACCATCCAAAAGATGAAAACAGCTGAAGACATGATGTTTCGAGAATCCGATAGACGTCGACTAACTCTTGCTGACGGTCTTTATGGCGCTGTAACTAGGCCCATTGGCGGATCCAATAAGTCCCTCTAAATAGTACCTGCAAAAAGTTTTAGGTCTACATTTATCAAAAACAATTTCATATCTCGATATCCACAGTGACCAACATAGTGCGGCGGCTACAATCAATAAGTTCAAATTATGATTGGTTCCCTCTCTTTTTAACCAATGATTAAACAGATCATTAACATCAGTGGGTTGAGCAATGCCTAGAACCATGTGTACTGCTGTCCATAGAAACTTAGCATAAGCACAATTAAAAAATAAATGTTGAATTGATTCTAGAGTATTACAAAAAGAACAACCTCTATTACCCCTCCAATTTCTTTTTGCTAAGTTGTCCATAGTTAAAATAACTCTCTTTTTTAAGTACCACATGAAAACTTTTATTTTCATGGGTAACTTAGCACGCCAAATTTCCTGTGAGACCCACACACCACTATTGACTAAAAACACATACATTGATCGAACTGTAAATAAACCATTCGAGTTTAGAGACCAAACAAAGACATCTCTTTCGTCCTGTAACTGTATATTCGCTATTGTTGCGACGATCCTATTCCAATCCCTCAAGTTGTTTCCCACTAATGCTCTCCGAAAAGAAACATTAAGTGGAATAGACGACAACACATTTGATATAGTATCCAGTTTCATGTGCACTATGTTGAACAGTCTCAGAAATTTAGTTCGGAGAGAACTATTCCCAATCCAAATATCTTCCCAGAACCTCGTTTGGTTTCCATTTTTTACCTTAAACTTTTCCAAGTTGCATAACCTGATGTTTGACATTTAAAAGATCTTTCCAAAAATGTGAATCTGTTGCTCTCTTTTGAACTTCTCCAATTGTTTTATTTCTTAAGTATTTATTTCTAATCAATTGTTGCCATAAACCATCTTCGTTACACAGTTTAACCAACCATTTGCTAAGTAGGCATTGATTTTGTATCTCTAAATTAGTAACTCACAAACCCCCTTATTCTTTCGGCTGGCACACCACACTCCACTTTACTAAACGGTATTTTTTCTTGTGTTGGTGATTCTGCCAGAAGAATCTCGATCTAAAAAATTTAATTCTCTGTAATACCCCTTAGGTACCTCAAATAAAGACATCATGAACATCAGTAAGCTTGAAAGCACCCAATTAATTAAGACTAGACGTCCTCCTACTGAGAGTAATTTTCCTTTCCAACCACTCAGTTTCATTTCAAACCGTTCTTCTACAGATTACCAATCTTTGTTACTTAATTTTCTTGTGTGCATTGGCTAGCTTTTGTTGCCTTTTGTTTTCCTCTGCTAATAAACATACGGTGCTTTTGCATCCGTTCCAAAAAAAATTATGTTGTGATAAATTAAAGAAACCGATAGAGTCTTAGTGATGTTGACTAACATGTGGTATCCATCTGCTTTGATGCTTTGGTTTGTCAAGTGGGGAAGGATCCTCCTAACATTGGTGGTCCGAATTAAGAGTCGATTTGCGACCAGCTGAGCCGGGTGTCTGATTGCAAAGTAAGGAGTGTAACTAGCATCAATTGATCTCTTCAAATCGTGAAACCATGTCTTCAGATGATACGATGGTTATTCGGTTGATGGATTCAAAGACGATGCTATTTTGTTGCTTAATCTATTGTTAGATGATGAGTGTTTTTTTTCCAGAAAGTCGTGCACCTTTGAGTCACAATGTACGGGATGGTAGATAATGATGCAATTTACAACTGCAACGTCATGTACGGTATATAGCAGTTTTTGAGTGGTGCTGGATGGAAAATTAATTTGCTGAGGGCTGAGTCGTTTATACTGCTCTGACGATCTTGTGGTTCATTAGTAATGTAATTTCTAGGATCATATGAAGTAGCAACCAATATACAAATAGAAGTAGGCTAGCTCTCGTCGATATATTACTATTGAGCCGCCTTGCTGTCAACAGTACACGAGTAACCAAAAATCAACAGTTGGGGAGGGTATCCTCCTTTGTTTGCCCAGTTGTTAGCAGTAGCTAGCATCACCTGCAGTTGCAGAAACAATGGAGAGAAGCCAATACAAGTATCCATAAACAGCTAGCTTTTGCAGTAGCTGAGCACAAGGAAGCTATAGCATCTGAGCATCCTCACCTGGCGCTGCTCTTGTTATCCCTAGAAGCGTCGACCTGACCACCACTTCCTCTCACGGCGATGGCGGTTGCATCCGATGCCGGCCTCCTGCCGCCGCCGTTGGCCGTTGTCGTAGTACACACCGGCATGCCGCGGTAGGCCAACGTGGTGTGCATTGCCGCCGGAGCTGCCGGTGCATGATGAGGTCTCGCCGCCGTCAGCAGCCCATTGCCCCCACACGGAGGCGTGCCGTTGATGGCGCTGGCGCTGTGCAGAAGCGCACCGCCAGTAGTGCTGCAGGCACTGGACCAGCAGAGCAGCAGTTGCTGCTGCTCGGCCAGCTGCCTCCGCAGCGCGGCGTTCTCGGCGCGCAGCACGGCGTTGTCGCGGCGCAGGCAGGAGACCTCGCGGTAGCACCCGTCCGAGGGGTCGCGCTCCCGCCACCGGGCCTCCCAGGTGAGCGTCTCGGCGGCGCGGCGGCGGGCGGCGTCGCTGGCGTTGGCCTTGATGAGCTTGGTGAGGTTGGCCACCCCGAAGACGAGGTGCAGCGCGCGGAAGTCGTTCATCCGGTGCGCCGGGAAGTAGGTGGCCAGCTCGCAGTTGGGCTCGCACTTGCGCCGCTGGTGCTTGCACACCGCGCACGCGCCGCGGCCACCGTTGCCGCCGCCGGTCATCTATCGCTGCAAGTGCAGGTGGAGAGGAGGGAGAGAGAGCTGCCTGCGTAGGCATGTGCGTGCATATATGGATGGATCGGACGTTTGGGATCGAGTACTTCGAACAAAGAAAGGACATGCAAGACAGTAAGGTGAAAGGATGGTCACAGCTGCTTTCTAGGTTGCTCACAGCAAGAGTTCAGGGGCATGGAAACTTCTAATGCGTTGCATTATTGGACTACAAATACCCTGCTAGTTCCAGGTCAGAAAATGAAAAGGTTATGCCATCTCCATATCTACTGGATCGGAGCAGCACAACACGTATGAACATACAACAGTGTCACACACACACACACACACACACACACACACACACACACACACACACACACACACACACACACACACACACACACACACACACACATGTCGCCTCAATCTGAAAAATAATTTGCAGGCAAATGTATTGTTTATTAAGAGAAGATACAAAGCCAGTTGAAACATTTACTTGTGTTCTCAACTTGATGTGTTAGCAGCAGGCCAATGCAATGCAAGATTACATTCATCTGTGGTTGCCATTGCCACCAAAAAGCAGCACATACATAGTGTGGTTTAATTTTTTTTTCTTACACTGTATGATTCTTTGAGGGTGTCCATGGATCAACCACTACAATTTTTTTTCGCGGCCGCGCTCAGCTAAGCCCGTTTTCCATTAAGAGGGTAGCAAGACGATTACAGAACGCAAGCTACGGCTTGCAACACAAAAGGTCAAACTGAAGAGAAATGAAAAAGCGATAAGAAACAAAGGGTGCTAATACACTAAACCATCTTGTGACCAGGAAGCAACCAAGGGGGCAATTCTCATGAACCCCGCTTTTACCCAAGCATTGCATTCATCTAAGATCTTTGGAAGGAGCCATGTTGGCATGGTAGCAAACCTCTCAAACACCCGGCTGTTGCGCTCCTTCCAGATGAGCCAGGAGACCAGCAAGAACAGGGCATCGAAGCCTCTACGGTGGTCCTTCGGTAACAGCTTCCTCTCGACAAGCCATTGATCAACGGCCGTCGACTGATCGTGAACGGGCTGCACAAGAGAAATGGCAGCACACAATTTGGCTCAAACCTCTCGCGTGTAGACGCAATGTGCTAGCAGATGATCCATTGTTTTCTGGGCTTGGTGGCAAAGTGCACAAAGGTCACAGTCCTGCAAGCCCCTCTTCTTCCTGCGACTTGTCGTCCAACACTTGTTGTGAATTGTCAGCCAGAAGAAGAATTTGATCTTTGGCGGGGCAGAGGCCTTCCACAGCTGCTTTGCCCCCCAGAGGCCCAGAGCTTGATCGATCCTATAAAAATCGCCTTGTAGGCCGATGACGCCAAGTAAACTACATCTGCGCTGAAACGCCAGACGAATCGATCTTGTACATCCAGCTGCAACTGGACCCCTTGCAACAGATCATAGACGTGCAAGTAGCCCAAGATCACCTGGACTGTTGGCGCCCCTCTTATGTCTGTGACCCAAGCTCTGTTGTGCAGCGCCGAGTTGACCGTTCGGCGCCTCAGCCGAGTTGGCACCGCCGCCAGGTGGGAAGGTGCTATATGTCCAATAGTGACCACTGATCCACCGATCTGTCCAGAATAGCGTATTGGAGCCGTTGCCCACCTCGACGTGAACTGCAACCTGGAAGAAAGCCCGGACAGCCCGCTCGGGGTGTGATGGCAACGCATGCCAAGATCTAGCCGGGTCCGTTCGCCGAAGCCATTCCCATCTTGGCATCTTAGACGAAGAGCAGCACAAACACGTATTAACATACAGCAGTGTCACACACGTATGTCGCCTCAATCTGAAAAATAATTTGCAGGCAAATGTATTGATTATCACATTTAAGAGAAGATACAAAGCCAGTTGAAACATTTACTTGTGTTCTCAACTTGATGTGTTAGCTGAAGGTCAATGCAATGCAAGATTACATTCATCTGTGGTTGCCACCGAAAGGTAGCACATATACACATAGTGCGATTAAATTTCTTTCTTACACTGTATTATTCTGAGGCTGGTGTCCATGGATCAACCACTAGGAATTTAGTTCCAATATTTTTCTTGAACACGCAAAATGTTTGCGCATCTTTGTATTAAGAAATGAGAAGTTTGGGTATAAAGCGTTTCGCCCGCGCTGCGGGGGGCTCGAAAGGATTACAATTAAGCTCATGCCGTGACAACCCAAGTTTCTTGGGCCCGCCTGCAACCATTATTCGGCCTCATGCATTTTGTTCCAATATGAGCACCAAAGAATAGAGTGGGCTTGGCAGCACAAGTGTCACCAAATAATGGGGGCAACAAAGGAATCCTACTTTGTTGCACCAAAGCCAAATTGCTTACTCATGCATATGTGTGTTACCTTGCCACCTTCAATACCATGGACCCCTTTCAAGTTCAAGATTCTTGTCAGGTCTTGCCCAAGCCGCTCAATTTCGCTAAGCTTCAGTTTAAGATCTTCCAATTCTTTAGGACTTTAGCTAAATTATCACTTCCAAAGTGAAAGCAAAATTAATAAACAACCATTGTCCCTCAACATGTGGACATATCAATAGCTCACCATGAAGTGCAATCTAGCAAACATTCAACTTCCACAGGATTGATTAATGATTATATTATACGTTCATCTTAGAGTTTACCCACGGACGGAATGTCACAACACTATTTTTCCTTGCTTGCATAGTATCCGGAATTGAATAAATGATAATGATGAATACATAATAATAATGCATGGATACATAATAATATATAATCCATGGAATTGAATAAAATGATGATAATGAAATAACGTGTCAACGGACACGTTCTCGAAAAAAGACGATCAACATCAACTTAGTTGTGCGTAGGCTATTATATATCATGCCAATGCCATGCGCGCACACACCGGAACGAAGGCACGAAGCCTAGAGCTCGGCGGTGAGGCCTTCCACCTCGAGCAGAAACTTCTCCATTGCGTCCTTGGGCAGGCAGATTGGCACCGCAATGCACTCCTCCCCCTTGCCGTTCCTGGCCCTTGAGAAGTAGTTAGTGACGCCGGGGAGCGGCCCTTCGCCGCCTTTCGCCGGCCCGCCGTAGACGGCTTCGCCCCAACCGAAGTCGACGCTTTTGAACCCGGCGTGGCTGACGTCCGACACGATGTACGTCCTGGACAGCGCGAACAGCGGCCGCGCCGTGAGCACCATCAGGTCCGCCACCGACAGCAGGTAGTCGTACGTGACCGCCGACTTGGCCTTCTTCACCAGGTCCAGCGCGAATCCGAGGTCCCCGCCGCAGAGCTCCGCCGCGGTGGTCGCCGCGACAGAGTAGGCGAAGGCGTTCCCGTAGAAGCCCTCGGGGAGCGGGATCTCGGGCCGCCCGCGCGCGTTCACGATGAAGGACAAGCGCACCTCCTCGTCCGGCGCGTACTCGAGCGCGGCGGTCCGGCTGCGCCAGATGCACGCGGCGACGAGCTCGAAGCGGGAGCAGCGCATGCCGGGCGGCGTGCGCTGGCGCAGCCCGGCGATCTCCCGGGGCCCGAAGAAGAAGGGCACGCGCACCTTGTCGCCCGGGGGAGTCGTCATCATCCTGTCGGGCTCGGCCCCGCCCGCCGGCTCGCGGTACTCGAGGTGCCGGTACGACGGCCGCGGTGGCTGACGCGCCATGAACATCTCCCTGCCCCAGGACGGCGTAACTGACGGAGCCTGGGTGGCGCTGGCGCCACGCGCGAACTCGCAGATGGCCTTCTCGAACTGCATGGCACCCGGCGCGTCCACCACGCAGTGGCAGATGCGCTGCCCGAAGATGAAGCCTCCACACTTGAGCCTCGTCACCTGGACGTACAACAAGGGGCGGTCGACGACGGGCTCGACGCCGGCGACGGTGGTGCTCTCAAGGATGAACTGCTCGAAGCACGGGAACGGCGGGCACTTGACGTCCCCGAAGTCGTCGGCGGTGAGGTCAACGTCGGCCTCGGCGAACATGACGCCCTGCGCGGCGCAGTCGACGACGAGCTTCCTTCCTCCCTCCTCGCGGAGGCGGCCGGCGAGCGGGTAGTAGGGGACGAGCGCCCTGGCCAGCGCCTCGCGGACGACCCTGGCCGGGTCCTGCGCCTTGGATGGGTTGGCGCGGTATAGGTGGATCCCGGAGCTGTAGAACCGCATGCCCTCGGCGTCGTCGATGTCCGACAGCAGCTTCGTCTCCAGCGGCGTCGGCGCCGACGGCCGCACCAGCACCGGGTCCCCGCGGCGCACCGTGAACGGCGGCAGTAACGACGCCATCTTCTATCGGAGAGCGCGACTGATCGAATGCGAGCACGTGCACGGCGGAGGCAGTCAGGTAGAGGCAGAGGCGGAGGCAAAGGGCAGAGGCGTGTCACGTGTGCACGGAGTACGAACTTGTGGTGCATGCTGTGGAGCGAGCTGCTGGTCCTTTTTTATAGCAACTGGGAGTAAGGAAGGTGGGGTTGGCTGCCGGGGAAAAAAATGCATGGGTGATGGGACAGTCACCCGTCAGCATCACAATCTCACCTACTGTCTCCAACCGTAAAATATAGGGACTCAGATTCGGTGCCTTTGCTCTGGCAAGGCACGGCGTACCTTGCGACCCTCTGTCCACTGTTGAAAAATCTCAATCGGCTTATAGATAAAAATTCATCTCTCCTCATGGGCTGGCCACAAGACGGACATCACTCCCCGCACTGTAGCCACGGCGCCGCTGCCCTCGCGCACCGCGCGCCGCTGCTGCTCCGCCCGTGCCCTGCGCCGCCGCCGCTCCTCCTGCACGCAGTCCCTCGCGCCCTCACAACCCTCCTGTTGCTCATGTCGCCGCAGCTCTACGAGCTCACCCGTCCAGCAGCACTGCAGCCATTCCACGCCTCCCCGTGGAGCCAGAACTCGCGCCGGCCAGTAGAAGATGGAGCTCGCACCAACCAGCAAAGATGGAGCTTAGGTGCAGCCTTCGTGGATGAAGTCTGTATCACTGCCACTATCTGAAAGTCCTTGCTGCCATGGTCTGGTCGATGTGTATTTAGACAGTACATGGTGTGTATTTAGATAGTACATGTTTAGCCCCAAATTTTTCAGTGATGGCAAAAAAAATCAGACTTGCATAGAAACATGAATATTTCACAAGCATATAATTGGTAGACAGGTCAAGCACACGGGAGATTTTTATGCTCCACTTCCAAAGCACAAGTTCACAAGTTCAAAATCATTAAGCACCTTCGGGTTGTCTACCCTGACAAGTTATGCTATTACTGATCTAGAACATGTGCTTCTACTGAAATTATATGGGCCATTTCAGATATACAATTAGGCCACAAAAGACTATAATTAGGCCACAAAAGACTATAGTTAGCCCTGTCCAAAATGCTATCTAACCAACTTATACATACTAGAACTGAAGGTTTTCTTCGCCACAATTTGGAGCTGTTATGAGCTGAGTAAAATTGCCAAGGACATTGTAATTTTGAGACTCCAGATTTTCATCTTCGTTGCTGCCATCATTTTGCAAGTCAACTTGGTGATGTAAAACATCATTGTTGTTTTTTGGCTGCAAATAAAAATCGAACCAATTAGTTTCGATTGGAATGACAACAGCGTGCATACATATGTAGGATTGCAAGTTTGCAACGTACCTTTGTTCTTTTTTTCTTTGGTTTGGCAGATTTTGGTGGTATGTCAGATTTTGCTTGCTTGCGCTTCAACTTGTATCGAAACTTATCCATCCAACTCTTCTTTTTCTTCGAATTTTTTGACTCGACCTCTTTTTTCTTCAGCTTTGCAGCCCTAAACAAATCATCTCTTTGGTTCACATTTGGGTCATCATTTTCTTGTTCATTTGTTGATTTTTCATTCATAGCACAGCTGGATACATTAAGCTTATCTTGAACTTGTGTGCAAAGGCAATCAAGAGCATTGTCGATTAGCAAGCAACATTCTAGAGAGTCAGTAGCTTTATTTGCTAAATTGTGGAATTTAAGAGACATAGACTTGAATCGAAGTTGAGCTTCCAGTTTTGGGTTTTCTATCACTTTTCTTCCTTGCCTGTCTTGAATATTTGCAGTGCGCGCTTCTCTAGTCCATCTCTTTAAGATGTAATGTGTTGGCAACATCTTTATATTCATTAAATCAAGAACTTTCAGACCATGTGCACATAAAATTCCTGCCCTGTTGAACATTCCACAACTACAACAAACTGTCTAGTTTAAAGGGTCACCTATTACCATGCGCTCCTCCTCAAATGTTAGATCACCATGGAGACTCCCAACAGCAATAGCACATTTGTTGTCTCCTAATACTCTTGTACATGCAGCCATAGATATTTCATATTCACTTTGAAAAGCTTCAAAAATAACTGGAGTGTATACCTCACTTGCTTGAACCAACATAGGAGTGCACATTAGCCTTCTTGGTATGTTCTTCCTTGCCTCAAATTCATATTCTAGCTCCGTAGTTCTTTTGTCTTCCACTGCCCTCTCAAAGTGCTTTAAAAATCGAATGATGTCAAAATCTGATTTCAAATGGTTCTTCAAGGCATTGTTGAAACTTTCACTTAGTTGTGTGCTTCTCACTCCCAAACTAAAAACATCTCTCATATAACATTCAGCCCACTTTTCTTTTACCTTATAGATACTATCCAACCAAGTTTGCTTGTGCACTTTTGTTCTCATAATGTCAAATGTTTCTTCAAATGACTCCTTGTCCTCATAGCCATACATACAAGCACCAAAATCAGAGAAAACATTAGGTTCTTTATCTTCCTGGTCACCCTCACCCTCACCCTCTTCTTCTTCTTCTACTTCTTCTTCGTCATCTTGTTCTTGGCCCTTCACTGATAAATGTTTGAGGGCATTTTGCATTATGTGAAATATGCACAAGCCATGATATGATTCAGTGAATACATTCTTTATTGCTTTTCCCATAGCTGCATCTTGATATGTATAAATAGTTCTAGGTTGCTTGCCATTATGAGCTGCTAGAAAGGTCTCAAAGTGCCATGTAAATGAGTCTTCGGTTTCATCGAAGAGAATTGCAGCACCAAAAATAGTGGTTTCTCTAAAATGATTGAGC
Source organism: Saccharum hybrid cultivar R570 (assembly GCA_038087645.1). Taxonomy (NCBI): domain Eukaryota; kingdom Viridiplantae; phylum Streptophyta; class Magnoliopsida; order Poales; family Poaceae; genus Saccharum; species Saccharum hybrid cultivar. Next base: position 6,259,925 of record JAQSUU010000297.1, on the reverse strand, counting down.
CCAAGAAAGACGCCAAATGGTCGGTATTCTTTGTTTGTGCCAAAAGTAGTGTCAAATGTCACAACATCACCAAAATATGCGTAGTCAAGGATCATTTTTGCATCAGTCCAAAATATGTTGGTTATATGCTCATTACAATCCAATTGCAAAGCATATTGGAATGATGGATTTTCAGAGATCTTGTCATGAAAATATTTCATGCATACTACCAGCTTGTCCAAAAGCTAACTCCCTCTGCCTCTTGCTCTGTAAATAATTTTTGCGGTCACGACAAGTGTAACTAAGGTTAAATGGCCCTCCAACTTGACGGATAGCCAACTCATGGGCAGCTTTTGGCCTAATTCCGGAATCATCGGCGGTCTCGATTTCAAAAGCTTGTAGTTCTGAAATTTTCCTTTGTGATGCCATCAAGTGTCGAGTTTCAGGCAAGTGAAGGAGGTGATTGTGTTCAAGGACAACATCATTGACTTCATAATTTCCTTCCCCTCGATCCAATGTAATTGTCATTCGTGCTTTGCAGCCTGTTCTTGTTTCAGCTCTGAAACACTTTGTCACATGCTCTCTATTTGCTTTCCTTCGATGACCTTCATTGGCACAAACAAATCTACATGAAGTCACCTTGCCATCAAATTTGCTTGAATTGCAATATCTTTTTCTCACATCAAAGCCTGTATGACCCCCATATGCCACCCAAAACAACCAAGCTTCATCTAGATTTCGAAACCTCAAACCAACGTGAGGTGTTCTCTTGTCAAGTTCTGTCATTGCCTTCAATATCTAACCCAATTTTCCTTGTCAAATTCTATCACCAAGAACAAAATTTACAGAAAACAATTACTACCACATGATTGCAGATTTGCAATTTTTATCAAGCTAAGAATAGATACTAGCTGGACTGGTACAAATTTTTGTATAGAATAAATAGCAGCATTAGTTTCTACACAATCTCACAATCTGACAGGAAGCTAAGAAGAAGGGCTGTTCTGAACCTGATGCCAGATTGCCCAGCGGTGAAGCACGTGCTCCTTGCTGATGTTCCTCCAGCTACAACGCTCCTGGAAGGCGTCCCTACGGAGGACGCTGGCTTGCTCAGTGCTGCTGGACGGCGTCTCGCTGTCGGATGTTGGCGCTGTGCTGCTGGGTTACCGGCATAGCACGGCTTGGCTCTTTCGGCCGGAGGTTGCAGGTCAGCTCGACTCCTCTAGGCAGTGGATCGGCGCGGCGGCCGGTGGGCAGCGGCGCGGTGGGCGGCAGCGCAGCGCGCGGGAGACGGCGCGGCGCGCGCGCAAATGGGCCGCCACTCCCGCCTATTTTCCACGGGAAAAGCTAAAGATGTGCTGCAAAGTCTTGTGAGCCATCAGATTAGATTCGAACGGTGGGCAGAGGGTCGCAAGGTACGCCGTGCCTTGCCAGAGGAAAAGCACCGAATCTGAGTCCAAAATATAGAATGCTTGTCATGAATGAAATTTCTCTAACTTTTTAAAATTTACAAAAATAATATACCAACACAAGTTAATATATTACTAAATCCCGGAAAGCAGTGGCGGCGCATGGCATCAAACAAAGAAGGAACTAGTTCAGTTACTTCGGACTTAACCTACATATCAACTGCTCTTAGGGTGTGTTTGGTTTCGGTGTTAAAGTTTAATGAATATTGTAGCACTTTCGTCTTATTTGATAAAAAAATTCTAATTTTGGACTAATTAGGCTTAATAGATTCGTCTCGTAAATTACTTCTAATATGTGTCAACATGCATACAGTCTACATTTAGTACTCCATACATTTACCACAACATTGATGTGATAAGAGTTAAACTTTAACACGTCGTAACCAAACAGGACCTTATCTTTTACTCGGACGCATGGACTGACTGCATACAAGAGTACACCGGTGCTGCAGCGCCGAGCAGGGGGAGTCTAGCTTCGTCTGCAGGACGCTTCGCCACTGCCAGAAAGTAAGTCTACCTGAATTGGTTGGGTGAAAGATATGGTCATGCACCAAACCACCCAGGTTTAAATCCTCTCTCGGCTTAATTTTGGGTGCTTATTATTTTCTCTTCTTAGTGAGAAACCACTTAGCTCCTCCTAAGTTGGATCATATTTTTTTTGTTACGAAATCCTCCATGAAATATATTTTGATACTGTATTTATTTGATATACAATTATTCGTATATTTTGTGTAATCTAGGTCTTTTAACTTAGTACAAAAAAATGATATATTCTGGAGCTGATCGATACTACTGGCATAACATAGGCTGACAAGCGCCTACCTTCATATCGTTTTTGTTTTATAATTTTTGTTTATTTTTTCTAGTTTAGGACAATAATAATAGTATATTAATTATAAGGACTGGGTTGGTTAGTTTAGTGCCAGCCAACCCTGGTCGTGGGTCGTGGCAGGCATGCATGGAGATGGAGCATGGTGAAGGCCTTTGTTTAGTTACTTCCCAAAAAATTTACGTCTTATCCCATCGAATGTTTAGACACATGTATGGAGTATTAAATATAACCTACAAAAATAACCAATTGCACAGATTGTGACTACTTTGCGAGACGAATCTTTTAAGTCTAATTAGTCCATGATTTAACAATAAAAGTGCTAAAGTAACACATGTGCTAATGATGGATTGATTAGGCTTAATAAATTCGTCTCGCGATTTACTGACGGATTCTATAATTTGTTTTTTATTAATATCCGAATACTCCATATGACATCCCCATCTAACACCTCAAAACTTTACAGTCTGGAACTAAAGGCTAGTTGTCATCCTCATCCAATCTAAGTCAGTCCAACGTTGGCAGATCGAGCCGAGCCCAATGCATGGATGTCAGCTGGGAGACAAGTGGAGAGTGGGTTTGGCACGAGCACTCACAATGACACAACACAAGCCAAGTCAGCACAGGCCATCAAGTAATAAGAGGGGGACTTTTCTCTTCTCCCAGCTTGACGTTCCATCGCTCGTGCATTTGCCGCCCTTGCGACACGCCATTCGTTTTTGTTTTGCACGCCGAATTATTAACCGGCGACGACGATGCATGCATGTCTGAGGCCAGGGTTTGAAGTCGTCGTCGTCGCTGTTTAACGAAGAGGGCTGACTACGCGCTAAACAGGCCGGCGTCAATTAATTGACTATGCATAGCCGAGACCGTAGTAACGCATTGTACACGTGGACAAAACATTTCCCTCAATTAATTGACCACATATACTAGTCGACAACACAGTGCATGTGCGATCATAGCTAGTAGGGAATATAGCAATAAGATATGCTCCCTTTGTATATCACAAACTGTAGTGTACAAGCTGACAAGTGACAAGTGTACTGTTTTTATTTGTGGGTGTTTCATGACCTCCCAGGATACGCATGATCATAATATTATAAAGGTTTAAAATACTAAAAAATATTAGACAAATAAAGTGCGAACACATGCTCACACATGAACTACATGTAGGGTCTCATCGGTTGCCTAGGGCCTTGTTCACTTTCCCATCCCAACCCAAAATATTTTCTCTTTCACCCATCACATTAAATCTTTCGACGCATGCATGAAGCATTAAATGTAGGTAAAAAAGATAACTAATTGCATAGTTTGTCTGTAAATATCGGGACGAATCTTTTGAGCCTAGTTAGTTCATGATTGGACAAATTTTGTCAAATAACAACGAAAGATACTACAGTAACTTTTCACCTACTTTTCGCGAAGTGAACGAGGCCTAGGTACAATTCCTTCCCCTAGGCCACGGTAGTACAAGTTCCAGGGTATCTCCTTATATAGGCAAGTACTATAATCGAAGCACTGGAAACTTGCATCCACCGATTCTCCCAAATTGACCATATCGTCAGTTGCAGCATGCGCAATACAACTGCCTGCACCCGCAATGCAGCAACCTATACCTGCAAAGTAGGATAGTATCAACACCCCCCTCTTCCCCTCTTCCATTGTGCCTCGGCCCCGTGAAGCACGACGTGAAGACTGCCACTACCAAGGAGCACGTCGCCGCTGCAAGGGCTACAGAGGAGCTCGTTGCCGCCTAGGAGGAGCACACAGTGCCACATGGGCTACCGTTGAGCAAACCATGCTACATATAGGTTATCAATGAGATAACCACACCGCTTGGGGTGCTGGAGCACGCGCTGCTGCCATTGCATGGACCGCCGTGGAGCACGCCGTCGCCGCCGCATGGGCCAGCCGAGGAGGAGTGGCCTTGCTCCAGCGCGCAGTGATAGTTGTCATAGGCTCACAGCAAACACGGGAGACATCATCTAGGGCCTCTACCATTAGAAAAGATGATGTATGAGTTGCACCATCTTCTCTATGCATGGCGCATGGAGAAGATTCCGACCGGGTCATACCTGTCCTTCACCTTGAGGAACTCAGCCGCCTTGGGGATCTTGGCAATGGCGATCTCTTCGCTATAGCTTAGGCGAACTCAGACGACAAGAGAGTTAGAGTGAGACCACACGAGAGTGAAGCAGAGATGGCAGTGAGCAAGACCGTGAGAGGGAAAGCGGACACAAGGTAGAGGCGGTATGGTCAAGAATGGAGATCAAATGGGTACTGTTACCGATCTCTAAGAATTGGTGACCATATACATGTTATGCATCCAAACAAAAAAGAGCAATTATGCATTTCAGCATCTAGTGTAGGCAACAAATTAAACAGAGTTTTAATAAGTTGTGCAAAGTCAAAATGCTGCTCAAAAGCATAAGGCTATTATGCTAGATTGGATATCAAACACTAGACCTTTATGTAGGCTATAACAATACAAGCAACCAATCAAACCCGTATTGAGTATCACTGCACATGTCTCTGATGCTATCTGGTTGTGCCAGTTGCTATATGGAGCTACACACCCCATTTCATCGAGCTACCATTATTTATTATGATAATGCCAGTGCCATCATTTACCTCGCTAGTAATCTCGTGTAGCACCTAGCGCACCAAATATGTGGAAATGGACCTCCACTTTGTTTGGGAACACGCCACCCTTGGCCACGTTGACGAGTTCATTTTCCAACAACGTCATAGTTCCTGAATACCTATCTCTTCAGCAAAGGGTTGCCTCCGTCGGTCTTCGTCGAGTTTCGAGCTAGCTTTGAACGTTCGACTACCTCAAACTCAGACTTCGGGGCTGTGTTAAACGTACACGGTGCACACATGCTCTTAATTAGTTGCGTGTATCACTACGCAAGGAAGGTCGTTGATTGACAGCTGAGCTTATTTCAAGTTTGGTTCATACTCGACGACCATTCTAACTTCAATGGAAAACTGTATTACATGCATGTTCCCCCTAGCTTCTTCGCGCTTTAAAAAAATAATATGTTGTAGAAGGCTTTGTTACGTCGAAATTCCAAGCAAATTATATATTTTTTTGCCAGGACCAACAAAAACATGATATCAATATCTCACAAGGCGAGTATATGTTCCTTATTTTGCTCTAGCTCTACCACCGGTTCCATAGCCTTAGATCATATGGCGCTCGTGGATAGAAAAATATAGAGATTAGACAGGTGAAAAAGTGTGCACATGTTTGCCTTAACGAATGTGTGCTATGGACCATGAAAAATAGGGGAAAAATTCGGCGGGAACTGTCCTCATGGGAGAACCATGGGCACCACCGGATTCACGACACATGTCTATGTGCATGCATCGAAGTATGAGACTCCTGCTTAAATTTAGGAGGAATAATTGGTAAGAAAAACTACAACTCTCTCTCATATGTTGAATGCGTCCGTATGGACATGTGTCGTGAATCTAGGGTGGATGCCCATGGTTGCTTCGTGAGTGTCGTCCCACTGATTTTTTTTTCGAAAAACATGGCCCTAATCATACACATCACCAGATCGACGTTCATTGCATCATTACAAATTATATATAAGGCGACAGTGATGACGAGCCTGCATGAAAAACAAGTTTGATTAATTGGTCGTGTATATGTATATGTAGGTCTTGTTTGGTAGGGCTTCTTTTTAAGGATTCTTTTTGTTTTTACTGAAAAACTACTCTAAATGGCTCCTGCTACTAAACTATTTTGTAGGGCTTTTCTGCATGCGTCGGAGCTATAGAGCTAGAGAGGAACCTGCAAAACGGGCGTAGCCCGTCCTTGCTTCATGTTTTCCGCTCCGCTCGATGGACATGTGGGTCTCGTCCAACTCGACGTCGTGTGTCTGGTGGTCCTATTGACGATCATATGCAAGTCCTGGGCATGTATAGGCAGGCAGGGATGTTGACCTGACCGGCCGGTCGCTGGCAGAAGCGAGTGCAGGACAGCTAACAACAATTAGTCATCGTCGTCCTTTCAATGTCGCCGACACTCAGCTTTGCACCGTTCCGGGTAGGGGTCGTCGTCGGAGAGGGAGAGGCACCAACGCAAGGAACGAAGAAAGCGAGCTTGCCAGCTCTACTCATTGTGGTCAAAGCCAACGGCGTGGCTATGGATTGAGACTGACTGTCTTGTAGTGCCAGCTGGGACGGCCTCGACTCCTCCAGCCGTCAGTTCGCCACGGCGGCCGAGGCCACGGTGCGCAGCGGCCGGGACTGCTCCGGCGGGAGGCCAACTGCGGTCTGCGGCTCGCTCGCGGACGCGCGCCCTTGCACTGTAGCATTTTCGTTTGTATTTGATAAAAATTGTCTAAACTTTAACTAATTAGGCTCAAAATGTGCTTCTCGCAAAGTATAACAAAACTGTGTAATTAGTTTTTAATTTCATCTACATGTAGTACTCCATGCATATGCCGATATTTCGATGTGACGGGGAATCTTCTTTTTGCACAGTGAAATTTGGGGAGAAGTTGGGAACTAAACAAGGGCCATGTTTAGATGCCCGATTTAGGCCTCCCCAAATTACTGTGTAGTACTGTAGTATTTTTGTTTTTATTTGGTAATAATTGTCCAAACATTGATTAATTAGGCTCAAAACGTTCGTCTCGCAAAGTATAACCAAACTGTGCAATTAGTTTTTGATTTCATCTACATTTAGTACTCTATATATGTGTCGGTATTTTGATGTGAGGAGGAATTTTCTTTTTGCATAGTAGAATTTGGGGTGAATTTGGGAAACTAAACCAGGCCTAGGCCGGTTCCCAATTCTGGGAGCCCAAAGTTGGGTGTTTTGGCACTGTAGCGTACTGTAACATTTTCGTTTGTATTTGGTAAAAATTCTCTAAACTTTGACTAATTAGACTCAAAATGTTCGTCTCGCAAAATATAACAAAACTGTATAATTAGTTTTTAAATGTATCTACATTTAGTACTCCATGTATGTGCCGATATTTCAATGTGACGAGAAATCTTCTTTTTACGTAGTAGAATTTAGAGAGAAATCGAGAACTAAACAAGACCCATGCATACATCACCTTTCAAGTTTCAATGTTCGTGGGCAGGCGGGCAGACAGGTTGACCTGACCGGTCGGCCGGTCACCGGCGAATTGAAGCGAGTGCAGGTGCCGGACAGCTGGCAACAATTGGCCGCCGCCGTCCTTTCAATGTGGCCGGCACTCAGTTGTGCGGGCACCGCACGTTGCGGCCGGGTGGCACCAATGTGTTTAAAGGGTGAAAATTGTACTGTATCATGTTTTGGTTTTATTTAATAAATAGTGTCTAACTATTGATAAATTAGGTTTAAAATGTTCGTCTCGCAGAGTACAACCAAGCTGTACAATTAGTTTTTAATTTCATCTATATTTAGTACTCTATATATGTATCGCAAGTTTGATGTGACGAGAAATCTTTTTTATGCATAGTGTTTTTTTTTTGAGGAACTAAACACAGCCGTCAAAGATAGGTCGTCGTCGTGGTCAAACCCAACGGGCAACGGCGGCCGGGACTGTACCGCCGTTTCGGACGCCGCATTGCATTTGTGCGCCGTGCGCGGCTGGTGTGTCACACTCACACTGTCGTATAGTGGTAGGTGCATGACCACACACACGACCTGGCGATTCTCCGCCCTTCCCTTTCCTCGGACCTCGGCGCCTGCGTGTGCAACCGGCCTCGTTTAGTTCGGTGAATTGGGAAAAAACACTGTATTAGAATTTCTGTAGCATTTCGTTTGTATTTGGTAAAAATTATCCAAATTTTGACTAAGTAGGCTTAAAATGTTCGTCTCGCAAAGTACAACAAAACTGTACAATTAGTTTTTGATTTCATCAATATTTAGTACTTCATGCATTTACCGACATTTTGATGTGACGTAGAATCTTCTTTTTTATAGTAAAATTTAGGGAGAATTGGAGAACTAAACAAGGCCCAACTTTCCACAGCCCACGGCCCATGGTCCACGGGCTCTGGCATCGTTTCAGGTCTGGCCTGCCCCTCATCGAGAAAAAGCTGTGTCCCCTCATAAAAAAAACCAAGAAAAAAGTTGTGCGTGACTTGTGAGCAAAAGCATTTAAACACAGCAGGGGACCGTGCGAATGCTCGGCGGAAGGTTTCCAACTTTGGAAGTGGCAGTGATAGTTAAAGCTAGAAGATTTTCTAGCTACAACTCTTGGACCCTTTTGGCAGAGCTCTTCCATCATAGGGCTTGTTCTGCTGGTCATATTTCAGCTGGTTTCAGCTGATTTCGGCTTGTTTCTCTCTCACATAATACTGTTCAATCAGCCGAAATCAGCTGAAATTCTACCAGCCGAACAGGTCCATAAAGTAGAGTTTGGCCCATAAAAAAACCCATTTATATAGTTTGTCTATCGCTCTTCACCTTTCTCGAGAAAAAATCCTATCAGCCCATTTTCTAGTTAGTTATTTATTTTTTAAGCTAGTCTCAGTAGGGGGTTTCATGTTTCAATTTTCAAGTCTCCATGTGTTCAAAAAACATTGTAGATGAGTTTCACCGCCATGAAACTCATTTTATCCCATGGCATTCATGTCATGTTAGTCTATTTTAATGCCATGAAACTTTCACTGAAACTGGTCTGACGACGAGCTCACTAGGTCTTCTCAAATCATTACCACAGTATGTGTCACGGAACCGTCCAAATTATAAGAGCACAAGTACAAAAACAATCACCGAAGTGATCAAATTTTCGCACTTGAGCCCATATAACTCCGGTAGTCCACTGAAATCACGAGGGATTTCAAACCAACCAACATAGAAGCCAAGATCGTAGTGACTCAACATAACAAGTCACATGTTACATCCATTTCACAAGTAATCCAATATACATCGGAGTTCAACATAGTTATTAGAACTTACATTGAAAAGTAGCGGAAGTAAAGTAATTTGAAACTAACATTAATCTTATTTCAAATACATGCCAGTACCACGGTCGACTTCCAACAAAAGCATTAGAGATAAGGTAAAAAGAAGGATCATGCACATGATCACACTTCGCCACTAAGGCAAGAGCCAACCAACTCTTACAGCCGCCATGATACATCACAACCTGCAACAAGTTGAGATAAAACCCTGAGTACGACAATGTACTCAGCTAGACTTACCCGTCAAAAACCAGAAATAAAGTGACACCAAGGATCATGCAAGGCTGATATAAAGTGGGCTGACTTGACAACATTTTGCATAAAAGCTTAATATAGATAAGTAATCATTAATGCTTAATCATTAAGTTAATCATCATTAACCTGTCATCTATATTAGCACCTGTACTAGAGCACTCACTTGATTAGGAACAAATAATATTAACCATAGCAGGTATAAATTGAGGCAACATTTACATCATCATCCAATTAATCATCCGTTCAATTTAATGGAATCTATGTTGCCGCTGCTCAAGTCAAGTGCTTACTAACCGGGAGCGACGATGATTCGAATCGAGTTCCTATCCAGCTGGAGGGGTATTTCTAACACTCACCGTGCAGGCCCCTGCTAGGGTCGCACAAGTCACCTTTTGTATAATTCAGGAGTCGCGGGTTCGACTGATGCCGCATCCCCAAGGGCAACACTCTGTCAGGTGATAGGGACTCTAACCCCCTTGGTCTCACGCCAATGTCCCCAAGAACATCTTTACTACCTACAAGATGTGACCTACCATTCGATTCCCGGCCTAAACTGTATTACTCGGCTTCGCGGTCGAAATGACTTATCCGGCCAACTAAGTGTTAGACTGTGTTCAACATGACTCAAGGACGTACAGCGAATCGATCCTTAAACGACTCAGATGGGGATAGATCCACACCCAAGACCTCCATGCCTTGTTGCTTCACTATCGTCATCCCGTCTGGTCTCATTTCATTTTATTAACACATGGTTCCATTACACGATAGCAAATATAGCCAACCGTGCCATATATGAATATCCTTACATCTCGCAGGTGATAGAAAATCATCCGACTTCTACCGCTTAAAACAGGGCTAAGCATCTACTCGATCCTAGTCTATGTAGAATTCATATATCTGGACAAGGAATGATATAATGCAGCAAGAGTTTCCGACCAACTCCTATCACTTAATGCAACAATACTTATAACATATATAGAATTAATTGCTTTGAAGATAGGAGACTTATAATGCTCTGGGGCTTGCCTGGGATCTGACTCAAGTTAGAGTATGTCAGATGAATTTGCTTGGCGAGCATCCTTCAATCTAGCACTTGTCCGATCCTTCTATCTTCGGGATGGATCCACCAACACCATCTTTGGGTTTAGCTCCACGTCAGGTTCTTCACGTGCTTCAGCTAGCGTACCTAAATAAGATGCAATAATGCTTATGCATGAATGCATAGAAGTGCAATAAACAAAGTAATCACGTAAGCATACCAAAGTTCACGTAAGCACCTAGAGCTAATTAACTTAATTCTCATTAAGGCATAACATAGAAGAGGGCAAGCACATCAATCAAGAAACAAGTCTCATAAGATCACAGGGTACCAATCCAAGTATCAAGTAGCGACACCAACACACTTATGTAACTCAAACTATACTTAATAGAAAGGCTCAGATTTGCAATCAGCATGAATAGTCTAGAAATAACATCATTCCAGGAGCTACATAATTCCAAATGACATGTAAGAGGATAATCTAGAAAGCTTATGAAATTATCTATAATTCATTAAATATCACCTAAGCCTGATTCCCAAGTTTACTAGGTCAAAAAGATGAAACTACAGACTCTGGTCTGCTCCAAACAGAGAGCAACTAAATCAGGGACCTGACTTTAAACATCTATAACTCAAAAACTACTTGACCAAATGCCACCAAATTTTAACCCAAGCTAGATACATGAATTATATACAACTTTGCTACAGACAAGGTGCTCAGAAAACATCATTAACATGGGGTATTCTACATTGCCCCCAGAACTGTCCAGAAACTAATAATCGCAAGAAATAATTATTAACATATGTTGCAAACATATAATTGGATAAAACCAACTTTACCAATATTTCATACATGACTAATGAACACCATAAAACATAGCGTCCATTACTAAATAAATTCTTTTAATACATTTTCTTAATTTATTTAGATAATTAGGTGGAATTATGAACATCTATCAAAAGTGCACAATAAATTCTACCAAAAATACAGTGGCATACATATGCCCCCAAAAGTCTACTATCCAATTTTCAAGCTATTTGGATAAGTATATCAACCTCTATGAAAAAGACAATTGACTAATACAATAAATCACGTGAGAGCAAGTTAAACCTAAAACTCCATATTTTCTATGAACACATGGCCATAGTATGAATCAATATGATAGATAAACATCATACTAAGGTAATGAAACAACATTTTCCATTTTATCCTTTATATATTATTTATAAGCTATTTATTAAGCCGTAAACAAGTTAAATCAATAACTTGATCATACAGTAAGCAATGACCATGAAATTTATACCACAGTATATTCATAGTATTATAAGACTACCATAAAAATTTCACATTATTTGGAGCAACCCAAATCACGATATAAAAATGACAAGCAATATACTGTAGATTTCCTTATTTATCAAGGTCAAATCAAAATCTTAAGAAAACAATGAACAACTAGTGTGTTTAATATTTTTCCTAGCAAGTACATTTCATCAAAAAATTAAACAAAACAAGAATCATTATTTTTGGAGTTCTAAAACTCAAGATATGGCTCCGGTTAATTTTATAAGCATTTTTGGAGTACTTTTCAAGATTAAATAGAGACATCAGAAAACATCTATAAACATGTAACATTTTATGACTCTACTGCATAGATCTCTTCTAAGGTTTTCAAAAAGTCCACATTTGCTTTTTTTGGAATTACCTAGCATGAGATATGGATTTTAGAAGATTTAACATAAAATCTGAAATTCAAAACAGAATTAACCAAAGCCTAACTTAATGCTAGATGCACCCGGTTACACACCCAAGTCTGTCACCACTTAACCGACATGTGGGACCTGTTGTACCATTGGGCCCACTTGTCACCCACATAAAGAAACAGAGGGGGTGCCAGCTTCTTCTTCCTTCTCCGGTGAAAGCAGAGAAAGGGGGGTGACCGCCGGGCCGGTTTCGCCGGCCGACCGCCGGCGGCTCGACGGCGGTGGTCGTGGGCCATGACTAGCCTAGGCTCTGGCATACCAGCCTGCACCCGTGGTGGTTGACAGCCCGCCCAGGTGTGGTCGTTGGCTGCCCGAGCTCTGTTCAGCCGGCAAAAACAGGGGAGGAGGGGCCGAGTCGATTCCGGCCGGTGAGGCGGTTGCCGACGACGAGGAAGGGGCCGGTGAGGGTCACGGCGTCGAGGTGCATCCAAAGGCGGTCGTGGCTCGGCATGAGGTGGCCCATGGCCTCCTGGCCCCGTGCTACCCCATCGGTGGCGGCCATGGCGTCGGCAGTCGTACGACACGGTGGCGAGGAACGGCCAGGGATGGGTGCAGTAGGTGCAATAGGGAGGCGGAGGTGGTGGTGTGCTTCACGTGGCCCACGGTGGACGGAGGTGACTTGGCCATGGTCGAGCGAGCAGCCGTAGCGGCGCAGCTCGTCGGCAATGGTTGGGGGGACGTGATGAGGATATCGCCACGCTGGACACACCGACGTTATGGTCTTTTCTAAGTTGCAATTCGTCCCCAACTCGGCTGCCACGTCACCCTCGGATTCAGCAGACACGTCGTCACTGTTTTGGTCATAACTCTCTCATACGACATCAAAATAGGGCGTTCTTGGATGCGTTGGAAAGGGGACGACGACACCGTCGTTTTGGATCTGGTCCCAGCTCCAGAAGGTCCGTGGATCATTATGTGTGACCACATCAAAGTGCTGCATCACCTATTTAGGCCAACTTGGCCATGTATCGTGTCGGGCCTTAAGCCCAAGTTGTGGGCGCCCAACCCCTGGCCATTCTCAACCCTAGGTCGAGTCTTAGACTATAAACACAGCCGCCGCCGCTGTTAGACAATTGGGTTTTGTTTAGAGTTTAGTTTTCCATTGAGAAACTGAATCGTTCATTGTAACTATGGTGACAAATCCTTTTACAGTGATCCAGGGCCCTTGTTCTTGATCTCCTCCACTGTGTCGATTAGTCCTTTGGAACCAAGTTCTTGAACCCTCTATTGATATTCGCATCATTCATATTTGCAATTTCAGATTGCGTGTTTTTACCTTTTTGCTTGTGCTCTTCGATTCGCTTGCAGGAAAAGCCTTCTTGGCGAGGTCAATCAAGTTGTGCTTGGTTGATAACCAATGGAGTAGTGGTGTAACGGTTGCAGGGTTTGAATCGTGCCTGATTTGAAGCCGGATCGCCAACGTCGAGATCTCCACAAATCGAACTTACCGGTTACCTCTCGGATAATTGGGCCAGTATTCATCAGGATGACTAGCGACAGCGGGGTGGGGCTAGAGCGTGCCCCGGGCTCACGCGCACCGGCGGGTAGCCACGGTTCTCACCGTTGGGCTTGACATGGCCGGACCACTCATGCTCACAGCTCAGCAGCGAGCTTTGCCATGGCAGAGTGCGCTCTCAGGCGCAGAGCGACTCGAGGAGGAGGCCAGCAGAGGGCGTGGCGAGCGAGGTGGAGGAGTGGGGGGACGCTGAGGCCATCACGGGCGCTCCATACAGCACAGGGAGGAGGTCGGGGTGCGTGGAGGCAAGGCAGGAGCTTCACCGCGCATGGTCTCCACGTCCTGGCCACGCGTCGTCCATTAGGGCAAAAGCACGAACAGTTGGCGGGCAGTGAAGTGGTCCGGTTGGAGTCCAAATTTGGGCTTGCTCTGGGCCGATCTGGGTCTTGGACCTAAAAGCAAAGTTGTAGCCCACACAATGCTCCACATTTTCTATTTAAGGTGCATAGTCATTAGGGCCATAGATTAGGAGATAATTAAGCCCAAAGTTGACAGTGTCAAAGACTTGATAAGGCTTAAGTTAGAGCTCGGTCTTTGATGATTTTGGGATGCCCACCTTGCTCAAACGAAGTCCAACTTTTTGCATACTCTTCTCCATCACATTATCTTCAACTTCTACATTTGGCTCAACTCTAGTTGTTTAACAAAAACTCGAGAACGCGGGATGCCACTCAAGTGGTCACTAACTTAGACTTAAATATTGCTAAGTCTAAAAACATTTAGAAGATTCGAAATGGTGATCCCTATTTGGTAGACTTAGAGATGGATTTAGCCTTCGGTCTTTTAACCAAGTTTGTAGAACACAAACTAAACTTCATCTTTTATGAAAGGATCATGGACTGGTTAGGGAGATAAAGATCACAAAACCTGTCAACTTATTGCTGCCACTCAAGGAAAATTTCTGATCTTCCAAAAACAGCAGCTTATTCAATCTTGTAAGCTCTATTTGGCCAAGCTAGAAGCCAAACTGGCTCTTGACCATTAAACAAAGTTTGTTCTACACAAGATGAATTACAACTTTTGTTTAAGGTCAAACCTCATAACTGGTACAAAAGTCAAACTTTCACTTTGGTCAAAGTAACAACTCGATAAAGCCGAAACTAGGGTTTTAGGCCAATTGGGGCATTTTCTTGACATTTGCTCGACATGAACCCTTCATGACTTTTGTTATAGAGTTCATCTAGAGTCATTTGGGTAAAGTTTCAAAGTTTGGTTGAGGATCTATAATTCCATTCACTTAATCGCGCCATTCCAAGAAGGATATGGCTTATCATTTCATTTGACTTTTTGATTCCAAACTTAATGAAACTTTTCCTGGGATCAATATAGATAGGTACTAAGGTGAGACACATGAAGAAATTGCCATAACACCACCCAAGCATATATCTTGAAAATGTCCTATATGCAAAGCAAAGGAGTAACATCCAAGTTTAGATTAGGCTCACCTCCACTTAATCTATCATGTTAGAGCTCAAACCCACTGCTTAGTGAATGACAAACACCTAGGATGTTACAGTATGGAGCATAGTTATTACTAGCAAGCCCAGGTGGTGCAATTGTAGATATAACACTTCGTTTGTGACTCCGTCCCTTTTTATGAAAATCCGGTACCGTCCATCAATCAAGTGCTTTCATGAACAAGGGTACGACTTATGATATGCATTCCTATTAGGTTTAATTTGTACACCCAAGCTACTCTCAAGAGATCTAGATAAATCTTCTTTAAACTGATTTAAAGCTTCATTAACATCGGTAATGGGAGCATTGGGAGCACCACTAAACATAGGAATTTGGCTTCGTGACTTTAGTGGGTTAGGTAAAATATTATCTCCCCTCCCCCCAAAGCTCTATTTGTTGCTGCCTCATGATCGGTTCAAAGGATACGACCTGAATTTTGGGCACCAGCGTCTATATGTGTCGATGTTCTAGCTCCAATATAGGTTTCAAGCGCCGATGGAGCCAATTGAAGCCTGCTAGAGCTGCTGAATGAGAGGTCTGATTCTCATAAAAATTCACGGGCATACCAAATTGGGGTAGTTGCACAACACCCGATTAATCATAGTCGGTTGCCTTGCCCCTGTCTTATCATGTGTGCATTAAGTAAATTAGCAAGATGCTGAAGATTATTAATATGCAATTTCCTTTTATCTATCAACATCTGAGCATAATTGGCATGGGTAAGATAAGAATCATCAGTTTTTACCTCTTCATCATACTTAGCCTTATCGTTAGCCTCTGAAGACGTGGTGTCGCCGTAGACAGGCTCCCGGAACTAAGTAACCTTGTCGTGTTGATTCTTGGTACAACTCTCCAAGGAAGCCTTGATATCGGCATCGAGCTTGGCTTGAAGCTTTTGGCGTAACTCATCGGAAAGCTCGTTCATGGCCTGCAGGAAGATGATGTTGGCCTCATTGAAGGGGTTGGCCTTGTCGCCCTTCTCCGTGGCAGCTCCATCTTTGCTCCTCATGGCGCTAGTAGATTGGTTCTTGATTCGCTTTGCCTTCCCCAACGGAGTCGTCATAAAGTGTGTTGACGTCGGCGGTCGTTCGAATCATGCACTAGCGGGGCCTTGGACGCCCAAGAGATTGCACATAACCTGCAACGCAGCAAAAACGCGGCGTAATCGATCAAATTGATCTAGAGACCGGTTAGGCCGATGTAGAGCCCGTTCTTGCCTGAAAAAACTCCCGAACTTCCCTCGGGAAAACCTGTCAGGGAGGAGGACGTGAAGGATCTCCTAGGACCAGTAAGACCGTCTAGGATGCCGACAAATCTCGCCGGGAGACTTGCCAAATAGAAGGAGGGGATGAAGAAAGAGGGGTAAAAGGAGTTTGTAGCTGTGTTTTTGTTTTATTGGATAGATGGGAACTCAATCGAACATGATCCTCTTATATATATATAGAAAGAAAGGTGGTCTTATTCCAGTAGAAAACATCTCAAAAACGCATTCTCTTTCCCACGTCAAAAAGGCTTACGGACCGACGTCTGTGCTTGTTCTTTGCCTATTTGCTTCGTACCGCTCGATCAGGAACAAAGGGCATCGGGCGTAGGTATGTCCCAGGACGCAGTTGTTGTTAAAGTTAGAGGAGCTGGTCCGGATCGAGGCGCTCGACAAGCCCACCACGACAGCTTGGAAGGCTTCGACGATATCACCGCCGTTGAGAGGGAGGATCCGACGGCAATTAGATCGAGCGCGCCGAGCCTTAAAAACACCTGAGTGCGATGTAGATTTACCGTTATACTTCATCTATTAGAGTTTGTAAGCACGGACGGAGACACGGAGTGGCACAAGGAACACCATGTTTCCTTGCTTGCATAAAATCCATGGAGTAAGGATGATGTATGAATACACTCGTATATTTTTTTTTGAAAAATAATACACATATATAAATAATAAATTGTAGAATAATATGGACTAACTGGATGAGTTCTATTCATCATGTGTGTGTACATATATACGATTACAACAAAGGCTCATGGCTATGGCGTTACAGGCGGTAGCGAGCGAGCGTGCTTGGCGGGATGCACATTAGCGAGCAAGCGTGCCTGGCGCAGCGTGAAGTCTGGTCACGCGTGTGCATGGAGATCGAGTCCTGGTCGTATGTTAATGGGATCGATCCGTCAGACCCGGGCGTCTAGCCATTGCGGAGCTGGCTCCGCTGACACCCCCCTTAGTCTCGACGTCACCTGTCGTGATGGAGAGACCGTCCTGGAAGTCGAAGAAGAGCGCCGAGGGTAAACCCTTGGTGAACACGTCGGCGAGTTGCCGCGCACTAGGAACATGCATGACTCGGAGCTCTCCAATGGCGACCTTCTCCCGGACGAAGTGTATGTCAAGCTCTATGTGCTTCGTTCGTCGGTGGTGGACAGGATTCCTGGACATGTACACAGAGGAGATATTGTCACAGAAGACCACTGTCGCCGAGGGGACCTTGCAGAGGAGCTCGCCAAGGAGATGTCGCAGCCAGGAGCACTCGGAGACGGCGTTGGCGATGGCACGGTACTCCATTTCGGCGCTTGACCGCGACACTGTATTTTGTCGCTTGGAGGACCACGAGATGAGTGATTCCCCGAAGAAGACGCAGAAGCCGGACGTAGAGCGCCGTGTGTCTGTGCAACCGGCCCTGTCAGCGTCCGAATAGGTAGTGATCATCGGCGTAGGAGCAGATCGTAGCTGGATGCCGAGCCTCGTCGTGCCCTTGACGTAGCGAAGAATGTGTTTCAGCATCGTCAGGTGAACATCCCGCGGTGCCTGCATGTGGAGGCAGACCTGTTGCACGGCATAGGCGATGTCCGGACGCGTGATCATCAAGTACTGCAACGCGCCGGTAGTGCTCCGGTAAGCTGTGCAGCTTGCCGTCAACTATCGATGCCTTTGACTTGGTGTCCGCTGGTGTGGCGACTGGTTTGCAGTTGGCCATGCCAGCCCGCTCCAGGAGCTCGTCGGCATAGGTGGACTGCGAGAGGAAGAAGCCCGCCGCAGTCCGTCGAACATTGATGCCGAGGAAGTGTCGGAGCGGCCCCATGTCCTTCACAGCAAACGCATCATGGAGCTTGGCGATGATGTGTTGAAGGAGCGCAGTCGTGGAAGCCGAGAGGATCATGTCGTCGACGTAGAGTAGTAGGTACACCGTCGCGCCGTTGCGGTGGTAAATGAAGAGGGAGGAGTCAGCCCTCGACTAGACAAAGCCCAGGCTAGTGACGTGGCTGACGAAGCGGTCGAACCACGCCCGTGTTGCTTGACGTAGACCATAGAGAGATCTTGACAAGAGACAGACGTCGTCTGGCCAGTCAGGATCGACGAACCCAGTGGGTTGCTGGCTGTAGACTTGTTCTTGCAGGTTGCCATGAAGGAAGGCGTTGGAGACATCTAGTTGGTGAGTCGGCCAGTTGTTCGTTGCGACGAGCGTGAGGACGGTACAAATCGTGGCCGGCTTCACCACCGGCGAGAACGTTTCGCCGAAGTCGATGTCGGGCCGCTGGTTGAACCCCCGAACAACCCATCGAGCCTTGTAGCGCTCGAGGGTGCCATCGGGATTCATCTTGTGCTTGAAGACCCACTTGCCGGTGATGATGCGGGCGCCTGGGGGCCTCGGGACGAGTGTCCAGGTCTTGTTTGCCTGCAATGCATCGAACTCCTGTTGCATGGCGGCGTACCAAATGGGGTCCTTGACGACGGTGCGGACGCTCCGAGGGATGGGCGAGATCGCCACCGAAGCCGCCATCGCGTACTTCGGGTTGGGTTTGTAGATCCTGGCACGCGCACGAGTGATCATCGGATGCCCAGGAGCTTCAGCGTCAGGCGATGTCGCGGAGGATGTCATAGACGAACTCCATGTCGGAGACGACGTGGTACTGTCGGCGGGTGATGTCGCGGTGCTGGACATGATCGGGTTCGTGGTTGATGGTGTGGATGGTGGTGTTCGGAGATGCGGCACGATCAGTGTCCTGCCGGGGCTGTGCACTGGAGAGGAGGTCCCGTGTGCACCGGTCCCCATCGGTGCACGGGCGTGTCGCACAGTGCGTGTGCGCCTCGGTTGGTGCAGCAGATCGGTGATGATGTGAGGCGGCGACGACGGCGGACTCATTTGTCGTGGTACCGCAGCTGCAGCACGGACCGGTGGCGTGAATGGCGGATCATAAGCCACTGGTTGAGGGACGACATCGGCGGTCGTGGTGGAGTCGCGGAAGGGGAAGACTGCCTCGTCGAAGACGACGGGCCGCGATGTGATCACCCGACCAGTCGTGATCTCGTAGCAGCGGTAGCCACGATAATCCGCCGGGTACCCAATGAAGACACATGTAGTGGATCATGCGGCTAGCTTGTGGCTGGAGGTGGCGATCAAGTTGGGGAAGCAGCGGCAGCCGAAGACACGTAGTTCGTCGTAGGAGGGTGCCACGCCGAACAGCATGGCATACGGCATCGTGGTGCCCGTGGCACGACATGGACGACAGTTGATCAAGTACGTCGCCGTGGCCAGTGCCTCTGCCCAGAACATCAGTGGAGCTGCACTGTGAATTAGCATGGTATGCACACAATCGTTAATAGTACGAAGAACTCGCTCAGCTTTTCCATTTTGCTGTGACGTATATGGGCAGGAAAGACGCAGCTGTGTGCCAAGTGAAGAGAGGAGGAGACGCATGGCTGTGGAGTCGTACTCCCTGCCATTGTCGGTTTGAAAAGCTAGGATGGGTAAGCGAAACTGAGTGTGAACGTATGAGATGAATGCTCGAACAGTAGGAAGGACATCAGACTTATTACGAAGAGGAATTGTCCAGAGGTAATGAGTATAGTCATCTAGAAACACAACATAATATTTATAACCAGAATGACTGAAAACATGTGATGTCCAAACATCTGAATGAACAATTTGAAAAGGAAAAAAGGTTTGAGTTGTTGAATATGTAAATGGAAGACGAACATGTTTGCCCAAACGGCAAGAGGAGCAAGAATGGGCATCGGATTTATTACAGGAAAAAGGAAAAGTTTGTAAAACTTGGGCAGTCACTGGATGGCCTGGATGTCCCAAACGCTGATGCCACAGGGACGTCGCCGAGGATGCAGTGAGTGCTTGATGACGAGGAAGACGAAGAGGATAAAGATCGCCGCTGCTGTCACATCGGAGCATCTCCGCCTTGGTAGGAAGATCCTTAATGGAAAAACCAGAAGGGTCAAATTCGATAGAAACATTGTTATCGCGAGTTAGTCGGCGAACAGAAATCAAATTCTTTATAAGAGATGGAGAAACAAGAACATCATCAAGACGAAGAGGAGTGGTGGCAGTAGGAATGAAGGTACGTGCTTGATGTGTGACCGGCACATGAGCACCATTGCCTACTGTGATTGTGGAAGAGGATGGACGGAGAGTGGATGGAATTAAGTTACCAGGAGAGGAAGACATATGGGATGTCGCTCCGGTGTCGAAGTACCAGTCGGCGGCGCTGGGAGGCTGGTGCGGCACGCCGGAAGCATGCAGCGCCGCGTAGAGGGCACTGTTGTCGAAGACGTTAGAGGGGTGGGAGGACGCCGTCATTGCCTGTTGCGTCTGGAACAGAGGTCGAGGGGCCAGAACGCCACCCCCGGGAGCATGGAAAGGCATGGGCCAGGCTTGCACCATGCCTTGCCATGGATTGTAGCCCGCGGCCCACGGCGCGGACGGAGCATTGGGGGCGTTGGCGTTGGATCGGGATGAGCCACCGCCGCCGCCGCCGTTGCCCCGACTACGACGCCGATCGTAACGGTTGTTGGGGGCGTCCGCCGCCGTTGCCTGAGCGGTTGTTGTTGGAGCGCGGGGTAGAAGGGGCGGAGGACCTGTCCTTTGCACCGGAGGAGGCCGAGCTGGAGGAGCCGCCGGAGTGGTCGCAGTGGGACGCGGTGAGGGCCTGCCCAGCCTCGGCGTTGGAGTCGTGCTGGAAGTTGAGTTCCTCGAGAATGAAGAAGGAGCGGGCGCTCTGGAAGGTGTGCGGCGGAGACTTGGAGGTGATCACTGGCTTGACGTAGCGTTACTGGGGATTGAGGCCGCGAAGAAGGTTGAGCACCTGACTTGGCTCGGAGACGGGGTGGCCGATGTCGCGGAGCTGATCGGCGATGCGCTTCAACTTGGTGCAGTAATCGTTCATGGACATGTCGCCTTGCTGCAGGGAACACAGCTCGGTTTCCAGGAACACGGCGCGCTGCAGCTCGTTGTCCTGGAAAAGCCCCTCGACAGCGTGCCAGAGGGTGAACGCGTCGTGGTGGTCACGGCGAACGACGTCAAAGACGCCCTTTGAGACGGTAGCGAGGATCCAGTTCACGACGCATGAGTCAACCATGCGCCACTCGCGATCGCGCTCGTCGGACGGAGTGGTGGTGTGGATGTGACCCTCAAGGCCGAACTTGCTGAGGGTGGATTCAAAGAAATGGCGCCACTGCCCAAAGTTGCCCTCGTCCATGTCGAGGATGATAGGGACGTGGTGGTGAATGGAGATGCCTTGGATTTGAGAGGCAGAGGCCGGAGCGATGGAAAAGCCATCGTCGGAGGAATCAGAGTGAGTGGAGGAGGGCGCCATGGCAGCGGAAGAAGAAGTGGCAAAAGGATTCTGTAGAACCGAGGACGATGATACCGTGTAGAATAATATGGACTAACTGGATGAGTTCTATTCATCATGTGTGTGTACATATATACGATTACAACAAAGGCTCATGGCTATGGCGTTACAGGCGGTAGCGAGCGAGCGTGTCTGGCGGGATGCGCGTTAGCGAGCAAGCGTGCCCGGCACAGCGTGAAGTCTGGTCACGCGTGTGCATGGAGATCGAGTCCTGGTCGTATGTGCATGGGATCGATCCGTCAGACCCGGGCGTCTAGCCATTGCGGAGCTGGCTCCGCTGACATAAATAAATAATGCATGTACGCTGCATGTGACGATCAACATCAACTAGTTGTGGTAGGCTTATATATCATGCCAATGCCATGCATACACACCGGAACGAAGGCACGAAGCCTAGAGCTCCGCGGTGAGGCCTTCCACCTCGAGCAGAAACTTCTCCATGGCGTCCTTGGGCAGGCAGATGGGCACCACGATGCACTCCTCCCCCTTGCCGTTCTTGGCCCGCGAGAAGTAGTTGGTGACGCCGGGGAGCGGCCCTTCGCCGCCCTTGGCCGGCCCGCCGTAGACGGCCTCCCCCCACCCGAAGTCGACGCTCTTGAACCCGGCGTGGCTGACGTCCGACACGATGTACGTCCTGGACAGCGCGAACAGCGGCCGCCCCGTGAGCACCATCAGGTCCGCCACCGACAGCAGGTAGTCGTAGGTCACCGCCGACTTGGCCTTCTTCACCAGGTCCAGCGCGAACCCGAGGTCCCCGCCGCAGAGCTCCGCCGCGGTGGTCGCCGCGACAGAGTAGGCGAAGGCGTTCCCGTAGAAGCCCTCGGGGAGCGGGATCTCGGGCCTCCCGCGCGCGTTCACGATGAAGGATAGGCGCACCTCCTCGTCCGGCGCGTACTCCAGCGCCGAGGCCCTGCTGCGCCAGATGCACGCGGCGACGAGTTCGAAGCGGGAGCAGGGCATGCCGGGCGGCGCGCGCTGGCGCAGCCCCGCGATCTCCCGGGGCCCGAAGAAGAAGGGCACGCGCACCATGTCGCCCGGGGGGGTCGTCATCATCTTGTCGGGCTCGGCCCCACCCGTCGGCTCGCGGTACTCGAGGTGAGGGTACGACGGCCGCGGCGGGTGACGCGCCATGAACATCTCCCTGCCCCACGCCGGCGTCACCGACGGCAGCGCGTCGGTGGCGCTGGCGCTGCGCGCGAACTCGCAGATGGCCTTCTCGAACTGCATGGCGCCCGGCGCGTCCACCACGCAGTGGCAGATCCGCTGCCCGAAGATGAAGCCTCCGCACTTGAGCCTCGTCACCTGGACGTAGAGCAACGGGCGGTCGACGACCGGCTCGACGCCGGCGACGGTGGTGCTCTCGAGTATGAACTGCTCGAAGCACGGGAACGGCGGGCACTTGACGTCCCCGAAGTCGTCGGCGGTGAGGTCAGCGTCGGCCTCGGCGAACATGACGCCCTGCGCGGCGCAGTCGACGACGATCTTTCTCCCTGCCTCCTCGCGGAGGCGGCCGGCGAGTGGGTAGTAGGGGACGAGTGCCCTGGCCAGCGCCTCGCGGACGACCCTGGCCGGGTCCTGCCCCGCCTTGCCGGGTTGGCGCGGTACAGGTGGATGCCGGAGCTGTAGAACCGCATGCCCTCGGCGTCGTCGATGTCGGACAGCAGCTTCGTCTCCCGCGGCGTCGGCGCCGGCGGCCGCACCAACACCGGCTCCCCGCGGCGCACCGTGAACGGAGGCAGTAACGACGCCATCTATCGGCCGGAGCGCGCGAATGATCGGATGCGAGCACGCACGGCAGAGGGCAGACGGAGAGGCAGAGGCCTGTGCACGGAGTACGATCTTGTTCGTGCTAGCGCTGGTGGTGTGGTGCATGCTGTGGAGCGAGCTGCTGGTCGTTTTATAGCAACTGGAGTTGGTTGTCGGGCAAAAAAGAAAAAAAAAAAAGAAGGGAGATGGGACTGTTGTCCCGTCAGCGTCACAATTGGAATATTTGCAATATATTATTGATCTCGCCTCGTGTAATGTCTCCAAACGTAATAAACTATAAATTGCTTTAGTTTTCTCATGAATATAATTTCTCTAAATTTACAAAGTCTGCAGAAAAAATATACCAGCATCTATTATAACAAATTAGTATTATAAGAAGGGCAGGCCTGGTGCAGTTGGTGAGTGCTAGCTCGCCGAGTCACCAGGTTCTGGGTTCGAAGCCGTCTCTCTGCAGAATTTCTGTGGGGTAAGACTTTGCTTCGGTTATTCCCTTCCCCAGACCCCACTCGTGTGGGAGCCTCTGGCACTGGGTTTGCCCTAGTATTATAAAAAATATACCAGAAAAAATATGTTTTGATACTTTATTTATTTGGTATTACGATATTGTCCATAGATCTTTTACATAAACTAGGTCATCTAACTTAGCACAAAACAAAAATGATATATTCTTTTTTTAACATAAAAATGATATATTCTGAAGCCGAGGGAGTACGTTTCAATGCAAGAACTAGATGCATGCCATCTTAACTCGGCTGTAAAGATGAAGCATTTCCCTCAATTAATTGATCATCATCATATATATAGTCTTCTTAAAACGCGGTGCATGCTCTCTACGGGACGCGGCAAGAATACTAAGTATATGAATACAAAACAGAGGATGAGGAGACCATATACGTACTGTCTACAAATATTTGGCCAACCACTCTTTAGTTTGGAAGCTCCCTAGCGGTGGTTGAAGCAAGGCATGCATATATCCGGAGGCAAGGGGAGAAATAAAGACCAACAAGATTGTTGATCATATCACAATTAATTGTGTCACAATTGCTTGTGTTTGTGTTTGAATTTGTGCTTGGCGCACACCTGCATATACTTTATTTTGAACTCATCTAGTCCAATGGCTACTTAATTCAATGATGAATCAGGTGGGGATCCTCTCCCCTCCGTCGACTTATAAAAAAAACAAATTGAAATATACTAGAACCAATCACCGCTCGAAAATGTATTAACAAAGAGAACCATATTGGCATGTTATCTCTTATCAAGTCAAACATATCATCACATTATTGGGTGTGTTAGCTTCGCAACCTCCTAAGTAATGTCTACTCGCTCCGTTCCAAAATGTCTGTCGCTTTCGCTTCCCGAGAAACAACTTTGAAAAAATATATATTAAAAAATATTAATATTTATAGTACATAATTAATATCATTGGAAAGATCTTTAAGTCTAGTTTTTTAACAAATTTATTTGGGGATACAAATGTTGCACGTATTTTCTATAAATTAAATCAAACGTGCAGCACGAAAACCGAAAACGACAGACATTTTGAAACGGAGGGAGTAGGTGGTTACTTAGGAGGCTGCGAAGCCAACACGCAACGCGAGGCCTGCAAGGTAGTGAGGCCTTGGCCCTAGGTGTCCAATTTAAACCGAATGCCTAGTTGGTTAATATAGGGAAAAAAATTCTATGCGACACCAACGCACAACGTAAGCGTGCGACACCATCTAATCGTGTGACACGTGTCCTGCTCGCTCGATCGAGTGCTTCAAGAAAACTAACCACCACAGAAGCGGCATGGGCTCAGGCCCATTGGCTCGATCACGCGGGGCTGATTGTCGTTTTGACAGGTGGGCACGCGTCAAACAAGCAGATGGTGTCGCACACAAGGCATTATGCGACGGTGTCGTATAATTTTTTTTTCCGCTACTATGCCCACCCAAGGCAAAGGTGCCTAGGAGCCAAGCAAACAGGCCCAATATGTTAGAACTCATAACATGCATACACTCAATCTGTCAAGAAACAATAAAACATAAACTAGAAATGGTAAAAGATCAAATTGATGGTGTTGTGTAACACCCCTGGTGTTACGATCTTGCTTAGCACCTAGATTAAGGCTCAAAAAGAATTAACAAAACAAGTTCTCGGGTTTTAAAATTTTAATTACACATAAAATGATACCCGAATCTTATATGACTCACTTCTGTGGTTAGAAAAACTATATGAGTGTTGTAAGTTAGTTTATTTTAGGTGAAAATATGCTAATGTGATCCTAATAAGAAAAATAGAATAAGTCGTTTTGATCATTTAGTGCGAAAACAAATTCTATAAACACAAGTGTGAGATAACTCATGTTATCCTTTTTGGTGAATTATAGCATGCAAAATAATAAAATAATGTCTACATATTTTGTTTCTATAAGCTAGTAGGAAGTATGGACTATGTCATGCTATGTTAGTTGAAATCGGCAAGGTTTACACCTCTTAAAAATTTGGGCCAAAGTGCTAAGGGCTGTAGGTTCTAGCTGCAGCCTTGATTTTTCTAAGTATGGAAGAGTAGTAGACAATGCTATTTTGATATGTAATTTCTAACAAAAATGATTGAACGCTAGCGGCATGTTATTATACTGTTGATTGCTTCTAGGAGGGTACTTAAGCATAGTATATGTTGTAGTGGTGTTGGGTGTCACGTTGCCTCTTACAAATTGCCCAAACCTCCTTAGAACGCGCCATGGACCATGACTTGGTGCTCGGTTCGCGAACTGGCGTTCAGCGTGACGAACTCATGTTAGCATTCTTTTATCTCCCTATCTAGTTGCTCTCTAGTCATGGTGATTGCTCTGCTAGATAGCTGGTATGGTTGTCTTTAGAATAGGGGAATTAGTTGAACCTCAATCGTGATCGTTAGCGGTCTTTGCTTCGCTTTAAAAAACGTGCTTGTCACCGTTTCTGCCATTTGGCCTCGTGGCCATGGTCAACGTGCGCGCAGGTGTGCTGGCGCCATGGCCATGCCCTGCTGGCCAGTCCTGGGGTCGGCCGGCTGCGCGCCAAGCCAGGTGTGGTCGCCCCCGCTTCACGTCGTGTGCGCGTATTGTCGAGCCACGCACAAGGTTGCACCCTGCTTCCCCTATCACCTTGCCCCGCCCTGTAGCAAGCGATCTCAGCTGCTCACCTCACCTACCTTGCCCCTGGTCGTGCACACTCTGTATTCCTGTGGTGTATGCGATGGTTTTAGTCGCGTTAACTTAAATGTGCATGTGCTATGCTTTAGTGCTTGTTGTAGCGATTTAGCTAAAAGTATTAACAACTGATATTTAAATAAATATACACACTTTATATCGGGAGTTGATGATTCGTACATAGTGTCGTGTTTGTCAAGTGGAAGCAAATATCATAGTTTGCTTATATCCAAGAGTGGTTGTGCTAAGATGATATCCTACTTTAAATACAACTATTTAGTGACAAATATACTGTCTAAAGCACATAGTAATTACTCTTACGTAGCAAGTTTAAATTATCAAGCTTATCACTATGATTTCTGCTATTACGTAGTTAGTCATGTGTAAAATGGTATGGAAGGATAGGTCTTGATTTTAAAAGAATTTAGAAAGAAGAAGTGATGGAGTCGGAGGTTCGTACGGTGGCCGCTAATTAATCCCATGGAGGGTGATTAAGGGAGATGATTATTGCATGGTGTTCACGTGATGGAGTTTGCATGGCTGGTGCTGTGTGTGTACGTGATGGAGGAATTGGGTGGTCTTTGGTCCTTCGACGTGTCAATTGGGCTGGTGGATTCCTCGTGATGGACTTGGACTGAATGGGTCTTTGGTCCAAGGAATTAATGGAGAAGACAACGGGTAGTGAATGAGCGGCGTGCTCAGTGGGCTAAGCCTGTGGAGAAGAAGACTTTGTGTACAGGAAAGCATCATGGGCAACTAGCACAGGGTGAGATGCCTGCAATCTATAGCTTTCCATTTATGGATGGCACATGAATTTATACAAGCTGCTGCGGTCGGCCGTTGCCGTGCGCGTTCTGCGCGGGCTAAGCAGATTAGGCTGCTGCCTTGCCACCCTTGCTGCCCAGCCAAAAAATTTGGCCTTGCCGAGCGTAGGTGAACCTGCTACCCACGTCTGTGCCTTCTCCGATCGCTGACCGGTCTTGTGCCGCGCCGTGTCCAGCGAGCACGCGGAACGTGCCAGCCATGCATGACTACGCTGGCCGAGCACCGTGCTCAGCTTGGCTGTGTTTCCGAGCAGGGAGCATGTGCCTCAATCACCTTGCCGTTTTTCTACAGAAAAATAAATAAGGAACTAAGACTATCCGTAGTGGTACTCTAAAACGATACTCTAAAGCTTTAGAGTATGAATATAGAGTAAAAACTGCTGCACTGAGTACTCTAAAACGATACTCTATCCTTTCTCTCACTCTATATTTAGAGTAGTACTGTGTTTACTCTATACTCTATAGTGGCGGGCCCCACTAGCTAAACAAAGGAAAAAATGCTATAGCTCACAAACCAAAAATCCAAATTAAATTTCGATTTCACCATTAAATTCGTCTTAATAAATCCTTCAAAACTAGATCGCACATGGATATATTTAGATAAAGTGATAAGTGGGTCTCATAGTGGATAGAGTAGATAGAGGATGATATAGAGGATGGATGGGTGCGAGAGAATAGAATATAGATGAGAGAATCTTGCTGACTAAGATGTATAGAGGATGAATATAGAGGTCCATGAATGCAGATAGTATAAGTACCTATACCAGCACCTGCATGTAGCATCGTTCCAAGCTGCCCAAGCATGAGAGAAGGAAGAGAGGACAGTGCATGCACCGATAGTTTGCATACCTGCTTGCCTGCTTGCTCGCTGAGTACGCGGATGACTTGCTCCGAAATTTTATAAAGGCTTTATCAAGGCCTCGTTTAGACGAGAGAATTGGAAAGAAAAACACTGTATCAGAATTTCTGTAGCATTTCGTTTGTATTTGGTAAAAATTATCCAAATTTTAACTAACTAGGCTTAAAATGTTCGTCTCGCAAAGTACAACAAAACTATATAATTAGTTTTTGATTTTATCAACATTTAGTACTCCATGCATTTGCCGACATTTTGATGTGATGAGGAATCTTCTTTTTATATAGTAAAATTTGGAGAATAATTGAGGGAACTAAACAAGGGCCAAGAGCACGAGCAGCCATACGGCCTGTGCCCTCTTTAATACCAGCAACCGTGCGGCCTGTGCCCTCTTTAATACCAGCAACCTGGCTGAGCAATCAATAGTGGAGCTCTTTATACCACCAGCAGCCGAGCCATATAAGGCCTCGTTTAGTTCGGTGAATTGGGGAGAAAAATACTGTATCAGAATTCCTGTAGCATTTCGTTTGTATTTGGTAAAAATTATCCAAATTTTGACTAACTAGGCTTAAAATGTTCATCTCGCAAAGTACAACAAAACTGTGCAATTAGTTTTTGATTTCATCAACATTTAGTACTCCATGCATTTACCGACATTTTGATGTGACAGGAAATCTTCTTTTTGCATAGTAAAATTTAGAGGAGAATTGGAGAAACTAAAGTGCTAAGCTGCAATAGCGCATTTGTAACCTTGCCTCCAGCCTCGCTCGGCATCCTGGTGTCCACGCCCCTGCACCTCTGCACGCCGCGCCAACACCTCCTCGCACTGGCGCAGCCACGCTGCCATTGTCTCCTCAAGCCTGCAGCCAGCGGCGACTGCACGTGACTCCATCTCTGCCTGCTGCCATGGCTAAGCTCGAACTCGTTCTTCCGTCTTTTAATATCTTGTTTATGCATGTTTTACTTAGAAAAGCATATTGCATTTGCATACCATTTAGGAACGACGTTAAGCTAATGGATCAACTAAGGATGCCGGCGTCACCTGAAGATGATGGTGGATGTATCCTAGAGACAAAGCAATACTACCTTAGTAGCATACAAATTACCCAGGAAAGCTATGCATAACCCTTATTATTTTGCACTTTTATTTTATGCTTGTGCATTAAGTTTCAAGGAGTTGAATGAAAACCATTTGCATATATATATATATATATATATATATATATATATATATATATATATATATATATATATATATATATATATATATATATATATATATATATAAGTCTTACTAGTATGATAAGATCGTGCAGTTTGCTATGCTATAGGATTTCGGTAGAAGTCGAGTGATTACCTGTCACTTGCGAGAGATAGGAAAAATATTATTATTGTTATTATTATCATATTACTATCACATGAAATATATATGAATTATAATAGAGACCGGACGGGACCGGACTTTGGATTTGGATGTGAACTTGGTTGGGCAATCCGAGCGAGGCTTTGGTTGCATTTGTCCTGCCGGTGTCGATTGAGGACCGTCCGTTCCATTGGACACAAGTCAAGTCACAGACTTATTATCCCGAGCATATACTTGCTTATGAGAGCGGAAAGACTCGTTACTCTCTTGTCGTGAGTTCCGACTCTTTTCGAACCGACTGTTAGGGGTGGGAAATAGGTGGAGGCCTAAGCACCATACTGAGGGCGGGACTATAGTGTTAGGAGCTTAGAGTCCTAGTTTGGACGGGGACCTAGACTCCTCGACAGGAGTGGAATGAGTTGGTCTTGTTTGTGACTAGGGTACAAGCGAGGCGTGTGTTTTTCGGGGTACCCAGCTGGGCTACATTGATTCATGAATCGCCATTTCTGCATGACGGTATGACTTGGCTACTGTCTAGCACCGTAGTAAGAACTGAAAGATGAAAGATAAAAAAATGGTTCTAATTGCTCAACTCTTGCTTGAAAGTAGAATAGGTGCTTACCTAGAATGGTTGGTTAATGAACTACTGATGACTGCTAATAAAAATTGAATATAAGAATGCACCTTTAGTAATGCTTCCAGCAGTTGCAATAACCCATAAGCCAGATAGCCTTGCATAGTCTTGGAGTCTTTTTTTTTTCTTTCTGACGGGTAAGTCTTGCGGAGTACAATTGAGTACTCAGGGTTTGTTCTATCCTGTTACAGGTGACAGGAACAACTGGAGCTGACACTTGTGTGTGGAAACCTCCTGGTGGGCTCAGCGAGGATTTCCTTACGTGCGGACATAGAGTTTAATTAACACTTCCACCAAGAATGTTTTCCAAAAGAAAGTCTCATAACCTGCTATCATTTGATGCATACTAATGTTCTTCGTGATAATGTTTAACTTGGCATTAATGATTTCTAGTCCGCCAAAACTCTAATAACATTTTATATTCCGCTGTTATTATCAAATGATGAATTACTCTGTGGTTGTACTAAAAGTGAGGTAAGAAATGACAAAGATGTTGTAAGTTTTATCTCTCATTTACGATCCTGATGTAAAAATGTGGATTTTTGAGTTCTCTCTTGTGATGTACTCAACGGAACCGCAGATTTTAGTGCGCTCCCTTGGGTACTCAGTGTCTAATGGAAGACGAGTACTCTTGGGAGGGCATTAGATTAGGCGGTTCTGCCACATGTTGCAGTTACAGGGCCAGAACTACAGGCCATTTTGCCAGAGCTGATAATGCCACGCGTTTGGACTTTGGAACGAAGGTAAGTAGAAGCTCGGCAGAGGCAAGGACACGGATCACCATATCTCCTTAGGCTCGCTTGACAGAGCTCTAGCCCCATACCAAATAGTTCCCGCTATGATTTTTCTGATCAAATATTTTTTTCTTACTTCAACTCCACTAGTTAGAAAAACATTTAGTAAAATAGTCTCTCCTTTTTTCCTTGTATTTCTCCTCTCTTATTTTTGTTTTTTTCTCACCACCTTATCTCGTGATTCTCGTCCCCCTCATGACTCTCCACCATACGCACTCATGCTCATCGCCACCTCCACCTCATCCATGCTACCTCGTGCTCACCAGCGCCTCTGTAACGGAACCGCCCAAATTATAAGAACAAAAGTACAAAAACAATCACCGGAGCAATTAAATTCCCGTACTTAAGCTCCTATAACCCCGGTAGTCCAATAAAATCCCGAGGGATTTCAAACCAACCAACATACAAGTAAGATCGTAGTGGTCCAACATAACAAGTCATATGTTACATCCATTTCATAAGTAATTCAACATATATCGGAGTTCAGTAGAGTTATTACAACTCAAGTTTAAAAGTAGCGGAAGCAAAGTAGTTTGAAACTAATATCACCTTAATTCAAATACATGCCAGTACCAAGGTCAATTTTCCATAAAAGCATGAGAGACAAGATAGCTCAGACGGATCATGCCCATGATCACACTCCGCCACTACAGCCGGAGTCTTCCAATTCTTGCAGTAGCTATGATACATCACAACCTGCAACAAGTGGGAATAAACCCTGAGTACGAGAAGGTACTCAGCTAGACTTACCCGTCATAAACTAGAAATAAAGGACACCAAGGAGCATGCAAGGCTTTTATACAGTGGGCTAGCTTGACTCATTTGCGAAAAGCAAGAGTTTTTAAGAAAAACTATACTAATACTTTTTGCATCATTTTTATTATAACCTATTCAAGCTAGGTAAACACCTATTGCTAAAGCAATCACTTGATTCATCATCAACATCTAGATTACCATATCAGGTTGAGCATTTCCAACATCATTCACTTAACCATCAGTGTTCCATTATTGTTACTACGATGCCATAGCTCGAGTCAAGTGCTCACTAACCGGGAGCGACGGCGATTCGAATCGAATTCCTATCCAGCTGGAGATTTATTCCTCACACAAACCATGCTTCCCCCGTCAGGGTCGCGTAGATCACCAATGACACTTTCCAAGAAGCCGCGGGATAACAATCATGGATCGCACTACCCAGAGACCGCCCGACTGCCAGGACGCACCTTGGGCTCACTCTTCGCGTCCCCGTTACACCCCCTTCAACACCAGTCTGCCAACCCGAGTTTATCCCGGCTCGAAAAGTGTCACTAGCTTCGCGGTCGAAAGGTACTTTATTCGGCCAGCTAAATGTGAGGCATGCGTTCAACATGACAAGAGGGACGAGCAACGATCGGTCCTTAATCGACACAGACGGAAAACTAACAGCAACCCAGAACCCTGTCTGGTTGCCTCCAACTCTTCCGCCCGGTCTCCAATTACCCATCAACACTTGGTTAATTCCAGGATATCATTCTTTTCATAGCTAAATTCTTTCAATAACCACCTATAAATGTAGGTGACCGGAAATCACCGATCGCTACCGGTCTAAGCATGGCTAAGCAATACTTTCGATCCTTAACCAAAATAGGATAGCAGGCATATTTGTGGGACAAGGAAAAGGTATATATGCAGCAAGTGTTTTCACTCAATTCCTATAACTTAATGCAACAATACATATATAACATATATATATTCAATTGCTTTTATAAAGTAGGAGTCTTAGAATGCTCCGGGGCTTGCCTGAGATCGAACACTTAGGTTAGTGGGTGACAGATGACACTCGCTTGGCGAGCATCTCCCATCCTGACACTTGCTTAATCCTTTCATCTTCAGGATAGGTCCACCAAACACCGTCTTCAGGTTTGGCTCCAACATCTCATCCTTCACGTGGTGCATCTAGCGAACCTAAATGAGATGCAAGATGCATGTGTATGAATATGATGAATGGTAACACAAGATGCATCACATAATCATTCAAGGTAAGTACAAGGTTACACTAAATACACATAAGCACTTCACATTGCTTAATTAAACATTACGCCACCTATCATGCTAAGATAGCAAGGGAAGCAATACCAAACATGACACAAGATTTTCAAAGCCTCAGGTGTACTAACTTCATCACCAAGGACACGAATCACACTTAGCAACATGCAAAGCAACTCAAGGTGAAGCAACAACGATAACTGGAATATGCCAATTTCTGGACTAGCAAACAGTAGCTTCATAAATCAATCATATCTGGAGTTTTATAAATCCAAATGACTTGCAAGAAGACATTCTGGAAAGATTATAAAATTGTCTACATTTCATATAATATAATCACAGCATGATTCATAAGTTAAATAAGTCAAAATTACAAAGTTCCAGAATCTGTTCCTGACAAACAGAGAGCAAGTAATTCTGTACTCCAACTTTAAACAGCTATAACTCCTAAACCACAAGGCTAAATGTCACCAAATTTTAACAGCAGCTAGATACATAAATTATCTACAACTTTTGTATAAACAAGTTTTACAAAAAAGCACATTATCATGAAGAACTTTGCTAAGTTCCTAGATCTATCCAGAAACCTCATTTGCAAGAAATAATTATTAACTTATGTTGCAAACATATAATTGGACAAGACCAACTTTACCAACATGTCACACATGACTAATGAACACCAGAAAACATAGTGTCCATTCCTAAATAAATTATTTTAATACATTTCTTAATTTATCTGATAATTAGGTGGAATTATGAACACATATCAAAAGTGCACAATAAAATCTACCAAAATTACAGTGGCTCTCATATACCCCCAATCGTCTATTGTCCAAATGTCAAGCCATTTGTACATGCATAGCAACCTCTATGAAAAAGACAAATTGATATTGCAAGAATTCATGTGAGAGCAAGATGAATCAATAACTCATTCATACTACAAACAAAAATCATGAAATTTTTACCACACACCAAACATCACATGAGTAGCATGCCACAAAAAATTCACTTCATTTGGAGCCCTATATTTGCAGTTATAAAAATGACAAATACAACTAACATTAAAAACCTAGCTGCACAAATCTAATTTTACAGAGAAAACTTTAAACTAAAATATATCATATTATAGATCTACTGCATAGATAATTTTACAAGGATTCCAAAAAGTCCTCATTTACTATTTTACGAATTTTATACGATTTACTATGAATTTCCAAAGTTCCTGCAAAATAATTACAAACCAGTCCTTATGGCACTATTCACCTGAGTCTATGACATTGCAGTTACACCCCTCCCTTTAGTCGAATTGCTGCACGAGGTCCTTCACGTGAATCACAGCAGAGGAGGCCGTCGGAGCCGGTTCGGCTGGTCGGCGAGGGCCTTCGGCCAGCCAGGGACGCGAGGGGGGAGGCCGGCCGGTGGTGCGGCCGGGCCAGCCGTGGCCAGCCAGAGCCATGCCCGGCCCTGGGCTCGGCCGGCAGAGGCTGCAGGAGGGCCGGCTGCGGCAGCAGGCAACGCCGGCGGCAGCGAGCTACAGCGGCTGTGGTGACGGGAAAAATAGTGCAGGGGGAGCGGCGCACGACTGAGAAGGTGGTGGCGCACGCGGGGAAGCCCGGAGGCAGCGAGGACGCGGCGGCGCAAGCTCAGCGGCGGCGCCCATGGCGACCGCGCTCTGGCACCCGCGCGCAAGCTCTGGAGAGCGAGAGGGAGAGGTCAGAGAGAGCCAGAGGGAGCTCGGGCGCTGGGCTTTCACTAAAGGAGGGCGTAGGGACACGACAGGGAGGCAGGGGCGTGGATGCACGCGTCAGCAATGGAGGGGGGCGAGCTCACGCATGGCTGCCACGCACAGGCCACGCGGCATCCTTTGGGGTGTTTCCGCGAACACCTGGCGGGCGACGGAGTGGCCGTAGTGGAACACGTATTTAGGACGTCTACGAGCCGAATTTGACAATGGCCCCAAAACGAAGTTTGCTTATTTCCTAACGCTCTACATTTCTTGTTTAAGGAGCCAAGTCATTAGAGCTCTGGATCAGCGGGTAATTAGGCTCCAAGTTAATAGTGTCAACGTATTAACGGCGATGAACAAAAACCTAAATGGAGGTTCAAAACGAAGTCAAACTTAGCCCAACTTTTTATATGCTTTTCTCCATAATATAACCTTCAACTTTTATTTTTGGACCAACTCAAGTTGCTTAGCAAAATTTGGAGAACGCGGAATGCCAACGTCGTTGCTTAGCGAAATTCCAGACTTAGAATATTTCTAAGTCCTGAAATCAGCCGCAATTTCGATCTTGTGACCTCGATTTGACTTACTTCCAAGATGATCTAGCTCTTCGTCCAAAAACAAAGTTTGTTATAATCAAACTTTTATTCAACTTTCATTTTTGGTCAACCCTCATATCTGGTTCAGAAGTCAACTTTATTTCTCGGTCAACGCAAAGCCCTTTTTGCTATAGAATCTTGGGTTTCCATGATTTTCGGATATTTTCTCCATCTTTGCTCAACACGAACCCTTCATGACTTTTGTTGTAGAGTTCAATTAGAGTTGTTGGAGCAAGGTGGCAAGGTTTGGTTGATGACCTACATTTCCATTCACATAATAGTGCAATTCAAGCACTTAGTAAAGTCATTCCAATAAGGATATAACTTATCATTTCATGTGACTTTTTGATTCCAAACTTCATGAAACTTTTCCAGTGATCCATATAGATGGGTATTGATGTGAGACACATGAAGATATTCCAATAACACCACCCAAGCATATATCTTGAAAAGGGGTCTATAGGCGAGCAAAGGTGCAATATCCAAGTTTAGGTTGGGGCTCGTTTCTATAGGTTTGACCTTGACATCTTCATCATCACTTAATATACCATGTTTTAGCTCAAACCCATTGCTTAACTGGTGGCAAACACCTAGGGTGTTACAGCCCTCCCCCTTAAAAGAATCGCGTCCCGAGATTCGGTGCGAAGGACTTTCTAAGGGAAGAGAAGCATGTTATCCAATTCCAACATCCATAAGCGCATTAGGCTACTTACCTTCA
The DNA here is from genome assembly GCA_038087645.1 of Saccharum hybrid cultivar R570. Taxonomy (NCBI): domain Eukaryota; kingdom Viridiplantae; phylum Streptophyta; class Magnoliopsida; order Poales; family Poaceae; genus Saccharum; species Saccharum hybrid cultivar. The sequence continues at coordinate 6,223,596 of JAQSUU010000297.1, read as the reverse complement.
AGCATCAGAGAGGCTAATTGGGCAAGACACTTTCTGATACTCGCTCTATGCAGAAACTTTTGTCTGAAGAATTTTCTTCACTGACTTCCATGAAGCATTACTACTTTAGGAGGAATCCAAGACAATACGGTACTTCGTTCATGGTGCACGGAGAGTACTACGAGCATGGACTAATTACTCATAGCATTTACTTTTCTAGTGGCATAACATGTGCAACTTCCGATAAGGGTTGGATCCATATACGAAGTAATCATTCTTTGAGGCTATCAGAAACCGTCTAACCAATGGGCAATGTCTATACCGGTCATAGACTATTCACTCACTTAGATGCCAACTGATGGAAAACTACATATTGCTCCACGTGTGTAGTTCTCTTTCTCTGATGCCAACGCTGTATTATCTGAGTCTATTGAGGGAACAGTGAAAGTGATAGCAGACTCTGTCGGTACTGGATTTCTGCCAAATGTTACCTACGAAGATTCTCTTATACAAAGGCACATAGGGGTGCAATTAGTCTTTCCAAGGGTACTGAGGGTTGTCTAATAGCAAGATACCTATCAATTGTAAGTTCTTGGCCTGCATTACAAACATGACCTTCCAATGCAAAGGATGATCGCAGTCAATAGAGAAATTACCGATTATGTACCCTTTTATTATTATTTTTTTCATATCACACAAACTACTGCTCCAATATGCACAAATTTTGGTGGGCATATATATCCGTGGGTCTTCTGATTGCTTGCCAAAAATTGAACTCAAATGGACACCGTTTGACTATTCAACAATCCATCCACCAAAATAGCTCTGTTCCGAAATGGCAGCAAACCAAGCTGACAAGACATCTCTCAAATCCTGTGTTTTACACAACCAATACTCATACCCACTTAAGACATTGAAGAGTCCTAAGCAAGGAATGAGGTTACCAAGTTTGGGTCAATCCAACTTCGTTTGAGTCACTAACCATCAGTTTGAAGATAACCGTGTAGTGCCACCATATCTAGATAGATTTCATGTTCTTCCTTTTCTTCTGCTTCACACGTTGAGGCGTATGTTTTGCACTCTCTCATCTTTCTCATAGTAGCAGAAGCCTTTCTCTAGCTGAGGATGGAGGCTATAGTCTTCCTGACATGTTTCTCAGGGCACAATAATGCTGATCGAAACTAGGGACATGCTTTCTCTAGTTCTTCACTTGGCTAATACAACATCTTGCACTATATACGTGATTGTCCAAGATGGAATTGACTTAATAGCACATTTGGAGAAGATACAACACCTGCATTGCTGACCGGCTTCATGGCCTCTTCGCTTACTATTGTTCGTCGGGACATAACCAGCATAGCTATCGGGGAATCGTTACTTGACTGGAGATTAACCTTCTTACTGGTAACTAATCAGTTGTCTCTCAATTTCCAAAGTTCCAACCTTTACTCTTGACCACCACTATAATTGCAGTTGAGGCACAAACAAGTGGTCGACATCGAAGTCTATAGATAAGGAGTCACACCAGAGAGAGTTGATTTCATCTGTATGACTGTCATCCACACCAGGATCAATACTTTGATAGTTAGGTCATATGCACCAAGTGACGATCGGTTCTTTTCCAACGGATAACTTGTCCAATCATTTAGTGTTAGGTCCCATTCAATTCAACAGGGATGACATACATTGCTCAATCGATGACCGACATTGTACAAGGACACTTAGGAAGAGTCACTTGTCTACCACCTCTTGCAGTCTGTTAATGTTTATGTCGGTAACTGTTCTTCAAAGGTTATCCTCTTAGCAACTTCAGGAGGAAGCTCTACTACATATGGTCTGAGATATGAATCTTCAGATAAGATGTAGGGAGATAACCAAGGAAAACGGTGACAAGAAATAACACATCGGTTGTTGTTTCATAATGGATCATGACTAGCAACCCTGATACCAGCGCGTGCCGAGTAGCATAACCTTGTGTGCGCACCCACAGGAGGCTCTCGGTTTCGTCGCGGCACCATAGAATGCTAATCGTAACACCATTATTAAATGCACAAACAGAGTGGAATTTCAAGTGGCACCGATTGGGTGGTAAGAACAAGCACCAGACAAGGGAGGAGTAGCAAGAAAGGGTAGTTACAAGGTTTAGAGTCAACAAGGAGGCGATTTGAAGATTAAAACATAGCGCAAGAGAACATAGCTTAATTATCGAAGACAACTGAGCATGAGACTCCTGCTTAACTTCCATGCACGCCTTGTGAACACCCAGATGATTACCAGATGAAAGATTAACATGAGATCCGGTCATGTTGGACAACAACATGAGATCAAGACTGATAGACATCCCGAGACATGGGAAGGTTGGAGATGGATTAAGCAAACTTTCAAAACAAAACCGATACAATGAACAGAGATTGAGCCGATAAGATAGCCACCTGATTTTGTAAACAAAGATTTTGAGATCAAACAGCGAGAAATTAGCATTGCCTAGATCATCTGTAGGAGAGACAATTGGGAGGTTCAACATGGAATTGGGTAAGGTCTCCATAACTTGGCAAGCAGCGATCGTGGCCAAGACCGGCGTTCGTTAGGACTTAACTTGGTTGGTCAATCGAACAAGGGCATTCTCCAAAAGGTAGCGGACGTCCAAGGCCTAAGCAAACATATAAGGGGACTACGCTAGGGACTACGGTTCAAGCAAGGCATGGATACAAAAACATTCAAGGGCTAGCAACCACGTCTACAGGCTCTGGCTCCTACGAGAGAATCTAATTAGAGACGACAACCATGCGATTACGTAACGTGAGCGTTGTTCTAGGATAAAGCATCTTCAACACTCATATGCTCACCGAGGACAAAAGAGGTGACAACTATGACACTACCTAGATAACAAGCATCTACACAACACCATGGTTTTAAGCGGACACTTGAGACAATCAGTCAGGTTGGCTTAAGCACCCGATACTAAGCAGAAGGCTCACACATAACAAGCATTTATCCAACAAGAACTAACTACAAGTTTAGCTAAAACAAAAGTATGCTAAAGTAACCAACTTAGTATATACACAGAGCCTAGACAGCAACGCAGCAGACACGTGTTTTAAACAAAACAGAAGTTGTAAGCATCAAACTAAGGTGGTACTAGACTTATTGGAAGGCTTACTAAGTTATCTATAACTTTCTTATTCACACTAAGGACTAATTCACAGATTACATTATTATGACCATGAAAATATTACTACAACAGAAACTGTTCTAGCAGCCAAAGTTCATTACATGCAAAACAATGTTTAACCTTGTTGTGTTAACAAGAGAGCTCACAACCACATTATTCTAGTAACTCCAAACATTCTTACTTTAGACTACTCAATAATTTAGTTTATTCATAGGAATCACAATTACTTGAGTAAGCATTTGCAAGAGCTTGCAGGAGCAACACATCCACTACTTGACTAATTTAGAGGACATCTATAAATTTAAGCATGTAACCTCAATTACATATTAAGGCTAAGAACACCCTATCCTCAAGCACTTCCTATTCAAGCAACATGGAACAAGGCATTCTTGACTAAACCCAACAAGGAGGATAGTGCAGCACATCAATCACAAGTTACTTATTTATTAGGACAAAGGTGGGAGGAGCATAGTTATATGCACAAGCAACAATCATGATGATGCATGCTTCGTCCTATTTGTCCTCACAAGATTGCCAGCCTAAGGTGGCAATCACGTTCTATGTCGGTGGCATAACACGCATTCTCTCGATATAGAGCTAGTCGTCAGCTACATTCAACTTACGCATTCGTGGTTAGCGTACCTGCAGAAAATTTCATTGCAGACCAACAACTCCCAAAATAGCACACAATGAAAGCAGTAAACTAAATACTCTCCATATATACATCTCCTGATGCATATACTTCGGTATCATAGCTACCCAACAAATGTACCCACAATTAAGTACTTTCATAATTACATGGTTAAACATGTAATTATGCTAGTAACCATAGCTAACTCTCCCCTAGACCGATGGTTGAAAGGTCATGCTCTCCCAGCTCACACTTACCTTGGCGTAGGTGCGACGTTGCAAGAATGTAACTCTAGCGACATATATGGCTATTTCATATATGAAGGTTACCACTACCATTCGACCACAGGGTAACGGTGCGGTCAAGTTATCACTCATACATACCTTGGCTTGGGCGTAGATGCAAAACTTAAAAACCCCCAAGTTAGTACTTAATTAAGCCACCTAAGGGTCCTTAATTGGGCATAAAGGAAATGACCACTGGCATACTTAGATTTAAAATTCAGATTTGAACAAACCTATATATGTAGTAGCTATAAGTTGTTAAAAATATCATTTTGCAAACCAAAAACCTTTTTTTCAATACACATATGACATGTTTAGTGTTGAACCTTGCTCCGATACCAGCTGTAACGGAACCGCCCAAATTATAAGAACAAAAGTACAAAAACAATCACCGGAGCAATTAAATTCCCGTACTTAAGCTCCTATAACCCCGGTAGTCCAATAAAATCCCGAGGGATTTCAAACCAACCAACATACAAGTAAGATCGTAGTGGTCCAACATAACAAGTCATATGTTACATCCATTTCATAAGTAATTCAACATATATCGGAGTTCAGTAGAGTTATTACAACTCAAGTTTAAAAGTAGCGGAAGCAAAGTAGTTTGAAACTAATATCACCTTAATTCAAATACATGCCAGTACCAAGGTCAATTTCCCATAAAAGCATGAGAGACAAGATAGCTCAGACGGATCATGCCCATGATCACACTCCGCCACTACAGCCGGAGTCTTCCAATTCTTGCAGTAGCTATGATACATCACAACCTGCAACAAGTGGGAATAAACCCTGAGTACGAGAAGGTACTCCGCTAGACTTACCCGTCATAAACTAGAAATAAAGGACACCAAGGAGCATGCAAGGCTTTTATACAGTGGGCTAGCTTGACTCATTTGCGAAAAGCAAGAGTTTTTAAGAAAAACTATACTAATACTTTTTGCATCATTTTTATTATAACCTATTCAAGCTAGGTAAACACCTATTGCTAAAGCAATCACTTGATTCATCATCAACATCTAGATTACCATATCAGGTTGAGCATTTCCAACATCATTCACTTAACCATCAGTGTTCCATTATTGTTACTACGATGCCGTAGCTCGAGTCAAGTGCTCACTAACCGGGAGCGACGGCGATTCGAATCGAATTCCTATCCAGCTGGAGATTTATTCCTCACACAAACCATGCTTCCCCCGTCAGGGTCGCGTAGATCACCAATGACACTTTCCAAGAAGCCGCGGGATAACAATCATGGATCGCACTACCCAGAGACCGCCCGACTGCCAGGACGCACCTTGGGCTCACTCTTCGCGTCCCCGTTACACCCCCTTCAACACCAGTCTGCCAACCCGAGTTTATCCCGGCTCGAAAAGTGTCACTAGCTTCGCGGTCGAAAGGTACTTTATTCGGCCAGCTAAATGTGAGGCATGCGTTCAACATGACAAGAGGGACGAGCAACGATCGGTCCTTAATCGACACAGACGGAAAACTAATAGCAACCCAGAACCCTGTCTGGTTGCCTCCAACTCTTCCGCCCGGTCTCCAATTACCCATCAACACTTGGTTAATTCCAGGATATCATTCTTTTCATAGCTAAATTCTTTCAATAACCACCTATAAATGTAGGTGACCGGAAATCACCGATCGCTACCGGTCTAAGCATGGCTAAGCAATACTTTCGATCCTTAACCAAAATAGGATAGCAGGCATATTTGTGGGACAAGGAAAAGGTATATATGCAGCAAGTGTTTTCACTCAATTCCTATAACTTAATGCAACAATACATATATAACATATATATATTCAATTGCTTTTATAAAGTAGGAGTCTTAGAATGCTCCGGGGCTTGCCTGAGATCGAACACTTAGGTTAGTGGGTGACAGATGACACTCGCTTGGCGAGCATCTCCCATCCTGACACTTGCTTAATCCTTTCATCTTCAGGATAGGTCCACCAAACACCGTCTTCAGGTTTGGCTCCAACATCTCATCCTTCACGTGGTGCATCTAGCAAACCTAAATGAGATGCAAGATGCATGTGTATGAATATGATGAATGGTAACACAAGATGCATCACATAATCATTCAAGGTAAGTACAAGGTTACACTAAATACACATAAGCACTTCACATTGCTTAATTAAACATTACGCCACCTATCATGCTAAGATAGCAAGGGAAGCAATACCAAACATGACACAAGATTTTCAAAGCCTCAGGTGTACTAACTTCATCACCAAGGACACGAATCACACTTAGCAACATGCAAAGCAACTCAAGGTGAAGCAACAACGATAACTGGAATATGCCAATTTCTGGACTAGCAAACAGTAGCTTCATAAATCAATCATATCTGGAGTTTTATAAATCCAAATGACTTGCAAGAAGACATTCTGGAAAGATTATAAAATTGTCTACATTTCATATAATATAATCACAGCATGATTCATAAGTTAAATAAGTCAAAATTACAAAGTTCCAGAATCTGTTCCTGACAAACAGAGAGCAAGCAATTCTGTACTCCAACTTTAAACAGCTATAACTCCTAAACCACAAGGCTAAATGTCACCAAATTTTAACAGCAGCTAGATACATAAATTATCTACAACTTTTGTATAAACAAGTTTTACAAAAAAGCACATTATCATGAAGAACTTTGCTAAGTTCCCAGATCTGTCCAGAAACCTCATTTGCAAGAAATAATTATTAACTTATGTTGCAAACATATAATTGGACAAGACCAACTTTACCAACATGTCACACATGACTAATGAACACCAGAAAACATAGTGTCCATTCCTAAATAAATTATTTTAATACATTTCTTAATTTATCTGATAATTAGGTGGAATTATGAACACATATCAAAAGTGCACAATAAAATCTACCAAAATTACAGTGGCTCTCATATACCCCCAATCGTCTATTGTCCAAATGTCAAGCCATTTGTACATGCATAGCAACCTCTATGAAAAAGACAAATTGATATTGCAAGAATTCATGTGAGAGCAAGATGAATCAATAACTCATTCATACTACAAACAAAAATCATGAAATTTTTACCACACACCAAACATCACATGAGTAGCATGCCACAAAAAATTCACTTCATTTGGAGCCCTATATTTGCAGTTATAAAAATGACAAATACAACTAACATTAAAAACCTAGCTGCACAAATCTAATTTTACAGAGAAAACTTTAAACTAAAATATATCATATTATAGATCTACTGCATAGATAATTTTACAAGGATTCCAAAAAGTCCTCATTTACTATTTTACGAATTTTATACGATTTACTATGAATTTCCAAAGTTCCTGTAAAATAATTACAAACCAGTCCTTATGGCACTATTCACCTGAGTCTATGACATTGCAGTTACACCCCTCCCTTTAGTCGAATTGTTGCACGAGGTCCTTCACGTGAATCACAGCAGAGGAGGCCGTCGGAGCCGGTTCGGCTGGTCGGCGAGGGCCTTCGGCCAGCCAGGGACGCGAGGGGGGAGGCCGGCCGGTGGTGCGGCCGGGCCAGCCGTGGCCAGCCAGAGCCATGCCCGGCCCTGGGCTCGGCCGGCAGAGGCTGCAGGAGGGCCGGCTGCGGCAGCAGGCAACGCCGGCGGCAGCGAGCTACAGCGGCTGTGGTGACGGGAAAAATAGTGCAGGGGGAGCGGCGCACGACTGAGAAGGTGGTGGCGCACGCGGGGAAGCCCGGAGGCAGCGAGGACGCGGCGGCGCAAGCTCAGCGGCGGCGCCCATGGCGACCGCGCTCTGGCACCCGCGCGCAAGCTCTGGAGAGCGAGAGGGAGAGGTCAGAGAGAGCCAGAGGGAGCTCGGGCGCTGGGCTTTCACTAAAGGAGGGCGTAGGGACGCGACAGGGAGGCAGGGGTGTGGATGCACGCGTCGGCAATGGAGGGGGGCGAGCTCACGCATGGCTGCCACGCACAGGCCACGCGGCATCCTTTGGGGTGTTTCCGCGAACACCTGGCGGGCGACGGAGTGGCCGTAGTGGAACACGTATTTAGGACGTCTACGGGCCGAATTTGACAATGGCCCCAAAACGAAGTTTGCTTATTTCCTAACGCTCTACATTTCTTGTTTAAGGAGCCAAGTCATTAGAGCTCTGGATCAGCGGGTAATTAGGCTCCAAGTTAATAGTGTCAACGTATTAACGGCGATGAACAAAAACCTAAATGGAGGTTCAAAACGAAGTCAAACTTAGCCCAACTTTTTATATGCTTTTCTCCATAATATAACCTTCAACTTTTATTTTTGGACCAACTCAAGTTGCTTAGCAAAATTTGGAGAACGCGGAATGCCAACGTCGTTGCTTAGCGAAATTCCAGACTTAGAATATTTCTAAGTCCTGAAATCAGCCGCAATTTCGATCTTGTGACCTCGATTTGACTTACTTCCAAGATGATCTAGCTCTTCGTCCAAAAACAAAGTTTGTTATAATCAAACTTTTATTCAACTTTCATTTTTGGTCAACCCTCATATCTGGTTCAGAAGTCAACTTTATTTCTCGGTCAACGCAAAGCCCTTTTTGCTATAGAATCTTGGGTTTCCATGATTTTCGGATATTTTCTCCATCTTTGCTCAACACGAACCCTTCATGACTTTTGTTGTAGAGTTCAATTAGAGTTGTTGGAGCAAGGTGGCAAGGTTTGGTTGATGACCTACATTTCCATTCACATAATAGTGCAATTCAAGCACTTAGTAAAGTCATTCCAATAAGGATATAACTTATCATTTCATGTGACTTTTTGATTCCAAACTTCATGAAACTTTTCCAGTGATCCATATAGATGGGTATTGATGTGAGACACATGAAGATATTCCAATAACACCACCCAAGCATATATCTTGAAAAGGGGTCTATAGGCGAGCAAAGGTGCAATATCCAAGTTTAGGTTGGGGCTCGTTTCTATAGGTTTGACCTTGACATCTTCATCATCACTTAATATACCATGTTTTAGCTCAAACCCATTGCTTAACTGGTGGCAAACACCTAGGGTGTTACAGCCTCCACACACGCTCTCCTGCCACCTCCACGCCATCCCCTCCCCCACCGCCGCCGCTATGCCATCCTAGCTAGCACGTCCTCCCCGCCGCACCATCGTGGCATCTCTCACCAGAGTCACTACATCCTCTTTCATATATATCTTCTTAATGAATAGGTCAAATTTTACAAACTATGATCAACAACTAGTCAAATTATGTACAAGTTTATTAGGATATAAAACTTACATCACTAGATTTGTATTTACAGTGCCTCTAAGGTAATATTGTTTCTTTACCAAATAATAATATATTGTAATTGAAATAAGCGTTGAAATCAATTTTTTGTTTATTTTCTCCAGGTTTGTTTATTTTCTCCAGGTTAGGACAACAACAACATTAATAATAATATTAAATTAACTAATTATAAGGAGCGGGATGGTTAGTGTCAACCAACCGTGGCCGTGGCACGCATGTAGTACGGAGCATGGTCAAGTCATCTCATCATCATCCAAGTCAGTCCAACACGTTGCATTGCCACGTCTGAGTCCTGGTTGTTGTTTTTTTTAACTTAGATTAACAAGGTGTTTGCATATATAATATAATATAATAATATAATGATAAGATGACATTTTGCTTACGTATTTATGGAGGGGAGGAGCACATCACAGACTCGATTTTGGGTCGTGAAAAAAATCCGAGTTCTGAACTGGAGTTTAAACTTAATTTTTGTGACTGAAACCAATATGAATAAGAATCATACTCCGTATTATCGCTATTTTCTATTTGAATTAGGATTTCTATTCCTATTCAGTTTATTCATACTCGGATAGATCTATTTGTCCTAACTATTTAGGGTCATATAAGTCTAGACGGAAGAAACTCTTGACTACCGGTAGTTAACTTTTCATTGTTCGGTAGTTAGAGAAAGACAGACAAATGGAATGGATGGACGAAAAAAAAGAGTCTGAAATTTTATCTCATTATTATTAGGTATATAGATATAGATAATGTTATTAGTGACATCATTTACCAGACTAGTTATGCTGCCGGTGTAGCACCAAAAGTGTGGAGATGGACCTCCACTTTGTTCACACGGATATAAATTAAGAAATAAATGCAGAGATTGGACGACGCTCACGGATAAAAGAAGAAATGCAGAGATTGGACGGGCGAAAAAAATTAGTGTGCACCGAGCCCGATCGTTTAGTTAGATTTCCCCTTAACGAACGCGTGCCAGTGCCACTGCACGGCCATGAAAAACATGCCCGATCTCCAATCGTACACATCACCAGGTCCGTCGACGACGACGAGCCTGCATGAAAAACAGGTTCGATGGCTTTGGAGTAGTGCTTGCTTCACGTTTTCCTCTGCGCTCGACGGACAAGAGTGGGTCGTCCACTCGTCCGGCCGGCGGCACTACTCCGGCTAGACGTCTATGGTGGGACTGGATGGCACGAGCTGAGCGCACGCACGACGACGACGACGACGACTAACTCACCGGCCACTCACCAGAGAGGAGAGGCCGTCCTTTCAGTGTTGCCGGCAGGCACTCATCAGCTCTGCACCGCTAGCTGCGGCCGGGTGGGTCGGACAAGAGAGGGTGGCGTGGGAGAGGCCACTAAGGAACGAGAGGAAGCCGGCTTGCTAGCTCAACATCATCATCGTGGCCAAATCCAACAGGCAACGGCGACTCCTCCTCGACTCGTCACGCGTGCATCAGTCGTCACAAGCAATCGTCCGAGGTACTCCCTCCGTCTCAAAAAGAGCGATGTTTTTGACTTTCAAACATCGTGTTTGACCGATCGTCTTATTCAAAAATTTTATGTAAATTATAAAATAAATAAATTATTATTAAAATATCTCTAATGATAAAATAATTCATAACAAAATAGATGATATTTATATAAAAATTTGAATAAGATGGATAATCAAATAAGATATCTGAAAGTAAAAACGACACTCTTTTTTGGAATAGGGGAGTAGATCGGAGTCCCCCGGCACGGCAAACGGTGATGGCACACGAGAAAGCCAACGCGGGCCAGCCAGGTGCTAGCCTGTCTACCACTGCAGCGCGCTCGCGGACACGCCGCTTGCATAGTTGCATTGCAGTCGTGGTAGTGGAAGGTGCACGACAAAGAGCCTGACCATTTGCCGTTTGCTTTGAGCCTTTGACCCTGACCTAGTGACCTGACCACCTAGCGATTCCCTCCGGCCTCCGCCGTGCGTGTCCTCGACGCACCTAGGCCATGTTTAGATTGGGGCAAAATTACAAAAAAACTAACTTCTAGAATTTGGTATCTAAACAGGCATGTTGAAAATTTTTGCACCTGTGCAGTTGGAATTCGGCCTGCAAAAATTTTCGGCCCGTTAGTGCATTGGTATCCGTGCTGGACAAAAATACCCCTGGCTCTCCCTTATCCTTTCACCCGCCGCACTCCCTCTCCCTCTCCCTTATCCTTTCACTAGCTCCAGCTCCTCCCGCCTTGGAAACCCTAGCCGCTGCAGACGTCATAGACCACCGCCGCCGCTCTCTCCTACGCCAGATGCACGCCATCCTGAGCGAGATCCACCCCATCCTCTTCCAGATCCGGCGTCCCTGTACCCGTCATGCGCTATGGAGGGGTTCAACGGGGACGTCAACGACGGCCACCAGTTCAACGACGACGGCTACACCTCCGACTTCGCCGGTGGCTTCAACTCCGGCTACGGCGACGATGGCTTCAACTCCGGCTACGGCGACGGCGGCCACACCAGGGACTTCCTGTCCAAGCCGCCGGCGTTCTCCGCCTCCGGTGCGTACACATCCGCCGGCGCGCCGCCTCCCGGCTTCCCGTCTTCGAGCAACCCCACCCCTAGCCAGCTAAGGCTGGATTCGCTTGACCTCAACGCCGGCCAGTCCTGGGCGGACATGCACGCCTACCAGGGCATCCTGCAGTCCGGGGCTCAAGACGGCGGAAGCGGCAGTTTTGCCCTCCTCCCTTGCGCGTGCCTTCACGTAGCGGCAGGGGTTCCCTGGGCCTGCGCCCGCCTCGCGGGGCCTCTGGTAGCGGTGGTGTCGGGCGCGTCCCTCCTCGTCAACGTGGCTCCGCATTCGGCGACGCTGGCGGTTCCAGGGGCCGTGGTGCACGTCGCCGCCAGGAACAGACTACCGACGACGAGATGCATCCTCCTCAAGTCCCGGTATACATCGATTCCCATCAACATGCATGTCTAGTTTTTCTCAAATGTCTAGTTTTTCTCAAATTGTCATGGTGTTGGTGGCATGCATGCCCTGTTCCTCATTCCTTGTTCATGCGGTTGTCAAATTGACATTGCTAGTTTTTTACTTGTCACATGGAATGCTTATTTTAAAATGTGACAAGATACTTATTAATACCACTTTGAATAGCCATTCAGTTTTACTCAAATGAAATGCATATTTTAAACTGCTACTGACGATGGACCATTAGGTTATGCATTATTTCAGAACAGTCTTATGTATGGTGTGCTTTAATTTTAGTATTAGTTTTTGTTCCATGCTGAGGTGATGTGCCTTAATTTTAGTTCCAGTTTCCATATAACTCTAACTGGTTATTAAGGCAATTAGGTTATGCATTATTTCAGAACAGGCTTGATAGGGCAAAGTGGAGTCCTTACCACACTAAGATCTTATGTAAGCTGTACTGTGACCAGATTGACCTCGGCTACTGCAATAGGGGTCAGATGAGCAAGTGGGGGTGGAAAAATATCACAGACCAGTACTTTCAAGCGACAGAGTTGGTTCATGACAACATAACCTTTGGCAGTAAGGTCCAAGAGCTGAAGAAGGAATGGTCAGCCGTACGGAAGCTCCAGCACGAGAGCACAGGATTGGGTCATTCTGCTGATGGTTCTGTCAATGCTTCTGATGAATGGTGGGAAGAGAACAACAAGGTACACCTTATTCTTAGATGTACACAACTCCTAAGTAATCTTCGTACGCTTTTTTATAACCTATTTGGTACCTTCCAGGACAAGGAGTGCCTGAAGCTGAAGGATGGGCTTCCTGATCACCTCCCAGAAATGGACAAGATGTTCCAAGGCGTAGCAGTCACAGGGGAGAGCTCATACGTTCCTGGCAGCCGCAATGGGCCACAGTACATTTGTAGTGACGAAGACGAAGATGGCGACAGCGGCACTCCACACAGCACTCCACATAGCAGTGGCAGCAAGAGGAGCTTCACCAGCATGAGCACTCACAGCGCTGGTACCAGTCCTAGCAAGAAGTCCAAGAGCCCAGCACTTTGTCAAATGCAGAGCAACATGAAGCACTTGAACGCCATTCTAGAGAACAAGACTGCAACACAACACCAAATCTGGGCCGATAGACGGAAAAAAGAGGATGACAAGGAGGAAGCAAAGAAAGCCAGGAGGAAGCGAGTGATACAGATGGCTAAAGATTTGGGGGCAACTACGGAAAATCACAAAATGTGGGTTGGAGTCCTCAATTTAACTCGTTCTGAATCTGACATGGACACCTTTGAGGACGCAGATGAAGAAGGAAGAAGAGTCATCCTTGATCACCTCGTTGGGGTCGGCAACTAGACCCTCTAATCCATGCATGCACCTGTGTGTGTGTTTGTGTGTGTTCACATGTGGCATGAACCATGTGACGTTGTGAACTTTATTGTGTACGTTTGTGTTTGTCAAACTTGATTGTGTTATTGCTCGGTTGATGAATGTTTAAGTGATGTGGTACAATGGATGTGTGTTGTGTGAATGTGAGAGTTGGTTACATATGTCAAGGTTAGGTTGCATCATTATGTTTGGTTATTGGAATTAGTACTGACAACGGTTCATTTGTTTGTTTCATGTGTGCAAGAAACTCAACAACCTGCTGTAGCGGTGGATGATGATGCTCATAGGAAGCAGTAGTGGGAGAAGGACTTTTTTGCCATGTTGGCAGAAGATGATGAGGAAGAAATTGCATTGATATATGGTACGTATTCTCAGTATGCCATGCACCTTGACAAGTACTACAATAGGGCAGACTACAGGGTGCCAAAGATGAGTGGGTTGGAATGAGTAGAACAGAAGCTAGCCAATGAAACATCCTGCTACAAAATGTTTAGAATGACCCTAGAGATGTTCTATAGTTTGCATACTCTGTTAAGAACTGAGTATGGCCTGAGAGACACAAAGAAGTCCACCTCTATTGAGGCTTTAGGGAAGTTCCTCTAGATTCTAGGTGCTCCATAGTCAGTTAGGCAAGCCAAGGACAGATTTGAGATATCACTAGCTACAGTCCACTCAATGTTCTATAGAGTGCTCAAGTGTGTGGTCAAGTATGCGGATGATATCATTAAACCTAGGGACCCATAATTTACAACAAGGCATCGAAGGGTGATGAACCGTCAGTTCTATCCTGAACTCAAGGACTGCATAGGAGCTATAGATGACAGTCACCTGCCTTGTGTAGTGCCTACTGATAAGTTTGTACAACACTTGTGTCGCAAGGGCCTGACAACACAGAATGTCAAGGCTGCTTGTGACTTTGACATGATTTTTACATTTGTCCTTGCGGGATGGCATGGCTCTGTTCATGACATGAGAGTATTCGATGATGACATGACTACATGGAAGGATGACTTTCCTCACCCACCTAAAGGTGACATAGCTGTTAGTACATTTGACATTTTTAATTGAAGTATGTAACACTTACAGTTACTTACTGCTATAGGGAAGTTCTATGTGGTGGACTCCGGGTACGCAAATCGTCCAGGATACCTGACTCCGTACAAGGGAACCATGTACCATATTCAAGACTTCCAAAACGTCGCAGAACCACGAGAGAAAAAAGAGATATTCAATTATGCCCATTCATCGCTTAGAAATGTCATTGAAACGGCATTTGGAGTTTTGAAAATAAAGTGGCGCATATTGTTGCAAATCCCTTGCTATCCTGGTACAACGCAAACAAAGATTATAGTTGCTTGTATGGCTTTGCATAACTTCATAAGATTAAGTGGCCTCAACGATGTTGACTTTGGGCTGGTAGATCAACATGTTTCCTATGTGCCGCTAGAGGCCTCATTGATCAGCCTCAAACTGTTGATGCCCCTGATAGCGAAGATCGTGCACAGATGAATGCCTTTCGTGACTATATTGCGGGCACCTGTACAATAGGTCCTGAGGACTTGTATTTAAGTTGTATTTGCTGAGAACTTGTAATAATGTTGCTTGTGGATGACTTGTATTTTAGATTTATTTGCTCCTAAGTTGTAATAATGTTGCTTGCGGACTGTAATAATCTGTGGGTCTGTTAGTGCTTGCGGACTATTGTTGATTGCGTATTGTAATAATCTCTATTTTTCAAGACTTGTAATAATTTTTATGATGAAGATGTGTAATTTTTGTTGCCTGAGGACTTGTAATAGCTGTTGTGAGGAAGTTGTTGTGAGTAAGACTCTGTTGTGTCATATGCATGTAATGTATAGGGATACAGTAGCATGCATGAGATATGCAAAGTTTTGAATAAATAGGGGCAAATCTGTCTTTCACCAAACTCATTTATTGTAATGCAAAGAGTTAAAATTCTGTCTTGCAAAGAGTTGGAAAATTTTGGAACGAAAACTTTTCAATCCCTGATGGTTAGAAAAATTTGGGTTAAAAAAACTTGTAATCTAAACCGCGCTAGCCCCTAGACACACGTGCGACAAGCCACCGATGGACCCTTTCCACACACAAAAAAAGCCACTGTTGGACGCCTTCACTGCTGCTGCCGCAGTGTTTAGATGTTGCTGTAAAATTTTTAGAAGTACAGTAACTCTTTTGTTTGTATTTGATAATTAGTATCTAATTATGGACTAATTAGGTTCGAAAGATTTATCTCATGATTTACAACCAATCTGTGTAATTAGTTATTTTTTACCTATATTTAATGATTTATACATACGTCTAAAGATTCGATGTGACGGAAAATCTTGTAAAATTTTTTAGAACTTTGAAGCATCACCTTTCAAGTTTCAATGTTCCTGGGCAGGCAGGCAGGTTGACCTGACCGGCCGGCCGGTCACCGGCAGAAGCCAGGGCAGCTGGCAAAGCCTGTTTAGTTGGTGAAAAGGCCCAAAAAAGTTTGCACAGTAACTGTCACATCGAATCTTTGGACACATGTATGGAGCATTAAATGTAGGTAAAAAAATAACTAATTGCACAATTTGTCTGTAAATGTCGAGACGAATCTTTTGAGCCTAGTTAGTCCATAATTGGATAAATTTTACCAAATAACAACGAAAAATGCTACAGAAATTTTACCCAAACTTTTTCACCATCTAAACAGGCCCTCGTCGCCGTCCTTTCAATGACGCTGGCACTCAGCTTTGCACTGTTCTGGGTGGGGGTCGTCGTCGGAGAGGGAGAGCCACCAACGCTGCAACGCAAAGAACGATGAAAGCCAGCTTGCTAGCTCAACACATCGTGGTCAAATCCAACGGCGGCTAGGTGCTGTTCGCTTAAACTAATCGGCCTGACTTATCAGTTATTGATATAGCATTTTCTCTCGTAATAAACCAGTGAATAATACTTTATTTTAGCTTGACTTTTCAGTGACAATCCTATAGTGCCAGCTGGTGCCCCTCGACGGCACAAGCAATATCCCGTCGGAGATAGACGCCCTGTTCGTTTGGACTTATCAGCAGAATCCGCAGCCATCCAGCAGTGTTTTTCTCTCACAACAAACCAGCGAACAGTACTTTCAGCACAATAAACCAGCGAAACGAATAGACTGAGAGATTGAAGTACGGCCGGGGGACTGGCATCAATAGTGGTACTACTCCGTCCCATAAAAAGAGTCGTCGTGGGAAGCGTGCTGGTCAAACTTTCTCAACTTTGACTACGTTTGTAGAAAATGCGTGCAACATTTATATCTTTAAATAAGTTTATTATGAAAGTATATTTAAAGATCTACCTAATGATACTAATTATGTACCATAAATATTAATATTTTGTTAAATATATTTGGTCAAAGTTAAAAGCTGTTGACTTTTTGAGAAGCGAGAATGACTCTTTTTATGGGACGGAGGGAGTAGGTGCCTGCCCCGGCACGACAAATGGGCCATGGTGCGCTGCGGCCAGGACTGCTCCAGTGGGATGCCACTGCAGTCTGCAGCTCACTCGCACGACAAATGGGCCATGGTGCCGCTTGCAATTGCAGTCCGCAACAACCACATGGGTGTGCAGCTCACGCGCTGGTATGGTATTGGCATGGTAGTGGTAGGTGCACGACGAAGAGTCTGACCGTTCACCATTTGCTTTTTTTTTTATGGAAAGTTCGCCGTTTGCTTTGACACTGACCTGACCACTTGGTGGTTCTTCGGTGCCTCCGGCCTCCGCATCACTGTCCCGGACACACCTGCGACCAAGCCACCGTTGGACACCTCCGCAGCGCGTGTCCTCGACCAGCCATCCCACATTTTTCACCTGATCATAGAGTAAGAATGAACAAGATACGAATTAAAACGAAGAAGATACGGCGAAAAGATAGTCCTCATAGAGTATGTGATTTGGAAATTCCCCTTCTATTATTTTCATCCATCACACTCTCTTCTCATCATCCGTGTGTTCCTCTACTCTCCAGAGAATAAGAGTCGTACCTAGCTTTACTAAGAGTAATAATTCTTGTGTCCTGTGACCTGAATTTAAGACCGTGATGAATTAGAGCTTAGGGTTCTAATTGGCTTATGTCCTGTTCGTGATCCAAAGTCACAACTCATGCTTACACGAGTTTGAATAGCCCACCTCTAACCACGTTACTAGGTCTAATTTCAAAACGTATTAGAATAAGTTCCAAAAACATATTAGAATGTATGACACAAGATATAAGGCCTTGTTTAGATACCCAAATTCACCCCCAAATTCTACTATGCAAAAAAAAGATTCCCCATCACATTAAAATGTCGGCACATATATGGAGTACTAAATATAGATGAAATAAAAAACTAATTACACAGTTTTATTGTATTTTGCGAGACGAACATTTTGAGCCTAATTACTCAAAGTTTGGACAATCATTACCAAATAAAAACAATAATGAACAGTAAATCTGCACAGTGTTTTTTGTGCCGACTTCGGCAATCTAAACGAGGCCTAAATTATGTTGCAAGACACGAGCATATTTGTTGGTATAATATAATCTAGAAAAAGAAGAGGGAAAAATTATAGTAGGCTGCACACTGATGACCGTAGCTGATCTCAAAGCTATGGTTCTCCCTGGGCCTCTTATGAGAGTGTGGCCCATGAAGAGTCCACATCTTCTTCGGTGTTCACCTTTTCGTCAGCAGTGAGTGATCTTCTGCCTCAGACATCCTTCAGGCTCTGTTCGCTTAAACTTATCGGTCGTACTTTTTAAGTGAAATAATAGTATTTTTCTCTTACAACAAATCAGCATCAGTATAAGCCGTTTTTCCAGCCAGCCGAATAGGGCTTCCAAGCTGAAAACATAAAAGACAATGTTCGCTTAGCTGAAAAGTCATGACTGAAAGTATTGTTCGTTGATTTATTGTAAGAGAAAAACACTGTTCGTTGGCTAAAAAAGTACGGCTTATAAGACAAGCGAACGGGGCTAAAATTTTGCATGGAGTTAATTTCATTAAACATTACTCAAGTATTCTTCCATCTGGGTATGTGTGCCTGATGGACCATGTGAAATGGAGGCAGTATTCCTGAATCCTGATTCCTGAAGGTGGGGTGTGTACGTAATTGAAAGTTTGAAACCCGTTAATCATCACTTCACTTGGGGTTAACCGGTAATGCGAGAAAGCCCATTGCTGGCCAGGTCACTGATGATGTGTCTCTGCTAAAAAAAAAACACCCACACACACTGATGTGTCATCATCGTTCTTCCTGCAACCAGGCCCGGGCATACAGAAAGCCAGCAGGGACCCAGATCTGATGTGTATGTGATAATACTAGCACTCCGGCTCGACGTCGATGGGACTGGACCGCACGAGCTGAGTGCACGCACGACGACTGACTAGCCACTCACCGGAGAGGGCGGCCGGCAGGCCGGAGACTCTCACTAGGCACTCCGCTAGCAATTCACGCGTGTCTGCCGGAGTATGTGAAGTAACCAGCGTATGCATCTGTTAGAATATATCTCAACCGAATTGGCCCAACGGCCAACTCGGATCCTTTGATCATGCTTTGATCGGGGGTGCTCAGCCATACAAGGCTGGTGGATCCCCGTCGCGCAGGCTATATATATAAGGTGGGGGCCAGGGCTCACTTCACGAGGTTCACTGCCGTCACACCCCACCGGACCTCCTTAGTCCGATCGAGAGGGACGACTATAAGCGACGGGAACCTCACCGCCACTACTTGTCCTTCACCGACGTCCACGCCACTGCCGGGGACGCCACTGCCGCAACCATTCCATTGTGTCCCACTACTTCACCATGACCGGACTTCACTGCGACCTCTACACCGTCGCCATGACGGCCTCCTTCTCCAAGACCGGTGGTTAGGCACACCGGACCCTCACCTCTCCTCCCTCTCTCATGTTCTAGATATCTACTTGTTCATACCAAATAGAAGAGTTTGTACTCGGTGATCTACTGTTAATGGTCTTTGAATCTCAACAATGGTATCAAAGCCAGTAGGTCTATGGTGTAGATCTAGATCGGGTAGAAAGAAACCACAGAAAAGAAAAGCAAATGACGGATTTCGATCCGGACAGAACACTGAAACCCTAATATCCCTAGCATGAACAAAGAAAGGATGGAGGGGAAGGGATCCTACCCGGGTCCTCTCCCCGCCGAAGCCACCGCCATAACGCGGGAAGAAGACGAGCTCCTGCTCTGCGGCGAGCCGCTGCTCAGCGCATGGTCGCCGACGCATGCGCTCAGGGCACCGTCGCGAGGCCGCTGGACAGCGGCGCGCCCATCCTCTGGTGGACACGTGCACCGGCCAGGGGCCCGACGGCGGCGCCGCCACGCCGCTTCCATCCATGGGTCACCTTGGGTGGCCGCCAACCGCCATAGCTGGCTCATTCGACTGCTGCCCAGTGCGGCGCTGAGAAATGAATGGAATAGAGGAAGAGAAAAGAAAGAAGGGGAGGAGCGGCGACGCTTTTCCTAACAGGCGCCGACGACCACCATGGCCGCCGCCGCTGTCACCTTTGAGGCGTGAGGAAAGGAGGCAGGGAGAGATTGAGCAAGGGGTTTTGATGCGGTGAAATCGATGGGCGATCGTCCGATCATACGGACGACCAAGATCGCACTGTGCTCAGGGAATCCCTACGGCAGCGCCGGGCGTGGGCGAGATGGGCTTCTCTGGGCTGGCCTCCCCACTGCCGCGCGTGAAATCTCTTGGGCTGCGGCGGAATGCTAGGTCGCGGGCCATCGGAAGCGCGCAGTGCGCGAGCAGGCCGCGGGCCACTTGCTCTACTGGGCCACGGAAAAGAAAAGGCGCGTGCGAGCAGCTGGGCCGCAGCTACTTTTCGCGAGTTGGGCCAGCGAGCAGTGCATGCGCGCGATTGGGCCGCTGAGCAGGCCTTCGGGTCAAGCAGGCTACCCGGCCGAATAAAAGTAAAGTTATGGATTTTGTTTTATTCCTTTTTCAGAAGCAGTTTCTGATGATTTTGGCATAGAGAAAATCTCTATTCAATTTTGAACCAACAGGATAAATTATCTAGAGAGGAGATAAGTAAATAGAGATGTTTCTGATCAAGAACAGTTATAGAATCAGTATGATTATAGTTATTCAGTAATGATGAAAAGTTTATCCGTTAGTTCCGATTTTAATTGGAGGAATAATAGGTTTATGGTTAAGATAAATTATAATATTGTTATTTTCTGACCAACGTTGATGATAACAATATTACAAGTTTATTTATGAGTTTAAGTTTAAAGTAAATTATGATATTGTTATTTTCTGACCAACGTTGATGATAACAATATTATAATTCTATGAGTTTTATGTTTAAAGTTTAAATCTCTGAAAATTTTTGCATCAAAGTGACCAATTTTCAGAGAATGGATAAGAAACAAGAGATGCTCCAGAGCGAGCAGAATATAATGTATTTTTATGTTTCCGCTGCAATGATGATGATGATCTTCAAAATTAAATTTAAACCAACGTAATAATTTAATTTTGAAAAAGGTTATAAGATAATTGAGTTTTCATATGTTAATTCCATTTCTGCCCAACGGTGATGTAGAATTAATGTAGAAGAATGTTGTTTTATTCTATTTCTGCCCAACGGTGATATAGAATAGAACATAAAGTTTTAAAAGTTTAATGAGCATTATTGATGATTATTGATTAATGTTTATCAGATAAAGAACTTCATGCCTTTATTCTTAAAGTGTGAAAAGGAAATGAGCTGGATACTTGTGACTCAGAAGATGAAAAATGCAAATTTTTGTAGAAAGAAGGTCATTATATAAGGGACTGTGTTCTCTTTAAATAATGACTTTAAAAGAAAAGAATTCTAGGATATTGATCCAAGAAAAGAAATAGAAAATAAGAACTTAGTTTAAGAGATGCCTTTTATGTACTCCTTATGAAGAAGAATTTAGTTTTTAGTTTTTATCATCATGATAAAAGATGTAATAAGTAATATATATTTTTTAGACTTGATTATCATGTTTTGAAATGTAATAAGTGACATGCATGTTTAATTTTGTAACAGAACCGCCCAATTATACGAGATTAAGTAGGAAAATCATCCAACGGAAGGACAATTCAACAAACTTAAGCCCGTATAACCCGGTAGTCCGTGAAATCTCGACGGATTTTAAACCATTTCACATAACAGCCAAGATCGTACTAAGTTTAGCGGTCACCATCATAAGTTACATAAATGTTCACGGCATAAAATACATCGGAGTTTAAACATAGTTATTACAAACCAGGTTCGAATAAAAGTAGCGGAAGCGGTAGTTCAAATCACGCACACACACAACATTTTGAAATAAAGTGCTAGCATGTGACTATCTCCAGCAAAAGCATCAGACGAGAAGTAGCGAATGACCATTGCCCATGGTCCTATGTTTCGCCCATCGCAGGATAGAGGCAGTTGATACAATAACCGTAATACATCTGCCCATCTGCAACAAGTGGGAACAAAGCCCTGAGTACGAGAAGGTACTCAGCTAGACTTACCCGTCATAAACCAGAAATAAAAGACACCAAGAAATCATGATAGGCTTTCTGGTGGGATAGCTGACTCATTTGCAAGAAAAGCATTTTTAACTTAACAATTCCTTTCCAAAAGCATGCAGTAATTAACTCTTTATTACCCTGTCAACTATGTTTGCACTGGTGCTAGAGTAACATGTAATTAAGCAAGTAAGAATTACCATTGATCATTAACAATAGTTATCATGTCATCTTTCACATAACTATCCAAGTGATTCATCAATATTACTACGATGAAGTAGCTCAAGTCAAGTGTTCACTATCCAGTGAACGATGGCGATTCGAATCGATTATTAACCAGCTGGTAAGTTATTCCTCACACAAACCTCACTCACCCGCTAAAGTGAGGTGTTGGTCGCCGAGTCAACCATTCAGGTAAAGTCACGAGCTTGCCAGGAACCACTTGTACCCGAGGGCCGCCCGACTGCTCTTTGGCCTTATCATCGCGCCCCCGTATCCTGCCACTACTGCTCCGATACAGTGCGTTGCGGGCAATCCACTCGGCCCGAATAATCTCCTAGTTTCGCGGTCGGAAGGTACTTTATCCGGCCAGCTAAATGTGAGGCATGCGTTCAACATGACCCGAGGGACAACAACGGATGGTCCTTAATCGACACAGACGGAAACCACTACAGTTCGAAACCCTGCAAGTTTCCGCCCGGTCTCAAATTCATTTCACACTTAGTTATACCATGACTTCATAGTCATCCAAACAGATCTAGGTAACCACCTATAGCTCGCCGGTGATAGGAAATCACCCGACTTCTACCGGTCTAAGCAAGCTAAGCATTGACTCGACTGCGGATACCAGGGTAACAAGGATATAGTATAACAAAGGTAAGCAAGGTATAATGCAGCAACGTTTGCAAACAACTCCTAAACGTAATGCATCAAATTAAGTAAAGTTAATAATAAATTATTTGCAAACCGGGAGAGAAATGCTCCGGGGTTTGCCTCTCTCAAAGGAGCTCAGACGGTGATCGGAGCACTCTGGGAGATCTTCACCGACCTTCTCTTCGGCTTCTGTCACCTCCTGCTGCTGCACCTCGAGCTGCTCCTCTAGCTCCTCGGGTATGATGACTGGGTTCTCGGTTTGCGATCCTGTATGATGCAATGCGCGTAAGTGATTATGCAAACGTGCATCGAAGGAGATGAATGCAATGGATATGTTGAAATG
Source organism: Saccharum hybrid cultivar R570 (assembly GCA_038087645.1). Taxonomy (NCBI): domain Eukaryota; kingdom Viridiplantae; phylum Streptophyta; class Magnoliopsida; order Poales; family Poaceae; genus Saccharum; species Saccharum hybrid cultivar. The sequence goes on along the minus strand of JAQSUU010000297.1, from coordinate 6,200,197 downwards.
CAAGGTAGTCAACATCATCCAAGAAACTATATACTACAAGCACATGTCATCTACTGCATTCTCTTCTACTACTATTATGTTAAGTTAACATATCTTATGAAATGCTTCAAAGATACACCAAAGCTTTACTAATTTCTTAATCACACTTAAAGCAACACTTGCTTAAACTCTAAATAATAATAGGTTTGAATAGCAACATATATTTCTGGTGCTCCTAAAAATCTAAGAAAATTACAGAAGCATAATACTACCCTAAACAGGCTATCATAAAAATTTCATGGCATTTGGATAAGTAAACTATCTTATACAAAAATGACAAGCTATAGCATAAAAACGAGCATGAAATTACTTTGTACTATGAAAAGTGTCAAACAACAGAATTAATATTTTTCCTAGGTTCTTCATAGCATACTATGACTATACAAAAATTATCACATGCATGTTTTATACAAAGTTTGCTCTCTAGCAAAAATAACAAAAATCAGCCATTAAAGGCACTTGAACTACACCTCAACATTTTCCCACAGCACATGCATGAAACATATTTTTCCTAGGAAGTACATGACATAAGAAGATTAACAAACTTGAAATCATATTTTTCTGATACATATAGGATTTACTAGCCATTTTACAAGATATCAGCAATATCAAGGATTAATTAAAGCTCTACAGAAAAGTATCCCAAAAATGACATGCAATATTTTTATATTGTAGATCTAGTTCCAATGAGTTCATAGAAATTTCTTTCACAATTTTTGGAGCTCAAATGAATACAAAAACATTTTCCAAAACATCTTTTATTATGAATAATAAAAGAAAACAGAAAACGATTTCCATTTTTAAAACTGGGCCGGCCCGGGGAAGTAAACCGGCCCATGGCCGTTCTCGGCCTGGTTCACGCGCGCGGGGAAAAAGCGATCAGGCCCGCTCGGGCTTCGGCCCATGGCCGTTCGCGCGAGGAGGCCGGGGCGGGAGAAGCCGGAGGCGCCGGTGACCGCAACGGCGCGGCCGCGCGACGACCGCCGGTGGCCATTGCCGACCACGCCCAGGTGCGGAAAAGCGAGCAACAGGTGCGCGGGGAGGAGGCGGACCCATTTTCGATGATAGAGAAGCAAGAGGGGTAGCGGGGAATCACTCCCGCGGGAGGCCGCGCGCGCGGTGGCGCCATGGCCGCCGGCGGCGGATGCACGGAATCCGCACCTGCTTGGCTCGGGTGACGGCAACGAGGTGCACACGGGGTGTCGGAGAAGGAAGCGAAGGTGGGTGCGCGAGAAGGCGAGCTATGGCGGCTCACCGTCGGCCAATTTGGCCGGCGGGTGCGGCGGTGGCGGCGCTCGCGCGGCACGGAGCGGAGGAAGGCTGAGGCGAGGAAATTCGGAGAGGGAGGGTGGATGTAACACCCTGGTGTTACATTGTAACGTTTTGCTGAAACATTTCATAAGCATTTGATTTATGTGCATTGGTGTATGATAGGCTTTATAATCCATGTTTGGCTTGGAAACATTTTTTACGAAATGTAAAGAAAAAGGTTATGTTTCGTGTCACATAACGCGTTTATTACCTGAATCAAAATTTTGTTAACACAAAATGTTATAAACGTTTTGGGAATGATGATAAAAAGTTGCGGTCGATGACATGGATGGCTAGCGCGTACGTCTCGGGGGTCGGGTTTGGAGTTTTGACGCGAAACCTTTCAAAATGACGCCCTCCGCGGCGGTTTTTGAAGTGGTCGATGAAGCCACCTTTGGCATTAGTTGTGGAACAATTGTCTTAAGGAGTAGCGAAATGTCGCAACTGTGGGTGATGGCTCAGTGTACCCCTTGTCGCATCGAGCAATTAGCTTAGCGTTTGGGACATGGCGTACGCAATTTCTAGCTGCTTTAAAAATCGTGCACACCACCTGGCTGAGCGCTGGGCGTGGTCACCACCACGGTCGACTTGCCAGCGCGCTGTGTCGCGTAGGCCTGAGCCACTGCCGCGCTCGGCTGTGCTGACGACGCCGTTCACTCGCACACCCCGCGTGTCTTGGCGCTCTGCCTTACTGCTTCTCGCCTCGCCAACCGACACGTGGCGCCCGGACCGCGGCCGTGCTCTGCCCACGCCTTGCTCTGCGCCACCGTGGCCGTGTCGCCACCGGGTCCCGCGTTCGCGTCGCCAGCGGCTACGTTGGTACCACGCCTGGACTCCCTTGGCTGCTTGCGCACTGGTCTACGGCCTGCTTCGCCATCTCCTCGACGTCGCATTGCGGTGTCTGTGGGCTGGTACTAACCGCAGGCGAGCCATGCCGCGTTTCGTCGTTTGCTGCTGCGGCCGTGCGAACGGCTATCGGGGGCACGCCCTAAGGTTCCCCATGGCCAGGCAGGTCAGTACCGAGCGTTGACGTCACTGGTGAGCCATACCGCGATAGGACCTCCTCTGTCTCTGTTGTCCCCTTACCGTCGCGACCTTTCTTCCAATTCGCCGTAGTGGATGCACCGCTTTCCAATTGGCTTTGCTTGCAGCTCCGTTAGGCAGCCGGTCGTCTAGCCTACCCCACCGCGCTGCCATTCTCGCGCTCACTGTGCTTCAATTTTGGACTACCGCGCCACTGGGTCCATAAAGCTGTGCTGACGCCCTTCAGCGAGGAGCCAGTCTCGCAGTGCACCTCGTGGCGATTCAGTGCACCCACAGACTCGCCATGTCCTCCTGAGCACCCGCGCACCTCAGTCCTAGCATCGCAGTAGGCTAGCCCCACCGCCACGGTAGTGCCCCCGTCGGTCATCACCGCACCGCCGCAAGCTCACATGGCCAGCCTTGCTCTGACCGCCTCCAACCTAACCGTCAATGCAGGGGTGTCGGTGAGTGCTCCCTGGTGCTCGCTAGCTCGTGCGCTGGCCTCGCCTTCGATGTTGCTCACGGGAACGCGCTCGCTCTTGCAGGTCAGGAGTCACCGCCGGGGAGGGAGGTTGTGCCTGCATCTCTGCTCGTCATGTCACCTCTAGTAGCTTCTACGTGCTATCCAGGTACCTATCGACCCCTTAGGTAGGCTGTAGGGGTTCAGGTGAGGCCAGCGTGGTCGCCCGGTGCCGTGCCGTCGCGCCGGTGCGCGCCTTGGGGGGCCAGGGACCTCCTCGCGGTGAAGAAGAGGAAGTGGGAGGGTGCTAGTGTAAAACAGTAGAGTAGAGAAACAGTACTGTAGAGCTTGTAGTAAATGCTGAGTTCGTCAGGGGTGTTCGTGCAATTTTTACCGCGCGCACAGGTTTTCCCCTTTGCGGGCCGTTGGCCATCTGGGCCGTGCCTCCGCGTGGGTCGCGCGCCTGGCTGCTATCGCGCGTGGGCGGGATGGCGAGTTGGGTCGGGCCACGCGTCGTGGGCCGGTCAGGGAGGTTTTGTTTTCTCCATTTCATTGTATTAGAAATTGTTTATCTATTTAGGTTATGAACTGAACTTCAATAATTAGTAGTAAATCGCATGATTGTCCAAAAATAGCGAAACAAAGTTTGTTAGGTTCGCAAAAATATCGACTACCTGTTAGTACAGTTGGTTCCCCATTAGTGGTTAGGATGGTAGGCCCTTAAGCTTAAAGTAGAGAGCTTAGCAATATTGATCTTTAATTGCAGGATCTGTTGTGGTAAACCGGCAATAGTTTTAGCTTCGAGATTGTTACGGTAGGGTCCTTAGACCTTTACATACTTGCTGTAAAATAGGTAGCCGTAGAGCGAGTCGCTTAATGGCGTAGTAGTTATCCTTGCTTTAGGGTATGTATCATAAACTGGCATTGGGAGTTGGAATATCCATAGTCACCGCAAGAATATTTGACGCGTTCATACTTATTAGTAGTGCTGGTACATAGCTTAGACTTTAATGGATAAACCTCACTTAGTAATTTAATAAGGGTACTTTTGCATTGAAAATTGTTGTGGACATAGTGTTAATCATTACATCGTCATTTCATGTAGATCACGAACAGGTAGACTGCGTACCCGTCGGTGAGCCGGAGTACGACGAGGTGATCGAGGAGTACGAGGAGGAGCTCTTCGCGCAGGAGGGAGCCTAGGAGCCTGTTAGTGCTGACTTTGCTGACCCGGCACCTGCCCAAGGCAAGCCCCGGTGCATAACCCCTATTTTTAAATGATCACTGAATATATTTATATGATATGCATTTACGTTACAGGCATTTTATGGAAACTATATGCATAGATATATCCACCATGAGTCCTACTAGTGTAGGTCGAGTAGCTGCTATGCTCAGGATGTCGGTAGCGTGAGTAACCTGCTGTTACTTGCAAATAGGTGATTACACTATGATATCATGATGAAATAATGGAAAGGAAAAATGGTGACCGAACAGGGATGTGGATTTGGTACTGGTGGGTGTGAGGGGTTGTGTCCTGCGGCCAACAGGGCATAGCTCGGTTACACTTTTTCCCTGTCTATGTTGATTAAGGACCAGTCGTTGCATATGACTCTAGGCAAGTCACAGATTATTGTCCCGAGCACATACTTGGGTATGGGCGTAGGGAAGACTTGCTGCTCTCTTGTCGCAAATTCGGCTCTTTCCGGACCGACTGATGGGAAGAGGAGGTGGTGGAGGTCCTTGCGCCGCACTGAGTCCGGGATTCAGAGGCGGGGGCTGGGAGTCCAAGTTTGGACGGGGACCTAGACACCCGGGACAAGAGAGTGGTGGGTTAGTCCTGCTTGTGCCCGGGGTACAAGCGGGGCGTGTGTCTTCGGGGCACCCAGCTGGGCATATTGATTCGCGAATCGCCGGGTTATCCGGTACGGCTTGTCTGCGGTTTAGCACCGTAGTAAGAACTGGAAGTGGAAAAGGAGAAGGAACAGTATCGATTGCTCAACTCTTGCTTGAAAGTAGCACAGGAGCTTATATAGATTGACTAGATAAAAACTTAATATGGCTGATGAAAATAATGTATCAATAAGGACTCACTATTAGTACTGCTTTTGGCTAAAAGAGAACCAGCAACCATAAAGCCTAGCATATTCCTTGGAGTCGGGAAAGTATTCCCACTGATCGGATAAGTCTTGCGAGTACATTGTGTACTCAGGGTTTATTTACCCCTGTTGCAGGTGATGTTTGAGGAGTTCCTTGTGTGGAGGATCCATCTGGTGGGCTCAGACGGAACCCTCGTTATCTTATCGCTAGATGTTATCTTTTATTATTCCGATGTTTATCATTTCGCACTCTGTATTTGGTATTGTAATAATGTACTTTTAAGAAACTCTAATGTATGAGATGGACTTGTGTTGTAACTCGTTTTCATTATTGGATCCTTGGGAAAAATGTGGATCTTTCGGGTTCTCCCTCGGGGTGTGCCCGATGGATACCGCTCATTGTAGTTGCTTTCAGGGTGCTTAGTGTCTGGTGGAAGACGAGCGCCTCCGTAAGTACGCTATTTTGGGTGGTTCTGCCACAGTTGGTACCAGAGCCAATAATGGTCATGAGTTCCTCACTCTTTGACAAAACTAAAAGTTTGACCAACAAAAGTTTGGTGAAAAGTAGGATGCGATTAAGTTAAGTTATATAAGTATAAGCCCTAGCTATATGGTGTATCTAGGATAGCGGCACTGGTTTTATCTAATCAGTTTTCTGCAGGTACACTGACTTACGTTGCGTAAGAAATCGCTTAGTATACGGAAAGTGAGTGTGCGATGTGCCGAAAAAGTTACGAACGCTGCTATATTCCGGCTTGAGTGAACGTATAGGTCGAAGCATGCATCATTTAATAGCATCTTACTTGAACTAGGAATTCCCTTTCACGTATAATGAAAGTAGTAAATTGGTAGAACTAACTTAATGAATGTTTTAATAAATGTGCTGCCATTTCTTTAACCTCTAGATCCTGATCGGGAGGGTGTTCTAATGGATGGTTTGTCTCTCTTACAGATGAATCTAAGGTCCGGACGTGGGAGCACCAGTCCGGGAGCGGCCAACGAGGGCCATGGTGACAGTGCTCGGGCTTTTGAGCGTGGCGACGAGGGAGCTCGGGAGGTTCCACCTTTGGTTCCTCATCCTTTCCCTCTGCCACCACCGCCTCCGCCGTTGTCTGCCGCGGAGGTCATGGTGGAGTTGTTGGCTGCTCGTCAGGAGACAGCTTGTGCCATGGAGATTATGGCACAGGTCGTCGTGGGTCTCGCCCATGGAGGTCCCGGGGGCAACGGTGGGAATGGGGGTGGTGCTCGCCGTCCTGAGGGGCAGTCCTCTTATCAGGACTTCCTCAAGACCCACCCGCCCACGTTCACACCGTCGGACGATCCGTTGGAGGCGGAGCACTGGCTTCGCACGCTTGAGCAGAAGTTTCGGCTGCTCGGAGTGGCTAACGAGCATAAGGTGCACTTTGCGTCCCAGCAGCTTTTGGGGTCCGCAGGTGCCTGGTGGGAGACTTTCCAGGCCGCGGAGCTACCGGATCACCCGGCAACATGGCAGGAGTTCTCCACCACCTTCCGCGAGTTCTTCATACCTGCTGGTGTTATCCACCAGAAGGTGACCGAGTTCATGGAGCTGCGTCAGGGGAGCAGGACGATAATGGAGTATGTGACCCAGTTTAACCACTTAGCTCAGTATGCTGGTAGTCAGGTGGACACGGATGACAAAAAGAGGGATCGCTTCTTTCGTGGTCTCACTCCTGCTCTTCAGGAGAAACTGTACCTGGGGAACTATCAGACCTTTGGGGCTCTGATGAACGCCGCCATTGCTCTTGAGGGTTTTCAGCGGGCATCTCAGGCGGATTGGAAGCGGAGGAGGGTGGTAGCTGAATCCTCCAGCCACCCTCATACTCAGAAGGTGCAAATTGTTAGGCGAGGGCCCTATCAACCATCCAGCGGGCCTCCGTTCCGGTCACCGCAGCAGACATCACATACTTCTGCTACTCAGTACAAGGCACCTCAGCAGTAGGTGCAGCCCCAACAGACTCAGGGACAGCAGGTCCCAACTCGTCAGGGATTCGGGAACAAGCCTGGTGCTTGTTTCAAGTGTGGCAAGGAGGGCCACTATGCCAGGGAGTGTCCTCAGTAGCATACAGCTCAGCCGTCTCAGCCGTCTGCAAATTCCAGGCTGGTTAAAAGGACTTTCATCAAGAGGAAGGTGCCCAACAGATCTGGTCAAGTGCACTTCACGGATGCTCAGCAGGTTGTGCATCAGGAAACAGTTATGGCTGGTATGTTTACCATCGAATCCCATCCAGCTTTGGTGTTGTTTGATTCTGGTGCATCACATTCCTTTATGAGCATGGGGTTTGTAGAGCGGCACAACTTATCACTTGTGGCTATACCTTATGCCTATAAGATCCGTACTGCGGGTTCTCAGATGTTCATCAATACCCGCACGGATACAGTAAGTTTGGTATTAGCTACCCACACTTACCGTCTACAGTTCATGATAATGCCTGGGCAAGGCATTGATGTTATTCTTGGAATGAACTGGTTGCGGGCGTATGGGGTAGTATTGGATATGAAGAGAAGAAGTGTAGAGTTACGGCTTCCGTCTTCTGAGGATAGGATGTCTCTCACCATACCCTCAGAACTAGTCTTACCTGTTGTTGCCCATGCTGAAGCCATTCCTGATCTTACCTCCATTCCAGTAGTATGTGAGTTCCCAGATGTTTTCCCTGAAGATCTTCCTGGATTACCACCGGACCGTGAGGTAGAATTCTCCATTGAGCTTGAGCCTGGTACTACTCCTATCTCCAGGCGTCCGTACCGCATGGCTCCGAGAGAACTGGTAGAAATGAAGAAACAACTAGAGGAGTTGAGGGACAAGGGTTTCATCCGCCCAAGTTCTTCACCATGGGGTTGCCCAGCGATTTTCGTGAAGAAGAAGGATGGTACTCTGTGGATGTGTGTGGATTACCGCCCTCTCAATGCGGTAACAGTTAAGAACAAGTATCCCTTGCCCCGCATAGATACTTTATTTGATCAGTTAGCTGGTGCCATGGTGTTCTCGAAGATAGATCTCCGATTGGGCTACCATCAGATCAAGATCAGGCCACAGGATATACCAAGGACAACTTTCTCTACTAGGTATGGGCTGTATGAGTACCTAGTGATGTCCTTCGGTCTCACCAATGCCCCGGCTTTCTTCATGTACCTAATGAACTCAGTTTTCATGCCGGAGCTGGATAAGTTTGTGGTAGTTTTCATTGATGACATCTTAATCTATTCCAAGAATGAGGAAGAGCATGCCCGTCACCTTCAGATAATACTGACTCGGCTAAGGGAGCACCAGCTGTATGCTAAGTTTAGCAAGTGTGAGTTTTGGTTAGATCGAGTGCAGTTTTTAGGACATGTGTTGACACCTAAAGGCGTTTCTGTAGATCCCAGCAAGGTGCAAGATGTATTAGATTGAAAGTCTCCTAGGTCTGTACACCAGATCCGTCAGTTCCTTGGGCTAGCTAGATATTATCGACGTTTCATCCCTAATTTCTCCAAGATAGCCCAGCCCATGACTAAGTTGCTCCAGAAAGAAGCTAAGTTTGTTTGGAGTCTAGCTTGTGAAGAAGCTTTTCAGTCCCTGAAGACTTTTCTAACCACTGCTCCTGTATTAGCTCAACCTGATATTGAGAGGCCCTTTGATGTTTACTGTGATGCCTCGAAGATGGGTTTGGGGTGTGTGCTTATGCAAGAGGGGCGTGTGATAGCTTATGCTTCGCGCCAACTGAAGAAGCACGAGGTGAACTACCCTACCCATGATTTAGAGCTAGCTGCTATAGTTCACTCTCTAAAGATTTGGAGGCATTATTTGTTAGGCAACAAAGTGCACATCTTCACTGATCACAAGAGCCTTAAGTATATTTTCACTCAGTCTGAGTTGAACATGAGACAAAGGAGATGGTTAGAGTTGATCAAGGATTATAGTTTGGAAGTCCACTATCATCCAGGAAAAGCCAACGTGGTAGCTGATGCCTTAAGTCGTAAGTCGTATCAGGTTGAGGAAATACCCTTGTCACTTCACCACACAGAGGTGCTAGCTCAGATTTCATTGACCTCAGAGTTGCTGGAGCAAATTATTCGAGAACAAAAGGAAGATCCCGAAGAGATCCTTCACATCAAGAAGTTACTAGCTGAAGGGCATGGACCTCATTTTAGCATTGATGAGCTGGGAGTCATGAGATACAAGGATAGACTGGTGGTTCCATCTAATGAAGAGCTGAAAAGAAAGATTTTAAAAGAAGCCCATCTTTCCAAGCTGTCTATCCACCCTGGTAGCAACAAGATGTACCATGATCTACGCTAACTGTACTGGTGGTCTTACATGAAGCAAGATATCACCCAGTTTGTTGCGGAGTGTGACACTTGTGGTAGAGTCAAGGCAGATCATATGCGTACTCCTGGATATCTGCAGCCCTTGCCCATTCCTGTTTGGAAATGGGAGGATATTTCTCTAGATTTCATTGTGGGTTTACCCCGCACCTCCTCGGGCTTTGATTCTATTTGGGTCATTGTGGACCGTCTCACCAAGTCTGCCCACTTCCTTCTGGTGGACACTAGATACAATGCCAAGAAGTATGCGGAGTTATACTTTGATCAGATTGTGACCCTACATGGAGTTCCTCTCACCATCATCTCTGATAGAGGGTCAGTTTTTGTCTCTCGTTTTTGGGAGAAACTCCAGGAGTGTTTGGGTACTCGTCTTCTCAGAAGCTCGGCATACCATCCCCAGACTGATGGTCAAACTGAAAGGGTGAACCAGGTGCTCGAGGATATGTTGCGGGCTTGTACCATCTCTTTTCCTGAGAAGTGGGATCAGTGTTTGAAGCTGGCTGAATTTTCTTATAATAACAGCTATCAGGAGAGTATCCGTATGGCACCATTTGAAGCTTTATATGGACAAAAGTGTAGGACGCCACTAAACTGGGTTGAGGTAGGAGACCGTGGGTACTTCAGGCCGGATTTCATAAAGGCGGCTCGAGAGAAAGTAAATATAATTCGTGAACACTTGAAGTCAGCCTAGAGTCGACAGAAGGCTTACGCAGACAAACGAAGAAGACCTTTGGAATTTGCAGCTGGAGATTATGTGTATCTCAAGGTATCTCCTTTGAGAGGGGTACATCGGTTTGGTGTCCATGGCAAGTTAGCCCCTCGATATGTGGGTCCATACAAGGTGTTGCAGCAGTGTGGTTCCGTTGCTTATCGTCTCCAACTCCCTGAAATTCTCTTGGCAGTTCACAATGTATTTCACGTCTCGCAACTGAAGAAATGCCTACGAGTTCCTGAAGAATCTGTGGAAATAGAAGGACTTCCGCTCCAACCTGATCTGTCTTATGTGGAGCATCCTATAAAAATTTTGGATGAGAAGGAGAGAGTGACCAGGAATAGGGTGATAAAGTTTTACAAGGTACAATGGCAAAACCATTCAGAGGACGAAGCCACCTGGGAGCAAGAGAGCTACTTAACAAAGCATTACCCCCATCTCCTCTCTGGGCCAGATAGTTAGTTTTGCGCAAAATGTACTCCATACCTTTTCTCACACTAGGCACATGAAATCTCGGGTCGAGATTTTGTTTTAGGGGGGTAGATTTGTAACACCCTGGTGTTACATTGTAACGTTTTGCTGAAACATTTTGTAAGCATTTGATTTATGTGCATTGGTGTATGATAGGCTTTATAATCCATGTTTGGCTTGGAAACATTTTTTACGAAACGTAAAGAAAAAGGTTATGTTTCGTGTCACATAACGCGTTTACTACCTGAATCAAAATTTTGTTAACACAAAATGTTATAAACGTTTTGGGAATGATGATAAAAAGTTGTGGTCGATGACATGGATGGCTAGCGCGTACGTCTCGGGGGTCGCGTTTGGAGTTTTGACGCGAAACCTTTCAAAAGGACGCCCTCCGCGGCGGTTTTTGAAGTGGTCGACGAAGCCACCTTTGGCATTAGTTGTGGAACAATTGTCTTAAGGAGTAGCGAAATGTTGCAACTGTGGGTGATGGCTCGGTGTACCCCTTGTCGCATCGAGCAATTAGCTTAGCGTTTGGGACATGGCGTACGCAATTTCTAGCTGCTTTAAAAATCGTGCACACCACCTGGCTGAGCGCTGGGCGTGGTCACCACCACGGTCGGCTTGCCAGCGCGCTGTGTCGCATAGGCCTGAGCCACTGCCGCGCTCGGCTGTGCTGACGACGCCGTTCACTCGCACGCCCCGCGTGTCTTGACGCTCTGCCTTGCTGCTTCTCGCCTCGCCAACCGACGCGTGGCGCCCGGACCGCGGCCGTGCTCTGCCCACGCCTTGCTCTGCGCCACCGTGGCCGTGTCGCCACCGGGTCCCGCGTTCGCGTCGCCAGCGGCTACATTGGTACCACGCTTGGACTCCCTTGGCTGCTTGCGCGCTGGTCTACGGCCTGCTTCGCCATCTCCTCAACGACGCGTTGCGGTGTCCGTGGGCTGGTACTACCCGCAGGCGAGCCATGCCGCGTTTCGTCGTTTGCTGCTGCGGCCGTGCGAACGGCTGCCGGGGGCACGCCCTGAGGTTCCCCATGGCCAGGCAGGTCAGTACCGAGCGTTGACGTCACTGGTGAGCCATACCGCGATAGGACCTCCTCTGTCTCCGTTGTCCCCTTACCGTCGCGACCTTTCTTCCAATTCGCCGTAGTGGATGCACCGCTTTCCAATTGGCTTTGCTTGCAGCTCCGTTAGGCAGCCGATCGTCTAGCCTACCCCACCACGCTGCCATTCTCGCGCTCACTGTGCTTCAATTTTGGACTACCGCGCCACTGGGTCCATAAAGCTGTGCTGACGCCCTTCAGTGGGGAGCCAGTCTCGCAGTGCACCTCATGGCGATTCAGTGCACCCACAGACTCGCCATGTCCTCCTGAGCACCCACGCACCTCAGTCCTAGCATCGCAGTAGGCTAGCCCCACCACCACGGTAGTGCCCCCGTCGGTCATCACCGCACCGCCGCAAGCTCACATGGCCAGCCTTGCTCTGACCGCCTCCAACCTAACCGTCAATGTAGGGGTGTCGGTGAGTGCTCCCTAGTGCTCGCTAGCTCGTGCGCTGGCCTCGCCTTCGATGTTGCTCACGGGAACGCGCTCGCTCTTGCAGGTCAGGAGTCACCGTCGGGGAGGGAGGTTGTGCCTGCATCTCTGCTCGTTGTGTCACCTCCAGTAGCTTCTACGTGCTATCCAGGTACCTATAGACCCCTTAGGTAGGCTGTAGGGGTTCAGGTGAGGCCGGCGTGGTCGCCCGGTGCCGTGCCGTCGCGCCGGTGCGCGCCTTGGGGGGCCAGGGACCTCCTCGCGGTGAAGAAGAGGAAGTGGGAGGGTGCTAGTGTAAAACGGTAGAGTAGAGAAATAGTACCGTAGAGCTTGTAGTAAATGCTGAGTTCATCAGGGGTGTTCGTGCAATTTTTACCGCGCGCGCAGGTTTTCCCCTTTGCGGGCCGTTGGCCATCTGGGCCGTGCCTCCGCGTGGGTCGCGCGCCTGGCTGCTGTCGCACGTGGGCGGGATGGCGAGTTGGGTCGGGCCGCGCGTCGTGGGCCGGTCAGGGAGGTTTTGTTTTCTCCATTTCATTGTATTAGAAATTGTTTATCTATTTAGGTTATGAACTGAACTTCAATAATTAGTAGTAAATCGCATGATTGTCCAAAAATAGCGAAACAAAGTTTGTTAGGTTTGCAAAAATATCGACTACCTGTTAGTACAGTTGGTTCCCCATTAGTGGTTAGGATGGTAGGCCCTTAAGCTTAAAGTAGAGAGCTTAGCAGTATTGATCTTTAATTGCAGGATCTGTTGTGGTAAACCGGCAATAGTTTTAGCTTCGAGATTATTACGGTAGGGTCCTTAGACCTTTACATACTTGCTGTAAAATAGGTAGCCGTAGAGCGAGTCGCTTAATGGCGTAGTAGTTATCCTTGCTTTAGGGTATGTATCATAAACTGGCATTGGGAGTTGGAATATCCATAGTCACCGCAAGAATATTTGACGCGTTCATACTTGTTAGTAGTGCTGGTATGTAGCATAGACTTTAATGGATAAACCTCACTTAGTAATTTAATAAGGGTACTTTTGCATTGAAAATTGCTGTGGACATAGTGTTAATCATTACATCGTCATTTCATGTAGATCACGAACAGGTAGACTGTGTACCCGTCGGCGAGCCGGAGTATGACGAGGTGATCGAGGAGTACGAGGAGGAGCTCTTCGTGCAGGAGGGAGCCCAGGAGCCTATTAGTGCTGACTTTGCTGACCCGGCACCTGCCCAAGGCAAGCCCCGGTGCATAACCCCTATTTTTGAATGATCACTAAATATATTTATATGATATGCATTTATGTTACAGGCATTTTATGGAAACTATATGCATAGATATATCCACCATGAGTCCTACTAGTGCAGGTCGAGTAGCTGCTATGCTCAGGATGTCGGTAGCGTGAGTAACCTGTTGTTACTTGCAAATAGGTGATTACACTATGATATCATGATGAAATAATGGAAAGGAAAAATGGTGACCGGACAGGGATGTGGATTTGGTACTAGTGGGTGTGAGGGGTTGTGTCCTGCGGCCAACAGGGCATAGCTCGGTTACACTTTTTCCCTATCTGTGTCGATTAAGGACCGGTCGTTGCATATGACTCTAGGCAAGTCACAGATTATTGTCCTGAGCACATACTTGGGTATGGGCGCAGGGAAGACTTGCTGCTCTCTTGTCGCGGATCCGGCTCTTTCCGGACCGACTGATGGGAAGAGGAGGTGGTGGAGGTCCTTGCGCCGCACTGAGTCCGGGATTCAGAGGCGGGGGCTGGGAGTCCAAGTTTGGACGGGGACCTGGACACCCGGGACAAGAGAGTGGTGGGTTAGTCCCGCTTGTGCCCGGGGTACAAGCGGGGCGTGTGTCTTCGGGGCACCCAGCTGGGCATATTGATTCGCGAATCGCCGGGTTATCCGGTACGGCTTGTCTGCGGTTTAGCACCGTAGTAAGAAGTGGAAGTGGAAAAGGAGAAGGAACAGTATCGATTGCTCAACTCTTGCTTGAAAGTAGCACAGGAGCTTATATAGATTGACTAGATAAAAACTTAATACGGCTGATGAAAATAATGTATCAATAAGGACTCACTATTAGTACTGCTTTTGGCTAAAAGAGAACCAGCAACCATAAAGCCTAGCATATTCCTTGGAGTCGGGAAAGTATTCCCACTGATCGGATAAGTCTTGCGAGTACATTGTGTACTCAGGGTTTATTTACCCCTGTTGCAGGTGATGTTTGAGGAGTTCCTTGTGTGGAGGATCCAAAAGATCCCGTTGTAGAGGGCATGTAACTCTTCATGCAAGTTGGCATTATACCCTTCTAGCTCCTCGACCCTTTGCCTCAGAAGGTCCCTCTCGTTCCAGGCTTCATTCCTTTCCTGCACTAGCTGTCCCATCATGCGGTCTGCATTTCTGTTGGCCTGGGTCAACGTCTGCACCCGCTGCATAGCACTCTCACCTCTCTCGAGAGCCCGGTCTCGCTGCAAGCTCATGTTGGCCAACTGCTCCTGTAAGCTAGCTATAGCACGTGCTTGCTTCTTCTTCTGCTTCCTTGCTTCAAGCCGATCATCACCTCTCAGACTAGTCAAGGTCCAATAGGTATTCTCAAGACCCTGATATGCTCTGATGGCTACATACATGGCACTCATGGTGTGGTTGTCGCTAGCCCGTCCTTCACTTGGGCCTCTAACCAGGGCACTTCCTTACGGTTGCACCCAAATGGCATCACGAGGATCATCTCTCGGGAAAGTACCGGCCAAAGCTGCTGCCAACTCATTAGGAAACCTGCTCATTATGTCTCGGATGACGTGAAAGGTTGCACCCTCTGCACCCTCAACTGGAGTGTGTCCTTCAAACTCCAAATGCCAACCATCCCATTCTGGCGCATCACCAAGGGCAGGGACGGTGATCTCTACTATTGCAAGTCCATCCTCAGCTAACTGGCTCTCACTCCAAGAGTACACCGGCTCTTGACCCTCTGGGTACCCCACATCAAGGAGCACTCTCCAAAGCAAGGTGGGCATGCCAAACTCACTTAGAAAAGTGTCCGTGCTGCGGCGCTCCCGCGGGGCCATCTGGTGACGGGGTGCTCTTCCGCCAGTGGACTTACGGGCAGTCTTCTTCGTGCGGGCCATCTGTAGCACAAGTTTTAAATTACCCGGTGAGACATATTTTAAGTTAATGTCACTTTTATCAAATTGGGATAATCCTTTTATAAGGGGAGGAATGCAGGTTATGAATGAAATGCACAGGCAATATGATGCATGCGCGAGTCTTACGTTCTCACAAACTTAGAAAAATAAAGACATCTAACGATGAATTCGGTGGCATACAAACGATCTCTCATATACGTAACTAATTCGATCTACACGATAAACGCTGTTATGTACCTGCAGAAAATTCATTTCAGCCCATTCCCCATGAATGCATGAAAACAGTAAATCTACCTACACGCTCTACACGAATCCCAAGATGCGTGTACAACGGTAGTATCTACCCAAACACATCGTCCTATTGACGGCATTGCCTCAATGGACGGAACACCCACACATGTGATACTTTCATAAAAACATGTGTAAAACATGTAATTATTCTAGTATCAGATAAGCACTCTTCCTAGATCGGCGGTGTATCCGATCATGCTCTCACAGCTCACACTTACCAAAGCGTAGAGGTAACTGATCCATACATTACCACTCAATTAAGTGGCACTCATACAATAGCACGTCGTATGAGCAACGAAAGAGAAATATGGTGCAAGAACCCCAAGTTAGTACTTAAGTAGCCACCTAGAGTCCTTAACTGGGCATACAGGATATGACTACTGGCACACATGTAGTTTTAAAATCACACTTTTTAAATAGAATTTTATTTTAAATACACTTATGAATAGTAATCACGCTAAACCATGCTCCAATACCAGCTGTAACAGAACCGCACAATTATACGAGATTAAGTAGGAAAATCATCCAACGGAAGGACAATTCAACAAACTTAAGCCCGTATAACCCGGTAGTCCGTGAAATCTCGATTACGATTGATCATTAACAATAATTACCATGCCATTTTCACATAACTATCCAAGTGTTTCATCAATATTACTACGATGAAGTAGCTCAAGTCAAGTGTTCACTATCCAGTGAACGATGGCGATTCGAATCGATTATTAACCAGCTGGTAAGTTATTCCTCACACAAACCTCACTCACCCGCTAAAGTGAGGTGTTGGTCGCCGAGTCAACCATTCAGGTAAAGTCGCGAGCTTGCCAGGAACCACTTGTACCCGGGGGCCGCCCGATTGCTCTTTGGCCTTATCATCGCGCCCCCGTATCCTGCCACTACTGCTCCGGTACAGTGCGTTGCGGGCAATCCACTCGGCCCGAATAATCTCCCAGTTTCGCGGTCGGAAGGTACTTTATCCGGCCAGCTAAATGTGAGGCATGCATTCAACATGACCCGAGGGACAACAACGGACGGTCCTTAATCGACATAGACGGAAAACACTACAGTTCGAAACCCTGCAAGTTTCCGCCCGGTCTCAAATTCATTTCACACTTAGTTATACCATGACTTCATAGTCATCCAAACAGATCCAGGTAACCACCTATAGCTCGCAGGTGACAGGAAATCACCCGACTTCTACCGGTCTAAGCAAGCTAAGCATTGACTCGACTGCGGATACCAGGGTAACAAGGATATAGTATAACAAAGGTAAGCAAGGTATAATGCAGCAACGTTTGCAAATAACTCCTAAACGTAATGCATCAAATTAAGTAAAGTTAATAATAAATTATTTGCAAACTGGGAGAGAAATGCTCCGGGGCTTACCTCTCTCAAAGGACCTCGGACGGTGATCGGGGCACTCCGGGAGATCTTCACTGACCTCCTCTTCGGCTTCCGTCACCTCCTGCTGCTGCACCTCGAGCTGCTCCTCTAGCTCCTCGGGTATGATGACTGGGTTCTCGGTTTGTGATCCTGTATGATGCAATGCGCGTAAGTGATTATGCAAACGTGCATCGAAGGAGATGAATGCAATGGATATGTTGAAATGCAAGATAGTCAACATCATCCAAGAAACTATATACTACAAGCACATGTCATCTACTGCATTCTCTTCTACTACTATTATGTTAAGTTAACATATCTTATGAAAATGCTTCAAAGATACACCAAAGCTTTACTAATTTCTTAATCACACTTAAAGCAACACTTGCTTAAACTCTAAATAATAATAGGTTTGAATAGCAACATATATTTCTGATGCTCCTAAAAATCTAAGAAAATTGCAGTAGCATAATACTACCCTAAACAGGCTATCATAAAAATTTCATGGCATTTGGATAAGTAAACTATCTTATACAAAAATGACAAGCTATAGCATAAAAACGAGCATGAAATTACTTTGTACTATGAAAAGTGTCAAACAACAGAATTAATATTTTTCCTAGGTTCTTCATAGCATACTATGACTGTACAAAAATTATCACATGCATGTTTTATACAAAGTTTGCTCTCTAGCAAAAATAACAAAAATCAGCCATTAAAGGCACTTGAACTACACCTCAACATTTTCCCACAGCACATGCATGAAACATATTTTTCCTAGGAAGTACATGATATAAGAAGATTAACAAACTTGAAATCATATTTTTCTGATACATATAGGATTTACTAGCCATTTTACAAGATATCAGCAATATCAAGGATTAATTAAAGCTCTACAGAAAAGTATCCCAAAAATGACATGCAATATTTTTAGATTGTAGATCTAGTTCTAATGAATTCATAGAAATTTATTTCACAATTTTTGGAGCTCAAATGAATACAAAAACATTTTCCACAACATCTTTTATTATGAATAATAAAAGAAAACAGAAAACGATTTTCATTTTTAAAACTGGGCCGGCCCGGGGAAGTAAACCGGCCCATGGCCGTTCTCGGCCTGGTTCACGCGCGCGGGGGAAAAAGCGAGCAGGCCCGCTCGGGCTTCGGCCCATGGCCGTTCGCGCGAGGAGGCCGGGGCGGGAGAAGCCGGAGGCACCGGTGACCGCAACGGCGTGGCCGCGCGACGACCGCCGGTGGCCATTGCCGACCACGCCCGGGTGCGGAAAAGCGAGCAACAGGTGCGCGGGGAGGAGGCGAACCTGTTTTCGGTGATAGAGAAGCAAGAGGGGTAGCGGGGAATCACTCCCGCAGGAGGCCGCGCACGCGGTGTCTGCGGGGGCGCGTGCGTGTCGCGGCGAGCGCGGGCGAGCGGGCGGGAGGAGGCGGCCGAGCGGACGCGGGCCGGGCCGAGGCGGCAGCTGCGGCGCGTGCGCGGGGTGGCGCGGGCCGTTTCGGCCAGCGGGCCGAAAGGGAGGCGGAGGCCCGCTTAGGTGAGAAATTGGTTTTTCAAATTATTATTTTGAAATAAATTCAAATAATAGTTTTTAAATCTCATTTTGAGCAAGAAAGGGACCTTTTCTGAAAATGACCCAAAAATAAAAGTTGCTTAGAATTTAATTCTCTACAACTTTGCTTTTAAGACCAAAGTCCAAATATTGATAGATTTTGATTTTTAGAATAAAAGCTAATTTAGGGAGGATTTTTGAATATTTTCAAATAACATCTTTAAAACAAATCTTTGACAAAACTTTGAGTGATTTAGTGGCTCCAAAAATTTTCCTTATCATTCTAAGTGATATGAAATTTATAGTTGCACAAATTTGATGAATGTCATTATCATATTATCACAACATGTTAAGCAATACTAGTTTCCACACTTTTATTTTACTAAAGGTACACTCTAAGCACATATGATTATGAATGCCATGACATGTTATGCGCATGATTACAATGCAAATGCTTGCGTAACACCGGAGTGTTACAAATTTGACCAACGTTAGATTAAGCATGTGTGTTAAAGAGTATTCAGATTTATTCCTAAATTTGATGGTTGAGTATGAGTCAATCCTGGCTTTTATGTCCCTTCAAGGGAATTATCTCGCATGGCGGGAAAAATTTTATGATAGTACCCGCATGGCGGGAAAAGTTTGACAAAATACCCGTATGGCAGGATAAAGTTAGCATAGTACTTATGTTAATTAATCTTGTATGATGGGAGAAGTTTGACATAGTACTTATCCTGTATGACATGAGAAAGTTGTGATAACTCATGTGCTTTTAGTGTATCCAACAGAGGGAGAAAAGTTTAGGTTAGCTCTTATGCTGTCCCAGTATGAGTTTGAGAACTGAAAGTTACAGATGAACCTCAAGATAAGAATGACATGCAAGCATGACTTGCAAAAATATTAATGATAAAAGACTCTGTTGAGTTTTTGAAGTGAAATGAGGAAAAAATACTTCCAATGAATTAAAAAATAATTTCATTTGCATGATGTAATCATGTGGATGAAGGAAGTAATCAAAGTTTCCTCATTCACAAGAGTTATGAATAGTTTTCGAAATTATGGTAGAAAAGTTCGTACCATATTTCGAGGGGGAGAAAGGTAAGATCAATTAAGAAAGATACTTCCCCATACTTCAGATAATGCGATGCATACTATGCATTGAAGGTAAGAGTGATCTATAAAAGATGAATGTGATCTATAAAAGATGAATGTGATCATCGGGGGAGTAAGACAGTCATAATAATGATACCCCTAAAGTAAAGAAATAGCTAAATTCATGGACCTTTTACAGTTCTAATATAAAGATAGCATAGTCGGCCAGTATTCATACTGGACGCATTCAGAGTTATTAAGACGGTGCTAAACACGGCATATGAGTTTTAGCAGATTAAACCCAAAATAAGAAAGTTTAAAGATGGAACAATATGAGGGAGCATGGTACAAAGAGACATAACTCCGCAAGGAGGATGAATAATATAAACAAGGATCTTGTTACACAGGACCTTGTAGAATCAATTGTCTTTTGGCAATAAAGATCAAGAAATGCTAATAGCTAAGGCCCTAGAAAGTCTCAAAGAATAAGAAAATCATATATTTCTGATGACTATAAAGTCTATGTTAGTGAAATTCAAATGGAGGGTAATCCCACCTTATTTGAAGAAGCCATGAGAGATGTTCACTCGTCCAAGTGGCAAGAAGCGAACGGAGATGAAATGAAATCGATAATACCAATAATATTTTGGGATCTAGAATAAATTCCTAAGGAGCCAAAACAGTAAACTGTGATTGGTCTACAAGACAAAATTTGACTCTAAAGGGAATATGTAAAGATGTAGAGCGCGACTTGAATCAAAACATTTTGCGCGAAACGAATAAATAGATTACAATGAGTGCTAGTGGCACATCATGATCTGAGTTACATCAGATGAAAGTAAAGACAACATTTCCTAATGGAATTTGTATGAAAATGATTACATGGCACAACCTAGAGGTTCTGTCATGGAAAGAAAAGAACGTAAGGGATGCCACCTGTAGGAATCTCTTATGGACTAGAGTAAATATCTAGACAATGGCATTTAAAGTTGAAGAGTCAATTATAAATTTTGGGTTAAAGAGAATGAGAGGACAATTGCGTTTGTATAAAGTTATAGAATGAGAAATTCATTTTCTAATCCTATATATGTGGATGACATCCAGTGGCGGATCTACAGGGGGGGCTGCCGGGGCTACAGCCCCCCCTAAGCTGCCTTAATCCTTCATTAATTACTGTAGCTTAGTGTGAATTCACCTTTAATTTTTAGCTTTAGTCCTAAAGCTTCTTTGTTCAGCCCCTCCTTTGTCCCCATCGTAGATCCGCCACTGATGACATCCTACTTGTTAGTAGTGATGTCAATCTACTGTATGAGAAGAAGTTCTTGTCCTCGAGGTTCAATAAGAAAGTTCTCGGTGAAATATCTCTCGTTATAAGAATTGAATTTTACCGAGATAAAAGAAAAATGGGTATTAAGACTATCGCATAGGCATGCTAAGAAATTTTTTAAAGAAATAATGTACATATGCGAATAAATCTACGTCTGTTCCCATAGTCAAGGGTAATAGTTTTGGAAACTTTAGTGTTCCAAGAAGCAATGTGAGATTGTTATAGATGGACGTCCTATATGCTTGAGCTGTTGGAAGCTTAATGAGTATACATATAAGATATTACCCTGACATAGTTCACGTATCCGAGTTATTTTGGCAAAAGTTCAGTCCAGATATAGATCACTGGAATGGAGTTAAGAATGTCGGCCTCATGCTAAGAAAGAAAGAACAAGTACTCTCAAATAGTTGTGAGTACAAATGTTAAATTTTGGCGAGATGTTTAGTGAAACCCACATAGTAGCTAACACTCGCAGTTGGAGTTTTATTGTGGAAAAGCTCCAAAGAAACAATTTTAGTATCATCAATGATGCAAACTTATAGTATAGCATGATATGAGGCTGCGGGACAGGCAAAATGGTTAAGAAATTTGTACCCGGAATTGATAATGATTGTCAA
The DNA here is from genome assembly GCA_038087645.1 of Saccharum hybrid cultivar R570. NCBI lineage: Eukaryota > Viridiplantae > Streptophyta > Magnoliopsida > Poales > Poaceae > Saccharum > Saccharum hybrid cultivar. Next base: position 6,178,814 of record JAQSUU010000297.1, on the reverse strand, counting down.
CAGCAATAACCATTTAAGTAGTTTGCTCCTGAGACAACGAGTCAAGTGTCTATGCCAAACACATTGACATTAAAGTTATACGTTGTAAAGAAGAAAGTCCAGAATCATACTAAAAGACATTGAACAGCATCACCTTTCAAGTTTCAATGTTCCTGGGCAGGCAGGCAGGCAGGTTGACCTGACCGGCCGGCCGGTCACCGGCGAATTGAAGCGAGTGCAGGTGCCGGACAGCTGGCAACAATTGGCCGCCGCCGTCCTTTCAATGTTGCCGGCACTCAGTTGTGCGGGCACCGCACGTTGCGGCCGGGGCCGGGTGGGTGGGTCAGGCACCAATGCAATGCAATGCAATGCAATTGCAATGCAAAGATAGCTCGTCGTCGTGGTCAATCCAACGGGCAACGGCGGCTGGACTGAGACCTGGATGACCTCGACTCGTCACAAGCAATCCAACTCCGACAACAAGGTGGCTAGATTGGACTGCGGGCCCCGGCACGCCAAACGGCGATGGCGCATGCACGAGAGCTAGCCCACCCGGGCCACGGTGCGTCGCGGCGGCCGGGACTGACTGTACCGCCGGATCGGAGGCCACGGCGGCTCGATCGCTCGCGGACGCGCCGCTTGCAGTCCAGTCCGCATTGCACTGGTGCGCAGCTCATCAATGGCTGGTGTGTCACGTAGTGGTAGGTGCACGACGAGAGTCTGACCGGTTTGGTTTTTGACCCTGACCACACACCACACCACACCACCTGGCGATTCTCCGCCTACCCTTTTCCTCGGACCTCGGCGCCTGCGTGTGCAACCAACTTTCCACGGCCCACGGCCCATGGTCCACGGGCTCTCGCATCATTTCTGGCCTGGGCTGCCCCCAACAAGAAAAAGCTGTGTGTGACTTGTGAGCAAAAGCATTGTAAACGCAGCAGGACCCGTGCGAATGCCCGACGGAAGGTTTTGCAACTTTGGAAGCGGTAGTGATTGTTAAAGCTACTAGAAGATTTCTAGCTAGAACTCTTGGCCCATAGAAAACCCATTTATATCGTTCGTCTATCGCTCTTCACATCTCTTGAGAAAAAAAATCTTATGGCCCTATTTTCTAGTTAGTTGTCTATTTTTAAAGCTACAGTGGGGGTTCATGTCTCGGTTTCTAAGTCTCCATGTGTTGAAAAAATAATATAGATAAGTTTCACCGTCATGAAACTCATTTCATCCATGACATTCATGTCATGTCAGCCTATTTAATGCCATGAAACTCCCATTGAGACTGGTCTGACGACCTATCCCGACCTTCTCTAATCTCTACCACACTACGAAGCATAGTTATTACTAGCAAGCCTAGGTGGTTGAATTGTAGATATAATACTTCCTCCGTGACTCCATCCCTTTTTATGCCCCGTTTGATAGGGCTCCCGAACGGTTTAATAGGAGGAGCTGTTTGAAACCATTTTGAGTCATTTGGAGGAACCACAAATTAAGGTTCCTCCAAAACGGCTTCGACTAATTTGGAGGAGCCCAAACAAGGCCTTAATTGTCCTTCTCACTTTCCAAAAAATAAAATGTCCTCAATTTTGATCAAATATATACAAGAAAATATTAATATTTATAATATGTAATTAGTATCATTAGATAAATCATTGAATCTATTTTTATGATAAACTTATTTGAGATACAAACTTTGCTAATATTTTCTACAAACATATATAATCAAACGCAAGAATGTTTGGCCATAACGTTTCCCATAGTTAAATAGGGGTCAGAGGAAGTAGTTGTTAAATATGCTATTTTACCACACGATTTTACATCTTTATGATCTTAATAACTAAGGCGTTTTTTTATTCCAGCATTATAGTCAATAGAGTCTACGTTCCTATGATTTTGTAGCTACAATTTTACCTAAAGCTCTCCGATTGGACTTAGAATCTACTATTTTTAGTAATATATACAGTGCGTTGTAGACCCATTGTCTCCCTCCATACACTCAAAACAACGCACAGTTATGTTCAAAAAAAAACAACGCACAGTTAGCTGCCACGTGTTCATTCGTTCGTTTGTTGGGCTCATATTTGTTTGATCTTAGTTGAAGCTCACTAATCGTCTTGTTAATTGCATGATTTGTTCTTTTAATTTGTAGAAACTTTTAGTGCCCCCTCATACCTGTTCGTTTGAGATTATCAACTAAATCAGCCAGCAGTGTTTTTCTCTCACAAAAAACCAGCCCGTCGTACTTTCAGCCAGCTAGATCAGCCGAAGCAAACAGGCTATTTGTTCCACCTGAACTACAGGTTCTCTTTGTTTCAGGTATACCAATATCTTGATCAAATAACTCTGAATTTTTAATCACTTTGTTAATTACTGTAGAACGTAACATGCATAAAATCTATCTATGCACTTTCCTTTTCTTTTTTTTTTCAAATTGAATGGTTCTTTATTGTATTGTATCCCCTCTTGGATACATATTACTTGGAAAAAGTCTAATTGACCCCCAACTATTGGGGTGGTCTAGTTTACCCCCTCAACTATTAAACGGTCTAATTTACCCCCTGAACTTTGCAAAACCGGCCAAATCACCTCTCGAGCGGTTTTGGACGGTGGTGTGCTACAGATACAACGATTTTGCTACAGTAACAGTGGTTTTGTCCTTTTCTTTTTTATTTATTTCGTCTGAATCTTTGAAAAATCATAGTAAATCACAAAAAAAAATCATAAAATGGAAAATCCAATTTTGTTGGACTCCACGTGAGTATATCTACACAGTAAATATATAATATAGTATGCTTTAGTACAAAGTTTTTGTTGTATGAATTATTCAAATTAATTATAGAAAAAAATAGATCAAAATTTACAGAAAAACTTTGTACTAAAGCATAATATATTATATGTTCACTGTGTAGATCTACTCATGTGGAGTCCAACAAAATTGAATTTTTTATTTTGTGATTTTTTTGATTTACTATGATTTTTCAAAGATTCAGACGAAATAAATAAAAAAGAAAAGGACAAAACTACTGTTACTGTAGCAAACCGTTGTTACTATAGCAAACCACCGTCCAAAACCGCTCGAGGGGGTGATTTGGCCGGTATTGCAAAGTTCAAGGGGTAAATTAGACCGTTTCATAGTTGAGGGGTAAACTAGACCACCCCAATAGTGGGGGGTCAATTAGACTTTTTCCCATATTACTTCCTCCATTCTAGATAATTTGCTATGCACACGCTACGTCTCTATAGTTATCCATAAAAGCGAAAATGGCTGAGTGCGGAGTATTAATTATTGTATCAGCAAACACAAATTTGGGCCTGGTTTAGACGTGAAAAGTTTTCGGTGAAAATGTCACATCGGATGTTTCATGCGATGTCGGAAGGAGTTTTCGGATACTAATAAAAAAAATAATTACATAGCTTGCCTGGAAACCACGAAACGAATTTATTAAGCCTAATTAATCCATCATTAGCACATTTGTTACTGTAGCACTTAATATCAAATTACAGACTAATTAGGCTCAAAACGTTCGTCTCGTGATTTTCCAACCAAACTGTATAATTAGTTTTTTTTCATCTACATTTAATACTCTATACATGCACTGCCAGATTCGTCACTAAAGTTTTCGTGAAATGGAGGGAGTATTCACGAAGGTGGAGGTGTGTACGTAATCATCACTTCATGGGGGTTAACTGCTAGTGTCAGACTGTCAGTGACCAGCTGCTGGGCCCAGATGCGAGAAACTGAGAAAGGCCATTGCTGGCCACGGGTGATCACTGGCGATGTGTCGTCCTCCTTCAACCCGGACACACAGAAAGCCAGGGGCTCAGATCTGATGTGTCTCTGATGATTTAATACTAACTGAAGCTCTAAAGCAAGCAAGCGAGGCGAGCAAGGAGGCACCTTGAGCTTGCAGATTTGCTCCGGAAAAGGAAGCTGGGGAAGAGAGCAAGGAATGAAGCGGAGATACCAAACCCTTCCCTCCCCGAACCTTAACCATACTTCCCTCGGCTTTGCCGGTTTGCCCCCATGCCACTCCTCCAGTATTAATCCCTTCCATCCCGGCCCAGCCGGCACGGCACAGCGGCGCCGCGGCGGAGTGAGCAGCAATGTCCAGCAGCACAGAGCCAGCCCGCGGTCCCTATTATGCCTCTGCCGCCGCCGCTCCGACCGCCGGAGGCGTCGAGGCGCCGGCGCAGCAATACAAGACGCGGCACGGCGTGCAGCGGATCCGGCAGGAGGAGCGGCACCGGAGCTCCGGGCTGGTGTGGGCGCTGGTGATCCTGTGCACGGTGCTGGCCATCGGCGTGATCGTGACGGGCGCCACCGTGTTCGCCGTGTACCTGCTGTACAAGCCCAAGACGCCGTACCTGCTGGTCTCCGACGCGCGGCTGGAGACGCTGGTGTACGACCAGTCGGGCACCATCCGGGACCTGCAGCTGGCGCTCACGGTGCTGGCGGAGAACTCCAACTCCAAGACCGACGCCACCTTCTCCCGCGTCAACCTCGCCGTCGGCTTCCGCGGCGCCGAGGTGGCGCTGCTGCGGGCCGGCACCTTCGCCGTGCCGCGCCGCAGCTCCTTCCCGCTCCGGTACCAGGTGGTGTCGGCGGGGCGGCAGCTCAGCCCCCAAGGGATGGAGGCCATGGCCGGCGCGCTCCGCGCGGGCGTCGTGCCGCTCGACCTCTTCGGCAAGGCGCGCACCACCTGGAAAGTCGGCATCTTCGCCTCGCTCCAGTTCTGGACCCGCATCTCCTGCCGCTTCCTCTTCAACTACCCCGGCAACGGCACCGCCCTGCCCATCGATTGCCGCTCCAAGTCGCCGTAGCGTCCCCTCTCCGCTCCAGGCAGGCAGGCAGGCAGGCTCCAGCCATTGTTCACCTGCTCTGCCTCTGCCTGCAGTCTCCTCTGCAGCTCCGCATTTGTTCTGCCATTCATTTGTTCATTCCCTGTGCAGCAACCGACACAATTTGACAGATGCTTATGTCAATGCACCATTCTTGTACAGACCAAAACAAAAATAATGCTGGTATCGTACAGTACTTAGATTGATAGATACTCCTATTGTGCAGGAACACACATTTCGTATAATCTTATCATTATTATGTATACGTATACTTCAGTTTTCGTCCTATGTTATTATTAATTATCGAATTAGTTCACTTTGGTGCCACCGACTTGTGAATTGTGATGAGAAGATGTATATACCAAATTTCGTGAGCATTACTGATTTTCTGTAATTTGTAATCAATTTTTTTTTACTTTTTTTTTTCTTGTGATGACGAGGGGAAATTAGCTTGGGCTTCACGTAGTTGCCGTTGGGCCGGGCTTCTATGGACAACATATCGCGTGACATGGGCCGATACATAAAGCCCAATAATGATAACCCAGCTAATCGGGCGAGTCAACGGTCAACCAACCAAATGGGCAGTCACACTCGCACAGTCGCACACGAGACACGGCACGAGCGGACGAGCCGTCGACCGTCGTGTTCCGGTGCGGGTGTGTGGCGGCGGAGTTCGCGGGAGGAATGGCTGGCCGGCGGGAGCCCAGATCACCCTCAATCATGCATCGACCCTCCATGGCGCCATCCGAGGATGGAATTATCTCTATTGTCATCCACCACTCACCGCTGGCGGGGGGCTGATGAGATGAGCGGGGATCCCCGCCTCCGCCGACGTGGACTCGCTGCCAGCCCCGCCCCGCAACGCGACGAATGAGAACGACGACGGGAGTGTCCGCGCCCGCCCGCGCGGTGCACCGAACGTGGCGCCCCACTTGTCGCGCTCTCCGGCGCGGGGCGCCGTGAGCCGTCTACTTAACCGCCCCGGCCACGCGCGGAGTTGGGAGAAGGCGGTTCGAGTCCGTTCCAGACACGGCAATGAAGCCCGGGCCTCTAGATTACGGTTGCAGCCCGGAAGCTGCGGCGGCGGCGGGGTGCGCCGGCTGGGCGTGGAGACCGAGGCCGAGGCTGCACGGGGGCGGGAGGGCAGCACGGGTGTCGCCCAAGTGCTCCCACTCGGCGTCATCGTCGGCGGCGGCGGCGGGAGCGGTGCACTCGGAGCACCGCCGCCGCGGGGCGCTGCTCCGCCCGGTGGAGCAGCCCGGCACGGGGTACGGGTCGGAGCTGGAGGCGCGGATCGAGAAGGTCATCTTCGCCTGCCGCTTCATGACCTTCCTCGGCATCGGTGGCTTGCTCCTCGGCTCCGTCCCTTGTTTCCTCAAGGTGTTCTCTCGCTTCATTGATTGATTCGAGCATACAGGCTTGAGGCTTTATCCCCCCTTAATTTGCGAACTGAAGCTTCGGATTCCACAGGGAAGCGTTCATGTGATGAATGCCTTCGTCGACTACTACCTGCACGGCGGAGGGAAGCTCATCCTCATGCTGCTGGAAGCCATTGGTAACCAAATCCACTCACCTGATGCTTGTTCCATACCTCAAATAAGCACTGTTATGCGGCTAACCACTGTAACCCTTAACTTAATGCCACAATGTACAATTCTACTACGATATCATCGCCGCATGCTCAAATCTGTTCTAACAATGGGCCTAATGGCTTTCTGTTGTGCAATGCCTGTTTCACATCCAGAAATGTTTCTCATTGGAACGGTCACGTTTGTCTTTGGGATAGGCTTGTACGAGCTCTTCATCAGTACCATAGACTCCTCTTACGGGTCCAACCTCTTCGGCCTGTTCAGCCTTCCGGTTGGTTCACATGCACATCCCTATCAGTGATACTCCTGAGGCAGCAAAGAGTTGCAGTCAATCGCAGTTTCTTGACATCTCTGTTTCTGTCTGTAGGACCGGCCCAAGTGGGTTGAAATCAAGTCGCTAAATGATCTTAAGACAAAGCTGGGTCATGTCATTGTCCTGGTTCTACTGGTTGGCATCTTCGAGAAGAGCAAGAGGGTGACCATTACATCCTGTGCTGACCTCTTATGCTTTGCTGGAACGATTTTCCTATCTTCAGTTTGCCTCTACCTACTTTCCAAGCTCCATACCACCAAATGAGGCAGCCATGCCTGAAATAAGAGTGTTTGTATATAAGTGATAGGACTGTTCTGTTTCTGTGCAAGGTTGTGTTCGTGTAGTAAATAATTAGGAAGTGGGGAGATACAGATTTCCCATGTACTCATGTATGGCTAGGGAGTTTCAGGACAGTGTTTTTCTAGCCCTAGCTCATGCTTTGTACTATGAAATACACCTAGTCCTTTAGACACAACCACACTACATTGAGTATCATCCTGTATGTGTAGCTCGATGTAATGCAATCAATAACTGATATTCTCTTGAGAAAACTTATTTCAGTTTTGTTTTTAGTATGGGTGCTTTTGAAGAGACCTTCACTACTTCATAAAGGAAGAACTGACTGGTTAATTGGTTTTTGATAGAAAGAAGTGCACATATTGATGTCTTCTCTGTTTTATGAACAGATTTGAAGTGAGCAGCCATATATTTCCCTTTTTCTCATCCACATATTTGGTGATATGGAAATGCTCGTACATTATCCATCTTTGGTAGGCTGTTATTGTTATTTAAGCACGTGCCCCAGTTAAACCTTGTCAATATGACGGTGATCCACGCTATATTTGATGAATGGAGGTTCCTTGTCTGATGGTATCACATGAGGTTTATTCTTGTGCTGCAGCTAGCTTGTGAATGAACTGAAACACATAATCTTAGTGCATATATAACCATTGTCATGTATTAAGTGATAAATTTGTGACTTTATTTATTCAAGACAACATTATGAAGCATTTCTGCGCTGATATTCTTACAATAAATAAGATCAAGGAACCTAGACTGTGTACTATGTTATATCATTTTTAACAGTTTGATGAGGAACTACTACTACTACTACAATTGGTGCTCCAGTTCTACGACTTCTTTCAAATTAAACCAAGCGTCCACACATATCTTGTGTATGTGGGTATCAAATGCTTGCTTGAGGTATGTTTCTGATCTTAAGTACTTACTTACAATTTCTCTCACAATTCAATATTTTGATATTTTCTAGTTGGATGCATCAATGCATTCTTGAATACCGCATGGCACCTTTGTCTAACATGACTTGGTATTTAGCATTTGCCTTTCCCTCAAAAAGGAAAATCACTGAGGAACAAGAATGTTGTGGCAGAATGATGGAACTTCATGCTTTATGACCTTTGGTCAAGTTTACAGCACTTTTTTCTTGGGGTCATTGAATGAAGGACATGAATAAATGCAGATATGTTCTATTGTGCTTGTGCCACAAAGGATGATGGAACCTCAAATAAATTATATTGATGAGTTCCAGCCAACCAATGGGAGGCAATAATGTTCCAAAACAAAAAAAAAAGACTTTGAAGTGCCTTTCCAAATCAAAATCAAAGTTCCAGGCATCCTAGAAAAATATCCTCCCACAGCGGTGGGACAGTTTCTGGTGGCGCAATGCCTTGCATATAGTTGTTTTTAGCTTTGAACATTAGCTACTGCGTACACTTTTCCATATGCAGTGAGGAGCAACAAAACTAGAAGCCCCAGCTTGCTTTTGCTTCCCCCACCCATTGTCCTGATAAGTTCTGATAGGTCATGGTCTGAATTTAGTCGGAACATGGAAGATATTGATACTTAAAGTTTCCAACTTGCATTCTTAATTTGGCTTCGATGATACATATTTAGTACTTATCCTTATTAACTTTGTGCTGCCAAAATGTGGATGGTAGTATTTGCTAGTTTTAGTACAGTTTTATCAGCATGAAAGTGTTACACTTTGTATTTCTAGTTTGCAACTTGCATAGGTGTATGCTTCATTTTGCAACTTGCATACTTAAATGAGACTTCCATTATATATTAGCTCTTGCAAGTTGGTGCAGACAAAATGTGGACCATGGGGTGTTACTTCTAATTTTAGTACAAGTGGTTCATCTAGTGTGGTGAGCAGATGTTTCAGTAGAATAACTGATTATCATGTACACAGATTATCCAAAACTGTGTCCTCAGTCCTCGGTAATCCTTTCCTTGGTAACTTTTTTAGAACTGCTAGTTTGGTTGATTGATTAATGTCAGCGGAAAAAAACTATAAATGAACTTACATGAAAGCTTACCTGTCAGGCTGTCACTTGGTTCACCCATAATAGATGCATATTCGAAAATTTTTTATTTTATATTATAAATATCACTGTATAAAGTATGTATTCAGGCAGGTGAAGCTTAGATATATTTCTTAGAATAAAACCGTATTAGGAAAAGGTGTTCCCCTGGCGTAGGATTTGTAAAAAAAGAAAAGGTACTGGTATCCAAATGCTAAACAATTGGCTGGCGATTGTTGTGGTCCTCCCATTACTCATCTCCTTTTAAAGTACACCTTTTGAACTAAATTAGTGATACAACTTACAACCTGCGTATATAAAGAGGGGAAGCTGGCTCAAGAGGTGAGGCAGTCTTAGCTGTGAGTTGCTGCAAGTAACTTGTCTACCGAGTTCTCAGCCGCTTAATCCCACTCCAAACTAGCAACCACCATATTTTTCCTAGTGAACTTCATGGCCATTTCGTCGAAAATCATTGTTGTGTTCATGTTGCTTCTCAGTGCTATCTTCTTGGTGCAGCTCTCTGCGCCAGCTCATGCTAGGAAGCTGGAAGTGATGATGAGGTCACCTATCAGCAGAGTGCAACCTCCAAGCACCGGAAGGAGTGTTCTGCAGGAGCCTGCTACTCAGACCGAGTCTACCACTCCAGGTCATAGCCCCAGCATTGGCCATAACAGTCCTCCGAATTGAAATGCTCTCTGCATGAAGTCATCTGTATCTGTAATCTGTACCCCGAGTATCTGAAGCTTATGTGGTGTTCCTTGAGATCCTATGGTTTGTTTAACTTTAAAGGCATAAGGCATGCCATGGAGGCAACCTGAGTTTTTGTTTCTTTCCTTCTAGACCCACCACCAGTAAAACCTGAGCGTGCATGCATGCATGCTTTCATGCTTTATTTTTCCACTTTTGTGCGAAAGACTTACTAAACATGAGGAGGTGTAGCCGTGTCTCTTTTGTAAGCTGTTACTCGATGCTGTAAACTTGAGGAGGTGTACTGTAACCTGATCTTGTTTAATTAAAGTTTTCCTGCCACGATGAAATAGCTTTGCTTGTATATTTGTGTGTGCAATTTGATCTACCTTTGTGTATCATTCGTTTGAATAATCATCAAATTTGTGCCAATCAAATAGGAAAACACCTAGAATAATTACAGTTATGTTCTACATGCCTTTTCCTTCTATATGTCATGTCATGTTGAAGGACCGGAAATGGCGACCAGAGGGGGGTGTGAAGGGGGGTGAATGTGAGCGGTAAATTTTGTTTCGAAATATTTTCGAACACTGTCCCAAATCACCACTAAACACAAGCGAGTTATCAAGACTAAGTTACTCAAGCCAACTGGTGCCATTCAAACAGGAAAACACTTGGAATAATTACAATTCTATTCTACATGCCTTTTCCTTATCTATGCCATGTCATGTCTTCGTCCTTTGTTGCATCTGCATGGGCTTCCCCAACGTGCCATGTTGGCGTGCTGCCCCAACCTTCACCTCTGCATCAAGATTCCATGTCACTCAGTTTGATGGTCTCATCAGATGGTCACAGTACAGTGCCCATACCCAACACACAACAAACGAAAACACTCAAGAATACATTTTGACAAAGAGAATGGTATCTTGAGAGAAGAGAAAAGAGAAAAAGTGTTGCACGCAAGCCTCCCTTCCTCTGCAAGCGCAAGGCAACGAGACATTAGGAATTATGCATGTATGGATGAATGGTAGTCTTTCTTCTTCTTCTTCTTTTGGCAATTTTTTCTTCTTTTTCTTACAAACATGGAGCCTAGCTTAGTTTGGAGCTAATGCCTATACATGTCTGTCTTGTGTGTGCCCTTAGCCACCTGGCACTGGCGGAGCTAGAAACTTTTAAGAGCTCGGACGATTCTTATTGTGCATAAATATTTGTCTAAAAAGATATAATATTTCTCTACAATACAAAGAATTTTTTTCCTTTGCGCTTTGTCAACGAGCCCAGGCAGGCTCCGCCAGTGCCACCTAGGGACTGTTTAGTTCCCAAAATTTTGCAAAATTTTTTCAAGATTTCCGGTTACATCGAATTTTTGGACGCATGCATGAAATATTAAATATAGATAAAAAATAAAACTAATTACACAGTTTAGACAAAATTCACGAGACGAAACTTTTAAACCTAATTAGACCATGATTGAACACTAATTATCAAATAACAATGAAAGTGCTACAGTACCATTTTTCAAAAAAATTCGCGAACTCAACAAGGCCCTAGCATGTTCTCCAAAGTCCAAAGTAAGATGCTGATATCTGTATGCAAAAATCCTGTTGTAAGCCTGCCAAAAGAAAAGAAGAGTTAGGTTTGTATCCGTAGTTGCTTTTATTGTATTCCTTTTTGAACGAATACTACACATGGTAATGAAGTATGATGCCGTTCAAAACTAATTTTTCACTAAAAAATTTATTTCATTAAAGGATTTCAAATTAATTAGAAGTGTCATATACTTTCTCTGTTCAGTAAAGAATGCAACTACGGGTTACGTGCCGGTAAAAGTAGTCCACGTTTGATCAAGTTTTTAGTGAATACTATTCGCACTTATGACTCCAAATTAATTTATTATGAAAATAAATTTCGTAATTAATCTAACGGTATTTATTTGATATCATAAATATTAATACTTTTTTATCTATAATTAGTCAAACTTAAAATTCTAAAACGTGACACTGTGCTAGAATTGCATTCTTTCCTGAACGGAGAGAGTATATACTTAAAAACAGTCATGCTTTCTTGACTAAAGGGAGTACCATGAACAAGAATGCAAAAACAACAGCTCAAGGTCATCGTAGTCACAAAACAAAAAGATGTGCATACAAGAGGTAGTGATTATGAATGAATCTCCTGAACGACGAGCTGTCCAATGATTATCCGTACCACGATATTGGGGCCAAATAAAGCAAAGCATGCGGTCGGAGTGATGGTAGTGATTATGAGAGCAGCCGCAACGGGTAGAGTCAGTTACTAGCTCTAAGCTAACTTCTCCAATAGTGTTAACTTTTAGCACATAACTTTTAACATGGCTAGTCCCACGTGACACTCTCACATAACCTTGAAATGTGTATAAGAGCTTAGCTTTTGATCAAGCACTGCTACAATAAATTTAACGGAGGCGGGCGCTTTTTATTTTATGAGGCGAGCAAAGGCAACCGCCTCCGTCCAAAGGTCACGGTTAATCCGTGAACTACGATGGCGGTTGCCTTGCCCGCCTTAGCGCCTTACAAATGCCGGCCTCGGTTAATGGATTAAAAAAACAAAAAAAACCCAGAGCCCGCCAGCGAGCCCGTTTCTGAGCCCATCGACAAGCCCGTTTCCGCCACCGTGAACCGCAGCGCTAGCGCCCTCCACCGGATCCGCCGCTTGGGGAGTCGCCGCTCGAGAGAGAGAGAGAGAGTAGATTGAAGCCGTTTGTCCGCCCGTCGTGCCATCGTCGCCTTGGATTTGGATCTGGATCTGCAAGGAGACGAAGTGTGAGAGAGGGAGACAGAGAGTAGACCGAGAGAGAGAGAGAGAGGAGACCTGCTTGAGGATGGATTTGGCCGCTGGGTCCCACTCGTTGCGCCGCCACCAGTTCCTGAGCGCCACCGTGAGGGAGCAGGCCGCCTCGCGCGTCTGCGGCGCCGGGAGGAAGCTGGCCGGCTCGTGCGCCGCCAGGACGCCGCACGCCGGGGCCGAAACGTCGGGGCAAGGCTGCGCGCGCCGAGGCCCGCCGGAGAGAGGAAGGGGCGCGTCGGCGGGATCTGAGGGAGAGGACATTGGGCTCGCCGGGATCTACTTGGGAGGTGCAAGGGAGAGAGTGGACTAGTGGAGGGAGGGAGGGTGGAGTCATGGGAGTCGCGACTCGCTCAGCTGCGGGCGCCGCTGAGAGAGAGAGAGCAAGTGGAGGAGAAGAAAACCCTAAGTCCTGAATATATAGTGGGCTAGTGTGGGCTAGCGGGCTAGACCTGATTTACCGAGGCGGTTGCGTTACAATGCCCGCCTCGGTTAATGATTTACCGAGGCGGTTATGTTATAATGCCCGCCTCGGTTAATTCTTATTAACCGAGACGGTTATTTTACAATTTCCGTCTCGGTTAATGATTTACCGAGGCGGTTATGTTACAATGCCCGTCTCGATTAATACTTATTAACCGAGGCTGTTATTTTACAATGCACGCCTCGGTTAATGTATTAACCGAGGCGGTTGCTAGCCCGGTTGCCCTGCCTCGAATAACCGAGGCGGGCAACCGGGCCGCCCACCTCCAAGGCTATTTTAGAAACGCTGCGCAAAAGATTTTATGTAGCAGTGAGAGCTATCTTTTCTCTATCTTCTATTAAAATATGAGAAAAATTCTTAGAGCTGGCTTAAATGCCAATTGTTGGAGCTGCCCTGATAGATGATATATCATAAGAAATAAAGTACCAAGACAGCTAGGGAGGCGCACACACCACGCCACTACACTAAACACTAGACACAAGCCACCAATTTGGTCCCGGTTTACAACAAACAAATAGCACTGTCCTAGGTTAGCACTTGCGCTCATCATCATGCACGTTAATGCATCTCCTTTTTCAGAAAACTAAACCTAGTTGTTTCTAAAAATTGACCAGCAACACGTAGTGACTGAGAAAGATACTTCCGAATTAAGGCATGTGGGAGTTGCGATAGGTTATTTTTAACACATCTCCTTGGTTGTTTAATGTTTTCTTGACTGATAGGAATCTCCATTAAGTGTGTTCAGCCATGTAATAACAAAAGGGAAATGTTGAGTAGTGTGCAATGTTGTAAGATGATGGTAAAGTATGCGGATGGCCATCCTTAAGTTCTTGAGAATATGAGAAGGTAAGGTGTGACACAAGGTTAGTGACTTTATTAATTTAGAGCAATTTGATTGGGTGTATAGTTTATGTGAGGCTCTTAATTATGAGGCTTTTCTTTAGCAGCTGCATGAAATGCTCTAAGATTTGCTAGGAATTTTATGCCTAACAAAAGAATAATGATGCACATTATATGTCATTTCATATGTCCTTTTCAGTATGTGTATTCGAGAAACTATATGGCGTTACTAGACCAAAGCTCCATGCATGTTCTGATGAGCATTGTATGCATTGTATGAGGAGGAGGAGGAGGAGGAGGAGTAAGTGTTTTCCTAAAATGAATGTTTAATTACATCCTTTTAGCTTAATAATGAATAAATTGTTACGAATTATAGAAGCGTATATATGAGTATGTGTTTAGGTGACTACATGATCAATAGATTTTGTGTTAGAAAATACTTCTGAAATATGTTTGTTAGAAACCCAGTAATCAACTTATGTTAGAAATCCAGTAATCAAGTTATGTCAGAAATCTAGTAATCAAATTATGTTTTGTAGACTATCTATAATTCTTATAAGTTACTATCTACTCCCTCCGTTTCAAACTCTAGGTCGTTTTGACTTTTCTAGGTGTATATCTAGACATAATATTTTTTATTATGCATCTAGAGATAGTGTATATCTAAGTGCATAACAAAAACTATATACTTCGAAAAGCCAAAACAACTTCCAATTTGAAATGTAGAGAGTATATTAAATGCTCAAGCATGCACCCTCCATCCAAAAAGAGTGTCATTCTAGCTATGAAATTGGACAGCAAAAAGAGTGCCATTTAGCTATGAATTTGGACTCTTTTTGGGACGGAGGAGTGTACTTGATAACATGCATATAATCAGCAACTCGCCAACATTTAGCAGCTGATGAACTGACTTGTTTCCAACAAGAAGAATGGTGAACTTACATTATTTAACCCTTTAACTACAATCAGCAACGACATATTTTCACCATCACTCTACAGCTGTTGGTGAGTGACAAGTCTGAGGTCAAGCCGACAAAAACACAGTAAAGCATCTGCACGTACACATAGCTGACTCAGCATCTCAGTCCTAATGCCGCAATGCATCTCCTTTACAATAAAGAAAGCCTTGTGGTTTCCAAAACTTGACCAGCAGCAATTAGTGATAGGCAATACTGTTTCCCAAATGTAGCATGCGGCTAAGCAGCGATATTTTATATTCTTCGGCAATTGTGTGAAGTAATCACCATTAGCTTGCATTAGGCAATATAATACAGGCTTAGTGTGGCAAACAAAGCTGATTAGATTGCTGTTTTCATGTAAAGCTGCTTTAATTCTGCTGCATACATATCTGTCTGTGCATGCTAGCTGATGAACTAGCATATATACGCCAGAGCGTTCATTAAGTACGTGCTATCAAATATTCTCTCCATTTCAATTTAGATTTTATTTTACGATCGGTGATGAGTGCTACAAAACTTTAAAAGCTTTCAACTCATAAATATTCACCATGTTTGCTTGAACTTATCTGCCAAAATCAGCCAGCCGTTCAGCGGTGTTTTTCTCTCACAACAAATCAGCATCAGCTTCAGCCGTTCAGCAGTGTTTTTACAGCCTACCGAACAGGGTGAATCTCTTCGTTATTAGACGAATCTTGATTTAGCATAAATTTGTGCAATCAAGCTTTAAAACTTTGACGGCCTGTACACAAAAAAATGTGTTAAAATTTTGTCTTGTAACATATGGCATCATTAGTATAATAATTTAGGATTTCTTCCATTCTAAATTGCAGGTGGTTTGGCTTTTCTAGATACATGGTGAAGGGTACTAATTAATTGGAAACCAAGGGTGATACATGATTTTCACTTTGGACTTGAGAACAAATTAAGGTGTGTTGCACTATGTGGCGCGATGTCGTGGTTTATGTGCTTATGCCTTCTGCACATTGCGATCTGATCAGTCTTTTCAGCTATGAGGATTCAGATATCATCTGCCTTGGTCACACCTGCAAAAGGCAATCGGCGTGCAGCTTACCTGACTTGCTGTGGGCTATGGTATCCTTTAGTTTTTTTATATACTTGTTTGTACACGTACTATGCTTTCAGTTTTATATATACTTGTTCGTACACGTACTATGTTTTTTTTTCGCGAATACGCACGAGAGTGCATATCTTTGTATTAGGAGGAAGCAGTTCAAAATACAGGAAAGCCGCGTACGGCGGCCTCACAAACCCAAAGCTCTATAAGGTTCTACATATCGGACACTGAAAACAAACAACCAGGCTGCAGCCCTGCTAATTGCCGATCAGGGCTCGCAGACCTTCAGCACCTGCTTGCACCCACCGTTCACCTTCAGACTTGATGATCTGCATGGTATCACCGGTGCTTGTCGTCGCGCCGCGGAAGCATCGCGCATTCCTCTCTTTCCATAGCTGCCAAGATACCAGAGCGAAGAGTGTGTCGATGCCCTTCCGACGGTCGCCATTGAAGTTCGCGCGAACTCTGCGCCACCATTTCAGGGTTGTTGGGGCAGCCGGCGGAACATTGCAGCCAATCGCTTGGAGAACGAGAAACCAAACCTCTCTGGAGTACGAGCATGTGGCAATGATGTGATCGATGGTCTCTTCTTCCTGGTCACAGAGGTAGCACTCGGGACTTGCTACGAGTCCATGTCTTCTCCGCCGGTCTGCGGTCCAGTGCCGCCGCCTGAGTGCCAGCCACAAGAAGATGCGTACCTTGAGCGGTGACCAAGTTCTCCAGACGAGCTTGTATCCTGGGGAAGGACATGACCCGGTATGCAACATTCTGTATGCCGACCTCGCTGAGTATCTACCAGAGGCAGTCCACCGCCAAATCGTTCTGTCGGGGCCGTTGCCTAACTGCAGGCCATCCACAGTATGCCAAAGGTGGAGGTAGTCGATGATGGCTTGCGCCGATAGCCCTCCCTCAATGCACCTCGTCCAGGCTCTGTTCAGTAGTGCTGCACTTACCGTCTGGGAGTGGCGAACTGATTGTGGGACATGGAGATAGATATATGGCGCTATGTCACCGACACTCTCACCATGAATCCACCTGTCCTCCCAGAACAGTGTGCACTCTCCATTTCCTATGATCGTGTATGTGGAGGCACGGAAGAAAGCCTGAACCTGTGGGCAAGTCCTGATCGGCAATTGGCTCCATGCCCGCTCCTCATCCGTCTTCTGTAACCAAAGCCAGCGGGTTTGGAGGGCGTACCCAGAAAACTTCAAATCAGCAATACCCAGTCCGCCAAGTTCAGTCGGCTTGCAACATGTATCCCAGGCTACCATGCACTTCCCCTCTATGGATTGATCTGAACCGGCCCAAAGAAATTTCCGGCAAATGGCATCTATCTCTTTTCTCACCCACGACGGTAAATTCTCAGCCACCATGGCATAAATTGGAACCGATCTTAGTACCGATTTGATCCATACGAGCCTTCCGCTTCTGGCCATCAGGGATCCATGGCATGGAGGTAGCTTTCGTGCCACTTGCTCGACAATGGCTTGACAACTTGATTTCGGAATGTTTCTGGTGCTCAGTGGGAGTCCCAGGTAGGTAATAGGGAATTGCATCACCTGACAGCCTAGGATATCCACAATCTCATCTAAGTTCTCCTGACCACCGTAGACCGTAGACCGGAGTGACTGAACACCGTACACGTACTATTTTTTTTGTGGCACCATCGATCGTGGTTCGTGGATCGCATGATCTCCTCCATCTGCATCATCTTCGATTCGGAGTTTTGTATTCTTGATGAGAACAAAGGCATGCATTAATTAGAATTCAGAAAGAGAAATACCTCTCTCAGTTGTGACATCATCTCTTGTCATCTTGCGCTACAGTGACCAGCATCAGTGTAACCAAGCAAATCTTTGTGTTTGATTGTGTATTGTCTCCAACATATGCTAGCCAGCTATCCATGGATCATGGGCCTTTCGTTTGTTTAAAAAAGTTATTAAAGGGAATGGCTTGGAAGAATATGGCATAATTTCTTCCAAATATGTGTTTATTTCAAACAATAATAATTTCTAAACATAGAGTAAGTACACCCTCGGCTTCCTTTGTTTTGTACTTCCTCCGTCCACGAAAGAATGTAATTCTCATATTTCGATGAGTCAAACAGTTGAAACTTTAACTAAAATTATATGAAAAAGTATTAATACTCATGAGACAAAATAACTATCATTAGATTAGTTATGGAATATATTTTTATACTAAATTTATTTAGAGACATAAATACTAATACTATTTAATATAAACTTGGTCAAAACTTGAGTTAGTTTAACCGGCACGGTTCTCATAATTTCATTCTTTTATGAACGGAGGTAGTAAGACGCATATGCATTTCAAGGTTATTCATCATACACATTTGCAATCTTTGAGCAGCAAGTAATAATATCCACTAATCATGATCAAAGAAGGAACAATACTCTTGAAATCTATGTTTATGCACCCGAGGTGCGGCTACAGCTATTGCCACTTGCGTGGTCAGCCGACGAATTTTGAAAATTTCGAAAAAAAGATTACAGTATATAGTGCTAATACTCCCTCACGGCCTCACCCAAAAAAGAACGTAACTCTCGCTTCCTAACGAGTCAAATAATATCAAGTTTGACCAAATATATATAAAAATAATAATATTTATTATATGTACTAAGTATCATTAGACTAAGCATGAAATATATATTTTCATAATAAATATATTTGAAAATATAATGTTCATATTTTTTCTATAAATATAGTCAAACTTGTTATTCTTTTACTTCAGGGGAGACGAGATTTACATTCCTTTTGGGATGGAGGGAACAATTTTTAAGATACCAAGGAAAATAGCCAAGCTAAGGAACCAAGTCTTGGGAAAATTGCAATAACTGCCAAGACAAATATTGTTGCAATTGAATGCCAGCGTCAATAATCTCCACTGGTTCAACAGCCCTCCATGAATGAATAATCCAATGCAATATGATGACCTGCTTTATGGGATGTTTATACTCCCTCCATTTTTAAAATTAAAAACACAACATCTTTTACCTTTTTAATGCATTTGACTACGAGTCTTTTTTTAAAATATATATGTGTAAATATACAAGCATAATATTCTTTATGACAGATCTATAAATATACTTAACTTAGAAAATTAATAAATATTGTCAGTCAAAGTCTGAGCAATGGTAACATATATTTAAAAATGGTGGCTATATTGCGAGCTATAAATTGCAGGTGAGGAACTGTTGAATTTTAGTTTATCTGTTTTCTTCTTTTAGGATCAAACATCAAAGTTATTTTTCAAAACTGCATACTGTCAAATAATGTTGGTGCTTTTATATTTTGAAAAGATACCAAGAAAAATAGGCAGACCAAGGAAACCAAGCCTTAGGAAAATTGCCGTAACTGACAAAATGAGTTTGCTGTAATTGAATTGAATGCACTGGTTCAACAAGCATCCTTGACTCATGAATGATGCAATGTACTATGATGACCAGCTTATGCTACTCTCACCGTTCCAAATTATAAGACGTTTTGACTTTTATAGATATATACCATACCTTTTGTTATGTACTTAAATATATATTATGTTTAGATACATAGTATAAGCGACATAAGTAAAAAAATCAAAGCGTCTTATAATTTGGAATACAGAGAGCTCCTTAACATACAACATCATTGACTTTTCTCATATTTTTGACCATTCATCTTTTTCTAATAATTATTTGTGTAAATAGACAAACATAAGTATTCCTAATAAATAAGTATATTTTTATGACAGATGTACTACATAAAGGAGTTGAATATATATTTTTTCCGTCAAAGTCTGACCAAAAGAGTCAATAGTAACATATGTACTCCCTCCGTATCGGATTTAGAAGTCATTTTGGACAAGATTTGAGTCAAATATTGGGAATATAAATCATCAATAACTTTTAAGTTGTTGAGTTTGCAAATGTAAAAATTATATGAATAGATTTATCTTGAAAAATACTTTCATAAAAGTATACATATATCACCCTTTCATAAATATTTTTTTTATAAAAACAAGAGGTCAAAGTTGTGTTTTGGAGACCGTGTCGCTGTCCTAAACGACTTCTAAATCCGATACGGAGGGAGTATATATCTAAAACAGGGGACCACATTAGAGCTATAGATTGTAGGGGAGAAACTCAAGTTTAGTACTTATTTAGTTTAGATTACCTCTTTCTTCTGCTGAGGTCAAAGTTAGCTACACCATGTCAAATGTTTTCAAAGCTACGCAGGTCAGAGTTTCCTTTGCAGTATATTTTGAAAAGATGCTAAGGAAAAATATGCAGTAGCTGCCAAGCAACAAGTTTGTTGCAATTGAATGCTATATATCGCCAACAATTAATCTCTACTGGTTCAACAGCCATCCTCGCTCGACCCTCCATGAATTAATGATGAACGATGAATGATTCAACTCAAGTCAATTTTGATGATGATACGCTATGCTTATGCAAGCAGCCACACATCACATGATCGTCGTCCTCAACTACATCTGCCCCGGCTGTCAGTCACTACTGCAATCAATGTAAAGATGATCATCTCCAGTGCTCAACTGCTGACCTTGATCGAGAGTTGAGAGAGTGCTTAAATTTGATGCCGGCCGGCCTTGCATGGCGTCAGTCAACGGCTGCCAGCCGTACGTTTCGTCCTGTCCTGAAACCTATTTGACCATGCAGCTGTGCTCGATCTGGTGGCGATAGATGATGGAGCTGAGCCTTCGATCTCCATCGGTCGATCGTCTCTCCCCGGAGAAAGAATCCAAGATCGGAGTAAATGCTATGGCCGCTGCGCCCTCCTTATAAGGGTACCCTGCTGGAAGCCTAGCCGCGTCGTATCAGTTCATTTCACTGCCATCTCTTGCTGAGTGCTTCGTCGTCGTCTCCTGCACGCGGGACGCGGCTAGCTGCACCTCAATCGCGTGCTCACTGCTAGCTCTCATGGCCTCGCTTGGCCAGCTCGTCCTCGTCGCTGGCCTGGCCTTCCTGGTGCTGGCTGCCCAGGATCACGGCCATGGAGGGCCAGCCGGCGGCGGGGGCCCGGCCATTGGAGCAGCAGCTGCTGCTGCTCCTCCAGCGCGGGAGGTTGTAGTCATCAGCCAGCTTCCGCAACCGTTGTCCGCGACGGTGGCGGTAAGCAAGCGGGTCCTCATCCCTATCCCTCCGTCCTGGCCGTCCAACAAGTGGAACTCCGAGGTGAACCACGAGAAGCCGTCGGCGGCGGAGTTGGGCTCGGGCCGCTGCCGCCTCGGGTTCGGGTCCCCGTGACGCGGCCGGTGGGTTCTTGGAGATCGTGCATGCCTTGAGGGCAGCAGAGATCTCAAGGCTCACGTAGTGTGTGTGTCTGCTTCGTTCACTAGAAAGAAATTTGCGCAGATTTCATGGAGTACTGGTATTATTCTGATTAGTTTCTCGTCGATTTCGAGTGTGCATGTGTTGTCTGTAAGATCTGCCAATGTTTCTTTCCTGGGTAGAATGGAAGCGTTTCCCCTAATAATACATTCTGAAGCTAAGATTGGTGTTCTATGTACCTGATGAATGACAGCAACGACGAGCTATATATCATCTTGTTGTCTTATGATACAATCTGCTCCAGCAGAAGAAACCTAAGCACCATTGCTGTTCAAGTAGTGTTTAAAACATGGTTCTAAATCTCCGGCTAAGCTGCCGCTATAGCTGTTTAAGGTAGGTCAAGCTATTTGTGCATGTATACAATTTACTGGCTATGGCCTGCTATTAGCTGTTTTAGAGACCATCTGCTACATGGCAAAGCCTGAGAATGATAAAACGACATTGGTTTAAAACCAGGAACTGAGACAGGTGCTCCGACCGTGCTCAGGCCATGCAATTTCCTGTTGGTGTTGGAGATGTACACTGCACGCCTTTAGTTTTTCAGGCACAGTTTCCCATCGATTTGCTGCTCAGGTGACCGTCCTGGCTGTTCTGATTTTCAGGAATCAGGATACAGAGTTCAGAACCAATCACAGTGCCACAACCCACAAACACCTGAGAACGTCAGGTAGCAATAGCATATATCGGAGTAGGTACTACTAGTGCTAGCGTGACACCATGAGACACTATTTGGGACCAAATTAAATGAGATTTAGGAATTAGGAGTACAACCACTATTGCTCCCTGATATGCACACCCACGGTACACATAGCAAAAGAAACTAGAGCAAACATACAGAACTTCTGAAACGGGCTGGCTAGCTTCAACCCTTAAACCTAATGGTCATGAAGAATATACCACACAAGCCCAGGAAGAACGAGATCGGTTTCACCATCTAGAAAGGAATACATGTCTTAGGTTTGTACTTCAATAGAAATAGTGAGTCAATGCAATGGCTTGCAGATACCAACTATGAAGAATAATATATGGAGACTCACGCATAATCCTAATAAAGAAACATATAGTAAATTGCATATGCTAAACTTAGGGGACAAGGGAAGATATAGGAAACATTTTTCACTTTTATTTAGGTTTTATGATAGCATTATCATTTGTCAAATAAAAGTGTCATGTTATTTGTAATGTAGCATCTTGCACGCACTACATAACCTAACTTTTAAAAGCTAGGATCCTACATGGCGTCATCATTCCTAAATAAGTTGTCGAATTGTTTGTAACATAACATCTTGTGCGCATTACATAACCTAAATTTTAGGATAAGATAACGTCACTACTATTAAATAAGTTGTCTGATTGTTTGCAACATAATATCCCGCATGCATCATATAACCAAACCTATAGGATCTTGAGATAGTGTCATCTCTAGGTGTCGTGACTTGCAAGAGAACGCTAAAGCTATAATTATGTCAGTCCCGACAAAAACAAACAATTTCTCTTCTAGGGTTTTATGACAGAGTATGTGTACGTCATTCTCCATCCTATGTAAATGCCGACAAAAATAGACAATTTGGCTTCTAGGTTTACGGCAGAGTACGTCAATCTCTATAAATGATCAAGCCCCGACAAAAAAAACGGACAATTTCGCTTCTAGGGTTTTACAACAGAGGTAATCTCTACTAATGATTGAGCCCCGACAAAAGTAAACTCATCAATATCGTGCAATGATGCTCTACTACAATACCAGGACCTGGTTCAAGTACTTTTCTCTACATCTCTCTCCCTCGTTACTTTCTTCACGTGCCTGCAATGATGCTCTACAAACTTGCTCTGCACACTATCTTCCTAACCCACAATGTGCTCTCTAATTGTTCCCTACAACTTTTGTCAGATGAAGTTGTTGCTCCTTCTACTAGAGACTTGTAACACCCTGAAATTTGCATTCTTTTAAAATAGCCTAAATTGATTTGATTATGCAATCGAGTGAGCATGTCAATGTAGAGAAATAATTATTTTCGCCAAAATAAAATCCATCATAGGAACATGTTTGCATTCATACTGGTGCATTATTTTTATTGTGCTATCTGAATTTTGTCTAAACTCGAAACTGAATTCAAAACTGAATTTTAAAGTGGATTTGAAAGGCTTTGGAAAATTCAGTTTTCAAAATAGTAAGGGAAAATGAATGTGTGCCCTCTGTGTTCCTTTTGCCTGCTGGTTTGCTTCCCTGCCTTCCTAGCCTGCAGCAACCCGCAGACCAGCTTCATCGCCCGTGGCTCTGCGGCCAAGCCAGAGAGCTGGCGCCCCTTTCTCTCCCTCTCCATCTGACTGCCAGGCGGGGTCCGCGCCTTCTGCCTCTGCGCGTTGGGCCCGGCGTGTCAGCCACCGTCGCCGTCTTCTTCCTCGTGATGGAAAGGCAGCCAAAGCTTTCCATCTGAAAACATCTAGGCCCCGAGGTTTGGTTTCGGCAATTGATGACAACGCTTTATTACCATGACTAACGTGTGTTTTGCAGAAACTTTGGTAAGTTAGGTCATGGAGGTTTTAACTGCTTTGGGCACCATGGTATTCATGCCCCTTGATGGAAATCGTTTCAGTTTTCAAAAGAGTGACGTCAAGATTAAGGACGGTTAGTTCCGGATGTCGAGGTGTTGAGATACATTTGGAATAATCGTTAGGATCTTTGTTTTTCTCTTTTGGCCGTACTATAAAGGGGGGCATGAGCGGGTAGCTTGACCTAGGCGAGTCCTACATTTAGGTGTGGTGCACACTTGTTAAACTTGGCGCTAGACAGCTCTAGAATAGCTCAAAGTTCAGTTGGAAGCAACTTGGTTCAAGTTGTGACGCATTTCGGAGAGTTTCGGGTCGTTTTCCCATGACCGGACGCGGTCCTCGGCATGACCGGATGCGTCCGGTCAGTACAGTTCCGCAGCTAGGGTTTCAGCTCTGACGACCGGACGCGGTCCTCGCGAGGACCGGACGCGGTGGTCAGAAGTCGACACGTGTCACTTGAGGGAAACACCCGATCGGACGCGACCCTGGGTGTGATCGGCGCGTCCGGTCACAGTCCAGTAAGATCCAGAGACGACCGGACGCGTCCGGTCATCACCGATCGGACGCGGGTCGCGCGTCCGGTGCGAGTACAGTATGCTCCCTGCACGATCGGACGCGTCCGGTCGCCCCTGAGCGGTGCGTCCGGTCACTCAGTTGATTTTCGGATTTCGACCGTTACGAGCGACCGGCGCGTCCGGTCAGTTCAACCGGCGCGTCCGATCAGCCCGTGTTTTGCTGAGTCAGCGGGTAACGGTTCGTTTTGTCTGTGGGGTGTATAAATACATCCCCACCACCTCTTTTAGAGGTCTCTTGCTCATTTGATCAACTGAAAAACACCTTTGGAGTGCAAGGGAGTGCAAGAGCACTAGTGAGGATAGAGATTTGAGAATCAAAGCTTGAGAGTTCCTCACTAGCGATTAGAGAGTAGCAAGTGTGCATCCACCTTCTCATTTGGGCTCGTAGTGGTCAAGTGAGAGTTCTAGCTTGTTACTCTTGGTGATCGCCATCACCTAGACGGCGTGGTGGTGATTGGGAGTTCGGTGATCATCCAGCGAAGCTTGTGGATGACCCCAACTCATCTTGTGAGCGGTTTTGGGTGATTCACCGCGACGGAGTGTCGAAGAAATCAACCCGTAGAGAGCACTTGATCCTTGCGCGGATCAAGGGGGAGCTACACCCTTGCGCAGGTGCTCCAACGAGGACTAGTGGGGAGTGGCGACTCTCCGATACCTCGGAAAAACATTGCCGTGTTCCTTGCCCCTTTACATTCAAGCATTTACATTCTCGTATTTACTTTCATTGCTTGTTTTACATTCCTAGATTTGCCATGCTAGACTAGGATTGGAAACTAGGGTGCAAAACTTTGTATCGGTAGACTCTCTAGGAACACAAGTAGACACTAGGGGTGAATTCCGGCTTGTAGGATTTAATTCTTGCATTTAATTTTTAGAAAAGCCCAATTCACCCCCCCCTCTTGGGCATCTTGATCCTTTCAATTGGTATCGGAGCCGTGTTGCTCCTTTTTTAGGCTTTACCGCCTAGAGCAAGATGTCTAACGGGGAAGGACCACCCTCCCACCTTTGAGGGGGATGATTTTCCATATTGGAAAATCCGCATGGAGGCGTATCTCGAAGCCATAGATGTTGGATGTCTTAGAGCCGCAACCCAAGGGCTTCCCGCTATCAAGGATCCCCGCAAACCCCATTGGTGACGAGGAGAAGTACGACCGGTGGAATGCAAAGGCCAAAAATACACTCTACCGGGGGCTTAGGCAAAGATATCTTCAATCGTGTGCATAATGCAAAGAACACTCATGAATTGTGGGAAAATCTTTGTGCTCTCCATGAGGGAACTAAGAGTGAGCGTGAGGAACGCTATCACATAGCTTTAAAGAAAATTAATTCTTTTGAGATGCTTCCTAAAGAAAGTGCTAATGACATGTACACTCGCTTGAATGTTCTTGTAGAGGACCTCAATGCTCTTGGGCTCTCTAAAATGAGCCAATCGGATGTTGCAAGGAAGATCTTGAGTGTGCTTCCCATTGAGAAGTATGGTCACATTGTCACGGTGCTTCACCAAAGTGATCTTTTCACCGCAAACACCGACTCAAGTATTAGGGAAAATCAATGCTCATGAGATGTACATGCATATCACTCCGGATGAGGGCTCATCATCTTCCAAGAAGAGAGACTTGGCCTTCAAAGCTAGTCATGACAAGAAGAAGAAGAAGGGGCCAAGCCATGATGGTGCAAGAAAGCTCAAGTGAAAGTGATGTTGATAATGAATCACTTGCACTCATGGTGAGAAAGACCACCAAGATGCTAAAGAAGCTCAACAAGAGTGGCATCAAGTTCGATGGCAAGAAGAAGAAATTCTTCACAAGTAGCAAGAGAAAGCCAATCTCAGAGATGGATTGCTACAATTGTGGTGAACTTGGCCACCTAGCTCATCAATGCCCTAGACCACCAAAAGACAAGTACAAGAACAAGAACAAGGGCAAGAAAAATGATTCAAGTGATGAAGAAGAAGAGAAGAAGAAGAACAAGCCATACAAGAAGAAGGATGGCAAGAAGGAGTTCCACAAGAAGAAGAAGGGAGAAAAGGCACACATTGTTGGTGATTGGCTCACTGACATTGAATCATCTTGTGAGTCCTCCGAAGATGAGAGCGATGATGAGAAAGAGAAGGTTGCCGCATTTGTGATGGGGCCATCATCTTCACCGATATCTTCATCACCACCTTCACCGCCTCCTTCACCATCATCGTCCACTACTCACCTATGCCTTATGGCCAAGGGTGAACGAAAGGTACAAAACCATGATAGTGATGATAATGATGATAGTGATAGTGATGATGAATATGACTCACCTTCTTATGATGAACTTGTAAAATTGCTAAACAAATACACTAAAATCATAAGAAGGACTAGAAATGAAAATGATGATCTTCAAAATGAAAATGAATCACTCTCATCCAAGCTTGAAAAATATTCAAAAGACTAGTGGTGAGCTTAGAGTTCAAAATGAAGTGATGTCTTCCACTCTCAAGGAGCTCAAAACCTCTTATAAAGAGCTTAAAGATCAACATGATAAACTTGAGAAGAAGCATGATGAGCTCATCACTAGACATAATTCTCTAAAGGACAAATACACCACATTAAAAATTGACTATGATAGTCTTGTGGTTGCTAATGAACTTGCTCTTGAGACACATGATGCTACTAACTATGTTGTTAAGTGTGATATAGCCACATCATGTGATGATTTGATCATTGAAAGCATTGAGCAAGGTTCTAGTAGCAAAGGCAAGAGTGTGGTTGAGTCAAGCAACTATGATGATTATGCCAAGATCAAGTGTGAGAATGAGAAGCTTGCAAATGAGAACAAGAAGCTAAAAGGTTTGATGGCTCTTGAGAAGCAACCAACAAATGAGTCACTCATTGAAGAAAACAAAAAGCTCAAGCAAGAAAAAGAGCATCTCAAGACCGGCCTAAGCAAGTTCACAAGAGGCCAACATTTGCAAAGTGAGCTCCTCATGAACACCGTAATGAAGATGGATAGAAGTGGTATTGGGTACTTGGCAAATCAAGAGAAGAAAGCAAAAGCTCAACAACAACAAAGCAAGTCAAAGCCCAAGCCAAAGAGATGTGTTGAGTGTGGTCAAGAAGGTCACTTTGCTCATGAATGCAAAACTCCACCACCACAACCCTTGCCCAAGCATGCTAGACCTTTCGCCTTCAATGCTCATTATATGCTAAGAAAAGATTCAAATGGAAAGATGAAAGTCATGTTTTTGGGTCCCCCAAACAAGAATAGGCCAAAGAAAATATGGGTTGCCAAGTCACTAGTGGAGAAAGTCAAGGGCCCCTCTCAAGTTTGGGTCCCTAAACAAAAAGCTTGATCTCTTGTGTGTAGGTGAACTACAAGACCGGTGGATCTCATTGGGTTATTGATAGTGGTTGCACTCAACATATGACCGGTGATCCTCGTATGTTCACCACCATTGAAGAGAATGGAATATGTCAAGAGAAGATCACATTTGGGGATAATTCAAAGAGCAAAGTCAAGGGTATAGGCAAGATTGCAATATAACATGATCACTCACTCTCAAATGTGCTTTATGTTGCTTCATTGAGTTTCAACTTGTTATCCGTTGGGCAACTTTGTGACCTTGGCTTCCAATGCTTGTTCACACCAAATGAAGTGGAAGTTTCAAAGATAGATGACAAGCAAGTGATATTCAAAGGCTTTAGATACAACAATCTTTATCTTGTTGACTTCACCTCCGAAGATGCAAATTTGATGACATGTTTGTTCACCAAGACCTCACTTGGTTGGTTGTGGCATAAGAGGCTTGCTCATGTTGGAATGAACACTCTCAACAAGCTATTGAAGAAAGAACTAGTGAGAGGATTGAAGGATGTGAAGTTTGAAAAGGACAAACCTTGTAGTGCATGTCAAGCGGGCAAACAAGTTGCAAATACTCATCCAACCAAAGCTTTCATGTCAACTTCAAGAGTGCTAGAACTTCTACACATGGATTTGTTTGGGCCTACAACATACAAGAGCTTGGGTGGTAATCTCTATTGTCTTGTGATAGTGGATGACTACTCAAGGTATACATGGACTTTCTTCCTTCATGACAAATCCGAAGTGGCAAATTGCTTCAAGAAGTTTGCAAAGAGAGCTCAAAATGAATTTGAAGTCAAGATAAAGAAGATTAGAAGTGACAATGGCAAAGAGTTTGACAACACCAACATTGAAGCTTATTGTGATGAAATTGGAATCAAGCATGAGGTCTTTTCAACCTACACTCCTCAATAAAATGGTGTAGTTGAGAGGAAGAACCGAACTTTGATCACCCTTGCAAGAACAATGCTAGATGAGTACAACACTCCGGAGAAGTTGTGGGCCGAGGCAATCAACA
Source organism: Saccharum hybrid cultivar R570 (assembly GCA_038087645.1). Lineage (NCBI taxonomy): Eukaryota > Viridiplantae > Streptophyta > Magnoliopsida > Poales > Poaceae > Saccharum > Saccharum hybrid cultivar. The sequence continues at coordinate 6,150,081 of JAQSUU010000297.1, read as the reverse complement.
CCGCATGCTATGCTTCAAATCGCCTCTTCCTACAAAAGTTTCTTGGCAAGACCCCCTATGAGTTGCTTAATGGGAAGAAGCCGGACGTCTCTTTCTTCCGGGTGTTTGGTTGCAAATGCTACATCTACAAGAAGCGTCAACACCTAGGGAAGTTTCAAAGACGTTGTGATATTGGTTTTCTTGTTGGTTACTCATCAAAGTCCAAAGCATATAGAGTATTTAACCATGCCACCGGTTTGGTTGAAGAAACATATGATGTGGAATTTGATGAATCTAACGGCTCCCAAGGAGCAATTGAGAATTGTGATGATGTAGGTGATGAACCCTTGAGGGAGGCCATGAAGAACATGCCGGTGGGAGACATCAAGCCAAAAGATGATGATGACGATGTACAAATTGTTGATCCACCATCTTCATCACGTGTGCCTCAAGATGATGACAAGAATGAGAGAGTTGAAAATGAAGACACTTATGTCTCTCATGAACAAGCCGAGGCACAAGCTCAAGATGTTGATGCTCCCCATCCACCTCCTCAAGTGGTTGATAGAAGAAACTCACCACTACTTCAAGCACATCCACAAGATCTCATCATAGGGAGTCCTACAAAGGGAGTAATGACTCGATCTCAAAAGCTAGCTTCTTTTGTTGAACATCACTCTTTTGTCTCTTGCGTTGAACCTAAGAATGTAGAAGAAGCTCTTCAAGATCCGGATTGGGTGAATACAATGCATGAAGAATTGAACAACTTCACCCGCAATCAAGTATGGACACTTGAAGAGCATCCCAAAGGTGCAAGAGTCATTGGAACCAAGTGGGTGTTCCGAAACAAGCAAGATGACCAAGGCATAGTGGTGAGGAACAAGGCAAGACTAGTTGCAAAGGGGTTCTCTCAAGTTGAAGGTCTTGATTTTGGAGAGACCTTTGCACCCGTTGCAAGACTTGAAGCCATTCGTATCCTCCTTGCATATGCATCACATCATGATATGAAACTATATCAAATGGATGTGAAAAGTGTATTCTTAAATGGCTTTATAAATGAACTAGTCTATGTTAATCAACCTCCCGGGTTTGAAGACCCTAGATATCCTAATCATGTTTATAGGTTGTCCAAGGCGTTATATGGGCTCAAGCAAGCCCCTAGAGCGTGGTATGAGCGCCTGCGGGACTTCCTCATTGAGAAGGGCTTCACCATTGGGAAGGTCGACACCACACTATTCACCAAGAAGTTTAATGGGGAGATCTTTATTTGTCAAGTATATGTTGATGATATCATCTTCGGATCAACAAATGAAGATTATTGCAAGGAATTTGGTGAATTGATGTCAAAGGAGTTCGAGATGTCAATGATTGGTGAGCTCACATTCTTCCTTGGATTTCAAGTAAAGCAAATGAGAGAAGGGATTTTCATCTCTCAAGAAAAGTATACCAAGGATCTTCTCAAAAGATTCAAGATGGAAGAATGCAAACCAATCAAGACCCCAATGCCATCAAATGGACATCTCGACCTAGATGAGGGAGGTAAACCGGTTGATCAAACTCTCTACCGTTCTATGATTGGTAGCTTGTTGTACCTTACCGCATCTAGGCCCGATATCATGTTTAGTGTGTGCATGTGTGCCCGCTTTCAAGCATGCCCTAAAGAACCTCACTTAAGTGCCGTAAAAAGAATCCTAAGATATCTTAAGCTCACCCCAAGCATTGGTCTTTGGTATCCCAAAAGAGCTAGATTCCAACTAGTTGGCTATTCCGATTCGGACTATGCCGGTTGCAAAATTGATAGAAAAAGCATATCCGGAGGGTGCCATTTGCTTGGAAGATCTTTAGTATCTTGGTCATCTAAAAAGCAAAATAGTGTGGCTTTGTCCACCGCCGAGGCGGAATACATTGCCGCGGGGGCTTGTTGTGCACAAATCTTATATATGAAACAAACCCTCCTAGACTATGGAATTGTTCTTGAAAAGGTGCCACTTTTATGTGATAATGAAAGTGCCGTTAAAATTGCTAACAATCCGGTACAACACTCTTGCACCAAGCACATTGATATCCGCCATCACTTTCTAAGAGATCACGTTGCTAAAAATGACATATCACTAGAAGGTGTAAGAAGTGAAAATCAATTAGCGGATATCTTCACTAAACCTTTGGATGAGGCAACCTTTTGTAGGTTAAGAAGTGAACTCAATGTGCTTGATTCTAGCAACTTTAAAAAATGAGCATGTGTTGTCCCTTGCATTGCATTGTATAATGTGCCATGTTTATTTTATCGCAATGCTTTTAGGGCTTGGCTAACACGGTTATGATAACCCTTCTTTGGAGGAGTGAAGAAGCCTAACCGTGGATCAAACTTGACAAGCATCCTAGCTTTACCTTCTTGTATTGCATTGCATATGCATGGTTGTTTGTTTGGCGTTTCTTTTCGGTTTCGCTTTGAGCAACCTCTGTGTTCGTCCATGGATAAAGAGAGCATTTTGACGCTCCTAAAGGTTCAAAAACTCTATTGCATGGCCATACGTTGCTCCTTGGGTGTTTTTTTTGCCTATTTTTCTTAAAAATGATACTAGCCTAAGGCAATCTATTTTGAAAAATTTGAGGGTTTGAGTGAGGTCACTCATATCGTGTTCCAATTGGTGTTTATTTGTGTCTTTTTGAATTGGAACCTGATTGGGAGAAGTCGCGTCGTAGTTCGGAACGAAGAAGGGCGAAGAACAGTGACCGGACGCTGGACCGGACGCTGCACCGGACGCAGTGATGCTTCACCACCGCGTCCGGTCCCGGCGTCCACCAGCGCGTCCGGTCATCCAGAAGACCAACTCCAGATCTAGTGACCGGACGCTGCACCGGACGCGCCGCTGTTGACCACCGCGTCCGGTCATTCACGATGAATTCCCGAGCTCCCCTCGACCGGACTCTGACCGCGTCCAGTCAGTCCTCACCGGACGCGTCCGGTCACTCCAGGAGCTTACTGGAGTGTGACCGGACGCTGCACCACCGCGTCCGGTCATAACGACCACCGCGTCCGGTCATCACGCGTCGAGCGGATCTAACCCCTTCATATAACGGTTCGTCCTCGGCCGTGTTTTCTCATCCGCCCGAGCCTCTTCCGCCGCCGCCTGCCCTATCTCGCCAAATCCACCGGAGCCGCCGCGCCTCTGCCGTCTTCCTCGCCTCCGGCGAGCCCTGCCGAGTCTCCTGCCCGCGCCGGCCCTCGCTCGCGCGCGCGCCAGCCCGTCCCTGCCCGCGTCTGCCCACGCCAGTCGAGCAGCCGCGCCACCACCGCCCGCTCGCACCTCCGCCACCGGTTAGCCGCGCCCTTGCCGCCGATGAGCCGCGCTCCCGCTTGCCAGCATCACCTCCGGCAGTGGACTGCCTCACGCTCGCCTCCGATCGTTCTTCGTCGAGTTGCCCTAACCCTAACCCTAGGGTTCGCGTAACGTCGTTCGATCGTTCGTCGTCGAGGTTTTGTCGCGCGTCGTCTTCTTCGCGAGGTTGTTTCGCGTCACCTTGACCTCCTCGCTAGGGTTTGCCGTAACTCTTTCTTTTTAATCCTAATTGCATCATGTTTCGGCAAATCAGAGCTCGTCCGGCGATTTCGGGGAATCTTGCGATCGAGGTCACCTCATCTTGTCAGTCGTCTCGTCGATCCGAGGTAGCTTCACGTTTCGATTCACATCGCATCTCATATGCTTGCTATCTCTAGGGTTTCGTACCTTTTAGTTATATATGTGCTTATAGTAGATCTCTCTATTCCGTCATTGCAGCGAGTCTGTTCGTGTGTCAGGGTGAGATCAGTTTGCTGAATCCTAGGCCAAGCCTGCGGATACGGATTGAGGCCAAGCCTCTCGAGTGACAGTTCACCATCTTTTAGAGGTTTTTCGGTCAGTTTTTCAGCATGGTGCGTTGCAAGAACGCCGGTGGTGCTCCTGGTGACGGGGACGACAGTCCTCCTCGTCGGTCTGAGATTGCACGTGGGAAGCGTATCAAGATCATGGCCAGAAAGAAGAAGAAGACACTTACAGAGGCAGAGATTGCTCAGGCCGTGGCAGATGTAGCAGAGCAGGCAGAGAGAGGTGGCAGAAGCAGTGGCATACGCATAGGCGAGCGTCACTTTCATCTAGAAGGTCGACAGCTCGGCACAGAGGCCACTGAGGGTACTGAGGATACTGGAGCTACAGAGGGTATGTCAGTTGATCCACCTCTAGAGGCTCCAAAGGCCACAGAGGCTCCAGAGGCTACAGAGGACACAGAGGAGCAGCCAGCTCAGTCTCCACCACGTCACCGCTCCACACGCGCACGTACTCAGGTGACTCCTAGGCCAGAGGGCCAGCGTCGTGGAGCACGTCCTCCTCCCAGAGCTAGAGGTTCACCCCCGGTCGAGCACTTTGACTTGAGGGGTGCTACAGCACGTCAGGTGCAGGGGTTGAGGTTCGTGGAGGTCAGTCGGTGGTTTCCACCTATGAGGGATCACAGAGCTTCAGAAGGCTTCTATACCCCACTTCAGGAGGATTTCTACAGGGCTCTAGTTGACAGCGGTATTGCTTTCCGACCACAGAGGGTCTATCGACTTGAGTCACTGGTTGAGGTTGTGGGAGAACAGCTACGTCCGCACCTGTCCTTTCTGCCAGGCTTGTCAGATCTTCTTGGACGGACAGGTGCATACTGTGGCACATGGGTCAGAGAGTTTTATGCTTCACTATGGATTGATCTTGCCCATGATTTCATTCACTTTGCATTCCGAGGCCGCGATCACCGTCTATACAGCACCAGAGTGCGGGAGATTCTCAGACTCCCAGCTTCCAACATGAAGATACATCAGCTGTGTTTTGGTCAGACTCCTCCACCGAGACGCCCTCACGGCGGGGCAGTGCCACCTACAGACTTGATTCGACCCTGCTTCCGTGAGCCTTTTGGCGAAGGGTCTCGTCGCACGCCTGCCAGTTTGACACCACTTGCCAGAGTTCTGGATGCTATAGTCAGACGCACTCTACTTCCCAGACTTGGCTACAGAGAGGGACTGACTCGGATGCAGCTATGGGTTGTTCACCACCTCCTCTCATAGACATAGTTTGACATTTGGGATCTCATACTTAGTGAGATGGAGGACACCATAGCTGAGGGCTTCAAGGGTAATCGTCAGCTGCCCTATGCACACTAGATCTGCTTCATCATTAGATCATCCATTCAGCTACCAGCAGAGATCCGAGCTGAGATATCAGATACTACTACTGCTTTCCCTGAGTATGATATCCGTCAGCTTTGGGCTTCTGTAACACCCCGGGTGTTATAGTGCTAATTAATCTGCCATGTCATCATAATGCATTGCAAAGCATCTCTATTAGGTTAACATTGTTATGCATCAACTAAAACAAGTTTACTTATCTAGGTTGAATGTGTTTCTCAGTGGTGTGCTCCGAACCCGAAAACCCTAATTTTTAATACCACCGCAAATACTTAGTCCATGCCCTGCGTAATTTGAGGTGTGCGACTGTGTTGCACACTAGTGTCAAGTGTAGGGTATGAGCTCAAGTACAACCTCTAAAATGAAACTCCAAATTTGAGTTTGAATTGGAGTCCCAAAACTTGTCGCGAGTTTTCCGATTCGAATTCGAATTCAAAATTGGGGAAAAATGTAAAAGCATTTTAAAAGCTAATTGGTCAACCAAGAGTGACATTTGGTCAACTATGTCATGTTGGTCCAAATTATGCCCTTGGGTGAGGTTTTGATCACTAAGTAATCACAAATCAAAGTAGCAACAAATTCCAATTTAAAATTTCCCCGAAAACCCTAAATTTCAAAACCCTGTTTTACCCCTTTTGAAATAATTCAAAATCTAAGCAAAATTTGGGAAAAAGTTCAAAACCAAGTTTGTAGAACTTTTCAAGGGCTACAACTTTGGTGTTTTGAGTTTTCAAAGTTTTAGTGAAAAAGGTGGAGCAATTTTGAAAATAAACAAATTTCAAATTTAATTCATTTTTGTCCCCAAACTATAATTTCAAAATGGAGGCAGAATTTGAAAAAGTTTTGAACAGCAAAGTTGTAGGTCTGGTCAAGATATACAACTTTGATGTTTGGAGATTTTGAAGTTTCAATATAAAATCAAAAGTAATTTCTAAATTACCAAATCTGAAAAATGTGTCCCCTTTTGAGTTTAAATTCAAATTTCAAAATCCAGTTATAATTTGAAAAAGTGTTCAATACAAAACTTGTAGAGCTTGAAATTCTGAAGATTTCATAGATTGGAAGTTTTTCAAGTTGTTACATGAATTTGAGAGTAATTTGAGAAAACAATTTGAAAATTCAAAGTTTGGGGGGTGAAGCTACAGTGACCGGCCAATCACCGCCGACCACCGCACGGTATGGGCGCCGGCGAGACGCCGGGCGGCTTCGGCCGGCTTCCAGGCGAGTCCTCGATCGCCAGCGCGACGTCGCGCGTCTTCCAGCACAGTCACCGCCACCGTTCCCTATATATACGTCGAGCTCACAGTGGCGATTTTCATTTTCCCTGTTTTCGCCACCGCAGCTCCGCCGCTCGTCGCTGCCGCCGTCGAGCCACCTCCAGCCACGCCAACCGCACCATTAGCTCCGCCTCATCCTCGCGCACCTCGTGAACCACCCGAGCGAGCTTAACTCCGCCTAGATCACCACAGCCGCCCGCTCCCGTGCCCAACTCCGGTCGGAGCACCGCCATCGTCGCCTTCCCGTGGCCAGGCCACTCCGGCTTCTCTCCGTCCTCCCCGAGACCGCCATCGTCACCGCTGTGAGCTCCTGATCGTTTTCCTCGCACTAATTTAACCGCTACCGTGTTGTACCCTCGAGTCGCCGGTCACCGTGGTTGTCGAGCCGCCACCGTCGTCGGTGAGCTATCGCCGGAGCTCGAGACGAGCTGCAAGTTAGCAAAACGGGTTCGCTAGGTCGCGTAGAGGCTGTCGGATCGCTCGGTTGGTCGACCGAGGCTTCGGTCATCGGCCGGTCACCGCGGGCGAGCGCGCGGGCACGCGGGAGGAAGCGGGCGAGCGGGAGGAGGAAGATGACAGGTGGGGACGCGGTGTCAGCGAGAGAGAGAGAGCCAGCGCGCGGGGCAGACCGCTGCTGGGCCGCGCGGCTGGGCCGGTCGCGAGCGCGAGCACGGGCGCGCGCGAGCGGGCCGCTCGGCTGGGCCGGACCGGAGGGAAGAGGAGATCGGCCCGGTTCGGATTTTCGTTTTTGTTTTCTTTTTCAAATAAATGAATAGTGTTGCTATTTGTTTATTTCATTAAAAATTGTGTAGAGTTCCAAAATTTATGAAAATTTTTGTGTAAGCTTCTCAATGTATAAACTATCTAGGAAAAATGTTAAATCATGAATTTGAATACTTTGTGCAGTAGAATTAATTAGTTTCATTAAAGATTAAATGCAACTTTCTGGAATTTTAATAATTAATTTATTAATCCAAAAATTATGAAATTTATTATAACACTGTTGTAATTCATTCTTAACCCATAGAAAAAGTTTGAGCTTGATTAGGTAAAATTTGATCAACTCCTAATTATGCCCTAATTAGTTAAATAGAAAATAAAAGTTAATTTGAGAACTTTAAGTGTTGTGTGCCTTTTGATTGAGTGATGTCCTTAGGTCACTACCCTTTGGTGATCTTTGGCACCTTAATTTCATGATTGAGCTCGTTAGTAACTTGTTAGGTTAAAAGCTGGTATCGCTGGAATCGTCGCTTCTAGTTAGTAGGTTTTCTGTTTGCGACTGTACCGTAGAAGTAAGTTGTACTCAAGTAGTAACTCGTAGCATGTTATCATCAAGCATCATGTTTATCATCGAGCATCATGTTAAAGCATGTTATGTATTCGTGTAGTCTCCGCTTTCGAAGAAGCCGAAGTCGTCGATCAAGCTTCCGGAGAAGAGCGATCGTCGGTGGGTTTCGGACCTGGCGGTGGAGTCCTCGAGTCTGAGTCAGTCGTCGTGTGCGAACAAGGCAAGCCCCGGTGCATTTAAACCCTACCTTGAATTTTACAAATGTTTTATTATTTATAATATGGTTTACTGCATTAAGTAATTAGGAGTTGAGTGATAACCTAATTGCTGCATTATCATCCTTGATTATTGTGATATCAACCTTGATACCTGTTTTTACTGAAAATGCGTAGTATGCTTCGCTATGCTTAGAAGTTAAGCTTTTAAATGAAATGTTGATATAGCCATGACGGCATATTGAATGAATATTGAAATATGAGAATGAACTTGAAAGATCGGGCGGGTGGTTTGGCCACTGCTAACATGCATTGGGAAAGGAGTCTCAATGTATTGTTTCCGCCTTGTCAGTTAAGGCCCGTTCGTTGTAAGCCTGTTGTGTTCGAGACTTTGCAACTAACCTCATGCCTTGGGTAAGCCCAAAATGTTGGTGATTCCATTACGAGAACGTCTAACCTCGCACTGGAAGTGGAGAGATGGCGAGAGTAGCGTGTACCCTCGGGGCTAGAATTTGGTCGGGTTCGAGGAGTACCGTACTCTCGGGTGGCGATGGACACGTTCTGGTTTTGGGAGATCTAAATGACGGTTGATATATGCAAGATTCGGTTCTACATATGTCGTGATGTTAGAGATCCCCAGCTGGGTATAATCGGTTCGAATCGTCGTTGCTCCTCGGTTATGGAGACTTGATCACCTGACTTGCATCGTAGTTAAGAACTAGAATTGAAAGAAAGAATGAGAAAGATTTTGATGATAATTACTTTGATCTAGATTAGGATCACCTAGAATTGGTTAATGAACCATCAATGGTAAAAGTAAAATATTGAAGATAAGAACTTACCTTAGTAAGCTTTTCTGCAAAAGAAAATTTGATTCTTGATTACCCGTACCTTGATTCCCTAAAGCTAGCATGCCCTTGGAGTCTTTGTCTTAGTCGGGTAAGTCTTGTTGAGTACTCTCGTACTCAGGGTTTGTTAACCCCTTGTTGCAGGTGCGGTTCATGAACAAGTCTGCTTCGAGCCTTGTTGCATGACCGTCGTGGTTGAAGACAGTGACGACGAGTAGATTGTGTGGCCTTTGGGCAAGGCATCTCGCTTGTGTGATGTAATAAAGTTACTACCGATACTTCTCTACTAATGGTTTGTAATAATGTTACATAAGGTTTGAAGTTTGAAAAACTGGTTTGTAATCTATGTTATTGTAAGACTTCCGCTACTTTACTCTGTTGAATATTTTGAATAAACTGTTGTAATATTGCAATACTCCTGTGATTGGATCCTGTTCGGAGGAAAGCAGGCCTTTTAAGTTATGGTGAACATAAGTACGACTGTCAGAGGTCATTATGACAATGAAGTGTACTTGTGGGCCATCGTATTTAGGAGGTTCTGTGACAGCTGGTACCAGAGCATAATCACTCGGGTTATTGTAGTATTACCTTGTAAAACTTCAAAATGATTTGGGTCAACAAACTTAATATTGATATTTTGGTCCAAATTGCTTTTGCTTATCTTAATCTATTCTATAGTTTCCTTAGCTCATATTTGAAAGCTTCGTAGTGAAGTATCATGTATAGTGCCCTATGTTATAAAGATTGCTTGTGTTACTTAAATCTTTCTATTAGATCGTAAGTACGATGCATGCATCATGTTTAATTAACCTGCTTAAGTTACCTTCCCTTTTAAAGTGGTTTGGGTTAAGTAAGGTTCAATCCTATTCATGCTAACCTTCAGATCCCTCCTATCTGTTCTTATCGTCCTAATTCTGTCTTGCTTTAGGATGGCACGTGTGAAGACGACTCCTCGCAAGAAAACGGGTCCGCAAGGAGTGCCGCGTCATCAGTTGGCCGCCAGAGTTGATGGAGCAAGCAGTAGCCGTAATCCGAACCCGGATTCGGAATCAGAGGTTGCAAGGCTTACATCAGAAGTGGAGCGACTGAAGCGCAACATGCGTTTTTGGAAACAGTTCCAGAAGGAGTCTTTGGAAAAGGAGACAGAAGCCAGGGCTCGTGTTCGTGAGTTGGAGCTTTACGTGACACACCTGGAGCAGTACAACACAGTTCTGCATGAGGAAGTGCATAGGCTAAATGATCTGATGAATCCCAATCATCAGCCCCAGGCAGTGGAAGATGATGTCGGTGCCGTGATTGTTCCTGATGGAGAGGACAATGAGGAAGAAGATCCAGAAGAAGATGAACCCATGATGGAAAGTGGGGATGATGCGAGTCATGTCACTGGTGCAAGTGCTCCAGAGAATGAGGATAGAGTGATCGTGATCAGCGATGATGATGAGGAGTGAAGTGTCGACATGGATGGTTGTGTAATATAGTAGTCTTTCCTGCTTTCTAAGAACCTTAGTGGGTGGTTTCTTGCTTGTGAGCAAGTTTGTAATGAAATAATGTAAGATAAGTTTGTGTTTGTATACAAGTTCTGTCCTAACTGCTTTTTAATTCAATAAAGCAATGTAAATAAACATGGTTTGTGTACAACAGATGGACAGTACTGGAACTTCCCAGGAAGGGGACCATAATCCGAATCCCCCACCGTTTCCACCTACCTTGGCAGAAGCTATTGCCGCACTGGTTAATGCTACTACCCTGTTGGCTCAGAATCAGAATCAGAATGGGAATCAGGGTCGTCGAGGCCGTAACAATGGAGGGGAAACCACTTATGTGGATTTCACCGATACCCGTCCACCAGTGTTCTCAAAGGCAGATGAGCCGCTAGAGGCGGATGACTGGCTCCGTACCATGGAGCAGAAGTTTGAACTTTTACAGTGCACAGAACACCAGAAGCCTGTGTTTGCAGCACAACAACTCAGAGGTGCCGCAGGGGCGTGGTGGGCGAATCTAGTCGCCGCACAGCCTGCTGGCCACCGTGTCACTTGGCAGGAGTTTCGTGAAGCCTTTAGAGCCCATTATATCCCAGATGGTGTCATGGCCATGAAGCTAGAGGAGTTTCTCTCACTGAAGCAAGGAAACCAGACAGTTCTACAATATGTGGGCAAATTTAATCATCTGTCCCAGTATGCAGCTGAATATGTGAATACCGATGCAAAGAAGAAGAGTTGTTTCATGAGAGGTTTGAGTACCAGAATCCAGGAAGCATTAGTCACCTGCTATAATGCTACTTACCATGAGATAGTCAATGTGGCTATTGCGTCAGAAGAGAAGTCCCGACTGCACAAGGAGTCGAAGAAAAGAAAGCCAGTGTTTTCAAGTCCGTCTGGCGGCATTAAGAAACGCCAGAAGTTTGTTTATCACCCTCAGAACCATTTCCGCCCAACTTATCGTCCACCGCAGTACCAAGCTCAGCCGCAGACGTTTTTCCGTCCTGCCGCAATTCCGCAATATCCACAGCAGCCGAATGCCCCTGGTATTCGAAACCAGACTCCAGTAACCCATAACTTTCCCTGCTACAACTGTGGAAAGCCAGGCCACTTTTCCAAGGATTGCCCGTATCCAAGGCAGTACAATCCTAATTATCCCAGAGCTCCCGTACCACAACAGCAACAACCTCAGAGTAAGAACAATAGTCTGAATGTTCAGAAGGGTAAGGGTGAGAAGAAGAAGACCGGACGTGTATTCTACACTCAAGCAAGTGCAATCCCAGAGGGAGAACCTGTTATGATGGGTATGTTCCCTGTTGCTAATCATCCAGCAGTACTGTTATTTGATTCAGGTGCATCGCATACATTCATAAATCGCACCTTTGTTGTTAAGTATGACATTCCAATTATGGGAACACAAGAGGATTTCTTTATCCAGTCGCCCGGGGGACGACTGTGTACTAAGGAGATGGTACGTGACGTACCTATAGAGTTAGGTGGGCATATATTCCCTACCTCAATGATAATATTACAGAAACAGGATATAGATGTAATCCTGGGTATGAATTGGATGTACCAAAGAGGAGCCCTTATAGATGCACTGCACAGAACTATAAGGTTGAACCTGCCAGATAATAAATCTCATCTTCTTATCCAACTTCCTATCCCGAAGAGAACAGTTGAAAGTATATGTGCAACTTCAGTACATGAGATTTGTGATATACCGGTAGTCTGTGAATTTCTGGATGTGTTTCCAGATGATCTACCAGGTCTGCCACCGGACAGAGATGTAGAGTTTGTGATTGAGTTAAAACCGGGTACTGCCCCAATATCCCGGAGAGCTTACAGAATGCCACCCAATGAATTGGCAGAACTTAAGGATCAATTGCAAGAGTTACGTGACAAAGGTTTTATCAGACCCAGTTCCTCACCATGGGGATGTCCAGCTCTTTTTGTCAAGAAGAAGGATCAGACTTTAAGGATGTGTGTTGACTATCGACCGCTGAATGAAGTAACCATTAAGAATAAATATCCGTTGCCTCGCATTGATCTACTCTTTGATCAGCTTGCGGGGGCAAAGGTATTTTCCAAGATTGATCTTCGATCAGGGTACCATCAAATCAAGATTCGACCTGAAGATATTCCAAAGACTGCATTCACCACCAGATATGGACTGTATGAGTACCTAGTTATGTCTTTTGGTCTCACTAATGCACCGGCACATTTCATGTATCTGATGAATTCAGTTTTCATGCCGGAACTTGACAAGTTTGTGGTTGTTTTTATTGATGATATTCTGGTATACTCCAAAAGTGAAGAAGAACATGTTGAGCATCTCAGAGTTGTTCTGACTCGTCTGAGAGATCACCAACTGTATGCTAAGTTCAGTAAATGTGAGTTTTGGTTAAGAGAAGTGCAATTCTTAGGACATGTGTTGTCAGCCGAAGGAGTAGCAGTAGATCCTGGCAAAGTAGAAGATATTCTGAATTGGAAACCACCAATCTCAGTTCATGAAGTCCGAAGTTTTCTGGGAATGGCGGGTTATTACCGTCGATTCATACCTGACTTTTCAAAGGTAGCCAAGCCAATCACGGAGTTGTTGAAGAATCAAACTAAGTTCATATGGTCTCCAGAATGTGAAAAAGCTTTTAGAATTTTAAAAAAATCATTGACAACTGCTCCAGTTTTGGCACAACCAGATATAGAAAAGCCATTTGATGTTTACTGTGATGCCTCAGGTATTGGCCTTGGTTGTGTATTGATGCAAGAAGGCAGAGTCATTGCTTATGCCTCGAGACAGTTGAAGCGCCATGAAGAACATTATCCGACACATGATCTTGAACTGGCAGCTGTGGTTCATGCATTAAAAATCTGGCGTCATTACTTGTTAGGTAATACTTGCCACATGTATACAGATCACAAGAGCTTAAAGTATATCTTTACTCAGTCAGAATTGAATATGAGGCAAAGAAGGTGGCTTGAGTTAATAAAGGACTATGATTTAGAAGTACACTATCACCCTGGAAAAGCGAATGTAGTTGCTGATGCACTCAGTAGAAAGAATCGTTGCCATTGTACGACTGTGCAGCCAATGGATTACAGTTTGTGTTATGAGTTGGAAAGGTTGAATATTGAAATAGTTCCACAAGGTCAGTTGACTAATGTCACAGTGGAATCAACAATCAAAGATCAGATTGTGTCTGCTCAGAGAAAGAATTCCGGGATAACTCACATCAAAGAAAAAGTTAGAACTGGTCAACCGACAGATTTCAGTATTGATGATGCAGATGTATTGTGGTTTAAGAACCGGCTAGTGGTCCCAAAGGTTCCAGAGTTACGTCGACTCATTCTTGATGAAGCACATAGGACAAGGTTTTCTATTCATCCAGGGAGTAATAAGATGTATCAAGATTTGAAACAACAATTCTGGTGGACCAAAATGAAAATTGAGATCGCCAAATATGTTGCCAGATGTGACACTTGTTGTAAAGTGAAGGCAGTACACCTGAAGTCGGCAGGAATGTTACAACCCTTGCCCATTCCATCCTGGAAATGGGAAGATATCAGTATGGATTTCATTACTGGGTTACCTAAGACCTCAAGAGGCTTTGATTCAATTTGGGTCATTGTGGACCGACTGACAAAGTCATCTCATTTTATTCCAGTTAAGGTGGACTATTCTGCTATAACTTATGCAAGAATTTATATTGCACGAATCCTGAGCCTTCATGGGGTACCAAAAACCATTGTATCAGATAGAGGTACGCAGTTTGTTAACAAATTTTGGAGACACCTACATGAGTCCCTGGGTACAGAACTTTTGCACAGTACCGCTTATCATCCACAGACAAGTGGTCAGACTGAAAGGGTCAATCAAATTCTAGAAGATATGTTAAGGTCATGTGCACTTAATTATTCAGACACTTGGGATGAGTGGTTACCGTTAGCGGAATTCTCTTACAATAATAGTTATCAAGAGAGTATCAAAATGGCACCGTTTGAGGCATTGTATGGCCGCAGGTGCAGAACTCCATTGAATTGGTCAGAACCGGGAGAAAGATGGTTTTTCGGTGTTGATCTTGTGAAACAAACAGAAGAAAAAGTTCGACAGATCCAGAATAATTTAAAAGTTGCTCAGTCCAGACAAAAGAGTTATGCTGATAAAAGGCGTAGACCTTTGGTATTCCGAGTAGGGGATTATGTTTATCTAAAAGTATCACCCATGAAAGGAGTTAGCAGATTTGGAGTCAGAGGCAAACTCGCACCACGTTATATTGGTCCTTTTCAAATCATTCAACAATGTGGAAAGGTGGCATATAAGTTAAAGTTGCCTGAACAACTGTCAGCAGTGCACAATGTATTTCATGTATCACAAATGAAGAAGTGTCTACAAGTACATGATCAAGTGGTTGATGTTGAGGGAGTTGAACTTGAACCGGATTTGACATATTCTGAATATCCTGTCCGAGTTTTGGATCAAAAAGATCGTGTTACCCGCAGTAGAACAACAAAATGGTACAGAATACAGTGGAATCAACATTCAGAAGAGGAAGCCACCTGGGAATCGGAGGATTACCTGTTGGAGAATTTCCCGGAGTTCTTTGCTTCTATCTAGGTTGCAATTTCCTCTTTAAACTGTAACCTATCCTTTTAAAATCGTTGTAATGCAGAAAACCCCTACCTGTTTTGTAGACAAGTCTTGGACGTGTTTGCTTGACACGTTTCCTTTTCTATTACTTAACTCAAGGCTTTAAATCTCGGGACGAGATTTCTTTAAGGGGGAAGGGCTGTAACACCCCGGGTGTTATAGTGCTAATTAATCTGCCATGTCATCATAATGCATTGCAAAGCATCTCTATTAGGTTAACATTGTTATGCATCAACTAAAACAAGTTTACTTATCTAGGTTGAATGTGTTTCTCAGTGGTGTGCTCCGAACCCGAAAACCCTAATTTTTAATACCACCGCAAATACTTAGTCCATGCCCTGCGTAATTTGAGGTGTGCGACTGTGTTGCACACTAGTGTCAAGTGTAGGGTATGAGCTCAAGTACAACCTCTAAAATGAAACTCCAAATTTGAGTTTGAATTGGAGTCCCAAAACTTGTCGCGAGTTTTCCGATTCGAATTCGAATTCAAAATTGGGGAAAAATGTAAAAGCATTTTAAAAGCTAATTGGTCAACCAAGAGTGACATTTGGTCAACTATGTCATGTTGGTCCAAATTATGCCCTTGGGTGAGGTTTTGATCACTAAGTAATCACAAATCAAAGTAGCAACAAATTCCAATTTAAAATTTCCCCGAAAACCCTAAATTTCAAAACCCTGTTTTACCCCTTTTGAAATAATTCAAAATCTAAGCAAAATTTGGGAAAAAGTTCAAAACCAAGTTTGTAGAACTTTTCAAGGGCTACAACTTTGGTGTTTTGAGTTTTCAAAGTTTTAGTGAAAAAGGTGGAGCAATTTTGAAAATAAACAAATTTCAAATTTAATTCATTTTTGTCCCCAAACTATAATTTCAAAATGGAGGCAGAATTTGAAAAAGTTTTGAACAGCAAAGTTGTAGGTCTGGTCAAGATATACAACTTTGATGTTTGGAGATTTTGAAGTTTCAATATAAAATCAAAAGTAATTTCTAAATTACCAAATCTGAAAAATGTGTCCCCTTTTGAGTTTAAATTCAAATTTCAAAATCCAGTTATAATTTGAAAAAGTGTTCAATACAAAACTTGTAGAGCTTGAAATTCTGAAGATTTCATAGATTGGAAGTTTTTCAAGTTGTTACATGAATTTGAGAGTAATTTGAGAAAACAATTTGAAAATTCAAAGTTTGGGGGGTGAAGCTACAGTGACCGGCCAATCACCGCCGACCACCGCACGGTATGGGCGCCGGCGAGACGCCGGGCGGCTTCAGCCGGCTTCCAGGCGAGTCCTCGATCGCCAGCGCGACGTCGCGCGTCTTCCAGCACAGTCACCGCCACCGTTCCCTATATATACGTCGAGCTCACAGTGGCGATTTTCATTTTCCCTGTTTTCGCCACCGCAGCTCCGCCGCTCGTCGCTGCCGCCGTCGAGCCACCTCCAGCCACGCCAACCGCACCATTAGCTCCGCCTCATCCTCGCGCACCTCGTGAACCACCCGAGCGAGCTTAACTCCGCCTAGATCACCACAGCCGCCCGCTCCCGTGCCCAACTCCGGTCGGAGCACCGCCATCGTCGCCTTCCCGTGGCCAGGCCACTCCGGCTTCTCTCCGTCCTCCCCGAGACCGCCATCGTCACCGCTGTGAGCTCCTGATCGTTTTCCTCGCACTAATTTAACCGCTACCGTGTTGTACCCTCGAGTCGCCGGTCACCGTGGTTGTCGAGCCGCCACCGTCGTCGGTGAGCTATCGCCGGAGCTCGAGACGAGCTGCAAGTTAGCAAAACGGGTTCGCTAGGTCGCGTAGAGGCTGTCGGATCGCTCGGTTGGTCGACCGAGGCTTCGGTCATCGGCCGATCACCGCGGGCGAGCGCGCGGGCACGCGGGAGGAAGCGGGCGAGCGGGAGGAGGAAGATGACAGGTGGGGACGCGGTGTCAGCGAGAGAGAGAGAGCCAGCGCGCGGGGCAGGCCGCTGCTGGGCCGCGCGGCTGGGCCGGTCGCGAGCGCGAGCGCGGGCGCGCGCGAGCGGGCCGCTCGGCTGGGCCGGACCGGAGGGAAGAGGAGATCGGCCCGGTTCGGATTTTCGTTTTTGTTTTCTTTTTCAAATAAATGAATAGTGTTGCTATTTGTTTATTTCATTAAAAATTGTGTAGAGTTCCAAAATTTATGAAAATTTTTGTGTAAGCTTCTCAATGTATAAACTATCTAGGAAAAATGTTAAATCATGAATTTGAATACTTTGTGCAGTAGAATTAATTAGTTTCATTAAAGATTAAATGCAACTTTCTGGAATTTTAATAATTAATTTATTAATCCAAAAATTATGAAATTTATTATAACACTGTTGTAATTCATTCTTAACCCATAGAAAAAGTTTGAGCTTGATTAGGTAAAATTTGATCAACTCCTAATTATGCCCTAATTAGTTAAATAGAAAATAAAAGTTAATTTGAGAACTTTAAGTGTTGTGTGCCTTTTGATTGAGTGATGTCCTTAGGTCACTACCCTTTGGTGATCTTTGGCACCTTAATTTCATGATTGAGCTCGTTAGTAACTTGTTAGGTTAAAAGCTGGTATCGCTGGAATCGTCGCTTCTAGTTAGTAGGTTTTCTGTTTGCGACTGTACCGTAGAAGTAAGTTGTACTCAAGTAGTAACTCGTAGCATGTTATCATCAAGCATCATGTTTATCATCGAGCATCATGTTAAAGCATGTTATGTATTCGTGTAGTCTCCGCTTTCGAAGAAGCCGAAGTCGTCGATCAAGCTTCCGGAGAAGAGCGATCGTCGGTGGGTTTCGGACCTGGCGGTGGAGTCCTCGAGTCTGAGTCAGTCGTCGTGTGCGAACAAGGCAAGCCCCGGTGCATTTAAACCCTACCTTGAATTTTACAAATGTTTTATTATTTATAATATGGTTTACTGCATTAAGTAATTAGGAGTTGAGTGATAACCTAATTGCTGCATTATCATCCTTGATTATTGTGATATCAACCTTGATACCTGTTTTTACTGAAAATGCGTAGTATGCTTCGCTATGCTTAGAAGTTAAGCTTTTAAATGAAATGTTGATATAGCCATGACGGCATATTGAATGAATATTGAAATATGAGAATGAACTTGAAAGATCGGGCGGGTGGTTTGGCCACTGCTAACATGCATTGGGAAAGGAGTCTCAATGTATTGTTTCTGCCTTGTCAGTTAAGGCCCGTTCGTTGTAAGCCTGTTGTGTTCGAGACTTTGCAACTAACCTCATGCCTTGGGTAAGCCCAAAATGTTGGTGATTCCATTACGAGAACGTCTAACCTCGCACTGGAAGTGGAGAGATGGCGAGAGTAGCGTGTACCCTCGGGGCTAGAATTTGGTCGGGTTCGAGGAGTACCGTACTCTCGGGTGGCGATGGACACGTTCTGGTTTTGGGAGATCTAAATGACGGTTGATATATGCAAGATTCGGTTCTACATATGTCGTGATGTTAGAGATCCCCAGCTGGGTATAATCGGTTCGAATCGTCGTTGCTCCTCGGTTATGGAGACTTGATCACCTGACTTGCATCGTAGTTAAGAACTAGAATTGAAAGAAAGAATGAGAAAGATTTTGATGATAATTACTTTGATCTAGATTAGGATCACCTAGAATTGGTTAATGAACCATCAATGGTAAAAGTAAAATATTGAAGATAAGAACTTACCTTAGTAAGCTTTTCTGCAAAAGAAAATTTGATTCTTGATTACCCGTACCTTGATTCCCTAAAGCTAGCATGCCCTTGGAGTCTTTGTCTTAGTCGGGTAAGTCTTGTTGAGTACTCTCGTACTCAGGGTTTGTTAACCCCTTGTTGCAGGTGCGGTTCATGAACAAGTCTGCTTCGAGCCTTGTTGCATGACCGTCATGGTTGAAGACAGTGACGACGAGTAGATTGTGTGGCCTTTGGGCAAGGCATCTCGCTTGTGTGATGTAATAAAGTTACTACCGATACTTCTCTACTAATGGTTTGTAATAATGTTACATAAGGTTTGAAGTTTGAAAAACTGGTTTGTAATCTATGTTATTGTAAGACTTCCGCTACTTTACTCTGTTGAATATTTTGAATAAACTGTTGTAATATTGCAATACTCCTGTGATTGGATCCTGTTCGGAGGAAAGCAGGCCTTTTAAGTTATGGTGAACATAAGTACGACTGTCAGAGGTCATTATGACAATGAAGTGTACTTGTGGGCCATCGTAATTAGGAGGTTCTGTGACAGCTTCAGTCACTAGAGATCAGGCCCCAGTGCCAGGACAACGTGAGCGACATGAGGTTCCTGAGACAGCGACTGAGCAGGACGCCACAATTGATGAGCTTGCAGAGGCAGAGCTTGCCGATCTTGACGCTCAGCCTGCTGATCTTCCTGAGGATGTGACATCTGACAGCACTGATGATGACTACCAGCCCATCCCTAGGTACCGGTCTCCTCGGTCTCACGACCACGAGGCCGGTGTCTCTGGTTCAGCCTCCCACATAGACCCAGCCATGGTGGCTATACTTGAGAGGTTGACCCAGGCACAGGAGCAGCAGCAATAGCAGATACAGCGACAGGCTCAGGACACAGCTGCAGCACTTGCACAGATTCAGGCTCGTCAGGACGAGTTTCAGCGTCAGCAGCTTGAGATCTAGAGGCAGCAGGTTGAAATGCAGCGACAGCAGTACGAGATTCAGTGACAGAGTGCAGCTAGTCAGCAGCAGTACTTGGATCTCCTACGCCACCTAGTCACTGTTGGGGTTCCTCCGCCTGCTTCTGTCCTGACTTCTGCTTTACAATCCAGTGATCCATCGAGTCAGGGACAGCCGAGCTTCCAGTTCACATCTCCACAGCAGCAGGTTCTCCAGTCATTCCAGTCCCCGACCTTCACGCCTATTCACACGGGGTTTACACCTTCAGACCAGCCTCGCCCTCACCTCCTGACAGGCACACCCTTCGGTGATTACAGTGCTACCTACAGTGAGTTGACTGGTCAGCCGACGCCCTCGCACACTACCTTTGCTACTTCTTCAGGGTTGTCAGCTTCAGAGGCAGCTATTCCTCCAGTGACAGGGACCGGTACTATAGAGACTTTTCCTTCGTCAGTTGCCTCGACAGATCCTCCTGCTATTGGCTCGCTACAGGCTCAGGTCACTCAGATGGATCCTCTTATTGCTACTACGTCAGTACCTGTTCCTGCCGCTCAGACCCAGACCGCTTCACAACCACGTGTTTCTTCAGAGGGTCAGCCAGATAGCTCAGATTCCGAGGGAGATTCTCTACACTTCGTGATTACTCCGCGCACCTCGGCACCCGACACGACTCCGTCTGTCCCCCCGTCAGATCCTTAGATTAGTTTTTTGGCGCTTGATGCCAAAGGGGGAGAGAGAGTAGTTTCAGGGGGAGTTTTGAGAGAGGGTTTTCGTTTTTTCTTGTGTGCTACTTTCATGCATCATGTTTACTTTTCAGTCATTGCATTCGTGTGGCATGTCATCGTGTGATAAACCTTGAGTCTTAATGTTTTATCCAGTCGCAGTGTTATCACTTGTCACCGTTTTTAATTATAGCTCTAAGGTTGTGCTTCCGTGCCTTACTCCGATTTCTTATGAGCTATATCTGTATGTGTACTAACGTTCTTTGTCTTATCTTATGAGTACACTCTTTTGGCTTGGGGCACATAAGCAATTCCTAACCCCTTGTGCTTATTGCTTTTTGCTTATGTGAACCATGCATGCTCGAAAACCTCAACTCAAATCTTTTATATCTTAGTGTTGTCATCAATCACCAAAAAGGGGGAGATTGAAAGCATCTAGGCCCCGAGGTTTGGTTTCGGCAATTGATGACAACGCTTTATTACCATGACTAACGTGTGTTTTGCAGAAACTTTGGTAAGTTAGGTCATGGAGGTTTTAACTGCTTTGGGCACCATGGTATTCATGCCCCTTGATGGAAATCGTTTTGGTTTTCAAAAGAGTGACGTCAAGATTAAGGACGGTTAGTTCCGGATGTGGAGGTGTTGAGATACATTTGGAATAATCGTTATGATCTTTGTTTTTCTCTTTTGGCCGTACTATAAAGGGGGGCATGAGCGGGTAGCTTGACCTAGGCGAGTCCTACATTTAGGTGTGGTGCACACTTGTTAAACTTGGCGCTAGGCAGCTCTAGAATAGCTCAAAGTTCAGTTGGAAGCAACTTGGTTCAAGTTGTGACGCGTTTCGGAGAGTTTCGGGTCGTTTTCCCATGACCGGACGCGGTCCTCGGCATGACCAGACGCGTCCGGTCAGTACAGTTCCACGGCTAGGGTTTCAGCTCTGACGACCAGACGTGGTCCTCACGAGGACCGGACGCGGTGGTCAGAAGTCGACACGTGTCACTTGAGGGAAACACCCGATCGGACGCGACCTGGGTGTGATCGGCGCGTCCGGTCACAGTCCAGTAAGGTCCAGAGACGACCGGACGCGTTCGGTCATCACCGATCGGACGCGGTCGCGCGTCCGGTGCGAGTACAGTATGCTCCCTGCACGATCGGACGCGTCCGGTCGCCCCTGACCGGTGCGTCCGGTCACTCAGTTGATTTTCGGATTTCGACCGTTACGAGCGACCGGCGCGTCCGGTCAGTTCAACTGGCGCGTCCGGTCAGCCCGTGTTTTGCTGAGTCAGCAGGTAACGGTTCGTTTTGTCTGTGGGGTGTATAAATACATCCCCACCACCTCTTTTAGAGGTCTCTAGCTCATTTGATCAACTGAAAAACACCTTTGGAGTGCAAGGGAGTGCAAGAGCACTAGTGAGGATAGAGATTTGAGAATCAAAGCTTGAGAGTTCCTCACTAGCGATTAGAGAGTAGCAAGTGTGCATCCACCTTCTCATTTGGGCTCGTAGTGGTCAAGTGAGAGTTCTAGCTTGTTACTCTTGGTGATCGCCATCACCTAGACGGCGTGGTGGTGATTGGGAGTTCGGTGATCATCCGGCGAAGCTTGTGGATGACCCAACTCATCTTGTGAGCGGTTTTGGGTGATTCACCGCGACGGAGTGTCGAAGAATCAACCCGTAGAGAGCACTTGATCCTTGCGCGGATCAAGGGGGAGCTACACCCTTGCGCGGGTGCTCCAACGAGGACTAGTGGGGAGTAGCGACTCTTCGATACCTCGGAAAACATTGCCGTGTTCCTTGCCCCTTTACATTCAAGCATTTACATTCTCGTATTTACTTTCATTGCTTGTTTTACATTCCTAGATTTGCCATGCTAGACTAGGATTGGAAACTAGGGTGCAAAACTTTATATCGGTAGACTCTCTAGGAACACAAGTAGACACTAGGGGTGAATTCCGGCTTGTAGGATTTAATTCTTGCATTTAATTTTTAGAAAAGCCCAATTCACCCCCCCTCTTGGGCATCTTGATCCTTTCACCATCGTTGAGAGCGCTGAATCCTTCTCGATCTCCCTCCTTTCCTTCCTTGGAGCATCTATGCCGTATATAAATGATGCACTGCACTCCGTCGCCCTTTTCCCGATCCCTTCGCAGCAGCCACAGCGCCCGGAGCTTTCGCGCCGCCGTCGTGAATCCTCGCTGTTAGATTGATCTCCTAACCAATAAGCCCAATGGCTTATTGGGCCTTGGTCACGCACCCTGATCGGGGGCGCCCAACCCTACATGGTTGGTGGGCCCCCGTTGCACTGCGCTATATAAAGAGGTGGGGGCCAGCGGCTCAAAGTACGAGGTTCGTCGTGAGCCGCAAACCCCACCGACAAAACCCTAGACCGATCTAAGAGGGCGCGCAGCCAGCGACGGGAAGCTCCGCTGATCCTCGCCGTCGTCACTGCTACGCCCGACCGCACTGCATCGACGTCCGTGCAACCTCTACTCCACCCGTCGCTGCCCGTGTGCTGCCTCCATCACCGAACCAGCGATGGCCAGCACAACCGCGACTTCATCCGGAGGCTTAGGTTCATCACCAGCTGAAAGTCCCTAGTTTGGTTTTGGCTAATTGATGAAACCTAGGACTAACCTTTGTATCTAAGTGGATGATTTAGATAAAGGTGGTCATTGAATATGAAACATGACATTGACTCATGTGACCAAGATGATGAAGACCGAGGTGATGCTTGGCTCGATGGACCGGTTGTGAAGGTGAAGGGCAAGTCGAGGCTTCAAAGCGAAGGACCATGCGATGGTGAAGCTTGAGCAAGACTTGGCGCCGATGGACCAATGCAACGGTGAAGAGCAAGTGAAGTCAAGGTCGATGGATCGAGACGGTCATGTGATGATATGAAGTGGATCATATCTTTTGGAGAAACAAAATGGGCTCAAGGCAAAGGTATAACCATAGGGCCATTTTGTTTTGCACTCAATACACCATAGAGGGTGTGAGTGGTTTAGGATCGATAGCCGAACTATTAAGAGGGGAAGTCTTATCGGTTATTCGATGCATGGGTGCCACTAGATGAATTCATGAAGTGCATTGCATGTAGGGCCTAGTGAGCTAACTGGAAAACCTTCGAAAATGATTATGAAAATGCTAACACACGTGCACAAGGTGGTGATCACTTGTTGGTGTTGGCACATTTGCGAAGGCGATGAAGTTTGAGCGGTAGAGAGGGTTTGGGTCTCTCTCTCCCTCCCGCCGAACTTGCGAGCGCGGGATTCAGGCGTTTTTGGGAACTTGAAATGCCTATTTTCCACTACGCCGGAAGTCGGAAAAGAAATGGAGGCGAACGGAGGTCACAGAGTTGACCAGACGCTGCACCGGACGCGGTCATGGTATGACCGGACGCGTCCGGTCAGTACAGCGCAGGCGCGGGTGCTAGGGTTTGCAACCGGCGCGTCCGGTCACTCGCGGGACCGGCACGTCCGGTCAGGTGTCCAGAGGAAACTGAGTACGATTGGACGCGAGGCGCGTCCGGTCACACATGATCGGACGCGTCCGATCATCGAGGGAGCTTACTGGACTCAAACCGGACGCGGGCACTATCGCGTCCGGTCGTTGCGAAGGGCGCGTCCGGTCATTGCGAAGGGCGCATCCGGTCGTTACTTCGCAGGCGCGCGGTGCTGTGCGATCGGCGCGTCCGGTCGTTGACTGGAGCGCGTCCGGTCACTCGGGACCGGCGCGTCCGGTCGTTTTGAGAGGCGTGTCCGGTCATGGGATTTGACCGTTGGCGCAGTGACCGTTGGAGGATCGGATGCGGTCGTGCGCGTCCGGTCAGTTATGACCGGCGCGTCCGGTCATCCCAAAAAAACCCAGTGAAGGGGTATAACGACTCTATTTGGATGGGATGCTTATAAATACTTGTTGGCCGGCCCTTGGGGAGGTCTCTCGTGATTTCTAACATTCCTATGCATCCTTTGAGCTAGAGCATCTCCTCCCACTCATCTCTCTTGCTTGATTGCAAATCAAAAGTGAGATTGAGTGATCCCAAAGTGCATTGCATAGCTTGAGGGCATCTAGTGGCACTTGTGGGTGGTTTAGCCGGTGGATTTCTTGTTACTCTTGGAGAGTACCGCTCCTAGCCGGCTTGAAGATTGTTGGAGGCGTTGGCAAGAGAAGGTGATTGTTCTTGGCCACCTCCGGTTGATTGTCATGTGCTTTCCTCGGCGGGACACCAAAAGCAACTCTATTACATTGCGCGTGTCATTGAGTTACCTCACTTGAGAGTGATGTCTTGCGGTGCCTTGCGGGGCGTGCCTTGAGGGGCAAGTGACTTGAGGGTCACACCGAGGAACCATCTAAGTGTTGGTCGACACAACCGGTGACGTAGCTTATCGATGCACAAGTGAACACCGGGTGAATAAAAATATTATGTTTCTTGTCTCCTGGTGATTGGTCTTCATATTGTGTTGTTGTCAATATTGATTGATTGTATATCATCTTGGTGATTGGCAACATCTTCTCTCCACCGTTGGTATAAGATACACAATCCTCTCTCTTGCATTTATTTTACTAGTTTATCTTGTGTAGCTCTAGTAGTAGCTTTGCTAGTAGTGTTGTTAGCTTGCTCACTAGTGTAAGTTTAGTGACATAGCCCTTGTGTGAACTAGATATCATAATCTACTAGACTTGTGGATAGGAGGCTTGCATCACAACCGTAGGCTAAGCAAAACTCGCTTTGCGCAGTTTGTTATTCTAACAAGTTTGCTTAGTGATTCTTGTAGAAATTTTTATAGGCTATTCACCCCCCCTCTAGCCATTTAGGACCTTACAAGTGGTATCGGAGCCGTGGTCACCGTTTTAATCAAGGATTAACATCCTTCGGTGTGAAAAATAGCTCAAATTGTGTTCAATCATGTTGGGGGCAAGCCACCGTTCTTTGATGGTGTTAGTTCTTTTGCTCATTGGAAGAGAAAAATGACAATATACCTTGGTTCTATTCATGAGAGAGTATTGCAAGTCACCGAGAATGATTTTGCTTTCATTGATCCCGATCATCTCACCGATGAGGATAGAGGAAATAGAACATGCAATAGAATGGCTCTCAATACACTCTACAATGGTATTGACACAAAAGTGTTTGAAGGCATCAAGGATTTGGAATTGGCTAGTGAAGTATGGACAAGGTTGAGTGAGACATATGAAGGCACTAAGGTTGTGAAGAGTGCCAAGCTATATGGGCTCAAGAGTGAGTTTGAGAACTTCAAGAAAAAGGATGATGAAACAATCATTGAAATGTTTCATAGATTGCAAGTGATAGTCAATGATCTCAAGAGCTTAGGGCACAAGACACAAGACCAAGATTTTTGCCACAAGTTCTTGTTGAGCTTACCAAGAAAATTCAAAATGTTGATTATGATGTTACAAAGAGATGGGCTTGAAACAATGAAGCCTAATGATTTGCTTGGAGAGGTATTAACATATGATAAGTATGATCAAGATGTTGATGAGAAGGAGAAGGAGGAAGAAAAGAAGAAGAAGACCATGGCGTTCAAAGCCATCTCCTCCAAGGGCAAAGCTACCATCATTGAAGAAGAAGAAGACAATAGTGAAGATAAAGATTATGAAATTGATGATGAGGCACTTGCTCTAGTTGTCAAGAATATTGGCAAGATGTTTATCAAGAGAAGAGGCTTCAAAAAGAGAAATGACTATTTCAAGAGCAATAAGCAACAAAGGAGGTGCTTCAATTATGATAGCACCGAACATCTTCAAGCCGAATGTCCCTATGACAAGAAGAAGAACAACAAGAGGGGCAAGTTTGAGAAGAAAAAGAGAGAAGCCAAGATGACTTTCAAGAAGGGCAAGAACGAAGCCTATGTGGTCACTTGGGAAAGTGATGATGATAATGAAGAAGAAGAATCATCCAACAAGGCTTTTGCTTCCATTGCTATCAACAAGAAGCCTTCACTATTTGATTCATCCCCTTCGTGCTTCATGGCCAAAGAAGCTAAGGTATTATATGATGAGAGTGATGATGAAAGTGAAATGGAATATGTTCATGATAGTGATAATGATAATAATAATGATAATGAAAATGATGATGATGAACCAACTAAAGAACAACTATATGACTTGATGCAACAAACTAGAGACATAGCTATTGCCAAGAACAAGGAGTGTAAGAAGCTTTCAATGAAAGTAGCAATACTTGAGAAAGTTCTAGGTGAGCTTAAGACCACTCATGAGAGTCTAGTGGAAGACTATGAGGATCTTGGTAAAGCTCATTCCAAGCTTGAAAAAGCTCACTCATTGCTACTTGAGCAACAAGCAAAGAAGGAGGTTGTTGTATCATATGATATAGGTGTTACATGTGATATAATTGATGAATCTTTTTATAAACCTATCATCATGACAAATGCTAACCCCTCTTGTAGCTCTTCATCCACCACCACCAACTCTACCTCCACTACTAGTGATGGTTTCACTTGTGATACCTCACTAATGGTTGAGAATGAGACTCTCAAGAGAGAGGTGGATGAGCTCACTCACGCCCTAGGCAAGGCCTATGGTGGTGAGGCTCGCTTGCTTAAGTGCTTGGGTAGCCAAAGGTTCTCTCTTAACAAAGAGGGATTGGGCTACACCCCCAAGAAAGGCAAGTCGGCCTTTGCAACTCCAAAGCCTAGTTTTGTGAAGAGCAATGGTCGGTTTTGCAATAGATGCAAGCAAGTTGGGCACTTAGAGCATAATTGTAATAAAAAGAACCAAAGCAAGAAATTTGTTAATGCTATACCTTTTGATTCTTGCTATGTGCTTACCAAAGGTGTGAAGGGTGTGCAAGCTAAGTTTATTGGTACACCCATTGTTGGCCCAAAGAAGAAGGCTATTTGGGTACCAAAGAGCTTAGTTACTAACCTACAAGGACCCAAGCAAAAATGGGTACCTAAGCTTCATTGATTTGCTTGTAGGTCAATTACAAAGCCGGAGGAAGGCATTGGATTATTGATAGTGGGTGCACTCAACACATGACCGGTACATCAAGAATGTTTGACTCAATCAATGACAATAATAGTGGTGTTGATTCTATCACATTTGGCAATAACAAGAAAGGCAAGGTTATTGGCTTGGGCAAGATTGCAATATCAAATGACATGAGTATCTCCAATGTGTTGCTAGTTGAAAGTTTGGATTTCAATCTTCTATCCGTGGCACAAATATGTGATCTAGGCTACAAATGTATCTTTGGGGTTGATGATGTGGAAGTCATTAGTATGGATGGTTCAAATGTGGCATTCAAGGGCTTTAGATATGAGAATCTCTATCTAGTTGACTTCAATGCTAGAGAAACTTCCTTGACAACTTGCTTAATCTCCAAATCAAGCATGGGTTGGCTTTGGCATAGAAGGCTTGGTCATGTTGGCATGAAACAATTGAAGAAGCTTACAACTCACAATCTTGTCAATGGTTTGAAAGATGTTGAATTTGAGAAGAATAAGCTTTGTAGTGCATGTCAAGCCGGGAAGCAAGTTGGAAGCTCACATCCAAAGAAGAGTACAATGAGCACATGCAAAGCATTTGATTTGATGCACATGGATCTATTTGGCCCAACAACATACTCAAGCTTAGGTGGTAATAAGTATGGTTTTGTCATAGTGGATGACTTCACAAGATTCACATGGGTATTCTTTCTTAGTGACAAAAGTGAAGTGTTTGACACCTTCAAGACCTTTCTCACTAGAGTTCACAATGAGTTTGAGATTAGAATCAAGAAAGTGAGAAGTGACAATGGAAGTGAGTTCAAGAATACAAGAATTGAAGAACTTTGTGATCACTATGGCATTGGACATCAATTCTCGGCCAAGTACACTCCACAATCAAATGGCCTAGTTGAGAGAAAGAATAGAACTTTGCTTGATATGGCTAGATCAATGCTTCATGAGTACAATGTGAGTCAATCTTTTTAGGATGAAGCAATCAATTCCGCTTGCTACTACATCAATAGACTATATTGTCATCCATTGCTAGAGAAGACCCCATATGAGCTACTTCATGGAAGAAAGCCCAATATTTCTTACTTTAGAGTGTTTGGTTGCAAATGCTATATCTTAAAAAAGGGCACTAGATTGGGAAAGTTTGACAAGAGATGTGATGAGGGGTTCCTACTTGGTTATTCAACTACAAGCAAAGCTTATAGAGTTTGGAACAACTCAAGTGGCATTCTAGAAGAAGTCCATGATGTGCAATTTGATGAAACCAATGGTTCACAAGATGAAGAAGAGAATCTAGATGATGTTGGTGGAACTCAATTAGTGGAAGCAATAAAGAACATGGACATTGGGGACATTAGAGCAAAGCAAGTTATTGATATTCAAGATGATAATAAAGATCAAGTGCTCAATTCTCCATTCAAGCTAGCTAATGACTCTCAAGTGCAAGATCATGGTGCTAGTTCATCTCATCAAGATACATCAAGTAATCAACCAAGCTCAAGCAATCAAGTACAAGTACTCCAACCACAACATGTTGCAAGAGATCACCCCATTGATAGTGTTATTGGTGATATTAGAAGTGGTGTACAAACAAGATCAAGATTGGCTATGTTTTGTGAGCATGCATCATTTGTGTCAACCATAGAACCAAAGAAAATAGAAGAAGCTTTGAAGGATACTGATTGGATCATGGCTATGCAAGAAGAGCTTAACAATTTCACAAGAAATGATGTTTGGGAATTGGTAGAAAGGCCAAATGACTACAATGTGATTGGAACCAAATGGGTGTTCAAAAATAAGCAAGATCAAGATGGCATTGTGGTGAGAAACAAAGCAAGACTAGTTGCTCAAGGTTACACTCAAGTAGAAGGTCTTGACTATGATGAGACATATGCTCCCGTGGCCAGATTAGAGGCAATAAGGATTCTATTGGCTTATGCTTGTGCACACAACATCAAGTTATATCAAATGGATGTCAAAAGTGCATTTCTCAATGGGATCATCAATGAGTTAGTCTTTGTTGAGCAACCTCCTGGATTTGAAGATGATAAGAAACCCAACCATGTATACAAGTTTAAGAAGGCTTTATATGGATTAAAGCAAGCACCTAGAGCATGGTATGAGAGGCTAAGGGATTTCCTTCTCTCTAAGGGATCCAAGATGGGCAAGGTTGATACAACTCTATTCATCAAGAAGATTGGGAATGATCTATTCATAGTGCAAATATATGTTGATGACATCATCTTTGGATCAACCGATCAAGCATATTATGAAGAATTTGGTGCTATGATGACCAAAGAGTTTGAAATGTCTATGATTGGTGAACTTAGCTACTTCCTTGGTCTCCAAGTCAAACAATTGAAGAATGGAACATTTGTGAGTCAAGGGAAATACATAAGGGACATGTTGAAAAAGTTTGGAATGCAAGATGCAAAGCCAATTTCAACTCCAATGAGTACAAATGGCAATTTGGATAGTGATTTTGATGGCAAAATGGTGAATCAAAAGGAATATCGGTTTTTGATTGGAAGTCTACTCTATGTAACCGCATCAAGGCCGGATGTCATGTTTAGTGTTTGCATGTGTGCTAGATATCAAGCCTCACCTAGAGAGAGTCATCTCACGGCCGCAAAGAGAATATTGAGGTACTTGAAGCAAACAAGAGATGTTGGACTATGGTATCCCAAGGGGTCAAAGTTTGAATTGATTGGATATTCAGACTCCGACTATGGGGTTGCAAGATCAATAGAAAGAGCACAAGTGGCACATGTCAATTACTTGGAAGATCACTTGTGTCATGGTCCTCAAAGAAACAAAATAGTGTGGCAATCTCTACCGCCGAAGCCGAGTATGTGAGTGCGGGGAGTTGTTGTGCACAATTGCTATGGATGAAATCAACTTTGAAGGATTATGGCCTCAACTTCAAGAGTGTGCTATTGCTATGTGATAATGAAAGTGCAATCAAGATGATACAAAATCCGGTTCAACATGAAAGAACAAAGCATATTGATATAAGGCATCATTTCATTAGAGATCATCAACAAAAGGGAGATATTGCCATTGAAAGTGTTGGCACCGATGATCAACTTGCCGATATTCTCACCAAGCCACTTGATGAAAAGAGGTTTTGCAAGCTAAGGAATGAGTTGAACATTCTTGATTTCTCAAACATGAGTTGAATGCACCCCACCCACTTATTGACATGCCTCTCCTTCGATATTGCAAGGTAAAATTAATTGACATGTCATTCATCCTATGCTAAGGACTTGCTAGAGCATGTAGACATAATAAGTGGTATGCATGAGCATTCATGATAAATCAAATGAATTTGATGAATATATGTTACCACTATTGCTTCTATGCTTGTTTTGATCTAGTGGTGGCATATGACATGTTTGTGAGCTTGCAAACCTAGTGATGAATCTAGAAGATTTGCTATAAGTGTTTAATTCAATATAGGCAAGATAACCCTTATTTTGAGGAGTGAAGAAGCTTGTTTTTGGTTCAAATCGAATTAAATATCTTTGGCAAGTATTCTAGGTTGAACCAAATTTGATAAAATTTTTAACCTTACATGTATTATCGAATTAATTTTTAACCTACTCCATCAAACATTGTTTTTCTCTCCACAATTTGATCCCATTTTTGGGTAAGTTGTTGACAAAGGGGGAGAGAAAAAGATGATTCAACATGATAAAGGGGTAAATAAAATTTTGATGCACACAAGTAGGGGGAGCAAGCTCATAAACAAAGTTGTTGCATTTGTTTTTGCATTCTCATATGACTTGCTCATTGCACATGTTTTTTAAATTCAATATACATGCTTGTGTGGTGCAATGCTAGTATAGAACTTGAATGATGAAATGATCTACTAGCATGCATAGGAATAGTTTACATGTGGTATCTAGACATGCTTAAAGATCTACAAGTGGTACAAGTGGTCCAAGAACCTTTACATATAATGTTGATCTCACGAGGTTCTTGAGTTGTGATGGATGTCTAGTTACTTCTTGATGCTAAGGATGGTGTAAAAGGCAACTCCGATTGGTATCACGCTTCAAAGGTCCATTTCTTACACCTTAGCATCATTTTGGTAGAATTACTCTCTCAACACTTCTATCTATACATATGTGCAAAGCTTTCAATCCAAACTCTATGCACATATGTAGGGAGAGCTAATGCTACCAAAACCGAGCTTGTGATAATTGTCCAAACTTTACTTATGAGCAAAATAACTGGACAAGTATGACAAGTTCAAAACTTTTATTATCAAAATCATCTTTGTGAAGGTTGTCATCAATTACCAAAAAGGGAGAGATTGAAAGTCCCTAGTTTGGTTTTGGCTAATTGATGAAACCTAGGACTAACCTTTGTATCTAAGTGGATGATTTAGATAAAGGTGGTCATTGAATATGAAACATGACATTGACTCATGTGACCAAGATGATGAAGACCGAGGTGATGCTTGGCTCGATGGACCGGTTGTGAAGGTGAAGGGCAAGTCGAGGCTTCGAAGCGAAGGACCATGCGATGGTGAAGCTTGAGCAAGACTTGGCGCCGATGGACCGATGCAACGGTGAAGAGCAAGTGAAGTCAAGGTCGATGGATCGAGATGGTCATGTGATGATATGAAGTGGATCATATCTTTTGGAGAAACAAAATGGGCTCAAGGCAAAGGTATAACCATAGGGCCATTTTGTTTTGCACTCAAGACACCATAGAGGGTGTGAGTGGTTTAGGATCGATAGCCGAACTATTAAGAGGGGAAGTCTTATCGGTTATTCGATGCATGGGTGCCACTAGGTGAATTCATGAAGTGCATTGCATGTAGGGCCTAGTGAGCTAACTGGAAAACCTTCGAAAATGATTATGAAAATGCTAACACACGTGCACAAGGTGGTGATTACTTGTTGGTGTTGGCATATTTGCGAAGGCGATGAAGTTTGAGTGGTAGAGAGGGTTTGGGTCTCTCTCTCTCCCTCCCGCCGAACTTGCGAGCGCGGGATTTAGGCGTTTTTGGGAACTTGAAATGCCTATTTTCCACTACGCCGGAAGTCGGAAAAGAAACGGAGGCGAACGGAGGTCACAGAGGTGACCGGACGCTGCACCGGACGCGGTCATGGTATGACCGGACGCGTCCGGTCAGTACAGCGCAGGTGCGGGTGCTAGGGTTTGCAACCGGCGCGTCCGGTCACTCGCGGGACCGGCGCGTCCGGTCAGGTGTCCAGAGGAAACTGAGTACGATCGGACGCGAGGCGCGTTCGGTCACACATGATCGGACACGTCCGATCGTCGAGGGAGCTTACTAGACTCAAACCGGACGCGGGCACTGTCGCGTCCGGTCGTTGCGAAGGGCGCGTCCGGTCGTTACTTCGCGGGCGCGCGGTGCTGTGCGATCGGCGCGTCCAGTCATTGACTAGAGCGCGTCTGGTCACTCGGGACCAGCGCGTCCGGTCATTTTGAGAGGCACATCCGGTCATGGGATTTGACCGTTGGCGCAGTGACCGTTGGAGGATCGAACGCGGTCGTGCGCGTCCGGTCAGTTATGACCGGCGCGTCCGGTCATCCCAAAAAAACCCAGTGAAGGGGTATAACGGCTCTATTTGGATGGGATGCTTATAAATACTTGTTGGCCAGCCCTTGGGGAGGTCTCTCGTGATTTCTAACATTCTTGTGCATCCTTTGAGCTAGAGCATCTCCTCCCACTCATCTCTCTTGCTTGATTGCAAATCAAAAGTGAGATTGAGTGATCCCAAAGTGCATTGCATAGCTTGAGGGCATCTAGTGGCACTTGTGGGTGGTTTAGCCGGTGGATTTCTTGTTACTCTTGGAGAGTACCGCTCCTAGCCGGCTTGGAGATTGTTGGAGGCGTTGGCAAGAGAAGGTGATTGTTCTTGGCCACCTCCGGTTGATTGTAGGAGGTTCTTGTGCTTTCCTCGGCGGGACGCCAAAAGCAACTCTATTACATTGCGCGTGTCATTGAGTTACCTCACTTGAGAGTGGTGTCTTGCGGTGCCTTGCGGGGCATGCCTTGAGGGACAAGTGACTTGAGGGTCACACCGAGGAACCATCTAAGTGTTGGTCGACACAACCGGTGACGTAGCTTATCGGTGCACAAGTGAACACCGGGTGAACAAAAATATTGTGTCTCTTGTCTCCCGGTGATTGGTCTTCATATTGTGTTGTTGTCAATATTGATTGATTGTATATCATCTTGGTGATTGGCAACATCTTCTCTCCACCGTTGGTATAAGATACACAATCCTCTCTCTTGCATTTATTTTACTAGTTTATCTTGTGTAGCTCTAGTAGTAGCTTTGCTAGTAGTGTTGTTAGCTTGCTCACTAGTGTAAGTTTAGTGACATAGCCCTTGTGTGAACTAGAGATCATAATCTACTAGACTTGTGGATAGGAGGCTTGCATCACAACCGTAGGCTAAGCAAAACTCGCTTTGCGCCGTTTGTTATTCTAACAAGTTTGCTTAGTGATTCTTGTAGAAATTTTTATAGGCTATTCACCCCCCCTCTAGCCATCTAGGACCTTACACCAGCCCCTCTCTACCCTATCTCCCTCTCGGTGTAGTGTTCTAGGTCTAAATGTGCATGTGCTTCACGGATCCAAGTGTTCCTCCGTCTAGATCTACCCTAGTCGATCTACAGGAAATCAACAATGGTATCAGAGCGGTACTAGCACGTAGATCTAGAACGGGTACCGATTAGAAAAGGAAAGATGAAGAGATCTGGTGTGGATCTAGAAAGAAGAAAGGGCTTTGGCCAACAAAGGGTTCGTTTGAACCCTAAACTCGATCCCTTCGGATCTGAGAAACGATGATGGTTCGGGAAAAGTAAAGAACCGCACATCCAAACCCTAGATCGGGTTTTGGGATAGGGAGAATATTGGAAACCGAATTAAACCCGAAGGTGATTCGGGGAAAAGAAAAAAACAGTGTCGTGTCTAACCCTAACCCTAACCCTAATCGGGAAAATCGTTCAAAAATCCGAATCAAAGAAACCGAAAGGGAAAAAGAAGGGGAAGAGGGTGGCTCGGCTCACCTCGCCGTCGAGCACGCCGGTGCGCACAGGGAAAAGAAAGACCGGCCGAAAGGGGCACGGCTCGCCGGGATCTAGCCACAGGGGCGCCGCGGCCAGGCCGCTCGGGTGAGCGCGCACGCCGGCGAGGGGGCTGGCGACGGCGCCGGGACCTCGCTGCTTCACCGTGGTCGCTCGGTGATGAACTGAGGAGAGAAGAGGAGAGCAGTGAGGCGAAGAGAGAGAGAGTGTGCGCGTGAAAATGAAGCTAGGGCTGAGGGAGGCGCGGTCGGCCGGGGTTTTTGATGCCCCGAGCTGCGCGCTCCACCGTCGATCGGAGATCAATGACCAGGAGGGCTCGGGCCTCTTTTGGCCCAGGCGGGCGCTGCTGCTCGGTCGAAATCCCGGCCCAGGCCCAGGTTGCGGCCTGGGCGCGGGGGAGAGAGCGCGCGCGGCTGGGCGCGAGGGTGCGCTGGAGCGCGCGGATGGGGCGCGGCAGCTGGGCCGAGTGCGCTGGCGCGCGCGCGTGAGCAGGCCGTGGGCCGCGCGTGTGCTGGCTGGGCCAAAATGGCCAAATAAAATAGTAAAGTCACAGTTTTGGTTTTTCTTATTTTCTAGAAAACAGTTTGATTTTCTATACAAAATTTATCCAACGATATTTTTTTGTTCAGTAAATAGTAAGTTTGCTTCTGGAAAATAGGAAAAAGATTATTAAATGTTAAAGTTTCCGCTGCGTATTTAAAGATGTAATTTTCATTATTAAATTCGAACCAACGGGAGAATTTAATTTTGAAAATGGATATGTTTTAAATTGATTATAATATTGTTGTTATTCTGACCAACGTTGATTAATGACAATATTATAATGTTTTTGTTATACATTAATTCTATTTCTGCCCAACGGTAATGTAGAATTAGTGTAGAAAATAATTGTATGTTTTAATTTTGACCAACGTTAAACTAAGGCATGCAATTATTGTTGTTATATCTGTTCTCACCCTATTTGAATTGTGTTTTCAGGAGGATACAACTTAATGAGTTGTATCAAAGAGATCCCCACTCTAAAAGGTGATAACTATAATGAGTGGAAGAAAAAAATAGACCTGGCTTTTATCCTCGCTGAGGTGGACTGGGTTGTCACCACACCGTGTCCCAAAGAACCTGAGGCACCGGTGAGGGAGACAGATGAGACTGATGCTGCATGGCAGAACAGAGAGCGGGATTTTGCTCCCGTAAAGATGTCCTATGACCTTGAGCATATGAAATGGGTCACTGCCAACAAGAAGTGTTTGGCAGTGATAAAGAACACGATTGAGCCTGCGATTGTGGGCTCAATTCCAGACTGTGACACGGTCACAGAGTACCTAGATAGAATAAAGAGTCAGTTTACTGGCTCTTCAAAGACATATGCAACCCAGCTGATCAAGCAGCTGGTTACAGAAAGGTACTCTGGTGGCGGTAGTGGAATTAGAGAGCACATACTGAGAATGAGCAATCTGGCATCTAAGCTCAAACCAATGGATTTGGCACTCAAGGATGAGTTTCTTATTCATTTGATTTTTGCTTCTTTGCCCAAAGAATTTGACACATTTGTTGTTAATTACAACATACAGCCTGAAAAATAGGATTTAGAAAAGCTCATAGCCATGTGTGTGCAGGAGGAGGAAAGAATAAAAGTTTCACAAGGTGGTTCTGTCAACTACCTAAAAGATAAGAAAAAGAACTATAATAATAGCTCTTCCTCCAAATCATTTGGAAAAGGTCCCATGCAACAGTCTCAGAACCAGCAATTCCCAGTGGCTAAAGACCAGTGTCTCCACTGCAAGAAGACGGGACATTATAAAAAGAATTGTCCTGATTTCTTAAAGATGATTATGAGGAATAAAGGTGAGAACATTATTACGTTCGTAAATGAATCCTTGTATGTAAAGTTTTCAAAATCTACTTGGTGGATTGATTCAGGTGCAACTATTCATGTTGCTAATTCATTACATGGATTCCGTTCGATGAGAACTTTGCAAAGAAGCGAAAGTTTCATTAAAGTCGCAAATGGAGTACAAGTAGATGTTGAGGCCGTTGGAGATCTTCCTCTAGAGCTTCCAGATGGCTTCATAATTTTTCTAAGAGATGTTCTTTATGTACCTTCTTTGCAAAGAAACCTGATTAGTGTATAAAAGTTGGACCATGATGGTTATGATTGCCATTTTGGAAATGGCAAATGTCGGATATTGTTTAATAATAAATGTGTTGGTCTTGCCTTCCGACAAGATGAACTTTATTTGTTATCACTTCGTGAAAATGTGAATTCCGTATGTGATGTGAATAAAAACGTATCCTCATCGAACAATGGAAACAGAAAACGAAAGAGAGCTCACGATGCGTTGTCGAAATTATGGCACTGTCGTTTAGGCCATATTTTGAGGGGGAGAATAGAAAGACTAGTTAAGAATGATATTCTTCCTCCATTAGAGCTCTCAGAGTTAGAACAATGTCGAGATTGCATAAAAGGAAAGTATGTAAAGAAAATTAAGAAAGATACCAAACGAAGCGCAGGAATTCTACAGATTATTCACACAGACATATGTGGTCCTTTTCCTATGAAAAGTGTGGATGGTTATGATTCATTCATAACATTCACAGACGATTACTCTCGGTTTGGCTACATTTATCCAATTAAAGAAAGAACAGAAGCATTGGATAAATTCAAAATATTTAAAGCAGAAGTAGAAAATCAGCATGATTTAAAGATTAAGATAGTCAGGTCTGACCATGGAGGAGAGTACTACGGTCAGCATACCCCATATGGACAAGTTCCTAGACCTTTTGCAAGGTTCTTACAGGAGAATGGTATAGTCACCCAGTATTCAACACCGGGCGAACCTCAGCAGAATGAAGTAGCTGAAAGGCGTAACCGTACCCTGATGGATATGGTGCGTAGTATGATAAGTTACTCCACTTTACCCATGAGTCTGTGGATGGAGGCGTTAAAAACCGCCATTCATATTCTCAATAGAGTACCAAGTAAGTCGGTGCCCAAAACACCGTATGAGTTGTGGACAGGAAGAGTACCCTCACTTAACCACTTGTGTGTGTGGGGGAGCCCTGCTGAGGCTAAAGTTTTTAACCCAAACATTGGGAAGCTAGATCCCAAAACAGTGAGTTGCCATTTCATTGGCTACCCAGAAAAGTCAAAAGGTTTTCGTTTCTACTGTCCTAACAGACATACAAAGTTTGTGGAAACGAGACACGCCGTCTTCCTAGAGGATGAAATGATTAGGGGGAGCATGGTAGCTCGAGAAATTGACCTTGAAGAGAAGCGGGTGTATGCACCCACTCCGATCATTCATGAGCCATTTTTCTCACTACCTGCTGTTGCTGCACCAACAGGACAAGACACTGTGGTGCCAGCACCTGTTGTTATCCCGCCTGTGGCAACAATGAATGATGATGAGGAACATGTGCCTCAGGATCCTATAGAACCTATTGCCACACATGAGGGGAGCAACAACAGCCTCAAACAGAAAATGTGCCAATTGAGGAGGCCCCTAGAAGGTCTCAAAGAGTTAGAAAATCAGCTATTCCTGCTGATTATGAAGTGTACAACACTGAAGAATTTTAAATGGAGGATGATCCCACCTCATTTGAAGAAGCCATGAAAAGTGATCATTCATCAAAATGGCTTGAGGCCATGGAAGATGAGATGAGATCAATGAATGCAAATAAAGTTTAGGATTTGGAGATAATTCCTAAAGGAGCCAAAACACTAGGCTGTAAATGGGTCTACAAAATAAAACTTGACTCTCAAGGGAATATAGAGAGATATAAAGCCCGACTTGTGGCAAAAGGCTTTACGCAAAGAGAAGGGATTGATTATAATGAGACCTTTTCTCCAGTCTCATGTAAGGATTCCTTCAGAATCATAATGGCATTGGTGGCACATTACGATTTGGAATTACATCAGATGGATGTAAAGACGACATTTCTCAATGGAGACTTAGAGGAAAATGTTTACATGGCACAACCGAAAGGTTTTGTCATGGAAAGAAAAGAACGTTTGGGATGCCGCCTAAAGAAATCTATTTATGGATTAAAACAAGCTTCAAGACAGTGGTACTTGAAGTTTGATCAGACAATAAAGAATTTTGGGTTCAAAGATAATATTGAGGACAATTGTGTCTACGCAAAGTTTAAGAATGGGAAGTTTATCTTTCTTGTCCTGTATGTGGATGATATCTTACTTGCTAGTAGTGATGACAGTCTACTACTGGAGACAAAGAAGTTTTTGTCCTCAAAGTTTGATATGAAAGATCTTGGTGAAGCTTCATTCGTTCTAGGGATCGAGATTCACCGAGATAGAAGTAAAGGGGTATTAGGATTGTCACAAAAGGCATACATAGAAAAAGTCTTAAAGAAATTCAGTATGCACAAATATAGTCCCTCACCTGCTCCTATAGTCAAGGGCGACAGATATGGAGATTTTCAATGCCCTAGGAACCAATATGAGATCGATCAAATGAAAGTGGTTCCATATGCTTCAGCTGTTGGAAGCTTGCATTATGCTCAAGTGTGTACGCGCCCTGACTTGGCATTTGTTACCGGGTTACTTGGCAGATTCCAGAGCAATCCTAGAATAGAACACTGGAAATTGGTAAAGAAAGTCTTTCATTATTTGCAAGGAACGAAAGGCCTCATGATGACGTATAGAAGATCTGATTCACTCCATATAGTGGGATATTCAGATTCTGATTATGCGGGAGATAATAGAAAATCCACGTTTGGATATGTGTTTACTCTCGTAGGGGGAGCTATTTCATGGAAAAGCTCAAAGCAAACCGTCACTACATCGTCCACAATGTATGCCGAGTTTGTAGCATATTATGAGGCAACGGGGCAGGTGAACTGGCTAAAGAAGTTCATACCCGGTTTGAAGGTGGTTGATGACATCAATAGACCACTGAAGTTATACTGCGATAATAATCAAGCAGTACAGTATGCTCACAACAATAGGTCAAGTGGTGCTGCCAAACACATTGACATAAAGTATTATGTTGTGAAGGATAAAGTCCGGGATCAAATGATAAGTCTTGAGCATATAAGTACTGAAAAGATGCTCGCGGATCCGCTTACAAAAGGCTTACCACCCAACGTGTTCAGAGAACATGTAGCCGGCATGGGTTTAAGGGAAAGCCTATGATTCCTGGACTATAAAGGGCCCAAAAGTTAAAGTAACTATTTCAGATCAGAGACGTGCATTGTAGCTGTTAAATCTATCGGCGATTGACCGTGACGATGAGACATGCTCTATGCATCATCTGTGAAGAAATGAGTAAGGATAAAAGGATTGAAGTTTAAAGTTTAAAGATAAAAGTAATAGTGAGATCAAGGGGGAGAATGTTAGATTAATCTCCTAACCAATAAGCCCAACGGCTTATTGGGCCTTGGTCACAAGCCCTGATCGGGGGTGCCCAACCCTACATGGTTGGTGGGCCCCCGTCGCACTGCGCTATATAAAGAGGTGGGGGCCGGCGGCTCAAAGTACGAGGTTCGTCGTGAGCCGCAAACCCCACCGACAAAACCCTAGACCGATCTAAGAGGGCGCGCAGCCAGCGACGGGAAGCTCCACTGATCCTCGCCGTCGTCACTGCTACGCCCGACCGCACTACATCGACGTCCGTGCAACCTCTACTCCACCCGTCGCTGCCCGTGTGCTGCCTCCATCACCGAACCAGCGATGGCCAGCACAACCGCGACTTCATCCGGAGGCTCAGGTTCATCACCAGCCCCTCTCTACCCTATCTCCCTCTCGGTGTAGTGTTCTAGGTCTAAATGTGCATGTGCTTCACGGATCCAAGTGTTCCTCCGCCTAGATCTACCCTAGTCGATCCACAGGAAATCAACACTCGCTGCTGCAGCCGCGCGTCGACCCGCTCGTGTGCAGATTCGCCGCCGCTCTCGACCCTCTACCAAGCTTTGTGCCGAGGTTACGAAGCCTTCCTAGCCCTTATTCCTCGCTCGTTTGCCTTCTATCACTCACACGCCTTCGCCGAACGTGCAGGAACACGTTCATCCGCTCGTCAAGCTGTACGTCGTCTACATCTCGTCTCCGTCCGTGAAACTGCACTAGGTGAGCTCGCGGCCGCCCGCTCTTTATCCCCATGCTTTCCCCACATCGAATCGTGCTCGTAGGCCCAAGTTCCATGCTCGCTGGCGAGAAGCTCGCCGCCGACAATGGCTTGCCATCGTGTTGTCTCCTGTAGCAGCCGACAACACCTCTCTAGTTTACTCTCTTATTGATCTTCGGCCGTTCAATCTGAGATCGACGCGTGAGATTAGAAGATACCCCTTCGTGGTAGTTTTGTTAAAGAGACCCTGTGTTTTGTTAAAATTTTGTCCGCCGTCCCTGGCCTAGATTTAAATTCAGATTTTGATTTATTTTAATTCGTAATTAGTGAGCATTATTTACGGTTCTACCATCCAGTTCATATTTTCATCATATCTTCACCGTTTAAAATTCGATTTTTTGTGATTTTCACGTCTATGTATTCGTAGCGATGCGTAGATTAGTTTTATAAACTTTTCAACATGATTTTCTTCTGTTGGTGTACTGTTCTAATTATTACTCTTGTTTGCTATGCATGATTGCTCGTGGATGCTTGTGTGATATTGTATTGGTGAATCGTGTATAGACGGTGAGCAGTCTGATGTTGAGCAAGGCCAATACTTTGACAATCAGCACGACCAGCAGGAGTACTTTGAGCAAGACAAGCATAGCATGGGATCATCCTTATTGTCCTATTCACTATTTATCACTTTAATCATATGCATGAGTCTACCTTGATAACCGTAGAAATTTTTCTAGCAATTTATATATTGGTTCCTTGTCACCTATGGGTTTATGCATTGGGTAGTGTGATGCTAGTGCTCAAATAACAACCATGATCTTGTAACTTGACTAATGGTATATGCAATAAACACCAAAAGATGCTTTTTAGCAACAAGGAACAAGGGGGTTACAACATAGTTTTTGTGGTGCTCTAGATTCCTCTCCTTAAGGACTTATCTGTAAGCTATCATCTGGGACTTACAGTACAACCGTGCGAGCTACATGGCTCTGGCTTTAGTTCAGTATGAAGACCTTTTTTAACTTGTTAGTGATTACCTGAAAGGGTGCAAAAGGGGTTTGACGACCTAAGTATAGTGCAGCCTTTGTCCCTATGTGTATAGCCTACACAGAATGTGTCATTTGGAAGGGGGCTTTATATTCCCTTGCCAATTGAAAGCCTAGCAGCCCTAACTTGTTAGACGAACTTTTGAAAGACTTCATAATGTACCATGCTCGCTCACCTTGGAAGTGTTATGGGAGTCATGACCCCGGACAAATGGGAATCACGACTCACGGTGAAAGTGTACAACCTCTGCAGAGTGTAAAACTGGTGTATCAGCCGTGCTCACGGTCACAAGTGGCCTTAGACCCTTATGGAATAGAAGATCACAAATGGTTAATTATTTATGCTATTCATTATTCATGTTTACTTGATCATGTGTTCATGGGCTTGTGATAAACTTGTTGCTATTCATTTGCTTAAAATTATGACTCAATAAAAGCTAAATGAAGTTAAACCCGTGTCTACCTTTTGAGCCTCATGAACCCCGTGTTATCCTTGTTGAGTACGAGATGTACTTACGCTTGTTTATTTTTACTACTTAGATACCCAGATGGGTAACAGATGACAATGGTTATGAAGATTTTCCTAAGGATTACTAGTCTTGCGATCAACCAGTTGACCATCCCTGTGGCTATGGAGGCACCATGGAGTTATCTTTATTTATTTCCGCTTGCTAGACTTTGATATATTTATGTAATCGATTAAATACTCGTGATGTAATAAAGCATTTTGCTTGGTATTCTCCTTTAATTTGTCTCTATATGTGTGTAATTGATTTCTGGGCACACATATAATTTATATCTAGATTTGCCTTTAAATTTGGGTATGACAAGACTCTGACACCCTACGAGACTATAGTTTACCATGACATGGAGGGATGTTTGTAGATGTGGAATTCGGGGCAACATTCCAGGCTCGTGCGTTAGGAAAACCCTAAGCAAGGAAAGCTTTCTTTGATGGACGATGGTCTAGAGTAAGTGATATGCTAGGTGGATAGATGAGGCAAGGTCTGTCATAATTCTCGATGCAATGAACACCTGGAATCACTAGAATCATTGTGTTTTTGATGGGGCATCACATAATATTGCAAACAACTTGTTTGTTATTGATCAGATGGTCCTTTGGGGGCTGACCGGGCCCGAAGGAATTTCCTTCTTGGTTGCTCTGTCACGGGAAGTTGCTTAGTTGGGTTAATTCCCTAGTCAAGGTCAGGTTTTGATGTAGAAAAGTTGAGCTATGTTTTTAAGGGAGTGGTAATGTAAGTGTGAAAATTGTACGGGTCTATCATTTTTTTCTTAATGCAATGGTATGTATTTCTCTAATGAATTCGGAAGTTTACTGTTATGAAACGTGAGATTTGCGCACAGCCGTGACAACTCCACCTCGACGAACTCCGAACACCCAAGGGCGCATCTGCAGGACGAGCATGAGATGAGAGAAAATGGCTACAGGGCACTGGTCAGATGCAGGACGAGCAGGAGATGAGGAGACAGGACTATAGGGCATTGGCA
This sequence comes from Saccharum hybrid cultivar R570, assembly GCA_038087645.1. NCBI lineage: Eukaryota > Viridiplantae > Streptophyta > Magnoliopsida > Poales > Poaceae > Saccharum > Saccharum hybrid cultivar. The sequence continues at coordinate 6,107,109 of JAQSUU010000297.1, read as the reverse complement.
AAACAGACTTTCTTTTAATATATATAATAATATAAGATTGTTCTTTATTAAAAAAAATGATATTGTACTGTTCTTTAGAGATTAAATATTGATTATTGTCTAATTTTTTTAAGACATACTATTCTTTCCTGTATTTTTCTATGGTCATCAAAGACGGGTTCATACAAAATTTTCAATCCTGTGTTTTCTTCATGTATTCCTATCATATTCCTGTGTTTTTTCTATTCCTGCGTTGTTGAATTCTTGCGCTCCAAAGAGGCCTCTAAAACTAAGCAGAAATTAAAAAAAGGAAGAGAAAAACATTAGTAATATTTTGTTTTTTATCAGAAGGGACTGTTTTACTAAACGTTTCAACAAACAGGTTTAACTTCACTTATGGACCTGTTCGTGGAGCCAAAGCTAAAAAACATGTTTCAGCGTGAAGCAGAGCTATACAAACGAGATCTAAATATTTAGAGCACGTCTACAGGTGGTTCCACGTATTTTTGCGAAAAACAACAACAATGCGTCCTGTGGTTTTATTCAGGATTATAGCCTTTGCGACATAATAAAATCAGTTTTGATAATTCATTATCTATATAATTATGAATTGTTAAATTAGCGTTTTTGTTTCTCCCGTTGCAACACACGGACATATTTGCTAGTCCTTATTAACTCTATGCTGCCAAAATGTGGACGGTAGTATTTGCTAGTTTTAGTACAATTTTATCAGCATGAAAGTGTTACACTTTGTATTTCTAGTTTGCAACTTGCATAGGTGTATGCTTCATTTTGCAACTTGCATACCTAAATGAGACTTCCATGATATATTAGCTCTTGCAAGTTGGTGCAGACAAAATGTGGACCATGGGGTGTTACTTCTAATTTTAGTACAAGTGGTTCAGCTAGTGTGGTGAGCAGATGTTTCAGTAGAATAACTGATTATCATGTAAACAGATTATCCAAAACTGTGTCCTCAGTCCTCGGTAATCCTTTCCTTGGTAACTTTTTTAGAACTGCTAGTTTGGTTGATTGATTAATGTCGGCGGAAAAAACTATAAATGAACTTACATGAAAGCTTACCTTTCAGGCTGTCACTCGGTTCACCCATAATAGATGCATATTCCAGCAGTTTTTATTTTATATTATAAATATCACTGTAAAAAGTATGTATTCAGGCAGGTGAAGCTTAGATATATTTCTTAGAATAAAACCGCATTAGGAAAAGGAGTTCCCCTGGCGTAGGATTTGTAAAAAAAAGAAAAGGTACTGGTATCCAAATGCTAAACAATTGGCTGGCGATTGTTGTGGTCCTCCCATTACTCATCTCCTTTTAAAGTACACCTTTTGAACTAAATTAGTGATACAACTTACAACCTGCGTATATAAAGAGGGGAGCTGGCTCAAGAGGTGAGGCAGTCTTAGCTGTGAGTAGCTGCGAGTTCTCAGCCCCTTAATCCCACTCCAAACTAGCAACCACCATATTTTTCCTAGTGAACTTCATGGCCATTTCGTCGAAAATCATTGTTGTGTTCATGTTGCTTCTCAGTGCTATCTTCTTGGTGCAGCTCTCTGCGCCAGCTCATGCTAGGAAGCTGGAAGTGATGATGAGGTCACCTATCAGCAGAGTGCAACCTCCAAGCACCGGAAGGAGTGTTCTGCAGGAGCCTGCTACTCAGACCGAGTCTACCACTCCAGGTCATAGCCCCAGCATTGGCCATAACAGTCCTCCGAATTGAAATGCTCTCTGCATGAAGTCATCTGTATCTGTAATCTGTACCCCGGGTATCTGAAGCTTATGTGGTGTTCTTTGAGATCCTATGGTTTGTTTAACTTTAAAGGCATAAGGCATGCCATGGAGGCAACCTGAGTTTTTGTTTCTTTCCTTTTAGATCCACCACCAGTAAAACCTGAGCGTGCATGCATGCCTGCTTTCATGCTTTATTTTTCCACTTTTGTGCGAAAGACTTACTAAACATGAGGAGGTGTAGCCGCGTCTCTTTTGTAAGCTGTTACTCGATGCTGTAAACTTGAGGAGGTGTACTGTAACCTGATCTTGTTTAATTAAAGTTTTCCTGCCACGATGAAATAGCTTTGCTTGTATATTTGTGTGTGCAATTTGATCCTATGATTTGTTCTGCCATTCATTCCCTGTGCCGCAACCAACACAATTTGACAGATGCTTATGTCATGGCACCATTCTTGTACAGACCAAAACAAAAATAATGCTGGTATGGTACAGTACATAGATTGATAGTATTGTGCAGGAACACACACTTCGTATAATCTTCCTATAATCTTATCATTATTATGTATACGTATGCTTCAGTTTTCGTCCTATATTATTATTAATTATCGAATTAGTTCACTTTGGTGCCACCGACTTGTGAATTGTGATGAGAAGATGTATATACCAAATTTCGTGAGCATTACTGATTTTCTGTAATTTGTAATCAAATTCTGAGAGGATTATGTAATCTCATTCACCTCTCTCTCTCTCTCTGTTTTTACTTTTTTTTCCTTGTGATGACGAGGGGAAATTTAGCTTGGGCTTCACGTAGTTGCCGTTGGGCCGGGCTTCTATGGACAACATATCGGGTGACATGGGCCGATACATAAAGCCCAATAATGATAACCCAGCTAATCGGGCGAGTCAACGGTCAACCAACCAAATGGGCAGTCACACTCACGCACGAGGCACGGCACGAGCGGACGAGCCGTCGACCGTCGTGTTCCGGTGCGGGTGTGTGGCGGCGGAGTTCGCGGGAGGAATGGCTGGCCGGCGGGAGCCCAGATCACCCTCAATCATGCATCGATCCCCCATGGCGCCATCCGAGGATGGAATTATCTCTGTTGTCATCCACCACTCACCACTGGCGGGGGCTGATGAGATGAGCGGGGATCCCCGCCTCCGCCGACGTGGACTCGCTGCCAGCCCCACCCCGCAACGCGACGAACGAGAACGACGACGGGAGTGTCCGCGCCCGCCCGCGCGGTGCACCGAACGTGGCGCCCCACTTGTCGCGCTCTCCGGCGCGGGGCGCCGTGAGCCGTCTACTTAACCGCCCCGGCCGCGCGCGGAGTTGGGAGAAGGCGGTTCGAGTCCGTTCCAGACACGGCAATGAAGCCCGGGCCTCTAGATTACGGTTGCAGCCCGGCAGCTGCGGCGGCGGCGGGGTGCGCCGGCTGGGCGTGGAGACCGAGGCCGAGGCTGCACGGGGGCGGGAGGGCAGCACGGGTGTCGCCCAAGTGCTCCCACTCGGCGTCATCGTCGGCGGCGGCGGCGGGAGCGGTGCACTCGGAGCACCGCCGCCGCGGGGCGCTGCTCCGCCCGGTGGAGCAGCCCGGCACGGGGTACGGGTCGGAGCTGGAGGCGCGGATCGAGAAGGTCATCTTCGCCTGCCGCTTCATGACCTTCCTCGGCATCGGTGGCTTGCTCCTCGGCTCCGTCCCTTGTTTCCTCAAGGTGTTCTCTCGCTTCATTGATTGATTCGAGCATACATGCTTTATCTCCCCTTAATTTGCGAACTGAAGCTTCGGATTCCACAGGGAAGCGTTCATGTGATGAATGCCTTCGTCGACTACTACCTGCACGGCGGAGGGAAGCTCATCCTCATGCTGCTGGAAGCCATTGGTAACCAAATCCACTCACCTGATGCTTGTTCCATACCTCAAATAAGCACTGTTATGTGGCTAACCACTGTAACCCTTAACTTAATGCCACAATGTACAATTCTACTACGATATCATCGCCGCATGCTCAAATCTGTTCTAACAATGGGCCTAATGGCTTTCTGTTGTGCAATGCCTGTTTCACATCCAGAAATGTTTCTCATTGGAACGGTCACGTTTGTCTTGGGGATAGGCTTGTACGAGCTCTTCATCAGTACCATAGACTCCTCTTACGGGTCCAACCTCTTCGGCCTGTTCAGCCTTCCGGTTGGTTCACATGCACATCCCTATCAGTGATACTCCTGAGGCAGCAAAGAATTGCAGTCAATCGCAGTTTCTTGACATCTCTGTTTCTGTCTGTAGGACCGGCCCAAGTGGGTTGAAATCAAGTCGCTAAATGATCTTAAGACAAAGCTGGGTCATGTCATTGTCCTGGTTCTACTGGTTGGCATCTTCGAGAAGAGCAAGAGGGTGACCATTACATCCTGTGCTGACCTCTTATGCTTTGCTGGAACGATTTTCCTATCTTCAGTTTGCCTCTACCTACTTTCCAAGCTCCATACCACCAAATGAGGCAGCCATGCCTGAAATAAGAGTGTTTGTATATAAGTGATAGGACTGTTCTGTTTCTGTGCAAGGTTGTGTTCGTGTAGTAAATAATTAGGAAGTGGGGAGATACAGATTTCCCGTGTACTCATGTATGGCTAGGGAGTTTCAGGACAGTGTTTTTCTAGCCCTAGCTCATGCTTTGTACTATGAAATACACCTAGTCCTTTAGACACAACCACACTACATTGAGTATCATCCTGTATGTGTAGCTCGATGTAATGCAATCAATAACTGATATTCTCTTGAGCAAACTTATTTCAGTTTTGTTTTTAGTATGGGTGCTTTTGAAGAGACCTTCACTACTTCATAAAGGAAGAACTGACTGGTTAATTGGTTTTTGATAGAAAGAAGTGCACATATTGATGTCTTCTCTGTTTTATGAACAGATTTGAAGTGAGCAGCCATATATTTCCCTTTTTCTCATCCACATATTTGGTGATATGGAAATGCTCATACATTATCCATCTTTGGTAGGCTGTTATTGTTATTTAAGCATGTGCCCCAGTTAAACCTTGTCAATATGACGGTGATCCACGCTATATTTGATGAATAGAGGTTCCTTGTCTGATGGTATCACATGAGGTTTATTCTTGTGCTGCAGCTAGCTTGTGAATGAACTGAAACACATAATCTTAGTGCATATATAACCATTGTCATGTATTAAGTGATAAATTTGTGACTTTATTTATTCAAGACAACATTATGAAGCATTTCTGCGCTGATATTCTTACAATAAATAAGATCAAGGAACCTAGACTGTGTACTATGTTATATCATTTTTAACAGTTTGATGAGGAACTACTACTACTACTACAATTGGTGCTCCAGTTCTACAACTTCTTTCAAATTAAACCAAGCGTCCACACATATCTTGTGTATGTGGGTATCAAATGCTTGCTTGGGGTATGTTTCTGATCTTAAGTACTTACTTACAATTTCTCTCACAATTCAATATTTTGATATTTTCTAGTTGGATGCATCAATGCATTCTTGAATACCGCATGGCACCTTTGTCTAACATGACTTGGTATTTAGCATTTGCCTTTCCCTCAAAAAGGAAAATCACTGAGGAACAAGAATGTTGTGGCAGAATGATGGAACTTCATGCTTTATGACCTTTGGTCAAGTTTACAGCACTTTTTTCTTGGGGTCATTGAATGAAGGACATGAATAAATGCAGATATGTTCTATTGTGCTTGTGCCACAAAGGATGATGGAACCTCAAATAAATTATATTGATGAGTTCCAGCCAACCAATGGGAGGCTATAATGTTCCAAAACAAAAAAAGACTTTGAAGTGCCTTTCCAAATCAAAATCAAAGTTCCAGGCATCCTAGAAAAATATCCTCCCACAGCGGTGGGACAATTTCTGGTGGCGCAATGCCTTGCATATAGTTGTTTTTAGCTTTGAACATTAGCTACTGCGTACACTTTTCCATATGCAGTGAGGAGCAACAAAACTAGAAGCCCCAACTTGCTTTTGCTTCCCCCACCCATTGTCCTGATAAGTTCTGATAGGTCATGGTCTGAATTTAGTCGGAACATGGAAGATATTGATACTTAAAGTTTCCAACTTGCATTCTTAATTTGGCTTCGATGATACATATTTAGTACTTATCCTTATTAACTTTGTGCTGCCAAAATGTGGATGGTAGTATTTGCTAGTTTTAGTACAGTTTTATCAGCATGAAAGTGTTACACTCTGTATTTCTAGTTTGCAACTTGCATAGGTGTATGCTTCATTTTGCAACTTGCATACTTAAATGAGACTTCCATTATATATTAGCTCTTGCAAGTTGGTGCAGACAAAATGTGGACCATGGGGTGTTACTTCTAATTTTAGTACAAGTGGTTCATCTAGTGTGGTGAGCACATGTTTCAGTAGAATAACTGATTATCATGTACACAGATTATCCAAAACTGTGTCCTCAGTCCTCGGTAATCCTTTCCTTGGTAACTTTTTTAGAACTGCTAGTTTGGTTGATTGATTAATGTCAGCGGAAAAAAACTATAAATGAACTTACATGAAAGCTTACCTGTCAGGCTGTCACTTGGTTCACCCATAATAGATGCATATTCGAAAAGTTTTTATTTTATATTATAAATATCTGTTATGTCGGGCTCAGCACCAGGCCTGTTAGTGGACGCTAGGCCCGTTAGTGGGCTGATTATCTATTTATATATTTCCTTAAAATAGTTTAGTTATTTCCCTAAATTAGGATCTCATAGGCTATATATTTGTAACGTTGGTTGAGAAATAATTAAGCAAGAGCAATCTATTATTGCTCGGCTTCCCTTAGGGAGCTGGGAGTTTCCAAACCCTAGCCGCCACCCTCCTTCAGCCCTAATCGTGTTTACTGTTCGCGTGAACAGTAAACGCGGCACTGTAGCGCGGCCACGGCGCCAATCCGCCGTTCTCGCTCGTTCAGACCTCGCCCACCAATCTCTCACCCCTACGACCTTCGCAGCCAGCCCGGTAGGATCCGTAATCCTATCAACCTGGTATCAGAGCCTCGCCGATCATGGCCTCCACCACCACCGCCGCCGCGCCGCCGATCCCACCCACCACCACCCGTCCACTGCTCACGTCGTCCTCGTCCATCCCCCTGTCCGCTGCCGTGGGCGCGCCGGTGGATGCCGCCGTGGGGTCCTCCGCTGCCGTTCCCCTGACCCTGGAGTCCCTCGCCGCCGTGGTCGCTGAGATGTCCACCAACATGGCGCAGATGAGCCGCAGCATCACCGCCATGCAGGCCGCGTGGTCGGGGCTCACGCAGCAGCCGCCTCCGCCGGTTTCATCGCTGCCCCCGCCACCCCTGCCGCAATCAGCGCTGCCTGCGCCCTCCATCGCCGCACCGGCCTCGGGTGCTAGTCCGCCGCCGAGCTCGGGTCTACCCCTCCACATGATCCGGTGGCCGCCCTCGCCGTCCCCCATCCCCGAGTGGGCGTTCGCGGGCTCTGCGGCTTCCCCGATCTACACCATGGCCACCTCCACCGTGGCCTCCCCAAGCGCGCCTGCGGGCGTCGATGGCCCCCCCCCCCCCCCCCCGCTCGGGCGTCTTCTACGGTGACACCGCGGGGAACCTCTACTATGGAGGCGCCCCGTCCGCAGCTGCTCTCCACCTCGGGAGTGACGCTGTTGCGGCCGCGGCCGTGGACGAGGGTGTGCCAGCCGCCGCCGCTAGCCCGGGCGCTCACACCGCCCCGTGTTTCTACAAGCTGGAGTTCCCGACGTTCGATGGCGGCGTCGACCCCCTCAATTGGTTGAACCAGTGCGAGCAATTCTTCCGCGGTCAGCGCACCCTGGCTTCGGACCGCACATGGCTCGCCTCCTATCACCTTCGTGGCGATGCTCAGACTTGGTACTACGCCTTGGAGCAGGACGAAGGGATGTCGGCATGGGAGCGTTTCCGCGCCCTGTGTCAACTTCGCTTTGGGCCGCCAACGCAGGGCACGCGCCTGGCGCAGCTTGCGCGCTTGCCATTCACATCTTCGGTGCAGGAGTACTCCAACCGCTACAACGCGGTCCTCTGCCACGCGCGCGACCTCAACCCGCGCCAGAAGGCGGAGCTCTTTGTGGGCGGACTGCCCGAACACATCCAGGTCGACGTGGAGATGCACCACCCGCCCGACCTCCAGACGGCGATGTACCTGGCGCGGGCCTTCGAGCGCCGAGCAGCTGCCATGCAGCCAGCTGCAGACTCGTTCGTGGCGCCTTCCCTTCCACGTCCGGGTCTGCCGACGCCGCGCCACCCGGTTGCGGGTCCCTCGGTGACTACAGGTGCTACACTGGTTGTTCCCGCGCCCCTACCCGCTCTAGCTCCCTCGTTTCGTCGTATCACACCGGAGGAGCTGTTGGAGCGCCGTCGTCAAGGGCTTTGTTACAATTGTGATGAGCCCTACGTCCGCGGCCATCAGTGTAAGCGACTGTTCTACTTGGAGTCGGCTGACTTCCTCGACGACGACGTACCAGCTGCGGTGGCGACTGATGCAGTGTTCCAGCATGAGCCCGGTGTTGGTTGACAATGCTTCTACCAGGTTTCAGCTCGAGGACGAGCTGTTTCTCCAGGCGGGGAGAGATGTTATGTCGGGCTCAGCACCAGGCCTGTTAGTGGGCGCTAGGCCTGTTAGTGGGCTGATTATCTATTTATATATTTTCTTAAAATAGTTTAGTTATTTCCCTAAATTAGGATCTCATAGGCTATATATTTGTAACGTTGGTTGAGAAATAATTAAGCAAGAGCAATCTATTATTGCTCGGCTTCCCTTAGGGAGCCAGGAGTTTCCAAACCCTAGCCGCCACCCTCCTTCAGCCCTAATCGCGTTTACTGTTCGCGTGAACAGTAAACGCGGCACTGTAGCGCGGCCACGGCGCCGATCCGCCGTTCTCGCTCGTTCAGACCTCGCCCACCAATCTCTCACCCCTACAACCTTCGTAGCCAGCCCGGTAGGATCCGTAATCCTATCAATATCACTGTATAAAGTATGTATTCAGGCATGTGAAGCTTAGATATATTTCTTAGAATAAAACCGTATTAGGAAAAGGTGTTCCCCTGGCGTAGGATTTGTAAAAAAAGAAAAGGTACTGGTATCCAAATGCTAAACAATTGGCTGGCGATTGTTGTGGTCCTCCCATTACTCATCTCCTTTTAAAGTACACCTTTTGAACTAAATTAGTGATACAACTTACAACCTGCGTATATAAAGAGGGGAAGCTGGCTCAAGAGGTGAGGCAGTCTTAGCTGTGAGTTGCTGCAAGTAACTTGTCTACCGAGTTCTCAGCCGCTTAATCCCACTCCAAACTAGCAACCACCATAGTTTTCCTTGTAAACTTCATGGCCATTTCGTCGAAAATCATTGTTGTGTTCATGTTGCTTCTCAGTGCTATCTTCTTGGTGCAGCTCTCTGCGCCAGCTCATGCTAGGAAGCTGGAAGTGATGATGAGGGCACCTATCAGCAGAGTGCAACCTCCAAGCACCGGAAGGAGTGTTCTGCAGGAGCCTGCTACTCAGACCGAGTCTACCACTCCAGGTCATAGCCCCAGCATTGGCCATAACAGTCCTCCGAATTGAAATGCTCTCTGCATGAAGTCATCTGTATCTGTAATCTGTACCCCGAGTATCTGAAGCTTATGTGGTGTTCCTTGAGATCCTATGGTTTGTTTAACTTTAAAGGCATAAGGCATGCCATGGAGGCAACCTGAGTTTTTTGTTTCTTTCCTTTTAGATCCACCACCAGTAAAACCTGAGCGTGCATGCATGCATGCATGCTTTGATGCTTTATTTTTCCACTTCTGTGTGAAAGACTTACTAAACATGAGGAGGTGTAGCCGTGTCTCTTTTGTAAGCTGTTACTCGATGCTGTAAACTTGAGGAGGTGTACTGTAACCTGATCTTGTTTAATTAAAGTTTTCCTGCCTCGATGAAATAGCTTTGCTTGTATATTTGTGTGTGCAATTTGATCTACCTTTGTGTATCATTCGTTTGAATAATCAACAAATTTGTGCCATTCAAATAGGAAAACACCTAGAATAATTACAATTCTGTTCTACATGCCTTTTCCTTATTTATGCCATGTCATGTCTTCGTCCTTTGTTGCATCTGTTCTTTAGAGATTAAATATTGATTATTGTCTAATTTTTTAAGACATACTATTCTTTCCTGTATTTTCCTATGGTCATCAAAGACTGGTTCATACAAAATTTTCAATCCTCTGTTTTCTTCATGTATTCCTATCATATTCCTGTGTTTTTTCTATTCCTGCATTGTTGAATTCTTGCGTTCCAAAGAGGTCTCTAAAAGTAAGTAGAAATTAAAAAAAAGGAAGAGAAAAACATTATCGATATTTTGTTTTTTATCAGAAGGGACTGTTTTACTAAACGTTTCAACAAACAGGTTTAACTTCACTTATGGAGCTATTCGTGGAGCCAAAGCTAAAAAACATGTTTCAGCGTGAAGCAGAGCTATACAAACGGGATCTAAATATTTAGAGCACGTCTACAGGTGGTTCCACATATTTTTGCGAAAAACAACAACAATGCATCCTGTGGTTTTATTCAGGATTATAGCCTTTGCGACATAATAAAATCAGTTTTGATAATTCATTATCTTATTTTGACAAAAGAAATCTAAATAATTATGAATTGTTAGAATTAGTGTTTTTGTTTCTCCCGTTGCAATGCATGGGCATATTTGCTAGTCCTTATTAACTTTGTGCTGCCAAAATGTGGGCGGTAGTATTTGCTAGTTTTAGTACAATTTTATCAGCATGAAAGTGTTACACTTTGTATTTCTAGTTTGCAACTTGCATAGGTGTATGCTTCATTTTGCAACTTGCATACTTAAATGAGACTTCCATGATATATTAGCTCTTGCAAGTTGGTGCAGACAAAATGTGGACCATGGGGTGTTACTTCTAATTTTAGTACAAGTGGTTCAGCTAGTGTGGTGAGCAGATATTTCAGTAGAATAACTGATTATCATGTAAACAGATTATCCAAAACTGTGTCCTCGGTCCTCGGTAATCCTTTCCTTGGTAACTTTTTTAGAACTGCTAGTTTGGTTGAATGATTAATGTCGGCGGAAAAAACTATAAATGAACTTACATGAAAGCTTACCTGTCAGGCTGTCACTCGGTTCACCCATAATAGATGCATATTCCAGCAGTTTTTATTTTATATTATAAATATCACTGTAAAAAGTATGTATTCAGGCAGGTGAAGCTTAGATATATTTCTTAGAATAAAACCGTATTAGGAAAAGGTGTTCCCCTGGCGTAGGATTTGTAAAAAAAGAAAAGGTACTGGTATCCAAATGCTAAACAATTGGCTGGCGATTGTTGTGGTCCTCCCATTACTCATCTCTTTTTAAAGTACACCTTTTGAACTAAATTAGTGATACAACTTACAAGCTGCGTATATAAAGAGGGGAGCTGACTCAAGAGGTGAGGCAGTCTTAGCTGTGAGTAGCTGCGAGTTCTCAGCCCCTTAATCCCACTCCAAACTAGCAACCACCATATTTTTTCTTGTAAACTTCATGGCCATTTCGTCGAAAATCATTGTTGTGTTCATGTTGCTTCTCAGTGCTATCTTCTTGGTGCAGCTCTCTGCGCCAGCTCATGCTAGGAAGCTGGAAGTGATGATGAGGGCACCTACCAGCAGAGTGCAACCTCCAAGCACCGGAAGGAGTGTTCTGCAGGAGCCTGCTACTCAGACCGAGTCTACCACTCCAGGTCATAGCCCCAGCATTGGCCATAACAGTCCTCCGAATTGAAATGCTCTCTGCATGAAGTCATCTGTATCTGGAATTTGTACCCCGGTATTTCTCAAGCTTATGTGGTGTTTCCTTGAGATCCTATGGTTTGTTTAAAGTTGAAAGGCATAAGGCATGCCATGGAGGCAACCTGAGTTTTTTGTTTCTTTCCTTTTAGATCCACCACCAGTAAAACCTGAGCGTGCATGCATGCATGCTTTCATGCTTTATTTTTCCACTTTTGTGTGAAAGACCTACTAAACATGAGGAGGTGTAGCCGCGTCTCTTTTGTAAGCTGTTACTCGATGCTGTAAACTTGAGGAGGTGTACTGTAACCTGATCTTGTTTAATTAAAGTTTTCCTGCCACGATGAAATAGCTTTGCTTGTATATTTGTGTGTGCAATTTGATCTACCTTTGTGTATCATTCGTTTGAATAATCATCAAATTTGTGCCAATCAAATAGGAAAACACCTAGAATAATTACAGTTATGTTCTACATGCCTTTTCCTTATCTATGCCATGTCATGTCTTTGTCCTTTGTTGCATCTGCATGGGCTTCCCCAACGTGCCATGTTTGCGTGCTGCCCCAACCTTCATCTCTGCATCAAGATTGCATGTCACTTAGTTTGATGGTCTCATCAGATGGTCACAGTACAGTGCCCATACCTAACACACAACAAACGAAAACGCTAAAGAATGCATTTTGACAGAGAGAATGGTACCTTGAGAGATGAGAAAAAGTGTTGCACGCAAGCCCCCCCCCCCCCCTTCCTCTGCAAACGCAAGGCAACGAGACATTAGGAATTATGCATGTATGGATGAATGGTAGTCTTTCTCCTTCTTCTTCTTCTTTTGACAATTTTTTCTTCTTCTTCTTACAAACGTGGAGCCTAGCTTAGTTTGGAGCTAATGCCTATACATGCCTGTCTTGTGCGCAGGGCTGGACAAAAAGCTCGTTAAGCTGGCTCGGTGACTCGGTACAAAAGTGCTTCGATTAGACTTATTTATCTTTTAAAATAAAAATGACTTGATTTGGAACGACTTTCAACTTCGGCTCGGCTCGTTAGGCTCGTCGTGAAGTTGGGTCTTAAACAATACAGAAAATAATGATGAATAAGATTATACCAATTTCTAAAAAAGCTCGAAAAAAATTACGGTTGGCTCGATATCCAGCCCTGCTTGTGCGTGCCCTTAGCCACCTGGCACTGGCGGAGCTATAAACTTTTAAGAGCCCGAACGATTCTTATTGTGCATAAATATTTGTCTAAAAAGATATAATATTTCTCTACAATATAAATAATTTTTTTCCTTTGCGCTTTGTCAACGAGCCCAGGCAGGCTCCGCCAGTGCTGCCTAGGGCCTGTTTAGTTCCTAAAATTTTGTAATTTTTTTCAAGATTTCTCGTCACATCGAATATTTAAACGCATGCATGAAGCATTAAATATAGATAAAAATAAAAATAATTACATAGTTTAGACGAAATTCACGAGCCGAATCCTTTAAGCCTAATTAGACCATGATTGACACTAATTGCCAAATAACAACGAAAGTGCTACAGTACCCATTTCCTAAAAAAATCGCAAACTAAACAAGGACCTAGCATGTTCTCCAAAGTCCAAAGTAAGATGCCGATATCTGTATGCAAAAATCCTGTTGTAAGCCTGCCAAAAGAAAAGAAGAGTTAGGTTTGTATCCGTAGTTGCTTTTATTGTATTCCTTTTTGAACGAATACTACACATGGTACTGAAGTATGATGCCGTTCAAAACTAATTTTTCACTAAAAATTATTTCATTAAAGGATTTCAAATTAATTAGTTTGTTCTAAGTGTCATATACTTTCTCTGTCCAGTAAAGAATGCAACTACAGGTTACGTGCCGGTAAAAGTAGTCCATATTTGATCAAGTTTTTAGTGAATACTATTCGCACTTATGACTCCAAATTAATTTATTATGAAAATACATTTCGCAATTAACCTAACGGTATTTATTTGTTATCATAAATTTTAATACTTTTTTTTATCTATAATTAGTCAAACTTAAGATTCTAAAACGTGACACTGTGCTGGAATTGCATTCTTTCATGAACGAAGAGAGTATATACTTAAAAACAGTCATGCTTTCTTGACTAAAGGGAGTACCATGAACAAGAATGCAAAAACAACAGCTCAAGGTCATCATAGTCACAAAACAAAAGATGTGCATAAAAGAGCGTAGTGATTATTAATGAATCTCCTGAACGACGAGATGTCCAATGATTATCCGTACCACGATATCGGGGCCAAATAAAGCAAAGCATGCAGTCGGAATGATGGTAGTGATTATGAGAGCAGCCGCAATGGGTAGAGTCAGTTACCAGCTCTAGCTCTAAGCTAACTTCTCCAATAGTATTAACTTTTAGCACATAACTTTTAACATGGCTGGTCCCACGTGACACTCTCAAATAATATTGAAATGTGTGCAAGAGCTTAGCTTTTGATCAAGCACTACTGCAATAAACTTAACGGAGGCGGGCACCTTTTATTTTCTGAGGCGAGCAAAGGCAACCGCCTCCATCCAAAGGTCATGATTAATCCGTGAACTACGGTAGCAGTTGCCTTGCCCGCCTTGGTGCCTTACAAATACCCGCCTCGGTTAATAGATTAAAAAAACAAAAAAAAAGCCCAGAGCCCGCCAGCGAGCCCGTTTATGAGCCCACCGGAGAGCCCGTTTTCGCCACCGTGAACCACAGCGCTAGCGCCCTCCACCAGATCCGCCGCTTGGGGAGTCACCACGAGAGAGAGAGAGAGAGTATATTGAAGTCGTTTGTCCGCCCGCTGTGCCGCCATCGCCTTGGATCTGGATCTGGATCTGCAAGGAGACGAAGTGTGAGAGAGGGAGACGAAGAGTAGACCGAGAGAGAGAGGAGACCTGCTTGAGGACGGATTTGGCCGCTGGGTCCCACTCGTTGCGTCGCCACCGGTTCCTGAGCGCCACCTTGAGGGAGCGGGCCGCCTCGCGCATCTGCGCTGCCGGGAGGAAGCTGGCCGGCTCGCGCGCCGGGGCCGGAACGTCGAGGCAGGGCCGCGCGCATCGAGGCCCGCCGCCCGCCGCCCACCAGAGAGAGGAAGGGCGCGCCAGCGGGATCTGAGGGAGAGGACATTGGGCTCACCGGGATCTGCTTGGGAGGTGCAAGGGACTCGCTCAGCTGCGGGCGCCGCTGAGAGAGAGATGGCTGAGAGAGAGAGAGAGAGAGAGAGCAAGTGGAGGAGAAGAAAACCCTAAGTCCTGAATATATAGTGGGCTAGTGTGGGCTAGCGGGCTAGGCCTAATTTACCGAGGCGGTTGCATTACAATGCCCGCCTCGGTTAATGATTTACCGAGGCGGTTATGTTATAATGCCCACCTCGGTTAATTCTTATTAACGGAGGAGGTTATTTTTACAATGCCCGCCTCGGTTTATGATTTCCTAAGGCGGTTATGTTACAATGCCCGCCTCGATTAATACTTATTAACCGAGACAGTTATTTTACAATGCACGCCGGTTGCTAGCCCGGCTGCCCTGCCTCGAATAACCGAGGCGGGCAACTGGGCCGCCGACCTCTGAGGCCATTTTGGAAACGCTGCGCAAAAGATTTTGTGTAGCAGTGAGAGCTAGCTTTTCTCTATCTTCTATTAAAATATGAGAAAAATACTTAGAGCTAGCTTAAATGTCAATTGTTGGAGCTGCCCTGATAGATGATATATTATAAGAAATAAAGTATTAAGACAGCTAGGGAGGCGCACACACCACGCCACTACACTAAACACTAGACACAAGCCACCAGTTTGGTCCCGGTTTACAACAAACAAATAGCACTGTCCTAGGTTAGCACTTGCGCTCATCATCATGCACGTTAATGCATCTCCTTTTTCAGAAAACTAAACCTAGTTGTTTCTAAAAATTGACCAGCAACACGTAGTGACTGAGAAAGATACTTCCGAATTAAGGCATGTGGGAGTTGCGATAGGTTATTTTTAACACATCTCCTTGGTTGTTTAATGTTTTCTTGACTGATAGGAATCTCCATTAAGTGTGTTCAGCCATGTAATAACAAAAGGGAAATGTGTTAAAATTTTGTCTTGTAACATATGGCATCATTAGTATAATAATTTAGGATTCCTTCCGTTCTAAATTGCAGTCGTTTGGCTTTTCTAGATACATGGTTGTCACACCTGGTTTTCTAAAGAACAAAAACCAGGCTAATCATATGTGTGCCCAGAAAGTCCACACATATGTCGAGAATGAAAAAGTATCAAAACAATGTTTATATAAAGCGGAAAACATACTATATTAACACTTACAACTATCAGAGTGTCGCGGAACGGTCACTAATCTTTTCTTCAGGCTCCAACATCACAGGGACGGCTGACTGGGGGTTCCATAAGCCAAGCACTTCTGAAAAGACTTCTGGAAACTCCACTACACTTTCATCCTTCTTCTAAGCAGCACCTTACTATACACTGGAGTGTGGTGGAAATAGCAAGAGTGAGTCCATGTCGAACTCAACAAATATAACATGGGGTTCATGAGGCTCAAAGGCATAACATAGGTTTATCAGCGTGTAGCTTTTAATTAGCATTATTTCAATATATCAATAATATCAAAGTGTCTCAATGTAACAATAAACATATGATCCATGTGAAATGATTAACGAATAGCAAAAACATATCCATTATTAATGATCAACTATTCCATAAGGGTCCAAGGCCACTCGTGACCGTGAGCACGGCTGTTATAACAGTTTTACACTCTGCAGAGGTTGTACACTTTCACTGTGAGTCGTGATTTACCCTTTCGCCCGAGGTGATCAGCCTCTTGACCCACTACCAAGGAAGGTCGGCAGGGTTCACTATGAAGTCTTTCGAAGGTTCGTCTAACAAGTTAGGGCCATTAGATTTCACTCGGCAAACAGATGTAGAGCCCCCCTTCCTGATGGCACAATAACACGCAGCCTATACACATGAGGACAGAGGCCGCACTATACCCGATTCGTCAAGCCGTTCTTACGCCATAAAGGAATACCTCTAACAAGCTAGAAAAGGTCCTTTTATATGACTAAAGCCAGAGCCATTTTAGCCCTCACAGTTGTACTGTAAATCCCGGATTTTCGCTTACAGATGAGTCCTTATGGAGAGTAACGAGAGCACCAAATAACCCCATGCTCTAGTACCCTTTAACAGTAATAAAAGTCATCTTTTAATGTTTATTGCATATTCCATTAGTCAAATTACATGATCATAGTTCATATTAAGCACTAGCAATACTAATCCATGCAATATAATAGGTATCAAGGAATAAGATCAACACTAAGTCATCCTTAACAAGGAAACATATGCATAATGATATTATTTGCTTATTGTGAATAGGACAACAAGGAAATCCCATGCTATACTTGCCTTTTATGATTGCTCAAACCTTCTCCTACTTTGCTTCTGGTTATCACCTTCGGATCTTCAACGCTCACAGATAGTCTTTCTTCTACTCGTAGATCATAGCAACCCAGCACACTAACATGCATACAAGCAAACAAATAGGGACAACTAAGAACAATACACCACACAAAAGAAAACAACGTACTAAAAGAGAACTACCAGCTACGGTCACGAGAACATAAGAAACGCCGATAACGAAACTACGAATGAAAAGAAACGACTACCGAGAGTTTATATTATAAAAGAAACAATTACACGCTTAATTTTCTTAATTGAATAAAAACCACGTGATAGTTATTAACTCAGATTACTTAAATTATATTCTAATTTCAAGCTGAGTTAAGACCAATCTTGTTTTATAAATATTGCCGTAGGGATTAAGCAAGTTCAACTTAAAATTCGCAATATGAAAAGGGATACGTGCATAAACACTTGCTACTGCTGTCAAGGTAATGGACATTTTAGAGAACTATCCTAAGTTGAATTAACCAATTTACATTGAATTATAAAAGATGAAGTTAACCTTATTCATATTTTATTTATAAATATTTATTTAGTGTTTAAGTCATTTAAACATTTATAAATTAGAAAGCATAAAGAAGGTGATAACAGCTAATCGAATCATTATATGTTTCTTACATAAACTAAACAAGTTCTATTTAAGAAACACTTAAGTTCTTATTAATCATGATAGCATTTGATTATTTATAAAAGACAAATTATAAATCAAAGTTACTTTTAATTTAAAAAGACAGTAGCTAAATATTAGTTAAATTAACTACATGCTTCATGTTTAACTAAACTAATTATGATTAAGAAACATTTAAGTTAATATTAATCAAGTCAATATTTATTTAAGAATGTTCTATGTATGAACCTAAGTCGTTTCTAATTTAAAAGAGCATGACATAAGCATTAATCAAATAAACATAATTTAATTTGTAAACAAATAATGTGACATGGTAAACAAAGTTGCTAATGCGTCTCTTACGCTAGCATAGTCACGAAGCAACAAGAACGAAATTATACCCCTATATTGCTTTTAGTTAGAAAGCTGTTAAATAAATATTAATCAAGTTGCATTTAAATAGATAAATTCATACTTGAGTGACATCACAAAAATTATCGCTACTATATAGAGCGCGACGCTACGAAACTATCGCAACAAGAACGGATTTATAAACCTAGATTGTTTTTAATCATAGAACTAATTGCATGTCAATTAAATTAATATTTAATTTATATATGACTAGCATGTAACACGTCTATGCCGATAACATGTAGCTTTAGTTGGCATGATTGCAAAATCACAAGAACGAGTTACTACACTGGTTGCTTTTAATTAAAAATGCATTAAATAAATATTGCACGTAAATCAATAAATTCATAATTAGGTGACACGATATACGTAATCACCGATGTGTCCGAGTCACCAGTCAAACTAATTTTTATTGCTAACAGTATCATTTTGTTAAGCAAATAATTTCCTCGTAGGATGACACGTGTTGTCAGACCTGCACTGATCCCGGTAGTTTTTAATGTAGCATCAACCGGTCAATCAATGTTTCAAATGCATGCATGCAACAAACGAGAAAGTAAAAGTGCCGCCCTTTATTGCACCTGATAGATCACCGGAAATAAATCACAGGCTATTTACGTTAGTTATGTATGTACATTAATTAAAAAAACTACTTTAATTACTAGCGGCCGTTAATTTCAAAGCTCACTGGCGGCCTGGTATCCACGGCGGGTGCGCTAAACAGTATTCATAGGGCAGGCTACATACACAGTATCACGAAATACTATACGAAACCAACGCAACTAAAACGAAGTAAAACGAAATTAAAACGAAGAAACGACAAAAATATTACGAACCAGTGGCAGAACCGCAAATACTTCATCTTCTACCTCCATCCATCCGAAGGGCCTCGGCCTGGGGGCGACAAAAGAAGGAGGAGAAATATTTAATTTACTACACGAGAGATTTCTCAAACTAGGGGCTCCTCTATGGTAGTTTTGGTGTGCTTTTACCCAAGGGATAGGTACGTATATATAGGGAGAAAAACTCTCCACCTCCATGTCAAATAGCGATATGGTGCTAATTGACGTTGCACCATCCACCTTTACTAATAGGCCTATTTAATTATAAAAGCCCATTAGTAAATAAAGACATGGGCCTTTGGGCATGAGGAAATCTGAGATATTTTATTATTTTCGGAATTAATTAATTTCATGGATAAAATAATTCTAGAAAAGTCCAGAATTGAATTTTAAGCCACGAAAAATACCTCGAAGGCTCCGAAAATTTAGGGAAAAATCTCAGAGATATTTTAGAATGAGACGAACCCAAATAAAGTATTTGGAGCTCATGAAAAGATTGATGAAGATATCAAGGAAAAAGATTAAGCTCACGGAAATTGAAATTTTAAATCCAGAAAATACCAAAAAGTTTTCCGGTGAGAAGCAAACGTCGTCCTATGGTAAAAAAATAAAAGCACTCACCAACACCAAAGACAAGCATCACACAAACACCATATTATCAAATTAATATGAAAAAGTTTAAAACCACAATTTTCTATATTTAAATTAGCAGCAACTTAACTTATCTAATAAATTTATTCAGATATTGAAATTATTTATTTTATTTAGTGTTTTCCAAGCACAATCCAAAATTAGAAATTTTGGGGTGTGACAATTCTACCCCACTTAACAGGAATCTCGTCCCGAGATTCGAAAAGACTAGGGAGAAAGATAAAGCAGACCAATAAGATTATTTTAAGACTTTTTGACAAGTTCGGATATAAGCGTCAAGGATTATCAAAGGTTAACAAAAGAACATAGGATTGATCGTTAAGATTGATTCAAGTTAATGAAAGAAGGTCAAAGGATTAATGGTCAGCATAGGTGGAAAAGGAAGATCAAAGGAGGTTGAAAAGATAGATCAAGGTTGATCATCGAGTCTTCACTTTATAAGGTGTAAAAACAAGAGTGGAGATTAGCAAGAGATAACGTAAGAGATAAAGAGATATCCTAAGGTGCTCAAAACTCCTGGATTCAAGATTTATGAGACATCATGAAAAAGTGACAGACTAGCATTGGTTGAAGAAAGATAAAGACTAGTTTTCTGTTTTACCATTCAGGGAGACCTGTAAGAATGATAAATTGATCTTCAAGTCTTTGTAGGTCCTTGAATCAGGATTTATAAGATGTAAGGACAAGTGTCAAAAGTTGTCAAATGTTGATAAGAAAAGTAAAGATTGATGGCAAGAAGGTGAGACTAGTTAAGAGGCAAGGACTAGCAAAAGATGATATTATGATAGCGATTGGTCTCTGGATCTTCTTGTCTCGTGACTTGAGATTGATGATGGTGGCGGACGCTACCCCACTTAACAAAGATCTTGTTCCACCTGGCGATGTCACTGAAGGCAATACTTTCTTTAAGGCTTACTACTATTGTTGAGTCTTTCATGTGTTGATCCTCCATTAAGATGAGATAAAGAAGGCAACATGACAACCAATGGTAGGCAAGGACAATGTTAGAGAAAAATGGCAAGATTTAGGATCGATTGAAAGATAAGTAGGATAGAAGATGACACTACCCCACTTAACATGGATCGAGCTACTCCTCAAGACTTATACCTTTCGAGCCACCTTTGAAACATGAGAACAAGGACAATACATAAGCAACACATCAAGCAAAACAAGCACACATCACATCATCGGTACTACATGTGCTTCTTCAACAATGGTGGTCATCCTACATGGCAGATTATAGATGATGAAAAGGCCATCAAATTTTTGAACAGGGTAAGATCAGAAACCTTTTGGTAAAAACAATACAAATCAAAAACCAAGAGAGTAAGAAATAATAGCTCAAAGGAAGCTATCAAGGAAGGGATACAACAGGACAAGGAATAGGAAATAGTCAAAATCAATGAGTCAAAGGATGACAAAAATAGTTTTATAGTAAAATGAGTTTTAAAATACGTCCAGTGCTACTTGGCATATGTCCTACAGTCAACACCGCTCTGATACCACTCTGTCACACCTGGTTTTCTAAAGAACAAAAACCAGGCTAATCATATGTGTGCCCAGGAAGTCCACACATATGTCAGAATGAAAAAGTATCAAAACAATGTTTATATAAAGCGGAAAACATACTATATTAACACTTACAACTATCAGAGTGTCGCGGAACGGTCACTAATCTTTTCTTCAGGCTCCAACATCACAGGGACGGCTGACTAGGGGTTCCATATGCCAAGCACTTCTGAAAAGACTTCTAGAAACTCCACTACACTTTCATCCTTCTTCTAAGCAGCACCTTACTATACACTGGAGTGTGGTGGAAATAGCAAGAGTGAGTCCATGTCGAACTCAACAAATATAACATGGGGTTCATGAGGCTCAAAGGCATAACATAGGTTTATCAGCGTGTAGCTTTTAATTAGCATTATTTCAATATATCAATAATATCAAAGTTTCTCAATGTAACAATAAACATATGATCCATGTGAAATGATTAACGAATAGCAAAAACATATCCATTATTAATGATCAACTATTCCATAAGGGTCCAAGGCCACTCGTGACCGTGAGCACGGCTGTTATAACAGTTTTACACTCTGCAGAGGTTGTACACTTTCACTGTGAGTCGTGATTTACCCTTTCGCCCGAGGTGATCAGCCTCTTGACCCACTACCAAGGAAGGTCGGCAGGGTTCACTATGAAGTCTTTCGAAGGTTCGTCTAACAAGTTAGGGCCATTAGATTTCACTCGGCAAACAGATGTAGCGCCCCCCTTCCTGATGGCACAATAACACGTAGCCTATACACATGAGGACAGAGGCCGCACTATACCCGATTCGTCAAGCCATTCTTACGCCATAAAGGAATACCTCTAACAAGCTAGAAAAGGTCCTTCTATATGACTAAAGCCAGAGCCATTTTAGCCCTCACAGTTGTACTGTAAATCCCGGATTTTCGCTTACAGATGAGTCCTTATGGAGAGTAACGAGAGCACCAAATAACCCCATGCTCTAGTACCCTTTAACAGTAATAAAAGTCATCTTTTAATATTTATTGCATATTCCATTAGTCAAATTACATGATCATAGTTCATATTAAGCATTAGCAATACTAATCCATGTAATATAATAGGTATCAAGGAATAAGATCAACACTAAGTCATCCTTAACAAGGAAACATATGCATAATGATATTATTTGCTTATTGTGAATAGGACAATAAGGAAATCCCATGCTATACTTGCCTTTTATGATTGCTCAAACCTTCTCCTACTTTGCTTCTGGTTATCACCTTCGGATCTTCAACGCTCACAGATAGTCTTTCTTCTACTCGTAGATCATAGCAACCCAGCACACTAACATGCATACAAGCAAACAAATAGAGACAACTAAGAACAATACACCACATAAAAGAAAACAACGTACTAAAAGAGAACTACCAGCTACGGTCACGAGAACATAAGAAACGCCGATAACGAAACTACGAATGAAAAGAAACGACTACCGAGAGTTTATATTATAAAAGAAACAATTACACGCTTAATTTTCTTAATTGAATAAAAACCACGTGATAGTTATTAACTCAGATTACTTAAATTATATTCTAATTTCAAGCTGAGTTAAGACCAATCTTGTTTTATAAATATTGCCGTAGGGATTAAGCAAGTTCAACTTAAAATTCGCAATATGAAAAGGGATACGTGCATAAACACTTGCTACTGCTGTCAAGGTAATGGACATTTTAGAGAACTATCCTAAGTTGAATTAACCAATTTACATTGAATTATAAAAGATGAAGTTAACCTTATTCATATTTTATTTATAAATATTTATTTAGTGTTTAAGTCATTTAAACATTTATAAATTAGAAAGCATAAAGAAGGTGATAACAGCTAATCGAATCATTATATGTTTCTTACATAAACTAAACAAGTTCTATTTAAGAAACACTTAAGTTCTTATTAATCATGATAGCATTTGATTATTTATAAAAGACAAATTATAAATCAAAGTTACTTTTAATTTAAAAAGACAGTAGCTAAATATTAGTTAAATTAACTACATGCTTCATGTTTAACTAAACTAATTATGATTAAGAAACATTTAAGTTAATATTAATCAAGTCAATATTTATTTAAGAATGTTCTATGTATGAACCTAAGTCGTTTCTAATTTAAAAGAGCATGACATAAGCATTAATCAAATAAACATAATTTAATTTGTAAACAAATAATGTGACATGGTAAACAAAGTTGCTAATGCGTCTCTTACGCTAGCATAGTCACGAAGCAACAAGAACGAAATTATACCCCTATATTGCTTTTAGTTAGAAAGCTGTTAAATAAATATTAATCAAGTTGCATTTAAATAGATAAATTCATACTTGAGTGACATCACAAAAATTATCGCTACTATATAGAGCGCGACGCTACGAAACTATCGCAACAAGAACGGATTTATAAACCTAGATTGTTTTTAATCATAGAACTAATTGCATGTCAATTAAATTAATATTTAATTTATATATGACTAGCATGTAACACGTCTATGCCGATAACATGTAGCTTTAGTTGGCATGATTGCAAAATCACAAGAACGAGTTACTACACTGGTTGCTTTTAATTAAAAATGCATTAAATAAATATTGCACGTAAATCAATAAATTCATAATTAGGTGACACGATATACGTAATCACCGATGTGTCCGAGTCACCAGTCAAACTAATTTTTATTGCTAACAGTATCATTTTGTTAAGCAAATAATTTCCTCGTAGGATGACACGTGTTGTCAGACCTGCACTGATCCCGGTAGTTTTTAATGTAGCATCAACCGGTCAATCAATGTTTCAAATGCATGCATGCAACAAACGAGAAAGTAAAAGTGCCGCCCTTTATTGCACCTGATAGATCACCGGAAATAAATCACAGGCTATTTACGTTAGTTATGTATGTACATTAATTAAAAAAAACTACTTTAATTACTAGCGGCCGTTAATTTCAAAGCTCACTGGCGGCCTGGTATCCACGGCGGGTGCGCTAAACAGTATTCATAGGGCAGGCTACATACACAGTATCACGAAATACTATACGAAACCAACGCAACTAAAACGAAGTAAAACGAAATTAAAACGAAGAAACGATAAAAATATTACGAATCAGTGGCAGAACCGCAAATACTTCATCTTTTACCTCCATCCATCCGAAGGGCCTCGGCCTGGGGGCGACAAAAGAAGGAGGAGAAATATTTAATTTACTACACGAGAGATTTCCCAAACTAGGGGCTCCTCTACGGTAGTTTTGGTGTGCTTTTACCCAAGGGATAGGTACGTATATATAGGGAGAAAAACTCTCCACCTCCATGTCAAATAGCGATATGGTGCTAATTGACGTTGCACCATCCACCTTTACTAATAGGCCTAATTAATTATAAAAGCCCATTAGTAAATAAAGACATGGGCCTTTGGGCATGAGGAAATCTGAGATATTTTATTATTTTCAGAATTAATTAATTTCATGGATAAAATAATTCTAGAAAAGTCCAGAATTGAATTTTAAGCCACGAAAAAAACCTCGAAGGCTCCGAAAATTTAGGGAAAATTCTCAGAGATATTTTAGAATGAGACGAACCCAAATAAAGTATTTGGAGCTCATGAAAAGATTGATGAAGATATCAAGGAAAAAGATTAAGCTCACGGAAATTGAAATTTTAAATCCAGAAAATACCAAAAAGTTTTCCGGTGAGAAGCAAACGTCGTCCTATGGTAAAAAAATAAAAGCACTCACCAACACCAAAGACAAGCATCACACAAACACCACATTATCAAATTAATATGAAAAAGTTTAAAACCACAATTTTCTATATTTAAATTAGCAGCAACTTAACTTATCTAATAAATTGATTCAGATATTGAAATTATTTATTTTATTTAGTGTTTTCCAAGCACAATCCAAAATTAGAAATTTTGGGGTGTGACAATTCTACCCCACTTAACAGGAATCTCGTCCCGAGATTCGAAAAGACTAGGGAGAAAGATAAAGCAGACCAATAAGATTATTTTAAGACTTTTTGATAAGTTCGGATATAAGCGTCAAGGATTATCAAAGGTTAACAAAAGAACATAGGATTGATCGTTAAGATTGATTCAAGTTAATGAAAGAAGGTCAAAGGATTAATGGTCAGCATAGGTGGAAAAAGAAGATCAAAGGAGGTTGAAAAGATAGATCAAGGTTGATCATCGAGTCTTCACTTTATAAGGTGTAAAAACAAGAGTGGAGATTAGCAAGAGATAACGTAAGAGATAAAGAGATATCCTAAGGTGCTCAAAACTCCTGGATTCAAGATTTATGAGACATCATGAAAAAGTGACAGACTAGCATTGGTTGAAGAAAGATAAAGACTAGTTTTCTGTTTTACCATTCAGGGAGACCTGTAAGAATGATAAATTGATCTTCAAGTCTTTGTAGGTCCTTGAATCAGGATTTATAAGATGTAAGGACAAGTGTCAAAAGTTGTCAAATGTTGATAAGAAAAGTAAAGATTGATGGCAAGAAGGTGAGACTAGTTAAGAGGCAAGGACTAGCAAAAGATGATATTATGATAGCGATTGGTCTCTGGATCTTCTTGTCTCGTGACTTGAGATTGATGATGGTGGCGGACGCTACCCCACTTAACAAAGATCTTGTTCCACCTGGCGATGTCACTGAAGGCAATACTTTCTTTAAGGCTTACTACTATTGTTGAGTCTTTCATGTGTTGATCCTCCATTAAGATGAGATAAAGAAGGCAACATGACAACCAATGGTAGGCAAGGACAATGTTAGAGAAAAATGGCAAGATTTAGGATCGATTGAAAGATAAGTAGGATAGAAGATGACACTACCCCACTTAACATGGATCGAGCTACTCCTCAAGACTTATACCTTTCGAGCCACCTTTGAAACATGAGAACAAGGACAATACATAAGCAACACATCAAGCAAAACAAGCACACATCACATCATCGGTACTACATGTGCTTCTTCAACAATGGTGGTCATCCTACATGGCAGATTATAGATGATGAAAAGGCCATCAAATTTTTGAACAGGGTAAGATCAGAAACCTTTTGGTAAAAACAATACAAATCAAAAACCAAGAGAGTAAGAAATAATAGCTCAAAGGAAGCTATCAAGGAAGGGATACAACAGGACAAGGAATAGGAAATAGTCAAAATCAATGAGTCAAAGGATGACAAAAATAGTTTTATAGTAAAATGAGTTTTAAAATACGTCCAGTGCTACTTGGCATATGTCCTACAGTCAACACCGCTCTGATACCACTCTGTCACACCTGGTTTTCTAAAGAACAAAAACCAGGCTAATCATATGTGTGCCCAGGAAGTCCACACATATGTCAGAATGAAAAAGTATCAAAACAATGTTTATATAAAGCGGAAAACATACTATATTAACACTTACAACTATCAGAGTGTCGCGGAACGGTCACTAATCTTTTCTTCAGGCTCCAACATCACAGGGACGGCTGACTGGGGGTTCCATATGCCAAGCACTTCTGAAAAGACTTCTGGAAACTCCACTACACTTTCATCCTTCTTCTAAGCAGCACCTTACTATACACTGGAGTGTGGTGGAAATAGCAAGAGTGAGTCCATGTCGAACTCAACAAATATAACATGGGGTTCATGAGGCTCAAAGGCATAACATAGGTTTATCAGCGTGTAGCTTTTAATTAGCATTATTTCAATATATCAATAATATCAAAGTGTCTCAATGTAACAATAAACATATGATCCATGTGAAATGATTAACGAATAGCAAAAACATATCCATTATTAATGATCAACTATTCCATAAGGGTCCAAGGCCACTCGTGACCGTGAGCACGGCTGTTATAACAGTTTTACACTCTGCAGAGGTTGTACACTTTCACTGTGAGTCGTGATTTACCCTTTCGCCCGAGGTGATCAGCCTCTTGACCCACTACCAAGGAAGGTCGGCAGGGTTCACTATGAAGTCTTTCGAAGGTTCGTCTAACAAGTTAGGGCCATTAGATTTCACTCGGCAAACAGATGTAGAGCCCC
Source organism: Saccharum hybrid cultivar R570 (assembly GCA_038087645.1). Classification (NCBI taxonomy): domain Eukaryota; kingdom Viridiplantae; phylum Streptophyta; class Magnoliopsida; order Poales; family Poaceae; genus Saccharum; species Saccharum hybrid cultivar. The sequence goes on along the minus strand of JAQSUU010000297.1, from coordinate 6,080,042 downwards.
CCTTCCTGATGGCACAATAACACGCAGCCTATACACATGAGGACAGAGGCCGCACTATACCCGATTCGTCAAGCCGTTCTTACGCCATAAAGGAATACCTCTAACAAGCTAGAAAAGGTCCTTCTATATGACTAAAGCCAGAGCCATTTTAGCCCTCACAGTTGTACTGTAAATCCCGGATTTTCGCTTACAGATGAGTCCTTATGGAGAGTAACGAGAGCACCAAATAACCCCATGCTCTAGTACCCTTTAACAGTAATAAAAGTCATCTTTTAATGTTTATTGCATATTCCATTAGTCAAATTACATGATCATAGTTCATATTAAGCACTAGCAATACTAATCCATGCAATATAATAGGTATCAAGGAATAAGATCAACACTAAGTCATCCTTAACAAGGAAACATATGCATAATGATATTATTTGCTTATTGTGAATAGGACAACAAGGAAATCTCATGCTATACTTGCCTTTTATGATTGCTCAAACCTTCTCCTACTTTGCTTCTGGTTATCACCTTCGGATCTTCAACGCTCACAGATAGTCTTTCTTCTACTCGTAGATCATAGCAACCCAGCACACTAACATGCATACAAGCAAACAAATAGGGACAACTAAGAACAATACACCACACAAAAGAAAACAACGTACTAAAAGAGAACTACCAGCTACGGTCACGAGAACATAAGAAACGCCGACAACGAAACTACGAATGAAAAGAAACGACTACCGAGAGTTTATATTATAAAAGAAACAATTACACGCTTAATTTTCTTAATTGAATAAAAACCACGTGATAGTTATTAACTCAGATTACTTAAATTATATTCTAATTTCAAGCTGAGTTAAGACCAATCTTGTTTTATAAATATTGCCGTAGGGATTAAGCAAGTTCAACTTAAAATTCGCAATATGAAAAGGGATACGTGCATAAACACTTGCTACTGCTGTCAAGGTAATGGACATTTTAGAGAACTATCCTAAGTTGAATTAACCAATTTACATTGAATTATAAAAGATGAAGTTAACCTTATTCATATTTTATTTATAAATATTTATTTAGTGTTTAAGTCATTTAAACATTTATAAATTAGAAAGCATAAAGAAGGTGATAACAGCTAATCGAATCATTATATGTTTCTTACATAAACTAAACAAGTTCTATTTAAGAAACACTTAAGTTCTTATTAATCATGATAGCATTTGATTATTTATAAAAGATAAATTATAAATCAAAGTTACTTTTAATTTGAAAAGACAGTAGCTAAATATTAGTTAAATTAACTACATGCTTCATGTTTAACTAAACTAATTATGATTAAGAAACATTTAAGTTAATATTAATCAAGTCAATATTTATTTAAGAATGTTCTATGTATGAACCTAAGTCGTTTCTAATTTAAAAGAGCATGACATAAGCATTAATCAAATAAACATAATTTAATTTGTAAACAAATAATGTGACATGGTAAACAAAGTTGCTAATGCGTCTCTTACGCTAGCATAGTCACGAAGCAACAAGAACGAAATTATACCCCTATATTGCTTTTAGTTAGAAAGCTGTTAAATAAATATTAATCAAGTTGCATTTAAATAGATAAATTCATACTTGAGTGACATCACAAAAATTATCGCTACTATATAGAGCGCGACGCTACGAAACTATCGCAACAAGAACGGATTTATAAACCTAGATTGTTTTTAATCATAGAACTAATTGCATGTCAATTAAATTAATATTTAATTTATATATGATTAGCATGTAACACGTCTATGCCGATAACATGTAGCTTTAGTTGGCATGATTGCAAAATCACAAGAACGAGTTACTACACTGGTTGCTTTTAATTAAAAATGCATTAAATAAATATTGCACGTAAATCAATAAATTCATAATTAGGTGACACGATATACGTAATCACCGATGTGTCCGAGTCACCAGTCAAACTAATTTTTATTGCTAACAGTATCATTTTGTTAAGCAAATAATTTCCTCGTAGGATGACACGTGTTGTCAGACCTGCACTGATCCCGGTAGTTTTTAATGTAGCATCAACCGGTCAATCAATGTTTCAAATGCATGCATGCAACAAACGAGAAAGTAAAAGTGCCGCCCTTTATTGCACCTGATAGATCACCGGAAATAAATCACAGGCTATTTACGTTAGTTATGTATGTACATTAATTAAAAAAACTACTTTAATTACTAGCGGCCGTTAATTTCAAAGCTCACTGGCGGCCTGGTATCCACGGCGGGTGCGCTAAACAGTATTCATAGGGCAGGCTACATACACAGTATCACGAAATACTATACGAAACCAACGCAACTAAAACGAAGTAAAACGAAATTAAAACGAAGAAACGACAAAAATATTACGAACCAGTGGCAGAACCGCAAATACTTCATCTTCTACCTCCATCCATCCGAAGGGCCTCGGCCTGGGGGCGACAAAAGAAGGAGGAGAAATATTTAATTTACTACACGAGAGATTTCCCAAACTAGGGGCTCCTCTACGGTAGTTTTGGTGTGCTTTTACCCAAGGGATAGGTACGTATATATAGGGAGAAAAACTCTCCACCTCCATGTCAACTAGCGATATGTTGCTAATTGACGTTGCACCATCCACCTTTACTAATAGGCCTAATTAATTATAAAAGCCCATTAGTAAATAAAGACATGGGCCTTTGGGCATGAGGAAATCTGAGATATTTTATTATTTTCGGAATTAATTAATTTCATGGATAAAATAATTCTAGTAAAGTCCAGAATTGAATTTTAAGCCACGAAAAATACCTCGAAGGCTCCGAAAATTTAGGAAAAATTCTCAGAGATATTTTAGAATGAGACGAACCCAAATAAAGTATTTGGAGCTCATGAAAAGATTGGTGAAGATATCAAGGAAAAAGATTAAGCTCACGGAAATTGAAATTTTAAATCCAGAAAATACCAAAAAGTTTTCCGGTGAGAAGCAAACGTCGTCTTATGGTAAAAAAATAAAAGCACTCACCAACACCAAAGACAAGCATCACACAAACACCACATTATCAAATTAATATGAAAAAGTTTAAAACCATAATTTTCTATATTTAAATTAGCTGCAACTTAACTTATCTAATAAATTTATTCAGATATTGAAATTATTTATTTTATTTAGTGTTTTCCAAGCACAATCCAAAATTAGAAATTTTGGGGTGTGACAATGGTGAAGGGTACTAATTAATTGGAAACCAAGGGTGATACATGATTTTCACTTTGGACTTGAGAACAAATTAAGGTGTGTTGCACTATGTGGCGCAATGTCGTGGTTTATGTGCTTATGCCTTCTGCACATTGCGATCTGATCAGTCTTTTCAGCTATGAGGATTCAGATATCATCTTCCTTGGTCACACCTGCAAAAGGCAATCGGCGTGCAGCTTACCTGACTTGCTGTGGGCTATCTTATCCTTTAGTTTTTTTTATATACTTGTTTGTACACGTACTATGCTTTCAGTTTTATATATACTTGTTCGTACACGTACTATGTTTTTTTGGCACCACCGCACCATCGATCGTGGTTCGTGGATCGCATGATCTCCTCCATCTGCATCATCTTCGATTCGGAGTTTTGTATTCTTGATGAGAACAAAGGCATGCATTAGAATTCAGAAAGAGAAATACCTCTCTCAGTTGTGACATCATCTCTTGTCATCTTGCGCTACAGTGACCAGCATCAGTGTAACCAAGCAAATCTTGTGTTTGATTGTGTATTGTCTCCGACATATGCTAGCCAGCTATCCATGGATCATGGACCTTTCGTTTGTTTAAAAAAATTATTAAAGGGAATGGCTTCGAGGAATATGGCATAATTTCTTCCAAATATGTGTTTATTTCAAACAATAATAATTTCTAAACATAGAGTAAGTACACCCTCAGTCTCCTTTGTTTTGTACTCCCTCCGTCCACAAAAGAATGCAATTCTCACATTTCGATGAGTCAAACAGTTTAAACTTTGACTAAAATTATATGAAAAAGTATTAATACTCATGAGACAAAATAACTATCATTAGATTAGTTATGGAATACATTTTTATAATAAATTTATTTAGATACGTAAATACTAATACTATTTACTATAAACTTGGTCAAAACTTGAGTTAGTTTAACCGGCACGGTTCTCATAATTCCATTCTTTTATGAACGGAGGTAGTAAGATGCATATGCATTTCAAGGTTATTCATCATACACATTTGCAATCTTTGAGCAGCAAGTAATAATATCCACTAATCATGATCAAAGAAGGAACAATACTCTTGAAATCTATGTTTATGCACCCGAGGTGCGGCTACAGCTATTGCCACTTGCGTGGTCAGCCGACAAATTTTGAAAATTTCGACAAAAGATTACAGTATATAGTGCTAATACTCCCTCACGGCCTCACCCCAAAAAAGAATGCAACGCTCGCTTCCTAACAAGTCAAATAATATCAAGTTTGACCAAATATATAAAAAAATAATAATATTTATTATATGTACTAAGCATCATTAGACTAAGCATGAAATATATATTTTCATAATAAATATATTTGAAAATATAATGTTCATATTTTTTCTATAAATATAGTCAAACTTGTTATTCTTTTACTTCAGGGGAGACGATATTTACATTTTTTTTTGGAACGGAGGGAATAGTTTTTAATGACCCCACCTATTTTTAAATGTATAATTGGTGATCATCTGGGCTAGATTGGTCCCTTATGACACCATGACTTTTTTCATTGGTGTGACTATTTGTCTTTCCTAAAAACATATGTACAAATAGACAAACATACAAGGCATGGTACTTAACTAAGGAATGAAATAAATACTAGGATCAAAGTTTGAGAAAAGAGTCAATGGTAACATATATTTAAATATAGAGGAATTATATTTAGGAGCCATAGATTGCAGGGAAGAAACTATTAAAGAGTCTAGTTTATCTTTTGTTTTGCTAGCTAGGATGAAAGCTAGTTTTAAGGAAGTACACCATTGTCATCAAATGACGCCTTATATTTTGGAAAGATACCAAGGAAAATAGCCAAGCTAAGGAACCAAGTCTTGGGAAAATTGCAGTAACTGCCAAGACAAATATTGTTGCAATTGAATGCCAGCGTCAATAATCTCCACTGGTTCAACGGCCCTCCATGAATGAATAATCCAATGCAATATGATGACCTGCTTTATGGGATGTTTATACTCCCTCCATTTTTAAAATTAAAAACACAACATTTTTTACCTTTTTAATGCATTTGACTATGAGTCTTTTTTAAAAATATATATATGTGTAAATATACAAGCATAATATTCTTTATGACAGATCTATAAATATACTTAACTTAGAAAATGAATAAATATTGTCAGTCAAAGTCTGAGCAATGGTAACATATATTTAAAAATGGTGGCTATATTGCGAGCTATAAATTGCAGGCGAGGAACTGTTGAATTTTAGTTTATCTGTTTTCTTCTTTTAGGATCAAACATCAAAGTTAGTTTTCAAAACTGCATACTGTCAAATAATGTTGGTGCCTTTATAATTTGAAAAGATACCAAGAAAAATAGGCAGACCAAGGAAACCAAGCCTTAGGAAAATTGCCGTAACTGACAAAATGAGTTTGCTGTAATTGAATTGAATGCACTGGTTCAACAAGCATCCTTGACTCATGAATGATGCAATGTACTATGATGACCAGCTTATGCTACTCTCACCATTCCAAATTATAAGACGTTTTGACTTTTATAGATATATACCATACCTTTTGCTATGTACTTAAATATATATTATGTTTAGATACATAGTATAAGCGACATATGTAAAAAAATCAAAGCGTCTTATAATTTGAAATACAGAGAGCTCCTTAACATACAACATCATTGACTTTTCTCATATTTTTGACCATTCATCTTTTTCTAATAATTATTTGTGTAAATAGACAAACATAAGCATTCCTAATAAATAAGTATATTTTTATGACAGATGTACTACATAAAGGAGTTGAATATATATTTTGTCCGTCAAAGTCTGACCAAAAGAGTCAACAGTAACATATGTATATATCTAAAACAGGGGACCACATTAGAGCTATATATTGTAGGGGACAAACTCAAGTTTAGTACTTATTTAGTTTAGATTACCTCTTTCTTCTGCTGAGGTCAAAGTTAGTTTTTTCAAAGCTACACCATGTCAAATGTTTTCAAAGCTACGCAGGTCAGAGTTTCCTTTGCAGTATATTTTGAAACGATGCTAAGGAAAAATATGCAGTAGCTGCCAAGCAACAAGTTTGTTGCAATTGAATGCTATATATCGCCAACAATTAATCTCTACTGGTTCAACAGCCATCCTCGCTCGACCCTCCATGAAATAATGATGAACGATGAATGATTCAACTCAAGTCAATTTTGATGATGATACGCTATATGCTTATGCAAGCAGCCAAACATCACATGATCGTCGTCCTCAACTACATCTGCCCCGGCTGTCAGTCACTACTGCAAACAATGTAAAGATGATCATCTCCAGTGCTCAACTGCTGACCTTGATCGAGAGTGGAGAGAGTGCTTAAATTTGATGCCGGCCGGCCTTGAATGGCGTCAGTCAACGGCTGCCAGCCGTACGTTTCGTCCTGTCCTGAAACCTATTTGACCATGCAACTGTGCTCGATATGGTGGCGATAGATGATGGAGCTGAGCCTTCGATCTCCATCGGTCGATCGTCTCTCCCCGGAGAAAGAATCCAAGATCGGAGTAAATGCTATGGCCGCTGCGCCCTCCTTATAAGGGTACCCTGCTGGAAGCCTAGCCACGTCGTATCAGTTCATTTCACTGCCATCTCTTGCTGAGTGCTTCGTCGTCGTCTCCTGCACGCGGGACGCGGCTAGCTGCAGCTCAATCGCGTGCTCACTGCTAGCTCTCATGGCCTCGCTTGGCCAGCTCGTCCTCGTCGCTGGCCTGGCCTTCCTGGTGCTGGCTGCCCAGGATCACGGCCATGGAGGGCCAGCCGGCGGCGGGGGCCCGGCCATTGGAGCAGCAGCTGCTGCTCCTCCTCCAGCGCGGGAGGTTGTAGTCATCAGCCAGCTTCCGCAACCGTTGTCCGCGACGGTGGCGGTAAGCAAGCGGGTCCTCATCCCTATCCCTCCGTCCGGGCCGTCCAACAAGTGGAACTCCGAGGTGAACCACGAGAAGCCGTCGGCGGCGGAGTTGGGCTCGGGCCGCCGCCGCCTCGGGTTCGGGTCCCCGTGATGCGGCCGGTGGGTTCTTGGAGATCGTGCATGCCTTGAGGGCAGCAGAGATCTCAAGGCTCACGTAGTGTGTGTGTCTGCTTCGTTCACTGAAAGAAATTTGTGCAGATTTCATGGAGTACTGGTATTATTCTGATTAGTTTCTCGTCGATTTCGAGTGTGCATGTGTTGTCTGTAAGATCTGCCAATGTTTCTTTCCGGGGTAGAATGGAAGCGTTTCCCCTAATAATACATTCTGAAGCTAAGATTGGTGTTCTATGTACCTGATGAATGACAGCAACGACGAGCTATATATCATCTTGTTGTCTTATGATACAATCTGCTCCAGCAGAAGAAACCTAAGAACCATTGCTGTTCAAGTAGTGTTTAAAACACGGTTCTAAATCTCCGGCTAAGCTGTCGCTATAGCTGTTTAAGGTAGGTCAAGCTATTTGTGCCTGTATACAATTTACTGGCTATGGCCTGCTATTAGCTGTTTTAGAGACCATCTGCTACATGGCAAAGCCTGAGAATGATAAAACGACATTGGTTTAAAACCAGGAACTGAGACAGGTGCTCCGACCGTGCTTAGGCCATGCAATTTCCTGTTGGCGTTGGAGATGTACACTGCACGCCTTTAGTTTTTCAGGCACAGTTTCCCATCGATTTGCTGCTCAGGTGACCGTCCTGAATGTTCTGATTTTCAGGAATCAGGATACAGAGTTCAGAACCAATCACAGTGCCACAACCCACAAACACCTGAGAACGTCAGGTAGCAATAGCATATATCGGAGTAGGTACTACTAGTGCTAGCGTGACACCATGAGACACTATTGGGACCAAATTAAATGAGATTTAGGAATTAGGAGTACAACCACTATTGCTCCCTGATATGCACACCCACGCTACACATAGCAAAAGAAACTAGAGCAAACATACAGAACTTCTGAAACGGGCTGGCTAGCTTCAACCCTTAAACCTAATGGTCATGAAGAATATACCACACAAGCCCAGGAAGAACAAGATCGGTTTCACCATCTAGAAAGGAATACATGTCTTAGGTTTGTACTTCAATAGAAATAGTGAGTCAATGCAATGGCTTGCAAATACCAACTATGAAGAATAATATATGGAGACTCACGCATAATCCTAATAAAGAAACATATAGTAAATTGCATATGCTAAACTTAGGGGACAAGGGAAGATATAGGAAACATTTTTCACTTTTATTTAGGTTTTATGATAGCATTATCATTTGTCAAATAAAAGTTTCATGTTATTTGTAACATAACATCTTGTGCGCACTACATAACCTAACTTTTAAAAGCTAGGATCCTACATGGCGTCATCATTCCTAAATAAGTTGTCGAGTTATTTGTAACATAACATCTTGTGCGCATTACATAACCTAAATTTTAGGATAAGATAACGTCACTACTATTAAATAAGTTGTCAGGTTGTTTGCAACATAATATCCTGCATGCATCATATAACCAAACCTATAGGATCTTGAGATAGTGTCATCTCTAGGTGTGGTGACTTGCAAGAGAACGTTAAAGCTATAATTATGTCGGTCCCGACAAAAACAGACAATTTCTCTTCTAGGGTTTTATGACAGAGTACGTGTATGTCATTCTCCATCCTCTGTAAATGCCGACAAAAATAGACAATTTGGCTTCTAGGTTTATGGCAGAGTACGTCAATCTCTATAAATGATCAAGCCCCGACAAAAAAACGGACAATTTCGCTTCTAGGGTTTTACAACAGAGGCAATCTCTACTAATGATTGAGCCCCGACAAAAGTAAACTCATCAATATCGTGCAATGATGCTCGACTACAATACCTGGACCTGGTTCAAGTACTTTTCTCTACATCTCTCTCCCTCGTTACTTTCTTCACATGCCTGCAATGATGTTCTACAAACTTGCTCTGCACACTATCTTCCTAACCCACAATGTGCTCTCTGATTGTTGCCTACAACTTTTGTCAGATGAAGTTGTTGCTCCTTCTACTAGAGACTTGTAACACCCTGAAATTTGCATTCTTTTAAAATAGCCTAAATTGATTTGATTATGCAATCGTGTGAGCATGTCAATGTAGGGAAATAATTATTTTCGCCAAATTAAAATCCATCATAAGGTTAGGAACATGTTTATGCATTCATGCTGGTGCATTATTTTTATTGTGCTGTCTGAATTTTGTCTAAACTCGAAACTGAATTCAAAACTGAATTTTAAAGTGGATTTGAAAGGCTTTGGAAAATTCAGTTTTCAAAATAGTCAAGGGAAAATGAATGTGTGCCCTCTCTGTTCCTTTTGCCCGCTAGTTTGCTTCCCTGCCTTCCTAGCCTGCAGCAACCCGCAGACCAGCTTCATCGCCCGTGGCTCAGCGGCCTTCGCCTTCGCTGCAGACCAGCGGATGAACTCGTTTGCCTTCTGTCACTCACACGCCTTCGCCGAACGTGCAGGAACACGTTCATCCGCTCGTCAAGCTGCACGTCGTCTACATCTCGTCTCCGTCCGCGAAACTGCGCTAGGTGAGCTCGCGGCCGCCCGCTCTTTATCCCCATGCTTTCCCCACGTCGAATCGTGGTCGTAGGCCCAAGTTCCATGCTCGCTGGCGAGAAGCTCGCCGCCGGCAATGGCTTGCCGTCGTGCTTGTCTCCTGTAGCAGCCGGCAGCACCTCTCTAGTTTACTCTCTTATTGATCTTCGGCCGTTCAATCTGAGATCGACGCGTGAGATTAGAAGATACCCCTTCGTGGTAGTTTTGTTAAAGAGACCCTATGTTTTGTTAAAATTTTGTCCGCCGTCCCTAGCCTAGATTTAAATTCAGATTTTGATTTATTTTAATTCGTAATTAGTGAGCATTATTTACGGTTCTACCATCTAGTTCATATTTTCATCATATCTTCACCGTTTTAAATTCGATTTTGGTGATTTTCACGTCTGTGTGTTCGTAGCGATGCGTAAATTAGTTTTATAAACTTTTCAACATGATTTTCTTCTGTTGGTGTACTATTCTAATTATTACTCTTGTTTGCTATGTATGATTGCTCGTGGATGCTTGTGTGATATTGTATTGGTGAATCGTGTATAGACGGTGAGCAGTCTGACGTTGAGCAAGGCCAATACTTTGACAATCAGCATGACCCACAGGAGTACTTTGAGCAAGACAAGCATAGCATGGGATCATCCTTATTGTCCTATTCACTATTTATCACTTTAATCATATGCATGAGTCTACCTTGATAACCGTAGAAATTTTCCTAGCAATTTATATCTTGGTTCTTTGTCACCTATGGGTTTATGCATTGGGTAGTGTGATGCTAGTGCTCAAATAACAACCATGATCTTGTAACTTGACTAATGGTATATGCAATAAACACCAAAAGATGCTTTTTAGCAACAAGGAACAAGGGGGTTACATCATAGTTTTTGTGGTGCTCTATATTCCTCTCATTAAGGACTTATCTGTAAGCTATCATCTGGGACTTACAGTATAACCGTGCGAGCTACATGGCTCTGGCTTTAATTCAGTATGAAGACCTTTTTTAGCTTGTTAGTGATTACCTGAAAGGGTGCAAAAGGGGTTTGACGACCTAAGTATAGTGCAGCCTCTGTCCCTATGTGTATAGCCTACACAGAATGTGCCATTTGGAAGGGGGCTTTATATTCCCTTGCCAATTGAAAGTCTGGTGGCCCTAACTTGTTAGATGAACTTTTGAAAGACTTCATAATGAACCCTGCTCGCTCACCTTGGAAGTGTTATGGGAGTCATGACCCCGGACAAATGGGAATCACGACTCATGGTGAAAGTGTACAACCTCTGCAGAGTGTAAAACTGGTATATCAGCTGTGCTCACTGTAACAGAACCGACCAAATTATAAGAGCACAAGTACAAAAACAAGCACCGAAGCACTTAAATTTTCGAACTTGAGCCCATATAATCCCGGTAGTCAATCGAAACCACGAAGGATTTCAAACCAACTTGCTTACAACCAAGATCGCATCATTCAACATACAACATCATACGTTACATTTCACAAGTAGTTCTGAAATAAGTTTACACACACGGAGTCGCAATTATTACAAACCAAGTTTATAAAAGTAGCGGAAGCATACACACACCAGTTGTTTAACTACTGCCAGTCTTGTTGATCAACAACCCGCAAAAGCATCAGGAAAGTACATAAAAGATGATCACGCCCTAGTGATCTAGTCTTCGTCACCCGCAGGGTGGAGACAAGTTTTGCAGAAGCCTTGATAGAGCATATCATCTGCAACAGGAGGGAATAAACCCTGAGTACTGGAATGTACTCAGCTAGACTTACCCGTCAAAAACCAGAAATAAGATGACACCAAGGATTATGCAAGGCTTACACAAGAGGCTAGCTGACATTACATTTTGCATAAAGGCATAAGAAATTGAAACTCTTATAACCTGTACTAGCAATTCTTTTTAGCATTTACTTATCATCTATCTTAGCACCTGTACTAAGCATGCACTTGATTATAATCAAACAATTATCAACATTATATCCAGAGCAGGTATAAATTGTGGTAACATTGTATCATTCACTTAACCATCTGTTCATTTAATGAGATCTACGTTGCCGCTGCTCAAGTCAAGTGCTCACTAACCGGGAGCGACGGCGATTCGAATCGAATTCCTATCCAGCTGGAGGGGTATTTCTAACACTCACCGAGTTACGCCTGGCGAGGGCTGCTCAGGTCACCTTTGGTACAGTTCAGGAGCCGTGGGTCCGACTGATGTCGCATCCCCAAGGGCGACACTCTGCCAGGTTATAGGGACTCTAACCCCCCTTGGTCTCACGCCAATGTCCTCAAGCACATCCTTTCTCTCCTCCAAGAAGCAACCTACCATTCGATTCTCGGCCTGAACTGTATTACTCGGATTCGTGGTCGGAACGACTTATCCGGCCAAAGTGTTAGACTGCGTTCAACATGACTCAAGGACGTACAGCGAATCGGTACTTAAACGACTCAGACGGGCATAGCTCCGCACCCAAGACGTGAAGTGTCTTGCGGCTGCACTATCGAACTCCCGCCCGGTCTCAAATTCATTTTTAGGCATGGTTCCATTCACGATAGCGATCATAACCACTCGTGACCCATTCCTAGATCTCGCGGATGACCGGAAATCACCCGACTTCTACCGAACTAAGCAGGGCTAAGCATTAACATGGCCTAAACCTAATTTAGGGTGTAAGTATGATATCTGGACAAGGACAGGTGTAATGCAACAAGTGTTTCCATACAACTCCTACAACTTAATGTAGCAAACAAGTAAAAGTACTCAAGAATTATATTTCAAATGATTGGGTCAGCATGCACCAGGGCTTGCCTTTCAGAAAGGTCGAGGGCCGGTGGTCTGGACACTCGGGTAGGTCGTCAACGGCGTGCCCTTCGATGGCTGCTTCGTCGGGTTCTCCCGGCTGCTCCTGGACTTCCTCCGGAATCACTTGCTCGAATTCGAGGAGCGTTACCCCCTCCGAAACACCTATTGCATGAGTGCACAATAAATATCATGGATGCATAATGGGTGCAACATGCTCGAAATGAAATGCATTTCAGCAATAAAAGTACTCTATTCAAGTCACTTCATCAATACGTGCAAATCTCTTCTCCGGTGGAGAAGTACTCACCTAATCTACCCAACCTAAGATATAGCTGTTCTTCTTCGGTTAAGGCCCTAGCACCTAACAATTACAAGAGTAGCATTACTCAGGTTACCACATCCAACACCAAAATATCACAGTAAGACATTCTGAACAGCAGCTCAAAGATTCTAACATAACTGAAGATTCCTAACTCCAAAAGATATGATCTAAGACAATCTGGAAAGCTTAAGAAATGCACTACAATTCATTTTCAGATCTCAACCCTAAATTCCTAAGTTTTTCATGTCGAATTTCATAAGTTCCAGAATCTGTCCTCTTTAAACAGAGAGTAGCAAATTCTGGACTGTCACTTTAAACCGCACTAACTCCCAAACTACTAAGCCAAATGCTCCCAAATTTTGATACAAGCTAGTTTATCAAGCTTACTACAACTTTGGTATTTACAAGTTTTCCAGCAATCACCTTTATCAAAGGTCAAACCTAGAAATACTACCAGCTATCCAGAAAATCTAGAATTGCAAAGATTAAATATTTATTTATGTGGCAAACATCCCTTAAGACCAAACTAATGTTACCACAAGTTCACATAGGTCAAAAAACACCAGAAAGTAAGGTGTGCCTACCTAAAATATTTATTTAAACTCATTTCTTAATTTACTTAAGTAATTAAGTGGAATTTTAAACATATATGTAAACTGCTCCTAAAATTCTACAAAAATTACAGGAGACTCTATGAACTAGAAAGAGACGACTGTAAAAATTTGAAGTAAAATTATTTATAGAAACTCCCTAAACAAAATTCACAAGCTCAAAAGGCTGATTTTTGTATAAATAATAATTCATAGTAAAATGTGTCAAACAACAGATTTCCTAATTTTCTTGGACACTTTAGGGTACCAAGACATTCTCCAAAAAGTTATAAGAACATTGCACATGTAGAAAAATTACTAAAATCCATTTAAGTATTTCCTAAAATAACAAGATAGCATTATAACTTGAAAAATACTTAAGCACTACTGCCTAAATTTTTACCAAAGCTAGAGCAAGTATAAATTAGCCTACCCACCAAATTTCATAATTTTTGGAATACTGAAACTCAAGATATGATTTAAACAAGATTGCATGCAATCTAAAACACATTTCAAAAACCTATTTAAATCACCATGAAACTAAACATCACATAACCAATTCATATTTTTCTAAAATACTACACACCATTTAGATCCTAACAAAATTTATCTCATAATTTTTTGGGCAAGTAAAACCCAAGATCTACATTTTTCAAATCTTAACAAAAACTGTGACAGAATAAATAAAAATGAAACAAATCTGATTTGTTACTGGGCCGGCTCGGGAAAGGACGCGGCCCACAACTCGCGGCGTGGCCCACTTCTGCGCGCGGCCTGCTACGGCTCCCGCCCGCACGCGCGTGCGACTGGCCAGATGGCCCCACCGAGCAGAGAGAGGCGGATGGGAGGAGCTGCGGTCGCCGGAGCTCGCCGTCGGTGAGCCGACCGGCGAAGCTGAGCGGACGAGCATGACCACGTCATCGAGCTAAGTCGATTGGTGGCAAGAACGGGGCGACAGAGCCACGGGAAGGTGCTCGCCGTCGGGCATGGCGGACCACGGTACGGTGGTGGCGAAATCTCGCCGCCGGTGAGCCTGACGTCCCAACCCTAACCCTCGATGAGCATCCCCATTCTACCTCGACCCTAACGCACCTACAAGTGGGCGAAAGAGACGCCCAGACACCCCTGGCCACGGAGAGCCGTCGCGCGGAGGAACTCCGGCGAGGTACCGCGGCGGTGGAAAATGAAAATGTGACCCTACCAAAGCGCGATTGGCTGCGAGGAGTGGACGGCGAGGTAGCGGCTTCAAGGCGGAGCTGTGGACGTGTTTTTGGGGGTGGCAGTGTGGTGGAGAGCGCGCACGAGCTCGCTGGAGTGGAGGCGAGAGCTATGCTCGGTCGTTCCACCCGGTGGAGGAGAGAGCGGAAGAGAGAGGGAGTTGTGGCACGAGTGAGGGCGGAGACCGTCGTCGTGGCGACCTTGAAGGCCTAGTGGCCTGACGGGTGGGACCGCGGCCGGTGTACGGCTGCCACCGCGCGGCCACGCGTCGGCGCTGTCCTGCCGTCAGTCGGCCACCGACTGAAGAACTGAAATGACTGAATCGATGATGCCGGAAATGGTGACTGACGGTGTGATTTCAACGATGATTATCTCCTAAAACAACTCGAGTTAGCCGAAGGTGATAACATCAAAGTTGTAGAGCTACAAGAGGGCTACAATTTTGCTAATTGTAGTTTAGACTGGTTCGGCCTAGATTTGAAACCACAGAGCTCCAAAGTGGTGCACTTCAAAACTGAAACGTTGTTTCAGTCATTAAGCCGACTGAAACCCGATTTTCCAGACACCATATCTCCTAAACCATTTAGAACGAGGTGATGGTGATGTTGAGAATGTTGTAGAGCTAAGTGAGTACTAGAAAAGTGTCAACATGAGTTGGAGCTGGTTTGGTCCGGTTTGCAAACTACAAGCTTCCAAAGTAGGTCACAGTAAAACTAGATGGACACTTTTGAGACTTAGAAAAAATCTAAGTGTTGAGACAGCCCCTCTAGCTGACTTGTGGGCCATTTTTGAGCATGTTCTGGCCAGTTTCGTGAGATGGTCATATTGAGACTTTTGTTCCCCATAAAATTCCCTACAACTTTGCTTAAGAGTGCTCCTCCATGCAAGGTCTCTAAGCTAGACTTTTTAATTGGTCAAACAAGAGCATCCTAGGGCTAAATGGTGGTCAACTACACCTTGGAGGGCATTTTGGTGATTTTGGTCAACATGAACCTTGCTCCATTAGTGACCCTAAGTATAACTAAGGTGTTGTGAGACATAATTAGCTACTCTCCCCTTTTGTTACACCAACTACCTAGTGTCACATGATGTGAGCCAAATAAAATTCTAAAAACAACCACATTAGTTGCAACCACATAAAATAACATGAAATGATGCATGCTTATGCTCATGCAATGCAATGCAATTATGGAGCTAAACACCTGAGGTGTTACAGCCCTCCCCCCTTATAAAAATCTCGTCCCGATATTTGGAAAGCGTACCATTTTTCATAGAATTCCTTATAACCATCCCGCAAATAGTCTTCCCGTTCCCATGTAGCGTCACTTTCACTACCCTGATTACTCCACATTACTTTATACCACTTAACCACTTTGCTTCTAGTCACTCATTCCTGAGTATCGATCACTCGGACTGGCTTTTCTTCGTAAGTTAGATCGGATTCCAGCCTGATATCTCCTAAAGGGACTCTTTCCTCAGGAACTCGAAGACACTTTTTGAGCTGAGATACATGGAAGACGTTGAATATGGCACTCATTTCAGGAGGTAACTGGATTTTGTACGCAACAGCTCCACTCTTGCCTATGATCGAGAAAGGACCCACGTATCTTGGCACAAGTTTTCGCTTAACACCAAAACGTTGGACACTCTTCATTGGATAAACTTTCAGATAAACGAAGTCTCCAACTTCAAACTCGAGCGGTTTTCTACGACGATCAGCATAACTTTTCTGTCTAGCTTGGGCCACAGCCATATGTTTTTGGATGGTACGGACTTGTTCCTCAGCTTCCTGAACAAAATCAATACCATAATACCTTCTTTCACCAGCTTCTACCTAGTTTAGTGGAGTTCTACACTTACGACCGTACAAAGCTTCGAATGGGGCCATCTTAATCCTCTCTTGGTAACTATTATTGTACGAGAATTCGGCTAGAGGTAACCATTTTTCCCAAGAACCCTTGGATGAAATGACACATGCCCGTAACAGATCTTCCAAGATTTGGTTAACCCGTTCCGTCTGACCTGATGTCTGGGGGTGATAAGCAGAGCTTCTCACTAACTTGGTTCCCAGAAGGTGATACAAGTGCTCCTAAAAGCGAGCAGTGAACTGGGGACCATGGTCAAAAACAATAGTGCGAGGTACCCCATGGAGCCAGACTATCTAATTGAAGTACAACTCAGCATAGTCAGTGGGACGATAGTCCACTCTAACAGGAATGAAGTGAGCTGATTTGGTTAAACGATCCATAATTACCCAGATGGAGTTATGATTTTTGACAATAGGAGGAAGTTCGACAATGAAATCCATACTTATCTCTTCCCATTTCCAACCTGGGATAGAAAGTGGTTGAAGTAACCCAGCTTTCATGTGCACAGCTTTAACCCTACAGCAGGTGTCACACCTAGCAACATATGCGGCTATCTCTTTCCGCATTTTGGTCCACCAATAGTATGGCTTCAAATCATAATACATCTTATTGCTACTAGGGTGGATGGACAACTTAGAGGAGTGTGCTTCAGACATAATATTATTTCTAAGCTCTCGGTCCTTAGGCACAACTAACCTATCCTTGAACCATAGTACACCCTCTTCATCTACCCTGAACTGTGTAGTTTCTTGCTCTTTCATCTTGCGTTTTATGTGGACTACACCAGGATCAGTCTTTTGGAGCTCAATAATTCTGCTTTTTAGAGTACAACTGACAGTGATGTTGTACAAGACTGCTGGATGTAGAAGGCGAGATCGATGAAAATTAGTTTCAACTAGGGAATGGCAATGAGACTTACGGCTTAAAGCATCCGCAACCACATTTGCCTTGCCAGGATGATAGTGCACTTGAAGGTTATAATCCTTAATCAACTCGAGTCATCTTCTTTGACGCATATTTAACTCAGGTTGGGTGAAGATGTATTTGAGGCTTTTGTGGTCTGTGTAGATATTGCAAACATTGCCCAACAGATAGTGCCGCCAGGCTTTCAAAGCATGAACAACTGCGGCGAGTTCTAAGTCATGCGTTGGATAATTCACCTCATGCTTCCGAAGTTGTCGAGAGGTATATGCAATTACTCGGCCTTCCTGCATCAGAACACCTCCCAAACCTATGCCTGAGGCATCACAATACACATCAAAAGGTTTCTCGATATCCGGTTGCGCCAAAACCGGAGCCGAGGTTAGGAGAGTTCGTAGTTTGTGAAAAGCCGCATCACACTCAGGAGTCCAGACAAACCTAGTGTCTTTTTGCAGCAGCCAAGTCATTGGCTTGGCTATTTTTGAGAAATCCGGGATGAAGCGACGATAATAGCCAGCCAAACCAAGAAAACTCCGGACCTCGTGAACCGAGATAGGAGCCTTCCAGTTTAGTATTTCTTGTACCTTGGCGGGGTCCACCATAATTCCTCCATCGGACAACACATGCCCAAGGAAAGGTACTTCTCAAAGCCAGAATTCGCACTTATTGAACTTTGCATATAGTTGATGTTCATGCAGTCTTGTGAGGACTATACGCAGATGTTCAGCGTGATCTTCCTCATTTACAGAATATATCAGGATGTCATCAATAAATACCACCACAAACTTGTCCAATTCGGGCATAAACACCGAATTCATCAAGTACATGAAGTGTGCGGGGGCATTTGTCAGGCCGAAAGACATAACAAGATACTCATAAAGGTCGTATCTTGTCGAGAAAGCTGTTTTTGGAATATCTTCGGGACGGATTTTAATCTGATGGTAACCAGACCTCAGATCAATCTTAGAAAAGACTTTAGCTTTGGACAACTGATCGAACAGGATATCGATACGTGGCAGAGGATACTTATTTTTGACAGTGACTGTATTCAGAGGTCTATAATCTACACACATCCGTAAGGTCTGATCCTTCTTCTTCACAAAGATAGCAGGGCATCCCCACGGAGACGAACTAGGGTGAATCAACCCCTTCTTCAAAAGTTCATTCAATTGAACCTTAAGTTCAGCTAGCTCATTCAGAGGCATCCTATAAGGCCTCCTAGAGATGGGAGCCGTGCCAGGCAACAATTCAATTCTAAATTCCACATCCTGATTCGGAGGGAGTCCTGACAAATCATCGGGAAAAACGTCCGGAAACTCATTTACTACGGGAATTTCAGCCAACACCTTTGCTTGCACAGCATGAACTTCCCCAGACAAATCAACTTTTCTGGGAAGTTGTACCAGAAAATCCTTTTGATCTGTAGGATCTCTGAGCATAACTACCCGAGTGGATGTATCAATGAGTACCCCATTCTGACTCATCCAATTCATGCCCAGAATAACATCTATGCCTAATCCCGGCAAAACCACTAAGGCAAGCGAGTACTTTCGCCCTTTTATCTCAAGCTCAAGATTCCCCACTACTTTATTTGTGGAAATATTCCACTTGCTGCGCTAATGCAATAACCTCCACCTTCAACAGTATGCAATTTGTGTGCAAACTTTGATGCAAACTTAGGACTGATAAAGGAATGCGAAGCACCTGAATCAAAAAGTACCACTGCAGGATGTTGGTCAACTAGGAACTTACCAGCAGTGACAACCTCACCAGATGGGATTTCCTCAATACTGTTATAATGAGCGTGCCCTTGACGGCCACCTTGGTTGACATTCTTCTTAGGGTAAGGACAGTTTCTAGACCAATGGCCTGGCTTATTGCAGTTCCAGCAAGGCATGTTGCTAGGAGGGACACTAGAGCTGCCTTGGCCCGAATTACCCTTTGGCAGAGCCACTGTATATGCCTTGCGAAACCCAGTCTTCACTGATGCCTTCTTTTGCGGAGGACGGAACTTAGCACTTGTGGCAGGAGGGCGAGGAGGAGCCCTCGGGGCAGCTGTAGCTCGAGACTGTGAAGCACCTGCCTCAAGTGCCCTCTTGCGGCTCTTAGAAGCAGCATAGATAGAGTTATTGTTCTCTTGAGTCAGAGCATCACTGATAAATTCATTGAAGGTAGTACACTTGCTAGTGCCTATAGTCTTCATCAGCTTTGGGCCGAGGCCTCTTTTAAAGCTAGCAATTTTCTTGGCATCGGTATCCACAAACTCTGTGGCATACCTTGCCAGGTTGTTGAAAGATTGCAGATATTCAGTCAAGCTTTTATTGCCCTGCGACAGCCTCATAAATTCTGTGTGCTTGATAGCCATAAGACCTGGAGGAATATAGTTCCCACAGAATGCGGCCTTGAACTGGTCCCAAGCAATCGGGACATTTGCAGGCAGTGTGGAACGATAGTAGCTCCACCAAATACCCACTGGACCATGCAGTTGGTGAGAAGCATATTCAGTCTTTAGCTCATCAGTCAAGCGAAGCAGACGAAACTTTTGTTCAATAGTGTTCAACCACTCATCAGCTTGCAGTGGTTCCTCCGTCTCCTTAAAGAGCGGGGACTTAGTATCAAGAAAGTCCTTGAAATCACTGTACTGATTGGGTTCTGGGCCCTGGCGGCCATGACGAGCCTCCCGGTTGGCAAGCTGGCGCATAGCATCTGCCAGCATGCGCTGTCCTTCGACCACGGTCTGCATCAGCTCAGCCGGGGTAGGTGGTGGCGGAGGGGGTGGCTGTTCCTCATCCTCATTGCCACGACCCCGACGGAGATTGTACGACATCTGCAAAATGCATAGCCAATGAGCACTGACGATGTGGGAAATTTGTAGATGAATTATTGTAAATATGTCAAACTGACTTCATGAAATAGACTTCTCAAAATACTCATGGCACAATAATTCATCACAACCGCATAATCCATTCAAGCGCATCAATTGACGCAATCATGCGAGGGAATCCAACAGGATGTACTTTGATAAAGGCTTACTCATAAGGAGCACAGCAGTTACTGAACCGTTTACGTTATTATCTACATGATTTTTGACCTTTCGCCCGGTACTTGGATTCGATCTTAAAATTTTTAGTTGACTGAGAAAGGTTACTTCAAACTGACCATGAAGAGACTTCTCAACGGTAGAGTTCCATGGTGGATCCTGACTAGCCACCTCGATACCAGCGCGTGCCAAGCAGCACAACCTTATGTCGCGTGCTATAGGAGGCCCTCGGTTTCGTCGCGGCACCGAAGGGTGCTAATCGTGACACCATCATCGAACGCACGCAATAAGACATCCAATTGTGATCGAAATTAACAGGTTCAACTAAACATCTAGAAAACATAGGGTTCGACATTACATCCCAAAAGTCAAGTTATTACAAAGCCTCACTCCAACCCCAGGAGGCACAAAAGACGATTCTAATATCGTAGCTACGCGATGACTACTCTAAGCATTGTCCTCAGAGTCGGTGTCAAGGATCTCCCTGCCATCCTCGTCGCTAACAGGCTCTAACTCCTCGTCTTCTTCTTCTTCTAGTGCTTCTTCTAGTGTGGCATCTTGGGGCCCATTGACCTCCACTTCATCATCATCTTCAGCCATGATGATTCCTGAACCCATGTCCTCATCTGCGTTGTTGTTTTGAGGCAGCAGAGGATTTAGCTGGTTGTTCAGGCGGTGCACTTCTTCATGAAGATTGTCATTGTATTCTTCAGCATTCTCCAACTGTTGCTCGAGCTCAAACTGACGAGCTCTCAGAACGTTCTCCTCGTGCCAGGCTTCATCCCGCTGGTTCATCATGTGGGCCAGCATGTGTCGACAGTTGCGATTTGCTACGGTCAATCTCTGGACTGCAAGTGTTTCCTGGTCACGATCACGGATCACTTGCTCCAGTTGCTGACGCGCTGCATTCCTGACAGCAGTCACTTCGGCCAACTCAGCCCTCAGCCTTTCCACATCAGTGGGCTCAGGGCGGGGCTCACGTGGAGTGAGCTGGTGACGAGGTGCCCTGCCTCTAGTGGACTTGCGAGCGGTCCTCTTGGTACGTGCCATCTGTAGCAACAAGATACGACTTAAAATGAGGATCATTTAGGGGATACGAAATTTAATTTAGTCGGGACTATTGAAATTTTTAAGGAGGGAGTAAATGATATGTATGATATAATTAAACATGATGCATGCACGTTCCGTACGCCCTCTCACCTTAATAGAAACCTAAAGTTCTAACGCTAGGCGGTGGCATACATACGTTCTCTCATATAAGCGAAACTATCGGTCTACTCGTTACGCTGTTAGTGTACCTGCAGAAAATCTTATTTTAGCCCAACAGCTTCCCAATATAAGCACACAAGAAAGCAGTAATTTTAAATACTTTCCATATACACATCCCCCGATGTATATACTTCAGTATCAAAGCTACCCGATATAAAGGTTCCCACAATTAAGTGCTTATATAATTACACGGTTTAAACATGTAAGTATGCAAGTCACCAAAACTACTCTCCCCTAGATCGTCGGTTGGACGATCATGCTCTCACAACTCACACTTACCAGAGCGTCGAGGCAATTGATCCATACATTACCACCCAAGTAGATGGCATCCATACAATATCACGCCGTATGGACGACGAAACAAAAACAAACAATGCCCCCAAGTTAGTCTTTATAATAAGCCACATAAGAGTCCTTATTTGAGCTAAGGGATTTGATCACTGGCATACCTATGAAAATAATTTTTAGAGTTTTAACCCTTTTCATAATTAAATACTTTTGCTTTTAAATACTCATACGATGTGTTTAATGTTGAATTATGCTCCGGTACCAGCTGTAACAGAACCGACCAAATTATAAGAGCACAAGTACAAAAACAAGCACCGAAGCGCTTAAATTTTTGAACTTGAGCCCATATAATCCCGGTAGTCAATCAAAACCACGAAGGATTTCAAACCAACTTGCTTACAACCAAGATCGCATCATTCAACATACAACATCATACGTTATATTTCACAAGTAGTTCCGAAATAAGTTTACACACACGGAGTCGCAATTATTACAAACCAAGTTTATAAAAGTAGCGGAAGCATACACATACCAGTTGTTTAACTACTGCCAGTCTTGTTGATCAACAACCCGCAAAAGCATCAGGAAAGTACATAAAAGATGATCACGCCCTAGTGATCTAGTCTTCGTCACCCGCAGGGTGGAGACAAGTTTTACAGAAGCCTTGATAGAGCATATCATCTACAACAGGAGGGAATAAACCCTGAGTACTGGAATGTACTCAGCTAGACTTACCCGTCAAAAACCAGAAATAAGATGACACCAAGGATTATGCAAGGCTTACACAAGAGGCTAGCTGACATTACATTTTGCATAAAGGCATAAGTAATTGAAACTCTTATAACCTGTACTAGCAGTTCTTTTTAGCATTTACCTGTCATCTATCTTAGCACCTGTACTAAGCATGCACTTGATTATAATCAAACAATTATCAACATTATATCCAGAGCAGGTATAAATTATGGCAACATTGTATCATTCACTTAACCATCTGTTCATTTAATGAGATCTACGTTGCCGCTGCTCAAGTCAAGTGCTCACTAACCGGGAGCGACGGCGATTCGAATCGAATTCCTATCCAGCTGGAGGGGTATTTCTAACACTCACCGAGTTACGCCTAGCGAGGGCTGCTCAGGTCACCTTTAGTACAGTTCAGGAGCCACGGGTCCGACTAATGTCGCATCCCCAAGGGCGACACTCTGCCAGGTGATAGGGACTCTAACCCCCCTTGGTATCACGCCAATGTCCCCAAGCACATCCTTTCTCTCCTCCAAGAAGCAACCTACCATTCGATTCCTGGCCTGAACTGTATTACTCGGATTCGTGGTCGGAATGACTTATCCGGCCAAAGTGTTAGACTGCGTTCAACATGACTCAAGGACGTACAGCGAATCGGTCCTTAAACGACTCAGACGGGCATAGCTCCGCACCCAAGACGTGAAGTGTCTTGCGGCTGCACTATCGAACTCCCGCCCGGTCTCAAATTCATTTTTAGGCATGGTTCCATTCACGATAGCGATCATAGCCACTCGTGACCCATTCCTAGATCTTGCGGATGACCGGAAATCACCCGACTTCTACCGGACTAAGCAGGGCTAAGCATTAACACGGCCTAAACCTAATTTAGGGTGTAAGTATGATATCTGGACAAGGACATGTGTAATGCAACAAGTGTTTCCATACAACTCCTACAACTTAATGCAGTAAACAAGTAAAAGTACTCAAGAATTATATTTCAAATGTTTGGGTCAGCATGCACCGGGGCTTGCCTTTCAGAAAGGTCGAGGGCCGGTGGTCTGGACACTCGGGTAGGTCATCAACGGCGTGCCCTTCGATGGCTGCTTCGTCGGGTTCTCCCGGCTGCTCCTGGACTTCCTCCGGAATCACTTGCTCGAATTCGAGGAGCGTTACCCCCTCCAGAACACCTATTGCATGAGTGCACAATAAATATCATGGATGCATAATGGTTGCAACATGCTCGAAATGAAATGCATTTCAGCAATAAAAGTACTCTATTCAAGTCACTTCATCAATACGTGCAAATCTCTTCTCCGGTGGAGAAGTACTCACCTAATCTACCCAACCTAAGATATAGCTGTTCTTCTTCGGTTAAGGGCCTAGCACCTAACAATACAAGAGTAGCATTACTCAGGTTACCACATCCAACACCAAAATATCACAGTAAGACATTCTGGACAGCAGCTCAAAGATTCTAACATAACTGAAGATTTCTAACTCCAAAAGATATGATCTAAGACAATCTGGAAAACTTAAGAAATGCACTACAATTCATTTTCAGATCTCAACCCTAAATTCCTAAGTTTTCCATGTCGAATTTCATAAGTTCCAGAATCTGTCCTCTCTAAACAGAGAGTAGCAAATTCTGGACTGTCACTTTAAACCACACTAACTCCCAAACTACTAAGCCAAATGCTCCCAAATTTTGATACAAGCTAGTTTATCAAGCTTACTACAACTTTGGTATTTACAAGTTTTCCAGCAATCACCTTTATCAAAGGTCAAACCTAGAAATACTGCCAGCTGTCCAGAAAACCTAGAATTGCAAAGATTAAATATTTATTTATGTGGCAAACATCCCTTAAGACCAAACTAATGTTACCACAAGTTCACATAGGTCACAAAAACACCAGAAAGTAAGGTGTGCCTACCTAAAATATTTATTTAAACTCATTTCTTAATTTACTTAAGTAATTAAGTGGAATTTTAAACATATATGTAAACTGCTCCTACAATTCTACAAAAATTACAGGAGACTCTATGAACCAAAAAGAGACCACTGTAAAAATTTGAAGTAAAATTATTTACAGAAACTCCCTAAACAAAATTCACAAGCTCAAAAGGCTGATTTTTGTATAAATAACAATTCATAGTAAAAAGTGTCAAACAACAGATTTCCTAATTTTATTGGACACTTTAGGGTACCAAGACATTCTCCAAAAAGTTATAAGAACATTGCACATGTAGAAAAATTACTAAAATCCATTTAAGTATTTTCTAAAATAACAAGATAGCATTATAACTTGAAAAGTACTTAAGCACTACTGCCCAAATTTTTACCAAAGCTAGAGAAAGTATAAATTAGCCTATCCACCAAATTTCATAATTTTTAGAACACTGAAACTCAAGATATGATTTAAACAAGTTTGCATGCAATCTAAAACACATTTGAAAAACCTATTTAAATCTCCAAGAAACTAAACATCACATAACCAATTCATATTTTTCTAAAATACTACACACCATGTAGATCCTAACAAAATTTATCTCATAATTTTTGGGCAAGTAAACCCTAGATCTATATTTTCCAAATCTTAACAAAAACTGTGACAGAATAAATAAAAATGAAACAAATCTGATTTGTTACTGGGCCGGTCCGGGAAAGGACGCGGCCCACAACTCGCGGCGTGGCCCGCTTCCACGTGCGGCCTGCTACGGCTCCCGCCCGCACGCGCGTGCGACTGGCCAGATGGCCCCACCGAGCAGAGAGAGGCGGAGGGGAGGAGCTGCGGTCGCCTGAGCTCGCCGTCGGTGAGCCGACCGGCAAAGCTGAGCGGACGAGCATGACCACGTCATCGAGCTAAGTCGATTGGTGGTAAGAACGGGGCGGCAGAGCCACAGGAAGGTGCTCGCCGTCGGGCATGGCGGACCACCGGTACGGTGGTGGCGAAATCTCACCGCCGGTGAGCCTGACGTCCCAACCCTAACCCTCGATGAGCATCCCCATTCTACCTCGACCCTAACGCACCTACAAGTGGGCGACAGAGACGCCCAGAGACCCCTGGCCACGGAGAGCCGTCGCGCGGAGGAACTCTGGCGAGGTACCGTGGCGGTGGAAAACGAAAATGTGACCCTACCAAAGCGTGATTGGCTGCGGGGAGTGGACGGCGAGGTAGCGGCTTCAAGGCGGAGCTGTGGACATGTTTTTGGGGGCGGCAGTGTGGTGGAGAGCGCGCATGAGCTCGCCGGAGTGGAGGCGGGAGCTGTGCTCGGTCGTTCCGCCCGATGGAGGAGAGAGCGAAAGAGAGAGGGAGTTGTGGCGCGAGTGAGGGCGGAGACCGTCGTCGTGGCGACCTTGAAGGCCTGGTGGCCTGACGGGTGGGACCGCGGCCGGCGTACGGCTGCCACCGCGCGGCCACGCGTCGGCGCTGTCCTGCCGTCGGTCGGCCACCGACTGAAGAACTGAAATGACTGAATCGATGATGCCGGAAATGGTGACTGACGGTGTGATTTCAACGATGATTATCTCCTAAAACAGCTCGAGTTAGCCGAAGGTGATAACATCAAAGTTGTAGAGCTACAAGAGGGCTACAATTTTGCTAATTATAGTTTGGACTGGTTCGGCCTAGATTTGAAACCACAGAGCTCCAAAGTGGTGCACTTCGAAACTGAAACGTTGTTTCAGTCATTAAGCCGACTGAAACCCGATTTTCTAGACACCATATCTCCTAAACCATTTAGAACTAGGTGATGGTGATATTGACAATGTTGTAGAGCTAAGTGAGTACTACAAAAGTGTCAACATGAGTTGGAGCTGGTTTGGTCTGGTTTGCAAACTACAAGCTTCGAAAGTAGGTCACAGTAAAACTAGAGGGACACTTTTGAGACTTAAAAAAATCTAAGTGTTGAGACAGCCCCTCTAGCTGACTTGTGGGCCATTTTTGAGCATGTTCTGGCCAGTTTCATGAGATGGTCATATTGAGACTTTTGTTTCCCATAAAATTCCCTACAACTTTGCTTAAGGGTGCTCCTCCATGCAAGGTCTCTAAGCTAGACTTTTTAATTGGTCAAACTAGAGCATCCTAGGGCTAAATGGTGGTCAACTACACCTTGGAGGGCATTTTGGTGATTTTGGTCAACATGAACCTTGCTCCATTAGTGACCCTAAGTATAACTAAGGTGTTGTGAGACATAATTAGCTACTCTCCCCTTTTGTTACACCAACTACCTAGTGTCACATGATGTGAGCCAAACAAAATTCTAAAAACAACCACATTAGTTGCAACCACATAAAATAACATGAAATGATGCATGCTTATGCTCATGCAATGCAATGCAATGCAATTATGGAGCTAAACACCTGAGGTGTTACACTCACGGTCACAAGTGGCCTTGGACCCTTATGGAATAGAAGATCACAAGTGGTTAATTATTTATGCTATTCATTATTCATGTTTACTTGATCATGTGTTTATGGGCTTGTGATAAACTTGTTGCTATTCATTTGCTTAAAATTATGACTCAACAAAAGCTAAATGAAGTTAAACCCGTGTCTACCTTTTGAGCCTCATGAACTCCGTGTTATCCTTGTTGAATACGAGATGTACTTATGCTTGTTTATTTTTACTACTTGGATACCCAGATGGGTAACAGATGGCAATGGTTATGAGGATTTTCTAAGGATTAGTAGTCTTGTGATCAACCAGTTGACCATCCCTGTGGCTATGGAGGCGCCATGGAGTTATCTTTATTTATTTCCGCTTGCTAGACTTTGATATATTTATGTAATCGATTAAATACTCGTGATGTAATAAAGCATTTTGCTTGGTATTCTCCTTTAATTTGTCTCTATATGTGTGTAATTGATTCCTGGGCACACATATAATTTATATCTAGATTTACCTTTAAATTTGGGTATGACAAGACTCTGACACCCTACGAGACTATAGTTTACCGTGACATGGAGGGATGTTTGCAGATGTGGAATTCGGGGCAACATTCCAGGCTCGTGCATTAGGAAAACCCTTAGCAAGGAAAGCTTTCTTTGATGGACGATGGTCTAGAGTAAGTGATATGCTAGGTGGATAGATGAGGCAAGGTCTGTCATAATTCTCGATGCAATGAACACCTGGAATCACTAGAATCATTGTGTTTTTGATGGGGCATCACATAATATTGCAAACAACTTGTTTGTTATTGATCAGATGGTCCTTTGGGGGCTGACTGGGCCCGAAGGAATTTCCTTCCTGGTTGCTCTGTCACGGGAAGTTGCTTAGTTGGGTTAATTCCCTAGTCAAGGTCAGGTTTTGATGTAGAAAAGTTGAGCTATGTTTTTAAGGGAGTGGTAATGTAAGTGTGAAAATTGTACGGGTCTATCATTTTTTTCTTAATGCAATGGTATGTATTTCTCTAATGAATTCGAAAGTTTACTGTTATGAAACGTGAGATTTGCTACAACTATTATTCTCCCGAAATAGAATTATGAAACATAGTAGAGAGTCTAGAATTACTTTTCTAAATTTATAAAACATTTAATCATCATATTTACAAACATTATCACAATCTGTCTCTCTTGCCCTACCGAGCTGCCACATGTCTACCCTGGCAGCCTCTCATTCTCTCGCTCATCTCTCTTCATTGCCTCCTCCATAGAGAGCATGTGTGCCATGCCGTGGGGCACTCGTCGTGGCCTCCTCCAGAACCCACCCTTCTTTGACACCCATCCCTTACACCACTGGTGGATCCAACCACTGGCAGGGTCCTATATATATGGCCTCTGCGGTCGGCTCTCCTTGAACTCGAGCTCACCATCAATGTACTCCCACATTCTATTGGCACATAGCAGCTTCAACTTCTCCTCGCCGAATCCTGCCCGTCACCACAAGCAGGCCTACCCTTCCTCCTTCTCGTTCTCTGACACCATGTCCATGTAGGTGAAACCGAGAAGGGCCAGGTTTCTGAAATGTTGGGTTCAAGGAGTGTAGGTGAAACTGAGAAGGGCCAGGTTTCTGAAATGTTGGGTTCAAGGAATGGGGACATGGAAAGTGAATGTGGTACGTCACTTTTAAAAACCATGGTACAAATGTGTATATACCTATTTGCATTCTTCCTTCAGGAGATGGAACATGTACCTAGTATAATCGAAACGTCGAACATGTTCCATTTTGATAATGCATTTTGAGGCAACCAGTATGAACTTGATCCATTGTATATCATTATATTTTCATCTATTATCTATAAACTATTCGTAGAAACAAGCATTTTGTCTCATCGCATATCAAAAGAGGAGATAAATTAGTTAATGAATTAGAAACTGAGAAAATGATATTATATTATAGCATACAACTACCGTTTGATAATGGCATATTGGCGGAGCCCAATAGAATATTATTTTGACGAAGCTTTGTTGTTATAATTGCAAAATTCTAAATTTCTTATTGTTGTTTTGTGTGTTCGAGAAAAAGTTGCTTCTTCATGAAAAAATGGCAATATCCAGAAGGACTCATGTTGCATTAATAATGCAAACGAGCTTAAGCACTTAGGCCGTGTTTGGTTAAACCGACTAAAATTTAGTCCAATGTTTGGACACATGCATGGAGTACTACATATAGACTATTTACGAAACTAAAAATATAGGGTGAGGATAATTTGCGAGATGATTTTTTAAGCCTAATTAGTCCATTATTAGCACTAATTGCTACAGTAAAAAATGTGCTACTGATGGATTAATTAGGCTTAATAAATTCATCTCGTGGTTTAGTTACGGAATATGTAATTTGTTTTTTTATTAGTATCCGAACACCCCATGGTCAAGCTCAGTCAACATTCGATATGACACGGACTAAAATTTAGCACCTCAACCCAAACACCCCCTTAACTACTGCCAAGTGCCGGCCACCGGGGAAGTGGAGAAACATTTTGGTGGTGCAAAGTTTTGCTACTAAGATATCTTATACTCTTACAAAGCCAAATCCCGCTACCTATTTTTCTCAACATGCATGCTGTCCAACTAGGCAATCTACTATTGCACACAATTAAAAATCAACTAGCTCATGCAATTGCAATATTCACGTCAACAAGTCACATATTTCTCTCAACATGCAAGCTGTCAAACTAGGCAATGCACTATCATACACAATAAAAATCCATTAGCCCATACAATTGTAATGTCCACGTCAGCAAGACACATAAGTATTTTGTGTGTGCGGTGTTCTTCTAGTTGTTCATAAATTCATTTTATCTCTAGAGTTTTTGTTTTTCTTAAAAATAGTATTTAAATAAATAATTGCAGAACTTAGAGCTGGAAGGGAAAAAATACAGATTTAGAATCTAGTAAGTAGTTGCATGGCTGACATAACCCTAATCGACAACCCAATAGCCGATATGTATCTATCACATACATGTAGACATAATTCTATGTGTAGATGTAACTTGTGCTCACATATTTGTTGACGCTAAGAAAGCAGATAGGCATTTCGGCTGTCCACCCGCCATAAGCCCGCTCCACGCCAAACAACGTGGATGTGTCAGAAGCCACAGCACGCTTCCACCGTTTTGATTTTCTTGATTTTTTTTCTTGTCGCACAAACAAAATATCTAGGGATCTTTAAAATTGTTGCTAAAAAATCAACCACGACCCATTTGCTTGGATCTAACGTCATTGATTTTGTAGTTTTTTAAATTAAAATTCTTCCTAGAATATTATATTTGAATTTCGCTTAAACAGTTTAGCTGCTAAACAGTCTCTAAAACTCCAAATAACAGTCATTTAAATTCATGATTCGGAAAGTAGTATTTTCATGTATTTTTTTAATATGTGTGCTTTGATGAAATCTAAAGCTTTTTCAACAAAGTACATGCTCAAAATTAAGTTTTCATTTGAATTTGAATTTAAATTTAAAGTCATACAAAACAAGCTCAATGATTTTAAATTTAATTTCAAATTGAAACTTATTAATTTTGAGTGTGTCCTTTGTCAAGAAACAGTCTCTAAAAATAAAAATAAAAAACCATCTAGATTCATAGTTCAAAAAGTAGTATTTGTCATTTAATTTCCAAAAAAGAAAAATCATCTAATTTCCATACATGGTCGGGGTTAGCCTAGCTGCTTGGTACAAAGATCTTTATCGGAGCGGTTTGACGTACGGACTGAGAGCGGGTGTGTTCCCAGACGTTTACAAGGCTGCTAGGTTGCACTTGAGAAGGCTTTTGCAGAAGTCGTGGCTGCCAAAGAAAAAAAAAGAATCGTTAAAGAGCACCAGGGTCCAGGCTATGCTTCAGCTCAGAATGCCTCTCGCCTCTGCCCAAGCTTCAGGCGAAGAAGGCTGAAGGCACCTTCAAATGTGAGCTGAAAAATGAATCCTAGTACCAGAATGGGGGGTTTTGGTGCTAGATAGGCGGCCGTCTGATATTGTAAACAACCATTAGTCGTTTTGCACATATCGAAAATTGAGCCTCAGAAATTACTTTTGTGAGCTGTTGTTTTGCTGTGACAGTCGCTTGCAATTTCTTCAGCTTTTCCGGTTTGCAGTTTATTTTGAAAAGATGGTAAGGAAAAATAGCCAAGTCAAGAAGACAAAAAAAAAAAGATGGTAAGCTCCCTTAGATTTTCTAACTCTTCGTGCTCCTTGATACAATCTTGAATTCTGTATTTCCGTTGAATTTCAATGGGAATGGGGAGGTTCCTCGCGTTGAAAAAAAAGAAGACAAAAAAAAAGCATCAGAAAATTTGCAGAAAATGCCAAGCAACGAGTTTGTTGCAATTGACTATGCTATCGCCAACAATTAATCTCTACTGGTTCAACAGCCATCCCCGCTCGACCCTCCATGAATTAATGTTGAATGATGAATGATGAATGATCCAACTCAAGTCAATTTTGATGATGATACGCTAGCTTATGCTTATGCAAGCAATGCAAGCAGCCAAACATCACATGATTATAGTCCTCAACTACATCTCCTGTTGCATAGTACTATCTAACATCTGCCCCGGCTGTCAGTCACTACTGCAGTCAATGTAAAGATGATCATCTCCAGTGCTCAACTGCTGACCTTGATCGAGAGTTGACAGAGTGCTTAAATTTGATGGCGACCTTGCATGGCGTCAGTTAAAGGCTGCCGCCAGCCGTACGTTTCGTCCTGTCCTGAAACCTCTTTGATCATGCAGCTGCGCTCGATCTGGTGCTGGTAGCGATAGATGATGGAGCTGAGCCTTCGATCTCGATCAGTCGATCGTCTCTCCCAGGAGAAAGAATCCAAGATCGGAGTAAATGCTATGGCTGCTGCGTCCTCCTTATAAGGGGTTCGCTGCTGGAAGCCTAGCCGCGTCGTCAGTCAGTTCATCACTGCCTTCTCTAGCTGGGTGTGCTTCGTCGTCGTCGTCGTCGTCGTCGTCTCCTGCACGCTGCTAGCTGCAGCGCGATCGCGTGCTCACTGCTAGCTCTCATGGCCTCGCTTGGCCAGCTCGTCCTCGTCGCCGGCCTGGCCTTCCTGGTGCTGGCTGCCCAGGATCACGGCCATGGAGGGCCAGCCGGCGGCCGGGCCCGACCATTGGAGCAGCAGCTGTTGGAACCGCTGCTCCGGCGAGGAGCCGGGCGAGGCGGAACACCGGCGAATGGTGACCGCGTCAACTAAAACTTCTACGGCGGCGAGCGAGCGATACACGCGAGAGAGAGAACAGTTTTTTTGTTCACTGCGAATGCGCAGCTTTTTTTCATGCATTCAACTTGGCCTTGTGGGCCTGGATCGCCTCCCCTCCGCCACGATTGGGCGCTGCACGGTGCGCCGTCATTTCCGGAGCCCGTGCGACATGCACGGCGTGCCAGCCATGGCGGAGGTGGCCCTGAAGACGCGGTCCTGGCGAGTGCGTGTGCAATCGCCACACACCCAGGATTCTATGCTAATTACAAACGTGCTGAACATCAAAATGTAACACCTAATGCACACCTAAATGACTGACACGATTACAGACTCTGGGTTCAACAGCAGCTGCTGCTGCTCCTCCAGCGCGGGAGGTTGTAGTCATCAGCCATCTTCCGCAACCGTTGTCCGCGGCGGTGGCGGTGAGCAAGCGGGTCCTCAACTCCTCATCCCTATCCCTCCGTCTGGGCCGTCCAACAAGTGGAACTCCGAGGTGAGCCACGAGAAGCCGTCGGCAGCGGAGTCGGGCTCGGGCCGCCGCCGCACCCACGCCATCGTCGGCCGCCGCCTCGGGTTCGGGTCCCCGTGACGCGGCCAGTGGGTTCTTGGAGATCGTGCATGCCTTGAGAGCATGCAGCAGAGATCTCAAGGCTCACGTAGTGTGTGTGTCTGCTTCCTTCACTAGAAATAAATTTGCGCAGATTTCATGGAGTACTAGTATTATTCTGATTAGTTTCTGGTCGATTTGGAGTGTGCATGAGTGGGCTGTAAGATCTGCCAATGTTTTCTTTCCGGTGTAGAATGGAAGCGTTTCCCCTAATAATGACTTTTTAAGCAACGACGAGCGCTATATATCATCTTGTTTCTTTCCAGCAGAAGAAACCTAAGAACCATTGCTGTCGCAGTAGTGTTTAAAACAAGGTTCTAAATCTCCAGCTAAACTGCCGGCTGTTATAGCTGTTTGAGAGAGATCAAGCTATTTATGTCTATATACAATTTAGTGGGCCTCATTTAACTCTGCTATTAGCTGGTTTAGAGGCCATCTGCTAAATGTCGTAGCCCGAGAATGATAAAACGACATTGTTTAAAACCAGGAACTGAGACAGGTGTTCCATGCTCAGGCCATGCAATTTCCTGTTGCGAAAAATGTTGAAGATGTACACTGCACGCCTTTGGTTTTTCAGGCACAGTTTCCCATCGATTTGTTGCTCAGGTGATCGTCCTGGCTGTTCTGATTTTCAGGGTACAGAGTTCAGAACCAATCACGGTGCCACAAAGACCTGAGAAAATCAGGTAGCATATTACTAGGTAGTAGGTACTACACTACTACTAGTGCTAGTGACATCATGAGACACTACTAGGACCAAATTAAATGAGGTTTAGGAATTGAGAGTACAACCACTATTGCCCACTGATATGCACACCCACGCTATAACACAACAAAAGAAACTAGAGCAAACATACAGAACTGTGAATCAGGTTGGGCTAGCTTCAACCCTTCAACCCAATGGCCATGAAGAATACCACGAACACAAGCCATGTGGAAGAATGAGAACGGTTGCAACATCTAGAAAGGAATACATGTCTTTGGTTTATGCTTCAATAGAAATAGTGAGCCAATGCAATGGCTAGCAGATACCAATAACTTAGAAGAATATGGAGACTCACGCATAACCCTATGAAAGAAACATATATATAGTAAATTGCATATGCTAAACTTATTAGGGGACAAGGGAAGATATAGGAAACATTTTTCATTTTTATTTAGGTTTTATGATAGTATCATCAATGTCAAATGAAATTGTCATGTTGTTTGTAACGTAACATCTTGTGCGCACTACAAAACCTAGCTTTGGTAGGATCTTAAAATGGCGTATCATTTCCTAAATAAGTTGTCGGGTGATTTGTAACATAACATATCTCATGCTAGTGCATAACCTAACTTTTTAGGATCTTAAGATAACGTCACTACTATTAAATAAGTTGTCGAGTTGTTTGCAACATAATATCCAGCATGCATTATATAACCTAACTTATAGGATCTTGTGATAGCGTCATCTCTAGGTGTCGTGACTTGCAAGATGATGCTAAAGCGATAAATATGTCAATCCCAACAAAAACAGATAATTTCATTTCTAGGGTTTGATGACAGAGTACGTCATTGTCTATAAATGATCAAGCCCCGACAAAAACAGACAATTTCTCTTCTAGGGTTTTACGACAGAGTACGTCATTCTTCATCCTGTATACATGATGAAGCCCTGACAAAACAGACAATTTCGTTTCTAGGTTTTATGGCAGAGTACGCCATTCTCTATAAATGATCAAGCCCCAACAAAAAACGAACAATTTCATTTCTAGGGTTTTACGACATAGCTATTCTCTATAAATGATTGAGCCCCGACAAAAGTAAACTCATCAATATCGTGCAGCATTACATATTTAAGACACTTGATTGAGTATCATAAAGGCAAAACATATAAAATCTTAAACCTAAAGTTGTCGTACATATAGGCATGAAAGGGCTAGGGCTCCTAGTCTCTCAATGTAGACTTCCAAATTCCACTACACCTACTGCAATACTAGGACATGGTTCTAGAAACTTGCTTTGCACACTATCTTCCTAACCCACAATGCGCTCTCCGATTATTGCCTACAACTTTTGTCAAATGAAGTTGTTGCTCTTTCTACAAGAGATTATGACACCCTACAGGGCTATAGTTTACCGTGACATGGAGGGATGATGCGTATGTGGAATTTGGGGCACATTCTAGGCTCGTGCATTGGAAAAACCCTTAGCAAGGAAAGCTTTATTTCTTTGATGGACGATGTCTAGAGTAAGTGGTATATGCTAGATGGATAGATGAGGCAAGGTATGTCATAATTCTTGACGCAAGGTACATTTGGAATCATCATAATCATTGTGTCTTTGATGGGGGCATCGCGTAATATTGCAAAATTGTTTGTTATTGATGAGATGGGCCTTTGGGGCTGACTAGGGCCAAAGGAATTTCCTTCCTGGTCGCTCTGTCACAGGAAGTTATTCAGTTGGGTTAATTCCCTGGTCAAGGTCAGGTTTCTCTATAGAAAAGTTGAGTTGTCTTTTTATGGGAGTGGTAGTGTAAGTGTGCGTTGTACGGGTTTATCATTTTCCTTCTTAATATAATGATATGTATATCTCTAACGAATTCAGAAGTTTACTATTATGAAACGTGGACTTTGCTACAACTATTATTCCCCAGAAATAGAATTATGAAACAATATTGTAGAGACTCTAGAATGACTTTTCTAAATTTATAAAACATTTAATCATCTTCACAAACATTATCACACGTGATCTGCCTCTCTTGCCCTTCCAAGCCGTCACCTGTCTACCCTGGCAGCTGTAGGGTCAAGATGGCGGACTAGATGGGGGGTGAATCGTCCTTTCTAAAAATTAAACACGCCGGTTAACTTTTGAGGGTGAAGAAACTTAAAATTGTATATCATCCAATTTTTCCACCTTGCAAAATGTGTGCCATAAAAAATATGTGGGCAATCAACATCTAAGCCCATAAGTCGCCATCCTCTCGGATCGGTGAAGACCACAAATGAGAGACATAGCTCCTATCACTACCGGAATCCACTTCTTTGCCGAGCGCCGGAGGCTTTGCCGAGCGTTTTTTTCGGGCGCTCGGCAAAGAAGGCTTTGCCGAGAGCCAAATAAAAAACACTCGGCAAAGCCTCTGCACTCGGCAAAGAAGCCTTTGCCGAGCGTCCGATAAACGGCTCTCGGCAAAGAAGTTTCTTTGCCGAGAGCCAAAAAAAACACTCGGCAAAGAAACTTCTTTGCCGAGAGCCAAAAAAAAGCACTCGGCAAAGGCTTCTTTGCCGAGTGCCAAAGTAAAACACTCGGCAAAGCAATTTTTCAAACCACATTTTGGTGCCCTAAACGAATTCAAATAAAAAAGTTTTCAACTACAAAGTTTCATAACTTTTCATGATCTACAAACTTTATATTGGTCATTTCTTTATTCGACAAAGTAATAATTACGTTGTTCACAAAATCTATATGTCTCTCATGTAGTTCCATGAAACTACAATAGAGATATATAAGATTTGTGAACAATGTTAGCACCACAATTTCGGATGGAAAAACTTCCTAAATGAAGTTTGTAGATCTCGAAAGGTATTGAAACATTGTAGTTGACCACTTTTTAATTTGAATTTATCTTGTCATGGAAAACTACGTTTGAAATTCAAAATTTTAAAATTTTAAAATTTGAATTTTTCAAAAGACCTCGGATGGAAAAACTTCCTAAATGAAATTTGTAGATCTCGAAAAGTTATGAAACATTGTAGTTGACCACTTTTTCATTTGAATTCATCTTGTCATGCAAAACTACGTTTGAAATTCAAAATTTTAAAATTTGAATTTTTCAAAAGACCTCGGATGGAAAAACTTTCTATATGAAAAATGTAGTGCTCGAAAAGTTATGAAACTTTGTGGTTGACAACTTTTTGATTTGAATTCGTTTAGGGGCTCAAACAATCAATTTTCAATTGGTTTAGTATAATATTTGAGTAACTGAAATGGCATATAGACGCATGTGAGTGTGTAGTGCAGCTGGCAGAGGAGGTATCGCGTGAGGGAGAGGTCACGAGTTCGAATCCCACCGACCGCGTAGCCGCGAATTTTGCGCGAAAAATGCCGCGACTTGCGACTTCGACGGAGACGAGCGGGCGCTGGCCAGTGGGCCCCCTCCCCCGATTGAAAAAATTTTTTCCAGGTTTTTTTCGCATTTTTTTATTTCGCGCTTTGCCGAGCGTCGGGCTCTCGGCAAAGGCTTTGCCGAGTGCCCGATAAACGGCTCTCGGCAAAGAAGCCTTTGCCGATCGGATTTTTGCCGAGGGCGCTTTGCCGAGAGCTGCGCTCGGCAAAGGCTTTGCCGAGGGTCTTAGAGGCTTTGCCGAGAGCCTGGGGCCCTCGGCAAAGCAGCCGGCTCCGGTTGTGTATACCACGTGTAGGGTCGAGATGGCGGACTAGATGGGGGTAAATAGTCCTTTCTAAAAATTAAACACGCTGGCTAACCGAGAAAAATATGAAATTAAAAATATCGGTCTAGCCAAGACTACACCCTCTATCTAAGTTCAGAAGCACTTTATAAAGATCTTAATTAGGCAACAAAGGTGCCGGACTAGCTAGAGATCACTTAATTAATTCTAGAGCAATGTCACACAAACCTATACACTAGTACTTTGGCAATCAGGGAGCTCCTACACATGCTAGTGATGTAAAAGCACAAAGTCACCTAAGCTCACTAGCAATGCTCAATAACAAGGATATACAAGCCAAATAATAGAGCGCAAATTACTTAGCTACACAAACCAACCAACGTGACTAACAAGGTTACTAAAACCAAATTAGTCACGCAAGGGAGCTACTTCTATGCTACACAAGTAAGAAGATAACTAGCAAGCTACACAAGCTAACTAATTACAAGAGCAACTATACAAGCACAATGTAAAGAATGTAGAACAAGCTTGTGTTGGAGAATTGCAAAC
This sequence comes from Saccharum hybrid cultivar R570, assembly GCA_038087645.1. Taxonomy (NCBI): domain Eukaryota; kingdom Viridiplantae; phylum Streptophyta; class Magnoliopsida; order Poales; family Poaceae; genus Saccharum; species Saccharum hybrid cultivar. Next base: position 6,042,011 of record JAQSUU010000297.1, on the reverse strand, counting down.
CAATGGGAAGAACAATGTTGACACGATGATTTTTCTTCCGAGGTTCACGTATTTGCCAATATGTTAGTCCCCGTTGTGTCGACCGCTCACTTGGTGTTTGGAGGCTAATTGGCATCACCCGCCAAGCCCGCACGTCAAGCACCGTAAGAACCTATCTCGGAAGTGAGGGTAGCTCAATGACACGCTCTACTAGAGTTGCTCTTCGTGACTCCAGCAGGGTGAGCACAATCCCCCTCACAAATCCTCCTCCGGAGCACCGCACAATCTTCTCGCGTGCTTCAATAGAGTCACAAGCCACCAAGCCATCTAGGAGGTGGAAACTTCTAAGAGTAACAAGCACTACCAGCTTACAACATGATCACCTAGTGCCACTCAATGCAACCTCACGATGCAATCGCACTAGAATCGCTCATTTACTCGATCGGATGATCACTATCAAGCACAAGTGAGTTAGAGGGCTCCCAAGCACACCTACACAAGACACCAAAGCTCAAGGGTGCTTAGCAACCAGCCCAAGCTTGAGTCCACCGCTATTTATAGCCCCCAAGCCAAATAGAGCCATTGGAGCAACGCTGCTGGTTCCTACGAGGGCACCGGACACAGCAGTGCCCCTCCCAACGGTCAAATTCCAATGGACAGGGGTGGCGGTGACCACCCAGGCCAACCCCATGAAACCCTTGCCCTTGGGGAAAATAGGGCGGTGCACCGCCCTAGGCACGGTGGTGCCTAGGCAGTGACCAAGCCCTACTCCCGCGCTCTCTACCGAAAAACGACGGTGGCACTTGACAACACCCGGCGATGCACCGCCCTTACTATGGTGGTGTACACCATCACTTCTGATGACCACCCCAGCTCCTGCTGCACTCGGCCAAGTCCAGGTAGGCACCGCCCTAAGGGTGGCACCCCTAGACGGTGCCACTGGACAACCAGTGGCGGTGCCCTTAGGGCAACACGCTGCTCTCGGCCTCCCAGTCGGTCACCGCCACAGGGGTGGCGGTGCACCGGACTAGGGGTGGCGGTGCCACCCAAGCAGGACCCCGAGCCTGGTTTCGCCTCCTTTTCTTTACCAACTTCTTCACCTTTGCAAATATGCTAACACCACCAAGTGTTCACCAACTTGTGCACATGTGTTAACTTTTCACAAACATTTGCTAACACGTATGCAAAGTTAGATCATTCAAGTGGCACTAGATGACCGATATGCAAACAAATTTGCCCCTCTTAATAGTACGGCCATCTATCTTAAACCCGATCATGCACTTCTCTACTCACCTATAACCGGTGAAATGAAATACCCTATAAATATACCTTTGCCTTGCGCATTCCATTCCATCTCTTCCAATGTTGATGCAACACATGCACCAACCCATCACAAATGATACGATACACTTCATATCACAGCGTGATCGTATTGGTTCATTGATCTTGACTTTATTTGCTCTTCATTGTTGCCTCGGTCTATCGGCGCCAAGTCATCACTCAACTTGCCCTTCACACTTGCAACCGGTCCATTAAGCCAAGCCTTGTCTTGATCTTCTCCACCTTAGTCACATGACTCAATGTCATGTCTCATGTGCAATGAGCTCCTTCATCATCACATGTGTAAGCTTTGCAGCAAGTTCAAGCCATTTCACATCCATGGCAAGTATTGCTCACACACATGTACTTGTGGACTAATTCACATGTATATTACACTTAAACACATATTAGTCCACCTAAGGTTATCACTCAATGACCAAAACCAAACAAGGACCTTTCAGCAGCCTCTCATTCTCTCGCTCATTTCTCTTTGTTGCCTCCTCCACAAAGAGCACGTGCCGCCATGTCGTGGGGGCACTCGCCTTGGCCTAATTCATTGGAAGAGAAAGCCCAGAACTGACCCTTCATCGACACCCATCCCTTACACCACCGGCGGATCCAACCACACTGCCAAGTGCCTATACGGCCCCTGTGGCCGACTCTCCTTGAACTTGAGCTCACCCTCCTTGGTGAGTGTGATGATGGTCTTCGCCAAGCCTACAACGATGTGCTCCCACATTTTCTTAGCACATATCAACTTCAACATCTCCTTGCAGAATCCTGCCCGCCACCACAAGCGGGCCTACGTACCCTTTCTCCTTGTCATTCTCTAGCACCATGTCCATGTAGGTGAAACTGAGAAAGGTCATGAACCTTAGCACATATAGCAGCCAGGTTTCTAAAATGTTGTGTTCAAGGAATGGGGATGTGGAAACTGAACATGGTACATCACTTTGAAAAACCACGATTTGCATTGTTCCTTCAGGAGATGGAACACGTACCTAGTACAATCGAAACGACGAACATGTTCTATTTTGATAATGCATTTTGAGGCAACCAGTATGAACTTGTTCCATTGTATATCGTTATGTTTTAATCTATTGTCTATAAACTACACAAACAAGCATAGCATAGAATCTAAATGCATAATGAGGAAAGAGGAACATGATGAGAAAGAGGAATATGCACTACTGTGACCATCCTGGACTCCCGATTTCATTCCTCCACTTCGTTCCTTTGATCTAGGATGTATTCTCACTACATTTGGAATGATGATCCATGATATTCCCATTCCTCTCCTAGAAACAAAGTTTCCATAACATCAAATGAGACCATGTTCCATGTTCTAGGGTAATAAGCCCTAAACTTATGCCTCTCCACACTCCATGTGCATCACACCGCAAATGATGATGTTTCTGTCCTTCTTTATCCCCCACCAAAGAGCTCCCCGTTGATTATTGCTACTACCACACTGCCAAGACACACTCATATATCATGATCTACTCGTTGCCAAGGTTGAAGAAAGAGACGAGCGAGAGGGGGTGAGAGCAACTCTAACAGAAGCCCTCAAATGAGGATCCTCAAATTCATTCTAATAGGCACTACTATATGGGACCACTCATCATTTGTTGTTTCTTCTTTCCTCTCTATCTCTATTCTACCTAATAATAATGCCTCTCTATCTCCGTCCCCCACCTCCACTCCCTAGTTCTAACACTCTAACAAAACCCTCACTGCCTACCAGGAGGGAAGAGGTGTCGCATCGCGTCTAGGATGGCCGCCCACACCAAGAGAGAGAGGCGGTGGGGTGGGGAGCCACGCTGTGCCGAGACGACTGCCGTGATAAGATGGCCGCCAATGCTATGGAGTGAGGGGCACCCACTGTGGATGGCTGCATGCGCCGATGAGATCAGTTGCTTACATTGAAGGGAGAGGGCGGTGGGAAATGGCAGCACGATCGGGAGGTGCACGAGACGAAGTCGGACCAACCTCTGTGGCGGGTGGGAAACTGCTTCAACGAACTGAGTACGGGTCGTGGGAAGAGTCCCCACGAATGAGGACCGGGGAGGAGTGATTGAGTGCCTTCCTACTTTGGGATTGAGTAGAGGCTCTATTGGACCTGTGCTTTTTTATCTAAGTTCTCAAATTTAAATGTAGAGGCTTGTTTGAGGACCTGCTGAAGTTGCCCTAAGGGGGGAATCGTTTACGGTAGAGACATGGGGCATTTTGGTCTCATTACATATCAAAAGAGGGGATAAATTAGTAAATGAATTATAAACTGAGAAAATGACATCATATTATAGCACACAACTACCGTTTAACAAATATAGAATAATATTTTGACAAAACTTAGTTGTGATAATTGCAAATTCTAAATTTCTTATTGTTTTTCTGTGTGTTCGAGAAAAAATTTCTCCTTTAAGGAAAAAAATGCCAATATCCGAAAGGACTCGTGTTACATTAATAATGCAAACAAGCTCAACCACTCAACCGCTGCCAAGTGCCGGCCACAGGGGGAGGGGAAAAATATTTTGGTGGTGCAAAATTTGCCATTAGCATATTGTTCATAAATTCATTTTATCTCTAGAGATTTGGTTTTTCTTTAAAAAATAATAGTATTTAAATAAATAATTGCAGAACTTAGAGCTGGAAGGGGAAAAAATTACAGATATAGAATCTAATAAGTAGTTCTATGGCTGACATTTTTTATATTAAGGAAAAACATCCAGCCTCCAACATTCAACAGGTGAATGTGTATAGCCACAAAATTATGATTGTATGGCTGACATGACCCTAATCGACAACCCAATAGCCGATATGCATCTATCACATCCATGTAGACACAATTTGATAATTTCTATGTAGATGTAACTCGTGCTGACATACTGGTTGACGCTTAGAAAGCTGATATTTCGGCTGTCCACCCGCCAATAAGCCCGTTCCACGCCAAACAACATGGATGTGGTCAGAAGCCACAACATGCATGTAGCAAGGCACGCTTTTTTCACCGTTTTGACTTTCTCGATTTGTTTCTTGTCGATTCCAAACAAAATATCTAGGAATTTTTAAAACTGTTGCTAAAAATCAAGCGCAACTCATTTGCTCGGATCCAATGTCATTGATTTTGTAGTTTTTAAATTAAAATTCTTACCATAATACTATATTTGAGTTTTCGCTTAAATTGTTTAGTTGCTAAACAGTCTCTAAAAGTCCAAATAACAGTCATATAAATTCAGGGTTCGAAAAGTAGTATTTTTTTATTTAACTTCTTTTTATATATGTGTGCTCAAAATTAAGTTTTTATTTGAATCTAAATTTAAAATCATACAAAACAAGCTCAATGATGTTAAATTTAGTTTCAAATTAAAACTTAATTTTGAGTGTGTCCTTTGCCAAGGAACAATCTGTAAAAATAATTAAAAAAAATCATCTAAATTCATAGTCCAAAAGGTACTATTTTCCATGTAATTTGCAAAAAAAAACATCTAATTTCCATACATGGTCGGGGTTAGCCCTTTTTTTAGACTGGTTAGCCTAGTTGCTTGGTACAAAGATCTTTGTCACAGCGATTTGACATACGGATTGAGAGCAGGTGTGTTCCCGGACGTTTGCAAGGCTGCTAAAGGTGGCACTTGTGCAGGCTTTTGCAGTCTGCAGAAGTCGTGTGGCTGGAAAAAGAAAAAGAGCAAATGGATGAGCTGAAAAATAGTTCAGAGCACCAGGTATGCTTCAGCTCAGAAATGAGTAGATCACCTTCAAACAAGTAGATCAGCAATTTGTCCTAGTACCAGAATGAGGGGTTTTGGCGCTGCTAGATAGGCCGTCTGATGTCGTAAACAACTATATAGAACTGTAGTCGTTTTGCACATATTGAAAAGTGAACCTCAGAAATTACTTTTATGAGCTGTTGTTTTTCTTGTGACTGTCACAGGAAAAAGAACAGGTTCATCCATTTCTTCAGCTTTTCCGGCTTGCAGTTCTTGCTACCGCGCTACGTTCAAATTGACTTGTGTGTCTCTCTGTGGGGGTTTTAAACTTTTAAGAGCTCGTAGCCGACTACCGTCATCAGTGCATAAACAAACCGAGCACGCAAAAGACGTAGATTCATTGACCTGAAAAATGAACCCATTGGTGCTCCGTATGCTACATTTTACACATTTCTTTTTTAAAAAAAATATATAACTCAGAATCAAGACTCACCAATATCTCACATGCATCTACAGTATATCAACATCATATCATACAAACAAAAAACTCATCATGTAAACAATATTTTATTACAGGCATACATCTCGATAATTTAGGAAACCATACAACATAACAGCTCCCTCAGCTGATCAAAACATATCAGCGATCTACCTCAAAAGTTCTATTCTTAGGTGCATTCTGGAGGGTGAAATATGGTAAAACATAGCACACAGCTGTACATCCCGCGTTCCCGCTTGTCTCATCTTCACAAGTAGAAAAGCTTGAATGTAGCAAGAGTGAAGGACATATCAACAGAAACACATCAACAGAGACCCAAGGCATCCTCAAGTTCCTTCTCATCAGTGCAGTTGTAACCCAACATAATCGCTCGCGCTGTTCATTACATCAAAAGCATGATCACGGTCAGTAACTCAGTGTAATGAAACATTGCAAACAAAATTACTAATAGACTTCTATTACATTGCATTACTAGAAGAGCAATGTTCAAACAGAAGAAAAACACAATGAACATTATGCAGAAGGTTACATAGTGCAGGGCAGTTACTTGCATAAGAACATTCTAAAAGAAGACAGGACCAAGAGTGACCCACCTCCTACTTCTATCCTCACTTTCACTAATGAGAAATTCAGAACTTTCTAACTTCAATTGTTCTTCATCTGGATAGGATGTAGGAGTAAACGAATACCCTTTTTTTGTGTGTGTGTGTGTGTGTGTTGTTGGGGTGGGGTCGTCGTTTGATGGAAGGCAATGTTTTTTTGGTAGGACTATCCCATCCTTATATTAATCATGTGCATGAGGAATGAGGTTGATGATGGTCAGCCCATTCCATTCCTCAAAACAAACAAGAATGTGAGGCATGAGACAGTGATGAGTCACCTCATTCCTCAAGCCAAACACCCCCTTTATTCATGACTTTTAATCACTCCTATGAGGCTAGGATTTAAAACAAAACAAGAAGAAATATGTCTTTCTCAATTTCAATTTCAAACAAGAAAACTCGACTCACCGTAACGTCCAGATCCCATGAATGGCTCTGCTTCATCCGCTACACCAGCCTGTTGCATATCCTGAAACTTCCAAATAAGCAAATGTTAGTAACGAGGACAAACCAGACAAAGAAACTCGGTAGCTTTTGCTAATAAACTAGTGAAATGATAATGGAGTGCATAGTGCAGGCTATGGATAATTTTTCCCTGGCAGCGACTCAACTTGAAACTGTGTACATGCACATCGACGGAAAAAAGAAAAGCAAGGAACTTTGTAGGACTTACAGTATCATCGGCATCCCATTCATCATCAGGACACGGACACAGCCACCTCTCAAAGCAGTGGCCAGATATCGTACAAAGAAGCAGCCCACTAGATTGGTCCAAGACAAATTCACGACAAGCGTCATCACAAACTGAAAGCAAAATAAACCAAAACATTTCAGGCATGATCTAATTACACAACAACACATAAAGAGAGGATTTTTTTGTATTACCGTGGACACGACCAGTCTTCTCACAAATGTAAGCATCACCAATCTGGGTGTAGGAACATGTATTTCCAGAACAAGAGTGCCCCTTGACAGCTTCATCAGTAAGCCCCCGGCTGTTTTTCCAACTAGATACCTGATCAGCTACCGTCTTATCAAGCATAACCTTGTCGTCATTGACCTTCAAAATCCAGATGAAGAACAATTGAAGTTTCGTCAACACAAGACAATTTTGTTGGATTGAAGGGAAACTACAAGATGGACATGTGACAGAGATTAAACAAAAGTCTGAATTTAGTAATTACTTCTGATGGACGGGGAACTTGACTCCTTTTTGCAGCCTGCATCTGAATATAGTACTCCTTGAACTCTGTCGGGGTATTCCTCACAAATTCAACCATATCCTCTCAATCTCTCTAGAGATTAAACACAACAGAAAACAACATTAGCAAGAGTTCATCAATACAACAGTAGCATCAAAGAAATATATTGCACAGCAATACTGCAGGAATATTATTTTGTTCACCTGAGTATGGCGTAAAAAACTTAAAAAGAAAACTTTGCACTTCGACATGCACCTAGTGCCCAAATCATTGGTTCACGTTTACAGCATGTAACTAGACCTAATATCCAAATCGCCTGTGAGCACTAAACCTAACTAAAAATGTCATTTTTAATGTCCCTGGCTACCTCAAATTAGAAGCAGTGATGATGAACAGATGAATTTACCTGTATGTAGAGGTTCTTCCAAGCACACTCCCTGAATTTGGCATTGGAGGCCAGTCCCCACCTCATGCAGTACCTGAAAAAAAAATCAGAAAGGCATCGAACATGTAAATCTCAGTCGAATTGCACCGAGTTTGGCATAGAATCAACAGCGCGGCCTCCTCAGCCAACTTACAGGCGGCGCCAGAGGGTCTCATCGGACGCGGCAGCATTCATGAAGCGGCAGACTAGAGCGCAGGAGATGAGGTCCTCGGAAGAGAGGAACTTGAAGATCTGCAGGAACAGCTCAGGGGGGATGTTGCTGAACATGCCCGTGTCGATCTGAGGCGCCACGGCCTTACCTTTCGCCTGCCTCCTCATCTCCTCCCTCCTCGCCCTCTTGGTCTGCTCCCCCTCGCTGCAGCTGCCGCTGCAGCCATCCCCGTCCGGTCCCGAGCCCTGCTTCCGCTTATTCTTCGCGGCATCACCGTCCTCCTCCTGCTGCCGCTGCTCCTGCTGCGGCAACCAATTCAACTGCTGTCAGAAACCGATTCCCAGCCATGAAAAAGATTCGATTCGAAGGGAGAAGAGACAGAGAGCACTCACGTCAATAGGATCCTGGTTGCTGGATCCGGAGAGGATCTCCGACTCGAGGAAGCTGGCGAGGCCGTCGACGTCGTCCTCCTCTTCCTCGTCGCCTCCGCTGCGGGGTTCTCCTCCTTCACCTGGCTCCTCCGGATCCAAAGGCCCGTCGTCGGGGAAATCGTCGTCCTCCAGGCCTGCCTCCTTGTCTCCCTGCACGTCGGCCATCCTCCTCCACCGCCCGCGACGCCGCCGACGGATCGCCTCACCGCCCTTGCCCTACGGGAGAGGAAGATATCGGTGCTGTTGGAGAAGACGCGTGATCCACCAGAACACGTGGATGGGCCGAATCTCGAGTCCGGCCCGTGGCGCAGGGATCTGTGGTCGTAATCATCTTACTGGGCCTAGACGTCATTTGTGTGATAGGAGGCCTGTCCATGATCGTTGAAATGTACTTAATGGACTACACACTATTTAGCTTATAGAATTTAACATTCCATAACTTTTTAAAGTTTAGATATAAGCTTGTCTTAAATTTATGGGTGAGAAATAGAAAGTGATTCCATACATCCTATGCTATGTTTTTGCTCTGTAACTTATAGCCTATACTCTTTGGCACACTCCTCTGTAATAGAATTACAACCAAATAAGTATCTTCCCCCATGTGGCTAACAATAGTATACGAGTATATTGCGTCTTTTTTGTTTTTTAGCCCTTTTTTTTAAATATTCTCTTAAATATGCCTCTGACGGAAATATTTCAGAAAATGAACCCAGGGCTTGGCGTCATCCACGCTGGCGCCAAGGTAACACGGCTTGGCGCCGTTGGCGTTAGCGCCAAGCCCCCATGCCACTTGGCCGACGACGCCGAGCTGGCGGTGACGTGGTAGCCACCTTGGCGCCGTCACTATTGGCGCCAAGCTTGGCGCCGTCGTCATTGGCGTCAAGCCTGGCGCCATAGATCTATTACCATGTATATCATTTTTTATCCTAAGTATTTTTAGGTTGTTCTAAGTGATCAAACAGAAAGTCAATGTAAAAACTCTAAAGTTAGCCACATTTCTCAATATCCAAGTCATGGTAATAATTCAAATTTGTAAATATCCAAGTCATGGTAAAAAAAATCATTTTCCATATGTCTATCCCATGGCAGTTGGTATTCTAACATATCCAAGGCGTAGCAAAAATCCAGATTAACTATGACTTGACTATGCTAGAATTTGGCAACAATTTTTCATATGTCCATCTCATAGTAAATATCATGGTAAAATTTCAGACTTAACAAATTTCAACAGCTCGACGCCAAGATCCATGGCGCCAGGCTTGGCGCCATTGACGACGGCGCCAAGCTTGACGCCAATGGTGACGGCGCCAAGGTGGCTGTCACATTACCGCCAGCTCGACGTTGTCGGCCAAGTGGCATGGGGGTTGGCGCCAACGCCAACGGCGGCAAGCTGTGTTACTTTGGCGCCAACGTAGATGACGCCAAGCCCTAGATCTATTTTCTGAAATCTTTCAGCCAGGATATATTTGAGAGAATCTTTCGAAAAAAAATTGACTAAAAAACAAATAAGACGGCGAGTATATTCCATATGTAGTCATATTAACTTAATCGATTTGTGTCTAAATTATGTTTATTAGAATGGATTTCAATTCCAAAGATTCAAACGGGTCTAATAGAAAATGTAGGAAAATAAAGTCTATTTGACCTCCCAAGTCCCAACTATTGGAAAATGGTTTTCTAATTTTTTACAACATGTAAAACTGTCCGAATTTGCTTCCTAGGTTACTCGGGAAGTGGTATTGATGGTACTCTGTTTTTTTTAGTTAAATGCATCAGTGGTCCATCAACTTGTACCCAAGTTTTACTTAGGCCCATCAACTCTGAAAGTGGGTTTTTGGGTCCATCATCTTTGTTAGTGGCGCATTCCTAGCCCATACCGCTTTGTTTCAGTTTTTTAATCGACGTGGCACCTCGGGGACGCCGCACACACGCATGCATGTGCATGCATCTGGAGCTGGAACACCGCCGCGAACGCGTTCCGCTGAGGTTGAGTGACGCCTGTCAGCCTGTGTGGCCGCGGCAGCAGCTCGCCCGTGCCCACAGCAGCGGCGACGGCACCTCCTCGCACGGCCGCGCGCCTGCTCGCGCACCCACGGTGACCATGGCCACTCCGCTGACCGCCTCTGCAACCACGATGACTGACCCGGCGCCCTGGTCACGACCTCGCCCTGCACCGTGAGCCCCTGCTCTGTTAAGCCTGCGCCACCGACCGCTTCTGCTGTGGGCGCCCGGCCTTCGACGTCGCCCGATGCTGCACATCCACAACGCCAAGCCGAGGGCATCGCGCAGTGCCCTGCTGCTATGCCGGGGCACCGACGACCACCACGCCGAACGCCTGCGTCGCCTCGCCCTCGCCGCACCGCTGCATGACCAGCGAGGCCACGACGTCAACCACCAGCCCGCGGACACGCCATGACCTTAGCCAACCGCGTCCCTCTATCACCTTGATTGTGCCTCCTCCTTGACCGCGCCTTGTCGAGCTTCACAGTAGTGTCGCCTCGCTGGGCGCAGCAGCACCACCTCACCGGAGCACCTCCACTCTTGTTGCCGGTGGAGGAGGATGGCCAGAGCGTGCGAGCGATCGAGACGGCGACGGGGGATGTTGTTGTGGCTGGTTCGGCAGCTCTGTGCCAGAGGCGGACGTCCACTGCTTCGACGACGACATGGCCGCGCGACGCGATGGCCAAGCCAGCTAGCTGTCGAGAGCGAGGCCGGCTGGCGTCCGAGGAGACAGTCGAGGAGGAGGCGTCCGACGGTGATGACGATCAAGAAGAGCTAGAAGAGGAGATCGCCGTTGCGGAGGAGGTCATCCTCCGGGGCAACTCCTCGTCGTCGTCGTCCGGTGGCATGATCGCAGACTACCTCTACGCCGTCGACGACGCCATGCTACGGCTGGAGGAGGAGGCGCGCTCCCTGCTCTCTTCTTCGTCCCCCTCTCTGCGGCGCCTCTCGCTGTCGTCAGATGACCTCGGCGACGCGACGCCCGACGCGTCCCCGCGCCACGGCACACTGTCCCCGACCGCCTTAGCCTCCGTGGGCGCGGTCGCGGCCCGCATGCTACGCGCCGGGTACGGGCCCGAGCTCGCGCAGGTGTACGTGGCCGCCCGCCGCAACGCGCTCGCGGAGTCCGTGGCGCTCCTCGGCGTCGAGGCCATCGCCATCGAGGAGGTCCTCTGGATGGAGTGGTCGGCGCTCGACCAGAGAATGCGGCGGTGGAGCCACGCCGTGAGAGTCGTGGCCAGGACCTTCCTCACAGACGAGCTGCTCATGCTGCTGCTGCGCAACATCGACGACAAGTCCCGGCTGTACGACAACGCCGGGCTACAGAACATCTTCCTGATGAACAACCTCTATTACGTGGTGCAGAAGGTGCGGGAGTCCCCGCCGCTGCGCGAGCTCGTCGGCGACGACTGGCTCCGGCGGCACCGCGGCCAGATCCGGCAGTACGAGACCGGCTACCTGCGGGCGTCCTGGACCGTCGTGTTGTCCCAGCTGAGGAGGGACGACGGCGCGTCGGCGAGGCCGGCGGTCGGGCATAGGGCGCCGCCGGGTCAGTCATCGTGGTTGCAGAGGCGGTCAGCGGAGTGGCCATGGTCACCGTGGGTGCGCGAGCAGGCGCGCGGTCGTGCGAGGAGGTGTCGTCGCCGCTGCTGTGGGCGCGGGCGAGCTGCTGCCGCGGCCACACAGGCTGACAGGCGTCACTCAACCTCAGTGGAACGCGTTCGCGGCGGTGTTCCAGCTCCAGATGCATGCACATGCATGCGTGTGTGCGGCGTCCCCGAGGTGCCACGTCGATTAAAAAACTGGAACAAAGCGGTATGGGCTAGGAATGCGCCACTAACAAAGATGATGGACCCAAAAACCCACTTTCAGAGTTGATGGACCTAAGTGAAACTTGGGTACAAGTTGATGGACCACTGATGCATTTAACTCCTGTTTTTTCTATAAACATACGTGTGGGTTGTAATGGAATGTACATCTTGCACTGTCTATTCTAATATACTCCCTCCGATCTATTTTATCTGGCGCACACGTATATCAAGATTCAAACTTTAAAAACTTTGACCAATAATTAGGCTAATAATTTTTAACTATTATAATACAAACTTTATATGATTAGATTTGTAAGGATTTATACTATCTAATGATTATAAGTTTATAAGCATAAATAATATAATATAAAGCAAATGAATAATCAAAGTTTAATCTAGGAGACTATGTCATTCTAACTTGCGCTAGATAAAATAGACCGGAATGAGTATTTGGAAATCGGATTCCATAGTGTGGTTGGACGTATGCTATTCTAACTTGTACATAAGCACATGTCGTGAGTTTGAGTCACGAAAGGGACCATAAATCAATCAGAACTCTTATCTCCAATTCATCTTGTACTACTATTCTTAAACCCCTATGTGTTGTGCTACTACTCTCAATAAAACCGACCAGGACTTCTGTGCTCGAGAGAGTGGAGGAACAAACATGAGCATTCTTCTCTTGGTCAGGCTCTATTTTTTCTATAATTTTGTGACGAGTCACAATCAGACTCCAATCTTCAAATGTTTACAAGCTGTTCTACTTTTTTCGGCGACTCCATGTGTATCGGAGTCGTTTTAATTTCTGGATATAAATATACATGATATGAGACGCTTGTGTTAGAAAGCTTAGTTTTAGAAAGTGTTCAATCGAGAGGCAGTTTTTTTCTTTGGAAGAGTCAAATCGGTTTGGAGGAGAGCGAGGTAGGTCAAATAGATTTTTTTTGGTTATATTATAAATATAAAAGGCTCAGATTGCTATCTGGCTAAGCAAGGTTCTCTCGGCAAGCTACCAAAGAGGCCGTTCACACCCAAATTTTTTTTTCCGTTCACTGCGTGGTTGCCTGCAACCCAAGCACTGACAAAGTACAGCGCATAATAAAACAGCACGAGTGGATGGGCTAAATAGAAGAAAGAAAAACGAGTTTACGCCGGTGCAGCGTTGCCGGCGAGGTGCCGAGATTTGTGATGCTGTCGGGTTGGGCACTTGGGCCAACCACCGCAGACACGTGGCTTTCCTTGGAACACGTCTTCCCTGTCGATCTCATGCTTCGTTTGGGAACGGAGGCCACTCCCAAAAATTTTTAATATTTCTCATCACATCGAATATTTAGACATATGCATAAAACATTAAATGTAGATAAAAAAAATAATTACACAGTTTAATAGAAAAAATCACGAGACGAATCTTTTAAGCCTAATTAGTCTATGATTAGATACTAATTAACAAATACAAATGAAAATACTACACTAACCAAAGCTAAAAATTTTTGTGAACTAAGGGTGTGTTTAGATAGGAGTAAAGTGGGTGTAAAGTTCCTGTAGCACTTTTCCTTGTTATTTGGTAAAATTTATCCAATCATAGACTAACTAGACTCAAAAGATTCATCTCGACATTTACAGACAAACTGTGCAATTAGTTATTTTTTTACATACATTTAATGCTCCATGCATGCGTCCAAAGATTTGATGTGACGGGGAATCTTGTAAAATTTTTGGAATTTTGGGTGAACTAAACACTGCCTAAACACACCTGCAATTCATCTGACGTGAAATGAATGACGCAGTGCAGTGCAACCCAGAATTCATCTGTACTGTAGATGATCAATCACTTCACTCTACGGCTGTGTTTAGTTGGTCCTGTAAAGTTTTTGGAAATACGGTAACACTTTTGTTTCTATTTGACAATTAATGTCTAATCATGGATTAATTAGGTTCGAAAGATTCGTCTCGTGATTTACAACCAAACTGTGTAATTAGTTGTTTTTTACCTATATTTAATACTTCATATATACGTCCAGAGATTCGATGTGATAGTGAATCTGTAAAATTTTTGGCTGAAGGAACTAATCAAGGCCTCACTGATATTAGTACTGGCACTTATATAGTTGCCATGTCACAGTTTATTTATTATTAATCCCACTGAAAACGGAGTAAAACGAGAGATCGACACTCCACATCCTACTGGCACTCATATAGTTGCCATGTCACAGTTTATTTATTATTAATCCCACTGAAAACGGAGTAAAACGAGAGATCGACACTCCACATCAACGATTAAGAAGGATGACAGCAAGATCCAACCAACATATGCAAGGCAAGGCAAGCCGCGCGCCGCGACAGATCGACGTCGTGCCTTTATGCCACACCGCTGTGTCGTGCCGTGCCATCATCAATTATTCTCCTCTCCCGACTTGATCGTCGCCGTCGCCGTCGCCGTCGCGCCGTAATCAGTGTCCGGACCACCACCCGGCACCACGGGCTGCTCCTCCGCGTGCTTCTCCCCCTCCCCCTCCCCGACGTGGAACAGCTGCCTCCGGAGCACGTCGTGGAGGCCGTCGAAGAGCCTCCTCTTGACGGCGTCCATGGCCCAGTCGAGGCGGTTGAGCAGCTCGGTGGAGTTGTTGTTGTACATGAAGAGGCCGTTGTAGAGGTCGAAGCTATCGCTGCACGTGTTCTCCACCAGCCGGAGCAGCGTCTCGTACCCTCTGGTGTCGATCGGCGTCGCCCGGAGCTCCAGCGACGCCAGCATCCTCCCGACGGTGTGCGTCAGGAACTGCGTCTCGGCGGCGTGCGCGTCGTGCTCGGCGCACGACATCTCCACCATCCGGCATCCCTCGCGTTCGAACACGCCGAGGAACGCCTCGGCGCGGGCGCGGCGCGCCGGGCAGTTGTCGTCCCGGACGCGCACCCTGTCGAACATGAAGGGGAGGCCGGCCCAGCCGTCGCGCGCCGACTCCGGCCCGAACATCGGGTGCGTGCAGATGATGTCCATCTCTTCCGGGCGCGCACCCAGGAGGAGCCGCTTGGGGAACTCCTTCACGGAGAGGACGTCGGCGAAGAGCGTGTCGCGCCGGAGGCGGTGCAGCGGGAGCGACCGGACCACGGACTCGGCGGACAGGATGGAGGTGGCCAGGAGCACCACGTCTGGGTGGCACTCGCACAGGTCGTGCGGGTCTGGAAAGAAGCGCGCGCCCATGGACGCAGCCGCGGCGGAGTGGTCGGACCGGGAGTGCGCCAGCACCGTGTGCCCCTGCGCCACCAGCGTACGCGAAAGGAACTGCCCGAAGTTGCCGAACCCGACCACCGCGATCTTGAGCCGCGGCGCAGGCTGAGGCTGCTCCTCCACCTTCTCGACCTCCTCCTGGGTTCCGCAGGACAACGGAGCGTTCCTTTCACTACCAAGCGGCTGCGCGGCATCCGTGGCGCGGAGGCGAAGGGGAGGAGGTGCCGCGCCGGGAACGGGAAACCGCCACCACCGGCAGCTCGCCGCACGGAACTGGAGGTTGGATGGAGTGGGCGACCGGCGAGAGGTGGACGGCAGGTGATGGAGGCGGACGGAGGAAGATGACGCCATGATCTTGGGCGAGCGGCAGAATAATACCACTTTTTCTTCGCCCTTGCTGCCGTGCCGACGAGACTACGGCGGCGACTCTATTATTTTTCTCGATCGAGAGGGGGAAAAAAAGAGACGGCGAGACAACGGCTGTATGAGGGTGACCCCCTCCTTAGGTTTCGGAGGTAATCTTTAATGGGCTGGGCCGGCCTAATTGTTAACTCGGGCAAAGCAAACTGGGCCACTAAGGCTGGCTCGATGACATTTGCACTGCTAACTGCTTCCCTTGTTCATATCTTTTTAGTAAAGGAAAAAAGTCTATTTTGCCTCTCTCAATTATCGCAAGAGTCAGATTTTTCTTAATGAACTAAAATTGGACATTACTCCTCCCCCATCTTTTCAAACTAGACATATCTCGCTGGCTATTTCTCTAGGTGGTTTTTCTATTTTTCTTTTATATTTATTTTGGCCGAATCTTTGAAAAATCATAGCAAATTATAGAAAAACCATAAAATAGAAAATTCAATTTTTTTTGGACTCCACATGAGTAGATCTACATAATAAACATATGATATGGTATGCTTTAGTACAAAATTTTTGCTCTAGCTTTAGATTTATGCTTTTCTGTGATTAATTCATAGTTATAGTTTTTGTGGCCCTATTGTGGTGAAGTTTTCATGGTGGACTTATCATTGTATGTTTGAGATGAAGTAAAAAATTCATACTCATTGGATACTGAGTTATAGATTTATTTAGGTTTATGCTTATTAAATAGTTTTAAAGTAGTCAAAAGTGTATAAAAATAGAAAATATGTGTTCTCTATGTAATATTACTATTGTTATATTGTATGAACACTTAACATAATCATGTTTTCACAGAGAACATACATTTTCTATTTTTACACACTTTTGAATCATTTTAAACTATTTAATAAGCATAAATTCAAATGAGTCTATAATTCAATCATACATGATCCAATAAGCATGAAATTTTTACTACATCTCAGGCATACAATGATTAGTCCACCATAAAAATTTCACCACAATAGGACCACATAAACTGCAGCTATGAATTAATCACATAAAAGCATGGATTTAAAGCTAGAGCAAAATTTTTATACTAAGGCATACCATAGTATATGTTTAATGTATAGATCCACTCATGTAGAGTCCAATAAAATTAGATTTTTTATTTTATAATTTTTCTATAATTTACTATGATTCTTCAAAGATTCCGCCGGCAAAGTGGACTTTTTCATTTAGTAAACCCTATAAACCAGCAAATAAACGAGTAATGGATGGGTGCAAACACTTCAGCCCTGGAGGCTAAACCAAGGACGGGTATGTCATACACTTGGAGAAGCATATTGCGCGGGCTGCAAGTGATCAAACAAGGAATGATATGGCGAGTCGGTGATGGGTACAATTTAAACATTTGGAAGGACCCCTGGCTGCCGAAGGGTGTCACCAGGCGGCCAATTACACCAAGAGGAGCTTGTCTCGTGACACAGGTAGCTGAGCTTATCAATCCTGCCACAGTTCTACAGGAGGATGGGATGCTGAGTTGGTTAAAGGAACATTTTGGGCGGAAGACGCGGATACTATATTGGCACTGCCGGTCCACGAAGGGGGAGAAAATTTCCTTGCTTGGCATTTCGATAATCATGGAAAATTCAGTGTAAAGAGTGCATATAAAGTTTGCCGAGCTAATTTCTTACGGAATCAGAGTTGCGCTGGAGCACAGGGTAGTAGCGGCAATGGTCCTGATCCTATTTGGAAGATGATTTGGAAGCTAAAATGCCCAAGTAAAATTAAACACTTTCTCTGCCGCATGGCCCATAACAGTCAGCCTCTGCGAGGCAATCTGATGCAGCGTGGGATGAAGATTGGGATCAATTGTCCGGTTTGTGGACTGATTGGTGAAGATGGTGGGCATCTGTTCTTCAAGTGCCGCTTGGCCAAAGAGATTTGGAGTCGCCTGTGTCTGGAGAAGGAACGGCTGGAGCTAGCCACGACTGTGCTTGTTCGGGATGCAATAGAGCTGATCCTGACAGCAAAGGAAGATAAGGGACTATTGATGACCATTGCAATGTGGTTCATTTGGTGTGAGCGAAATCTTATCAGAGAAGAGGGGCGGAGACGGAGTGCAGAATTTGTAACACGTATTAAATCCTATGCCGAGGAGAATACTGAGGTGATGGGGGGAGATAGACAGGCAACCAGCACAAGAAGCCGGCAAAAGGCGAAATGGAGCAAACCACCTGTCGGTGTTCTGAAACTGAATTGCGACGCCTCCTTTCTGCCCAGTTCATCATCGGGCAGCTGGGGCTTCTTGGTACGGGACGACGTAGGCGATGTAGTCGTCTCTGGGCGCGGAAGGGTTGATCATCTTCTGAATGCATTCCATGATGAGCTGGTTGCCTGTGTCCAAGGCATCCAAACGGCTGTGGACCTTGGAATTGGACATCCGATCATTGAAACAGATGCAAAGTTGGCTGTCCAAGCAATTACGACCAATGACTTTGACGAGGCTGCTGTGGGCCTCTTCATAGCGGAGATAAAGTCTTTGGTGTCTTCTGCTTTCTTAGCTTTGAGTGCGTGTTTAAAGGTAGAGAATGTAATCAAGCTGCTCACGAGCTAGCTGCCTTTTGGCTAAGATCAAGTGTAGCTGCGCTGGGTCTGTTATGTGATCAGGGAGAAGAGCAAATTATGAGCTCTATTCTTGATAGTGTCCATGTAATTGCTGCTAATGACTTGATAGCAGTTGAGTAATGAAAGTTCACCCAGTTTCAAAAAAAAAATGAATAACCAGTATTTGACAACAATCGAAGTGCACACTTAGTTTGGACTCATAATCTTAGAAGTGCACACCAGTATAAAAAATGATCAATGATCAAATGTGCTATCATGTCTATACAAGAGTAAAATTTCAAGCTTTCGCCGGCTAATTATGGAGAAAAAGAGGACTGACATGAACAGAATAAACAGTTTTGGTCAGCGTACATGGTACTCACAGGTCAGAATCAGCAAGCAAAATGTTGTCCACATGTTCCCATTTTCTCATTCTGATATTCAACTCATGAAGAATCTTGTAAACCCCACCCAATCCAGGACAGGATTCATCCCCAGAGATGAACCGCTGAATCCGTCCTCCTACCTCGACACAGCTCTCACCTGCCATCTTCTTCATCCCCCCTTCCCTCATCACCTTCCTCGTCATGGCTGCCTTGTCCCACAACCCAATGTCCGAGTAGATGTTCGCGACCATCACGTGGTTACCACTTCTGCGGGGCTCCAGCTTCAGCAACCTCTTCTGCACCTTGTCAATGATGCCAATGCAGTCCTTGGAGCTGTGCAGCTGGCAGGCGCTCAGCAACGTCCTCCAAACGACCGTGTCGGCCTCGACCGGCATGTCCACAACAAAATCAAAAGCTTCCTGGAGGCGGCCGTTGCGTCCCAGGACATCAACCATGGCACTGTAGTGTGTCATCATTGGCTTGATGCCATAGACATGCTGCATTTCATGGAAGAATTGGCGGCCCTCGTTGACCAGACCAGCATGGCTGCATCCGCAGAGGAGTCCAAGAAATGTGACATAATTGGGCGCAACAGATGCATCCTTCATCCTGTCAAAAAGCTCCAGTGCCTCCCGTGCCATCCCGTTTTGTGAATACCCCATGATCATCGCGCTCCATGTCCAGACGTTCCGTGCTGCCATCCTCTCAAACAAGCGTGACGCGTAACTCACCTCGCCGCACTTGGCATACATATTCACCGCCGCCGTGCCAAGCTGAAGCGTCATGACAAGCCGCCGGGCAAGGACCTGCCCATGCGCCCACTTGCCGAGCGCCAAGTTTCCCAGCTCAGACGCAGCGGTGAGCATGAGCACGAACGTCGTCTGATCAGGCACGGACCCGGCCTCTACCATGTCCGCGAACATCCCAGCGCACCGGTCGTGGCGGCCGTTGTCCGCGCAGGCGGTGAGCGCAGTGTTCCACGACACCACGGTCCGGCGCGGCATTTCGTCGAACACCTGCATGGTGTGCCCGAAGTGGCCACAGGCAGAGTACGAAGCCATGAGAGCGTTCGGCACGTACACCACGGCGCGCAAAAGCCCGGTCTTGACGGCTTCCGCGTGGGTGCAGGCGACGAGCGGGAGGCAGCCCGACGCGAGGCGCGCGAGCGCCTTGAGGACGCGCGGGAGCGTGTGGGCATCCGGGCGAAGGCCCCCGCGGCGGAGGTGGACGTAGAGTCCGGCCGCAGCGGCGGGATCGGACGAGGAGGCGAGTGGCGGCAGGAGGAGGTTGAAGAGGTCGAGCGGCGGGGATGGGATGGAGAGGAGAAGGCGGTGGGCGGCAGCCAGGTGGAGGTGCGGGTGCAACGAAATGAGGCGGCGCAGGAGGGTGGGGCCGAGGGAATCGAGGCGGCCGGAGGTGATGAGGTGGGCATGGATCTGCCGGAGGTGGCGCCCGGTGGAGGCGCCGGCGATGAGGGCATGGACGGCGGCCGGGAGCGTGGCCATGCCATGGAGCTGCTGGACGCTTGTTCGCTTGCTTCTGGAGGGGAGGTTGGTAGGCTGAGATTGCAATCGATCGTTGACTGGGCCGAAAGTTCAGTTTCGAACTGGGCCAGAATGGCATTGGCCCATATGGTGTTCCGGCCCGTAAATTATTCGATCCAATTCATCGCTGCTAGGGGTAGGGGTCTTTCGGTAATTTTGCGAGTCGGGAGGGGAGGGATTCGACCGGCGGCGATCGGGAGAGGCGGAGGCCGGCGAGAGCGATGGAGGAGGAGGTGACGGGGAGCGGCGGGGGGATTGGGAGGAAGATGGCGGCGGGGGAGGTGGAGCTGAAGGAGAAGTCGGGGACGGCGTGGAGCCACTCGTACCTCAACCAGAAGCCGTGGCATCCGCTCTCGTATCCGAACCAGCGCCGCAAGTGGATCGCCGAGCAGGTCCACGCCAACCGCGCGCGCCGCCAGGAGGAGGTGCAGCGGGAGTTTGCACAGGAGCAGGAGTTCTTCCGGCAGACCGCGCTCTTCTCCAAGAAGGACAAGGAGAAGGTATAATACCCTCTGCTATTCGTCCCTTGCATCAATTGCTCGTTGCCATTAGCTTAAGGAGCTGCTTATCTGAATCCAGAATCCTGTGTTGCCGTTGGCTGGTACCGATGCTGTCTATTGCAATCACATTCAATTTAGCATAAGAACTATATAGGTGACATAATGTCATGGGTCTGGTTTCATGTTTTTGTACTAGTATATAATTGTTCTATGATGCTGATAATTTAGTGAACAATTGCCTTAATGAAGCCTTACTGAAGAAATAGTTCCAATCACTGCTCACAATTCTGTGTTCAGAACCTAGCAGAATCAGAAACACCTTATTGATGTTTTTACTATAGAGAACCGTTATGTGGATGACTGGATGAGTGGATGTTGTCTTGTATTTGTTGTATAGTCATAGTGCACTCCACACAATAATGGACACTTCTGTGCAAACTAACCTATAGAAATTTTATCTACCTCATGCTGTTAATTTCTCCTCAGATTCAAAGTCCGTTTACCCGTTGACAGCAGCACCAAGGGTATGGTATTCTACAATTTATATCCTGCAGATAAATGGTCCATCTTATTAGTATTTTACAAAAAAAAAATGTTGCCAGCTACCCAGCTCACTTACTGTCCAACTAAGGTTTTAAAGGGCAGACCCAGTGCCATAGGCTCCCACACGAGTGGGGTCTGGGGAAGAGAATAACCGAAGCAAAGTCTTACCCCCGCAGAAATTCTGCAGAGAGACGTCTTCGAACCCAGGACCTGGTGACTCGGCGAGCTAGCACTCACCAACTGCACCAGGCCTGCCTTTCACTGTCCAACTAAGGTTTCCCAAAAAAAAATGTTGCCAAAGAATAAATTCAGTTAGTTAAACAATAAATGAGGAATTTTTTTTCTTCGTTCTTGAAACGACAACCCTCAGTCCCTCACTCTCACTAATAATGTGGAACGTGCTAGCTATTCTTACGTTTCAAGGAAAGTAAACTTTTTTTTGTTGTTTTTAAGCTGAATAAACAACTATATTTATGTTTCAATGCTCATCCTACTGTTTCCACTCATGAAGAATTGATGTCATCAGTATCCAATTTGTTTTGTAAGTTCAGATGGAGGTAATGAAAGCTGTGAGTTTTATGTACGTGCGCCCACCTGGCTACAATGCAGAGAGTGCAAAAGCTGCTGAAATTGAGGATGAGAAGAAGAGGTCAGATCCAGGTGACATGGCTCAAGGTACTGCATCTGCAAGTACCTCTTCAATGTAAGTGATATCCATTATTTTGCTTCCACATATTACTGTGCTTCTTCTTTTTTTCATTTTTGGGGAGTTAGAACTTTCGACTTTTCTTCAACTGTCTGAGTTTTAATAAAGGTTTGGAGGCTATTAGCATGCAACCGTAGAGATTTCGAATTTTATTGCAATTCCTTCCCCAGACCCCACCTTATGTGGAGCTTTCAGCCTGGGTGCGCATTTTCTTTTGTCCTAGTAACTCCAGATTGTTTCTTCTACATTTCATCGTGGTTATATTTTTTTTCCAGACCTGACAAGGGACCTGAAAAGACTCAATCGGGCGCAGATAAGAAAAATAGGCCAAAAGATGTTTTTGGTCGGCCATTGGCAACTGAACAAGAATTTGAGGTTCTCAAGAATGCTCCAAGGTACATTGAACTCCTTGTTACTGATGATCTGTTAAGCAACCATGCGACATGAAACATGAAATATTCCTTGCGACATGAAACATGAAATATTCCTTGTCTGTTATTTTGAAATTTATTTGGCTGAACAAAACAGGAGGTCCATTTCTCTATTCCATTTTTTTTGGTTTTTTCTGTTATAGAAATTGTCATTATTTATATTTTTTCTCATTTCACTTATCCAAATAGTGCAGCATTATGATGTATCTAGATCACTGTTAAGATTTTTATTTAACAGTCACTACACATTTCCCTCTTATTCTCAGGTTAGACACAGGTGCTCCTGCAAGGATCAAACCATTTGGAGTTGAAGTTCGTAATGTTAGATGTCTAAGGTGTGGAAACTATGGTCACCAAAGTGGTGACCGGGAATGTCCTTTGAAGGATGTGATCATGCCTAATGAGGAGAGTCGGTTGAAAAGAGATGATCCACTTACAACTATAATGGCGCAGACTGATTCAAGTGAGGTTAGATTTTTTTTCCCCTCTTTGAAGTATATTTCTGTTGCAATTGCAAGCCATATAAGAAAATATGGAAATATATGTCCCAGTTTTAGAGCATGCATATATTTGACTTTTACCCTAGCCGGCTGGCCCCCATGACTACATATTACTTAACTTACCAATGATAGCATGACGCCCTTGTCAGTATTGTCTGTTTCTTCCATCACTATTCTTGAAACCATGTTGGGCGTTGAAATGTAGCAGAGAGCTGAATATTTTGAACAGTCTGTGATATATAGTTATCCATGGTCTTGGTAGCAATATTTGATCCATACATGATACATGTTCAACCAATATAGACAATAGGAACATAAATTTGCTCATTACTTCTTTAAACATCAATTTTAATGTGAGGAATTTGACAGCCTTTGAAGTGGGAACTTAAGCAAAAGCCAGGCATGAGCCCTCCTCGTGGTGGATTCGACCCAGATGATCCTAATCAGCAGATTGTGGCAGAAGACATCTTTGATGAATATGGAGGTATATTAGTAGTCTGAAACATGAACAAACATCCATGTATAACTTCTGCGATTTAATATTTTTGCTGCCTTGTATTTCAGGTTTTCTGAACTGTGACATTCCAGCTCTCATTTCCAATTTTTCTGCTAGCAAATCCAAGAACCGCTCTAAGAAGAAAAGCAAGCATAGGCAGGCTAAGTCTGCTATTCATGAGGATTCTGGTAGACATGAAAGCAGTTACCATCTATCGTCAGACTCTGAAAATGAGAAGAGAAACAAAACATCAAGAAGCAAGAGAAAGAAAACAAACTGTTCTGATTCATCATATTCTGATTCTGAGATAGATTCTAGAAAAGGCAAGAGTAAGTCAAAGCATAGGCATAAGAAGGAGTACCAGTTAGAGTCTTCTGATTCAGAATTTGAGGTCTGTGAAGATACAAGGCGACATCTGAAGAGAGAACATGTGAAGGAGAAAAGATATGAGTCACCATTGTCCTTCTCTAAGGATCAAGGAGACACAGAAAGCAAGAGGCATTCAAGGCGTTCAAGGGAGAAGCGCCACTACAGTTATTCATCAAGTTCTTCTGAGAGAGGCAGGCATTCTCTACAGCACAAGGAGAAACAATATTACAGTGACTCGAGTTCTGGTCAGAGCCATCGACACTCAAGGAGATCGAGGGAGAAGAGACATGATAGAGAGTCAAGTTCTCTTGATGCCTTCAGGCGCTCAAGGAGATCCATGGAGAAACAGCCCCATACTGATACAAGCCCACATCATACCTACAGGCATTCAAAGAGATCAAGCGGTAAGCAAGACTATACTGAACGCAGTCATTATGAAACCAGTAGACATTCGAGGAGATCTCAGGAGAAACGGCACTACCCTGATTCTAGTGCCTCTGATCACTCAGACTCTGATCGACACAATAAACATCGCCATCATCATAGGAGAAAATGAACTGGCACTCTGGCAGCGAATGGGTAAACTTCCCTATCAGAAGCAATGCAGTATATATCTGGG
Organism: Saccharum hybrid cultivar R570; assembly: GCA_038087645.1. NCBI lineage: Eukaryota > Viridiplantae > Streptophyta > Magnoliopsida > Poales > Poaceae > Saccharum > Saccharum hybrid cultivar. The sequence goes on along the minus strand of JAQSUU010000297.1, from coordinate 6,017,582 downwards.
GATCACCCTGGATGTGATGGCATTAAGGGTACTTGGCCCCTTTCTGAAGATCACTAGAATCCGCTTGGAGTCTGGTGGCTGGTGGCTGGTCTCAGGGCTTTGTGATGCTATTACAGTAATGTATGTACACGGTACGGTGTTACTGTGTTTTTTCATACTGAGAGATGGTTGTTTGGGTCTTAACACAGTTGTGTTGTTGTAGAACGTTATAGGGGGCCCTGAATGTTACGTGCTGTTTAGTTTTTTTTGCTTGAACTAGCCTTCTGATCTACTGTGGACTCACTAATAAACTTCTTGTGAAATGTGTGACACTTATTCTGCAAGCAGCAAGAGTGCTTCCCAAATGCCAGGACTTAGCCCTTTTGAGAACCTGGAATGGTTTACCTACTCCCAGCCACTTTGGCCTCCAAATGCTAGGCAAAATCACTTTTTTTTTTCTTTCTCTTGTTATATGTTGAGCTTGCACCTAGTTCTGCTAACGAGGCAAGTAGAGCATGGGAACCGCGATTGACACGTTTGGTAACGTCCTCGTCAAAAAACACGTTTGGTAACGTGGAGTCTGTAGCATTTAGAGTTAATAAATTGACAGAAATTGATATGGGCAACCAATTGTGGTAGACATGAATGCCAGTTTTCTGTCCATATTGGACTATCAAGCATTAATTGTGATGAATTCATCTCCACTTGGTTGATTTACTCCTACAACTACTACAAGAATGGTTAGAAAAAAATGCTTTTTCTGTCCATATAGGACTATCAATCATTAATTGTGATGAATCCATCTCCACTTGGTTGATTTACCTCTACAACTACCACAAGAATGGTTACAAAATTGATTATATTGAAATACACCCATTAAAAGTTGGGTAATTTGTTGTAGGACACTTTTCGATATTGATGGACACTAATCAACGTTGTTTTTGTTAGAAGACATTCTTCAATTGATAATTTACTCCTTGACACTATGACTATTAAAATAACATTTTTAAGAGCGCATGGAAGAGAGAAGTTAAAAAGGGATCATTATGCCTCTGACTATTATACTACAAACTGGCAGCTGAAAATGAACGGAGGGAGTATAGGGATTTTTCTAAAGCATTGTTTACATAATATATGTTGCTTTTACCATAGTTTATGGCTTTGTTCCAAACTATGAATATGTTTACCTAAAAAGTTAGACATTTCCTCCATTTGTGACAAAATGCTAGATGTATTAGTAGTTTTGTTCTAGTATAAGACAAAAATTGTCTAATTGAATGAGTTTCAAAAAAAATACATCGACTACATCATCAAACTCCTTCCATTAAATTCACACTAAAATACCTCTTAACATTGTATTCATTTGATATCGTAGATTTTATTATACTTTTCTCCGAAACAGATAAAAAAATTAAAAGATTTGATTTAAAACAAAGCAAGGTAGTTGGTTCGTCATGGAGAATACGCCCGGTTGAAATATTAGCTGCACCCACCGGTTCACCACCAAAGGTGTGGCTCCCTTGGCGCGTACCCTAAAAGCACTGTACTGTACATTTAACCACAGTGAGTGGTCCTTTTTTTTTTGTGACTACCACAGTGAGTGGTCCTTGATTGCCCTCTTCACCCCCAACACCCACCTCCCCCACACCCAAAAAAAAAACTGCAAGGTTATTTATCCTTCAATTTTACTGCTATTAAAACTCTATAAATGCTAATAGTACACTAGAATCAACCCAAACGATTCTAGCTACTCCCTCCGTACCATTGAAAGTAATATTCTGGATTTCGTGCTATCTTGGTTGACCGTTCCTATTATTCAAAATTTTTATATAAATATTATCTATTTTGTTATGACTTGTTTTATTATTAGAAATACTTTAATAATGATTTATTTATTTTACAATTTGTAAAAAAATAAATAAGATGAATAGTTAAACACCGTAAGAAAGTCAAAAACGTGAGGGAGGGAGGGAGGAGTGTCTGTCACCTACTACTTGGGTTGTTTGATGTGATGTGACACACACTGACACACAGATCCCATCCAATTCTCCAGCAACCACACCCAAAGGCCGAAGGAAACGCCAGAGGAGAGGAGAGCAGCAGCGGCAGCGGCAGCCGAGAGAGCCCAACCCCAACTCCCCCAAGCAAAGATGCTGTCGTCTTCCACCTCCACCCTCCGCCTCCACCAACCAACCCGCCCCCACCGGAGCCACCCGCCGGCTCCGGCCGCGGGCCGCGCCACCCACCTGGCCTCCCCGCGGCGGTGGCGCGGGCACGCCCCGGGGGCGGCGTCCCCGGCGCCGCTCCGCGCGCTGGACGCCGCCCAGCCGTTCGACTTCGAGTCCCGCGCGGCGGGGCTGCTGGAGGAGCGTCAGCGCCTGAAGATCGCCGTCGTCGGGTTCGGCAACTTCGGTCAATTCCTGGCGCGGACCTTCGCGCGGCAGGGGCACACGCTGCTGGCCCACTCCCGGACGGACCACTCCGCGCTGGCGTCCACGCTGGGCGCCTCCTTCTTCACCGACCCGCACGACCTGTGCGAGTGCCACCCGGACGTGGTGCTCCTCGCCACCTCCATCCTCTCCGCCGAGGCCGTGCTCCGCTCGCTGCCCGTGCACCGCCTTCGCCGCAACACGCTCTTCGTCGACGTGCTCTCCGTCAAGGAGTTCCCCAGGAACCTGCTGCTCAGCTCCCTGCCCCCCGACTTCGACGTCATCTGCACCCACCCCATGTTCGGCCCGGAGTCGGCGCGCGACGGCTGGGACGGCCTCCCCTTCGTGTTCGACAAGGTCCGGGTCGGGGACTGCCCGGCGCGCCGCGCCCGCGCCGAGGCGTTCCTCAACATCTTCGAGCGGGAAGGGTGCCGGATGGTGGAGATGTCGTGCGCCGAGCACGACGCGCACGCCGCCGAGACCCAGTTCCTGACGCACACCGTCGGGAGGATGCTCGCCATGCTGGAGCTCCGCTCCACGCCCATCAACACCAAGGGGTACGAGACGCTGCTCCGCCTCGTCGACAACACCTGCAGCGACAGCTTCGACCTCTACAACGGGCTCTTCATGTACAACAAGAACTCCACCGAGCTGCTCAACCGCCTCGAGTGGGCCATGGACTCCGTCAAGAAGAAGCTCTTCGACGGCCTCCACGACGTGCTCCGGAAGCAGCTCTTCGAGGGATCCCCGCACGCCCCCAACGTCTCCTCCAACGTCCGCAAGTAACCACCGTGCTTGCTGCTCATGTCATGATCGACATTGTACCAGTCTGTATCTGTATTCTTCTCCCCCAATTCAGATTTGACTTTGTTGAGAGGGGTTCCCGTACTCTTTCTTCCTTGTCAGTTCTGCTGTATTCTATTTCCAAGTGAGGGAGAAAAAGAAAATCTTATCTTTGGAAATGTGGTAGCTTGACATTGGAATGTGTGATATGGTGACGAAGAAAATGAATAAAGAAGCAATCTTTGGCATTGCTGAGTTCCCGCTGAGTTTCTGTATCTGTATTCTCTCCCAATTCAAATTTGAATTTTTGTGATTCTTTCTCTCGTCTTTTGGAGGAGAAGAAACTCTTTCTTCCTTGTCAGTTCTACTGCGTTCCATTTCCATTTCCAAGTGAGGGAGAGGAAAAAAAAATTATCTTTCTTCCTTGTCAGTTCTACTGCATTTCATTTCCAAGCGAGGGAGAGAAAAAAAATATTATCTTTGGAAATGTGGCACCTTGGCTTTAGAATTTGTGATATGGTGACGAAGGAAATGAATAAAGAAGCAATCTTTGACATTGCGAGTTTCTAATACCAGGATGAGAGAAAATCAGAAGCAATCTCAAATACAGTAGTAGCTTTGTGTGTGTTATCACTAAGGATCTTGGATCAGGAGCAATTTCCAGTCAAAAACCAGATGTCGTTCGGACTCCGTGAGCTCCTGTCATCCCAATTTTCGCAGTGCGTTGGTTGCGACAGCGACCTCCGGAGGGCAAACCACCCTGAACGCTGCTGATTAGGCTGTCATCAAACCCAAAACGGGTCTTCAAGCCTCGTACCTATTTAAAAGACTCATTTTGGGGTTAGAAGATCCATAAACTAAATATGGGTATTCTCTCCAGAAGACCCATTTGCAGAAAGGATCGTCTTTTGGGTCTTATTGTTGAAGAAGACTAAAAATAGATATGAAATCCTTTAACTATAGTGTTACCTAAAGAACAAATAGATCTTGTATTTTTGGGTGGCCGGAGACAGCCTAAGCTGCTTTCTTGACAGCGGTGTCAGCAAGGTCAGGTCTCAGGTGCAATACAAAGGAATTTCAAAAGTACTCCTAGGTCTTGTTTACTTTCCCATTTCTCCCCCAATTTCACTATGCAAAAAGAAGATTTTCTATCACATCAAAATGTCAGCAAATGTATGGAGTACTAAATGTAGATGAAATCAAAAACTAATTGCACAGTTTTGTTGTACTTTGCGAGACGAACATTTTGAGTCTAATTAATCAATTTTTAGACAATTTTTTGCACTACAAAACAAAACACGAACACTGTAGCGCGTAGATCCAAATCGGTGACCCCGACTCAGGATCTAAACACGGCCCTGCAAAAACCGTGTGCTTGGGCTGCACCACCGTGGAAAACAGCTTCTGGTATTGGTCTGGGTCAGATCAGGCCTGGTTTAGATACCGGGTCTAAAATCTGCATAGTAAACGTCACGTCACACTGTAGCAATTTTGTTTTTATTTGATAATAATTATCCAAATCTTGATTAATTAGACTCTAAATGTTCGTCTCGCAAAGTACAACAAAACTGTGCAATTAGTTTTTTATTTCATCTACATTTAATACTCCATATATGTGCCGACATTTTGATGTGATAGGGAATATGAATTCTATACAGTGAATTTGGGAGGTAAATTCTGGAATCTAAACAAGACCTCAGTGTCAGTGGAGTGCTCTGCATCTGCATCTGAATGGCGCAGTTGTTTAAAAGTTACCCATAGCAAATGGTTGGTTCAAGGTGCTGTAAAAGGCATTTGTATGACATTTTGCTTCCGTGTATGGAAAAAGAGCACAGACGAAGCTCGATGGATTGGAATGGAGCCCTTGTTCAGTTCCGGATTCGGGGCGTCCGAATTGCTACAGTTGTATTTGGTAAAAATTATCTAAACTTTGACTAATTAGGCTCAAAATGTTTGTCTCGCAAACTACAATAAAATTGTGTAATTAGTTTTTAATTTTATCTACATTTAGTACTTCATATATGTGCCGACATTTCGATGTGACCGGAAATCTTCTTTTTGCATAGTGAAATTTGGGGAGAAGTTGGAAACTAAACCAGGGCTGTATTTATATCCGAAATATTTGGGGAAAAATATTCATGTAGCACTTTCGTTGTTATTTGGCAAAATTTATCCAACCATGAATTAATTAGGCTCAAAAGATTCATCTCGACCTTTACAGACAAACTGTACAATTAGTTATTTTTTTACCTACATTTAATGCTCCATACATGCGTCCAAAGATTCGATGTGACAGGTGGCAGAGTAAGGCCTAGTTTAGATCCAGAAAATTTTGCAAAAGAACAGTAGATTCACCGTCACATCGAATCTTTAGACGCATGCATGAAGCATTAAATATAGATAAAAAATAAAACTAATTACACAGTTTAGACGAAATGGACGAGACGAATCTTTTAAGCCTAATTAGACCATGATTGGACACTAATTGTCAAATAACAACGAAAATTCTACAGTTACATTTTACCAAAAATTTTGGCAACTAAACCAGGGCTAAATATTTTGGGAAGTGAACGGAGCCCAGGCCGGAATCTATGGTTACCCTGGCGGCTGTCTGTTGGCTTTGGATCTGCTGCTGCCGCCAACAAATCGGAAAAGACGTGCAAGCACGGCTGCAGAGGATTGAACAAGTCTTTGTTTTTCTTTTCTCCTTTTTTTTAAGTCCGTTGTTTTTTTCTATTTGAAGGCAGCGTAGCATTGTACCATGTACAGTAGCAGCATACCACATTTGTACAGTGGAAATTCTTGTTGTAATCAAATCCCTACCAAACTCCTCGTATGTGATTCCAGCTAGATTCATGTGATAAAAAATTCAAAATGGCCCAAGAATGACAGGACATCCGACTTTCTACCACAAACAACAAAGAACCTGTTCACCTGGCTTATAATCCGTCTTTTTCAGCTTGTTTTTTCAGCCGGAACAGTATTTTTCTCTCACAACAAATCAGTCAACAGTGTTTTTCAGCCGGCTTATCAGCCCAGCCGAACGGGGCCAAAATGGCGACGGAAGAACGAATAGTGCATCAGGTATTCAGTGAACCTCGTCTCCATTCCAAATTACAGGTCCTTTTGGCTTTTCCAAATTGAAGTCAATCAAGCAAACACTTTACTCGGCCTAGATCCTCAAACAGTTGCATACGTTGAGCGGTTGAGCCTACGCCTAGCCAGTCTGGCCGTTATATGTGAGCCAAGCTCCGTTGGGCAGGAGACCAAACACGCCATAGTGTATTGACCAAGCTCTTTCTTTTAAGGGCTTCAACAACGCAGGCATACATGAGCGTTAGCCCTGGCAAAAAATCAAACTCCACGTAGATCTTCACTAGTTGAAACCACGGCTCACCAAAAAAAAAAACAAATTCCACATAGGTCTTGACAGGTTGAAACCACAGCTCACCCATCGCGGGCTATACATAATCGTCATGGTCCCATAGCTTGTACGTTGCTTGGGAAAAAGTTGGGGCCAATAACAGCATGCCCAATGCAGGCTATCAAAGATGGTTTTAGATAAAAGTTGCTGCCACGTTAGATGTTGAAGATGCGAGGCTATCAATGTCCCTAACGCAGGATAACGCTTCCACTCTTTTATGGTCCCACGAGTCATTTGCTTTAGCCTTTGTGGCCAAAGTAGACTGGCCGTGACAAGTTCCTATTCCACAACACAAGCCACAGCAAGAGCTTCTGCATTTCATCAGACACCAAGCTATAGTCAGCTCTGCCGCTCTGCGGAACCACCACTAATGACAATCTAGACCTTGAGTGCTTACGTGGCAGCTGGGACTGTTATATCGTATTGGGGGTGGCCTAAATAGAATCTTTCACGTTTGGAGAGAGAGGACGCTGCAATCAAATGTGGTCTCGAGCCAGCAAACCTCAGTCCGAGGCTGCCCATCACCACAACGAGTGTTTTCAGTTGTTGCTCCGTTCTTTTGTCAGAGAAAGGCATTGGTTCTTCTACAAGGTGTTCTAAAAACAGCCTGAGACTGCCTGCACCGCTGCGGGTAAATGAATCCCCTACCCGTCCACATCGCCGTATAGCGTAAAAGAACAGCTGCAGCGGGACCTCTGCGAGTGTCCGCTATGCCTCTCCATCCGTTAAATATAGGAGACCACAGTGAATTTAGAGGACATCCGGTACCGCACAGACATAGGCCCCAGCCGCACGCGCGTAGAGAGGGAGGAGAGAGGTGGGAGCATGCAGCGTGGGCCCTACTGTTTCAATCAACTAAAAAAATGTTATAACTCACAAACCATGAAACTAAATTAAATTCCGATTGCATCATTAAATTTGTTTTAATAAATCCTTTAAAACAAGATCTCACATGAATATATTTAGATAAAGTGACAAGTGGACCCCACCGTAGATAGAGGATGGATGAGTGTGAGAGAATTGAGTATAGAAGAGAGAATCTGGATGACTAGGATGTATAGAGGATGAATAGAGGATGGATGAGTGCGGACAGTCTGAGGGCACCACCAGTGCAGGCAACACCCTAGTGTTAGCCTTATATAAAAGTATACTCCACCTAGATCAAAATGAATTCAGGCCAATAGCCTCTCATCGCAAGCAGCAGCTTGTTCTCTGCCATGGTCCTGCCACCGTGCTCAGTGGCGGATCCAGGACGAAAGTTTAGGAGGGGCTTAAGTTCACACAGCTGCCAAGGCACAAAGCTATGCCTCTAGAAATCTGTATGCCTAAACAGTACATACAGTTTTATATGGTACCAACTGTTATCTATATGTGCATATGCAATAAAAAGCTATATATATAGACATACATACAAAATTATAAGAGGCCATCTGTAACACCCCGGGTGTTATAGTGCTAATTAATCTGTCATGTCATCATAATGCATTGCAAAGCATCCCTGTTAGGTTAACCTTGTTATGCATCAACTAAAACAAGTTTACTTATCTAGGTTGAATGTGTTTCTCAGTGGTGTGCTCCGAACCCGAAAACCCTAATTTTTAATACCACCGCAAATGCTTAGTCCATGCCCTGCGTAATTTGAGGTGTGCGACTGTGTTGCACACTAGTGTCAAGTGTAGGGTATGAGCTCAAGTACAACCTCTAAAATGAAACTCCAAATTTGAGTTTGAATTGGAGTCCCAAAACTTGTCACGAGTTTTCCGATTCGAATTCGAATTCAAAATTGGGGAAAAATGTAAAAGAATTTTAAAAGCTAATTGATCAACCAAGAGTGGCATTTGGTCAACCATGTCATGTTGGTCCAAATGATGCCCTTGGGTGAGGTTTTGATCACTAAGTAATCACAAATCAAAGTAGCAACAAATTCCAATTTAAAATTCCTCCGAAAACCCTAAATTTCAAAACCCTGTTTTACCCCTTTTGAAATAATTCAAAATCTAAGCAAAATTTGGGAAAAAGTTCAAAACCAAGTTTGTAGAACTTTTCAAGGGCTACAACTTTGGTGTTTTGAGTTTTCAAAGTTTTAGTGTAAAATGTGGAGCAATTTTGAAAATAAACAAATTTCAGATTTGATTCATTTTTTATCCCCAAACTAAGATTTCAAAATAGAGGCAGAATTTGAAAAAGTTTTGAACAGCAAAGTTGTAGGTCTGGTCGAGATGTACAACTTTGATGTTTGGAGATTTTGAAGTTTCAATATAAAATCAAAAGTAATTTCTAAATTACCAAATCTGAAAATTTTGTCCCCTTTTGAATTTAAACTCAAATTTCAAAATCCCATGTGAATTTGAAAAAGTGTTCAATACAAAACTTGTAGACCTTGAAATTCTGAAGATTTCATAGATTGGAAGTTTTTCAAGTTGTTACATGAATTTGAAAGTAATTTGAAAAATATGTTTGAATTTCAAAAGTTGGGGGGCAGCTACAGTGCACCGACGAATCACCGCCGACCACCGCGCGGTATGGGCGCAGGCGAGATGCCGGACGGCTTCGGCCAGCTTCCAGGCGTGTCCTCGATCGCCAGCACGACATCGCGCGTCTTCCAGTGCAGTAACCGTGGTCGTTCCCTATATATATGCGAGCTCTCCATGACCGGCTTTGTTTCTCCGTTTTCGCCACCGTCGCCACCGCAGCTCCGCCGCTCGCCGCTGCCGCCACCAAGCCGTCTCCGGCCACGCCAACCGCACCCTTAGCTCCGTCTCATCCTTGCGCACCTCGTGAACCAGTTAAGTTGGCCCAATTCCGCTTGGATCGCCGGGGAGCCGTCGTCTTCCACCTCGGGTCGCCGCCGTTCCCGTCGAACCCCACCACCGTGGCCAGCCGCCTCCAGAGCCTCTCAGCTTCAACCGATCACTCCTTCGTGATCGTGGTACGCCCCTGATACTCCCTGACCACTCGCTTTAATCGCTACCGCGTTGTACCGTCGAGTCACCGGTCACCGTGGCCGTCGAGCCGCCACCGTCGTCGGTGAGCTGTCGCCGGAGCTCGAGCCATGATGTTTAGTAGCAAAATGGAACCGTGGGGTAGTGTAGATGGTGATGGTGGAGTCGGTTTGTCGACCGAGGCACCGGTCACCGGCCAGCCACCGCGGGAGAGAGCGCGGGCACGCAGGAGCGAGCGGGCGAGCGGGAGGAAGGCGATGACATGTAGGGACGCGGTGTCAGCGAGAGAGAGAAGGAGAGCAGGCGCGCGCGGGCGGAGCAGGCCGATGCTAGGCTGGGCCGTGCGGCTGGGCCAAGCGCGGGCACGGGCGCACGTAAGCGGGCCGTCTAGTTGGGCCAGACCGCGGGAGAAAGGAAGAATCGGCCCGATTTCGTTTTTGTTTTTCTTTTTCAAATAAATGAATAGTGCTGTTATTTGTTTATTTCACTAAAAATTGTGTAGAGTTCCAAAATTCATGAAAATTTTTGTGTAGGCTTCTCAATATATAAACTATCTAGGAAAAATGTTAAATGCTAAAATTGAGTACTTTGTGCAGTATAATTAATTAGTTCTAATAAAGATTAAATGCAACTTCCATGAATTTTAATAATTAATTTATTAATCCAAAAATGATGAAATTTATTATGACACTGTTATAAATCATTCTTAATCCATAGAAAAAGTTTAAGCTTGATTAGGTAAAATTTGATTAACTTCTAATTATGTCCTAATTATTTAAATAATAAATAAATGTTAATTTAAGAACTTTAAGTGTTGTGTGCCTTTTGATTGAGTGATGTCCTTAGGTCACTACCCTTTGGTGATCTCTGGCACCTTAATTTCATGATTGAGCTCGTTAGTAACTTGTTAGGTTAAAAGCTGGTATCGCTGGAAATCGTCGCTACTAGTTAGTAGGTTTTCAGTTTGCGACTGTACCGCGAAGGAAGTTGTACTCCAGTCGTAACTCGTAGCATGTTATCATCAAGCATCATGTTTATCATCGAGCATCATGTTAAAGCATGTTATGTGTTCGTGTAGTCTCCGCTTTCGAAGAAGTCGAAGCCGTCGAGCCAGTTTCCGGAGAAGAGCGATCGTCGGTGGGTTTTGGACCTGACGTTGGAGTTCTCGGGTCTGAGTCAGTCGTCGTGTCTGAGCAAGGCAAGCCCCGGTGCATTTAAACCCTACCTTGAATTTTACAAATGTTTTATTATTTATAATATGGTTTACTGCATTAAGTAATTAGGAGTTGAGTGATAACCCAATTGCTGCATTATCATCCTTGATTATTGTGATATCAACCTTGATACCTGTTTTACAGAAATGCGTAGTATGCTTCTCTATGCTTAGAAGTTAAGCTTTTAAATGCAATGTTTATATAGCCATGACGACATATTGAATGAATATTGAGATATGAGAATGAACTTGAAAGATCGGGAGGGTGGTTTGGCCACTGCTAACATGCATTGGGAAAGGAGTCTTAATGTAGTGTTTCCGCCTTGTCAGTTAAGGTCCGTTCGTTGTAAGCCTGTTGTGTTCAAGACTTTGCAACTAGCTTCATGCCTTGGGTAAGCCCAAAATGTTGGTGATTCCATTACGAGAACGTCTAACCTCGCACTGGGAGTGGAGAGATGGCAAGAGTAGCGTGTACCCTTGGGGCTAGAATTTGGTCGGGTTCGAGGAGTACTGTACTCTCGGGTGGCGATGGACACGTTCTGGTTTTGGGAGATCTAAATGAGGGTTGATATATGCAAGATTCAGTTCTACATATGTCGTGAGGTTAGGGATCCCCAGCTAGGTATAATCGGTTCGAATCGTCGTTGCTCCTCGGTTATGGAGACTTGATCACCTGACTTGCATCGTAGTTAAGAACTGGAATTGAAAGAAAGAATGAGAAAGGTTTTGATGATAATTACTTTGATCTAGATTAGGATCACCTAGAATTGGTTAATGAACCATCAATGGTAAAAGTAAAATATTGAAGGTAAGGACTTACTTTAGTAAGCTTTTCTGCAAAGGAAAATCTTGATTCTAGAATACCCGTACCTTGATTCTCTAAAGCTAGCATGCCCTTGGAGTCTTTGTCTTAGTCGGGTAAATCTTGTTGAGTACCCTCAAGTACTCAGGGTTTGTTAACCCCTTGTTGCAGGTGCGGTTCATGAACAAGTCTGCTTCGAGCCTTGTTGCATGACCGTCGTGGTTGAAGAAAGCGACGACGAGTAGACTGTGTGGCCTTTGGGCAAGGCATCTCGCTTGTGTGTGGTAATAAAGTTAATACCGATACTTCTCTACTACCGGTTTGTAATAATGTTACATAAGGTTTGAAGTTTGAAAACTGGTTTGTAAACCTATATTATTGTAAGACTTCCGCTACATTACTCTATTGAATATTTGTAATAAACTGTTGTAATATTGCAATACTCCTGTGATTGGATCCTGTTCGGAGGAAAGCAGGCCTTTTAAGTTATGGTGAACATAAGTACGGCCATCAGAGGTCATCATGGCAATGACGGGTACTTGTGGGCCATCATAATTAGGAGGTTCTGTGACAGCTGGTACCAGAGCATAATCACTCGGGTTATTGTAGTATTACCTTGCAAAACTTCAAAATGATTTGGGTCAAACAAACTTAATACTGATATTTTGGTCCAAATTGCTTTTGCTTATCTTAATCTATTCTATAGTTTCCTTAGCTCATATTTGAAAGCTTCGTAGTGAAGTATCATGTATAGTGCCCTATGTTATAAAGATTGCATGTGTTACTTAAATCTTTCTGTTAGATCGTAAGTGTGATGCATGCATCATGTTTAATTAACCTGCTTAAGCTACCTTCCCTTTTAAAGTGGTTTGGGTTAAGTAAGGTTCAAATCCTATTCATGCTAACCTTCAGATCCCCTATCTGTTCTTATCGTTCTAATTCTATCTTGCTATAGGATGGCACGTGTGAAGACGACTCCTCGCAAGAAAACGGGTCCGCAAGAAGTGCCGCGTCATCAGTTGGCCGCCAGAGGTGATGGAGCAAGCAGTAGCCGTAATCCGAACCCGGATTCGGAATCAGAGGTTGCAAGGCTTACATCAGAAGTGGAGTGACTGAAGCGCAACATGCGTTTTTGGAAACAGTTCCAGAAGGAGTCTTTGGAAAAGGAGACAGAAGCCAGGGCTCGTGTTCGTGAGTTGGAGCTTTATGTGACACACCTAGAGCAGTACAACACAGTTCTGCATGAGGAAGTCCATAGGCTAAATGATCTGATGAATCCCAATCATCAGCCCCAGATAGTAGAAGATGATGTCGGTGCCGTGATTGTTCCTGATGGAGAGGACAATGAGGAAGAAGATCCAGAAGAAGATGAACCCATGATGGAAAGTGGGGATGATGCGAGTCATGTCACTGGTGCAAGTGCTCCAGAGAATGAGGATGGAGTGATCGTGATCAGCGATGATGATGAGTGAAGTGTCGACATGGATGGTTGTGTAATATAGTAGTCTTTCCTGCTTTCTAAGAACCTTAGTGGGTAGTTTCTTGCTTGAGAGCAAGTTTGTAATGAAATAATGTAAGATAAGTTGTGTGTGTATACAAGTACTATACTAACTGCTTTTTAATTCAATAAAGCGATGTAAATAAATATAATTTGTGTACAACAGATGGACGGTACTGGAACTTCCCAAGAAAGGGACAATCCTCCGAATCCCCCACTGTTTCCACCCACCTTGGCAAAAGCTATTGCCGCATTGGTTAATGCCACTACCTTGTTGGCTCAGAATCAGAATCAGAATGGAAATCAGGGCCGTCGAGGCCGTAACAATGGAGGGAAAACCACTTATGTGGATTTCACCGATACCCGTCCACCAGTGTTCTCAAAAGCAGATGAGCCGCTAGAGGCGGATGACTGGCTCCATACCATGGAGCAGAAGTTTGAACTTTTACAGTGCATGGAGCATCAGAAGCCCGTGTTTGCAGCACAGCAGCTTAGAGGTGTCGCAGGGGCGTGATGGGCGAATCTGGTCGCCGCACGGCCTGCTGGCCACCGTATCACTTGGCAAGAGTTTCGTGAAGCCTTCAGAGCACATTATATCCCAGATGGTGTCATGGCCATGAAGTTAGAAGAGTTTCTCTCGCTGAAGCAAGGGAACCAGACAGTTCTACAGTATGTGGGCAAATTCAATCATCTGTCCCAGTATGCAGCGGAATATGTGAACACCGATGCAAAGAAGAAGAGTTGTTTCATGAGAGGTTTGAGTACCAGAATCCAGGAAGCATTGGTCACCTGCTATAATGCCACTTACCATGAGATAGTCAATGTGGCTATTGCGTCAGAAGAGAAGTCCCGACTACATAAAGAGTCAAAGAAAAAGAAGCCAATGTTTTCTAGCCCGTCTGGTGGCATTAAAAAGTGCTAGAGGTTTGTTTATCACCCTCAGAACCATTTCCGCCCAACTTATCGTCCACCGCAATACCAAGCTCAGCCGCAGACGTTTTTCCGTCCTGCCGCAATTCCGCAGTATCCACAGCAGCCGAATGCCCCTGGTATTCGAAACCAGACTCCAGTAACCCATAACTTTCCCTGTTACAACTGTGGAAAGCCAGGCCACTTTTCCAAGGACTGCCCGCATCCAAGGCAGTACAATCCCAGTTATCCCAGAGCTCCCGTACCGCAACAGCAACAACCTCAGAGCAAGAATAATAACCTAAATGTTCAGAAGGGTAAGGGTGAGAAGAAGAAGACTGGACGTGTGTTCTACACTCGAGCAGGTGTAATCCCAGAGGGAGAACCTGTTATGATGGGTATGTTTCCTGTTGCTAATCATCCAGCAGTACTGTTATTTGATTCAGGTGCATCGCATACATTCATAAATCGCACCTTTGTTGTTAAGCATGACATTCCAATTATGGGAACACAAGAAGATTTTTTATCCAGTCACCCGGGGGACGACTGTGTACTAAGGAGATGGTACGTGACGTACCTATAGAGTTAGGTGGGCATATATTTCCTACCTCAATGATAATATTACAGAAACAGGATATAGATGTAATCTTGGGTATGAATTGGATGTACCAAAGAGGAGCCCTTATAGATGCACTGCATAGAACTATAAGGTTGAACCTGCCAGATAATAAATCTCATCTTCTTATCCAACTTCCTATCCCAAAGAGAACAGTTGAAAGGATATGTGCAACTTCAGTACAGGAGATTTATGATATACCGGTAGTCTGTGAATTTCCAGATATGTTTCCAGATGATCTACCAGGTCTGCCACCAGACAGAGATGTAGAATTTGTAATTAAGTTAAAACCGGGTACTGCCCCAATATCCTGGAGAGCTTACAGAATGCCACCCAATAAATTGGCAGAACTTAAGGATCAATTACAAGAGTTACGTGACAAAGGTTTTATCAGACCCAGTTCCTCACCATGGGGATGTCCAGCTCTTTTTATCAAGAAGAAAGATCAGACTTTAAGGATGTGTGTTGACTATCGACCGCTGAATGAAGTAACCATTAAGAATAAATATTCGTTGCCTCGCATTGATCTACTCTTTGATCAGCTTGCGGGGGCAAAGGTATTTTCAAAGATCGATCTTCGGTCAGGGTACCATCAAATCAAGATTCGACCTGAAGATATCCCAAAGACTGCATTCACTACCAGATATGGACTGTATGAGTACCTAGTTATGTCTTTTGGTCTCACCAATGCACCGGCACATTTCATGTATCTGATGAACTTAGTTTTCATGCCGGAGCTTGACAAATTTGTAGTTGTGTTTATTGATGATATTCTGGTATACTCCAAAAGTGAAGAAGAACATGTTGAGCATCTCAGAGTTATTCTGACTCGTCTGAGAGATCACCAACTGTATGCCAAGTTCAGTAAATGTGAGTTTTGGTTAAGAGAAGTGTAATTCTTAGGACATGTGTTGTCAGCCGAAGGAGTAGCAGTAGATCCTGGTAAGGTGGAAGATATTCTGAATTGGAAACCACCAATCTCAGTTCATGAAGCCCGAAGTTTTCTGGGAATGGCGGGTTATTACCGTCGATTCATACCTGACTTTTCAAAGGTAGCCAAGCCAATCACAGAGTTGTTGAAGAATCAAACTAAGTTCATATGGTCTCCAGAATGTGAGAAAGCTTTTAGAATTTTAAAGAAGTCATTGATAATTGCTCCAGTTTTGGCACAACCAGATATAGAAAAGCCATTTGATGTTTACTGTGACGCCTCGGGTATTGGCCTTGGTTGTGTATTGATGCATGAAGGCAGAGTCATTGCTTATGCCTCGAGACAGTTGAAGCGTCATGAAGAACATTATCCGACACATGATCTTGACCTAGCAGCTGTGGTTCATGCATTGAAAATTTGGCGTCATTACTTGTTAGGTAATACTTGCCACATGTATACAGATCACAAGAGCTTAAAGTATATCTTTACTCAGTCAGAGTTGAATATGAGGCAAAAAAGGTGGCTTGAGTTAATAAAGGACTATGATTTAGAAGTGCACTATCACCCTGGAAAAGCGAATGTGGTTGCTGATGCACTCAGTAGAAAGAATCATTGCAATTGCATTACTGTGAAGCCAATGGATTACAGTTTATGTTATGAATTAGAAAAGCTGAATATTGAAATAGTTCAACAAGGTCAGTTGACTAATGTCACAGTAGAATCAACAATCAAAGATTAGATTGTGTCTGCTCAGAGAAAGAATTCCGGAGTAGCTCACATCAAAGAAAAAGTTAGAACGGGTCAACAGACAGATTTCAGTATTGATGATGCAGATGTGTTGTGGTTTAAGAACCGGTTAGTGGTCCCAAAGGTTCCAGAGTTACGTCAGCTCATTCTTGATGAAGCACATAGCACAAGGTTTTCTATTCATCCAGGAAGTAATAAGATGTATCAAGATTTGAAACAGAAATTCTGGTGGACCAAAATGAAAATTGAGATTGCCAAGTATGTGGCTAGATGTGACACTTGTTGTAAGGTGAAGGCAGTACACCTGAAGTCGGCAGGAATGTTACAACCCTTGCCCATTCCATCTTGGAAATGGGAAGATATCAGTATGGATTTTATTACTGGGTTACCCAAGACCTCAAGAGGCTTTGATTCAATTTGGGTCATTGTGGACCGACTGACAAAGTCATCTCATTTTATTCCAGTTAAGGTGGACTATTCTGCTATAACTTATGCAAGAATTTATATTGCACGAATCCTGAGTCTTCATGGGGTACCAAAGACCATTGTATCAGATAGAGGTACTCAGTTTGTTAACAAATTTTGGAGACACCTACATGAGTCCCTGGGTACAAAACTTTTGCATAGTACCGCTTATCATCCACAAACAAGTGGTCAGACTGAAAGGGTCAATCAAATTCTAGAAGACATGTTAAGGTCATGTGCACTTAATTATTCAGACACTTGGGATGAGTGGTTACCTTTAGCAGAATTCTCCTATAATAATAGTTATCAAGAGAGTATCAAAATGGCACCGTTTGAGGCATTGTATGATCGTAGGTGCAGAACTCCATTGAATTGGTCAGAACCGGGAGAAAGATGGTTTTTCGGTGTTGATCTTGTGAAACAAACAGAAGAAAAAGTTAGGCAGATCCAGAATAATTTGAAAGTGGCTCAGTCCAGGCAAAAGAGTTATGCTGATAAAAGGCGTAGACCTTTGGTATTCCAAGTAGGGGATTATGTTTATCTAAAAGTATCACCCATGAAAGGAGTTAGCAGATTTGGAGTCAAAGGCAAACTCGCACCACGTTATATTGGTCCTTTTCAAATCATTCAACAATGTGGAAAGGTGGCATATAAGTTAAAGCTGCCTGAACAACTATCAGCCGTGCACAATGTATTTCATGTATCACAAATGAAGAAGTGTCTACAAGTACATGATCAAGTGGTTGATGTTGAGGGAGTTGAACTTGAACCGGATTTGACATATTCTGAACATCCTGTCAGAGTTTTGGATCAAAAAGATCGTGTTACTCGAAGTAGAACAACTAAATGGTACAGAATACAGTGGAATCAACATTCAGAAGAGGAAGTCACCTGGGAAACAGAGTATTATCTGTTAGAGAATTTCCCGGAGTTCTTTGCTTCTATCTAGGTTGCAATTTCCTCTTTAAACTGTAACCTATCCTTTTAAAATCTTTGTAATACAGAAAACCCCTACCTGTTTTGTAGACAAGTCTTGGACGTGTTTGCTTGACACGTTTTCTTTTCTATTACTTAACTCAAGGCTTTAAATCTCAGGACGAGATTTCTTTAAGGGGGAAGGGCTGTAACACCCCGGGTGTTATAGTGCTAATTAATCTGCCATGTCATCATAATGCATTGCAAAGCATCCCTGTTAGGTTAACCTTGTTATGCATCAACTAAAACAAGTTTACTTATCTAGGTTGAATGTGTTTCTCAGTGGTGTGCTTCGAACCCGAAAACCCTAATTTTTAATACCACCGCAAATGCTTAGTCCATGCCCTGCGTAATTTGAGGTGTGCGACTGTGTTGCACACTAGTGTCAAGTGTAGGGTATGAGCTCAAGTACAACCTCTAAAATGAAACTCCAAATTTGAGTTTGAATTGGAGTCCCAAAACTTGTCACGAGTTTTCCGATTCGAATTCGAATTCAAAATTGGGGAAAATGTAAAAGAATTTTAAAAGCTAATTGGTCAACCAAGAGTGGCATTTGGTCAACCATGTCATGTTGGTCCAAATGATGCCCTTGGGTGAGGTTTTGATCACTAAGTAATCACAAATCAAAGTAGCAACAAATTCCAATTTAAAATTCCTCCGAAAACCCTAAATTTCAAAACCCTGTTTTACCCCTTTTGAAATAATTCAAAATCTAAGCAAAATTTGGGAAAAAGTTCAAAACCAAGTTTGTAGAACTTTTTAAGGGCTACAACTTTGGTGTTTTGAGTTTTCAAAGTTTTAGTGTAAAATGTGGAGCAATTTTGAAAATAAACAAATTTCAGATTTGATTCATTTTTTATCCCCAAACTAAGATTTCAAAATGGAGGCAGAATTTGAAAAAGTTTTGAACAGCAAAGTTGTAGGTCTGGTCGAGATGTACAACTTTGATGTTTGGAGATTTTGAAGTTTCAATATAAAATCAAAAGTAATTTCTAAATTACCAAATCTGAAAATTTTGTCCCCTTTTGAATTTAAACTCAAATTTCAAAATCCCGTGTGAATTTGAAAAAGTGTTCAATACAAAACTTGTAGAGATTGAAATTCTAAAGATTTCATAGATTGGAAGTTTTTCAAGTTGTTACATGAATTTGAAAGTAATTTGAAAAATTAGTTTGAATTTCAAAAGTTGGGGGCAGCTACAGTGCACCGACGAATCACCGCCGACCACCGCGCGGTATGGGCGCCGGCGAGACGCCGGACGGCTTCGGCTAGCTTCCAGGCGTGTCCTCGATCGCCAGCACGACATCGCGCGTCTTCCAGTGCAGTAACCGTGGTCGTTCCCTATATATATGCGAGCTCTCCATGACCGGCTTTGTTTCTCCGTTTTCGCCACCGTCGCCACCGCAGCTCCGCCGCTCGCCGCTGCCGCCACCAAGCCGTCTCCGGCCACGCCAACCGCACCCTTAGCTCCGTCTCATCCTTGCGCACCTCGTGAACCAGTTGAGTTGGCCCAATTCCGCTTGGATCGCCGGGGAGCCGTCGTCTTCCACCTCGGGTCGCCGCCGTTCCCGTCGAACCCCGCCACCGTGGCCAGCCGCCTCCAGAGCCTCTCAGCTTCAACCGATCACTCCTTCGTGATCATGGTACGCCCCTGATACTCCCTGACCACTCGCTTTAATCGCTACCGCGTTGTACCGTCGAGTCACCGGTCACCGTGGCCGTCGAGCCGCCACCGTCGTCGGTGAGCTGTCGCCGGAGCTCGAGCCATGATGTTTAGTAGCAAAATGGAACCGTGGGGTAGTGTAGATGGTGATGGTGGAGTCGGTTTGTCGACCGAGGCACCGGTCACCGGCCAGCCACCGCGGGAGAGAGCGCGGGCACGCGGGAGCGAGCGGGCGAGCGGGAGGAAGGCGATGACATGTGGGGACGCGGTGTCAGCGAGAGAGAGAAGGAGAGCAGGCGCGCGCGGGCGGAGCAGGCCGATGCTGGGCTCGGCCGTGCGGCTGGGCCAAGCGCGGGCGCGGGCGCACGTAAGCGGGCCGTCTAGTTGGGCCAGACCGCGGGAGAAAGGAAGAATCGGCCCGATTTCGTTTTTGTTTTTCTTTTTCAAATAAATAAATAGTGTTGTTATTTGTTTATTTCACTAAAAATTGTGTAGAGTTCCAAAATTCATGAAATTTTTTGTGTAGGCTTCTCAATGTATAAACTATCTAGGAAAAATGTTAAATGCTGAAATTGAGTACTTTGTGCAGTATAATTAATTAGTTCTAATAAAGATTAAATGCAACTTCCATGAATTTTAATAATTAATTTATTAATCCAAAAATGATGAAATTTATTATGATACTGTTATAAATCATTCTTAATCCATAGAAAAAGTTTGAGCTTGATTAGGTAAAATTTGATTAACTTCTAATTATGTCCTAATTGTTTAAATAATAAATAAATGTTAATTTAAGAACTTTAAGTGTTGTGTGCCTTTTGATTGAGTGATGTCCTTAGGTCACTACCCTTTGGTGATCTCTGGCACCTTAATTTCATGATTGAGCTCGTTAGTAACTTGTTAGGTTAAAAGCTGGTATCGCTGGAAATCGTCGCTACTAGTTAGTAGGTTTTCAGTTTGCGACTGTACCGCGAAGGAAGTTGTACTCCAGTCGTAACTCGTAGCATGTTATCATCAAGCATCATGTTTATCATCGAGCATCATGTTAAAGCATGTTATGTGTTCGTGTAGTCTCCGCTTTCGAAGAAGTCGAAGCCGTCGAGCCAGTTTCCGGAGAAGAGCGATCGTCGGTGGGTTTTGGACCTGACGTTGGAGTTCTCGGGTCTGAGTCAGTCGTCGTGTCTGAGCAAGGCAAGCCCCGGTGCATTTAAACCCTACCTTGAATTTTACAAATGTTTTATTATTTATAATATGGTTTACTGCATTAAGTAATTAGGAGTTGAGTGATAACCCAATTGCTGCATTATCATCCTTGATTATTGTGATATCAACCTTGATACCTGTTTTACAGAAATGCGTAGTATGCTTCTCTATGCTTAGAAGTTAAGCTTTTAAATGCAATGTTTATATAGCCATGACGGCATATTGAATGAATATTGAGATATGAGAATGAACTTGAAAGATCGGGAGGGTGGTTTGGCCACTGCTAACATGCATTGGGAAAGGAGTCTTAATGTAGTGTTTCCGCCTTGTCAGTTAAGGTCCGTTCGTTGTAAGCCTGTTGTGTTCAAGACTTTGCAACTAGCTTCATGCCTTGGGTAAGCCCAAAATGTTGGTGATTCCATTACGAGAACGTCTAACCTCGCACTGGGAGTGGAGAGATGGCGAGAGTAGCGTGTACCCTTGGGGCTAGAATTTGGTCGGGTTCGAGGAGTACTGTACTCTCGGGTGGCGATGGACACGTTCTGGTTTTGGGAGATCTAAATGAGGGTTGATATATGCAAGATTCAGTTCTACATATGTCGTGAGGTTAGGGATCCCCAGCTAGGTATAATCGGTTCGAATCGTCGTTGCTCCTCGGTTATGGAGACTTGATCACCTGACTTGCATCGTAGTTAAGAACTGGAATTGAAAGAAAGAATGAGAAAGGTTTTGATGATAATTACTTTGATCTAGATTAGGATCACCTAGAATTGGTTAATGAACCATCAATGGTAAAAGTAAAATATTGAAGGTAAGGACTTACTTTAGTAAGCTTTTCTGCAAAGGAAAATCTTGATTCTAGAATACCCGTACCTTGATTCTCTAAAGCTAGCATGCCCTTGGAGTCTTTGTCTTAGTCGGGTAAATCTTGTTGAGTACCCTCAAGTACTCAGGGTTTGTTAACCCCTTGTTGCAGGTGCGGTTCATGAACAAGTCTGCTTCGAGCCTTGTTGCATGACCGTCGTGGTTGAAGAAAGCGACGACGAGTAGACTGTGTGGCCTTTGGGCAAGGCATCTCGCTTGTGTGTGGTAATAAAGTTAATACCGATACTTCTCTACTACTGGTTTGTAATAATGTTACATAAGGTTTGAAGTTTGAAAACTGGTTTGTAAACCTATATTATTGTAAGACTTCCGCTACATTACTCTATTGAATATTTGTAATAAACTGTTGTAATATTGCAATACTCCTGTGATTGGATCCTGTTCGGAGGAAAGCAGGCCTTTTAAGTTATGGTGAACATAAGTACGGCCATCAGAGGTCATCATGGCAATGACGGGTACTTGTGGGCCATCATAATTAGGAGGTTCTGTGACACCATCTTAATCTATTCAAGTAATTCATTAGTTCTTTTCAATAGTTTGTGAGTAGATAAATGACATCCATCTTCAAGTAGAGATAAGTTAGCAACTTAGCATCCATATGACAGTATCAGTATCACGTATGGTATGATTATAGGCTTATAGCATTGGTACATTGCTGATCCTTTTTGATAAATTATGTTGTATTCTATTTCAGATGATCCATGAAATATTATCTAGTCAAATATAAATAGATGCACATGAAATCCTCACCTTTGACACATTTTGTCGAACACCTCATGGTCCACTGTCCATGACTCCACCAGGCACAAAGGCGTCATCCCACAAACGAGACCATGGCTCTTGGCCACCTGCACCCTTGCCTCCGTGTGCTCAGCAGTCTAGGCCGTGCAGCCTGGTCGATAGACACCCCGCCTCAGGCGCAGGCGCGCAGCACATTGCCGTAGGCCGGCGGCAACACTGTGCCATCGCACTGCCACCCATGCCATCGGCGCTCCACCTCCATCGCGCTGCCGGCTTCTGGCGACAGTTTCGCAACCAGCCAACCAGGCCAAAGCAGCCCACCCTGCCTTCTTGGTATGTGCCGCCGGCCTCGGCTACACCATGGGTTCCTGGTGTCTCCCCGGCAGGTCGCAGGCTCGAAGCTACTGCCTACCGGCTGCTGCGTGGTCATCGCGAAGCCGTTGCGCCTGCTGCTGCAGGCTGCAGCTTGCGTGCCATTGCCGGGTGCCGCTCTGTAGGGCTGCTGCCTCGCCAGGGCTAGGTTGGGGAGTGGGGAATCGCCGATGGAGGCATGGAGCCACGGAGTCGAGACGGAGAAGGCGCGTCTATCGACAGGAGGGGGTTGATGCAGATTGCTGGGCCAGATACCTAGATTGGGCTTTTTTAAAACATTTGAAGCCCAGTCACGAATTAAGTTAGAGCCCAGTGAGGTAGCTGGCCCAATATCGCGAATTGAGGGTCATCTTCAACCTTGGGCGAGCAGCGAGCTTCAGCCCCTCCTCACAGTAGCATCCATGGCAGAAAATTTAGGGGGGCTGAGGGGGGACTCCAGGGGTCCGGTGGCTGTAGAGGGGGCTGGAGCCCCCCAGCCCCCCCCCCCCCCCCCCCCCCCCCCCGCTGGATCCGCCCCTGACCGTGCTCAACTTTTGTCCAAAGTCTTCAGCTTTTATGTGCCTTTTTATATCACAACGTAGGAACATATAGCTGCTTCAAACTTTTTGTCACTGAAGCTAACGCCTCCTCTGCAAGAGAACATAACCCCTGCGAGGCTAATGCTTTTCATGATTTGGAGAGCAGATGCATAGGTGGCAGCTGGGACAGTACTCCACCTTGGAGCGTTGGGCATGGCCTCAGAGAGGCCACAGTTCTGTTCTCTGTGCGCCACCGTGGTGCGTTGGAAAGCCCTCTAATCCAGCGTAAGGCTCGCAAGAAGTGGAGCACGATAGATGCCTAGCGTATCTACGAGCACATTTTGCAGCACGGCTAGACACGTGCTGAGACAGTTTTTACTCTACAACAACACCTACCAGGAGGCTACCACACAGAAGGCAGGGGTCCCGCTCCCGGCCGGCCCCTTTCGTCCGTCCGTCCGTCCAAAACTACTAGTACTAGTACCATTTCTCTACGCTACGCCCGGTGGCCGGCGGCGACAGGAATGCACGCATCGGCATCGGATTCTCATGCTTCGTTCGTCAGTGGAGCGCTCTGCATGACTGCATCCGCGTCTGAATGGCGCGGCCGTTAACCCCAAACAGGACTAGCAAAGAAATGGTTGAAGCTGCTGTAAAAGGCAGTTCTTCAGATCTTCTCTCCCTGAATGGAAACTGGAAAGAGAGCAGAGACGAAGCTTGCTGCTGCGATGGATTGGAATGGAATCTTTGGTTACCCCGGCGGCTGTTGGCACTGGATCTGCTGCCAACAAAAAACATACAGTATCGGCGACGGCGAAGACGTGCAAGCACGGAAGTCTTTGTTGGCTTCGATCCCCGTTGGTTTCTAGCTCTACGAGTATCTCTGTATCTGTATACAGTGGTAGAGTAGCAGCAGACCCCGTTTTTGCAGTAGAAACCCCCCTGCAGAGGCAGAGCTGCTGTATGTAATCCCCTACCAAACTCGTATGAGGTTCCTACGAGATCCATGTGCTCCAAAATGGCCCAGAAAACTAAATGGCAGAACGTGCCACGTTGGGTGTGTTTAGTTCCGCGAAAAGGTGTAAAAAAAGTACTGTAGCACGTTTTGGCTTTATTTGGTAAATAGTGTCCAACCGTTGACTAATTAGGTTCAAAACGTTCGTCTCGCAAAGTACAACCAAGCTGTACAATTAGTTTTTGATTTCATCTACATTTAGTACTCCATGCATGTATCGCAAGTTTGATGTGACGAAGAATCTTTTGTTTGCACATTACTTTTTTTTAGAAGTAAACACAGCCGTTGTAGCACAACACAATCAAACTGGTGAGGGAAGAACAGACAGACAGTGCACCAGACGAACCACGTGTTCCTGCCACTCTAGAGTAGAGGAAGCAGCTGAAGCAGGGGCCTGTTTAGTTCCCAAATTCATCCCCAAATTTTACTATGCAAAAAGAAAATTCCCCATCACATCAAAACGCCAGCATATATATGGAGTACTAAATGTAGATGAAATCAAAAACTAATTGCACAGTTTTGTTATACTTTGCGAGACGAATATTTGAAGCCTGATTAATCAATGTTTGGACAATTATTAGCAAATAAAAACAAAATTGCTACAGTATAGGGTCGATGCTACAAAAGGATGGAGACATTGATGAAGATGTTAGGCATAGAATTTCAGCCGGCTGGCTGAAATGGCGTCGAGCTTCTGGCGTTCTCTGTGACAAAAGGGTGCCTCAGAAGCTGAAAGGTAAGTTCTATAGGACGGCGATTCGTCCGGCGATGTTATACGGTGCTGAGTGTTGGCCTACAAAAAGGCGACATGTCCAGCAATTGAGTGTAGCAGAGATGCGTATGTTGCGTTGGTGTTGTGGGCACACAAGGAGGGATAGAGTCCGGAACGACGATATTCGGGATAGGGTTGGGGTGGCACCAATTGAGGAGAAATTGATTCAACATCGGTTGAGATGGTTTGGACATGTCCAACGGAGGCCTCTTGAGGCGCCGGTGCGTAGTGGAGTTCTAAAGCGGCCCGATAATGTAAAGAGCGGTAGAGGTCGACCTAAACTAACTTGGGACGAGTCCGTTAAGAGAGATCTTAAGGAGTGGAATATCTCCAAGGATTTAGCTATGGACAGGAGCGCTTGGAGATTGGCAATCAACGTGCCTGAACCGTGACATCTTTTTGTCTTGTGCCATTTATGTCCCTTTATGTGTCTCCCTGTTTCTCGTCTCTTTTGGGTTTCATCTCTAGCCTACCCCAACTTGCTTGGGACAAAAGGCTATGTTGTTGTTGTTAGGGAACAGTGATTCGGCTGGCCCCTATTTGGCCATCTAAACACGGCCCAGATCCATGTAGGGCATGTTTGGTTTGGTTCCGAGAGCAAAAATATTTTTTTGAATAATGGGAGCAAAAATTAAAGGCCTGCGAAAAATCTGATCAGGCTCACAGGCTATGGGCTATGGCGGTCCCGGCCGGTCCCTTCGTGATCGGATCCTCATGCATGCTTCGTTGTTCGTTCACGCCTTCACGGTACCGCACTGCAGCAGGGGCACGTTGTGCAGGATGGGCACAACAGGAGTAGTACAGGACTGACCACTACTCTGCATACTCACCACCAACTTCGGTCTCGTTTAGTTCACGATTTTTTTTTTGAGAATTGATACTGTAGCATTTTGTTGTTATTTGATAATTAGTGTTCAATTATGGTCTAATTAGGCTTAAAAGATTCGTCTCGTAAATTTCGTCTAAACTATATAATTAGTTTTATTTTTTATCTATATTTAATACGTCATGCCTGCGTCAAAGATACGACGTGACGGAGACTCTTGACAAATTTTAGAAACTAAACATACTGCTAGCAGTGGTAATATGATGTGCGCCGTGCACGTACTTTGAACAATGTGTTTGGGGTGGTAGTAGTAGCCTAGTAGGTAACGGGCAAGGGCAAATGTGGTGTTTCAGTTTTCTCAAGGGCCATGTTGGGTTGGAGACGGTTTGCGGTTTCAACTCGGCATGAGCTATTTGTCATTCTGTGACGTGACGTGAAGGGGGAGCCTGATTCAGCTCGTGGCCTCCAGCTTCCAACCGGTAGACGAGTAGATGCACATAAATTATTTTAGGGTATTTATTACAAGGAAATATCTATTTACTCTCTTCGTATCAGATTTAGAAGTCGTTTTGGACAAGATTTGGGTCAAACATTGGGAATATTAATCATCAATAACTTTTAAGTTGTTGAGTTTGCAAATGTAAAAATTATATATATGAATAGATTTGTCTTGAAAAATACTTTCATAAAAGTATACATATATCACTTTTCCATAAATATTTTTTTATAAAAACAAGAGGTCAAAGTTGTGTTTTTGGAGACCGTGTCGCTGTCTTAAACGACTTCTAAATCCGATACGGAGGGAGTACGTGTCAACAGATTTTGAAGAGTAAAATATATCGAATTTTATGATGTTGCACATGTTATTCCCCGATGTTGCACGTGTTATCCTTCTATGTTGCATATGACTAATGTAGTACTATGCAACATGCAAGAAAAATGCTTGAAACATGACAAAATCTCATCAGAAGTATCTTATACAGCTTGTCATATCTTCTTCTCTAACTTTGAACACATTGAGAGTGGCCACGACAACATGACATCAAAGAACAACATTCGCAACATCTAAAAATTCGACAAATTTTTTCTTCAAAAATCTGTCGGCAGATAAATAGCAACATTCTTATTACAAACACAGGAATCATATATGGATTTTACAGAGATTATTTTATTTTTATATAAAAAACCCGTACCAACCAAGAAAAATAATCTCACGTTCGGGGAGGAAAAAATGTACTGCAGCATGTGCTATCTCCACCGTTGAGACGCCGCGACATGCCTTCATCCACTTTCTACGTAGCCAAAGCCTAACAATTTGGGACTTCAACGTTATGTCGTTCATAGGAATCAACACTGAATGTACTTACTACAAAATATGCAATCTCAAAATCTTACCCAAACGGATTGCTATGTGGAGCAATTTTATGTACAAGTAAGGACAGACAAACGTGACGTCAAACACCGCGAAAGGCTAGCCCACTCACGCAAACACGACAGAGTACACACTACTGTGAGTCATTGTTGCCGAGTATGGTTGCAAAGCCGCCAGTAGCTTCGACTTCCCATGGCAGCTCACAGACGACCAACTAAGGTTTGAGACCGACGGCCCAAGGTAGGAGGCCATGGCAGTTCATCGTTGCCGAGCTCAAGCATGTGGCAAAGAGCAACTCCGACTTCCAGCCTTGATCTCATGCCCTGCCTGCGGCGATTGCCATGCATCCAACCCAGCCATCGAAGAAGGGGTCGACCGAGCGCCGAGAAGCGGATGGCATCCACCACAGGAGACATCGCGACCGAGTCAAATTTCACAGCGACGCCTTCAGGAAGAGTACGATGTCGAATGCGCCGCCGTGGCTCGTCTAGGAATGGACCGGGGTTTCACCCATGGAAGATGTTGCTGGGACACGACGCCCTCAACAGGGAAGCAGCGCCCACAGGCGTCGGCATCGTCAGGCTTTCGCCCTAGGTACCCCCAACACATACGTCGACTAAGATGTCGGATCCCAGCTTGTCGCCACCGTTGTCACTGTCGTCCATCCCGCAAAAGCCTCGCCAGAAGGGCATCGACGCGCCGGCTGCTCGAGCAGCCGCACAGCTGCGTCGGCAACCCCCGCCAACTAGACAACATATCGAAGACCGGCCTCACCCTGCCGCGTGCGTCCCCTGCCACATGTCGAAGACGTCGCCAGCTGCCACCGCCAGCTGAACCACCCGCCGTCGGCACTGCCGACCTCCGCCAGCCACCGTCAGTCGCACCGTCCACCACGGACGCCACCCCCTGACCTGGGGATGCTGGATCTGGCCTACAGGGCATCAGACCCGGATTCCCCCGACGTCGCCAAAGGAGGATGCGGGGGAGGAAGAAGAAGCCCCCCGCCGCCGCCCGGCGCCCCTTTTGGACATCTCTGTAGTTTCAAGAGATCGAGCTAGTGGCTGGTTCTTTGAGCTGCTCAAGCTGTCTCCGGTTTTCTTTTTCTTTTTCAGTGCTGCTCAAGCTGATTCTCTGAGCTTCTCAAACTCAAACTCTCTTGCCCTTTTTCGAGGGGAAAAAAAGTGGACGTGTCCAAAGGCCAGAAGCAGTTGCCAGATCAGCACCTTGACTGCACGAAGAAAAGAAGCTGCGTCTGTCTGAGATAATTTTAAGCTTTAGAAACATGGTAATTGGTAGTATGTCTCTGGGAGTGAGAAACAACTATGGGCCTAAGGCTCAGCGCAATCATCTGACCTTATTTTGTAAGTCACTGAAGATGTTCTGCAATTTTTCCTTTTCAGATACTACTGGTACCCACCTGATTATCCATACCGATATGCAAGCAATCCAGTTACCATTTCATCTCCTCCATTCCATTGTCCTTTTCTTTTCTTCGCAAATTGTGTTTCTGGTTCAGTCATCCAATAATTTCAGTACTGAATATAATTGGAATTAGTTAATTCAAGCCTTGTTGTATGAGTTTCAGTCCTGATTTGTACATGGATACAAACCTGATCAATGGAGGTATGTAACCACTACTGATGCTCATATGTAGGAAATGGTGTCTGTGTTTGAATTTGAGAGTAAATTCCTACTGTCATGATTTTCTACTTACTTAACTAATCAAAGATCAATTCAGATGACCGCCAAGTCAAACTGCACCTTGTAAAATGAGGAGAGGTTACAGAACACAAAACCCAGTGACTGGCCCGAACAGTGTTTGTCTCAGGCCAATCTCATGCATTCTGACAAAAATGCGCATGCAGCTATACGAAGAGATCAGTTTCATGAATTTTTTTCATTATTCAATAAATACCATTTGGACAAGCCACGATGGATTTGATGTGTTGAACTTGCAGCTATTCCTCGATGCATTGAAGATAAAAAAGGGTGGGTCTGTTAATTAAAAGATAGGAGAAATTAGCTAACTCAAGTGTGCTTTAAAAATCTAGCTACATGCAAAACGTCAAAACTGAACTTTATTATATACTCTAAAAGTACTTGCAAACCTATTTCTATAGAAATGAATTATTGACCATAAATTTTTGAGATGTTACTATGTTAGTCTCTGGAACTTGAAGAAACAAGCTCTACATAATTAAATTTGGGATAATCCTGCTATATATATTATACTCTCTCCGTTCCAAATTATAAATCGCTTTGACTTTTTTGGTACATCCATTATGCTATATATTTAGATAAATAATATGTCTAGATACATAGCAAAATGGATGAACCAAAATAGTCAAAGCGACTTATGATTTGAAACGGGGGTATGTTGAACTGGCAAACATTCTAAAATGATAGGTTTGCACCCACGACCCAGGCATATATATCTTGGGCAGACCCTCTACCTCTAGTACCATAATCAGCCGCACTCAGAAGAAAAACTCAATGAAAAAGAAGAACAAAAGCCTTCAATATTTGCCAGTGCCACACAGTGGCTCTCCGACCAATGCCACTGCGTTGACCATGCTATCATAAACTTGACATTTGTGCCAGCCTTGTTAGGCCCCGTTCGCTTCCTTGGGAATGACCCCAGGAATAATTCCCAGCTGGAATGGTTCCTGGTGTCGTATAGCCCTAATTGAACGAAGCCTTAGTGTATGTTGGGTAGCAAGAACGACAGAACGTCCCCCCCCCCCCCCCCCCCCCCGCCGCAACGTTTTTGTGGCAGAAAAAAATGTAATTTGTACCTCCAGGTTTTGAAATAAAATTCAGGTGGCGGAGCATAATCCCCCCCCCCCCCCCGACATTTTAAAAAGATTCTAATTCTCAATTTCTAATTATAGCACGATCATATAGATTACGTATATATGCAACAACACAAGAACATGAATTTTAATAGCATGATTTATATGTATTGCCAGATCCCTTGTGATTGTCCTAGATAAATACCTTGGGTTCAGCAGCCAAATTTAAAGAAATAATTTCCACATAGTTGGTTATATTTTTATAAGAATATAAAGTGGGTCTTATCTAAAAAATGGTAAAACATAGCTCATAGTGTAGTGAAGTTGATAATCTTTTGTATGAATGGTTGAACATTCTCTAAGAAAATTAATTAAACACAAGACAAGATCAACAATTGCACTGAAGATACTACTTTGATCCTTGACTCATCAAAACGATGGCCCGAAATGAAATTGGCTTTAAGACTTTTCTAAGAAGCGTCCTGTCTAAAATGAAAAAAAAGGGTGCGTTTAGCCCCTTAACTTTCGCAGCCGTCCGATTCCCCTCCTTATGCCGGTTTTTTATCCTTAACTTTTAAAACTGTTTTTTTTGTTGTATCGTAGATGATTTGGATAGTGGTGTTTGCTAATGTGACGCTACATCCATACTATTGGGTTCCGAATAATTATGAGGCCTGAAAACGGAACACAATTAACAAATTATGCACGAATAATTAAGGCTTGATTATACACCTATATATCGTCTTTGTGCGTGGTCGTTTTCCTGACTCCAATTGACGGCCAGTCGAAGAGAGAGAGAGAGAGCGAGACTCCAATTGACGGCGTGCAGATTAACGGATACAGAACATCTTCTCTCCTCCCACCCCTCCCATGCTCCAAGCCTCCCACCTCCAACAAATCTGTTAAAATATGCACTAAAAGTTCAACCAAAAATATAAAATGTAGAGTATGTAAAAATGCATATTAATCCATGTCCTACACTGCTATGTGTCTCATGCCCGCTCTGTCTCGATTTGCGCCTGCACAGTTTCCCGCGCCAGCCACTCACACCCCCTCCACACCCATGTGCATGCAGGTGGGTACAGCAGCTACGAGATCTACTTTTGTAACATCTAGAGAAAACATTTGCAATATACGTCTGAAACCGTGGAAATACTTGCAACATACGTCTGAACACATGAGGGAAATACATGTGTAGCTATTGCAAAACATATGCAACATCTAGATGAAATACTTATGTGAAACATATGTAACATTCGGATGAAACACTTGCAATATAAGTGCAAAACATATGCAACAAATAGATAAAACACACGCAACATCCGTCTAAAATAGCTTAAACATCTAGAACAGATGCTTGCAACATACGTGTATAGCCATTCTAACATATGCAACATCCCGATCTACTTTTGTAACATCCACATGAAACATTTACAACATACATATGAAACACCTGAAACACTTGAAACATATGCTTGCAACACGCGCTTGCAACATCCGAGGAAGGAAGGGAGAGCGAGGTGCAGCCGGAGTCTGAAGAAGCCCGCTCCGGGTCTGGCCACTCCAGATCTCGTGATGTCGTGAGCTGAGGTCAAGCGTCGCGGCTATGCCGCCGCCGACAACAGCCACGACCTCCTAGTAGGAAACGGCTGCGTCAGCAGCACTTCGACGCAGTGAGGGACGGGGCACAGCGAGGACGGGCACGGCACGCGAGGCGAAGTGGTCGCGCTGAGGGATGGAGCACGGCGCGGCGGCAGATGTGGTGTGGCTCGACGCGGGATGGGGGCGCCGCCGAGAGGCGGCTTGGGGCGGGCGGTGTAACACCTCGGGTGTTATGGTTGCTAATTAACCTGCCATGTCATCATATTGCATCGCAAAGCATCCATGATCAGGTCAACCCTGTTATGCATTAATTAAAATGAGTTTACCTTTCTAGGTTGGATGTGCTTCTCAGTGGTGTGATCCGAACCGAAAACCCTAATTTCGAATGCCACCGCAAATACTTAGTCCATGCCCTGCGTAATTTGAGGTGTGTGACTGTGTTACACACTAGTGTCAAGTGTAGGGTATGAACTCAAGTACGACACGTAAAATGAAGCTCCAAGTTTGAGTTTGAATTGGAATCCAAAAACTTATCGCGAGTTTTCCGATTCGAATTTAAATTCAAATTTGGGGAAATATTAAAAGATTTTCAAAAGCTAAATTGATTAACCAAGAGTGGCATTTGGGCAACCATGTTATGCTTGTCGAAATGATGCCCTTGTATGATGGTTTGATCATTAAATAATCACCAATTAAGGTAGCAACAAATTTCAATTGAAAATTCCTCCAAAAACCATAAAATCCAAAACCCCATTTTACCCCTTTTGAAATAATTCAAAATCTAAGAAAAATTTGGGAAAAGTTTAAAACCAAGTTTGTAGAACTTTTCAAGGGCTACAACTTTGATGTTTTGAGTTTTCAAAGTTTTAGTGTAAAATATGGAGCAATTTTGAAAAGAAGCAAATTTCAAATTCAACCCCTTTTTATCCCTAAACTCAAATTTCAAAATGGAGGTAGAATTTGAAAATGGTTTGTTTAGAAAAGTGGTAGGTCTTGGCTAGATGTACAACTTTGGTGTTTGGAGTTTTTGAAGTTTCAATATAAAATCCAAAGTAATTTCTAAATTACCAAATTTCTGAAAAGTGTCTCCTTTTGAATTTAAACTCAAATTTCAAAATTCAGTTCGAATTTGAAAAAGTGTTCAATACAAAACTTGTAGAGCTTGAAATTCTGAAGATTTCATATTTTGGGAATTTTTCAAGTTGTTACATGAGTTTGGGAGTAATTTAAGAAAATAATTTAGAATTTGAAAAGTTTGGGGGGGAGCTACAGTGCCCCGACGAATCACAGCAGGGCAGCGGACGGCATGGGCGCCGGCGAGCCGCCGGGCGGCTTCCACGACCTTCTCGCGCATGCCAGGACCGCCAGCGCGACGTCTCGCGTCTTCCAGTGACCATCACCGTGGTCGTGCCCTATATAAACCCGAGATCACCGTGAGCCGTTTTGCTTCTCTGTTTTTGCCACCGCCGCCGCTTAGCTCCGCCGCTCGCTGCTGCCGCTGTTGAGCCACCACCAGCCACGCAAACCGCACCGTCACGTTCGCCTCGCCCTCGCGCACCTCGTGGTCCAACTGTTCAAGCCTTTTTCTCGCCCAAATCGCCGCACCACGATTTCCCATGCCAACTCCGGCGACTGAGCCGCCTCACGTGGTCAGCACCCTCCACCGCCTCCCAGCATCTCCTTGTGGCTTCACTGCGACCGCTGTAAGCTCCTGTTGCTCCCCGTGCTTTCGCTTTAGATGCTACCGTAGTGGATCACCGGGACGCCGGTCACCGTGACCGCCGGTCCGCCATGGCCGTCGGGAAGGTCTCCCCGGAGCTGTAGCGTAGCCGTTAGGTGTTAAAATGGGTTCACGGTGAAGTATAGATGTCGTTGAGCAGCTTAGTTGAGCGACCGATGCCGTGATCGTCGGCCGGCCACCGCGCGGGCATGGCCGGGTCACGGGAGAGAAGGAGAGAGCGGAGGAAGGGGATGACAGGCGGGACCGAGATGTCAGCGAGAGAGAGAGAGAGAGCGCGGGCGCGGCTGGGCTGGCCTGCTGGGCCGCGCGCGTTGCTGGGCCGCACGGGCGCGAGCGAGCGCGGGCGCGGACGCGAGCGCGCGGATGGGCTGCGCGGTTGGGCCGAGCCAGAGAGAGGAGGAGTCGGCCCGAGGTGTTTTTTTGTTTTTCCTTTTCAAAAATGTGAATAGTAATAGTATTTGTTTATTTCATTACAAATTCTGTAGAGCTCCAAAAATAATAAAAATTTTTGTGTAAGCTTTTCAAGATGTAAACTACTTAGA
Source organism: Saccharum hybrid cultivar R570 (assembly GCA_038087645.1). NCBI lineage: Eukaryota > Viridiplantae > Streptophyta > Magnoliopsida > Poales > Poaceae > Saccharum > Saccharum hybrid cultivar. Next base: position 5,983,825 of record JAQSUU010000297.1, on the reverse strand, counting down.
AAAAATATTAAATGCTAAATTTGATTACTTTTTGTAAGTTATTTAATTAGTTCAATTAAATATTAAATGCAACTTCCATGAATTTTAGTAATTAAATTATTAATTCAAAAATCATGAAATTTATTCTGACACTGTTTTAGGCCATGGTTAATCCTTAGAAAAAGTTTAAGCTCAATTAGATGAAGTTTGATTTATTATTAATTATGCCCTAATTAATTAAATGTTTAAATAATTGTTAAATTGTTAACTTTAAGTGTTGTGTGCCTTTTTTATTGAGTGATGACCTTAGGTCACTAATTTTTGGTGATCCTTGGCACCTTAATTTTATGATTGAGCTCGTTAGTAACATGTTTGGTAAGAAACGTTAGTATCGCTTAAGTTATCGCTATTAGTTAGTAGGTTTTACTGTTTTGCGACTGTACCGCGAAGGAAAGTTGTACTCAAGTCGTAAACCATGGCATATCATCATCAAGCATCATGTTTATCACCGCATCATGTTGAAACATGTTATATACTCGTGTAGTTCCCGCTTTCGAAGAAGTCGAAGTTGGCGAGCAAGTCTCCGGAGAAGAGTTGTCGTCGGTGGGTTCCGGACCGGAAGTCGGAGTCTTCGAGTCCGAGTCAGTCGTCGCGTCAGAGCAAGGCATGCCCCGGTGCATTTAAACACTACCTTAAGTTTTACAAATCTTTATTATTTATACTAGGGTTTACTGCATTAAGTAATTAGGAGTTGAGTGATAACCCAATTGCTGCATTGTCATCCTTGATTATTATAATATCACCCTTAATACTTGTTTTACTGAAAATGCGTAGTATGCTTCGCTATGCTTAAGAGTTAAGCTTTTTAAATGAATGTTTATATGGCCATGATGGCATACTTGATAAATATTGAAATATGAGAATAAACTTGTAAGATCGGGCGAGTGGTTTGGCCATTGCTAACTTGCATTGAGAAAGGAGTCTCAATGTAGTGTTTCCGCCTTATCAGTTAAGGACCGTACGTTGTTGGCCATCGCGTCATGGAGTTTTTATTAGTACTAGCCATGTACCCATGTAGGGTAAGCCTTACTTCGACTATTCCATTACGAGAACGTCTAACCTCGCACTGGGAGTGGAGAGATGACGAGAGTAGCGTGTACCCTTAGGGCTAGAATTGGGCCAGGTTCGAGGAGTACTGTGCTCTCGGGTGGCGATGGACACGTTCTGGTTTTGGGTTACTCGGGTAAGAGTTGATATATGCAAGATTCGGTTCTACATATATCGTGTGGTTAGGAATCCCCAGCTAGGTAAATGAAGCGGTTTGAATCGTCGTTGCTCCACGAGAAAGGAGTCTTGGCCTTGTACCAACATCGTAGTTAAGAACTGGAATTGAAAGAAAGAATGAGAAAGGTCTTGATAAGAATTACTTTGATCTAGATTAGGATCACTTAGAATTGGTTAATGAACCATCAATGGTAAAAGTAAAATAATGAAGGTAAAGACTTATTTTAGTAAGCTTTTCTGCAAAAGAAATTTTGATTCTTAAATACCCGTACCTTGATTCCCTAAAGCTAGCATGCCCTTGTAGTCTTTTCTTAGTCGGATAAGTCTTATTGAGTACTCTCGTACTCAGAGTTTGTTGAACCCCTTGTTGCAGGTGCGGTTCATGAACAAGTCTGTTTTGATCCTTGTTGCATGACCATTGTGGCTGAAGAAAGCGACGACGAGTAGACTGTGTGGCCTCTGGGCAAGGCACTTCGTTTGTGTGATTGTAATAAAGTTACTACTGATATTTCCCTACTAATGGTTTGTAATAATGTTACATAAGATTTGAAGTTTGGAAACTGTGGTTTGTAAACTTAAATTATTGTAAGACTTCCGCTACTTTACTCTGATGGCATTTTGAATAAACTATTGAAATATTGCAATACTCCTGTGATTAGATCCTGTTCGGAGGAAAGCAGACCTTTTAAATTATGAGGAACATAAGTACGGTTGTCAGAGGTCATTATGACGATGACAGGTACATGTGGGCCATCATAATTAGGAGGTTCTGTGACAGGCGGACGGCGCAGTGAGCTGCACTGAGCGAAGCGAAGAGTTGGGGATATCTGTCGACTGTCGCAGTGTAGATAGAATAGATAGAGGAGAGAGCATAGATGGCCATGTTAGGCCAGTCGCTGTGCTAAAGTGAGCGCGGAGTAGAGCGTTTATTTTTTTAAGATTCCGGACGTATGTTCTGTAGCATTACCAAAAGACAACTCAGCATGCCAATAGATGCGGGTTGTGGACCCGGGTAAACTTTGCACCTGATCGAGCAAATAAGCTGATTTTCTCTTTTTTATTTTTCCTTCTACCTCAAAATTTGCATGAGCAAATGTCTCTACATCATCTATCCATTAATAATTTTTATTCATTTTTCATGCAAATTTTGATGATTTTTTTGAAGGGGGCATGGGAGCATAGAGACGTTCGTACATACATGGTGCTTAGAGTTTGTATCCCGTGCTCTGATGCCATTACCAAAAAAAATCAAAAGAAAATATAGAGCATTACATACTTACATTTCAAAAAAAATGAAAATATGCATGGAAAAATCAAAAGAAAATATGTGTGGGTACACGATGCATGCTCGTATAAAATTTGAGGTCCAACAAAGTTTTATTGGAGGAGAAACCAAAAAATAAAAAGGAAAATCAGCCTGATGCGGATCTAGGTGAACAGTTAGCTCCGACTCAATTGTATGCTGATTTTCTCTTTTTTGTTTCTCCTTGCACAAAACTTTATTGAACCTCAGACTTTGTATGAACATGCATCTTACATCATGTACCCATACATACATATTTTTTGTAGATTCTTTCTTGCACACTTTGATGTTTTTTTTGGATTGGAATGAGAGCATGTAATGGCACGGGAGCACAGGATACATGCTCATGGTGCTCAGGCTCAGCTGCTACTCTGCTAGCATCCTTCAGTTGCTTTGGCTGTAGCTATCCTTGTCTGCCCGTCCCTGCCGTTCATTGGCTCCAGCCTCCAGGACCCAGCTGTTGTCGTCTACGGTTTTCTGTTAATTGAATACTGTACTTCTGAATAAAGGGTGTTTTTAGTTTCCCATTTCACCTAAAAAATTTTAGATTTTGATCCATCATTCTGCAAAATGGAACTAAACACCATGCAAAATTTTTAGCAAAAAGGTATCCATTCTCCATTTTGGATTTTGGCCTCAAGAGGAAAAAAAGGCCAAAAGGCCAAAAAGCTCTCACCCACCTCATGAAAAAATTAGCATTTTAGATGAAACTAAGGCTGTGTTTAGTTCCCATGGAATGCAAAATGCAAAATGCTAACTAATTTAGAACGATGAAATGCAAAATGCCAAAATTTTCATGAGTGTGTTTAGTTCCATCCAAAATGCTAAATTTTTCATGAGGTGAGTGAGGGCTTTTTGGTTTTTTGGCTTTTTTTTTTGGCCTCTTGAGACTAAAATCCAAAATGGAGAATGGATACCTTTTTGCCAAAAAGTTTGCATGGTGTTTAGTTCCATTTTGTAAAATGATGAGCCAAAACCGAAAATTTTTTGGGTGAAATGGGAAACTAAACACACCCTAAACACACCTATGAAAATTTTGGCATTTTACATTTCATCATTCCAAAATAATTAGCATTTTGCATTTTGTATTCCATGAGGAACTAAACACAGCCAAAATGTTTGATCCCCAAGACAAAGGTCCTGTTTAGTTCTACTTCATTTTGCCAAAATTTTCAAGATTTCCCGTCACATCGAATCTTTGAACGTATACATGAAGCATTAAATATAGATAAAAAATAAAACTAATTACACAGTTTAGACGAAATGGACGAGATGAATCTTTTAAACCTAATTAGACCATAATTAGACACTATTTATCAAATAACAACTAAAAGTGCTGTAGTGTCATTTTACCAAAATTTTCGTAGCTAAACCGGCCCAAAGAAAGCAATCATAAAAAAAACCTCGGCACTATTGGTCGTGCAAGCCTTTCAGTAATCAAGTGGCCGATTAATCACCGTCGCATCGCGTCAGATCAATCCATCCACAGATTTGCCGTGCATCTGCAGCAATCGCGTAGCAATGCTACTGCTTCCTGTTGGATTCCGAATTGTGAGGCCTGAAAACGGAACGCGTATGCGTTCCTGTGCCTACTCGTTCAGATCCAGAAACCATTTTAGATTTACTTGCGTTTTCCGAACGCAGCAGTCTTCCTGGCTGCAATCGTGCGGGTAATCAGATACAAGAACATCTCCCTGTGAATCCATCAATATATTATGTAGGGCACTGGAAAATCAACCAAAAATATGAACATGTAGATGATGTAAAGATACATATTCATGCAAATTTTAGAGATGGACAAATTTTGTACAAGGAGATATATGCGGGTCGTGAATCCAAGTAACATAAACAGTGCACCCGATCCAACAAAAATGCTGATATTATCTCTTTTCTTTCTCCTTCTATAGAATTTTGTTCATTCTCAAATTTTTCATGGGCATGCATTTTTTATCATGTACCCATTCATATATTTTTGGTTGATATTTTCATGCAAATTTTGATGACCTTTCTGAAGCAGGAGATTGGGAGCTATGGGAGATGTTCACAGCTAGATACACCGACAACATACCCAGTGCTCCTCCTCCTTCCCATGCTTTTTTTTTTGTAGGTGTACTATTCTATTTCCAATAATAAAAAGATAAAATTTCAGCTTTTTTTTATAAACCGTTTTTCGTCTGGCCCATTCTATTACAGATCTTTTTTTTTTCGAGCTCATTCTAATCTAGCTCAACAGTCTGCCCAATCGTTCGTTTCCGCTCGCCTCAGCCCGAGTTGTCGCGCACGCTGCCGTCCGGCCGTTCCGTCATTCCTTCCTCTTCCTCTCCCCCGTCCCGTTGTTTCTTCCTCTCGACACAAAAAGAAATCGTTCGTCTTCCGTTGGTTGCCTCTGTCTCCGCCGCGGCGGCATTGTCGGGGATGGCGGTGATGACGGCGTGGAGGGAGCGGCGAGGTAGTCCAGCAGCCGAGGTCAACGGCGAACTCAGCGAGGACGCGGTCAGCGACGCTGAGGTGTGCCTCAGCTCTGACCAGACCTCGGAGCGCCCTGTGGCTGGGGTCCTATGCCGTGCCCAAGGCCGCCATTGTTGCGCACGACTCCGCCGCGTGCCTCATCCGCGGCCGTGCAGCACGTCGCGTCCGACACCGGCATGGACGCCGACGCGCGACGGGCTTTCGCGTCACTGCTCGCCCAGCCCGCCGTGGAAAAGGTCTCGGGGCGGGGATGCATTGTACCGGACTCTGGAGGCGACAGCAGCCACGGGCAACGACAGAGCGGTGATGGCGACGCGGTCAAGCGGAGGCTAGTGCCCTAGCGGAGCATAGGCCCCACCTGCCGGCGGTAGTGGCAATGCCAGAGACGGATCACGAGTCGGGCTCCCCTCCGCCACTGCGAGTCAGAATCAGATCATCATCGAACCACAACACCAGCTCGGATCAGAAAAGTTATGGTACGATTCGACACAAAATTCTTTCGTTTTTCCTATTTATTAGTGATCCTTTGTTGAAATAAAAAATTAAAGGTTGCCATTGCAAACTTCTTATCTCGCCGGCTACGAATTCTGATCTTGCCGAGTCGAACAACTCTCCTGATCTTGCTGGAAACGAAGCAAGGCTTGCTTCTTGTCATGACGTGATCTTACGCCCTCGACATGTTCGATAGATTGTCATGACGTGCGCGAACTTCTCATCTTGATCCCTCTCATTGGCTCTCTTTGCAAGTTAGCCATGCATATGATCACGAAAGGAAGCCAACAACTGCATGTTGCCATTGCTCCTGTCAACACAAGTACAGAGGTGAGCATACCCTTCTTTCTTCATTACCATGGTAGCAGCAGCCTCCATCGGGTGACTGCTGGCTGCCAATTGCTTTAGATTATGTTCCCGTGCTATGTGCTGAGACTTATCAGTTGCTCCTTTTTCTTTTACCTTTTTCATGTTGCTCTGATCTTTGAATAGATCGCAGTATTATTAATTGATAGCAGAGCTTTACTAGCATGACAACCAAGCTATGAATTTTTTTCGGTCTCCTTTTGAGTGTGGTGTCAAATATACTGCTCGTGATTAAACCATCTTTATTTGTGCAGTTGTGCAATGAAGTTACGCCGTACTTTGTTTACCTGAACATGTTGGTGAGTGTGCTAAGTTGACTGAATAGTTTAGATGACTTCCTTCTTTCCTTACACAAAGCTAAAGAAGACAAATTTCCAATGATCTGGTCTGTCTCTGAAATCGACCTCCTACTACATTTGTTTACAGCATTGATGTGTTTCAAAGGTTACAGATCTTTGCTCAATCAAGAATTTAGTTCTAGCAATGCAAAACTGGCCCTAGGAATGGCTGAATGAGGAACAATGAGAGTATGTTTTGCGAGCATTTTTTTAAGCATCCAACTGTTTGGTGAAACATTCTAGCATTGGAATCATAAATAGCAACAACGGAAGCTATATTTTCTAACAAAATTGTTATCCCATATCAGTTTTCTTTTAGTTTTCAGTGCTACTTATTCATTGAGTTTTTACTCTGAATTAGTCCTTCTTGGCACATTTGGTTTCAGTAAAGATTCAATTCTTAACGTCTGTGTATCAAAAGATTACAGGTCGATCTACATCATGGCAATTAGAATCCAGTTTGATTTTACTCTGCTCTAGTATGTTTTGATATTCTCAGTGCAACAAGTTCTGAACTATGTACAACAAATGTAGATTTGCAGAGTATGTTAACCAAATAACTCCTTGCCTGAACTGTTCAGAATACGAAGCCATATTATAGATTTATAATATATGTTTTTATTACATTGTTTTTCTTTTCTTCTTTGTCTTAGGAATGGTTTTTCTGTTTCGATAAACTCTCTAGCTGATAGGGTTTTGGTTTTCTTATCTTTTGATGCAGTACCAATGATTACGTACCATGTTGTCTAAGTTCTTTTTGTCAAATTTTTCAATCTTGCAGACCATGAGTAAATATCAAGTTTATTGCCGAACATAGCAATCATGTACTGCAGTTTTCCATTTTAATCAAGGTTGCAATAATACTTCCTGCTAGCTATTTAGAGGTAGGGGCAGAAGGAGCCTCTAGAGAAACATTGGAAAAAGTCTTTATAGATGTAGAGATAGTGTCACCTTTTGCTCAATGGGATATTCCACGGATTGGCCAAGTGAAAATTGGTAGACCACTGTTAAGTTAATCTTCTTGTATGTTATATTGAGAAGCAGTTCAATTCCATTATTTTCCCAAAAAAAATTGAAGACCCCAACATCTGCACCAGTCTAGAATGTGCAGCTTCCGTTATCTTTTGATTCTCTAGCATTTTTTCAGCCCTTATCACCTAAACGATGGTATCCTCCCTCCATGTCTCTTGGCTTACTCCACATTTCCTCTTGCCATTTATATAGGTTTATAACATGAAAAGCTTCAAATGCATATACAAATGCATATACAGTTTATATCTCCTGTTGCAACGCACGTGCATATTTCTTAGTTATGTCTAATTGGAAACCCACAACTACTGAATAGAGACTTGGAAGAAAGGGCTAGAGCCTAGAGGTAGACGATATGAGAAGTAAGCCTCTCCTGACTCATTTTTCTAGATCCGCTGCGCTGTGTTGTACGTCAAGCGATAATGATTCATATGACTTTCTTCCTCGTATGTTTTCTGGTTGAACGCAATCCGAAATAAATCATTATAGCTCTCCTGCTCCATCCGTCCATAAAAAAAATACAATTCTTACTTCCCGACAATCAGTTTGAACTTTGACCAAAATTATATAAAAATATATTAACATTTTTAATACAAAATCAGTATCATTATATTAGTCATAGAATATATTTTTATAATAAATTTATTTGAAGACATAAATATTAATACTATTTGCTATAAATTTAGTCGAACTTGAGCTACTTTGATTGACACGGATCACGTAATTGCATTCTTCTCTGGATGGAGGAAGTAATTAACAGACCTCGGCATCAGATGGTGATCGTGAAACCGACGGCATTGGTCTTGCAAGCCTGTCAGTAATTACTGTCGCACATTCGATCAATTCATATCAATCCATCCAAGCTCGTACAGTATATGCCACTCCTATCCTCTTGGATTCCGAATAATTGTGTGGCCTAAAAACGGAAAACATATGCCGATAGGAAAAAGTCTACATAACTCCCTCAACATCAGGGTAGACTACTTCACCTCCAAAACTATAAAACCGGCTATTCTACCCCCTGAACTTTCTAAAACTGGTCAAATAACCCCCAAATGGTTTTGGACAGTGGTTTTGCTATGGTAGCATGGTTTTGTCTTTTTCTTTTTTTATTTATTTTGGCTGAATCTTTGAAAAATCATAGTAAATCACAGAAATATCATAAAATGAAAAACCCAATTTTGTTGGACTCCACATGAGTAGATCTACACAGTGAATATATAATATGGTATGCTTTAGTACAAAGTTTTTGTTGTAGCGTTAGATCTATGTTTTTCTGTAATTAATTGGAATAATTCATAGCTGCAGTTTCTATGGTCTAATTGTGGTAAAATTTTTATGGTGGGCTAACTATTGTATGCTTAAATTGTAGTAAAAATTTCATGCCCATTGGATCATGTATAACTTAGTTATAGATTTATTTATATTTATACATGATCCAATGAGTACGAAATTTTTATTACACTTCAAGCATATAATAATTAGTCCACCATAAAAATCTCACCACAATTAGACCATAGAAACTGCAGCTATGAATTATTCCAACTAATTATAGAAAATCATATATCTAAAACTACAGTAAAAGCTTTGTACTAAAGCATACTATATTATATATTCATTGTGTGATCTACTCACGTGAAGTTCAACGAAATTGGATTTTCTATTTTATGATTTTTCTATGATTTACTATGATTTTTCAAATATTCAACCAAAATAAATAAAAAAAGAAAAAGACAAAATCATGTCATTGTAGTAAAAAACACTATCAAAACCACTTAAGGAGTTATTTGACCGATTTTAAAAAAAGTTCTAACGATAGAATAGCTGATTTTATAGTTTGGCGGCGAAGTAGTCCGGCTCTAAGCGGGTTACCTACACTTTTCCCTATGCCGATATGCGTCTACTGTCTCTGTGACTGATTCGTCTTCCTGGCTGCAATTAACGGCCCGCGGGTAGACGAATGCGACAACGTGTCCTCTGTAAATCCATCAATATATTATGTATGTATATACTGACAAATCAACCAAAATATGTATAAGTAGATGGTGCAAAGATACATGTCCATGCAAAATTTAGAGATGCGTAAAATTTTGTACAAGGAGACACACACAAAAACAAAAACAAAAACAAAAACAAAAACAAACAAAAACAAATCAGCGTGTGAATAGATGCGGATCGTGGATCCACGTAAACAGTGCACACTGCAACAGAAACACATGAGAAAGATGTTGTGATGGATCAATAATTTTTGAGCGAAATACAAAAGATGGGAGTGGTCGAATTAGTATAACACGCAATATATAGACGTTGATTTTAGCCAGTATTTCTAACTGACAATTATTCGTTATTCGTATTCGAGACAATCTATGTTTGTATTTAAGTCTGCTGGATGGATACCAGTGTGACTTCTAAATAAAAAAGAAAAATCTAAAATTAGGCTCCGTTTAGTTGTAAAAATTTTTGGGGAAAAATTCCTGTAGCACTTTTCGTTGTTATTTGACAAAATTTGTCTAACCATGAACTAACTAGGCTCAAAAGATTCATCTCGACATTTACAGACAAAATATACAATTATTTATTTTTTACCTACATTTAATGCTCTATGCATGCATCTAGAGATTCGATGTGACAGTTACTATACAAAAATTTTTGTCTTTTTTTTAGACATCTAAGGCCTTGTTTGGTTTTAACGGGTTAAAGTTTAACTCTCATCACATCAATGTTCTCTCAAATACATGGAGTACTAAATATAGACTAATTACATGCATGTCGGCACATATTAGAAGTAATTTACGAGACGAATCTATTAAACCTAATTAGTTCAAGATTGAAAACTTTTTATCAAATAAAACGAAAGTGCTACACTCCTCAAACAAACATCCCCTAAACACGGCCTTAACGATATCCGTCCATGTATCTGCCCGTCCCTGCCATTCCTTATCAGCTAAAAAATATGCCACGAAAGCAGGAACACGACGACACGCCAAGCTAAGTGTGTGTTTAGTCGGAGAAAGTAGGTGAAAAGTTACGGTAACATTTTTGTTTTTATTTGATAAATATTATCTAATTATTAACTAACTAGACTTAAAAGATTCGTCTCGATATTTACAGATAAACTATATAATTAGTTATTTTTTTACCTATATTTAATACTCTATGCATGTATTCAAAGACTTGATATAATAGGTGAAAGATAAAATATTTTGGGTTTGCATGGGAAGTGAACACACCCTAAGGCAGTGTTACTTCCTTCAAAATTCCAAAAATTTTACAAGATTCCCCGTCACATCGAATGTTTGGACGCATGCATGGAGTATTAAATGTAGGTAAAAAAACTAATTACACAGTTTGTCTGTAAATATCGAGACGAATCTTTTAAGCCTAGTTAGTCCATGATTGAATAAATTTTACCAAATAACAACGAAAAGTGCTACAGGAACTTTACACCAACTTTTACACCATCTAAACACTACCTAGGGTGTGTTTAGTTCCGCGAAAAGGTGTAAAAAAGTACTGTAGCACGTTTTGGCTTTATTTGGTAAATAGTGTCCAACCGTTGACTAATTAGGTTCAAAACGTTCGTCTCGTAAAGTACAACTAAGCTGTACAATTAGTTTTTGATTTCATCTACATTTAGTACTCCATGCATGTATCGCAAGTTTGATGTGACGGAGAATCTTTTGTTTGCACAGTTTTTTTTTTTAAGGAAGTAAACACAGCCCTAATATGAAAATCTTACCCACACAGGCCCCCACCCACAGCCATCAAAGCAGAGCAGGCGAGCGTCAGACGCAGACCTCCTGTCTGCCTACTCCTGCCCGGAGCACTCCGCGGGAGGACGAGCGCGCGAGGACGAGGGAGCGGTCGCCGGCCTCGGCGGCGGTAGCGGAGGATGGGGCGTGGGGGAGCGGGGGCGGAGGCGGAGGTGGAGGATGCCGGCTCCGGCTGGGAGAGCAGCAAGCCGACGCTGCTGCAGCGGTGGTCCTCGTCGGTGTGGGCCGTCAGCAGCAGCGGACGCCTGATGTGGGCGGGCAACGAGGCGTGGCGGGCGCACGTCGGGATGGCCTTCGTCCAGGTCGCCTACGGCGGCTACCACGTCCTCACCAAGTCCGTCCTCAACGTCGGCATGAACCAGATCGTCTTCTGCGTCTACCGCGACCTCGTCGCGCTCGCGCTCCTCGCCCCCATCGCCTTCCTGCGCGAGAGGTCCCGTCCCGTCCCGTCCCGTCCCGTCCGTCCTCATCCACCCCACCTTGACAGTTCGCCTACCACCGAATTTCACTTCAGTTTCCTCTGCCTGCCCCAGCAGCAACTTGGGGGAAAAATATTTTCTTTAGCTTCTTCCCAGGGGATTTCAATTCGTCCCGTAATTTTGGTATCCATCCGTCTTTGCAGAAGCGCGCGCGCGCGGCGCCCGGTGACTCCTCGCCTCCTCGCGTCCTTTGCTCTTCTCGGATTCACCGGGTAATCTATCTGCCTTCCCCCGTAGAACGGCAGACCATATCTTCAGTTTGTTTTTCTTTTTTTTTCCCCTTGTTTGACATAACTAGCCCTTGGAAATAATGAAATGGCTTTCTCCTACCTTGCCGCAGGATCTTCGGCAACCAGCTCCTCTTCCTCCTGGGCCTCAGCTACACCAACGCCTCCTACGCGGCGGCGTTCCAGCCGGCGATACCGGTGTTCACGTTCCTCCTGGCCGCGATCGTCGGGTAATAACAATCAGAATCATCTCCTGAGTCCTGACATGGACGCCGTCTCAAATGTCGACTGAATGCTAAGTAAATTCCACGCATTTTCCAGCGTCGAGGTGATCAACATCTTCACGAAAGACGGGGTTGTCAAAGTTCTTGGCACAGCCGTGTGCGTCTTTGGCGCCGTCCTTATGGTCTTCTACCGAGGCCCGTCTTTGATTGGGATGGGAGGCGCCACTGCAGCCGATGCAGCTGCCGTGACTAGCACTTGGAGCAGCAATGCCTATTCTCCTCAGTGGTTGACCGCAGCCGTGCTCCGAAATGGTATGGAAACATGGAGTGTCGGGGTCATCTGCCTCATTGGAAACTGCTTCCTGATGGGTGCTTACCTAGTAATTCAGGTGATGCAGACTTTTGAGCTCTTGTGTGTTGATAGCATAACTTGGCAGCATTGGGTTCGGTATTTATTGATGTGGTATTTCTTTTCTTTTATTGACTGTGAATTTCTAGTGGCTGAGATATGAATGTTTACCGTGTATTTATGTTGATGCCTGATGCAAATTGCTGTCCTTTTCTGATGTGACAACTCCAGGCCCCGGTGCTGATAAAATATCCTGCAAGCTTATCCCTGACTGCTTACTCCTATTCTTTTGCAACCTTGTTTATGGTGGTTACTGGCGTATTTGCTACCAATGGGCTCCATGAGTGGGCACTGACAACGACCGAGATCGTAGCCATCGTATATGCTGTAAGTATCTGAATTTGACGTCAGGCTTAGATTTGGAGATATCCCCGGTTGTGTAACCACATCTTTTGCTTGTACCTACCAGGGAATTGTTGCGTCCTGTCTCAACTATGCAATCATGACTTGGGCAAATAAAATTCTTGGACCCTCTCTAGTTGCCCTCTATAATCCACTCCAACCAGCATGCTCTACCTTGCTTTCAACTATTTTCCTTGGAACCCCAATTTATGTTGGAAGGTTTGGCCCTATTCTCAACTCTATAATTAATCTAAACTGCTGTTTCAACATTATGTTTTGGCGATTTCACCGATTTTGGATCCTTTAAATTGTTGGCTCAGCATGAGTTTATCAAGTATATCAGTTGCTAGTGAATCATGGGTCAACATATTATATTATTCTTTGAAGCTAACTAATACCAGGCAACTTTTTAAATTCTGACCTTGTTTACATCTGTATTTTATTTGTTTCAGTGTTATTGGGGGACTCTTCATCATTGCTGGTCTTTACCTGGTTACTTGGGCTCGCTACAATGAAGCTCAGAGAGTTCTGGGTGCCCATTATTTGCAACCTCTTCTTGTGGAGGGTCTACCAACCACCAAGGCAGAAGGGAGTTCCTTCAGGGGCTCCATTGATCCTTAGGCCCCAGAGAGGCAGATGGATTGCCTCAATTGTTTTTCTTGGACAGCAACAGCAGATTTATTTCATGTCTTTGTTGTATAATACCAATCTTGCCTAGGGTCATCCTCCACATAATTACTACCAATTTCAAGCATTCAAACAAGGTTCCATTATCAGGAAGAATGGCAGGGTACTGAAAAAGTATCACATCCTGAGCATAATCTTGATATTCTGGTATCCGGCGGAATTTTTCTTCCCAGCTTTTGCAGAAGATACCCTTTTGGTTTAGGTGCATTGATCCTTCGACTTCAACAGTTTTGTCTTGTACAGGTCCAAGGCTAACTGCAGTTGTTGGATTAACCTCACCAAGGAAAGGTACTTGCCCTGATTGCTTGACCTATTTGTCTGTCTTCTGAATTTGGGAGCATCCGCATTGTATGCCATATATCCGTTCTTATCATTTGTATGTCAACACTCAAAACACATCTACCGTCTGTTGTTATTGCACAGATTTTCTTTTTTTAACTTGAGTTTATCTTTTGCGTTGGCAGAATATCTTTTATGCCTAAGAAGTGAAGCTGCAATGCACTAGAGCTATCATACTTGTGGCAGACAAACTTTTCTTCTGTGATGATGGAATCCAACCTGTTCTCTGTATTCAAGGGAGGATCAAAATAATACACAAAAAATCTAAAGTTCATGTATTCATGTAGTCATGTATCAGATTTTGGAACAATTGGCTACGGTATATATTCAAATACTGTACCTTTTTGTTGTATACGCGTTTATATCTTCTCTATTTCCGATGTTGTCTATGCTTCCGGCTATGTATAAAAACTACCATGTTGTTTATGCTTTCTTAGACGCTGTTTATGCTTCGTCTATGCATGTGGTTGGTTGCCTGCATTCGTCGCCTCGGGTGTGATAGCCCCCATGAGTCTTCTTCTGCTACTGTAAGGGACCAATTAAAATTATACTAGGTCCGCCCATAATTTTTATCTCCTATAATTATGACTTTTTCTTCGTGCACTCCAAGACATGCCCCCAGAAATACAACGACATTAAAATCTATGGGTGCTAGACCTTCCGTGGAGGCTTCAACGCGATCTGACGGTGAGGAGTCTTTGTATCGTGCCTCCGCCTGCGTTGAAGCCTCCCTCGTGTTGAAGCCTCGCAAGTCGCAACCGTGCCTATCCACCACGACCGGCAGCGGCCTCGCTCCCCTCGAACGATGGCGGCGCTGTCTTGCTCGATCCCCTCGACCGACGATGGCCCTGCTCCCCGCGACCATGGTGCCATCATCCTCGACCGTGGCGGCACCCTTCCCCATCCCTTCCGACAGCGGCCGCGGCGCCCTTCCCTATCTCGACGGCCTTGCGTGCGTGGCTGTCGGCGACGGGTAGCCGCCCTCGGGCTCTGTATCCGTGCAGGGCGGACGCGGCGGTGGCGGTGCTGAGCATGGACGTGGACGAGCTGCAGCTCCTACTTCGGCACTGGAGGGAGTAGGCCGAGGTACGAACTGGGCACGAAATCAGTTTTGCTCTTCGGCAGATCGGACCATGGCGAGGTGAAAGATGGCATGTGCACACATATCTGATCTTAGCTCCGAGTGCGACGCATGACTGATCGAGGCCCCTGACTGAGGTGTATCGATCCAGTCTTCCTCCTTGTTTCTTCTCAGTTTAGGTTTTGTTCACTGGTTGCGCGGCCTTGTGAATTTCTTGGAGTCACTGTGCATGAATTGAACGCGCGCTGCTTCTACAAGGCCACCGCTGGCGATCATTGGGAGATAAGGCACTTATACCAAACCAAAAATTCAGTGACAATTATACCAACAGACTCTTGAATTTTTGTCCGCTAGAACGAAACGGAATATCATATCAATAATATCATACCTTGACAAGGTTTGTAATCAGTCATCTTGGTCTGAAGATCATGATCCGCTGGTATCCATGGTACTCAGCTGAACAGGTACTGAACTTGCCATTGCTGTTTAAGCAATCTTCATGTTGTTACCGTAAGGTCTATGAGTTTGAGGTGCATCTTGTGCATGCACAGGTAGGGGGATGGTTATGGAGTGCATTGGATTCATGTTGAATTTTCTGCCAGTCTGAATCGCAGGACCATGCTAGGCTTGTATGAGGACAGCAGATACAAGTCTCATCTCATCTCAAGAGTATGAATTTAATTGGTAGCAGGGCGATGAGTGTGGCAGCATGGAAGAATTGTCAGTGAAATATTCTTTCAGCAACTTCTCATACAAGGTAAAGGTCAACTATTATCTGAAAAATTCCCTGTTCCATTGCATATGAGTTTTCTTTTCTGAATCTTGTCTTTGATGACTGAATTTTCCTTTCCTTCTTTTTTCTGTGATATGCAGAACATCTCTCAGTGCAGCTAGCATCCGTGAACTACGGCCTCATGATGAAGCACAACTTGGATCCTTTGATAAACCTTGATATCAGAGCAGTAAAGGTAGGTGATAATGTTCAGTGCCATGGATACACTAAATTTTCCTTTCTGCATCTAATTATGACACTGTTGTTACATATACATATGGTTTGCATATTTCAGTGCCTATAACTTGCTGAAGGCATGCTGCTGTTCATCCTAAAAAAGGGTATCCTGCTGTTAATCCTAAAAAATGATATGATGGTGTTTTATTTAGGGGTAGACAAGAAGCATGTTTTCTTATTTCAGTATGAGGCTTGCAGTAGCATTCAGTTCGTTTACTTGATGCTGCTAACAGTAAGTGGCATCTACTACATGTTAGGGCTATTTAACGTGCCTAAGTCGACCTCTTCAATAGTGTTAGCTTTTAGCAATGACTCATAGTATATGGATTTAAGTTTGGAATTGTTAATGTATTGCAACTTGTTTCTCCTGTATTTGGTTCTACCCTGAACCTATTTATGCAACTTCAGTGAATTGTGTGCTTTTGACTGTTAGCGCTTGATTTTGGGTGTACATCGGTTTCGCTTATGCATGCCAAAAATTCCGAATCTGATCATTCTTAGATTGCCAAGTCGCCGCTAACAGTAAGTGTCACCTCATCGGGTTTTGTTGTATTTCAAGTTAGTTTCATGTTCTCTTACCTGAGCTCAATTTTGTTGTCGTTTATACAAAAGAATGATACACTTAAAGATTTCGGCTACTTGAATCTGTGAAAGTTGATCTCACATATTTACTGAATTTGTGCGTACCGAAAAGTTACTTAATATGACCCATAGCGTTAGCACGGACAATATAATAGTGAGTGGTAATGCATGACGACAGCGGCCTAAGGCAATGTTTTTTATATACTTTTAAACCTTTTATTTATATATCTTATTTTAAAAAGAATATGTGCCCATTTTTGTTTTTATTTCTTTTCTTTTCTTTTTTTGCCGTGCCACTTCTAGTATAGCCGGTATGCAGTCGCTGCGCGCCCTGTTCCGTCTGGTACAACAGTTGACTAGTGGGCCTCTTCCTTAGGAAGGAGCTTATCTGCTCCGACCGACAGGGTGCTACTGTCAGGCCCTGTTCGTTTTGTCCTAAAACTAAGGGGATTAGAAGGATTCAGGGGGATTAAATCCCCTACAAGTTTAAATCCTCCTCAATCCCTTGAGTCCCCATGGTTTAGAGATGAAACGAGTAAGGCCTCAGCGGGACGATAAGTGGTCAGAAGTTGTGGAGGTTAGACGTGTAGGCCAAACGTTTCTGTTCGGTCTAAGGGCCCTCCTAGAGGTCGAACATGGTCCCTCGACCTCACAGTGACCAGTTTACTAGAACATTGTCCCTAGACGTGTAGGTCACAAACGTTTCTGTTCTGTTCTGTTCGGTGAAGAAGATAGTGGCCCCCTTTCATACGCACGATAGAATGCTTTGAATTGAGATGATTCAACACTACAAACCGCCTAGTGCTTACCAAATCCAAACAATAAGCGACCGTTTCAAGTAATGAAAAACGATAAGAGTTTCAGAACTACTGATAGGAACTTGCCTTGGCAGCAAACAGCAATAGTACTTTAATGATCACAGGGGTGATTTTATTTTGCTCCCAACGTGGTCACCTATGTGTTTCCGCCAATAAAATAATTTCACAACGAATCAAAAGCAAAATCCTTATCGAATTACGGAGTACATGGTGATCTTTACACTGTTACACTTGGAAGCAAACATGTGTCCGTGCATCTATGGCTGCTCCTGGTCTGCTGCCGACCACCGTCAGCCCGGCACGCATGGGATCGGAGCTGATCGTCTCATGGATCAGGGAGGCCAGCACGCGGCGTCGTGGACTGCTACGCTGGCTGTAAGAATTTCAAACAAAGAAAGAGTTTCAACTTTTTTAAACAAGAAAAATTACTTAGAACTTGCATGTCTATTTTTTAAATGCTGGTCCTTTTTTTTCTTGCTTCTTACAGTACATTTTTTTCTATAAAACTCCTATACGATTTTTATAAATTCCTATATTCCGAAACCCCTTGAAGCCGTCGCGCTCGCGCCCCGCCTAGTGATTACAGTCCCTGATAGTGGCACTTATCGCACCCAGCGAAAGACTTTCGAAGCAGCTTCTCGCCAAAATGAAATGGTGGAGGGGAGCGGCCAAAGGGCCAAAGCGAAACTACCGGGCAGCTTCCCAGTTAAGCACTTCCCTGAAATATATATAAACTACGAGGCGGCGTCCGGCCGGCATCCCACTTTCCCGGTATGTCCTAGCTTATTTCCCACTAGCGGCCGGAGACGAGTTTCTCTCAGCATTCCTTGCCGTCCATCCGCCGCTCCAAACAGGATGTCCGCTGAGAAAAATCGATGTTGGATCTGAGGTATGTCCTAGCTTATTTGCATGAGTTTTTGTTATTCTGTTCACGTAGGGATTGGTTGTTTCATTAACCTTAGTCAGCATAAACGTATAAAATTGTGTATGGTTGTTTAAATTTTATTGCATGTAGTCACCTCCGTGTGCTAGTTGAGGTCTTATGTTTCTAATAGAGGTATGCATGTGAGAATATTTTATTTTTATGTGCGTATATTTTGCGTACTAGCTAGCTAATGCAACATTACATTTGTGTATATTTTATTTTCATCTGATTCGGCCTTTTCTAGTTTTAGACTGCGATTGTTGGTTAGTTTAGTTTCTAAAAACTTTAATCTTTTCTGGTAAGCATGTCGAGATATGTATCCTCAAAATTCCATCAGAGCTTAATGCTGCTTATAGAAAATGTAGGCGCCTTAAGCCCTTAATGTGTAGTGGGTTCCATCCATATTTTCCTCCCATGAATATCATATACGGCATGAACCTCACTGTTATGTCAAACAGGGACTATTGATAATACCGACGACAATGGCAGAGGTCAATCTATTAGGACTTGCACTCTCAGTTGCCGAGAAGACTTCATCCGTTGCCACTGACTGGGCTGCCAATGGGTTGTTGTCAGCCCGGAATGCAAAAAAAGGAACTGGGAAACTTGGAAAAGGTCTCTGAAATACATTTGTGATGTTCTACAATGTACATTGTACCGAGGGCAAGCAATCCACATCTTATGCCCTCCAGCCTCCAGGAGTGGCTGAATAATCTGAAAGATGCAGTCTATGACATAGATGATGTTTTGGATGATGTGGCCACAGAAGCCCTGGAGCAAGAAATTGACAAAGGTTTTCTCTCTCGAGCAAGTCATTTCTTTACTTACCCCTTCAAGCTAAGCCGCAGAATAAAAGAAGTTCGTGAAAAACTTGATAAGATAGCAGCCAACAAAGTAGAATTTGCAGCACCTGAGCACTCGATTCATATCCCAACAACCACAAGTACTAGCAGGGAAACACATTCTTTCGTCAATGAACAAGACATTATTGGGAGAGACGAAGCTAAAAGGGATATTGTTGATAGGATTTTAACATCTGCAAACTCCACAAGTCCTTTGTCTGTGCTTCCTTTTGTTGGTTTAGGAGGCATAGGGAAGACTGCATTGGCCAAACTAATTTACAATGATTTGCATATCACTAACAGGTTTGAAATGAAGTTGTGGGCATGGGTCTCTGATGTATATGATCTTAAGAAGATCTTGGATGGCATAATACAATCAGCTACTGGTGAAAGTCACAAACAACTAAACCTGGCGGCGTTAAAGAACATGTTGTGTGCCCTTTTACACGAAAAGAGATATTTGCTTGTCCTAGATGATATGTGGAATGATAAGGCTAGTGATTGGTATGATCTAAGAAGCCTTCTTTCTAGAGATGGAAGTGGAAGTGGAAGTGTGGTTATAGTCACCACACGTAGTTCAAATGTTGCATCTGTAGTAAAGACCTTGGAACCGTATGATGTAGCACGGTTACCACATGATGAGTGCATGAAAGTATTTGTTCGGCATGCATTTGGAGGAGAGGAAACAAGGAACCTCGAGTTCTCAGAAATTCGAGACTCCATTGTCATGGTGTCCCTTTGGTAGCCAAGACATTGGGTTCCATGTTGTCTAGTAGCCCAGATGTTGACAAGTGGCGGGACATCAAAGATAAATTGTGGCATGTTGAACAAGACAAATATGGTGTCTTTGCAGCATTAGAACTAAGTTACCATGCACTTCCACCCCATTTACAACCATGTTTTGCTTCCTTATCCACTTTTCCAAAAGGCTACAAAATTTATACAAGTAGTCTTGTTATGTTTTGGATGGCATTAGGGTTGTTGATGCCTAGAGGAAGCAAAAGCAACAAGATGTCTATCGGAGAAGAATACTTTCATGAACTTTTTGGAAGGTCTCTTTTCCAAGAGGAGAAGCTTATCTTTGATGGAACTATTGATAGATGTAGAATGCATGATCTTATTCATGATGTTGCAATGAAAGTATCCCAAAAGGAGTATGCAGCTATTTGTTGTGAAAAAGCTTATGTCTCTGAGAGGATTAGACACCTAGTGTGGGATCACCAAGGCTTCTCAACAGATGTCAAATTTCCAAACCAACTGGAAAAGGCACGCAAGGCAAGGACATTTGCAAGCATAGAAAACACTGGCGCTGTGAGTAAAGCCTTTCTTGAGGATCTTTTCTCAACTTTCAGTTACCTGCGTGTATTGATATTTTCTGGAGCTGGGATTGAAGAGCTACCAAGTTCGATTGGAAATTTAAGGCATTTAAGGTACCTAGACCTACAATGGAACGTGAATATGAAATGCCTTCCCAATTCTTTATGCAAGCTAGTGAATCTACAAACACTTCATCTAGCACATTGTCACCAACTAAAGGAGCTAGCAAGCAACGTGCATGTACTTGTCAACCTTACATGGTTGGTCTTGACATCAAAGCAGAAATATTTATTAAGAAATGGGTTCTGTGGTTGGTCTTCTTTGGCATTTCTTGTGTTGTGTGACTGCCCGGAGCTAACATCACTGACAGAGGGACTTGGAAGCTTCAATGCCCTCAAAGAGCTACACATCTTTAATTGTGCAAAGTTGGCTTCTCTTCCTTCTAACATGAGGCAGTTGTCCACACTCCAGCGGTTGATTATCAATAATTGTCCAGAGCTTGATCTGATGGAACCCGAAGAAGCATTGAGCGGGCTATGTTGCCTCCGTTCACTACAGCTCATTGCTCTTCCGAAGTTGGCAGGATTTCCAGAGAGCTTCCAATCTGCTGCATCCTCTCTCAAATATATTGCCATTAATGACTGCAAGGGATTGGAGAAGCTCCCAAGTTTCCTCCAAGTTTTCACCTCACTCAGGAAAATTGTGCTTCGTGACTGCCCCACGTTGAGCAGGAGATGCAAAGAGGGTTCCCGTGAGGATTATCAGCTCATCCGCCATATCTCTGAAATATACATTGATGGGATTCTGCTGAAAGGTATTGCTTATTAATCCCTAAGCAATGAGATCACTCGTCTTGTTTTTACCAACAGTATACAGTTCTGTTTGTATCCATAAACTTTTCCATGTTTATGGTAATTGTAAGCTTGATCTCACTCTGAATCTTTTAACTCAGCCACGGGCACAGGAGCGCTTGAGGCACCAACAAGCTTGTAGACGCTGAAACGCGAGTGAGGACGGGCTGCGCAAGTTACCAAAGCAGCGAGCTCTCAGCTTCATCGCTGCAACAATATCCATACCGTCATCCACGTATGCTTTGCTCAGGCATGGTACTTTGTTCTCTCTCTGTACGGATGTTTGCTCGTTCCAGGCATCGTACTTTTGTTGTAATGTTCTCTCTCAGTAGGGGGCAACCTCTCATGGTCCCTAAAAGAACACTCCAATGTGTGTGTGGTTTAATCTGTCGTCATATTGTAGTACTAGTGGTTTGTTTTGTCTAAATAACAGTCACTTGAAAATGTAATGTAAGTGCCATAATTAGTTCATTCATCGGCGGCGGTGTCGGAATAAGTTCATTCATGGTTTCAGTACATGTCAGTTCAACTATTACAAGTGCACGGGTGAGCTTACGCATGAATCGGCTTGGCTTTTTATACTGTACTGATCAATTGGGCCATTAAGTTCACTCGGAGCTAAAGAAAGTATTTTTCTCATTAAAATTAGGATCCCTTGTTCCTGAGGTACAGTTCCGCCGTTACTCTCCTAATTTTAATATAGTTCATCTACTTTTGGGCTATACCTGGATTGTATGTCAATCCCTGGCAGTGCAGTGCACATTACCTCGCCATAGAATCAACAAATCCCTTTGGATCGGCAAAAACATAGTTTAAGTAACGTTTAATAAAACAAATAAAAAAGGATAAGTTAAATTGCAGCAGCAAAGAGTATTTGGCGATTAATTCATGCCATCCAATAAGAAAAAAAAAGATTGCAAGTGCTCGCATACCCATTGCATCGGTGACTTTTTTTTTCCCTCAAATGATGCAGGAGAGCTGCGTGTCATTTCATTAAGACGAGAATAAAAACAGAGAAGAGGCAGAGCCTGCTCTCCCAATTAACCAATTACAGGACTCTTAGCGGCACACCCTATGCAAAACAGACGATCACTGCCAAAAAAGAAAAAAAAACGCCTAAACAGCCATAGGCAGCAACCTACTAAAGGGTGTTGCAGAGCCTTAGCTCCAGCCCATCACCACAACAAACACCCTTCAGAAACTACAGCAAAAACTCTTTGAACATCAGTGCCAAAAATTGAATGATCAGCTTTACAAAAGGGTGTGTTTGCTGGTATTAGTACTACTGTAATAATTGAAATACAAGTAATCCTGATCACAGCAGTAAAGTTACCAAGCAAATGAACAAATATGTTCAGTTACATAGAGGGGGTACTGTAAGCTTTGGAACTTGGAAGACCTTAAATCTGTACATCACTGAAACAACATATCCAACTTCAAATGACAGTCTGGTTTGGCATTATTATCAGTACTGATTATACTCGTGAGAACACAAGTCAACCAGGAAGCCACAGTCATCAATATGGCATTACTTAAGCATGTTAAACCAAAGGTTTACATTTGACGTTGGTTAGTTCAAAATATAAAAAGGTGGGACCAGCGTACATGGTTATCCATTATGTTAAACATTTATCATGAATGCCTTTCAGCCCCTTGGATTTATAGGAAACTAACACCCATGCAAAAAATAGTAAACTTAGTCTAGGGATGAACCCAAGACATATACTTAACCATGTGAGGAGGAACTCAAATCACTAGACGAACTCCAGCATTTGCATGACTCAAACTAGACAACTGCCTTTCATTTCTAGCCACAATACATAAACCATTAACAATTAGGCCTAACAAGTGTCCTGTCATAAACAAAGGCAATTCTCCTCAATAGTCCAAGGGCATAAGAACACAGTTTAAGTATAATGTTGAAAGCAAATAAAAAAGGATAACTTGAATTGCTTCACTCATGTGTCGACAAACAGTATTTGGTGTTCATGACATCCAAGAAAATGGCAGTGCTCTCAACACCAGCCCCCCCCCCCCCCCCCCCCCCCCCTCCTCTAAAAAAACAATGCTTCAAACATCACTAATCATAATATAACCATGTTGCCTAATTTTGAATGATCAGCTTTACAAAATGCTTGGTGGTATGTAGTGTAATACAAGTAATCCTGAGCATGGTAAGCAGTCAAGTTACCAAACAAATGAATAAATGTTCAGTTACATTGAGGGGTTATTGTAAGCTTGGGAATAGGAAGACCTTAAGTCTGAACGTCGCTCTAAAAGGATAGGTTAAATTGCTTCACCCACTTGCCTAGCAGGCAGCAGCAAAAAATATTTGGTGACTAATTTCATGCCATCTAAAAAAAAAAGATGGCAAGTGCTATCATACCCCAATGCTTCAAACACCACTGACCTTACGGAGTATTGCATTATTGCCTAAAAATGAATGATCAGGTTTACAAATGGGAATGCTTGCTGGTGTGAAGTAGTGTAATGCATGTAATCCTGATCGCAGTAAGCAGTAAAGTTACCAAGTTAATGAATAAATGCTAAGTTACATTGAGTGGGTAATTGTAAGCTTGAGGCTTGGAAGACCCTAAAGTCTGTACATCGCTGAAACGACATATCCAACTTCAAATGACAGTCTGGTGATGCAATATTGTAAGTAGGGCTGCTTATACTCGTGAGCAGACAATTCTCAGGAAGGCGACAACAAATAATGAGCATAGTCATTAATATGGCGTTACTTCAGCATTTTAAACAAAAGATACTCCCTCCCGCCCTTTATGTCGGTTAGCTCGGAGGGCGGGAGTGCATGGTTAATTGGTTGTCCGTTACGTTACTCATCTCTCATGAATGCCTTTCAGCACTTTGGAAGTTGTGATCTAGGAAACCAGCACCCATGCAAAAATAGTAAACTTAGTCTAGTGACGAACTCAAGACATATACTTATATGTGAGGAACTGAAATCACTAACGAACTCCAGCATTTGCATATGACTCAAACTAGACAACTGCCTTTCATTTCTAGTCACAATACAACCAATATAACAACTAGGCCTGACAATTGTCCCATTGTAAACAAAGGCAATTCTCCTTACTAGTCCAAGGCATAAGCAAAGCAGGTGAAGAATTGGGCTAGCTGAGCACATCCAACAATACGAATTATTTATACCTATGACAAGATAAGATCTGCATCATGAAAATGAAACCCTTAAACCTCAGCTGACAGTATCAAACAACGAACAAAAGAATTCCCAATTCATGAACTTTACTTGCCATCAGAAGAAAGTAAACAAGCAACAGATTTCCGCCATTGTTCAAGGAGACCCGATCGACATTAACAGTACTAGCAGCCATCGCCGACATCACAGAGCAGCGACACAGTTAAGCATGCAGAGTTGCCGGCGACGAGATTGCTATATAGTTGACACATATATCACACGACACATGTAGCAGCAGTATAACAACGAAAAGCAGCAGCAGACTAATAGTACACCGCAGGCCGACTGCGGCAGCCGCCACGGGACCGGAGTCCAGAGGTCGGTAGTTTGATTGATTATAGATCGGGTCGGTGGATGGGATTGAAATCGAAGGGAATTACCCCAAGCAGGCAGGCAAGCCAGCCAGCAAGCTACTTCTTGAGGCTGCCGCGGACGCCGGGCTTGGGCTTGGAGGTGGTGGCCTCGGCGGCGGCGGCGGGGGCGGAGGAGTGCAGGTTGACGAGCTTCTCCGGCTCGAAGGGGAGCTTGGGGTGGCGCGCCTCGTGGTGGATCTGCATAGACTTGATGTCGGGCGCCGAGGTGCGGCAGAGCGGGCACGCCAGCTTCGCGTGCCCGCCCTTGTCCTGCCCCAGCCTGTCCGCCTGCCCGGCCTTGCCGCCGCCACGGTTCGTCGTCGCCGCGTCGATCTTCGCGGCGATCTCCTTCGCCGTGTGCTTCTTCGGCTTTGCCTTCCCCGTCATGGCCGACCCCTCCTGCTGCTGCTCCTCCTCTCGCGCTCTCGCCGCCCGCCGCCGCCGCGTCGCCTTCCTAACCCTACTTGCGTTTGTGTTCTTCGCGGTGCCGGTGAGGGTGGGAGGGCGAAACCGGGGCCGCCAATTATTATTAGCCTCCTGCGGGCTGCGGGCGCACACGGCTTTTCTCCCCGCGGCGGTAGTCGTCTCGCTTCGGCCGTCGGATCTGGAACGCGCGGTCCCGATTGCGTGGGCTCGGATTCCACGGAGGTATTTGGACATTGTCCGGTGCGCGAGACACAAAAATATTTCATTTGTGTGCCGCCATACCTGCTCGTGGTTTACTGTAAGAGAAAAACACGGTTATATGGCTGCTGATTCCGCTTAACCAGCGAAACGAACAGGGTGTTGATTCCGCTTAACCAGCGAAACGAACAAGGTGTTGATCTTTTTCATGTCCACGTTTGGACATGACAGTTGATATCATTTTCTGTTAGACTTGGTAAAATTTGTGCCAAATTTTTATACGAAGATCAGCGAGAAACATTTCAGCCTTTTTTGAGCTATAAGAGAGAAACGATTTTTTAGGTGTTTATTTGTTGTATGTACAAGGTAAAGGAGGACGTTAAGGCGCGACTGATCGTGCCCTCAGGGGAGCGCGCGACCTTCGTCTACTTCCCCGCCTTTCCTCCCCCACCCCCGCCTCCTTCCCCGTTGCCGGCTGCTTCGCCGTCGACCGCGTCACCCCGTACCTCATCGTCGAGCTCCTCCTCGACCTCGTCCTCCTCGTCGTGCTCGCCCCGTCGCTGACCACCGCACCGCTGCCGGCGCTAGGGTTCGCCAGTGCGGCCGCCTTCTTCCCCTCCCCCTCCAGCCATGGTGCCCCCCTGGCCCGACCGCCACCGGTGCTGCCAGGGCCCCTAAGTCGCCCGGCGTCCTTCCCCACCGCCTGGGCGGCCTGCCTCCCCCCGGTCGGGCCCTTCTATACTTGTCGGAGTTGGGAAGGAGAGGGGGAGAGACCAGCGAGGCGCCCCCCCATCTTCTTCGTCTCCGGCGGGTCACCGGAACCCTAGCCGCCGGCGTTGTCTTCTTCGTCTCTTGCGCGGGTGCTGTCGCGGGTGCGGAGGGGAAGGGGGAGGAGACGAGCGCGAGGAGGGCGACGGGTCACGCCAATCGCGCGACCCGTTGCCTTAGTAGAGTTTCCGCAAGGTAAAAGAGGCGTTCAGACAAAATATTTTATTTTGTGTGTGTCGTATGTTTTTTATATACTTTAGGGCGTTTGGATGAGATAATCCCTTTCATTTTTGGATAAAATCTATGTCAAATGCGACACGGTCGGAAAGTTTCCATGGGTATCAAACAAAAAAATTCAAAGTTTTGGCGTTTTAGGTGTTTGTTTATTGTACGAGATAAAGAGACGTTTAGACAAAATATTTCATTTCGTGTGTGTTGTACGTGCCTCGCACGCCTTCATTCACGTGCGTCATATATCCCTTACAAGCATGATATTTTCCATGTACTCTTGAACATTTGGATGACAGAATCACTTCCATTTTTATATAGAATCTATGTCGATCGCAACACGAATCATTTCTATAGGAATCGGGCAAAAATTTCTAGTGTTTTTGTATTATACATTAAAGAAATGGCAATTTAGGTTTTAGGTGTTTGTTTAGTGCGAGGTAAAGAAGCGTTCGGACAAAATACTTTATTTCGTGTGTGGACCACTTCTAACTCGTGAGTGTGATATTTTTCTTCACTCTCATGTTAGTGCGCAATTGGATTGAGAGGATCAATGCTATTAATGGATAAAATCGAATATATCTTCATTAGATTCAAACAAAAGCTAGAAGAGAGAGTTTTAGGTGTTTGATAGTGCACAAGATAAAGAGGTGGTCTAACAAAAAGAGTCGTGTCGTGTGCGGCTATAGCTACCTTGATTGCCTGATTTTTCTTCTCTCATGTAGTCATGTTAAGACATGTTTGGCTGAGAGAACCATTTCTATTTTTGGATAGAATTGGCATGGCAATTGAAAACGATTCCACAAAAAATTAGACAAAAACACTTCAGCTTCGGTTTGGACCAGCTGAGGTATGACCTCTCCCAGAGTATTGTTTTTAAGATAGAAGATCTCAACCACGCTAGCCGACAAAACCTATTGTTTTTAAGATAGAAGATCTCAACCATGCTAGCCGACAAACCCCCTAAACCATGAAATTGTCGATGAGAGAGTTTATTTACGACACACAATTTTAAGTATGTGAGACACGCAGAGAGTCGAACTCCCGACCAGCCTTTCTCAAAAAAAAACCCGACTACCCATGACATTGTTAATGAGAGAGTTTATTTACAGCACACAATTTTACGAATGTTGAACTCCCGACCAGTTGTTCACACTAAGGTGAGCCAACCACCTATCCACAAGCTCGTTCACAAAACTAGAAAAGAGAAATGACATTTCAGGTGTTTCACTTTATTCTAGTTCTTCAGTTTTTTTGAACTAGAAGAGAGAAATGACATTTAAGTTGATTTGCTAGATTCTAATTCTTTTGATCTGAATTAGCGACCTGATATTTATGTTCCACCAAATAATTCTGATTAAAATATAGTTAAAAATTTCAGATAAAAAAATAAAAACAAGAATCGGACCCTAGCAAACACGTCTACGCTTTTAAGTCGAAGGTCCGGTCGCTGCAATCACCCTGTTCGGCTGGCTGTAAAAACACTGCTGAATGGTTGATGCTGATTTGTTACGAAAGAAAAACACTGCTGAACGGCTGGCTGATTCTAGCAAATAAGTTCAAGTGAACAAGTCGCTGCAATCACCCTGTTCGGCTGGCTGTAAAAACACTGCTGAATGGCTGATGCTGATTTGTTACGAAAGAAAAACACTGCTGAACGGCTGGCTGATTCTAGCAAATAAGTTCAAGCGAACAGGATGATTTGTTCGAGGTCTGATATCTTACGAACAACTTTGAAAAAGTGTGTGATTAAAAATTGTGTACTTTTTTAAAATGGCATTCGAGATGGAGTCTGTGGTACGTTCGAGGTTTGTTCATACAATACATACCATTATTAACACCAAAGATAGCAAAGTATTGCTCACGTACTAGTACTATCAACACTTGCAGATGTATGCTCGTTCTTGATTCCATGGAGCCTCCACCAGACGCATTCCAACCAACCTTATTCAATTCAATATTTAATAGAACATTTTACTTCTAAGATGGCGTAGTAAATAAACAAGCACAAGACTATTCTGGCAGACGAAACTGAAAATGATGCAGAAGCGTGAGACCCATTAGTTCAACCTTTTAAAACTTTACAACTAAGTAAACAAGTCACTGTAGTAAACAGAACAAACTGGCTCAGGCCAGTTTCAGCCACTAATAACAGTTCTAGAACGACAAACGACCACTAGCAACTTCTTATTATGCTTCAAGATGGAACATCAGTTCAGCTCATCACATCGGCAGCTCGCCACTATCTGCTATGACAACCTTGCTCTTTGGTTGCCCACTCTGCCGGCCTTCAGCTTCGACCTTGTACACAACATCCATTCCAGACAACACCTTGCCAAACACAACATGCTTTCCATCCAACCTAACACACACAAAATAAAAGCAGGAAGTAATCAGCATAAATCTTCAACAGATTAAGAAAAACCTTCAGTCAAGATTGGAGAAAAATAAGGTCACTGTTACAAAGACCTGTGAATATTACTTACCAGTTTGTTGTCACAGTGGTGATGAAAAACTGAGATCCGTTTGTATCTCTCCCGGCATTGGCCATGGACAGAAGGCCTGACGCAAGAATCAGTCACCAACAACATGTTATTATGAATTTAACAAGCCTAGTAGTAAAAATATCCTAACAAGTAACAAACCACTCAAATAAATCATTTCTATGCAACAGATATGATCCCTTTTTAGGGCCACATAAAAAATCCTAAGGCATAATTGATCACCTGGTCCAGTGTGCTTGATCTTGAAGTTCTCATCAGCAAACTTCAAGCCATAGATAGATTCACCACCCCTCCCATCCCCAAGAGTGAAGTCACCTCCTTGGAGCATGAAGCTGGGGATAATTCTGTGGAATGTACTTCCCTTGTAGTGGAGGGCTTTGCCACTCTTGCCAACTCCTTTCTCTCCTGTATAACAAGAAAGTTGAGACTTGAGAGCCACATGAAACCAAAACCAAACAAGTGACTTGAGCCTGTTAAATAAGATGTCACTTAAAAAGATATTTCACAGATGTAAAACTATTCACTATTTGGAATGGGACCTCTTCTATTATATGGCAGGCTAAAATAATTTTGTACTTATATCTGATGAATGCAATAACACTATTGTAATTGATGATGTTCATTTTTACTTTTCCCACAAAATAAGATTAGGAATGTGCACATCTGTTAGTTTTTTTTTTTTTGGAGAAGCTGCCCATTTTTTATTGATGTAATGTAACCAAACTATACTATGCCGCATGGCAAAACAATGTCAATTAAGACTGCCAGCTACCACGAATTTAATCATTAGGAAACTAGGTAATAGTAACATTCTTAACATATAACATACCTGTGCAAAGAGCTCGGAAGTTCTCTGTAGGAAAACAAGTAGGAACCGTTAGTTTTCTCTTATCTCATGAGAAAATTGCATTGAACTGTCAATAGTAAGTTCATAATACCTGCTGTCTTAGGTACAGTCTTCCCAAAAAGCCCCATGACAATCCGACCTATGACAGTTCAGAAGCAAGTAAGCACCGATGAGTCAATCATTTAGTAAGTGGAGGAACGACATTCATGCACAAACACCAAGTTGACATTTCTCCTTGACACTAATAACTAATAAGACCAAAGAAAACAAAATATAGGCATAAACCTGATATCAAATCCGATAAACCTAGCATCAGCAAACACTCCACATGGCATGCAACAGAAGCAAATGATTTTGTACTGTAAGGCTATAAGCACTGGTGGTTGAGCATGAGAGTTGGAGAGTCGAGACCAATCCAATATGAGTGACAGTGCAACATAACTAGTGGAACCAAATAGCTAGACATCTAAAGTCGTCCTATTGCTCCACTTTGGTACGACGTAGCGTGCTGATCTGAGTATCTGACATTGCAGAAAAGTGAGAGGGGGCCGCCACAAACCTGCGGGCTTGCCGTCGATCTCGATGTCGAAGTAGACCTTGTGGGTAACCTCCGTCAGGTCCTTCTTAGCCTAACAAATCAGCAACCAAACACAACGGTTAGCTGCTTGGATCCCGATCCAACAGATTCAGTCATTCAGAAACTAGCGCAAGCGTCAGAAACAGTCATATCGACGAGCAATTCTGCGCAGTCGCTAATCAGATCGGAGAAAAAAAAACACTCAGAGAGAGGGGGGAGGAGCAAATCATGGGCTTGTGGGCAAGGGACGGACGAGGTAGACGAGCACCTGGGCGAGCGTCAGGGCTGCGGCGGCGAGCGCGAGCCACAGGCACACCGTGGCAGGGCGCCAGGCGGCCCGCGCCGCCGCGCTCCTCCTCCACCCGCTCGGCGCCATCTCCGATCCGCACGCTCCTCCGCCGCCGCCGATGAGGTCGAGAGAATTCTGCTAGATCTGATCGTTTTGCTGCACTACTGCAGTCTTCGCCTCGTCCACGAGAGAAACCACCAAATAAGGAGAGCAGCAGAGGAAGCCCCTCGCTGGCTGACATGTGGGGCAGACGCGATCTGTGGGTCCCACATGTCAGTGTGACGGCTATGCTTGCTCCGCCCCGGACGGCAGAGGCAGTGGGCACTCACTTTAGTGGTTATTATTAAACTGCTTGTGAAATTTATATACGATTTCTATAAAAAAAATCATGTATTTCAAACGGCTCTCAGTGCATGTACATGTTAACAGAATCTATACAAGCAAAGCAACTGGCCTTTGCTAGTCTAGAAATTTTTCAGTGAAAATTAGATAAGCAAGTTGTTTTGGTCTTTCTAGATTCATAAGTTTACTAAAGCTATGGATCAAGAAAGCCAAAACGACTTATAATTTAGAACATATAAGAACTCCAACCAAACAAATGAAGTGCCACTGTGACAACAACATTTTTCTTTTTTGCATGTGTTTCATTAAGAGAGAAGTGAGAGCTGCGATACAACGGCGTCTAGCCTCTACACCGTGACAACAACATGGGATGGCACACTGAAAAACACAACCATGTTTGGTTTCTTAACAAGATGGATGGATCATGAGTTCATCATCAGATCAGAGATCATGATGGGCAGCATCAGGTGAGCTGCCCGCTGTTGACTATGACGACCTTGGCCTTGGGCACGCCGGTCGCTTGGCCTTCAGCTTCGATCTTGCGGACGACGTCCATCCCTTCCACCACCTTGCCAAAAACAACATGTTTCCCGTCCAGCTTCTTCGGCAACCTTCAATTTGCACACACAAATTTAACCAATTCAGTAGCAGGTAGTATTAGGCACCATATATCAGCGACAAAAAACATTCTCAATGCATGTAAACTCATCACAGCTGTGCTCAAGAACATTCAAGGGATTGATTTTTTTGAGAGAGAGAGAGAGATCTGTAGGGGTAAGGGATTGATTATTACTTGTTTTCTTCTACAGTGGTGATGAAGAACTGGGAGCCGTTGGAGTCTGGCCCGTAGTTGGCCATGGACAGCGTGCCTGCAGATCAGATCCCACACAGTTCAGTTCTTGTTCATCAGAGATGATCGAGCAATGCAACTCCCTGAAGCCCCATTCCATGCATAGACAAGTGTTTGTCAGTACATATAATACCGGCTTCAGTGTGGTTGAGCTTGAAGTTCTCGTCAGGGAAGATCGTGCTGCCATAGATGGATTCGGTCCCCGTTCCGTTGCCGTTTGTGAAATCGCCTCCTTGGATCATGAAGCCTGGGATGATCCTGTGGAATGTCGATCCCTTGTACCACAGAGGCTTGCCGGACTTGGCTATTCCTTTCTCCCCTGTATAAGTAATAACAGGAAACGGATTTGTACAGTGTCCCTGAACTCTGAATAATTAAGTTTTTGATATTTTTCACGAAACAAGTATAATGTATGTATTTGTTCGAGTAAACTTTTTTTGGCACAATGTTTTTTTTTCTCCGCACAAACGTGTTTGAGCATGTTTTTCATTAAGACGAAATGGCATGAGATATGGTTAGAATTAGGAAGCGTACCTGTGCAAAGAGCTCCGAAATTCTCTGTAAAAAAACGAAAAGGTACACATGGACGGTAGTTAGTGCTCTTCCTATCAACAACGAACTCATGAGGAAAAAACAGGTAACACAACATTTGTTGATCTGTGAACTAGCGTTAGCAAATTGAGATGCTATATGCTTATATATAGTACCTGTTGTTTTAGGAACAGTGTCCCCAAAAAGTCCCAGCACGATCCGGCCTGTGTGCGGAATAAAGTTGCGATTAGGAGCATCGAGCGAGCATCAGTATGACCAACATGCAGGGAGAGAGAGGGAGGGCAATTGAAATAATGCAATCATCTCAAGATAATCAAGCCGGCCGGCAAATCTCAGACTCGAATTCTGAATTTCAGATAGCATGTTCAGGTGAAATGGTAACTATATATGCATGCATGTACGAACCTGCAGGCTTGCCGTCGATCTGGATATCGAAGAAGGTCTTGGCCGTGACCTTCTCCAGGTCCGCCGATGATGGTCCGCCTTGCGCCTGAACAGCGACAATGGCATGGCATGCATCAGAATCAGAATCGCCAGAGGCGATGTAAGGAGCTGGAGGCATTCAGCTAGCGAATGATCGATGATCGAGCACCTGGGCCAGCGCCAGAGTGGCCGCGGCGAGAGCGAGCCACAGGCACGTCGCCGCCGAGCTGCGCGGAGCCATCGCGGCCAGGTCCCCTGCCTTTGATTCCTTCCTCCGTCCTCGTCGCCGGCGAGCCTGACCTGCAGCTCTCTTCTTGGGACTAGTGCCCGCCCGCGGCTGCTCTGTTTCATACAGATAGCGAGTGGACGCCGCGGATCTCAGCTAGCTGCGGGGCCACCACGCGGGCATCGCGTCGCCGTTGGCCCACCGGCCACCACCTCTGCGTGCTCGTCGGGCCACCATATCTCCGCATGCACCGTGCTTGGCAGGCGTCCGTGTCATTGTGCTCTTCCAGCTCAAACTGTGGGCATCGAGATGGAGGAAAGGGAAGGTGCTCTCCGAGCTCAAACTGCGGGCGTCGAGATGGAGGGAAGGGAAGGGAGGGGAGGGACGGGAGAGGAGAGGGCGATGCATGCCACGTGAGGAAGGAGCCAAAGCCCTGCAGCACACCGCTATCTGCGCAGCCACTGGTGTCATTGCAACATACGTCTGGAAATATATGAAACACTTGAAATATGTATCTGAAATACTTGCAGAAACACCTCAAAAACACTTGAAAACCATTGCAAACATACGTAATATCCAGCTAAATACTTGCAACACATGTGTGAAACATATTCAACATCTAGATAAACATACTTGCAACGTACATCTGAAAAACAGATGAAGCATATGGAACAGACTATTGTAACATACGTGTACAATCATTACAACATACGCAACATCCTGATTTACTTTGCAACATTCATATGAAATACTTGCAACATATATCTGAAACATCTGCAACACTTGAAACAGATGTTTATAGTATGCGCTTTACAGCAATCCCTGGCAGGCGGGTGAGCGGACAGAGCACTGCACAGCGAGATCCGCTATGTGGGTCGCGGTGGAGAAGGAGATGGCAACAACGGCCATCTATGTCGGCACAGGCGTGGCGTGGCACGACCGGCCCGACACACAGCACGGGTTGCACGGTCAAGGGAGCACACCAGAGGGAGCAGGGGCACGGCCGGAGCGAGGAGTTGTTGCTCGGTCGGGGTGCGCACCAAAGGGAGCGGTGGCGCGGCCGGAGCAAGTAGCGAGAGGTGCGGTGGGGCGCGTGATGGCGGGGCGATGAGCAAGCGGTAGGGGAAATGCGGCAGCAACGAGTCGGAGTGGGTGTGCGGCGTCAGGACGGACGAACGCCCGCGTCCAATCATTTCTGATGCAGGAAAGGCGAAAATTGAAGAAAACGCATCTGAATTGAGGTGATAAAATAACTAACGATGTTCCACCAACATGTGGGCCCTCACTTTTCTTAGCCTCATATTTGATGTCATTGCTTTGCCAGTTTATAGAAAAATTTTTAAGGGAAGTTTACACAAATTTTCAATGGTAGCAAGTGAATCTACTACAATCACAAGGTTTCATACCAACAATAACCACATTTCACATGTTTGTATATATAAAATGGAAAATGTGCAAGTTTTATTTTGATACCGATCTTTTCTAGTTTATTAATTTTGTCTAATGATTAATTAAGAGTAAGAGGATTCATCAGGTCATTGATACAGATAATATCCAAATACCAAATACGCTCACTTTGTGATCCATGGAAAGAAAAGTGAATTGTTTTGGTTTTGGTGAACATCAAAGAAAAAACTTGCTCTTCTTCCGTAAAAAATTCTTCTAAAAATATCGAACCCAATCGTTGCATAAAAGTTCATACCGTACTTTTATGTTTACGAGCTAAAGTTCTAGCAGATGAAAGTTGAAGTGACCTCAACCCTATGCCATCCATGCCATCTCATTTACAACTGTTTGATGGTAAGCTTCCCGAAATAGATCCTAGATTTGTCTTAATTAACAAGGGGAATAATACTAAGCACGTTCTCAGGGAGGCACAGGACCAAAAAATAGATTTTTCTTGGTGACTGTGGATTTCCTTGAGGGGCCAAATTCAAACCGCCAAGGAATACACTATTTCCTTGGTGGTGATAGTAAAACCATCAATGAAATGTATATTCCTTGGCGGGTAGCGAGAACCTCCGAGGAGTATTTCCTTGACTCTTTCACCAGGCCTCCATATTTCCTTGGCCATTTCTCTAGGCCACCAAGGAATTTGACATTTCCTTGAGGACTTTCCAGTTTCCTCGGCGGTTGGCACCTAAGAAAATGTTTCTTAAGTATTTAAAATTTAAGTATGACATGCTTGTCGCGCTTAAACATATATGAGATATATATGTATGTGTTTTAAGTGTTTGTGTCTTGTTAAGGTTTACTGATTATGTCTTGTTAAGTTCACTAACACAAAAATGTTTTACTTAAACTTATTAGGTCCATTTCAACACATATCACATACCCACATTTTCACAG
This sequence comes from Saccharum hybrid cultivar R570, assembly GCA_038087645.1. Lineage (NCBI taxonomy): Eukaryota > Viridiplantae > Streptophyta > Magnoliopsida > Poales > Poaceae > Saccharum > Saccharum hybrid cultivar. Next base: position 5,948,508 of record JAQSUU010000297.1, on the reverse strand, counting down.
TCAACCAGGTTCGAGACATGATGTATAGCCTTCTTGACTATACCAACAAGTTATTTACATATAGTCTCTAAAGGCATCGTTGTGGAGAACCCCTCCCCCTCTCCCCCTCGCAGAAGTTGATGCAATGTGCAGGGTGGCTCTCGAGGCATCGCTCTGGAGAACCTCTCTCTCTATTGTGGAAGTTGTTGCAGAGGATATGGCTCTTGGTTACCCCTCATAGAAGTTGGGGTGGTTCTTGAGGAATTGCTCCGAAGAACCCCTCATCCTCTTGTGGAAGTTGTTGCAGAGGATGCCTTTCGATTATCTCTCACGGAAGTTGCTGCAACGTGCAGGATGGCTCTTGAGGCATCACTCTAGAGAACTCCTCTCCCGCTTGCGGAAGTTCATGCAGGATGACCCTGGTGACCATGGTGTATAGGATGATTAGCTGGTTGTTTCTCTTTTTTTGTGACGGCTGTCGTGTTGGTTGCTAATCACGTAGATAGTGGGTTTTCTAGTTCAGGATTGGTACACAACAACCTATTATTTTCCCTCCCTCTGGCACACAGATTTCTAGCCATGGCGATGGCATGTGTTGCGCGGTCTGTCGTCCGATCTCGCCAGTTGCTGCTGCTGTCTGCCGCGCGGTCTGGTCGATCTGCATGCAGAGAGACAGGGGAAGAGCGTGGGGCCCATGGCATCAGGAGGCAGGCGGCGCATGCAGCATTGTCTATAGAGGGGGACCGGTTTGCATGGCGTGGGGCCCATGACTCGCAGGAGACAGGCGACACATGCAAACCATCAAGAATGTGGCATATATGGATCTTCCTTTTGGTATATGTATGGCTCTAACATTTGTGAACAATTTGACATATATTTCTCTGATATCTGCAATCCATAGAAATAATTGATAAATTTTTTTTGAACAATTTGGCAATCCATAAAAATAGAAGTTGTCTTATCCCCAAATTACATCACTTTGTCCAATAAATTACACTAAAAATTATTGTAAATATAATAATAAGACGGTGTAAAAATAACTAAATGACAGTGTAAATACATGGGCAAAATCCAGTTGTTAAGAGGGCCCAAAATAACCGGATGTCACCTAGACGTTTCCTTTTAGTTTCATGTCAGCTCCTTCGTTGTTAACACATATAAACCAGCAGTTTAAGCTGCATTTTCTCTAAAACAAAGGGAGTTCTCAACATATAAATTAATATAAAGAAGAGATCACTACGCTATTGTTTGTTCACCATTCTAATTCCCCAATAATAAGCACATATATGAACTAGACATCGTAGTCATCAACATAAAATGGCTCCAACCAAATCAAACAAGACCACGATGGTCACAATTCCACGTTGAAAAACAATTCGTTTGCTGACAGATCTTAGTTTCCATCGAAATGGATGGTTACAGCTCATCAGATCCGGGCAGCTCTCCGCTGTCAGCTATGAGGACTTTGGCCTTGGGCACACCACTCGGCTGGCCTTGAGCTTCAATCTTCTTGACCACATCCATTCCACTCACCACCTTGCCGAACACAACATGTACCCCATCCAATTTCTTCGGTAACCTTTGCACGAAGAAGTAAAGCACGATCAGTGACAAGCATTAATTCTCAAGAGAGAGCAAATAAAATCTTTCTTTTGTAGAAGTTAAGGTCCTGTTCGCTTGTCTTATAAGCCGTACTTTTTCAACGGACGAACAGTGTTTTTCTTTCACAACAAATCAGCGAACACCACTTTCAGTCATGGTTTATCAGCCAAGCGAACAGAGCCGCTGCGGCGTTTACAAAATCAAGACTAGTGATGATGCTCAAGAACCATTGAAGAAGAAGAAGATTACCGGCTTCCTTCTACAGTGGTGATGGCAAACTGGCCTGCGTTTGTATCTTTCCCGTAATTAGCCATGGATACGGTACCTGTAATGCAGTTGATCAGACATGAGCACTGACGACCAGTGTTTCAAGCAGGTTAATTTCACGTTAGCACAGTTAGTCACCAGCTTCGGCGTGGTTGAGCTTGAAGTTCTCGTCAGGCCAGACGTCTTTGCCATAGATGGAATCAACGCCTGTTCCGTTGTGGTTTACGAAATCGCCTCCTTGAATCATGAAGCCTGGGATGATCCTGTGGAATGTGGATCCCTTGTACCACAGAGGTTCGCCATAAGCACCAATTCCTTTCTCCCCTGTGTAACATGGAAGTTGAGGGTGCTTTACAATACATGACAGGAATCAGAGAGAGCGGTGTACTGCCAAACCGTTATAATGGAGGGAGGGATCTCTCTCTCTCTCTCTCTCTCTCTCTCTCTCTCTCTCTCTCTCTCTCTCCAGTAAGAAATTCGTAAAAGAAATGATTGGAACCTAATGTTTACCATTCCCATTTTGACATCATAAGTAGCCTGCCATTTCTATAGGAATATGTTTCAGTACTGCATGGTAAGTAAGGGGTTGGGACATGACAGTGGTAGTTAGGAAGCATACCTGTGCTAAGTGCTCTGAAGTTCTCTGAAAAAAAATTACACAAATACAGTTAACATTTGAGACCCAACATTTGTTCACACGAAAAACAATACCACATTTTTGCTGAACCGAACAACAATTAAGTTGATGATATACCTGCTGTCTTGGGAACAGTCTTCCCAAAGAGTCCAATGACAATTCGGCCTATGAAAATCCATGATCACTCCAATGTTAATCAGGTTGGAGCATCAAAAGATTCAGGAATCAACACGCACGGCTAATGCTACAAACTAGGGCTGGCAAATCTCTGCCTCAGAATTTGCATGCACAAACAAACAAACAAACCTTCGGGCTTGCCGTCGATCTGGATGTCGAAGAAGACCTTGCTGGTGATCTTGGTGAGGTCCGCGTCTGCCTCTGCTGCATGTGCCTGTGAACAGCCAATGTGCATAAACGATGAGCAATGCCAGAGTGAGGGGTGGTGGCAGCAGCAATAGGAATATAGGATGCATAGCATAAACGAAGGGATCTCAGGACAACAATGCCAGTGATGAGCAGTGTCAATGGGAGACGGAGATGGAGGCGCACCTGGGGTAGCGTCAGGGTGGTCACGCCGAGCGCGAGCCATAGGCACAGCGGGACAGCCCTCGCCGTCGTGCTCCTCGTCGCCATTGCGGTTTGCCTCTCGCCGGTTCCTCCTCGTGATCTTGGTCACTGGGTGCCGATGAGCCTGAGCTTTTCTTGGTCCAAATTCTGCAGCGTCCACGGTCCTTACAAGGAGGGCTGGCCGGTGAATCACTGTCAAAACTGAGGGTTTGTGAGAGCTGATCGTCCTGGACCTTACTGTCAAAACGGAGGGTCTGCGAGAGCTGATCGTCTTGGACCGCACGCTGGCTCCTTCAACTACCTGTTAGCTACAAATAGACAATGGCTGAAACGTTTGCCAGTAATCACAGCAAGGATGAGCAGGTCATGCGGTAAGATCGGTGGCTGGAGGTTTATGAGAAGAGCAACAGCAGCTACAAATCGCTGGTACTGGTATCCAGGCAACTGTCTAAATTACCCTGCACGAACCTGCAGGCTTGCCGTCCTGATCTCTCCATGGCCGTCCTCTCTCCATGGCTGCCACGTGTGATCTCCAAAAAAAATCAAACGTCCAGGAGCGGTGAAATCTGGATATGTTAGCTCCGTAACTCACGGAGGCAATTGGTGCGGCTTCCCGCGGGATGTGCGATCCAGTTAAACAGCCACGTGTCGAACATCAGCAAAGGGTCGCATTGGAGAAATTATAGACCCAGAGTCCACCAATTTTTTTTTCCTCGAAGAAGGTCTTGGCCGTGACCTTCTCCAGGTCCGCCGCTGATGATCCTCCCTGCGCCTGAACAGCGACAATGGCATGGCATGCATCAGAGGAGCTGCTGGCCGGAGGATATTCAGCGAATGATCTCGATCGAGCGAACACCTGGGCCAGCGCTAGGATGGCCGCGGCGAGAGCTAGCCACAGGCACGTCGCCACCGAGCTGCGCGGAGCCATCGCAGCCGGGTCTCCTGCCTCTGATTCCTTCCTCCTCGTCGCCGGCGAGCCTGAACTGCGGCTCTCTCTGCTTCTAGCTTCCTGCAGCGTCGCGTCCTCGATCCTTCTTTATGTGGAGGGCTGGCGTTGGCTGACTGATGGGCCATACTGAAATAGCGAGGGCCATACAATTTATAGGCGGCACCCCCCCCCCCCCCCCCAAAAAAAAATTGCTGGTAATACAAGGCCATCACCAATTGCAAAATTTGCTGGCACGTACTCCCTCCAGTCGAAGTATAAGTCAATTTGACAGCTCTAGATACATGATTTTTGTTTTGTACTTCCTCCTGGTGATTTTTGTTTTGTTTTGTTTTGTTTTGTTTTGTTTTGCAAGAGCTATTGTACTTAGAAAAGTCAAAACGGCTTATAATTTAGAACAAAGGGAGTAGTATGTAGCCACAGTGACGGAGAAATATTTGAATGGTTAATCATTGACACATGCCAATTTTCAGCACAAACCATGCAGGAAAGGTGGAAATTGAAGAAAATTCATCCGAGTTGAGGTGAAAAATAACTAGTGATGTTCACCAACATGAGCGGTTGAGCCGTCTTTTTTGTTTTTTGGCCCTTTTTTTGAAAGATTCTCTCAAATAGGCCCCTGACGGAAAGATTTCAAAAAATGGACCCTCAGCTTGGCGCCATGGTCCATGGCGCCAAGCTACAACGTCATGGCGCCATGTATCCTGGCGCCAAGAGGCATCCGACGTGGCTCCACGGGAATCTACGTGGCGTAGCTTGGTGCCATGGAGCATGGCGCCAAGCCTTGGCGCCAAGATCCATGGCGCCAAGCTTTGGAGCCATGCTGCATGGCGCCAAGCACCCATAATATAGCCTGCCCCCTTCCTATCCCCGGTCATTCCCGTTTTCTTACTCATTCTCTTCGGGTTTTTCATTTAGACACTTTTCCGTTGCTCTATAATCGAGCAATTGGACCGTGAGAAGTTGGATTTTATCCGTGGATCTTCGAGAGGTAGGTATCCTGTCACCCTTCCTTAATTTATTCGAATCGATTTGGTAAAATGAAGGCATATTTTTTACCTATGAACTTCAAAATTTTGAAATACATATGTATTGTTGAACCGTAGGATGCCTAGGCGTGGGAAAGCTAGAAAACAAAGGTATGTGTACATTCGTTTCATCGTATAATAAACCTTTATTTTTAAGATTTATTGTTAATTGTTTTGTTATATTGACCGTATTTATTGAATTATAGCTATGGACGGATGACCGAAAGTCCATACGTCCTAAAGCCGCTCCCTAGCGGTGTCCCAATACCAATGTGTTTTTGTGGTGATCCTTGCAAGGTTGAAATTTCCGAAGATGAGGCAACATATAAGCAGAGATATTGGATGTGTTCTAATTTTGCATGGGAACCAACAGAGCGTCAGCGCCGCAGTACATTTATTGTGAGAAACTGCTTTTGTTTATTAATTAATTTGTGTCATATGAAGTTCTGCTTAATAATTGGATTTCAAACAATTGAATTTGCTGCAGACCCCTCCACCGCTATGTGATTTTGAACAGTGGATTGACACTGAGATCAAGGAGGCTGACATGCGGCTTCTACAAGGCTTGAAGGAGTGGGATGCGGAGCGCCTGGAGATCTTAGAGAAGAGACGTAGAGAGGAGGCAGCAGCGAAGGAGCACAAGGAAGAGGAGGAAATGAGGCGTGTTGCTGCTTGTAGGGAGGAGAGGGAGAGGAAGCTTGAGCGCGTGCGCCGAGCGAAGGCAGCGATGGAGGAGAATCCCGATGCTCAGAACAAGGGAAAGTGGCCTCGTTGTACTCATCACGTCCTTCTGCAAACGCCTGATCTGAATGAGTAAGATCACTGAACTCATGAATCAGAGGATCACGACGGCCGGGAAAAATACGCCTAAGCATCTCAACGTCACTCTCTGTGAGCTCTCCAACGGGACGATCATCGTCAGAATCAACAGCCCTTGCGATCTCATATGGCTCTGAATCATTCATAATTTCAACACTATTGGAGGCGCGGATTCCATCTCCAATCTGGACTTGAGCATCATCCGCAGGAGCGCCCTCATTATCGGGAACATCTCCTGCAATATTGCAACAACGAAGAAGAGATGATAAGAAGAGTGGATGAAAAGAAAAGACTTAAGTTTCAAAGAAAAATAGGACACCTAATTGACACTTACTAGGATGATTCTGTGTCAACGGGATCTCCTGAGGAGGATGTGCCACATCGTTAGGGGCAGATTGTGCATCGGGAACCATAGGCGGGACCTCCGCATCCACATCACGTTCCAAGACGGGAGGTTCAAAACATGCGTGCTCACCCATTGGCGGGGACAACCCAAGAGGGATTGGATCAACGAGCACCCGCTGCACAACCACATCCAAACTTTGGAACTGGCTTTTCATAGCCGATCTCACATAGTTGTCCCACTGATCTGCACAACCTATTGGGATCATCTTCCTTAGCATGTTGGGAGGGTAACCAAAGTGAAGTACACCATCAACTATGATGTCATCATCCGTCCGGCTATGTACCTCCTCACGAGCTCTTGCAGTCAACTCACTGAATGATGGCCTCTCATTGAATAGCACAGGCACACTTTGCATGTCCACAAGCTCAACATATCCATAGCGATCTCGTTCTACAGTTCCTCCATAATAAATGCTCACTAGGTTGTCCATCTAGTTCGAAAACATAACTAAGCGTACTAAGTATAATTATTTTACTCCAGTATATTTAAAACATAATAAGTAATAGGTCTCTAATAAATATGAATTAACTACTAACTACTAATTATTCACTACTAACTAACTAATTAATTAACTAAAAAAAGATATTAACTACTACTAACTACTAAAAATTACATACTATAACTAAAAATGACGAATTTAGTATACTACTACTTACTTACTAAATAACTAAATCGAAATAAAATAATAACTAAAAAAAAACTAACTAACACTAAAAAAATAATTAGCTAACTAAATAACTAACTAATGAATATATAATTAGCTAACTAAATAATTATCTAACTACTTAGCTAACTAAATAACTAACTAAATTATATAATCAATCTAAACAATATTAACATATATATTTAAACTAAATTTCACTAATCCTAACTAAATTTCATACTAAATTAAATAATAAATAATAACTTTAAAAATATATTAAATTTCAATAATCCTAACTTAATTTAAAAAAAAAAACTTACTTGTGGCCGGCGGCGGCCGCCGCCGGTGCCCGGCGGCGGGTGATGCGGCGCCGGCGGAGGGGGGCGGCGGCGGCCGGCGGGGGCCGCGCCGGGCCTAGTGGCGGCGGCCGGCGGTGGCGGCGCCGGCCGGCGGCGGCGCGGGCGCTACGGCCGGCGGGGGGCGGCGGTGGCCGCGCGCGGCACGGGCGGCTCCGGCGGCGGCGGGAGCCGGCAGAGGGCGCGGCGGCCGGCGTGGTACGGGCGGCGGCGGGCGGAGCGACGACCGGCGGCGGCGAGTGGCGGCGGGGTCGGGCGCGAGGAAGAGGAAGAAGAAATGAGCAAGAAAGGAAAGAGAAGGAAGAAGAAAAGGAAGGGCCGACAGTTATTAAGGGGCTTGGCGCCAAGATCCGTGGCGCCAAGGCTTGGCGCCAAGATCCGTGGCGCCAAGGCTTGGCGCCAGGATATTACGGATCTTGGCGCCAAGCCTACGCGCCACGTAGATCCCCGTGTAGCCACGTCGGATGCCTCTTGGCGCCAGGATACATGGCGCCATGACGTTGTAGCTTGGCGCCATGGTCCATGGCGCCAAGCTGAGGGTCCATTTTTTGAAATCTTTCCGTCAGGGGCCTATTTGAGAGAATCTTTCAAAAAAAGGGCCAAAAAACAAAAAAGACGGGCGGTTGAGTGCCCTCACTTTTGTTAGCCTCGTATTTGATGCCATTATTTTGCTAGTTTATAGACAAATTTATTTAAGGGTAGTTTATTTACACAAGTTTCCAATGGTTGCACACGTAAATCTACTACAACCACAAGGTTTCATACCCAATAATAAACCACATTCATGTTTGTATAAATGACCTCAACCCTATGTCGTCCATGCTATCTCATTTACAACAGTTTGACAGTAAGCTTCCCAATAGATCCTGGATTCATCTTAATAAGGGGAATAATACTAAGCAATTGTTCGTTCGCAAGGAAGTAAACTACCACAAAACAGATTTTCTTGGCGTCCGCAAATTTCCTTGAGGGGCCAAATCAAACTGTCAAGAAATATACTGTTTTCTTGGCTGTGATAGTAAACCATCAAGGAAATGTATATTCCTTGGCGGGTAGCGAGAACCTCCAAGAAATTTTTGTATTTCCTTGACTGTTTCACTATGCCTCCAATGAAATTGGACATTTTCTTGGCTGTTGCTCTAGCCCACCAAAGAAACTTGACATTTCCTTGAGGGTTTTCCGGTTTTCCTTGGCAATTGGCACCTAAGAAAGTGTTTCTTAAGTATTTAAATTTAAATATGACGTGCTTGTTACACTTTAACATATATGAGATATATACATATGTGTTTAATTTAAAGTGTTTGTGTCTTGTTAAGGTTTACCGATTATGTCTTGCTAAGTTTACTAACACAAAAATGTTTCACTTAAACTTATTAGGTCCATTTCAACACATATCACATACCCACATTTTGGCGACCAACCAGTTTCAAGGCATGCTGTATAACCTTCCCAACTATACCAATTACCAATAAGTTATTTACATATAGTCTCTAAAGATATCGCTCCAAAGAACCTCTCCCCCTCATAGAAGTTGCTGCAACGTGCAGGGTGGCTCTTGAAGTCTTGAGGCATCCCTTTTCGAGAGCTCCTCTCTCTCTTGTGGAAAGTTCTACAGAGGATGGCTCTTGGTTATCCCTCGTGGAAGTTGCTGCAACGTGCAAGATGGCTTTAGTTTGAGGCATCGCAACCCATCCCTCTCTCCCTCTTGTGAAAGTTGTTGCAGCATGCAGAATGTCTCTTGGTTACCATGGTGTAAACTATAAAGGATGACTCGCTGGTTGTTTCTCTTTTATTTTTTTGTGACAGTTGTCGTATTGGTTGCTAATCATGTGGATAGTGGGTTTTTTAGTTTCATGTCAGCTCCTTCATTGTTAACACATACAAAACAGCAGTTTAACCTACATCTTCTCTTAAACTCTCAACATATAAATTAAAGAAGAGATCACTACGCTTTTGTTTGTTCACCATTCTAAGTCCCCAATAAGTACATATATGAACTAGATATCGTATTCAACATAAACTGACTCCAACCAAATCAAACAAGACCACGGTGGTCACAATTTCACACTGAAAAACAACCGCGCTTGCTAACACATGTTAGTTTCCATCAAAATGGATGGTTACAGCTCATCAGATCCGGGCAGCTCTCCGCTGTCAGCTATGAGGACTTTGGCCTTGGGCACACCACTCGGCTGGCCTTGAGCTTCAATCTTCTGGACCACATCCATTCCACTCACCACCTTGCCGAACACAACATGTACCCCATCCAATTTCTTCGGTAACCTTAGCATGAAGAAGAAAAGAACGGTCAATGACAAGCATTAATTCTCAAGAGGGAGCAAAGAAAATCTTTTCTTTTGTAGAAGTTAAAATGGCACTGCAGCGATTACAAATTCAAGACTAGTGATGATGCTCAAGAACCATTGAGGAAGAAGATTACTTGCTTCCTTCTACGGTGGTGATGGCAAACTGGCATCCGTTTGTATCTTTCCCGTAATTGGCCATGGATATGGTACCTGCAATGCAGCTGATCAGAAATGAGCATTGTCCAGTGTTTCAAGCAGGTTAATTTCAAGTAGCACGGTCAGTCACCAGGTTGGGCGTGGTTGAGCTTGAAGTTCTCGTCAGGGAAGACGTCTTTGCCAAAGATGGTATCACAGCCTGTTCCGTTGTGGTTTACGAAATCGCCTCCTTGAATCATGAAGCCTGGGATGATCCTGTGGAATGTGGATCCCTTGTACCACAGAGGTTCGCCATACGCACCCATTCCTTTCTCCCCTGTGTAACATGGAAGTTGAGGGTGCTTTAAATACATGACAAGAATTAGAGAGAGCGGCGGTGTACTGCCAAACTGTAATTACGGAGGGATCTCTCTCTCTCTCCAGTAATAAATTTCGTAAAAGAAATGACTGGAACCTAATAATGTTTGCCATTTCCATTTTGACATCATAAGTAGCCTGCCATTTCTAGACTGGGTAGGAATATGTTTCGGTACTGCATGGTAAGTAAGGGGTTGGGACATGATAGTGGTAGTTAGGAAGCATACCTGTGCTAAGTGCTCTGAAGTTCTCTGAAAAAAAAGATGCACAAATACAGTTAACATTTTTTGAGACCCACATACACTAAACAACAATTTAGTTGATGACACCTGCTGTCTTGGGAACAGTCTTCCCAAAGAGTCCAATGACAATCCGGCCTATGAAAATCCATGATCACTCCAATGTCAGTCGGTTGGAGCATCAAAAGATTCAGGAATCAACACGCACGGCTAATGATACAACTAGGGCTGGCAAATCTTAGCCTCAGAAGGGCCGCCACGTATTTGCACGCAGAAACAAACCTGCGGGCTTGCCGTCGATCTGTATGTCAAAGTAGACCTTGCTGGTGATCTTGGTGAGGTCCGCGTCTGTCTCTGCAGCATGTGCCTGTGAACATCCAAGGCATAAACGAAGAGCAGTGCCAGTGACGGTGGTGGTGGCAACAGCAATAGATGCACAACATAGACGAAGGGATCTCAGGACAACAATGGCACTATGCCAGTGATGAGCAGTGCAAATGGGAGGCATATGCAAACAGATGGAGATGGAGATGGAGGCGCACCTGGGGCAGCGTTAGGGTGGCCACGCCGAGCGTGAGCCACAGGCACAGCGGGACAGCCCTCACCGCCGTGCTCCTCGTCGCCATTGCAGCTTGCCTCTTGCCCCGGTTCCTCCTCGTCGTCGGTCACTGGGTGCCGATGAGCCTGAGCTTTTCTTGGTCCAAATTCTGCAGCGTCCACGGTCCTGTCAAAACTGAGGTTTTGTGAGAGCTGATCGTCCTGGTCCGCACTGTCAAAACTGAGGGTCTGTGAGAGCTGATCGTCGTGGACCGCACGTTGGGCTCCTGCAACTGCCTGTTAGCTACAAATAGACAATGGCTAAAACGTTTGTTAGTAATCACAGCAAGGATGAGCAGGTCATGCGGTTAAGATCGGTGGCCGGGGTGGTTTGCCACGAGAAGAGCAACAGGAGCTACAAATCGCTGGTACTGGTACGCAGGCAACGGCCGCAGCTACACGCAGCAAACCGAGGGGTTGATCCAGGCACGGTAAATCGCTTGTGAGATCCAAGTAACAATTTGGAAAGATCATTAAAAAATAACAGCTATGTTTCACCGCCATGTGGCCCCAGGCACCACAATTCCATTTTGTCCTCTCGGTCTCTGATTGTATTGCGTTTGCAAAGATTCAACAGGTCCACAACTTGTCCACAAAAGCACAGTACAAAAGAGGAACTGGAAATTTGATCTACTAGCTATGTTCCATGTCATTGTACATAAACTACTGATATGTGAAACAGGAATCATCAACCAATGCAAAAGTCTGGTTAGCTTCTCTGCGGTCTCCACCAGCGAATATATGGTGTACATTCCCTATCAGTAGCTGGTACTCAAAAAACCACCATGCCAGCAGGATGCCTCACTGATAAACGGGCATTTGCTCTCGAGGTCCCACACCTTCTTTAGTCTTTAGATGCACTGGCTGCAGGGCCTTTCTTTCCGCCATACCTCTGCATTGGAATTGCAAGCAGAGTTTAGTAAACGACATATGATGACCCAATTGCAGATGCAGGTCAACACTTCCAAATTTCAGTAAATTCTAGGGAGAATGTATTGTCAATGGACATGATGTAAAATCATTAGCCCCAAAATAGAAAAAGGCTTGCCAAGACTATACAGTACCAAGCAGATAAATAAATAAAATAAAATATTTTCGAAGCTCCTATACAAGTTCCTATATTTCGATACCAATAACTCAGAAACACACTAAGGATGAAATGCAAAGGCTCTAACTCAGTTATGAATTCTGATTGCTTCCTAGGAATCATGCTACCAAGAAGCAATGCAGGATCTTGAACTAGTTATTATTCACTAGACGTAGATGGTAGACACAATTCGCAGTAGAAACCACATGGCATAAAACCATTTGTTATTAACTTTTGAGAAACTCTGTCACAAAGCATGATCTGTGTAACTTTCAAGAAGTAAAAGGAAACGCAACAGCTCAGAAACATAGAGGTCTCACCTGCTTTCCAATGCTGAACGGGGCATACTTGTACTTGATCATATGCACAATCTGTCGCTTCATTGTCAGGACAAAGAGCACAATCCAATAGCAGAGAAGTATTGGCCAGAAGACAGGAACATCGAATACAGAGAAGAAGGTCATGACAAAAGCAATGCAAAAGGCTTTTGTGATGGCATACCTGAAACAAGAAGCAGTTGGTTAGTATACTTTCAGCTGTACACTTCCACTGCGAAAAAAAGACAGAAACTACAAGCCACTGAAACACCAAAGCTTGATTGAGACATTGAGTAGGCTAGTAACATGATGTTCCTAACATAGTAAAGATAACAAATTCTTCACATGAAACAGCAATGCCTTTCTAAATTGAGCTTGCCAGATCCCAGGGGAAAGCAGTGCCACAAAGGCATTCATTGGTGATAGATTGTTCAATTCCATCATTCCATGTGAATCATACAGAAAGTAGATGACTGCTGGCAAAAAGAACGAACATCACAATATAACTTCAAAGGGGTGAAAATGTATTGCACTATAAAACTAGAACATCAAAAGGTGAATTAATATTCAATATGAAAGTAAAAACAATTCTAATGAAACTTGCACAAAAGTACATCAGTTCCACAAGGAAATGCAGCCTATATTTCTCAGAAAATGCATTACAATGTACAGCAGTAACTACTAAGAATTCTGGAGTGATAAAAGGAATGTACTATGTTGTTTTCGAAGGAATAAACTGTGCATAGGCATTCACTAGGATATATTTCTCAGTAGCACACACATGACATCAGTTAACGAAAAGCTCTAAGCCTAAAACTATACAAAATACTACCACTAAAGATGAGGGATGCCCATGATTGTTTTCCAGCAGCTGAACAATTACTGATAAACAAATACATAACAGGAAACAATGATTTCAGATGCGATGCAGATCAGCTGGTTGGTTAGTAAAGGACGAGCTAATTAAGCACCAACAGTCCAAGGCAAGTATAGTTGGTCACCCGGTCGAACAGAAAACTGACACAAACTCGGCATATCTTATAATCACTGGTAAAAATTGCACCTAAATTGGACAGTATCAAGCGCTACTATGGAATACTATCATATCAGGCGGACAGACAATTGATGAGGTGGACCGTACAATCTGTGAGAAACATTGGCTATCTGGTTGGTTGATGAATGCCTGAATGGCGAAGATTAGCTAGCCAGCATAGCTGGTGCAATCGAAATCTAGCACAAAAGCAGCAAATTGCTACGGTTGCCTTATAGAATTGGATCCCTAGTTAGTACGTAGTTACTAGCAATCAGCTCGGCCAGTGCGGTGCCTTTGGACTAAGCATAGTCCAAAATGAGGTCAGGGCAGAAACGCAGCGGCATACCAGAATTTGAACTCGGGGAGGCGGCGGATGAAGGGCTTGAACTCGTCGGAGCCGCGGGTGGGGAGCCCGGGCCCGGCCTCGAGCGCCTCGAGCTCCGGGTCGACCATGGGGGAGAGGAAGCCGATGAGGAGGTTGAGCAGGTAGATGCCCAGCCCGTAGGTGACGACGTAAAAGCCCCGCACGTAGTAGACTCGCAGCGCGTACACCGCCGCGGCCACGAGCGTGCCCGCCCACCGGCCCGCCGTGTGCGGCGCCGCGCGGTCCAGGTAGTGCTGGAACGCCCGCGCCGCCTCCGCGCGCCACCGCTCCGCCGAGCCGCCGTCGCCGACGGGGGAGGGCTCCATGGCCGCCGCTTGGGATCCCCGGCCGGGCGGGTTAGGTTTCGTGACGGGTGGGGCTGGGGGACTGGTGGGAATCGCAATCGCGAGCGAGCAGACTGCAGAGGAAGAGGGAGCTCACGTGCTATAAAAGAGTAAATATCACAAAAACGTTTTTTTAAAAAGAAAAATAAAAAGAAAAAGAAAGCCGTCATATACAGCCGTCTACAACAACTTTTGTCTATTCCTCTACAGCAACATCTTTTATAGGAGTATTTATAAAAGTGTTGTAGATTTATTTTTTCCCCATTTCATGAAAGCCACACTTTAGCTTTTCACAAATAAATAATAATAAAAAAGAAAAGCACAGTAGTCTGGTGGAAAATGGATTTGTGAAAATATATTACAAGATAATGAAATAATATGGTTCCTCAAAACATACAGAAGCTTTACTCTATCTTAGAGAGACTTCAGTGATCTTACTCAGGCCGTGATCTCTACGTTCTTAAAAAAGCACCAACATTAGTTTAATTAAAATACAAAAATTCTCCAAAGGCTGCAATTATATTCTGTTTGATTATCCAATTTCTGCATTTACATTTTCTAAACACTAGAAGAACGCCCAGCACGTTGCCGCGGGAATCGCTGGTGAAGTTATACTACTTATATTGACTAATATGATTGAATAATATCACAATACAGGTTAGTGGATGATTTTTAGCCACAACTAAATATGTCAGTAAATGATGTGGTTTGCTAATATAAATAATTTGAATGAAGACATAATGACATGTATTAGTTGGATGTGACGTGAACACTTTGCATGGTGAGATAGTTGCATGTGCCAGTGGAATGTTCTAGTGGATGCTGATATAGACACTTTGCATGGTAAAATAAATTGTTAATGGAGTTTGAAAATATAAGATATATAGACATAGATAGATAATATAGTAGATAGATATAGATATACATTGACGTAGCAGCCGCGTTAACTCCTACTTAAACAGCCTCTAGTTCAGCGAGCGGATTTACTGGAGTGTGGGCTACTACTACTGAAACATTGCTAGAAGTCGAAAGCCATGTCTTCATCTCCATCTTCTTCGTCCAGCTCGCTATTTTCATCCAGCTTCTCGCACTCGAACAGATAAGGCACGTTGTCCTCTGCATTCTCCTTGGTGTCATTCATCTCTATGATACGGATCATCTTCTCAGAGATTGACGATTGAACTGCTCCTTCCGAGATGTCCTGTTCCGAGCCTAGCCCAAGAAGAGCAATGCATTCATCTTGGAACTCTTCATCGGTGGACGACAAGATCAGCCCAGCGATTGATTCTGCAAGGTCAGGAACATATTCACGAACCTGAAATGACATAATGAACAGGATGCGTTAGTTGCCATCATAAGAATAGGATCAACAAGAAAAAAAATGCACCTAACAATCCCATATAGGGCCCTAAACATTGAGCTCAATAGACATGTTTAAGATCATGAGTCATGACCAGTTGAAAACCAACCAGAAATTCATGTGACCTAGCCATAGAGAATTCTCGAAGAGTGTAGTTTGAGCCTAGGAAGCTGCAGCTCTATAATAATACAGGGCTCAAGCAGCCCAAAATGCACATAACTGGAATTCACGCTTGGCAATTTTGAATGAAAGTGACAGTCTGACAGAATTCACAACAAAGTTAGGAATTAATGGGGTGCAAGTGTCCGCTGAGACATTTCTGTTGGAGTATGTGTTTAGGCCCATGTGGCTAATGCCCATGTGGCCCATGTATGGAACCTATATAGCTACCCTTCTAGGGTTAGCCCTAATCAATAGAATCTCAGTTTCCAACATGGTACCAGAGCCTCTCTCTTCCCTTCTCTGTTCCTTCCCAGCCGCCGGCTAGTTTCCAGGCAGGACGCCGCCGCCTGCTGCCTCCTTCTCAGCCGGCCATGGCCGATCCCTCTCCTCCCTCCCTCTTCCAACACTTCCCTCCCCTCTCCCACCCCACTTCCTGGGCCCAGGTGGCCGGATCCGCCCCTCCTCTGCGCCCCCAGTCCCCTACAGCGGCCGCCGCGTCCCTGAGCGCCGCCCGACCTGGCGCCGCCGTGGCTCGCCCCCTGGCACCGCCAGCCACCGGCGGGACCCCAGCCGCGGGTGCGGGCCCATCCTGGCACCCACCTGGCGCGGCCATGGGACCCACCGCGCCCCTGCAGGCCGCGGTTTTCTCCCCGGCCCCTCCTCTGCGCCCTACAGCCGCCGCAGCACCCCTGGCGCCGCCAGCCACCGCCGTTGGCACTGCTCAAGGGGGCCGCCTTTCCCCTGCCCTCTCTCCTGCCTTCAGCGCCACCCTTCCTCCTCACCTTCACCCCGCCGCTGCCCTCACAGCAGCCGCCGCTACTGAGGGTGCAGCAGGGGGGGGCTCCTCTGTTACCGCTGCTGCGGTCCGGGGGAGCGGGGGGGCTCCTGAGGCAACCGTTGCTGCAGGAGGCGTTGAGGACGGGGGGCTGCTGCTGCTGCCCTGACAGAGCGCCCCGCCGACGCCGTCCACCTTCCCGGCGCCGGGCTGGACGCCGGCAACCTCCTTCCTGCCGGTGCCCAGACATTTCCCACATCTACGCCGGCCGTGACATCTCGTCTCTCGCCGCCGCACGTGCCTCTGCCGCGGAGGGGCAGGCCCGGGTGCGGGCGGCCGCCCTCGTGTGGGAGCACGAGCGCGAAGCGGCCGACGCCCTGGCTCGCCAGATCGCCGAGGCGGAGCGGCTCCTCTCTCCCGCCTCCCCGGTCGCTGGGGCCAACTCCTCTGCCTCGCCAGGTCGCCGTGTGTCTCACACCGCTGTCCTCTGGCACGACCCGGCTGACCCGCTCGTGGCGCAGCTTCACTACCAGGCCGGGGGGTCCAGAACATTCGCCTCCTCGTGCCGGTCGTTCTCGAGCCGGAGTCGCCCTCCTACGCCCGCTGGCGGGACCTCGTGCTTCTCACTCTTCGCCGCTACGCCCTCGACGACCACGTCCTCGTTGACGCTTTGGCCGTCGTCCAGACCCCGTCATGGCTTCGTCTGGACAGCATCGTCCTCTCCTGGATCCTGAGGACGATCTCTCTGGACCTCCACGACCTCGTCCGCACCTCTCCTGATGCGCGCCGGGCATGGCTCGCCCTTGAGGGCCAGTTCCTGGGCAACGCTGAGGCCCGGGCTCTGCGCCTCGACGCGAGCTTCCGGACCTTCGTACAGGGTGACCTCTCCGTCGGCGAGTTCTGTCGTCGGATGAAGGGCATGGCCGACTCCCTGGGGGACCTTGGGTGGCCCGTGGAGGATCGCATCTTGGTCCTCAACGTCCTTCGGGGGCTCAGCGACCGCTACGCCCACCTTCGGACGTGGATCACCCGCCAGAGGCCCTTCCCCACCTTCCTGGAGGTCCGCGACGATCTCGTCATGGAGGAGCTCACGCAGGGCCTCCAGCCGGGATCCACCACTTCCGCGGGGTCCTCGTCCTCCTCGACGGCCCTGGCTGCCTCTTCGCCGCGCCCGTCTGCTCCACCGCGGTCCACCGCTCTACCGCCACCGTCGTCTCTCCTGGGCCCTCCTCCCTCCGGGCCGAGCGGAGGTGGGGGGTCGTGGCTCTCGTCGTCGCCGTGGAGGGGGCCGCGGGGGTGGCCGGGGCGGTCACCCCCAAGCTCCGGCACCGGCCGGGACACACGGGGGGCACCATGGCCTTCGTTCCAGAACCCGTGGTCCGGTCGCATCTCTATGTGGCCCTACCACGCCCCCGGAGCCGACACTCGCCCACCAGTGGTCATGCTCACCGGAGCTCCTCCTACTGGTCTTCCACCCGGCGCCTTCCCTGCTACGCCGTGGGTTCCACCCTCCGGGACTCCACCGGGGGTCACCGGCTGGGACCAGGCGGCCCTGGCTCGCTCGTTCAGCACCATGGGCCTGACACCTCCGGTCGGACCCGAGTGGATCGCTGATTCGGGGGCCACCTACCACACTACTCCTGACCCCGGTATACTTTCGTCGATTCACTCTCCCTCTTCCTCTCTTCTTTCGTCCATTATGGTCGCAAATGGTTCTTGTATTCCGGTCTCGTCTGTGGGTACCGCCGGTGCTCATGGCTCATTTCGTCTTCCTGATGTTCTTGTTGCTCCTTTTATGGTTCATAATCTTCTTTCTATTCGACGTTTTACAGCTGACAATTCTTGTTCTGTGGAATTTGACTCTTCTGGTCTTACTGTAAAGGATTTGGCTTCTCGGCGTCCTCTGCTCCGATGTGACAACACCGGGCCCCTTTACACTCTTCGCTTCCCGGCGGCTCCTTCGTCTTCTTCGCCGCCCGTTTTGTCAGCTGCCTTCGTCGCTTCTACTTTCTCTACTACCTGGCACCGGCGCCTCGGCCATCCTGGACGTGATGCCCTGATACAGCTCAGTCGTAGCTCCGGTCTTCCATGTACTCGAGCTCATGATGAGCAACTGTGTCATGCGTGTCAATTGGGCCGACATGTTCGTCTTCCGTTTTCTAGTTCTACTTCACATGCGGCCCGTATTTTTTATCTTGTACATTGCGACCTATGGACATCTCATATTCTGAGTATTTCCGGTTATAAGTACTATCTTGTGGTTGTTGATGATTTTTCGCATTATTCGTGGACTTTTTCTCTCCGTGCAAAGTCAGATACGTTTACCACGCTCCTTCACTTCTTTTCTTGGGTGTCTACACAGTTCGGCCTCCCCATCAAGGCCGTCCAGTGTGACAATGGTCGCGAGTTTGATAACTCCACCTCTCGCGATTTCTTCCTCTCTCACGGTGTTCAGCTCCGCATGTCTTGTCCATACACCTCTTCGCAAAATGGCAAGGCTGAGCGGATGATTCGCACCACCAATGGCACCGTGCGTACCCTTCTGTTTCAGGCCTCTCTTCCCGCTCGCTTCTGGGCTGAGGGCCTGCACACCTCCACCTACCTTCTTAACCGCCTTCCTTCCGCGGCCTGCCCCGCTCCCACTCCTCACCACGCCCTCTTCGGTACCCCGCCTCGGTACGATCACCTCCGCGTGTTTGGGTGTGCGTGTTACCCCAACACCGCTGCCACTTCTTCTCACAAGCTGGACCCTCGCTCCACGCTCTGTGTCTTCCTCGGGTACTCCTCGGATCACAAGGGGTACCGGTGCTTTGACCTTACCTCCCGACGGGTTCTCATCTCTCGCCATGTGGTGTTCGATGAGTCCGTCTTTCCCTTTTCTAGCACCACCACCCCTCCGGTACCTGACCCACCCTCCCTGTTTCCCACTGACTCGGTGGTCCAGCCACCTTTTTCGTGGTCTCCTGCAGGTACCGCTTCGCCGCGCGCCGGGCCGACCTCCTGTCCCGGATCCCCAGCAGGTCCGTGCCCGTCGTCCTCGGGCGCGGCCCGTCCTCTCCGGTTGGTGCAGACCCGGGGCCTTCGTCCCCCGCTGCTGTCCCGGGGGAGTCGTGTCGGTCGACGACGCCGGATCCCGTCCCGACACCTGCCCCGGCACCTCCGTCGAGGTTCACCGCGCCGGTACGAGTGTACCAGCACAGGCCGCGGCCGCCGCCGCTCGCGCTCCCTTCTCCACCGGGGACACCGACACCATCGCCGCTGTCTCCGCCGGCTCGTGGTGTCCCGCCGGTCTACCACCCGCCGCTGCTGCACCGACACCCGCGGCATGTTCACCCGATGGTGACATGACACGCGGCCGGCACCCTACCGCCTCGTGCCCTCGAGGCTTCGACCGGCGATGCGGTGGTCTCTCCGGTACCCTCCTCCGTCCGCGACGCCCTGTTGGACCCTCACTGGCGCCGCGCGATGGAAGAGGAGTACGCCACGCTACTCGCCAACCAGACGTGGGAGTTGGTGCCCCGGCCGCCAGGCTCCAACGTCGTCACCGGCAAGTGGATTTGGACCCACAAGCGCCGGGCCGACGGCTCTCTCGAGCGCTACAAGGCTCGCTGGGTCCTCCGGGGTTTCACTCAGCGCCATGGCGTCGACTACGATGAGACTTTCAGCCCGGTGGTCAAGCCGGCCACCGTCCGTACCGTGCTATCGCTGGCACTTGCTCGGTCTTGGCCCGTCCACCAGCTGGACGTCAAGAACGCCTTCCTCCACGGCCTTCTTACCGAGACGGTGTACTGCAGTCAGCCGGCGGGGTTCGTCGACGCCACCCGTCCTGACATGGTCTGCCGGCTCAACAGGTCCCTCTACGGCCTCAAGCAGGCACCTCGGGCGTGGAACCACTGGTTCGCCGCCTTCTTGCTGACCCTGGGGTTCATGGAGGCCAAGTCTGATACGTCCATGTTCGTCTGCCACCATGGAGCCGACACTGCATACTTGCTGCTCTATGTTGATGACATTGTCCTCACCGCCTCCAGCGAGCCACTTCTCCACCGGATCATCACCGCTCTCCAGCAAGAGTTCGCGATGAAGGATCTGGGTGAGTTCCACCACTTCCTCGGTGTCACTGTTGAGCACCGTCCTGCCGGGCTCCTTCACCAGCGACAGTACACTCGGGACATTCTGGAGCGGGCTGGGATGACTGACTGCAACCCCTGCTCCACTCCGGTCGACACTCAGGGCAAGCTGTCTGAGGCTGAGGGGCCACCGGTGGCCGATCCCACTGCGTACAGGAGTCTTGCCGGGGCCCTTCAGTACCTCACCTTCACCCGGCCGGACATCACCTATGCAGTTCAGCAGGTCTGCCTCCACATGCATGATCTCCAGGAGCCTCACCTCTTGGCTCTCAAGCGCCTCCTCCGCTACCTCCGGGGCACACTCGACTACGGCCTCCTCCTCCACCGGGCCTCCTCCACCGACCTCGTCGTCTACACCGACGCTGACTGGGCCGGGTGCCCGGATACTCGCCGCTCCACCTCCGGCTACGTCGTCTTCCTGGGCGGCAACCTGGTGTCTTGGTCGTCCAAGCGCCAGCCGGTGGTCTCCCGGTCCAGCGCCGAGGCGGAGTACCGCGCCGTTGCTAACGGCGTGGCGGAGGCCGCCTGGCTCCGGCAGCTGTTGGCTGAGTTGCACACTCCACCCTCCCAGAGCACACTGATCTACTGCGACAACGTCAGTGCGGTCTACCTCTCCACCAACCCCATCCAGCACCAGCGGACGAAGCATGTGGAGATCGACCTCCATTTTATCCGTGATCGGGTGGCCATGGGCGAGGTGCGGGTTCTTCATGTTCCGACGACCTCCCAGTTCGCGGACATCTTCACCAAAGGCCTCCCGTCCTCGACCTTCGCCGAGTTTCGCTCCAGCCTCAACATCACCGGTGGCTAGTTGCGTCTGTGGGGGGGTTGTGTGTGTTCTTTCTTGTTCAGCCTCGAACTCCGTTGCGCCGGTAGTTCAGACTGCGGGGGGTGTTGGAGTATGTGTTTAGGCCCATGTGGCTAAGGCCCATGTGGCCCATGTATGGAACCTATATAGCTACCCTTCTAGGGTTAGCCCTAATCAATAGAATCTCAGTTTCCAACAATTTCCTCTTATTAAAGACTATGATATGCAAAGTTGCAAACGTGGAAAGGTGTAGGAAAACTGCTGAAGTTGTACATCTGAACATGTACTACACCTTATGGTATTCTTTTCATGACAGAACATATGGTGCTTATTATCATGTCATGCTTAGCTTATTTTTCTATCTACTAACTCTAATAAATAGGAGTCCATTTGCAGCGTAGTTGATAGAATAAGATAAATTGTCCTGAGTTAATAAATAGGAGGCATTTTAGCCTTAGCTTCTACCCAAATAGCAACGCAATTTCTTCAGTCCAAAAGAAAAACATACTGAATAAGTTAGTTAATAGTAGTGAAAAACTAAAATGTATGTAGAAGGCTCATACCCTCTGGCCATGGCAACTAAGAAAATCTCCTGCATGATCTGCTTTCAAGTGAGATAGAGCAGATTTGAGTGCCTTCCTCACAAGGTATCTGTCTTGTTGAGATCCCTGCCGTTCTTGCATAGCAGTGGCTAGAGAAAGTCAAGGATAGACAGAAAATCCACCTTCTACATATACATTGAGGCTTTCATTGAAACAAAAAAAAGCTTGTGAATGTCCAAAAACAAAAAGAGTATGCAGTGCACAGTGTGGAAACTGGATATCATTCATGGTAAGTGTGAATGGCAATATCAATACGAGCAAATGTCATGTTATCCCACTCAAGAACAGCATTTCCTTCATCGCCCATCAAACCTCCTTTTAACTTGAAACCATAGCTTTGCCAATCTGTGCTCATCAACACATCAAAAGAGGACTGCGATATCTGACAAGGTACAAAATCTTCAAAGTACAAAACCTGCAATTGTTGCAACCAACAATGGCATAAACTATCAGCTCAGTAGACTCGTGCTTAACTCCTCTAATATCACTGGACACGAGAAAGAATGTGTCTCATGAGTTATTATATTGTTAGTAAGCAAGTTATAAGTCAAATGAACAAGTCATTTTCCATTGTCAAATCATAAGAAGATTGTCTTGGCATGGGGAATGTGCCGCCTTCAACCTGAATTTGGTACCCAACCATGTGCTAGGCCCTAGAAGAACAACTATTCAGGAAATGAAAATGTATAGCTGAAAACTTTGTGGTTCAAACCTGTGTGGACGGGCAATTTACCATACAACAAGTCAAATCAGATGCAGTGTGTGCAATTACTATGACTACTTCAACATGCAGTCCTTTAGATTTTCTTCTGTCTACATGGTTTGCTGCTCCAGTTCCAATATTTAGAAGATCTCTGAAGTAAGGAAGAAAAAGTAAAACTTACTAATCATGTTATGGCAGCACAACATCCTGTCGTGAGGATGCATAGGACCATAATTAGATGATACACTAGTGTTTATTAGCATGCCAATGGGCGAATATAGCGACAACAGACCAGACTACATAAAAGTTTGGACATAGGAGCTTAGCACACACATGCCAGAAAGGCCGAGAGAGAATGGAGTTGGGCGATTAGGATGAATATTTTGGAGCATATATTAGCAATTTCAGTAAAATTATCTTAGCAGCGTAGTAGTATGATAAAAAAATGTAAGACAGCCATGATGGAAACGTTATTTTACCTATTCAATGAGCACGCACCACACTTGTCGCAAGTGTTTCCATGGAAGAGTGTGTAGTATTTAAGACCAGAAACTAGCTGGTCAATACTTGATGCCGTAACAGAATGATGCACATCATCAGAATCTTGTGTTAGACAGACATTTGTGGAATCAGCGTTGCCTGTTTGCTCAACAAAGAGCTCACATGCTAAATTCTAAGTACAAAATAAACAGCCAAACAGGAACTTAAGTTGTCAGCCTAAGAAAAAAAAGGAGGCAAAACAGAGATTATCAAGTTACATGCATCCTTGATACTCAACAAGCAAAACTGAAAATATGCCACAACCAATTCAAGTTAAATGTCATACTCACACTAAAAGTAATGTGACCGACTGCTGAAAAATGATAATCACTTTTAGACCTGTTATGTTTTTTTGTTTCAGTTAATCAGCTCAAGGATATATATACACCTATTAGTCTATTACTAACCTTTTTTTTCCAAGACACTTGTTACTAATATATCCACGGCCAATGAACTTCTGATCAACTATCTCCAGCCATCGACGATATCAAACATATGTTGTAGTCTAAATGTATTCATGTTCTTTCATATGTAGGAGGTTTCAACTTCTAGGATCGTGTTGTTTTGCCATTGCAGCATAAACACTGAGTACCAAAAAATAATAAGTAAAATCTGAGATCACATTAGAGTAGACAATGAGACATACCCGTACAAATACATTAAAGCTTATGCTTCATATCCTACTTATTACCAAAAAATAATGAACCATACCTAAAAGTACAAACGCATAAAGAACTGTAATAAAACTAAGCCTCACAAAGTGATAGGTATAAGGAAATCTGTGCGTTTGATATTTTTAAGGTCTGGATGGCATTAAATTTACTACTGTTTGATCAACCAATACAAAGGCAAAGTAAGATGAATATGCTAGAAGGCAACTAAACTAACTTAGCCCTTTGCATAAGAAAGAAAAACATAAGATAATACACATCCATAAAACAGCACTGTTAATGCTAATGTATTAGTCTTTTTTTAGCGGAAAAGTATGTGAGTCAAAGATGCAACAACTAAAGACTGAAGGGATTAAGAATAAGAAAAATCTGAGATCACATTAGAGTAGACAATGAGCCATTTAAGCTGCAAAGGAGCATTGAAAATGAAAGAATGCAAAATACTACACTTCCAACTTGAGGAAAGGTAACAGTTCAGATATACTTACTGCTGCTCTTATCACTTGTATCTGCATAGGTTAAGAAAGAAAAAAAATCAACTCAGACAATATTGGTCCCAACAACACAAAAGGGACATGCTTAACTGTGCGAAATTGACACTTAATTCTACCGTATTTGCCAATAAATGCCACAGATCTCTACCATAAGATCATTAATAGGATTCTAATACTGATATGTTGAGACACATGTTGATATAGTTTTCATTGATTCCCCATGTCTGGAGACAGCTGCTCATTGATTAAAGGTTAAAAACTAAATTAGTTCATATAAAGCATTGTTCCTGGGTAGATGGAATGAAGGATAAGGATATGGACGAAGAGTTATTAACTAGGATTTAACATGGGTTTAAAAAACTGTTGGATGATCTATTTGGAAGAAGGGGGAGAGCACTCATGGTGTCAGTTGATCTTGATGGTATCATCACACATTTTTAATCAACTTAAAATTCTCTAGATTAACCATTTATTTTTGTAGTGCCCAATTTAGAAACAATAAGTACCTTTTCTTCTAGGTGAAAGGTGATGCAAACAGATTATTTTGCAGTGGAAAACTAACATCTCATAATTTGAAAACAGGCATCAAACTATTTTCTCTCTTTCAGTCAATGTTAACAGATGATTTTGTAATGAACAAACTTTACTTAGCCTCTAGACATGCACTTTCTAGTCTAAGTACTAGCACATCAAAAATATGAAACAATGTGATACTTCCAGATGTTTGGCAAACAAATCCTGATGGAAGATGACACAAGTCGTAGAAAAGCTGGTTTCAATAGCTAACATTAGAAATTCTGACCATGCTTTTGGCCTTTTTGCTAAGGTTAAGCAAGTAAATAGATATGGCAAAATGAAACCTTTCTGAAGAAGTCAACCAACCATAATATAAGATCATCAACGTCAGCATCATTTGAGAGACAAAGGCAGACTTCAGTTCCACTGTGTTGAGAAACATATCCATGATTTAATCAATCAAGGTATTCATTTGGTGAAATCAAACTAACAGACAGGTACCTGAATCGTGCATGATTTTTGTATGTGGTAGCCAGCTTGCTGAATCTTGCACTTGATATCTCTTCTTGAAGATTAATTCGATAACGATAAATGGCTTCATCATTGATTCCTACAGAATAGTATATAGGCAAGAAATTATCATTGACTGTATTCATAATATCACAAATGAAATAAAAACAACCTTCTCAGATATATTTTGCCTTTTGCATGCATTGTATATGCAATTGATAGAGATTATGGTACCAACTTGTACACCCAAGAAAAGCGTGCTAAACTGCTAATAGCTCAGTCATCTAAATAGATATAAGAAGGTAGCAGAAAACTTTGATGTACTCTTCTACTGTATTATTCTTTGTTTTGGGGTTTAGCACTTGCAAATTAAGAGAAACTGTGAAGGAAACTACATTGCAAAGGAAGAACAAGATTAAGAGAAAAAGGAAGCATGAATAACAAATGAAAGTAGCGAGAAAATCAAGGTAAGAGCGAATTTCAGAGAATAATGGTGAGAGTCTGATCATAGAATGCTCCCATCTTTGTAGGATTCCCATATATCTGTTTGTTACCATTGCTATCAAGTTCCACAGTTTTCACAACCAACCAAGCAATTTAGAATAGCTAAAATTAACAAACTCGCTAAAATTAACAAACTCCTAGTACAGTTCTTCACATCAACTGATATTCATAACACAAACAGAACACTAAACTATATCATGCAGTGAAACAGAGAACATACCAGTAGTTGTGATTAAGAGTGTGCCATCTGCAAGCAGATAGAAACCACATAAGACAGAGGAAGATGAACAAAAAACAAGAACTATTCCATTTCTGTTTCCCAAGTGATTGTCACACCAAAGTTGGTACTCCATCTGAAGACTCACTTAAAACTATGACCGTGAAGGAAAGTGTCAGTGAAGAACATTTGACCACCTTACCACAGGACAATATTTACTTCCAGATGTATTAGCGTTATCACAAATAAATGCCACACATCCACGTCTCTTAGGCGGTCTCCATTCTCTAGCATACTGTAACAGAGATGTTGATTGTGGAGAAAACTTAATGGTGAAATTACTTATTCATTTAAAAAATAAAACAAAAACTAGACCAATCTAGGAGGAACTAGGTGTCTTTATATTAAGAAGAAAACGGGGCGACCAAATTTGCCTCGACAAGGACTTAACCTGGGTGGTTTGGACATACATCCACACCACAAACCCAACTTCCTACTAGTAACTAGAGAGAGTATTCCAAACATCGGAACCGAACTTTTTAAGGCAATCTGCAAGAGCAGGTGGGCATCACATTGATCGCATACCCCATTTCTCTGCGGGAGTCTCACGAGCCAGGGCGTCTAGCTCCAGGAACTCCTCCAGTTTGCTCCCCACCCCAGTGTCCGAAACTGCAACAGTTCACCAAATATTTAAGCGGTAAACTAATTCTTGAGGGCGCGACGCTCCTCGGGACGTAATAATCGGAATTAAGGATGGAGCGCCGCCGCAGGCTACGTTACCGGAGACGCGCAGCGGCGAGGACCTGGCGGGTTCGGCAGGACGCTTGAGGGAGACCGTGAGCCGGCACGGCGACTCCGACATCCGGCAGCGCTGCACCGCCCAGTACACCAGCTGAAACAGAGGCGCGGAAAATTTTGTTAGGAGGCGTAGTCTAGAATTGGGATCGGAAATAGGAGGGGTTTAGCGGGGGGAGAGAGAGGTTTACGGAGTGGAGCAACTTCCGGTGGGGAAAGGAGGTGGACGCCACCATGGCGAGGTTGAAGGAGAACACCGGGTGCTTCGGCCGGCGGGGCAGATTCCGAACAGGAAGCTGCGGATCGTTGAGCCGGTCGCCGGAATCCCGCCGCTCTCCAACCGTCGTCTCGGCGCGCCCCAACCTCGCCGTTCCTCCCGACCGAGGGGACGGACAATCAGGATGGGCCGTGAACGTCTGAACGAATTGCGGTAGATAGGCCGATGGTAAAGCCCAGTGCAGGGAAGGTCGGCCCAGTCCATTTGGCGCTGGCGAGCTCGTCAGGTGGATCTTATGCTCCAATCCAAGTATCTAGGCAACCGAGAGGTACGTGTAGCCCAATCCCACAAGTCCCCCAATGCAAATTTCCCCTCCCTCTGGAACCCTAGATTCGCTGCAGTTGAACGGGACGGGACGGGTTTGCTGGAGCCTGCAGGCGGCGCTCCACGCTGTCGGGCCGCCGCGCATCCTTCTTCCGTGGCGGCGTTCGTTTCTTGGTGAGCCAGGCGGATTCGTTTCTTGGTGAGCCAGGCGGATTGGACTGGCAAAAGGAAGACGAGTGACGAGCTGGTGAACAACAGGTACGTCTGCCTCCTGGAGGCAGGAGCAATGTAGTCATTAGTCACTGTGATCGGGGAGAATTCTGTTGCTACCTCACCTGGTGTGCTACTTTTGTGCGACCATTTCTCTTTACTGTCTCAGTTTTCAGAATTGTGTACCTTCGATCATAGAAGACGCTTGAAAGATTGAGTATGCCACTTTAAGATATTACCAGTGCACAATACGAGGATTGTTGTCTTCTTGTTGGGTAATTTACTGGCATAATAAAAGAAACGATTGACATTGTCTTTTCAGCTCTATAATGGATCCCAATATGAAGCAGCTTCAAGAGGCTCTGGTTGATATTGAGACTGATGCAGAAAAAGTTCTTCTGGCTAGGCATCAGGTTCATATGTGCTAATTTGCTATTGGCTTGCCTTGTTCATACCAGACGACAGTCTCAGTATCACTCTTCTGATTTGTTAATCTCTGTTACTATCAGTTGGTGGAAAATGATAAGGTAAGAAATGCTAACAGGGAGGCTTTGACGGCCCTCCGGAAACAATCTAGGACAACCAAGACTAGCGTGCCATCTCCCTTTGAGGTCATAATGAAAGAGATGGAAGGAAGCTCTGCCAAGCAGCTGATAAAGGAGATATGCCCAACTTGTGGAGATCATGACCCCAAGGAACATACTTGGCTAATGTTTCCTGGATCAGACATTTTTGCCCGTGTTCCATTTCATGTCGCACACACTGTTGTGGAAAAAGGTATGCTCCAGAACCTTGCCTGTAATAATCAGTGCATTTCAAATTATTAGTGATGTAGAGTCCTTCATTTTTGTAAGATTCCAACAAAAATCTGTTGAAACCTCTGTTTTCCTTTCTCGGCAAAAGGAAGCTTGTGTAGCAATTTCACCCAACTATTTATATTCAAGCAGTTCCTCGAGATAATACAGATGACTAGCTAACAATTGCTTATTTCATTTTGTGATTGGTGTAGACCAAGAACGCCTGGATCTGGATACCAAGAAACTGCAAAGCTTTGTCAAGGAGAAATCACTTGTGATTGCCGAAAAAGGTGCCCTAGCAGGCAAATTCGGTGTTGACACCGTGAAATCTTTGGTCAGCCTTACGGACACAACTAAATCGACACGGGAGGGAGGGGAGGTGAAGTACCAGTTGGGTTGAGTCGTCAATTGTTCAACCACGATAGCTTTCTTGGATATCCGGTGTTTGTTCAGTTAATCCCCTCCCCCCAAAGGGATTGGGGGTGTTCTGACTCAATTACCTTCGGTCCACACTGAACTGAACAAGGCTATATGTATATATTTTCTTTGCCTTTGTGTGAAACAAAATTTTGCATGGTTGTTAGCACTAGAGAAAATTTGTTCCGAATTGATGTTGGGTTGTGTATTCTTATTTGCCGTGAGATTGTAGCGCAGTCAGTGCGTAGCTCCTGATGGGGACTCCTTGATGATGGGCTGGGTGTAGGCAAAGGTTCTTGATTCTGTAGCAGCCATGTTTCAAACTGAAGTGAAGGTGGGTGGCAAGACTTCAATGTCTAGTGTCTGATAAAAAAAATCTTGCAATTTGAGTCTTAGTGGGTGCAAATTTATCCATTCACTGAAAATCTTAGAAATGCAGCATGTCTCCGCGGGAGTGTTCGTTTAGGGCGGGTTTGGAACATAGTAATTCCACAAGGGGCATATGCTGGCTTCCGAATGTCCGCGTGCTGCTGCGCCTGTTGGCTTGTTTCACCTGTCCATGTGCTTCGTGCCCCACGCTTGCTAGCTTGTTGCGCTTGCTCGCGTGCTTTGTGCCATGCGCCTGTTACTGTTGCTGGGTCCGCCCATGCTGCTGTTGCGCCTGCACGGGAAAAGCATGTGCGTGGGGCCCGCCCAACTGCATGCGAGAGAAAGGATGGAAGCACAACGTATGTACTTGTGTTGACCCCGGCTGCATGCTCTACCCTGGGGACTAAGCTTGGTGGTGCAGGGGCGTCTGGTTCTGCGTCTGTTGGGTGCTGTCTCGCTTTGGCGCTCTGCATGTGCGCATGCACTTTCGACAGGGAGTGCTTAGTCATTTGGGCACTAACCGCCCGTTACGTGCACGTCCGACTATTTGAGCTAGCCCGCATGAAAGAGATAGGCAGCACTGGATGGGTGCGTGCAGCACGGGCGTGCTCGCGAGTCAGAGCGCGTGGGGAGCAGTAGCTACTGTAACATAGTGAAACCAGGTGAAAACAATTACAACATACGTTCGCAACATATGTATATAACCACTGCAACATATGCACACATCTAGATAAACACACTCTCAACATACGTCTGAAATAGGTGAAACATTTGGAACATACACTTGCAACATACGTGTATAGCCACTACAACATATGCAACATCCAAATGAAATGGCTAAAACAATTAGAAAACACACTTGCAACATAAGTGTATAGCAACTGCAACATGTACAACATCGAGATGAAACACTTGCAACATACGTATAAAACAGGTAAAACATTTGAAACAAACACTTGCAACACATGTGTATAGCTAACCAAATATACTTTTACAACATCCAGATATATACATCTGAAACGTATGAAACATACGGTTGCAACATGTGCTCATCTACTTGATACCGTCCAATGAAGGTTGACGCGGGCGTGGGGGGCGCAGCGCGAGGCGTGGGCGGCGTGGTGCGAGCGTGAGGCACGGGCGGGGTGCGTGGCGCGAGGCGGGTTCGGCATGAGGCGCAGGGCTTGCGGCGCAAAGCGAGTTCGACGCGAGGTGCGAGGTGCAGGGGCGCGCAACATGAGGTGGTTCCGTCCAGGTGGGAACGTCCAATTTTTTTTTTAATAATGGGCTGGTCAAACCTAGTCGCATGCTCGACAAATGCGCGTGTCCGGACGGCCAGACACTCAATAGAGAGCATTACCGTAACCGGAATCATTGTATGGACATTCGCAAGAATTGAAAAAAAAAATCATGTTTGAGTTAAGATATGGAATAGCAGACCCCAACAGTAATTTCACCGGAGCCGAATAGAAATTTCACAAGAAATACACAGGAAATTAAAAACAAAATTACGGAGATGCCACAGCAGGTCCAACTCCCCAAATAGTGCAAGGATGCAGGGCCGGATAGACGTGACCGGACGTCATATGGGCCGGGCCGGGCCGGTGAATCAAAAAGTACCGACCAGGTCGACTTACTGGGAGGTATCTTTCGGGAAAATTTGTCTCCCTGACATGTGGGCGTAGGACATGCAGGGCCCACGTGTCAGCGTTCTGGTCGCAGAATCGCCTCTTCCTGTCCGCCGTCCGCCGGAGCACCGCTGCACCGGAACCGTCGTACGCCTCCGTGCCCTCGCTCGCGGAGGCGTTGCCGTGGGCCGCAGCGCTGTTCCACCTCGGTGGCCGGCGGAGCTGCTGCCTGGCCACAAGAAGCCATCGCTTTCCCAGCTTTGTACAGGTTCCGATCAGAATATCCGCATCACGGAGGAGCCCCCGCCTCGGGGGTCTCTCGTCAGGGCGATGAAGGTGGAGCTCGCCGCCCGGACCTCCCATACGAGCAAGGCGAGGGAGGAGACCCCGCCGCCGTCCCCGTCATCCGCTGCTGCGTCGCCTCCGGCGGAGGATGCGCCGCTCCTCCCAGATGCGGGCGTGCGGCGCCGGCCGGCGTGCGGGCGGTTCGCGCAGCGCAGCGGCTCCTTCCGCCGCGAAGTCGGCCGGGCCGCCGCCGAGACCTTCCTCCTCACAAGGCTCACTCTGATCCTCCTGCGCTACCTCGGGTACGCATAAACTCCGCTTCTCTGGCTGCTAATTGCGCTCAACTCCGCTTCTCTGGCTGCTAATTGCGCTTTGCTTTGTTGTGCGATGTGCTATTTGCATGTTTATTGCGACCTCTACTTGGACTTGCACAGTTTCACTTGTGCTTTGCTCTCTCCTGGAGTCCTGGTACACCTACGTGCTCGATGACATTTGCAAATTTGTCTGCGCGGAAAGAATGTCTTTGTTGGAAAAATGGACAATTTGTGTGACATGCCATATTTAGCATCAAATCTAAGCGGGCGTTTGGATCCTTTCATTTGGTGGAATTGAAATCTACTTAATAAATTATGCTATTTGGATTGGAATTTGACATTCCACCACTTTCCAAAATTCACGTTTAAGTCTACCTCAAATTCATAGCGGGAGAGATGGAAATTGATTCTAACTTATAACATGCTCTTCAACTCGCTCCCTGCGGTAGAAATGCAATACATAAGTATCTCTCTCGTATAGCCAACAATAATATAGAAATATAATCCATATACAACCATATTAGCTTAATTAATATGTGTCTAAATTATGATTATTAAAATGAATTCAATTCCAAGGATCAAGTGATATTTCCTAGATAATTTGATTGGAAGTGTGTTCAGACGGCTTTTTATGAGAGAGACTACATGCTTTTTTTCGGTTAATAACATGTTAAATTTATGCAGGATAGGCTACAGATGGATCCGGCAGTTCCTAGCCCTCTGCTGTTATACCCTCTTGCTGATGCCAGGTTTTATTCAAGGTTGGTGTTGGTCGAGGTTTGTCATTGTTTTATTATCTGTGTATTTGGTTCATTTTTGTTCTTGAAAAAATGCAACTGACTGTGCTACTATCTTAATGGATTTTGCTCTACTCCAGTTGTATATTATTATTTCTTCTCTAGCCAAGTTCATAGAAGTGTTGTATATGGAGATCAGCCAAGAAACAGGTACTTCATTTGATTCTACTACCATGTAATTAATATTTCTACTTGATAAATCATTTGGTAAGTTTTATTGCAGACTGGACCTGTATATGCCCACTAGTACGACAGGGTTAAAGCCAGTTGTGGCATTTGTGACTGGTGGAGCGTGGATCATAGGGTGAGTGGAAGTATGTACTATCTTGAACCCCCAACCATTTTTTGAAATTATTGCTATTGCAAAGTTTGATTCTGTTTTGATTCAATGACTCTGCATATCAAATTATATATTTTTCAGGTACAAAGGGTGGGGAGCCCTTTTAGGCAGACGCTTAGCAGAAAGAGGCATCATAGTTGCATGCATTGATTACAGGTACTCTGAATGTATTTCCTATGGAAAGCAGCATAATCATTCAGGCCATAGTCACCGAGGATGTAAATGCTTTGTTTTCAGAAACTTTCCTCAGGGGACTATTGGTGACATGGTAGAAGATGCTTCTCAAGGAATAGCTTTTGTCTGCAAGAATATAGCAAGTTATGGAGGTGATCCTAGCAGGTTTATAACCTACCCTTGTGTACATATTTGCTTACTATCACAAAACTGAAATAGTTCTTACTTGTTTTTTCCAAAATATCTATCTTCCTCAAAGAAATGTGCAGTGTATAAAAAAAACTGAATGAAAAAGTATAGACCTCTGTCCTGAGATGACATATTTAAAGTACTTCTGTTCTTACATATTCAGGATATATCTTGTTGGACAATCAGCTGGTGCACATATTGCTGCTTGTGCTCTCTTAAATCAGGCCATTAGAGAATGTGGTGAAGGAGATACTTCCTCTTGGAGTGTATCACAGCTAAAAGCTTACTTTGGTATTTCTGGCGGGTAAAACATTCATGTCTCTTTGAATAGTATATAGATTACAGAAAAAAAAACTATATGGTTTTTCTATTTGAATTTATGCATATCACTACTTTTTTTCTCTAATATTCGCAGCTCTGCCAATTAGAGTAGGTTTCTGGCTGCAATATATATGTCGTTGCCGAGTGGAGAGATTATTTGACTACTCTAGATTCACTTGATGAATTTAGCCTTTGCAGTAGTGAGTGGGATGACAACTTATAAGAACCTTCTATACTATGTTTAGGTATCAATCAAGTTTCGAAAGACAGCATAAATTATGGACCCTTTTGACACCCTCTGTCCCTTTTTAAGTGTCGCTATGGTATTCGTGCTGATCAAACTTTCTTAAGTTTGACTAGGTTTGTAGAAAAATTAAACAATATTCAACGATCTATCTAATGATACTAATTATGTACCGTAAATATTAATATTTTATTGTGTATATTTGGTCAAAGTTGAGTATGTTTGACAAAGGGATGTAGGGAGTAGCACTGTACTTAAGGATTTATTTGTGGGGGAAATGGATCAATTGGAACGGGCTTGAACTTTTGTGTATGATCTCTACAGGTACAACCTCCTTAACTTGGTTGATCATTTCCATAGACGTGGCCTTTACCGGTCCATCTTTCTCAGGTTCACTGTTAGTATTTATTCATGTCTTCTATATAAAATCGTGATCCTGTGAGTGTATTGTGACTTTATTTTGATCATATTTTTCCAGTATTATGGAAGGTGAAGAATCACTCCAGAAATTCTCTCCACAAGTAATGATTATGCAATCATCTGCTAGGTCTGCAGTTTCTTTATTGCCTCGTATCATCCTTTTCCATGGGACAAGTGATTATTCAATACCTTCAGTTGAAAGGTGCGTCACAAATTTTATATTTAACATAGGGTGCATGGTAATCCATATTCTTGCTGTTCTATATGATTCCCGGTACTGTTAGGATATTAAAGAAAATAAAAAGACAATATCTGTGTGCTCGAGCAGTAGATACAGAGGACAATTTATTGGTTACCTCTTGTTTCTTATGTTTGGCCCACTTTAATGTGCTTTTCAGTTTATTGTTTGGAATTACTTTAATATGTAAACCTTCTTCACAAGGTTGTAACACTATACTTATTTGATGACTAATCCAAAAATGCAGCCAAGCGTTCATTGATGCTTTACAACAGCAAGGTGCAAAAGCAGATTTATTTCTGTATGAAGGGAAGACACATACTGATTTGTTCCTTCAGGTAGTCATTGTACCAAAAGTGCTATTTGGGTTTTCTTTATTTTCTGACTCAATAATAATTTTGAACAAAGCTCAGTCTTGTGGAAGACCCCTCCTTTTTCTTGTCTCAAGTGATAAATCAATTCATCAAACACAAAATTGTTTTTCAGTAATTAATTAATGTTATGCACAGGATCCTCTTCGGGGTGGCAGAGATAAAATGCTCGAAGAGATCGCCGGTGTGATACACAGTGAAGATCCAGTCGTATCTGCCCAGCACCTCGTCGTGCCTGTTGCAAGGCGTCTTGTTCCTGAGTTCATGCTGAAGCTTGCTGGGAAAGTAAGCCCTTTCTGAAGCTGCTAGTTTGATTGCGATAGTAACCAGATGGAACTGTAAGATTATGTACATTAGGGGAATGCAATCTGACGCGAAATGGATCTTGCGATCGGGAATATTCTTTCTTCTGAGAAAAGGGTCATGAAAATTGTGTCGCTCCCTGATTAGCTACTCTGGTCGTTCACTTGTCTACAGGTTTTAAACACCTTGTGACCCTTGTTTACTCACTCACTGCTTTTAAAAACCGTCGTCCAAAATAATATAGCTTATGACATCTACTCCCTCGGTCCCGCTATATTCGTCGTTCTGGCTTTGTACAGGAGGCAGCAAAGAATCTACGAATCTAGACACAAGGCTGTGTACCGGTGCATAGGACTTTAAATGAATCTAGACATCCAAGCAGGCTCCTACAACGACAGACATAGAGGGACAGAGGGAGTATGCAATAACACCTTTGATTGCAAGTATATAATAACCATGTTATTGCAGGTTTATTAAATTATTCGGTCATCTTTCTATCTACCCAAATGCTTGTTTCCGCGCACACATGCGCAGACGCTTCGGTGTGCACGCACTAGAAACCAAAAAAAATGCAGACGAACTCACCTGCTATTGCCGCCGCTATAGAAGAAGAAGGCCGCGCCGTTAGGGTTTGGGGTTTCGGAGATTTCCATGCTGTCTGGGCTTAGAAGGAAGCTTCTGGAGAGGACGCCGGACCGGTGGCGGTGGTGGTCGAGACGAAGGCGGAGGGTGGGGCTGCAAGGGCGCCACCTGCCGGAAGATGGGGGAGGCCAGTTGGGCGATGCTGGCGGCGGGGGTGTCCATCGGAGAAGAAAGGGAGAAGCTTGTTTTTTTTAAAGGCGAGAAGCTTGTGATTAGCATGGCAGTGGTGGAGGCGGTGGCGCGCATTGATTTCTAAAAAAAACTGATCTGACCGTGGTAATACTCTTTAGAGGTTAAAATGTTCAGATTAAACCTACAGATTACAGTACTGCAAGAAAGTGAACCATGTGTAGCATCAGGGAAACATTAGCCGCGGGGTGAATCAAATGGAGTCGGGTACACGATATCACTCTGTATGTTTTTTTTCTACAATTACAAAATATCACTCCATATGTTTTAGTTGTAGAGAGAGTAGAGAAGAGAAGAGATAGATTTTTGTGGGATTCCAAAAAAAACTTTTAAACCTCTATTTTCCTTTATGTGCAAAAGGAATGTTTACCGATCATTCAAAATGTTTTCCTTCATTTTTGTGGAATTCCAAAAAAAAAAATTGAACCTCTGTTTTCCTTTCCGTGCAAAAGGAAGCTTTTCTAACAATTCCACCCAACTATTTATATTCAGGCAGTTCCTCGAGATAATACAGATGACTAGCAAAGGTTCCGGAGCTCACGTGGTCCGATTAATACGTGTCGAACTGAGTAACGAGAGGGCTACTCGCAGTTCATTTCATAAAAATATTTTCATATGCCTGTGTATAAATGCATCAAGGGGTCATTGTTTCGACTTTCGATAGTTAATCGTTACCTTCGCCTGGAGGTGTAAGGTGTTACCCAAGGAAGTTCAGAACCCGAAGGTTGGCTATTCAGGACAAACCACGACTGACTAGTATTTGTAATTTTTTATCTAAGAAGACAAATATGGATGTACATGTACGGAGTCCTCACGAGCTATGACTGGAGAAATTACTCATATTTTTCTTGACAGGCAAAATGTGCACTGTAGTGATATCCCCTCAAAATGGAAAAAGGGGATGGTACACTGCTGACACTTCGTACGGCAGAAGCCAAGCCATTGTAATAAAACTCAAACATAGGTCCAGACTCCATTGCAAGAAAACATCTCATGGTCGACAGGCTGACCATACTTCATTGTTCATTCTGTTTCCTCCATGGAACTAGTGCTACATCTCAGGAATTCTTCATGAATCCATGCAGGGCTTCTAGAGACGCCATGCCATGCTGGCACGACACGGTGGAAATACAGATGATGAAGAAAGGACCATCAGACGGTGGCATATTCCTCTTCTACCCAAGTAAAATCGAACTAGCTGTGGGTGTACACAAAATTCAAACTTGCAATGCAGTGTACCATAGAGTGTTTCGCTTTCCCAGGCTGCCCTCTATATCATCGGCCTGTACCAGGTAGAAACCTTATGCCAATCGCCTGGACAGTCCTGCCTAGGAGTGCATCCTGGAGACCTGTTCAGACAATCCATCGACGTCGTCTTCCTTTTCCTCAGGGATTTCATCATCCTAACAGAGAAACCAAACATGAGTGGCGGAAGCACTACCTAATCTCTAAAACGAACAAAGGAAAAGATACAGCTTGCATGCAACAAATCAATCAAAGATGTCCTTTTGCACATCCTTTCTTGATATTGACAGTGTGCATGCCATAAAAAAAAAGACAGTGATAGTGCACAAGTTTGCCACCCTGCCTACTTGCCACCAGTTGAATTCAGGCAGTTCAGCATTACCTCTGGGTGTTTATTTGTGACAACGACACACTTGGAAGCACTTATGCTTGCACTCTTCAGGTAACTCCGAGAGCTTAAGCTCATGGATTTCACATCGTTCATGTCAGCATCTTCTGACCTTGGAGGGCTCACAGTAGTGCGGGCGACAGAATCTGCACTTCTCTCCTGGTCATTAATACGTTGCTCAGTATTACCATCCTTCGATACAACCACTCTTTCCCTGTCATACACAAAGACATGCAGGATTTAGCACGACTGAGTAGTGCAGTGGATAACCTCTTCTCCTGACTCATGTACCTTGGTAAAGAAGCATGCTTTCTTTGCAGTGGAGAACCTCTTTCTCCTTTGCTATAATGCTCCTCAAGATGTGCAAACTGCCGTTTGAACCGATCAACTCCACTGCAACAAGATAGTAGTATTAACAACCATACCAATCCTACTAGATAAAAGAATAATGCTAGATACATGCTTTATCAAATCCAGCAACTCCTTGCAATGGATATAAAAACAGCATTTCACCCTTATAATGTTATAAAATGGATGATTATTGTTTCCTATAAACAATCCTTGTACATTTTTTTGGTGTGTGGGAAAATAGGTTCCTGGCAAAAAGTGAGGAAGTGTAAAGTAGGAAAGATTTGAGTGAACGATCATACTGAAAGACAAGCAACTTGACAAAGAATGAGTAGGATCTAGGATGCAAGTAAAACACAAAGTATATAGTGAACTTTGTTTGATGTTGAAGTTAACTATTCCCATTGTATGGTAGTAAAACCTTAGAAGGAAAAACTAATGTAGTACTGCACCTTGGATAGAGGAAGCTAATCTGTTCTCCACCTTTCATGTACTCCTCCAGCATCTGTGGATGATACTCCAAAATCTGCTTGCATATTATAAAAAAAATAATTCTCAAGCACGGTGACTATACTTGTTTACACAAACAGGAAAATATATTAAAAGCTATTGCTCCCTACCTCTCGATAGATCAATTCTCTAACATCATCTTTGGCCAGCTTCCTTCTTTCAAATTCAAACTCAAGTTTAGAAATAGGGTGTCTTGATGGCTCACGTTCCACATTAGCAAGGGATGCAAAGTATGGATCAGCTAGAGCCTGAAATAAGATAAAATAATATATTGTATCAAAAATCAAAATATATGTATGACATCTTTTTATGGAAACTGTTAAAGCAAATCTAACGAAGGAAAAGAAAGCGTGTTCTGATGAGTTTACCTCTTCTGCAGTAGGCCGATCTTTAGGATCAAATGCAAGTAAACGCTCTAGAAGACGAAGAGCCAAAGGATCAGCATTTCGAAATTTATGAGTAAAGGGCACGGGATATTTTTTCCGCATGCAGCTCAAGTATCTCCTGGCCTTCTCATTTCGAATCTGCAAAGATCGTAGACAACATTATGGATGTTTTCTCCGCATGTGAAATCTCTAGAAGGAGCAGACATCACAAAATAAACAAAGAAATGGAGCCTGAAGGAAATATTTCAGTGGCTTGCAATGGACTTTGTTGATAAAATGGTGCTTAAATATTATATCCGCATAGATCCTTTGTTTAGGGTCTGTTTGGATAAACATGGCTAGTTACTAGTTGGGGCTAAAAATTAGCTCAAATTAGCTATGGTTGGATAGCTAGTTGGCTAACAACTAGTTGAAGACTTGGCTAAAAAATTAGCCTAACTATTAGCTCTTTTGTTTGGATGCACTAGAGCTAATTTTTAGCTAGCTAGTAATTAGCTCTTGTATCCAAACAGGCCTTTAGTCTTGTTAGTCAACACATTAGCTACTTTAATGATATAATAGGAGGTTTGGGCAAAAATGACACAGAAAGAATTGAGATGTAGTACCCGAGATAAGGTCTCAGATGATGGAGTTCCAAGAAGATCTGTTATAAGATCTAATTGGTGTACAACATTCTTCCCAGGAAATAATGGCCTTCCAGTGAGAAGTTCAGCAAATATGCACCCAATGCTCCAAATATCAATTGCAGGAGTGTACTGCATATAAATTAAAACGTGTCAGAATTCGGATAACTGTAACATAAGGATTTTGCAACATAAACCTGTCTAAACAAATTTTACGCCTCAGTTTTCAGCACAGTTTACTACAAGAATATAAAGAATACATAATTACAGGAGTAGCTACAAGAATATTCACTAAAAGGAAAATATGATGCTCTACACAATTGACCACTTCATGCATTAGAAACTTCAAGATGCACATGCATACATAGTGCTCTAACAATATTAACTTCGATTGCATTCAAGATCTGAAGACATTACTTTGGAGAAAAAGGAACCACATAGTTCAGGTGCCCGGTACCACCTTGTTGCCACATAATCCTTCAAATAGAAAAGCAGAAGCACATTAAAAATAGGAAAGTGGGACATGAATGCTTCCATAAAACGTCAAGAGTCTTACTGTCCAAAATATAGCTGAAGGGGCGTCATTAAATGATGCACGGGCAAGTCCAAAGTCACATATTTTCAGTTTGCAGTCCGAGTTAGCCAGTATATTCTTGGGCTTTAGGTCGCGATGAAATACATTAGCTGCACCAATATAGACCATAAAGAGCACATTATCATAACAATAAACTGGATAACCATGAGAGGATGAGCCCACAACAGTTTGACAAATACAAAAACTGTCTTGGTAGATGGGATAGGTACCTTGTGGTTGGTACTAGTTAATACACTTACCAGCATGTATGTACTTGAGAGCACGAAGAAGTTGGTACAGGAAAAACTGGTGATGTTCAGGGGTGAGGTCATCATTCACCTTGATCACTTGATGGAGATCGGACTCCATGAGCTCAAAAACAACATAGATATCTTGGAACTCCCTCCGAGAAGGAGGGAGCATGATGTGCTTAATCTCAACTATGTCTGGGTGACGAAGCAACCGAAGGAGCTTGATCTCCCGCAGAATGCGCGTGGCATCCGAGACGTGCTCAAACACATCATTGATCTTCTTGATAGCAACCCGCTCACCGGTGCGGGTATCTACAGCTGCAGCAACTACTCCGTAGCTCCCTTTACCAATGACTTCTTGGATCTGGTACTGGCTTGCCTCTCCATACTCTGTGAAGAACTCCATTTCCACCGAGTTCTGTAAGACCACAATTTCAAGTACAGATTGGAGTTAACCAGAGATATACAGACTATTGGGCATCCAAATAATGACTGGTTACAAAATACCTGTAGCGAAACAACCTATGGTTAAACTGAACAGTAGTGTATCGTTGAAAGCTATTCGTGAGCAAAGCAAATGACATGGCCGCATAACATGCATCTACAAGTTTATAAAGCTGGGATCTTTTACCTGGGCCATGACCAACAAACTAAAAATTGACCTTTTCACTGAAGACACGGTCAGGTAAATTCAGTAGGAACGCATGCAAGGGAAAGACCTTTTCTCATTGAGTCAGTCGAGTCCTTAACACTCAACAGCAACAGGCAAAGGGAAACTGGAGCTAGAGGTGCAGATCAAGTCTACCTAATTAGAAGCCCGGTGCCCTGGTCGGCCCGTCAGATCATCAAAAAACACAAGTGGGCAACTTGGAAAAGAGTTCCTCAGGATCAGAATAACGCGGGACGATGCCAGCAATTGCCAAGATATATATAGCTAACTGAAGGTTGACGACGTAAGACGAGAGCACCGTACTACTACTACAGTATAGGAGCATATATATAGGGACCAAACCAATTCACGCAAGTGCTTGAATTGAACATTTCATATAAGTTGACAAATCGGAATAAAAGCAGCCCCGATCAAAATGATAAGCACGGATCAGATCGAAAATACAAAAGCATTATCCTTACAGCTCCCCAATGCATAATAAGCGGAAGGAAACGAGGCGCTCACTCCTACACGGCAAGAAATTGCACAACACGGAAGCAACCAAATCCCATAAAAAATCCGATCTTGGCAAGAAATTCCCCGTGTCCGCGGATCAAGGAGCACGAGGAGGAAGGCAGAGGGACGTCCGGCCGCCCCCACCCAGCCCCACGCACAGAAGCAAGCAAGGCAAGGCAAGGCAACGGAAGCGGGTCCACTGGGTCGCTCACCTTCCTGTGGCTCTCGACGGGCAGCGGCATCTTGCGCTTGGGCACGCGGATGGCGCGGAGGCCGACGAGATCCGGGTCCTCGTTGACCTCGAGATCGGACGAGCCGTCGTCCCCCTCGCCGGCGACGGACGACTGGTTGGAGCCGGAGGTGGAGCCGTTCCGGCGGTGGAACCAGCGGCGGAAGCCGTGGACGATCGCGCCTCCTCCGCCCATGCTCCTAGCCCTGCGCGCCCGACGGCATTGGCCCGCACGCCCGCCCGCCTAGCTATATACCACCACCAGTCCACCGGCTCCAAGCTCCTCTCCTCCCGTGTCCCGT
The DNA here is from genome assembly GCA_038087645.1 of Saccharum hybrid cultivar R570. Classification (NCBI taxonomy): domain Eukaryota; kingdom Viridiplantae; phylum Streptophyta; class Magnoliopsida; order Poales; family Poaceae; genus Saccharum; species Saccharum hybrid cultivar. The sequence goes on along the minus strand of JAQSUU010000297.1, from coordinate 5,906,864 downwards.
CCCTCCTCTACTCGCTTGGTGCCGTCAGTCACTGTTCCTACTCGCGGACGCTTGTTTCCCTTCCCCGACGTGCTGTACCCGTCCAAGTCCAGGCCAATAGAGGGGAGAGCCCGGAGGCCCCCGAGTCGTCGGCGGCGTGGGGACTGTGGGGTGGATTGACGGATACGGAATGGAGAGCAGAAAACGATGGGCGGGCGTGATGGGAAGGAACGGGATCTTATTATACCAGTTAGGCGGTGTTCAGTTCCTTTAAAATTCCAAAAATTTTACAAGATTTACCGTCACATCGAATCTTTGAACGTATGCATAGAGCATTAAATATAGATAAAAAAATAACTAATTACACAGTTTGGTTGTAAATTACGAGACGAATTTTTAGAACCTAATTAGTTCATAATTATACACTAATTACTAAATACAAATAAAAGAGTTACTGTGCTTCTAAAAATTTTACGGGGCCAACTAAACACACCCTTAGGATTGGATGGACGATTTCTTTTTCTCTCCTTTTTCCTTCCCTTTTCTATCTTCGTCTCCTGATAATGCGCTGAATGAACGAGTGTTCAGAGTTCAGACTGATGATGGAGATGGAGCACACGCAGCAAACAGTGGAGTGCAAATCTGGAGCTGGGAAAGGCTGTGCCGAATTGCCATTACCGAATTACTAGCTGCTAGAAAAAGAAAAAAAAATCCTAGCAGTGGCAATACACCTGCACCACTCGGTTGCTAGACCAGATCTTCTGCAGGTACATGTGCTGGGCACGCGTTGCTCGCAAGAGGCAAGAGAATCACGTACTCCAGCTGTGCTCACGTTGGGTCCTGCAGGCTGCACCTGCTGCGGTGCTGCCTAGTACAACCGGCAACCGCGTCGTCATGGGATCTTTCAACTTGCACGGATGAATGACTCAGGGCTCGTTTAGTTCAGTGAATTGGGGAGAAAAACACTGTGTCAGAATTTCTGTAGCATTTCGTTTGTATTTGGTAAAAATTATCCAAATTTTGACTAACTAGGCTTAAAATATTCGTCTCGCAAAGTACAACAAAACTGTGCAATTAGTTTTTGATTTCATCAACATTTAGTACTTCATGTATTTGCCGACATTTTGATGTAACGGGGAATCTTCTTTTTGCATAGTGAAATTTGAGGGAGAATCGGGGGAACTAAACAAGGGCTCAGACATCCAGCATGTGCAGAAAACATTCGCTCTCAACCACTTGTGCAGTCGAGGTCTTGACCTGAACTGTCAGTTCCTGAAAATTGCATTGCATGAACTATTCAAAAAAAAAAGCGTTGCATGCAAAGGGTGAGGCTTCAATTTCGTATTTCCATGGGATGTGATGATGGGAAGGAAGAGGCGGTAGTAGCAGGGGTTGGCGGGCGGTGGATTTTTTATTTTCTTTCTTTTTTAAAAAAAAAGTGGGCGGGTGGATTCGGTCGCCTACTCTGAGGCTATCCGTACCGGAGACGGTATATGGTCCGCTATCCAGTTTTGCGGATCCATTTAGCGTCAAAATCAGCTGCAGTAGGTACTCCATCTCATCTGGTAAAGAGAGCTCGTCCGGCATATATAGCGACATACGGCACATACGCAAAACCGGGCAGGCCCACCATGCGCAACGGCTGCGCGCGCATGCGGGGAGGCATGTGGCGGGCCCTACTTGTTCAGTACTCAAAAAAATATTATAACTCACAAACAAAAAACTAAATTAAATTTCGATTGCACCGTTAAATTCGTTTCAATAAATTCTTCAAAACTAGATCTCACATGAATATATTTAGATAAAGTGACAAGTGGGCCCCACAGTGACCAGGATGGATAGAGGATGATATAGAGGATGGATGAGTGCGAAAGAATTAGATATAGAGGAGATAATCTTGATGACTAGAATGTAAGGATGTATAGAGGATGAATTTAAAGTACCACAAGTGCGGATAGCCTAAAGAAGTGAAGGTTGCGTGTCAGAGAAATGGGCAACGAACGAAGAAACCGTACCGGAGCAGCATGACCGCGCGGGGGTCGATGGGCTTTGGGAGCATGCGTGCGTGACAGCGAGAGACGAAGCTGCTGCTGTGCTAATCACCCGGCTCGGTCAACGGTGGCCGTGATTAGCAGCGCATGACTGTGTGTATATCTGGTTCCAGATGGGTGATGGATCTGACAGTGACATGGCAGTCAAATGCCGGGCAACGGCCGGGATCGGAAACGGCGAGTTATCATTAGTATACTAATACAGATCAGACAAGGCAAGCAGGCAGCATGATTATGATTAGGCTTGCGCGGCGTCCATGATGTTTCATGGTTGCACGCCAAGTATGCACTCCGTATACGGTGTAGCCCGTAGCCGTGTAGGGACGAGGGAGAATCATTTTGCTCGGCAGCACTTTGCTACAGTAACAAGCCGCAGCCACAGGGCTGTGAGTAGTGCAGCCGAGCAGCCTAATTGTTGCCTCGTTATGTTGTTCACTGTAGCGGCTTTGGTTCTGGCAAATAAGAGGAGCCGGAGAAACCAGGTTTCAAAGGGTACGTTTGGTTAGAGGTGTTAAAGTTTAACGAATACTGTAGCACTTTCGTCTTATTTGATAAAAAAATTTTAATTTTGGACTAATTAGGCTTAATAGATTCGTCTCGTAAATTACTTCTAACCTGTGCCGACATGTATGCAATTAGTCTACATTTAGTACTACATGCATTTAAGGGAACATTGATATGATGAGAGTTAAATTGAATGATTCATGAACCAAACAGGGCTTAAGACGTTGTTTGGTATGAATTTTGAAGGATTGGGATCCTCCTATTCAACGTAGGGCTAATGTAGCAAGGAGTCGTTTCATTTGCCGAGAAAAATGAACTTGAAAGAGAATGAGTCGACGAAGCCATGATTTGTAGCTGCACCGGTTCCATGCTAAAGTATCGCCACGGTATTCTACAATGGCGGAGCCGGAGCTGCAAGAAGCTACGCCGAACAGCCCCTAAATCTTAGAGGAACTCCAACCAAGCCTCTACTTGGGCCCTCATCCCATTTTAGGAGCTCAAACACACACAAAAAAAACTTTCCAACCGAGCATCTATTTTGCCTTAAATGGATGAAGGACTCTTATTTCTCTCTCCTGAACCCTCAGACGTAGGAGCCCCTTATTCTCCCCCATATTCCTCATTTTTCTCTTTCCATAAAGCTGATAAGTTGGACCAATGAATGAACAAGACACATGACAATACAGTATAAATTAGAAAAAAAATTAGAAGATCGGTTCGAGTGCGGTGAAAAATAGAAGATAAAATATAGATGAGGGACTCTTATATCTTATCTAAAGCAATACGGTGTGCAAAATTTTGGTTGGGTTGGAGTTGCTAAAGGCATGAATGAACAACTAGTGATTTGCGCGCGCCCATGCGCGCGAGTCATGGCCGCGGTTCTACCTGGAAAATAGAATAACGTTGATAAAAAATAAATATGATAGGTTGATACAAACTGAACATATCACAGGAGGCATCTGTTCTCATTACTCAATTCACACTTAGCCCAGCAATATGGCAACACGCGCACCAAATAGAAAGCTGGATTTCTAAAATAACCGCAAGATGTTCAAACACCACATATATATTACATGAGACAGAGTGTGTCCAAATAGTATATATCTTACATGAGACAGCCTTACAAAAACAGAGGATAGAATATTACATGCATTCGAAATTCCGAATAGTACAAATAGGTTACACAAGCGGATACAGTGGTAGCAAGAAGATACACAGATAGTTCATCAAGATCAAATAGATCAGTCTAGCAGTCTTTACATTACTTTGGTGCATGATAAGAGGGATCATTAATCTTTCTCTCTGAATGATTTATGACCATCAGAACTATAGGTTTGCTTGCGATTTAACTGACCAACGTAACGTTATAGTAAGTAGCAGGAGATACTTGTGTGATAGGAGAACAGAAAGGACCGATATGAATGCAAGCAAAGTACACTGATATGTCATATGCCACTGTATGGCATGGGATAGCAAGAGCGAAGTTAGGGACTACATGAAACCAAGTCTACTGAAGTTGATCGGAGTAAAGCGGCAAAACCAGGAGAGTTTAAAAAGAAGAGCGCAAACCTAATAATATATGGGAGCATCATCGATGTGGCCAGATATAGAAGGTAAAGAAATGGTAAATTTTGCTAAAATGAACCACGTAGATTCTAGATCAAACCTACCTCATCCGTAGGTTATCCCTCGACGACCTCTTGAGAGCATTTGAGTGCTTGTTCTTTTGTAGTCCTCCCTACGTAGAGATCAAAGAATCAATAGAAGATTTGTATTATCTCTCAAAGGTAAGCAATTAAATCTACCTTACTGGCAGTTAATAAAGGGTCAATATTTTTTCCGTGAGCAGTTATAACTTTAAGAATTAGTCAATATATCATCAAAAAAATTTCCTACTTGTCCTTACTAATCCTTGTTGCTACCAACCAATGAAATGATATCCATGTAAAATGTTTATACAGGCAATAAAAAGAGCATCAATTCTCAAATATTATATAATTTATCTCTGCAGTTTCAGGTTCCTCTAGATCTCTTCAAAAATATTTGAATCCATCCATTCCATTGACTGCTTACCAAAACCAAAACGGCAGCAGCAAACACAACAACATAAACCACTTACCAAGCTCACAATTTGGTCTGGATCTTGGTCGCTTGAGCCCACACCTTTTTATAGAAAATAGCATGTGTAAAACAATCACAAGAAGCCCACCCCTTTCAAAAGCTGGAACCTGATTCTGCTTTAGCCCCAAACTACAGAAGGTTGACACAGCAGTAATTGTTTTTTCATTTAGAATTAGAGGTTTTTTCAGTAACCAGCGAAAGAAATTCTATGAAGCATAACCAAAGGAAATAGCAATGAACAAATTTGAGTTTTAACTTATCTGAAGTAAAAATAATGTGGTCACATTCTATAACCAGTGAGGCTAAATCTAAACATAAAGTTCAGCTGGTCAGCCGGTGGGCACAAGCACCTTTCTATTAAAGTCGATGAGGGTCACTGAACCATAGTCCAGAACTAAAAAAAGCTCATGCTTCCTAGAATCAGCCATAAACTATATCACTTCCCTTCCTAGAATCAGTGGTTCAGCACAAGCTCTTTCACAGTTTTTTTCTCTGAAAACCAAGCAGAGAACGGTCATAGTAATCTTAGCTTGTATCTGTTTCAATCAGATAGCTAGGAAGAGGGAACATAAATGTAGAACTATATTCTGATTGGGCTGTGCTGAACCTTTTTTTTTGGATTTTATGTTTTCCTGGTTTGACAGATAAGGAGCAATGTAGAGGCTTAAATTGTGTGACAAAAAGGGCTTCGGATGCAGGAGAAGCCTCAGGCACAGTTTCCATGGAGCAGCATATGGATCAATAGGATAGTTATCATTGGCATGAAACAATGCTTTGCAAGACTCATGAGCCAACAAATCAATATACCATCTTTGCAAGACTCATGAGCCAACGAAAAGGTCAGGAACCATATACCATCTTTGCAGTGCGTGTTCCTGTGGTTCGCAATGCAGCAAGACTAAAAAAAAGACTCGACCAGGGAGAGAGATGTCCCCCTGATTTTCGTCTTAAGAAGATGGTGCCGTGACTCGAACCCGGGCTGGCTCAGCCAACCGCTTCTTCGGAGACATCCGATAAAATTGGAGCAATGCAGCAAGACTCATGAGCCAACGAATCAACCTGACCTGTAATCAGAAAAATATAAGGAATTATTTTGACGAATCAAGCAGGAAGGAACATAGAAACCATGCTGAATCATCCGAGATTAAGAGAGCACTGCACAAGGTGAATCAACCAGCGCTATGGAACTGAACGCAACAGAAAAGACAGTCAACAAATTTATTAGGAAAGAAAGGGGGAGATGATATGGAACCGAATGCATACCATTCAGTTCTTTCAAACGGGAACTGCAGAGGTTGAGCTCTTCGTTTCATTCTAGAGAGCACTGGAGTGCTTGGTCTTCTGAAGTTAATCCCTGCATATAAATTAAGAGAATCAATACAAGATTTGTGTTTATCTTGCAAAGGTGGGCAACTAAATCTACATATTGGCAGTTAACAAAGGAACTTTTTTTTCTTCCAGCAATTATAACTATAGGCATTGATATGATAATATATCATCGTCAGGACTCCCTATTTGTCCTTATTAAAGATCCATGGCGCTATCAATAAATGAAAATATGTCCATGTAAAATGCTACATGGTTCATCAATGATAATTAGATCCTAAACTAAAATCGTCTTTATAGGGAAAGGAGGATATTTTCAGGCCCTTGATCTGGTCATTGAACTTGACATGTCCTTCACAAGCATCACCATGAAAAGCAGATAATTCTCCTTGCTTGGATCAGGTCATGACATTCTTTCCAACTGAAGAATACCCCACTGCACCGACCATCAGTCTTCATTGTCTATCAAAAAAATCATAACCATATTGTGAAAACAAATAAGATATATTCCAAAAACGTAGAAACTAAATGAGATGCATGTAGAAACAGCAGGACTGCAACCCAAATCTTTATTTTCTTTTCTATGCTGAAGATCGACACAATGTAAAATCAAAGGCTTTTTTGTTTGGACACATAAATCACCAAATGAATGACCTAGATGCATATAAACCGCAATCTGTAATTTCAGAGAAATCCAAGCTGAATGAAGCAAGAAGCATCCGTTCATCCGTGTTGGTACAAAAGAAAGTTCCTAAAAAAATGTGAACACCAAATCAACCAAACAAGAGACAGTCCATCACTAATCCCAGTGCCTACAACACACCCAAACCCTAACCACGAATCTAGGTAGATTCTATGGCAAATCACGATGGAGGAAACATCTCTGCACTGGCCGAGGCACTGTGAAAAGCAAGGAAGGGGAGGAGGTTTCCAGGGGTGGCGAGATGGAGGTGGAGTGTCGGAACAGGAACCACGACATCATCGAGGTCAATAGGATAAGACGAGAGGAAAAAAATTGAGAAACAAAAAAAAACTCTAGACAGATTAGACCAACTGGTGGCGTACCTGTCAAGATCGGAAGAAGGCCGACCTCGCCAGAGCCGCATCCTCCTCCGTCTTGGTGCTTCACAGCACCGTTGCCGTCATCGTCGTGGCCTCAGACGCTGATCTGGGAGGGGCGGGTCGACGCACATCTGCCGCGTCCTTGGTCGTAGTGGCGCCTCCACTCCCGTTACGCCTGCTGCCGATCCTGAGGGGGCCCTCCTGGAGGCAGTGGCGTCGGCTCCTCCTGGTAGGCAGCAGCGACGGCGATGACCTAGAGCCGGTGAGCCGTCGCCGCTGGATTATACGCTGGCTAGGGCATCACCGGAGTGACCGCCGGCGAGTTGCGGCCGGACCCTTGCCCCCTTTCTTTTCTGCCGCCACCAACACACCAAACGCAACAACACACCACAAATAGATGAGCTCCGGCCACGGTGAAATTTAAAGTAGCAAATAAAAATGCGCTAGCCGAGACGAGCACCATACCAACACGGACGGAGAGGACGAGGACACAGGTGGCCCTCCCGATTCCGGCCTTGCTTCGTCTCGGACTCCGGCCCTGCTCCGCTTCCCCTGCAGCTCCTCGTCAGATCTGGATCTGGCCCCCAAACACTTGCAAACCACGCGCACCATGGCGGCGACCGCGGGGCAGCGCAGAGGACCACCGGATTAGCTGCTACGCCCGGCAGAGGAGACGAGGACGAAAGCAAAACACGGAGAACCATAGCCCGCGCCAGGGGGCACACCGGCCTCGCACGGCCACGCTCGCCCCGCGCTGGGGCCACAACGCCGCACCTGGGGGGGCGCTCACCGCGCCGTCGCGCAGCGGCGCCGGAGTGCGCGCCTGCCGGGCTGCCGCGCCTGGCCGCCCTCGCCGGGGCTCGGGGTCCCTCGCGCGGACGCAAGCGACCGGTGCCCGCCCTAGCCGCCGCTGAGAGGGAGGAGGAAGAGGGAGAAGAGGCGGATGCGGACGACCGATCTAGGGTTAGAGCCGGTATATATAGGATATGGGAGGAAACAACAGCACCGTCGATCTCCAAATCCAACGGCCTCCCTTTGTTCCGGTGACGTGGCCACCCTGGAAGCGCGTCGTGTCCAAACGTTCTCTTGTCTTTAATGGATAAACACAGTAGAGTATTGTTGTGCTTTTATGATTTCTCTGCACCTTTCCTACAGTGTAAGGTCAAATCGAATAGTGCTTTTGGGAGAAAAGGGCCATATCAGCAAAAGGTGACGTCCCTGCCAAAAATTGAGACGAATGCAAATCCAAATTACTATGTCAAACGTCAACCTTTCAGAGGTACCTATCGATAATGCTTCCACGTGGCGTTCAATCGTGCCCGGACCCCACGTGTCACACTCCGTCTCGCCTCTTCCGATCGTGTTGCTTGCTTCCACCTGTAATGTGCACCTCGTCCGTGACACTTGTTTCCTCCCATCGCTCGCCCCGCTCGTCGCGTGGCCCGCCCACTGTGGTGATCCCTCGCCACTCCCCATCCTGCACGCGCTGCATGTGCTCTCCCATCTCTCGCTCTCTATCTCGTGTCCGCTGATAGCAAAGCACCTCCCTGCCCTCTTTCCCAACCCCCATGCCACCGGGATGCCTCGCCTCAGCTGCCCCTGTCGATGGCCATTGGGCGCACATGTCGGGACGCCTCGGGTCGTCCCCGGCCGAGCCAAGGGCACCCACAAGCGCGTCCAGATGCTAGTGGTGCTCGCATGCCGCCGCTCACCGCCAGCTCCCACCCCGACTGCCAGAATCGACCGACATAGAACTCCACTCCCCTATGTTGCAAATGTATGTTTCATTGTTTGTTTTAAGTGTTTCAGATGTTTCAGAGGTATAAAAGTAGATCGAGAATGTTACACATGTTGCCAGTGTTTGAGAGGTATGTTGCAAGCGTTTGTTCAAAATGTTTCATCTGTTCCAGACGTATATTGGAAGCGTTTTGACCTGGATGTTGCATATGTTTCACAAATATGTTGCAACGGTATCTTTAAAATGTTTCATCTGTTTCAGTCTTTATGTTGCAGCAAGTGTTTTCATGTTGCAAGTTGCAAGTGTTTTATCTGGATATTGCATATGTTTCACACATACGTTGCAAGTGTATGCTACATATGGTTAATCTGTTTCAGAAGTATGTTGTATTCAAGTGTTTTTATGTTGTTCGGAGAGTCAGAGGGCGTGAGGAGTGATGATGGCACGACACGGGCGCCGGGGAATGGGGCGCGGCGAGCCAGGGGCCGGCGGACGTGGAGCGTGGCGCGTTGGGCGGTCTGTGCACAGCTAGGTGGGACGCACGGCAAGGCGGATGTGCGGTCGGGTCGAATCGAGGCAGACGAGACAGACTGTGCGTGTGAGGTGAGTCATCCGGACGCTGGACGCAGTGACGGGGGCGGGGTGCGCGTACAGGGCGTGCGTCCGGACATTCGGACGCTAGCCATACCGTACTACTTCCTCCATTCTAAATTATAAGACGTGTGACTTTTTCGACACCAAGTTTGACCACTCGTCTTATTCATTTTTTTTTTGCAAAATATCACTTCTTTTGTCATGGCTTGCTTTATTAGTAAAAGTTCTTTAAAATGACTTAAATTTGATTATGTTTGTATAAATTTTTTGAATAAGATGAGTGGTCAAATTTGAGGTAAAAAATAAAGTCAAACGTCTTATCATTTGAGACGGAGGAATATACAAAAGTTAATAGCTGACTGACGGACTCTGCATGCATGTGGGTACGTTCTTCTTCCTACCGGTAGAAAATTAAAATTAAATACATTGTGGAACGACGTGCTAAGTGCTATGCGGCACAGGGGCCGGATGAATTGATGCATCGGTGCTTTTGCCTTACGTGACATGTTTCGTTGTTGCACTTTTGCAGTCCGTCAAAGGTCAAGTATGGCGTACCAAGAGTATGGACTCTACGTGATAGCTAGCTAGCTCTCGGGAGAAACCCATGCTATAGTTTAACAATAAGGTCACCATCACCATTCACCAACACGTGCATCAAGCGTATGAATCAGGAGGCATGCACATACTGTTTTTCTGAATGTGCGGAGAAATCATCTAATATAAGAGGTAGAGAATACAAATATGTTTCAGAGGCATGCACATACTCAAGTTTTTCTCTCTTCATAAAGAATTGGTTACTGCGAGAGACGAAGCTGCTGCTGTGCTAATCGCCCGGCTCGGTCAACGGCCACCGTGATTTAGGGGCTGTTTAGTTGGCAAAATTTTTGGCGAAACGCTACTGTAGCAGTTTCGTTGTTATTTGGTAAATATTGTCCAATCATGGTCTAATTAGACTTAAAAGATTTGTCTCGTCCATTTCGTCTAAACTGTGTAATTAGTTTTATTTTTTATCTATATTTAATGTTTCATGTTCAAAGATTCGATGTGACGGGGAATCTGAAAATTTCGGCAAAATTTTTGGCATCACGGTGCCTTAGCACCACAAGACTAATCAATCCCCAAAGCACACCCACGCAGGTGAGTAAATCACAAGCCTATGGAAGGCTAGATGTCTTTAAGAAACACAGCGTGACACTCAAGAATCGATACACAAGAACACCGCCGAGCAAATGGGAGAAAGAGTGTAGCCGAGCAGACCAATACAGGAACCCTCCACCTCTACAGAAAAGAGGCAAGGGTCCAACCTTAAACACCTGAGCCAACAAGTGACACTGTAGCAAATGATCGGACGCAGCGCTGTTACTCTAGCAGCATCGGGTGGTACGGTAGCAGCATCTGATGCTACTGTAGCAGCGTCCGATTACCCCGAAAACAGCCGTGAGTCGCACGAAAAACACCTGATCTCCTCCGTTTCAACTCCGATTGATCCCAAATTTTGTGGGCAGGTGAAAGCCCAAGTTTGGTTTTGGTAATTAATGACACCAAGTTGCTAATGTCATTGTGTTAAGTGAATTGAGTTAGGCATAGCAACACATGTGATGAAGGAGCAAGGAGCATGATGGTGCATGGACATGAAATGACGATCATGGTGGAGATGCACATGAAATGATGGTCATGGTGATCAAGCATGAGGAGATGGACATGGAACAAAGTGATCAAGGCAAAGGTATAATCATAGGGTTTGTTTTTGCCGGTCTAAGGTGAGTAGAGAAGTGATTGACCGGGTTTAGGATTGATAGCCGACTATCAAGAGAGGCAATCACAGTTAGCTTGTGATTCAAGTGCTACTAGGTCATTATCTTGAACATATGCTGTCGGTACCAAAAGTACGGGGGTACCCACACCCATCGCTAGTAAAAAACTAAAACGACTGGCACCGCAATAAAAGACAGTCCGCCTCGACCGCGCATCATGTCCGCCTCGTACGAGGCCCGCTCGACGGGGCGCCTCGACCGCGCCCCATCCCGTACGGCAAGCTACCTCGACGACGCTCCGACCCGCGCGAAGCTCGTCCGCCCACTGGGAAAAACTCCGACTCGCGTGAGCCTGGGTCGAGCGCCTCGACTCCTTCTCTTTACCTACCCCAGGACAAAAGCCATAGCATTTAATGCGGTTACCTACTATCACCTACCGGCATGGCTGCGACCAGGATCGACGTGGGAACAATGCCCGTGTCAGGTCTCACTATTTTACCATCCATCCCATGATGGGAGGTGAAACCCGTCACTATACCCACCTTACCGCACACTGTTTACCATTGGTCACCCTCGAGGGAGGATAAGACAAGGCCCGTTCCCCGTAATCTCGGGGATTCGGCCTTATCCATCTGATCTCGACCCGGCCTCGACCCAACCTCGACGCTCGGCACAGTTCAACGGCAAGGGAAGGACGGTATGGCACGGCGTTTCGGGTCATTTCGTCGTCTCGTCTCCCACGACGCCATGGTGTCCAGGGATGGCCGGCCATTCCCAGGGCACGTCGCTACAGTCAACTCAACAGGAATCGACCAAACATCACCCCCCGTCGTCTTGGCCCCCTCTCGCCCTATAAAAGGACAGGCCAGGGTTCTACGAAGGGAGGAGAAAAAACGAAGCACCCGACCACACAACAACAGACAACGAAGAAAAAACAAGAGATCGATACTTCAAGCAACCATCCTTGTCCTTTTTTCCTCTCTTTGAGACTTGGGCTCGGCGCCCTCTCTCGCCTGCTTGTAACCCCTACACGAGCACTTCGGTGCAGGGAAATACAAACTTCTTCCCCCCACTGGACGTAGGGCCTTCTTTTGCCCGAACCAGAATAAACCCCCGTGTATTCTTCTTGCATCACCATCCAGGAAAGAGACACGCAGCATTTACTCGTTGGTTTAGGACCCCCTCGGGTCCGAACACTGACAGTTGGCGTGCCAGGTAGGGGAACGCTGCGTGCCAAACGTCGCTTTCTCGCCTTTTTTCCTGGATGGCTGACCCCGAACGCCCTATTCCGTTGGCCACGGTGATCTGGTTCGGGAGTTTGGAGTTCATGTCGCTTGGCCATGGCTACGATATGGTCCTACTTCCCCCCAGGCACCCATCCGACGAGAACTACGAGCTCTCCCAGCCCGGGGGAGCAATCCACCGGCACCGTCGCTCTAGGCGGGCGCGGGCCGCCCGACGACGACGAGCCCGGCACAACCACCGTCTTCACCTCGCGGAGGGCGACGGGGTCCCCCGGTCCGGCACCCCCTAGCCAGGCGCCAGCCTAGACCTCCTTGTGGAAGGTTTGGGAAGGATGAGCTTGACTGAGGGTAACATGCCAACGGGAAATCCCGCCGCTCCCCCGTCCGGTGAGACGCCACTGTCCGGAGCATCCATTTCGGCACGGACAGCAACATCTCCATCACCATTCCCGTTTGGGCTAGACTCGGCTGCTCGGGTGTACGCATCTTTCGTGAGCACTCGCATGAGTGCTTATGAGGAACTCCCCGGGCACCATCTACGCTCCACTCCGGACCTCATTGCATCCACATCGGCCTCTGATTATCTGGACTCTACGGAGACACCGGACACAGAGCCCCATGTGACTGCTTGTCAACGTCGCAACCCTAGTGACGATTTGCAACGGCCACACATTCCCCCGTCATACTACTACTTTGGCGCTCCTGACTCTGACTCGGCTGACGACACCTATGACCCGACCCGCGAATGCTTCAACATCGACGTTGAAAGCACTTCAGAATCAGAGGACGAAGAGCCAGTCGAAGGAAGGCACACACCACCCCATGTTGAGCTTCCTGCTGAGCGAGACGATCCTCAGTTCCTTGCGGATCAAGGAGCGCAGCTCGAGCAGATTCATGAGTTGCAGGACAGGCTTGACGAGGAACGGAAAAACCTGGGTCTACTCCAACAAACCCTCGAGCGCGAGCGTGCGGAACGCGCACTTGGCGGGAGAGCTCGCGAAAGAGCTCGCGACGTCAACCGTCGCATCGACGAGGACCGGATGGTCGACCCCCGGTTTTCGCTCGAGCCAGCCAGAACGTCGTCGCCGCCGCCGTGCTTCTCTGCAACATGCCCGAGCCGTCAAACCCCGACGCCCGTCGGGCTCGGGATGAAATCCGAGAACTCCTCGAGACCGCAGCCATGCAGCAGGTCGAGAGCTCTGCCTCGAGGCGACGCGAGGCAGCCTCAGAGCGGATCATCGAGCCCTCCCGACAGGAGAGAGAGGCCTCAGTTCACCCCGAGCCTGCCTGGCGAAACCGGGTAGCTCCGGCCCCTAAGCTCACCAGCAACGACCACGAGCCTCGAGACACCCGTGGCAACATCGTCGAGCGCCGCACGCGCAAGCACGGTGACGGCGTGGCTCGAGGCTACCATGTCCACAGGGGCGGACGCTACGACAGTTCAGAAGATCGAAGCCCTTCACCTGAGCCTCCGGGTCCTCGGGTCTTCAGTAAGGCTATCCGTGAGACGGTGCTCCCGGCTCGGTTTCGCTCCCCCACGACTCTCACCAAGTACAACGGCGAAACCAAACCCGAACTTTGGCTCGTCGATTTCCGCTTGGCGTGTCAGCTGGGCGGGGCCACCGATGACCGGGTCATCATTCGACAACTCCCCCTGTTCCTCTCCGACACCGCCCGAGCCTGGCTCGAGGATCTCCCACCTCGACAGATCCATGACTGGGACGATCTCGTGAGGGTGTTTGAGGGAAATTTCAAGGGGACCTACATGCGCCCCGGCAACTCGTGGGACCTCCGGAGCTGCAAGTAGAAACCAGCTGAATCCCTCCGGGATTACATCCGGCGCTTCTCCCGGCAGCGTACCGAACTCCCCAACGTCACTGACTCCGACGTAATTATGGCCTTCCTCTCCGGCACCACCTGTAAAGAGTTGGTCCGAGAATTGGGCCGTAACACTCCGCTCACTGCCAACGGGTTAATGGACATTGTCACCAACTTCGCCGCCGGCGAGGAGGCGGTTGGTGCAATCTTTGGTGGCGACCCGGAGAGGGGGGAGCAAAAGGTCGACGATCCCACGAGCTCCACCCGGGGCTCCAAGAGGAACAACCGCAAGAAGAAGAAAGGCCAGCAGGGCAAGCTCGAGGCCCCGGCCGACGAGCTCGTCGCTGCTACCGAGCACAAAAAGCCTCGAGGCCTCCCCGGCGGGGGCGTCTTCGACAAAATGCTCAAAGAACCGTGTCCCTACCACAAGGGACTTACTAACCATAACCTCGAGGACTGTCATATGCTTCGCAGGTACTTTGGGGGTGCTGGCGTCAAGAAGGACAACAAGAAGGAGGACCCTAAAGGCGACGACAAGGATGAGGAATTCCCCGAGATCCATGACTGCTTCATGATCTACGGTGGACCCTCGACCCGCCTCTCGGCGCGCCAGCGCAAGCGAGAACGGCGCGAGGTTTTCTCCGTACAAACGGCAGTCCCCCGCTTCCTTGATTGGTCCGCGGTGGCCATCACTTTCGACCGTGACGACCACCCAGACCACGTCCCCAACCCGGGAGTCTATCCGCTCGTTGTTGACCCCGTCATCGCCAACACACGCCTCACCAAGGTGCTCATGGACGGCGGAAGCAACCTCAACATCATCTACTCCCAGACCCTCGACCTTCTGGGGGTCGGGAGAGCGCGCCTCCAACCTAGCGTCGGGGCTTCCACGGAGTCGTGCTAGGGAAACGGGCGGAACCCCTCGGACGGGTCGATCTGCCCGTTTGTTTTGGCACACCGGCCAACTTCCGAAAGGAGACTCTCACTTTTGAAGTGGTCGGATTCCGTGGAACGTACCACGCTATCCTAGGACGCCCATGCTACGCTCGGTTCATGGCGATCCCGAACTACACCTACCTCAAGCTCAAAATGCCAGGTCCAAACGGTGTCATCACTGTAGGGCCCTCGTATGAACATGCCTACGAGTGCGACGTCGAGTGCGTCAAACACGGCGAGGCTGTTTTGGAGTCGGCGATCTTGGCTGCAGGCCTCGACGGTCTTGCCAATGCGATTTCTGACCCAAAATGCCATGCCGGCAGCTTCGAGCCCACCGAAGATGTCAAACTCGTACCCCTCGACCCCGCTGATCCCAAGGGAAAGGCACTGAGCATCAGTGCCACCCTCGATCCTAAATAGGAAGCAGTGCTCGTCGACTTTCTCCACGCAAACGTCGACATCTTTGCGTGGAGTCCCTCGGATATGCCGGGCATACCTAGGGAAGTCGCCGAGCACGCCTTGGAGATCCGGGCCAGATCCAAACCGGTGAAGCAACGCCTGCGTCGCTTCGATGAGGAGAAGCGCAGGGTCATCGGCGAGGAAATACACAAACTGTTGGAGGTCGGGTTCATCAAGGAGGTTCATCATCCTGAGTGGCTAGCTAATCCCGTATTAGTTAGGAAAAAGAGTGGGAAATGGAGGATGTGTGTAGACTACACCGGTTTAAATAAAGCATGTCCAAAAGTTCCCTTTCCTTTGCCACGCATTGACCAAATCATTGATTCCACTGCGGGATGTGAAACTCTCTCATTCTTAGATGCATACTCTGGCTACCACCAAATCAAAATGAAGGAGTCCGACCAGCTTGCGACTTCATTCATCACCCCGTTCGGCATGTATTGCTACGTTACGATGCCCTTCGGTCTCCGGAACGCGGGGGCTACGTACCAGCGATGCATGCAGCATGTTTTCGGAAAGCACATCGGGTCGACCGTCGAGGCTTATGTCGACGATATCGTTGTCAAAACCAAACAAGCCGACGACCTGGTCAGCGACCTCGACGTCGCGTTCAAATGCCTTCGGGCAAAAAACATCAGGCTCAACCCAGAGAAATGCGTCTTTGGCGTCCCACGAGGTATGCTCTTAGGGTTGATCGTATCCAAACGTGGCATCGAGGCCAACCCTGAAAAAATCTCTGTAATAACCAAGATGGGCCCCATCCGAGATCTGAAGGGCGTACAGAGGGTCACAGGTTGCTTGGCGGCACTCAACCGTTTCATTTCGCGCCTCGGCGAAAAAGCACTCCCTCTGTACCGTCTCTTGAAAAAATCAGAGCACTTTTCCTGGACCCCTGAGGCCGAGGAGGCTCTCACAAAACTCAAGGCCACACTCTCTAACTCACCAATCCTCGTCCCTCCGACCCCGGGTGAACCACTCCTACTCTATGTCGCCGCGACATCACAAGTAGTCAGTGCTGCCCTGGTTGTCGAACGGGCCGAGGAGGCACATACCTTGCTCGTCCAGAGGCCGGTCTATTTCATCAGCGAAGTGCTCTATGAAACCAAGAGTCGATACCCACAGATCTAGAAACTGCTATATGCCGTCATCCTGACACGGCGCAAGCTCCGACACTACTTCAAGGGTCACCCGATTACTGTGGTTTCTTCTTTCCCCTTGGGAGAGATAGCCCAGAACCAGGAAGCCTCGGGTAGGGTTACCAAATGAGCAGTCGAACTCATGGGCGAGACCTTGTCCTATGCGCCACGAAAAGCTATCAAATCACAGGTGTTAGCAGATTTCCTGGTTGAGTGGACCGACACCCAACTCCCCCCTCCACAGCTTCAGGCGGAGCTGTGGACCATGTACTTCGATGGGTCGCTGATGAAAATGGGAGTGGGCGCGGGCTTGCTCTTCGTCTCACCCCTCGGGGTTCACATGCGCTACGTCATCCGGCTTCATTTTCCTGCGTCTAACAACGTCGCCGAATACGAGGCGCTCGTCACGGGATTAAGAATCGCCATCGAACTCGGGGTCCGACACCTTGACGTTCGAGGTGACTCCCAACTCGTGATCGATCAGGTCATGAAGAGCTCGAGTTGCCGTGACCCCAAGATGGAAGCCTACTATCAAGAAGTACGGCGCCTCGAGGACAAGTTTCACGGCCTCGAGCTCAACCATATCGCGCGCAGGTACAATGAGTCCGCCGATAAACTGGCAAAAATCGCGTCTAGTCGGGCTACGGTCCCACCAGACGTTTTCGTAAAGGACCTTCAGCAGCCGTCCGTGGACCTCGGGCCAGACGGAGGGGTTGGCGGGACGTCACTCGACCCTCCACCTGAGGCAGAAGCCCCCTCGACCGGGGCAGAGGCCATGCAGGTGGAAGGCTTGACCCCGCTGTCTGACCTCGAGCCTGACTGGCGCGTCCCATACCTCGACTACCTCATCCGAGGGGACCTCCCCTCGGGTAAGACCGAGGCTCGACGGATCGCGCGCCGGGCCAAAACCTTTGTGATCATGGGCGACAGCGGGGAGCTCTACCGCCGTAGCCCTACTGGTATCCTCCAACGATGCATCACAAATGAGCAAGGTAGGAACCTGCTCGGCGATCTCCACTCAGGGGCTTGCGGTCACCACGCAGCACCTCAAACCCTTGTCGGAAACGCCTTTCGACAAGGATTCTATTGGCCGACCGCGGTCTCCGACGCTGTCAAGCTAGTACGCTCCTACAAGGGTTGTCAATACTATGCGAGACGAACCCATCTTCCGGCACATGCCCTGCAAACTATCCCCATCACATGGCCGTTTGCCATTTGGGGGCTCGACCTTGTCGGACCATTGAAAAGGGTAGCTGGCGGCTTCACCCACTTGCTCGTCGCGATCGACAAATTCTCTAAGTGGATCAAGGCCCGCCCTATCACCAGCATCAGGTCCGAGCAAGCTGTGCTCTTTTTCACCGGCATTATTCATCGCTTCGGGGTCCCTAACTGTATCATCACAGACAATGGCACCCAGTTCACTGGCAAAAAGTTTTTGGATTTCTGCGATAGCCACCACATCCGAGTGCTCTTGTCAACCGTGGCCCATCCAAAAACAAACGGTCAGGTGGAACGTGCCAATGGTATGGTCCTACAAGGCCTGAAACCCAGAATCTTCGACAAACTAAATAAACATGGCAAAAGATGGGCTGCCGAGCTACCCTCGGTCCTGTGGAGCCTAAGAACAACGCCAAGTCGAGCCACGAGGTTCACTCCGTTCTTCTTAGTCTATGGGTCTGAGGCTATGCTCCCAACCGATATAGAATACGGATCCCCAAGGTTGAAGGCCTACAACGAAAGAAATAACGACGCCACAAGACAGGAGGCCCTCGACCAGCTCGAGGAAGCCCAAGATGTGGCTCTGTTACATTCTGCCAGGTACCAGCAGGATCTCCGACGCTACCACGATAGACACGTCCGCAAGCGTGACCTCAACGTCGGCGACTTGGTGCTACGGCGGAACCAGAACACCAAGGGACGGCACAAGCTCACGCCACCATGGGAAGGGCCGTACATCATCGTAGAAGTACTAAAGCCGGGCACCTACAAGCTATCCAACGAGAAGGGCGAAATCCTCACCAATGCTTGGAACATTGAACAGCTACGTCGCTTCTTTCCTTAAAAAGCCTCAAGGCTCTGTATTTTCTTTTTTGTCAATAAAGAATACAGCGACGTTCAAACTTTCGTTTTACAGTGAGGAAGGATCGACTCTGCACTCCCAGAATCGACCCTCCCTTGGGGGCTACAAGGGGGGAACCCCCCAGTCCCCGAAAAAACTTATGCTCTTTTTTAAATCTAAGAACCGCTTCTTAGATCGACTTCGCTGCAAGAGCACCCTAAGGTTCGAAAGGGCTCCCGAGTCAGGAGTATCACCTACGCCTCCGAGGCTACGGTACCTCCACTCACCCCTTACGCCTTTTAGAGGTGCGACTTCACGCTAAGGAGATCTAAATAACAGTTCCTAACTTTGAAAAAGAACATATCCCCTGTCGCTTAGATCAGGCTCTCACACGATTTATAAGGCCGCAACATCACCCTGAAGCTCGAGGGCGGTCGAGCCGTGAGATCACTTACGCCCCCGAGGCTACGTTACCTCCACTCGCTCCCTTACGCCAAAGGATGCAGCTGCGTGCTAAGTAAATCACGCAAGAACATGATCCAAGCGATAAAGGGAAGAAAAGCTCGAATAAAACTAAATCAACCACGAACCGGTTTATGTTTCGAGTTTTTAGGCCTTCGAGGCCACCACGATCAAAATTTGAAATGCTAACTTATTACATGGGCCTTCATTCCCAGATTTGGCTCATAGGCCCTCATCGTCATTAGGCGGAACCACCTCGGCTTCAAAAAGCGAGGCCAGACGGCTTCCAGGCTCTTCGGCGGCTTCAATCAGCTCCACGCAGGCATCCTCATTCTCCTCGTCTGTCCGGTCCGGGTCTGTGATAAAGCCCTCAGCGACGAGCTTCATGTCGAACACAAACCCTGAACGGACGACGGCCAGCGCCCTCTTCACGCCGTGATGGAGGCCGTCCCGTATCTTCTCCCGGGCAAGGCGGCCCAGCGCCACCATCCGACGGACGAAGGAGTTCCCCGGAACATCTTCCCCGGTGTCAGCGTCGGGCTCGACCCCCAGGCCATCACACACGGTGGTGATCGCGCCCTGAAGCAGTTGGGTCCTCCGGATCTCGGCTTCGAGGAGGCTCTGGAAGGAGTTGGCAGAGGATTGGGCCTCTCGGTTCTCCCTCTCCAGCTCTGAAACATGACGAACAGATTAAATACCCAACGCAAGGCCCTCCGCATCGTGGCCGTAACAATCACACTTACCCTCGATGTGGGTCTGCAGGCCCACAACCTCGTCACGAAGCCCCCCGCAAGTCCGCTCGAGCCCAAGGAAGGCATTGTCTTTGTCACCAATGGTTGCCTTTAGCGCCTCGATCTCTTGTCGAGCAGACTTGAGAGCTGTGTCCTTCTCTTGGATGGCTCCCTTCAGCGTCGTGACCTCGTCCTTCAGAGCATCAGAACGAGCGGTGGCCTGCTCGACCTCGACGTTGAGGGTGTCACGTTGACGACTAACCTGCGAGACATTCTCCTCGAGCTCCTTCACCCGTCTCGATAGGGGCTCGAGATCCCTGCGGGCCTGGGCAGCCTCCTCCCGAGCCTTGTCCATGCCAGTGCACATCACGGCCTCGGCCGCCCATGCCTGCATCGCTTCTTCTTTCAGCACCGCGTAGGTGACGCGCAGCTCGGCCATTTCGGCGTTCCGATCGGAAAGCCGTTTCTGGGCCTCCTCGGCCAAGAGCTGTTGCTGAGACAGCACGGCCCACACGCCACTCTCATCCCGGATGAAGAGCGACTTGCGGCGGGAGTACTCCTTCAGCTCCTGAACGCAATCTGAAAAAAAACCGAAAAGGTTAAAAAGCCGAGGGAAAAAGACACCAAGAAAACCACGGAAAAAGCCGACGGGTCGATCGTACCTCAGTGGCATCCCCCATACTCCGCACGGCACCAGACGCCACTTGGAGCAACCGATCAAGGTGCCGGCGGACGCCCTCGAGGTACTCCCATCAGTGCACTTCATCTTTGTCGTTCAGGACGAAGATGGGCTCGGCGTCGGGGTTCGCGGCGTCCCTGAACTGGAGCGACGGCCCCCCACCTCGGTATCTCCGCCTCTGCCCGCGCTATCGCCAGCGCGGCGATGTCGGGCCATGACGACAACGACCCAGCCGGGGCATCTCCCGGTCCCGTGGAAGGACTGGCCTCGCCCGCAGTTTCCGCCTCTCTGACGGCCGTCGAGGCACCGGCCTGATCCGCGGCTTCGCCCCCCTCGACCCCCATCACTTGCTTCCCTTTGTCAAGGGGGGTGCCGTCGGGGGGAAGGTCCGCGGCCATGGGTGCCCGCCCCCCTAGGGGAACTGGCCCCTCAATCGTCGGCGCCTCCGGAGCCGGCGCCTCGACCGAAGACGGCTCCGGTACCCGCGCCTCGACCGTAGGCGCCCCCGGAGCCGGCGCCTCTTCTTCCGGCGCTCCGGTCAGGGGCTCGACCGCCCCGCCCTCCACTATACCCGCTGGCTCGGCCAACGGGTCTTGTTGCGACGGCGACCCGCCCGCCAGGGCCGCCTCCTGCCCCGACACCGACGCGACCTCCTCCATGGCCACGTCAGCCCCCGCCCGCTCCGCGCCGCGGACGGGTGCCTCGCCCGTCGCGACCTCGACGCCAGCCTCGGTTGTCGCTGACGACCTGGACCCCGCCTCGACCGCGCCAGGCGCCACCATCTCCGCCGGTTCGGACCCCTCCACGGAAGGGTCCGTGCCAGTAACCACCGTGGCGTCCGATGGTTCCTGCCATTGTCGCAGGTGCCCCTTCGCGGCCTCGACCTACCGGACTCAGGCCGCATCCTGCTCCGCCGTCCAGTTAAGGACAACGGCGCTGGCCCGCAGCGACTTCACGGGGGTAAGCCCCATTGGCTCCACCTTCCGCTTTAACCTGCAAAGTGAAGAAACGTCAGCCAACGGACCCCAAGAAAGGCAGGACAACCGAGCAGAGACGCTTACCCGGAAATTGGCACCAAGGGCCTCGACCCCGTGCGACCCAAGCCTCCCGGGGCACCCGATTGTGGCCTCGCAGCGGCCTCACCAGCAGGCCGAGCACTCCTGGGGGCCCTGACCGACGCACCGCCCTGCGCCTTTTGTGCCTCCGAGGCCAGCTGGCCTCGGGTTCTCACGCCTGCCAACACCGCCACCGATGATGACGCCGGTACTGCCGTCCCGGCCCCTGCCCGAGCTTGCGGGGCCTGGGCTGGTACGGACATCCCCGTCGACCCCTCTTGATAGGTCCAGGGTAAAGCGGCCCCTCCCATCGAGGGGTCCGTCTCCTTCTCCGTCTTCTCCTCCTCCTCGGACTCCTCGACCACGATGACCGAGGAGGACGCCCCCCTGATGGGTTCCACCAGGGGGCGAACGTCGGGAAGATCCCCCATCCAGGTCACGGTCTCATACCGCGATAGGGCGTCATCATCCTCACCACTGCTGTCGTCGTCCTCCCCCGAGATCGTCTCGGAAGGCGACGGCGCCAGGGGGACCCCATCGATAGTCTGCTTGCGCCGGAGCTTCTTCAACGCCACCGCCTCTTTGGCCTTGCGGATTGCCCGCTTCTTGGCCATCTCCTTGGTTTGCTTCTTCTTGGAAGCATGCTGGCGTCGAGCCTCCCGGGCGGGCCGGTCCTCTGGGGACTGGCGGACGCGTCTCTCGCAGCGCCGACAAATCCTACGCGCCGGCCTCGATCAAATCAGCGAAATCCAAAAATAAACGAAACTGGCAAACCCTACTAATTCTAAGATACGTACCACTGGCTCGAACCCTTCGGTAGGTCTCATGGGGACCCGGTTAGCCTCCTCCACCTTGAAGTTCCCGACCATCCGACGTGCTCGCCGGAGGACCTCCTCGAGGGAAAGGGATTCGTGGGACATCCGGGTCCCCTCCAATGATGCCTCCGGAGTCATCTGGTCGAGGCAGAGACGACGTCGGCACAGTGGCATCACCCTACGACGATGGAAGGCCACGGCCACCGCCACAGCCGTCAAGCCCCGAAGGCGAAGCTGCTGCAGCGCCGCCAGCAGCGGGTCCAGGCGCGGCTTCTCGGCTTCCGGCACTCCGTATGTCCAGCGCTCCTCTCGAGCGGTCAGCACGCGATCGGTGTACCTCGGCAACTGATTTTCATCATTGCGGAGGTAGAACCAACCCTCGTGCCACCCACTATTTGAAGAGATGAGGCGAGCCGGGATGTACAGATCCGCCCGGCTCGACCTCACCTGCAGGACGCAGCTCCCTACTCGGGCCACGCACAAGACGCCCTTCTCCCCTGCCTTCTTGGCGAAGAGCTCGGCCTTGAAAAGGTGAAGCCACAGGTTCCACTGCGGCTCCACCCCAAGGTAGCCCTCACAGACCGCCACAAAAATGGCGGCCTACGCGACGGAGTTGGGGGAAAGGTGGTGAAGCTCCACCTGGTAGTAGTGGAGGAGCGCGCGCATGAAGACGGACGCCGGCACGCCAAACCCCCGCTCGTGGAAGCAGACGAAGCTCACCATGTACCCCTCCGGGGGCGCCGGCTCCCGGTGGGCAGGGGGCGGCGCGATCCACTCCGGTTGCGACCGGCTCGTCCTCGGCCGCAGCAGCCCGTCCTCGACCAATTCTTCCAACCTCCTCTCCGTCACCGAGGAGGCGGCCCAGTCGTCGGCGGGGAGGATCTGGCTCTTTCCTGCCATCGGTATTGTCGAAAGGGAGGGTGGACGAAGAGGACGCGGTGGCGACAGCAATGCGGGCGCAGAGCGTGATAAGGCGAGGGTTGTCTGAGGCAGAAGAATGCAGGAGCGCAAGGGAATGGAGGGGAACGCAGACCCCCAGGCCTTGATTTTATATGCCCAGGCGGAAGCCCAACAGCCGCGCGAAAAGGTAGGAACAGTTCCCAGCATTAAATGCGCCCACCTAACCGTTTCCTTACATCTCGCAGGAGTCGGGCACGTGGCCGTCCCCCACGTCGTAACCGTACGCCACGTCGCCCACTATCGTGCCAATCTCGCCTCCCCCAAAAGACGCGCCCGGCTAACGGGTGGGGGAGGGATCCGCGGACGGATATTCCCAGATATCTGGGAAACGGGCCCCGAGCCCGGTATAAGCCTCGGGGGAGCGAAAGCTGGCCCTCGACCAGGGTTCGACAGCTGCCCTCGAGCAACAGAGTTAGGGATGACCCAGGGTGTGCCCGTACATGGCCAAGGGCTCGAGCCACGCTCTCGAGGCACCCCAGGACGTATTCGAGGCCGAAGGAGGAGGTCATCGTAGGAATCCCCCCGGGGGAGGCATCGAGCCCTCGAATCCTGTCGCAGGGAATCGAGATCCACACGACCACTCCTTGGCATCTTTGAGAGCGCCTCCGGGCCACTAGCCGACCTCTAACGAACAGGGCACGGGCTCTCACTCGAATTCCCCCGCTAGCAGCTCACTGGAGATCGTCGGAACTCACGCCCAAACGAGGGTAGTACGGCGTTCTCCACCCCTCCTCCTTTTTTCGAAAGGGAGCATGAGGGTCATACAAAAGACGGTCGGGACTCTGATCGACCTCGTGCGCGCGAGGCTCGGGGGCTCGACCGCAGAAACCTAAGCCTCGAGGGAACGAAAGCTGGCCCTCGACCAGGGTTCGACAGCTGCCCTCGAGCAACAGAGTTAGGGATGACCCAGGGTGCGCCCGTACATGGCCAAGGGCTCGAGCCACGCTCTCGAGGCACCCCAGGACGTATTCGAGGCCGAATGAGGAGGTCGCCATAGGAATCCCCCCGGGGGAGACATCGAGCCCTCAAATCCTGTCGCAGGGAATCGAGATCCACACGACCACTCCTTGGCATCTTTGAGAGCGCCTCCGGGCCACTAGCCGACCCCTAACGAACGGGGCACGGGCTCTCACTCGAATTCCCCCGCTAGCAGCTCACCGGAGATCGTCGGAACTCGCGCCCAAACGAGGGTAGTACGGCGTTCTCCACCCCTCCTCCTTTTTTCAAAAGGGAGCGTGAGGGTCGCACAAAAGACGGTCGGGACTCTGATTGACCTCGTGCGCGCGAGGCTCGGGGGCTCGACCGTAGAAACCTAAGCCTCGAGGGAACGAAAGCTGGCCCTCGACTAGGGTTCGACAGCTGCCCTCGAGCAACAGAGTTAGGGACGACCCAGGGTGCGCCCGTACATGGCCAAGGGCTCGAGCCACGCTCTCGAGGCACCCCAGGACGTATTCGAGGCCAAAGGAGGAGGTCGCCGTAGGAATCCCCCCGGGGGAGGCATCGAGCCCTCGAATCCTATCGCAGGGAATCGAGATCCACACGACCATTCCTTGGCATCTTTGAGAGCGCCTCCGGGCCACTAGCCGACCCCTAACGAATGGGGCACGGGCTCTCACTCGAATTCCCCCGCTAGCAGCTCACCGGAGAGCGTCGGAACTCGCGCCCAAACGAGGGTAGTACGGCATTCTCCACCCCTCCTCCTTTTTTCGAAAGGGAGCGCGAGGGTCGCACAAAAGACGGTCGGGACTCTGATCGATCTCGTGCGCGCGAGGCTCGGGGGCTCGGCCGCAACGAATCATCCCCCAATAAAATGAAAACAAGACCTCGGAGGAGTCCCAGCACTCCATCGAGGCCTCGGGGGCTACACCCGGCGGGTGCACTCGCGCGCCCCCACCGGAAAAGATCACGACGCTACGGCTCCAGTTCGAACAAACCTCTGGGAGAGTGATCACACACTCACCCAAAGGCTCGGGGCTACTGTCGGTACCAAAAGTACGGGGGTACCCACACCCATCGCTAGTAAAAAACTAAAACGACTGGCACCGCAATAAAAGACAGCCCGCCTCGACCGCGCATCCTGTCCGCCTCGTACGAGGCCCGCTCGACGGGGCGCCTCGACCGCGCTCCGGCTCTGACTCGTACGAGGCCCGCTCGACGGGGCGCCTCGACCGCGCCCCATCCCGTACGGCAAGCTACCTAGACAACGCTCCGACCCGCGCGAAGCTCGTCCGCCCACTAGGAAAAACTCCGACTCGCGTGAGCCTAGGTCGAGCGCCTCGACTCCTTCTCTTTACCTACCCTAGGACAAAAGCCATAGCATTTAATGCGGTTACCTACTATCACCTACCGGCATGGCTGCGACCAGGATCGACGTGGGAACAATGCCCGTGTCAGGTCTCACTATTTTATCATCCATCCCATAATGGGAGGTGAAACCCGTCACTATACCCACCTTACCGCACACTATTTACCATCGGTCACCCTCGAGGGAGGATAAGACAAGGCCTGTTCCCTACAATCTCGGGAATTCGGCCTTATCCATCCGATCTCGACCCGGCCTCGACCCAACCTCGACGCTCGGCACAGTTCAACGGCAAGGGAAGGACGGTATGGCACGGCGTTCCGGGTCATTTTGCCGTCTCGTCTCCCACGACGCCATGGTGTCCAGGGATGGCCGGCCATTCCCAGGGCACGTCGCTACAGTCAACTCAACAGGAATCGACCAAACATCACCCCCCCGTCGTCTTGGCCCCCTCTCGCCCTATAAAAGGGGCAGGCCAGGGTTCTACGAAGGGAGGAGAAAAAACAAAGCACCCGACCACACAACAACAGACAACGAAGAAAAAACAAGAGATCGATACTTCAAGCAACCATCCTTGTTCTTTTTTCCTCTCTTTGAGACTTGGGCTCGGCGCCCTCTCTCGCCTGCTTGTAACCCCTACACGAGCACTTCGGTGTAGGGAAATACAAACTTCTTCCCTCCGCTGGACGTAGGGCCTTCTTTTGCCCGAACCAGGATAAACCCCCGTGTATTCTCCTTGCATTACCATCCAGGAAAGAGACACGTAGCATTTACTCATTGGTTTAGGACCCCCTCGGGTCCGAACACCGACATATGCGTTAGGATCTAGCAGAAGGCTAACATAACGCCTTGAAAAATGATTGTGAAAATACTAACACACATGCACATGATGGTATACACTTAGTGATGTTAGCACATTTGTGAGGGAGGTGGAGTTTGAGCAGCAGAGAGGGGTTTGGGGTCCTCTCTCCCTCCCGCCGAGCTTGCGAGTACAGGATTCAGGCGTTTTTTAGGAAATAAAATGCCTATTTTTCATTGCGCCGGAGGCGAGAAAAGGTGGCAAAAGTCCAGAGTGTTTATCTCTGAAGAACTCCAACCGGACGCTGGACCGGATGCGGTCCAGGGTGGACCTACGTGTAACAGAACCGACCAATTATATGAAATTAAGTAAGAAAATTTTTCGCCGAGGTAGATAATTTAACAAACTTAAGCCCGTATAACCCGGTAGTCCGTGAAATCACGAAGGATTTCAAACCAACCAACATACAAACTAAGATCGTACAAGTTTAGCAGCCACAGTCACATATTACATAAAGTTCACAACGACAGTTGAATACATCGGAGTTTAGAACATAAGTTATTACAAACCAAGTTCAAAATAAAGTAGCGGAAGCAAATAGTTTCATAAAACACACACACCCTTAATTCAAATACAGTGCCAGAGGATAGTCACTTTCCACAAAAGCATGAGATAAGACATACAGAGTGACCATTGCCCTTGGTCCTAGTTGTCACCCATCGCCAGATACAGATAGTTGACGCAATAGCCATAGTACATCTGACCATTTGCAACAACAATGGGAACAACGCCCTGAGTACGAGAAAGTACTCAGCTAGACTTACCCGTCTTAAACCAAAATAAAGTGACACCAAGGATCATGCAAGGCTTTCTTTAGTGGGCTAGCTGACTCATTTGCGGAAAGTGTGAGCTATCCTGACTAAACCATTTTAAGTAAGTTATCTCAGGTTTATTATACTTATCTATCTAGATAAGCACCTATACTATAGCAATCACTTGATTAACCAGAACATCCAGTTACCACTTGAATTTAGCATTTCCAACATCATCTATATAACCATAAGTGTTTCATCATCATTACTACGATGCCATAGCTCAAGTCAAGTGCTCACTATCCAGGAGCGATAGCGATTCGAATTGATTCCTAACCAGCTGGTGATTTATTCCTCACACAAACCACACTCACCGATCAAGTGAGCTATAGATCACCAATAACACTTTTCAGGTAAACGCCGTGGGGTAACAATCATGGACCGTACTACCCAGGGACCGCCCGACTGCCAGGACGCACATTGGGCTTACTCTTCGCGTCCCCGTACAACCCTATTCATCACCAGTCTGCCAATCTGAGTTTACCCCCGCCCGGAAAGTATCACTAGCTTCGCGGTCGAAAGGTACTTTATTCGGTCAGCTAAATGTGAGGCATGCGTTCAACATGACAAGAGGGACGAGCAACGATCGGTCCTTAACCGACATAGACGGAAAACTACTAGCACCCCAGAACTCTGTCTGGTTGCCTCCAACTTTTTCGTTCGGTCTCCAGTTATACATCAACACATGGTTATTTTTTCGGGTATCAACCATTCCAATAGCTAAAACATTCTAGTAACCACCTATCATTTCAGGTGACCGGAAATCACCGATCGCTGCCGGTCTAAGCAGGGCTAAGCAGTATTCGACCCAACTTTCGTAGGTAATAATGTGGAAAGGATAGTAATATATGCAGCAATGGTTTCACTCAACTCCTATACTTAATGCATAATTTATAAACTTATATAAATAGATAGGGAATTGTTTGTAAAGTAGGAGACTTAGAATGCTCCGAGGCTTGCCTCGTTCGAAGGAACTGGGTTGGTGGTCCACACACTCAGGTAGATCCTCTTCTTACTCGTCTACCTCGGACACCTCCTGTGCCTGAGTTTCTTATGGATCGGACCCGGTCTGCTCCTCCTGAACTGCTACTGACAACTGCTCCTGCGATCCTGTATGATGCAAGTGCATAAGTAAACATGTAAACCGTGTATCGGATGCGGTGGTATGATGATCATGATGGCATGATACGAAGATGAACACATTGAAACTTATAGTAAAGACTAGGGGCAAAACCTTTCTACAAGATAGTCAACATCATCCAAGAACATGTATTACGAAACATGTCATCTACTGCATTCACCTCTGCTAATAATTCTTATCTATTTTTACACTAGCTAGCATATAACCCTAACAAGAGTGCTACTACGCTTTATCAACACAACTACATTAACTTATCAAGCAACACCAGCAAGTGATTTGGTGCTTCAAAGATACACCAAAGCTTTATTATCCAACTAATTATACATAAACAATATTACTTGATATTCAATTTAAACTAGGGTTACAACAGCAACACGTATTTCTAGTGACTAGAAAAATCTACAAAAATTACAGTAGTATAGTCCTACTCCAAATAGCACACCATAAAAATTTAATGGGATTTGGATAAGTAACACAGTCTACACAAAAAAATGACAAGTTCTAGCATAAAAATGGGCATGAAAATACTTTGTACTATAAAAAGTATCAAATAATAGATTTACTATTTTTCCTATGCTCTATACGGTACACAATCACTGCACAAAAATTATCCTAAGCATGTGTTATAAGATTTTTGCTCTCTATCAAAAATAACAAAAATCAGCCATATTTAGCACTTGAACTAGACATCAATAATTTCTCACAGAACATGCATGACACATATTTTTCTTAGAAAGTATAGTACACAAGAAGAGTAACAAACTTAGAATCATATTTTTCTGAGTTTTCTTTGATTTATTACACATTTTCTAAGATATCAGCAAATATAAGGATTAAATAAATCTCCATAGAAAAGTATCACAAAATCATCATGCAATATTTTATATTGTAGAGCTACTCATGATGATCACTACAAAATTTGTTTCACAATTTTTGGAGCTAAAATGGGTACACAACATTTTTTCCAAGTATTTTTCTTTTCAAATAATAATAGAAAAACTGAACTCATTTCTCTTTTTGACTAACGGGCCGGCCCAACGGAAACACCAGCCCACTGCCAATTTTGGCCTCAGCAACCAGCGCGGGGAAGGCGAGCCGGCCCGGCTCGGGCCATCAGCCCACGGCTGCCGGCCCAGAGAAGCAGAGGGGGAAGGGGGCACGGCCACGACGTGCCGGCGTCCACGACGTCACGGCAGCGCGGCGGTCGACGACGGCCAACGGCCATCCCGGCCATGAGCGGGCGAAAAGAAGCACGCACGAAGTCCGCGAAGAGATGGCGAACACAGGGCCGCAACGCAAGGGGAGCGAGGGTGCCGGTGTTGGAGCACGAGCTCGGTGGCCCGGCCACGGTGGCGCGTGCGGGAAAAAGCTCGATTGAGCCATACCGTAGGCGAGCAAGGCACACCGTGGCCTGTTCGGAGGAGAGGAGGATGTGGGGGAGCGTGACGTGCGCGCAATCGAGCGTAGGCGACTCGCCAGCGTCGGAACGCGACGGCGGAAATGGCGGCAAGCGGTGGCGAGCGGGGGTGAGCGCGGCTCCCGTTCGGTTTTCTCAAAGGGAGCTAGAGGGAGAGCAAATGAGGGTTGCCGTGGAGTCAAGCGCGCGGGGGCCACCGGTGTCCACGCGGTGGACGGCGTCGGCATGCGGCCGCCACGTGACGTCGCTCGTCTGCGCGCGGTCGAGGCGTCGCGCGCGCGAGGGAGGGAGGCGTGCGGCGTGCGGCTGGGCCGCTGGAGTAGGCCGGGCCGAGGCGGGGCGCGAGCGTGGGCGCGCACGTGGGAGCTGGGCCGCTTCGGCCGATAGGCTAAAAGCGAGGCGGCGGCCCGTTAAGCCAGAGAAAAGCTTTTCTTTTCTATTTCAATTTCAAATTTTGTTAACAGTCACAAATTCAAATTTTTGAAGTTGAAAATGGCATTTTCAAGACTTGACCCCAAAATAGAAGTTGTTCAAAATTTAATTTTCTACAACTTTGCTTTAGGGCACACTTTGAAATTCTAAACAGATTTTGAAAGGGAGATTCAAAGTTTATTTTAGATCAAAACCCTATTTTTAGAATATTTTTAAAAGCAAAATTTGGGGAAATTTTAAATACAAAAGTTGCTCCAAAAATGATGTTAAACAATTCTAGGTGATTTAAAATTATAGCCAACCATGTTTTACTAACCTAGCAAGCATATTTAAGGCAAAAGTAAGACTAACAAGCATATGCAACATGCATGTTTCAAAATGATGTTTCACATGTTTCAATTTCACTTTACACTTACATTACAGTGATTATGAATGCAATTGATGCTCATGCTCATGATTTGGGATGCTAATGCAATGCTTAACACCTAGGGTGCTACATTGCGCGTCCGGTTAGTTTAAACCGCAGACAGAGACACACGCGTGAAGGTCGCGGACCGGCGCGTTCGGTCCCTCGCAGAACCGGAGCGTCCG
This sequence comes from Saccharum hybrid cultivar R570, assembly GCA_038087645.1. Classification (NCBI taxonomy): domain Eukaryota; kingdom Viridiplantae; phylum Streptophyta; class Magnoliopsida; order Poales; family Poaceae; genus Saccharum; species Saccharum hybrid cultivar. Next base: position 5,875,827 of record JAQSUU010000297.1, on the reverse strand, counting down.
GTCACGCACCCAGTAGGCAGCGCGTGTCTCAGTGTCGATCAGATGCTGTGGCGCGTCCGATCACGTGTGACCGGACACGTCCGATCGCGCGAGGAGCTCTCTGGATTCCGATCGGACGTCAGGTGCAGCGCGTCCGGTCAAACGGTATAGCGCGTCCGGTCACGGCAACGGCTCTCTCTGACGCGCACTGCTGTTGTTTGTCCTGTAGTGACCGAACGCGTCCGGTCACCTTGACCGGTGCGTCCGGTCATCATGTTTTCACTGCGTTATCTTGCAACGGCTAGTTGCTTACCCCTTCGCTATAAATAGATGGTGGCCGGGTTTTGGCAGCTCTCTCTGACTCTTTAAACACTTGAGACATACTTTGAGCTAGAGAACTTCCCCTCCACTCATCTCCTTGTTTGGTTGCATACTCTAGTAAGATTGAGTGAGATTCAAGTGCATTGCTTAGTGATTTGCATCTAGTGGCACTTGATCCATTGAGTTGGCTGCGGATTTCTTGATACCCTTGGGTGTTTCTCGACATCCTAGATGGCTTGGAGCAGCGGTGGTGTTGAGCTCGTGATTGGAGATTATTTCGAGCCTCACCAAGTGTTTGTGAGAGGTTCTTGAGCCTTCCCTGTGAGAGTTCATGAATTGGCTACTCTAGTGGAGCTCGTGGCTTGGAGGATCCCCATCTTGTGAGTGGATGTGCGGCACCCACTAAGGGTTTATCTCTTGATAGTCAATTAGCTCGTGATCCATCAAGTGGGTGCATCGCCACAACGAGGAGTAGCTTGCCAGGAAGCAAGTGAACCTCGGTAAAAAATCTTGTATCATCTCTTACCGAGGAATCTCTTTATGATTGTGTGTGATTGATTCTTTGGATATATCTCATCTCTACACCGTTGGTATAAGAATCAATTCACTTTCTTTTTATTCTTGCATTTTATCTTGTCTAGTGTGTTTAGCGTAGTTTGTATCACATAGGAGTAAGTAGCTTAGTGACTTAGCTTTGTTGGTGTGAATTAGAGATCATAGTCTTGTTCACTAGAATTGTATAGGTGGCTTGCTTAGTATAGTTGAGCTAGTGCTAGAATTAGCGTCGCCATCTTTTATACTAACAATTATTGATTAGTGAAGCTTGTAGATTTTTAAATAGGCTATTCACCCCCCCCCTCTAGCCATTTGGACCTTATAGCAGGCTCCCAAGGTAGCTAAGATGCTACTCCATGAAAATCATAGCCTTACATTCCTCACAACTTCGAGAATCGAAGGATCTTGGTTCGAAACCAAGAAAAGGACCCCGAAAATGAAAACGGTCTAATCTAAGTGCTCATCCCGATTTAGCTCAAACTATTCAGTGGAAATATTCCTAGGGAGTCATAGCACCTCAGGAACAAACGGTTCACAAAAAGATCAGCCACACAGAGAGATAGAACGACAGGAAGAAGGGGAAAATGTAAGAACGCGAAGAACAAAACACAAATCACAAAGAACCCATCATAAATCGAATCCCGAGGATACAAGGAGGTTAAGGCCTCCATTCCCGCTGCAATCTTTGATTCTTACACAAATTCACCAATTTGTGGACCTCTCTCACAAGAAACCCTAAGGGGATGGGGAAACTAGGGAAGGAAGAAAGGGAAAATGAAAGAAGTGAGGGAGATGTGGGCTCCCTCATCCTATTTAATAGGACTATTACACAATTCTAGTTTTGCCCTTAGATATTTTAAGTCGAACCACATAACCCAAGGGCGTTATGGTCCAACCTGAAATAATCTTCATCCGACGGCCACCGCACCCTTCATGAGATAGCTTCGCCTTGACGCGAACTCCTCGATGCCGCCACGTGCCGTCCGTTCCTCCTCGGAACCTCCGCCCGGGTTTTGAGGCCCAAACCCGTAAACCCGTCCACCCGATGGTTTTGAGGCCACCACCAAACCGCCGTGAGTAGCGAACTCCATACGCGCCCCCGCCACTCGACACGTGTCACCACCGTCTTCGACCGGCCATCCGCAAAGTCCTCCTGAGCTCCACTTGACTCGCATGTCCGCCGTCTTGACTTGGTCAACACGGTCACTCCCATGTACACTTGCGCTTGTCGAAGTCCCAGATGTCAGCCACCGCGGCTGGTCACTCGGCCTCCTGGTCCCTCGGTCCAAGCCTCACGTTCGCCCTTCACCGCTCCCGGTCCATCAGCACGCCACGCCCCTACTTGATCTTCACCTCGCCGTCGACCACCGCCTCCAAGCTCCACACCTGCACACCACAAGCTAAGAGACATGTCGCACAACCCAACTCACGTCATGGTTAGTCGCAAACTCAACCTAGGTCGTGGATCACGTTGACAATCACTCGTCACAAAATGAACTATAAGGGCACATATCAACCTTGTATTCGCACTAAATCTTAGAGCAACTCCAACCAAGCCCCTACTTAAGCCCTTGTCCTATTTTGAGAGCTCAAACACATGAAAAAACTCTCCACCAAACCCCTATTTCAGCCTCCTAATGGATGAGGCACTCTCATTTCTCTCTCATAAACCCTCAAGTGTAGGAGCCCCTCATTCTTCCTCTCATTCCTCCTTTTTCTCTTCCCATAAAGCTAACAAGTGGGACCGATGACCCATGACAATATAGTGTAAAAATTTAGAAGATAGGTAGGAGTGCAGTGAAAACTAGGAGATGAAACATGGATGAACAACTTTTATCTAAAGTAATATGGGGTGCAAAATTTGAGAGCTTGATCGGAGTTGCTAAAGGTACGAATGAACAATGGATAAACACAGTAAAGTATTGTTGTGCTTCGGTATTTGTGATTTCTCTGCACCTTTCGTACAGTGTAAGATTAAATAGAATAGAATACTGCTTTTTGGAGAAAAAAAGGCCATAACAGCAAAAGGCCAAAAAGCGACGTCCCTGCGAAATTTTTTTTGAGCCGAATGCAATCTAAATTACTGTCTGAAAAGTCGTCAACCTTTCAGAGATACTAGTATATTTTACTGCTATGTAAGGTTTCTTTTAAAAGGATTATGTAAAGGTTATTACTGTGGGTACGTTCTTTCTTCCTGACGGTAGCAAATTGAAATTAAATTTAAAGACATTTGTGGAACGACGTGCTAAGTGTTATGCGGTACAGGGCCAGATGAATTGATGCATCAGTGCTTTTGCCTCACGTGACATGTTTCGAGGTTGCACTTTTGCAGTACGTCAAAGGTCAAGTATGGCGTACTACGAAGAGTATGGACTCTACGTGATAGCTAGGTAGCTCCTACCTCCTATAGTTTAACAATAAGGTCATCATCAACATTCACCAACATGTGCATCAAGAATAACGAGGCATGTATGTTTATACTGTTTCTGAATGAATTGAGAAATAATCTAAAAAGAGATAGAAAAACAAACAGATGTTTCAAAGAGTATATAGTATAATAAGAATAACAAACTAATATTAGATGACCAACGACTCAGCTTCGTGAAAAATTGGTAACGTGACTACTGAGACCTTTCATCAAACTCAAACTAAAAAGACTATGGTGTTCTGAAATCCAACCACTCCCTCTGGTGACTTAAACAAATCACATCACAACCAACGAAAATAAAACCACATCTGTGAATTGTTGGGCATAGCTCAACTGATTAGATAGCGCGTAGTTTGTAGATCTTAGCTACCTATTAGTATGGAGACGCTTGTGGTGATCCCGATCTGCATGCTGAGTCTCTCAAAGCTGATTACAAGAAAAGGTTTTTTTTTTCATGTGCGCAATCGAGGTAAGGTAAGCATGCATATGTGTTTGTGGGCACTTACGTTTGCATTTGTACCGTGTAACTTAGAAATAAGAATGAACCTTATGCAACCCAAAATTCTTATCTAATCAGAGATGGTATGTATAATTTCTTAGTAGGGGCACACCGAGGCACTGATCCCTGGTACACTTTGCATCTGAATTAAATTAACTTTTAGAATGGTGTTAAATCAGATTATATCAAGCTTTGCTTAAATCTAAAGAAAAGATCTCTAATATTTATTGCATTAAATTAGCACTAATTATTAGAGATATTATAAAATATATATTTTTATAATGTACTAATTAATGTTATGGATGCGAGGATGTCGCTTAAATATAAAATAGTTCGACTCATGACGATTCTATGAATTAATTTATTTATTCTAGAACAGATAGAGTATATATTTTTATAATAGATTAATTTAATGCTATGGATATCGCTATCATTTTACTGTTTAAATTGGTTAAATATAAAATAGTTTGACTTAAGACGATCTACGGATTGATTTATTTATTCTAGAACAGATAGAGTGTATATTTTTACAATATATTATTTAATGTTATAGATGTCGCTATCGTTTTTACTTTTCGATTTGTTAAATATAAAATAGTTTGACTTAAGACGATTCTACGAATTGATTTGTTTATTCAGAACAGATAGAGTATTGTCCGGTGGCAAAGGCAGTGACGCGCTGTGGAGCGTGTGCTGTGCGGCGCGGGGGCAGACCAATGAATCGATGGGTGCTTTTGCGTGGCGTCACATGTAAATCCATCATCAGCAGCCGCATGCAAATACTGTACTAGTAATCGTGAGACTGAAAAGCCGGAGGCGTGTGCGTGTCCCCTCCACACCCCCCGCATCTCCATCTCCTGGCGGGCGAGTGGCGTGTGGTGTCATGGTGTGGCGACGCAGGCCCGATCGACCACGCCGCCACGCGGCTGGTCACCCGACGCGGCCTGTGGCTGGGGCTAGGTCCACGCGCCGTCCACCGCCCCGTTCCCCGCGTCGTGACGCGACGCGCGCCGCTCGACCCACCACCGTGCCTGGCTCAAAAAAGAAAAAAACACCACCACCGTGCCGACATGTGGCGGTACTCTGGGCCCCACCGCCTAAGCCCGCTCCCCTGGCCTTCCCACGGCCCACGGCGCGATCCAACGGGTCTTGGCCCATCCTGAGCTCTCTCTCCGTTCGCGCCTGTCGACGGATGGCGGGGGCGCCGTGGTGAGTTAGTTTTTATATAATGTCATCGCGGAACTCTTATCCGAGTGGAACTGGGAATTGCAGATTGGTTGTGGTGTTTCGGGCGTATATCTTTCTAGGACTAGTAAATATTTCTCTCTCAACGACTGCCATTTTACTTTCTCTCATGGTTTCGTAGAGATGTAAACAGGACGGTTTGGGGGGGGGGGGGGGGAAGAAGATTTAAATTAATATGGTGTGCCAGTTTGGACTGCCCACAGATATAGTATGCCATATATTTGTGTCCCAGGGGACTACTATATTATTATTATTACTATTATTATTACTATTATTATTATTATTATACTAACTAATGGCACCGAATCCGCCGAGGCTTCATTTAATGTGATTTTATTGTCCTTTGCCTTCATTTCCTGCATGTCCTTTTGTCAACAGATGCCCAAAGACATTCCAAAACCAGGTGCTGTGGCAATTACTGCCATCACAGTTTGATACTCAGTGGTTCCTTAAATTGCATCCATATTTACCATGTCAAATTTTACGCTACAAATTGGAAACAAAGAGGAAGAAATAAAATAGTAGAGGTTTGCATGTACCTGTTAGTATGTTTTACCCAGTTTCATACTAGGTTTTTCTTGAAAACCAATACCTCATTACCTCAAAGAGTGTGACGCCCTGAAAGCAACATGGTTACAGGCTTTTGCATAGAAAAATATAGTCTTGACTTTGGGTTCTCATGTATTGCTTAAGTCACCATATCTCTTGTATCTATCTACTAACTTTTGTTGTGCACCAGTCCAAATGCAGGTCAACTTACCATTGAAATAAAGTGATTTCACAGATTTTGAAGCTTCGTCTTTTTCTAATTTTATTTTTATATAAAGAGTGCCTACCTCTGACCCACTACGAAAGTCTCACTCTCACACCAGAAAGCTCAAAGTTGGGCTTCAAAATCCCTTTGGTGACAGAATGATGGAAATGCTTTCAGCGCTGGTTCTGGATAGTGACCCAGCATCCTTGTCGACCATCTCTGAGATGCTCGCAAGGTTTAACTTCAAAGGTGCATGTGGATCTTGATTCTTGAAGCATTCCATTTTGGAACCCCTTTTCCTTTTCTGCATTTTTGTTCTAAAAAAATGAAGTGTGTTCTAGAGGGAAAAGGGAAGTCAATAGGCACGAAATCTGAAATCTTTTATAAAACTGAGGAACCTGTATATCGAACTAACTCTTATTATTTTCCCTGAAAAAAGAATTCCTATATATGTTAGCTGTGGTATCATATTTGCAGTCTGTATGATTCCTGAAGGTGATGGGGGAGAAACATGTTGACCTAGATCTATTTTTGGCAATATTTAAAGGATTCCTTCTCTTGACAAAGAAGTAGAGGAACTCAGATCCTCCACCCTAAAAATCAATCTACACCTACTATATGATATTCAAGGGACTTCTGTTGCATTTTATGTTTCAAGGATGTTTGGTGTCTTTTCCTATTTGTGAGTGCTTGCTTGGATTCCGATCTACGGTTATCATAATATTCCATTTGTTGCATATCATAAATTTAGGTATATGATATGACGCTTTAGGTTCCAATCTCTGAATATTCCATTTTGTCGTGTATCGTAAGTTTGGGTGTACTATGTGACGCTTTAGATTCTGATTTCTGAATATTCCATTCTGTCGTATATAGATCCATCATTTGGAACACTGAGAGGAGCTCCTGTTTGTTTATAGTTGTTTATTGGTTCCTTCTGCCTCGCTGGAATTTCCCACCATGAAGTTTTGCTTAGGAGTCTAATTAAAAATTATTTGTTGGGCCTATTTGTGAAGTGCAGGGTCCATTAATTGTAGAACAGTGCTAAATACACTGTGGTATGAATTTTCCAAATTTTTAATCTTATTACCTTTATCGTTGCATAGTTTTCCCCTTCCAAACAGCAGAAGCGGCCCTGGATTTCGTTGAAGGCGGGGCTGCTAAAGAAGTGGAGCTTGATTTGGTATTGGTGGAGGTTAATCTTAACAATATGGCACCAGGCACTTCCGCAAACTCTGATCTGCTCCATTATTACATACTGAATGAACTTGAAGTCCCTCTTACCGGTAAGAGTTTATATTCAGAGATCTATTATTTTAAGAATTTCTCACCTATCCCAAACTCACCGTTCCAGGGTTATTCCTCCTTGTTGACAGCAATGTGTTCTTGTGACGATGAAGAGGCACTTTCCAAATGTATGAACCTGGGTGCATGCTTCCATCTGCTGAAGCCGCTGGATAGAAGAAGCTTCAGCATTCTGTGGCACCAAGCACTGGAACACAAGTCTAAAAAGGCAGCACCTCAAGGACCAACTCTTAATAGTACCAGAAATGGAATGGTTTCATCATCTACTGAAAAGCCCCAGGAAGTGCTTATCCTAGAGAGAAATGATTTATCCGATCCTGAAAGCAATGGATATGAAGAGCCGAAGAAGCGGAATCGGATCACATGGACCATTGAGCTCCATGAAAAGTTCTTGGGGGCTGTCGAAGCTCTTGGGGGGAATGAGTGTAAGTATAGCTCATACGTACACATGGCTTGAAATCTAAATTAGTTATTTGTTATTTTATTAGCTAAAACATGACCATGTCCTGTTTATTTTCTTTGGGTGGCTAACAGATGCTACACCTGAGGGGATCCTCCTCCTGATGAATATAAAGGGTTTGACTGCGAAGCATATAGGCAGCCATCTCCAGGTGGGTGATTAATTGATCATTAGTTTGACCTTTAATATTGTGACCTAACTTTGTCCCTTGCTTGACAATTTTCTCCTCAAATGTAATATAGAAACATCGATTGCGCCACCGGAATGCAAAGCAAGGAGGACAGCGCCAAGAGAATGCCAGCAGAAAACCAATGGGGCATGATGAAGGCACTTCTGAATCCATCACACCCAGAGTTGAGACAGACGGGGAAGTGTACCCCTTAAGGCTGTGGACAGAGGTGAAGAAAAGGTCAGCGGACACAGTGGCTCTGAAGACTGAGGACACAGAGTCTGTGTGTATGTGGGATAAGTATGAAAATAACCTGCATAGAGTGTTCTCTGAGAAAAAGAAACGTTGGCAGTTCATGAGCGAACATCGGTGGCCTGTGAAGAACAATATTGTTATCACAGATGTAGGGGATCCAAATGAAGCCCCCGAAACTGCTGGTGGTGCTAATACCTTATTTACCCTTTCTACTCCTCCTTTATTAATATATAGAACTGCAGTTTAATCTGCTGGCTTCTCTTTAAAAAGAACTTATTTACCTATTTATCCTCCTTTTCTGTGTGTTGGTGAAATAGGTTATGGTGCATTCACAGAAATCTCTGGTTCCAGCAACATGTTAACGAGTAATCAAGTGGGAGAGAACAATCGTACTGAATTTGCCAGAGACAATGACCACATAGAGAACATTAATTTGCTCAAAGGTATCGTGGACATTGATCTGCTTGAAGATTAAGCATCCTGTTAACTAGTTTTCTTTGCTAATACCTTACCTTATTATCATCTAATTTTGTGCTGGTGAGACAGTTTATGGTGCATCCACAGAAAACGCTGGTTCAAGCAGCCTGTTAGCAAGTGATCAAGTTGGACAAAACAATCTTACTGAAGCTACCAGAAACAATGACGCCATGGGGAACAATAATTTCCTTGAAGGTACCATGAACACTGATCTGCTTGAAGATTAAGTGTCCTGTTAACTAATTTTCCTTGCTAATACCTTTCTATCTTTTATTTATTGACTCTCATGAAATTTCATTCCTAGCCTGCAATAACTTGCTTGGGACTAAAATTCTTTCTTGTTGTTGAAGGTACTGTGGACCCGGAGTACAATGCATCAATGGATTTTTCTGTTGCTTGGGCGCACCTAGACAGCAATGATCTGGACCTGACAGCAATGATCTGGACCTGACAGGCCCTTCTGATGGCCAGGAGGAAGCAGATTCATTTCGGATGAGTCAGCTGGAAAGCCTTGGCCTAGAGGATCTCCGTGACAACGCATGTAATGATGCTCTGAGATCGGTTGGTCTGATTAACATAGATGAACCAGTAACTCAAAGATCGCAAGAGCAGCAAAGCCTTGGCATGGAGGATCTCCAGCAAGTAGATGACATTCCATGGGATGATGCTCTGATATCTGTGGGGCTTATCAACTTATTAGATGAACCAATGACTGAAGAAGCCACCGTTGGAGGATCACAAGATCAGCAAAGCCTTGCCCCAGAGGTCCTGCAAGCAGGTAACAATGCATGGGATGATCTTAGGTCGGCGGGGATGGTCAACTTATTAGATGAACCAATATCTCAAGAAGCCGCTATTGGCGATGCTCTGATGGATGACCCTGTGAGCCCGATTGCCCAAGATGTGTTATGGGCTTGGAGTCCTGCAATGCCAGCGGTTGACTATGGCATGCTCTTCTGAATCAGGCTGAACAAGTGATAGTAACAGATAATATGGATGTTAGAAATAAGAACCCATTGACAGAAATAAGTAACTCAATTGTGCTCGAGAGCACATAAGACCATGTAAGTTATTGATCGTTACATACTCTGCTGTTTGGTTTCATATGATTACTGTGTTACGTTGAACCTGCCCAGGTTGGAGAAAAACTGGTATGTCTATGCCGTGAGCTCCATGGTTCGATGGGCAGTTTGTATGCTACAGGCTACAGCTACTACCATGGAACATCGCTGGATGCCTTCTCCCTATGTGATCGAGTGCTAGTTACTGCCTTTTCACATCCTGATCGATTTTCTTCCTTTTTTAAAACGCAAAACCCTGAAAGATTTTCACATCGCTTGTAACTTTTTTTTTGTGATACCATTTCTAACTTATTTTACACCCTAGCCTCGAATTAATGTGGAGAACCTCACCGGATATGATTTCTCCCTCGAAAATCTTTGTGATATGAAGAGATCATTAATTAATCCAAATTATTTGTATGGCGCATATGCAGATACGCATGGCATAATTAAAATGGAATAATGAGAGATCGGATATCATATTTTTGTTTGCAACTCTTTGTAGCAGTAATAACACAGTAGACATGCAAGCCTCGTTGAGGCATTGACTTAGTAGTTGGTATAAGTTTGGTAGGTACAAACTACACAGCATGAATGGCACATTACTCTCCCTGAAAATTCCTATACATAGGGTTTATGATAAAATAAAGGGTGTGTCTCCGCTGCAGGTGACTGCAGTTTTGCATTTTTCATCATGCGAGGATGGCAGCCATTGGATCCTAATCCTACAGCGAGCACAGGAGTCATCTTCAACCTCCTTTCGTCCCTCTTCTTCCTCCGCACTCCTCCTCGTCCTCGCCCCCACCACCGGTAAGGGGGCGGAGGAAGGCAGCGCGCCCTGCGGCGGCGGCCTTCTTTCCCTTCCTCCTCCTCCTTCCACGACGAGCTCTGATCATGGACGCCCCTGCCCTGACTTGGACTAGCCGCCTTCGCTACCGCTAGGACCATAAGCCACCCTCTTGCTGTCCCCACCGCCTGACTGACCTGCTTCCAGCAAGTAGATGACATTCCATGGGATGATGCTTCTGATGTCTGTGGGGCTTATCAACTTATTAGATGAACCAATGACTGAAGAAGCCGCCGTTGGAGGATCACAAGATCAGCAAAGCCTTGCCCCAGAGGTCCTGCAAGTGGGTAACAATGCATGGGATGATGATCTTAGGTCGGTGGGGATGGTCAACTTATTAGATGAACCAATAGCTCAAGAAGCTGCTATTGGAGATGCTTTTATGGATGACCCTATGAGCCCGATTGCCCAAGACGATGTGTTACGGAACCTAACGCCTTCTTCTTCATCATCTTTTCTCTAGCGCGGGCACGGCTCGTGGGAGGAAGAGCGTTGGGAGGCGAGTGACGGATGGAAAAGCAAGATTTTCAGGTGATTGCAAAGGAGTAATACCGTAAAATAAAAACACAAGATATAACAAACTGTTTTTCTTTTTGAAGCGAAGATAAAAATCTTTTTTAATAAATTAAAAATTTGTAAACAGAGTTTGGCAGATTTTCCTATTTTAGCCCATCACCACCATTTCAGGCCGAAGCCCAAGACAAGTCAACTCAAACCCGTCGGTTCCGACTTCCGAGCCCGCGAGGCCATCGCGAAATGACGGCGCTAGCGCCGGCGGGGCGGCGGAGGCGAGCGCGGCTGCGTCCTCGCCTCTCCTCCTGCCCCGCTCCGCTCCACGCGCCGCGGTGGGTGCGGAGGTGCGGCGGCAGGTGGGGCTCGCGGCGCCGCTGGTGGCGTGCAGCCTGCAGGTGGTCTCCGTCATGTTCGCCGGACACCAAGGGGAGCTCTCCCTCTCCGGGGCCTCCGTCGCGGCCACCTTCGCCAACGTCACCGGCTTCAGCGTCCTGGTAAGTGCGGTAGTAACCTTGCTTCACTAAACCATTTGTGCAACTCGGTATATGCTACTGCCTGTGCATCAAGTCTGAAGAGCATGGGGAATGTGAATCGGAACATGTACACTGTAGAACCTAGTTATTTAAGGAATTTGTAACCAAAATTATTACGGATTCTGGAAATACTTTCGCATTAGGCACCGTTTAGATGCCAAAAATTTTGCCAAAATTTTCAGATTCCCCGTCACATCGAATCTTTGAACACATGCATGAAGCATTAAATATAGATAAAAAATAAAACTAATTACACAGTTTAGACGAAATGGACGAGACAAATCTTTTAAGCCTAATTAGACCATGATTGGACAATATTTACCAAATAACAACGAAACTGCTACAGTAGCGTTTTACCAAAAATTTTGCCAACTAAACAGCCCCTTACTCCAATTCATTAGTTTTCCACATGCTCCATAATTGTACTTACTAGAAGTAACAAGTAAGGGGCGTATGAGTTTGACTTCTTGCTTAGTGGCCAGTGCTATACTGCGTGATGCCTACTGTGCTACCAGTAAAATAATTAATAATTGGAATTCGTGCTCCTCTTTTCCATGTCAAGCTGGGTATGGGAAGCGCATTGGATACCTTTTGTGGACGATCATACGGAGCAAGACAATATGACATGCTGGGGACACACACGTAAAGGGCTATAATTGTTCTTATGCTTACGGGTGTTCCTCTGGCCTTTGTTTTGGGCTTCGCTGGTCGCTCTTGGTCAAAATCCTGAGATATCATTTGAAGCTGGACTGTGTATGCTCAGTGGTTGATTCCTGGTCTTTTCGTGTATGGTTTGCTTCAGTGCCCTACCAGATTCCTGCAGACCCAAAATATTGTCCAAATATTTTTTTTTGGAAGGTCACCGGGGGGGCGTTCACCACCTGAATTATACATTATATATTGGCCCAAGATGACCCGTGATAAAAGACATTTGTGTACACACGCCCCAGCATAGGAGCGATAGGTGGTATAACCACAATTATACAAAAGGAAGAAAGAAAACAACACCAAGGCAAAGGAACTCTTCGACGATGCCTCCAGGGAGGTGAATGACGTGTAGAAGTAATCATCGCCTGCCAAGCTGGAGCTTAGCAAGGCTTTCGCCTGATTCCTATGCCGAGGAGAACCGCATTGGCCTAGCCGACCTCGGCGAGGAGGCAGCAGGGGTTCTTCAGCGACGCCTTCAACAAGCAAGGTCTGCCCGATGGCATCCCTCGTCGCTGTCTCAGCCAAAGAGCTGAGCTGAGATTTCGCCCAGAACCCATCGCCAATGCACTGCGGAGACGGCTCACTGCCCTCCCCGACAAGAGATGCAGGGGAAGGCGCCTGCAGACATGCAGCCCCGCTGCCGGCTCACCCGCGGCCAAACCGCACGCACCACGCATGCACGCGAAGAAGAACGTCCAAGTCACGCAGCCCCACCGCCGGCAAGCCCGCGGCCAAACCACGCGCCCAGGGGCCTACACGCACACGTAGAAGAGTCGCCAAACCGCAGAGCAGCTCCAGTAGATGGCCGTGCAGAGGCTCCGCCGCTCTGGAGCACCTGCAACGTTGAGGTTGCGGTAGGGGAGGTTGCACCAGCACGTGTCCGCGTCGGGTCACAGAGCTCCGCGCTGGGAGGGTTCCGTGCGGCAGCCGCTGCCGCCGCGCCAGCGCCCTGGGGCCCTGAACCGCCAGCGCTCCTCCACTCGGGAGCACCACGACGAGTCCAGGGGCACCAACACCAGCGCGGCCCGCGTCAGATAGCGGAGCACGCGCTGGGGATCCCGTCGACCAAGAAGGGTCAGTCGCCGCCGCGACGGTTCTGTGCCTAGAGAACCCCGATTCACCCCACCGGCGAACCCAAGGTGCCGGAGACGTTGTGGAAGAGGAAGGGGAAGCCAGAGAAGGAGCAGCGCCGCCGGAAGGTCGAGACGCGCGCGTCAGCACCAGGAGCGGGTGGCCGCCGCCGCACTGGGCGGATCCGGTGCCGGGGACGATAGATCGAAGGCCGAGAGGCCTGGATCCGGCCCGCCGACATGCCGTCGCCGCGGGCCACCCTGACTGCCGAAAGCCATCCCCGCACGGAGGGCTCGCAGCACACCTGGGAGAAGGCCTCGCCGCCACCATCCTAGGGAGCCGCGCAGGCTTCCCGGCGGTCCCCTCCGGCAGCGGCGAGGGGAAGGAGAGGCTACGGTTGGCTGGCGGTGGAGGCTAGGTCGGGCGCCACCCGAGTCGCCTGTACACATCCAGTAGTATCGTAAGTTTGGGTGTACTTTTGGAACACTGAGAGGTGCTCCTGTTTGTTTATAGTTGTTTATTGGTTCCTTCTGCCTTGCTGGAATTTCCCACCATGAAGTGTTGCTTAGGAGTCTAACTAAAAATTATTTGTTGGGCCTATTTGTCAAGTGCATGGTCCATTAATTGTAGAATAGTGCTAAATACACTGTGGTATGAATTTTCCAAATTTTTAATCTTATTACCTTTATCGTTGCATAGTTTTCCCCTTCCAAACAGCAGAAGCGGCCCTGGATTTCGTTGAACGCGGGGCTGCTAAAGAAGCGGAGCATGATTTGGTATTGGTGGAGGTTAATCTTAACAATATGGCACCAGGCACTTCCGCAAACACTGATCTGCTCCATTATTACATACAGAATGAACTTGATGTCCCTCTTACCGGTAAGAGTTTATATTCAGAGCTCTATTATTTGAAGAATTTCTCACCTATCCCAAACTCACCATTCCAGGGTTATTCCTGCTTGTTGACAGCAATGTGTTCTTGTGACGATGAAGAGGCACTTTCCAAATATATGAACCTGGGTGCATGCTTCCATGTGCTGAAGCCACTGGACAGAAGAAGCTTCAGCATTCTGTGGCACCAAGCATGTTGGCCCTCGATCTCCGTGTACCTCCACACCCACACACTTACTCGGCTAGAGGTAGAAGGAGATGAGCACAGCGCACACCCCCCCCCCCACACCCCCCCCAAACAGCAGCTCTGCTGCTCTGAAAATGTGGCTGAACTGAACTACTTTTTCCATTTACTGAACAACCTGATATATATACACACAGGGCCTGTTTAGTTGCCCATGCAACCCAAAAAAGTTTGCACAGTACCTGTCACATCGAATCTTGCGGCACATGCATGGAGTACTAAATGTAGACGAAAGAAAAAACTAATTACACAGTTTAGTTGTAAATCACGAGACAAATCTTTTGAGCCTAATTAGTCCATGATTGGACACAAATTACCAAATAAAACGAAAAGTGCTACAGTAGCCGAACCCAAACTTTTTCACCAACTAAACAACCCCATAACTTAGTGCACCTGCTACTGCTACTGTGCGCTTAAAAAGTAAGTGTGTGCAGCAGGGTGCAGCTGCTACTACTGGATGTGTACTGTGCACTTAAAACGTAAGGGGAGAGTGCAGCTGATTATCTAACCCACTACGAAGGTCTCACACCAGAAAGCAGATTGTTCCTCCTTAACAAGTACTCAAAGTTCGCCTTCAAAATCCCTAGGTGACAGAATGACGGAAGGCTTTCAGCGCTGGTTCTGGATAGTGACCCAGCATCCTTGTTGATCATCTCTGAGACGCTCGCAAAGTTTAACTTCAAAGGTGCATGTGGATCTTGAAGCAGCTGACAAATCTTCGCCTAATCCTTCTGCCTCTACTCCTTGGTTTTGAGCTCCACCATGCCAATCTTTTTCTTCAGTTCTGAGAACCGAAGGCGCCCGAGTGGCTTGGTGAGGATGTCCGCGAGCTTTGGGTTCTCATGTATTGCTTAAGTCACCATATCCCTTGTATCTATCTGCTAACTTTTGTTGTGCACCAGTCCAAATACAGGTCAACTTACCATTGAAATAAAGCGATTTCACAGATTTTGAAGCTTCGTTTTTTTTTCTAAATTTATTATTATTATAAAGAGTGCCTACCTCTGACCCACTACGAAGGTCTCACTCCAGAAAGCAGATTGTTCCTCCTTAACAAATACTCAAAGTTCGCCTTCAAAATCCCTTGGTGACAGAATGACGGAAAGGCTTTCAGCGCTGGTTCTGGATAGTGACCCAGCATCCTTGTTGACCATCTCTGAGACGCTCGCAAAGTTTGACTTCAAAGGTGCATGTGGATCTTGAAGCATTCCATTTTGGAACCCCTTTTCCTTTTCCAGGGTTATTCCTCCTTGTTGACAGAATGACAGCAATGTGTTCTTGTGACGATGAAGAGGCACTTTCCAAATATATGAACCTGGGTGCATGCTTCCATGTGCTGAAGCCACTGGACAGAAGAAGCTTCAGCATTCTGTGGCACCAAGCATGTTGGCCCTTGATCTCCGTGTACAGGTGAGCAGCAAGCTCACCTCCACACCCACACACTCACTCGGCTAGAGGTAGAAGGAGATGAGCACAGCACACACACACACCCACACACCCACACACCATGAACCCGCTGGAATTGCATCATCATGGAGTTGAAGTCCCATGCGATGCGCCCAATGTCAGCAAGCCATGGTGTACCTAGGATGATGTTGATGTCATTGCTGATGTCGAGGAGGAAGGCATCAATCTGGAATGTCTCCACGTCGATGCGGAGCGGGACGTTGAAGCATGCCCCCCCGGCATGTGACCTCGTTGCCATTGCCGACGAGGATGGTGTTGTTGATGCGCTGCTCCAAGAGGCCGATGAGGTGAGCGAAGTTGATGTCGATGATGTTGTGATTTGCACCTGTGTCGACGAGTATGTGGGCGCCGACGCCCAGAATCGCTCCCGCCAGGCGCATGGTGCGCCAGCCGCGCACGGCTGATTGTGGGGCGCCGATCATCATGAGGAGGCTGTTGTTGATGTCGTCGGTGTCGCAGTCGTTGATGGACGTGATGTCGAAGAGGTGCTTGCACTTGTGGCCGTGGGTGAAGGGCTCGTCACAGTTGAAGCACAGTCTCGAGCGGCGGCACTCTGCCATCTCATTGGCGGTGAGGCGCTTGAATGGCCGCTGCGGAGTAGCTGATGGTGGCGTCGTCGATGCTGGTGTGGATGGTGAAGGAGTTAGCGCCTTTAGAGGCTAGGGCCGGTTTGACGGCCTTGGTGCCGTCGACTTGTTGGCATTGGCGACCACAGCAGCCCGCCGTTCGTAAGCCCGGGTGAGGGACATGGCCATCTCCATGTCCTTGGGGTTCTGAAGCTCCACGTCCGTCTTCAGTGGCTCGAGCAACCCGGTGGTGTAGATGCTCACCTGTTGTTGATCGTCTAGGGTCCCGACGCGAGCTACGTGCGCTAGGAAGCACTCCGTGTAGTCGTCGATGCTATCGGTCTTCCGCAGTGATGCCAGTTCCCCCAATGGATTGCGGCGGGTATGGGGGCCGAACCGCTCGTTGACGCATCGAGCAAAATATGCCCAATCCGTCACCACCTTGTCCTGCGTGAGGCGCATGTACCACCGCTATGCACCACCTGTCAGATGAAAAGAGGCATACCACACTTTTCGGGGTCTTCTGGCCTCTGAAGAATTGCTCACAGCGATTAAGCCATGGCAACGGGTCCTTGCCGTCGAACGTGGGGAACGATAGCTTGTGGATGTCTGGTTGTAGGGCATGGAAGGAGTGCGGTGGTGTCCCTGGTACGGGTACGGTGGTGGAAGCGTCGTCTTAGGCGCCTCCTCCTTATTGGTGTTGACGTCGAACAGCTTGTTGGTCACCTCATCCACGAGCTTGGGGATTGTGGATGACAATGCTATCTCCTTCTACTCCTTGAGGAAGGCTCTGCCGGTGGCTTCCATGGCATGCCTCGTATCCGCCTCCAAAGTGTTGGCGGCGGCCTCACGCCCCCACTTTGCTTGGGCGGCAGCGGCGGCTTCATCAGTGTGGCCTCCTTGCTCCACGTTCCGCAGACGGTTGTCTAGATTGGCAAACTGGTCCTTCATGGCTTCAAATTGTTTGTTGAGGTCAGCGACGAGGCCGTCGATTAGCACCTTAATGGCAGCGTCGTTGTGGTTGTCGCCCATGGATGCAGCATGGTCTCCGAATACCAAGTGTCATAGTCCAACCCGGGGTAAGGGGTGGCGGCTGGGGCACAGGTGGGCGTGGCGAGGAAAGAGGGAGATAGGGGAAGGAGCAATAGCTCTATTCTTGCTTAAGATTAGAATGATTACATCTCCCCTATATTTATAGTCTGACTTGTGTTCCAAGCAAGCTATGGGAGAAGTCCTTATAGATTGAACTCCCCCTTCCTATACAAACCAATCTCCTATCTTAACAAATCTAATCTTATTCCTGAATCCAAGATCCTAATTTAATTTCCTATTTATTCTTAATTCTACCAATTATTCCGGATTCCTTCTGGGTGAAGGAGACCGAGGGGGTGCCAAGGTCACCCCCTGGCGCGCGCCCTCCTTGCGGTGCGGTGGAACCGGCCGAGGCTGGCCATGGCCCTCCGCTGGGCCTCGCTTGGCCCGCTGATCCCGGTGTGCGAGCCCATAATCAGGCGTGTGACACACACATTTTGAAGCCTCGTCTTTTTCTAAATTTTTTATATATAAAGAGTGCCTACCTCTGACCAACTACGAAGGTCTCACACCAGAAAGCAGACTGTACATCCTTAACAAATACTCAAAGTTTGCCTTCAAAATCCCATGGTGGCACAATGATGGAAAGGCTTGGTGACCCAGCGTCCTTGTCGACCATCTCTGAGACGCTTGCAAAGTTTAACTTCAAAGGTGCATGTGGATCTTGAACCATTCCATTTTGGAACCCCTTTTCCTTTTCTGCTTTTTTGTTCTAAAAAAATGAAGTGTGTTCTAGAGGGAAAAAGGAAGTCAATAGGCACAGTATTCATTTCAAGAAATCTGAAATCTTTTATAAAACTGAGGAACCTGTATATCGAACTAACTCTTATTATTTTCCCTAAAAAAAGAATTCCTATATATGTTAGCTGTGGTATCATATTTGCAGTCTGTATGATTCCTGAAGGTGATGGGGGAGAAATCTATTTTTGACAATATTTAAAGGATTCCTTCTCTTGACAAAGAAGTAGAGGAACTCAGATCCTCCGCCCTAAAAATCAATTTACACCTACTATATGATATTCAAGGGGCTTCTGTAGCATATTATGTTTCAAGGATGTTTGGTGTCTTTTCCTATTTGTGAGTGCTTGCTTGGATTCCGATCTACTGTTATCTGTATATTCCATTTGTTGCATATCATACATTTTTTAATTGGACTTTTACTAGCTTTACTAATTTCGATTGGCTCCCAACAAAGAACGTTAAAAAAGCATGCTGGAATAGATCCGTCATTTGGAACACTGAGAAGAGCTCCTGTTGGTTTATAGTTGTTTATTGATTCCTTCTGCCTCGCTGGAATTTCCCACCATGAAGTTTTGCTTAGGAGTCTAATTAAAAATTATTTGTTGGGCCTATTTGTCAAGTGCATGGTCCATTAATTGTAGAACAGTGCTACATACACTGTGGTATGAATTTTCCAAATATTTTAATTTTATTCCTTTATCGCTGCATAGTTTTCCCCTTCCAAACAGCAGGAGCGGCCCTGGATTTCGTTAAACGTGGGGCTGCTAAAGAAGCGGAGCTTGATTTGGTATTGGTGGAGGTTAATCTTAACAATATGGCACCAGGCACTTCGGCAAACTCTGATCTGCTCCATTATTGCATACTGAATGAACTTCAAGTCCCTCTTACTGGTAAAAGTTTATATTCGGAGCCCTATTATTTTAAGAATTTCTCACCTATCCCAAACTCACCGTTCCAGGGTTATTCCTCCTTGTTGACAGCAATGTGTTCTTGTGACGATGAAGAGGCATTTTCCAAATGTATGAACCTGGGTGCATGCTTCCATGTGCTGAAGCCACCGGACAGAAGAAGCTTCAGCATTCTATGGCACCAAGCATGTTGGCCCTCGATCTCCGTGTACAGGTGAGCAGCAAGCTCACCTCCACACCCACACACTCACTCGGCTAGAGGTAGAAGGAGATGAGCACAGCACGCGCACGTGCGCGCGCGCACACACACACACACCACGAACAGTAGCTCTGCTGCTCTGAAAATGTGGCTGAACTGAACTACTTTTTCCATTTACTGAACAACCTTACACACACACACAACTTAATACACCTGCTACTGCTACTGCTACTTTGCGCTTAAAAAGTAAGTGTGTGCAGCAGGGTGCAGCTGCTACTACTGGATGTGCGCTGTGCACTTAAAAAGTAAGTGTGTGCAGCTGCTACTACTGGATGTGCAGTAGGATGCATTGGATTCCAATTCCTGAGGATTCCATTTTGTCGTAGATCATAAGTTTGGGCGTACAGTATGACACTTTGATTCCAATTTTTGAGTATTCCATGTCATCGTATATCATAAGTTTGGGTTTATGGTATGGTGCTTTAGATTCCAATCTCTAAATATTCCATTTTGTCGTGTATCATATGTGTTAGACTATAGGCCCATTAGAGGCCCATGTATGGTACAATATACAGTCACCCTTAGGGTAGACCCAAGTAATATGAGATCACAATTCTAGCATGGTATCAAGCTAGGGTTTTTCCTTCACCCTCCCCTCCCCTGCCCAGCCGCCTGGGCCGCCGCCGTCGCCAGGCACGCCGCCGGCGACGGCCATGGCCGCCTAGCCTTCTCCTCCCCCTCCTACTTATCTCTCTCTCCCCTGCTCCCTCTTCCCGACGGCTACACCGCCGCCGCCAGGCGGTTTTCTTCTTTCCTCCTCCCCTCCCCTGCCGCCAGCCGCCTGGGCGCCGCCGTCGCCGCCAGGAGCGCCACCTCCAGCTGACATGGCCAGCCGGTCTCCTCCTCCCCTCTCGACTGCCACCCCGTCCGCGCATCCGATGGCGGGCACCTCCACACCCGCCCGTTCATCCGCGCACTCTTCGCTGCCGGTGCGCGTCGTGCTGCGCGTGCGCCTGTTCCTCCCGTCGGAGGCCGCCTCAGCGACAGCGCCCTGCGTCTCCCTCTTTCCGGCGCCTCAGCCGCCGCTGCTAGGCTGCTGTGCTGCCGCGCCGCCAGGCCGCCGCCCCAGCGCCGCCGTCGCCGGTCCAGGCCTGGACGCGGGCGCGGGGGGCGCAGACGCGGGCGCGCGCGGCCCAGGCGCCACCGCCGCCCCCCAGCGCGGCCCCAGCGCCGCCGCCGCCGGTCTAGGCCTGGCCGCGGGCGCGGGCGGCCCAGACACGGGCACGCGCGGCCCTGGCGCGGGCGTGGGCGTGCGTGGCACCAGCGCCGGCGTGAACGCCGCTGCCCCTCGTGCCACGCGCTGGCGTCGTGTTGCGTGCAGGGCCTCGTCGGCTCCCTACCCTCCGCGATCTCCGCCGCCGCAGCCGGGCCATCTTCCTGGCGTCGCCACCACCATGGCCGCGAGCGCCGGGGCCGCTGGCGCGGGCGGCACAGCCGCCGCCGCCGCCCTCCTACTGGCGTCGGGCGCGGCTGCCGAGGCCCGGGTCCGTGCGGCCGCCCTTGCTTGGGAGCACGAGCGCGATGCGGCCGATGCGCTGGCCCACCAACTTGCCGAGACGGAGCAGCTCCTCCACCTCCCTGCCTCACAGTCGTCGGTGCCTCCACGGAGTGAACTTCGCCCGTCGGTGGCCATGGTCACTGGTGCTCCCCCGGGGTTTCACCCCACATCCCTGTGGGCTACACCTCCCGGTGCCTCGCCCGGGCTTGTCGGTTGGGACCCGGCTGCCTTGGCCTACTCCTTCACCACCACCACCAGCCCTTCGCCCGCAGTTCCTCCTGCCGCAGGGCTGCGATCAGCCAGTCCTGATTGGATCGCCGACTCGAGAGCCACATTCTACACCACACCCGATGTGAGTCTACTTTCTTCTCTTCATCCTCCCCACCCTTCATGTCCCTCTTCCATCATGGTCGCCAATGGCACTTGCATTCTTGTCTCCTCCGTGGGCACTGCCAGTTCCCATGGCTCCTTTTATATTCCTGATGTTCTTGTGGCTTCCGGTATGATTCACAACCTTCTCTCCATTCGCCGTTTCACAACTGACAACTCTTGTTCGGTTGAGTTTGACCCCTCTGGCCTCACCGTGCGGGATTTGGCCTCCCGGTGTCCTCTGCTCCGTTGTAACAACACTGGACCCCTCTACACCCTTCAGTTTCTGGCGTCTGTTTTACCTTCTTCGCCCCCCCATTTCCTCCGTCATTTTCGCCGCTACTACTTCCTCCACTACTTGGCACTGCCGCCTCGGCCATCCTGGCCGGGATGCCCTGATGCAGCTCAGTCATAGTTCAGACATTCAGTGCCTTCGGGCTCACGATGAGCACTCGTGTCATGCGTGCCAGCTGGGCCGTCATGTTCGCCTTCCCTTTCAGTCTTCTTCCTCACATGCCACTTGTGTGTTCGATCTTATCCATTGCGACTTGTGGACTTCTCCTGTTCTCAGCATGTCTGGCTATAAGTACTACTTGGTGGTGGTCGATGATTTCTCCCATTACTCCTGGACTTTTCCCCTCCGTGCCAAGTCCGAGGCGTTCCCCACTCTCAGCCACTTCTTCGCTTGGGTATCCACTCAGTTCGGCCTCACTATCAAGGCTGTCCAGTGCGACAATGTTCGTGAGTTCGATAACTCAACCTCACGTGCCTTCTTCCTTTCTCACGGTGTCCAGCTGCGCATGTCTTGTCCGTATACCTTCTCTTAAAACGGTAAGGCAGAGCACATGATACGCACAACCAATGACACCATGCGCACCCTTCTGCTCCAGGCATCCCTTCCTGCTCGCTTCTGGGCTGAGTGCCTGTACACATCCACCTATCTCCTTAACCGTCTTCCTTCTACTGCCTGCCCAGCTCCCACACCTCACCACGCTCTTTTCGGTACACCTCCCCGATACGACCACCTTTGAGTCTTTGGGTGTACGTGTTACCCTAACACCGCCGCCACCGCTCCCCATAAGCTGCCCCCCAGTCGACCCTCTGTGTCTTTCTCGGATACTCTTCGGATCACAAGGGTTACCGATGCTTCGACCTTTCCTCTCGCCGTGTCCTCATCTCTCGCCATGTCGTGTTTGATGAGTCGGCATTCCCTTACTCCACCACCTCTACCTCCACACCTCCTGCTGACCCTACGGAGGCTTCCCTTTTTTCCCACTGATCTGGTGATTCTGCCACCCTTCTCCCTCTACCCTGTAGGTACTACTCCAGCGCGCTCTCCTAGTGGTCCCCACCTCGCCCCTGCCGGCCGTGCACTAGGACTTTCCTCCAGTACCTGCTACGACCGAGGCCGCCCCGGAGCTTCCACCATTGCTCCATGTGGCTTCGCTACCTCCCGTTGTGCCCGACACTGCAGTTCCGATCGTGGGACCGAGCGCCCCGACCCCACCTCCTCCCGAGCACTTCGGACTCGTCTACCAGCGCCGCTGGGAGCCGGGTCCGCCCTCACCTCCTCCTGGGCGTTTCAGCATCGTCTACCAGCGGCGGCGGGAGCCGGCTCCGCCGTTGCCGCCGGCGTCATCGACTTTGCCACTAGTGTGTGCTCCACCGGTCCCACTGCGCTCTCACGCCGACCCGCCAGTGTACCACCCGCCCCTTCTTCACCGGGACCCTCGTCACACTCACCCGATGGTGACGAGGCAGGCGTCTCGCCCGCAGGCCCTCACCGTCGCTGCCTGCGAGACGGGGATCTCTCTAGTACCCTCTTCCGTCTGCGTGGCCTTGGCGGATCCTCACTGGCGCCGCGCGATGGAAGAGGAGTACGCGGCCCTCCTCACCAACCAGACGTGGGACCTTGTGCCCCGACCGTCGGCCTCCAACATTGTCACCGACAAGTGGATCTGGACGCACAAGAGGCGTGCTGATGGTTCCTTAGAGCGCTACAAGGCTCGCTGGGTCCTCCACGGCTTCACTCAGTGGCCCGACATTGACTATGATGAGACCTTCAGTCACGTGGTGAAGCCAGCTACAGTCTGCACCGTCCTCTCACTGGCTCTCGAGCGCTCCTGGCCTGTGCATCAGCTGGATGTCAAGAATGTCTTCCTCCATGGCACTCTGACTGAGACGGTCTACTGCAGTCAGCCGACCGGTTTTGTGGATTCTTCTCGTCTTAACTTGGTCTGCCGGCTCAACAAATCTCTCTACGGGCTCAAACAGGCACCCCCGGACTTGGTACTCTCGGTTCGCTACCTTCCTACAGACTCTTGGGTTCACGGAGGCCAAGTCTGACACCTCTCTGTTTATATACCACTATGGGGGTGAGACTGCTTACCTGCTCCTCTATGTGGATGACATTGTTCTCACCGCCTCTAGCGAGTCTCTGCTCCATCGCATCATTGCTTCTCTCCAGAAGGAATTTGCTATGAAGGATGTTGGGGTGCTCCACCACTTCCTCGGCGTCACTGTTGAGCCCTGACCTTCAGGCCTGTTCCTCCACCAGCGGCAGTTCACTTGTGACATTCTGGAGCGAGCAGGGATGACTGACTGCAAGTCCTGATCTACCCCAGTTGACACCTAGGGGAAGCTATCAGAGGCTGGGGGTCCAATGCTTGGGCCAGCGGACTCTACCACCTACCAGAGTCTTGCTGGCGCGCTCCAGTACCTCACCTTCACACGGCCAGACATCACTTATGCTGTACAGCAGCTCTGCCTCTACATGCATGCTCTGCGGGAGCCCCACCTGGCTGCTATGAAGCGGCTTCTCCGGTACCTCCGTGGCACTCTCGGCTATGGGCTGCTCCTCGGCCGGTCCTCCACTACCGAGCTGGTTGTCTATACCGACGCTGACTGGGCGGGCTGTCCGGACACCTGCAGGTCCACCTCTGGCTATGTTGTCTTCCTCGGCGGCAACCTTGTCTCTTGGTCATCCAAGCGCCAGCCGGTGGTCTCACGCTCCAGTGCCGAGGTGGAGTACCGTGCCGTTGCCAACGGCGTGGCCGAGGCCGCCTAGCTCCGCCAGCTCTTGGCTGAGCTTCACCGCCCTCTCGCCAGGAGCACGCTCGTCTACTGCGATAACGTCAGCGCGGTCTACCTCTCCACCAACCCCGTGCAGCACCAGCGGACCAAGCATGTGGAGATCGATCTACACTTCGTCCGCGACCGTGTGGCCATCGGCGATGTCCGAGTACTTCACGTCCCGACCATCTCACAGTTTGCGGACATCTTCACCAAAGGCCTCCCTTCCTCGATCTTCTCCGAGTTTCGCTCCAGCCTCAACGTCTCTAGTGGCTAGTTGTGGCTGCGGGGGGGGGGGTCCTGTGTGTGTGTTATGCACTTCTTGTTTTCTTTCTTGCCCAGTCTTGGACTCCGTTGCGCCGGTAGTCCAGACTGCTCTTGCCCAGTCTTGGACTCCGCTGCGCCGGTAGTCCAGACTACGGGGGGGTGTTGGATTATAGGCCCATTAGAGGTCCATGTATGGTACAATATACAGCCACCCTTAGGATAGGCCCAAGTAATGTGAGATCACAATTCTAGCAATATGTTTGATTGTATAGTACGTCGCGGTGGCCACAGCGGCGTGCCAGGCGGTCTGGCTGCGCCGGTGAAAGTCCCTAGTTTGGTTTTGGCTAATTGATGAAACCTAGGACTAACCTTTGTATCTAAGTGCATGATTTAGATAAAGGTGGTCATTGAATATGAGACATGACATTGACTCATGTGACCAAGATGATGAAGACCAAGATGATGCTTGGCTCGATGGACCGGTTGTGAGGGTGAAGGGCAAGTCGAGGCTTCAAAGCGAAGGACCATGCGATGGTGAAGCTTGAGCAAGACTTGGCGCCGACGGACCGATACAACGGTGAAGAGCAAGTGAAGTCAAGGTCGATGGATCGAGACGGTCATGTGATGATATGAAGTGGATCATATCTTTTGGAGAAACAAAATGGGCTCAAGGCAAAGATATAACCATAGGGCCATTTTGTTTTGCACTCAAGACACCATAGAGGGTGTGAGTGGTTTAGGATCGATAGCCGAACTATTAAGAGGGGAAGTCTTATCGGTTATTCGATGCACGGGTGCCACTAGGTGAATTCATAAAGTGCATTGCATGTAGGGCCTAGTGAGCTAACTGGAAAACCTTCGAAAATGTTTATGAAAAGGCTAACACACGTGCACAAGGTGGTGATCACTTGTTGGTGTTGGCACATTTGTGAAGGTGTTGAAGTTTGAGCGGTAGAGAGGGTTTGGGTCTCTCCCTCCCGCCGAGCTTGCGAGCGCGGGATTTAGGCGTTTTTGAGAACTTGAAATGCCTATTTTCCACTACGCTGGAAGTCGGAAAAGAAACGGAGGCGGACGGAGGTCACAGAGGTGACCGGACGCTGCACCGGACGCGGTCATGGTATGACCGGACGTGTCCGGTCAGTACAGCGCAGACGCTGGTGTTAGGGTTTGTAACCGGCGCGTCCGATCACTCGCGGGACCGGCGCGTCCGGTCAGTCGCCTAGAGGGAACTGCGGTTCACGAGGATGATCGGACGCGAGGCGCGTCCGGTCACACATGATCGGACGCGTCCGATCGTTGAAGGAGCTTACTGGACTCTAACCGGACGCGGGCACTGTCGTGTCCGGTCATTGCGAGGGGCGTGTCCGATCGTTACTTCGCGGGCGCGCGATGCTGTGCGATCGGCGCGTCCGGTCGTTGACTGGAGCGCGTCCGGTCACTTGGGACCGGTGCGTCCGGTCGTTCTGAGAAGCACGTCCGGTCATAGGGTTTGACCGTTGGGTCAGTGACCGTTGGAGGATCGGACGCGGTTGAGCACGTCCGGTTAGTTATGACCGGCGCGTCCGGTCATCCCGAAAAGACCCAGTGAAGGGGTATAACGGCTCTATTCGGATGGGATGCTTATAAATACTTGTTGACCAGCCCTTGGGGAGGACTCTCGTGATTTCTAACATTCTTGTGCATCCTTTGAGCTAGAGCATCTCCTCCTACTCATCTCTCTTGCTTGATTGCAAATCAAAAGTAAGATTGAGTGATTCCAAAGTGCATTGCATAGCTTGAGGGCATCTAGTGGCACTTGTGGGTGGTTTAGCCGGTGGATTTCTTGTTACTCTTGGAGAGTACCACTCCTAGCCGGCTTGGAGATTGTTGGAGGCGTTGGCAAGAGAAGGTAATTGTTCTTGGCCACCTCCGGTTGATTGTAAGAGGTTCTTATGCTTTTCTCGGCGGGACGCCAAAAGCAACTCTATTACATTGCGCGTGTCATTGAGTTACCTCACTTGAGAGTGGTGTCTTGCAGTGCCTTGCGGGGCGTGCCTTGAGGGGCAAGTGACTTGAGGGTCACACCGAGGAACCATCTAAGTGTTGGTCGACACAACCAGTGACGTAGCTTGTCGGTGCACAAGTGAACACCGGGTGAACAAAAATATTGTGTCTCTTGTCTCCCGGTGATTGGTCTTCATATTGTGTTGTTGTCAATATTGATTGATTGTATATCATCTTGGTGATTGGCAACATCTTCACTACACCGTTGGTATAAGATACACAATCCTCTCTCTCGTGTTTACATTTACTAGATTATCTTGTGTAGCTCTAGTGGTAGCCTTTGCTAGTGTTGTTAGCTTGCTCACTAGTGTAAGTTTAGTGACATAGCCCTTGTGTGAACTAGAGATCATAATCTACTAGACTTGTGGATATGAGGCTTGCATCACAACCGTAGGCTAAGCAAAACTCGCTTTGCGCCATTTGTTATTCTAACAAGTTTGCTTAGTGTTTCTTGTAGAAATTTTTATAGGCTATTCACCCCCTCTCTAGCCATCTAGGACCTTACAAGTGGTATCGGAGCCGTGGTCACCGTTTTAATTAAGGCTTAACATCCTTCGGTGTAAAAAATGGCTCAAATTGTGTTCAATCATGTTGGGGGCAAGCCACCATTCTTTGATGGTGTTAGTTCTTTTGCTTATTGAAAGAGAAAGATGACAATGTACCTTGGTTCTATTCATGAGAGAGTTTTACAAGTCACCGAGAATGACTTTGCTATCATTGATCCCGATCATCTCACCGATGAAGATAGAGCAAATAGAACATGCAATAGAATAGCTCTTAATACACTTTACCATGGTATTGACACAAAAGTATTTGAGGGCATCAAGGACTTAGAATTGGCATATGAAGTATGGACAAGGTTAAGTGAAACATATGAGGGCACTAAGGTTGTGAAGAGTGCCAAGCTATATGGGCTCAAGAGTGAGTTTGAGAACTTCAAGATGAATGAAGAAGAAACAATCTTAGAGATATTTCATAGATTGCAAGTAATTGTGAATGATCTCAAGAGCTTAGGGCACAAGACAAAAGACCAAGATTTTTGTCACAAGTTCTTGTTGAGCTTACCAAGAAAATTCAAAATGTTGATCATGATGCTACAAAGAGATGGGCTTGAAACAATGAAGCCTAATGATTTGCTTGGAGAGGTATTAACATATGATAAGTATGATCAAGATGTTGATGAGAAGGAGAAGGAGGAAGAAAAGAAGAAGAAGACCATGGCGTTCAAGGCCATCTCCTCCAAGGGCAAAGCTACCATCATTGAAGAAGAAGAAGAAGACAATAGTGAAGATGAAGATTATGAAATTGATGATGAGGCATTTGCTTTTGTAGTCAAGAAAATGGGTCACATGTTCATTAAGAGAAGAGGCTTCAAAAAGAGAAATGACAACTACAAGAGCAATGAGCAACAAAGGAAGTGCTTCAATTGTGATAGCACCGAACATCTTCAAGCCGAATGTCCCTATGACAAGAAGAAGAACAACAAGAGGGGCAAGTTTGAGAAGAAAAAGAGAGAAGCCAAGATGACTTTCAAGAAGGGCAAGAACGGAGCCTATGTGGTCACTTGGGAAAGTGATAATGATGATGAAGAAGAAGAATCATCCAACAAAGCTTTTGCTTCCATTGCTATCAACAAGAAGCCTTCACTATTTGATTCATCCTCTTCGTGCTTCATGGCCAAAGAAGCTAAGGTATTATATGATGAGAGTGATAATGAAAGTGAAATGGAATATATTCATGACAGTGATAATGATAATAATAATGATAATGAAAATGATGATGATAAACCAACTAAAGAACAACTATATGACTTGATGCAACAAACTAGAGACATAGCTATTGCCAAGAACAAGGAGTGTAAGAAGCTTTCAATGAAAGTAGCAATACTTGAGAAAGTTCTAGGTGAGCTTAAGACCACTCATGAGAGTCTAGTGGAAGACCATGAGTATCTTGGTAAAACTCATTCCAAGCTTGAAAAGCCCACTCATTACTACTAGAGCAACAGGCAAAGAAGGAGGTTGTTGTATCATGTGATATAGGTGTTACATGTGATATAATTGATGAATCTTTTTATAAATCTATCATCATGACAAATGCTAACCCTTCTTGTAGCTCTTCATCCACCACCACCAACTCTACCTCCACTACTAGTAATGGTTTCACTTGTGATACCTCACTAATGGTTGAGAATGAGACTCTCAAGAGAGAGGTGTATGAGCTCACTCACGCCCTAGGCAAGGCCTATGGTGGTGAGGCCCGCTTGCTTAAGTGCTTGGGTAGCCAAAGGTTCTCTCTTAACAAAGAGGAATTGGGCTACACCCCCAAGAAAGGCAAGTCGGCCTTTCCAACTCCAAAGCCTAGCTTTATGAAGAGCAATGGTCGGTTTTGCAATAGATGCAAGCAAGTTGGGCACTTAGAGCATAATTGTAATAAAAAGAACCAAAGCAAGAAATTTGTTAATGCTATACCTTTTGATTCTTGCTATGTGCTTACCAAAGGTGTGAAGGGTGTGCAAGCTAAGTTTATTGGTACACTCATTGTTGGCCCAAAGAAGAAGGCTATTTGGGTACCAAAGAGCTTAGTTACTAACCTAGAAGGACCTAAGCAAAAATGGGTACCTAAGCTTCATTGATTTGCTTGTAGGTCAATTACAAAGCCGGAGGAAGGCATTGTATTATTGATAGTGGGTGCACTCAACACATGACCGGTACATCAAGAATGTTTGACTCAATCAATGACAATAATAGTGGTGTTGATTCTATCACATTTGGCAATAACAAGAAAGGCAAGGTTATTGGCTTGGGCAAGATTGCAATATCAAATGACTTGAGTATCTCTAATGTGTTGCTAGTTGAAAGCTTGGATTTCAATCTTCTATCCGTGGCACAAATATGTGATCTTGGTTACAAATGTATCTTTGGGGTTGATGATGTGAAAGTCATTAGTATGGATGGTTCAAATGTGGCATTCAAGGGCTTTAGATATGAGAATCTCTACCTAGTTGACTTCAATGCTAGAGAAACTTCTTTGACAACTTGCTTAATCTCCAAATCAAGCATGGGTTGGCTTTGGCATAGAAGGCTTGGTCATGTTGGCATGAAACAATTGAAGAAGCTTACAACTCACAATCTTATCAATGGTTTGAATGATGTTGAATTTGAGAAGAATAAGCTTTGTAGTGCATGTCAAGCCGGGAAGCAAGTTGGAAGCTCACATCCAAAGAAGAGTACAATGAGCACATGCAAAGCATTTGATTTGATGCACATGGATCTATTTGGCCCAACAACATACTCAAACATAGGTGGTAATAAGTATGGTTTTGTCATAGTGGATGACTTCACAAGATTCACATGGGTATTCTTTCTTAGTGACAAAAGTGAAGTATTTGACACCTTCAAGACATTTCTCACTAGAGTTCACAATGAGTTTGAGATTAGAATCAAGAAAGTGAGAAGTGACAATGGAAGTGAGTTCAAGAATACAAGAATTGAAGAACTTTGTGATCACTATGGCATTGGACATCAATTCTTGGCCAAGTACACTCCACAATCAAATGGCCTAGTTGAGAGAAAGAATATAACATTGCTTGATATGGCTAGATCAATGCTTCATGAGTACAATGTGAGTCAATCTTTTTGGGATGAAGCAATCAATACCGCTTGCTACTACATCAATAGACTATATTGTCATCCATTGCTAGAGAAGACCCCATATGAGCTACTTCATGGAAGAAAGCCCAATATTTCTTACTTTAGAGTGTTTGGTTGTAAATGCTATATCTTGAAGAAGGGCACTAGATTGGGAAAGTTTGACAAGAGATGTGATGAGGGGTTCCTACTTGGTTATTCAACTACAAGCAAAGCTTATAGAGTTTGGAACAACTCAAGTGGCATTCTAGAAGAAGTCCATGATGTGCAATTTGATGAAACCAATGGGTCACAAGATGAAGAAGAGAATCTAGATGATGTTGGTGGAACTCAATTGGTGAAAGCAATGAAGAACATGGACATTAGGGATATTAGAGCAAAGCAAGTAATTGATATTCAAGATGATGATAAAGATGAAGTGCTCAATTCTCCATTCAAGCTAGCTAGTGACTCTCAAGTACAAGATCATGGTGCTAGTTCATCTCATCAAGATACATCAAGTGATCAACCAAGCTCAAGCAATCAAGTGCAAGTACTCCAACCACAACATGTTGCAAGAGATCACCCCATTGATAGTGTTATTGGTGATATTAGAAGTGGTGTGCAAACAAGATCAAGATTGGCTATGTTTTGTGAGTATGCATCATTTGTGTCAACCTTAGAACCAAAGAAAATAGAAGAAGCTTTGAAGGATGCCGATTGGATTATGGCTATGCAAGAAGAACTTAACAATTTCACAAGAAATAATGTTTGGGAATTGGTAGAAAGGTCAAATGACTACAATGTGATTGGAACCAAATGGGTGTTCAAAAACAAGCAAGATCAAGATGGCATTATGGTGAGAAACAAAGCAAGACTAGTTGCTCAAGGTTACACTCAAGTAGAAGGTCTTGACTATGATGAGACATATGCTCCCATGGCAAGATTGGAGGCAATAAGGATTTTATTGGCTTATGCTTATGCACACAACATCAAATTATATCAAATGGATGTCAAAAGTGCATTTCTCAATGGGATCATCAATGAGTTAGTCTTTGTTGAGCAACCTTCCGAATTTGAAGATGACAAGAAACCCAACCATATGTACAAGTTGAAGAAGGCTTTATATGGCTTAAAGCAAGCACCTAGAGCATGGTATGAGAGGCTAAGGGATTTCCTTCTCTCTAAGGGATTCAAGATGGGCAAGGTTGATACAACTTTATTTATCAAGAAGGTTGGGAATGATCTATTCATAGTGCAAATATATGTTGATGACATCATCTTTGGATCAACCGATCAAGCTTATTGTGAAGAATTTGGTGCTATGATGACCAAAAAATTTGAAATGTCTATGATTGGTGAACTTAGCTACTTCCTTGGTCTCCAAGTCAAACAATTGAAGAATGGAACATTTGTGAGTCAAGGGAAATACATAAGGGACATGTTGAAGAAGTTTGGAATGCAAGATGCAAAGCCAATTTCAACTCCAATGCATACGAATGGCAATTTGGATAGTGATCTTGATGACAAAATGGTGAATCAAAAGGAATATCGGTCTTTGATTGGAAGTCTACTCTATGTCACCGCATCAAGGCCGGATGTCATGTTTAGTGTTTGTATGTGTGCTAGATATCAAGCCTCACCTAGAGAGAGTTATTTCACGGCCGCAAAGAGAATATTGAGGTACTTGAAGCAAACAAGAGATGTTGGACTATGGTATCCCAAGGGGTCAAAGTTTGAATTGATTGGATATTCGGACTCCGACTATGGGGGTTGCAAGATCAATAGAAAGAGCACAAGTAACACATGTCAATTACTTGGAAGATCACTTGTGTCATGGTCCTCAAAGAAACAAAATAGTGTGGCAATCTCTACCGCCGAAGCCGAATATGTGAGTGCGGGGAGTTGTTGTGCACAATTGCTATGGATGAAATCAACTTTGAAGGATTATGGTCTCAACTTCAAGAATGTGCCATTGCTATGTGATAATGAAAGTGCAATCAAGATGATATAAAACCCGGTTCAACATGGAAGAACAAAGCATATTGACATAAGGCATCATTTCATTAGAGATCATCAACAAAAGGGAGATATTGCCATTGAAAGTGTTGGCACCGATGATGAACTTGCCGATATTCTCACCAAGCCACTTGATGAAAAGAGGTTTTGCAAGCTAAGGAATGAATTGAACATTCTTGATTTCTCAAACATGAGTTGAATGCACCCCACCCACTTATTGACATGCCTCTCCTTCGATATTGCAAGGTAAAAGTTGATTGACATGTCATTTATTCTATGCTAAGGACTTGCTAGAGCATGTAGACATAATAAGTGGTACGCATGAGCATTCATGATAAATCAAATGAATTTGATGATATATGTTACCACTATTGCTTCTATGCTTGTTTTGATCTAGTGGTGGCATATGACATGTTTGTGAGCTTGCAAACCTAGTGTTGAATCTAGAAGATTTGCTATACGTGTTTAATTCAACATAGGCAAGATAACCCTTATTATGAGGTGTGAAGAAGCTTGTCTTTGGTTCAAATTAAATTAAATATCTTTGGCAAGTGTTCTAGGTTGAACCAAATTTGATAAATTCTAACCTACCCCATCAAACATTGTTTTCTCTCCACAATTTGATCCTATTTTTGGGTAAGTTGTTGACAAAGGGGGAGAGAAAAAGATGATTCAACATGATAAAGGGGTAAATAAAATTTTGATGCACACAAGTAGGGGGAGCAAGCTCATAAACTAAGTTGTTGCATTTGTTTATGCATTCTCATATGACTTGCTCATTGCACATGTATTTAAATTCAATATACATGCTTGTGTGGTGCAATGCTAGTATAAAACTTGAATGATGAAATGATCTACTAGCATGCATAGGAATAGTTTACTTGTGGTATCTAGACGTGCCTTAAACTTTACAAGTGGTCCAAGAACCTTACTATAATGTTGATCTCACGGGGTTCTTAAGTTGTGATGGATGTCTAGTTACTTCATGATGCTAAGGATGGTGTAAAAGGCAACTCCGATTGGTATCACGCTTCAAAGGTCCATTTCTTACACCTTAGCATCATTTTGGTAGAATTACTCTTTCAACACTTCTATTTATGCATATGTGCAAAACTTTCAATCCAAACTCTATGCACATATGTAGGGAGAGCTAATGCTATGAAAATTGAGCTTGTGATAATTGTCCAAACTTTACTTATGAGCATAATGATTGGACAAATATGACAAGTTCAAAACTTTTATTATCAAAATCATCTTTGTGAGGGTTGTCATCAATTACCAAAAAGGGGATTAAAAGTCCCTAGTTTGGTTTTGGCTAATTGATGAAACCTAGGACTAACCTTTGTATCTAAGTGGATGATTTAGATAAAGATGGTCATTGAATATGAGACATGACATTGACTCATGTGACCAAGATGATGAAGACCAAGATGATGCTTGGCTCGATGGACCGGTTGTGAGGGTGAAGGGCAAGTCGAGGCTTCGAAGCGAAGGACCATGCGATGGTGAAGCTTGAGCAAGACTTGGCGCCGACGGACCGATACAACGGTGAAGAGCAAGTGAAGTCAAGGTCGATGGATCGAGACGGTCATGTGATGATATGAAGTGGATCATATCTTTTGGAGAAACAAAATGGGCTTAAGGGAAAGGTATAACCATAGGGCCATTTTGTTTTGCATTCAAGACACCATAGAGGGTGTGAGTGGTTTAGGATCGATAACCGAACTATTAAGAGGGGAAGTCTTATCGGTTATTCGATGCACGGGTGCCACTAGGTAAATTCATGAAGTGCATTGCATGTAGGGCCTAGTGAGCTAACTGGAAAACCTTCAAAAATGTTTATGAAAAGGCTAACACACGTGCACAAGGTGGTGATCACTTGTTGGTGTTGGCACATTTGTGAAGGTGTTGAAGTTTGAGCGGTAGAGAGGGTTTGGGTCTCTCTCCCTCCCGCCGAGCTTGCGAGCGCGGGATTTAGGCGTTTTTGGGAACTTGAAATGCCTATTTTCCACTACGCCGGAAGTCGGAAAAGAAACGGAGGCGAACGGAGGTCACAGAGGTGATCGGACGCTGCACCGGACGCGGTCATGGTATGACCGGACGCGTCCGGTTAGTACAGCGCAGACGCCGGTGTTAGGGTTTGTAACCGGCGCGTCCGGTCACTCGCGGGACCGGCGCGTCCGGTCAGTCGTCCAGAGGGAACTGCGGTTCACGAGGATGATCGGACGCGAGGCGCGTCCGGTCACACATGATCGGACGCGTCCGATCGTTGAAGGAGCTTACTGGACTCTAACCGGACGCGGGCACTATCGCGTCCGGTCATTGCGAGGGGCGCGTCCGGTCGTTACTTCGCGGGCGCGCGATGCTGTGCGATCGGCGCGTTCGGTCGTTGACTGGAGCGCGTCCGGTCACTTGGGACCGGCGCGTCCGGTCGTTCTGAGAAGCGCGTCCGGTCATAGGGTTTGACCGTTGGGTCAGTGACCGTGGGAGGATCGGACGCGGTTGAGCGCGTCCGGTCAGTTATGACCGGCGCGTCCGGTCATCCCGAAAAGACCCAGTGAAGGGGTATAACGGCTCTATTCGGATAGGATGCTTATAAATACTTGTTGCGCCATTTGTTATTCTAACAAGTTTGCTTAGTGTTTCTTGTAGAAATTTTTATAGGCTATTCACCCCCCCTCTAGCCATCTAGGACCTTACAGCCGGCTGTTGGGCGAGCTGACTGGTGAGGAAGCTCGTCCGCCAGCTCTGATGGTGGACAATCAGCCTGCCATCGCCCTCGCCAAGAACATCGACGTCAAGTTTCATTTCCTTCGGGATTGCGTCGATGGAGGACAGATCATCCTCTAGTTCGTCGAGACCGGCCGACAGCTCGCGGACATCCTCACCACTTGGGTGCCTTCGGTTGAAGAACAAGATTGGCATGGTGGAGCTCAAGACCAAGGAGTAGAGGCAGCAGGATTAGGGGAAGATTTGTGAGATAATCTGCTGCACTCTCCAGCCTTTTGCAGCAGCTGCACACTCCACTGTACACTTTAAAAGGGACCTGCTGCATGGCAACTATTAAAGTGTACAGTCCACTGACTCTGTGCAGCAGCAACTTTTAAAGTGTACAGTTCACTCTCAGGTGTAGCTGTAGTTGATTAAGAGTTGTGTATATATCAGCTTGTTTAGTAATGAAAAAAAGCAGTTCAGTTTGCTGCATATTCAGAGCTGCGTAGCTGCTGCTCGGGTTGTATGTGTGTGCATTCTTCTACCTCTTGTCGTGAGTGAGTGTGGTGTAGTGCTGGTGAGCTGATTGCTCACCTGTGCAGGGAGATTGAGGGCCAACAGTGTTCTAGAGAGAAAAAGGAAGTCAATAGGCACAGTATTCATTTCAAGAAATCTGAAATCTTTTATAAAACTGAGGAACCTTTATATCTAACTAACTCTTTTTATTTTCCCTGAAAAAAAGAATTCCTATATATGTTAGCTGTGGTATCATATTTGCAGTCTATATGATTCCTGAAGCTGATGGGGGAGAAACGTGTTGACCTAGATCTATTTTGACAATATTTAAAGGATTCCTTCTCTTGACAAAGAAGTAGAGGAACTCAGCTCCTCCGCCCTAAAAATCAATCTACACCTACTATATGATATTCAAGAGGCTTCTGTAGCATATTATGTTTCAAGGATGTTTGGTGTCTTTTCCTATTCGTGAGTGCTTGCTTGGATTCCGATCTACGGTTATCTGAATACTAACCAGTAGCCCCGCGCGTTGCATGTAGGATGCATTGGATTCCAATTTCTGAAGATTCCATTTTGTCGTATATCATAAGTTTGGGTGTACAGTATGACACTTTGATTCCAATTTCTGAGTATTCCATTTCATCGTATATCATAAATTTGGGTTTATGGTATGGTGCTTTAGATTCCAATATCTGAATATTCCATTTTGTCGTGTATCATATGCTTGATTGTATAGTATGACGCTTTAAATTCAATTTCTGAATGTATCATATGCTTAGGAGTCTAATTCAAAATTATGTGTTGGGCCTATTTGTCAAGTGCAGTGTCCATTAATTGTAGAACAGTGCTACATACACTGTGGTATGAATTTGCCAAATATTTTAATTTTATTACCTTTATCGCTGCATAATTTTCCCCTTCCAAACAGCAGGAGTGGCCCTGGATTTCGTTAAACGCGGGGCTGCTTAAGAAGCGGAGCTTGATTTCGTATTGGTGGAGGTTAATCTTAACAATATGGCACCAGGCACTTCGGCAAACTCTGATCTGCTCCATTATTACATACTGAATGAACTTCAAGTCCCTCTTACGGGTAAGAATTTATATTGGGAGCCCTATTTTTTTTAAGAATTTCTCACCTATCCTAAACTCACCATTCCGGGGTTATTCCTCCTTGTTGACAGCAATGTGTTCTTGTGA
Source organism: Saccharum hybrid cultivar R570 (assembly GCA_038087645.1). Lineage (NCBI taxonomy): Eukaryota > Viridiplantae > Streptophyta > Magnoliopsida > Poales > Poaceae > Saccharum > Saccharum hybrid cultivar. The sequence goes on along the minus strand of JAQSUU010000297.1, from coordinate 5,839,160 downwards.
CGATGAAGAGGCACTTTCCAAATGTATGAACCTGGGTGCATGCTTCCATGTGCTGAAGCCACTGGACATAAGAAGCTTCAGCATTCTGTGGCACCAAGCACTGGAACACAAGTCTAAAAAGGCAGCACCTCAAGGACCAACTCCTAATAGTACCAAAATTGAATGGTTTCATTCGTCTACTGAAAAGCCCAAGGAAGTTCTTATCCTAGAGAAACAATTTATCCGATCCTGAAAGAAATGGATATGAAGAGCCAAAGAAGCGGAATCGGATCACATGGACCATTGAGCTCCATGAAAAGTTCATACCCACATGGCTCGGTTGGGGGGGGGGGGGGGTTGGGGGTGGCGCGGGGACGAGTGTAAGTATAGCTCATACCCACATGGCTTGAAATCTGAATTAGCTATTTGTTATTTTATTAGCTAATAAAGCAAGGGTAACAGATGTTGCGCCTGAGGGGATCCTCCACCTGATGAATATAAAGGGTTTAACTGCGAAGCATATAAAAAAAACTCGACCCGGTGGGGGAAAGACCGCCCCCACGGCTTTCAAATAAGAAGGAACTCTCAGTTCCCCGAGCCGAGAAAACCCCCGAACCCTGGCCCCGTCCCGACACTAGGAGCGGACACCGCGGGGACCGTTACCTGGGCCGGTGCCGGGCCGGTGACTTCCGTTGCCCGTAGGCCGGGTCATCCGTTGCCCAGGCTTCCGTTGCCGCAGGCCGGACGGGCCGCACCACTAGTGCTTTGGCACACGGGACCAGCGAGGGGGTTTTTTTAACCCTCAGACCTGAAATTCGCTCCCACCGGGAGTCGAACTCGGGACCTGAGGGGTGCCGCCGGAGTGCTAGACCAACTGATCTAACATCCTTTGGCAACTGCGAAGCATATAGGCAGCCATCTCCAGGTGGGTGATTAATTGATTATTTGTACCAAAGGCCTCATCCACTAAAGCTTTCTTATAAGCTTGATTTTCTAATATTGGAGCTTTCAAGGGAAGCACTAATTTTGTTACCTTGAACATTCAATACATTGAAGAGAAAGACATCGTTTAGGATAGTTGTGATTAAGCAGCACAAGTTGACAACTTGTTCGCTCGCTCGTATCTTTTCCATTGGCATTAAAAGTCTTCTCCACCCTTCTGTTCAGCGTATTTTTGTCTCACACTTCCGTGGTCTTTAGTATCCATTAGTTCAAAGCATTTTTGTTGGCATGTGTGTGTGTGTGTGTCACACTTCCATGGTCTTTAGTATCCATTAGTTCAAAGCATTTTTGTTGGCATGTGTGTGTGTTTTTTTGCCCTTGTGGGATTTATTGTGGAATCTGACAAATCGGCACCCGCCCTTCCTGTTTCTAGCTTCATCTGGCTGATAACATGCCTTAACCTTTTTATGTATGTGTGGGTTGGGGATGGTCTTAACCTTATGTTACCCTTCCCTTGGTACCCCAAGGACCTTGAACTATTCACCTCCTTGAATTCCATTCAGCTCTTGACACCTATGGCTGAACTCATCTCATACGGTGTTCTTTTGCTAAAGTGCCACTTTAAATTGCTGTATTAGTTTGACCTTTAATACTGTGACCTAACTTTGTCCCTTACTTGACAATTTTCTCCTCAAATGTGATATAGAAACATCGATTGCGCCACCGGAATGCAAAGCAAGGAGGACAGTGCCAAGAGAATGCCAGCAGAAAACCAATTCATGAGCTGACAATATCAGCGCATGATGAAGCCACTTCTGAATCCATCACACCCAGAGTTGAGATAGACGGGGAAGTGTACCCCTTAAGGCTGTGGACAATGATAAAGAAAAGGTCAGTGGACACAGCGGCTCTGAAGATTGACATGTACACATGCACATCTGGAAACTACAGAGAGGACACAGAGTCTATGTGTGTGGGATAAGTATGAAAATAACCTGAAGAGAATATTCTCTGAGAAAAAGAAACGTTGGCAGTTCATAAGCGAATATCAGTAGCCTAGGAAGAACAATATTGTTATCACAGATGAAGGGGATCCAAATGAAGCCCCTGAAACTCCTGGTGGTGCATCCATAGAAATCTCTGGTTTAAGCAGCTTTACAAGTGATCAAGAGGGAGAGAATAATCGTGCTGAAACTTACAGAGACAATAACACCGTGGGGAGCATTGATTTCCTTGAAGGTATCATGAGCATTGGTCTGCATGAATAATTGAAGATTAAGCGTCTTGTTAACTTGTTTGCCGTGCTACTTATTTACCATTTTATCCTCCTTCCTGTGTGCTGGTGAACTAGGTTATGGTGCATCCATAGAAAGCTCTGGTTCAAGCAGCCTGTTAGCAAGTGGTCAAGAGGGAGAGAACAATCATTCTGAAGCTGCCAGAGCCAATGACAATGTGGGGAACGTTAATTTGCTTGAAGGTATTATTGATGTTGATTTGCTTGATGATTAAGCGCTCTGTCAAGTAGTCTGCCTTGCTGATACCTTGCCTTTTTGTCTTTTATTTTGTGTGCTGGTGAAATAGCTTACCGTGCATACTTAGGAACCTCTGGTCAGGCAGCCTGTTAACAAGTGATCAAGTCACGCAGAATGGTTATGCTGAAGCTACCAGGGACAATAACAATTTGGGGAGCATTAATTTGCCTCAAGGTATCATGAACATTGATCTGCTTGAAGATTAAGTGTCCTGTTAACTAGTTTGCCTTGCTAATACCTTATTTACCTTTTTTACTCCTTTATTAATATAAAGAACTGCAGTTTAATCTTCTGGCTTCTCTTTAAAAAGAACTTATTTACCTATTTATCCTCCTTTTCTGTGTGTCGGTGAAATAGGTTATGGTGCATTCACAGAAATCTCTGGTTCAAGCAGCATGTTAACGAGTAATCAAGTGGAGAGTGTAAGATAATCTGCTGCACTCTCCGGCATTTTGCAGCAGCTGCACACTCCACTGTACACTTAAGAAGGGGCCTGCTGCATAGCAACTTTTTAAGTGTACAGTCCACTTTGTGCAGCAGCAACTTTAGCAACCTTTTAAGTGTACAGTTCACTCTGTAGCAGTAGCAGGTGTAGCTGTAATTGATTAGAGTTGTGTATATATCAGCTTGTTTAGTAATGGAAAGAGCAGTTCAGTTTGCTGCATATTCAGAGCTGCATAGCTGCTGCTCAAGGTGTGTGTGTGTGTGCACTCTGTTCTCACCCTTTCTTCATCCTCCAGCCGTGAGTGTGTGTGTGGGTGCTAGTGAGCTGATTGCGCACACGCCACCACCACTGCCCCCTGCTGCGGCAGGACAGGGGATACCTCCAGCGACGCCGGTCGAGCTCGCCTCTCCTCTGAGCAACATCAACGAGTACGTGGACGCCTTCCACGACGCTGAGGAGGTGCGCTTCCGCACCATGGACAACCTCGTCAGCGACTCGGCTGCACCAGGCTTGTCGAGCCGGCTACTCCGCGATTAGGAGCTGCTCCCTGTCAGCGTAGAGGAGCCACCCACGTTTGCGCAGGCCGAGCAGGATGCCAATTGGAGGCGGGCGATGTTGGAGGAGATGAAGGCCATTGAAGACAATGAGACGTGGGAGCTCGTTGATCCACTTCCAAGCTGTCGGCCGATTGGGTTGAAGTGGGTCTACAAGGCGAAGCGGGACGAGCGCAGAGCCATCGTCAAGAACAAGGCGCGCCTCGTTGCCCGCGGCTTCATCCAACGTGAGGGCATCGACTTCGAGGAAGTCTTTGCGCCGGTGGCGCACATGGAGTCCGTCCGCCTGCTGCTAGCTCTGGCAACGGCCAAGGACTGGCGCGTTCACCACCTGGACGTGAAATCGGTGTTCCTTAACGGTGAGCTGGCGAAGACGGTCTTCGTCAAGCAAGCTCCGGGCGTCGCTGTCAAGGGAGCAGAACACAAGGTGTTGCGGCTGCTCAAGGCACTCTACGGGCTGCGGCAAGCCCGTGGGCGTGGAACGCCACGCTGCGCGTGCTTGGGTGAGCATGCTGTGCAACAGAGCACGCGCTCTACATGCGGCTACGGGGAAGGAGGAGCTCGTCTTCGGCGTGTATGTGGACGACATGATCATCACCGGAGCGCGCGCGAAGGACATCGACGGCCGTCAAGCATGAGATGGCGGCTCGGTTCCACATGAGCGACCTCGGCCAACTCTCCTACTACCTCGGCTCAAGGTGAAGCAGGGAAGCGACTCCATCTCCCTAGGCCAGCACGCCTACGCGGAGAAGCTGCTGGAGCGTGGCGGCATGGCAGACTGTGCGCGACTCCAATGGAGGAAAGGCTGAAGCTGTCAAAGAACAGCACCGCAGCGAAGGTGGATGCGACGCGTTACCGAAGCATCCTCGGCGGGCTGCGGTATCTGACTCATACCCGGCCAGACATCACGTTTGCGGTCAAGTATGTCAGTCGATTCATGGAGGATCCCCGTGAGGATCATTGGATTGCAGTGAAACGGCTACTGTGCTACGTCAAGGGGATGGTGGATCAGGGGATCGTCTTTCCCAAGACCGGCGGCGAAGGTGGGCTGCGGCTCACATTCTTCAGCGATACACTCCCCAAGACTGACGACGGAGGTGGGCTGCGGCTCACATTCTTTAGCGATGCACTCCCCAAGACTGACGATGGAGGTGGGCGGCGGAGCATCTTTGGTGTGCTCGTCTTCCTTGGTTCGGCCCCGATTTCATGGCAGCCACTGAAGCAGAAGGTGGTGGCGTTGTCTATGTGCGAAGTGGAGTACGTCGCAGCGGGCAGAGCGGCGTGCGAAGCAGTCTGGCTGCGCCGCCTGCTGTGCGAGCTGACCAGCGAGGAAGCTCGTCTGCCAGCTCTGATGGTGGACAATCAGCCCGCCATCGCCCTCGCCAAGAACCCTGTCCTCCATGACCAGAGCAAGCACATCGACATCAAGTTTCATTTCCTTCGGGATTGCGTCGATGGAGGACAAATCATCCTCGAGTTTGTCGAGACCGGCCGACAGCTCGTGGACATCCTCACCAAGCTACTTGGGCGCCTTTGGTTCTCAGAACTGAAGAACAAGATTGGCATGGTGGAGCTCAAGACTAAGGAGTAGAGGCAGCAGGATTAGGGGAAGATTTTTGAGATAATCTGCTGCACTCTCCAGCCTTTTACAGCAGCTGCATACTCTACTGTACACTTAAAAGGGGACCTGCTGCATAGCAACTTTTTAAGTGTACAGTCCACTTTGTGCAGCAGCAACTTTAGCAACCTTTTAAGTGTACAGTTCACTCTGTAGCAGTAGCAGGTGTGGCTGTAATTGATTAGAGTTTTTTTTTTGTGACTTGTAATTGATTAGAGTTGTGTATATATCAGCTTGTTTAGTAATGGAAAGAGCAGTTCAGTTTGCTGCATATTCAGAGCTGCATAGCTGCTGCTCGGGTGTGTGTGTGTGTGTGTGCGTGCACTCTGTTCTCACCCTTTCTTCAAGCTCCGGCCGTGAGTGTGTGTGGATGCTAGTGAGCTGATTGCTCACCTGTGCAGGGAGATCGAGGACCAACAGAGAGAACAATCGTACTGAATTTGCCAGAGACAATGACCACATGGAGAACATTAATTTGCTTGAAGGTATCGTGGACATTGATCTGCTTGAAGATTAAGCATCCTGTTAACTAGTTTTCTTTGCTAATACCTTACCTTATTATCTTCTAATTTTGTATGCTGGTGAGACAGTTTATGGTGCATCCTTAGAAAACGGCGGTTCAAGCAGCCCGTTAACAAGTGATCAAGTCAGACAAAACAATCTTACTGAAGCTGCCAGAAACAATGACACCATGGGGAACAATAATTTCCGTGAAGGTACCATGAACACTGATCTGCTTGAAGATGTCCTGTTAACTTTCCTTGCTAATACCTTTCTATCTTTTATTTATTGACTCTCCTGAGGTTTCATTCCTAGCCTGCAATAACTTGCTTGGACTAAAAGTCTTTCTCGCTGTTGAAGGTATCGTGGACCCAGAGTACAATGCGCATCAATGGATTTTTCTGTTGTTTGGCCGCACCTAGAGAGCAATGATCTGGACCTGACAGGCCCTTCTGATGACTGGGAGGAAGCAGATTCATTTTGAACGCCGATAGATTTTCAAATCGTCTGTAACTTTTTTTTGTGATACCATTAACTTATTTTACACCCTAGCCCCGAATTAATGTGGAGAACCTCACCGGATTTGATTTCTTCCTTGCAAGTCTTTGTGATATGAAGAGGATCATTAATTGATCTAAATTATTTGTATGGGGCATGTTCAGATACGCATGGGATAATTAAAATGGAACAATGAGAGATCAGATATCATATTTTTGCTTGCAACTCTTTGTAGTACTCATGCAGTATACACATGCAAGCCTCGTCGAGGCATTGACTTGGTAGTTGGTAAGTTTGGTAGGTACACACTACCCCCGCAAGTTATATAAGAAACTATTTTTTAGGCGTGACTAGCGCCAGGACGTCCGGATGCGCGCCCGCGCAGCCCACCTCCGTCTGCCTCACTCTAACTCACACGTGCACCCTAACCTCGACGCTATCACCGCCACTCCTCGCATCTGGATGGATGGACACGCAGCCCGCCCCCGCCTTGCACGCGCACCCTGCCCCCCGCTGCGCCCTGCTCCTTCCCCCTGATCCTCACCTCTCTCTTTGCGTGGACGGGACCTGGGAGTCGGCCCCCAGCTCGCTGCGCCCCCGTCCGCCGGTCCCCAGCTATATCATGCCCCATCCCCCGGTGACTGGGCCGTGCACCCATCACTCACCGTGCCCCCTGAAACTCTTACAACATGAAACATTTGGATACAACATACGTTGGACACACATGAAACATTTGAAATATAGTGTTGCAACATATGTGTGAACCATATGCAATATCGTGATAAGACACTTGCAATATGTGTCTGAAACAAATGCAACATCCCAAATAAAACACTTGCAACATGTGTGTGAAATATATGCAACATCCAGATAAAATACTTGCTGCAATATACGTCTGAAAGAGATGAAACATTTTTTCAAAATGCTTGTAACATACCACTAAAAATCACTTGCAAAATATATGCAACATGTGCAACATCCCGATCTACTTTTGCAACATCTATATGTGACAATTGCAACATACCTCTGAAACATCTGAAATACTTGAAACATACATTTGCAACATATGGGAGGGGTCGGTGAGGGAGTGAGCGGCGCAAGTGACTGGGACGCAGGCGAGCGACGCAGGTAGCGAGGTTGCGCGGCGCGGCCGGCGAGGGGGAAGTGTACGGTGCGGCAGCCCGACGAGCACATGGTGGGGGAAGGGGGCGGATGGATGAGCGGCCACACGTTTCAGGCACAGGGCAGATAAGCATACGATGGATTAGGAATTTGTTTTTTTTTTGGTTTTTGGTAGAGATGGGGCCGCTCCTGTGGAGCCACGTCCAGATGAACTCAAGAGTCACGGAGGGACGCCCATGTTGAATCATTATTGTATTTTTTAAGGTTTAAATGATTAAAAAACCCACAAATTACAAGAAACTTTTTTTTTGTTTTTGAGACGAAGATAAGAAACTATTTTAAATTAAAAAATTGAAAACAGACTTTGGCAGATTTTACCCATCTACTCATGCACTGCCTTTTCATGCAGAAGTTCCTCCTTCGACCTCAGTCGTTACCATGCTACTCCTCCGTCCCAAATTATAAGACATTCTAAGAATCTTAGAGAGTTAAAGGATCTCAAGTTTGATCAAATTTACATGATAAGATAATAATATTTATGACACCAATTAAGTATCATTAGATTCTTCATTAATTATATTTTTATAGTATACATATTTGATATTATAAATTTTTGTAATTTTTTTATAATTTTGGTTAAAGTTAAGATACTTTTGACTCTCAAGATTTTTAGAATACCTTGTAATTTGAAACGGAGGGAGTAGATGACAGATTGTCCGTGCCACGTTGGCACTGCGCAGCCGATCAGACGAGAAGACGCTCCGAGACGAAACTGTCCCCTCCCCGCTCCCCTCAATTCGCTACTCGCTAGTCAACTCAAACCCGGGGGTCCGAGCCCGTTAGGCCATCGCGATCGCGAAATGGGTGGCGCTAGCGCCGGCGGGGCGACGGAGGCGGCGTCCTCGCCTCTCCTCATGCCCCGCTCCGCTCCACGCCCCGCGGTGGGGGCGGAGGTGCGGCGGCAGGTGGGGCTCGCGGCGCCGCTGGTGGCGTGCAGCCTGCTGCAGTACAGCCTGCAGGTGGTCTCCGTCATGTTCGCTGGACACCTAGGGGAGCTCTCCCTCTCCGGAGCCTCCGTCGCCGCCTCCTTCGCCAACGTCACCGGCTTCAGCGTCCTGGTACGTGCAGTGGTAACCTCTCTTCGCTAAGCCATTTGTGCAACTCGGGTCTCGGTATGCGCTACTGCTTGTGCATAAGTCTGAAAAGAGCAGGGAGGGGGATGTGAAATTGTGAATCGGAACATGTACACTGTAGGAGCTAGTTGTTTAAGGAAATTATAACCAAAATTAGTACGGATTATGTAAATGCTTGCGCATTACTCCAATTAGTTTCCCAGATGCTCCTTAATTATACCTACTAGAACTCTAGAAGTAAGAGCGGCATATGAGTTTTGACTTATTGCGCAGTGGCCAGTGCTATACTGCGTGATGCCTACTGTGCTACCAGTAAATTAATTGGAATTCATGCTCCTCTTTTCCATGTCAAGCTGGGTATGGGAAGCGCATTGGATACCTTTTGTGGACAATCATACGGAGCAAGACAATATGACATGCTAGGGACACACACGCAAAGGGCGATAATTGTTCTTATGCTTACGGGTGTTCCTCTGGCCTTTGTTTTGGCCTTCGCTGGCCAAATCCTTATCGCCCTTGGTCAAAATCCAGAGATATCATTTGAAGCTGGACTGTATGCTCAGTGGTTGATTCCTGGCCTTTTCGCGTATGGTTTGCTTCAGTGCCTTACCAGATTCCTGCAGACCCAAAATATTGTCCAGATATTGGTAGCTTGCTCTGGACTTACTTTGCTACTTCATGTTATGCTATGCTGGTTGCTGGTTCAAGGTTTTGGCCTTGGCCACAGAGGCGCAGCTCTGGCAACCTCAATATCTTACTGGTTCAATGTGGCATTGCTAGCTGTGTATGTGAAAGTCTCTAAAGCTGGCAGAAGAAGTTGGCATGGATGGTCAAGGGAGGCACTAAAGTTAAAGGATGCCAAAGTGTATCTAAAGCTAGCAATTCCATCTACCTTTATGACCTGGTAAGCCTGATATGGGGCACCATGTGAAAAACTTGTATTTCATTAAGTCTTGAATGTTTAACTTATGGTTTGGCAAAGAAGTAATGTGTACCTTTACCTACTTTCTGCATGGAACTGGTTATTTGACTTGCAAGATAGCTCAGCTTGGAGTATTGGGCATTTGAGATGGTGGTTCTCCTAGCAGGATTTCTTCCAGATCCAAAACTGGAAACTTCAATTTTGTCGGTCAGGTAAGCAAATGAAACTAGAAATGCCTCCTCCCTTTCAGTAATCGGAAATTCTATTAAACTGATCAATGTTTTAGATCCGATGTTGTTCTGTAACATGGCTGATCACTCTGCGGTTGCATTGGTTTCCTTTCTCATGTCTTGAGATAGCCATTTCTTGGGCATCAACCATGCATCAGTAATGGTGCTTTCAGTGCTTGATGTGAAGTAACTTTGACTCTTGCAGCCTAAACACAATGTGGATGGTCTATACAATTCCAAGTGGCTTCAGCAGTGCAATAAGGTCAGAGGAGCATAAATTCATAGTGCCCACTCCTTTTTGTTCTGTGATAAAAGAAACTTGTGGTTAACTAATTTTGGCCCATGATTCTTCGTTTCTTGCAGTATTAGAGTGTCCAATGAACTAGGTGCTGGGAACCCACATGCAGCACGCCTATCAGTTTATGTTTCAGGAATCATGTGCCTAGCTGAGGGCCTTTTTGTAGCTATCATCACAGTATTAGTGCGAGATGTCTGGGGTTATTTGTACAGCAATGAAGATGAGGTAGTGAAGCATGTATCGATTATGATGCCAATTCTTGCTACTTCTGACTTCATGGATGGAATACAGTGCACACTATCAGGTTTGGGATAATTGCATTGTTGGGAAATTCATATGCAGATACTGTAATCAGAATATCATTATTGTAAAGTTGCTTGGCTTTTATTTTGTTTGATCACTTGGTCACTTGGTCTTGGTGTTGGTTTGCTTGCCTCATTATGATGCCATCAATCCATGTAGATTAATTGTCTTTGATATGCTGATATGCTGCCTGAGAAGGTCAATTTAAAGTTGATCACATATCCAACACGCTCAATGCTCTCATAAGTCATAAGAGGGGGAAAAAATCTGATATGTTTGGTATTGCAATCTACAAGTAAAGAGGGTTTCACTAGTAAGCCATACAGTCCAAATTAGGATCATTGCTGTTCCAAACCTATTGTTTTTTCTAGGTATCATATATCCCTTTACCAAAGAAGAGCGGCACAAGTATCATGTAAAAAAAACCTATTGTAATTCCTATTTTCCCCATGGTAATCCCGGGATTACCTCTGAACCTTGTATTTTCAAAAACTCTACTTCCTCTTAATGAAATACATACCTCATGGTACGGTCGAGAAAAAAAAAAAAGAGCGGCACAAGTATTATGTACAAGAGTGGTAGTTCCTGAATCAGACTTGTCAGTGATTCTATCTTGACACTCCACAATCATAATATCAGTAATCCTTTGTCTAACTGATCCTGGCTGACATATGTTCATTATCTGCCTGTTGATTTTAAGGTACAGCTCGAGGATGTGGCTGGCAGAAAGTATGCTCGGTTATCAACCTGTTTGCTTACTATGCTATTGGTCTCCCTTCAGCTGTTACTTTTGCATTTATTCTGAAGATTGGTGGTAAGGTAGGTTGGACTATGTTTTACTTTTATGTAATTATGATAAGATATATATTGATTTGTGTTCCCTTCATGTGCCAGGGCCTTTGGTTGGGAATCATATGTGCGATGGCAGTGCAAATATTTGCTTTGGTTGTGATGATGCTTCGAACCAACTGGAATGAAGAGGTACACCCTTAAACTTCTTATGCTACAATCAACGGAACGCATGCTCTCTGTTTCTACTGATGGAATTGGATCTTAGTTGTGAGAGGGAGCAGCCCAGGCATGGGACTGTACACATGGAGCAGGTTTGCATCAATGGGGAACAGAATGCAAAATTAATCACTATAGATTGCTGGGATTTCTTCTCTCTGAGAAATAATATTGCAATTATTCTTTCTCTAAGCTACTTTCAAAAACTAATCCATGGCAACCATTAGTCATCAGTATATCACCTTGGCATGATGAGGAGGCCTATTTAGAACAAATTGAATCTATATTGCAATATGCATGTGGCACCTCAGTTCTAAAATTTGCTTGAAGCAGTGCCCTCACTCCACTAACGATAGGCACAGGCCTACTCGTGCATAGCACCTTGCTTCAATTTTCATCATCACTAGTTTAACCTGGAGTTAACTATATTTGCCCAAGAGACATATACTAGTATGATTCACTTTAAATTCCTGGGACATGCGACTAACTGTCTAACTACCACTACTACACGTGGGCGGCCACCTCTAATCAAAGTGGGTATTATAATACCCTATAAGGCTATAAGGCTTCACTTACCAATCATGCTTTCCTGTGCCGTGTTGATGTGAATGCTGTATATCACTATGTTCTCTAATTGCTATAACTAACCACTCTTTCGCATCTTTTCCTGTTCTAGGCTGAAAAGGCCCGAGCTAGAGTTCAGTGTTCAGATGGCAGCATTACATTGATCTGAATGTCATCAGTTGTGATTATACCTCCCTTAAAGGTAGCTGTTTTCTTTTATATAATTGATACTTTTCAGCATTTGAGAATTTTTACGGTGAAGACACTTCAACGTGAAATATTACATTGCTAGCCAAGCAGCGTGACTAACTCATGTTACACATCTATTTAGCATAAGTTCACAATACGCAGTTCATAAAAGGTGTGCACTGCAGAGGAACTTTCCAAACAAAGTTTGCCAATTTTGGCTTTGGTGGGAGTGGATGGAAGAAAATCTGGGAAAACAGAAATTGAAGTCATAAAAACATGTAAAATATCACTGCTGCAAGGCTTTTATTTATGTTTCCCCCTCTTTCCCAGATCGTATAGTTATGGTCCACGATTATTTAAAGGCAGACAGTACACATCATTAATTTACTATTATGATGCATTGTTTTACCTAACCCATTGTCCTTGAGACTTTTACCTCTGTACCATTATAAAAGATGGTCATTTCCCACGTGCCACTAAAAAGTTGGGCTGCACCCATACGCCATTCACCTAAACTTTCTTGTCTCTCAGGCCATTCCATCCACTTTGCACTCTAACGGAGGGAAACGGCATGAAGAAAAGACCTGCTTGCCCTCAGGCCATAGAGGCTGATCAAAATCACCATTGTCCTTCTGTGCCACTCCCTGGCCGAGCTGGACAGTTGTGTTGGCGCCAAAAAAAAACTAGAGTATGTACGTGATGCATGAACATATGAATTAATATGCACCTTTTTTTAATGCCAAAAAAACTGGAGTATGTACGTGATGCCAACACAAGAAATAAACACAATATATAATAATAATAATAATATTTAACACAATATATAATAATAATATGGTTCATAGACCAACATTTGGTCATTGGTTTTCAACGCATTAGCTAAAGTTTTCAACATGTCACCAACATTACAGCAGGCATATAGGTGCTTCATCCAGACATTAAGTTCTAGTCAAGCCAAAATGAAATGATGCCAGCAGGCACAACAAACAGCAGTAGCTCATGTACTACTCATCCAAAAGCTCTGGATGTTTTTGCTTGGTTCAGCTATGCTAGGACAGTGGACTGAAGGGGTGACTGGGGCTTGAACAGAGTGGGCATTGTCACCAAACTCCCAATCAGGAAGCTGAGGCTCACTAGTTGGGCTAGTATATGCAAATGTCAAGTAGCAACACTTCGAAGCCTTGTTTTTGGCAAACATTTCAACCAAGTCTTGGTCTTTGCAGACTTCAACATGGAGCTTACTGTCCAGACACAAATAAAACATTCGAGCTACATCACCGTGCGTGGGAGGACACTTGTCGACAACGGACCCAAACAAATCTCTGAAGTTAGTCCGGTCAGCATCCACAACCATGTCCAACGAGTACCACCGACCACGCGCATTGGGAGCAACAATCCGGATTTCTAGGTTGAAGCTACTGTCTGCGTCCATCTTACATAGGAGCACACAATTTTTGGACACACTAAACATTCAGAGTAGAAGCCGTGTAAATTTCCTCATGCAAATAAATTAGCTCAAGCTAGAGGAAATACGTTGAAGCTTAAATCATTAGATAAAGATGGTAAGAAAGGATATTCATTATTGCATCACTATAGCTTGACAATGACATGCATATTTATCATGACCAAAAACCTGTTGCCCTGCTGCTTACCTGCATGAGGAACACAGCAGCTGCCGCCAGTTGATGTTGTTGCCGCTAATCACCAGGAGCAGCGCGGCGAGCACCTGCCTGCTGCCTGCTAAAAGCCCGATGCTCCTATATTGCTTACCTGCTCAAACTGATGCATTTATAGCAAGGTGCGTACATTGCTCAAGCACAGTAAAATTCTTGACCAATCAAAATCAAATGACTCAAAGGCGAGCACTGGCTGCTGACTTGCCGCTCAAAAGCTAACTGCAAGCTACTAAAATCAGAGAACTGCACACACTGCTGCAGCTGAACGGATATCTGGACAAGAACGAAGAACGAGCAAGCAAACTCAAAGCCTGGCCGACGGGGCTGCACAGAGCCACCGGCGGCAACAATTGGTCGGCGTGGTACTACTCACTGCCGAACCTGATTGAACCGAAGGCCACCAATTTCAACACCTATGCTGTGGATTTAGAAATCGGCTGCAAGAACAGACGAAAATAAAAGGGGCGGAGGAACTGCTCGCCGTTCACGAGAGAAGCAGGCAATTTGGCCTGAGGCTGTGCTAGACTCGGCTACACGACTAGGAGCGCTCGGCTCTGCTCCAGCCTGCACCAGTAGCACCAGGTGCCGAGCACCCGTGCGCACAGACAGGAACTGACGAACTCGAGCAGACGAACAGAGTAAACACGAGCTCCAAAAATCAACGCCACAAGCACCTGGGATGGGTATTCTTGCCTCCCAGCCGCGACGCCTCTAGGGTACCGCCGCCGCCGCTCACTCGCCGCCGCCGCCGATCCGGACTCCGCCGCTAGGGTTTGGGGAAGAGACGAGAGAGAGGAATCGAGAGAGAGAAGTGAGATGGCGGTCAATGCCAGTCAACTTGCCCACCGTATATGCACTCCAGTCTCAAGGGGTAAGATGGTCCGTTCTCCTGCTTGGTCCCACATGTCAGACCTGTCAAACGTTACAAACCGAACAGAAGGTGGATGGAATAGTATGGGAGACAAGAAAGTTTAGGTGGATGGCACTTGAGTGCGGCCCAACTTTTTAGTGGCACGTGAGAAACGACCATCTTTTATAATGGTACCGAGGTAAAAGTCTCATTGTCCTTTCCTTGAGGTGGTTACTCTGCTAGTGTATAGCTTCGATCTTTAAGAAAGCATTCAAGCATATGATGTAACACTCCATGCTTTAGTTGTTGATACGGATCTCTCGGTTATACATATAGAATGAAAAGGATAAATATTCAGGCAAAAAAAGGAGAAGGTGCACCATTTCACTATAATATGTCCACATTCTTTGGGAGTTATATTGTGGACTATTGTTTATTGAGTTTTGCTCCGGTTGTCCTCTTTTCAACGGTTGCACGAATCTTGGGTACAACAACACAACAACAACAACAACATAGCCTTTTGTCCCAAGCAAGTTAGAGTAGACTAGAGATGAAACTCAAAAGAGACGAGAAATAGGGAGACACATAAAGGGCACAAGATAAAAAGAGGTTACGGTTCAGGCACGTTGATTGCCAATCTCCAAGCCCAAGCACGTGGGTAATTAATTAAAATTAATTATGGTTGGATCTGGACTTGTGCTGACCCTACCCGTGTCCAAGCCCAGGCCCAGTCGATGGGTTCCCATCTGCCACCCACCCCATGCCGATCCATTTCTCCTCTCGACATTTCTCAGGAACCCGAGAGAATACGGCGGCGGCGCCCCTGCTCGGGCTTGTTCGCGCATCGCTGGTCGCACGGAGGGCTTGGCAGCTGCGGAGGAGGAGCTCACACCGGACTCACCGGATTTCCTCGCGCCAAAGGAGTTCGCGGAGGAGGAGCTCGCACCGGACTCGGCAACAGTCGTCGTGCCGGAGTCGTCCACTCTTCCGTCGAGCCGTACTCGATCTGCGGCGACGAACGAGGACTATCCAACCGCACAGTGGCATGCAAAATCATGCGTTCAGCAAAAAAGGCCATGCCAACGAGCGATCTAACCACTCCAGCTGCGAAACATCTGCTGTATGGGAGAACCAGCAGCACTATTTTATAGGAGAAAGATCACTTGACTCTGCACAAAGTTTACAGACTGGACTGAGGAAAAGAAAAACAGGGTCACCACAGGACATAGCAAGCAATCACGCTCACGCACCTGGTGAATTGTCGCAGCGGTACTCACGGGTGGCGCAGGTCGTGGCGTGCACCTTGAGGTCGGCCAGGACGGCGTAGCGCTTGCCGCAGCGCGGGCAGGCCCAGCGCTTCTCCCCGTGCTTTCGCTTTCTTGATCCCGGTGAGGTCGCCGAGCGCTCGTGCCGGGGAGTGGTGCACGCAGCCAGGCTCGGGGCACACGTAGACCCGGCGGCACGGCGGGGCCGCGCCCGGCCCGCGCTGCCGCAGCCACCATGGGAGGGAGGTTGTGGCCGCGGCGGTGTAGCCGCAGCCATTGCCGCACACCTCACACACGAAGCGGTTCATGGCCAGCTAGCAGCGTCCCCGGTGAGAGCGCGATCACCTCGGCGTCCGGATCTGCGGCGGTCAAGCAAGCACGCACGCGCGCGCGGAGGTAGTAGCAGTAGCACGCACGCACGCACGTGCACCAACCCCAAAGCAATGACCGTGGGCACAGACAGACGTCCTGGGGAGGTTCGCTTCTTCTTGACCGGAGCCGGCGTCGCAGCCGCCAAGGGCACCGCCTCCGCCGGCGACTACTGCTCGGGCCCCTCCTCCGGGTCCGTCGGGAGCATCGCCGGCGCTCGATCAGCCGCCCGCTCGGTTGGGGTGAGCAGAACGCATCGACTGGGCTGCGCCTGGACCTGGGCTTGGACATGGGTAGGGTCAGCCTTAGTCCAGATCCAAACTTAATTAATTACCCACGTGCTTTAAGATTCGTGCAACTGTTGAAAAGAGGATCACCGGAGGAAAACTCTCGTTTATTTTAGTAAAAGGTGGCATTTTCATGTTTCAACAACGCACTGAAATCGCCCACACAGTGTATTCCCACGCATTTTACCGAACCAAAACAAGAATAAGAAAAGGATGTGTTACCTGACCAAAGAATTTTGAAGAGAATTCTTGAAACTTCACTGTGTTGAGTGATAATGAGAGGGCCACAGTACTGGTATGAAGTACTAGTATGAACAATGTAACCTTAAATATATATTTGTCTCACACGTTCCTCCCCCCTACTGCACAGAAGTCTCCAGCACGTAAAACAGTATCCAAGTCTGAGCTTCCAATGGATAGCATCATTACCAACCATGGACTAGCATACAGGACCAAAAACAACGTGCACAAATTACCTGCCGTAATTGATGGCCTCCAAAAGCTAATACTTAGGTCTATCTCAAAAATTTTGTCAAAGGGTGAAGCTGACAAAAGCAGAGACAATGATCTCTGACCAAGAAAGGGTGAATTTGTATTTTTAACGACTGCATTCATTTTCTGTTGAACAGCTGCATTTCGTTCTGAGGACCATTGTGCTTTTGGCCAAACAGACGACGATGCTTTTGCTGATGTTCTCCACGGCTGTCATTTATTCATCCTAATCTGTAACCAAGAATTTCAGATTCAATTTGTAGTGAAATAATGAAGCTCCAGCCTTTATGCATAAAAAGTTAGATCATACATTATAGCTGAAACTCAATTACTTGCTAATATTAGCCCCTTTTTTTATTCTTGAATGTACAGGTGACTGGAATAGTTGACCTTGTAGTTGTAGGTCTATATGAGCCCTTGGGTTCGAGGCACTAGGCAGCAGCTCCAAGCTTGACGCCCTGGATCTGGTAGGACTGAACTATCATCCTAAAAGCAGGGTACTTGGCTTACATGTGATGCTCTTGGAGTACGTTTCTAAGTGGCTTCCGCAGCTCAATGATGGCACCGTGAAAGGCGAGGAAGCAACAGAAGTTTGGTAGCTCTGGAAGTGGAGGGTGTCGTGGACGCTGAGCTGTTTCCAGATCTCAAATACTCCACCATGCATCTGAAATATATTTACTACTCCATCCATTCCAAATTATGATTCATTTTGACTTTTCTAAATGCACAGTTTTTATAATATATCTTAGACATAGAGCATATCTTTTTGCAATATGCTTGGAAATGCCAAAAGGATGGAGCGATGAAGTGTGTAAACTTTCCTGCGATGCCTCAGGAGTTCCATCGCCAGGGATGATGCTTCAGGATGCTGCCATGGTCGGTTGCGTGGGCCTTTTCCGGAGCTGATCGATGGCATGCCATCTTATCTGATGGTCACATTTGTGTAGATAATAATCTCTGGTTGGCTAATGACTCCACTCGGTTGGTTTACGGTCTTGTCAAGTGTCATACCCTTCTTTTCCGTGTGGGAAACAGTTGAGCAACCACTGCATCACCTGCACCTTGTTGTGTCGTCCATGGCGGCTTGTTTAAGACCTCTTCCTTGGTCCGTAAACAGTAGGCTAGCTAGGGTCGGCCATGTTTAGCAAATATAGACAAGTTGGTTTTACTCGTTGAAAACTGGCTTCTCGGAGAAACAGAGGAAGACAGGGGGGTTGGTGGTGCGTTAAGCTAACGACTGTGCTGGCGAGGACTTGAAGCATCGTGCTGCTTTCAGATAAAGGGATGATCTCCTAAACATTTTTTATTTTGGAAAGATCCTCCTGAACAAGTCCTTGGTGAATGTCTGTCATATGCCTCCGTTGCTGAGGATGAGGGGAACAGGACATGACATGACCTATGTAACCACATTGGCACATTTGCAACCCTAGCTACTGGGAATCAAGAAAGGAAAAATTTGCCTGCTATGGCAGTCATGAATCATGATCACATGGCACCACACCCTACATGGGCAGATGGTGGGCTATATGGACAAATAATTTACCTTTTGCTCGTGTTGGCCTTTACCGACAACAATCAATCATTTACAGTGTGTGTTTGTGTAAATTAACCTTGGACACGACCAGACCTCTCCTCCTTTACCCAGAAAAAAGAAGAAGAAAAAACAATGAAATAAATGAATCTTTGCCACAAGATTGGAGAGAGGGAGAGAGAAAAGGAGAAGAGAAAACAAGTGGGAGTATAGAACAAAAATCCAAAAAAGACATGGTGCGAACTGTGAAGTGAGCCTGCCTATCTACCAACCAGCTGAAGCTGAAGCTGCAGGCTGCAGCAGCAGAGCAGCTAGCTCCAATGCAATGCAAGATGCAAGAAGCCAGCCCAATCTGAAGGGAAACCTGCAGCAGCGAAAGGGGTCATCAGTCATGGTGACGGCAAGAGATCTCGCGCCTGCTCCAGCGTCCTGGTGAATCTGGTGAGGTTGAGCCTGACGTTCTGCTTGTCGAGGTACACCGTCTTGATTGCGTCCCATCCCTTCTTGTGCACGTCGTAGGGGTGCTTGAGGTAGAAGTGGTCCTTCGGGTAGAGGTCCCTGAGCGAGCTCTCCTCCAGCGACACGTTGTACTCCATGTAGGTGACGTCCATGTCCCTGGCGGGGTCCTTGAAGGTGACCCGGGTGAGCCACTCGAGCCCGCCGAACGGCACCACCTGCACCAGCACGGCGCGGCTGGGCAGGAACACCATGTTGGTGAGCCCGGCACCGTGCACGCCCATCATGACGTCCGCCGAGTTCACCAGCCGCGCGAAGTTGGGCATGTCCGTGTGGTTGTCCGGCTCGGCGATCCGCACGTCGAACTTCGCCGCCGCGGCGGCCAGCGCCATGGCGCGCTCGTTGATGAACCGGCGCGAGCTCTTGCGCGAGATGATGAGGAGCCGGGGCCGGTCCTTGCGCCGGGGCGCGCCCGACCGCGACGCGACGGCGCGCTCCAGCCGGAACGCGCGGCGGAGCAGGCGCTTGAAGTCGGCCACCGTCTCACCCCCCGGCGTCCGCGAGGCGTCGATGCCCATGGCGCGGTGGAAGGTGGAGCCGATGACGATCCGCGGGAAGCAGTGCACCTCCTGGTCGTTGTTCACGTCGATGACGTCGTAGCGGGAGAGCTGGCGGAAGAGCGGCTTGAACTTGTCGGCCCACCAGTCCTTGATGTCGGCGAGCAGGAACTGGACCTCCCCGCCGAAGTGGTGCGTGGAGGCGAACAGCGGCACCAGCACGTCGGCGTAGTCGTGGTAGAGGTTGCCCGCGAACCCGCCGCTGGAGAAGAGGAACCCCGGGACGGAGTGGTTCCGCGTGCAGAGCGGCGGGACGGTGGTGTGGTTGGAGCCACCGAAGGGGACGAGCGTGAACTCGCAGACGTCGTCCATGGCCACCGGGTCGTGCAGCCGCGCGTACGGCTTGGTTTTCCACTCCCGGGACAGCGGATTGATGTAGATCTTGGAGTGGTTGCCGTCCACGCGGATGTCGCCCACCGCGGCGCACCGCTCCGAGCGCTTGCTGGTGTTGTAGCAGGTCGGGCGGGACGGGTCGAAGTCCTCCTCGCCGATGGGGCCCGAGAGCTTGTACCGCGTGCTGTCGTAGTCCTCGTCCACCTCCACCACCTCCAGCTCCTCCGCCGCCTTGGCTGCAGTGGAATGGATGGAATCAGTGAGTGGGTGGTGTCGGTGAGGTTGGACTTGGAGGAGGAGGCAAGAGGAGGAATTGGAGGAGGGGAGGCGGCGACGTACGGAAGGGGTTGGAGCAGTATCGCGCCTTGATGTAGGTGAGGACGCAGAGGGAGACGAGCATGGTGACGACCATGGCGGCGTTGCCCATCCGGCGCGGCTCCTGCCGGCCCCTCGGCTGCTTCATGCTCATGGCCACCGTGGCACCCCGGCCGCCTCGCTCCGGCCGCTGGATCTGGAAGCGAGCTAGGCGAGGCGAGCTGCAGTAGACGATCGAGAGGGTATTAAAGGAAGCAAGGCAGGGGTTCCCGGGGTTGGGTTCGCTCGCGCCCGTCGATGGCGACCCCGCGGCGAGCAACCAGAAACGAGTTGGTGGGTGGTTGACGCCCGATCCCCCTCCTCGCTCCGCTCGTGGGTGGGGACTGGGGATGCGCGGCACGGCCACGGCAACCACTACGGCAGCTACGCTACAGCCGACGCGCTGGCCCCGCCGGCCGGGCCCCGGCGCAGCGTACCAACCCAACCCCAACCCGCGTCCGGCCCCGCGCTCCACCGATCCATGATTTCTTGTCCGACAGTGCGATGGGTTCGTTAAACCTGGCGCTGGTGGTGGTGGGATCGATGGATGCCGGGCAGGGCAGGCAGTGCGGAGCGGAGCGCTTTCGACACACAGTAAAGCCAAGTACTGAACCTGGCGCTGTGCGCGGCGGCCGGCGGCGACCCTGGCAGCGCGCCGTGTGCCCGTGTGTGTGCGGACAGCCAGCGACTCGTCTGTTCACGGTCATGCACGTCGCGTCACCAGCGCTGTTTGGGCCGGACGGACCTTGCAGGCAGTCGGTCAGAATTCAGAAAGGCGCGCGTGCGTTGCACGATGGTGTCCTTTCGCAAAGCTTCCGTACGCCGTACGCGCGCGCGTGTTGGACTTGGGCGTTGGCGCGTTGCCTTGCAAACGCCGAAACCGGACGGGATGCAAGCACCAAGCAGGGTAATTTATCAAGACCATCCACATCTCGTGCAGGTCTGTAGTACAAACAACGCTCCATCCCAATCCACACAAGAGACAACTGAATATGAAGCGTAACAGGAATGCAGCTCCCGTTCACTCCCACTTTATCCTTTAACCTTTATCCGGTGGAGCAGCTGCAATGTCAATCTCAGCCTCAGTTTAATACGGCTTCAATACTTTTGCGTGGTGTCGAGTCGGAGCTAGAACCTATGAAGCTAAAAATAACAATTCCATTGCTGGTTTATTCTAGTTCAGAGGGAAAAAAAACCTACCCTTGCTGGCCGCTTGCCAGGCAAGCTTGCTCGTCCAAGCAATAAAATACTTACTAGTGCGGGTGAGCCAAATCGGCTCTCTTGCCTAAGCAAAGTTGGCTCGCCCGTTAGCCGACTCCACCGCCATCGAATTAGACTCCCCGGCCATCGATTCACCCCTGCCGCCATTGAATCGGACTCCCCTATCAGTGAATCAGCCTTCACTGTCACCGGATAGGACTTTGTTGTCATCGAAACGGTCTCTCCTAATGCTGAATCGCCCTCCGCCGTCGTCGAATCGGACCCCACAACAACATGATTGGTGTCCCTCACTGTTGGTTCAACGTTCCTGGTGTGGAATCGATCTCAAGCGCCGCCTGTTCGGCCTCCACCGGTTTGAAAGATAGCTTTGCGAGCAAGCTAGACTAGGCGAGGTAAGGGGAGGAGCGAGCTGGGCGAGGCGAGCGGCGGCAAAGGTACCAAACACACCCTACGTTCCGTGTTCTGAGTTCTAGAAACACCCACAAGCCACATCTAGGTCTAGACTCTACATGCTCCCGAAGTCGATGTCATCTCATCTCATCAAATCAACTGGCCACGGGAGGGTATTTTTCATCAGAACCAAAACAGGCCCCCGCGTCGTCTCCCTAGGCGGCTCGAGGGAGACTCCTGCCGCCGCCGTTAGACCCGCGCCCGGCCAGCCCCCCCCCCCCGGGCGCCGCTGCCGCCCTTCGGCTGGCGGTGGCGGTGGCCCGCTGCTGGGCTCACAAAGGTTGCTTGCAGCAGCCTCCTTCCCTCCTCCCTTCCTCTCCCAACCTCCCCTTCCTCAGCTGCCGCGTCCATGGAGCTTTGACGGCCGGCGAGGGCTCGAGGTCCCAGATCCGGGGCCCTAATGCCCGGATCCAGCCCCTCCTTTCCCAAATCCGACACTTGGCAGCGGCTCCCTCGATGGGGCCGGCGTGTCCCGCCCGCCCTCGCGCCGAAGACCATGCTGGGTTCAACGGGCGGTGCACGGGCGCTGTGCGCCCCGAGCGGCCTAGGCGCTCATCTCCAGCGGCCGTTCGTGGTCCTGCAGAGGAGCCTTTGCCGCTCATCGGGGTGCCGCGGCTCCTCCTCTACCGGGGCCGCGTGGTGTTCCTGCGGCCGCCCATGTCCGGTCCTTGCTGGGGCTACCGGATCTGGCCGGGCCCGAGCCGGCGGCGAGCTCTGCCTCTTGGGGGACGCCGGGGATCGGCGGCCTCCTTGCCGGCTCTGTGGTGGTGGCGGTGGCATGTCGCTGCAATAGTGGTGCCTGTGCTGGTGGCTTCTGGCCTTGGACAGGCGGGTGCCGCGGGTGGCATGTGTAACAGAACCGATCAAATTATAAGAGCACAAGTACAAAAACAAGCACAGAAGCGCTCAAATTTTCGAACTTGAGCCCATATAATCCCAGTAGTCAATCGAAACCACGAAGGATTTCAAACCAACTTGCTTACAACCAAGATCGCATCATTCAACATACAACATCATACGTTACATTTCACAAGTAGTTCCGAAATAAGTTTACACACACAGAGTCGCAATTATTACAAACCAAGTTTATAAGTAGCGGAAGCATACACACACCAGTTGTTTAACTACTGCCAGTCTTGTTGATCAACAACCCGCAAAAGCATCAAGAAAGTACATAAAAGATGATCACGCCCTAGTGATCTAGTCTTCGTCACCCGCAGGGTGGAGACAAGTTTTGCAGAAGCCTTGATAGAGCATATCATCTGCAACAGGAGGGAATAAACCATGAGTACTGGAATGTACTCAGCTAGACTTACCCGTCAAAAACCAGAAATAAGATGACACCAAGGATTATGCAAGGCTTACACAGGAGGCTAGCTGACATCACATTTTGCATAAAGGCATAAGTAATTGAAACTCTTATAACCTGTACTAGCATTTCTTTTTAGCATTTACCTGTCATCTATCTTAGCACCTGTACTAAGCATGCACTTGATTATAATCAAACAATTATCAACATTATATCCAGAGCAGGTATAAATTGTGGCAACATTGTATCATTCACTTAACCATCTGTTCATTTAATGAGATCTACGTTGCCGCTGCTCAAGTCAAGTGCTCACTGACCGGGAGCGACAGCGATTCGAATCGAATTCCTATCCAGCTGGAGGGGTATTTCTAACACTCACCGTGCAGATCCCTGCCAGGGTCGCACAGGCCACCTTTTCATATGATTCAGGAATCGCGGGTCCGAATGATGTCGCGATCCTAAGGGCGACACTCTGCCAGGTGATAGGGACTCTAACCCCCTCTTGGTCTCACGCCAATGTCCCCAAGCACATCCTTTCTCTCCTCCAAGAAGCAACCTACCATTCGATTCCCGGCCTGAATCACATTACTCGGCTTCGTGGTCGAAACGACTTATCCGGCCAACTAAGTGTTAGAATGCGTTCAACATGACTTAAGGACGTACAGCGAATCAGTCCTTAAACGACTCAGACGGGCATAGCTCCACACCCAAGACGTGAAGTGTCTTGCGGCTGTACTATCGAACTCCCGCCCGGTCTCAATTTTATTTTAAAGCATAGTTCCATCCACGATAGCCATAAAAGCCACTCGTGACTCCTTCCTACATCTCGCGGATGACCGGAAATCACCCGACTTCTACCGTACTAAGCAGGGCTAAGCATTGATACGTGCCTAAACCTAAATTAGGATTTAAGTACGATATCTGGGCAAGGACAGGTATAATACAATAATTGTTTTCATACAACTCCTACAACTTAATGCATTAAACAATTAAAAGTACTCAAGATAGATTTATAAAATGATGGGTTCAGCATGCACCGGGGCTTGCCTTTTAGAAAGGTCGAGGACCGGTGGTCAGGACACTCGGGTAGATCTTCGGCAGGAGCTTCGTCGCCGGTTGGTTCCTCTGGCTGCTCCGGCTGGTCCTGTACTTCCTCCGGAATCACTTGCTCGAATTCGAGGAGCGTTACCCCCTCCGGAACACCTATTGCATGAGTGCATAATAAATCTCATGTATGCATAGTGAAAAATGCAGTATGCTCGGAATGAAATGCATTACAACATTCTTAAAGCTCTATTTAAAACACTTCAAATATTAGGTGCAAATTTCCTCTCCGGTAGAGAAGTACTCACCTAATCTACTCAACCTAAGATATAGCTGTTCTTCTTCGGTTAAGGCCCTAACACCTAACAATTACAAGAGTAGCATTACTTAGGTTACCACATCCAACACCAAAATACCACAGTAAGACATTCTAGACAGCAGCTCAAAGATTCTAACACAACTAAAGATTCCTAACTCCAAAAGATATGATCTAAGACAATCTGGAAAGCTTAAGAAATGCACTACAATTCATTTTCAGATCTCAACCCTAAATTCCTAAGTTTTCCATGTCGAATTTCATAAGTTCCAGAATCTGTCCTCTCTAAACAGAGAGTAGCAAATTCTGGACTGTCACTTTAAACAGCAATAACTCCCAAACTACTAAGCCAAATGCTCCTAAATTTTGACACAAGCTAGTTTATCAAGCTTACTACAACTTTGGTATTTACAAGTTTTCCAGTAACCATCTTTATCAAAGGTCAAACCTAGAAATACTACCAGCTGTCCCGAAAACCTAGAATTGCAAAGATTAAATATTTATTTATGTGGCAAACATCCCTTAAGACCAAACTAATATTACCACAAGTTCACATAGGTCACAAAAACACCAGAAAGTAAGGTGTGCCCACCTATAATATTTATTTGTACTCATTTCTTAATTTACTTAATTAATTAAGTGGGATTTTAAACATATATATAAACTGCTCCTAAAATTCTACAAAAATTACAGGAGACTCTATGGACCAAAAAGGGACCACTGTAAAAATTTTAACAAAAATTATTTACAGAAACGCCCTAAACAAAATTCACAAGCCCAAAAGGCTGATTTTTGTATAAATAGGAAACCCTAACGAAAAGTGTCAAACAACAGATTTCATATTTTTCCTAGTACTATTCTACCCTAAGAACAACACTCCCAAAATTTTACCTTTACTGGAACTATAGAGAAATTATGAAAATTCATTCAAGTATCTCTTAATATAAAATGATAACATCATAACTTGAAAACTACTCAAGCAATAGGATCCAAACTTTTACCAGAGCTAGTATATACATGAAAGAACATACCCACCAAATTTCAAAATTTTTGGAACAAATAAGCT
Organism: Saccharum hybrid cultivar R570; assembly: GCA_038087645.1. Lineage (NCBI taxonomy): Eukaryota > Viridiplantae > Streptophyta > Magnoliopsida > Poales > Poaceae > Saccharum > Saccharum hybrid cultivar. The sequence goes on along the minus strand of JAQSUU010000297.1, from coordinate 5,813,686 downwards.
CAAGATATAATTTAAACAAGTTTGCATGCCATTTAAAACACATCTCAAAACCCTAATTAATTCTTCCAGAAAATAAGCATCACATAAGCATTTGATATTTTTCCTAGAAGCTACTCTTTATTTGGAGCCCAACAAAATTTTGATCACCAATTTTGGATCTACCCAACCCTAGATATGAAAATCACAAACATTATTCAAATCTGTAAAATAATAAAGAAACTGAAATTTCAAACAAAACAAAAAGGAACCACTGGGCCGGCCGACCCGCCAGCGCGGCCCAGCTCGAGCGGCGCGGCCCGCTCCCGCGCGCGGCCTGCGACGGCCGCCCGCGCGCGCTCGCCGCCGCTGACAGGACGGCCCCCCCCCGGTCAGAGGAACAGAGGCAGTGGGAGAACTCTGGTGAGCGGTTTCTCACCGTCGGCGGCCCCTCCGACGAAGTTGAGCACACCGTCATGCTCACCACCCCAAACCACACCGAGGCATGCCTTTTTCCCTAATGCTGCCGCACCGGAGCGCACCTACCGACGACGAAGGCGGACACGGTGTTCCGGTGAGGGTGCGCCGGCGACGGCGAGGTCCCAACGCCCCGTCTAAGCTCGGTACGAGCTCCCCTAGGGAACCAGGGATCTAATGGAGGGAGAAAGGCAGGTTGGGGAGGGTCCTAGCTACTCTGACCATGGCGGCCTCGACTCCGGCGAGGTCCCGCACATGGCGCGGTGGCGAAATCGGCCAATGTGGCCTTACCTTCGCTCCAACGACCCGTGTGAAAGGTCCTTGTTTGGTTTTGGTAATTGAGTGACAACTTAGGTGGACTAATATGTGGTTATGTGAGATACACAAGCGATTAGTCCACAGGTGATGGTGTCATGAAGGAGGCTATTGCACATGAGACATGACATGGAGTCACGTGACCAAGGTGGAGAAGATCAAGATGAGGCTTGGCTTGATGGACCGGTTGCTAGGGTGAAGGACAAGTTGTGATGGCTTGGCGCCGAAGGACCGAGGTAACGGTGAAGAGCAAGTGAGGTTAAGATCGATGAACCAATACGGTCACGTGATGATATAAAGTGGATCATATCATTTGTGATATGGTTGGTGTATGTGTTGCATCAACGTCGAAGGAGATGGAGTGGAATGCGCAAGGCAAAGGTATAACCTAGGGCATTTCCATTTCACCGGTCATAGGTGTGTAGAGAAGTTTATGACCGGGTTTAGGATAGATGGCCGTACTATCAAGAGGGGCAAACTTGTTTGCATATCGGTCATCTAGTGCCACTTGAGCGATCTAACTTTGCATACGTGTTAGGATCGAGTGGCGAGGCAAGTTGAGTGCCTAACCCTTTGAAAATATTTGTGAAAAGCTAACACATATGCACATGATGGTGTACACATGGTGGTGTTGGCACATTTGCAAAGGAGAAGGTGTTGGAGTTGGTGTTGATCAACTTAGAGAAGAGAGAAAGGTTTTTTGGTGTTCTTCGGACACTAGGATGACTCTTAGAGTGGAATACTGCTTTGATCCATTGTGAATTGGATCAAGTGTTTTAGTGGGTTATGTAGCCCTCTGAGTAAGCTTTCTAAAATGTCTAAGATCATCGAAATCAGAGTTTGGAGCTAAGAGATATCGCCGTTTTACCAAAGGGTGGTCTGTGACCGGACTCGTGACCACCGCGTCCGGTCAGTTTCGACCACCGCGTCCGATCAGTGTTTTTCATGGGCGAAAATGACCGGACGCTGCAGCAAGTCCGGTCACTTCGGGAGCTTGCTGGAACCTCTCTATTCGCTGTTTCGCTGCGACCACCGCGTCCGGTCACGTTAGTGACCACCGCGTCCGGTCAAAACAAGTTTATACGCGCGAAAACTAGCCGTTGGAGCACGCTACTGACCACCGCGTCCGGTCAGTTTTGACCACCGCGTTCGATCATCCCGAAAAGGACCCAGTGAAGGGGTAACGACTCTATTTGACCGTGGGGTTATAAATAGATGCCTTGGCCGGCCGTGGCTGGTAGCTGAGCACACTTTGGCCTTGGTGGCTTATGTGGTAGTGCTTGGAAGCCCTCTAACTCACTCATGCTTGATAGTGTTCATCAGATCGAGTGAGAGAGCGATTCTAGTGCGTTGCATCGAGAGGATTGCATCAAGTGGCACTAGGTGATCGTGTTGCAAGCCGGTGGTGCTTGTTACTCTTGGAGGTTGCCACCTCCTAGACGGATTGGTGGCTTGCGACTCCGTTGAAGCACGCGTGGAGATTGTGCGTGGCTCCGGAGGAGAATTTGTGAGGGGGATTGTGCTCACCCCGCGGGGATCATAAAGAGCAACTCTAGTAAAGCTCGTGGCTTGGAGGATCCCCATCTTGAGAGTGGATGTGCGGCACCCGCTGAGGGATTGACTCTTGATAGTCAATTAGCTCGTGATCCATCAAGTGGGTGTATCGCCACAACGGGGACTAGCTTGGTGGCAACCAAGTGAACCTCGGTGAAAAACCGCCGTGTCAACATTGTGTACATCTTCTCGGTGGTTTGCTTTCGATTCACAAGCTTGTATTTACATTCATATACTTGTGCTTGTGTAGTTGCTCTTGTAACTAGTTTGCTTGTGTAGTTAGCTAGTTACCTTCTTGCTTGTGTAGCATAGAAGTAGCTCCCGTTGCGTGGCTAATTTGGTTTGTGTAACCTTGTTAGTCATATTACTTAGTTTGTGTAGCTAAGTAATTTATGCTCTCTAGTTTGGCATTAGTTGCCTTGCTATTGAGCATTGCTAGTGAGCATAGGTGGCTTCGTGCTTTTGCTTACTAGAATTGTGTAGGAGCTCTCCGGCTTTGCTAAAGTACTAGTGCATAGGTTTGTGTGACCTTGCTCTAGAATTGTTTAGGAGAGCCCTTGCTAAGGAAAGCACCTTAGTTACATAATTAGGATTTTTGTGAGGTGGTTGTGAACTTATATAGAGGGGTGTAGTCTTGGCTAGACCGATAGTTTTAATTCCGCATTTGTTTCGGTTTGCCGACGCGATTAATTTTAGAAAGGACTATTCACCCCCCCCTCTAGTCCGCCATCTCGACCCTTCACCGTGGCAGTAGTGGAGATGGTAGAGGAAGGCGTTGTGGTGCTGCTGCTGGAAGGAATTGGGGCGTGGCACGACGACGACGGTGCACGAGCGCGAGGAAGCCCACGACGGCAATGGCGCCTCGGTGCTCCGCTCCGGCTCGGAGAGGGCGAGAGAGAGGGCAGGGGCGTGAGTGAGGGTGAGTGGTGGCTCTGTGGCACCCCTTGAAGACGCCGTGACCTGACGGGTGGGGCCACGGCCGGCATACGGCTGCCACCGCGTGGCCACGCGTCGACGATGGCCTGCGGCCGGTCGGCCACGACAGTCACAGCCGAAGCCTGAACTTGACTGAATCGATAACCCCGGGTTCGACTGACAGTCGAAGTTTGGGCTTCTATATCTCCTAATCTGGCTCGAGTTGGTGGTAGGTATTAACATCAAATTTATAGAGCTATGTGAGGGCAACAAGTTTGTCAATTGGAGTTTGGGCTGGTTCAGCCTAGATTAGAAACTACATAGCTCCAAAGTGGTGCCCTGTGAAACTGAAACATGTTTTCAGTTAAAGATACCGACTAAAACCCTAACTTCTTGACACTATATCTCCTAAACCATTGAGAACCAGGTATGGGTGATGTTGGCAATGTTGTAGAGCTACATGAGGACTACAAGTTTGTCAATATGAGTGGAAGCTGGTTTGGCCTAGTTTGCAAACTACAAGCTTCTAAAGTAGACCTCAGTAAAACTGGAGGGCACTTTTGGGACTTAGCAAAATTTCTAAGTGTTGAGACAGCCCCTCTAGCTGACTTGTGGGCCATTTTTGAGCATGTTCTGGCCAATTTCATGAGATGGTCATATTGAGACTTTTGTTCCCCATAAAATTCCCTACAACTTTTCTTAAGGGTGCTTCACCATGGAAGGTCTTTAAGCTAGACTTTTTAATTGGTCAAACTAGAGCATCCTAGGGCTAAATGGTGGTCAACTACACCTTGGAGGGCATTTTGGTGATTTTGGTCAACATGAACCTTGCTCCATTAGTGACCCTAAGTATAACTAAGGTGTTGTGAGATATAATTAGCTACTCTCCCCTTTTGTTACACCAACTACCTAGTGTCACATGAGGTGAGCCAAACAAAATTCTAAAAACAACCACATTAGTTGCAACCACATAAAATAACATGAATGATGCATGCTTAAGCTTATGCAATGCAATGCAATTATGGAGCTAAACACCTGAGGTGTTACAGCCCTCCCCCCTTATAAAAATCTCGTCCTGAGATTTGGAAAGCGTACCATTTTTCATAGAATTCCTTATAGCCATCCCGCAAATAGTCCTCCCGTTCTCATGTAGCGTCACTTTCACTACCCTGATTACTCCACATTACTTTATACCACTTAACCACTTTGCTTCTAGTTACTCGTTCCTGAGTATCGATCACCCGGACTGGTTTTTCTTCGTAAGTTAAATCAGACTCAAGCCTGATATCTCCTAACGGGACTCTTTCCTCAGGAACTCGAAGACACTTTTTGAGCTGAGATACATGGAAGACGTTGAATATGGCACTCATTTCAAGAGGTAACTGGATTTTGTACGCAACAGCTTCACTCTTGCCTATGATCTGGAAAGGACCCACGTATCTTGGCGCAAGTTTCCGCTTAACACCAAAACGTTGGACACTCTTCATTGGAGAAACTTTCAGATAAACGAAGTCTCCAACTTCAAACTCGAGCGGTTTTCTACGATGATCAGCATAACTTTTCTGTCTAGCTTGGACTGCAGCCATATGTTTTTGGATGGTACGGACTTGTTCCTCAGCTTCCTAAACAAAATCAATACCATAATACCTCCTTTCACCAGCTTCTACCCAGTTTAGTGGAGTTCTACACTTACGACCGTACAAAGCTTCGAATGGGGCCATCTTAATACTCTCTTGGTAACTATTATTGTACGAGAATTCGGCTAGAGATAACCATTTTTCCCAAGAACCCTTGGATGATATTACACATGCCCGCAACAGATCTTCCAAGATTTGGTTAACTCGTTCCGTCTGACCTGACGTCTAGGGTGATAAGCAGAGCTTCTCACTAACTTGGTTCCCAAAAGGTGATGCAAGTGCTCCCAAAAGCGAGCAGTGAACTGGGGACCACGGTCAGAAACGATAGTGCGAGGTACCCCATGGAGCCAGACTATCTGATTGAAGTACAACTCAGCATAGTCAGTGGGACGATAGTCCACTCTAACAGGAATGAAGTGAGCTGATTTGGTTAAACGATCCACAATTACCCAGATGGAGTTATGATTTTTGACAGTAGGAGGAAGTCCGACAATGAAATCCATACTTATCTCTTCCCATTTCCAACCTGGGATAGAAAGTGGTTGAAGTAACCCAGCTTTCATATGCACAGCTTTAACTCTACAGCAGGTGTCACACCTAGCAACATATGCAGCTATCTCTTTCCGCATCTTGGTCCACTAATAAAGTGGCTTCAAATCATAATACATCTTATTACTACCAGGATGGATGGACAACTTGGACGAATGTGCTTCGGACAGGATCTGATCTCTAAGCTCTCGGTCCTTAGGTACCACTAATCTATCCTTAAACCACAGCACACCTTCTTCATCTACCCTAAAATGCTTAGTTTCTTCCTCTTTCATCTTGTGTTTTATGTGGAATACACTAGGATCAGTCTTTTAGAGCTCAATAATTCTGCTTTTGAGAGTACAACTGACAGTGATGTTGTACAAGACTGCTGGATATAGAAGGCGAGATCGATGAAAATCAGTTTCAACTAGGGAATGGCAATGAGACTTACGGCTTAAAGCATCCGCAACCACATTTGCTTTGCCCGGATGATAGTGCACTTGGAGATTATAATCTTTAATCAACTCCAGCCATCTTCTTTGATGCATATTCAACTCGGGTTGGGTAAAGATGTATTTGAGGCTTTTGTGGTCTGTGTAGATATTGCAAACATTGCCCAACAGATAATGCCACCATACTTTCAAAGCATGAACAACTGCGGCCAGTTCTAAGTCATGCGTTGGATAATTCACCTCATGTTTCCGAAGTTGTCGAGAGGTATATGCAATCACTCGGCCTTTCTGCATCAACACACCTCCCAAACCTATGCCTGAGGCATCACAATAAACATCAAATGGTTTCTCGATATCTGGTTATGCCAAAACCGGAGCTGAGGTTAGGAGGGTTCGCAGTTGGTGAAAAGCCGCATCACACTCAGGAGTCCAGACAAACTTGGTGTCTTTTTGCAGCAATCGAGTCATGGATTTGGATATTTTTGAGAAATCCGGGATGAAGCGACGATAATAGCCAGCCAACCCAAGAAAACTCCGGACCTCATGAACCGAAGTAGGAGCCTTTCAATTCAATACTTCCTGTACCTTGGTGGGATCCACCATAATTCCCCCATCGGACAACACATGCCTAAGGAAAGGTACTTCACGAAGCCAGAACTCACATTTACTGAACTTCGCATATAGTTGATGTTCTCGTAGTCTGGTGAGAACAATACGCAGGTGTTCAGCGTGTCCTTCCTCATTTTCAGAATATATCAAGATGTCATCAATAAACACCACCACAAACTTGTCCAATTCGGGCATAAATACCGAATTCATCAAGTACATGAAGTGTGCAGGGGCATTGGTCAAGCCGAAGGACATAACAAGATACTCATAAAGGCCGTATCTTGTCGAGAAAGCCGTTTTTGGAATATCTTCGGGACGGATTTTAATCTGATGGTAACCAGACCTCAGATCAATCTTGGAAAAGACTTTAGCTTTGGACAACTGATCGAACAGGATATCGATATGTGGCAAAGGATACTTATTTTTGACAGTGACTACATTTAGAGGTCTATAATCTACACACATCCGCAATGTCTGATCCTTCTTCTTCACAAAGATAGCAGGGCATCCCCACGGAGATGAACTAGGGCGAATCAACCCCTTCTTCAAAAGTTCGTTCAACTGCACCTTAAGTTCAGCTAGCTCATTCAGAGGCATCCTATAAGGTCTCCTAGAGATGGGAGCCATGCTAGGCAACAACTCAATTTTAAATTCCACATCCCGATCCGGAGGGAGTCCCGGCAAATCATCGGGAAAAACGTCCGGAAACTCATTTACTACGGGAATTTCAGCCAACGTCTTTGCTTACACAGCATGAACTTCCCCAGACAAATCAACTTTTCTGGGAAGTTGTACCAGAAAACCCTTGTGATCTGTAGGATCTCTGAGCATAACTACCCGAGTGGATGTATCAATGAGTACCCCATTCTGACTCATCCAATTCATGCCCAGAATAACATCTATGCTTAATCCTGGCAAAACCACTAAGGCAAGCGAGTACTTTCGCCCTTCTATCTCAAGCTCAAGAATCCCCACTACTTTATTTGTGGAAATATTCCCACTTGCTGTGCTAATGCAATAACCCCCACCTTCAACAGTATGCAATTTGTGTGCAAACTTTGATGCAAACTTAGGACTGATAAAGGAATGCGAAGCACCTGAATCAAAAAGTACCACTGCAGGATGTTGGTCAACTAGGAACTTACCAGCAGTGACAACCTCACCAGAAGGAATTTCCTCAATACTGTTATAATGAGCATGCCCTTGACGGCCACCTTGGTTGACATTATTCTTAGGGTAAGGACAGTTCCTGGACCAATGGCCTGGCTTGTTGCAGTTCCAGCAAGGCATGTTGCTGGGAGGAACACTAGAACTGCTCTGTCCAGAATTTCCCTTTGGCAGAGCGACTGTATAAGCCTTGCGGAACCCAGTTTTGGCAGCAGGCTTCTTCTGTGGCGGACGGAACTTGGTATTCTGAGCAGGTGGGCGAGGGGAAGACCTAAGTGCAGCTGAGGTCCGAGACTGCGAAGCACTCGCCTCAAGGGCCCTTTTGCGGCTCTTAGAGGTAGAATAAATAGCATTATTGTTTTCCTAGGTCAAAGCATCACTGATAAAATCATTGAAGGTAGTACACTTGCTAGTGCCCATAGTCTTCATCAGCTTTGGGCCGAGACCTCTTTTAAAGCTAGCAATTTTCTTGGCATCGGTATCCACAAACTCTGTGGCATACCTTGCCAGGTTGTTGAAAGATTGCAGATATTCAGTCAAGCTTTTATTTCCCTGCGACATCCTCATGAATTCTGTGTGCTTGATAGCCATAAGACCTGGAGGAATATAGTTCCCACAGAATGCGGCCTTGAACTGGTCCCAAGCAATCGGGACATTTGCAGGCAGTGTGGAACGATAGTGGCTCCACCAAATACCCGCTGGGCCATGCAGTTGGTGAGAAGCATATTCAGTTTTCAGCTCATCGGTCAAGCGAAGCAGACAAAACTTTTGTTCAATAGTGTTCAACCACTCGTTGGCTTGCAGTGGTTTCTCCGCCTCCTTAAAGAGCGGGGGCTTAGTATCAAGAAAGTCCTTGAAATCACTGTACTGATTGGGTTCTGGGCCCTGGCGGCCATGACGAGCCTCCCGGTTGGCAAGCTGGCGCATAGCATCTACCAGCATGCGCTGCCCTTCGACCACGGTCTGCATCAGCTCAGCCGGGGTAGGTGGTGGCGGAGGGGGTGGCTGTTCCTCATCCTCATTCCCACGACCCCGACAGAGATTGTACGACATCTGCAAAATGCATAGCCAATGAGCACTGACGATGTGGGAAATTTATAGATGAATTATTGTAAATATGTCAAACTGACTTCATGAAATGGACTTCTCAAAATACTCATGGCACAATAATTCATCACAACCGCACAATACATTCAAGCGCATCAATTAACGCAATCATGCGAGGGAATCCAACAAGGTGTACTTTGATAAAGGCTCACTCACAAGGAGCATAGCAGTTACTGAACTGTTTACGTTAATATCTACGTGATTTTTGACCTTTCACCCGGTACTTGGATTTGATCTCAAAATTTTTAGTTGACTGAGAAAGGCTACTTCAAACTGACCACAAAGAGACTTCTCAACGGTAGAGTTCCATGGTGGATCATGACTAGCCACCTCGATATTAGCGCGTGTCAAGCAGCACAACCTTATGTCACGCACCATAGGAGGCCCTCGGTTTCGTCACGGCACCGAAGGATGCTAATCGTGACACCATCATCGAACGCACGCAATAAGACATCCAATTGTGATCGAAATTAACAGGTTCAACTAAACATCTAGGAAACATAGGGTTTGACCTTACATCCCAAAAGTCAAGTTATTACAAAGCCTCACTCCAACCCCAGGAGGCACAAAAGACGATTCTAACATCGTAGCTACACAATGACTACTCTAAGCATCGTCCTCAGAGTCGGTGTCAAGGATCTCCCCGCCATCCTCGTCGCTAACAGGCTCTAACTCCTCGTCCTCTTCTTCTTCTGGCTCCTCTTCTAGTGCTTCTTCTGGTGCGGCATCTTGGGGCCCATTGACCTCCACTTCATCATCATCTTCAGCCATGGTGATTCCCGAACCCATGTCCTCATCTGCGTTGTTGTTTCGAGGCAGCAGAGGATTTAGCTGGTTGTTCAGACGGTGCACTTCTTCATGAAGATTGTCATTGTATTCTTCAGCATTCTCCAACTGTTGCTCGAGCTCAAACTGACGAGCTCTCAGAACGTTCTCCTCGTGCCAGGCTTCATCCCTCTGATTCATGACATGGACCAGCATGCGTTGACAGTTGCGATTTGCTACGGTCAATCTCTGGACCGCAAGTGTTTCCTGGTCACGATCACGGATTACTTGCTCCAGTTACTGACGCGTTGCATTCCTGGCAGCAGTCACTTCGGCCAACTCAGCCCTCAGCCTTTCCACCTCAGTGGGCTCAGGGCGGGGCTCACGTGGAGCGAGCTGGTGACGAGGTGCCCTGTCTCCAGTAGACTTGCGAGCGGTCCTCTTGGTACGTGCCATTTGTAGCAACAAGATACGACTTAAAGTGAGGATCATTTAGGGGATACAAAATTTAATTTAGTCGGGACTATTGAAATTTTTAAGGAGGGAGTAAATGATATGTATGATATAATTAAACATGATGCATGCATGTTCCGTACGCCCTCTCACCTTAGTAGAAACGTAAAGTTCTAACGCTAGGCGGTGGCATACATACGTTCTCTCATATAAGCGAAACTATCGGTCTACTCGTTACGCTGTTAGTGTACCTGCAGAAAATCTCATTTCAGCCCAACAGTTTCCCAATATAAGCACACAAGAAAGCAGTAATTTAAATACTTTCCATATACACATCCCCTGATGTATATACTTCAGTATCAAAGCTACCCGATATAAAGGTTCCCACAATTAAGTGCTTATATAATTACACGGTTTAAACATGTAAGTATGCAAGTCACCAAAACTACTCTCCCCTAGATCGCCGGTTGGACGATCATGCTCTCACAACTCACACTTACCAGAGCGTCGAGGCAATTGATCCATACATTACCACCCAAGTGGATGGCATCCATACAATATTACACCGTATGGACGACGAAACAAAAACAAACAAGGCCCCCCCCCAAGTTAGTCTTTATAATAAGCCACCTAAGAGTCCTTATTTGGGCTAAGGGATGTGATCACTGGCATACCTATGAAAATAATTTTTAGAGTTTTAACCCTTTTCATAATCAAATACTTTTGTTTTTAAATACTCGTACGATGTGTTTAATATTGAATTATGCTCCGGTACCAGCTGTAATAGAACCGACCAAATTATAAGAGCACAAATACAAAAACAAGCACCGAAGCGTTCAAATTTTCGAACTTGAGCCCATATAATCCCGGTAGTCAATCGAAACCACGAAGGATTTCAAACCAACTTGCTTACAACCAAGATCACATCATTCAACATACAACATCATACGTTACATTTCACAAGTAGTTCCGAAATAAGTTTACACACACGGAGTCGCAATTATTACAAACCAAGTTTATAAAGTAGCGGAAGCATACACACACCAGTTGTTTAACTACTGTCAGTCTTGTTGATCAACAACCCGCAAAATCATCAGGAAAGTACATAAAAGATGACCACGCCCTAGTGATCTAGTCTTCGTCACCCGCAAGGTGGAGACAAGTTTTGTAGAAGCCTTGATAGAGCATATCATCTGCAACAGGAGGGAATAAACCCTGAGTACTGGAATGTACTTAGCTAGACTTACCCGTCAAAAACCAGAAATAAGATGACACCAAGGATTATGCAAGGCTTACACAAGAGGCTAGCTGACATCACATTTTGCATAAAGGCATAAGTAATTGAAACTCTAACCTGTACTAGCATTTCTTTTTAGCATTTACCTGTCATCTATCTTAGCACCTGTACTAAGCATGCACTTGATTATAATCAAACAATTATCAACATTATATCCAGAGCAGGTATAAATTGTGGCAACATTGTATCATTCACTTAACCATCTGTTCATTTAATGAGATCTACGTTGCCGCTGCTCAAGTCAAGTGCTCACTAACCGGGAGCAACGGCGATTCGAATCGAATTCCTATCCAGCTGGAGGGGTATTTCTAACACTCACCGTGCAGACCCCTGCCAGGGTCGCACAGGCCACCTTTTCATATGATTCAGGAATCGCGGGTCCGAATGATGTCGCGACCCCAAGGGCGACACTCTGCCAGGTGATAGGGACTCTAACCCCCCCTTGGTCTCACGCCAATGTCCCCAAGCACATCCTTTCTCTCCTCCAAGAAGCAACCTATCATTCGATTCCCGGCCTGAATCACATTACTCGGCTTCGCGGTCGGAACGACTTATCCGGCCAACTAAGTGTTAGACTGCGTTCAACATGACTCAAGGACGTACAGCAAATCGGTCCTTAAATGACTCAGACGGGCATAGCTCCACACCCAAGACGTGAAGTGTCTTACGGCTGTACTATCGAACTCCCGCCCGGTCTCAATTTCATTTTAAAGCATGGTTCCATCCACGATAGCCATAAAGCCACTCGTGACTCCTTCCTACATCTCGTGGATGACCAGAAATCATCCGACTTCTACCGTACTAAGCAGGGCTAAGCATTGATACGTGCCTAAACCTAAATTAGGATTTAAGTATGATATCTGGGCAAGGACAGGTATAATGCAACAATTGTTTTCATACAACTCCTACAACTTAATACATTAAACAATTAAAAGTACTCAAGATAGATTTATAAAATGATGGGTTCAGCATGCACCGGGGCTTGCCTTTTAGGAAGGTCGAGGGCCGGTGGTCAGGACACTCGAGTAGATCTTCGGCAGGAGCTTCGTCACCGGTTGGTTCCTCTGGCTGCTCCGGCTGGTCCTGTACTTCCTCTGGAATCACTTGCTCGAATTCGAGGAGCGTTACCCCCTCCGGAACACCTATTGCATGAGTGCATAATAAATCTCATGTATGCATAGTGAAAGATGCAGTATGCTCGGAATGAAATGCATTACAACATTCTTAAAGCTCTATTTAAAACACTTCAAATATTAGGTGCAAATTTCCTCTCCGGTAGAGAAGTACTCACCTAATCTACTCAACCTAAGATATAGCTGTTCTTCTTCGGTTAAGGCACTAACACCTAACAATTACAAGAGTAGCATTACTTAGGTTACCACATCCAACACCAAAATACCACAGTAAGATATTCTGGACAGCAGCTCAAAGATTCTAATATAACTGAAGATTCCTAACTCCAAAAGATATGATCTAAGACAATCTGGAAAGCTTAAGAAATGCACTACAATTCATTTTCAGATCTCAACCCTAAATTCCTAAGTTTTCCATGTCGAATTTCATAAGTTCCAGAATCTTTCCTCTCTAAACAGAGAGTAGCAAATTCTGGACTGTCACTTTAAACAGCAATAACTCCCAAACTACTAAGCTAAATGCTCCCAAATTTTGACACAAGCTAGTTTATCAAGCTTACTACAACTTTGGTATTTACAAGTTTTCCAGCAACCACCTTTATCAAAGGTCAAACCTAGAAATACTACCAGCTGTACCGAAAACCTAGAATTGCAAAGATTAAATATTTATTTATATGGCAAACATCTCTTAAGACCAAACTAATGTTACCACAAGTTCACATAGGTCACAAAAACACCAGAAAGTAAGGTGTGCCCACCTATAATATTTATTTGTACTCATTTCTTAATTTACTTAATTAATTAAGTGGGATTTTAAACATATATATAAACTGCTCCTAAAACTCTACGAAAATTACAGGAGACTCTATGGACCAAAAAGAGACCACTGTAAAAATTTGAACAAAAATTATTTACAGAAACGCCCTAAACAAAATTCACAAGCCCAAAAGGCTGATTTTTGTATAAATAGGAAACCCTAACGAAAAGTGTCAAACAACAGGTTTCATATTTTTCCTAGTACCATTCTACCCTGAGAACAACACTCCCAAAATTTTACCCTTACTGGAACTATAGAGAAATTATGAAAATTCATTCAAGTATCTCTTAATATAAAATAATAACATCATAACTTGAAAACTACTTAAGCAATGGGATCCAAACTTTTACCAGAGCTAGTATATACATGAAAGAATATACCCACCAAATTTCAAAATTTTTGGAACACATAAGCTCAAGATATAATTTAAACAAGTTTGCATGCCATTTAAAACACATCTCAAAACCCTAATTAATTCTTCCAGAAAATAAACATCACATAAGCATTTGATATTTTTCCTAGAAGCTACTCTTTATTTGGAGCCCAACAAAATTTTGATCACCAATTTTGGATCTACCCAACCCTAGATATGAAAATCACAAACATTATTCAAATCTGTAAAATAATAAAGAAACTGAAATTTCAAACAAAACAAAAAGGAACCACTGGGCCGGCCGACCCGCCAGCGCGGCCTAGCTCGAGCGGCGCGGCCCGCTCCCGCGCGTGGCCTGCGATGGCCTCCCACGCGCGCTCACCGCCGCTGACAGGACGGGCCCCCGGTCAGAGGAACAGAGGCAGTGGGAGAACTCCGATGAGCGGTTTCTCACCGCCGGCGGCCCCTCCGACGAAGCTGAGCACACCGTCATGCTCACCACCCCAAACCGCACTGAGGCGTGCCTTTTTCCCTAACGCTGCCGCACCGGAGCGCACCTGCCGACGACGAAGGCGGACACGGTGTTCCGGTGAGGGTACGCCGGCGACGGCGTGGTCCCAACGCCCCATCTAAGCTCGGTACGAGCTCCCCTAGGGAACCAGGGATCTAATGGAGGGAGAAAGGGAGGTTGGGGAGGGTCCTAGCTACTCTGACCACGGCGGCCTCGACTCCGGCGAGGTCCCGCACATGGCGCGGTGGCGAAATCGGCCAATGTGGCCTTACCTTCGCTCCAACGACCCGTGGCAGTAGTGGAGATGGTAGAGGAAGGCATTGTGGTGCTGCTGCTGGAAGGAATTGGGGCGTGGCACGACGATGATGGTGCACGAGCGCGAGGAAGCCTGCGGCGGCAATGGCGCCTCGGTGCTCCGCTCCGGCTCGGAGAGGGCGAGAGAGAGGGCAGGGGCATGAGTGAGGGTGAGTGGTGGCTCCGTGGCACCCCTTGAAGACACCGTGACCTGACGGGTAGGGCCATGGCCAGCGTACGGCTGCCACCGCGTGGCCACGCGTCGACAACGGCCTGCGGCCGGTCGGCCACGACAGTCACAGCCGAAGCATGAACTTGACTGAATCGATAACCCCGGGTTCGACTGACAGTCGAAGTTTGTGCTTCTATATCTCCTAATCTGGCTCGAGTTGGTGGTAGGTATTAACATCAAATTTGTAGAGCTATGTGAGGGCAACAAGTTTGTCAATTGGAGTTTGGGTTGGTTCGGCCTAGATTAGAAACTACATAGCTCCAGAGTGGTGCCCTGTAAAACTAAAACATGTTTTCAGTCAAAGATACCGACTGAAACCCTAACTTCTTGACACTATATCTCCTAAACCATTGAGAACCAGGTATGGGTGATGTTGGCAATGTTGTAGAGCTACATGAGGACTACAAGTTTGTCAATATGAGTGGAAGCTGGTTTGGCCTGGTTTGCAAACTACAAGCTTCTAAAGTAGACCTCAGTAAAACTGGAGGGCACTTTTGGGACTTAGCAAAATTTCTAAGTGTTGAGACAGCCCCTCTAGCTGACTTATGGGCCATTTTTGAGCATGTTCTGGCCAATTTCATGAGATGGTCATATTGAGACTTTTGTTCCCCATAAAATTCCCTACAACTTTGCTTAAGGGTGCTTCACCATGCAAGGTCTCTAAGCTAGACTTTTTAATTGGTCAAACTAGAGCATCCTAGGGCTAAATGGTGGTCAACTACACCTTGGAGGGCATTTTGGTGATTTTGGTCAACATGAACCTTGCTCCATTAGTGACCCTAAGTATAACTAAGGTGTTATGAGATATAATTAGCTACTCTCCCCTTTTGTTACACCAACTACCTAGTGTCACATGAGGTGAGCCAAACAAAATTCTAAAAACAACCACATTAGTTGCAACCACATAAAATAACATGAATGATGCATGCTTAAGCTTATGCAATGCAATGCAATTATGGAGCTAAACACCTGAGGTGTTACAGCATGCTCTGGTGGACGTTCAGGATCTGGGTGAAAACCTTGCTCAGTTCTGCTGGGCCGGCGGCGAGGGCGTAGTTGCGCCTTCTACCTTCTTGGAGGCGTCGTCAAAGATCCAGTCCGTCAGAGCAACCTGGGTCGAAAGACCTACCCTTGTGCTTCTTCCTGCGATGTTGGCGTCCGTGGATGTCAAGGCCCTTCGTGAAGGCATCGCTAGAGCACATATACAGCCCATCCCTCGGTGCTCTTGCTGGAGTTGCTCCTTGTGCTATGCCTGCATGTGCTTCTTGCTCATCTTCGCTTTGGTCTGACCAGCATGTGTGGTGTTGTTGCCGTCGTCAGCGGATGCTTTGCCACTGTTGCTCTCCTTTGACGGATGCTTCGCCGTCGTTGTTGAGGCGCCCCCCTCATGCCGGCGGCTGAGGGCGCGGTGGCCGCCTCCTCGTTGTTGCTTCTTCGCAATGGATAACTTGCCACTGTCACTTCGTCGCCTTGGGCTCCCTCTCAGGCATGTGCTGCTGAGTGCGCGTTGAGCCCCTTCTTGGGCTCCCCCTCAGATAGGCGCTGCTGAGTGCACGTCGAGCCCCCGACTGGGGCTCCCCCTCTGGTAGGTTCCCCCACTACCGAGTGCGTGTTGAGCCCCCACGCTTCGTCCTTAGCGTCGTGTTGCTCGGGCGGATGCTTTGCCACCATCTCATCTTGGTGGATGCTTTGCCACTGCGGCTTCACATCTTGAGCTGGCTCCCTAGTGTTAATGATTCTCTCCTTAGCAAGTTCAGTCGGATTGGCGCTGGTGGACGAGTCTCCCCTTACGCCTTCTTTCTTATTTGTTTGTTGTCTAGGTTATTGGCCACATTCTCTGTGGTTATGTAACCAACACTATGGGTACGCCTGTAGTCGCTTTGTGTAAGTCGTTCTTTCGGCACCCCTTCTTCTTAATAAAAAGACACGTGAAGTTGTGTTCGAGAAAAAAAATCAACTGGCCACAGAGACAAAGAGCCACCTGCTCTGCTTTTAGAGGCATGAACCACTGGCTGTTTGGTCACTCATCCAGTTTTCAACTGAATCACTGAAAGATAGGAGTGACGCACACCAAGGACAGACAGTGGCGGAGCCAGAAATTATGGACAGGGGGGCCGGCCCAAAGAAATTATGGACAGGGGGGCCGGTCCAAAGAGTTTCAACCATAAAATAACTAAGTGTAGCTTATTTGTTTGGATTTTTACACTATGGATGGGCTCATCCAAAGATAAAATGCAAATTTGTGTGATTTTGTTGTCCAGAAGTTATCAAAAAATATATAACAAAGCTTTTATTATATCCTTCTAATATAGATCATTAAATTATCTATTACATAAAAAAAGTTTGCACTTATGTTGGGGGGGCATGGCCCCTGCCAGCCCCCCTGGCTCCGCCAGTGAGGACAGAAGCGTAGATCCATAGGGAAAGCGAAGGTACAAACGTCGCTTTCACGTTCCTGCTGCCCACAACGCTAGAATGGAATTACTCCTCCCTCTGCGGCTGAAGTTTACTAGCGTTTTATAAACTTGGATCATGGTGTTATATATCCTGATCCGTAACTCTTGAATAGTCCTTAACTTGTACGGTAATGTCATATGGGTCTCAAATTCTCGATGTTTGATATTTAAGTTACTAAAGTTGTGCAATGGTGTTATCTAAGTCCCTAAAATTGCTCGTCAACAGACGATTATCATGACATTCCAACGCCATGTATGTGTATAAGGTGCAAGTTTGCAGACCCATATGACATCGTCATACAAGCTAGTTCAGCGCCAAAATATCAAAAATTGAGAGTTGAGAATCAGAGTGACATCGTCGTATAGTTAGGGGACAAATATCAAAATTTTAGAGTTAGAGACCTTGATGATACCATCATGCAAGTTTAGGGAGTGCTCGTGAATTTTACTCCAAAATATGAGCTAAAGCTATTGTCAACATCACACTTTGACTGTTAGTTTCTCCTAGAATATATAATTTATGTTAATAAAATGTTTGATTGTTAGAAAATATTTCTAAATACAAATCTTACTTAGCAACTTTTATTTTATATACTAGTATATATTTTTCATACAATCAGACTAATTATTAATTAAAGATGATAAATTTTAATTCTTAAAGTAAGTACTCCATCCATTTCAAATAATAGCATATATTTTTCATACAATCATTCTGATTTTACTAGAATAATTTCTACAACATATTAGACATAATGCATATCTAAAAATCAAAACCACTTATAATTTGAAATGGAGAGAGTATATGCCTTATATTTTGAGATAAAGGGAGTAGGTACGCAGCAGCTTTTATAATTAAACACCTTCGATAACAAGTGGATATATGGACCATGCATGCCGGCGCTAGCTAGCTGCCCTGCATGCCGAGCACAAATAGGAAGTGTTGCTTCCGATGCAAACAAGCTCCCCTGCCTGCTTGGTGCTTGCATCGATCGCACTCCGCAAGTCGCACCATGCATGTGTGGTCCGGTGGAATTGAAATTAAAGCAAAAGCAACATTGCTTCAGACACCCAGCTCTCCTTTAGGAATGAGGAATACGACGTCGTCTCGTCCATGGCCATACAACAATCCACCGACCGCCCGCTAGCTGAATTGCATTAGGTCTTGTCTCGCCTGCCTGCCTGCCTGCCTTCCGTCCTTCCCATGACCATTACTCCCATATATGAGAGGTCCTGCTCGTCAGTCACACTGCTGCTCGCTAGCTAGCTAGCCTTTTTAGTTTGTTGGGAGAGAAAGTCAATTTACTGGCTACTTACGAGTAGTACCATATGGAGGAGTACTTAACAGTTGGTCTAGCTAGTAGCCGAAATGCGTTGAGGCGCAGCAGTTGATTGGACATCTAGGAGAAGAGATTAGAGGACGTGCTTCCCGGTTCCCATTTTGTCTGGACCAGCTGAGCCATACAGTGATACAGGTGAAGAAGCGAAGGAATTATTTTAATTTGTGGCCGCCCGAACATTCACTTTCAAGCCAACCGAACCCCATCAATCATGATCCATGGCCTAACAAACAAACTGATGTGTTTTTTTTAAAAAAAACCTGATGAACACAAATTCGTCAATGCAAGATCGTTACTAAATGAGCGTAATTTAGTTAGATTCCTTACAGTGAAACTTGCTTGCTTCTTTTCTTGAAATTTATTTTAGAATTTAACAGTACTATTCTGGCGATATGCCTGCGGTGGCCTCGTCAATCAAGAGATCTTTCAGTGGTAGACGACATGTCTCTCTCGATAGCAGGACTAGATGGTAGTCAGATTGAGTACGGAAAAAGTCTACTTGACCCCCCCAACTATGGGGGGTCGTTTACTTTACCCCCGAACTATGAAACGGGCTAATTTACCCCCTGAACTTTGCAAAACCGGTCAAATCACCCCCTCGAGCGGTTTTGGGCGGTGATTTTGCTACAGTAACAGCTGTTTTGCTACAGTAACAACAGCTTTGTCTTTTTCTTTTTTTATTTATTTCGTCTGAATCTTTGAAAAATCATAGTAAATCACAGAAAAATCATAAAATGGAAAATCCAATTTTGTTGGACTCCACATGAGTAGATCTACACAGTGAATATATAATATAGTATACTTTAGTATAAAGTTTTTGTTGTATGAATTATTCAAATTAATTACAGAAAAAAAATAGATCCAAATTTACAGTAAAAAAACTTTGTACTAAAACATACTATATTATATGTTCATTGTGTACATCTACTCATGTGGAGTCCAACAAAATTGGATTTTTTATTTTATAATTTTTCTGTGATTTACTATGTTTTTTCAAAGATTCAGACGAAATAAATAAAAAAGAAAAGACAAAACCGATGTTACTGTAGCAAAACAGCTGTTACTGTAGCAAAACCACCGCCCAAAACCGCTCGAGGGGGTGATTTGACCGGTTTTGCAAAGTTCAGGGGCTAAATTAGACCGTTTTCATAGTTCGGGGGTAAAGTAGACGACCCCCATAGTTGGGGGGTCAAGTAGACTTTTTCCGATTGAGTACCAATGCAATGGAATAAGGTGTAGTCAGCCAGTGCATATGTCTTGTTCTTCAAGCATTAAGGTTTTTTTTGTATGTGAGCTTGTGATGGTCTCTTGAGTTGCTAAACTTGGATAACTGGAGCAGCATGGATTTATGTCTTACTTATTTTATATATAGTACCATTTAACCTCTACCCTATCCAGTAGAGGCCCATTAATGTCACACACAGAAAGAACTAAGGCCTGTTCGCTTGAACTTATCAGTCGTACCGTTTCAGCGAAATAACAGTGTTTTTCTCTCACAACAAATCAACATCAGCATCAGTCATTTTTCCAGCCAGCCGAATAAGGCCTAAGACAAAGATAAATTTTCAAACAGATATGCTAATTGAACAAAAATTGTTAAGAACGTTGCACGATACATGTGATGAGATGAAAATAAATGCCTAGTGTCTAGTGATGAGATGAAAAATTGTTAAGAACGTTGCACAGTACATGTGTTAAGAACTCATTGTAGATTATTGTCAGAAATAACTCATTGTTGACCACTTAACCTAGACTCCAGACAAACTGACAGAGTGAGGGAGGGCCAGGCTCTCAACCGAATAAGACCTCAGTTAGTAAATGTTACTGGGCCACAACTAAGGCCTTAGGCCCAGATCCGCCCCAGGTTTGTGGTCTTCGTGTCGGTCTCCACTTCCAGGAACATTTTTGCCCTCAGCTGCTTTGTTGATTGGTAACATGATGTATATGGGGGCATATGGCCCCAAGATTCTAATGTTCGTGTGAATCTCCTCTAACATCATGTCTACAAAATCAATCCTTGCTCGGCCGCTGCATTGGTACTCAATCCAACTAGAAATACAAGTCCATTGTAATATTAGTACAACTCTTTTTTAGAGGGACTTTCGGTTATATAGCATCCCTCTTTGTCAAATGTTTCCAGATCTATTCAAAATGTGTGAACAGTAGGATATATAACTGTTCATGGCATGAAAATGCATCCACAGCAGATGATGTTCACTAGATGGTTAGTGGATGATTGGAGACTGAAGTGGGAAAAAAATTAGTGGATGTTGCTGGTATCTAGTTAAAAAAGGGTAGAGACATAATTAGGTGGAGGTTTGGATGCAATGATAAATTCAGTGTTAAATTTGTATACAATGCTAGGATGTGGTGAAACTTGGCTCCCAAATGGCCAGCAGTTCCATACATTGGGCATTGCAGCCCTACGTTGGACAATTTAGAAAACTCAAAATAAAGCATGTTTTGAAGGAAAATTACTGCATAATCTTGCTGAAATTGTATGATATGCTTGTGCGCTCATGAGTTACTAGGCAGGACTCTATTTGTAGGTCGACAAGGACATCCTCATTGGCTGGTGTCAATGTACACCATGCGACGAATCGCGGCACAACTTCCTGGGGAGCAGAAGAAGAAGAAGAAGAAGAAGAAGAAGAAGAAGAAGAAGGGCATCTGCTGGAGGATGGCCACGAGAAGGACGACCAACAAAATTAAGGTATAGCGCAAGGAGAAGTACTACCAAGCTGAACGTTTCACCTGATGTGCGGAGTTTGTTAGAAGTTCTGTTAGGTCGTGATGAATACTTGTGTGTAATGGTGGGCAGCGTTGGTTTCTTAAGTTTGCTGCGTTTGTTTCTTTGTGCCGGGGTCTGAAGTGCCTTCGTCTGTATCAGATGAATGGGTACACTTCAAGGTAGCTTCAGCTTCGATCGGGTAGCTGGTTTATCTCCTTTGCTTTCTGAACTATCTACGGAATGGGGAGCTCCTCGGTTCAAGGAAAAGTCCATTGGAATGTTCATACCATCCCTGGTAAGATACGTTGACTAATAATATCTATATAAAACCATAACTATAGGGACTGGAATGAATGAAAAGTATTTATGTCCACCTCAAGTCTTCAACAAACCATCTTATTCAGATATATAGCTTGCCCTAGCAAGAGATCATGGTTAATCTCTGTGTACAAAGCGACACTATATATTGATATTTGTCTAGGATAAAAAAACTGGGAACCTGTTTTCACGGTAGATCACGATTGTCTCAGATGCATGCTTGGTCCGGTCAAGACATAGAAGAGGATGTCTTAGCCATATCCCTTCTTGAACTGCAGTTGTGCATGCTATATATTTTGATTTCATGGTTTTGAAAGAGAAATAATATACTATCCTAATAGGACTATATATAAAGAGTTATATTCAACGCAAATACTTTTTGCATAATGAAACTAGTAATGGTAATTTATGTCATAAATAAATCCATATTATTTTACTTACCTCCAGTCAAAGTTGTAAAAATGTGAAGTAGGTTTGGGTCTGTTTGGATCCATTCCTCTAAACTTTAGAGCTCAAGTCTTGAAACAGATGGCGTAAAGTTAGCTCTAAATTTTAGCCCAGCTTTAGATCTCAAAGTGAGCTAAAATGCTCTAAAGTTTTTAAAACTATAAATTTAGAGTTTTAAAGTTTAGAGGAGGAGATCCAAAGAGGATCTTTGACTCATATAAATAAAATCTATATTATTTTAGTACCTGTTCTTCTATAGTGTTTGCTGCATTCAAAGTGGCGCTTGCATGCGGCCAATTTCTCAATCCTTTCCTTTGCTACATATCTTCCTGGGCCTTGTGCCTTCGGCCCTTTTACAAACTTTGCTCTAAAATAAAAACAAAGTACAGAATGAGCTTTTCTAAATTTATTCATGGTATTTACTTGAAAGTAAGTACAAAATGAATTTTGGTCTACTTTTGTCAAGCAGCAACGCTTTATTGCACGAGGTCAGCAAGACATATGATTGTCCTTTGTCACTCTTGTTTGGTAATCGATGACACATCGGTTCATGTTTAATGGAACTATGAAAGTTCCAGTGCTTTTTTTTTATTCTTATATACATATATTTATCTTTCTTTTTTAAAACGACATCTATCTATTTATTCCACAACCAACAGCGTGTCGGTGAAAGAGGTCAACAAAGAGATTGACCTCGGTTACAACTTACACGTGTTCTTATTATTCAACGCAATCCTCACTAATCTACGGAACTATGCATGCACACAGGTTGCGCAGGTCAACGAGAAGTTGAGCCGCTGTTTTCTGAGAAATGAAGTGCATCTCTACACACTGATTCGTCATGGAAGCTTCCAAGATTCAGAGGCAGGGGGCGGATCAATCAGCCGGCCAGCGACGGGAACACCCAAACCGGGGGCGGCCACTTCCAGAGCAGGTCCCTGGCGGCGCCGCGCGGCGGCCGGTAGCTCCCGTCGGCAAGGTCCAGCACGCCCACGTCCGGCGCCACCTCGTGGCACCGGTCGTGCGACCACGGCCCGTCGTCGGTGAAGTAGACGCAGTCGCCCCTCACCCCGGCGTCGTCCGCCGGGACGCACAGCGACGCGTTCTTCCCCAGGAACAGCGTTTGCCCGCCCAGGGCGCGGCCGTCCGCGCGCGCCCACTGGCCGGTGGCGGCCGTCCACTCGAAGAGCTCGACGCCGGTGGTGGTGTACTCCACGAGCTCCGGCCGGGGCTCCCACGCGCACCGCGCGTGCGCCGCCTCGCGGAGGCGGTGCACCTGCAGCAGGCGCCCCGGCGAGAGCTCCACGAGGTACTTGCGGCACGCCGCCGACATGGTGCAGCACGTGCGGACCGAGCAGACGCACGGCGGCGCGACCGCCCTGCTGGGCGTCGCCGGCGTCGCGGAGACGTCCGTGTCCCACGCGTCGACTCGCCCCGCGGCGTCCATCGTGTAAACCGGCTGATAGTCACGCCGGGTCCCGTCCGCGCCGGAGGACGACGACGCGCGCACCGCGTCCACCCAGCACCGCCCGGGCGCGTCGGCGTCGAGCAGGGTCCACTCCGCGTCCCCGGCCCGCGCGACGGCGAGGCGGCCTAGGGGCTGGCAAATGAGCAGCACGGCGTATCCGCCCCAGGAGCAAGGGGGCGCCCTTCGCGGCGCCGACAGGACGACGGCCTTCTCGTAGACCTCGTACCGGAGCCTGTCGGGCGCGAACGTCTCCGGCGGTACCAGCGCCTCCTCCTCGCCGCAGCCACCGCCATCGTCATCGGCGAAGGAGAACCGCAGGCCGTAGCTCCCGACGCGGCCGTCCGCGCCGCGGCGGGCGTCGACGAACGGGAGCGTGGCGGCGGACGGGAGGCAGAGCTGCGCGCCCGTGACCGGGTTCAGGAGGCTCAGCTCCGAGCAGGCGTCGGCGGTGACGAGCCACCCGTCGGGCGACGAGCCGACGCAGAGGCGGTCGCGGGCGGCCGGCGCCGGCTGACGGATCGCGTACGCCCGGCCCTCCGCCAGGCTCAGGAACCGCGCCACCGAGAGCTTGGCGCAGCTCCCGTCGTCGTCGTCGGCGACGCTGCCGACCCGCGCGGTCGGGTTGAAGGGGAGCATGAGCCAGGGGGACGGCGTGGCCTGCTGAATCCCCGCGGCGGCGGTGTGGGCCGACTGCCAGGCGGTGCAGACGCCCGGGAAGCGGAGGCGGTCCGGCACGGGGAGGCGGGCGAGCAAGGACTCGAGGAGGTCGCGCGGGAGGTCGGCCCACCCGCCGGCGCTGGCGAGCTTGCTCATCGACATTAGAGGAAGAAGAGGATCGCGTGGAGCGATTGGGTTGGTTAGGCGAACGATTACTTAAAAAAGGCTGCCGCCGCCGCCGTGCATGTGAGCATGTCTCGGTGTTCCGGCGTGCCGTGCCCCTGTATTTGGACGTGATGCAGGCGCCCGCCGATACTGCGAAGTCGCTGAGACCTCTCTCTGTCTGACCAGAGACAGAGACAGAGAGCATGCTTGGAATTGATTGGGCAGGACGTGATGTGTACGGCGGGAAACCGTGGGCGCGCGTGTTTTGCGGCCGGGTCCTAATGGCTTTTGGCGGGCCGTCTGCTGTCCCGGATTATTTTAGCGGGCCGGGCCGCACGACACTTGTTGGAGCTTAGTATGATTGATTTGTTGGATTTCAAAAGAAGCTTACGATTAATTTGTTCGACACGTTGAATCTCGGCGGGGAAATGTTTAGTTTTCGGAAGCCCGTCCGATTTGATCGGTAACAAATCGGCTGCAGAAACGGATAGGTAGGCGCATGCATGCAGGTACGCGAAATGGTTGAGCGGTGCGGGTGCTGCCTGCGCGCATGCATGCCCTTGCGGTTAGAGATGGCAGCGGATCGGGTTCGGGTCGGATACCCGCGGGTTTTGGGTTTTGCGGTTTCGGGTTTGAGGATGGTTTCTCACCCACGGTTTTCGGTTTCGGTTTCGGATTCGGTTTCGGGTTTGATTTTTCACCCGTGGATATCCAATGGATATCCGAAATAAATCATTTGGAATTAAAACTCATGTTTTATAATATGCTAATAATAACTTGTTTACTTAAATTATTAAATCTATTCAAAATTGACTCATGAAAATATTTATTATTTATTGCCTCTTATTTATACATGTGAATATGTGTATATTTATCCGCGGGTTTTGGGTATCCATTCGGGTTTCGGGTATCCGTTCGGGTTTCGGGTATCCGCGGGTTTGGTTTTGGTGATGGATTTCCACCCGAATCGGTTTTCGGTTCGGGTTCGGGTTTCGATTTCGGGTTTCGGTTTTTGGTGCACGGAGACTCCACCCGATCCGAACCCGACCCGTTGCCATCCTTAGTTGCGGTGATGCCGGACGACCAAAATTTTGAATCCCCGCCAAAACCAAACACAAATGGAAACGGATCGAGCAGCGTGAGCCATTATATTGAATTGTTATATATATATATATATATATATATATATATATATATATATATATATATATATATATATATATATATATATATATATATATATATATATATATATATATATATATATATATATATATATATATATATATATATATATATATATATATATATATATATATATATATATATATATATATATATATAGTATCCCACGGAAAATCCCATCTCAAATACATCGTCAGTAGTAGTGTTTCGATCGTGACCTAGCCGGCTGGCACGCCATCAGCCGCCTCGCTCGCTCTGACTCTTTTGCTTCACCGCCGCCGCCGCTGGTCCACCGTACGTGCACTAGAATGGAAATGGAGGCCCTCGCGTCCTGGGGGAGGAGAGCATCGTGTCCGGAGAGGAGGTGGAGGAGGAGACGTCCCTCGCGTACGGAGACGAGGTGGACGACGAGACGTCCCTTGCGTCCGGAGACGAGGTGGACGACGACGAAACCCTCACGTCCGGAGAGGAGGTGGACGAGGAGACCTCTCATGTTCGGAGACGAGGAAGTTAATGATTTTTTTTTGTCAAAAGTCCTAAGCAAGGATCAGAAGAATGGAGATAAGTAACAGCAAGCATTACTAAGGAAAGAGCAAAGTAACCAGTTCTAGAAAATATAAAGACATAGACTGTTATGATCACCTAGTGAACTTTCATAGCGGCACGTGCCAACAGGAGCTGGTTGATGCAGTGCTGAACCTGTGCATAGAAAGATTTTCATGTTTACCACTCCATCCACCGGCTCGTGTTGGCACGTGGCGTTATGACAGTTCACTAGGTGATATCATAACAGTCTACGTCTTTATATTTTCTGAAATTGCTTATATTGCTCTTTCCTTAGTAATGTTTGTTGTTACTTATATCCATCATTTTGATCCTAGTTTAGGACTTCTGACAAAAAAAAATTCATTAACTTGCTCAAGCAAGCTCTAGATGGCATTATTCTAGATTTAAATAATGCTGTAGAAACACTAGAGGTTATAGATTGTTTTCATTTTCATCTGTCATCTCTTTTTGTCCACTTGGTAGTTGGTACACACAGACTCTTCCTACAATTCAGGTTCAAAAGCGGCGAATATATGACATTACCAATGTCCTTGAAGGCATGGTTTGTACTTGTACCTATTTGACATGGTTGAATCTTTCCTATTGGGTCAACATCAAAGCAAATTGTGCAGAACCTTTTTTGTTAAAAATATCTTGTATGCTGAATTGTTTTTTTTTTGACAACAAAAACTGTGGGGGAGAACCCCACAGTGGTGGCCAATTTCATTAATTTTAAAAAAGAGGGAGAGTATACATACAGAGTTTAACTAAAAGCATCGAGCCAAACACAGAAGGATGATCGAAGATCAGCCTTAAATCTACAAGATTGTAACAAGCATTGACTTTTAAAATTGCCCAGCCATCGAGCGAAATTTGGATCCCTCCTGTGGAAGACTTTGTCATTGCGCACCTTCCAAAGTTCCCAAGCTGCCAACATTGTTACCTCTATGAAGCATGGAATGGCGACGAGGTTATATGTACAATAGTACTTCTTGTGGTAGGGCAGACATGCGTCGTTGAGGCGAGGTCCTCCGCTACTGCCTTGACTGCACATATGCTTAGCCAAAACGAATGTTAGTATTGCAACTAAGCTCAAGACTGCACATAAGCTCATTGCACATAAACTCAACTAAGCTCAATATTGCACATAAATCAAATTGCAACTAAATTCTGAGGCTGACTGTACCATAAATCAAATTGCAACTAAAAAATTTGTATCATTCAATAAAATTTGACGAACCAATCTTCTATTCAGTCCTATTCACTTTCTGACAACAGCTCTATGTGCTGGTGATGGAGGTTATATCCTGAAAAATATGTACAGGTGAAGGCTAGCATATAGTTTGTAGAAATTGTATTTACATTTCAGGTACAGATCTGTTTTCTTCATGAACATGTACATGCTTTGTTCTCGTCTGGTGTTTCATCAAGAAAAAAGATATGATACTTAATCTTTCACCCTGCTGCTCATGCAACTTGTGGCATGGAAACTATTTCAAGTATTCAGTTTTAGAATGACTGTGAAGTAGGCGTTTTCTACGAGCTGACAAATGCTTACAAGCTGACAAATGCTCCATCTTTTAGGTATTCAGTTTGAGAATGGCTGTGAAGTAGATCAAATGCTAACTCTAACGGTGTGTTCTTTATGGATAAATGGGAAAAAAAACTGGCACCATCAGTTGGTAGCAGCAATTCAGAATAGGTGAACTCTGAATATCCAAGTTCTATACTATCCATCAAGTCAGCTACTCCGATCTGGCATTATACCTAACAGGTTGCATGCAGTGGAGAGGGCAAACAAAAGCCAAAAAAAATTCTCACCACGTTCCTGCAGTATGATGAAATAGTATAGGCGAAGGTAGCAGCTGAGGTCTTTCACGGTTGATCGCTATGCAGAGCCTTGTATTGTTGTCGATCGGATCATAAATAGTATGGCACTCACAAGTGACAAACACCTGGATTTACCTTAAGCCGGCCTTCAGTGTTGTGGGCGATATGTGTTTCGCAATGGCGGCGAACGACAGAGGTGCGCGACGGCCGACGATTCGTCTCTTCAACGCACGCGCGTCCTCAGGGCTCAGACGTGCTGCGGGAGATTGCATCAAGTGAGGAGGGAGCACAATGGGCGGTGCGCAGACTGCAGCAACGACGAGGCCGGCGTGTGGCAATTCCACCAATGGCTTGCGACTGGCGATGGCGCAGGAGACAGACGGAGGACCAAGGGCGTCGATCGGGCGACGGTGGGTACAATGGCGAAGGTGGCACGCGATGATGAGGGAGAGGGATGAGGAGGCTAGGGCGGCGTGATCCCGTCGTGTGTGCCAGGGCATGATTGCGTGACTGGCAGCGTGATCACGAACGAGGATTGATTTTTGCCGTGCTGATGACGGTTGTTATGGGGAGGAGGGGGCGTCAGGCGTGCATGGCGGCATGCATGATGGTGGCGTGATAGGATCCTAAGATTGCGGAGCGCTGGGCGTGGGCGCTGACTGCGGAGGTGCCGATCATGCACCAGAATGGTAAGGTCCCGTGTCCACCTTGTTGGCACTTAAAAGAAATCGCCGGGCAGACATTGCATCGAGCAACACCATGGTGAAGCCGGGTGCACGATAACAGTAGCTGCTTTTTAGTAGTAGAGATTTATCTTGCTCTCGTGTCTCAAGTCTGGATCATCACCAGTTCACCATCAAAATGACGAAAATATGTTGCCTAATAGTAGTAGAAAGAGAAAAAAATATATATAATGTTTTATATTACCAATGGTTGAAGAAAATAAGTAAGTGAGGGCCGTGCTTGGGCTGGCATGGCACGGAGGTGGGCCGCCGGGCCATGGACCGTGCTTGGGCTTAGGAAAAATCTCCTTGTGCCATCCGGCACGGCCCAACATGCCGAGCGTGCCTAAGATGCTGGGCCCGACATGGCCCGAAGCACGAACAGGCCGTGCCGTGCCGGACCAGCCCGCCCAAGTCCTAGCTCTACTGCTGATGCGTCCCATCGGGACCCTCATCTACATACATCTACAACAGCAGGGCGGCGGTCATTGCTGAGTAGCAATGGAGAGCGAGACACTGCACTGCAGGACCCGGGCCCCAACCCCATGGCCACGCGCGGCTCCAGCCCATGGAGCAGCTGAATCAGTCAGAGCACCGACTACGCCCGCCATTGTAAGCGTCACCACTTCCTTTGTTTCTTCTTTCACTTGCTTGGCTCGCTCGCTCGCTGCCATTCTTGACCACTCTCTGATTTGAAGGAATAAGTTTCGTCCTTAGTTTCATTTAATGTATTCAAAAATCTGATTTAGCAGCAAGATTTAGTGCTGATACCCAAACATATGAGAGGGGTAAACACACCATGCCTTTAGTAAGACTGCATTTTTCTGCTAATTTTGTTTGTGGGGGTTCTGATAACTTCAGTTTTAAGGCCCCTTGTAAATTGGTATGGGATTGTCAGTTGTCAGCACAAGTTGCATGTGAGCTCTGAAAATTCAGCAGCTAGTACGAGATGACGATGTCCGTATCTCCTCAGTGTGGTACCAGTGGTTTTCATCTCTTTTACTGCTCTGTCAGACACACCTACACAAGCATGCCGAATTGTCGACATCCATCCATCTTTTTGCGCTGCTATTTAAGCGTAGAGAACAACATGATGAAATGTAGTGCAGCACCAGCAAACACCCAGCATATGAAGCCAACCCGGTCGGTACCTTTGTACATATAATGCACTAGTCCTTCCTTCACTGCATGCATGGTTTTTTTTAACACAAGCGGCAGGAGCTCTGTCATTCAATTAAGAAGGAAATAATTTATATTTACAAGAGGAGCAAAGGGCCTAGGGCACACCCAACTGCACAAGGCCTAACATGAGCAAGGACCGAAAATTCTAGCCACTAATGAGTTTAAAAATAGTGTGCCCTTTTATGGAGATCTACTATCTCTTTCATCTTTCCCGCGATTTGGAGGCTCATGGAAAGGACGTTCTCAAATATCCTTCGGTTTCGCTCTTTCCAAAGGGTTGCATGCATGGCTCACACCAACCATGATTAGATCGTGTCAAGGCAAATGATCAACACCGAAAAATTTATTAGAGTGAGAGGGGTGTTAGTTTATTCAATCATAGCCTAGGCAGATGATCAACATTGAACAATTTATTAGTGAGACGGTGTTTGGTGCAGATTGTTGAATTTCTGAATTCCCTTACCAATAAAAAAATAAAGAGCCACATGTAACTAGTATTGGGATGAGGAGCCTTATGTGCATTCATAAGTTACACTATGACACTATAGAGACAACATCTGAAATTTGTTGGTACAATCTTCAAGGTTAATCTCTCCAATATGTTGTACCAATCCTCAAATGATGCTTGACTCCTCTCAAATATTCTGTACCAAATCTCTCACAATTCGTCACCAAGAGCAAACATAACTATGCCGATAGTGTGAAATGATCTGATGATGTTGCGCTAGCTGCAGTAATAATTAATCCCGCGTGATGAGCTGATGACATGTAATGATCAAGCATTCCAGTTTCCTTCTAAAATGTGCCAATCCCTTCTCCGTTCTTTTTTTTTAAATAAAAGAATACGTAGGTAGCTCACCTCGCTTGATGCCGTAATGCAGACCTCTATGCTGTGGTTGTGCTCGGCCACCGCCACAATTGCAAGATCGTTGTGCTCATGGGCTCACAGCTCACTGCAACTTGGATCATTGAAGGTCCTTCCCTCTATATGCACTTTTCTTTTGTTCTCAAAAGCTAGCTGTCTACATTAGTCATTAGGCATGGTGAGTTGGAACGTATGCATGGATGCTCGATCGCGTTACGTTGTCGATTTGGTTTTCAACATCTTTTTCGTATAGCATGGGGTTAATATATGGAAAAGGTTCAGTTCAATGCTGACAACAGTTCCTGCAGGCAGATATGACCACCTGTATTATCTATATGGTATATGCTGCAGCCGACCTAGTAAGGCTTTCTTCCTTCTAGTTGTTTTTTCACTTTTTCGATTATATGCTTTCTTTCCGGTTGACGAACCCGACCTATGCTATTGTTGTTTTACCTAGTGTATCCGGACTGAAAGGGAGCTTATCAGACGCTACGGTGACGTTCTCCCCCGTGAAGACTGTTGGCTGAGCCAAAAAAAAAAAAGGACTGCGCATGGGTTCTGATCGAATCAGACGGTGAATATCCTGCTGCAGCTGCAGCCTTGCTGGTATGTTACAAACTAGTACTACTCATATGTCTTACCAAACTGTATGTGCATGGCCTATCTAATCTAATCCTGATAATAATTGTTTGTTTGATGTTAACCCCTTTTTTTGTGAGTACACAACTGCATGCGAATGATGGGTCCAACATACTTTTTATCAGACCATCACGACAGAGGCTAAGCTGACGTGTGAGATGTTATCTCATGGTGTTGAAAGAAATGCGACACCAGTCTTTTTACCAGGCCGTCTGATTCGGCTGTCTGCCTTCAGTGTTATGCTCTACAGAGGAGGTTATCAATCCGACGTCTCCGCCGCTGTTGTTGCCATGGTGGTATGCACCTATTCCTGTTTCTTTCTTAATAATAATAAAGCTAACACTCCCACAGGAAACACCCGCTCAGAGCGGCCCTTGTCTGCTTGACGCTTCGTGCGGTCTTGAGCGGGCAGCAAGGGTTGGCGGATGAGGTCCTGCATATGTGCGCGGCCAGACAACCATGACTGCAGATCAGGGACAGGAGCTACTGATGCCACATCCAAACCCATGTGTCGAGGAGGACAGCCGTATAGGACCTCAAAAGGACACTTCCCCAAAGCCGAGTGGAAGGTCGTATTGTACTAGTGCTCCGCGAGTGATAACCAGCGATGCCATTGAGAGGGGCAGGAGTGAGCAAAACAGTGAAGAAAGGTCTCAAGGTATTGATTTACCCGTTCAGTTTGTCCGTCGGTCTGCAGGTGGTATGAAGAGCTGAGGCGAAGAGAAGTGCCTGCTGCCTTGAACAACGACTGCCAAAACAAACTGGTGAAGATCTTGTCGCGATCAGATATGATCGACTTGGGCATACCATGAAGGCGATACACGTTGTCCAGGAAAAGCTGAGCCACCGTCTTGGCCGTGAACGGATGCTTCAAGGCAATAAAGTGTGCGAATTTGGAGAATTTATCAATAACCACCAAAATCGCGTTGGCAGATCCTGAGGTAGGGAGCCCCTCGACAAAGTCCATGGAAACAATCTCCCAGGAAGTTGTTGGCACTGGCAGAGGCTACAACAGACCGGGATAACGAGCACGATCAGGCTTAGCTTGCAAGCAGACAGAATAGGACTGCACCATCCACTAGACATCGGCTTTCATGCCAATCCAAAAGAACAAATATTTCAGTCTCGAATATGTTGCCGGTGCTCCAGAGTGACCCCCCATTGGGCTAGCATGAAAAGCTGTCAGGACTTGCTGTTGGATGTCTTTACTGGATCCCAGCCACACGCACCCCTTGTAACGGATCACACCCTGAACCAATGAATACTGCAGAATAGAATCAGGTTGTGTCGCCAACTGTGATAACAACTTCATGGCATCTGAATCAGCCTGATAGCTTAGCACCACCGCATCCAACCACTGATGCTTAATAGAGGAGATGGCCAGAATTTGCTTAGGATGGCGACGCCGAGACAAAGCATCTGCTGCTCCGTTCTCTACACCCTTCTTATACAGTATCTTGTACTGGAGACCCATTAGGCGAGCGAACACCTTTTGTTGCCACGCTGTATGCAGGCGTTGCTCATTGATGTGTGTGAGACTTTGATGATCCGTGTGGATATATAACTCACCCTGAAGTAGGTAGTGTCACCAGTAATCCACTGCTAAGAGAATTGTCTGGTATTCTTTCTCATAGACAGTGATGCCTTCATTCTGCTTGCTAAGCGGTTTGCTGATAAAAGCAATCGGGTGGCCGTCTTACTGGAGCACTACCCCAATCCCTAAACCAGAGGCATCAGTCTCGATATGGAATGGCCGAGTGAAATCGGGTAGAGCCAGGACTGGAGCCAAACACATAGCAGTTTTCAGTAAGGAAAAGGCTTCATCATGAGCAGGAGTCCATACAAAAACATAATCCTTCTTGAGCAATTCAGTAAGGGGCTTAGCGATAATACCAAAGTGCCTGACGAATTTCCAATAATAACCTACCAGGCCGAGAAATCCACGGAGTTCTCTGACATTGGCTGGAACTGGCCAGTCCGCAACCGCACGCACCTTTGTCGAATCAGTAGACAAGCCATCAGCACTAATCACGTGGCCCAAATAGGAGATGGATTGTTGAGTGAAACTGCATTTAGATTTCTTCAACTTCCACTGATCACGCCGGAGCCAATCAAAGACTTGTTTTCAGGTGCTCGACATGAGACTCAAATGTGGGGCTGAACACCAGGATGTCATCAAAAAATACAATGATGAATTTGCGTAGACCGGGAGTGAGGGTGGCATTCATCGCACCCTGGAATGTGCCTGGTGCTCCAATGAGTCCAAAGGCCATCACGCAAAACTCATACTGGCCTAGGTGTGTTTGGAATGCCGTCTTGAACTCCTCACCTTCGCGCAACAGAATCTGATAAAAGCCAGCCCAAAGATCCAGAGTGGAAAACCAGCGGGCGTGAGCTAGCTCGTCCATGAGTTGATCGAAGATTGGTACTGGGAATTTGGACTTCATTGTCAAGGCATTGATGTGTCAGAAATCTACACAGAACATGTATCCACGATCCTTCTTGCATACCAATAGCACTGGAGAAGAGAAGGGGCTATGACTATGGCGAATCAACCCCTAAGACAACATCTCCTGCACTTGCTTTTCAATCTCGTCCTTTAGCTTTGGCGAGTACCGATAAGGTCTCACAAAGACTGGAGCAGCTCCTGGCATCAAAAGAATTTCATGGTCACATGCTCTGGATGGAGGTAATGTAGTGGGGGCCAGAAACAGGTCAGCGTAGTCCTCCAATAATGATTGTAGCTCAATCGGCAACGGTAGCTGTTCTGGCTCAGCACCCTCAACTATATCCACTGCAGCAATGTGAAGGAGCATTTGTTCAGGTGTGGAAGTCGGCAGCCCCTACAACACTGTGAACTGCCCCTTATATGGAATAGCCAGCCATTTTTCTTACCAATGGACTTGCATAGGACTGTAGGTTGCCAACCAATCCATGCCGACCACAACATCAAAAGAACCCAGTGGCAGAACTCTGAAGTCCGACTGAAAGACAAAATCACTGACGGACCAAGGAACTTAAAGCAGCATGGCCGAATTGGTAAGCTGAGTACCTCCGGCAACCAGGACAGAACTAGAAACCGGAACTGAAGCAATACCTGTCAGCTGAGGAACCAAAGCTTCATGGATGAAAGAAGATGAACTGTCCGAATCAACCAATATCTGCATGGGAATGGATTGTATCAGACCCTTGAAGCAAATAGAGCGAGAAGCTGGTACACCAGTCAGAGCTGACTTGGATAGAGCCAAACAACACTGCTCGGTGGCTGGAAATTCATCAACAGAATTTGCCATAGAGTCTTCTGAAGAAAAGGAATCCCAGAGAGCATCGACTGCGTGAAGAATCTCAGGTTCACAGACATGATCTTTACTCCACTTAGCATTGCATTTGAAACAAATACCCAGAGCTCTCCGGTATGCCTTGATAGCCGCCATGGTTTGGTGTATTGGTTGAGCACCAGCCCCAGCCGGAGCAGCAACAGCCGGAGCCACCACCTTGTCAGCATGCGGTGGAGGCGAAGGCAGTCGCTGGCAGGTGTGGACGATATGCGGCCTGCCAATCACCTCCACGTTGGGCTTGCGGATGAGGAGCCGTGCCCACCTCTTCCTATAGTAAGGCGAGACAAACAGCAATATCGAAAGTTTGGGGACGCTGAACAAGAACTATTGCTTTAATGTATAACGAAGTCCATCAATGAAACGTTGAGTGAAGAATAGTGGATCGGCATTAGGAGAATAGGAAATGAGCTGGTCAACCAACTCAGAGAATGCGGTGACATAAGCTGAGACTGATGTCTATTGATGGGTATTGAACATTTGGCGGAGGAGATACTCATGCTGATCACGATCGAATTGTTCATGAAGCAAACGGCATAAGGAATCCCAAGTTGCCATGGGCAGTTGGGGGGAAATATATTGGTACCAAATCGCTGTTGGACCCTCCATGTAGTGTTCGACTAAACCAATCCAAAGAGAAGGATCAACAACATACATGGCGAAATACTTTTCACATAGGGAACGCCAACGTTTCGGATTGACCCCACCGAACGTTGGGAAGGGAAGTTTAGGAAGCTGGCCAGTGAATTGATTGGGACGGTTAGGATCAGGGTAGGGAGGATGAACTGGTGGTAGAGGAGGGTGATTCTAGTGAGGGAGGGGTCTTGGAGGAAAATTGGGCTAGGGTGGTGGTGGTGGTGGTGGGTGAAATAGGTTTGGGGTGGTGGGGGAGGATGGTGAACTGGCTCAGGCGCCGGGCGCGGAGGAATGACGACCGGCAGCGGACAGAATTCAGATGCATGAATGCGAGAGTGATTGTCTGGGGGCATACCATTGGCCGGGATATGGGTCCAAGTCGTGACGACTCCGGACCCAACATCCCGTGTATTCATGTCGATGCGGTGCCCACTGGGCGATGTGGCGTGCAGATCGGCCACTGAAGCTGACGCGGTCGCCGCTGGTGGTGAAGGAAGCGCGACCAGGCGATGAGACGATTCACCTGGCGGTCGAGGTGCTTCACCAGCTTCTGGACATCCTTTTGGATGTCGTCCAGGACACCATCCACGCCTGGACACCACGCTTCGAGATCCACCGAGACCTTCTCAAGCGCTGCCACTCGCGAATCGTACTCCTGCTTGACGGCGGGGTCGTGGCTGGACTCCAGATCTGTTTGGCGGTGGGCGTGGCTGTCAGCGAGGGAAGCTTCGAGGGAGGCGAGGCGCTGCTCGACGGATGCCAACACTGGATCCGGAAGCCTTGACTCGATCCCCGCTAAGCGCCACTCGAGCCCGGTAGCTTGGGTGGAGATGGAGGTCTCCAGCGTGGCGAAGCGGGAGTCGACGGAGCCGGTGCGGTCGGCGAAGACGCGGTCGCGGTCATCAAGACGGTGGTCGAACTCGTCGAAGCGGGAGTTGAGCGCGTCGAGGATGTGCTTCAGGGATGGTTCCATTGCGCCGCGAGCGCGATTGAGTCGGGTGTAGTGGTGGTGCAGAGTTTGGGGCGGCGGAGGAGGGGGTGGAGGTGTCGGAATGGCCAGGATTGGAACGAGACGTCCGATACCAGATGTTAGCACCTGACGGCGCTGGGGAAGAAGGGGAGAACAGAGAGAATAGGAAATACAGTAATTGTGCTACGATGAATGATTAAAATTCGAACTTAGAGTTTACACTTTCTGTTCATGACTCTCTCCCCTTCCCTCTTGCTACTTATAGTCTATCTCCTAGTTGATCTAGTTCGGGCCGACAACGTATGAGCTGGGCTTCTTGGCTCTCTTGGGCCGAGGCGACGGTGGGCCGTTAGATGAGCTTGATGTAGCAGCTTCTTCTTCAGGTACCTGGCCAGCGCTGCTAACAATGATGTGTTCAAGAATCTCACACTGACGTCTAACTTCCTTCTTGACTCATTTGGTCGATGCCAAAGCCATACTGTGAACATGATTCGTTTACAAGGTGTTCATGGGAATCGGCTACGTGCTGCAAATGATTTTGGCCTTCTTGTGCAAGCACTTACTCATGGAACTACTGGTAACGCTGGCACTTTTACTACTGGTTCAACGGAGGAACCAACTGGGTATGGTCTCAGTAAAAAAATCAATATATATTTCGTTCCTCCTCTTGATGCATAAATTGTTGCATCAGATTAGTGACGTTTGATTGAGTATTGTCTTCTGTTGATAGGTCTGGCACTGTTGGAGAAGACCTATACAAGGCTGAGTTCTGGAAGCATCGGAGTGTCAAGCTACTACAAGAACTAATGAGGGACGTGAAAGTGAAACTTATTCATCGTCAGCGTCTGCGTCGTCGTTTTGCTTCGTGTTTGTGATGACTTCTTAAGAAAGAAGTATGGGCATGTTTGGCAGAATCTTTGAGCTATGAAGGCCAATCGTCGCTGGCCTGCGTGCCAACTCAGCCAGTTATGGCTTGTAATAAGTCGAAGTTGGCGTAGCTGTAGCTCAGATTCTTAAACCTAGATCTGGTTGTTCGCACGGAGGGAGGTTTTGTGGTATCATTTTTTGGTCACCTTCCTAATCCCTGTGCGCTCAGTGTGAATGCAAGGGATGGGTTTTGTTTTCAAACTTGATAAGTACCTGAAACTATTGTAATTTTTGTTGTTTTTCAGTAATGAAATTCGGTTTGTACATTGTGGATTTTTTTTTGGCAAAATGATATTTTTTATTGACATGTAATTGGTTTACATGTGCAAATTCGTTTGCACAAAGGACTCGGTTGTATCTTTTCTCATTTGGAATAATTAGCTGTATGGGTAACCGGAAAAGAACAAGTGCTATTGTTATCTGGAATGTCAGAGAATGAACATAACAATGCTGTTGAATACGCAGCGCCTTACACTGCTCTCCCAAATGGTCCATGAAGACTACAGTGACTACTAGACATAGTCGCACTGAGCCAGTAAGCACAATCATCCCGTGGAGCACTGAAACTTCAAATCAGAACATGAAATTGGCACAATGGAACTCCTCAAAGCTGAACAAATTTCATATCCAATCTCGGTAGGAGCCAGAGAAAAAGTTTTGCGTGTCAGATTATTCTGTTTTGACATTGTTTCTTTGAATAGGAGCCAAAAGGAAAAGTTCGCATGCTCAGATTGTTCTCCTGCTGGAGTACAAGAACACAAATAATGTTTGTAAATAGTTCATCATCAATGGTTCAAGTAACTGTTATCAGCAAACGGTAGTGTGCCACTTCATACTCCTCGGCCAATAAATGCTTCTTTTTCAGTTTTGCAAGGTCTTGAGTCTTTGACACATTGCAGGTAATAACCTACAAAATATAGAGTTATAAAATACACGGTGTATCGTCTAAAGCAACATACTTGGTTATGGTAAAACATAAGTTCAATTTTGCTTGCTCGATGTATTCAATTTTGTTTACTAGATATAAATGTATTCACAGTGTATCATCTAAAGCAACAGACTTGGTTCTCGAAGGCAAACCAAACATTGGTTAGAGGATCCCCCGGTGCATCCATGCGAGTGATAAGCCTGACACTTGACCTTCCAAAAAAAAAGCCTGACACTTATAAACCATCCTGGACTATGCAGTACTAAAAAATGACAATGCAGAACTATATGCATGGTCAGTGTCATTTTCTTTTTTTTATTCCATGTGCAGAATTACAGAATGACAATGCAGGATGTCAATTTAGTTCAGATATATGCATGAGTTGGAGACTAAAATAAAATCCAAACTGTATGTTCAGAAATAATGGCTATCTGGACAGAGCTATGATGGGAAGATTTGGGCGGCTAATTGATGATTTGGGGCTGAAAGATTTACCTCTCCATGGCCGCAATTATACGTGGTCTAATCTGCAAGATAGACCTGACGTGGGTGAAGTTAGATACAGTCGTGTATGTTCAGTTGATCGGGAGCACCTTCTTCCCAAATCTGCAACTGAAAGAGTGCTTCCTCTGATGGCTCAGATCATTGCACTTCTATCCAGATCAGAGTAGAAAACAAACGGTCCTAACCTAAGACATGGCCAGCACTCCTCTCCTGATCCTATCCCTACTTGCATTGCATTGTTTGCAGAAGGTCAGAATGCTGCATCGATCGACGCAAATTCAGAGTCGTGGCCACTTGGCAAATGGTGATACAATACAATACTTCAGCTACTACTCTGACACCGTACCCAGATGGTAGTCAAACTTCCTATTCTGATCGTCAAGTCAACTATACGATATGATACTACAAATTTTACAGAAATAAAAGACTACTCCTATCACACCTGTTTTAGTTTATGTTTTAAAATAAAACTCCACTGCATTGCCGATTGCTGAGGGGCTCTACTCTCTAGAGCCAGCCAGCAGCAGGTACAAGAGTAGGCCGCTAGCTGGACGTGTCTCCATGTTCATCCAAGAGCTTAGAGCCTTTATCATCTCTTAATCCTAATCCCATTTGTGTTTTTGTGCACGTCATGCATATCCTGTCGGTTCGTTCGGCTGCGCCTTTCGTCTTTCGCAAGCTTTGCATGCAGTTTCACCAGTTTACAATTGTTGTTGTCATGGCCGGGCAGGCAGCAAAAGACACAGTTTTGAGTCGTAGTATATGTATGCGGCGAAAGGGATGAGTGAAGAGGCTATGTACAACCACTATGATGACGCAAATCACACGTACTCGCTACTTAACTAATAGGCCTAACTAATACTAGTTGTAATTGACAGGTGCTCACTCCTGAATCTGAATGACAAGCTGCCACTTAACACTTTGGCATAAAAGTGCACAGTCGAGAAGAGGGAAGAAAAGAAAAATGGCAAAGACAAGACCTACTCTTTCAGTCCCAAAAGAAAGAAAGTTTGATCAAATATATTTAAAAAGCTATTAATATTTATAATAGATTAATTATGATATATCTTTTTATAATCAAACTATTTAGAAATACAAATATTATTATTTTCTATAAATTAAACTAAATTTGAAATCATTTAAATCCGCGGCGAGCTAGATCTTCATTCTATTTGAGACTGGCGGGCAGAGGAAGCGAGTAGCACAAGCATAAGCCTGCAGTGTGGTTAATCTAGTCATTCTGTTGCTGCCTACCTTTGGTCATGTGATTCCTCACCTTTCCTTTCGCCCCCATGTGGCCATGGCTACCGGACAATTCCTCGTGCCGAAGGCCGGAGCAGCCACCAGGAAATGCCAAACCGATAGATCTGAGAACAAAGAAATGGACAGCACGTATCACTCACGGATTCACGGTATCAATGGCATCATCACCTGCTGTCGTGGCTTGCAAACTCCGATCTGCCTGGCCTCTCTGAATTCTGAATTCACACGGTTTCCAAGATGCCATGCGATCGTCGTCCCACGTGGCGCGCGTTTGACCTCACGATCCTACCTGCAAATGTGGCAGATTTGCCGGCCGCATTCGAATGCAACGCAATCACGGCGGTGATGAGATGGCAATAATCTGAAGGAGATGGAGATGGAGATCCTCGACAGGTTCGCCGGCTCGTTCCAGCGGCTTCGCGCGAGGCCGATTCCGGCGACAAGGAAGGCGACGACGAGCCGGAAAAGACGATGCAAACGTCAGTTCATTCCCGTGATCATCCTGATCATCAATCAAGGCAGAAAGAAAAAGTTTTAAAAAAAAACCGGAACGAAAGAAAAGAAAAGGGAAGGGAAAGCGGCGACGAAACGTGGTTTCCATGAACTCGCTCATCCTAGCTGGTCTGGTTGGTTTCTTTCAACCGACGAGCGAGAGCGAGCGGATTTGTTTCGAATAATTTATAACACCCTGCTCTGCCTGCCTTTCAAATCGTGGAGTCTTCTCCACGGCCACTACCGCCCTGCCTCGCTGTTCCGGGAGATTAACAATGCATTTGTTTAATTCCGCTCCGCCCTGCTTGTCTACTCATAATTAATCGCTCCGTACTTCTCCGGCCGGCCGGCCTCCCCCCTGCTTCAAAAGCGTTCCGTCGTTCATGAGTGCCGCCGGCGTCGTCAGGGTCAGGCACAGCGTAGCGGCTCTGCGGTTTTTATGGTTGTGAAGCTGCCGGTGGTGGTGGTGGAGCAGCAGCAGCAGCTGAAGAAGAAGAAGATTCGGAGATGAAGCTGCCGAGGAGCGGGAGCAAGAAGGGCAGGGCCGCTGCCTTCTGCAACCTCCCGCTTCTCCTCCTCATCGGCGCCATCCAGTTCCTCGTCATCTACTCCCCCGCCATCGATCGCTACATGGTCATGGTCACCAAAGGTACGGTATTGCGCCGCCCATTTGATTCCATTCGTCATCAGTTCGTCACGCATTGCATTGCCTTTGAATTCCTCAGTCTCGCCGAACTGATTCTCAAGCATTTCGATCGCATTCGCATGGCGATCGATTTCGTTTTTTCCAGGCAAGCCCGGGTTCCCGTCGCTGCTGCTGGACGGCAGGAGAGGCTTCAAGCTGGTGGAGGAGGAGACCATCCCGGAGCCCCGCGTGCGGTGCGACTTCGCGGACCCGAGGTCGGACGTGTGCGAGCTGGAGGGCGCCATCCGCATCCGCGGCAGCACGTCGGAGGTGTTCGTGGTCGCCCCCGCCGGCGCCGACGGTCTGCTGGCGGCGAACGTGACGGGCCTGGCGCCCGGGATGAACGCGACGAGCTGGACGATCCAGCCGTACACGCGCAAGGGCGAGGCCCGCGTGATGCGGAGCATCGCGACGCTGACGGTGCGCGTGGTGGCCCCCGGCGACGCGCCGCCCTGCACGGTGCGGCACGACGTCCCCGCCGTGGTGTACTCCAACGGCGGCTACTGCGGCAACTACTACCACGACTTCAACGACAACATCATCCCGCTGTTCGTGACGGCGCGCCACCTGGGCGGCGAGGTGCAGCTGCTGGTGGCGCAGAAGCAGGCGTGGTGGTTCCACAAGTACCGGGAGATCGTGGACGGGCTCACCAACTACGAGGCCGTGGACCTCGGCGGCGGGGACGGCGGGGATGAGGTGCGGTGCTTCCGCAGAGCCACGCTGGGGCTGCGCAGCCACAAGGACCTGAGCATCGACCCGCGACGCGCGCCGCGGAACCTGTCCATGGTCGACTTCAAGCGCTTCCTCATGTGGCGGTACGCGCTGCCGCGGGAGCACGCCATCCGGCTGGAGGACGAGGAGGCGGCCGGGGCCGCGCGGAGGAGGCCCCGGCTGCTGGTGGTGACCCGGCGTTCGCGCCGGCGGTTCGTGAACCTCCCGGAGATCGTGGCGCTGGCGGAGGAGATCGGGTTCGACGTGACGGCGTCGGACCTGATGTCGGCGACGGCGTCGGCCAAGAACAAGGCCGCTGGCGGGGTCGGGGACGAAGGGCACTCGCGCATGGCGGACGCGTCGAAGCTGGTGAACTCGTTCGACGCGATGGTGGCGGTGCACGGGTCCGGGCTGACCAACCTGGTGTTCCTGCCGATGAACGCGGTGGTGGTGCAGGTGGTGCCGCTGGGGCGGATGGAGGGCCTGGCCATGGACGAGTACGGGGTGCCGCCGCGGGACATGAACATGCGGTACCTCCAGTACAACATCACGGCGGAGGAGAGCACGCTGTCGGATGTGTACCCGA
Source organism: Saccharum hybrid cultivar R570 (assembly GCA_038087645.1). Taxonomy (NCBI): domain Eukaryota; kingdom Viridiplantae; phylum Streptophyta; class Magnoliopsida; order Poales; family Poaceae; genus Saccharum; species Saccharum hybrid cultivar. The sequence continues at coordinate 5,771,486 of JAQSUU010000297.1, read as the reverse complement.
GGGCGCACCCCGTGCTGCTGGACCCCATGCCCATCCACGAGCAGAGCTGGTCGCTCGTCAAGGACGTCTACCTCGGGAAGCAGGACGTCAGGCTTGACGTCCGCCGGTTCAGGCCTGTCCTCCTCAAGGCCATCCAGCTGCTCCGGTGACGGTGACCCATGCACATCCTATTAACTGACATTGATTGCCTCGCCACCGCCGGCTGGCCGCCGCCCGGCTCTCCCTCTCACTCCTCCGATGACCAATGTACAATCTCCACTCCAATATGCGATTGAGGTAGATGACATGTGACTACAGAAACATGATACTCCCACATACATACAGTGATCCATGTTTTTCTCCTTTCTTTTTCTTTTCCTTTTTCTTCGATGATATACAGCATATTTTTATCTCTTTTTTTCCTCTCACGACGATATGTAAAAGTTCACAATGGATCGATGAATTAGCTGTCGTTGTTGCTCAAAGCAGCGACGTTTTTTTTTGTATGAATGCAACTCCTGTAGTATTATTCAAGCAAGCGTGCGCCCCTGTGATTGTGGTGGTTGCCAACAAACAGAACAAAATCATGTGATGCACGATGCAGGAAGCTCGTGCGCTTGCCAAACAGAGGTTCGGTGCACCGACGAACGAAGCTCGGGTTGGGCCGGCGGCCGTCGGTGGTGAAGAGATTAACTGGGCTGTAAATGGACAAACGGGCCGCCAAGCTGGTGGGAGCGTGCTGGGCTCAAAACCATCGTGCAGGCCCTGTTATTACTCCTACACACACAAAAAAAAAGACGCAAAACTTAGGAAATTTTGAAAAATAAAAATAGTAAAAATGAACAGATCAGTCAAAGTCGAGTTAAAATTGCACGGATAGACACGCACTCACGGTCACGGATTATATTGCTACTAGTCGAGTTAAAACTCTTGGGAATGAATAATGAATGAATTTATTATCATGAGAAAACGAGGGGACACAGACACAGGGGAATGCATGCAGACCCGATACGAGAAGTCGCCATGCATGCATTGCATTCCACTCGACCGTTCCAGAGCTTCCTGTGCTAGCTTAGCCGCATTTAAACACTCGAACGCCATCCCCGCTATAAAAAGGCCTCCACTCTGCGCCAGATACATACTGCAGAACGCTAACGAAGAATTTCTTCTACCAAGAAGGCTGATCGATCAGCAGGCTAGCTACACTCTAGCAGATCGCGTGAGAGAGAGATGGGCGGTAAGGGAGGCGGTGGCGGCGGCGGCAAGGGCGGTAGCGGAAGCGGCGGCAAGGGTGGTGGTGGTGGCGGTGGCAAGAGCGGCGGCGGCAAGGGTGGTGGAGGAGGAGGTGGTGGTGGCGGTGGCAAGAGCGGCGGCGGCGGTGGCGGAGGAAAGGGAGGCGGCTCTTACTCCGGTGGAGGAGGTGGTGGTGGCAAGAGCGGCGGCGGCGGCGGTGGGTACGCCGGGAATGGTGGTGCAGGGAAGTCGGGCGGTGGATCCGGTGGCGACGGAATGATGAAGGCGCCCGGCGGCGACGGCGCCTACATCTCCCGCTCCGGCTTCGAGTCCAACCCGCAGGGCTACTTCCAGGACCTCAACCAGGGTGGAGGCAACAAGTAGATCGAGCGAGCGAGGCTTCGAATTAGGCTCCTGCTGGTTGATGGTGCTCGTGCATGGACTGTCATCAGTGTCCATAGCTTCTAAATAATGTTAAAGTTGCTGCGCTGACCGCATGCAGCGGTGCAGCCTTGCGCCCTACTACTATCTATGAATGAATCTATCTATCCCGCCGTCGTTTCAGCTTAATTAATTTATTTGGTCGCTTGTTTCAATTCAAAGCAGTGGTCGAGATCATCTGCTGTATGGAACGTGAATGTGTCTCGCTCGTACGCTCTGTCGACACAAGGTACGTAGTTCGGTTTTTGTTTTTTCATCGACATGTCATTGAGGGTGATGTTTTTGGCTGCGAGAAAATCGTTTTAGGTTCTCTCTGTGGAATCACTGGTAAATGACACAGAGAAACGTTTTAGGGAGAATCATTTGAAACTGATTTTTGTTTTTTACCAGATTGTTCTATGAATTGATTCTGATAGAGAAACATTGTTTCTATAGACAATTTGGATAAAAAAATGTTTCTATATATGAAAATTCAGAACCCTGCCAACAACACGCCCTTTCGGTACAAAGAGAAATGAATGTTAGATGAAGATGTCTATTGTTTTAAGACGATGAAAATGTACTAATGAGCGCATATCTCGTAGTTGTTACAAGAGTTGGTTGTCATTCAACATATATAATATATTTTTTCTATGTACCCTCCGTTGAAATATACAAGACGTAGCTGAATTTTTTTTCCAAGTCGGATCCATGCTTTGTGCTGTTCCTTGCGTGGTGGGGTTTATTTTGTTTGGATTTGATTTCAGTTTTGATTTGATTCTGAAAACGTCCCCGGAGGGAGAAGTTTGAGAACGCCAGCGCGCGCGTGAGCCATTCCGCCTCCGTTTGCTCGTGAACGGCACACGGTCACGGGTGTTGCAGGCAAGCACCACTCTGCTGGTGTTGGAAGACTTGGCGTCTTCGTTCCATCGAGCAGGTAGAGGGCACGGCGGCGGGCATGGCGCTATGCAACGCAAGGCATGCTTGCTTGGCTGCCGCTGTCAGTAGCTGTAAGCTTCTCATGCGCGCTAATGAAACTGAACTACACAGATATGAAATCAATGGCGACAAGGTTTTTTGTACGACAATGGTGATAAGTTTTGAACTTCGACAAAGCACACAGCCATATCGGAGTCCCTTTCTCTCAACAAATTTGGGGCCTGCTCTTGTTATACAACACTGAAATTCGAATGTTCTCAGTTCAATACAAGGATCTCCTTTCTATTTGATCCGAAACATGTAAAACAACAAGGTTCTTAAATCCTGCAGGGCGGGCAGGCGACGCCTTACTTCCTGGCCCCGATCACTTGCCCAGCAACCAGCGCTGAAAGAAGCGAATCAACGGTCCTTCTTTGAGTCTGATGAAATTCAGTTCATCGACGTCGTCGCCGAAAGGAACCAGAACTTTGTTCTGCCTGCAAGCAAGATAAAGATGAGTCTCCATCAAACTGTTCTGTATAAACCGTAGAGAGCGCAGCCGAGAGTCTCCTGCACCAGTTTGCTTGCTTAATGTGGTGGTGTGCTATCCTATTATCTATAGACAAGTCACTGCGGAAATATTACCTGTCAATTTCTGCGCCCATATCGACTGCCATTTCCTTGAGTTGTCCCAATGTGCTGCTACTCAGGTCGGAAAGTGCATCGTCCTGCTTTGCTCTCCCAGCCTAAAGAAAGAAACACATCGATGTTTTAAAGTTTAACTTTGATGAAGAAGAAGAAGAAAATGGTAGAGAAGATAGTACTTGGTCACACAGTTCAAAAGGTTTAGCTAAGCAAAAAATAAGTCTGACAAATTAATTATAGTCTTGTACAATAACATACTTCCTGAGACTGGTCCTTTTATCTGTTGCAGTGAATTAATTATAATCTCTTTGGCCTCCATGATATGACTTGGGAAATAGCCACCCAGACTTCCCAGGAGCTTGTCACTCTGAAGACAACAAAAGGTTTGACAGATCGTCGCAGTGAATTAATTATATGTAGAGCTCACTCAAAAATTCAAAAATGAACCCATGAATCATCAAGGCAACAGTGAAAACAAAACACAAGGAAAACCATCCAATTAATGCTTAGCTGTGATGAATCATAAGATTCCAAAGGTAGTTATCACTCTGATTGATAATTATCAAGCATGATTTGGCCCAGTAATTGGTGATTCACAACATACAGAAACAAAAAAGTGGAAGAGTGTTGCAGATCATAGTGATAACTGATCAACCTTAGTTGCACCCAAATTTCAAGGCCAGAAATCCTACTAGGACGAACGGGCCTAGCCCAAAAAAGTTCTCCACCACGTAATAGGCCCATGGGCCTTCGGCCTAAGCCTTCGGTTGCAAACTTGGAATGATTCCCCACTTGCCCTCATCACGCCACTGCCGTGCCGTTTCCCTTCCCCGTCACACCATTCGCTTTCTTCCCCCAGTCCACCAGCCCCCAGCCTTCCCACTTCACACCACCACCGCCCCGACGCCGGCGACCTCCGCACCGCATCGCCCCCGCCGAGCGTCCCGAGGTAAACCATCCCAACTCGATTGCGCTCCGGGCTGCATGTATCTGTCCGTTCGATCTGTTCTAGGGAGTGTGTGGGCTAGGTCTAGGTGTAGGTCGATCTGTTCGCCGCCAGTCGCGTCGAGTTGTCGCGATCGTGGTGCCGATCTGGTCCACTGCCTCGTCATGGGGGGTTTTGATCGGCCGCTTGCTCCCCCCCCCCCCTGCTCGCGACATGGATCCAGGCGTCCAGCGACCTCCCGTGAGTTCCCGGCGAGGAGCCTCCGCCCCCGCTCGCCGGCGACGAGCCTCCACCCCTGCTCGCTGGCCGCCGGCAACATCTCTGTCCACGCGACATGGATCCAGGCGTCCAGCGACCTCCCGTGAGTTCATCCCCTTCCCTGTTCTCGATCTACTATATTTCTGCAGTTCATGACTTATTGTTGCTTGATTTCTTTGGTCCGCACTTCCTCTTCCTCTGTCCATTCTCGATCTACTCTGTTTTTGCATTTCTTAATTTCTTGTTGATTTTCTTTGTATGCAGTGAATGGCGTCTGGCGTCTCCAAATATGAGTAGATGGCGTCTCCTTTTTCTGTTCTCGATCTACTCGATCTACTCTGCAGCTTGATGTTGTGGAATGTGGATGAGAGTGAAACAAATGAGGAAATAGGGAGTTGATGCGAGCCTGAATGCCATTTATTAATAGTAAAACGAATAATAGAACTTAAGTAGTTAAGTAGACTAATGTTTTATTGTTATTAGTTTTAATATGCATTATTATCTTTTTAATTTTAAAATAGTAAAACGTATCCGCGTATCGGATTTTTTAGAAAATTGCCGTATCCGCGTATCTGTATCCTCCCGATACTGATACGCGTATCCGTATCCGTGCTGCATAGAGCGCAAGAATATTAATTTTGTGATGCACATGAGATCGGAATATGTACTAACACAGTTGATCTACTTCGAATTTTAATATTATCCCTTCTGCTCAGTTTCAAACTTTATTGCTTTGAATTGGCACTTCGGACCATATTACTGTCTCTTGATATAAGTTATGCATGTCTACTCTGTGAATTCTCTTGTTTGCTGTTGTAAATTGTGCTGAATTTTGTCTTTGCACATTTACAGATTTGTTGATCAAAGAACCATGGAAGGATCGTTCCAGTTGAATCCAAACGCCAGCCCTTTCATACCTGGATCGCTGGGTTCATTTGCACACAAAGCCCCAGAAAAACAAGGAGGTGAGACTAAGATTTTTCTAGTGGTTCTGTAGGTTTTGAACTCTCAGATTTGCTTTATTCATATGGATACACTGAGAGCTCAGCAGGTCATTTCTGCAGGGTCATCATCAAAGGGAGAGGCTTCTGGTAGCAGTTTTGATCCTTCGCAGCATGAGGAAAATGACATTGATGAACTTGCTCTAGCCAACATGGTCTTTTCAATGTTCCCAAATGTCTCCACAGATTTCATTGATGAGTTACTCAAGGCAAATGATTTTGACATAAATGTGACTGTTGATATGCTTCATGAGCTGAACTCACAAGATATGCTTTATGATGATGCTGAGGCTACCAATGACCTTCATAATGGCCAGGTATTTTAAACTCTCTTTCGCTGCCCAACCTTGCCAGCACCCCCCCTCTATCTATCCATCCATCCCAGTTCTTTGTAAGTTAAGCATTTGCAAAGATGTGCTGTGAGCCTTTGGACAAGGTTTTTTGTGCAACATACAGTTCTGCTCATTGATTGACCTATTCATCGCCAGGGTGTACCTGGTGCTGATTACCACAATGCTGAGGTGTCTGAGAGTAGCAGCAAGATGAGTCAAGATCTTCAGAATGAGAAGTCAGCAACTTCTGATGTGAAATCTGTGCTGCCAAAGTTCTCAGAGATCAATTTGCTTCACAACGACCTGGTATGCGCGATTCCCTCAATATACTGTACTTCTGCATACATGTATTGTTGCTGGAGATACATTCATGAATCATGACACCTTTTGGACAACCTTTCCTGACCGGCTTATTTATCGCAGGGCCTGCCTGATGATGAGAAGTCAGCGGGGACTTCTGTTGCAAAGTGATCTTACATATCAAGGCGCTCTGTTTGATCCGAGTTATAGGTTTATGGTGTACATACTAGTTGCAACCAGAAGTGTGGCTTGGAAGACAAAGCAGTGGAAGCTACTGTTCCATTCCCGTTCGCAGGACTAGTTAACTGTTTTTGGTGGTTATCCTTAGTTTCAAATCGCTTGTTCAGGTCCTTTGGGCTGAGTAGTGAGGTATTTCTGGTGGTTATCATGAGTTTTACACCCCCTAGGTTGGCTCGTAAAGACCGAGTAGTACCTGGTGGTCATCCTGATTTTCCATGTCTTGGTTAGCTGCTTTGGGTTTGTTCCCAGTTAGTTTAAACAATGCAATTTATGCCATGACTGCCCGTTATGTGTGATGTTCTGGGAGTGTTAAATCCATACTGCTTGTGGTGCTGTGCTGCTGTTTCCAGATTACCCAGTCATATATAACCCGTAGCTTATATCATCAGATCATGCCCCCTCTCAGTCGTTTTACTTTGTGTTTGATCGTCAGTCGATTCAGTTGTGAGTTCGCTAGTGCCATTTCCACAAGCAACATGTATCCTGTAGTTTCATCTGGAAGATGAGGCTTCTGTGTATGTAGAATCAGAAGTACCAAGGCCGGCCCAGTATAAATAAAACTTATAAATTTATAAACGCTGTACACAGCACGGCAGCGCGATTTTACTTATACGAAAACAACTCAGAAACATAATGAAAACAGCCAAAACCACCGGCATCATGCATAGCCTCACTCCCGTGGTAGCTGACTACGACTACGAGTTGCCGGAGCATGGCGAGCTGCAACAACCATCCGAGCTAGAGCTCGCGTTTATTTAGACGCGTCACGCACGTATGTCTGTCCGTCTGTCCATGGATCTGCCGTGGACTCGCAGTAGTATACGTAGCCGTATACTCTATATATCCGGCGCGCGGCGGGCGGTCGCCGGCGGCGACGGACGGAGCAGGCTCTCGATCAGGCATCAGCACTTGATCATGGGGAGGCCGCAGGCGCGGGTGACGCTCTGCGTGACGGGGCCGTTGACGTAGCCGCGGTACGCCGGGTCGCGCTTGTACTGGCAGAGGCACGGCTGCTGCGCCCGCAGCGACGCGCAGCACCGCGGCGTCACCGCCCCGCCGAACAGCGCGCCCGCGCACGCGCTCAGCGCCGACGGGTTGCACGACGCCGCGTCCGCCGCGCCGTCCACCGTCGCCGCCAGCAGGACGACGCACAGCAGCGCCAGCGCCGTCGCCTGCTTGCCCATGGCCGGCCTCGATCTCCGCTCGGGTGCTTCGGATGGAGTGGCCGGAGAAGGTGGGGATGGAGACTGCGCTGTATGCCAAGTGACTGAGTAAGTAGGTTGGTGCGCGCGAGGTGCGTACTTATAGAGAGAGCTGCGTGCTGTGCGGCTCGCTAAGAATGAAGCGAAAATTTCATGGAGGGATCGGAGGGGAGGAACCAGGAGGAAGGCTCTGGATCGAGATCGCCGTGCTGCAGTGCATGGGCAGCCACGCTCTGCGTCGTGGGCGTGCATGGCCAGCCATTCCTGGAACTCTCACACATGCATGCATGCACCGACGGCGCATGGTGGATTGGTGGTTGGCAGCGAGGGGAAGGGAAGATGCGTGTCTCGCAATTTAAAGCTGCTACCTGCTAGCCAACCGTGCCGCTCTATGGCTGTTCTCTCTGTGAGCAACGAAGATTAATGCTCCAATTCAGATTTTCTACTCTGTTTCAAAAAAAAAAAAAACCTTGAGTGGAGCAGTTGCAGCTTGCAGATCGATTATTGCGCCACCAAGATGAACTATAAGACTTGTTGCTTCGTGGAGCTCTCTGCTTTAGGAAATGAGGGGCCGTTTGTTTTGAGACCTGACCTATGGATGCAGGTTAGGCACATCGATCCAATTCCAGCGTCCAAAATTGTGATGGATGTATGCCCAAGTAAATTTGTCAGGGCTTAAAGCAAACAAGGTCTGAGTGTTTGAAATTGCTCCACTGAGTCCAAGGCGTGGAGTCTGGAGTTGAAGCAACACAAATTTACTACTACTTTCTCTTATCACAAATGTTAAGAGACCTTAACTTTGGGAGTGGCTATATTTCAGGTGTCTGATTTTTTAGAAATTTTCAGACAACAATTCTACACAAATCAACTAGCATAATAACAAAAAAATTAGGCACCTAAGATATAGAAAAAGTGTTAAATTGTCACAAATATACTAATGCTTCCATTTCAAATTGTAAGTCGTTCGGGCTTTTCTAGGTATATCGTGTTTCAATACATCTAGATATATAATACATCTAGATACATACTAAAAGTATGTCTTAAAAAAACCAAAATGACTCGTAATTTGGAACAGAGTAGTACTATGTTATTTTAGGATTTGTTCAGAAAAAAAAAGCTTTCACGGGCTCGATCTGCCCGCAGACACCTGGAATGATGGGCCATCAAATACACACATTTGGGCTTGATCATGGCCTTTTACAGTTTCTCAACCAAAGCAGCCCAAAAAGTTGGAGCCGTCGAGCTCCAGGTTGGCCGCGCCGTCACACGACACGACACTGCGCGCGCAGTTTCTCCGCTGCGGCTGCAAGCGGGCCGTGCCATGCCGGCGTCGCCATGGCCGACCCCTCGCTCCGTGGGACAAGCATCCCAGCTCCACGCTGTCCTCACCACGTCCGGCCGCATTGCCCACCGTCCCTCCTCCGAGCACCTCCTCAACTCGCTCACCAACTGCCTCTCCGCCCCGCGCCACCTGCGCTACGTGCTAAGCCTGTTCGACCGATTGCCGCACCCCACCACTTTCCTCCACGACACCGCCCTCCGCGCCTGCCTCCAGGCTTCCGCCGGCGCAGACTATCCCGTCCTCCTCCTCCGCCGCATGCGCCGCGGGGGCGTACGCACGAGCGCCTTCACGTTCCACTTCGTCTTCCGGTGCTGCGCCGCCGGCACCGGCGCCGGGCTCTGCCGGATGCTGCACGCCGCGTGCCTCCGGACCATGATCCCCTCCGCCGCGCGGATCGTGGCGAACCCCCTCATCCACATGTACGCCTCGCTGGGGCTCACGGACGACGCCCGCCGGGCGTTCGATGAGATGCCTGTCAAGGACGCGGTCGTGTGGGCCACGGTGATCGGCGGGCTGGTCAGGTGGGGGTTGCTCGATGAAGCGCGGAGGCTCCTCTTGCAGGCACCGGAGAGGAACGTGGTCTCGTGGACTAGTTTGATTGCTGGATACTCGCGTGCTGGCCGGCCTGCTGATGCCGTGTATTGCTTCAACTGCATGCTTTCAGATGGTGTCGAGCCGGATGATGTCGCGGTGATTGGTGCTCTCTCGGCATGTTCGAAGCTCAAGAATTTGGAGCTTGGGCGCTTGCTGTACTTGCTGGTTGGGAAGAAGAGGATCCGGATGACTGACAATCTTGTTGTTGCGCTCATTGACATGTATGCCAAATGTGGTGATATTGCCCAAGCTCAGGTGGTCTTTGACGCTGTGGGAAGGGGCCAAAAGCCTGAGCCATGGAATGCTATCATTGACGGGTACTGCAAGCTTGGCCATGTTGATATTGCAAGGTCTCTGTTTGATCAAATGGGTGCCCGTGATGTCATCACATTCAACTCGATGATCACTGGATACATCCACAGTGTCCGGCTTAGAGACGCATTACAGTTGTTCATGCAGATGAGGAGACACGGCATGCGTGCTGATAATTTTACCATGGTGAGCCTTCTCACTGCTTGTGCGAGCTTAGGTGCACTGCCACAGGGCAGGGCTTTGCATGCTTCAATCGAACAGAGGATAGTAGAGGAAGATGTCTACCTTGGAACTGCACTTGTGGACATGTACATGAAATGTGGGAGGGTGGATGAGGCAACCGCTGTGTTCCATAGCATGGTTGAAAGAGACGTTCACACTTGGAGTGCCATGATCGCAGGTCTTGCATTCAATGGGATGGGTAAGGATGCTCTGGAGTCTTTCTGCCAGATGAAGCGTGATGGTTTTCAGCCCACCTCAGTTACCTACATTGCTGTTCTGACTGCATGCAGCCACTCAAGTCTGCTTAATGAAGGTCGTCTGCACTTCAACGAGATGAGATCGTTGCACAAATTACACCCTCAGGTTGAGCATTATGGCTGCATGATAGATTTGCTTGCTCGCAGTGGGCTCTTGGATGAAGCTATGCATCTTGTTCAGACCATGCCAATGCAACCAAATGCTGTCATATGGGGCTCCATCTTGAGTGCTTGCAGAGTCCATAAAAACATTGACCTAGCTCGACATGCTGCGGAGCATCTTCTGAAGTTAGCGCCTGAGGAGGATGCTGTCTATGTCCAGCTGTATAACATATACATAGACTCTAGACGATGGGTAGATGCAAAAAGAATAAGGATGTTGATGGAAGAACAGGGAGTTAAGAAGACGGCAGGTTACAGCTCGATTACTGTGGCTGGGCAGGTACACAAGTTTGGTGTCAATGACCAATCGCATCCTCGGACATTAGAGATCATCATGATGATGGAGGAAATTGCACGCAGGCTGAAGTCTGCGGGTTATTCTCCAGCTACGTCAAGGATAGCAGTGGACGTCGACGAGGAAGAGAAAGAACAGGCACTTTTAGCACACAGTGAGAAGATAGCCATTGCTTTTGGTCTCATTAGCCTTCCACCGAACTTACCGATTCATATCATGAAGAACCTGAGAGTCTGTGAGGACTGCCACTCTGCAATCAAGCTAATCTCTCAGCTTTGGAACCGGAAAATCATTGTTAGAGATCGGAGTAGGTTCCACCATTTTCGAGATGGAGCATGTTCTTGCAATGATTTTTGGTGATTACCACTCTGCAAGCTCCTAGTCTTGTTCCAGAGGACAGAAGACAATCACAAGAATACACTAAAAGCAAGTGCTTCATCCCACAATTCCGCTTCCAGTTTCGAATTTATAAATGCCTAAGGTACTGTTTTTTCATACCATCTTCTATTTCAAATTGTGAAGGGCAGGCCTGGTGCAGTTGGTGAGTGCTAGCTCGCCGAGTCACCAGGTCCTGAGTTCGAAGCCGTCTCTCTGCAGAATTTCTGCGGGGGTAAGACTTTGTTTCGGTTATTCCCTTCCCCAGACCCCACTCGTGTGGGAGCCTCTGACACTGGGTCTGCCCTTCTATTTCAAATTGTAAGTTGTTTTTGCTCTTTTAGATACTTAGTTTTTGCTTTGCATCTATGCTATGTTTAGATACATAGTAAAAACTAAGACTTACAATTTGGAATGGAGGGAGCAATAAATGAAAGGAGCTTGCAAATCTTCTGATAACACAAAGCTTTCTTGTGTACTTTACCAGAGTCGGATGTGTCTGCACGCAAACACACTCCATTCGTGGCCGTCGGTGGGTTTCACAGTGATGAAACTGACTGTCTGAATCCATGTGATTCTTCAGTATGAGTATGACATGACACCATGCATGGCATTGTTGTTTCGAGAACAGCAGTTTTGGGATTTGATAAAAAGGCCAGCCCACAACCCAAAGGCTGACAGGGGTAAACACAGACAATGGGCTGTCTAAACTGCTCAACGGCCGGCCCAGTTAATATGGACATGTGGTGGGGCTGCTTCTGCTTGTTAGAGCCAGCCGCTCAGGGGCAAAACGGCGGAACCTGTTCGCCCGCCCTGCTCCGGCGACCGCCGTCCGCCCTCCGCCCTGACCTCCCCTGCGGTCAGCCGCTTGCGGGCTTGCTCCTTCCTTGGAGGCCTCCGTGGCTGTGGGGTGCCTTGTCCACCGAGGTGACTGGTGAGATCTCGCTCTTCCTTTCACCTCGCTGACAGGCAAGCGAATCCAAGTAGGAGTACTATGGCGACGACGGCCGCGGGCTACGGGTACGGCTACTGCTCGGCGGGGCTGCCGCCCTTCGCGCTGTTTCCGGTGATCCTCTCGACCCGCCGGTCGCCTCCTCCTCCTCCTCGCGTGTCCCTTGTCGACTCCTCCTCGAAGCTCAGGGCGCCGGCACCGCGGTGCGCTCCGTTCTAGCCCTTCTTCACGGCTCGGCTCGCTGGTGTCTAAGATCGTCTCTCTTTGCGCAGGTTGAGAGCTTCGTACCGTCCAAGAAGGCTTGCTTCCTCCTCGGGTGAGGTCAATTCGGACGCGGTGCCGTCGCCGACGGTTAGTTAGCGCTCTCTCTCTTTCGTCTCTGTGATGTTTCCAGATCGTCAGGGGTGAATTGGTTTGGGTTATGGATGCTCCATATTCCGTGGAATTATTTAGTTGAGGCGATCAGGGAATGGATTGGATTAAGTAGCCACCAGCAATGGGAGAAACAGTAACTGCTGGGCTTTTGGACCACTGTTTATTGAAATTGGATAAGTGACGAGATTCAACCTGATATGTTGATGTAGGTTGCTAGCTATTCTATATGAACTTTAATGATTCGTATTGTCAGAATAATTGTGGTTTTCTAACATCATATCTTCTTTGTCCTCTGGCGATTGCCGATTGGCTTTAGTAAACTATCTATGGACACAACCATAAGTTGTTCATTTGAAATTGCAATTCTTTCCTGAGATTGTACTTTGTGTACATTTCTTGTAAGTCTTTCATTTCTCTTGCATATTATGGCATTCAAAATTCAACACATTTTGTAAATTGTAAATTTAGTAGGTTGATAGCATACATACGTGAAAATACGAAAAAGAAATAACGATAGGGTTTAGCATTTTATATTAGAATTCAGCGGTTTAGCATTTAAGACAATGTAACAAATTGTTTGCTGATTGAGGAACAAACTAGGTTCAGAAATGAGTAATAAGTGCTCAATTGCAAGCAGATTGAATAGTGTAGCGGCAACCAACAGACTAGTTTGTAGGCTTCAATGCCCTAAATGTAACTTCTGTTTGTGTGATGTTTCAGGAATCCACTATTGATATAAAGCTTCCTAGAAGAAGCTTGCTTGTTCAATTTACATGCAATGCATGTGGTGAAAGGACCAAGCGCTTGATAAACAGAGTAGCCTATGAAAGAGGGACAATTTTTCTTCAGGTAAACTTTGTTCCGTGCCTTATTTATGTGCAAATGCAATCTCCAAACGTACTGCTTTGCTCATTTTGGATCACTATATGTGACAAGCCTATATGAGACAAGCCCACATTAGTATGATTAACGTTTTCTTATGCACATACACTGCACAAACAGTGTGCAGGGTGCCAGGTGTACCACAAGTTTGTTGATAATCTTGGTCTAGTTGTTGAATATGGTCTACGAGAAGAAAATGAACCACAAGGAGAAAATGTGGCCAACACCAATTCTGAAGATTGATCTGTTGTGAGATGCAGTGTCGGTATGCAAAACGTCCTGCTGTAGTCTGTAGGTTTTGACAGCATTGATTGTATATATAGGAAATGGCACTTTAAAGTTGCTGGATATACTCATCTGAATACAGGGGGGCCTATATGTACTTTACAGTGTGACGTATGGTTTTATGAGTTACAAGGGATCAAAATACCAGAGCACTCTACAGTTCCAAAAATGATCTCTTATTAATATCAAAATAATATTTTTGGCAGATTATTCTGGCACTAGTGATGTATTACTAATGTTTGATGTGCACACTACTTTGGCATCATTTTTTACCTGCACCATTGAGACTTTGATTGACTGGGGCTATTAGAAGAGTCAAGGGCCTATTGGGTCTTAGCCCGTTAGGGTTAATTAGTCGCTTGCTTAGGGGTCAAGTAAGACCTCTTCTCTATATAAGGAGAGGAGATGTATCAATCTAATTAAGCAAGAGATTAGAAGGAAAAACCTTCTCTCTTGCCGGCCGTGGGCGAAGCCCTACGGCCGGCGTTCCCAGCGCCCCTCACAGCCCTAGCCGCCGGTCCTCTGCCTCTCTAGCTCGTGAACAACGCCGTGGGTACTGTAGCACGCCCGTCGCCGCCGCTGCTCTCTTCCTCCTCAATCCTCCCAATCCCAACGACGCCCATAACAATATGGTATCGGAGATGCCAGGTTATGCTGAGCCGCTGCCGGTCACTTCCACACCGATGACACCGGATCAACTGACCGCGGCCATCACCGATCTTGCTCGATCCGTCGCCGACATCTCGCTGCTCTCCGATATGGCTGCACAGCGGCAGTGGCCGATGCCACCGTTCCTCCCCTGCGGGATGCCAGGTTACGGCACGACGCTGCTGCTGTTCCAGGACGTGCAGCCAACATTGCAGCAGATCGAGCAGGCGATGGACATCATGACGGAGCCGGCAGGGAAGATGCTTACCTGCAAGGTGTCTGTGGCGGTGCGGCTACAGGCTGCGGCGCGCGGCCTCCTAGCGCGCCGGCGGCTGCAGGAGATGCGTCAGCCTATGCACGAGGCGACCTTGGCGACGGTCGACCTTAGCTCAGCGGAGCGCGACCTCGTCCCGTGGGACAGCCACCAGCAACCGCACCGACCCGCTTGTCTTCAGGTGTGAGCATAGTGTTTTTCCCGCGGGCAGCGACCTCCAACTCTACGGTAGTGGCGGTAGAGGAGTCGCTCCCCTCCTTGTCACCGGCGAGGACGCACTGCCTAATGCCACTGCATTCTGCCACCGGCCGCCGTGAGGACGTCTCCGTAGGTCGCTATCACGACTAATTCCAGGTGGCTATACCCGTGCACCCCTCTCGTTTCGGTGGACTCCATGGGATCCAGGTGGCTACACACGTGCAGGTCCATCACACGGAGGGTGTCCGCCGTATCTTCAGGAGTCAAAAATAAAGAGTCTTAGTCTATTCCAGGTCAATAAAATAAGCCGATATGTAAAATGCTTGTTTTTAGGTGTTAGATTTATGTCTAGCGGAGTCATCGTTAGTGTCATCGTTAAATTGCAGCTCGAGGACGAGCTGCATGTCTAGGTGGGGTGTAGTATTAGAAGAGTCAAGGGTCTATTGGGTCTTAGCCCGTTATGGTTAATTAGTCGCTTGCTTAGGGGTCAAGTAAGACCTCTTCTCTGTATAAGGAGAGGAGATGTATCAATCTAATCAAGCAAGATATTAGAAGGAAAAACCTTCTCTCTCGTCGGCCATGGGCGAAGCCCCCGCCGTCGGCGTTCCCAGTGCCCCTCACAGCCTTAGCCGCCGGTCCTCTACCTCTCTAGCTCGTGAACAGTACCACGTGTACTGTAGCGCCACGGGTACCGTAGTTCCGCCGCCGCTCCCTTCTCTTCCTCCTCAATCCTCCCAATCCCAACGACGTCCATAACAGGGGCATCTTTTTTCGCCATCATCTCTTTCTCGTCCTCTTTTTTCACAGGCTCCACATTTTTCACCTTCCCTACCTATCCTTGGCATCACCCTTCTTTCCCTTGAGGAATTTAATGAGGCCCTAAAGTGCGATATCAGTGTCGTCATCCCTCATAGTCATAAGCACTTCTGCGAGAATGCGACCTCTGCTGGAGTCACCATCACCTACTTGATCAATATGTGTCGTGGTCTCTGATAAGAGAGGTAGTTGGAGGCCAGGATTCTGAACGGGTCGAGCTGCCAGTGCCAGGGCGAAGGCGAAGAAGCGCTGGGTCGAGCCTGTTCGCTTGGCTGTTCATGGTACAGTGTTTTTCTCTCACAATAAATTAGTAAATAGTACTTTTAGTCATGACTTTTTAGTCAAGCGAATTACCAGTACACCAGCATCTACAGAATCCCAACCACTAGCAGCAGGATCAGCATATTTCTCAGTCCATAGCCGATCATTTATGTCAAAAACTAGTAAGTCATATTTGTATTCTCGACCGTCTTAGGAAAAAAAGGTTCCATAACTTTCAGGCTGAGCCAAAGTTAACTTTCAGGCTGTTAGCTAAAGCACACCACACAAGATTAAAATCCCAGTTCCCAGTTTTCTTTTCAGGAGGACACCCACAGGTACACCATGTTTCATACTCGACACAGTTTACAGCCTTGCAAAGTTCAATATGACAGTGTTGGTTTATCACATATATCATGTTTTGGCAAAAAGAAAAGCTATCTGCAATGATCAAGCCAGACCATTAAAATTTTGCGAAGTATTACTATTTGTATAGGATCCCTACATCATTCTCCAAACCCTGACATAACTTGTTTGAGAAGTTGAATGAAGCCTGAAAAGCAAGCTACGCACAGAATGGGCCAAACGCGTAGCTTTTGCGGATTTTATTTTTTTTTAGTGCTTCTAGGATGGGCTTTTTCAGGCAGCCCATTCCACGCCAGTTCGTCTCCCACTCTCCCTCGTCGCCGCCGGCCTCCGTCCGCCACCGCGCGTCTCCTTCGCCTCCGTCCGGCGGCCCGCGGTCCTCAGCCCACCGCCCGAGCACCTCCCTTCCAGAGCGCCTCCCTCGCCGGAGCCAGCCGCTTCCCGGCCGAGCGCTCCGCCCCTCCCTCCCCGACGAGGGCGTCCTCCGCCCGAGCTTGCAGGCTGCAGCCTCCAGGCCTCTACGACGGAGAAGGAGAAGGAGAAGGAGAAGGGAGGATGCTTCCAAACGGTAGAGTTTTGCCGGCTTCTACTTATTCATCAAAAAGCTTACTTGTTACTAAAGCTCCTAAGATTTAAGCCGTTCCATAAAACTACTATCTATCAAGCCACTGCGCACGCATTTATTTGCTAAGGTCGGTCGCTTCACTGCGAGTTCACGGCTAGAAAGACACACCAGTCCCCTACTTTCAGGAAGCAGAAATAGACATAGACTCACCCATCCATCAAATCAGTGATTCCTCAGGTCCCTGATTCAAAAACGACCCACCATCACATTGCCCCATCAGTGACCTGTGGCACATATATATTCAAGCAGCCAGGCCGGACTCTAGCGTGTGTAGACTGTGGTTGTGTTCAGATCCGAAATATTTGGGGGAAATATTCCTGTAGCACTTTTGTTGTTATTTGGCAAAATTTATCCAACCATAAATTAATTAGACTCAAAAGATTCATCTCGACCTTTACAGACAAACTGTACAATTAGTTATTTTTTTTACCTACATTTAATGCTCCATACATACGTCCAAAGATTCGATGTGACGGGTGACAGAGGAAATATTTTGGGAAGTGAACGGGCCTGTGTAGAGTTAGTTGTGCTCCAGGCAAAGAAATAAGCATAGAGAATGGGGCACTAGATCTTTGCCTACGGCATTGACGGAGAGCGACCAGCTCTGGCTATTTCCTCCACTGCACTCCATAGCAATCGCAAACTCTGGCCCCAGCTCCTGGGTCTTCAATTCGAATGAAGATCTTGGCCGCTACGGCAACAGCCAAAGCCAACAGGTGCGGGGAACTGAGATGTCTTCTGGGATTTCGTAGCCTCTAAAGTGTAATCTGTTTGGTGTATTATACCAACTCACTACATCTAAATTACATTCCCCTTAGGTGGATTGGGGAATTGTTGCGTTTAGCACTCATCAATTTTGATTATTGAAGCTTCACAAATTGAATATGATAACAACTTATGGTGGCAATAATTGAATTTCAGTTCAACCACTTGTTAAAAACTGAGAGGAAGCCCTTCACAGATAACCCATAGTTTTGGTTTCAGCCTGAATGTTCATTGAATGGTGAGACATTCTTTTTTTTAGTCTGAAGTATGGCCTTCTGGCATCAGTGTAGAAATTTAAAGTCGCCCTTGTATGCTAAACTTGCTTCTGTATCAAGGTGCTTAGTAGTGATGGTAGCGGTTACAATCTGTCCTCCAAATCAGTAGAGAATGTGAGTTGTTATGTTAAAAAAGAATGTGGGTTGTACCAAATTCTACTCTTTACCTAGATTTTTTTTTGCGACCGGGAAATATAGCCCGTTTTTCATTAAGAAGAGTGAATTACAAGTCAGCTATGAGAGAATCCTCATAACGCAGATTACAAACCACTAGGATAGTAGTAAGTAACCTGGGATAAACACAACAAAAGATACATAAGAGAGAGCGACTGTCCTCAACACCCGAGAACTACAACTGTGCCTGCAAAAATAAAATACCAATGCAAAGGTTTCCTACGCAAGAGACCAAGCCGCGGTGGCAAAGCATCCACCAGTAGAACGTGCATCGAGCAGCAACGACGGCAAAGCATCCGCCAACAAACCAAGTGACCACGGCGGCAAAACATCCGCCAACGAATCCATGGCGGCAAAGCATCCGCCAATGAACCAAGCGACTACGGCGGCAAAGCATCCGCCTAGAAGCGGGACAACATACTCTCAGTAGCAAAGCATCTACCAGAGAGGGGGCCAAAAAGCCACTGGCGGCAAAGCATCCGCCCCAAGAGATTGCGGCAAAGCATCCGCTAGAAACGACGTCGGCGAGGTCAAGTGCAGCAGGACAACCCACAACAATGGAACGCATAAAGGCACAACAAGCACAATTGAGTGCCTCCCCAGCAACCGGCGGCATGGCGGAACACCACGGACGTCGACGAAGACGCAAGAGCTCCAGCAGGGTAGTGGGTGATGGGCTGCAGCAGTGCAACAACAATGCCTTCAAGAAGGTAACTGACGCCGTAGACGCCAACAGTGTTGGTAGAAGCACTGGAGTAGGACTTTCGTCCCCAGCTTGCTCTAGACAAAGAGCTACAGCGACGCCTCCAAGGAGATAGACGACGCACGCTGCGCCACCACCGCCGGCCCGGAAGGACCAGGCAGGGTTTACACCCCGATTCTTGTCGCAGAAGCAGGCCACTCAGGATTGCAGCCCCGAGCACACCCCCATGGCTCTAACCAACAGGGAGGAACGGGGACCGGACATGGGATACCATGCGCCGACCACACCGCACACAACCATCCCGGCCATGGCCGGCCGCAGAAGCCCCAGGCGGCCCCAGCAGAGGAGGAGTCGCGGCTCCTCCGGGGCGCCGTTTGCATGAACCCCGGTCGATCTGCATCTTGACCCCGGCGCGCGGAGGCAGGCGCCGTTTGCCGATGACGGGGGCCAGCCACACGACACCGCCGGCCGCCGACGCTCGCCACCCGTCCGGCCGCAGAAGCCCCACGGAGCTAGCAGAGGAGGAGCCGCGGCTCCTCCAGAGTTCCCCGCGGGCAGGCGCCGTTGGGCCCTGGTCGATCCGCAGCGAACCGCGCTCGGTGGCCAAGGGGACGCCAGATCCGGCCCAGGGGCCCCGGATCCGGCCAGCCGGGCCGGCTAGGCACGCCGGAGAGCCGGAGCTGGGGAGGGGGTGGAGGGGAGGGGAGGGGAGGAGAAACAGGGGGGAGGGAGGGGAGGGGAGCTGCGGACAGTGACCATTTGTTGGGGCTGCCGCTGGCCGCCGCCGCCGCTCGCCGGAGGGCGGCGACGGCGGCCGGGGTGAGGCGGGGACGGGGGTTCCCGGCGCCGGAGGGGAAGGTCGCCCCCGAGTCGCCCGTTGGGAGCGCTCGGGGGGGGGGGGGGGGGGGGCTATCTCCGTTGTAACTTCGTCTGAGAACAATTCATTATGGAGCGCCCCTCTTTACCTAGATGACATTAACAAGTGGTGCTTAATAGCCATATTCTAGTTTTGATTTTATTTTTATGACTCTAAGCAAACTGTTCTGAAGTTCCTGTACACTCACTCATCTGATTGTTGAGTAGGTGACAATGGTGTCGAAGTGTTTTGGACCAGGTTGAGATGACACTCTGCTTCACAAAAACAGTCTCCGTGGTTTCTCTGCATTGGGGAGCTCACTGCAGACTGATGGAAATGGGAGAGATGCTTGCTGCTTGGACACTTCCCTCTTCACCAACTTGACAATCCCACAAATTTGCATGCTGACCTCACTCCTGCAAGTTGCACTTACCAGCGAGGAAGAGCAGAGCCCCGCGCATCATCTCGCTGTCTCCGCTGAATCCATCAGTGTTTGTGGTGATGGCAGCATGGGATGTCGTTTCTTTGAACCGCGTGATCACTGGTTTCATTCGAGATGGTGTCAGCAATCAGGCTCTTGTAGTTTACAAGTGGATGGTTGCTTCGGGCTTCAGAGAGACCCCTCATACCTTCTCTGCAATTCTCAGTGCATGCAACAGCTGCGAGGGACTGCAACTGCATGGCCGGGTACTGGCCTTGGGCTTGTGCTCCAACCCATTTGTCAGGTCTGCGTTGGTCAATCTGTATATGCGCGTTGAAATGCCTTGTGCTGCCCTCTTGCTGTACAATGAGATGCCATTGCAGAGCACAGTCATGTCTAACGTGGTTCTAG
The DNA here is from genome assembly GCA_038087645.1 of Saccharum hybrid cultivar R570. Taxonomy (NCBI): domain Eukaryota; kingdom Viridiplantae; phylum Streptophyta; class Magnoliopsida; order Poales; family Poaceae; genus Saccharum; species Saccharum hybrid cultivar. Next base: position 5,751,169 of record JAQSUU010000297.1, on the reverse strand, counting down.
GTGGTTTGTGCAACCTGAAGTTGGCTAAGGACCTCCTTTGCTCCTTGCTAGACATGAGACGACGTGGTTTGGAGTTGAATGGTCTTTCGTACTGTTACGCGATGAAAGTATGCTATCAAGATGAAGAATGGCTGGAACAAGGCAGGCAGCTTCATGGACTAGTTCTCAAGGCAGGGTGGGTTCCGTCAAATATTTTCCTGTCAAACTCCCTTGTGGATCTTTACTCAGCAACCGGAGACTTGGTGGATGCTAAGAATTCACTGGATGATATCCCTTCTGAGGATGTCATCTCATGGAACTCCATTGTTTCTGTTTGTGCAAGCAAAGGACGTATGAAGGAAGCAATTGATTACTTGAGACAGATGCTTTGGCACGGCAAGATGCCCTCAGTACGCTCCTTTGTTGGGCTCTTTGCTTCATCTGGTCAGACTGGAGACCTTCGAGTCGGGGTTCAGATGCATGGTACTGCTCTCAAGCTTGGATTCAGCTGGAGTAGTGCGCATGTGCAAACTGCACTCATTAACATGTATGGGAAGTGCTGCTCTTTTGATTGTTCCTTGGCAATCTTCAACGAAATCCCAAGCCTTGCACTGGAGTGCTGTAATTCAACAATCACATCATCAATTCGCTGCAAGGTTTTTCACTCCGCATTGGAGGTCTTGTACTGTATGACTGTAGAGGGAGTTGTGCCTGATAATGTGACTCTCTCTGCAACCCTGAAGGCCATATCTTTGTCAGTTTCGCCAAGTTTAATCAGTTGCCAGATGCTGCATTCCTGGGTCTTCAAGCTGGGCTTTGAAACAGACATGGCTGTGTGCTCCTCCTTGATCAGCGCATATGCTCGAGCTGGTCAGGTGAACAGTTCCCACCTGATATTCGAAAGCTTGCGGGATCCAAACGTTGTTTGCTTCACTTCAATGATATCTGCATGTGCTCGATATGGAGACGGCGCAAAAGGAGTGGAGCTGTTCAATGAGATGGTTTCCAGGGGCCTCAAGCCTGACGACGTCACCTTCCTGAGCGCAATCGCAGGGTGTGACCAGGCAGGGCTGATCGAAGAAGGCAGGCTGGTGATTGAGCTCATGAGAGCAACCCGTGAGCTCGGCCCTGACGAGAGGCACTTCGCTTGCATGGTTAACCTTCTCAGCCGAGACGGTTGTGTGGAGGAGGCAATGAGGATGATGGAACACTCGCCACTAAGGCACTACACCAAGGCGTGGAGCTCGCTCATTCAGAGCTGCAAGTCACATGGTGAAAATGCGCTGGGAAAGAGAGCTGCACATATGCTGGTAGATGTGGGCCGAAAGGACGCAGCCACCAACTTGCAGGTATCGAAATACTTTTACGAGATTGGGGATGGCGAAAATGCCTCAAGGATTAAAGCCATGGCAAGTTGGCAACAGGTGAAGGAGAGTGGTCACAGCTCGGTTGAGATCAGTCACGGAATCTAGCATCCGAGGTTAAAGAACCGTATGAACAACAATTCGACTCCATAGCTGGTTGGTTAGCTGTTTCACCTGTTTGAGCCGATAACCTGCACATCACAAGGTCATGTACAAGCCCTCCTGTTGCATACCTCACAACCCAGTGCCTTCATCACATATATCCTTTGCTCTTCCAGATCTGAATCTTGGGCAATGCTTTACAGTTACAGCCTTACAGGCACATGCCTGTTCAGACAGGAAACCTCACCAGCATTCGTCTTATCGTGTTTTCAGACACTGTTCTCACAGGCTGGTGCCGTTGAATGTCTGCACTTTGCAGCAACAGGATGATGATGATGGTGCCCGTGTATGTAGATGCAAGTGCAAATGTGCAGTTTCCTGAAAGTGAAAAAGGCCAAAAGGGGTGGTGTTTTGAGTAGTACAGGTACAGTAGTACAGTACAAAGACCGCACAGAGTGGTCAAGAATGAAAAATGGAAACAGGACGGATCGTGCACGCAGATTTGTTGGAGTGGGATACGGCAGCACTGCCGATTTCAGATCTCGCAGGACGCAAGGACAGTCTGGTCTGGCGCCGTCGAATTTTTTTTTTCCTCCAATACGCAGCCGTCGAATTTATTATGCAAAAGTTACGGTTAAGCATGCTGCATGCAGGATAAATATATGCTGATGATTGTGTTTTGTGATGGTGCGTCTTTGTATATTTTATGCTCTCCCCACCTACCATCAGTTGCATCCATCCAATCATGCATTGACACTAACTCTTTTAAAAATGAAAACACTAACACACTCTCTGTCACTGTTAGTTAGTAAACCCGAAGTTCGGTCTTTGGTCTGAGACTCTCAGCTGAGCTGATAAAGTGATAAACCACCACTAAATAATTATGTGCAAAAAGATTCGCCTGAATGAAAAGACATTGCATCCCTGATACATCCAATCGTGTAGGAACACTAAACACACTCTGCCCCTGTTTGTTAACTTAAACCCAAAGTTTGGTCTCTGGTAGTCTGGTCTGAGGCTCTGAGCTGAGCTGGTAACAATAAAGTGGCAAACAAGCACTGAAATGAAATAATAAACTCTGTGCAAAAAGATTCAGTAATCAGTACTAGTGGCCTGACCTGAATGAAAAGATAAACAAGCCAGGAAAGAAAAAAGAAATTCAGAGCAGAAAATAAGAGAAAAGATTCAGTGGTGGTGCTGGGTGCAGCAGTATCAAATATTCCCTGAGGGTGTGTTCACTTCGCGAAAAGTAGGTGAAAAGTTACTGTAGCATCTTTCGTTGTTATTTGGCAAAATTTGTCTAATCATGAACTAACTAGGCTTAAAAGATTCGTCTCGACATTTACAGACAAACTATGCAATTAGTTATCTTTTTTACCTACATTTAATACTCCATGCATGCGTCGAAAGATTTGATGTGATGGGTGGAAGAGAAAATATTTTAGGTTAGGATGGGGAAGTGAACACACCCTGAGCCAATATGAGGGTGGGGGGAGAGGTGGTGGCCCGGAGCCCGGATTCCAGAACAGGAAGCTCTCGGCTCTCGCTCTCCTCCACCGCAGCACGCACCCCCTCTTCGCCCTTTTCCTTTCTTTTTCCTTCCCCAACCCACCTCGCTGACGAGGACGAGCGTCACCTTGTGCGCGAGCGGCCGGGCGTGAGTTCGATTCATGGGAACCGCAACTTGCGTGCCTCACCTTCCACGGATGAGGCACCACTGTCATATATTTCATCCTTCTACTGTTAACCCTAGGTAGAGGGTGTAGATCTAACTTGCGCACTAGGTAGTGTGTCAAGATGTGTGTATTGTGGTGGTGTGCGTTCGGTGCGTAAATTCAGATACTATAGCTTATACTAAAAATTGAGGCAATAAAAAAAACCCACCTCGCTGACACAGCCTTCCTCCCTTCCCTTCCTAGTGGAAGTGGATTGGTTGATTGATCGCACAGAACTCACCCACACAGACCGAGCTGCTGCCCGCCCGCCGCTCTCCTCCTCCCCTCCTCTCCTCGCGGAGCAGGCAGGCAGGCTGGGATTCCCGTCCGCGGCGCCGGCGTCGAAGCAGAGCAGGTACGGCACGACCCGCCCGGTCGAATTTCTCGGCTTCCGTGGGGGCTAATTTGTCTCGCTCGTCCCGTCTCTGCTGCTCTTTTGCTGCAGCAGTTAGGAGGGAGGAGCTTTGCCTGCGAACAAGGGATAAGGTGGCACCCCGCCGCTAGGGCAGCAAGAGTGGGAGGAAGACGGAAGGCTGGCGTCCGGCATGGCGAGCGAGGAAGTACTCCACAAGGTCGGTCCCGAATTCTCGTCTCTCTCTCGCGAGGGCATACGCCTCGTCCGTAGTTCATCGCCTCTGTTGCATTCATTCCTAGTCTGTGTGGGTTCGTCACTTACCTAGCTACCAGCTCGTTTCCCTTCACGCGGATTTAATTGTTGCTGTTCCTTGCGATTTTGCTTTGCTCCCGGGCTTTGCGGTCTGTTGGTACCGTGCCGGCTCGTGTCGTGTGTGCTCCTCTCAAGGAACAGGCAGGCATGTCGAAATTGGTAATCTAGGGTTTGGGAGGAACTCCAAGGGTCTAGACATCTAAGAGTCTAGAGTACTCTGGTCTGGTGTGTTGAGTTTGTTGCGCACTTGCGGTGCTCACAGGCAACCGGTTTCGGTGAATCCTGTATTCTGTGAACTTTTTTTGCTTAGTACGGGGTACCTGTCTTCCGGAAGCCCGAATAGCGCTTAAAAGAGTTTGCGTATACGTATTTATTTTGATGGATTGATCAGATGATGATTCCTGTTACACAGGTCCAGAATCTTATAGAGAGCTGCCTTCATATGTACATGGACCGGAAAGAAGTGGTTGATGCCCTCTCTCACCACTCAAAGATAGAGCCTCGCATTACTGAACTTGGTAACGCTCACTGTTCTCCTCTCGTACAATGAGAAGACTAATTTCTCTTGCTTGCAAGAAGTTGGTCCAGAGCTACTTCATGCATATCTGGCTCTACCGTTAGTCTAATGTTACAACTGTGATTCTGTACTATGATGCAATACAGATATAATAATGCTTTACAACAATAGCTGAGCCTTTTAGTCTCTGTACAATGTTTTGAGTAAACAATTCTCCTCACCCTTGTATTAATTGTTGTCATATGCTCCCCCAAATGTACTGATTCAGTGGCAAACATGTATCTAGAAATCTCGATTGGTGCCTTCTAATATTCTTATATACTAGGATAATGAAAAACATCCATCCTTGCACAAACTTATGTCAGGCTCAGTGTTAGCAACTATCAAGTGTAAAAAATTGTTTAGACCCATTATCCTACCTTAATGACAAACTGGATAGCTGGGCACCAAGTTCCATTTCTACACCACCCCTTTTTCTGAAAAATTATTTTGCAGTTTATTGTATTGAAATTGAATCTGTGCTTCTGCTAAACTTCACCTCCATGAAGATACCAACAAATAGTATGGTAGTGAAAATTAATTTATGAAGTTCCATTTGCTTCGCTGATGCTCTCAGAATTTGCAATAATGCTCACCTCCAGCCTTGCATTTTGTGGTTTTTTTTTTCTTAAAGAAATCTCTTATGGCTGCTAGCTAATTGGTGCTTTTTTCTCTTATCAGTTTGGCGACAACTTGAGCAACAAAATCCTTTGTTTTTCAAGGCATACTATATGAGGCTAAGGCTTAAGAATCAAATAATGGTGTTCAACAAGCTTCTTCAGGATCAGTTAGCGGTTATGAATAAAGATTTTTCTTCAGGGATCCCTTCTATGTGTCTTTCTAATGGCTCTAACTCCAACCTATGTAAGACCTTTGTTTCCAACCTTCTTATCAGGGATTGTTCATCATTATTTAACCGAGTTTTCTGATTTGCCGAGTGAAGTCCTGTAACAATATGATGGAATCTCAGGCATACATGTTACTTTGCAAAGTGATTTAACCACTGTATGAGCTCGACAAGTCTGTCATTCATTCGTTTGAAGTTTTGTTTTTGTTCATGAGATCTTATTGCCACTTTCAAGTTTCCACTCTTCTTTCACTGGTTGATAAGTTGACCTTTTGCTAGCTTCCTTGTCTGTCATTTTAACATGGCCACTTTCTTTACTTGTTTCAGTGAAGCAAAATCCATGCTTTTTGCCAGAGACTGCTCCTGGATCTGCAATGCCAGATGGTATAATGCACAATGGAAGTTCAAGTGATATAATAAATGGCACACCATCTGGCAATCAATTGCTTAATGCTAGTAAAGACTTGCATGGTCTTCATAATGGAATAGATGCTTCAGCTAGTCTACAGTCAGACCAGAATGCAACTGCTATGCTGTATGGTGTAGACAATGAGACAAGTGCAACAATAAAGACTGAGTCTTGCTATTCGAGTAATGCTGATTTTGCTTTCTGTGGGAATACTTTCCTGGAATCATGCCAGTCAATAGGTGATGCATCTGGTGGTGGATCTTTTAGTAGCTCAGAGTTGAATGGGCAACCACTGAATGATTCGATCTTGGATATGGAATCATCATCATTTAGCTTCTTGAACCAAATGTCCCAAAACTTCATCTTTCCAGACTTGGCAGATGATTTCAACCAAGGTACCTTCCAGTGAGATTGTTAAATTCTTTCTTCCGAATTTTGAGTGCCTACTTGTTTTTGTCTTCCCCCTCTGCTGTATAAGTTATTTGTCTTGTTTTGTTTTTTTTCCACAGAAATAACACCATTTCTCACTCCTGAAACAAATTTCTCCAATTCGACAGGGGGAGACCATACAGGTGATTCGTCCTTCTTCCTTTTTCTCATAAGCACCCCATGAATACAGCATATACTGCATTCTCCGATCTTCACGTGTTGACCCTAGAGTAAAAGCATTTGTTCAACAAGCAAATGTAGTTAGGGTATTTGTATTAGTACTTTCTTGGGTGGTACTTTTAGGGGTCACTGTTTACGCCAAGAATTTAGTCGATGTAGTCTCTTAGAGAATCTTCTGTTAATTTGAGTTGCATTGTCTCTTAATGGCGTCTTCTCTTGTCGAGAAACATGCATTCTGGTATTTACTGGCTTTCTTCCTCTGCAGGTTGAGCGGTCATGCACAGCGCGCAGGCCATTTGTACATACGCTCATGGCCAGTCAAATCTGCATTGATGAAGAACTTGAGGACCTTTTGATCTAGCTGTTTATTTTCTAGATTCCGCGTCTTATATTGTGATAGTCTGAGACTTTGGGTTTGGTGGGTTGTCTAGCCCATCAGAACGCATAATGGGTTGGGTCTTCCAGCATGCTCTCTGATGGTGCCGTTGTCATGGCTTGTACATTGCCGTGCTTCTGAAAGAAACATTAGGAGCGGCGTTGTTCGCATCAGCATTAATTTGGCTAATTTCCCCGCTTGGCTTGTAGAACTAATTTTATCAATATTAACTGAATTCTGAATTCAAGATTTAGACCATGATTTGTACTATTGTATATGCTGCTTCCCGCTATCTGAATTGGCAGAGTGATTGATGGAGGGCGGGCGGGACAGCGGGACTGATTCTGATTCGGTGACAGGCTGACTCGAGGTGCTACGACGGATCAGATCAGAATTAGATCAAACCAACCTTGAAAAACGTTGAAAAGAAGAGATACAAAATCGGTAGTTTCCATGAATCGGGATCTCATACTGAGTACGTCTCGAAACCGATCCCAAATAACAAGGCTAGCTATTTATACGATTGCATGCAAATCAATCTAATCTATCTACCGGGTAGAGCCAGCAGTTGAGTCGTCGCCTGACCGGCGGAGCGAGGCCGAGCACTCACGCGCCATGTCCCTTGTGGATCCTCAGCATATGGTTTTCGTCTGCATGGACGACAAGGCAATGCTCACGAGATGGAGACTCAGGTTTCCCCTGATCCTTGTGCATCCCAGACTTGTTGGACAGACTTCCGATCTCCAAGGGTGACCCGAAGCTGCAGCGACTCACGCCCAGGTGTCCTGTCATCAGCCGGCATCATCCAGATGTCGTCTACATCTTCGTTACCGAGTTTGAGAACAAGGATGAGCATGGCAAGTGGGAAATCCAAGGATATTATGAGTTCTCCGCCAACATTCAAAATGGACTTCTCTCTGTGTTCGAATTCCCTCCTTCAGGAAGCCAACCTTTTCCGAACGCACGCATCTGCGCTACCGACATGAGAGCTACTTCCACTGCTAGAGAATACGAGGAGGCAACACCTACATTATCGTGGGATACCAATTCCTTATCCACCGCCCATTGGAGTTTCGTCAGGTGGCAAGAAAATTCCTGTGGGATTGCAATGTGTGCTGGATTATCGCGACAAATAGGCTTCTTAGTTAACTGGCAGGTTGTCTGTGCGTTGCAACGGGAAAAAAATATTATATTTTTAGTTTTCAGGATATCATGAGTAGACACTAATTATATATTTTTAAGGGAATTTCTTGTTTCATCCAATAAACATTTATTTAGATTAATGGACCATTTATTTTTTACATTTTACTGTGAACAAGTAAATATGCCCGTGCGTTGCTATAGATGATTTCTTTAGCTTGGATGACATTCTGCGAATGACTACAGTAGGCCTGCCTGTTATGTTTTTAGTTTTCACTCATATTTGTTTTTTTAGAATCCTTTCCCTCTTGGTTGCTGTTGTCCGCACATGAAGCCGCACTGCTTGCATTTTGAGAGACCTTGTTGTGCTGGACTTTTGGATGTATAGTTGGTTTCTGAATCTTGCTGCTGGCAGTTGCTACGTTTTGTGTTGGACCAGACTTTCTGTGTGCTATTACTGTACTACAACGAGCAGCACCGCTATCTCTCCAGTGTTAAGAATCTGGGCAGCAAGTTTTGGATAAGAAAACTCGCCATCAGCTGCTTGTTGGAATTTCAAAAGTAACACCGGACAACAAAATACAAGACAACTTCATTTCCTATTACGGTAATAACAGTCTCAAAAATAATCCCAGTTTCTTGATTGATCAAAATGCTGCTGTGTTGCTCTAGCACGCTTATCTGAATTCAGTTCTCGGTTACGGTACCCTCTTTAGGAGATTCACAAATGCCGGATCCATACATACAACAGACGGTGCATCCCTCACATCAGTAGCCTTTGAGCTGGCCACCCAGTCCGGCTAACGCAATCCATTTCTCCAACGCCGTCGCAGACGACACGAACGCCGACTTGGAGGATTCAGCGTCGAGCTTGTTCACTGAAACCAGAGAATCCATGAAACCTGTCAGATTCATTCATACTGGCACAAAGCATGGATGGATCACTGGAAGATGAAAAGTTCAGAAAAGAGCCGTAGGCCTTCTGCACATTTACTACCTGATGTAAACAATGTGGCCAGTGAGCTGTTGAAGCTGTCAACCACGCTCCTCTCCTCTGGGCTTGAGCTGAACTGTTGTTATATACACACAGGTCGAAACAGATGAAAAGAATGTTGGTGTAGAAGAGAAGCAACTGAGCTAATAAAGTAAGAATGGGCTTGAGAGGAAGAACCTTGGAGAAAGCTGCATTGATGTTCTGCACCCACTGGGCGTCTGAACTTGGTCCCAGCACGCTGCTTGCGGCTGGGAGATCATCCTTTTCAATGGCCTGCCCAACTTTGCTCAGCTTGTAGATGAAGTCCTGCAAATATCCTGTGGTTTTTGTAGATCAAACTACAGCATTGTTACTGCTGGAGCAAAGCTTCAGAGATCTTCTTGTTTCATCGTAAATAAAGGGAGAGAAAGAAAAACAGCAACTGCATGATCTGATGAAGCAGAGTGTGTGCTGACTGACTGAGACTGACCGGTCTCGGTGCCAGAGGAGCTGATGATGCCCTGCTTCTCCAGCCGCTTCTTCCTGTCCTCCTTCACGCGCTCCAGGAGCTCGATGTCGTCGTCCTCCTCGAGGACAAGGGCCCGCGCGGCGCGGTCGGCGGCGAGCGGGGAGAACGAGGCAGCGAGGGCGGCGAGCGCGCACGACGAGAGGCCGCGCCGCCGGCCGATGACGGCGGCGGCCTCACGACGGTGGTCCTCGGCACCGCCGCTGCTGACGCCTCTGAACGACACGGCTCTCTTCTTGGCCTTCCCTGCAGCTGCTGCAGGAGGGTGCTGCACCGGCAACTCCTGCGCTGCCACAGCCTTGGACGCCGGGCCGCATCCGGCGAGCGCCCATGCCTCGGTGACAATGGACACCATTGTGTGATCGGCACAGGAAGCAACAGCAGCCGCAGCAAGAGGCAGAGGGAAGAAGCAGGCGCTAGGGGCTGTGGACAAAAGCACCAAGGAAAAAGAAGCATGCAGCGCTGGCCCAAGGAAAGAGCCCCCTTATCCTCACTATCTTGTTTCGGCCGTCACAGCCACATAAAAGTTAGCTTGGTTAGCTCAGAGGCAACAGGCAAGCACTGAACACTGGACAGCATCAGGCTCTTGGCAGGCATAGTGGCACAACATAGTGGAACACCACCCAATAAATTTCATTTTGTGAATTAATTACTGTCATACATCTTTATATAAAAAAAATTACTGTCATACATACCTACATAAACAATTTCCTTGCAAATACATAACTAATAACTAACTCCATCAATAATATGAATATAATCACTGTGTTTGAATTTCATGTGTACAATATATAGCCTGTGTTCTTAGGTGCGGATGAATTATGCACAGACACACTAGCCTTGTAATATGGCTAGGATGCACCCAAGGAGAAAAGCGAAACAAAAGGAGATAAAAGAGAGCCAAACAAGAGGCACATATATCACCAGAACCAGCTCCTGCGGCTGTCCACAGCCTTGACTGTGGTGGCTACGAGGGGCATATGGCCGTACATGGCAGTGAACGCGTTGAGACATTTTGATCTCTGCAAGCCATGGCCTTTCAAACTGCTGATGCCGCTCGATCCAATCTCAAATATCCTTCCTGCGGTAATATCAAAGGACACGGATGTGAGAAAGACACTCCTGAATGAAACTGATAACAGGCTGGATAGCATACAGCGGCGGAGCCAGAAATGCGAATTTTCTTTTGTTAGAGGGAGGGGACAGCAGTGCAATTTTCATAAAAAATTGATCGAATTAAAAAAAAATTCAATGGAAATTACACTAACTTAGGGGTCCCCCCCCCTCCCTCGCCCCCTTCCCTCCGCCACTGATAGCATATGTGCTATCTCAATATGGTTAGTTGTTCTGTTTCTATGTTGATGCCAAGCCAATCCTTTTTTTTTTTTGGCAGAGGATTATTCAATTGCTACACAAGGTTGCTGTCAATTCAAGTAACGGCCAAGCAGAAAAACACCAAGGAAGTTTCAGATAGCCACAGTAACTTCCTTATCCTAGAAGGTGGGAAGTTCACGAAATTATGAAAGTGACAGTGGCTTCATCAATTGTTAAATTTAACTACAGCCAAGCAATATAAAAACTACATCGTCCTCCTAATTGTAAGTAAAATAGTATGAAAGGTCATCGTCCCTCAGAATCTAAACCAAGGATAAGGTCCCTAGACCCTACAGTGGCTGATAAACTTTGTCACGGGCAAACAAAAAAAGACTAACACGGACTATCTAACTATATTTTAACTAATGTCCATTAACTTAAGCCCACTCTCCAAAGATGAAATTTATTGATGCAAGAAGTAGACAAATTCAGCTATTTCGGCAACTCTCTTGCCATTTTTTCGAAGAAAAAAAAACTTTACTTCTTGATGAAAAAGGTGCCCAGTGCTCACTGACCTTGCACCCATACCGGTGGAGCTCCAGTAGCATTTGCAAGAAGAAAAGACATTGCAATATCCTCACAGTTCCTGCCAAGCATTAGAGTAGCGAAAGAGTAAGATCCATGGAGACACTACACATGCCAGGCCCTGACAGCACCATAATAACATAACCGATGGCAATTTTCTAGAAATGGTGAACCAGGAAGGTAGAAGTTGCACCTGTTCTCATTCACATATTTGCGAATGGACGGTAGCATTTGGTTGGTATACATATCCAAGTACTTCTTGTGGAAGAAACTCGCTTTGGAAAGAACCATGCTGTATGTCCCTGTCCACCAAACTGACCACCAGCTTCCATATAGGTATTCCTCTTCACTGCCTCTCTGCAGAAGAAACAACTCCAATTAAGAACTGCCTCTTTTTTTTACATATATATCCTTCATATGTCCATGCAAACTTCAAACTTATTCCTATTCAATTTGTGTCAAACCAACAATTTTCAAATTTGAACATAGACCAACAGGTAGATATATACTTCCCAATTCTGACAAAACAAATTTCTCGTGTTGGAAAAGAAATCCAGTATGACGCACTCAGCTTTGAATCACACCAGCCAATCGATTCAAAACATACCTGGTTGGTAGGCCAGTGCATCCGAGGCACGAAGCCGACCATGGCGGAGGGCGCGCTCTGCCACACGGAGAAGGCGAAGCGCAGCGTGGAGCAAGGGACGATGAGGTCGTCGTCGACGGAGAAGACGGCCTCCGCCGCGAGCCCCCGGATGGGCCTGAACCTGTTGTTGAGGCTATCGGCGTCGTTGATCTCGAACCGCACGTCGGCGCCGCGCCGGGTGCCGTTGAGTCCGAGGACGCCCCGGCGCAGGGTCTCCGGCGGCGGCCGCGGCTCGCTCCACACCACGTGGACGGCGTCGACGCCCGCGCAGGCGGCGTAGTGCGCTACCGACCTCCGCAGCAGCGCGGGGCGCCTCCACGTGTTGATCACCACCGCGAAGCCGCTGCTGCGGAGACGGCGTGCGTTGGAAATGGAACGGGAGAACGCGGGTGAGTGACAGACTGACTGCTGGATTGGCTGGCAGTGGAGTGCAGGAGCAGCATGGAAGCGGGGCGGGGTGAGGTTGGCCTTGGTTGGGAACGGGATGCTTACCGTGGCGAGATGGCGGCGGCGGAGGAGGAAGGGTCGGCGGGGCCGAGACGATGATTCTGGAGCTTGAGCGCCAGCGCGAGCATGGTGGCGGCGGCCGCGAGGGCGAGGAGGCAGAGGGCGCGGCAGGAGGGCACGAATCTGGTGGCGGCGGGCGCGTGGCGGGGCGCGAGCGGGTGGCGGCGGCCAGAGCCGGGGCCGTGCCTCCTGTCCGCCGCCGCCGCTGACTGCAGCTTGAGCAGCAGCTTGGCCATCCGCGGCATGGGCACTGGCTGGCGAGGCGGCGAGCAGAGGCAGAGCAAGCAAGCCGCCAAGACCCCTCTGCGTGGCCTCCCCCGGTTGGCTCTGGCTGGCCTGGGGGTGGCACGGACGGACTACGACGCAGCTACGGGCTCAGGTGTCACCGAGAGGCCGTGCGGGGGAAGTAAGCAGCCGGCCGATGCGCTAGCTCCTTTGAAATGTGGGAGGGAGGGAGAGGAAGAGAAGTAGAAGAAGCTTCTTGGTGCGGTACGGCGGCTACCGGGCAGCCAGCAGTGCGAGTGCGATGGATGGCGATGGCGGCGGCGGCGGCGGCGGCGGATGCAGTTGGGGGTGGCCACTGGCCAGCCCCGGCCCGGTGGAGACTGGAGACTGGGAGCCGGGCTGGGAGCGACCGGTGGAGGCCTGGAGGGAAGGGACTAGTCTACAGTCTACAGGCACAGGTGCGGTGAAGTGAAGTGCACAGGTACCTTCCGAATGTCGACTGTGGGTGATTATGTTATGCCAAACTGTTTGTCACATGAAGGTCATGGAGACGGTAAATAGTAAAAGACCGAGGCTGTTTTTCAGTTGCATGGAAAAGTGCACTGTGTAAAAAATATTCCCGTCACATTAAATTTGTGATACATGTAATACTAAATGTGAATAAAATCAAAAACTAATTACACAGTTTGATTGTACTTTGCGAGGCGAACGTTTTGAGCCTAATTAGTCAACGATTGGACAATTATTACCAAATACAAACGAAATACTACAGTGTCGCTACAGTGAATTTTGGTACTCTAAATCTGGTAACTAAACACAGCCCGAGTCTCCTCGCTTGACTGAAAATAAGCGGCTGAAAGTATCGTTGCCTGATTTGTTGTGAGAGAAAAATACTATTAGCTGGCTGAAAATAAGCGGCTGAAAGCTCACGACCTGTTCGTTTGAGCTATTCAGCCAAATCAGCAGCCATCTAGCAGTATTTTTCTCTCACAATAAACCAGTAAATAATGCTTTCAGTCACAATAAATCAGCGAAACAAACAAACTGTCAAGCGAACAGGCTGCAAGAGCATGTTTGGATACTAGGGGTACGTTCACTTGGTGAAAAGTGGACGAAAAGTTACTGTAGCACATTTCGTTATTATTTGGCAAAATTTATCCAACCATGAACTAACTAGGCTTAAAAGATTCGTCTCGACATTTTACAGACAAACTATGCAATTAATTATTTTTTTTACCTATATTTAATGCTTCATGCATGCGTGTAAAGATTCGATATGATGGATGGAAGAGAAAATATTTTGAGTTTACATGGGAAGTAAACACACCCTAGAGCCAACTTGCCTATGCCTAGCATCACCTTGCCCTGTCAGCGCAAGCAACGAGAAGCTCGCTCTTTTCGGTGAACATTTTGGATCTCCCACAAAAGCAAAAGAAATCTCGCTAGCACAAACCTCAGGATAGGAAGGCAAAAAAACCAGACAGCTAGACTTGCTTAGGGAAAGTTTCTATAGATATTAATAGTACTGCCACCTAAGCGTTTTGCTGATGTGACAAGATAGTTATTGAAGAAAGAGTAAAAATCATAAAAACCGGGTCTAAGTTAGAAATCATGTCTATATAAGAACCAAGACATGAAGGGATATGATTGGTAGGGAATGGAGAGAGAATGTATGTGATTAGATGAAAAATGTTCTATAGAAACTATCTATTAGAACAATAGTTTCTATATATATATATATATATAGTGTCTATGAAAATGAATATGTATAGAAATTACTTCTAGTTTCTAGCATTGGGACCACTCTTACAAATCTCTACGGCAAGGTAGCACAGTGTTAGGCAAAGAAATCAAATGCGCCCTGCTTTCTCCGGTTAACATAACTAATAGTTAAGTAAGGGAGTTAGCTGTTAAAAGTTAGCTGAGATCCAACCGTTTGTATCCTTAATTAGTAGGTTAGTGAATGTCCTATATATCACCTAGCTAAAAAGATAGATATCAACTTGTATCTTCTATCTAACATAATTACAGATGATCTTAAATCGGGGCCTCAAGGCTCCCGTGCCTTAGTTTTGGACGAGGTCTTGGACATTCTTTACATATGATTTCTTTTTAAATCACTATCATCCTGTTCGCTAGATGGTGGCAGGTGCTGGTGCTGAAACAACCTAAAATTTAGAACGGAGGGAGGTAATAGTATTTTGCAAATGAAAAAGGATAAGCTTGCTTTTATAACCACTCACTCACCACGTTCTCCCACCTGTTTTACAAGAACGAGTTTTGTGGGTAATATGGCTAGTACACCGCAAATTAAACAAGACCAAAGTTTGAAGTACCGCCATAATTTTTGCGTCTCAATTTTTCCATAATGGTCACTGTTGGGACAGGAACAAAAACCGTCTTCACGTGACGTCAGTCTTATTTTCCAAAAGAAAAAAAATAAAAGAGAAAGAGGTTATACCAAAAGGTTTGCTTCTCGGTACATGTAAGTCTGTTTTCTTAAGATTATCAGCCAGATTAGTCAATCATTTAGCTGTGTTTTTCTCTCACAAAAACCAGCCAAATCAATCAGATTTCAGCCCAAACGAACAAACGATGACACTGACCATGGCAGTGCAACCACCGCTGATACCAGTTGTTCCTTTTCGAGTACTGCTACAGTAGTAGATTTGTCATCATTTTCTAACTTTGACAACATATTGGCAACACTAATTTAATATATATATATATATATATATATATATATATATATATATATATATATATATATATATATATATATATATATATATATACTCCCATAATACAAAAGTATTTATGTTTGCAATGGTTTTTTTTCTCTCGTCAAAGTATAATACACAGCGTGAGCGAGGCTTAGAAAATCATCTCCTGCCACGTACCGCCGATGCTTCTGCTCTTGTTTCATCGCAATGTGCAAGCATCAATGCACAGAGAGTACGTTCCAAAAAAAAATGCACAGAGAGTGTGATGTAACTTGAGAGTGTGAGGCCCTTCCCAAAATAAAATAGCCAGCCTGTTTGTTTCGCTGGTTTATTATGCTGAAAGTATTGTTCGCTGGTTTGTTGTGAGAGAAAAACACTGCTGGATGGCTGCTGATTCTGCTGATAAGTCCAAACGAACAGGCACAGTTCGTTCCCCTTCTCCGCCTCTTTTCACAAAGCATCGGGACAGCTACTTTTCTTGATGCCAATATTTTTCTAATCCATCGGTGGCTGCAATAGTATAGCAAATATAAAGGGCGTGATTTGTTGGGTGTGTTTTTATGCCAGACTCTCGGCATGCAAAATCTTTTTTTTCTGAGGAAAATGCAAATCTTTTATAAAAGCCTGTGTTTAAATGGTTCTTTCCTTCTTCGGGCCTGGCCGAACACATCCAAAAAGAGCTTTCCGACTAGGTACCTAACTTTAGTCATGTCACATCGAATGTTTGATACTAATTTAAAATATTTAATATAGACTAATTATAAAACTAATTACACAAAAGGAGGCTCATTTGCGAGATGAATCTATTAAACCTAATTAGTACATGATTTTACAATGTGGTACTACAGTAACATGTGCTAATGATGGACTAATTAGGCTTAATAGATTCGTCTCGCAAATTAATCTTTATCTATGCAATTAGTTTTATAATTGGCTCATGTTTAATCCTCCTAATTAGTATCCGAACGTCCGATGTGACAGAGACCAAATTTTAGTCGCCGGATCCAAACACTCTAGGCTACACAAACACCACACATGGGTACCATTCCATTCTAGTCACCTCCCTGTGATCCGCTTCCCTCCTTCACAATTATTGCTCTTTGATCCTTTGAAGCAGGATAGAGGTGGTGGTAGTGTTACCACATGAACACGCAAAGTAATAATCATAGCAATTTCATGCAGCAATCCTTTATTTGGTTAATCACTAATCTAATGGAACCGAGGGGAGATTTTATCGCTTACAAGTTAAAATCTTTATCAATCCCTTTTAATCTTTTCGGACTGAGGATTAATTGAAACCCATACGGTAATGCTTCTGTAAGGCGTCCGGACAACCGCACACTATCTTCTTGGCCTGCGCAGCGGACCGCGCAACAGGCAACCGACCTGCTCTTCTACTCCCCCATCTTTGTGACCGATAACTTCCCCACTCTGCCCGTCACTGTGTTCACCGCACCGTCCGCCCCTCCGCTCGTGACTGTGCTAGTCGGCGCGAAATCCAGGCCGCCATAGATCCCCTCCTATCCAATCTTCCTGCTCTAGCACCCACCCCCTCTTTGCGTCATCGTCGCTGCCACGCCCTCATCCACCAAAGCAACCTGCCGCTCCTCTGAGCGCCCGCCCTACTGCTCGTGCTCTGCCGCTTGCTCTGCCCGACAACGTTGACAGGCGCCGCCAACACAAGGAGAAGCCCAGGACCTGGCGCGGAAGCCCATCCGTTCTCGCCCTCCTACTACGGCTATGGCGCCCCAATGCAGACAGTGGAGGAGGCTGCACCGGGATATGATGCATGTTGCAAGTGTACATTTTAAATGTTTCAGATGTTTTAGATGTACATTTCAAGTGTTTTTCACACGGATGTTGCAAAAATAGATCGGGATGTTGCATATGTTGCAATGGTTGTACACGTATGTTACAAGCGTCTGTCCCTAATGTTCCATCTGTTTTTCAAAAGTATATTACAAGGGTGTTTATTTGGATGTTGCATACATTTCACACATATGTTGCAAGTGTGTTTATCTAAATGTTATGTATGTTTGCAATGATATGTTTTAAGTGTTTGATTTATCTTTTTATGTCGTAAGTGTTGCATCTGGATGTTTCAAAAAATAGATCGGGTGTTGCACATGTGATGCGCCTGGTAAGCAGGAGGGCGCAAGCAATCCCCGCGCGAGCGACGTTTGGGTGACATGGGCCCCGCGTGGGCGTGAGCGACACAGGCGTGGTCGAGCTATGTCTGGGCAGCGTGGGGCCACACCGGGATGTGCGAAAATGGAGGGGAAACCGACTGCAGCCGCTGACATATGTCTGGACACGAACGGTAGCAGTGCCAAAACCCATATGCATGCCAGGCAGATCCAGATGCGTTTCTGCTTCTGGAAGTGATGGGCCATGGGGATGAAATCAAAGCTGCACAGGACTTCTAACCTCTCATCTCGCGTTGTCAGCTACTGTCTTTCCCGATGGGCGATGGAGCAGAAACTTGTTGAAGCTTGAGGCGAGGAAAGAGTCCAGTACTTTGGGTTTAAGCCCTTGTTTAGTTTCCAATTTCACTTCCAAATTTCACTATGCAAAAAGAAGATTTTCCATCACATTAAAATGTCGGCAAATGCATGGAGTACTAAATGTAGATAAAATCAAAAACTAATTGCACAGTTTTGTTGTACTTTGCGAGACGAACATTTTGAGTCTAATTAATCAATTTTTGGACAATTTTTTTGCATAAAAAACAAAAGCTGTTACAGTGTTCCGACACGGACACTGTAGCTACAGTGCCCAAATCGGACGTCCAAAGTCGGGATCTAAACACGGGCTAAGTGTTTTTTTTTATTTCTTGGGTTTAGGTGTTGGCGTGTGGACTGAGGAGAGTTCACACGGTCAACGTAATATTCCACTGCGGGTCCCTGTAGGCTGTACAAAGCTTGGTCTAAAAGGACAGGGGTGAATTAAGAGTCTTTTCCGTGTATGCCATTATAAAAGTTCGTAATTCCTTATGTGCCATTGAAAAAGTTTGGTGGACTTCAGTGCCACTGCTCCAAACTTTTTCGCCCTCCATGCCACTGCCATCAGATTAGGCTCTAACGGTGTCAACTGTAGGTGTGAAAAGTCAAAAATACCCTTAGGTCTAAATATGCTATTAATTTTTTTAGCATCTTAACGACATCAAATAAAAAAACTCAAAACTAGAAAGTTATAGGTCTCATCGAGATCTACATATTTCATATAAAAATTATCTTCATTTAATTCCGCAAAAAAATATTATTTTTCTAAGACATATTAATCATATCAAATCATATCTTTTTTTGCGAAATTAAATAAAGATAATTTTTATATGAAAATTGTAGACCTCGACAAGATCTAAAACCTTCTAGTTTTGAGTTTTTTCATTTGAAGTCGTTAAGATGCTAAAAAAATTAATAACATATTTAGACCTAAGGGTATTTTCGACTTTTCATACCTGCAGTTTGACACCGTTAGAGCCCAATCTGACGGTAATGGCATGAAGGGCAAAAAAAAAAGTTTGGAGCAGTGGCGCTGAAGTTCACTAAACTTTTTCAGTGACACAAAAGGGATTACGAACTTTTATAACGACATACACGGAAAAACTTTTATTTACCAGTGAACAGTACCCGAGCTACAGCAACCCGAATTCAGCCCGACCCCATTTGGGCTACAGGGTTGCTACGGTGCCCGAGCTGAAGCATCATACTGCTACAGTACCCCCACCGATCCGGATGTGCAGCAACCCCAACTACAGTATCCACCCACTGCTCCCCCCCTCCCAAAGCTACATGGTGCGTGCCATAAAAGAATTTGGCAAGTTCATCATATATATATATATATATATATATATATATATATATATATATATATATATATATATATATATATATATATATATATATATATATATATATATATATATATATATATATATATATATATATATATATACCACAGCTAACATATTTTATTCAGTCATTTTAAAAAATTTCGTTACTTCCAAGTTACAACCTATTAATTAAGCTATAAATTGTAGCGATCTAGAACATGCTACACACTAACATAGGAGTATTATATAATCTGATTGTGTATATTATGCTAAGTTCTACGTAAGCATGCAAATTTTCATGTAGGTTGAACAGTGTATGTTTGGCGCGTACACACATAAATTTCATGTCCGTTTGGGCACTACGTGCTGCAAGAGTTACTTGCATAAGAAATAGATTGTTTATATTAATTAAATTATGTCATATCTAAAGTTGTACTATAAAAGGATTTACCACATCCAGTAGACCATGTACAGTATGCATCAATTTTATTAAAAAAATATTTATATTAACTTTCCATATCTGTCCTTTTTTCAAAATTAAAAATTAAATAATACATATTTCATGTATTACCTCTTAGAAAATAATAGATGTGTATAACTATCCGATTTAATTATATGAATGGCCCATAATTATTTAGACGTACCACAACACTCTTATTAGTGTGTGAGAAATGAAGTGACGATGCTTCAAGCTATTTCATTTCGTAAACCAAATAAAAAAAGAGGTAAGAAGCAGTAACCTATTTCTCAAACCAAACACCTTATTAGCTTCTGAGCACACACTTCACGCTTCTCCCTCTCTCTCGGCTCAACTTTTCATTGCAAAATTTTGTATTTCCCTTATATACCACTGTATTATATTCTATCGATACTACAGTGACTCTGACACATGGAGTCCAAATGTATCACCGGCGGCGGCAAAGAAAGGGTCGGGCAAAATTCTACTGGCTGGAAAATAATTCATCACATCTTTTGCCACCACACAACAACCAGAATACATACAAGTTTCAGGAGGTTACGTCATTAGGATTCAGGACCGGTGAAAGGCTTTGTAGCGTACGGGTTTCTTCTGAATGCCGACAGGTACTGCTGCCGTCGGCGATACAGGAGTAGTAGATGGGAGATACGTGAGTTGTTTGTGAGCACCACACTTTGACACTTCTCTCGTGTTTCCTCAAATTCAGAAACATGTGTTTTTCTTTTTGACTGAGCACGTAGCGTGGTTCACTAGCTGCGGAAGCAACTGACACTGGTTACGGCACTTTGATTGATTCAGGACTCGTCTTTTTTTTTCTCTTCAAAGGCAATCATTTTCGACGGCAGAAATCATCGTTGACTTTATCGAAACCATCTTTAAAAATTGGTTTTTAGAGAAGATTGTGCTCGCCTCTAGAAGTGTCTTATTTCTATACAATCGGTGGTGTAGTACCGACAACGGTTTCGAAAAACTATCAATGCAAATTGATTTTGACTTGTCTTGAAAATTTGTCTATGTGGCGGTGACAGTTCCATCGTTGACGGAAGGACGAAGGAGAGCACAATGCAATCTTGCACGTCTAGCTTTCTCCACAACTGCTGCCATTATGTATGTTGATTTGAAACAATGAGGCGTAGTACTGTCGCAGATGTAAGAGGCCGATTTTTTTCAATGAAACCAATTATATTAATTGCATCTGTGCAGTATTGAAATTTAGTAATTTGCAATTGAAAAAGAATATGCCCATTTTAGGATCAAATTGAATTGAGATTAGACAGACAATACCTGGCCAGGCAACAAATTCTGGTCCTACACATCTAAAATCGAACACCTGGAGGCCTGTCTGATCTGGGCAACTTTTTTAAGCACTCATCTAAACATGCCCTTGTAACCACTCACGCATAACTTTCTCCCACCTTCTCTTTTGAATTGAAGAACGAGTTTTGTGGGTAATATTATGGTTAGGACACCGCAAATTAAACATGACCAAAGTTTAGGTGTACCACCATAAACTTTTGCGTCTTAATTTTTCCGCAATGTTTCACTGTCGGGAGAGGAATAAAAACCATCTTGACGTCTCAGTCATGTTTTCCACAGTGATCACGGGGTAGTGCGTTGCTTCGACCTTCGAGTATAGGTTTGTCATCTTTTTTTTTTAAACTTTGACTATGGGTATCTCAAAGTTCGTACTATTAGACTTTTTATAAAGAATATTCTACCCCTATAATACTATTTTTATACTCATAAAAGTATGCCTGGTCCTGGTCATGGGTACGGCAGGCAGATCTCAGTGTATTCTGCTTCTGGACACGTACAGGGGCACCTCACGTCGCTGTCAGCTACTGACTTTTCAAATGGAGGAGAAACTTCTTGAGGACTGTACTGTTAATTGGTCTAGAATCGAGGATGAAAACGGACGGAAAAACTCTATTTCTACTTCTGTTTCTATTTTTTTTGTGGAAATGAAAGCGGGTTCAGAAAATACGGGTTTGAAAACGGAATCGGAATATGCGAACATACGGAAACGGACAAATACGGATGGAGAGCCGAAAAATTAAATTAAGATAACATAATCTAATATTCTCAAAGTATACATATATAAAGTCATGTAATAATATATACAAAGTTTAATATTCATTTACATGCTATGTACATGAACATAACATGCATATTTGGTGATTCGTAGTTATATTAACATAACATAAGAACATGTAATTATTGAACATGTTGAGCATAGATTGAAAACAGGATAAAAACGGGATAGATACCGGTCTATTCCGTATTAAAACGGGATTACTCGGAAACGAACGGAAAACACTATTTTCTACTTCCGCAAATACGAAAACGGAATCTCGCAAATACGGAAACGGACGGAAAAATATAGAAAACGAAACAGGACGGTACGAAAAAATTCCGTTTGTTTTCATCCCTATCTAGAATGCCTTAAAAGACTCGTTAATGCAGCCCCCCAACGCCTATCCTAAAAATAAGTAATTTTAAATTTGAACAAAGTCATATTTTTAAAAATCTAACTAAAATATATAGAAAACAGTATCAGTATTTACTATGAATACACATAGTTAATTAAAGTTAAAAATATGACTTTTATTTATATATATAAATTTATACTTCCTTGTCCCAGTTTAATTGCATGTTTGGAGTTCAAATTTTGTCACGAAATAAACGATCACATAGGGCCTCACGGCTGAACCTGCCAGACTAGGACGCATGCAGCAGAGCAGTAACAGTGCAGCGTCTTAGTATTTTATTGCTCTTTCCGTGGACGTGCAACGATGGTACCATGGCTGTGTTTAGTTGAGAAAATTTAGGCGAAAAGTTATTGTAGCACTTTTTGTTGTTATTTGGTAAAATTTGTCCAATCATAGATTAATTAGACTCAAAAGATTCGTCTCGAACTTTACAGACAAACTATGTAATTAGTTATTTTTTTACCTACATTTAATGCTTCATGCATGCGTTTAAAGATTTGATGTGATAGGTGGAAGATGAAATATTTTGGGTATGCACGAACGCGTCCTATATACTATGTACTCCATCCGGACTCTAGAGACTTCTAGCCAGAGCCTAGCTCCGTCGTCAACGTGCCTCCGCTCACACTGCAATCAGCTGACATCAGTAGGGGTATTTTGGTAATTTCCTGCCTATCTTGGTTGCCGTGTCCAATCTCAGAAATGCAAATATTTTGAGACGGAGGGAGTAATACCTAAGATTAAATTAAATTAAATTAAATTACACTATTTTTGTGACGAAAGCAGTACACCGTAGTGCCAAAGTTCCAAAAAAAAAGTGCCAAAGTTCCTTCTTCCTTCTGGGCTCTATGTCCACTAGACTTGCACGACAGGTTGATACGTCGTTTCATCTAGATGCTATAGTCTATTTTTTAATGTAATGGAGCTCTGCATTTCAATTTAAAAAAATTTGACCTAGTTTACAAGGAAAAATTAGGTCTAAAAATCTTACAGACGCATAGTTTATTAAAGAAAACCAACGATAAACTAACACGCAAGCCCAAACAACTAACCCTACGCAACCTACTTACACACAGCTGTCGGAGCACGGACGGAGGACTGTGGAGGCGAAGCTGGGCACTGGCCCCCTTCCTCCGCGCGGTCACTGCAACACCACCCTGCGCACGTCTCATCTCGAGGCAGAGGCCGAGCGTGATCTACGTTATTTGCCATCTTTCCTACACAGCGTATCTTTTTTCTAGGTGTTGGCTGTCAGGGAGCTTCGCTCTGGGAAATTAAGAGTCAGTTTAGTTGGTGAAAAGGCCCAAAAAAGTTTGCACAGTAACTGTCACATCGAATCTTTGGACGTATACATGGAGCATTAAATGTAGGTAAAAAATAACTAATTGTATAGTTTGTCTGTAAATATCGAGACGAATCTTTTGAGCCTAGTTAGTCTATAATTGGATAAATTTTACCAAATAACAACGAAAAGTGCTACAGAAACTTTACCTAAACTTTTTCACCATCTAAACGGGCCCTAATTTTCTAGTTCCATCAGTGTCGCTACAGACTTTGAAGTCAAAACCTGCAACATCAACGAGTTGTAGAGTAGAAAAACATCACTGCAAATCTAAAACAGCTGTAACTGACGCGTCAGAAGCTAACGCGCCCATGTAAAACACGGCGTAAGTCTGCATCAGTTGCTGCGCGGGATGTAAATTCAGATGCTCACAGTTATACAGTAAACTCGTAAGCTAAACTGCCCCCTTGTTTGGCTCCGTGCTCCGTCACTGCGTCGGAGCCCACCGTACGTCATGCCGAGCTTATCACAATAGTGATAAGTAGCTTCGACTTCCCACAACGAACATCAGCCAAAACTGCTACACGCTACCACCTGCTCACACAAGCCATGACCTCCAAAGAAGATAAAACGCAACACGTCATCGTTGTCAAGCTTTGCTGTACCCCACAACAAAACCAGATGCTACAGAGAGAAATTAGTTTCTGAGCACACACTTCACATATTTCTCTCCCTCTCTCTTATGAATTTGTGGCTCAATTTACCATTGCAAAATTTTGTATTCCCTTACTTATATACTGTCGATATTGCACTATTATAGTGACACATGGGGCCCAAATGTATCACCGACGGTGGCAAAACAGGGCCGTGCAAAATTTTACTGGCAGGAAAAGCATTCATCCTCCTTAATTTTTTCCCCGCACAACAACAATCACCATCGAAACTCGTAAGCAAAGAACACAATTTTCAGGAGTGTTCCATCATCAGGATTCAGGACCGTGAAGAAAGGCTTTGTAGCGTACAGTTTTCTTCAGAATGTATGGCAGATATTGCAATGTCGTGCCAATGTTGAATGGATAATGCTACAAATAGGACGTCCGACGCCAGCGACCGGACAGACGCGTGGCATGACGTGTACCATAACTTTGACCTCTTCTGTCTCTTATTTTCATCTGGACACCGCTTGCTCACTCCACTCGGCCTTCTTCCACCGCGCCCTAACTCTACGCTGCTCACTCGCTCCTCGCTCCCGCGTGCCCTATCTGCGTCGCTCGCTCCTTGCTCCTCTCCCTGCCCGTCGCACGCCCCACCCGCACCTCGCTCATCACTTTGGTCGTGCGCCATGCGGCTCGCTCCCTCTCATAGCACGCGATGCCTGCTAGGCTGAGCCAAGCCCGGTGCTGGAGTCGCTGGCCGGTGGTGGTGCTCTCACGCACCGCTGGTGCTGGGTGTTGGTGATGCTCGTGCACCGCTGCTCGCCGCTAGGTAGAATCGACCGACCCAGCCTTTCCCTCCCCTATGTTGTAAAGGTATGTTTCAGTCGCTTCAAAGGTATGCTGCAGTTGTTTCTTATGGATATTACAAAAGTAGGCCGGGGATGTTGCATGTGTTTCAGAGGCACGTTGCAAGTGTTTGTTCAAAATATTTCATTTGTTCCAGACGTATGTTGCAAGTGTTTTGATTCGGATGTTTGTATATGTTTTTTGATGGGTATGCTTGTATATGTTTCACTCATATGTTGCAACAACATGTTTCATATGTTTCATCTATTTCAGATGTATGTTGCTAATGTTCTATTTGGATGTTGCATATGTTACAATGATCATGTTACAAGTATATGTTTCAAATGTTTTATCTGTTTCAGTCGTATGTTGCAATTATTTCATTTTGAGTATTGCAAAAGTAGATCTCAGTGTAGGCTATTTAGCGAGGAGGAGAGAGCTAGTGCAGGAGTCATGGCGGCGTCGGCTGTAAGCTGACAGCAGCGCTCCACAGGAGGATGCGCAGGTGTCCACGCTAGAGCTCGCGGCCCATTCCTATATGACAGGTTACCTCCACTGGCTTCGCCAGATGTCCTGGAGCAGAAGCTTGTGGCATCTCCTCACGTGATAAAGATGTAGACCCTGGCTATGAAGATGACGCGGGTGTGACAGGTTGAGACCCCTGCAGGCACAGAGAACATGCAGGCTCCCCTGTTACGTTGGCACGGTGGACCCTCTATTACGCGAGGGACACGATAGGGTACGATGGAGCTGTGTCCGCGGGTCTGAGGCCGGACATGTGGGCGCTATAGTTATTCCGATGTTGAATCCCTCATGGATATGAATATGGATACGACTACTCCCATGCTGTGAACGGAATCTCGGACTTTCTTATCCGTGAATCTCCGGTGAGAGGATCTGAGAACTGTTTCTATGCCTGGTTCTTTCTTGGACTAGATGCTAATCTAGTACTCCTATTCTAGATTATAAGACATTTAGTTTTTTTATATACACTTAGATTTATACCATGTCTAGATATATATATACATAGTTAAAACAATATATCTATATAAATCAAAACGGAGAGAGTATTAAATGGGGAGATATATTATTAAGTTAGTTTGTGAGTACCACACTTGACATTTCTCCTGTGTTTCCCCAAATCCAGAAACACACGTTTTTATTTCCGACTGACTGCGTGGCATGCGGTTCACTAGTTGCGGAAGTAACTAACGCTGAAAACAACACGGACCTTGATGGATATTCAGGACTCGACTTTTCTTTTTCTTCCACGACAATCATTGTCGACAACGGAAAAATCATTGTCTACTTTTAAGGGCGCTTGACCGTCCTGGAAAATCATTTCAGGGGCAGCTCGTGTCTTATTTCTACGATCAATGGTGTAGTAGTGGTTTTGAAAACCGTCGCTAAAAATTGATTTGGACTGTCTCTGAAAAGTCACCTATATATGTGGTAGTGATTGTTCCATCATTATTGGTCCGATGGGAGGACGAAGGAGGGCATTGCAAATCTGGTATGTCTAGCATGCATTGTTCTGCAGAACTGCTGCCATCTCCTCGTCACGCAACGGTGACTTGCCGATCAACCGCTATCACTCGTTGGTAGCTGCCGTGGTTTGTTTCTCCAGAACACAACAGCGTACGTGCCATCCATCAGCGAAGGACCTGTTTAGCTCGGATGCCGTTGGCCGATCCGATCGCCTCGTGATCGTCTCTGAGAAAGCATCACAAACTTGAGCTCATCTTATGATGCGACTTCGGATGACTCTGCTGCTACTGCTGCTGGTGCCTGGTGTATGTCACTGCAACTACGCTGATGCGCAGTGATAATTTGGAACGAAAACTACATATCTAGAAAAATTAAAACATCTTATAATTTGGAATGGAAGGAGTATATTTTTCTAATGCTAGGTTAATTTTTGTGATGACTGATGTTATTACCATGTGTGTGATTTGTGCACCAGTAGGTTAATTGCACGCACGCAAATTAAAGTTGACGTGCCTACTTTAAAAGCATGTAGTATTTGTTTTTTTAACCAAATAACTGCCTATATAAGTTCATATAATTTGTTGTTATCTAATCTAATAAACCTATTTTGCACCTAAAAGTGTAACGAGCTGGCTCTGATGAGCCAAACTGGGCCGAGGCAGCCATTTGACTCATTTTGTCAGTAATTATAGAAGACTAACAAAAGTGCTTGTGTATTGCAATGGATCATTATCCGCTCTCTTATAGTTCTCTGAACTGCTAATAAGTGCAGATACCATCAAACCATCTGCCTGACTCCAATCAGGTGTATGCGGCTTGTTTTTCATGCAACAACCGTAATTAAACAGTGTGTAAGAATTCAGAAATCATCTTGCAATGATGTTGTCCCACACAGGTAGCATAGATCGAAGATGAGTGAAACCTACGCTGGATCCTGGATTTGGCTCATCTGAACCTCGTCGAAAATAGAAATGTGTGGTATCGAAATGTTTATAAGCAATTTTGTGCTGTGGTTTCGTGCAATAGTATGTACCTGATTAGTGATTAGAATATGAATATCTCGAAGTTGAGACCGTGCTTGTGTCCTTAGTTTAACTTTGTTGCTATTGATTGGACTTTACGGTTTTGATTGGTAGCTCTCACTGATTTGCTTTAAAAAATTGTTTTGTTCTAAATAAAGCCTGTACAAAATATAAAATAAAATAAAATGCAAAATGCACGTAGGGTTTGTTTGGCAGCAATCCAGGATATATCTAGATATATCGTATATCTAAAAAAAAAGTCAAAACGTATTATACTTTAGAATGAAAGGAGTAAGTATCAGCGTTCTCATGACTGATTGTATGTAGCACTACGCATCTGACTACCCGCACTGGGTACTTTAAAACGATACTCTAAAGCTTTAGAGTATGAATATAGAGTAAAAACTGATGTACTGGGTACTCTAAAACGATACTCTATCATTTCTCTCACTCTATATTTAGAGTAGTAATGTGCTTACTCTATACTCTATAGCGGCGGGCCCCACTAGCTAAACAAAGGAAAAAAATGCTATAACTCACAAACCAAAAATCCAAATTAAATTTCGATTTCACCATTAAATTTGTCTCAATAACTCACAAACTAAATCCTTCAAAACTAGAAGGGGCTAAATTTAGCAGCTGCAATCCAAACATGGCCTAAGCTTACAACCCGTTTCTCCTCTCTCTCTCCTCTCCTCTCCTCTCTCCACGTCAACATTCATCCTGCTTGCAGCCTGCTCTCAGCGTCCCCGTGCGCATTGCCTCCCTCTCTCATGCCTTCACCGCCCCGGACCCCACCGCTGATTTTGTGCTCCTGTTCTCGGGAGAACCCGCGTGCTAGTTGGAAATAGGAAAATAAAAGGGGCGTAGGGGGAGCGGGGCAGGAATCGAACCCTGGCCGAGCATTGCGCGGGTGCGGACGATAGCACTTAAGCCGTGTGGGGGGATGCGGATGAGCGTTGAAGCTAGCCTTTGACACGAACAATGTTGGTCATCTGATCGAATCGAAGCATGTGAGGAAGGATTATGGCCCATATATTTTAATGATGTTGGTATCCTGTGTACAATTTCTTTGGTACATAACAGTTGAGATCCTCAACGGGAGACACTTTTTTAGGTATACCTAGAATAGTTTGGATTGTTCCCTTATAGTAGAAGATAGAGATCAATGATGAGCTCTCACAAGTCACAACCCATTACCCATGTGATGGACATGGGAAGGTAACTAAACCATGTAGTGCGTGGGAAACTAGGCCGATCATGCCAAGGTAAGAATTCGTTTTGCTATGTGTAATTTTATTTGTTTGTAGAAAGAGGAATAAGGAGATTATTTTGTTATTGAACGTGAACCACATGGTTTCTAGAAACTAATCCGTCCTCAAGTGACCTAATTGAGTAATTTTTAAGTTATTTTACCCTAAAAGAAACCTATTAATACACGATGGTTGAATCATGTCACATATCGCTAAAAATCTTCATAAAACAACATTTGTGATAGTTTCATATATCCTCGTATATTGAGCATCATGGATTGACGTGCATGACGGTTGTTCAAAAGCCGCTACAGATTAACGCAACTCATGATGCTTTTAGACCATCATAGATCAGCCTGAGGCCCACTTAGCCCAACCCAATCCCAATATTTGTGACAGAAAATAACCATCATGGATTGAATAGCCACATAATTATTGCGGTGGTGTGGATACTAACATGGATGTTGACATCACAACCAGTTGCCAACAACTTGTTTGGGTGAGTAGGCTATATATATGTGGGTCGGCCAACCATTTGAGGGGTTGAGGTCTTTGTGGACCCAACCACATGTAGTAGCCCAAAGTTAGCCCTCCACTCACATATGCAAAGTTAGCCCAAAGTTTGTAATGATAATTTATCTTGCAAGTCAAACAGACATTGGTGTGATTATAACCCTGTATTGTAGCCCTATTACTCTAGAATTTGCACACATGTAGTAGCCTTTCCTTTGATTGCGTTATTTTCTATTGTTGCTTCTTTGCATATTGGAATTTGCACACATGTACTCACCACCATATCCTTATTACTATGATGTAACTGGTGTAATTTAATCATTTCTTAGATCGTGGCACCCGATTAACACATAGCACAACACATGCATTTGCTAATAAATACTTTAAGATCCATCACACGAAATACATGTATGAGTGAAGGGATTATTCTGCAAGGAACATGAAATGAAGTAGAAACATATGGTGTACACTACTATAAGATCCATCACGACAGTTTTGGTGAAATCCTAGTAGTCAATAGATGATAAGAGTAGCGCAATATATATGAAACATGATAATGGAATGAGGGATACACGAGTTTCAGGAATTAATCGCTTATAGGCCGCTAATTTCCATTGGTCGTTGTCCTTCCGTGGGCCGAACATCCGATACCCATCCTCTTTTGTAGGGTGGGCCGGTTGCTGAGACTGAATTACAACTCCTCCTAAGAGTGGGCCGGACTGGACGAGTGTGCTGTTGAGACCTGATTAGGTTGAAGAAATTTTTAGAGAAAAAAAGAAAAATCAAAAGACACTCACGGATGACACAACAGATTCATATTTGATAGATGCATGTAATGAGATGCTTTACTCTCAAACCACAAATCCATGAGGTAGATCTACGAGATCCATAAAAGGTGCTCCACTCTCAAACCATAGATCCATGAGGAGACTCTACGCATCCTAGTTGAGTTTCTTCTATAAAATGGTCATGTTTCTTCTCTAAGATGAAGAGAAAAAAGAATCTCCTCTTAAAAAGTGTCTTTCTTCGTGAAGAGCAGATCTTATAGAAATGATGGAATAAAAAATTTATGTTGATTAGCAGGAGTTCATATCACGATCCAAAGGAGGTGATGGTTAGGAGTTAGAGTTTCCAAGGGGTTCTGAAAGGTTTAAGGTTTAAGTTGGAACAATCGTTGGGTCTTGATAGACAACACCATCGCCACATGATCCCTGAATCTCTACATCGTTTAACATAATGGTTGCATGAAAAACAAGCCACATCCAAATTGTTGTCCAAGATTAGGCAGATGGTTTGATGTTATCTGCATTAGGACCATGGCTTGAAGCCTTTTTCATCTCTAGGACAGTTATGTAAGGTAGGGCAATCCAAAGCTCTCGTAGGAGCCACCTCCTGTGTTTGGGAGTGTGTATGAGCTATCTCCTATATAAGTCGTAACCGATGAGATCCCCACATGCAAGAAGTGGAATGTAGACCTTGTTTGACCCCTCAAGCCTTCCTTTGCAATCTACACATGACAAATGACACAATTAGCCCTCTGTATCATGTACTCGGCCAAGAGTTATACAATCACCCTATTGTCATGACTTGTTTGGTGTCATTTGTAGCATGACATGTGTCACCTAATTATAGCGGGCGCTGAACTTTTGGCAAGAACTAATGTTAAAAGCACAAAAGAGATCACACTTTCTTTGACAAGCTAAAGATGCAATAGAAATCAAACAAAGATGCTAACATATATAGTGAAGAGCTACAAATCCACACTCCATAGCAAGTGTGTCCTTTAAGTCATGCACATTGTGTGACCACAAATATATATAATCCATGTCAAGGTTTTCTTTGCAAGGTTTCATTTGGCTTCAACTTTAACTTCTTGCTAAAGCTCATGAAAGAGCTAGAGCTAAGAGCAACTCCAAGCGACTCTTTAGAGCATCTCCAACCATTTTGTACTCCCTATCTTTATTTTTTAGAAAAAAAGAAAGAAAAAACCCCCTCTAGCAGTTTGGTAAAAGAGCTCCTTAAAAACAAAAAGTTGTCAAATATCTTCTCCAACTCATAAGTTTCCAAAGCCGAGAGGAACTCCGTATCTGCTCCTCATGATACATCTTGTCAAATATCTTCTCCAACTCATAAGTTTCCAAAGCCGAGAGGAACTCCGTATCTGCTCCTCATGATACATCCGGCCCAGGTGGGGTTGGCCGAGGCCTAATAAATTAAGGTTGTCCGGACCCCAACAGTTCTTATGCACACCCACTCGGGGAAAGGCCCAATGTCCCTAAAAGACTAATTCGATAGGGGAAGGGTGGCACCCACTCGGGGAAAGGCCTAATGTCCCTAAAAGACTAGTCCGATAGGGGAAGGGTGGCTCTCTCTTTTAAGGTGACTTCCTTCTCCCAAGCTAAGTAAGGTGGGATTATTCAGAGGCTCACACGGTCGTCGCCCGACTACAACTAGGCCACTTGATCTTTTTTGTTGCGTCTTTGCCAGCGGGTAATAGTAGATGATGTCCTCATCATTCCCACCCCTTTAAACAAGGGCCCAACTCTGATACCAAATGATATTCAAAGGCTCACACGGTCGCCGCCCGACTACAACTAGGCCACGGTGACTTCCTTCTCCCAAGCTAAGTAAGGTGGGATTATTCAGAGGCTCACACGGTCGTCGCCCGACTACAACTAGGCCACTTGGCCTTTTTTGTTGCGTCTTTGCCAACGGGTAATAGTGGAGGATGTCCTCATCATTCCCACCCCTTAAACAAGGGCCCAACTCTGATACCAAATGATATTCAGAGGCTCACACGGTTGCCGCCCGACTACAACTAGGCCACTTAACCTTTTTTTGTTGCGTCTTTACCAGCGGGTAATAGTGGAGGATGTTCTCATCATTCCTACCCCCTTAAACAATGGCTCAACTCTGATACCAAATGATACATTCGGCCCAGGTAGGGTTGGCCGAGGCCCAATAAATTAAGGTTGCCTGGACCCTAACAATTCTTATGCACATCCACTCGGAGAAAGGCCCAATGTCCCTAAAAGACTAGTCCGATAGGAGAAGGGTGGCTCTCTCTTTTAAGGTGACTTCCTCCTCCCAAGCTAAGTAAGGTAAGATTATTCAGAGGCTCACACGGTCGCCGCCCGACTACAACTAGGCCACTTGGCCTTTTTTTTGTTGCGTCTTTGCCAGCGGGTAATAGTGGAGGATGTCCTCATCACCTCATTTGATATTTTTCTTGGGAGATCAAAGTAAATTGGACGCATGAGTCAATTAAAAAAATAAAAGGTTCTAGGTGAGAAAGCGTTAAGAGACAAAGTAACTTTAAAAGGGCTTGATTGGTTAGAAATAGTTTGGGGTTCCCAATGCAAAATCGTTTAGTAAGGTAGTTATTACTTTCTACAAATTGGAACGCGTTCGCCGCCAGAACCACCATCCATGTCACCTCGAATTCCCTCGTCCGTCCAATCTTCTGTTCAACGGCTTAGATTTCTTGGATCGGATTTCGTCAGAAGCAGCTTCTCACGGTCCTACCTACCTTCTCCTGTTGCTCCTTCTAATCTGAACATGGAATCTCTAGCTTCTCCTGCTTATGCTTCTAGTCCTAAAACAAAAATAGTTGCTTCCACCTTATCTCTTAGAAAGGTATAGTATAGGAAATTGTTGGAGAGAGAAGTAAATGGATGAAAGTGCTTCTAGGCCCCCTAGTGGGTTTTGGTGGCTGAATGACAAAACAATTAAAGGACTAATGAATTTGATGAGTCTATGAATAGGTTTCATTGGGAAAAAACCATATCAAACTCAGGGTATTGCTCAAATGAAGAAAAGAAAGAATATGTGGCAAATTGCAAATGAGACATGAATGATTGCTATGGATTGGTCTCTTATGGAAAGCTTGATATATTAAGAATGATCATATGAGATTTCATATCCATTAAAGGATAATGGCTTGGTTACTTGATCACATTGATGGTGTTCATATCCAAGAAGGAAGAAAACTGATCAAGGTCATTGCATTTCAAGAAAGGAAGAAACTAAAGCTTCATTGATCTCAATATTTATATCAAAAATGGTATTCAAGCAAAAGTCACAATATTAAAAAAATAGTTTTTAAAGTATGCTTATTGTTGGTTCAAATCACTATATGACTTGGGATGGCTTGCTATGTGAAAATAGCAAGGAAAGGGCTTTGAGGTACTAAGTGAGGGTGAAGGGCAAGCGATGGTTTTGCTACCGAAGGACCTGGCGAGGGTGAAAAAGAGAGTACTTGCATTGAGTCTTCCATGAGTAGAGCTACTGGAACTCATATCTTGAGAAGAATCACATCTTTGTTAAATCATGTGAAGAAGTGATTTGATGCCATTAAGTGAAATCATATGTATGGAAATGGTGAACTCACATGCTCAAGGTGGTATTGCTCAAATGATGAAGACAAACTTGTTCAACTCTTATGAAAATAAAATGAGAAGAAATGGCATATCTGAAGATTTGAAGACTCAAGCAGTGGAAATATACATATCCTTTTTATTTTGAGTATAGGTATGTTGTACTATTAAGAGGGATGCAACATGAATAGTTTGATAAGTCTCAAGTGCTCAAACTAACCAATTCTCGAGTGCTAACATGAGAATAGCACATAGCACAACACTTGAATTTGTTAATCTTGGGGCTTGTTCTTGGTTGTGTTGGATAGTCCTTGGAATAATCTTTCTGAAATTTTAAGATCATCGAAATCGGAGTTTGAAGCTAAAAGTTACGGTGTTTTTTTGTAGAGTGTCATGTGCTTTTTTTGGGGTCAATTGGTCAGAAGTTCTGATTTGCACAGTGTCGGAAGTTCTGACTTTCTTAGAAAACAGCCTAATAGCTAGATTTGAAAGGTCAGGAGAGTTCCGACATTTTCGTCGAAAGTTCTGACCTTGTAGACATAACTGCTAGTTCGTGAGAGTGGGCCCCCTCTCCCTTATTTGGGGAGTTGGTAGCCTCCCAACGCCCTAACTAAACCAAATGCCTTATGAGCTCTCCCCAACCCCTCTTTGTGAGGTTTGTCAGATTTGTGTGAATCATTTGAGTTGGGTTGAGATATTGGGGGTTTGTGAGTGTAAGAGATCAGTCCAAATTATTGAGCACTTATTGATTTCATCAATCATTCATGAGGCATTTGTTACTCGAGCTTGGCTCCTAGACAACTAGAAGTCATCGGTGAGCAACCAAGGTTGTGGTGTGCCATGACAAGTTTGTGAGGGGTTGATCTCGCCTCCGCAAGGGAGGAGATCGAGCTTAGTGGATCAAGGAAAGTGATGAAAGAAACTCAGCTAAAGTAGACCTTGGTGGGTCACTCATGGCTTCCTCAATGGAGACGTACAACTCATGTGGAGGTCCGAACTTTAGTGAAACAAACCTTGTCTCTTTTGTGCTGTGAATTGCAATATTTGTACAAGTTTGTCTTGATCTACTTGGTTGCGCATATTTGTGAGTGCTTGTGCTTTGTGGACTTGTTATTGGACATCCCCAAACTCATATCTCTAAGTTTGGTTTGAGCTAGAACTCATTAGGCATACTTTCATTTTGTTTCATACTGACAATGTCGGAAGTTCCAATGTGCATCCAAAGTTCCGACGCCTATCAGAGCTTCACAGTTATTTAATCTACTACAAAGTTTTGTTTTGTATTAAATTTCAGAGACACCTATTCACTCCTCTAGGTGACATCAAGGTCTTTTCAGTTGAGGTTGTTATTTATTCTATTAACTTGTGAACTTATTGATTTAGCAAGACATTAATTATAGAAAACACCTAGAGTTGCTCTTATATCCTTCCTAATTTATAGGAATATAGGTTTTGGTGAAAAAACACCATCCAACAACCTCTTTAATTGATCTCCAAATATAGACATATTCTATTCTAGATTTCTCGCTAACCAAAGATGAAGAGCGAGAATGACTTTCTAGAACGCTCACAAGATAGCTGTTGGATGGTACAAAGATATAGAAAACAATTTTTACTGAAATGATGAATTTTAGAAATACTTAACAATGCTCTTAAATATGGAAAGGAATTTAGCAGTAAAGGTGCGGCAGCGGAGGGGTCACCGTCAGTTTGGAGACAGAGGCGGTGATGAGGAAAGGGGCGGGGCGAGATCGTGAGCGATGAGAGGACGACGACGCCAATAAACTTATTGGGCCTTTATTATTTACTGGGCCTTTTTTCTATTGTTTAGTGTTAGCTTGGTGGTTTGTGGGTTATATAATTGTTTCATAGGTTTTTTTTCTTTTGTTCTATTTTCATTTTCATTTCCTTTTTCTATTTTTCTTCCAATGATTTGCCTGTACAATTAGCTATTTTTCACAAATCAAGTAATTCATCTTTGTTTATTATAACCAGACATATACTTGATTATTTTGACCGTCAAAATATGTTTTGA
Source organism: Saccharum hybrid cultivar R570 (assembly GCA_038087645.1). Taxonomy (NCBI): domain Eukaryota; kingdom Viridiplantae; phylum Streptophyta; class Magnoliopsida; order Poales; family Poaceae; genus Saccharum; species Saccharum hybrid cultivar. The sequence goes on along the minus strand of JAQSUU010000297.1, from coordinate 5,715,636 downwards.
CAGTGCAAATTTATTCTCCCATGGCATGTTTTCTATTGTTCTAATAATGAAATTTCATTATTAATTGGTATGTTTTGTTGATTGTTTGTTCCATATTATATTTACTTGTTCTAGATGTGAAAATCCATTATTCTATGTTTATAGTTCGGAATGTTCCAGCACTGGAAATTTAGTGATAGCTAATTGTTCATTAGTATATTTGGATTGTTTAAATGGATTATATTTGATTTCTCTAACTAGAAAATTGTATTGTTACTAGCAAATGTATACATATGTTACAACGAGACTCAATATGTATAGGAAATTAGGAATCAAGCTTTGTATCATTGTTAGGCGTGAGTTATTCTAATACGAGCACGGGTCATAAATCCGAGTCACATACGAGATACGGAGGACACAACCCAATATGTGTCGGAATAGGGGATCACTGCTAGACATGCGAGTTGTTCTAAAAATCGTATATGATCATGGGTCATGAGTCTAGATCACATACAAGACACTGAGGGTGTGGGTGTAGTTTGAGATGGAAAAAGAGTAGGACGGAAGAAACATTCCACTGTCCAGGTAGTTAGCGAGAGGTGGACAAAAAACTAGAGATGGAATTTTAGCTCTTAATATCAGATATAGATATAGATATACACTATAAAAAAGAGCACCAACTGCCTCTAAAATTAGATTTTTAGGGACGACTGGAAATAAGAGCGGCCTCTAGAAATATATCTGTAGCGGTCACTAGCAGCTAGTTGCACGATTTTTCACGCGAAAACACGCGCTTCACGGTGGTGGGAGGGGGGGTTCAAAACCGTGAGCTCAGCCGTTGTGCGTTCCTCCCCTAGCTACTCTATTCATAGGACACTTGTGTCTATTTGGATATTCGTCCTCCTTATTTCATCGTCATCCGGTTTTCAAATAATTATTTAAGATCCTAAATGAATTCAGATGAAAAGGTTATCAACTACAAAGTTCCTTAAATTTTCAAGATCTATGACTTTTGTTTTAGTCATTTGTCTATCCGAGGTCGTTTGAAAATTTTCAATTTTAAATGTGAGAAATTCAAATGCAATTTTTCTTGCCTAGATGATTTCAAATGAAAAAGTGGTAAACTATAAAGTTCTATAACTTTTTGAGATCTACAACTTTTGTTTTGGTCGTTTCTCCATTTAAGGTCATTTAAAAAAATCAAATTTCAAATGTAAGAATTCAATTGTAAGTTTCCATGCATATATGGATTCAAATAAAAAAAAGTTGTCAACTACAAAGTTGCATAACTTTTTGAGATCTATATTTTTGTTTTTGTCATTTCTCCATCCAAGATTGCTTGAAAATTTTAAATTTTTACCATGCAGCTCATATTTTTAGAGACAGCTGAAAATGATTTCTAGAGATGTTTGGAAATAAAGCCACATCTAAAATCGATTTGTAGAGGCGGCTAAAATTAGAGCCGCCTCTGAAACTAGAGACATCATCTGCCTCTACAAATCCATTTCTAGAGACGGCTCGTTTTGAAGGCCATTATTGAGGCGGATGTATATATATAGATATAGATATAGATATAGATATAGATATATTGCTCATTGCTTCACTTAAAATTTGTAGCAATGAACGTGGGAAAGTAGAGTCATCACCTATGTTTGCCCCCTTTTAAATCTGGCCCAAGCTCCATTGCTGGGCCTAGATCACGCCAAGGTAAGAATTCGTTGTGCTATGTTCTCTCTGTTCTCTGAAAGAATGAATTCTTAGCACCTTTAGGATAGATTAGTAAAGAAGATAAAAGACCATGTTGCCCCTCATTAAACTGCTGAACTTTAATAGCTATCCAGTTACCGAGAACCTAATTAAGTAGTGTCATTTAGAGTATCAATAGTAGCGTAGGAGAGAGATGTTGTGTTAAATGCAATCTAGACTACGAGCGATTAAAGTGGATTGGTAAACCGTTCATCTCCAGAAATCGATTCTTTTGGAGACAAATTTTTAGGCTAGAAATTGATTCTTTCAAGGCAGAGGGAGTACAATTTTAATTTGTTTTGTAGAAATTCTAGAGGAACAAAGAGGTTGTCATTTATGAACTTGATCCACTTGGTTTATAGAAATTGACCCGGTCCTAAGTTATCTCGTCGAGTAACTTTTAGCTTATTTTAGTCGGGGAATACATATAGTATCTTCAATATTAGTTTTTGATACATTAAGTGATCTTCGAGTGATTTCAATCTATCCCTCCCTAATAATAAAAAGATAAAATTTCTGTCATATTTTTTTCTGCCCGTTTCTTTCCATATTTTTCTGTCCGCTCCGTATTCATATTCCTTTGGTGTTCGGTAGGTGGCAGGGTGTCCGTGTTTTGTTCTGTTTCTTTTTTCTGGTTGTGCTACGCATCTCTTCTCTAATCTTAATTCTTATCTTCTCTTTAATAATAAAAAGGCAAAATTTCTGCCATATTTTTTCTGCCCGTTTCTTTCCGTATTTTTCTATCTGCTCCGTATTCGTATCCGTTCGGTGTTCGGCAAGCAGCAGGGTGTCCGTGTTTTGTTCTATTTCTCTTTTCTGGTTGTGCTACACTACGCTATGGGCTGGGCTGAGGCCCATGGCCCAGCTGCACAGTAGCCCTTTTTCTTTCTTTTTTATTTTCTTTTCTTTTATATTAAACCAAATGAGAATTCTAAAAACCATAGAAAATCACATAAAACTCATAAAAATAACAAACCAGTTTTGTTACACTCCTGTTAACTAGGATATATAGTAAACATATAATATCATATGATTTAGTATAATTTTTTTGTCGTATCTATATATCTATGCTTTTATGTTTATGTTTTTCACGTTGTTCTATTTTTTATTTCCATCCATCTTTTTTTTGTTTTTCTATTTTTGCGTTCATATTTTTTTCCTTTTTTTGGTCCCGTCAACTGCTTTTTGTGCTTTTTGTTTCCTTTTTTCTTCTCCCAAAGTTTTCGCCTCCTCCAAGTTTTCCATGGTTTTTATGTTTTCTTTTTAAGTGCCTCTCATTTTGATTTCTTACTTATGCTTCTATATCTAAAACTAAACCACCAAGTCATATTTATTGTTTTAACGATTATTTCCTTTTTTAAATAAGAATTTTCCCCACTAATTTGCTGCATGTATTATATCCTTTGCTCTCCTTTGCTCGAGTTATATTTATGTGTCCGCTTCCTAATCCATGTGTTTGACACCGATTTTGTCTTCGTGTCGGTCGCAGAGGTAGCTTTGTTCTACTCCCTCTCCCATGTCCTAACCCATTGCATCTCTAGAATCTCATTAGCACGTGTGCAATGAATTGTCGTAGAACTATGGTCCTATAAGAATTGGAGCCCTGAGAGGGTGCAGGAGAACGATAATGATGAGGCAAGGTAGATGACACATATTGAAATTATGAGGACCTGTTGTTGGGAAGGCTGATAGTGGAGTTTTCGACTGACCATCCAACTACTGCTAGCTAAGGCTAACCTCCACCAGCTATTGTGTCGACGGGTGCACCGATGGCACAACTAGGTCTCTTATGCATGTCGCTCTTCTCGGTTGTTAAAGGCACTGTAAGGATTGTGTGCTCGCTCAATCGCAACCGTTAGGCCATGCCTATGCCACCCCGCGTCCACTTAACCACCACCAGAGCCGTGCCCACAAAGCCACCATCATGTGGTTACGCAATGCTAGCCTTTATCTTTCTTGATGGCATGTGCACCACGGTCATAGGTTGCCTCTCCGTGCGCGGTGACACTAGGGCACACATGCTACCGTGGCTGCTGTGCCGACACACAGCTTCACCGTACAACCACGCTCATGCCACCGACGATACAATAAATTGTTCTTCCGTTGCCACGCACGAACATAATTGCTAGTGTTATCTAATTCTCTTATTATCTGGTTGTCACCGTTTGTTTGGTGTCCGTTATAACATGGCATGGCTCGTCTAATTTATAACGGACACCAAACTTTTGGCAAGGATTAACATTAAAAACGCAAAAGAGATCACACTTTCTTTAACACACCAGATATGCGACAAGAACCAAGGGCCTATTTAGTTTCCAAAAATTTTCCAAAAAACTACAGTAACGAATCTTTAGACACATGCATAGAGCATTAAATATAGATAAAAAATAAAACTAATTATACAGTTTAGCTGTAAATCACGAGACTAATTTTTTAAGCCTAGTTAGTATATGATTAGACACTAATTACCAAATAACAACGAAATGCTACCGTGTTTTAAATTTTTTTTGAACTAAACAGGCCCCACTCCATAGCAAATCTCCGTAGCAATGGTGTCCTTTGTGTTAACGCAGACCATGTGACCGCATGTAACCCATGTTAGGTCTGCTTGGCATGATTCAACTTTAGCTTTACCTTCATGCTTAAGTACATGGAAGAGCTGGAGCTAATGAGACAAAAAAATGGCTTTACTCGCTTCTAACTTTATTTTGAAAAAAAGAAGATACTCTAGATAAAAACCACCACTAAAATGGGCCTTAATCTAATTCATCCCCCGTCCCAAAATAAATACACTTTTAGTGCTAAAAATTTGTCCCAAAATAAATGCACCTTTAGATATAAGACAAACCAACTCTAACTCTAGTTGTCTTTTTCTACTTTCTCTTTTTTGCAAGGAGCAATGATTATATCTTTATAAGGGTATAAATGTAATTTTACACTAGCATTGACCTTCACCCCAAAGCTCTAGAAGTGTACTACCTCTGTCCCTAAAGAATACAACTATGGGTTACATGCCACTTTGAGTGCTTCACGTTTAACTAAGTTTCTAATAAATAATATTTATATTTATGGCTTCAAATTAATTTATTATAAAAATACATTTTATGATTAATGTAATGATATTTATTTTATATTATAGTTATTTATATATTTTTTTATTTATAATTGGTTAAATGTGATATACTAAAACATGATATTATTTTAGAATTACGTTCTTTTAGGAACATAATATTTATTTTGGGACGGAAGAGTATGCTTAATGGGCAGCCTAGTGAAATTTACATTTATATAGCCAAAAAAAGCTTAGCCTCAGTGTAAAGATTACCTTTTTTATTTTTATCCCAAAAGGACAAGAAGGCCTGGTTTTCTCTCGGACGTTTCCTTCTAGAACATCTCTGGCCTAGTCCTGCCGTCCTCAGATATCGGCCGGGACTCGAGGAGGCGACTGCTAATCCGTGATCGGCGCGGGGAAGGCGTGAGTCACAGTTGCCTGAGGCATCAGGCCTTACGGCTGACCCCGATTCCTTCCGGCGCAGACAACGGAGGGCAAGGGCCGCCGGGGCGGACGCCGGACGCGCGTCTGGCGTGGAGGACTGGGCGTGCGGCATTGGGGCAGCCCTCCCTACCGCCGCCGAACAACCAGCCTCCCTCCCTCCCTCTCTCTGCTGCTGCTGAATCCGCTGGTGATTGAACCCTCTCGTCCCTTCTAAATATTTTTTTAATGTCGTTTCACTGCATTCAGCTTGTCGTGGGATTTTGTTCTAGGGGTGCCTTATTAATCCACTGCAGCATTGTTAAGAACTTGTTGATACACGATTAAGAAGCGGATACTGCTTGTTTTATTTTTTCTAAAAAATTTGGGGTTCAACTGAAACCCTGGATGCTACATGCAAGTCTGCAGTCCGGTTGTGGTTTGGGTGGGTGTGTTGATCAGTCTCGTGTGTATGGTTTGAATTTTTGCTACGTATTGCTGATTTCATTTATTTATTAAATGGTCCTTTGTACTGGTCTGTCAATAAAAATCTGATCATGGTTTATTCTTGTTTTTTGGTTGATGCGCTCAGCTGCATTTGATCATTCGATGATGAAAGGGATACATTGGCACTAAGCAGATGTCGGGGCAGACAGTTCAGATGAACTTTGGCGGCAGCAGGGGGCTGCAGCAGCACCAGCCGCTGCAAGTTGCTTCACGCCACACTGGCATGGATCCTCTGTTCTCAAGAATGCGCTTTGAGATGCGCCACAAGATGTAAGCTTTACCTCTTGCCAAATCCCAAGTTCCCAGCTAGCTCTGGCTTGTAATTTATGCTGAGTTGTTGAAAGGTGTATCACACTAACTGACTGATGCTAATCGAAAGGTTTTGTGTTTAACCAGAAGATTAAATTTTAATGTCATATTATCATTGGCAGACTTGATTGGCTTAGAAAGAAGATGAAACCTGCTGATAGCCAGAGCCTTGAGAAACTTGCAGAGAAGTTAGAGGAAGAATTGTACAGACTTTACTCAAAGGTAAAACTTCTGTATTTCATTTTCATTCTTAGCTGTATACTGTATCCATGCTTTTGCTTTTGCTTTTGCGCGCTTCTTTCCTCGTTTTTTACAAAAAAAATATATTTCCTATGAGCAGGCTGACTACCATGTAATGCTGAAAGAACAAATCGAGCCACGCTTGCAAGTTGCTATTAGGTCCCTCTCCAGCCAAGGTCATCAGCGTCAACAAATGTCACATCAGACACCAAGTTCCTCCGCCTACATCACAATGTTTCCAAGACCTGGTATGGCTTAGAGTGAGTGCGAATGGAGAACACAGGGCGTAGCTCAATGACTGCTATAACTACCTGCAGTTGGCTCGTGTTTCCGGACACTGTGTTCTCCCTCCTCTTGTTGGTTCTTTCATGTGCAGCTCTCACTATATTTATGTTGCAGGATCCATATCCAACGGCTACCAGGATCCATGCATCAACGTACCACAAAATTCCACCGCTAATAGTGACTCATCAGCGATGTGTCCAGTGATTATGCAACAGCAGGTAGATCGTATGGTTCAGGCTCCAGGATTTAGCCATCATCAGATTTTACCTGCCAATCCTATTGGCGCTAATGGAGCTGGATGCCTCAATGGGCAGTGGAATGCCATGCCTCTAGTGCAGGAGCAGCAGCCAATGCCATTTTCTATGAACCAAAGTAACTATCCGCTGCAGCATCTAGGTACCCATGTTGGCTCTGGAGTGGATTCAAGAATCCTGGAGAATTTCTCCTCATATGGTTCGTCGGATGCACAAATCAATGGTGCTATGGGCTCCTCCAATATGCAGCTATCAAACAGAGCTGCAGCACAGAAAGAATTTACGAATTTGTCGTATTATGGCAGTTTGCCAGAGAAATCATCGCAAAGAGAATTCAATCGTCATCCTCTACAGGGAACACAAAGTATGTGTGCTATATTTTTTTTCCATGTGCAATATCTCACTTATGCTATTTTGTTTATTCATTTGTGTCATTATAATCTAGATAGGTTGGTAGTGGCAGTACTACTTTTTGGCAGCAAATCCTGCAGATGCACATGCTTTGAGTTTTGTTCTTGATCTGAATTTTATCCATGTCACCGAAAAGGAATATGTCGAAAAAGTAGAGGAGTATATTCTTTTGAGTGTTTTATTTATTTAGGGAGAAAAATAAAAATCTTTTCAACTTCTGCAAATCATAGTACCTGTTCGGAGCAGTGTTTGAGGGGGATGATGTTGCCATGATTTTTCTGTGGAAACTTGATATATTTCAGTAGATTAACCATTGATAATCTTCCTGCAGCAAAAACCCACATGTTTTGACAAATTCAGTAGAAAAATACGTGCAGTGTAGTAAAATGATATGCTAATTTTTGTGAAATTGCCAATAAATGTCAACAGAGGTCCTAATCACTAGTATGATCTGGATGTGAGATAGTATGCATAATGGTACTTGATTTGTTGTAAGCCTTTTGACATGTATTCCTGTCTTTTTTTTTTGAGGAGAAATACAATAGGGGAGGCGCCCTACCGTAAGTGGTTTTTAGAAATGTGGAACTTATAAGTGACTTTTAATTTCTATCTGGTCTGCACACTGCACTAGACTCGCCTTGTTTTATGGAAAGTCTTGGAGATACTGCTGCACATTTTGATACAATTTTATGCGTTCCACATGGGTTACCCCTGTTACGTTTTATTATCAGTTAGCAAACTTGTGCTCATTGTAGACATTTGACATTGCAAAACAATTAAATGAACTATTTTCTTTTCCAGCATCATTGGGTGTTTCTAGAAATTGTTACGGCGCCATTTCTGCAACCTTAACACCTACAGGTAATCAGAACATGGATGCTACAAATATGTTGTCCACTTCAAGAACGAAATCTGCATTGCTCGCAAGCCAGACAACCAATCAAACTCTTCATCCAAAACCTCTTATAAAATCCGAGGTATTGGATCAAACAGAAAAGGTGAACTTTAGGGAATCACAGTTGCCTTGCAAACAAATATTTCAGGAGCAACATTATTTTGAGCCTAATCGTCCTTGCTCCCTGTTGTGAGGGAATGGAAGCTTAGTTCTGGTCGTGATGAGCAAATATCAAGTCAAGGAGTTTTACCATATAATAATGAGCCAATGTATTCAAAAGCAAATGAAGATAGTGACAAAATAGACCATACCAGTCAAAAATTTGTCTATCATAATATTCCCATTCGGGTCAAGTCATATTCTCGGCAGTTATTCTCTCCACATGTACAAAATACTAAACTGATGAATAATAACATGGTGCAGAGAGAAATGTCAGAAGATGCAGCAGAACAACATCTTTCATCTAATTGGCACTTTCCTGGTTATGCTATGACTCCCGATCATAAACAGTCAAAGCTTCCAACAAAAGTATACTGCTTTTTCATTCATGCAAAATTTTGTCCCAATCCTATAGGTACTTGTAAATTACAAGGCTGTGTTCGTGCACAGGAGATATTAAAGCATTCTAATGACTGCCAAAGAATAGATTGCCAGTATAGATACTGCAGGCAATCAAAGGAGGCTATTTATCACTATAATAATTGTGTTAATAAGCATTGTCCTGTTTGTAGCAAAGCAAATGAAAGTCTGAGCCGCTATTGTGATCAAACAAACAAGAGGGATGCAATTGAAAGAAGTTTCAATGGGGTACATGGTGATACAATAGACATCAAACTGGTGAAAGCTGAAACCTTTGATGATCAACCACCTGTATCAAAGCGTTTAAGGTTGCAACCCATGCTTCCCAATGTATCTGATAGTGCTTATATCTCTTTTCCTCAAGCATGCCCAGATTTTGTGTCACAGCAAGCTCAACCTAAGCATCTTGGACAGGATAAAAGGATATATCCAAAACAAAAGCTAAAGATCGAGACTAATATGCAACCACCACCAAAGCTTGAGATAACTAGATCTGGTACTGTTTGGAAAATTGGTGCAGTGGAAAGCTATGCAATTCCTGGTGTTTCAAATCATTTAGATTCACATGTTGAGCAACAATATGTTTGCCAAACAAAGATACAAATGAAGGTGTTATTGATATTAAGATGAATGCAAGTGGATCTACAGATGTCTTGCTGTCCAAGACAGGGCAAAAAAGGGAAAAGGTATTTCACTCCTGGAGTCGCTCACTCTAGAGCAAATATATGAACATGCCCATAGTACAATACAATGGGTTGGTCAGGTATGATTCTTGACTAGAAAAAAAAAGATATCTTGCATACTGTATTATTTTTAGTTAATGAGCAGAGTTTCTATTGCTTGCATGACCATCAGACCATGTGATGTCTAGAAAAAAAAAACATTTCCAGAAAATTTCCTCCCCTGAGCCATAAATAGTTTCTTTTAATCAGATGGTTGGAGTTGTCATATTCAAATATGGAAACAGTAAGCAGTCAGATATACTATATATACTACTGGGATTTCCTGCTGACTAGCAAAATAAGAAGCACTTTAGCTGTTTTGACATCATGGGTCAGGTATTTTAGGATGGAGCTGAACTTGCAATAGCATTAGCAAAATGAAAACTGTTGGAGTATGTGTTTAGGCCCATGTGGCTAAGGCCCATGTGGCCCATGTATGGAACCTATATAGCTACCCTTCTAGGGTTAGCCCTAATTAATAGAATCATTGTCTCTAGCATGGTATCAGCAGCCTGTTTCTCTTCCACCTAGCAGCCGCCGCCCTCTCCCTGGTGGGAGCCGCCGCCGCCGCCATCCTGGCCGGCGCTGTGGCCTGGCTCCACCATGGCTGGCCGCCGCTCCCCTCCTCCCTCCCCTTCCTATTTCCACTCCTTCCCCTCTCTCCCCACCTCCTCTTGGGCCCAGATTGCAGCCGCCGCTGCTGCCCCACCCGCCGCTGCTGCAGTCCTGCCCGCCACTGCCGCCCGGGCCCGGTTCTCCCTGCTGCCGCCCTTTCCCATCTCCATCCTCACGCCGTTGGCTACGCTCTGGAGGGCCGCCCTTCCCCTGCTCTCCTCCCCTGGGTTCAGCGCCTCCCCTCACTCTCCCCTCCATCCTGCCGCTGCCCTCACAGCAGCCGCTGCTGCTGAGGGAGCCGTAGTGGGCTCGGGCTCCTCCTCTCTCACCGCTCCTGCGGTCGGGGGGAATGGGGGGCCCCTGATGCAGCCCCTGCTGCAGGAGGTGCTGAGGACGGGGGGGGGCTGCTGCCCTGACAGAGCGCCCCGCCGACGCCGTCCAACTTACCGGCGCCGGGCTGGACACCGGCAACCTCCTTCCTGCTGGTGCCCAGGCTTTCCCGGCCCTGACACCACCACTGCTCTCCCAAATCTACGCCGGCTCCCAACTCTACGCCGGCCGTGACGCCTCGCCTCTCGCCGCTGCTCTCGTCGCCGCACGTGCCACCGCCGCGGAGGGGCAGGCCCGGGTGCGGGCGGCCGCCCTCGTGTGGGAGCACGAGCGCGAAGCGGCTGACGCCCTGGCTCGCCAGATTGTCGAGGCGGAGCGGCTCCTCTCTCCCGCCTCTCCGGTCGCTGGGGCCAACTCCTCTGCCTCGCCGGGTCGCCGTGTGTCTCACACCACTGTCCTCTGGCACGACCCGACTGACCCGCTCGTGGCGCAGCTTCACTACCAGGCCGGGGGGGGGGGGTCCAGAACATTCGCCTCCTCGTGCCGGTCGTTCTCGAGCCGGAGTCGCCCTCCTACGCCCGCTGGCGGGACCTCGTGCTTCTCACTCTTCGCCGCTACGCCCTCGACGACCACGTCCTCGTTGACGCTTCGGTCGCCGTCCAGACCCCGTCGTGGCTTCGTCTGGACAACATCGTCCTCTCCTGGATCCTGGGGACGATCTCTCTGGACCTCCACGACCTCGTCCGCACCTCTCCTGACGCGCGCCGGGCATGGCTTGCCCTTGAGGGCCAGTTCCTGGGCAACGCTGAGGCCCGGGCTCTGCGCCTCGACGCGAGCTTCCGGACCTTCGTCCAGGGTGACCTCTCCGTCGGCGAGTTCTACCGTCGGATGAAGGGCATGGCCGACTCCCTGGGGGACCTTGGGTGGCCCGTGGAGGATCGCATCTTGGTCCTCAACGTCCTCCGGGGGCTCAGCGACCGCTACGCCCACCTCCGGACGTGGATCACCCGCCAGCGGCCCTTTCCCACCTTCCTGGAGGTCCGCGACGATCTCGTCATATAGGAGCTCACGCAGGGCCTCCAGTCGGTCTCCACCACTTCCGCGGGGTCCTCGTCCTCCTCGACGGCCCTGACTGCTACTTCACCGCGCCCGTCTGCTCCACCGCGGTCCACTGCTCCACCGCCATCGTCTCTCCTGGGTCCCCCTCCCTCCGGGCCGAGCGGAGGCGGGGGGGGGGGGGGGGGTCGTGGCGGTCGCCGTCGCCGCGGAGGGGGTCGCGGGGGTGGCCGGGGCGGCCACACCCAGGCTCAGGCACCTGCTGGGTCACAGGGGGGCACCATGGCCCTCCTTCCAGCACCCATGGTCAGGGCTCATCTCCATGTGGCCCTACCACACCACCGGGGCCGACTCGCGCCCACCGGTGGCCATGCTCACCGGAGCTCCTCCTGCTGGTCCTCCACCCGGCGCCTTCCCTGCTACGGCGGAGACTCCACCGTCTGGGACTCTTCCGGGGGTCGCCGGATGGGACCAGGCGGCCCTGGCTCGCTCGTTCAGCACCATGGGTCTGACACCTCCGGTCGGACCCGAGTGGATCGCTGATTCAGGAGCCACCTACCACACCACTCCTGACCTCGGTATACTTTCGTCGCTCCACTCTCCTTCCTTTCTTCCTTCGTCCATTATGGTCGCCAATGGTTCTTGTCTTCCTGTCACGTCTGTGGGTACCGCCGGTGCTCATGGCTCCTTTCGTCTTCCTGATGTTCTTGTTGCTCCCTCTATGATTCATAACCTTCTTTCTATTCGTCGTTTTACAGCTGACAATTCTTGTTCTGTGGAATTTGACTCTTCTGGTCTTACTGTAAAGGATTTGGCTTTCCGGCGTCCTCTGCTCCGATGTGACAGCACCGGGCCCCTTTACACCCTTTGCTTCCCGGCGGCGCCTTCGTCTTCTTCGCCGTCCCTTTTGTCAGCTGCCTTCGCCGCTTCTACTTCCTCTACTACTTGGCACCGGCGCCTCGGCCATCCTGGACGTGATGCCCTGATATAGCTCAGTCGTAGCTCTGGTCTTCCATGTACTCGAGCTCATGATGAGCAACTGTGTCATGCGTGCCAATTGGGCCGACATGTTCGTCTTCCTTTTTCTAGTTCTTCTTCTCATGCGGCCCGCATTTTTGATCTTGTACATTGCGACCTATGAACCTCTCCTATTCTCAGTATTTCTGGTTATAAGTACTATCTTGTGGTTGTTGATGATTTTTCGCATTATTCGTGGACATTTCCTCTCCGTGCGAAGTCGGATACGTTTACCACGCTCCTTCACTTCTTTACTTGGGTGTCTACACAGTTCGGTCTCACCATCAAGGCGGTCCAGTGTGACAATGGTCGCGAGTTTGATAACTCCACCTCCCGAGCTTTCTTCCTCTCTCACGGTGTTCAGTTGCGCATGTCTTGCCTATAAACCTCTTCGCAGAATGGCAAGGCAGAGCGGATGATTCGCACCACCAACGACACCGTGCATACTCTTCTGTTTCAGGCCTCTCTTCCTGCTCGCTTCTGGGCTGAGGGCCTGCACACCTCCACCTACCTTCTTAACCGCCTCCCTTTCGCTGCCTGTTCCGCTCCCACACCTCATCACGCCCTCTTCGGTACCCCGCCTCGGTACGATCACCTCTGCGTGTTTGGGTGTGCTTGTTACCCCAACACTGCTGCCACTTCTTCTCACAAGCTGGACCCTCGCTCCACGCTCTGTGTCTTCCTCGGGTACTCCCCGGATCACAAGGGGTACCGGTGCTTTGACCTTACCTCCCGACGTGTTCTCATCTCGCGCTATGTGGTGTTCGATGAGTCCGTCTTTCCCTTTTCCAGCACCACCACACCTCCGGTCCCTGACCCACCCTCTCTGTTTCCCACTGACCCGGTGGTCCAGCCACCCTTTTCGTGGTCTCCTGCAGGTACCGCTTCGCCGCGCTCCGAGCCGGCTACCGGTCCCGGATCCCCTGCGAGTCCGGGCCCGTCGTCCTCCGGTGCGGCCCCGTCTTCTCCAGTTGGTGCAGACCCGGGGCCTTCGTCCCCCGCTTCTGCCCCGGGGGGGTCGTGCCGGTCGCCGACACCGGATCCCGTCTCGGCACCTGCCCCGGCACCTCCGTCGAGGTTCGCCGTGCCGGTACGGGTGTACCAGCGCAGGCCGCGGCCACCGCCGCTCGTGGTCCCTTCTCCACCGGGGACACCGACACCACCGCCGCTGTCTCCGCCGGCTCGTGGTGCCCCGCCGGTCTACCACCCGCCGCTGCTTCACCGACACCCGCGGCATGTTCACCCGATGGTGACACGACACGCGGCTGGCACCCTGCCGCCTCGTGCCCTCGAGGCTTCGACCGGCGACGCGGTGGTCTCTCCGGTACCCTCCTCCGTCCGCGACGCCCTGTTGGACCCTCACTGGCGCCGCGCGATGGAAGAGGAGTACGCCGCGCTACTCGCCAACCAGACGTGGGAGTTGGTGCCCCGGCCGCCAGGCTCCAACGTCGTCACCGGCAAGTGGATTTGGACCCACAAGCGCCGGGCTGACAGCTCTCTCGAGCGCTACAAGGCTCGCTGGGTCCTCCGGGGTTTCACTCAGCGCCCTGGCGTCGACTACGATGAGACCTTCAGCCCGGTGGTCAAGCCGGCCACCGTCCGTACCGTGCTATCGCTGGCACTTGCTCGGTCTTGGCCCGTCCACCAGCTGGACGTCAAGAACGCCTTCCTCCACGGCCTTCTTACCGAGACGGTGTACTGCAGTCAGCCGGCGGGGTTCGTCGACACCACCCGTCCTGACATGGTCTGCCGGCTCAACCAGTCGCTCTACGGCCTCAAGCAGGCACCTCGGGCGTGGAACCACCGGTTCGCCACTTTCTTGCTGACCCTGGGGTTCATGGAGGCCAAGTCTGATACGTCCCTGTTCGTCTACCACCATGGAGCCGACACTACATACTTGCTGCTCTATGTTGATGACATTGTCCTCACCGCCTCCAGCGAGCCACTTCTCCGCCGGATCATCACCGCTCTCCAGCACGAGTTCGCGATGAAGGATCTGGGTGAGCTCCACCACTTCCTCGGTGTCACTGTTGAGCACCGTCCTGCCGGGCTCCTCCTTCACCAGCGACAGTACACTCGGGACATCCTGGAGCGGGCTGGGATGACTGACTGCAACCCCTGCTCCACTCCGGTCGACACTCAGGGCAAGCTGTCTGAGGCTAAGGGACCACCGGTAGCTGATCCCACTGCGTACAGGAGTCTCGCCGGGGCCCTTCAGTACCTCACCTTCACCCGGCCGGACATCACCTATGCAGTTCAGCAGGTCTGCCTCCACATGCATGATCCCCGGGAGCCTCACCTCACGGCTTTCAAGCGCCTCCTCCGCTACCTCCGGGGCACACTCGACTACGGCCTCCTCCTCCACCGGGCCTCCTCCACCGACCTCGTCGTCTACACCGACGCTGACTGGGCCGGGTGCCCGGATACTCGCCGCTCCACCTCCGGCTACGCCGTCTTCCTGGGCGGCAACCTGGTGTCTTGGTCGTCCAAGCGCCAGCCGGTGGTCTCCCGGTCCAGCACCGAGGCGGAGTACCGCGCCGTTGCTAACGGCGTGGCGGAGGCCGCCTGGCTCAGGCAGCTGCTGACTGAGTTGCACACTCCACCCTCCCGGAGCACACTGATCTACTGCGACAACGTCAGTGCGGTCTACCTCTCCACCAACCCCATCCAGCACCAGCGGACGAAGCATGTGGAGATCGACCTCCATTTTGTCCGTGATCGGGTGGCCATGGGCGAGGTGCGGGGGTTCTTCACGTTCCGACAACCTCCCAGTTCGCGGACATCTTCACCAAAGGACTCCCGTCCTCGACCTTCGCCGAGTTTCGCTCCAGCCTCAACATCACCGGTGGCTAGTTGCGTCTGTGGGGGGTTGTGTGTGTTCTTTCTTGTTCAGCCTCGAACACCGCTGCGCCGGTAGTTCAGACTGCGGGGGGTGTTGGAGTATGTGTTTAGGCCCATGTGGCTAAGGCCCATGTGGCCCATGTATGGAACCTATATAGCTACCCTTCTAGGGTTAGCCCTAATTAATAGAATCATTGTCTCTAGCAAAAACCTTTGCATGTTGAATGATAGCAGATAAGAAACTTGTATTTCTTGCAATTGGCTCTAGATGTTGATAAGAAATGCCCATGTGCAATATCTTGAAAGCTTGGATTTGAACCCAGAAAGCTTAGGTTGGTCTTATGTTCTTCCCCCTGTTTTTTCCTAATTAGCATGTTTATTACCTTATTAGTACCCTAGCCACTGCCAAAAGTTTTTACCTTGATCCACTATGGACAGTTGCCATTGAAATTTCTAAAACCTATACACATACTTGTTTTTTAAGAAATCTTTTGGTTGGATTGGATTCATGTTTTGCTGTTTTCATGTGGATATAATTTAAGCTTGTGCAAGAGTATAGTTTATTTCACTATGAAGTATGAACTATTGCAATAATTATTTCTTCATATGACAGAGTAAGGCTAAAGCTGAAAAGAATCAATTACTAGGACAGTGGGAAAATGTGAACTCATGCCAGCTTTGCAAAGTAGAAAAGCTCTTTTTTGAGCCTCCACCTAAATTTTGTTCTCCCTGTGGTGCTCGGATAAAAAAGAATGCACCATATTATAGTGGTACTATCACTGAAAGTGGTCCCTACTACTTTTGCCTACCATGTTACAATGAGTCTCGCAGTGACTCAATTTTGGTGGACAGTATTCAATTTCTCAAGTCAAAACTTGAGAAGAAAAGAAACAATGACGAGTTTGAAGAAGCAGTAAGCATATCAGTTTCCCTCTTTCCCGGCTTTATCCTCATAGTTATGCATCTTTTTTCTGCACACTAATTTAACCTAATCAATTGGTTCCATAGTGGGCTCAATGTGACAGATGTGAACGCTGGCAGCACCAGATTTGTGCTCTTTTTAATGCCAAAAGGAATGCTGAAGAAAAAGACGCAGAATATATCTGCCACAGTTGCTGTATTGAAGAGATAAAAGATGGTCTGCGCACACCTTTACCGCATAATACTGTTCCTGGGGCGAAAGATCTGCCAAGGACTGTGCTTAGCGATCATATCGAAGAGCACCTTTTTCAACGCCTCAAAGAGGAGAGACAGAATAGGGCCTACAAATACAGGAAAAGTTTCGATGAGGTTGGTAATAGAAGCTGTTTCTGGAAATCACTAACCTAATTTCTCCCTGTTTTGTCTTCAAAAGCTATACTTTACAAATTCATTGAGCCTACAAACTTATCTTTTCTTTAAGCTTCACAATATAGTCACATCTTGGAAACTCCTCTTGTGGAAGTGCAAGGTTTTGTGAGGTCCTTTTCTTTTAGTTGCAGCTGTGCTTTCTGAGTATTGTTTGTTCTTCTTGGCCCTTATCTACTTCAGGTGAACATTTTTATGTACCACAGGTGCACCGTTTGAGTATTGCCTGCTTTAGGTGACAGGGTAAAATAACCAGCATGGGGTTTCATAGATGTATTTCACGGTTTTATTTTGCACATCATTCAACCTCCATACTTTACACCACAGCAGTTCCTGTTGAGGATAATCAGTTTCTTTTATATGCAAGTACACAGTTAAGATCGCTGCTAAAAAAGCTTCCAGGAATGTGCATTCATCACGTGATTCTCAGTCTCCATAAAATCTAGAACTAGTCATTTTGTTTGTCCTGATTTTTCCCTCATTAGGTTCCTGGAGCAGAGGGGCTTGTGGTCAGAGTTGTTTCATCAGTGGACAAGAATTTGAAAGTTAAACCAAAATTTTTGGAGCTTTTTCCAGAAGAGAATTACCCAATAGAGTTTCCTTACAAGTCCAAGGTAAAAGAGTTATATGGTCATGTGGAGCAAAAAATCACATGTGACTACTATTTATTCGATCACTTTTTTGGGAAGACGACTTTTGCTAACAAAAGCTCCGTATCTGTTTTTTCCCATTTTTCCTTCAGGCTATTCTTTTATTTCAAAGAATAGATGGTGTGGAAGTATGCCTATTTGGCATATATGTGCAAGAATATGGAGCAGAATGTGCATTCCCAAACCAACGTCGTGTTTATTTGTCGTACCTTGATTCTGTCAAATATTTTAGACCTGAGATTCAAACGGTTTCTGGTGAAGCCCTACGAACGTTTGTGTACCATGAAATTCTTGTAATATACTATAATCAGTATCAGTGTGATTACTAGTATCACATTCCATTTTTGAGTCTAACCATAGTTTTCTGTATGTATATGTTACAGATCGGTTATCTCCGGTATTGTAAGCAGCGGGGTTTCACTAGTTGTTACATATGGGCATGCCCACCTTTGAAAGGTGATGATTACATTATGTATTGCCATCCGGAGATTCAGAAGACACCAAAGTCTGAAAAACTGCGAGAATGGTAATACCATATATTGCCGTTATGTCATTTTGCATGTCAAAAGGATTCTTTAGAATAACGATTAGTGAATATCATATCTGGCATTTGTAGGCATGATTTATTATTCTGCATGCAGGTACTTATCTATGATTCGAAAAGCTACTGATGAGGGTATAGTTGTTGAGCTGACAAATCTATACGAGCACTTTTTTAACTCTGAGACAGACTGCAAGGCTAAAGTGACCGCAGCTCGCTTGCCATATTTTGATGGTGATTATTGGCCTGGAGCTGCAGAAGATATAATCAACCAAATTTTCCTACCAGAATATGACAAAAACTTGCGGAAGGGAAAGGTAAAGAAGACTATCACAAAAAGAGCTTTGAAAGCTGCTGGCCTTACCGATTTAAGTGGGAATGCTTCAAAGGATGCTATGCTGATGCAAATGGTATATTTTTCTCTTAAAAATATGCAAGATATGTTCTTCCAACCAAAATTTACTTGAGCATTCTCATATATCTTATTAACCATCAATGATGCTGTGCAGCTTGGAGAAGCCATTTACCCAATGAAAGAAGATCTTATTATGGTCCATTTGCAGTATTCTTGTCGTCACTGCTGTATCCTTATGGTGTCTGGAAGGCGTTGGGTCTGCAATCAATGCAAAAGCTTTTCTATTTGTGACAAGTAAGTTGATTTGTTTTATAATGGGGTACAATAATATGAAAACATTTTTGTATAATATATGTGCCTGATCATGGTTCTGTACATGGTGCAACTTGAAAACATCAAATAAAATATCATAGAGCTTTATTCTTCAATTGATCTTGTTACAGCTAGTATGATTGCTATTACCTTTGAGACTGACAAGGCTTCTGTTGCAGTTGTTATAATGTAGAACAACAGCGTGATGAGAAGGAGAGGCACCCAATTAATAGTGCTGGCTCGCATACACTACAGCCAGTAAGTTATTCGAAAGCTTTTTTAACTAGAAAGAAATGCCAAATATTTTACTCGATGTCATCATTCAGGTTGAAATTGATGGTGTGCCTAAAGATACCAAGGACAGAGATGGCATCTTAGAAAGTGAATTTTTTGACACCAGGCAGGCATTCCTGAGTCTATGTCAAGGAAACTATTATCAATATGATACCCTTCGTGCTGCAAAACATTCCTCGATGATGTTGCTATATCATCTTCACAATCCAACTGAACCAGCTTTCGCTACCACATGTAATGTTTGCAAGAATGATATCAAAACTGGTGAAGAGTGGCGGTGCAAGGAATGCGATTATGATGAGTGTGATGCTTGTTACAAACACAATGGAGGGACCAAACATGTCCACAAGTTAACGAAGCATCCAGCAGGAGCAGATAGGGATGCTCATCAAAAGAAGAGTGCTGACATGGTATTATATTTCTTACATTGTGGTAATTCATCTGGTTTTTGTTGTGTGACCATCTTAGCATTGGTGGTCACTGTAGAGAATCTCAGTTGCTCCATACCTTCATTCACATTTATAAGGTCTATTTGATAGTTGCCAATTAATCATGCTATTAAGTTACACACCATGGGGATCCTTTGTGCATAATGTATCTTATAGTTCTGTCTGTTTGATATGTTGAGGCTCCTTTTGTGTTGCCAATGTAATCAACTTATTATGGAAAGCCTGAGCCTTGTGCTATCCACTTGTTGATTAATCCCTGAAGGAATTGATCCTCCCCCTGTTCGGCTGAGCTTATCAGCACGGCTTATCAGCCGTGGAACAATGTTTTTCTCTCACAGCAAATCAGCCACAGCCGGCTTATAAGCCAAAAAACAGCCTGCCGAACAGGGCCCTTGACTCCGTTACGGTGATTTTCTTTTTGTGGTGCTGCAGGCACAGACAATGCTTCGACTTGTGGTGCACGCGGCAGCATGCCGTGGTCCTTGTCAGTACCTCAACTGCCGAAAACTTAAGTCAGTCTTCCATCATGGGAAGAATTGCCAGACACGTGCATCGAATGGCTGTCGTCTGTGTAAGAAAATGTGGAGCATTATCCAGTTACATGCAAGAGCTTGCAAAGAAGCAGAATGTAATGTTCCCAGATGCAGGTGCGCACAACCCCCACATTCCTCCCCTCCCCCTCACGCCCCCGCACCCCCCCCCCCCACCCCACACACGCACACACACGCACCTCCCAACACAAATCACAATGCATTGACAACACCTGTGCACTATTTGCTTGTTATGCGATCACTCTCGTAGAAAGCTGAGTTGTGACTGGTAACAGGCACATAAAGGAGCATTTGAGAAAGATGCAACGGCTGCAACAGCAGTCTGAGTCCCGGAGACGCGCTGCCGTTGATGAGATGATGAAGCAACGAGCTCACAAGTCGGCATGAATGAATAAAGGCAATGGCACATATAAAATATATCTCCATGAGAAAAGATACCAAGGCATGCAGATCAAGAGGATCTGCATAAAAACAACATCAGCGTAAAGTTTTTTTGGCCGTTTCTAGCCATTATTGGTTTGCTCCTTGCTCAGTTCACCTGCCTGAAAGTGGCACTGCATGCAGCTGGTGGTTTGTCTTGTCTCTGATTAAGTAGTGTTTCACCATGCCGATTGGACCAATATACTTGATAGTGCTCCATACCTTAGAGGTTGACTCTAATGTTTATCATGTATGAGTATGACAGGTTTCTGGGCAGTTTTTAACTGTATATTGATGAGGAAATTTTGTAGTATTTTGTTTGTTGTTTTTGATACTGAGAGGTTCTAAAAGGTGTTTCCTGACATTGAATGAAAAAAATTTCTAAACTAAGGGGGTGTTTAGATGAAAAAACTTTTGGAATTTGGCTACTGTAGCACTTTCGTTTGTATTTGGCAATTAGTGTTCAATCATTGACTAATTTGGCTCAAAAGATTCGTCTCGTAATTTACAACCAAACTGTGCAATTAGTTTTTTTTATCTATATTTAATGTTCCATGCATGTGTTCAAAAGATTTGATATGATGGGACGAAAAGTAAAAATTTGGAATTTTGAAGGCATCTAAACGAGGCCAACTGCAACTTGAGAACTGGATCTGAGTTTACTTCTGAGAAAGCAGACCTGAACCTGCAAATTAGTTCTGAACATATGACACTGATGAAGCACACGTACTCCTACATGCTAAAGCATCACTCTCAAGGAGCGGAAAGAATGAATATCTGACAGCGGAAAGGATCATTCACAATTTGTTAAACAGTAGCGATCTCTAAAAAAAAAAGCTAGAACCTTTTGGCCGCTCAAATTGGCCTACCAGGTGACTTTGGTGGAGATCCTTAAAAAAAAGTGACTTTGGTGGAGTTGCCGTTGGATTGCAGCGGACGGCTGCGATGTGGTGACTCCACAGCGCCTCGTCCACGTGGGATGATCGGCGAACTGGACAGGTGGACCCGGCACGACCACGTCGTCGCGCCGCGCCACCCGCCACCGCGCGGCCACGCCTCCGCCCTCCCCTCCTCCTGTCCTGCTTGTTCGCGCGCCCCCTTTATCCACTTCGGAAGTCGCCACGAGTTCCTGACGGCGACGCCCCCGCGTGCCGTGGCGTGCGTGCCCGCCCACCCGTCTGCCCGTCTCATCTCCCTGCGCCGGGGGCCCCGCCGAGCTGGCTGGCCCGTGCTCCAGCTGCCAGCCCGCGCAGCAACCGCAGCCACAACTGGAGCCCCCGCACGGCAGCCACTCAGACGGCCGGCTTTATCAGCCGCGGCAGCCACATTCACCCGGGGGGGGGGGGGGGGGGATATTTGCGGCCACCGCGCCGGATTCCGCCACAAAATCAGCCATCCACCGCGAGAGCATGGCGGCCATCGTGGCGGCGCGGGCGTCTGCCCCCGGCGGCGCTGCCGTGAGCACTGTCGCCGCGTTCCACAGCCACGCGTCTCCTTCCCACGTGCTCCCGCTCGCCTCCTCCTCCATCGGCGGCGCCAGGCGGTACCACCACGCCTCCGCGTGCTGCTTCGCCATCAAGCCCACGGCGCCGGCCGCCGCCGAGCTCGTCGACCAAGACCCCGCCACGGCCACGCAGGAGGCCGCCAAGCCGCGCCGGAAACGCCGGTCTCGGAAGGCGAAGAAGTCCGCCACCGCCGCCAAGGAGGAGGACGGGACGGGCGACGAGACGGTGGCAGCGGCGGAGGACGAGGCGAAAAGGAAGAAGAAGGAGGCGCCCGGCGCCGAGGAGAGCGCCCGGGCATTGGTGGCCGGCCTCGACGACGTGATCGTCAACCCCGTCGGCCTGGGCCGGCGGTCGCGGCAGGTGTTCGACGAGGTGTGGCGCAAGTTCTCGCGGCTGGGCCAGATATCCAGCGCCTCGTCCACCGCGCTGGCCGAGGAGGAGCAGGCCGTGCTCATCCGCGGAGGGCCCATGTGCGAGTTCACCGTGCCTGGGGCGCAGGACACAACCGTCCTCGTCGTCGGCGCCACCAGCCGCATCGGCCGCATCGTCGTGCGCAAACTCATGCTCCGCGGATACAATGTCAAGGTCAGCATGTCCTGATTCAAATGTTTGTTGATTTGACTGAAGTGGCAGCTGCTTTCGATTTTTGAGTTAGAATCGACAACGCTGGAGCGGATAACTTAACATACGGCGTTACTTTACTGCATAATCTCTTGCCTACGGAGTAGGGAGGCAAACATGATGGTTCCGATTTAGCATTTCAATTTTCATAGCCTGTGATTTGAGATATATTTTTTATGCTTCATTCTATTAATGTCTATCTAGATTCTCCTCAGCGTCTACAATTCTGAATTCTGATACTTCTGATGTGTTCAAACTGTAAGTGTGATAGTCACTGCCGGTCTAATTTAGCTGGCTTAGCCCACGTGCCCATTCAGTCATACCTTCCATGTTACATACTAAAATTCTAGAGTTTGGGATCTAAAATGAATGGAGTGATCTATCTATCCATCATGTCATATGGACACACTGGAAACAATCTACAGTACTGGAAATGAACAATGCACATTTTCTATGATGAAATGCCAAGGCAGTCTGTACTTAAAGCGTTCTTCCCTTTGATGTTTTGGATAAACTAGCAGAAATCGGGCCTAACTTTCTCCTGTCATAACAGGCTTTAGTAAGAAGAAACGACCCTGAAGTGATAGATATGCTCCCAAGGTCGGTGGATATTGTTGTTGGTGATGTTGGTGATCCTGCAACTGTCAAAGCAGCAGTATCAGGCTGCAGCAAGATAATCTATTGTGCAACTGCACGCTCAACTATTACAGGAGACCTAAATAGGGTTGATAACCAAGGAGTAAGGAATGCTAGCAAGGCTTTCCAGGTATTTCCTTCTGAGTTAATTTTCTTATGTCAACGTCTATCTGTATTTGTGGTTTTAAGAACCACCACTCCTCAATGAAGAGTATATGTTACCGAGCTTGGCTTTGTACTGCAGGATTACTACAACGAATTGGCCCAGCTCAGGGCTGGTAAAAGCAGCAAGAGCAAACTCCTGATAGCAAAATTCAAGTCTGCAAAGTCCTTGAAGGGTTGGGAGGTGCGGCAGGGATCTTACTTCCCAAATACTTTTGTTTCTAGATTTGATGAAGGTATCGATGCATCACTGGATTTTTCAGAAGATCAGCAGGCTGTTTTCTCAGGTAGCCCTTCAGTTTTGTAGCTTTTATGACATGATTCCCGTTTTTAAATAAAATAAAACAAAACAAAAAACTATATATTTCATGTACCTCTGTTTTTAAATAAAATAAAACAAAACAAAAAATATATATATATATATTTTATGTACCTCTGTCTTGCTTTTTTTTTTAAAAAAATTGCTTTTATTCGAATGTCATAGATTTCTTATGGAACTTCCTTATTTTCAGGATTTGTATTCACAAGAGGTGGATATGTTGAGATATCAAAAAGGCTTTCTCTTCCTCTAGGTTCCACCCTAGACAGGTATTAGGAGCTCTTATGTTTTGCTTATATTCTCTGATGTTGACGAATCTGTATGAAATTATGTATCAGAATGTATTATGTGTAGGTACGATGGTTTACTTTTTTCAGTGGGAGGAAATGGAAGATCATACGTTGTTATTCTTGAAACTGGTCCACTGGCAGACACAACCCAGAGCAAGAAGTATTTTGCTCGGATGACTACAAAAGTAGGCTTTTGTAGGGTAAGTACTAAGTAAGTAGTGTTCAATGTCTTAGCTATACAGCTGCTTAATGCATATGTAGAATTTAATACTTTTGTGTTTGTTTTCTGCAGGTAAGAGTGCCATTTTCATCTTTTCGGCCAGTAAACCCACAAGATCCTCCGCTCGATCCTTTTCTTGTGCATACACTAACCATTAGGTTTGAACCAAAAAGGCAGGTCAGTGCACTATGTTGTATTAACTTCCATCATCACCACAAGACAGCAAGTGCAGCTTTGGCTGTGACATAAAAATGGTGGCTTAGCAATTGACACTTTCTGCAGAGACCTGGTGATGGATCTCAAAATGCTAGTGATCCTCGAAACTTTGAGCTGAAACTGGAATACATCAAAGCTTTACCTGTAAGTTGTCCCCACATTGTACCTGTAAATATTACCTTTCTGTCTCATGTACTTATAAGTATAGCTCTTTTTTTCTTTTTTTGCAGACTGGTCAAGAAACAGACTTCATATTGGTGTCATGTTCCGGTTCTGGAATTGAATCTAACAGAAGAGAACAAGTTCTCAAAGCCAAGAAGGTTCTACTTTGTGTAACCACTTGACACCTATATGTTTATCTACTTCAAATGTTTAAGGATCTTGATGCTCTTCTAGGCTGGAGAAGATGCACTGCGGAGGTCAGGCCTTGGATATACAATCGTGCGCCCGGGTCCTTTGCAGGTATCATACTAATACACTTACTGACACTAGTGGAGTGAAGTTCTAGGAATTCACTTTAGGCTCTTGATATAAGCATTGTGCTAAACATATGGTTAACCTAGAACTAGAAGCTATCTATTTCCTTCTTATGTTCAAAAACCAAGACATAAACATTGTACTAGATCATACCTTCTGAAGCAGTATTATGAGCAAATGAGGCAGTTATTTTCCTATTGTTATGTGTTCCATTGAACCTAGTTGCACGATGACCATGATAGTGATTTTTAAATTGTTTCAGGAAGAACCTGGTGGTCAGCGTGCACTGATCTTTGATCAAGGGAACAGAATCTCTCAGGTGAAAACATCATGAACAATTAGTTGCTTGTGTGATGCTAAATTTTGCAGATTGTATGCTATACAGAACACTATCTATAACTTTCCTATGTAGGGTATCAGCTGTGCTGATGTGGCAGATATTTGTGTCAAAGCATTGCATGATTCCACTGCAAGAAACAAAAGTTTTGATGTAAGATTATTCTCCTACTCTTTTTCATGGATGGCAACGCTTTTTCAACTGATAATAGTATGCAGTTGTGAATAATTAAACTTGTTGCTACGTACTCAATTAGGTATGCTACGAGTACGTCGCTGACCAAGGGAATGAGCTGTATGAGCTTGTAAGTTAATTGCTGAAATCCAAAGTTGATAGATCCCTCACGTTCTTATCAAGGCCATGAATTGTTGTTTTTGTTCGTTTTCGTGTTTGATAATATGCCATGAATGTTTTCAGGTGGCTCATCTGCCAGACAAGGCTAACAACTATCTTACACCAGCACTCTCTGTTCTAGAGAAGAATACCTGATTAATGTGCCACTAGACTAAGACATATGTAATATACGGGTCATATAATGTGTATATTCTCTCCTCTTGTAAAGCCATACGTTTTTTTTATACAAGCTTGTGTGATTCGCATGGTATGTCATTTGGCCCTTCTGTAAAGACGATTGCATATTGCGTTAAAAAAAAAAGATTATTGCACAGACTCAGACATTAAAGGTTGTGGAAGACGGCTGATGGGCGATGGGCGATGGCACCGAGGCGGCCGACGAACCGGCGCCAGTGGCGACGTCGATCTCCTCGCTCTCGGTGCTGGCGGACACTACTCGCTTGTTTTTCCTGTCCTTCCCTGACGTATGCTTCGGATTCTCACCTCGTTGGCAATGGTCAGTAACTCCCGTCTAACCTGGTCAAGACGAACGACCCTGTTCGCTTTTATCAGCCAGCTTATCAGTTATGATATAATATTTTTCTCTTACAACAAATCAATTAATAGTACTTTTTAGCCTGACTTTTGGGCGGGTTCGTCTCCTGTTGAGGTCAGGCATTGGCTGCTGTTTCCTCGGTCTTCCTCCTGCAGTCCCTCTCCCTTAGGCCATCGCATCCCGTCTCCCTTGCGTGTCGCTGCGGTCCGGCAGCGCCGTTGGGCTCGGCAGACGACCCACCCGCTTCAGTCTCATGGGCTAGGTTGCCGTTACGGATCTACGTGGGCTTGCGTTACGGGTCAGCCCACCAGCTAGCAGCGGCTTGGGCCGCGCCGCTTGCGAAATCCCTAGCCGACGAACCTTCATCACAATCCTGTCAATCCATGCAGGCCAGATCGACCAGGCCAGGCCATGCTGCCACTGCCATGTGGTGGTGGTGATTCTGGGAAAAAAATTAGAAAAAATCCATTTTACCTCCTTGAACTACCCTTAAAGTCCAGTTTTCCTTCGTAAACTTCAAAACTGGATAAACTACCTCCCTCAACTTTTAAAACTGTTCATTTTACCTCCCTGACCCAGCTATAAGTGGTTTTCAAAGGCTCGGTTTTGTCTTTTTCTTTTTTTATTTATTTCGGTTGAATTTTTAAAAAATTATAGTAAATCATAAAAAAACATAAAATGGAAATCCAATTTTCTTGGACTTCATATGAGTAGATTTACATAATGAATATATAATATGGTATGCTTTAATATAAAGTTTTTGCTGTAGCTTTAGATTTATGCTTTTCTATAATTAATTAAAAGATGCAGTTTCTATGGTCCAATTGTTGTGAAGTTTTTATAGTGGGTTAACTATTATATGATTGAACTACAGTAAAACTTTCATGCTCATTGAATCATGTATAACTGAGTTATAGATTTATTTAGTTTTATGCTTGTTAAATAGTTTTAAAATAGTTAAAAGTGTGTAAAAATATAAACGAGTATGAAATTTTTACTATAGTTAAAGAATACAATAATTAGACCATAATAAATTTTCACCACAATTGGTCCATAGAAACTGCAACTATGAATTAATTACATAAAAGCGTATATCTAAAGCCACAACAAAAAATTTGTACTAAAGCATATCATATTATATGTTTATTGTGTATCTACTCATGTGGAGTCCAACAAAATTAGATTTTCCATTTATAATTTGTATGTGATTCACTATGATTTTTAAAATATTAAGCCAAAATAAATAAAAAAAGAAAAAGATAAAACCGTCTTTGAAAATCACATATAACCGGGTCAGGGAGGTGAAATGAACGGTTTTAAAAGTTGAGGGAGGTGGTTTATCCGATTTTTTTAGTTTAGGGAGGAAAAACTAAACTTCGAAGATAGTTCAAGAGGTAAAATGGATTTTTTCTAAAAAAAAGTTATGTGACAGTGTCGCATAAAATGCACTGGGCGACATCCTGTAATTACGTGACACCTGTCCTGTGTTTGGCCCCACCATGAGCTGCATGCGTTGCTCCCAGAGCATCTTAGAGCAAGGCCAATAATAGAGCTAAGTGTTTGGTTATTAGCCAAGTTGCAAGAGCCAAACTATATAATAGTAGTCTCTTATTTGTCTACAAGAATTTTTTTTATTGTTAGTTTTATTCATGCTCCACCTTCTCTTTCCTAATCCTCCTCACATTCACTTAGTGTATAGACCCACTGCATCAAACATAAACTTATGTGAATAACTTTTATAAAATACAAGAAATGGGTTATGCTCCGGGGTTTGCCTGCGTTGCAGAGAAGGTTAATTTCCTCAAAGAGATCCAATAGACACCAACACCTTTGGTGGATGGACCTACTCTGAGACTTGATCAACACGAGCCTTCTCACTCTCGTACATACTACACGTAATAATTGATACTCTACTTAACATGATGAAATGCATGCCATGATGCATGATGAGAGATGCGCAAGTGCATAATAGAAGATAAACAAGTTAAGAAGTTGAGTATAACTTTCCTTCACTAAGAACTAGGGTTATCACTTTACAAGCATTTTATCATTTTACTAATAAGTTAATTAGTTATTTAACATGGAATGAATTATACTAGCATGGACCAGCAAGATGTGATTAACATTTAACTTAACTCATGATTATTATAAGTAACTCATAAAACTAAGTATTGGTATAAGCCATTTTATTTATTATAAAACAAGTTGATCATGTGGTCATTTTGAAAAGCAACACTTATCATATTATACTAGTTAAGTATGGCAATCTATTTATCTTAACATATCACCAAGTTCAACCATGAGGTAAGCAAGGATCATTGTATGACTTAATCACATGCATTTACTAATCAAGTATTGAAATAAACTATTTTATTTATTAACTAAAGGGTGAACATAAGAATCAAGAAGGTAATCACTTTGCCACGAAACAGCAGGTGGGGATGTGCTTTATGGTCTTCAATCAACTCCAAAATGCACCCAAGTCCTATCTTGATTTATATTAATCCCTTTGATAATTAATAACTAATAATTAAAGCATATAACTAAGGCTATAATTAAATGTCATCAAATTAATCCTAAACTTTTTGTGAAGGTTGATACTAGCATAACACAGTTACACAAAAAGTTCCATGATCATTGGATAATTACCTTACCCTAGAGAAATCATGGAACATGCATTTATTAATTAAAAGAGATATTTTTAGATCATATCAAAACTGCTGATATTGACCACTTAGTATTTTTCCATGGTAGATCTTCTCATAACAAAGCTATACACAAAAATTCACAATTTTAGCATGCTTCTAGAATTAGCTATGAAATTCACAAGCATTCAGCTGAAAACATAAAAAAGAAAAAGAAAAACACTATAGCGCACTATTTCAAATGAGTCATGGTCTCTGCAGAAAACCCCCTGGAAACTTGCTATTTGTTGCGCGAGGTCCTTCCCTCCTTCACGGACAGAACACGCAGGAGAAAGCAGAGCAGCCGACGATGACCGGAATCCGGCGAGGTGGCCACCGGCGGCAGAGGATAAGTGGGGGAGCAGATTACCTTTGTCCAGGCGCACCATCCAACGGGAACATCCCGACCCACGATGGTCTGCAGGTTGCTGGCCATGGAGGCAGGCGGCACGGCGACGCAGACTGGGCGGCGCGGACGCGTTCCGGCGGCTCCGGCCGGTGCCTAGCAAAAACAGCGGGACGATGAGAATCACCGCAACACAGAGAAGCTATATCATCAAGCGGGGAGGAGGGAGAAGCTCTGGAGCTGGCTGGCCACGGTGGAGCTGTCCACGGCGGCCATGGCGAGCAATTGCGGCGGCGGCCATGGCGAGCAGTTGCGGCGGCAACGGCGTGCGCGACCAAATTCGACCAAGCTGGCTGCTGCGACAACATCAAGGAGGAATTGGACGGGGGGTGCTGTAACGACGGCTAATTTTGCCGGCGTGCTGGAGCTGTGCAACGACGGCGGCTCGGGGAGGAGAAGAGGAAGAAGACCGGCAGCGTGGCTTAAGTGGACGAGGGCGAGGTCACTGCGTTCGCCAGCTCCTGCTTGCGTTGGCCACGCAGGCAGCTGCGTGCCATGCTGGAAGCGACGCGAAGACAGCGGGCGGCCACCGACGACGAAGCTGCTGCGTGGCAGCTGCTTACCCGCGCACTGTAGCAGACTGACAGAGCGAGTTCCTCTCTATTTTTCTCATGATTTAGTTCAGAAACTTGAGCAGCTCCAAGAACAAAAGTTGTTCATCCATCTTTGGCCTACAGATTTTCTTAAAGGGCCGACATCGAAAGCTCAATAGATTTTGAGATTTTGAATTCCAAAGGAGGGGACAGTGAAACTGAAACAATGAATTCAGTTTCAGGTTTTGAAATGATTTTGAGTTAGCTACTTTGAGTAACTAAATTATGAGCAACCAATAATCAATAATTACAAATAAATATATATTATCAAAGCCTAAACATCATACTAAAGCATAGCAGCAAGTTGCTCAACTTTTATTTATAAAATTTGATTTAATAAATCTCCAAATATTGAACTTAATAACTGTTTTTGAAGACAGCCACAAATGCAGTGTGAGGGAAAGACAACATTAAATTCAATCTTTGGAGTCCAATTTCAACTTACTTAGCTTAGAAACACCATTAACATTTGATCCCATATCATAGAACATAATTTAAACAAAAAACTTTATTTTAACAAAATTTTATTTCTTTAACCATATTCTCCTATATAAAATCACAAAGAGCTCTATTTGATACTTATGACATCATTTCATGCAATATAAGAAACATAGCATAAGAAGCTTGTGAAACACTTTATATGAACATATATATGAGATACTATACTTGCAACATAGACATGGCATATGAAACATACCTATGTAACATGGTCATGGCATGTTTCAAACATACAAAGCTTTAGTGAAACATTACTAAGCAACATATGTGATGCACTTTAATGCAACATAGTAAAGCTATAACTGAAACATAGCTTATGCAACATATATGAAACGCCACAGAGCAGCATATGAAACATTACATGTGCAACATGAACATGCTCTTAATGCAACATTACTATGCAACATATGAAACATATGAGTGCTATACTTGAAACATAAGGTGCAATTATGCACAAGGCTTGATGGTATGCATAATGATGATGTTGATCAAGTTTTAGCTGTTTCTTAACATCTGGGATGTTACAGCCTCCCTCGCCTCGACGTTCTCGGGGAGAAGATGGGGAAGGAAGGATGTCGGCCATGGCAGGTAAGAGCAGAGGAAGGGGATGACGAGTGGGGCCCACACGTTAGTGAGTAGAGCGAGAGAAGTAGCTGAGGGCAATATCGTCCATACGAAAATACTTGAATTCCCCATACACTGCAGCTGGGCCCAAAACTCCCAAAGACGTATAGTGTGGCATTTTTCCAAGAGTGGGAGAATTATAATGGCGCCCTTCAGAATAGGTGAACTGTAATGGTATTTCTCCAAAATTCAAAAGTTGCAATGGCACCAATCCAAAAAACCCTACTTTTTTGGTTCATTTTTTCAGTTAATCTTTTTTTAGTGCAACAAGTTAAAATGTTGTTTATTTTAAGTTGTTCTCCATCCACAAAAAGTTTAGAATTTTTTGAACATATTTTTATTTAAATGATTTTTTTAATCGAAATCTGGACTGCCAGCCAAACGATTTCATAAAGTGATTCCGATTCATCACTAGAAACGTTTCTTCAAAGAATCTAGATCCGAAACGTTTTTGCGAGAATCTGGAGCCCTAGCAAACAGACCCTTAGGCCCCGTTCTGCCGTGCTGATAAGCCGGCTGAAAAACACTGTTGGCTGATTTGTTGTGAGAGAAAAATACTGTTCCGGCTAAAAAAACAAGCTGAAAAAGACGGATTATAAGCCGGATGAATGTAGGGTCGAGATGGCGGACTAGAGGGGGGGTGAATAGTCCTTTCTAAAACTTAAGCAAGTTGGCTAACCAAAAACAAATGCGGAATTAAACTTATCGGTCTAGCCAAGACTACACCCCTTCTAACTAAGTTCACAAGCACCTTACTAAGATCCTAATTAAGCAACTAAGGTGCTTTCCTTAGCAAGAGCTCTCCTATTTAATTCTAGAGCAAGGTCACACAAACCTATGCACTAGTACTTTGCAAGCAAGAGAGAGCTCCTACACAATTCTAGTAAGCAAAGCGCACAAAGCCTAAGCTCACTAGCAATGCTCAATAACAAGGCAACTAATGCCAAATTAGAGAGCGCAAAACACTTAGCTACACAAACTAAGCAATGTGACTAACAAGGTTACATAAACCAAATTAGTCACGCAAGCGGGAGCTTCTAGCTACACAAGCAAGAAGATAACTAGCAAGCTACACAAGCAAACTAGTTACGAGAGCAACTACACAAGCACAAGTATATATGAAAGTAAATACAAGCTTGTGTTGCATGAAGGCAAACCACCGAGAAGAGTAGACAATGTTGACACGGTGATTTTCTCCCGAGGTTCACTTGGATGCCACCAAGCTACGTCCCCGTTGTGTCGACCAACACTTAGATGGTTCCTCGGTGTGACCCTCAAGTCACTTGCCCCTCAAGGCACGCCCCGCAAGGCACCGCAAGACTCCACTCTCAAGTGAGGTAACTCAATGACACGCTCAACTAGAGTTGCTCTTCGCGATCCCCGCGGGGTGAGCACAATCCCCCTCACAAAGCTTCTCCGGAGCCTCGCACAATCTTCTTGCGAGCTTCGTCGGAGCCACAAGCCACCAAGCCGTCTAGGAGGTGGCAACCTCCAAGAGTAACAAGCACTACCGGCTTGCAACACGATCACCTAGTGCCACTTGATGCAACCTCACGATGCAATCGCACTAGAATCGCTCTCTCACTCGATCCGATGAACACTATCAAGCATGAGTGAGTTAGAGGGCTCCCAAGCACTACCACACAAGCCACCAAGGCTAAAGTGTGCTTAGCTCTCGGCCACAGCCGACCAAGGCATCTATTTATAACCCCACGGTCAAATAGAGCCGTTGCACACACTTCCGTTTTCTGCGGGAGCACCGGACGCGCCGGTGGTAACTCACCGGACGCGCTCAACCGCGTCCGGTGCCCCTCCGACATCCGCGTGTCCTCCGAAATTCAAATTCGTCCGTTAGATCCTCCAACGGTCACTGCGCGCCAACGGTCAAACGACCCACCGGACGCGCTGCTGCGAACCACCGGACGCGCCGGTGCGCACAGCACCCGCGCCCGCGAAGCAACCACCGGACGCGCCGGTGCGCACAGTACCCGCGCCCGCGAAGACAACACCGGACGCGCTCCTCGCAACCACCGGACGCCACAGTAACCGCGTCCGGTGCGAGTCCAGTAAGCACCCTGGACCACCGGACGCGTCCGATGGTGTGACACCGGACGCGCACCGCGTCCGACGTCCTCGTTTCCCTCAGGGCGCAAGACCGGACGCGCCGGTCCCGTGGGTCACCGGACGCGCCGGTGCCAAACCCTAGCTCGCGCGCCTGACGCCCGCGCTGCACTGACCGGACGCGCCGGTCCACAGTGACCGCGTCCGGTGCAGCGTCCGGTGCAGCGTCCGGTGCTGCGACCGGTCACCTCTGTGACCGCGTTCGCCTCCGTTTCTTTTCCGACTTCCGGCGCAATGGAATATAGGCATTTCATTTCCCCGAAATCGCCTGAATCCCGCGCTCGCACGCTCGGCGGGAGGGAGAGAGGAACCCAAACCTCTCTATACCCGCAAACCACAGCGCGACCAACGCCACCTTTGCAAATGTGCCAACACCATCAAGTGTACATCTCCATGTGCTTGTGTGTTAGCTTTTTCTCAATCATTTTCAAAGGAGTTAGGCACTCAACTTGCCTCGCCACTCGATCCTAACACGTATGCACAGTTAGATCGCTCAAGTGGCACTAGATGACCGATATGCAAACAAGTTTGCCCCTCTTGATAGTACGGCCATCTATCCTAAACCCGGTCATAAACTTCTCTACACACCTATGACCGGTGAAATGGAAATGCCCTAGGTTATACCTTTGCCTTGCGCATTCCACTCCATCTCCTTTGACGTTGATGCAACTCATGCACCAACCAATCACCAAATGATATGATTCACTTCATATCATCACGTGACCGTATTGGTTCATCGATCTTGATCTCACTTGCTTTTCACCGTTGCATTGGTCCGTCGGCGCCAAGTCTTGCCCAAGCTTCACCATTGCATGGTCCTTCGCTTCGAAGCCTCAACTTGCCCTTCTCCTTCACAACCGGTCCTTCGAGCCAAGCCTCATCTTGATCTTCTCCATCTTGGTCATATGACTCCATGTCATGTCTCATATGCAATGAGCTCCTTCATGACACCATCACATGTGGACTAATCTCCTTTGCCTTGAGCCCACTTTGTTTCTCCAAGTGATATGATCCACTTCACATCATCACATGGCCGTCTCGATCCATCGACCTTGACTTCACTTGCTCTTCTCCGTTGCATTGGTCCGTCGGCGCCAAGTCTTGCTCAAGCTTCACCATCGCATGGTCCCTCGCTTCAAAGCCTCGACTTGCCCTTCACCCTCACAACCGGTCCATCGAGCCAAGCATCACTTCGGTCTTCATCATCTTGGTCACATGAGTTAATGTCGTGTCTCATATTCAATGACCACCTTTATCTAAATCATCCACTTAGATACAAAGGTTAGTCCTAGGTTTCATCAATTAGCCAAAACCAAACTAGGGACTTTCAATCTCCCCCTTTTTGGTAATTGATGACAACCCTCACAAAGATGATTTTGATAATAAAAGTTTTGAACTTGTCATACTTGTCCAATCGTTTTGCTCATAAGTAAAGTTTGGACAATTATCACAAGCTCGGTTTTGGTAGCATTAGCTCCCCCTACATATGTGCATAGAGTTTGGATTGAAAGCTTTGCACATATGCATTGATAGAAGTGTTGGGAGAGTAATTCTACCAAAATGATGCTAAGGTGTAAGAAATAGACCTTTGAAGCGTGATACCAATCGGAGTTGCATTTTACACCATCCTTAGCATCATGAAGTAACTAGACATCCATCAAAACTCAAGAACCCCGTGAGATCAACATTATAGTAAAGGTTCTTGAATCACTTGTAAAGATTAAGGCATGTCTAGATACTACATGTAAACTCATGTAAACTATTTCTATGCATGCTAGTAGATCATTTCATCATTCAAGTTCTATACTAGCATTGCACCACACAAGCATGCATATTGAATTTAAGAACTTTATGCATTGCAAGCAAGCACATGAATTATGCACATATCAAATGTAATCAATCAAAGTTCATGAGCTTGCTCCCCCTACTTGTGTGCTTTCTTTGTCCAAGAATATTTGATCCTCTTACATTCTTCAATGTTGCTCCCTTTTTGTCCATGCCCAATCTTTCCAATCTCTCCCCGAAGCACAAAAATAACTTTCATATCTTTGTCCAATTTCTCCCCCTTTGTCATCAATTTCCATAAAAGGTGTGCTTCTCATTGATGCAAAGGCTAGCATTGGGGTAGATGGTTGAGACGTGAATCTTGCATTTTTTATGGACATTACCACATATGTTGGAATGACAAACTTTATGGTTGCTCTTGAGATACCACATAGGATCTTTGACCTTGATACCAATCGGTGGGGCTCCTCCCCCTATGTCATAGCATGTGTCATTCACTTGAGATATCATTTGAAGATGAGGGTAGCATTGCTTGATTTGATCACTTAAAGTTGAGGATCACTTGTGAAACCATCGTCTTGCATGAATGATACCATGTGAAGCTACCATGAGTAAAAATGTGATACCATTTGAAAGAATTTTCTTGTATGGATTCACTTTGAAGGATTTGGCAATAACATTCACTTCTTGAACATTTGCTATCTTTATGAGTACCACTTGTAAGATATCACTTGTAGATCATGATCTAGACACCACTAGTGAATACCACTTTAGAAGATCAATTTGAGTCTAGATACCACTTGAAACAAACTAGATATCTATTTTCATTGTTGTCTTGTGCTTGTACTCTTATCATTGTCATGAGCTTTTTGTATGACTTGAACTATGTTGATTTGCCTAAGATCCCAAGTCCGGTTTGATCCAATGACAAGCTTCTTCACACCTCATGCTAAGGGTTATCTTGCCAATGTTGTACTTGTCACTTGTTAGCAATCCAAACTAGATCAAGTACTTGGGTTCACTAGCTCATGAACAAATTCATACTTATACCACTAGGTCAATTAACCATTCAAACAATAGTGGTAGACTATGAATTTAAACTTTTCATTTGTTATGCATGATCCTAATAGACAAGTACTATATGCACTAACGGCATACTAGTAAGGGATGAAATGATCATGCACATTACAATGATACCTTTGCTATGTTGGAGTAGAGGATAGTCACATAGATTCCAAATCATTACTCCAATAGCAATGTGAAGTCCAATTTATAAGCTTGGTGAAGACCAATCATCATAGATAAATCCATTCTTCACCCATATGAAATGAAAACCACTAATGATCAAGTACACTTTCTTGTTGTGGTTGGCTTGCTTCATTATATTATCTTTGCTTGTATGAGAGAACTACTTAGAATATCACTTGAAATACATGACTAGCTCTCTTTTGGGTGTTGCTTGCTTTTCTTGATCAACCCTTTTGATTGCTTCAACTAAGCATCACAAGTTCCTCGGATCACCACTTCCATGTTAGCCTTCCAAGTCCCAAACTTGGTTTCACCTACACACGGCGGCAAGCCCCTCACTAGGGAGAAGTGACCTTTCTCCAAAGAACCACTCTTGATACTCACTTGAAATAATATAGTTTGATTGATCCAAATGATGAACTCAATCTTGATGAATAATCCTTGAATCTACATTTGAGTCCAACTCTTTCTACTTGTTTAAGTCCTTTTCTTTCTACCAAATGATCTCTAATCATCACTAGAACTTAAACTTCATCTTCATCTTAAGTTTGATCTTGATCTTCAAATTGAGTACCAAATAAGTACACCAAGT
Organism: Saccharum hybrid cultivar R570; assembly: GCA_038087645.1. Taxonomy (NCBI): domain Eukaryota; kingdom Viridiplantae; phylum Streptophyta; class Magnoliopsida; order Poales; family Poaceae; genus Saccharum; species Saccharum hybrid cultivar. The sequence goes on along the minus strand of JAQSUU010000297.1, from coordinate 5,679,236 downwards.
ACATTCCACAATCAAATGTTCTTGTACTCATTGCTTTTCATGCTTATAGATCAATCCAAAACCAAACTTAGGTACCTCAACCACTTATAAACAAGTTTCCAACTTGAGGACCTTTCAATCAAAGTGACTCTAGATTAATCCAATAATTGTCACTTTTCTTGGCAGATTCTGTACCCTTCAAAGAATAATTCATATTTCCCAATGTACAGATCCAAATGACATAAAATTTGGTGGAGATGTGATTCACTAAGTCATCTAGCAACTGTAAAAATTTGAGATTCTTTTGACATCTAGATTGCTACCAGATTTCAAATCTTCCACCACTGCTACATGCTGAAAACTGCTGCACTATAGCTGACAAGATGCACTTCAAAACCGAAACAACCCTTATCCACTTCTCATGAAATATCTACAGCATCTTCTATCATCAGTGTAGAGCATGTATACCAAATTTCAAGCCAATCCAAATAGATTTGATCACTCAAACATGGCTAAGATCACTGCTAGCTCAGATTTTTAATATAGGACAGATTTCAAAACATGAGCTATTTCTTCATCAAAAGTGAATCAAACTTGAAACTAACTTGTTTGAATACTTTCATAAGATGTATATATCCATTCAATCCACTTACTAAAGGTCATCTCATGAACTTATCCAACCAAAATCAATCCAAACTTGATTGCTAAGCATTTAATCCATTCAATCATCTCATAGCAAGCAACATTGCACATTTATCCAATTCAATCAACTCATATGCACCCAAATGAAATGATCAACAAGAGATATACCTTGGTTAGTTCATGATCATCCAATAGCAAGCTTTCAACTTGAATATTTGCAAGCCATCAAGTATATCCAATAAATCACCACAATCTTTGACATTGCACTTGTATGTTGTAGCACTTGGACTTCACTTATTTTGACTTGGCATTGGGATTGGATATGCATTTGAGCTTCATAACTTGACTCAATATATGATGAACAAAATGAAACCAATTGAATCAAGCCTCCAATGCCGATAGTACCTGCAAACAATCATCCACTCTTTGATGGTACCCAAACAAGTTTGGGTCCTCTCAAGTTAGGTGTAACATACTTAGGCATTGCCTTAGTATGAATAGCGGGATGTTTTGCAATTGCAATCATAGAGGTACCATTGCCATCCTTTCTAAGCACAATATTATCATCAATTGAAATAGGCTTAGAATCATTACCTAGGGGACATGAATGAGCCATGTGTCCCCTTTCCCGGCATAAGTAGCAACTTCTTTTAGAGTGAGCCTTTTCTTCCTTGCTCATGTGTTGCTTCTCAATGCCTTGCCTCTTATGAGTTGCTTGAGCCTTCTTCTCAAGCTTGGTAGGACACCCCGAGGCGAAGTGTCCTATGTCTCCACATTTGAAGCACTTGATGTGAGCATGTATTTTCTTCTCATCTTGATTCTTGCTCATCATCTTGACATCTTGAATTTGCATTGGATGTCTTGCTCTTCCACCCCTTCTTGTTTTCTTCTTCTTCATCAAGTTATCATCATCTTTATGATTGATCTTGATTTTCTCTTGGGGTGTCTTCTCTTGCTCAACTAGTGGCTTTGGTTGAGGCTTTACTTGTTGCTTCACCAATTGCTTGATTGGGCATATTGAGGTGAGATGACCCCAAGTGCGGCACTTGAAGCACTTGACATGCTTTAACCTCTCTTCTTCTTTCATCTTCTTGAGCTTCTCAATGTTTGGGCAACCATTAGCAAGATGTCCCGCTTCATGGCATCGATAGGACATGGAATGCGAGAGCTTCTTTTGAAGTAGCCTCTTCATCCTCTTTTCTTGCTTTCTTTCGCCCCTTGTCATTTTCTTCTTGAAGCCAAGGCCACTTTTGTCACCAACGTTTCTTTGAGTCTTCATCATGTGCTCAAAGGTGACTTTTGAGTTGTAGCACCTCTCTAACTTGATGCTCAAATTCTTCATTTTACTTTTAAGCTCATTGTTCTCCTTCAAAAGGTTAGTCTCACAAGACATAGAAGTAAAACAAGCATTTAATTGTGAAGAACATGGCATATCTAATAAATCATCACAAGAGGTGGATACATGCTTCTTGCCTACATCACAAGGGTTAGTAATATGTGATTGATCATTTGACCCAAATGATGAGCTCTCACTAGATTTGGTTTCTTCATTAGAAGGCTTCTTAGTGAGTAAAGCATGTTCTTGTGCCAAATTATCATGAGCAACACTAAGTTCCTCATGAGCCAATTTTAGCTCCTCATGTGAACAAGTAGTAACATAAAGTAGATGCTTTTGTTGTTCACATGTGGTTTTTAGAAATGAATTTTCATTTTTCAATTTACTTGTTTTTGCCATCTCATTTCTTAGGGCCTTTGAGAGTTTATATAGAAGCTCAAAATTTGGACCATCACAATCAACAACAAAACCACCAATAGATACCTTAGTGTCACCATGTGACATGGAACAATGTGGTGATGTTGAAGAGCTTGTTGAAGCATCACTCTCATAGCCATCATCTTCACCATCAAGTGTGCATGGAGTACAATCATTGCTTGCATCACTTGTGGCATTATCATTCTTCTTGTCAAGTGATCTTGTGATATGATCATCTTTGTCATCACTTGACCGTGAGGTGGAGCAATCCTCCACAACCACCTTGTTGTGGTCATGCTCAACATCCTCATGCGCCTCTTCCTTGGGCTCATCATCATTGGAGATCACCCCATATTTCTCATTTAGAAACACCCAAATTTCATGGGCGGACTCAAAGTCTATGATCTCATGAAGTATGCTATTATCCATAGATCGATAAAAAATATTAGTAGCTTGGCTATCGAGATGTAGGCATTTACTTTGCGCTTGAGTTGCATTCTTTTTATTAAATGCAAAGGAAAAGCCCACATCTACGATCCACCACATTTGAGGAGAAATAAACTTAAAATTGCATGTCATCCAATTTTTCCACCGTACAAAGTGTGTGCCATCAAAAATGTGTGGACACTCAACATCTAGCCCATAAGCCGCCATCCTCTCGGGTCGGTGAAGACCACAAATGAGAGACCCGGCTCTGATACCACTTGTAGGGTCGAGATGGCGGACTAGAGGGGGGGTGAATAGTCCTTTCTAAAACTTAAGCAAGTTGGCTAACCAAAAACAAATGCGGAATTAAACTTATCGGTCTAGCCAAGACTACACCCCTTCTAACTAAGTTCACAAGCACCTTACTAAGATCCTAATTAAGCAACTAAGGTGCTTTCCTTAGCAAGAGCTCTCCTATTTAATTCTAGAGCAAGGTCACACAAACCTATGCACTAGTACTTTGCAAGCAAGAGAGAGCTCCTACACAATTCTAGTAAGCAAAGCGCACAAAGCCTAAGCTCACTAGCAATGCTCAATAACAAGGCAACTAATGCCAAATTAGAGAGCGCAAAACACTTAGCTACACAAACTAAGCAATGTGACTAACAAGGTTACATAAACCAAATTAGTCACGCAAGCGGGAGCTTCTAGCTACACAAGCAAGAAGATAACTAGCAAGCTACACAAGCAAACTAGTTACGAGAGCAACTACACAAGCACAAGTATATATGAAAGTAAATACAAGCTTGTGTTGCATGAAGGCAAACCACCGAGAAGAGTAGACAATGTTGACACGGTGATTTTCTCCCGAGGTTCACTTGGATGCCACCAAGCTACGTCCCCGTTGTGTCGACCAACACTTAGATGGTTCCTCGGTGTGACCCTCAAGTCACTTGCCCCTCAAGGCACGCCCCGCAAGGCACCGCAAGACTCCACTCTCAAGTGAGGTAACTCAATGACACGCTCAACTAGAGTTGCTCTTCGCGATCCCCGCGGGGTGAGCACAATCCCCCTCACAAAGCTTCTCCGGAGCCTCGCACAATCTTCTTGCGAGCTTCGTCGGAGCCACAAGCCACCAAGCCGTCTAGGAGGTGGCAACCTCCAAGAGTAACAAGCACTACCGGCTTGCAACACGATCACCTAGTGCCACTTGATGCAACCTCACGATGCAATCGCACTAGAATCGCTCTCTCACTCGATCCGATGAACACTATCAAGCATGAGTGAGTTAGAGGGCTCCCAAGCACTACCACACAAGCCACCAAGGCTAAAGTGTGCTTAGCTCTCGGCCACAGCCGACCAAGGCATCTATTTATAACCCCACGGTCAAATAGAGCCGTTGCACACACTTCCGTTTTCTGCGGGAGCACCGGACGCGCCGGTGGTAACTCACCGGACGCGCTCAACCGCGTCCGGTGCCCCTCCGACATCCGCGTGTCCTCCGAAATTCAAATTCGTCCGTTAGATCCTCCAACGGTCACTGCGCGCCAACGGTCAAACGACCCACCGGACGCGCTGCTGCGAACCACCGGACGCGCCGGTGCGCACAGCACCCGCGCCCGCGAAGCAACCACCGGACGCGCCGGTGCGCACAGTACCCGCGCCCGCGAAGACAACACCGGACGCGCTCCTCGCAACCACCGGACGCCACAGTAACCGCGTCCGGTGCGAGTCCAGTAAGCACCCTGGACCACCGGACGCGTCCGATGGTGTGACACCGGACGCGCACCGCGTCCGACGTCCTCGTTTCCCTCAGGGCGCAAGACCGGACGCGCCGGTCCCGTGGGTCACCGGACGCGCCGGTGCCAAACCCTAGCTCGCGCGCCTGACGCCCGCGCTGCACTGACCGGACGCGCCGGTCCACAGTGACCGCGTCCGGTGCAGCGTCCGGTGCAGCGTCCGGTGCTGCGACCGGTCACCTCTGTGACCGCGTTCGCCTCCGTTTCTTTTCCGACTTCCGGCGCAATGGAATATAGGCATTTCATTTCCCCGAAATCGCCTGAATCCCGCGCTCGCACGCTCGGCGGGAGGGAGAGAGGAACCCAAACCTCTCTATACCCGCAAACCACAGCGCGACCAACGCCACCTTTGCAAATGTGCCAACACCATCAAGTGTACATCTCCATGTGCTTGTGTGTTAGCTTTTTCTCAATCATTTTCAAAGGAGTTAGGCACTCAACTTGCCTCGCCACTCGATCCTAACACGTATGCACAGTTAGATCGCTCAAGTGGCACTAGATGACCGATATGCAAACAAGTTTGCCCCTCTTGATAGTACGGCCATCTATCCTAAACCCGGTCATAAACTTCTCTACACACCTATGACCGGTGAAATGGAAATGCCCTAGGTTATACCTTTGCCTTGCGCATTCCACTCCATCTCCTTTGACGTTGATGCAACTCATGCACCAACCAATCACCAAATGATATGATTCACTTCATATCATCACGTGACCGTATTGGTTCATCGATCTTGATCTCACTTGCTTTTCACCGTTGCATTGGTCCGTCGGCGCCAAGTCTTGCCCAAGCTTCACCATTGCATGGTCCTTCGCTTCGAAGCCTCAACTTGCCCTTCTCCTTCACAACCGGTCCTTCGAGCCAAGCCTCATCTTGATCTTCTCCATCTTGGTCATATGACTCCATGTCATGTCTCATATGCAATGAGCTCCTTCATGACACCATCACATGTGGACTAATCTCCTTTGCCTTGAGCCCACTTTGTTTCTCCAAGTGATATGATCCACTTCACATCATCACATGGCCGTCTCGATCCATCGACCTTGACTTCACTTGCTCTTCTCCGTTGCATTGGTCCGTCGGCGCCAAGTCTTGCTCAAGCTTCACCATCGCATGGTCCCTCGCTTCAAAGCCTCGACTTGCCCTTCACCCTCACAACCGGTCCATCGAGCCAAGCATCACTTCGGTCTTCATCATCTTGGTCACATGAGTTAATGTCGTGTCTCATATTCAATGACCACCTTTATCTAAATCATCCACTTAGATACAAAGGTTAGTCCTAGGTTTCATCAATTAGCCAAAACCAAACTAGGGACTTTCAATGAACATGGCCTTAGTTATGCAGTAGTGGCACTCAATCTAACTATCATCTCATGCAGTTGCATTAGTTCTCAATCCGACTACCATCTAGTCTCGTTATCAATAGACACGTAGCCTACCACTGAAAGATTTCTAGATTGACGATGTCACTACGGAAATGTCGTCTACCGCTAAAAAATAATACATCAAGTTCTGAAATAAATTCAGGAAGGTGGGAGCACACGCAAGTCGATTGCTCAACGTAGGTGGCCAAGTTCTACCATTATAAGAACCTAACCAAATTATGCTCAGTTAGCAACGATGATCGGTACTTGACGAAATGCACTGTTCGTCAGTTTTTTTTTTGAAACGCATCAGTTTGTTTGTTAGGCCATGAATAATGATTGGTGGGCTGTTGGGCTTGAAAGTGAATGTTCGGACGGTCACAAATTAAAATAATTCCTTCGCTTCTTCACCTGTATGCATGGCTCGATCAGCTGGTCCACACAAAATGGGAACCGGTAAGCACGTTCTCTAATCTCTACTCCTACTATCTCAATGCGAAATATGCGGTGCACGATGCAAGAGCATGTGCCCCTAAAGGCAAACTTTACTTTCCCCTCTGCTAGTTAGACCAAGTGTTCAGTACTCCTCCTATATACTGTATGGTACTAAGGCTAGCTAAGCGAGCAGCAGCGTGACTGACGAGCAGGACCCCGCTCTCATGGAGTAATGGTCACGGGAAGGACGGAAGGCAGTCAAGGCACGCAGGTAAGCCGGCGAGACAAGACATATAAATCCTAATTCAGCTAGCGGTCGGTCGGTGGATTGTTGTATGGCCATGGACGAGACGACGTCGTATTCCCAATTCCTAATTAAAGCAACGTTGCTTTTGCTTTAATTTCAACTCCACCAAACCACACACACATGCTGCGACCTGCGGAGTGCGATCGATGCAGGCAGAGGAGCTTGTTTGCATCGGAAGCAACACTTCCTATTTGTGCTCGGCATTCAGGGCAGCAGCTAGCTAGCGCCGGCATGGTCCATATCGACTTTGCCATCGCCCATCGGTGGTGTATATATATATATATATATATATATATATATATATATATATATATATATATATATATATATATATATATATATATATATATATATATATATATATGCATTATTAAAAGCTGCTGCGTAACTACTCCCATTATCCCCGAATATAAGGTATGTACTTTATTTCAAAATCCAAATTTCGTCAAATCTTTGATTAACAATTAGTCTAGCTGTATGAAATGTTTATATATTATAGGAGAAACTAACAGTCAAAGTGTGAGTTGACAATAGCTTTAGCTTATATTTTGCAGTAAAATTCACGAGCAATCCCTAAACTTTTACGGCAGTGTTATATGGTCCCTAACTCTATTCGAGACCCAGACCTATCTGATAGTATCACTCTAATTCTCAGTATATAGTTATATATTTTTAATATTTAGGTCTCCAAGCTAATATGACAATGTTATTTGGGTCTTCGAACTTGCACCTTCACACATAAATGACGGTGGCGTGGAATATTAATCGTGCATTCACGAGCAAGTTCGGGAGACTTAGATGACACCGCCACTCAACTTTAGGAGCTCAAATATCAAACTTTGAGAGTTTAGAACCCGTATGACATCGCCGTACAAGGTTCAAGGACTCAAATATGAAAACTCAAAGAGTTATTAATGACCGAGATAATTAACACCACTGTCCAACTTTGAACCGCTAGTAAGTTTTACGGGCTTGCTAGCGCCCGACGTCCGGACAGACAGTTCTCGTTCGGTCACCTGCGCCTGCAGTACTTTTCCCGCGTTGTCCACATGGGGCCCGCGCCACCCCAACATCATCAGCACCGAGAAGCGGGGGAAGGGGCAACGGATGCCTAGCCGCCGCCGGGAGGAGGAGAAGACACCGAGACGAAGCAGCAGAAGGCAAGGAGGGAGATGCAACACAAGATCCATTTTTAAAACATTCGGATGCAACACTTACAACATACATTTATAGGCAGATGAAACACTTGAAACATGCATCTGAAACACTAACAAAAACACCTAAAACACTTGAAACCATTGCAAAAACATACACAACATCCAGATAAAACACTTGCAACATATGTGTGAAACATATGCAACATCCAAAATAACACACTTGCAACATACGTCTAGAAAACAGATGAAATATTGGGAACAACACAGCTTGCAACATACGTGTACAACCATTGCAACATATGCAATATCCCGATCTAGTTTTATAACATCCACATGAAACACTTGTAACATACTATGAAACATCAGACACATTTGAAACATAAATGTGCAACACGTGTTTTTTTTCCTTTCTCCCGTACGACGCAGTGCAGAGTGGGGGAATGGCCGGTTCTGGGTAGCCGGGGGCCGAGGATGCTGGACGACGAAAGATGGGAGGTCGCGTCGGCCAAGCGCGGGCGGAGGCAAGGAAGATGAGCACCTGTGGGGGAGATGGGAGGTCGCGCCGGCCAGGAAGGATCGGAGGAGGGCTGCTGGTGGCGGCGGACCTCCTGATCTGGCTGATGGGAGGTCACGGCGGGCAGACCGGCGGTGGGCTGGGCGCCGGAGCTACCGAGGATGGAGGACGACGGCCACAAAGCGCAGGCGGAGGCGAGGAAGACGAGCGCGGTGGATACAACCATGATAGGCGAATGGGTGTCCAGAATTTTTTTAACGAAGAAGCCGTCCGGATGGACGGACGACGTGACCGAAGCATTATCGTAAGTTTTAACGTAGGAGCAATTTACATTCTAGTGTCGTGGACAGTAGGCACCTGAATGCGACGTTTGAACGTTCCTTTCCCTCTGGGTTCTAACATGAGTTAGAGTTACTTCCCCATACGGATGCATAGTTTGGTATGCGAAGGTACGTACGCACGGCACCACAGGTGCAAGCTGCCTGCCTCTGTCCTTGGTGTGCTTCGCTCCTATATTTTTTCAGTGATTCAGTCGAAAACTGGACGAGTGATCGAACAGCCATTGGTTCATGCCCCTAAAAGCAGAGCAAGTGGTTCCTTGTCTACGTGGCCAGTTGATTGATGAGATGAGATGACATGGACTTGGGGAGCATCTAGAGTCTAGATCTAGCTGTGGCCTGTGGGTAGAGATGGCAGCGGATCGGGTTCGGGTCGGATACCCACGGGTTTCGGGTCCTGCGGTTTCGGGTTTGGGGATGGTTTCTCACCCACGATTTTCGGTTTTGGTTTCGGGTTTGGTTTTTTACCCGTGGATATCCAATGAATATCCGAAATAAATCATTTAGAATTAAAACTCATGTTTTATAATATGCTAATAATAACTTGTTTACTTAGATTATTAAATCTATTCAAAATTGACTCATGAAAATATTTATTATTTATTGCCTCTTATTTATACATGTGAATATGTGTATATTTATCCGCGGGTTTCGGTTATCCATTCGGGTTTCGGGTATCCGTTCGGGTTTCGGGTATCCGCGGGTTTGGTTTTGGTGATGGATTTTCACCCGAATCGGTTTTCGGTTCGGGTTCGGGTTTCGTTTTGGGTGCACGAAGACTCCACCCGATCCGAACCCGACCCGTTGCCATCCTTACCTGTGGGTGTTGGTAGAACGCAGAACACGGAAGATAGTGCGTGTTTGGTACCTTTGCCTCTGCTCGTCTCGCCTAGCCTGCTCGCAAAGCTATGTTACAAAGCGTTTCTGTGTTTGCTTTCTTTGCCGCCGCTTACTTCGCTTGCATTGTAGCTCGAGCGAAGGCTGAACCGGCAGCGCTAGAGATCGATTTGACACTGGGAACGTCGAACCAACGACAAGAGACACTGATTTTGTGGCTGTGGAATCCGAGTCGGCGATGGTGGAGGGTGATTTAGCTCTAGAAGAGTGTTTTTGGTGGCAACAAAGTCCTATTCGGTGATAGGGGAGTCCGATTGATGGCCGCGGAGGCAAATCAATAGCCGGGGAGTATAATTCGATGGCAGCAAAGGCTGCTCACGATAGAGTGAGCCAATCTTGCCCAGACAGGAGAGCCGACATGGCTCGCCTGCGCTGGCAAGTATTCTCTTGCTCGTGCGAGCAAGCTTGCCAGGCAAACAACCGAGGCGAGGGACATCCAAAGGGCTTGCCTTGCCCGGTGAGGCGAGGTGAGCTGCCAGCAAGGGTTCCAAGCATGACATGGCAGCTTCATCGGTTCGGGCTCCGAGTCCACATCACGCACAAGTATCAGTGGTCATTTAAGGGGGTGTTTGATTCCCCCTACTAACATTGAAGACTTATTGAAATACATGTTTTTCACATGGTGCCCCATATCAGGCTTACCAGGTCATAAAGGTAGATGGAATTGCTAGCTTTAGATATACTTTGGCATCCTTTAACTTTAGTGCCTCCCTTGACCATCCATGCCAACTTCTTCTGCCATATTCAGAGACTTTCACATACACAGCTAGCAATGCCACATTGAACCAGTAAGATATTGAGGTTGCCAGAGCTGCGCCTCTGTGGCCAAGGCCAAAATTTTGAACCAGCAACAGCATAGCATAACGTGAAGTAGCAAAGTAAGTCCAGAGCAAGCTACCAATATCTGGACAATATTTTGGGTCTGCAGGAATCTGGTAAGGCACTGAAGCAAACCATACGTGAAAAGACCAGAAATCCACTGAGCATATAATCCAGCTTCAAATGATATCTCAGGACTTTGACCAAGGGCGATAAGGATTTGGCCAGCGAAGGCCAAAGCAAAGGCTAGAGGAACACCCGTAAGCATAGAACAATTATCGCCCTTTGCTCTTATCAGCACGGCTTATCAGCCGTGGTACAGTGTTTTTCTCTCGCCGTGGTACAGTGTTTTTCTCTCACAACAAAACAGTCACAGCCGGCTCATAAGCCACAAAAACAGCCTAGTGATTGTCTTGCTCCGTATGATTGTCCACAAAAGGTATTCAATGCGCTTCCCATACCCAGCTTGACATGGAAAAGAGGTGCAAGATTCCAATTAATTTACCGGTACCACAGCAGGCTGTAGGCATCACGCAGAGCACTGGCCACTGGCAAATAAGTCAAAACTCATACGCCGTTCTTACTTCTAGTAAGTACAAAAAAAAAATTCGCGATTGTGCCTAAGCACGTCTAGTAAGTACAATTATGGAGCATGTGGAAAATTAATTGGAGTAATGTGAATTGAGAAAGTATTTACAGAACTCGTACCAATTTCGGTTATAAATTCCTTAAACAACTAGCTCCTACAGTGTACATGTTCCGATTCACATTTCCCCCTGCTCTTCAGACTTGATGCACAGGCAGTGGTACCGAGTTGCATAAATGGCTGAGTGAAGCGAGGTTACCACTGTACGTACCAGGACGCTGAAGCCGGTGACGTTGGCGAAGGAGGCGGCGATGGAGGCGCCGGAGAGGGAGAGCTCCCCTAGGTGTCCGGCAAACATGACGGAGACCACCTGCAGGCTGCACGCCGCTGGTAGGAGAGGCGAGGACGCCGCCGCCGGCGGCGCTAGCGCCACCCATTTTCGCGATCGCGGTGGCCTCGCGCGGTCGGAATCCAGGTATGAGTTGACTTGCGAATGGAGATAGTACTACTGATTGGCTGCGCAATGGCAACGTGGCACAGTTGGCCTGGCCCTGTTTAGTTCCTCTAATTTGGATCCAAAATGCACTATGGCCTCGTTTAGTTCGGGCGAATAGGGAAGAAAAACGCTGTATCAGAATTCCTGTAGCATTTCGTTTGTATTTGATAAAAATTATCTAAATTTTGACTAACTAGGCTTAAAATGTTCGTCAACAAAACTGTGCAATTAGTTTTTGATTTCATCAACATTTAGTACTCCATACATTTGCCGACATTTCGATGTGACGGGGAATCTTCTTTTTGCATAGTGAAATTTGGGAGAGAATTTGGGTATCTAAACAAGGCCTATGTAAAAAGAAGATTCCCCGTCACATCAAAATACCGGCACATGTATGAAGTACTAAATGTAGATGAAATCAAAAACTAATTGTACAGTTTTGTTATACTTTGCGAGACGAACATTTTAAGCCTAATTAATCAATATTTGGATAATTATTACCAAATAAAAACAAAATACTACAGTTCCAAACAGTAGTTTGGGTGTCCCCAAATTTGGTATCTAAAATCCCGGGCTTCGGCATGAAAAGGCGGTGCATGAGTAGACTAGTTTCAAAATGAATGACCGTACATCCATTCCAGGAACTGACAGTAGATCGTCCAGTTATTGGTTGGCAGCGTCCTCCATCACTGATATGCTAAATGTAATCATGAGTTATCAAAACCCATGTGAGTTTTTAGTAACTGTGCAAATTTCTCAGAGTTAATGACTGTGCTGAGGAAGAATAGGCAAAAGAAACATTAATTTTTGACATGGACATTAGTTTGTTGTAGAACAACCAGGTAACAGTTTAGCACAACAGTATTGCTCCTACCATTAATTTTTGTGAGTCACTGTCTGCACATTTTGAGCACGTCCAATGGCAATGGAAGATTCCCAATGAACCTCAACATTCTACTAGCAGTCAATAAATTTGCATGATCTTCCTGTGACATATAAATAAACAGATCTTTGGTATAGAATTAACATACTTCACTTGGAATTAGTGGAGCTTACAAGTATTTTCAGATTATGAAGCCAATGGTAAAAGCAGTACATAAAACACTAAAATTACACAAGAGTTCATACTATAATGCCTTCTCACAGCTTTGCCCCCTGTTCGGCTAAGCTTATCAGCACGGCTTATCAGCCGTGGAACAGTGTTTTTCTCTCACAGCAAATCAGCCACAGCCGGCTTATAAGCCAAAAAAACATTTTGGATGAGCAGGCTCGACACAATAAAGTATGTCATGTCCTCTCAAGTTCTGATTTTGGTGTTGCACCCCGTGGGTTCCCCTTTACTCTTCATTGTCAATAATAATAAATAACAGACCTCAAATGGAAATGAGCTACAGATAAACACAAAATAAAAAAATCATTTTTTATCATAAAAATAAACCATGGACGAACAGTAAATTGCACGATGGTGCGACATAGCACACTACATAAAGATTATATTATAATTACAAAAAATAACTAAAGAGAGCAGGATGAAGGATTAGATGTTCCAAAACAATTCTATTGTTTTCCAGAACTGTCCACTTGACAAGCAAGGGCTAACATGATAATGCTTTCATCTTACTGAGGAAGCAATAAGAAATGCACATCGCAAAAAATGCCACACTTTGTACAATGGTAGAATTGCCATATTGGGATTACTTATGAGTTACCTGGCACTACTATATGACATTTTCTGTACAATAACCAGAAATTTAGACTACCACTAAGCCAGGCTTTAATCCAAATGAGAAATTAGGAAGATAGAAAAGGAACATTCCAGGCTGCTAGTACCTATACCTTCATTGGCTTCTTGGAGGCACCTACAAATTCTATTATATACAGAAACATAAGTGGAAGACAATGGAAATTCTGTGATTTACTTTTGTCATCGTTTTCAGCAGGGTAGTGCAGGAAGTCAATAACTCTCAATTCCTTGTAAATATTACGTTTGCTTTCAACTTAATGAAACGACAGAACACCTGCCAGGTTTGCTAAAAAATGAGATCTCCCAAGTTCAGACCACTAAACAATCTAATTGTTGGCTCTGCATCAAACATTTATTTATCAAGATTTACTTATCTAAGCAACTGAAATGACAATGGCTAGAGAACGTTAACATCAATATCTGGCCTAGTTCTAGAAAATGAACAACCCAGTACGCAGATTAAAAAAAACAAAGAAGAATGGTAATGAGGTATAATTGATTGAAATGAGATACAGCAGATTAACAGGCAATTAATACATACAAAGAACTGATTTCTTTAATATACAACAAGCCGGTGCATAATGAATTGTCTGATGCTCTGATATTTTAGTTTGAATAGTACTTAGCAGCAGTGTTTTTTTTAACACATGATGACATGTAAAGCATGAAGGGCATTACTCATTAGTACCGCAGTAATGAGAAAATGAAAACTTTGATTCTGCAGATGGAAACTAATCTGTACCTGGTTTCTAGCCATTTGTACAATAAACTGAACTGGTGAAGGGACATTTAGCTTTCTGATCTAACTAAAAAGCTAAGCTGTTTACTTATTGGTTAATGGAAATGCAGATCAAGGAACTCTAAAGGTTTGGGAAAGTAGATTATTGCAGGGCTGAGAGCTCTTGTGGTAGAGAAGTGTAGCTGTCTTATGACGAAGATCATGGAGGCAGGCAGCAAGGAGAGGAAGCGAGAACTGTGAGGCGAAGATGACAGCACCACAGTGGACAACAGCACAGAAGCAGGCGGCGGGAGCGAGGTCGGGGATGGAGAGGGGCGGAACGTACCGGTGCCACCCGACAAGCGCCCACTGCCATGGCTGGCTAGAACATACCTGATATCGGGCAGAGGCGCTGGGGCAGACAGGTAGGGTGCGTCTTTGTGACCGTAGCTGCGTGGAAGGCAGAATACATAGAGGGCTGAGGCCGGCGGGTGAGATTGCCGTGTCTCGCGCCACCCTTTCGCCGGCGCCGCTGCCGCAAGCCGCACTCTATTCGCTCATGCCCCACTCGATTTGCGTAAGATGCTGCTGTAAATATGTACCTGAGCAACCACATTACAGAATGTTTTTACGTATGCACTTTCCTATGTCTTTGTCCAAAGAAAATTTAGTCTACCATCCCACAAAGAAAACAATGTCTAGATGCTGGCAGCTAAATAGTAGCATATACCAAAGCCTACAAACCAATAGTTAGTCCCATTCCAAAATTTAAATGATCTTGATGTAATGCAGCAGTGTGAGCACCGGAGGTGGACCTGACAGTTGCATGGACTCAGTAGACGATGATGAAAGCCATCTCATCCAGGTCAAGCTCGCACTCGTAGATGGCAATCAAGTGCCGTCATGACAATAGTCTATTGGTAGGTGACTAACAGAGAATAGCAGTCATCTGTCTGCACATATTTTTCAGGTTTAAACTGAATAATCATCTCATAGGCAGAGCATCGAACACTTGCTGTGCATATGTGCTTTGAATAGACAGACGTGGGTAGCAGGAGACATACCTCCCAGTGTGGCACGCTCTTCCTTGCCTGCATGTAGCAAGAAGGTTGTAGCAGCTGGAGATATTCGTGGGGAGGGGAGGGGACGCCAGGAGCGGTGGCGAGGCGAGGGGCGACCGCCGCGAGTTCGTCGTGGAATTTCCTTGAGGTCCAGCGCCTGGATCAAGTGGATGCGAGCGGCGTGAGACGAGTGTGGACCAATCGAGGCAGTGAACGCAGGTGAGAACACGTTGCCATCTCCTCCAGCGCCAGGGCCGCGACCGACGTCTTCGCGCCGCTCTCCTCCAGTACCGCGGCCGTGCGGCGGAGTCACGCCGCTCGACCTCGCGTCGCGGCCGAGCGGCGGAGGCGCGGTCCTTGTATTCGCGCCGCTCTCCAGCGCTCGTGACGAGCAGCGGCGGTGGCGCGGCCTCGGCGGGGGAGCGGGCGGCGAACGGCGGCGTCGCTTCGGCGGGGCGCGGGGGTGGCACCCGGCAGCGCGGCCTGGGCGAGGGCTGGGACAGGGGCGAGGACGGGTACGGGGATGGGAGCGGCGGCGGCGGCCGAGTTGCGGCGCGGGGCTGCGGGAGGAGGAGCGTCGGGACACGGACTGCGAGCGAGAGCCACGGCAGTAGGAGGCGACGCGCGAGAAGGTTTCGAGGTTTCGACCCATAATCGGACGGCCCACATCGTTTCGTCGCTCGATCCTATGGCTGAGAAAAGTGTGCGACGTGACCCAATGAGATGCTCGAGGATGGCTCAGGATTCGAAGGGGAGAGAAGAGATGGGCTAAAATTGACAAACTCTGGTTTCATTTTTTTTAATTTAGGGTGTGTTCAGTTATTTCAAAGTTCTAAAAATTTTACAAGATTCACCTGCCCAAGCTGTATTGACTCGTCGTCGCCGCCGCCGCCTGCGCAGCCGGAGAGCGGTTCGATCTCCTCCATGGTCGCCTCCTCTGCCTCCTCCGCGGCAACCGCGGCCGCGAACTTTACCCGCTAGGCGCAAACCTTCGGCGCCGAGAAGGCCGACGCTGCCAAGGCTGCCCTAGCCTCCGCAACCACCTTGGCCACCTCATCCGCCTCCGCGACGGCTTCTGCTTCCTCCACAGCCGCGTCCTCGGCCTACGCGGCCGCCCCCGACCTCACTCTCATCGCCAAGGTGATGGCCTATTCCCCTCGCTTTGTTCGATCTAGGCACCATTTGGTAAAAGCTCAAACCTTTGGTTGTCGTGCTCGCAGGAGGAGCTGGAATGGGTGAATAAGGAGTACTCTGTTCACGAGCAGATTGTGTTTGGCAAGATCAAAGGTGCTGGTTTTGCTGCATAAAGATCATATAACTCGGGATTCCCATTAATTTGATGTCCTCGTAGATGATGTTCATCTTTGTTGGTGAAATTATGCTATTTTTTTTTCATTTTTGCTCAAGCATTGAATGTTTAGATAATTAATAACATGATAGCTTCTGCTGAGTATATCAGTTGAGTATGCTTGACATATGTGATTTATGCAGTTAATTCATGTTCTACATATACGATTCTCTTATTGATATTTGGAATAATAAAATTATTGTAGAGCATGCCTATTTTGATTGCTGGATGATCGTTTCCAAAGATCCTTGAGGTGCACAAGGACGAGTCCAATGATATGTTAAGGTATTATTACACCTCTAGCACTCCTAACTCCTAAGTCTTGCCATCGAAATTATATATATCTGAGCCATTCCAGAATTACACCCTATCTCTTAGTGCCTCCCACACTATGCAGATTTAAATATGACAAAAAAATGGATAGCGCTTGCTTTTATCTGCTGGTAATCGTAGAAACACTCAACATTTCCCCCGTGTTCTTGTTTTCATGGAGCACTCTGAATATAATAAGGTTTTTAGTAACAGAGAGCTGCAAAAGTGTGTGTTTCATATCCTTGATGCAAATGCAAGAGGGATTTCTTGCAATCCAAATGTAAGAGCCGATCTCCATTTTTCTTCTTCCTGAAGCTGCCAATTTGTTTGGTAGGGAGCCTGTTGAATAAATAATGAATATCGTATTGCGATTTGTTGGTCATTGTGGAGTCTCAGTTTTCAGTTCATTTTACTTTTGTCATGAGCGAATTTGTTCTGTAATGATCTCCCAATGCAGCAACCTGTCATAAGTTCGACTTGCCTTTCCTGATAATAATGACAATATGACCCCAAAAAAATAATACTGGGGATACTTATTATCATTACCAAAATAGCCTTTTGTTGACTGTGCTAGACTAACCTGGCTTATAGAAAAATCCTTGTTATGCGATAAAAGGAGATAAATGCATGGTTTCTGTCAGATTTACAAAAACTTTGTGCCTAAAGTCAGGGAACTCTTTCTATAGATTCATATTTATAAATTCATGCAATCTTTTAGTTGATGGCCTCCATTCCTATGTTAATTGTTTCAAGGTTACTGTTTGACCTTGTTTTGTGAACAATCCTATACTCAGTTCAGTGTTCTTAGTAATTGATGCATCAAAAGTCAAAACAAGCATTTAGCTATGTTAAACTGACCACCTGCTGCTTATTTATATGTTTTCCATGACCAGAGCATATTTAGGGCGAATCTATAGAGATCTTTAAATGTGGTGAACTGCACTGTTGATCAGCAGTGGCAGCCCATCCTTCCTTCACATTTCCCTGTTCATTCCACAGTTCCATCGTATTACCCGTCGGATTCTGCAGCCCGGCAGCGGATGTCCGCCATGCCCGTGTCCTAGGCCCACCCGCGCACCCTATCCCAGCGGTCCAGCTCCCCCACGAACGCGACCACCAGCCTCATTCACACCTCAGCGGTCTCGAAAAAAAAGCGTATTGACAACGGCACCGAGAAAACCCGCCGCTCCTGCAACCTCCGCCGGCCTCGACGCAACCCCACGGAGCACCACCCCACCTGCGCCCTCCGGCAGCCGCGATGTCACCCCGCAGTAGCACCGAGCCGCCTCCGCCGACCTCACCCCCGGCTCCCGGCGGCGCACCACCGCAGTGCGGCGCCACAGCAGTGCCGTTGGGTTTACCTGCGCGGAATCCCAGCGCCTCCCCCATCCCTTCTCCCCCGCTGTACCCGTCCACGTCACAGCCGCCGCCGCATGTGCTCGCCCTGCTTTTCCGTATCCCACGGTGACGACGACTACTGCGCAGCAGCGCGCCGCCATAAGCCAGGTGCCCAGGTCCTCTCGACGGGTCCTTCTTCAGCGACGGGCGCCCCACAAGGTATGCCGGCCCCTTTTATTCCCTTACTGCTGCACAAAACCAGGGCGCCCAAACCCTAACATATGCTATTTGGCTATTTCTATTCGGATCTCATCTGATTACTGATTTTAGAAGTGTGTTATGCCTACTACCCGCTTCGATTTTTTCACACATATTATCGACCAAACACTAACCTATGCTATTTGCCTATTTGTATTCCGATCGCATGTGGTTACTGAATTTACAGGTTTGTTACACGCACTACCGCTTCAATTTTTTCCCCAAAAATTATCGACCATGCATGCGTGTGAATTTGCAGAAATCCCCACCTCAACCAGGTTCCGCCGCATCGAACCTGGCGCGACAAATTAATCCAATCCTTGATTAGTACGCCTGCCTGCTCCGCTCCGTTATCTACCAGTGTTCAGCTACATTTATGCAGGTCAAGGTATGTATGACTTCCCATGTATTCTGTGCTTCATGCGTCTGCCAGTATGCCAGCATCCTATTCCTGCCCATGAGGCCAGTTTGTGGATCCCTGTTTTCAGCGTATTCACACGAAGTTGTGCAAATATTTCTTAGGACCTTAGCAAGCTTCATCATAAGTACACTTAAAAATCATAGTCATGAGTTGGTAGGTATGTTTCACCATGGCATTTGAATCGTTCAGAAATAAGAAACCATCAGCATTATTCTACGATCTGGGATTCTGGCTACGACATAAAGATATGCAGCTCCCTTGCGTGTTAGAAAACAGAAGCCATATCATTAAGCATTCATTGTCATATGTGTGAATTCTAATAACATGCCTTGCAGATTCAATAGCATCCTGCCAATGCATTTTTTTCATATGATAAATTTGAAATGCTTCAATAACATTTTTTAATTTTTTTTAGGCACAAAACTTGATCGACAAACTGCAGTATGATCATTCGCCACTAATTGAGGCTACCAGGTCAGTGAGCTACCTTCTCAAACTGCTCTATATTTTTTTATGGCCAGTGCTGTGGCACTGTGGATATATACCTATTCAGTCCATGCAGTGTATGATTTAGTTCCAGCTCCTTTCAGAGATTACACAGGTGCAGGTGCCATGCCTCCTTTATTTTTCGACAAAACAGGTTGCACTTTGTTTAATTCTACAAAATAAAGATATGCAGTCCTCTTGCATGACCATCCTGCCAATACATTTTTCCCATATGATAAATTTGAAATGCTTCAAAAACATTTTCTAAATTTTTTATAGGTACAAAACTTGATTGAGAAACAGCGGTATGATCATTTCCCACTCATTGAGGCTAGCAGGTCAGTCAGCTACCTTTCCAAACTGCTCATAGTTTTCCTATACTATATATTTTTGTCGCCAGTGGTGTGGCACTGTGGATATATACCTATTCAGTCCATGTAGTGTATCATTTAGTTCCAGCTCTTTTCAGAGATATTACACAAGTGCAGGTGCTATGTATCCTTTTTTTTTGGGAGTTGGGACACAACAGATTGCACTTTGTTTAATTCTAGAAAATAAAGATACGCAGCTCTCTTGCATGTTACAGAACAAAAGACATATCATTAAGGATTCCCTGTCATATGTGTTAGTTCTAATAAGATGCCTTGCGAATTTAATAGCATCCTGCCAATGCATTTTTCTCATATGATAAATTTGAAATGCTTCAATAAAATTTTGAAATTTTTTTTATAGGTACAAAACTTGATCGAGAAACCGTAGTATGATCATTTGCCACTAATTGAGGTTAGCAGGTCAGTGAGCCACCCTTTCAAACTGCTCATGGTTTTCCTATACTCCATATTTTGGTCGCCAGTCGTCTCGCCCTGTGGATATATGACTATTCGGCCCATGCAGTTTACCATTTAGTTCCACCTCTTTTCAGAGATTCCACAGGTACAGCTGCTATGCATCCTTTGTTTTTGGAAAAAAAACAGATTGCACTTTGTTTAGTTCAAATAGATCATTGATGGTTGGGGTACAATCCAGAACTTCATTACCCTGCACTGAACCAAACACTATGTTCTGCAGATTTTGCAATAGTTCCTCATTTACAGAACGATTGCATGAATAAAAGACATTGAATCAAAACCAGCGGTGGGCAGGTTAATGCCATGATTAATATTTGATAACTCTGGATTGGGGTCTGTCCAAGGATGCTACGAGGCCCGCAAGTCAGGAGAGCTGGCCGGGTTGGTCCGGCCCAGTTGGCCCAAAAGGCATCCCACTTCCAAATTCCAATATGGATGCCGGTTGCGAGTGCGTACCGGTGCTGGATAGGGGATCCGCATCCGCAACGGAATCAACGACAACGACGCGCGTGAGAGGAGGAAGGAGGGGGTCGGAGTCGGATAGGGGATGCCGGCCGAGAAGGAAAGGACCCGATAGCGTCTACGCTTGCGGGGGCCATATATTGCGACCCCCGGTCCGTCCCTGTACAGACACAGACCGTAGCCGCCGCCGATCCCCAATCCAGATCTAGGGTTCGAGGGAGAGAGGTTGTTAGGGTTTGATCGAGGGAGGGAGCGCGAGAGGCCATGGAGGAGGTGGTGAGGGTGTTGGGGAGGTTGCAGCCCGACACTGAGGGAGGGTTGGTGCCTGCGAATGGCTCATTGGTGTGTCCGATTCTCTCTGTTCCTCTCAACTCGAGGCGCCGCTCCAAGGCTGGCCGCAAGATGGCGGTTGCGAGGAACAAGGAGGCGGCCGGCAGCTTCATCGGCGACATCGACGTCACCAAGGCTGAGGTGGGGGGGGAACCAGGAGGCGGCCGGCAGCTTCGGCGAGATCTCCGTCACCAAGGCTGAGGTGGGGAACAAGGAGGCGGCCGACAGCTTCACCGGCGAGATCGGCGTCACCAAGGCTGAGGTGGGGAACAAGGAGGCGGCAGGCAGCTTCACCGGCGAGATCGGCGTCACCAAGGATGAGCTGGGGAACAAGGAGGCGGCCGGGCCAGGCATGGTGACGGAGGCCTCCTGGATCAACTTCGTCTTCCTGACCAAGCCGCCGGCGGGGATCGAGCGCAAGGCCGAGCCGACGGTGGCTATGATCACGAAGGAGACGGTGCCCGACTCCTTCATCGACATTCTCAAGAAGAGACCTCTGTTCAAGAAGCTGCCTCCTGTCAACGAGACTTCCCATCTCTACTCCAGGTTCCCCGAGCTGCGCGACATACATCTATCCGGTACGGCTCGTAGGAATTACTGCATCGACCTGCATGAGGATGTCCTGAGGCAGCACAAGTTGAAGGGCTTCGCCGAGGTCGGCGTCGACTTCACCGACGGCGTCAAGAAGATATTCATCCTTCCGCATTAGGGGTGTGCATCGTGAGGAAAATGAGTACATCGTGAGGAAAGTGGGTGGTGTGGTATCGTATCGTATCGGTGGAGCAAGTTCGCCCCCTTCTAATTGTTGGTGGTGCTGTCCAGTCTGTTTATCAGTATCATTATGTGATATGTGAGATATGTTTATGTTTATGTGATGACGTTGGTCATCAGTATAAGATGATGTTTATGTGATGATGTTGGCTATCAGTATGTTGGTCATCAGTATATCCTGCTGCTGTTCAGAACTATTTGGTTTATTTATTAATGGTATGTATCCTGCTGCTGTGCCTATTTGGTTTATTATATTAATGATGATACAGGGTCTGCCTGTTATTTTTTGTTTCCCCAACACCATTGCATTTTTTTGTTTCCCTTCTTTTTTGTTTTATTTGTTTTACAAACACCATTGCATTAAACTTCCTGCATGAGCCTTCCCAACACCATTGCATTAAACATACTGCATGAGCCCTGGCGATGTATGTTTTCCCAACAACATTGCATTAAACTTACTGCATGAGCCCTGGCGTTGTATAATTTGAAACGGTAGATAAGCTTGGCATGAAAGTCAGCATGAGTAAGATTTTTGGAAATTCACCCACATTTGCCCCTTTCAGTTTCAGGCAGGACCTCTTGGTTAGCATGCAGTTTCAGCTGTTCACTGCCGCAGCGTAAGATGATATTAGTGCTAGAAATTCTACAGGCCAATCATTGAAATCCAGTTCATCCGTGAAATGCACGGGACAGATCGAGCGCGATGGGAAGCATATGGAGCACGCTGATGAGTGAAATAAGATCCCACAGCTACGGATCCATGCCAGGTGGGCCGCGTCTACCAGCGCCGCAAGCGGAGCCGTGGCTGAACGGGCCAAACGACGTACGCGGAGGACATGCAGCTGCATGGTGATCACGGCCACGGGCTCCAGCAGTACCTTGAGTCCAAACGACGTACGCGGAGGACATGCAGCTGCATGGTGATCACGGCCACGGGCTCCAGCAGTACCTTGAGTCCAAACGACGTACGCGGAGGACATGCAGCTGCATGGTGATCACGGCCACGGGCTCCAGCAATACCTTGAGTCTAGGATCTCAGATTCACGTTTGTTATTCATTTGAGTTTGTTAGTCAGTTAGTAAAGTATGGAACACTCGGCTATATAGCCTAAATGATGGAATAATGAAAAGCTAGCTGGAGATTGAATTAATCTCTCCTGCTCTTAAACCCCTTGTCGCTCTGTGTTTGACGCCGGCCTTCAGGACGGCGTCGCGCGCTCGCCGCCGAGAACCCAAGCCACGTCCTCCCACCTCCCACGATTACTTCTTGAGAGGAACGAGTAGTGATCCCAACAATCTGGTATCGACAATGTCAGGTCCGATGACCGGTGTGCCCACCTCTGGCCTTTCCACCACCGCACCCACCACCACTGCGTCGCCTGCCACGGCGGAGTCCTCCGCCTCCGATCCGCTCACCGCCGCCATCCTTGGACTGCAGCGCCAGATGGAGCAGTTCGCCACGCGCCTCTCCGCTCTGGAGGGGCGCACATCGTCGTCCGTCACTGGACTGTCCGCGAGCAGTCCACCCCTGGTGTCCTTTCCCTACGGCATCCCGGGCTACGGTGGCCTTCCAGCGGCGATGGCGGTGGTAGCGGCCACCACCGGGTTCGTCGTGATCCACACCACGGTGCTCCCTGCGCCCCAGGTACCGTCCGCTCCGCTGCCCATTACCCAGATCCCTTTTCCGCATTCGCCATCGCCGCTGTCGACGTTCAGTGCACCGCCACCGCCGAACCACGACGACGGCTACTCCGACGGTCGTGCCTACTCCGACGGCCGCGGTGCTCCGGGGCACTACGAGGGCCACCTGGACGGCCACGGCGTACCCCCGCTTCCAGAAGCTGTCCTTCCCGACGTTCGACGGGGCGGACGACCCTCTGGCGTGGCTGAACAAGTGTGAGCACTTCTTCCGCGCCCAGCGCACGCCGGAGGTCGACAAGGTGTGGCTCGCGTCGTTCCACATGAACGGCGTGGCCCAGCACTGGTACTGCATGCTAGAGCGCGACGCCGGCGACGTCAGCAACATCTCCTGGCCCCTCTTCAAAGCGCTCTGTCACCAGCGCTTCCGACCGCCGCTCGCCACCAACCACCTCGCCGACTTGGCGCGGCTACCGTTTCCGGGCTCGGTGGCTGGGTACCAGGAAGCGTTCCAGGCCCGGATGGCGCATGCCGGGCCACTCTCTCCGCTCCAGCAGGTCCAGCTCTTCACCGGTGGCCTTTCGGACCCAATCCGCACCGACGTCGAGCTATAAGGCCCTACGGATCTTTAGCGCGCCATGGGCTTGGCCCGTGCCTATGAACGGCGCGTCGGAACACAGGCGGCGCCCGCTGCTGCTCGCCCAGCGCGCCCTCCGGTGCGTCCTCAGCTGCCCGCGCTGCCGGCACCGGCGCCTCCGGCCGCGGCCGCAGCCGTGAACGCTGCACCGGCGTCGCTGTCCACGCCTCCACGTCCATTCCGTCGCCTCTCGCCCATGGAGATGGCGGAACGTCGACGGCAGGGCCTGTGTTACAACTGCGATGAGCAGTCCGTGCGCAGGCACAAGTGTCAGCGCCTGTTCTACCTGAAGGTCACCGACTTCGACGACACCGAGCCTCCCCTGCCGAATGAAGACCACGCCTCCGGGGAGCCACGGGACGAGCTTCTGCCGCTCATTTCCCTCTCGGCGATCACCGGCATCTGGACTGCCGACACGATGCAGGTCCGGGTGTCTATTGGCAACTACGAGCTCACGACCCTCATCGACTCTGGGTCAACACATAACTTCATCAGCTCGGGGGCGGCGTGCCACATAGGCCTCCACTTCAACGACAGCCAAGGCGCCCCTGTGGTGGTCGCTAACGGGGACCGCGTCACTTGTCACGGCCTCGCCCACGACGTCGCCATCCACATCGGCGACGAGTACTTCAACGTCGACTGCTATGACATACCGCTCGACCGCTATGACATGGTGTTGGGCGTCAAGTACCTGCGCGCATTAGGCCCCATTCTATGGGACTTTGATGACCTCTGCATGGCCTTTTGGCACCACGGCAAGCGCGTCTTGTGGAAGGGGATCGGGTCCACGCGGACCGACATTCCTCCCACTAGGCGCCTCCACGTCGCGCACGGCACCGAGCCCACCCTCCTCGACCATCTACTGGAATCCGAGCCACCGTCGGGCCTGTCGCCACCGCGCGCCTGGGACCATCGGATCCACTTGCTGCCAAACACAGCGCCCGTGGCGGTCCGTCCGTACCGCTATCCCCAGCTCCAGAAGGACGAGCTGGAGGCGCAGTGCAAGACCATGCTGGAGCAGGGCCTCATACATCCCAGCACATCACCCTTCTCCGCGCCCGTACTCCTCGTCAAGAAAGCCGATGCGACGTGGCACTTTTGCGTGGACTACCGCGCTCTCAACGACCACACGGTAAAGGACAAGTTCCCCATCCCCGTGGTGGAAGAACTCATCGACGAGCTGCACGGCGCACAATTCTTCACCAAGCTTGATCTGCGCGCCGGCTACCATCAGGTGCGCATCCACCCGGATGACATCGAGAAGACCGCATTCCGGACACATCACGGGCACTTTGAGTTCCTCGTGATGCCGTTCGGCCTCACCAACGCTCCGACGACGTTCCAAAGCCTGATGAACGCGGTCCTGCAACCCTTCCTTCGTAAGTGCGTCCTGGTGTTTTTTGATGACATATTGATTTATAGCAAGACGTGGACCGAGCACCTACAACACCTACGTGCCGTCTTCACCGTCCTACGCGAGCACCAACTCTGGATCAAATGCTCCAAGTGCGCCTTCGCCACGTCCTTTGTGGCCTACCTCGGCCATGTCATCTCGGCATCTGGGGTGGCCATGGACGGTGACAAGGTGGAGGTCGTGGCCTCCTGGCCACAGCCAGCGTCGGCGCACGGCCTGCGTGGCTTCCTCGGCCTCGCCAGGTACTATCGGCGCTTCATCAAGGACTTCGGCATGGTGGCCGCGCCCCTCACCAAACTTCTTCGCAAGGAGGGGTTCCGCTGGACCGACGAGGCGACCGCAGCGTTCGCCGCGCTCAAAGAGGCTTTGTCCACGGCGCCAGTGCTGCACCTCCCTGACTTCACCAAGGCCTTCATGGTGGATTGCGACGCCTCCGGGACAGGCTTCGGCGTTGTGCTCCACCAAGACGCTGGACCACTGGCGTTCTTCAGCAAGCCCTTCACCGCGCGGCACTTGAAGGTGGCGGCGTACGAGCGTGAGCTCATTGGGCTCGTGCAGGCGGTTCGCCATTGGCGGCCCTACCTCTGGGGTCGCCAGTTCGTCATGCGCACGGATCACTATGCGCTGAAATATATGCTCGACCAACGCCTATTGACGGTGCCTCAGCACCAATGGATCAGTAAGCTTTTTGGTTTTGATTTCACTGTGGAGTACAGGCCGGGGAGATTGAACACAGTAGCAGATGCTTTGTCTCGGCGCCAATCCGATGTCGAGCACCTGGCCGTGCTGTCCGCACCGACGTTCCGCCTCTTCGACGACCTCTGCGCGGAGCTGCAGGCCGAGGCGCAGCTGCGCCAGCTGCGCGACTCCATCGCCACTACGCGCGACGAGCCATGGCACGTCCAGGACGGCCTAATCCTCAAGGGCGCATGCGTCTATGTGCCCCCAACGTCCAACCTGCTCCAGGTGGTGCTTCAGCTCGCGCACACGGCGGGGCATGAAGGCGTCCAGAGGACGCTCCAACGACTACGCCGCAACTTCGCCGTGGATCACGACCGCGTCGTGGTCCGGGACTTTGTCCGCTCCTGCCCGACATGCCAGAAGAACAAAACGGAGGCCCTGCACCCGGCCGGGCTACTGCAGCCTCTCGACATCCCCGCACAGGTCTGGTCTGACATTTCGATCGACTTTGTTGAAGGCCTTCCCAAGGTGAACGGCAAGAGCGTGATCCTCACCGTGGTGGACTGCTTTTCGAAGTACGCGCACTTCCTTCCCTTGGGCCACCCTTATACGGCGTCATCAGTCGCGCACGCGTTCTTCAACGACATGGTTCGCCTTCACGGGTTTCCGGTCTCGATCATTAGCAACCGTGACCCGTCTTCACAGGACATGTCTGGAGGGACCTCTTCAAGATGGCCGGGGTGTAGCTCCGCATGAGCACCGCCTTCCACCCGCAGACGGACGGGCAGTCCGAGGCGGTGAACAAGACTATCGCAATGTACTTAAGGTGCATCACCGGCGACGTGTAAACGTGAAAACCTTACCTCAGGGACTCGGGGCTTTATGTCCTGGGATTGCGAGGTGGCTTCCATTTCCACTTCTTCAGATGGGTTGATCACCTCGCTCTTGCCCGAATGCGCTCCATCAGCCAGCATGTCAGGAGATAGCATCAGATGGACCTCTGGTATGGGCCATAGGCCTTCGGCCCACACAACAAGCTACGGCAGCAGCTATATACCTAAGAGGAGGAAGCATCAGGAAGCCATCGAACAAATTATCAGAAAACATATTTCCTTTCCTTTACTGTTCTTCTCCTTTCTAAGTCTACCTTTTCTGTACTGTTCTTCTTTCTTCACTGGCCCGAACTCCCTTCTCCTGATATCTTGTATCCCTGCTACTTGATTCGAGTTATCTGTTAGTCAATCGAGTTGGTTTGCAAACAGTTGGTACCAGAACAGTCGATTCTCGAAACCATAGCACCATGAGTTCCCCTACCGAGATCTCTCCTTCTACCCAGTTCCTCCTCGACGAGATCCGCAGGAGGTTCGATGAGTTCGACGCTCGGATGGAGCAGCATTTCTCGCGGGCCATGGCCGCGCTGGAGCCGCGGGGCGTCGCCATCGAGCTCCACACCGGTGGCCTCACGTAGTTCGGCGTGACACCGCAAGTCGTGGCCGACAACTGGGGCGGATGGTTCGAGGAGCCTGTCCGCGTCATGGAGGAGCACATCTACGAGCAACGGTCTACCGCCGTCGATGCCATGGTGGTTCCGGACAACTGGGGAGGGTTGTTCGAGTAACCGGCCCACACCTCGGAGGAGCACGGCCTCGACCTCGCCGCCGACGTTGTCTTCACGGGGTTCGCGTCCACCGTCCAGATCCGCATCTTGGAGCTCGAGTACATCCCCGTTTAGGACAAGGAGCCGGAGGTGGTAGAACTGTACGAGAAGGTCCTCCCATCCACCGACAGCGAGGTGCTCCTCACCGAGCGTTCCCCGTCTCCGCGCTCGACCGCGATTCGATTGCCCAGCGCGCCCGCGAGTTCATCATGGGCGACCTCTCTACTCCGCGTCCGCGTCCACCTCGGCTTCGCCAGCCACGGCGTGCTCCTCTGCGCCCGCCTCCATTTCGTCGACCGCAGCGTTCTCCTCCGTGTCCTCCCCGGCTTTAATGATCGCGGCGTGCACCATCGCGCCCCGCCTTGGCTTCGCCGACCGCGGCGAGCTCCTCCGCTACGTCGTGGACGGCCTCCACGGCTCCTGGTTCAAGGCCGCCGTCCTCGACTTTGAGCCCGTGCACGGCTACCGCAGACCGGCGTGGTACACCATCGAGTACGCGCGCCTCCTCGCCAACGTCGAGGGCGTGCTCGCGGAATCCTTCACGACACTGCACGCCGTCCACCTCGTCCTCAGCTACCTCGCCATCTTCCAGTTTGGGCTGGGCTTCCTTGGTGCCTCTTGCATGCTCAGCATCAGCTACCTTGCCCCTCCGCTCTTACACGCATGCATGTGGGCCCAGCAGCTGCAAGCAGGTGTCTATGACAGGTGGGTTCCACTACAACATTCAAACATCAGATCTACTTTTACAACATTCAGATAAAACATTTACAATATACATCTAAAACAGATAAACATTTGGGACATACTCTCTCCGTCCCTAAATAACTATCACCGTTGGTGTGCGTGCCACAGGTTTGACTCAATTTGTAGAAAACACGTGCGACATTTGGATCTCCAGATAAATTTATTAAAAAACTAGATTCAAAAATATTTCCAATAACACTAATTATGTACCATAAATATTAATATTTTTTAATATATATTTAGTCAAAGTTATTTCTTGAGAAGAGCAAATGACAGATATTTAGGGATAGAGGGAGTACAGTTGAAACACCATTGCAACATATGCAACATCCCAATCTATTTTTAAAACATTCAGATGTAACACTTGCAACAAACAAGAAGACAGATGAAACACTTAGACATGCGTCTGAAACATTTGCAACATAACCATTGTAACATGTGCAACATCCCGATATACTTTTGAAACATCCAGATACAACACTTATAACATACAAAAGAAGACAGATGAAACACTTGAGGCATGCGTCTGAAACACTTGCAATATATGTGCCAAAAAAACAGATGAAACATTGGGGATGGACGCTTGCAACGTACGTGTACAACCATTGAAACATATGCAACATCCTGATCTACTTTTTGCAACATTCGCACGAAACAATTGAAACAAACATCTGAAACAACTAAACTAGTTGAAACATAGGCTTGCAACGTGTCTGAAAAAACGTCTAGAAACACACAAACGTCGCTGCGCGAGCATGATCTACCTGGTGGAGAACTGCGGTGGCGCAGGCCTCCCCTTCCTACCGACGGTGCGAGGTGGATGGGGGCGTAGGCGTAGGCCTCCCCTGCTTGCCCTTCTGCAACGGGAGAGGTGGATCGGCGCGACGTTGGATGGTGGCGCTCTCGATCTCGTGCTAGCGCGAGCTGTCACTGCTCTGGTGGAGAAGGCGGCTAGCAAGCTGGAGAAAACCGCGGCAGGCCGGAGGCGTGGTGGAGAGAGAGAAGGCGGACAGCGAGGAGGTGCGATGGAGAGGGATCAAGGTGGGCGGCCGCTCTCGGGCACGGTGGAGATACTGGCCGTCGAGCCCCGGTCAACGTGGAGAACGCGGGGCGGTGCGGCAGAGTGTGGTCACAACAGAGCGCGTCCGCTCGAGCTACAGTGATTTTTCTGGGGAATGAAGATAGCAGGCTACGGACATGTGGGCGAGAGGCTATGGCCACTGGACCATTGGACTAATGTTACAGCCTACGAACAGCAGCGTCACGTCCTCACTGTATCATTTCCGTTTAGACTTTGAGCCAACTTAATCTTCTTCTTTTTCTTCTTTTGCCAATTAAGAAAAAAGTTGAGAGAGACCCCAAGCCCTGGTTTAGATTGAAGAAAATTTCAACCCGATGAATAGTACCACTTTCGTCTTATTTGGCAAATATTGTCCAATCATGGACCAACTAGGCTCAAAAGATTCATCTCGTGATTTCCAACTAAACTGTGTAATTAGTTATTTTTTTACCTATATTTAATACTCCATGCAAACGGTTAAAAATTGATGTGATGGAGAGAGTGAAAAAACTTGGAACTTTGAGGCAAACTAAACAAGGCGCAAGTCTGAAATCACAAATCAGAGCTGTATAGAGAGCAGGTGAAACTGACAAACATTGGGAAGAAGGCGACAAAGAAATGCAAGCCTCTGGTCTACTAGGCGGGCATCGCCATCGGCAAACGTCCCTCGCCAAACCGAGGCCACAGGATTAGGCGATTAGAAGCTTCTCCGAACTCCCCTCTCGTGCTGCTGCGTCTCCTCCTCGTCCTCTCCAGTGTCCAGGTAACCCCCCTGCCGCCATCTGCTCCTCTTCTTCTTCTCCAAGATTTGCAAGTTCTTGACTGCACACAGCAATCTCCAATCCCCCTGATTTCTTTCACTCTGAGAATACCACTTCCGATTTTGGTCGAATTATTCAGCATTAGAAGATAAAGAAGATAAGATATAGTTCCCAATTGCTGACCATGTCTGTGGAATCCATCGTATTGGCGTCCGTTGCAGCTAGGCCATGGCGTCCACCGTCTCCTTCTCCCCCGCCAACGTTCAGATGCTCCAGTCTAGGAGTGGCCATGGCCATGCGGCCTTTGGGAGCTGCTCCGCCGTCCCAAGAGCCGGGCCAAGGCTGCGCTCCACGGCCATCAGGGTCAGCAGCGAGCAGGAGGCGGCGGCCACCATCAGGGCGCCGTCCGGGAGGACCATCGAGGAGTGCGAGGCCGACGCCGTCGCTGGGAAATTCCCTGCTCCCCCGCCGCTGGTTAGGCCAAAGGCCCCTGAAGGAACACCGGAGATCAGGCCCCTTGTATGCACTCGCTGGGTTTCCTCTCTGAATTTTGTGTGCTCTTACTATCTATAACTGCAAAGTCCTGACTTGCGTGTATATTTCTTTTTTCTCCCCATGTGTTATTTAGGACATGGCAAAGCGTCCCCGTCGCAACCGGAAATCGCCTGCTCTTAGGGCTGCATTCCAGGAGACGAGCATCTCGCCTGCCAATTTTGTGCTCCCATTGTTTATCCATGAAGGTTTGTAGTGGAATTCGCTGACATGAGTGTTCAACACAATTCAGATTTGATATATCGGATTCGCTCCATGATGATCTGTAGGAGAAGAAGATGCTCCTATTGGAGCTATGCCAGGGTGCTATAGGCTTGGGTGGAGGCACGGGCTGCTTGATGAGGTATTGAAAGCATTGGGGATTATCTCAGATCATTAATGTGTATTTGTGATGTTCTTTTTGATGAATTTACTGGAGAGAGAAATATATATGCATTTTGCTGCTTGGTCAATAGTATTAAATAACTCTTTAAAATGATGGTATATGCAGGTTTATAAGGCCCGCGATGTTGGTGTTAACAGTTTTGTGCTCTTTCCTAAAGTTCCTGATGCATTGAAGGTCTATTAACTAATATAATAAATTTCTTACTTGTTTGTGTCTTATATAGAGTTGCTTACACTTGTTTTCCTCCAGTCTCCGACAGGAGATGAAGCGTACAACGATAATGGTCTGGTTCCACGTGCAATCCGCTTGCTCAAAGACAAGTTCCCTGATATTGTAAGCTTATGTGCCGCTCATTCAATGTCTGGCTTCCATCATAGTTCCTAATATCTTTCCTTGAACTCATATGACTGCTAGGTTATCTACACGGACGTTGCGTTAGACCCTTATTCATCTGATGGTCATGATGGTATTGTGAGGGAAGATGGTAAGAAAGATGCCCCCTTTGTTCTCATCTTGCTGGTCTGTGACCATTTGCTGCATATTGATCTTGCTACTCCAAAAAATCCTTATAAGGGCCAAAGAAATTTCAGAGGCTTATATACTGAAAACTTAGTTGCTTAAAACTGTTCGCCTTTTCCCTGAAGATGCTGTACACAATATATTTTCAAGTCTCCATACATTGTCTACAGTAGCTTTGTCAGAATTACTTTTTCCAGGAGGCCTTATACCTTAATGCCTGATATTAGTCACTAGAATTTAGTTTGTACTTTGTAACATGTTTTGTGCTTTTTGTTTGCCTAGCTGAAACCACTTCTTGCTGCTCTTATTTTTCAGTCGTTGACTTCGGTATTTCTCTTTCATGGAGTAGCTGTTAAGAACCACTAATCAATATGTTAGTTTGATTTTCTGTATTATATGTTGCGTAATGATTCTTGAGATTGATTTTTTGTTACTTAATGATTTTTTTCCTGGATGAGAACATTAGACAAGTCATAAGAAATCTCCAAAAATGAACTTTATTTTCTCCAGCTAATCATTGACTTGTTTGTGTCCTGCATCAGGAGTAATTATGAATGATGAAACAGTTTATCAGTTGTGCAAGCAGGCTGTTTCACAGGTTCATCTCATCTCTTGATTTTGTGTTTGGTCACATAAACGTGCTAGTTTTTTCTCACAAAAAATCTCCATATAAATAGGCTCGTGCCGGTGCTGATGTTGTCAGCCCTAGTGACATGATGGATGGCCGTATTGGAGCACTTCGCTCTGCTCTAGATGCTGAGGGTTTCCATGATGTCTCCATTATGTCCTACACTGCAAAGTATCTTTCTATGCTCTTCCTGTCACCATACCATTTCCATACCCCCACATTTGCCATCCTGTTATGTTTCTTTAGTTTGAACCCAAATGATACATCTGTAATGTATGTTTTTTGCAGGTATGCCAGTTCCTTTTATGGCCCATTCCGAGAAGCATTAGATTCAAATCCAAGATTTGGAGATAAGAAGACGTATGGAACTTGCACCAAAGATACTATTTCCATCTAGTGCACAATTTAATTGCTTGGTATTAAATGTTGGCTTTCTCTTTAATCTGAAGTTATCAGATGAACCCAGCCAACTACAGAGAAGCCCTCATAGAAACTGCAGCAGATGAGGCGGAAGGAGCTGACATTCTGCTAGTAATATTCCTTCTGTATGGTGGCTTGTTATGAAGACAGTTTTATGTGTGCATCTATAACCATGGACCTCATTTGACAGGTGAAACCGGGATTACCATACTTGGATATCATCCGACTTCTTCGGGATAATTCAGCCCTACCGATTGCAGCTTACCAGGTCAGTTCATTGGCTCACCCATGCTGTTGTGAAGTTTTCCCCTCCATTTGGTCAAAATGTCCATGTTCCTTGTTTGAAGTGGAAGTATTGTGTCAACTGCCAATGCTATTGGTCTATCTAATCGTCTATCATTTAGCATTGGCACTGTACTGCATATCAAAATTCAATCTTTCCAAGTGCTGGACACCTGACTTGTTAATCTTGGATTCATTGTGTTAGAATCTCTCTGTTATCCTGTCCAGATCAGATTACACATAAATTATCTGATGCTTACTTCAAACAGCAGCAGTTAAATCATTTTGAGAATGACCACTTGAAGTTACCTGTAGTTTGCTACTATGTAAACCAGTGCTCTGCCACTCTACATCGGTGCACATGAAAATGGTGATTGAAGTTAACTTAGTTGTCCAGCATACATGAACAAGGTTCTTTCTGCTGCTACAACTACAAGCAGAACCAGCAAGTCATATGAAACCTGTTCTTGCTTTGTCTATATCCCATGGATTTCATTTTTCCTGTCCTGTGTCCTGTGTCATGTGTTTGCATATCTTATCGCTGTCTGGAAATGCATGTGTTATCAACTTTTTTTTTTAAACTTGGCACCAACAAAAGGGTACTTGGTGGGGGCTTCCAATTACTACTACTACAGACCGAGCAGTTAATGCTGATCATCAGCTAACCGCCACCAAAGTTTTCAGTGCCCTTGTGTAGTTCCCAATTCCACCCAAAAATTCACTATGCAAAAAGGAGATTCACCATCACATCAAAATGTCAGCAAATGCATGGAGTACTAAATGTAGATGAAATGAAAAACTAATTATACAGTTTTGTTGTACTTTGCGAGATGAACATTTTAAGTCTAATTAATCAATTTTTGGACAATTTTTTACACTAAAAAACAAAAGTTGTTACAGTGCCCGAATCGGGGCACCCAAGTCGGGAACTGAACACGGCCAGTAATTACTGGACACAAGACAGGAGCTTTTCATACCATATCATTGATAATAAATGTTGCATGTGTCAGATTAAATTACCTTCTCCGAAATGCTTTGCTCGCCACTCTCGCCTACTAATCCTGCCGTCGTCCTCGTCCTCTTGCTCGTGCAGGTCTCTGGCGAGTACTCGATGATCAAAGCCGCCGGGGCGCTGGGCATGGTCGACGAGCAGAAGGTGATGATGGAGTCGCTCATGTGCCTCCGGCGAGCCGGCGCCGACGTCATCCTGACCTACTTCGCGCGTCACGCCGCCGCGGTGCTGTGCGGCATGGGGCCCAAGTAGTCAAGTAGAGGCCCGCCATTCCTGCGCTGCACTGCATGCCATTGTGTAGCTGAGTTGACTAGCAAGCAAGATAGCTTTATCGTGCGAGGGTGTGTTTGGGGCCGGGCCTTGGATTGTAGGAGGCCTGGGATTCGAATAAATTTGCGCCGGGAGATAGCTGTGCAGAACGTTTTCGAATTGCCATCTGGGTTTTCATTTCCCGGTACTAATCTTGTGCGTGCTGCTACTAAAAATTTTTGTGAAGTTTGATTTTTGAAGCGATTTTGGACGGCTGGCAGGTCAGCGCCGCTCCCTATCTGGCTACCTCTACCTGAATGAACGAACAAGAATTGCAGGGGGGCTGGGGGAGCGTGCACAGCATGTTGAAGTCCCACGTGGGGTGTGTTCACTTCGTGAAAAGTAGCTGAAAAGTTATTGTAGCATCTTTCGTTGTTATTTGGCAAAATTTGTCTAATTATAGACTAACTAGGCTCAAAAGATTCGTCCCGATATTTACAGACAAACTATGCAATTAGTTATCATTTTTACGTACATTTAATGCTCCATGTATGCGTCAAAAGATTTGATGTGATGGGTGGAAGAGAAAATATTTTGGGTTGTGACGGGGAAGTGAACAAGGCCATGATCCCACGAGGATGGACATGGACCCATCCTTCCTCGGTTGCCGTAGGAAGCAACGGTGATCTGTCCAGCGCAGGCCCCGACGGCCGAACTCGCAAATGGATGTGCCAGCGGCACGCAGCTGATCGGATCTCGAGTTGCCTGCACCGGCAACAAGGCAGACGCAGCTACTAGCCTACTACTACAGCGCCAGCTGCCGCTGCGAGACCGAAAACGGAAGCAGCAGTCATGACCATGAGCGGATGAGCCTGAGCTTTGAGCTGGCCTGCCATCACAATGGCCAGAAGATGAAGGAAAGGAAATGCAACTCGTAGCGTCACGTGAAACGTGCACGGACACCGAAGGATATATAAAAAGTTTTTTCTGTTGAAAAAAAAAATTGGAGCTCGAGCTCTACTCCCCAAGTTATGGCGTTGCCACTAGTTAATACTCGTACGATACGATACGATACGATGATCATGGCCCGTTCATTCGATATGAATATGATGATCCGTTCCTCAAGCCTCGCCGGCCCTGCATGTGACCTTGTCGGGGGCGGTGGCCGCTGGCGGCCTGGCGCCACCGGAACGGAATGCCGCTGCCCTGGTCCTGCTGCCAGTTTTGCCAATGGCACTCCAGTGGACTCCACCGTGTGTGTACTTCCTCCTCCCCTTGGTCGTCCTCTCCACTTGGTGCTTGCACGCGTGGCCCATGGACTCCGAACCTTTTCGGCTTCGCTTTCCGCCTCTCATTACTCCGAGCACGGAGCCCCGGCACGGCGACGCGTCTGCCAGCCGGCAAAGCTCGTAAGGATCAAAGTGTTACTGCTACCAACAAACAAACTCGCTTGCAGATGAGAGGCACGAACGAGCATGATACGATGATCATGGAGTGACGAGCAAGATCGAGCTAAACAACAAGGGTACTGCTGCTATTACTAGTAGAGAAAGGAGAAGAAAGAATCCGCGGAGCCTTTGAATCCAATCCGATCGACCGATCGATCGAAAGAACCAACCAACCTCGAAAGGGAGCAAATTTAAAACTACTATTACAAGTGAGAAAATAGCGGCGGGAGGAGGAAGAAGGAACAGCTGCTACAGTGCAAGATGTACTGATGCGTCATGGCGACTCGACTCTGTCCGTCTGTCACTGGCCGGTGCGCCACCGCGGCGGCGGGGGCCGGTGGATCAACACGCGGCTAGTTGCTCTTGTACGGCGTCGCGGGTGGCGGGGGCGACGAGTAGGACACGCCGTAGACGGGCGGGAGCGGCGGCGGGGGCGACGCGTAGGACACGCCATAGACGGGCGGGAGCGGCGGTGGCGGTGACGAGTAGGACACGCCGTGGACGGGCGGGAACGGCAGGTTCCCCGCTGGGTCGGAAGGCGGCGGAGGCGGCGAGGAGTAGGGCATGCCGTGGGCGGGCGGGAATGGCAGGACGCCGCCGCCGCTGCCTGGTGTCGATGGTGGAGTGCCGTGCTGGTTGCCGCCGTGGCCGCCTGGAGAACCACCACCTGGGGAAGGAGGGTGGTAGCCGGGTGTCGTCGGCGGGAACGTGGAACCTGGCGTGCCCGGAGTCGTCGGCGTGGATGGTGACGACCCTGGTGCGCCCGGAGTCGTCGGCGGGTATGTCGAACCCGGCGTGCCCGGAGTCGTCGGGGTGGATGGCGACGACCCTGGTGCACCGGGAGTCGTCGGCGGGTATGTCGAGCCTGGCGTGCCTGGAGTCGTCGGCGGGTATGCCGAACCTGGCGCTCCTGGGGTCGTCGGCGGGAATGCCGAACCTGGCGTGCCCGGAGTCGTCGGTGTGGATGGCGATCCTGGTGTGCCCGGCGGGTACGCTGATCCTGGTGTGCCGGGAGCCGCTGGCGTGTGCGGCGGCCAGACGCCACCGGGATGCTCCGTGGGTGGTGGTACGCCCACGGGTTGGCCCGACGGTGCCCACCCGGACGACGGCGGAGGCGGCTGGTAACCGGACGACGGAGGCGAGCCACCATGGGATGAAGGCCCGGATGAAGGCGGCATTGATGGCTTGGGGCTGCTGCCGTCTGTGGGCGGCGACGGGTACGACGGAGTCGTGGCGCCCCCTGGCGGGGACGGGTGCGACGGCGTCGTGGAGCTGCCAGGCGGGGACGGGTGCGACGGCGTGGTGGAGCTCCCTGGCGGCGACGGATACGACGGCGTGTTGGAGCCAGGCGGGGGCAGCGGCTGTGAAGGAGTGCCAGGGCCCGACCCAGGAGTGCCGGACGTCGGCGGCGCCTGGCATTGCGCCGTCCTGCAGTCGAACGGCGCGGCCGCGGCGGCGCACTGCGGCGGCGGGCGCTGCGCGGGAGCGCCAGGGATACAGTTCCACCTCCCGTCGGCCGTGGCGACCGCGCACCCAGGGCGCGAGGTGAAGAAGTTGTCCTCGTAGGTGAAGTTCCTGAGCGTCCCCTGCAGCGCGCACACGGCCGTCGGCACGGGGCCCCTGAGCAGGTTCCCGGCCACATTGAGCTGCTGGACGGCAGCCATCCCACCGACGCTCGCCGGCAGCGGGCCCTGGAGGTGGTTCCCACTGACATCAAACACCGTCACCTTCCTAAGCAACCCGACCTGCGGCGGGACGCAGCCGGTGAGCTCGTCGTCGATGAGCACGATCTCATTGAGCGTGTCCGCCATCCTCCCAATCGACGGCGGGATACATCCGCCGAGGCGGTTGTGCGCGAGCACCACCACGGACGCGGGTGAGTTGCCGAGGTTCCCCGGGATGGGGCCACGGAGGCGGTTGGAGTTAAGCAGGATGGCGTCGAGCGGGCGGTCGAAGACCGCCGGCGGAATGGGTCCCTCGAAGTCATTGAACCTGAGGTCGAGGTACCTGAGCGCGGGGAGACCCAGGACGACGGCGGGGAACGCGCCGACGAAGCGGTTGTTGCTGAGGTCGAGCTCGTGGAGGAGCCGCAGGCGGAGGAAGGTGTCCGGCAGCACCCCGCAGAAGCGGTTGGAGTTGAGGTGGAGCAGCGCGAGGTCGGGGAGGCCGAGGGGGAGGTCGGCGGGGATGTGGCCCGCGATGTCGGCGTGGTTGAGGTCGATGCCGGCCACGGCCAGCGCCCCGTCGGAGGGCCGCGGCGCGCAGTAGATGCCGTTGTAGGCGCACACGTTGGGGCCGACCCAGTTGGCTGTGAAGTTGGACGGGTCGGAGAAGATGGCCGCCCGCTTCCACGCCTGCAGCGCCGTGTACGCCGGCTGCAGCGCCGGGCTCGTCGGCGTCGGCTGCGCTGATGCGGGTGGCGCGAGGGCGAGGAGGAGGAGGGCGGCGGCGAGGAGGACGCGGCGCCATACGCTGCCTCCGGGAGTGGAGGCGGGTGGAGCGGGGATCATGGCGGGCGCCGGGCGGGTTGCCGCGGCGGTGGCGGCGCGGGGGTGGCGTGAGGTTTTTGGTGGGAGGCGAGGGGAGGGGAGAGGTGGAGTGGAGGGAGTGGAGTGGAGTGAAGGAGGCGGGCGGGTGGCAGGGCTGAGACTACCCGCACTCGTCGTACTCTAAATCCATCTTTTAAAAGAAATATTCCGTCCTGATCATTAAGATTCTCTCCTCTATATCACTTTCTCCCGCACTCATCCATCCTCTATATCTCTACTCTATATCGGTGGGACCCACGCGTCAGTTTTTTTCTTTTTTCCCCACTGGCCACCCCCCTCCGTATTCTCTCTCCTCTCTCTTCTCTCTCCTTATCCTTTCCCCTTCTTCCCGGCAGTGTCGCGCGTCGTGCATGGTGGGCGCGGCCATGGTGGCGCGGCCACGGCGAGCACGGCCACGGCGGGCACGGCCACGGCGCGGGGGCAGCCGCCTCCTCCGGCGGGCGCGGGGTCGGGCGCTGTGGAGCTCCTCTGCTCCGGCTCGGGTGAGCACGACGCGGCGCGGGCGCGGGGCCGGCCGCCATGGACGGTCTTCTCTGCTCCAGTGCGGCGCGGCGCGGGCAAGCTCAGTCGCGGGCGCGGCGCGGCCCCTGGCGGAGCTCCAGCCACCCCACCGAGCGCGGGCATGGCGGCGCGCAGGCGTGGTGCGGCGAATCGCGAGCGGCGGCGGAGCTCGCATCTGCAGCGGCGGCGGAGCTCCGCGCGTGCCGGTCCTCTCCTCGCGGCGAGCGGCGGGCCGGTCCTCCTCGCGGCAACGCTCCTCCTCTCCATCCCATCCCGGGCCAGCGCCACGGTGGAGCGTAGCGGACGTCCGCTACCGCGCTATTTCTAGCGGACGGCGCAGCCGATAGCGTGCCCGTGTAGAGGGTAGCGGACGCCGCTGCAGGGCCCTCATCCGGTAAATCGATCCTGCAGGATCGTTTACCGGCTTCCGCTGCGGCTCGTCTGAGCAGCGCGCGGTGTCCCTTGTCAGGGGAGGGACAGGGGGGTCAGCCCTGGTTTAGTTCCCCTAATTCTCCCCCAAATTTCACTATGCAAAAAGAAGATTCCCCGTCACATCAAAATGTCGGCAAATGTAAGGAGTACTAAATGTTGATGAAATCAAAAAAACTAATTGCACAGTTTTGTTGTACTTTGCGAGACGAACATTTTAAGCCTAGTTAGTCAAAATTTAGATAATTTTTACCAAATACAAACGAAATGCTACAGGAATTCTGATACAGTGTTTTCCTCCTCAATTCACCGAACTAAACGAGGCCTCAGGTCACATGGGATGGCAAGGGTAAACGCGGAGGCGGGAGTGTGCACGGGATGGCCGGCCTGGAGAGCGTCGCGGGGCGGTGCAGGACGGGCAGAGCGCGTGGCGCCTGCGTGCGTGGCCGTCTCGCTTTTTGTGGCTGGCTGCGTCTGCTTGCTGGGGACGAGGAACGCAACGGGGTCGGGGTCGGCGTACTTGGGCCGCCGAGTCAACGTGGAACGGCCTGGCGCTCGGAGTCACCGCCGCCGTGGCCGTGCCCGTGCCCGTATGCTAGTCCAGTCCAGCGTCGGCGTGTATGGACGGGACGGTCACTGCAATGCCACGGTGCCACGGCGATGTCGTCACTGCCATTCTGCGCACTTCACGCTGCACTGCGCTACTACGGTGAGTCGGTACTCCAAACGCAAATTGGCAAGTTGAGAAGTTGGTTCCAGCTCGTCGTCGTATTCGTCTTCGAACTCTTCACTAAAATACTCTCCCTCAACTTCTCCCGCCCGCGTAGGGATTAGTAGTGAGCAGTAATTAATGGGCGGGCTTTGTAATGTGCACCGCGCCCGCGTGCACTCGCGAATCTCAAGACCACCGGTGCTGGACTAGGACTACTCGAGTTCAAACTCTCCGAGCCGAAGCTTCTGTGCTCATCACACCACTGCACGACTGCACTACTCCTTCCATGCACGCAGCTAGTCCCTAGTCTGGTCAACACTTCAGTTTCGTGCGTGTTGGCGCCGACAAGGTTTCCAGCGCTAACCTCTGCTAATGGTTTTCGTTTTCCTTGTGAGCTGAGCTGCGAGACTCGCAGACTGTAGAGTGTACTAGTAGAACCGTCCGTTTCTGGTTATTTGACAGCAGCTTCTGCATTTTCGGTGCATTAAGTGCAGGGCCGGTTTAGTTCCCAGAAAATTTTACAAAATTTTTTATATTCCCCGTCACATCGAATCTTTAGACACATGCATGAAGCATTAAATATAGATAAAAAATAAAACTAATTATACAGTTTAGACGAAATGGACGAGACGAATCTTTTAAGCCTAATTAGACCATGATTAGACACTAATTGTCAAATAACAACGAAACGTGCTACAGGGTCATTTTGCAAAAAAAAATTGCAACTGAACAAGCCCTCAGTAGAAATAGGTGGCTGGAAACGGCGATCAATTAAGGGTGTGTTTAGATGGTTGTAAAGTGTGTGTAAATTTTCTGTAGCACTTTTCGTTGTTATTTGATAAAATTTATCCAATCATGGACTAACTAGGCTTAAAAGATTCGTCTCGACATTTATAGATAAAATGTGCAATTAGTTATTTTTTTACCTACATTTAATACTCCATGCATGCGTTCAAAGATTTGATGTGACGGGAAATTTTATAAAATTTTTGGAATTTTGAAGAAATAAACACCGCCTAACCTCTGGTCTGCCAATGTGTAATGTAGCCTCGGCCCGCCCATGCTCTGACGGCCAATTGCCACTTTGGCGTGTCCTCCGGTGTCAGTCAGTGTGTGCCCGTGTTCAGACTGGGAGGCGCGGGCCCATGTGTCTGTCGGTCACAGGCAGTGGGGAGTGGAATGCAGACGGTGATGGAGTATCTTTCTTTTTGTTTTTATATCTTTGTTTTATTGTTAGATTTTATATAGAAGGAAGCACAAGACACTCCTTTTTAAATAACAAAAAAAATGTTGCAAAGGAGGAGACGTTCATACAACACTCCTTTTTAAATAACAAAAAAAAAGAAGAAATGCAAAGGACGAGACGTTCATACAGTGAGATGATGGGCCCAGCGGCCGCAGGTCAGCCCATACTCGATGGAGGACTACCGTTTACGGGCCCATTTTTGAGCAAAAAGGCCTAGGCCCATATGCAAAGTGAAATGGCCCACGCGCCAAGGCTCCGCTTCGCTTCCACAGGCGCCGCCGCGCCGCCACGCCTACCCCGTCTCGTCTCGTCCTGTCCTTCGGCGTCAACAGTTAACACGCATTTATGGAGCGCGTTGAGCCGGACCAAAAGTAGTAGGAGTAGCCAACAGCAGTGGCCCTCGATGTCAGTGGCGCTCCATCTTTTTTAGAAAAAAGGTTTTTCCCGCTTTATTTGGGAATAAAGCGTTCACAGCACTGGCGTATAGGCGCGCCCGCCACAGTAAATGGTTCACAGGTTCATACAAAGTTCATCGAGGCTGCACTGATCTGATGCATAGATTCTCTCATTCTCATCCAGGGGAAGACGGAATGGAAGAGATTTCGCTCCGGCGTGTGGATCCCGTGGTCAATTGATTACCACTCCATCGCTGAAATCAGGTGCTGATAGCTGTGCCTCTTCTTGCTCTCGTCCTTCCCGTCCTTTTCCTCTTCCCAGATCTCTGATTCGTTCACCAAATTAGACTTGACTCTTTTTTCAGCAGCCAGGTGATGTTAAGATGTTAAGCTCCCGTATTTATACTCTTGTTTTCCTCTTGCTTTTGTTGCTTGAATCGATCTTGTGCATAAGCGGGTTGCTTGGTTATAATTCCTTTGTTTCAAAATGGCATATCATATTGTACGGTGGATTTAATGAAATTAATTTAATGTTCTTGATGTTGGTAAAGCATTTTGGAACGGATCCAGTAGAACAGAGTAGGCATGCCGATGCTTCGTACTATAACAATAAACATCTTGGGAACCTTTAATTTAATTGAGGCCTTCCTGATCAGGCACATTTTGAAGCATCTTCAGGCAGCCCTCAGGAACGCAAAATGCTGAGAAATATTTCTCATGGTGGCAGCAAAACTATACTGCACTATGCCATGCGTACTTCCTTATACTGTACAGAGCAATTTAACTTTAGCCTACTCTTTGTATTGTGAAGTTTGTACATTTACTTGTTATAAAGTGGTAGCAATACTGCTTGCCAAATTGCACTTACACTTGGCCCAAATGGTAATTCATGCAATATTCAGGATGATCAAATATAGTTTTGCAGGTACCATGTGACAGCAATTCTCATGCTCCTATTTGAAGTCTAGGCTACTGTTGTCTGTTTGTACAAATGGATGGTAAAGTTAGTGTTGGGTACAATGTCCTGGAGCGCATGCTTCTTAATGAAAATGAAAAGCCAACGAAGCTGCCATTATCACTTCTGGAAGCCATCACAAATAATTTCTCCAATGAGCAGGAGATCGGCAGAGGTGGCTTTGCTGTGGTCTACAAGGTATGGGCAGCCCTCAACAGTCAACAGCCCTAGTCCTCCTTGACTAACCATAGCTGTTCACGAAAGTAGATACTCATCTTTCACGCTGACAAGGGCAAGCTGCGACTGCAGGGAATGCTTGGAATTGGGAAGGTCGCTGTGAAGAAGCTGTCTGAAACACTTGATCTCCTTGATCAGAAATATAGTAGAGAGGTTCAGTGTCTCATGAAGGCACGGCACAAAAATATAGTACGATTTCTGGGATATTGTTCTGAGACACAAGGAGAAATGGTAGACTATGAGGGCAAGCTTGTCATGGCAGATCTACGAAACAGGTTGCTGTGTTTCGAGTTCGTGCCTGGTGGGAGTCTCTGTGATTATATCACTGGTAAGATCATGTGTCATGTAATGTTTATTTACACACATAAATTTTTCTGTGGTAAAACTGATTGTCTATAATAGAACTATAGAAATGACATTGTACCATACATTATATCTGACAATAGAAGATTTACATTATCTAAAATATAAAATCATTTTTACTCTTCATTTCACAGATGCGTCTTCTGGCCTTGAGTGGAGAGTGCGCTATCAAATTATCAAAGGAATCTGTGAGGGTTTACATTATCTTCATGAGAACCATATCGTTCACTTAGATCTCAAACCTGCTAATATACTGGTAGATGGTAAAATGGTGCCAAAAATTGCTGATTTTGGTATTTCAAGATGCTTTGATGAAAAGCAAAGCAAGGATATTACTTCAAAACTGATTGGATCAATGTAAAGTTGCTAAACCCTCTTGAAAGCTCAGTTTTTCTTGGTTAAGTTCATTACATTCCTTTTCCATTCATTCATTACATTAATTGTATGTATTTTTGTGTAGAGGATATTTAGCACCAGAATACTACAGTGGGCATATCACAATGAAGTTGGATATATATAGTCTTGGCGTTATAATTATAGAGGTATTGACAGGAGCAAAAGGATATGTTGCAATCGAGAAAGTAAGAACAATTTTTATATTGGGTTTACAATAAATTCTATATATTTTAATAGTATCTCAAACTTCTACCTTGCACATGTTGTTACACATTGTATAATATCATTTTCTGGACTCATGCACCATGACCCAATATTTTTCTACATGGCATTGTCTTTCTATTAGAAAACTTTTTTTTTTTTGCAAAGGGTGGTTGGGCTTTTGCCAAGGCTTTTGAGGATCATTTAGTATATGCACATCTAGGACTGAAATCAACTTTTTGTTTCATAGGAATAATATGGCTTTTATTTCTGAGCTTCAAGGTAGTAATAATGTTTTTGAAGTTAATCAATTAAACTTGCAAAGTGAAAGGGAATGGGTAGAGACTAGCGCTCCACAATAAAATGCAGGAAAGGCTGCAGATTCGGTACTAGCCCATCCCCGTCCCACCAAAACCCCTGCTCCCACCAAACAAATAAGAAAGAGATTTCCAAGATCCTATCTCTGAACTTTGATTCCCCCACCAATTATCTCCAAACAAACACACCATGGCTAGGCGTGTAAACCTGCCCTACTGAAATCCAGCCAACCTTGTGAGTCTATAAACATGGCATGGCATGAATGAGAATCGATAGAATTCTCCAATTCTCGTCCTTTCTGCATTATTATTTGAATGAAAATACAACTATTGGTTCACCTTCTTTTTATTAGATATACATAGGTGGTCCGACATATTTGTACACGCTCATGTTATCAATAACATCAACCCATCATATAGTTCATTTGTTTTTTTATGCCAGACATGGCAATAGGCCATTCTGTTCAGCTCCCATGCCGCAGTGTTCGTAGTGTCTACCCAATGCGTTATGCTACTGGCCATTTTTTTTTTCAAATGCCATTGCTAGTTCTTTGCGTGTTAAACACTTACCCTCATGACTAAAACCTTAATTTGTTCCCATTGCAATAGTATCTTATGCTCTTTCGTCATGCAAAACGTAAACAAAAAAGAACATTATGGTCCAAGCACAACAAAAGAGGAGGCATAACCATGTAACATGATGACAATGTTATTTAGGCCCTGTTTAGTTCCAAAAAAATTTGCAAAATT
Organism: Saccharum hybrid cultivar R570; assembly: GCA_038087645.1. NCBI lineage: Eukaryota > Viridiplantae > Streptophyta > Magnoliopsida > Poales > Poaceae > Saccharum > Saccharum hybrid cultivar. Next base: position 5,634,489 of record JAQSUU010000297.1, on the reverse strand, counting down.
TTGCAGATTCTCCGTCACATTGAATCTTTGGACACATGCATGAAGCATTAAATATAGATAAAAAATAAAACTAATTACACAGTTTAGACGAAATGGACGAGACGAATCTTTTAAGCCTAATTAGACCATGATTGGACACTAATTTCCAAATAACAACAAAATTTGCTACAGTACCATTTTGCAAAAAAATTGCAACTAAACTTGCCCTTATGCTCAAGTTCAACATGGGTATCAATTCGATGTGGCACCACTCTAACTGCATTCAATGCTCCACCACCTGTATTAATTCAGTGCACCTGTGGCTTGGTGTACCAAGGATGCACTTATATATAAAAAAGAACTCACTCATCAACTTGATCATGTCTTATTCATCCATGCCATGCATGCCCTTTTATCATGTTTGGGCTGGTTTAGATGCAAAAAATTTTGCAAAACAGTACTATAGCTCTTTTCGTTGTTATTTGGCAAATATTGTCCAATCATGGTCTAATTAGGCTTAAAAGATTCGTCTCGTCCATTTCATCTAAACTGTGTAATTAGTTTTATTTTTTATCTATATTTAATGCTTCATGCATGTGTTCAAAGATTCGATGTGACGGGAAATCTGAAAAATTTTGCAAAATTTTCTGGGAACTAAACAGGGCCTTTGTACCAGTACAACAGAGGATACACACATCAGTGTACGCGCTTTTGTTTTTCCTGGACCCCGTAGAGAGCTGTGTGTCATTCCACCACAAAGTAAATTCATTGAATAAGTACAACAATACAGATATAACACACCCAGACCCCACCTTAAGGCATTTAGTTCATTCGCGCCATATACAAGACAAAGAAACAACCACCAAAGCAAGAACAGGAGGTCCTAGAGTAGCACCCAAAGGCCCTGAGCTCTCGCTGAACACCACAGGACTCCTTCCTCCTCTACTGTCCGCATGACATTTTTGAAGATGACAACATAGCCATTGCGGTGTTTCCATACCTCCCATTCTCCAGGATTACTAAAGAGCTAAGATCTTTCTGGTATTGCTTGCTGACTCGTTTGACTGACCGATTCCATCAGCTAGAGAATAAGAGAAACAATGTGTTAGGTTGTGGCGTTAAAGCCTGCAAGCCCAAATTTATTTTTTGACTGGAACACCAGGGTCTTGAGAGATCTCACCTGAATATCTTTACCATTGATTCTGGCTAATCGGTGATGGATGGCGGCATGGCGCCAGTACAAAGTGTCTTAAGGCCCTTAGGCAGAAATTACAGAGGGAGGAGAGAGTTTTAACTCATCAATCAATAACAAAAGGCACCATTCATTTGTGGCATGCTGCATCCGGGAAGGGAAACGGTGATTCCAGAGATGGCAATCTTCCTTGCAAGAGAGGAGGAGGCAGTTCAGGCTTGGCTGTTGCCCATGAAAAACGACATCATGGCGGTGTTTCCAGAGGTATAAAGGTGGAGAAAAGCGGTTGAGGAACATGATCTGGCCTGTCAATACTCCATTGCAGCTTCGCTTCAGGCACGCGCTCCGCATCCCAGCCAATGTGAATCCAGAAGCTTCGGGCGTGTGCATTCACTGAAGAGATGATCCCCAGTTTCCGGCATCTCCTGGCAGATAGCACAAGTGTCGTTCTCAATCACCCGTTTCCTCTAGAGATTGGCACGGCACTGCAGACGATCTCGAAGGAGTAGCCACCTGAAGAATTTAACCTTGGGTGGGGCGGGGCTTCACCACACGAGCTTGTAGCTCGGCATCTCCCGATCGCATGGAAGCCCTGTAGACCTGATGTCACACCCAGTTTTGAAGAACAAACCAGGCTAGCCATATGTGTGTCCAGAAAGTCCACACATATAACAACATAGTACATAGTATCAGAAACAATGTTATAAAACAGAAACATACTCATATTTAACACTTACATCAGAGTATCGCGGAACGAGAACTAATCTTTAGGCTCCATTCTTCACAAGGGACGGCTGACTGGGGGTATGTACACCTAGCACTTCTCAGAAAACTGACTAGCTCCACCATCTGGTACCCATCCGGGATTTTTCCAAGGTATTAAAAAAAATAAACAAGCGTGAGTACATTTCGTACTCCACAAGCATAGTATGAGGATTCATGAGGCTCAAAAGGATAGACACGGTTGACTGCAGTTAGCACTTTTAGTAGATCAACATTTTATTATTAATTCTCATCAAGTTATGCATAAGCGCCCATTTAACCCACATGATCACCTACTAGAATTAAGGAGAGTAATTGATCATCATCATAATCTCATCATCATCGTTATAAGTCATCCTCTTGTCAAGTAACCATTTATTCCGTGAGTTTTTCGGGCCGCTCGTGACCGTGAGCACGGCTGTTATAACAGTTTTAACACTCTGCAGAGGTTGTGCATCTTTACCCGTGAGTCGTGTTGCCCATATGCTCGGGGCCCGTCGACCCCCTAACACTCCCAAGGTGAGTAGGCAGGGTACACTATGAAGCCTTCCATAGGCCTCTTCAAACAAGTTAGGGCCGCGAGGTTTTCTCGGCAGGCAGATATAGAGAACCTCTTTCGATGGCACAATTCCCGCAGGCTATACACATCAGAACAGAAGCAGTTCTATACCCAAAGTGGCAAGCCCCTCTTGCGCCCTTTCGGGTAACCTCTAACAAGCTAGAAAAGATCTTATTACTGAGCTAAAGTCAGAGCCATATAACTCTCACGGTTTATAGGGTCGAGATGGCGGACTAGAGGGGGGGGGGGGTGAATAGTCCTTTCTAAAATTAATCGCGTCTGCAAACCGAAACAAATGCGGAAATTAAAACTATCGGTCTAGCCAAGACTACACCCCTCTATCTAAGTTCACAAGCACCTCACAAAGATCTTAATTATATAACTAAGGTGCTTTCCTTAGCAAGAGCTCTCCTAAACAATTCTATAGCAAGGTCACACAAACCTATGCACTAGTACTTTAGCAAAGCCGGGGAGCTCCTACATAATTCTAGTAAGCAAAAGCACGAAGCCACCTATGCTCACTAGCAAAGCTCAATAGCAAGGCAACTAATGCCAAACTAGAGAGCGCAAATTACTTAGCTACACAAACTAAGCAATATGACTAACAAGGTTACACAAACCAAATTAGCCACGCAACGAGAGCTACTTCTATGCTACACAAGCTAGAAGGTAACTAGCTAACTACACAAGGAAACTAGTTACAAGAGCAACTACACAAGCACAAGTATATGAATGTAAATACAAGCTTGTGAATCGAAAGCAAACCACCGAGAAGATGTACACAATGTTGACACGGCGGTTTTTCACCGAGGTTCACTTGGTTGCCACCAAGCTAGTCCCCGTTGTGGCGATACACCCACTTGATGGATCACGAGCTAATTGACTATCAAGAGTCAAACCCTCAGCGGGTGCCGCACATCCACTCTCAAGATGGGGATCCTCCAAGCCACGAGCTTTACTAGAGTTGCTCTTCGCGATCCCCGCGGGGTGAGCACAATCCCCCTCACAAATCCTCCTCCGGAGCCACGCACAATCTTCACGCGTGCTTCAACGGAGTCGCAAGCCACCAAGCCGTCTAGGAGGTGGCAACCTCCAAGAGTAACAAGCACCACCGGCTTGCAACACGATCACCTAGTGCCTCTCAATGCAATCCTCTCGATGCAACGCACTAGAATCGCTCTCTCACTCGATCCGATGAACACTATCAAGCATGAGTGAGTTAGAGGGCTTCCAAGCACTACCACATAAGCCACCAAGGCCAAAGTGTGCTCAGCTACCGGCCAAGGCCGGCCACAAGGTCTATTTATAACCCCACGGTCAAATAGAGCCGTTACCCCACTTGTCCGTTTTTCCGCGGGAGCACCGGACGCGCCGGTCGTAACAGACCGGACGCGCTCAACCGCGTCCGGTGCCCCAGCGATTTCAAATTCGTCCGTTAGAACCTCCAACGGTCACTGCGCGCCAACGGTCAAACGACACACCGGACGCGCTGTTGCGAACCACCGGACGCACCGGTGCGCACAGTTCCCGCGCGCGCGAAGACATCATCGGACGCGCTCCTCGCAACCACCGGACGCCACAGTACCCGCGTCCGGTGCGAGTCCAGTAAGCGCCCGAGACCACCGGACGCGTCCGATGGTGTGTCACCGGACGCGCACCGCGTCCGATGACTTCGTGACCCGCTGTTCGCCAGACCGGACGCGCCGGTCCCGTGGGTCACCGGACGCGCCGGTGTCAAACCCTAGCCCGCGCGCCTGACGCCCGCGCTGCACTGACCGGACGCGCCGGTCCATAGTGACCGCGTCCGGTGCAGCGTCCGGTGCGGCGTCCGGTGCAGCGTCCTGTCACTTCCGTGACCGCGTTCGCCTCCGTTTCTTTTCCGACTTCCGGCGCAATGGAAAATCGGCATTTCACTTCCCCGAAATCGCCTGAATCCCGCGCTCGCACGCTCGGCGGGAGGGAGAGAGGAACCAAACCCCTCTCTACCCGTAAACCACAGCGCGACCAACGCCACCTTTGCAAATGTGCCAACACCAACAAGTGATCACCACCTTGTGCTCGTGTGTTAGCATTTTCACAAACATTTTCTTCAAAGGAATTAGGCACTCAACTTGCCTCGCCACTCGATCCTAACACGTATGCAAAGTTAGATCGCTCAAGTGGCACTAGATGACCGATATGCAAACAAGTTTGCCCCTCTTAATAGTACGGCCATCTATCCTAAACCCGGTCATCAGCTTCTCTACACACCTATGACCGGTGAAATGGAAATGCCCTAGGTTATACCTTTGCCTTGCGCATTCCACTCCATCTCCTCCGACATTGATGCAACACATGCACCAACCATATCACAAATGATATGATCCACTTCATATCATCATGTGACCTTGGTCCATCGATCTTGACCTCACTTGCTCTTCACCGTTGCGTCGGTCCATCGGCGCCAAGTCTTGCTCAAGCTTCACCGCCTCACGGTCCATCGCTCCAAAGCCTCCGACTTGCCCTTCACACTTGCAACCGGTCCGTCGAGCCAAGCCTCATCTTGATCTTTGCCACCTTGGTCACATGACTCCATGTCATGTCTCATATGCAATGAGCTCCTTCATGACACCATTACCTGTGGACTAATCTCCTGTGTATCTCACATAACCACATATTAGTCCACCTAAGTTGTCACTCAATTACCAAAACCAAACAAGGACCTTTCAATCTCCCCCTTTTTGGTAATTGATGACAACTCTACAAAGATATAAAAATTAAGTTCTTTTGGACTTTATGCCACTTATCCAACATTTAAGCTCTATGTTAGAATTTGGATAAGCATCATAAAATCCAACTTGGTAGTGATAACTCTCCCTACATATGTGCTCAAATGGTTTGGTTTCAAGCTTGCACATATGCATAAATATGAAATTTGTGGGAGGGTTAGCACTACTAAGTGATGCTAAGATGTATAGAATAAACCTTTGTAGTTCGATACCATTTGATAGCTCGATATCATTTGAAAATCACAAGTTTGCCATCATCCTTAGCATCATGAGTAGCTAGACATCAAAAACACTAGAAACCCCGTGAGATCAACATTATAAGCAAGGTTCTAGTTTTTCATGATAAACACAAGTCTAGCTATCATCCTATGCATGCTAGTTATCATATCATCATTCAAGTTCTATAACTAGCAAACACCACACAAGCATGCATGTTAAATATAAAAACTTATGCAATGCTAGCAAGCACATGAATATGCACATATCAAATGTAATCAATCAAAGTTCATGAGCTTGCTCCCCCTACTTGTGTGCTTCTCTTGTCCAAGAATTTTGATCCTTCTCTTTTCTTCATTGTTGCTCCCTCTTTATCCATCTCTATGTCCAAACTCATTCCCAAACCTCTCTCTCTTGGTGTATTGACATATCTTTGTTCCAACTTCTCCCCCTTTGTCATCAATTTCCATAAAGGGTGTAGTGCTCATTGATGCAAAGGCTTGTATTGGGGTAGATGGTTGAGACTTGAATATTGTGTTGTTGATGGACATCACGGCACATGTTGGAATGACATTACTTGTGTGCTGCTCTTTGAGATACCACTTAGGATCTTTGACCTTGATACCATTAGGTGGGACTCCTCCCCCTATGTCATAGCATGGGTCATTCACTTGATAATCTTGAGCTCTTGTGTGTGAGGGAACTTTCTTCATTTGATGATCACTTGAAGTTGAGGATCACTTGTGGAACCACGGTCTTGTATAAATGATATCATGTGTAGAAATACCACGAATAAATGTGTGATACCAATTTGAAGAATCCTCTATCATGGAACCACTTGTAGGATTTGTCAATATGATCTTTTCTTGAACATTTGCTATCTTTATGAGTACCACTTGTAGGATATCACTTGTAGATCATGATCTAGACACCACTTGTAAATACCAATTGAAGAAATATTTTGAGTCTAGATACCATTTGAAACACCCTAGATATCCATTTGCATTGTTGTCTTGTGCTTGTACCCATATCATTGTCATGAGCTTCTAGTATGACTTGAACTAAGTTGATTTGCCTAAGATTCTAAGTCCGGTTTGATCCAATGACAAGCTTCTTCACTTCTCATGCTAAGGGTTATCTTGCCAATGTTGTACTTGTCACTTGTTAGCAATCCAAACTAGATCAAGTACTTGGGTTCACTAGCTCATGAACAAATTCATACACATACCACTAGATCATTTAAACAATTCAAGCAATAGTGGTAGGCTATGAATTTAAATATTTCATTTGTTATGCATGATCCTAGTAAGCATGTACTATATGCACTAATCGCATACTAGTAAGGGATGAAATGATCATGCACATTACAATGATACCTTTGTTATATTGGAGTAGAGGATAGTCACAAAGATTCCAATTCATTACTCCAATAGCAATGTGAAGTCCAATTTATAAGCTTGGTGAAGACCAATCATTATAGAGAAATCCATTCTTCACCTATATGAAATGAGAACCACTAATAATCAAGTGCATTATCTCTTGTTGTGGTTGGCTTGCTTTTTCTCTTTGATCAATGCTTGCGTGAGAGAAGTACTTATGATACCAATTTAATAACCATGACTAGCTCTCTTTTGGGTGTTGCTTGATTTTCTTGATCAACCCTATTGATTGCTTCAATTAAGCATCTCAAATGTCCCTTGAATTCATCACTTCCATGTTAGCCTTCCAAGCCGGTGCTCGGTTTACCCACCCATGGGCGGCAAGCCCCCTCAGCAGGGAGAAGTGACCTCTCTCCAAAGAACCATCCTTGACACTTACTTGAATTGCCTTTGATTGATTGATCTATGGACTTAACTTGATGAGTAACCTTGAATTCTTCTTTAAGTCCTTTTCTTTCTACTAAATGATCTCCAATCATTACTAGAACTTGAACCTCATCTTCATCTTGAGTTTGATCTTCATTTTCAAATTTGAGTACCAAATTTGTACACTAGGTACATTCCACAATCAATGTCCTTGTACTCATTTCTTGTCATGCTTCTAGATCAAGTCAAAACCAAATTTAGGTGCCTCAAACACTTATAAATATGTTTCCAACTTGAGGACCTTTCACTTAAAGTGACTCTAGATCAATCCAATAATTGTCACTTTTCTGGCAGATTCTGTACCCTTCAAGGAATAATTCATATCTCCCAATATACAGATCCAAATGCCATAAAATTTTGTGGAGATGTGATTCACTAAGTCATCTAGCAGCTGTAAAAATTTGAGATTCATTTGACATATAGATTGCTACCAGATTTCAAATCTTCCACCACTGCTACATGCTGAAAACTGCTGCACTATAGCTGACAAGATGTACTCCAAAGCCGAAGCATCTCTTATCCAATTCTCATGAAATTTGTACAGCATCTTATAACATAAGTCCAGAGCATGTATGCCGAATTTCAAGCCAATCCAATATGATTTAGTCACTCAAACTCAGACTTGATCTCACCTAGCTCAGATTTTCATCTTTGGACATATTTCAATACATTGAGCAATACTTCATCAAATATGAATCAAACTTGAAACTAACTTGTTTGAATACTTTCACAAGACATATATCCATCCAATCCACTTACTAAATGTCATCTCATGAATTTATCCAACCCAAATCAATTCAAACTTGATTACTTAAGCATTTAATCCATTCAAACATCTCATAGCAAGCAACATTGCATATATATCCAATTCAATCAACTCATATGCACCCAAGTGAAATGATCAACAAGAGATATACCTTGGTTAGCTCATGATCATCCAATAGCAAGCTTTCAACTTGAATATTTGCAAGCCATCAAATATATCCAATAAATCACCACAATCTTGAATGTTGCACTTGTATGTTGTAGTATTTGGACTCCACTTATTTTGACTTGGCATTGGGATAGAATATGCACTAAGCTTTAGAACTTGATTCAACATATGATGAACAATATGAATCCAAATGAATCAAGCCTCCAATGCCGATGGTACCTATAAACAATCATTCACTTTTTGATGGTACCCAAACAAGTTTGGGTCCTCTCAAGTTAGGAGCAACATACTTAGGCAAAGCCTTAGTATGGGTAGCGGGATGTTTTGCAATAGCAACAATAGAGGTACCATTTACATCCTTTCTAAGCACATTAGTATCATCAATTGAAATATGCTTAGAAGTGTTACCTAGGGGACATGAATGTGCCATGTGTCCCCTTTCCCGGCATGAATAACATCTTCTCTTTGATTGAGCCTTTTCTTCATTGCTCATGTGATGCTTTTCATTGCCTTGCCTCTCATGAGTTGCTTGAGCCTTCTTCTCAAGCTTGGTAGGACACCCCGAGGCAAAGTGTCCCATATCTTCACACTTGAAGCACTTGATGTGAGCCAAATCTCTCTTCTTATCTTGAATCTTGCTCATCATCTTGGCATCTTGGATTTGCATTGGATATCTTCCTCTTCCACCCCTTCTTGTTTTCTTCTTCTTCATCATCAAGTCACCATCATCATCCTTGTGGTTGATCTTGACTTGAGATTGGGGTGTGGTTTCTTGCTCAACTTGTGGCTTTGGTTGAGGCTCTTTTTGTTGCTTCACTAGTTTCTTGGTTGGGCACGTTGAGGTGAGATGACCCCAAGTGCGACACTTGAAGCACTTGACATGCTTGAGCCTCTCTTCTTCTTTCTTCAACTTGAGCTTTTCTTCATTAGGGCAACCAATTGCAAGATGTCCCATTTCATGGCATTTAAAGCACATAAAATGAGAGAGCTTCTCTTGTTCTTGCTTCTTTATCTCTCTTTCATATCTTCTCTTCCCCCATCTTTTGCCTTTGATATTGCTCTTGTTGAAGCCAATGCCGCTCATGTCACCGTAGCTTCTTTTGTTGTTCAACATGTGCTCAAAGGTGACTTTTGAGTTGTAGCACCTCTCTAACTTGTTGCTCAAATTCTTCACTTCATTTTTGAGCTCATTGTTCTCCTTCAAAAGGTTAGTCTCACAAGACATAGAAGTAGAACAAGCATTTAATTGTGAAGAACATGGCATATCTAATAAATCATCACAAGAGGTGGATACATGCTTTCTCCCTACATCACATGGGTTAGTCACATTTTGCAATTGATCATTTGATCCATGTGATGAGCTCTCATTATTTTTAATTTTCTTTAAAAACACCTTAATGAGAGAAGCATGTTTTTCTGACAATTCCTCATGAGATGCAAGTACTTTCTCATGAGTCAACATTAGCTTCTCATGTGAAGATTTAAGATCATCAAGTAAGCTCTTATGTTCTTCACATGAGTTCTTTAGAAAAGAGTTTTCATTTTCTAATTTCATTGTTTTAGCTTTCTCATTTTCTAAAGACATGTTCATGCTAGCAAGTCTACTAACAAGCTCATCATATGAATCAACATGATCAATCACATTATCATTTGATACCTTTGTGTCACCTAGTGACATGAAGCAATGTGATGTAGTGGATGAGCTTGTAGTAGCATCATCAAGGGCCGAGCATGAACCAACGTTGTCACCATCAAGTGTGCTTGGGGTAGAAACATCACTTGCAACACTTGATGCATCATCACCATTCTTGTCAAGTGAACTTGTGGTAGATCGATCATCATCATCACTTGACCATGAGGTGGAGCAATCCTCCACAACCATCGTGTTGTGGTCATGCTTAACATCATCATGTGCAATCTCCATGTGCTTGACATCATCGTCATCATCGGTGATAGCTCCATACTTTTCATTGAGATAGGCCCATATCTCATGAGCGGATTTGAGGTCCATGATCTTACCAAAGATGCTATCATCCAAAGATCTATACATGATGTTAGTAGCTTGGATGTCAAGATCTAGGCATTTCTCTTGTGCTTGAGTTATATTATCTTCATCCAACACATGAGAAAAGCCTACATCTACCATCCACCACATTTGAGGGCAAATAAACTTAAAATTGCATATCATCCAATTTTTCCACCGTGCAAAGTGTGTGCCATCAAACATGTGAGGACAATCAACATCTAGTCCATATTCCGCCATCCTCTCGGGTCGGTGAAGACCACAAATGAGAGACTGGGCTCTGATACCAATTATAGGGTCGAGATGGCGGACTAGAGGGGGGGGGGTGAATAGTCCTTTCTAAAATTAATCGCGTCTGCAAACCGAAACAAATGCGGAAATTAAAACTATCGGTCTAGCCAAGACTACACCCCTCTATCTAAGTTCACAAGCACCTCACAAAGATCTTAATTATATAACTAAGGTGCTTTCCTTAGCAAGAGCTCTCCTAAACAATTCTATAGCAAGGTCACACAAACCTATGCACTAGTACTTTAGCAAAGCCGGGGAGCTCCTACATAATTCTAGTAAGCAAAAGCACGAAGCCACCTATGCTCACTAGCAAAGCTCAATAGCAAGGCAACTAATGCCAAACTAGAGAGCGCAAATTACTTAGCTACACAAACTAAGCAATATGACTAACAAGGTTACACAAACCAAATTAGCCACGCAACGAGAGCTACTTCTATGCTACACAAGCTAGAAGGTAACTAGCTAACTACACAAGGAAACTAGTTACAAGAGCAACTACACAAGCACAAGTATATGAATGTAAATACAAGCTTGTGAATCGAAAGCAAACCACCGAGAAGATGTACACAATGTTGACACGGCGGTTTTTCACCGAGGTTCACTTGGTTGCCACCAAGCTAGTCCCCGTTGTGGCGATACACCCACTTGATGGATCACGAGCTAATTGACTATCAAGAGTCAAACCCTCAGCGGGTGCCGCACATCCACTCTCAAGATGGGGATCCTCCAAGCCACGAGCTTTACTAGAGTTGCTCTTCGCGATCCCCGCGGGGTGAGCACAATCCCCCTCACAAATCCTCCTCCGGAGCCACGCACAATCTTCACGCGTGCTTCAACGGAGTCGCAAGCCACCAAGCCGTCTAGGAGGTGGCAACCTCCAAGAGTAACAAGCACCACCGGCTTGCAACACGATCACCTAGTGCCTCTCAATGCAATCCTCTCGATGCAACGCACTAGAATCGCTCTCTCACTCGATCCGATGAACACTATCAAGCATGAGTGAGTTAGAGGGCTTCCAAGCACTACCACATAAGCCACCAAGGCCAAAGTGTGCTCAGCTACCGGCCAAGGCCGGCCACAAGGTCTATTTATAACCCCACGGTCAAATAGAGCCGTTACCCCACTTGTCCGTTTTTCCGCGGGAGCACCGGACGCGCCGGTCGTAACAGACCGGACGCGCTCAACCGCGTCCGGTGCCCCAGCGATTTCAAATTCGTCCGTTAGAACCTCCAACGGTCACTGCGCGCCAACGGTCAAACGACACACCGGACGCGCTGTTGCGAACCACCGGACGCACCGGTGCGCACAGTTCCCGCGCGCGCGAAGACATCATCGGACGCGCTCCTCGCAACCACCGGACGCCACAGTACCCGCGTCCGGTGCGAGTCCAGTAAGCGCCCGAGACCACCGGACGCGTCCGATGGTGTGTCACCGGACGCGCACCGCGTCCGATGACTTCGTGACCCGCTGTTCGCCAGACCGGACGCGCCGGTCCCGTGGGTCACCGGACGCGCCGGTGTCAAACCCTAGCCCGCGCGCCTGACGCCCGCGCTGCACTGACCGGACGCGCCGGTCCATAGTGACCGCGTCCGGTGCAGCGTCCGGTGCGGCGTCCGGTGCAGCGTCCTGTCACTTCCGTGACCGCGTTCGCCTCCGTTTCTTTTCCGACTTCCGGCGCAATGGAAAATCGGCATTTCACTTCCCCGAAATCGCCTGAATCCCGCGCTCGCACGCTCGGCGGGAGGGAGAGAGGAACCAAACCCCTCTCTACCCGTAAACCACAGCGCGACCAACGCCACCTTTGCAAATGTGCCAACACCAACAAGTGATCACCACCTTGTGCTCGTGTGTTAGCATTTTCACAAACATTTTCTTCAAAGGAATTAGGCACTCAACTTGCCTCGCCACTCGATCCTAACACGTATGCAAAGTTAGATCGCTCAAGTGGCACTAGATGACCGATATGCAAACAAGTTTGCCCCTCTTAATAGTACGGCCATCTATCCTAAACCCGGTCATCAGCTTCTCTACACACCTATGACCGGTGAAATGGAAATGCCCTAGGTTATACCTTTGCCTTGCGCATTCCACTCCATCTCCTCCGACATTGATGCAACACATGCACCAACCATATCACAAATGATATGATCCACTTCATATCATCATGTGACCTTGGTCCATCGATCTTGACCTCACTTGCTCTTCACCGTTGCGTCGGTCCATCGGCGCCAAGTCTTGCTCAAGCTTCACCGCCTCACGGTCCATCGCTCCAAAGCCTCCGACTTGCCCTTCACACTTGCAACCGGTCCGTCGAGCCAAGCCTCATCTTGATCTTTGCCACCTTGGTCACATGACTCCATGTCATGTCTCATATGCAATGAGCTCCTTCATGACACCATTACCTGTGGACTAATCTCCTGTGTATCTCACATAACCACATATTAGTCCACCTAAGTTGTCACTCAATTACCAAAACCAAACAAGGACCTTTCACGGTTGCACTGTATGTCCCATCTTTTGCCCTACAGATAAGTTCTTACGGAGGGTTTAGGACAACATGATCAACATCATCTGCACCTTTACCCTATAGTTCCACTGTTACCATCATGTTTATCCATCGGTTCCATCAGTCATAGTGTAGATCATGTTTAGTTAGAGCACTAACATTCTACCTATATGCAAATAACCCCATAGGAATCAAGGTACAAGTCATCAATTAGCTAGGAAGTCCTTATAGTCGAGCAATATTAGACACATGCATAATGAGTATATTATATAATGAATAGGACATTAAGGTAGGCCCATGCTATACTTGCCTTTTGCACTTGCTCATACTTTCTCAAACATTAGCATATGGTCAACACCTTCCGGTCTTCGGTGCTCAAGGACAGTCCTGCTTCTACTCGTCGATCGCAGCAACCAAGCACACCAGCAAACATACAAGCAAACAAATAGAAACAACTAAGAACAGTATACCACACGAGAGAAAATAACGTACTAAAAGAGAGCTAGGTTCTACGGTTACAAGATCACAAGAAATGTCGATAACGGAACTATCGTTAAAAGAAACGACTATCGGAGTTTTAAATTATAAAAGAAAGAAAAGACCACCTGTTTGATTTATTTTTTTTTACCATATGAGTAACATTTACTTAGATTAGTTAAAACATAATTTAATCATGTTAAACTTTATTTTGCAAAAGAACAAATTAACGTGTGAGTATGTACACCTATACGAATTCCCTATACATGCTTAAACTAAACAAATTTATAATTTAAAAGCATATTAATCTTAGCAGTTACTCAAATTAATATATTTTTTTCACATATAACACCGGAGTATAAAACATATGTTTGCTTTTAATTATAAAACTAGTTGCATAAATATTAATTAAATTAATATTTAGTTTATAAATCACTCTAGCATGTAAGACGTCAATGTCGTTGTTAGCACATAGCAGAATAGACGGGGAAGAACGTGGACATGCAGATGCTCACCAGCTACAGAACCTGGACGATGGCCATGGCAGGCTTGGCAGGAGCAGGAGAACACGGAAGCACAACTCAAACAGGGATTAGAGGTACGTATCGACGAAGATCCCCACGTCTACGAGTTCTGTGTCCAAGCAAGCGGCGCACGCGACGATATGATTGGTGCTCGGCATCCAACAGCTGAAGCGGGCGTCGGTGGCCTGCTACACAGGCCGAGCTGCAGATACGCCAGGAGCTCCGATCTGTTGCCTGCAGGACACGGCAAGACGTAGGTACAGAACTGTATACGTACATGGAGTACGTAGAGAGGTGATGAGGAATAGGCAACTGGTGCTGTTACGAGTCAAGAAAGAAGAAAAGGATTTCGAGAGATTTACCAACAGCTGTTTCATCCTTGGACGGACTGCACACATGGCCATGGCCGATTGCAGGGCAGGACAGTGCACTGGCTCGCGCGGCCAGAAGAAGACGAGGACGACACGCGTTGAGCACAGACTGCCGGAGCAGAAACGATCGCGAATAGGAGCAGCGCGGCCACACTCGCTGGGGAATCTGCGGCGGCGGCGGGAAGGCGTTTCCCCACGGCAGCGGCTCCGGCGGATTCCGAGCGCTGCGATGCGGTTGCGGTTTTTGCGAACGAGTGCGAGGGGAATCAAGGCAGAGAGCGGCATCAGGGTCTGGACTTCCCTTTATGGAGGCCGGGGCGCGGGGGACGCTCCCACGACGCGAGTAGTGGGCACGCGGGCAGCGGCGGTTCACAAGCAAGCTAGGGCACGAGCGATATGGCGTGGAGGAGTTGGACTCAGACTGTTATTTGGGCTGCAAGCCGGCGTTGCAAATACGAGAAGCAGGCTGGGCTGCTATTCAACGGTGCTACCTCTATTTTCATACAATACACGTCACTTGCAAGGTGGATTAGGCCATCAAATCAATTAGTTTTTTTTATTTAATCAACAAAACATCGTATATATATTCATGTGAGTACCTGATATTCAATCTATACACAGGAGCAAATATGTCGCACGTCTTCACTCTTGCATATTTGGCTGTACTAAATTTCATAGCCAATATATTTTCTCCTATTATTCATTTCTTATTTATATGGGATTTGGCCACATATATCTTTTACATTTATTTAAAGCAAATATTGCACAAATTATAATTATAGGTGAATCAAAAACCGTGTCAACACATCCAAGGAGGCGATCATCGGCGTACTAGAGAAGAAAAACAATGGGAATTCAGTTGGCACAAACAAGATCACTAAAGCGTAGAGAACGACGAGAGTTGCCTTGTGGTGGTATTGGTTCTCGCCGGAGACGCCCAAAGTGGCCTGAAAACCTAACCAGAAGTTTATCGGAAACCTAAATGGGCAGAACTTCGGCAATAGATTTGGGACGCTATGGCTGGCGGCCCACTTAAAGGAATTTAGATCTGGAACAACCGCAACGATTGAGAGATAGATGGAGAGATAATGAATCCAAAAGAAGTATTTGGAGCCCATGAAAAAGGATTTTAGAGCATCTAGAAATTAGATTAAGCTCTAGGAAAATGAGAAAATGCTCTGGAAAAGTCCGGAAAATTCATGAGAAGGATCGGACGGCGTCTAACGCGTTTTGAAAATTTTAAGCGCACAACACACAAAGTCACACGACAAGCTAACATCACATCACGAAAGGCATATTAAATTAATATGAAAAGTTTGAAACCACGTCTTTTCTAAATTTAAATTAGCATAACTTAATTAATCTTAAAAAAATTATATAAATATTGAAATCATTTATTTTATTTAGTGTTTTCCATGCACAACCCAAAATTGAGAATAATTTTGGGGTGTGACACCTGACCACCGTCCAAGCCATGGCCTTCGGTTTCAAACGGGCTGGTTCGAACATCTGAGTTGGCAGAGAGCTGAACTGAAGCAAGGAGGTCCTCCAAGGCGCCCCCGGTCTGCAGTTGCAGCCAGGGGGAGCCTAGCCGCCTAGGGACGAGAAAGCTGCCCAGACCAGTGAGGCAAACCTGCTGAACTGTCACACGGGGGTTGGTGCAGTGAGTATGCAGAGATAGCAGCAAATGATTTACTGTTTCAGGAGCTTGATCACACAAACTCAGAGGACAGGCTGCCAGGTGTGGCAATCCATGCTTTGCCAGTCAATCCACCGTAGCGTGCCAGTGATTGAAGACAGCAACCCATAAGAAAAATCGCAACGCAATGGCCAATGGGTCCCATGATTTTCAAGGTGCAAATCTGGTGGATCCGAAGAAAGCATTGTAAGCTGATTTACTAGACAAACCACCAGTGTTGGAAGGCTTCCAGACATGTTCTGTCTTGTACTGCTTGCTGAATAATGACATCTTCCAACTAATCCAATAGATGTAGGTATTCAATCAGAACAGACAGAGAGAGGCTATCTGATATCAGTCACCCACCTCCTATTTTCTTAAGCTTCTCTAATCATTCTCTTGTTAAATAGATGACGCGACGAAGGGCCACCAAGTTCCCTGCAGCCATAAGTCAGGACCAAAATTTGGTGCTGAAACATCTCCAATTGAAATTACCAGAGCCATAGCAAACATAGCCCTCACATTTGGATGAACCTGCACCAGTGGCACTGCCCATCCCGTGGAGGTGCCTGTTAGACAGGTCACTAGACTGGGCCTCTGGTTAGCCAGCCCTTTAGCCTATTTTTGTATGGTTGATCTATGAATTGTGAGTCAATGATCTCCGTTGATTGGTTCTGTTTCTATAAGCTAGACCCTGGGTTATCCTTGCCTACATATACGTGTACCTCGTACCCTCATAGTCAATCTACAATTTCTCATGTGATATCTTACTTACACTATCTTTGCCTTCTCCATACGGAGAGCCAAAAAGAGGTCTTTCATAGAGACTAATAAAAAGATAACAATTTTCCATTCTAATGTAGATGCTGAATTATTGCATGATGTGCCACTTGACGGTTTATTTGGGTATGATGGTTGCTTGAAGATTTTGGTGTTTGCTCTTCACAGTACTGGTAGATATGTAGTGGAACATGTGCTCACCAAGCATATTGGTGTTGATGCTTCCTACACATGACGACTCGTGCATAGGATCTGGATAGTCTTCTTATCATCTCATGTATACCCTCAAAGATTTAGTTGACAGACCTTTTTCATGAAGACAGAGACTAGGGCTCAACACTGGTTTTATCTCTTCTCCAAATTCAATGTCATTTATCCACTTTGAATTTGAGGAGGATATAAGGTTACATCTACGTGCATATGTGTCCTGTCTGTATTTCCAATTCTACAATGAGTTCCCTACATACATATACGCTTGAACATGTCTATGTATAGTTTAGTTACATACTGGGCCAGGGTATCATAAGAATGATAAAGTGCTATTTATAGCAATTCCAAACAGATGTTGAAATGCAGTTTTAATGGCTTTAGAGCTGACTAGATACTGGTATCACTCTCTTTATTTGCTTCATATTCCAGATAATTTGCGGTTAAATCTGAAATAATAATGATGTCCACAGGTTCAGATTGAGTATGACATCTTGCATATGCTACATACTCCATTTTTCAAATTTGCATACCCCTCCTTTCATAAACCATAACTCACCATTGCAAAAAAAAATTCTAGGTCCTTGATAATTGGAGGAATAGATTGGAGCTACCAGAGGGAGACACACTACTGCAGCAAATAAGAGCATGCACTGAGATAGGAATAAGGTGCATTGACTATAACCCAGATGATAGACCTACTATGCAGTGTATAATGCGAAAATTTGAGAAGCTAGAAAGTGCGATTACTTCAGTAGCACGAGTAAGTTTCCTTAGTGACTCTGGTATGAATGATGGTGGTTTCGTGAACAGAACTTCTTGGCCTCCTGCTCCTCCCCTAAAGAGGATGAGGACATCTACCAAGGTTGGCACTATTCTGTTTCTTTAACCTACAGCTAATCTTTTACTTCCATTGAGCCAATCTCAAACCAATATTGTCCAGGCTCAGGTCCTTATCCAGAATCAAATGCAGCAGCAGCAGCAGCAACCACCATCCATGACTCAAAATCACCAGCCAGCTGCTAGCCAGTCGCTGCTCCTGCCCCATCAGAAGCATCAACAACAAAAGTTGGTACATCAAGATGGTAGAGGCAGGAAGTTTGTTCCCTTATCTAAACTACAGCAGCAGATTTTACTTCAGCAATTGCAGCAACAGCAGCAAAATCAGCAACAGCTAAATAAGATGGCTAAACAGGTGCCAAATCTGTCACCACATCAGCTGCAACTGTCTGATCAGCAGCTTCAACTGCCAATGTTACAAAAATTGCTACAGCAGCAGCTGCCATTGTTATCACAACCAGCTGCTACTCTTGCACAATTATCTCTAATCCAAGAGCAGCAAAAGTTGATTATTGTAAATCAAAGGTACATAACGTTCATCTTCTGCACTCTTATTTGCTTCCTTCCTTTGGTTGAGATATATCTTTCTCGATGTTTAGCTAATGTAAGATTTAGAGAAAATTCGATTGCATATATCACTGTTTTGCTAATATAAGATTAGAAGAGGGAAATGTACATATAGGATTTTGAGAGCAGTAAAAACCCTAATCTAAAACAGAGATCATCACCGCCCACCAGCCCCCCCCCCCCCCCCCCCCCCCCCCCCCCAATTTGAGATCATGCAACTTTGACAATATCAGTTTCAGTCAACCCATTTGTTCACATCCTTCGTATCCACAGAAATGGACAGCTATATAGTTCTTGCTTATTTTAATTAAAAGATAAAACCAGGAAGATTCAGGCCATATTAAGACAAGATGAAAGGGTGCCCAGACTCAAACCAACAATATGGACTCATTATCCCAACAAAGCATAATGGATATCATTTTTGTATCATCAATCAAAAGGGAAATTATGCACATTAGTTCCCTCAACTGGACTCATCATAAGAAAGCAAAAGCAGGGCACGATCTTATCCCAAACAAGGTCAAGTCTCACTAACATGCAACAATCTGAAATCGCCGGCCGCGGCCTCATCTCTGAATCCCCCGAAGCGATAAAACCCATGCGGCAACAAGATCGCAACCCAAGTACACTAATGATAAAAAACTTTACTATAACTTTACTAGAAGTGGGGATACATATAGTAATATCCTAACAGTACCCATATCTTTTTAGTAATTATTCACATTAACTATAAATTTGGATAATCAAAACTGTAACCTTTTATAATTCAGTTTTTATAAAAAAAACTTCTCATGTATTGCTTTTCTTACATTTTTTTCAGTAGCTTTTATTAGTTTCTACTACTTTTTTTACTGGATTTAGATCTGACTAATTCTGGCTATGGGTATTTTCTATATACTTGTTCACTATACATGTAGATACTTTCGTATACATATATGTGTAAATATGGTTCGGACAAAGAGAAAGCAACAACCACTAGAAACTATAAATAATCCATCTAATAGTAAGAATGCAAGACAATCAAGATACCGAAAGCTACGCAAAAAAAAAAAAAACGTAAACAAGAACCAAAAGATAACTCAAACAGTGAAAATTTAATTAAAGAGCAATGCCTATATATTGAGCTTGCACATCCATATTTATACTCTTCTCATGGAATGGTATCATTTACACCAGACTATATACAACATCTAAAACAATCATATATAGAGCAATCATATCTAGGTGCACCAAACTACACGTGTAAATATTGTGATGCTATGTTCTGGTATGATGAAAGAAATAAGACAGACTCTACAAAAAAGAAACAAATTCTATATTCTAATTGCTGCAAATATGGAGAGATCAAAATACCACGATATAATGAACCACCTCAATTCCTTTCCATGCTCATTCACCATAGAGGAAATAATCTATCTAATCATTTTTATCAAAAGATAAGACAATATAACAGTATGTTTGCTTTTACTTCTATGGGTGGCAATATTGACAAAACTATAAACAAAGGTGAAGGTCCATATGTATTTCGTATAAATGGCCAGATACACCATCGTATTGGTTCACTACTACCTGAAACAGACAATACTAGGCCGAAATTTGCAGAGTTATATATTTTTGACACACAAAATGAAATCCAAAATAGAATCGAAGCAATAACTAGAGAATATCCTGATGATAATGATATCAATCCATATATAGTTCAAGAGCTTAAAAATATGCTTGATCAATACAATCCATTAGTTAAAAAATTTCGACAAGCACGTGATTTACTTGAACAGTACAAAGGTATAGATATCAGCATACGGATTGTCGGTGCTAAAAAAGGTGATCCAATTCAATATGAAATGCCACACACTGAATAATTAGCTATGCTTATAGTCGGTGACCTATCATTAGAAAATTATAAAAGAGATATTACAGTCAACAGTACACACAAAGGCCTTCAACGTATCTCTATTTATCATCCTGCCTATATGGCATTACAATACCCCTTGCTATTTCCATACGGGGAAAGAGGATTCCAACTAGGTATGCCTTACCAAAATCAACATGGAAATCAAAGAAAAAAGAGAAAAAGATCAAGTGTTACAATACATGAGTACTACAAATATCATATGCATTTCAGATCTAACCAACCAAATCCATTCCTATGCTATGGCAGACTATCAAAACAAGCAATAGGAGATGCACGTGCAATGGAAGATGAAGATAGATTAATGTATATTGCTATAAACCAAGATAAATTAAGAGTTGAATATTTCCAAGGTATATATGATGCAGTAGAAAAAGGACTAACCGACAGCAACCAAATAGGCAAAAGAGTATTTTTACCATCAAGTCATACTGGGTCAAGACTTTACATGATCCAAAATTATCATGATGGAATTGCAATATCCTGTGTGTATGGACCTCCTGATCTATTTATAACATTTACATGCAACCCTAAGTGGCCTGAAATCAGTGTAGCTCTCTTAGAACATCAATATGCTAATGATAGATCAGATATTATAATACGTGTCTTTCATATGAAACTGCAACAACTACTAGAAGATATACGATCAGGTACAATATTTGGTCCAGTAGTAGCAATTTTATACTCTATAGAGTTTCAGAAAAGGGATTTACCACATGTCCATATCTTAACATGGATAGATAAATCCAATAATCAAGTTACACCTGAGACAATAGATCTGTGGATATCTGCTGAAATACCAGAACCAAAAGAAGATCCTAAAGGATATGTCTTAGTATCTGAACATATGATGCATGGTCCATGTGGAGAAAAAAATGAAAAAAGCCCATGTATGAAAAAAGGAAAATGTTCAAAATATTATCCAAAAGAATTCCAAGATGAAACTACATTTACAGATAATGGATTTACTCAATATCGTCGACGAGACAGCAATATCTACATCTGTCGAGACAATCATAATTTAGATAACAGATGGGTTGTCCCACATAATTTAAAACTACTAAAGAAATATCAAGCTCATATAAATGTTGAATATGTTAGTAAAAATAGATTATTAAAATACCTCTGCAAATATGTTAACCAAGGACCAGATAAAGCAACAATTATTTTGGAGCCTCTAAAGAAAGAAGATCCTACACAAAATAAAAACACTAAAGACATTGACGAGATAAAAGAATATCTAGATTGTAGATACATATGTGAGCAAGATGCTTTATGGAGATTACTAGGTTTTGACATACATTATCATTGGCCTCCTGTAGAGCGATTGCCTGTGCACTTACCTTTGCTAAACACAATTAGACTACACAAGAATACAAAGTTAGAGCATATAACGAAAGATCCCAAATTTCATAAAACAAAATTAACTGAATGGTTTGAGACTAATAATAAATTACATGAAGATGCTAGGGAACTAACATACTGTGATTTTCCTCGTTTTTGGAAATGGGATGATAAAAATAGAAAATGGACAAAAAGAAAACATGGTTTCAAAATTGGTTGATTATACTATGTCAACCCTATAGAAGGAGAACGCTTTTATTTACGCATGTTACTAATGATAGTTACAGGAGCTACCAGTTACAAAGATATAAGAACATATAAGGGAACTGTTTACCAAACATTTAAAGAAGCATGTGCTGCACGTGGCTTACTAAAAGATGATAACAAATGGTATAAAACTTTTGACGAAGCAGCAAATTGAGCCACAGTTCTACAGCTACGATACCTATTTACAACGATACTACTTTTTTGTGACTTACAAGATGAAAATAGATTTTATACTCAAAACTAGAGAAAAATGGTAGATGACATTGAACGTGATATAATTGCTAAATATTACCCAATACAATATCACCCTACAGATTTAGAACTTCATGATGCACTACTACAAGAATTAGAACAAATCTTCAGCAAAAATGGTTTCAAAATTCATTCATATAATCTTCCAAAAGTATCTTTACAATATAGACCTGACAAAAGTAACCAACTCATTGACGAAGAATTAAATTATGATATAGATATGTTGGATGAACAAGCAAATAGACTTTACATGCAATTAAATACTGAACAAAAAAATGCATACCAACAAATAATTAGTAGTGTTTTAAAGAAGGAACCAAATATATTCTTTGTATCTGGACATGGAGGAACTGGCAAAACATTTCTGTGGAACACAATTGTTTGTTATCTACGAGCACAGAAAAAAAAGTGTACTAACTGTTGCATCATCAGGAGTTGCGTCATTGTTACTTCCAAATGGACGTACCGCACATTCACAGTTTTGCATACCAATAGATATAGATGAATTATCAATTTGTGATATAAAACGAGGAACAAAATTAGCTCAACTGCTTACTGAAACTGATCTTATCATATGGGACGAAGCACTAATGACAAATAGACAATGTTTTGAGGCTTTAGATAGATCACTCAGAGATATATTATCTGAAAAAGAAATAAATTTATTGAACATACCTTTTGGAGGAAAAGTTGTTGTACTAGGAGATCCAAAACAAGTATTGCCGGTTATAGAAAACGCATCAAAATCTCAGATAATAAGTGCTTCCATATTTAGATCATATTTATGGAATAATGTGAAGAATTTTTTTTTTTTGCATCAAAACATGCGTTTAAAACAATATGACATACATTCAACAGAATATCAGGAGTTTGATAGTTTCAATAAATGGATAATAGATATTGGGAATGGAAACATTACACATCAATCAAAAGATAATGCTGAAGAAGATCAAGATACCACTACAGTGCAAATTCCAGAAGACTTATTATTGACCACAACTGGAAACAAGATTGAAGCTTTGGTCCAACACATATACCCAGATTTCCAACAAAATTTTAAGCAACCAGAGTATCTTATGAGTAGAGCAATTCTTGCAACAACAAATGAAATTGTTGATGAGATAAATGATTATATTCTTACACTTGTACCTGGCGTTGAAACAGAATATCTTAGTGCAGATACAATATCAAAATGTTCAGATACTTGTAATGATGCAGATATATTATATCCTGTAGAATATCTTAATAGCCTAACCGCAAATAATTTTCCAAATCATAGGCTCAAACTTAAAATTGGTACACCTATAATGCTTCTAAGGAAAGCCTAGGACTATGTAATGGAACAAGGTTAGTAATAACAAATCTTGGAAGAAATGTCATTGAAGCAGTTATCATTACAGGATCTCACACTGGAGAAAAAACATATATACCAAGAATAAATCTAACTGCGCGTGCCTCTCATTGGCCATTCACATTATCTCGACGCCAATTTCCAATAAAAGTTTGTTATGCTATGACTATAAATAAAAGCCAAGGATAAACTTTATCAAATGTAGGGGTGTATTTAAAGAAACCAGTATTTACACATGGGCAATTATATGTGGCAGTTTCAAGAGTACAAGATAGAAAAGGTCTAAAAATATTAATTGAAAACCCAGATGGATCATGTGGAGAAACAACTAAAAATATTGTTTATAGAGAAGTTATTCAAATGATTTGATCATAATTTCTAAACCAGTTCTGTTATACACTGCAGGATGGAGAAAGATATAACTCCAATATCAGAACTACATCCAGGAAGCTTAGAGTACAAAATATGTGTTCGTGTATCCCGGATGTGGGAATTTAGAGGGAAGAGTGAACAGAATGATATCAAACATGTGGACCTTGTACTGATTGATCAAAAGGTAATATAACAAAGTCTAATTTAAAGATTCTACATTTTAGATATGATCCATTGCTGCTTCCTGCTTTGTTAACACACCAGATTCTTGATATTTTATTTGATGAGGAAGTTAAGACGTCGCGATATATGTTTATATTTTTTTACCTGTCTACAGGGTGATTCTATATATGCTGAAATCCCACCAGATGCAATACCATCTACCACACCATATTTAGAAGAAGGAAATATCGTCTACATCACAAAGATAAGAGTTGTTCGTGGGAAGATAGATTTTAAGGCTGTACCAAATCCTTATATGCTCAAACTTAACATGAGGACTACAATCGTTCAGCTGAATAATGATATTCCAGGATTCCCTAAATACACATTTTCCCTCACTCCACTGGATAAGCTTGGGGATTACCTAAACAAAACTGAATATTTCCTTGGTAAGATCATACAAATTCTACACAAATCATATAGTTTCCTTTCTGATCACACCAACTAAAACATTTTTCTACTACTCTTATAGATGTCATTGGAAAAATTGTGGCGGTTTCAAATGCTGCTACTGCTTATTCAACCTCAGGAGAGCAGATCACAAGGAGGATCGTAAAACTGCAGGATTTGAGGTACGATACATAGACTTGAAGTTAATTCAACATAGAAACAATTGTACTTTTCAATGCTAGACTAAAAAACTGTCTGTGTTTCTATAAATATTCATTACCAATGGCAAATATGTATATTTGATTGAGTGCTCCAGCTTAATCCTGCTTACCAATCCTTATCATCTATTTGTTTCAAGGGGAAATACAATTGATTTATCTTTATCTGGAAAAAGAGCCTTAGAATTTGATGGTGAAACAGTTCTAGATGTTGGACATAAACATCATGTTATAGCTATATTTGTGGGAACACTCATGAAGACATATGGACAAAAATATACATTCTTGAGTGGAACAGCGGCATGTTGGTGGTACATCAATGAAAATGATATTCCAGAGATGAAAAGCTTTCAGAAGAGGTAATACCAAAATAAAATCCGTACAGGAACCTTATTTTTTAAATTTATTTTTCTAACTTAAAGTTACTAACCTTACTCCCTTTTTGAAGTTTGATAGGCAACCCTGTTTCTATCCAACGCCTGTACCTGCAGAATGAAGATGATGCACTGCAAAATCTCGAGGAAAAGTCTGTAATACAGCTCAAAGAAATAGATCCATTTGTTCAAAAGGTACCGTACATTGCAAGAGTTACAAAATTGTTTATACTCTATAACATACAAATATACTAAATACATCTTAAATTGAAATACAGGGACAAAAGTATCAGTGTACTGTAACAATTATTGGCATAAAAGATGATCAACCATGGTGTTATCGCGCCTGCACTGTCTGCAACTCTAGGATCTACATAAATCCAAGGACCAATAAATACCAATGCTCAAAGGAGGGATGTCCGTGCTCACAGTTCGAGTGGAAGTAAGCTCCATATGATCTATTATAAATGCTATTGAAACTAATGATAAAAAATAATTGTTAATTACTATTATTCCTTCCTTTTGACATATTCTACAGAACTAACAATATAAAATATTGTTTTCTATTGGGTTCCAACAAGTAATAATATCACATTAACATAGAGATTTCTGTACTCAATTTTTTCGTTCAAATTTTTTTCTAATATACTTCACTGTTTTCATCAATATTATATATTTACACTGCTTACATCAATATTGTTATAGGTATAAAATAGCATTCATTGGAACAGATGAGACATATAGCCTTGAATTTGTGCTTTTTGAAAAGAAAGGATCAGAGCTGATTGGAAAATCTGCAGAAGTACTTAGAAAGCAGCATGAACAATGCCAGATTCCATCTGATATATTAGCTTTGATTGGCTTCAAGTTCACATTCGTGGTCAGAATTTTAGCGAACAAAAGGGCTGACAATGTTGATCCTTCTTTTGAAGTAATCATGATCAAGAAAAACCATGGCAAACAATCGATCGTACCACCTATAAGAGGTCCTGCAATGGCATTGGCACAATCAAGTTCATCCTCTATTGCAGCAGATACAGATCTACCGCCTTTAATAACCATAGCATCCAAGAAATTGAAAACCGAGGTAAACATACCACATAATCTGATTCCCTTATATAATATTACTTTTACCTTAACCAAACATTTAGCTCACTTATTTCCATTTTTAGGCAACTTCATCTCAAACACAGGTTTCCAGTGGGATACAAGACTTGGATATCGAACCACCTGGGTATGTCAAAGAGTAGTTTATTTCCAAAACTAGCATTTATTAAAGCTCTTGCATGAAACTTTCAGGATTTGGCAACAAGATGATTACTCGGACAAGAGGAACTTCAAAGAAATCGATGAAAATAACCAGGTATAGAGCATATTTCTGATTCTCAAAAATAGCATCTTACAGGCTTCAAGATAAATTTTTTATACTCAACAGAAAGCAACAGAGACCTACTCAGATATATATCACCATGAAAAATCAAAGAAGAAGAAGCAGTGAAGCAAAGGGAATTATTCAGGTAAATATAATATCTATTTTATTGAAAAAGACTGTTGTCTTCGCCTGTATTTCAAATTGCCAGTGTATGTAAGATACACCAAAGTATTTCAATTCGTGTTCATGAGTATCGTTGTAGAGACTAGTAGATTAACACCAATTGATGATTATTAACAATGCAGTCATGCACCTTGCTGTTTAAGATAAAACTCAGAATCTTCCTATCTTTAGTAGTTCACCTGCTATATATTCAAATGATTTCTTTTTATGGCTTTTACTCAAAAAATTAAGCACCAGATAATATTATTGTTTCTTCTCTTCTTATTTCAGGAACCTTTTATGAAGAGATTCTCCTAGCAAACTGAAGATGAAGCTTTTGAGTTACCACTCTATTAGATGCAAAGAATCCTTGCTCTTTTGCTTTAAAAGACATAGTCTATAATACATATAGTAGATTCACTAAGACCTCAAAAACTACTAGCAAAAACTAGAGCCTTTATCCAATCTAGTAATGCTTGACTTATATTTAAGCGTATTTTGATGTAAATTATTATGCAGCTAGCACAGACAAATAGAGCTCTCGAAGCACTTTGGCATTACTAGATGTTATTTATATAAGACAAAAAAAAAGTACCCTGGATTAGTTTTAAATATTACCATCTATAGGACTGATGCTTAACCAGAGCAGTACATAATGCGCTGTTCAAAGTGTCATCATCATCGCTAATTCCAATAATCATATATCAACTTTCCGACCATTTTCTACACTCACAACCATTGGATTAGTTTTAACCAATTTATATTATACTTAATCCCATAGCTTTATTAGCTACTACTTCCCCTTTCAATTTCTTTGTACAAAAATTAGGATTACATGAGATTACAATAATCCTGCCACAGAACTTGAAGACTGGTACATACCAATTAGGCCGTCGCCTTGGATCTGCATGCCATGTGCTCTAGCGAACTGCGGATCCGCACCCTCACGAGCAGGGATGAAAGTGGTACGGATATTTTCCGACCGTATTCGAGACCGAATCCGTTTAGAGGGGTTTAGATCTGTCCGTATCCGAGTTCGGATATTCAACATCCGATACCGTATCCGTATCCAAATACCCAAATCGCATATTTATGACGTCGATAACCAAATGTATCCTATCCGGCATGATTGATACTATCCGTATTCGAATCCGAATCCGGGCAAAAATACGAAAACAAATGTGATATCAGCAATATCCGTCCGTATCCGATCCGTTTTCATCCCTACTCACGAGTCACCACCCTCTGGTGGCCAGGGTCCCCCGCACCAGCAGGTATGTGCTCCGCTGCGCTCGTAGGCTCGAGACGCTGCAAGGGGCTAGAGATAAAAACGGATCGGATACGGATGAATATGACTGATATTACATTTGTTTTTATATTTTTGTTCGGATTCGGATTGGAATACGGATAGTGTTAACTACGTCGGATAGGATACGATTGGATATCGACGTCATGAATATGCGATTTGAGTATTCGGATACGAAGGACTCAGATACGGACAGATCTAAACCTCTCTAAACGAATTCAGTCTCGAATACGGTCGAAAAATATTCTTACCGTTTTCATCCCTGAACGGGCTCAGCCATGACCTGTTGTGCCGAGTTCGCGTGCTCATGCCACCACGACACGCTCCACTCAGCGCACAGGATAGCGCCACCGTGAGGAGCTCAGCCGAGCTCGCGCCGGTCCCCGCGCTAGCGCTGCTCCGTGCAAGCTCCCCTCTCCCAGGTGCCAAAAATCGATATCGGAGAAAGCAGAGACAGAGAAAAGTGCTTTGGTGGAGAGAGACGAAGGCAGACTGAAGTTGGCAGGAGGGAGATAGAAATGGTAAAGAGAATGGGCTGAGACTAGGGCTTGTTTAGATGATCGACTCGGGGGTGGCCGATTCGGCACAGTGCCACCCCCGAGCACTGTAGCACTTTGGTTTTTTATGCAAAAAATTGTCTAAAAATTGATTAATTAGGCTCTAAATGTTCGTCTCGCAAAGTACAACAAAACTGTGCAATTAGTTTATGATTTTATCTAGTACTTCATATATGTGTCGGCATTTTGATGTGATGGGGAATCTTCTTTTTGCATAGTGAAATTTAGGGGTGAATTCTGAAATCTAAACGAGGCCTAGAGAATCCAATGCGGAGAAGCCAGCGAAGCTATCTCTGTACTCCGTATACGCATACACGGATACACCTGCAGTAGGCTACACGTCGGTATCGAAAGAGATTAAAAAAAGGTGGGAGGCCCTGATGCCGTGGTGCATGGGCCCATATACACAACTAGGCAGGTAGGCGCGCTTCACCGCGCCCGTACATGGTGGGCTGGTGGCTGCACAAGCGTATAGGCGTATACGGTTTAAGCTGTGTTTAGTTTCTGAATTTGGGGTGCCAAAATTTACCGTAGCATTTCGTTTGTATTTGGTAATAATTGTCTAACCGTTGACTAATTAGACTCAAAATGTTCGTCTCGCAAAGTACAACCAAACTGTGCAATTAGTTTTTGATTTTATCCACATTTAGTACTCCATACATGTATCGCAAGTTTGATGTGATAGAGAATCTTTTTTTTGCACCGTGCACTTTTCAATGATCTAAACACAACCTTAGATATAGCAAAATGTTCAGTAGAGTGAACTGTGAAGTGATGAGCAGCTCAAGATCTTTGGCAATAATTTCAGTATCTGTAGGGTTCATGATAAGAGCAGAGCAAGTATCAACATCAATGGGGTTAAAAAAACTGTTACATGAAACATTTTAGCAAATAAGAATAAATTAATCTATCACCTAATGGAGGAGATCAACTATGTGCTTATTCTGTACCGAGTATATTTTATATGAGAGTTCATATTACCTAAACAAAAAATATCTTAAGAGAACTTTGCCAGTAGTTAATTATTTCACCTTATGATGAGTAGCAGGAGTGCAGGACAATGGATTCATGTTAGAACTTCACATGACACTTTTCAGCAAAGATGAATAAATCAATGTATCATCCAAAGGAGGAGAGCTATCTTCACATACTGTGTACATTTCATATGGGAGTTCATATTGCAGGCGAAAAAAATATAAGAAAAAAATCTATTCCAGTTAAATTCACTTTCAGTTTCCGTCCCACTTTCTACTCATCTAACTCAATTAAGATCTTGTAAGTTTTTTTTAAAAAAATGTACTGCGGTTTGATCAGTTTGCAAAATGTGTACCTCCCAGCTGTAAGATCGATCCTTAACTTGTTCGCTTTAGAAAATGTTAGAGAAGAATTGAATTAGCACCACAAACATATAACCCTAAAAAACAGCCGGTCTCTATTGGCGTACCTTCAATCTGCGAACTGCATTCTTGTGTAGACAGAGGGATTTGCCAGATCATTGCGAGGACAGGTACACTGGAAACAATGATATATGGACTGGAGCACAAAGCAGGCCAAGGCAGGAGTGACGTGAAGCAGAAGGCATCAATTTTATTCGACCTAATCCCCGCTCGATTGCAACCCCTGCAAGTCCGAAGAAC
Organism: Saccharum hybrid cultivar R570; assembly: GCA_038087645.1. Classification (NCBI taxonomy): domain Eukaryota; kingdom Viridiplantae; phylum Streptophyta; class Magnoliopsida; order Poales; family Poaceae; genus Saccharum; species Saccharum hybrid cultivar. The sequence goes on along the minus strand of JAQSUU010000297.1, from coordinate 5,604,214 downwards.
GGTGAAACCCAAAAATGGATATGATGAATTTTGTACAGGGTTCAGTTCTGTGCATACCTTGAAGCAGCATGAGCAGTGTCAAATCTATTTGTATTGGCAAAATCAATGGCTAGATCATGCATGATTCAAGGCGATGAACGGAAGAATTATATGAATTAACCTGCAATCTGCTCACCTAACTGCATCAGGTTGTTCCAAACCCTGCATTTGAAAGGTTTAAGAAGCATATTGATTGGTCGCCGAAAGAAAGAGATGCAATTGGTGTACTGACCAGATCTGGGAGCCCTGGTTACAGGTGAGGTAGTGATGCGAGCTGCGGGGAGCATTGGCTGGTCTGCGGCTGTGCCAGTCGTGACAGGATCTTGACATAAGAAACAAATTATCTCAGCTAGAGAAAGAAACACTATTTTTTAGGTTTGACATAAGAAAGCAAATAAAAAAATTATGGAAATCTCAGGTACGGTGCAGGCCATTGCTAGCTGTTGCTGATCATTATGAATGGCCAAGAAATACAGGTTCAGGATAGCATATGGCGAACCTGCTGACCAACACATGTATATGGATCTATATGACATTGGATCAGTCATGACTCGCCACATTGAGAAAGCTTATAATCAAGCTAGATTTAATGGTGTTGAATACTGAAGATCACAAAGAAAACATCATGCCTTGCATTAAATACAGATATGATGTACAAAAATTTATAGCATGGCCTTGAAAGGAACGAATGAGCATGAAAGGTCTGTGCATATGTAATAGACAGAGAAAAATGTGAAGTCCTGACTAACAGCACGAGTAATTCAGGTATGATGTTCACGCTGCAAACTTTTACAGCTCACTTAGGATTAAATCCATAACAACTAAAACTGAAGTATGCATTAGATAAAAGTGTCATATTTTGCTTACTTCCTATATGCCATGGCACAGCAAATATGTTTTGCAGCTTTGAATCTAGTTTAAAACAATTGCTACTAAAGCAGAATTGAAATGCATTGGAAAAAGAGGAGCAGGAATTTCATCACAGATCAATTCAGCATAGTAAAGCATATATGATTGTAACTAAACTACAAAAACTAAAAACCAGAAGAAATTGCTGTAATGATTATCTAAATCATGCCATCAACATAGATGAACCATAAATCCAAATGCTCACTTCCTCCGATCAAATGCTGACCTGTACAAATTCTGATCAATTATCAGTATCCCAGTAGTAGATGTGCATGCCTTCAGATATGAGCAAAAGCAAACAACAACCACAAGAGAGGAGAGAGAGAAAACAAACGCTCACCTCTGTACCCACCCGTTGCCGCCTCCCGCCTCGCAGGTCGTCATCGCGGAGGAGCCCAGGTCATCGTGTAGTCTGCAGCGTCGGCGGCGTATACGGCCACTGGAGCCTATCCGCCGTGCGCGCGTATAAGGCTGTGGGTCGCGCGACCGATCCGCTGTGCGCATGTATACGGCCGCGGGACCTAGAAGAAGATAAGACCACGACGCCATGGCCACCGGCGTAGGGCCGTGCCGCGTGCGTATGGAGGCGAGACTCCGGGAGCTGGGAGCGCGCGGGAGGGGGAGCCGCCGCGGTGCCGCGCCGACCGGCGGCGACACGCACCCGCCTCGCCGCCTTCGCCTTGGATTAGAGAGCACCGCCACCAAGCGCCCGACTGGATCCGAGCACCGTGTGCGCCTGTGCCATTGGACCAAGCTGAATAGGCAGTGTTAGCGAACTGTAGGCCACGTTCCGTGGCTGCCCTTGATCGTAGATAGAGCTAGTATGACTGACTATACTACTACGTCCCTTAACGTGTTTCGTCCGGAAAACGTGTCTGTGAGGGAAACACGGATTTCTAGAGACAAACATTTAGGGACAGAGGGAGTACATGTATAAATTTGTATCCTGTGATCAATACAGAACTGAGTTGTCCTCATCCTTCTTTCTCCCGCTTACATGGTATCAACCGCTCCACGATCCACAATTTCCGCTGCCTAACTCTCTGCTTTCCTCTCGCCGTCGCCATGAGCTCCTCTTCCTCTTCCTCGTCGGGCTCCGACGACAACTCCGACGCCGAGTCGCTGCTTCCCCACACGCTCCGCGTCCAGACCGAGCCCGCTGCCCCGTCGGTCCTACATGGCATCAACATCCTGAACCGCGTGCCGATCATCCTGGATTTCAATGACGCGAACTATGTCGCCTGGGCTTGCTCCTTCTCCGCCATCTTCGGTCAGTACGGGCTCCATGATCATGTCGACGGCACTGCAACTAAGGGCGACAACGATTAGGTGCAGAACGACTGCGCCATCGTCTCCTGGTTCTACAACCGTATCTCCCCCGAGCTCCTCTCCATGGTCTCGTAGGACACCGACACCGCCTACTCCATCTGGCGTGGTGTCCGCAACCTCTTCCGCGACAACAAGGACACCCGCGCCGTCTACCTCAGCGCTGAGTTCCGCAACTTCTACCAAGGCGACCTCATCGTCCTCGACTACTGCTCCCGCATGAAGGTCATGGCCGATCGCCTTGCCGGTCTTGGTGCTCCGGTGAACGACAAAGATCTCATCTACAACATCGTCCGCGGCCTCAACCCTTACCTGCATCACGCTATTCCCCACATCACACTTCGCTGTCGTCTACCGTCGTTCCTCAAAACACGGTCCATGCTGCAGCTCGAGGAACATCGCATCAACGAGTCAAAGAAACTACAGGCTGCAGCGGCTCTAGTCGCGCACGCCGCGACGTCCACCACCGCGACACCGTCCACGACTCCTTCGGCCTCCCATCTCCAGGTTGTGGCGGCCTTCGTCACTCAGACCGCGCAAGGCGTGCCCACACCCGGGGCGCCCGGCGTGACTGCCGCGGGGAAATATTCTTCCTCGCCCAACACCACCGCGGCGTCTTCCAGCAGCAGCCGTCCCCTCGCGCCGTCCTACCCCAACAAGAAGAAGAAGAAGAAGGGCTTCACATCCAACCCTGCACCGCCCCACGGTTTCTGACCTAACATGAACCCATGGACAGGCATGGTGCAGGCTTGGCCGTTCCAAGGGCTCCCGTGCGCACCCATGACCTCGCACGGCGTCCTCGGTGCCCGCCCTACCTCCGCGGAACCTCAGGCCCATGTCGTAGGGGCTTCTTCGCAGCTGGATCCACAGCTCCTCGCCACGCTCAACAACATCTCGCTGCAACAGCCACAGTCCGCTGGCGAATGGTTCCTCGACACCGGCGCTTCCTCCCACATGTTGCGAGGCTACGGTAATCTATCCTCCCTCACAGCCAACTCCTCCTCCACACGAATCATCGTGGGCAATGGTACTTCACTTCCCATTACCCACACTGGCTCCTCCTCCATACCCACCGCTTCTCATCCTCTATCACTGAACAATGTCCTTGTTTCTCCATCTTTATTCAAGAACCTAATTTCAGTCCGTGCCCTCACACGTGACAATCCAATTACCATTGAATTTGACAATCTTGGTTTCTCTGTCAAGGATCGCAACACCAAGGCGGTGCTTCTCCGCAGTGACAGTACCGGCGATCTCTATCCCCTCCCGTCGCCAGCAGCCACCGCCACAGAATGTCTCGCCGCCGTGTCTGCTGATCTGTGGCATCAACGACTCGGTCACCCCGACGTCGAGTCTCTTCGTCATCTTTTAAATTCGTTTCAATTTACATGTAATAAGGAGATGTCACACACCTGTCATGCCTGTAGAATTGGCAAACATGTTCGACTCCCATTTAGTTTATCTCAGCACAAAACTACAGCTCCATTTGATTTAATACACTACGATGTTTGGACATCACTTGTCTCCAGTTTTACTGGATTTCAGTATTATCTCGTGCTGCTAGATGACTTCAGTCATTTTGTGTGGACATTCCCTCTGCGTCTCAAGTCCAACGTCGCCCAAACAATCATGTCTTTCCATGCCTTTGTCCAAACACAGTTTGCTCGCCCCATCCGCGTGATCCAGACTAACAATGGACGCGAGTTTGACAACACTGTTCACAAATTCTACTCAGACAATGGCATCATCCTTCGCCTCTCCTGTCCTTACACGTCCCAGCAAAATGGGCGAGCTGAACGTATCTTGCGCACACTGAACGATGGTGTTCGCGCTCTCCTCTTTCATGTCGCGCTCCCACCAGTGTTCTGGGTTGAAGCTCTACAAACCTCAACCTATCTTCTAAACCGGAAGCCCTGCAAGCCAAGATCGCTATCCACACCCTACTCTCTTCTATTCCATCGCGATCCAGACTACACGTCGCTATGGGTATTCGGCTGCTTGTGCTACCCAAACACAAAATCCACCAGCCCTAACAAACTATCACCTCGCTCCGTGGCATGTGTTTTCATTGGTTATTCACAGGATCATCGTGGCTATCGATGCTACAACCTGTCGACGCGGAAGGTTATCACCTCACGGCACGTCTACTTCGACGAAACGGTCTTTCCCTTCCGTTCAGGGCCAGCAACATCGATGCCAACAACCTGCGCCTATGATCCGTGGCGCCCGGATCTATCCTCTCTTGATCCGGTCCTCCAAGAGCAGCTACCGGTGCCCGCTCCGTCATCGCCGCGTGCCCAGAACGTGCGCCGCAAACAAGGTGCGCCCGCACCTAACTGCGCAACACCATAGACTCCGCCCTCTACCCGCCGAGTTTGATGCCTTGATCGCCAACAATACGTGGGAGCTCGTTCCTCGACCATCTGGCACCCACGTCGTCAGCGACAAATGGATCTTCCGCCACAAATTCAAGGAAGACGGCAGCTTCGAACGATACAAGGCCAGATGGGTTGTTCGGGGGTTCACGCAACGCGCGGGCATCGACTACGGCGAAACTTACTGCCCTGTTGTGAAGCCAGCGACAGTGCGCACCGTGCTCACCCTCGCTGCCAAGCGCAACTGGCCCGTACACCAACTCGATGTCAACAACGCCTTCCTCCACGGCATCCTCGACGAACAAGTGTATGCGCGTCAACCGGCCGGCTTCATCGACACAACTCGGAAGGACTCGGTGTGCCGCCTCTCCAAGAGCCTCTACGGCCTCAAACAAGCGCCCAGGGCTTGGTACACACGCCTGGCCACGTTCCTGGGCACGATGGGCTTCAAGCCGACTCGCTCGGACAGCTCCTTGTTTGTTCTTCGGCATGGCACTGAGTCCGTCTACCTCCTGCTATACGTCGACGACATCGTACTTACAGCCTCATCTGTCGTCGCTCTTCGACACGTCATCAGCGCCATCAGTGCAGAATTCTCGTTGAAGGACATGGGTCTAGTTCACTACTTCCTCGGCATTCAAGTTCAACGTGACACCAACGGGTTCTTCCTCCAGCAACATCAGTATGCTCTTGATATCCTGGAACGTGCAGGCATGCTTGATTGCCGGCCCTGTGAGACACCCATCGACACAGCAGGCAAGGTCTCAGGCAACGATGGAACGCTCCTTTCAACAGCTGATGCTTCAGACTACAGAAGTATTGTTGGCGCCCTCCAGTATCTGACAATGACCCGGCCAGGCCTGCAGTATGCCGTCCAACAAGCCTGCCTCCACATGCATGCTCCGACTACTTCGCACCAATCGCTGGTGAAGCGGATTCTTCGCTATGTACGAGGAACAACGAGCCTCAGTCTTCATCTTAGGCGCTCTGACAAGCTGGACCTCGTCGCCTACTCTTACGCCGACTGGGCCGGCTGCCCGGACACCCGACGATCCACATCAGGGTTCTGTGTAGAGATGGCAACGGGTACCCAAAACCCGAGTACCCGACGGGTATTACCCGATAAAGAGGCGGGTATGGAATGAATTTTCTACCCGTGAGTATGTTATTGGGCAAAATCCTATACCCATCGGGTATGCGGGTACGGGTGCGGGTGTATACTACCCATACCCGCATACCCGCGGGTAAGACATACCCGCAAAAATAACTAGTCAACCTCAGTTATTTTAGCGCATATAAGTCATGAATTTGGCCCATTGAGACATCCACTATATTTCTAGTAGATTGTCTTTGTTGTAATGATGCTAATAATATTTGTTAGCATGTCTGTAACTTGTTGGAAGCTTATAATGATTTATTTTTGCATGTTACTATTTGATATTTTTAGGTAATTTTTGGGTATGCTATCGGGTACGGGTTACCCGTCGGGTGAGAATTACCCGGCGGGTACGGGTATGGAACTATTCTTTTACCCGCATGCGGGTACGGGTAACCCGACGGGTAAAATTTTACGGGTGCGGGTACGGGTACGGGTGAGCACTACCCGTCAGGTACGTACCCGTTGTCATCTTGAGTTCTGTGTCTTTCTTGGGAACGCCATGATCTCGTGGTCTTCCAAAAGACAGACAACTGTTTCTCGATCAAGTGCCGAAGCCGAGTACCGAGGAGTAGCCAATGCAGTAGCCGAATGCACTTGGATACGTCAACTGCTAGGTGAACTTGACAATACATTGGAGCAGGCAACAGTGGTCTTCTGTGACAACGTTTCAGCATGTTACATGAGCTCCAATCCGGTTCATCATAAGAGAACTAAGCATATAGAGCTCGATATACATTTTGTCCGAGAAAAAGTGACAATTGGCCAGTGCAAAGTCATACATGTACCTACTACACAGCAATTCGCCGACGTAATGACGAAAGGTCTTCCAACCTCGAACTTCAAAGAGTTGAGGGACAGTCTGTGCGTCGCCGGCAACGACGCTCACACTGCAGGGGGTGTTAGCGAACTGTAGGCCACGTTCCGTGGCTGCCCTTGATCATAGCTAGAGCTAGTATGACTGACTACCGATGTACATGTATAAATTTGTATCCTGTGATCAATACACAACTGAGTTGTCCTCATTCTTCTTTCTCCCGCTTACAGGCAGCCCAGTAACGTGCGGCGCCTCTCGCGGTCTGACCCGTGTGGTGCGGCCGCCCATGTTGAACCTCCGCTCGGTGTCTCCGCTCGCCGGCCGGGGGAGTGGAGGGTGGGGGTGGTACTCGCTGGAGGGGAGGTAGGCCGGCTCGCCCTATATAGCGTCGGCGGGGATGGCGCGGCGGCCGGGCGCGGCATCCATGCGCGTTGCAGCTGGGGGAGAGGAAGACGGGGACCAATCCCGCGAGGGAGGCACAGGCCTGCGCAGCAACCTCGACGGCAACGGCGTCGCCGCGGCAGGAGCAGGCCGACCTGTCCAAGCAGGAGAAGGAAGAGCAGCCAGGAAAGGAGACGGAGGCATTTAAGGCGGAGTTCGACGGATGCGGCGAGGCCGGTGCGAGCTCGGGCGCCGAGGCAGCCGCGCGATGTGTGGAGACGCGCGCCCCAGAGTTTGAGTGACGACGGCTCCGAGACGCAACAGGCACAATCACTGAGATTGGGCCAGACCAGAGATGGGCCCATGAGTCATGAGAGAGAGAAAGGAGGCGTGCACACGCACGAGCTCCAGAGTCCAGACACAGCGCGGATGGTGGGGCCTGAGGCTGTGGCTGTTCCGATGGCCAGCAGAGGCGGGGCCTGGGAGGAAGCGGGGAAGGAGAGGAGGTGGGGGCCGGTGGAGCGGAGGACGTGGAGGATACGGGTTGGAGGCACCGTACGCGGACAGTATCAGGATTGCTGTGGGAGACGAAACTAATTGTATAGATTAAGATTAATTTACGAGACGAATCTATTAAATCTAATTAGTCTATTATTAATATTCGAACACCTTTGATCAACCTTATGATGGGCCCTTACCCTTGTTTTGTTATAATGAATGTTATGCTATCACCTATTAATGCAGGGAGTTTGTCTACCGTGTGAAGTGCATTAGGATCCTGTCGCCTCACGAAGTGCAGCAGATGAGCTTGGAATGGGGACCTCGGGGACAGCATTCTTCCCAACCAGGCCTGTAGCAGCTTGGACGGCGGGAACGCCTGGAGGGCTCGCTGCGATCAGAACTCCAGTAACCCTTCTACTGGTTCATATTGACCAGTTCGATGTGCAGGAGGCCAGGATCCAGCTCATGCAGAGACCTGTGGCTTGTGCGGAGGCCACTGAACAACCCCAGTTCGATGTGCAGGAGGCCAGGATCCAGCTTCTCTCTCGCTAATGTGCTGGTGAAGGCCACGGTGGCGGCATTCCAGGGCGCGACCGCCGCCACGCGCAAGGTAGCCATCTACTTCGGCGAGGCGCTCAATCGCCGCCGCTCCCATCCAATCCGACCCTGCACAGCTCCAGCACCCTCCTTGACGCCGCCTTCGCCGACCTCCTCCATGTGCACTTCTATGAGTCCTGCACTTATCTCAAGTTCGCCCAGCGAACCATGCCATCCTCAATGCGTTCGCCGGCTGCCGGCTGCAGGCGCGTCCACGTCGTCCACTACTCGACTTGGACATCAAGCATGGGATTAGGGATGCAAATGGATCGGATACGGACGGATTGTTATGAACGACGTATGGAATATGAAGTAAAACGAAATCAATCACAGCGGAGACACACGATTTAACGTGGAAAACCCTCCAATACGAAGGGGAAAAACCACGGGCACCAGCCAGCAACAATCTCACTGTCTCAAGAGTTTTGGGTTACACGCCTGTGGCCAGCGACGAAGCCAGCGGGGGGGCTACCCGTGCTCCAGCCCCCCCTACGGCCATGATTTACATGGAGAGAAGAAGAGGAAGCCAGCCCTGGCTTCGTCGATTCCTGGCTTCGTCGCTGCCTGTGGCGGCTTACAAGAGAATCGAGTCTCCAAGAAACCCTAGCAAGGGTATATATGTACCGTACCGCGGGGGCTCCGCCCCCCGCACCCCCCGTGTGTGCACAGGCGCGGCCTGATGGGCCGGCTTCAGACTCCGCTACGCTCCGGCCCAGCCTTTAGCTTTTACGGGCCTCCGCTTCGCTCCGTCAGAAGCCCGGCCTATATCTTGCAGTGAATTTGGAATAAACTCCAACACGGATATCACCGATATTATAATTGTTTTCATATTTCTATTTGGATTTGAATACGGATAATGTCAGCTATGATGGATATGATACAATTGGATATCGATATTATAAATATGTGATTTAAGTATTCGGATACGGATACGATATCGGGTGTTGAATGTATGGACTCAGATATGGCTAGGTGTAAAGTTTAAACGGATTCGGGATTCGGTCTTGAATACGGTCAGGGACCCCCTCATTCAGGCTTACCGGATTCGGGGTACCACAGGTGGACGAGAACGGCGACACTCTGCAGCAGGTGGACCCTCCGGATCAACTTCCAGTACCAAGGCCTTGGGCTTTGTTCGGATGGCTGGCTGCCAGCAGTGTTTTTCTCTCACGTCAATTCAGCACCGGGCACCAACCGCCTGCCATTCATGCTGCGACCGGACAGCGAGGAGACAGACGACGAGCCTGAGGTGATCGCTGTCAACTCAGTGTTCGAGCTGCACCGGCTGCTCGCCGTGCCCGGAGCGCTGGAGAAGGTCCTGGGCACGGTGCGCGCCGTGCGGCCAAGGATCGTGACCGTGGCCGAGCAGGATGCCAACCACAACACCGGCTCGTTCTCGGACCGCTTCAGCGAGTCGCTGGACTACTACTACGCCATGTTTGAAGCTCTGGCCGAGGTATACCTCAACCAGCAGATCTGCAACGTGGTGGCGTGCGAGCGCACGGAGCGCCACGAGACGCTGGGGCAGTGGCGCGACCGCCTGCTCCGTGCTGGGTTCGAGCCCCATCGCCTGGGCTCCCATGTCCGCGAGCATGCGAGCACGCTGCTAGCGCTCTTCTCCGGCGGCGACGGGTACAGGGTCGAGGTGAATGACGGGTGCATCACGCTGGGGTGGCACACGCGCCCGCTCATCGCTACCTCGGCATGGCGCGTCGGCCGCCGACTCCGATCATCATGAGGATTCTAACATTGTCACAGTTCGCAAACAAGGCATAGATGCACTTGGATCGGAACTGCCCACAGGGTGAATGATGCTACATGTTGTCACCGTTGGTAAAGGATGTTTGTTGGAAGATGCGTCATGTACCGTGAGATAGAACTTCAAAAGTCAAATCTACTAGTGATCCGCCTTATCCAGCGCAATATGCTACCTTAAGGACTTGTAGCGGGAACTTATTTGCCCCTTCAATGGGCTTTGTTTTTGTTGCAGTTGTTTGTACTTTGTACTGCTTTGCATTTTGTGGCTCCTGGCTTTTGCTGTTGGGTCGTTTTTAGGTTGTCAGCCTCCGATAATTTTTGTTGTTCATTTTGTATCAACAATTTTCTTTTATCAATATAATATAGACATCTCTGCCTGCTATAGTTATAAAAAAATGATAATATTGTGACAAAACCATTGGACCTAAGTATTGGGCCAATCGGTGTTCTTCGGCCTAGCACATTGGTGCCAGTGCCACCTTAGCACTGGTATTTAAAACAGATCGTATATAGAATAGCTGGAAGCATCAGGGTGGCCCATGATTGTTACCCGGCAGAGTTAAACGTTTAGTTTACAAATCCATTATACAGCCACAAAGCTGCATCATATGGATTTTTGAACATTTATCAGTTTCATGGCCACAAGTCCAATGGTTCAATTCATCAGTTTCAAATCAGGTATGCTTGCAGACAAACTGCTTTTCAAGGTTGCTGCTAGCCCTAGATTTGATGAAGTACATGGAGGTAATGAAAAGGGAAATAGAACACTACAATACAGAGTGTGTGAATCCAAATACAGTCTTTCGTGTGCATTTTACGTCCTCCAGTTTACTGTGCCATTATGGCCACGAAGCTGCAACATAATATTTAATTTTATCAAATATCGTGTGAAAATTTATATATTTTTCTTCAGAAACAATCAAGCAAACCAGAGAACATGTACCTGAAGGAGAAATTTTAACCGGCTGATGATATCTGGACATGGAAAGAGTGGCTCCGTGACACATAATACCTTGAATTCCTAAAACACATGACTGATGTGCCTCTGTGGTGGCTCACCCAGTGGAATCTGAAAAACAGCTCATGTGAGTCAAAAGCAGATATCTGCGATCACTAAAAAAAAATCGCATATGCGATAATAATCTAGCACAAGATAGATAAGCAGGTTCCCATCAATAGTCAATATATACAAGTAGTCAAGTAGAATTAGTTATGGGTGGTCAGTCGAGTAAAACAGCAACATGGGTTTATTTCTAACTGACATGAGAATATGTCCTAACGTAAGTACCACAATAGTTCAAACATTAGAAAGGAAAAAAAAACAAGGAATCAAACATGAGAAATGTAAATCTAGCTGGTGCTCAACATGGGGAAAAAGATCAATGCAGGCAATAGGAAGATACACGCAAAAGGTATTAAACATAGAACAAACTCTAAATGAGAAAAATCTTGCTACGGGCACTAATTCAGAAGTTTTTTTTATAAGAATTCAGAAGTAATTGTAACTGCATATCATACGCAAATGCACATCACATGCAACATGTGGACGATTGTCAACTGAATGGCTGGTCATTTGTATAAAAGGCACAGAAATTGAGCTATATCAGAAATAGTAATGCCTACCGGCAACCAAGCTTTTATATAAATAAAACCATCAGAATATCAGATGGCCCATGATGAAAGTATTACATACCTCTCCAATTGACCACTTTTCCTTCAACCAAACACTATCATCCTGATTTTCATTTTTATTGTCCCTGTTAAATAGACATAAGCAACAAGAAAATTCACAATGTCACATACAATAATTCTGAATTACACTAATCAGAATTCAGATCAACGAAAACAAACATATGTACATGAACATTCAAGTTTAATTAGTTAGTTTTGAAAAGTTTTTTGTGAGGAAGAAGCAGTGTTTTCTTCATGAAAACTACAGAACTAGCACTTATTCATGGCGTTTTAAATCTAAAATTTTTCATCAAAATCTCCTGAATGGCTGGATATCACAAAAATAATACATGCTTCTAAAAGAAACTGTGCTCATTTTCTTTCTAAAAAAAGGCATGTACTCAAGTCAGTATACTATATCATACTCAAGTTCAGCATATTGTGTGTATCTTATTGAGGAACTTACTCAACAGGAGCTTGGTTTATGGCACTTGTAGGAGCCACGATTCCACTAAGTAAATCTTGTGACTGCCTATCAATGTCTCTATGATGGCTAGAGGAGGCAGGGGGCTGCTGATAGGCTGTATGGGACTTCGGGAAATTGCCAAAGCTGGACATGCTTGAGCCTTGTAAACTCCCAGATGGTTGTTGTGATGTCTGGCTTCCAAATGAACCTGTAAAATCTTAAAGTTCAAATGGCAACCAAAAGCAGTATGCAGGATCGCATGTTTCCTAAATTAAGGAAAAAGACAACAAAGAAAATGATATGCAGAACTGTTCAACAATAAGTGGCTAGCAGGTTCAGATTAGATTTTGAGTCCACACTAGTCCCCATTAAGAGTCCATGAGAGTTCCTATTGCCTCAATGTCTGGGGATCCTCAATAACACACAGGATCACCCCCAAAACTCAGACGTAATATTTATCAAATCGTTAGTTCTTTACAATTGTATGCCAAAAATTAGAAAAGCATCAAGACTCAATAGTTGAAGACCATCTAGACATGAGTAGACGCAAACACACTTTTACTCACAATTTGATTGACCAAGCTCCAAGTCTGCAGAATAAAGAGCTTACAGTGTAATTGCATGGATTAATCAACAATGCATACCTGAAACTCCGAATTTCATATCAGAACGGCCAAAGGTAGGTGCAGGAAATCCTGGATGGTTCGGCTGGCTAGATTGACCAAAAATACTATTGGTTGAGACTCCTGGTGCAGTTCTGCATGAAACATAGATTCATCAATGCCTGTAGATCATTTAAAAACAACTGATTCCTAAGGAAAACAGCAGTTTACTCAACAAATTAACACTAAGGGTTACTGCCCAGCCTTCAAGACGATCATGTGAATATTACCTTGACCCAGGCCCAATATTAGCTGCTGCTCCAACTTGACTGAAACTACTAAACACTGGTGGTCCATTAGTTTGAGAAACCCCAAATGATGAATTAGTTTTCACTTCAGGGAAGGAAGTGACAGTTGGAAAGTTTGGACTTTGTGATACTGATACACGTGGAGTGTTCAGAAAATTATTAAACTCCATCAGCTTTGCATTTTGCAGATTTCTTTCACCCTCGACCTGAAGAAAGGAAAGCAATGAATGAGAATTTTTCTTGATAAAATTCATCAAGGATCATATTTATGATGACTGAACTATACAGTATATAGGAGAAATTAAAGTAAGTAGTGTTGAGTTGCTAAAAAAAGGCGCAACTCCAATTGTTTTCTGATAAATACAGGTCATGTTGCTCAAACAGACACATTTTGCATGCCTCAGGAATAAGAGAGACATAGGTACAGACACATGGTACAATATCACAAACATTTGTTAATATCACATCACATATGGTTTTCATACAATTTATGACATATCATTTTCCATGGCCCTTTTGATATCATGATAGCGCAGGTGAACAGTTATAGCCTTGTAGTAATGTTTTATCACATATTTCAATGTGCAAGATCACATAGTTCAACTGTTTCCAATCAAATCAAAACAAGATAATGGTAAGAAAGTTGGGAGTGCCAAGCTTACTATTGACTGCAGAGGATGCCCTTGCCTGCCTTCCTCATACGCTTTAGCTCTCAGCTCTTCAAAGCTAATATCCCCAGTGATGTCACAAGGACCACTAATGCAAACATAATACAAAAATATGAGCACAAATACATTGAGGGAGGCAGAGGCCACTGGTTGAAGCACGATGAGTTACTTATTTACCTCCTGAGATGAGCATAACACGTAAGCTTCCAGAGTGGAGTTTCATTCTTAAAATCCTCAGCAATCTGGTGCCTGCATGACTCAGGATCTGTACAGGAGCTGGCAAAAAAACTCACATAGTTGGTGACTCACATATAGCAAGGAATAATCAAGCAGGATCAAAAGGACAGTGCTCTAGAATCGTAGACTCACGTGTGGGCTGCTGGTGGTGTCTGTGCCGCTTCCTGTTGCTTCGTCGGGGCTGAGGGGTCCCTTACCCACTTATTTTGAAATGGCTGATCCGACAAAAATCCATCAGTCACACACAAGAACACCCATTACACCATTACACAGGCTGAATTCCCCACAAGGGAGAACGATTCATTAAAACAGATTACCTATATCAATCAGACAAGACAAACCTTTGCCGGGCCAGGAGCGTTTCTGGACTGCGCAGCCGCACCGCCTTGTACTCCAAATCCAAACGGATTGGGCTTCTGCTGCTGCTGCTGGAACTGCGCACCGAACGAAGACTGCTGCTGCTGCTGCCTGCTCCCAGAGCTGAACCCAAACGGGTTGGGATTCGCCTGCTGCTGCTGCTGAGAGCCGAACCCAAACGGGTTGGGCTTCGCCTGCTGCTGCTGCTGAGAGGACGCGTGCACGAACCTACACTGCGCTCCGTACTTGCAGCTGTGCCATCCAGAACGTGATGAAAACCACAGAGCTACCCAAATTCGAGGTACGGGCATCCAGAGCGAGCAAAGCGACTGAACTGAAATAAAAGCGGAAGCAATGGCATGCCGCGGCAACGGAGAGGGGAGGAGAAGACCCCGTACCTGCCGCGCTGGAAGTTCCTGCAGAGCTCCTGCCGCCGGCTCATCGTCGGGAGCGGGGAGGAGGACCCGACCCGTGCGCTGGAGCTCAAGCTCTAGGGTTTCGTCCCCGCTCGCCGCCGCCACCTCCAACTGCAACCGCTTGCTCCTTCACGCCGCGCACGGAACTCGCGTGGACGCGACGCACGGCACGGGACTTGGTAAAGCTGGAGCAGAAGGGAAGGGACTCCTCGCTTTTCCTTCCCCGCGGCGACCGGCGTGGCACGCGACGCGGGCGGACGCCGTCGGAGTCGGTCGGAGTCCTGCACGACGTGGGCCGCGGTGGAATAATGGTTGGAATTCTTCCTGGGCCTCGGCCTGAGTGAGATGCAAGCGCTGGGCTGGATGCCGCAGGCCCAGAAAAGATCCGGCCTAGCCCGGGAGCAGGTGGGCCCATCGTATCTTCCTCACTGGTCGCAGGCACTGGTGGTGTCTGCTGTGTCGTCACTAGTCAGCCAGCGAGGCTGATCCGGGTGGCCACAGCTCTACCTGGACTCCGCGAGGCCACGGTGCGCGCGCTCTTGGCTTGTGCCACCGTCTCGCTGTCGCCTAAGAGCCGGGGTCACGCAGCCAGCGGCCAGCCACCAGACCCGGTGGATGTCGGCGCCGGTGGCGCAGGCCGTGGTGGCGCTGGCTCTCGCGGCCATCCTCTCGACGCCGGCGCCTCAGGCGGACACCTTCTCCAACGTCCCGCCCACGCTCTCCGGTGCGTGCGTGCGTTGCGTTCGTGGCTTCGTGCAGATTTGCTTCGCAACCTTTTGTGCATGACGAGGAGTTGGTGAGCAGGGGGCGACGGGAAGCAGGAGCGGATCAAGCACCCCAGGTCGGCCAAGGCGCTGCAGTGCACGGCCAAGTGCGTCGGCACCTGCATCCGCGGCGGCGGCGGCGCGCCCGGGGAGGGTCCGCTCAACGTCAGGAGGTAAACCAGCCGCCGAACCTGCACCGGCGGGCGGTTTACTGCCGTTGCGTACGTTTCTCTTGAGCTGGTCCTGGTCGTCGTTCACGTTAGGTCTTTGTGTTGTGCCGCGCAGGCCCCTCGTGGTGTTCAAGGACGGCTTCCGTAGCCGGCAGTACTGGTGGGTAGTACCTGCAGCTCTCTCATGTTTCGGTTTCACAAACAGATGATGCTACTATTCGTGACTCGTGAATCACCAAAGTGAACTCAACTCTGATCAGTTTGTTGTTTAATTAGCCTGATAGAGTGCTCGGATATCTGCAACCGCATCAAGGATGGGCAGGATGGACCCTGACGCGGGACAGAGCAACTGTCATGGCTGCAGTGCATGCTGTATTGGGATCCACGATCCAGTTCTTCTGTCAGACCTCCAAAAGCAGAATTTCAGAGGCAACAAGGGTAACAAGGTACAGTAAGTCAGTAACACATAGGGTCCAGGGACATTTGGTAGCTGAGCCCTTGTTCAGTTCCCCCAATTCTCCCCCAAATTCCACTATGCAAAAAGAAGATTCCCCGTCACATCAAAATGTCGGCAAATGCATGGAGTATTAAATGTTGATGAAATCAAAAACTAATTGCACAGTTTTGTTGTACTTTGCGAGACGAACATTTTAAGCCTAGTTAGTCAAAATTTGGATAATTTTTACCAAATACAAACGAAATGCTACAGGAATTCTGATACAGTGTTTTTCTTCCCAATTCTGTGAACTAAACGAGGCCTGATACCTTTTTTTTGCAACAAACTGAGAAACCCCGCTAGGAATGCAGTGTAGTAATCTCGATAATCATTAATGCAATGGAGGGTATAGATACTGATTTGACTTTTAGGCCCTGTTTGGTTCATGGATGTTAAAGTTTAACTCTCATCACATCAATGTTGCGACAAATGCATGAAGTACTAAATGTAAACTAATTGCATGCATGTCGGCACAGATTTTGAGTAATTTACGAGACGAATCTATTAAGTCTAATTAGTTCAAAATTGGAAACTTTTTGTCAAATAAGACGAAAGTGCTAGTGTTTGTTAAACTTTAACATCTCTAACCAAACAGGCCTTTACATTCTAGCTCATACTCCGTACATGACACTAGGGTCTGTGTGCCCAGCCCTATGCATGTGGATATACATGTTGTCAGAACCATGGTGAACAGATATAATGCATACTACACAGCACCATGATGAACTTAAGTTTGTATCTGGAAGTAGGAGTTATGTACAGATTTTTAATGGAACTCGACAAGATGTCAAGGCAGAGAACCAATTAAGACATTTCAACGATGGCTGTGTTTAGATCCAAAATTTGGATAGCCAAAATACACTGTAGCATTTCGTTTGTATTTGGTAATAATTGTCCAATCATTGACTAATTAGGCTCAAAATGTTCGTCTCGTAAAGTACAACCAAACTGTGCAATTAGTTTTTGATTTTATCCACATTTAGTACTCCATATATGTATCGCAAGTTTGATGTGACGGGGAATCTTATTTTGCATAGTGCACTTTTCAGTGCATCTAAACACAGCCGATATACATCTGGCTTCCAATGACACAGGCCAATCTGGTGGCTGCTTTCTCAAATTTGAGACTCCCATGATCCTTGGATATAAACTTACTTTTCCAGACATACTCGAGAAACAGCTATTACACTGTTTCAACTGTCCATCAGGGCTTGGACTTCATCACTTGTGTGTTGTTTATGTTCTCCTGTTGGAGATTAGGCTGTCTGAAAACATGTAAATATATATCAGCAGAAGGCAATCACATAGGTCTTTTGTTGCGACTGAATTCATATATAATAGAGAAAAAAACACTAAAGGCTAGTGCAGTTTACCATTCAGGTTATCTGGGCAAGGAAGCATCTGAATCTAGGATGGCAGTTAATTTAAAGATCCCATATCTGGCAGGAAGAGGTAGCGAAACCGAGAATCAAATGGAATGATGCCGAAAGTACGGGTGCCCAGGAGACTTTGCCGCCTTTGAGACACACAGTGATCAACAAATGTAGCTTGCTGCTGAGGTAGAAAATGCGAGATCCAAATAGGGAAGCTGTTGTCGTCAACAAAACCACGGGCAAAACAGTGTAGTATCTTAGGGACCAGAAGTTTCCCTTTTCGACTTACTCCTACCGATGCTCTAATGAAATCACGCTGTGCATCTTGAAGTTCTTCCCTCACATTGTTTGCTGTGTATATCTTCACCTACAGTGATAATTAGTCCTTTGTCAACTATTAAATCATTGCGCTAGGGACAATCATGAAAGCCTTTCCAGCTAATCAACTAGTTTGTCAAAAAAAAAATAGTGCTAATCTTGGTGTCAAATGAAGGATGCCAAGGAATGCTTTGAGCTTACCCCGGGAGAAGAATACATTCCACAGCTGAGGGCAAACGTCAAAAGTGGCTCAGGTGCCGCAATGCAGAATTTTTTCTGCTCCTCAGGTACCTTAATCTTCTGAAGGGCAAGAAGCAGAGCCTTCAACCAAAGACAGAAATAACTTTTAGTAGTTTGTGTTGATTATCCGAAGGAAATCGAAATAAGCAGCACTGTCAGCTAAATGCCCAGAAAGGTTTTCAGTAAGTGGTATACCATCTGTGGCCTATGACTTGGTGGTTTCATCTTCAGAATTACATATTCAATAAATGCAGCGCTGAATGAATGCCCCCCAATTGTATATGCAGCCTGGAGAGAAAACAAGTACTGTGATATGATTCTCCGGAAAGAAAAGTATGTTACACAACAAGCATCAGAAAAAAATGGAAATTTTGAATTGCTGACATGCTATTTACTTAAAGTACCAGCTAACATAGGAACAAATCTAATGTACAATAATTAGTTCCTTTAGCAAACCTTTTGCATCAGTGAAAACAGTTTCATGTCACTCCGTGGAACACCATAAGCAAGATAAGCCTGTAAATGGATGATAAAAAATGTCACGAATGTTCAACATGTGCTCTCCTACACATCAGGAAAAAAAAAGAGAAATATCCCCACACATTCAGCTACCGTAAGAATTAAGGTTTTCGAAATCACGTACGTGCATCATCAAAGCGTTGTATAAGTTGATCCAAAATGCCAACCTTGCATCATCATTGAGGTGAATAGGGTTTATTTCTGCCAGCTGCTCAAGGAACAATCTGCACTCTAATAGGCGATCGTTAGTACTGTTGGATCAACCCCAATGCCATGAAGGACGCAACAGGCGCTCATCTTTAATGGCATTGAAATAAAAGGCAATGTGGTACTAAAGAGGCAATTACTGAATCGTGGAGCTAAAGCCAGTGGATTATAGTATGATTTGGTACACCAATTGTCATAATTTCAGTTAGTGACAAACAGTAAGGTGCATGTATTACAAATATTGCTTTGACACATTACCTGAATTTGCGAAGTGACTCCGCTGCATATTCAAGTTGTTTTTTCCCAACTGACATCCACGAAACTTCGGCCGCTGCACTGTAGCCGCCTATGTCAGCCCAGCTAAGCTTCTCACGGGCTTTGTAAGGGTCAAAAACAGTCTCCGAAGCTAATAGATTATTGTTGTAGTTCAAATCCACTTGAGGGCTCTGTACCCAAGAAGATATGGACGACGGTTCCGACAGAGACCAGAAGGCAGAAATTGAATAATTCCCAGTGGGAGATGGAATGGACTGCTGATTCTCCATGGAGGAATTCCTTGAGGAGTCCCTGCAGGAATCTGATAGCGAAATAAAAATATTCCTCATGCAGCGGACGATGTCTTCAGAAAGCTGATTAGGATCGGCAAAGCCTTTAACAGAGATCTGTCTCTGTAGTTTCACAGCTTGTTCATGCAAGACAGCACGAGGATAAACCTCCACCCCTTGGCTACTGCATTTTTCGCCTGTGGTATCCTGGTAGCAACATGAAAGTATGTACACAGTGAAGAGACGGACCAAGAAGATAATCACTGAGCTAAATTTGAAACATGGAATTCCTTGTTAATTTAGTCAGGAAATGATGCGTTGAGATCAGAATGGTAGGTGAAGGTATTTTGCATGACTGTTTTAGAAGGACATAGCACGTTTTTGGAAAGCAACACAGAATTTCCATCTCTTACAGGCAGAACTGAATGCAGTGGCTAATGCTATAGTAGTACAAACTGATTCAGCAAGATGAAATCCGTATGTTATCCTACTCTACACTCTACTATTTGCAGTCTAAATGAATCTTACAATTGTTAAGCAGGAACAGGAATGTCGATGGAGCAGAGAAATCCGTACATCTGGTCCGAGTTTGCCGGAGTGGCAGGAGCAAGCGGACGGCGGCGGGGGGAGGTGCTTGAGGCGGTACTCGACGAGCCTCCTCTCGTTCCTCTCCTGGATGAGCTGGAAGTGCAGGGAGACCATCTCCTCCTCCAGCTTCGTGACCGCGGTCTCCAGGATGCAGATGTTGGAGAGCAGCTCCTGCGCCTGCACAGGAGGGACCAAAACAGAACGCGCACACGTCCAATGTCAGCGACCGCCGCCGGGGAAGCCAGGCCAGGCCAAACGAACCGCGGGCGTACGTACGTTGGTGGGGAGGTAAGCCATGTCGGCGAGCGTGACGGCGGCGCGGCCCAGGGCGCCCTCGAGGACGGCGTGCAGCGCCGTCTCCTCCTGCAGCGCCTTGCGCAGCCTCTTCACCTGCGCAGGCGCGCGTGCATTCCATGTCAGGGCGTGAGTGAGAGTAGGCATGGGTGGAGGGAGAGGGGATCGGTGACTCACGTCCTGCTCCAGCTGCGACCTGCAGGAGGACCGCGCGGGCTGCGGCTCCGGCTGCGGGGAGAACCCCCACCTCGCCTTGGCCAGCGGCAGCGGCATGGTGGCGTCGTGCCGGCCTCACCCTCACGGCTTCCTCCGTGTCGGGGCCGAGACGCTGAGGTCGGAGTGAGGAGAGGCGACACCGCCACCGCCGGCGGCAGGAGCAGGGTGCAGGGAGGCGGCAGGCGATGCGACTGGCGAGTGGCGAGGCGACGGGACGGGAGATCTTGCGCTTGGTTTGACTGCCTCGTCAGGTCCTTCAAATTCCAATTTTGAAACGCACGGTCGCTTCGCTTATTGGCCCGGCCGGCGGGGCCGCGGGGCGGGGAGCGGGGCTACGTGGCCGTGTCCACGGACCACGGTGGCGTGGAGTGGGTGGCCGAACTCGCTACTCGAGGTGGTCGCGCGTAGGCGAGGTGGAGGCAGGCAGGTAGTAGACCCAACCCAACCTGGGCTCGGCTCGGCCGGCTCGTTTGGTCAATTGGACGTCACGATGAATCGACGACATTGATAGCAGTAGCACCATCGCTGTCCAAGCCAGTGTTGGTTGTCAGGTTGTAGACCCAACCGAAGCATTTTGGGGTGTTCACTTCGCGAAAAGTAGGTAAAAAGTTACTGTAGTATTTTTTGTTGTTATTTGACAAAATTTGTTCAATCATGGACTAACTAGGCTCAAAAGATTCGTCCCGACATTTACAGACAAACTATGCAATTAGTTATCTTTTTTACCTATATTTAATGCTCCATGCATGCGTCAAAAGATTTGATGTGATGGATGAAAGAGGAAATATTTTAGGTTGGGATGAGGAAGTGAACAAGGCCTTGGTCAATTAGCACCATCGCTGTCCGTCGCATTGTGCTGAAGCGTGTAAGGCTATCCGCACTCGTCGATCTATATTTTCATCTCTAAAAGGAATATTCTATTTTAGTCGTCAAGATTTTTTTACTCTATACTTATTTCTCTCGCACTTATATTATCTTTATCTCATACTCTATACTCACTATTCCATATTTTATTCCTCTCCCTCTCTCTTTCTCTCTCCCACTAACTTTCTCTCTTTCAGCTACAGTGTTTACCGTGGCTTACTGCGTACGCTAGGTTTAGAGGGTTCCTGTGCAGCCCAGACGCTTTGCAGGCACACGGTGCGGACGCGCGGTACACCGCCGCTAGCGTACCGGCCGCTTTACCGCTCAGCGGTGCAGTCAGCCTAAGCTCGGCAAGCCAGTGTTGGTTGTCAGGTTGTGCCGTGCGTGCCATCGGAATTGGGATGGGTCAGCCCACACGCACCTGCCGGCCGGCTGCCGCTACAGAGAGGACGGACGGTCAGTGGATCACCTAGAGCAACAATCAAACGGCTGCTGCATTGTTTACGCGCTCGGTGCGAGAGGCACGGCGGCGCGATCCGCGGTCCTATGCGCGTGCCGGTGACCGCGTCGTGCTTGGTCCGGCCGCCGACGCTAGCCCCAGAGGCCGTAGCCGTAGCCCGTAGGAGCAGGCAGCAGGGGAAGGCCGGCTGGATCCCGTCCAGGGGCCTGTTTAGATGTCAAATTTTCCCCTAAATTCTACTATAAAAAAGAAGATTCTCCATCACATCAAAATGCCGGTATATGCATGAAGTACTAAATGTAGATGAAATCAAAAACTAATTGTACAGTTTTGTTGTACTTTGCGAGACGAATCTTTTGAGCTTAATTAGTCAATGTTTGAACAAAAATTTATAAATACAAACGAAATGCTACAGTGAAAAAGACTTCACTGTGCAGATTTTGGCACACCCAAATTGGGCCAACTAAACACGGCCCAGGTCCAACCACGCCACGGCGCCACCGAGGGCCGAGCCCGAGACGCGTGCCAGCCCTTGTCCCGCGCCTGTCCGCTTCCTAGGCTTTCGTCTTTTCCTTTGGGACGCCACGACCGCCATTGTTTACTGCTCCCTTCTCTAGTGCCCACCAGGCAGCCTTCCGCCCTGCACGCCGCCCGACGCCGCTCCTGCCTGCGTCCTGGCACGGCACTGGCATTACCGTTACGGAGCCCAAGGATCGGATCGCAGATCCACAGCCGAGTTCAAAACCTGGGCCCTGTTTAGATACCAAATTTTCTCCCAAATTTCACTATGAAAAAGAAGATTCTCCATCACATCAAAATGTCGACACATGTATGGAGTACTAAATGTAGATGAAATCAAAAGCTAATTGCACAGTTTAGTTATACTTTGCGAGACGAATCTTTTGAGCCTAATTAGTCAATGTTTGAACAAAAATTCACAAATACAAACAAAATGCTACAGTGCGTAATCTTACACTATGCAGATTTTGCCCCTGCCAATTTGGGGCAACTAAACACGGCCCTGGTAGTAATCACGATCATGCTCTCTCCTGGTCCTCATTCCTTGGGAAGATAGCATGGCACTTGGGCGTCCCATCCCATGGACGCTTGGGCAGATAGCATGGCAGTGGAAGTAGTTGGGACACAGACGCACAGCAAATGCAACCACTCCCAGCCACTAGGCAGGACACTCCAACACTGGGGCCTCGTTTAGACGGAAGAAGTTGGAAAAATTTGATACCGTAGCATTTCATTTGTATTTAACAATTATTGTTCAATTATGGACTAACTAGGCTCAAAAGATTCATCTCGTGATTTACAATCAAACTGTACAATTAGTTATTTTTTTATCTATATTTACTGCTCCATACATACGTCCAAAGATTAAGGGGGTGTTTGGTTTAGGGCGTTAAAGTTTAACAAACACTGTAGCATTTTTCGTCTTATTTGACAAAAAGTTTCCAATTTTGGATTAATTAGGCTTAATAGATTCGTCTCGTAAATTACTCCTAATCTGTGTCGACATGCATGCAATTAGTCTACATTTAGTACTCCATGCATTCGAGGGAACATTGATGTGATGGGTGTTAAACTTTAACAAACCATAACCAAACGGGGCCTAATGTGACGAAGAGAGTGAAAAAATTCTAACTTTTAGGGTTCATCTAAACACGGCCTAGCTAGAGCAACTCGCCCACTACTGTGCACGGGTGCAGGTCCTGGCACGATGACACGGCACGACGCAGCATGCTGCTGCCATTGTCGCCGGCCGGCCGGCCTGCCGGCGCAGTAGCAATTCAATTCGTTCCGACGACACTGGGACGAGCAGGGGGGCAAAGGCAAAGCAGAGCGCATTGAAACGCTACAAAACAGGCGTGGCCACGCCGCCCAAAAGCACACAAGCTACTACTGCCCCATGCCGCTGCTGGCTGCTGCTGCGGCCATTACTGCCAGTACCGCGGCTCACTGAACTACAGTACTACTCCCTTCGTATCAATTTATAAGACGTTCCGACTAGTTTAGCATAGATTAAGGTAGAGTACAAATTGTCACTTCTACCCCTCTGCCACCAAGGCTGTTTTTAGTTGCCAAAGTTGGGAGTGTCAAATTTACCGTAGCGTCATTGTAGCATTTTCGTTGTATTCGGTAATAATTGTCCAACCGTTGACTAATTAGGCTCAAAACGTTCGTCTCGCAAAGTACAACCAAACTGTGCAATTAGTTTTTTATTTCGTCTACATTTAGTACTTCATGCATGTACCACAAGTTTGATGTGACGGAGAATCTTCTTTTTGTACAGTGTCAAATTCAGGAAGTTTGGAGAAACTAAACACAGTCCAAATTAATTACACGCAACTGAGAGCACCGAGACTTTCTTCTTTTCGTGGGTGCCAGCTATCACAACAGAGAGCACCGAGAATTTCAAACGCTACACACAACTTTGACGCAACAGGCAGCACCGAAAATTTTAAATTTCTGCTGCGAACACGAACCATCCCGCCTCTCGCCGCAGGCACCAGGAAGCCCACCGCGTGGGCGGGCGCTCCACTGCTTGACGCCTGGCCACCCGCCCATGATTTCCTCCATGAGCTCAGCTCCCCTGCTACCGCTGGCCATCCGCCTTCACTGGATTTGTTTCGAAAGCAAAGGTCCCCAAGTCTGATCAACAGCCAACAGGTCCTCCAAGCGTGCTAGCCAGCCAGGTGAGCATCCGTCCTTGCATGCCCATGTCTGGCCAGCCAGCTGCCCTCCTCCCTCTAGCTTTCTTCACGAAGCCAACTCATTGGATGCTCATCTGCATAAACAAGTGTGAAATTGGGTGATTGGATCAACAATTCACCTCCATGGCAATGGGTATTCGTCTTGACCTCAATTGTACACCTCCAGAAGACTTAGATGGAGGGATCATACCTGAAGGTGAGGCCGTAGCCCACCAGGATGTCGATGCTCTAGCTCAAGATGAAGGAGATGACTCTAATGCTACAGGTATAGGTTCTACTTCTGCATTTGCCTCTTCCTCGCTCCTCTTTTGATAGACTTGATGAGGTAGAAATCTGCTATAGAAGGTGTCACTGGAGATGTTGATCCATGAGATCCACCCCCACAGACCATTTTTGTCAATAATGTGATAAAAGATCAAGAGCAGAGCTGCACTAGAAGTGTCATTGGAAACTAATGTGATGTTGATCCATGAGATCCACCCCCACAAACCATTTCTGTCAATAATGTTGAAAGGATCAAGATGCCCAAGAGGGGGGGTGAATTGGGCTTTTCTAAAAATTAGATGCAAGAAATAAATCCTACAAGCCGGAATTCACCCCTAGTGTCTACTTGTGTTCCTAGAGAGTCTACCGATACAAAGTTTTGCACCCTAGTTTCCAATCCTAGTCTAGCATGGCAAGTCTAGGAATGTAAACAAGTAATGAAAGTAAATACGAGAATGTAAATGCTTGAATGTAAAGGGGCAAGGAACACGGCGATGTTTTTCCGAGGTATCGGAGAGTCGCCACTCCCCACTAGTCCTCGTTGGAGCACCCGCGCAAGGGTGTCGCTCCCCCTTGATCCGCGCAAGGATCAAGTGCTCTCTACGGGTTGATTCTTTGACACTCCGTCGCGGTGAATCACCCACAACCGCTCACAAGATGAGTTGGGTCATCCACAAGCTCCGCCGGATGATCACCGAACTCCCAATCACCACCAAGCCGTCTAGGTGATGGCGATCACCAAGAGTAACAAGCTAGAACTCTCACTTGACCACTACGAGCCCAAATGAGAAAGTGGATGCACACTTGCTACTCTCTAATCGCTAGTGAGGAACTCTCAAGCTTTGATTCTCAAATCTCTATCCTCACTAGTGCTCTTGCACTACCTTGCACTCCAAAGGTGTTTATCAGCTGATCAAATGAGCAAGAGACCTCTAAAAGAGGTGGTGGGGATGTATTTATACACCCCACAGACAAAACGAACCGTTACCTGCTGACTCAGCAAAACTCGAGCTGACCGAACGCGCCGGTCGTACTGATCGGACGCGCCGGTCGCTCGTAACGGTCGAAAACCGAAAAATACCTAAATGACCAGACGCACCGGTCAGGGGTGACCGGACGCGTCCGATCGTGCAGGGAGCTTACTGTACTCGCACCGGACACGCGACCGCGTCCGATCGGTGATGACCGGACGCGTCCAGTCGTCTCAGGACCTTACTGGACTGTGACCGGACGCGCCGATCACACCCAGGTCGCGTCCGATCGGGTGTTTCCCTCAAGTGACACGTGTTGACTCCTGACCACCGCGTCCGGTCCTCGCGAGGACCGCGTCCGGTGTTCAGACCTGAAACCCTAGCCGCGGAACTGAACTGACCGGACGCGTCCGGTCATGCCGAGGACCGCGTCCGGTCATGGGAAAACAACCCGAAACACTCCGAAACGCAACACAACTTGAACCAAGTTGCTTCCAACTGAACTTTGAGCTATTCTAGAGCTGCCTAGCGCCAAGTTTAACAAGTGTGCACCACACCTAAATATAGGACTCGCCTAGGTCAAGCTACCCGCTCATGCCCCCCTTTATAGTACGGCCAAAAGAGAAAAACGAAGATCCTAACGACTATTCCAAATGTCTCTCAACACCTCGACATCCGGAACTAACCGTCCTTAATCTTGACGTCACTCTTTTGAAAACCGAAACGATTTCCATCAAGGGGCATGAATACCATGGTGCCCAAAGTAGTTAAAACCTCCATGACCTAACTTACCAAAGTTTCTGCAAAACATACGTTAGTCATGGTAATAAAGCGTTGTCATCAATTGCCGAAACCAAACCTCGGGGCCTAGATACTTTCAATCTCTCCCTTTTTGGTGATTGATGACAACACTAAGATATGAAAGATTGGAGTTGAGGTTTTTGAGCATGCATGGTTCACATAAGCAAAGAGCAATAGGCATAGAAGGGTTAGAAATTGCTTATGTGTCCCAAGCCAAAAGAGTGTACTCATAAGAAAAGACAAAAGGCGTTAGTACACAAACAGATATAGCTCATA
Source organism: Saccharum hybrid cultivar R570 (assembly GCA_038087645.1). Classification (NCBI taxonomy): domain Eukaryota; kingdom Viridiplantae; phylum Streptophyta; class Magnoliopsida; order Poales; family Poaceae; genus Saccharum; species Saccharum hybrid cultivar. Next base: position 5,577,544 of record JAQSUU010000297.1, on the reverse strand, counting down.
AGTAATCGGAGTAAGGCACGGAAGCACAACCTTAGAGCTATAATTAACAACGGTGACAAGAGATAACAATTTGACAGGATAAAACATTAAGACTCAAGGTTTATCTCACACCGACATGTCACACGAATGCAATGACTGAAAAGTAAACATGATGCATGAAAGTAGCACACAGGAGAAAAAACGAAAACCCTCTCTCAAAACTCCCCCTGAAACTACTCTCTCTCCCCCTTTGGCATCAAGCGCCAAAAAAGCTAATCTAAGGATCTGATGGGGGGACAAACGGAGTCGTGTCAGGTGCCGAGGTGCGCGGAGTAATCATGAAGTGTAGAGAATCGCCCTCGGAATCTGAGCTATCTGGCTGACCCTCTGAAGAAGCATGTGGCTGTGTAACTGTCTGGGTCTGAACGGCAGGAACAGGTACTGTCGTAGTAGTAATAATAGGATCCGTCTGAGTGACCTGAGCCTGTAGAGAGCCAGTAGCAGGAGGATCTGTGGAGGCAACTGACGAAGGTAGAGTCTCTGTAGTACCAGTCCCTGTCACTGGAGGAATACCTGCCTCTGAAGCTAATAGCCCTGAAGAAGTAGCAACTGTAGTGTGCGAGGGCGTCGGCTGACCAGTTAACTCGCTGTAGGTAGCACTAAAATCACCGAAAGGTGTGCCTGTCAGGAGGTGAGGGCGAGGCTGGTCTGACGGTGTAAACCCCGTATGAATAGGCATGAAGCTCGGGGACTGGAAAGACTGGGGAACCTGCTGCTGTGGAGATGTGAACTGGAAACCCGGCTGTCCCTGACTCGATGGGTCAGAAGATGGTAAAGTAGAAGTCAGGACGGAAGCAGGCGGAGGAACCCCAACAGTGACTAGGTGGCGCAGTAGGTCCAAGTACTGCTGCTGACTAGCTGCAGTCTGTCGCTGAATCTCATACTGCTGTCGCTGCATTTCGACCTGCTGCCTCTGGATCTCAAGCTGCTGACGCTGAAACTCGTCCTGACGAGCCTGAATCTGTGCAAATGCTGCAGCTGTGTCCTGAGCCTGTCGCTGTATTTGCTGTTGCTGCTGCTCCTGTGCCTGGGTCAACCTCTCAAGTATGGCCACCATGGCTGGGTCTGTGCGGGAGGCTGAACCAGAGCCACCGGCCTCGTGGTCGTGGGACCGAGGAGACCGGTACCTGGGGATGGGCTGGTAGTCCTCATCAGTGCTGTCAGATGTCCCATCCTCAGGAAGATCAGCATGCTGAGCGTCAAGATCTGCAAGCTCTGCCTCTGCAAGCTCATCAACTGTGGCGTCCTGCTCAGCTGCTGTCTCAGGAATCTCAGGTCGCACACGCTGTCCTGGCACTGGGGCCTGATCTCTGGTAACTGAAGCCCAAAGCTGACGGATATCATACTCAGGGAAAGCAGTAGTAGTATCTGATATCTCAGCTCTGATCTCTGCTGGCAGCTGAATAGATGATCTGATAATGAAGCAGATCCAGTGTGCATAGGGAAGCTGACGATTACCCTTGAAGCCCTCAGCTATGGTGTCCTCCATCTCACTAAGTATGAGATCCCATATATCAAACTGTGTCTGTGAGAGGAGGTGGTGAACAACCCATAGCTGCATCCGAGTCAGTCCCTCTCTGTAGCCAAGTCTGGAAAGTAGAGTGCGTCTGACTATAGCATCCAAAACTCTGGCCAGTGGTGTCAAACTGGCGGGCGTGCGTCGAGACCCTTCGCCAAAAGGCTCACGGAAGCAGGGTCGAACCAAGTCTGTAGGTGGCACTGTCCCGCCGTGAGGGCGTCTCGGTGGAGGAGTCTGACCATAACATAGCTGATGTATCTTTGTGTCAAAAGCTGGGAGTCTGAGAATCTCCCGCACTCTGGTGCTGTATAGGCGGTGATCACGGCCTCGGAATGCAAAGTGAATGAAATCATGGGCAGGATCAATCCATAGTGAAGCATAAAACTCTCTGACCCATGTGCCGCAGTATGCACCTGTCCGTCCAAGAAGATCTGACAAGCCTGGCAGAAAGGACAGGTGCGGACGTAGCTGCTCTCCCACAAGCTCAACTAGTGACTCAAGTCGACAGACCCTCTGTGGTCGGAAAGCAATACCGCTGTCAACTAGAGCTCTGTAGAAATCCTCCTGAAGTGGGGTATAGAATCCTTCTGAAGCCCTGGGATCCCTCACAGGTGGAAACCACCGACTGACCTCCACGAACCTCAACCCATGCACCTGACGTGCTGTAGCACCCCTCAAGTCAAAGTGCTCGACCGGGGGTGAACCTCTAGCTCTGGGAGGAGGACGTGCTCCACGACGCTGGCCCTCTGGCCTAGGAGACACCTGAGTACGTGCACGTGTGGAGCGGCGACGTGGTGGAGACTGAGCTGGCTGCTCCTCTGTGTCCTCTGGAGCCTCTGGAGCCTCTGGAGGTGGATCAACTGACATACTCTCTGCAGCTCCAGTATCCTCAGTACCCTCAGTGGCCTCTGTGCCGAGCTGTCGACCTTCAAGATGAAAGCGACGCTCGCCTATGCGTATGCCACTGCTCCTGCCACCTCTCTCTGCCTGCTCTGCTGCATCTGCCACGGCCTGAGCAATCTCTGCCTCTATGAGTGTCTTCTTCTTCTTTCTGGCCAAGACCTTGACACGCTTCCCACGTGCAATCTCAGACCGACGAGGAGGACTGTCGTCCCCGTCACCAGGAGCACCACCGGCGTTCTTGCAACGCACCATGCTGACAAACTGACTGAAAACCTCAGAAAGATGATGAACTGTCCCTCAAGAGGCTTGGCCTCAATCCGTATCCGCAGGCTTGGCCTCGGATTTAGCAAACTGATCTCACCCTGACACACAACAGACTCGCTGCAAAGACGGAATAGAGAGATCTACTATAAACACATATATAACTAAAAGGTACGAATCCTAGAGATAGCAAGCATATGAGATACGATATGAATCAAAACGTGAAGCTACCTCGGATCGTCGAGATGACTGACAGGGTGAGGTGACCTAGATTGCGAGATTCCCGAAATCGCCGAACGAGCTCTGATTTGCCGAAACAAGGTATAATTAGGATTGAAAAGAAACAGTTACGGCAAACCCTAGCAAGGAGGTCAAGGTGACGCGAAACAACCTCGCGAAGAAGACGACGCGTGACGAATCTCGTCGACGAATGATCGTCCGACGAACCCTAGGGTTAGGGCAAATCGACGAAAATCGATCAGAGGCGAGGATGAGTCGTTCTTCGGTCGGAGGAGAAGCTGGCTTGCAGGAACCCGTCTCACCGGCGGTGGTGGAGCGTTGGCTGCGGCGGCGCGGCGCGAGGGTGGTGGCGGCGCGACTGCGAGCGAAGATGGCGCGGGCGGGCGCGTGCGGGCGGCTGGCGCGCGCGCGAGCGAGGCTGGGCGAGGAAGACGGCGCAGGTGGCGGCGGCTCACCGGTGGCAGGCGGTGCGGCGGTTCACCGGCGGCAGGGGGTGCGGCGAAGGCGCAAGGGCGGCGGCGGCGCGAAGTGCTCGGGCGGATGAGAAGGTACGGCCGAAAACGAACCGTTTTATGAAGGGTTAGATCCGCTCGACGCGTGATGACCGGACGCGGTGGTCGATATGACCGGACGCGGTGGTGCAGCGTCCGGTCACACTCCAGTAAGCTCTTGAAGTGACCTGACGCGTCCGGTGCGGACTGACCGGACGCGGTCAGAGTCCGGTCGTTGGGAGTTCGGGAATATATCGCGAATGACCGGACGCAGTGGTGGTAACCGGGACCGGACGCGGTGGTCAACAGAGGCGCGTCCGGTGCAGCGTCCGATCACTAGATCTGGAGTTGGTCTTCTGGATGACCGGACACGCTGCTGGACGCCGGGACCGGACGCGGTGGTGAAGCATCACTGCGTCCGGTGCAGCGTCCGGTGCAGCGTCCGGTGACTGTTCTTCGCCCTTCTTTGTTCCGAACTACGACGCGACTTCTTCCAATTAGGTTCCAATTCAAAGAGACACAAATAAACACCAATTGGAACACGATATGAGAGACCTCACTCAAACCCTCAAATTTTTTCAAAATAGATTGCCTTAGGCTAGTATTATTTTTAAGAAAATAGGCAATAAACACCCAAGAAGCAACGTATGGCCATGCAATAGAGTTTTTGAACCTTTAGGAGCGTCAAAATGCTCTCTCTATCCATGGACGAACACAGAGGTTGCTCAAAGCTTAACCGAAAAGAAACGACAAGAACAACAACCATGCATATGCAATACAATACAAGAAGATAAAACTAGAATGCTTGTCAAGTTTGATCCACGGTTAGACTTTTTCACTCCTCCAAAGAAGGGTTATCGTAACCGTGTTAGCCAAGCCCTAAAAACAATGCGATAAAAATAAACATGGCATATTATACAATGCAATGCAAGAGACAACACACGCTCATTTTTTTAAAGTTACTAGAATCAAGCACATTGAGTTCACTTCTTAACCTACAAAAGGTTGCCTCATCCAAAGGTTTAGTGAAGATATCCGCTAATTGATTTTCACTTCTTACACCTTCTAGTGATATGTCATTTTTAGCAACGTGATCTCTTAGAAAGTGATGGCGGATATCAATGTGCTTGGTGCGAGAGTGTTGTACCGGATTGTTAGCAATTTTAATGGCACTTTCATTGTCACATAAAAGTGGCACCTTTTCAAGAACAATTCCATAGTCTAGAAGGGTTTGTTTCATATATAATATTTGTGCACAACAAGCCCCCGCGGCAATGTATTCCGCCTCGGCGGTGGACAAAGCCACACTATTTTGCTTTTTAGATGACCAAGATACTAAAGATCTTCCAAGCAAATGGCACCCTCCGGATGTGCTTTTTCTATCAATTTTGCAACCGGCATAGTCCGAATCGGAATAGCCAACTAGTTGGAATCTAGCTCCTTTGGGATACCAAAGACCAATGCTTAGGGTGAGCTTAAGATATCTTAGGATTCTTTTTACGGCACTTAGGTGAGGTTCTTTAGGGCACGCTTGAAAGCGGGCACACATGCACACACTAAACATGATATCGGGCCTAGATGCGGTAAGGTATAACAAGCTACCAATCATAGAACGGTAGAGAGTTTGATCAACCGGTTTACCTCCCTCATCTAGATCGAGATGTCCATTTGATGGCATTGGGGTCTTGATTGGTTTGCATTCTTCCATCTTGAATCTTTTGAGAAGATCCTTGGTATACTTTTCTTGAGAGATGAAAATCCCTTCTCTCATTTGTTTTACTTGAAATCCAAGGAAGAATGTGAGCTCACCAATCATTGACATCTCGAATTCCTTCGACATCAATTCACCAAATTCCTTGCAATAATCTTCATTTGTTGATCCGAAGATGATATCATCAACATATACTTGACAAATGAAGATCTCCCCATTAAACTTCTTGGTGAATAGTGTGGTGTCGACCTTCCCAATGGTGAAGCCCTTCTCAATGAGGAAGTCCCGGAGGCGTTCATACCACGCTCTAGGGGCTTGCTTGAGCCCATATAACGCCTTGGACAACCTATAAACATGATTAGGATATCTAGGGTCTTCAAACCCGGGAGGTTGATTAACATAGACTAGTTCATTTATAAAGCCATTTAAGAATGCACTTTTCACATCCATTTGATATAGTTTCATATCATGATGGGATGCATATGCAAGGAGGATACGAATGGCTTCAAGTCTTGCAACGGGTGCAAAGGTCTCTCCAAAATCAAGACCTTCAACTTGAGAGAACCCCTTTGTAACTAGTCTTGCCTTGTTCCTCACCACTATGCCTTGGTCATCTTGCTTGTTTCAGAACACCCACTTGGTTCCAATGACTCTTGCACCTTTGGGATGCTCTTCAAGTGTCCATACTTGATTGCGGGTGAAGTTGTTCAATTCTTCATGCATTGCATTCACCCAATCTGGATCTTGAAGAGCTTCTTCTACATTCTTAGGTTCAACGCAAGAGACAAAAGAGTGATGTTCAACAAAAGAAGCTAGCTTTTGGGATCGAGTCATTACTCCCTTTGTAGGACTCCCTATGATGAGATCTTGAGGATGTGCTTGAAGTAGTGGTGAGTTTCTTCTATCAACCACTTGAGGAGGTGGATGGGGAGCATCAACATCTTGAGTTTGTGCCTCGGCTTGTTCATGAGAGACATAAGTGTCTTCATTTTCAACTCTCTCATTCTTGTCATCATCTTGAGGCACACGTGATGAAGATGGTGGATCAACAATTTATACATCATCATCATCATCTTTTGGCTTGATGTCTCCCACCGGCATGTTCTTCATGGCCTCCCTCAAGGGTTCATCACCTACATCATCACAATTCTCAATTGCTCCTTGGGAGCCGTTAGATTCATCAAATTCCACATCATATGTTTCTTCAACCAAACCGGTGGCATGGTTAAATACTCTATATGCTTTGGACTTTGATGAGTAACCAACAAGAAAACCAATATCACAACGTCTTTGAAACTTCCCTAGGTGTTGACGCTTCTTGTAGATGTAACATTTGCAACCAAACACCCGAAAGAAAGAGACGTCCGGCTTCTTCCCATTAAGCAACTCATAGGGGGTCTTGCCAAGAAACTTTTGTAGGAAGAGGCGATTTGAAGCATAGCATGCGGTGTTGATTGCCTCGGCCCACAACTTCTCTGGAGTGTTGTACTCATCTAGCATTGTTCTTGCAAGGGTGATCAATGTTCGGTTCTTTCTCTCAACTACACCATTTTGTTGAGGAGTGTAGGTTGAAGAGACCTCATGCTTGATTCCAATTTCATCACAATAAGCTTCAATGTTGGTGTTGTCAAACTCTTTCCCATTGTCACTTCTAATCTTCTTTATCTTGACTTCGAATTCATTTTGAGCTCTCTTTGCAAACTTCTTGAAGCAATTTGCCACTTCGGATTTGTCATGAAGAAAGAAAGTCCATGTATACCTTGAGTAGTCATCCACTATCACAAGACAATAGAGATTACCACCCAAACTCTTGTATGTTGTAGGCCCAAACAAATCCATGTGTAGAAGTTCTAGCACTCTTGAAGTTGACATGAAAGCTTTGGTTGGATGAGTGTTTGCAACTTGTTTGCCCGCTTGACATGCACTACAAGGTTTGTCCTTTTCAAACTTCACATCCTTCAATCCTCTCACTAGTTCTTTCTTCAATAGCTTGTTGAGAGTGTTCATTCCAACATGAGCAAGCCTCCTATGCCAAAGCCAACCAAGTGAGGTCTTGGTGAACAAACATGTCATCAAATTTGCATCTTCGGAGGTGAAGTCAACAAGATAAAGATTATTGTATCTAAAGCCTTTGAATATCACTTGCTTGTCATCTATCTTTGAAACTTCCACTTCATTTGGTGTGAACAAGCATTGGAAGCCAAGGTCACAAAGTTGCCCAACGGATAACAAGTTGAAACTCAATGAAGCAACATAGAGCACATTTGAGAGTGAGTGATCATGTGATATTGCAATCTTGCCTATACCCTTGACTTTGCTCTTTGAATTATCCCCAAATGTGATCTTATCTTGACATATTCCATTCTCTTCAAAGGTGGTGAACATACGAGGATCACCGGTCATATGTTGAGTGCAACCACTATCAATAACCCAATGAGATCCACCGGTCTTGTAGTTCACCTACACACAAGAGATCAAGCTTTTTGTTTAGGGACCCAAACTTGAGAGGGGCCCTTGACTTTATCCACTAGTGACTTGGCAACCCATATTTTCTTTGGCCTATTCTTGTTTGGGGGACCCAAAAACATGACTTTCATCTTTCCATTTGAATCTTTTCTTAGCATATAATGAGCATTGAAAGCGAAAGGTCTAGCATGCTTGGGCAAGGGTTGTGGTGGTGGAGTTTTGCATTCATGAGCAAAATGACCTTCTTGACCACACTCAACACATCTCTTTGGCTTGGGCTTTGACTTGCTTTGTTATTGTTGAGCTTTTGCTTTCTTCTCTTGATTTGCCAAGTACCCAATACCACTTCTATCCATCTTCATTACGGTGTTCATGAGGAGCTCACTTTGTAAATGTTGGCCTCTTGTGAACTTGCTTAGGCCGGTCTTGAGATGCTCTTTTTCTTGCTTGAGCTTTTTGTTTTCTTCAATGAGTGACTCATTTGTTGGTTGCTTCTCAAGAGCCATCAACCTTTTAGCTTCTTGTTCTCATTTGCAAGCTTCTTATTCTCACTCTTAATCTTGCCATAATCATCATGGTTGCTTGACTCAACCACACTCTTGCCTTTGCTACTAGAACCTTGCTCAATGCTTTCAATGATCAAGTCATCACATGATGTAGCTATATCACACTTAACAACATGGTTAGTAGCATCATGTGTCTCAAGAGCAAGTTCATTAGCAACCACAAGACTATCATAGTCAATTTTTAATGTGGTGTATTTGTCCTTTAGAGAGTTATGTCTAGTGATGAGCTCATCATGCTTCTTCTCAAGTTTATCATGTTGGTCTTTAAGCTCTTTATTAGAGGTTTTGAGCTCCTTGAGAGTGGAAGACATCACTTCATTTTGAACTCTAAGCTCACCACTAGTCTTTTGAGTATTTTCAAGCTTCGATGAGAGTGATTCATTTTCATTTTGAAGATCATCATTTTCACTTCTAGTTCTTCTTATGATTTTAGTGTATTTGTTTAGCAATTTTACAAGTTCATCATAAGAAGGTGAATCATATTCATCATCACTATCACTATCATCATCATCATCATCACTATCATGGTTTTGTACCTTTCGTTCACCCTTGGCCATAAGGCATAGGTGAGTAGTGGACGATGATGGTGAAGGAGGCGGTGAAGGTGGTGATGAAGATGTTGGTGAAGATGATGGCCCCATCACAAATGCGGCAACCTTCTCTTTCTCATCATCGCTCTCATCTTCGGAGGACTCACATGATGATTCAATGTCGGTGAGCCAATCACCAACAATGTATGCCTTTCCTCCCTTCTTCTTCTTGTGTAACTCCTTCTTCTTGTCATCCTTCTTCTTGTATGGCTTGTTCCTCTTCTTCTCTTCTTCTTCATCACTTGAATCATTTTTCTTGCCCTTGTTCTTGTTCTTGTACTTGTCTTTTGGTGGTCTAGGGCATTGATGAGCTAGGTGGCCAAGTTCACCACAATTGTAGCAATCCATCTCCGAGATTGGCTTTCTCTTGCTACTTGTGAAGAATTTCTTCTTCTTGCCATCGAACTTGATGCCACTCTTGTTAAGCTTCTTTAGCATCTTGGTGGTCTTTCTCACCATGAGTGCAAGTGATTCATCATCAACATCACTTTCACTTGAGCTTTCTTGCACCATCATGGCTTGGTCCTTCTTCTTCTTCTTGTCATGACTAGCTTTGAAGGCCAAGTCTTTCTTCTTGGAAGATGATGAGCCCTCTTCCAGAGTGATATGCATGTATATCTCATGAGCATTGATTTTCCCCAAAACTTGAGTTGGTGTTGCGGTGGAAAGATCACTTTGGTGAAGCACGGTGACAATATGTCCATACTTCTCAACGGGAAGCACACTCAAGATCTTCCTTGCAACATCCGATTGGCTCATTTTGGTGAGCCCAAGAGCATTGAGGTCCTCTACAAGAACATTCAAGCGAGTGTACATGTCATTAGCACTTTCTTTGGGAAGCATCTCAAAAGAATTAATTTTCTTTAAGGCTATGTGATAGCGTTCCTCACGCTCACTCTTAGTTCCCTCATGGAGAGCACAAAGATTTTCCCACAATTCATGAGCGTTCTTTGCATTACGCACGCGATTGAAGATATCTTTGCCTAAGCCCCGGTAGAGTGCATTTTTGGCCTTTGCATTCCACCGGTCGTACTTCTCCTCGTCACCACTTGGGTTAGCGGGATCCCTTATGGGGGGAAGCCCTTCGGTTGCGGCTCTAAGGCACCCAACATCTATGGCTTCGAGGTACGCCTCCATACGAATTTTCCAATATGGAAAATCGTCTCCCTCAAAAGTGGGAGGTGGTCCTTCCCCATTAGACATCTTGCTCTAGGCGGTAAAGCCTAAAAATAGAGCAACACGGCTCTGATACCAATTGAAAGGATCAAGATGCCCAAGAGGGGGGGTGAATTGGGCTTTTCTAAAAATTAGATGCAAGAAATAAATCCTACAAGCCGGAATTCACCCCTAGTGTCTACTTGTGTTCCTAGAGAGTCTACCGATACAAAGTTTTGCACCCTAGTTTCCAATCCTAGTCTAGCATGGCAAGTCTAGGAATGTAAACAAGCAATGAAAGTAAATACGAGAATGTAAATGCTTGAATGTAAAGGGGCAAGGAACACGGCGATGTTTTTCCGAGGTATCGGAGAGTCGCCACTCCCCACTAGTCCTCGTTGGAGCACCCGCGCAAGGGTGTCGCTCCCCCTTGATCCGCGCAAGGATCAAGTGCTCTCTACGGGTTGATTCTTTGACACTCCATCACGGTGAATCACCCACAACCGCTCACAAGATGAGTTGGGTCATCCACAAGCTCCGCCGGATGATCACCGAACTCTCAATCACCACCAAGCCGTCTAGGTGATGGCGATCACCAAGAGTAACAAGCTAGAACTCTCACTTGACCACTACGAGCCCAAATGAGAAAGTGGATGCACACTTGCTACTCTCTAATCGCTAGTGAGGAACTCTCAAGCTTTGATTCTCAAATCTCTATCCTCACTAGTGCTCTTGCACTACCTTGCACTCCAAAGGTGTTTATCAGCTGATCAAATGAGCAAGAGACCTCTAAAAGAGGTGGTGGGGATGTATTTATACACCCCACAGACAAAACGAACCGTTACCTGCTGACTCAGCAAAACTCGAGCTGACCGGACGCGCCGGTCGTACTGACCGGACGCGCCGGTCGCTCGTAACGGTCGAAAACCGAAAAATACCTAAATGACCGGACGCACCGGTCAGGGGTGACCGGACGCGTCCGATCATGCAGGGAGCTTACTGTACTCGCACCGGACGCGCGACCGCGTCCGATCGGTGATGACCGGATGCGTCCGGTCGTCTCAGAACCTTACTGGACTGTGACCGGACGCGCCGATCACACCCAGGTCGCGTCCGATCGGGTGTTTCCCTCAAGTGACACGTGTTGACTCCTGACCACCGCGTCTGGTCCTCGCGAGGACCGCGTCCGGTGTTCAGACCTGAAACCCTAGCCGCGGAACTGAACTGACCGGACGCGTCCGGTCATGCCGAGGACCGCGTCCGGTCATGGGAAAACAACCCGAAACACTCCGAAACGCAACACAACTTGAACCAAGTTGCTTCCAACTAAACTTTGAGCTATTCTAGAGCTGCCTAGCGCCAAGTTTAACAAGTGTGCACCACACCTAAATATAGGACTCGCCTAGGTCAAGCTACCCGCTCATGCCCCCCTTTATAGTACGGCCAAAAGAGAAAAACGAAGATCCTAACGACTATTCCAAATGTCTCTCAACACCTCAACATCCGGAACTAACCGTCCTTAATCTTGACGTCACTCTTTTGAAAACCGAAACAATTTCCATCAAGGGGCATGAATACCATGGTGCCCAAAGCAGTTAAAACCTCCATGACCTAACTTACCAAAGTTTCTGCAAAACACACGTTAGTCATGGTAATAAAGCGTTGTCATCAATTGCCGAAACCAAACCTCGGGGCCTAGATGCTTTCAAATGTGATAAAAGATCAAGAGTTGGGCTGCATATTTCTAACAGCTTATACAACTCAAATGCATTGCGTCCAGTTACTTGATAAGTTGATACTCCATATATTCAGAGATGCTCCAATTACTAGTTCATTGATTAGCTAATCAAATTGCACAATTCACAGTACATCAGTTAACAACATGCATTTTCAATTACTAGTTGTATGCTTGCAAATTAAAGAAGTCCTTGGCACTATGTTCGCCCCCAATGGGCAAAGACTAGCGGAGCAGAATGGCAATATAACAGAGGACATGGGGTTTCTTGACACAAAAGAATGACAGAAAAAGCAGAATACCGCCAACAAGAACCAAGACTAGTAAGACGCGATAACTGGCATGCACGAAGAGTCTTGTAGAATAATCTTGTCTAAGGACTATGAGAGCATATGCAGACTTTTGTAACAACAGAAACATGCACTAGAATTTTTTTAATGATGGTATAAGCAGCTTCAAACACACATCGTTCACTCACCACATAGCCATTTGGAGTCCACCGTATTACGTCCCACATAATTGTTATGTTCCCATTCGGATCAAGTGGATCATATGCATCTGCAGATTACCAAGGAAAGTTCCATGAAACATGGTACTACTGGCTCCAGATTGGAGATGTTACGGTAGCACATGTGTACATGAAATCATGATAGAACCATAATGATAACAAAAACAAAACAAATTACAGCCAGAAGAGCTTTCAACGTGGGAACCAATGACCAAGAGGGTTGCAACTAGCCATAAACAACAGAAGGTCTTAGTCAGGGTTATAGTTCATATTGCATTAAAAAAAGGTTTATATTTCTACTTCAGACAAAACAGAACTACAGGTGTTGGAAATTGATAGTTTGAAACATAGGAGTAACATGTTTGTAGCAAACTAAATTGAAAGAAATTTATGAAGTCCATTTTCTTGCGCTTTTATGAAAAAAACAGCTCTGCCAATCTTTGTGATTTTATACAAATGTTGTCTATTCAAAATTTTGTAGATGAAAATTACAGTAACTGGCTTATCTATAAGTGAATTCTGAACAACATGTTGGCATGTTGCTTGATTCAATCTTTTACTTGTTCAAACCTTGAATAAAAATGATGTTAATGTGAATCAACCTAATTCCCTTCTTTTTATTGTTGCACTTGCAGGTGTTCAACCACAGATGAGGATAAGGAAATGGTTAACTGATGCACAAAGATATGCAGTGTACATAGCTTTACATGCAAAAAGCAAAAATGGAAAACTACCAAAGAATGCAACGAAGGAGGTTGCTGCTTTCTTCCAGACACGTATTCGAGTTGTTCAAAGGATCTGGAAATGTGCAAGGGAGCAGATTGCACCAGGACAAGAGGTTGATGTTTCTAACATAAAAACTGCCCATATGGGTCGCAAGAAAGTGGAACTTGATCTCACTCGAATGGCCAGTATTCCACTACGTAGGAGATCCACCTTAAAGTCACTAGCTAAGTCCTTATACGTCAGTGTTTCTACATTGCATAGAAAGTTCAAGCTAGGTGAGATAAGACGCCATCCAGTACCTTGAAGCCACTCTTGAGAGAGACCAACAAAAGAGATAGGCTACAGTTCTTCATTTCAATGCTAGATCAGGGAACTCTAGGAGATGTAGAACCTAAATTCAAGGATATGCAAAATATAGTGCACATCGATGAAAAATGGTATTTTATGACAAAAATGGAAGGAAATACTACTTGGTGCCTAAAGAAGATGACCCTATACGCATAGTTTAGAACAAGAATAGCATTGGTAAAGTTATGTTCCTGACTGCTGTAGGTAGGCCGAAATATGATGAGCAACAGAATTTGACATTTTCTGGAAAGCTTGGAGTGTGGCCCTTTGTGAAAGAGGTGCCAGCAGCAAGATGGAGCCGGAACAGAGACAGAGGGACCTTAGAAACCAAATCTGTCATAGTCAACCGGGAGGTAATGAGACAATATATGATTGAGAAGGTTATCCTAGTTATTGAAGAGAAGTGGCCAAGAGAAGACGCAGGCAAGCCTATTTTCATTTAGCAAGATAATGCTCGAACGCATCTTCGTCCAGACGATCCACTCTTTCTCGAAACTGTGGCGAAAACTGGGCTAGACATTAGACTCATGCAACAGCTGGCAAACTCCCCAGACATGAATGTTTTGGACCTGGGTTTCTTCAACTCTATACAGTCCTTAATTGACTGTGGAAGCCTCAAAACTATTAAAGATCTAATTTATAATGTGGAGAAAGAGTTTGAAGAATAAGATAAGGCGAATCTCAACCGAGTATTCCTAAGTCTACATTTGTGCATGAAAGAGGTTATGAAAATTGGAGGAGGAAATGGGTACAAAGTCCCGCATATGAACAAGCAACGTCTAGAAAGAGAAGGGAGGCTACCTCATCGATTGTCATGCGAGAGTGATCTCTATGCTATCGCGCTTGCCCATCTAGCAGAATTTAGTTGAGTATCTTAGTGTGTTGCTATAGGAGATTTTATAGAGATTATGATAGCACATTTCCATAGATTTTGTAAAGATTATGATAGCACATTTCCATGTGTGTAAAGAGAATAACAAAATATTGATTCAGAACCTATGTATGAGTGACAATACTTATCTATAGTTTCCATTATTTTTCAGTCATCAATATGTTTCACTGAGATTTAATACAAATATGCATCTATAGTTTCTCAAACAATCTGCTAGCATACCTCTAATTATTCAGTATTTTCTGTTTTGAATCAAAAAATTCAGATGCATAATTCTAGCAGTATAAAAGATTGATCACGATATATATCTAACATGTTCAATTAGAAACAGTAAAGAACAAATTAACTGGGAAAGAATTCGTATGTACCTTTGTTGAGCTGTTAGGATTCATCGACCTTCTGGACTTAAGCATAAAGCCAAGATCACCATCTTCTTGCTGCTCATCATTGAGAAATAATACTCAAGGCTGTAACGTTGCAATAGTCTGAATATTGACAAATCACAAGCTAGACTTAAGAATGGTACTGTAAATGTGTGCAGAACTTATACCAGAAGTGTAAGCTCATGAAAAGAAAGATTGAGCTATAAGATCCCTTGGGGGCTTCGCTCATACCAGCCTGAAACAAACAGGGTAAAGTTAAGCACTAACCATAGATATGGAGGATATATATGATTTTTTTAAGCTACTAGCAGCTTCAAAATGGGCAGTGCAGCAATATTGTACTCATTATTTTAGATAACATCAGTCAAGTTAAGATCTGTGACTTGACTTACTCATGAGACAATTTTTTTAAAAAAATCTTCAACAATAATCAGCACTCTGCTGGCATAGTTTAGCCTAAGTATTCCTAGGAGTAGGAAATCATCAACTAACCTACTTTATGCTAGAATCTGCACTGTCGGTAGTGGCTTCATGGTGCTGGAACTCAGCTGTAGGTTCCGCACTAGAGAGCCAAACTTGACTACTCGGGCGATAGACTGGTAGTGCGACTACAAAGCTACCAACTGACGTGCTCATGAAAGAACATGAATTGCAGTCAGCACAATGTGAACGAACATGCAACAGTAAGTTGTTGTAGTGTGACCAAAGATATTGACTGACAGATGACACTGACCGACAGAAACTCATCAAACAAACAACATGAAGGAAGAAATCACAATCACACACCACAACACACTTGACATGGGCGGAAGCAGCGAAGAAACAGTTGAATACTTCAGTTTTGGGCTCACATATTATGATAGAAAAATATTTCTATTCCTGAGAGTAATCATCAACCACAAGTTTCTTAGAGTAACCTTTATCTGCTGTGTGTGGATATCCCATGCTTATTTTCCCAACAGATCTGCAAAAATCATCGATTTTCAATATGCGTGAAGGGAAACAATCACTATGAGAAAGCAAGTACTCTTGCTTACCAATAAAATTATGGATCATCAATAGTCACAACTTGTGGTTGTAGGTTCAACCGTAGCTATCCAAGTCAAGGGAACACAGTGAAAAATTTTCAGAACAAATTGCCATGGATAGGTAAAGAAATTAGAGGGCAAATCAGAAACTTGCTGAGTCCTAACCAAAGGAATTAGAGAACAAGTCAGGAGGTATTCAAAGTCCCAATCAAACAAATCGGAATAAAAGAGAGATTTCCTCACCTCTTCACCCTCTTCTTCTTGGATCCATTCTTCTTGGATCCAGAGGCTTCGTGAGGTATTGCGGCAGCTTGAAAGGGTTGTCGCGTCTGGGGACTGAGCAGGTAGTTCTTGGCACCGCAACAGTTCAACGAGGGCGTCGTCGTCGGGAATGCCGAGGCCGAGGCGGTGCGAACCTCGGCTCCTGGGCGAGCACAATGAAGGGATTGCCGAGTCCTAATAGAGAACAGGTCAGGAAGTATTCAGAGTCCCAATCAAACAAATCAGAATAAAAGAGAGATTTTTCCTTACCTCTTCATCCTCTTCTTCTTGGATCCAGGGGCTTCATGAGGTGTTGCGGCAACTTGAATGGGCTGCCACGTCTAGGGACCAAGCAAGCAGTTCTTGGCACCAACGGCGGATTCGACAAGGGCGTCGTCGTCGGGAACGCCGAGGCTGAGACGGTGCGAGTCCCGGCTCCTGGGCGAACACGACGAAGGGCTTGAGGTCGAGCAGCGACGCCGGGTTGTGCACCGCCGTCGGTGAGTCTGGGATCCAGCCCCTCCTTCACTAGCAGTGGCGCCAAACGTGCCGCGTTCTAAGCCAGGTCGGGATTCACCTTGTAGACCTCGACGCCACCGCCGCCCTCCACTAATGGTGCCTCCTCGGCCAGATCCAGCTCGTTGTCCTACTGCTCCTCCTCCTCGGCCGGTGCGAGTCTCGTTGGGGGAAACAGCAGGAAACCACACACTCGGCGAAGTGCAGCTGGGAAGGCGCAACGATGTGCTCGGAGGAGCATGGAGCGCCGGCGATTTGGGGAAGCTGCGGAGGATGACTCGGTAGAGAGAGGGGCGGAGGGAGCGTGGATAGGAACGAAGGGTACGAGGGGCATTTTAGGAAAAGATGAAAGCGGGATGAACGTCGGACGCGAGGACGTCTTATAATTTGGTAATTTCCACCGGACCCAGAACGTCTTATAAATTAGTATGGAGGGAGTAGTATGCAATTCCACGACTGTTGACATCGTTTTTTAGCACGTGTCAAGATGGTCAGGAATGGCTAATCAGCAGAAGAAAGATTATTGTGTAGATTGATAGCTGATGAAGATGAGTTTGCTTATGAGTGGTAGCGGCGTATGGATTCAAATTGAAATGTTGCCAATAAGGTTAAGGGTATTATTGCCGATGCCGATGAAAGATGGTTTGAAGGCTGCTGCCGATGGAACAGGGATTATGCCGATAAAAAGGAAGTCGATGAGAATACCATCGTGACTGAGGCGGACTATGGAATAAGATAGGAGTCAATTTCCTTATATACGTTTATTAGAGTCTGAGTTGTATCAAGGTCATATATTTCCATAGATTTGGATTTAGTGTCCTAGTTGTATTTGGTTACGTTTCTGTACATCAGGATATAAATATAGGGTGAAGGGCAATGTAAAAAAAGAGATCAATCAATACATCAAAAACAACTTTTATTCTTATTTACATCTACTTTCGACGACTTCGTCAATTTGCATATTTTTCTTTTTTACGAGTTCTCATCGATTTGGCGAGTTGCATTGCTCCAGTGCAATCTTCGGCGATCCTCGAGTTTCGTGTGAGTACCTCTTGGCCGTGACTTCCGGGCGTATCGCTGTTGTCAGGACCAAAGTGCCCGTATCTTCATCCTTGTCGATTAACAGGTCAAATCGACTGGCACGCTTTGGATATCGAATTCGGGTATTAGCCCTTTGTGTTTGCAGATCTACTTTTACATCAACACATCTTTTGGCACGCCTGGTGGGACATATCTAGTTAAGATGCTTAATCCTGAGATCGATGCGGGGAACATCATCGCGGTAACAGAAGAAGATCTTAAGGATGATCAGAAGCAGGCTATGGAGAGAGCTATAGAAGAATACAGACAACTCTGCTTGAAGTCATTCAGTTTGAACAAAAGTGGACAAGTCATCCAGAAGCAAGACTTGTCGTTGCCTCGGCAAGTTACCTTTGATTCTAATCCGGGTAAACTTCAAGAGATGGTTAATTCTGCAGTGAATCATGCTTTAATTAATGATTCCAATGTGCTGTCTAATATTGTTCATAATGCTGTGATTCGAACTTTCAAAGAAGGGCAAGCGTCACCTCGTTACGTTGGACCTGCTTATCATCAACCAGAATCAGCATCTGCTATTGCTCCATCGGCTCCCCCGGCCGTTGCGGGTATAGAGATTTCTTCTCTTCTAGTATCAGCAGGTTTATCTAACATACAGTCTACACCGATGCGTCCGGATTCAGCATTATCAGGACGAGTTCAGCTTAATACAGATCTATCAGCATCGGCTTTATCAGGTCCTGTACCACAGAATAATCAGACTCCTGCTAATTGGTGGAGATATGGTATGCCTCCAGAGCCATCTGTTTTTAACCATGGATCACCTCAAGTGTTTGATGCAACGGGAAAAGCTCCTATGCTATCGGCCGGTTCACCGATAGCTCAAGTACCCCAATATACTACAGCAACTACTGTACAACCAACTCTAGAAGGTTTCCAGGTGTCTTTGGAACAAACATCTAGTCCAAGTCCATTGGCAAATTTGTTACCGATGCAACAGAAGGCTCCAATCGTAAGTCAACCTGGAGTCCAGGTTTTACCTCAAGTTAATTGTAATTATCCGGTAATGCCAACAAGTTACCAACCATCGGCAAATTTTGTACCGATGAACGCTAATAATTGGCCAGGGCAGTTTCCCACTCAACATTCAGTTCAGCCAAATCAGCAAACCACAGGTGTTCATCAAGGTCACATGCATGCTGTTTTTCAGAATCAAACATCGGCAGCTCAACCGATGAACCCTTTTCGGCAAGTTAATGGACCACAGATAGTAACAAATATGCCAATTACTGGAGATCGTGAGCCACAAAGGTATGCGGAAGGGTATCAGCAAGTACCTCTAGTGGAGATTCAACCATATCGTCAACAAGATGTTGATGCTTTTTGGGCTGATAAAATAGCAGAAATTATGAAGGATCAGTTTGGGATCAAGCCCAAAGTTAATACCTATTCTTATCGAACTTCGTATCCTCTGGCATATGATTTAATTCCTCTCTCAAATCGTTACAAGGTGCCAGATTTCACTAAGTTTTATGGGCAGGACGATACATCAACCATGGAGCATGTTAATCGTTTTATTATTCAATGTGGAGAGGCAGCTTGTAGAGATGAATTGAGAGTTCGTTTGTTTTCATCATATCTATCTGGATCATCATTTACATGGTTTATCTCACTACCGCCAAATTCTATTATTACTTGGGCTGATCTGGAAAAGCAATTTCATAAGTATTTCTTTGCTAGAGTTCATGAAAAGAAGCTTACCGATTTGGTAAAGATGAAACAGCGCAATGATGAATCGGTAGAAGGCTTTGTGCAAAGGCTACGAGATGTAAAGAACAAATGTTATAGCTTGGTGTTGGATGATCGGCAGCTTGCCGATTTGGCCTTTCAGGGATTGTTGCCACACCTTAAGGACAGATATGCTTCTCAGGAGTTCGAAAGCCTAAGTCATCTAGTGCAAAGAATTTCTGATCAAGATACTAGGGTTTTTAAACCTAAAAGGAATTGGAATAAGAAAGTTTCATTTGTCGAAGAAGTAGAAGATTCTGATTCGGATGAAGAACCAATTATCGGTTTGGCTGAGTGGGTTAAGAATAAAAAGCCGATATCTTGTCCTTTTGGTCACAAAGAGCCAGAGAAGTTTACTTTCGACGTCACCAAAGCTGATAAGATATTTGATCTTTTGCTTCAGGAGGGCCAGATTAAGTTGTCACCTAATCATGTGATCCCATCGGCAGAAGAGTTGAAGCATATGCTGTATTGCAAATGGCATAATGCAACTTCACACAGTACAAATGAGTGCAAAGTATTTAGACAACAATTACAGTTAGCTATTGAGTCTGGGAGAATAAAATTTGGCAATTCCAAAATTCAGAAGCCAATGAAAATTGATCAACATCCTTTTCCAGCAAATATGTTGAATACTGAAGGTAAAATTAAGGTGTTGACATCGGAAGCTGCTAAAAAGAATGCATCAGTAGATCCCCAACATCGGATAACTACCGATGATGCAAAAGGCAAGGGGCTATTGATAGAAGGTGGCAGTTCTGGAAAGCCTCCTCGATCTGGCATCATGATTACTCAACA
This sequence comes from Saccharum hybrid cultivar R570, assembly GCA_038087645.1. Lineage (NCBI taxonomy): Eukaryota > Viridiplantae > Streptophyta > Magnoliopsida > Poales > Poaceae > Saccharum > Saccharum hybrid cultivar. The sequence continues at coordinate 5,557,582 of JAQSUU010000297.1, read as the reverse complement.
AAGACAACAGGAAGGCTGGCGTCAGCGAAGGGATCGATATCGACAACAACAAGAGGAAAGACGTCAAGAAGAGTGGAATCGGCATAAGGATCATTGGAATTGTCCGTTTTTATTCATTGTTGGGAGGAAGATATTAAGTTACCTACTGTTGAAAATTGCCCAGAGTGCAATGGTTATTATGGAGTTAATCGTCCTATAAGAAAATTTCAATCTGGTAATCAAGGTTTGTCCATTAATGAGCCGATCAGAAGGAGAGCATCAGTATATGATCGGCTGGGGGCAGGCTCAGTATACATGAAAGGCTTGGTAAACACGTTGCATATTTTCCGAGAAACCAAGAGGAACTTGAAGAGATGGCAAATGCAAGAGTTCCTGATGAAGAAATATTTTACAGGGATCCTAATATACGTCGTGTGGAGACAACTAGGACCTATCAGCCAGTGTGGAAAACTAAACTTCCTCAATGGTGTCCAGAGGGTTTGACAAAGACACAGAAGAGAAAATTGCAGCGAGAACGTCAAAAAGACTTTTACCAAGAAGGAAGTCCCTCCAATAAGAAATCTGGTAATCAGCAGTGGCAGATAAAGCATAAAAATAAAGGCCCATCGGCAGATGTCAATATGGTGTTTATGTTGCCGATGGAATTTTTGGCTCTATCTGATAGCGAAGAAGAAGTTTGTTTCTCTGACCAAATAGCTCAATTAACACTAGATCCAATGATGGCTATTTTTGAGAAGCATGTCGATGATGAGAGACAACACCTCAAGGCTTTGTTTGTAAAAGGCAGAGTTGATGGGCAGCCTGTATCTAAGATACTTATTGATGGAGGAGCTGCAATTAATATTATGCCTTATGTGATGTATCGGAAGCTTGGTAAGGGAGATCAAGACTTAACTAAGACTGATATGATGCTAAAGGACTTTGAAGGCAATGTATCACCAGCTAAAGGGGCAGTGTGTGTTGAATTGACCATCGGCAGTAAAACCTTACCGACAACTTTCTTTGTTATTAATGGCAAGGGTGCATATAATCTGCTTTTAGGAAGGGATTGGATTCATGCTAATTGTTGTGTTCCTTCTACAATGCATCAGTGTCTTATACAATGGGTTGGAGACAAAATTGAAGTTGTTCCTGGTGATTCTTCTTATATCATCGCATCGGCAGAATCAGACACTTATGAGCGGACTAGGTGCATATCAGGAGAAGCTTGGGAAAAAGAGTTCCTCAAGGTTGCCGATTACGAAATTCTACCGATCCAAGCAGTCGGTTCTGAAGAAGAGTTTTAATGGATAGATTTGCCGATGATGGAAAATTAGGTCAAGGATTTACATCGGCAGATGATTTAATAGAAGTAGATATTGGTGAAGGCGATGGGCCAAGGCCCACTTTTATTAGCGCCAAGTTAAATTCCAAGTGTAAACAACAACTAGTTGATTTGTTAAAGGAATATAAAGATTGTTTTGCTTGGGATTATACTGAAATGCCTAGGTTAGACCGATCTATAGTTGAACATCGGTTGCCTATTAAATCTGGATTTTGGCCACATCAGCAACCAGCACGCCGCTGCAATCCTAATATACTTCCTGATATTAAGGCCAAAATAACTAAATTAATTGAGGCAAAGTTTATTCGGCAGTGTCGATATGCAGAGTGGATTTCTAATGTGGTTCCTATATACAAGAAAAATGGGAAACTTCATGTTTGTATTGATTTCAGGAATCTCAATAAGGCTACACCGATGGATGGTTACCCAATGCCAATTGCTGATTTGTTGATTGATGCTGCAGCAGGGCATCAGATTATCAGTTTCATGGATGGTAATGCAGGTTATAATCAAATATTCATGGCTGAAGAAGATATTTCTAAGACTGCTTTTAGATGTCCAGGACATGTGGGATTATTTGAGTGGATAGTTTTGACATTTGGTTTGAAAAATGCCGGTGCTACTTATCAAAGAGCTATGAACTTTATTTTCTATGAATATATCGGCACATTGGTGGAAATCTACATTGATGACATATTGATTAAGTCTAGAGACATCACAAAGCATCTAACCGATCTATAGAAGATATTGGAGTGCACAAGAAAACATGGATTAAAGATGAATCCTAATAAATGTGCATTTGGTGTATCGGCAGGACAATTCTTGGGTTTTATAGTGCATCAGCGGGGTATTGAAATTAGTAGAAAATCTATTGAGCCAATCAACAAGATTGTTGCTCCTGCCGATAAAACTGAATTACAATCCTTGATCGGTAAGATTAATTTCATCAGAAGATTCATATCTAATTTGTCGGGTAGGATCAAGGCTTTTAGTCCATTATTGAAATTGAAAGCCGATCAGGAATTTAAATGGGGGGATGAACAACAATTAGCCTTAGATGAAATTAAGAGTTATTTAACAAATCCTCCAGTGTTAGTTCCACCCCAACATGGAAAACCTTTCAGATTGTATTTATCAACTGAAGATATTATTATCGGTTCAGCTCTTATTCAAGAATTTGAAGGAAAGGAGCGTGTTATCTATTATTTGAGCAGACGGTTAATAGATGCTGAAACCAGGTATTCGGCCATTGAGAAATTATGTCTATGTTTATACTTTTCTTGTATTAAGCTGAGACATTATTTACTATCGGCTGAATGTACTGTCATATGCAAAGATGACGTGGTCAAGTATATGCTGTCAATGCCGATACTGAATGGTAGGATTGGTAAATGGATTTTAGCATTATCAGAATTTGACCTACGTTATGAATCGGCTAAGGCAGTTAAAGGACAGGTTATGACCGATTTCGTTACCCGACATTGCAACACGGTGGATTCTCTGGAAATTGCTCCGTGGACACTTTTCTTTGATGGGTCTACTTGTGGTGAAGGGGCAGGCATTGGTATCGTATTAACTTTCCCTCAGGGGAAGAAGTATGAGTTTTCATTGCCGATTGTTGCTACATCGACAAACAATCAAGCTGAGTACCAAGCCCTGATAAAAGGGTTAGAATTGCTCAAGGAAGTACATGCTGATGCTGTTGAGATCTTTGGTGATTCTATGTTAGTTATAAATCAGTTGACTGGGATTTATAAATGCCGAAGTGAAATTCTAATTTCATATCATGAAAAGTGTTTGAGGTTATTAAAAGGGTTCAGGAGTTTTCATCTGGAACATATTTCTCGGATGCATAATGAAGAGGCTAACCGATTGGCTCAGCATGCTTCAGGATATCAACCTGTTCAAGAAGTATTAATATCAGCAGCTGATACCGATGACTGGAGGAAGGAAATTATTGATTATTTAAAGAATCCATCTAAAAAGGTTGAAAGACGTATATGGTTCCAAGCTACCAAGTATGTACTCCTCAATGATGAATTGTATTACCGTACCATAGATGGAGTTTTACTCAAGTGTGTTAGCATAGAGGAATCAAAAGGCCTGATGGGTGAAATTCATGAAGGAGTATGTGGGGCTCATCAGTCAGCCTTCAAGATGAAATGGATGATCAGAAGAAATGGATATTATTGGCCGACTATTCTTGAAGATTGTTTTAAATATTTTAAAGGATGTCAGGAATGTCAGAAATTTGGTAATATTCAAAGGGCACCCGCATCGGCTATGAACCCTATAATTAAGCCTTGGTCGTTCTGGGGTTGGGCTATTGATCTCATCGGTCAGATTTATCCACCATCGAGTAAAGGGCATAAGTTTATTCTGGTTGCTACCGATTATTTCACAAAGTGGGTTGAAGCAATTCCTTTAAAAAAAAGGTGACATCGGCTAATATGATTGATTTTGTGAAGGAGCATATTGTTTACCGATTTGGCATCCCTCAAACCATCACTACCGATCAGGGCACTATGTTTACATCGGGTGAATTTGATGAGTTTGCTATAGGAATGGGGATTAAAGTTTTGAATTCTTCACCGTATTATGCCCAGGCTAATGGTCAGGCTAAAGCATCTAATAAATGAATTATCAAGCTCATTAAGCGCAAGATTAAAGAGTATCCTAAGAGGTGACATACAGTATTAAATGAAGCTTTGTGGTCATATTGGATGGCGTGTCATGGTGCAACCAAGGTAACACCTTATCAGTTGGTGTATAGACACGATGCAGTCTTACCTTGGGAGATTAAAATTGGTTCTAGGCGAATACGCTCTCAAGATCAATTGACAACCGATGATTATGATATCCTTATGAAGGATGAGTTGGAAGATGTAGCAGGTCATCGGTTAAAAGCTTTAGTTAGCATCGAGGAGAATAAGAAAAGAGTAGCTAGATGGTATGACAAGAAGGTGAAGGTAAAGAAATTTGTCGATGGAGAATTGGTTTGGAAGTTGATTTTACCGATTGGGACTAAAAGTTCTAAGTTTGGCAAATGGTCACCTAATTGGGAAGGTCCATATCGGATAAATCAATCTGTTCCTGGCAATGCATATATTCTTGAAACTCTTGAAGGAATTGTATTTCCTAGAGCATTAAATAGAAAATATTTAAAGAAATATTACCCTAGTATCTGGATGAATGCATAAAAGAGTAATTGCCGATAACAATCCTATCGGCTAGAGTCAAAACAAAGTATCAATGATTGCCGATGTGCTAATTTAACAAAGCGTGGATAGCTGATATCGCACGCAGGCGAATTTCATCGGTTTCTTTTAATTCCTTGGCATCTTCATCGGCACTTTCTTCCACAGGCTTGAGTTTCTTCTTGAGAACCAAGGCCTTGCGAGCTTGGATGTCTCGTTCTTGCTGAAGGGTCTTGATAGCGTCGGGAAGCTGGTCTTCTTCTTGCTTGGCTTGAGTTAGGGCTGTTTCAACCTTTTCCAGTTCAGCTAGCAGACCTGCCCTTTTTGCCAATAGGTCTAAGATTTTCTGTTTAAGATCAGCATCGGAGGCTTGCAAGTTGCTGATGCATTTGTGCTTCTCATCGGCAGTTTGCTTCAGCTGCAGCATTTCTTCCTTAAGTTGAGCCTGAGCTGCTCTGTCGGCAATACGATGAACAGCCTTTTGATATTGAAGTTGTCTGCTCTCTAGATGGACTGCTGGGAAGATGATTTCTTCAACATCGGCAGGGACTTGGCCACGGATTGTTTTGAAGATGGTCCTTGCAGGGTCTGAATCGATCACCAGTTGAGCAGTATCTTGTTGCAGCAGATTCAGGAGAACTTCTAGTTTGCCATAGGTATCTGCCGATATTATTCTCAATGCCAGGGAAGAACTCGCCTCTTCTCCGTCATCATCGGAGACGTCGATAGCAAAAGAAAACAAGCTATCAAGAGAATCTTGTTCCTGTGAAATAAAGAGAGTTAGGAATCCTATTTGTGGTGTCTGAGGATATTATAAACCAAACAGTTAATCGGTTTACCTGCTTCAGGGCAATTTCTTGAGCTTGGCTTGAAGGAGCGGCTTGAAAAAGATCATGCGAAGGATCGATAGAGGATGCCGATGGAATGTCTTCTACAACCTCATCAGTAGTCGGCCCTTGAGGTGTTAGAACGGATAAAGGGGCTGGTGTAGATTTCTGTCGCTTTTGTTGAGCTTCAGCATCGGTTAAAGCTTTGCGCTTTGTTTGGACCTCAGCGACAATTGGCTAGGGGGTATTGACATGTGTTGATTGGGGAGCTTGCATGCTTGGTGTGCTTGCCGATGTGCCCATTTGTTGCTGCAAAAACAAGTATAAGATTGGATATTTAATAGAAAAAATGTTAAAATAAGAGAATACCTCTGAAGGAGGAGTAGAGGTCGTGGTACTTGATATTGGAAGAGTTGCTGATGACGATCCAGCTGCAGCTCTCACATCCTGATAGTTATATGTTAATATAGTGTGCATCGACAGAAAAATAAAGTAAGCAAGGTTATTACCTTAAAAACCTTGATTAGGCTTGAAGCAGCAGCCATTGGAGTGGCCTTGGATGTTGCTAGTCTTGGTCTGGAGGTGATAGTTTTGGCACGAGTCCTCTGGAAGGTTAAGACCTCTAAGGTAGGGGCGTTGTAGCCAATTATTGAGACTGGAGAAATAGGGTGGAGGTTGAAGGGTCTTCCACTTTTGCTTATTGATGAAACTAGATTATCGGCCTGTTTCAGGGAAGATTAGTTACCAATATACATATAAAGGGAAGGAGAGAGACAAAAGTTAAAAGGAACTTACTGCATCGTCAGGAATAGCGTAGTCGGGATCGATCATGTGCCGATATGTATGAACGGATGTTGAAAACAACTGTTCTTTCCACTCTTGCCACCATTGCTTATATGACTCTGTGATGAAAGACGCTGGTGACTAGGCGGAGAGATCAACATTTGAAATATCGGCATCAGGAGCAAGTCTTACTACTCTACTCCATTCAGTTCCAGCTGTAATAATTTCTCTAGGCTTAATCACATCGGCAAAGCACAGTTTGAATGATAGTTGCCCAAAGGCTAATTGGCGAGACACTGTCGATGGATTGTAGAATTCATAAGTGATATGGGAATTCTTCCCGCTGCCAAATGTGTTTATTGGGATTGCTCTGGAGGTAATAATAGTCATCATAAGATCATTATCTTGGTTCAGATCACTATCGGCAAAATTGAAAAGAAGAGGGAACTTGTTATCCTCATCGATATAGGGTACCCAAGCTCTGAGATCACGAGGGAGACCATGGTAGAAATTCTGAAAAAACCTGCCAATTTGATCTTCATTGGACTATGTTCCAGGAAGGACGATTATGGCTTCGCCGAAGTTGAGAGGAGGGCGTGTTGCCGATTCATCATCTCCAAGAATGTAATCTTCGGCGATCTCTCGTGGGAATTCTTGGGCAAAGAAATCCCATTGTAGACGTTTATGCATGTGAGCGTTTAACCACATATTGATGAACCACCACGGGCCTCCCAGATTGTCGATGGGTTCACCAAGTAGAAGCTTCTGAGACACTTGGTGGAGAAGGTGGTAAGATGAGCTCAGGAGGTATCGGCCAAGTGGGAATCTGACACCGTTGGCCAAGAATTCCGCTGCTGGGAGGAAGACGTTAGTTGGTCCTACCGATCGACCACAGAAGATAAACTTCTCCAGCCACATGTTCAGGAATATGGCGTGTTCCCTTTGATTGACAGTACCAGTTTTTTGGTACTCTTGGATGTATCCTGTCCAGCCGCCGATGTTGCGTGTATTTACTCTATACTCAGTTTTTCTACCAAAAATATGGCCTTCATTGACAGTTGAGATATCCAAGCCGGTGAGCATATATACATCGGCAAGAGTAGGGGCACATGGGCCATGACCGAACATGAAGGTATTTGTGGTATCTGACCAAAAATAAGCAGCAGCTATCATCATAGATTCATTTCTTTGCATATCAGCAATGGATAGCCTGATACATTGATCTATCTTCCGTTCTGCCCAGAACACTTGCATTGATCTATTGACTCTCAAGTACCAGTTTTTCCACCCTTTGGTAGGTTTGGGCCAAGATCGAAATGTATCTTTCCATAGATTCAAAGAGAAATTTTGAGCTTTGAAGGGAATACGATTAGCCTCTACGTTGATCAGGTCGGTTGGATCTGGATCACCCATTGGACCTAGGCAATGGAGGGAAGGTTGGTTGGTTGGAATAACCAGTGTGTTGCGGAGTTCCTGAGTTTGGAAGATCAAGAGAATGGAAGAAGTAGAAAAAAATACCAACTGTAAGAATTCGCAAGGGGCCAGAAGGGTCGAAGTAAAAGTAATAAAAACGAACCGCAGGGACGTTGAAGTTGACCGCCATTGTTTCGAGAAGGATGAGGGCACGAGCTGGAGATTGGAAAATAACGATAGAAGGAGCTCTGGTGGGTTGAGGATGCGCAGTTAGGGTTGCCGCCGGAGAGAGAATGCCAAAGGTTGCAATTTGAAGGTAGAAGATGAGCAGTTCGGAGAAATCTATTTATAGGCCATTTGGGGTAGGGGTATTCTTGACTTATCTCTATGCCGTACGCGGATGGATCAAGGAGGTTCAGATAGATATGGTAACTGTTCGCACGATAATCAAGGGATTGTATAGAAGATTTGATGGCATGGCAAGTAGTCATGACTTGAAGGATGTTTTGATACAGGATCTTTCAGTTTTAAAATGGTGATGTCGTTGTGATAAGATCTTGCCGATGGATTGTTATTTTGGTATCTCAACCGTAATTGAGGCAAAAAAAAAACAGTTGAAAAATGTGCGATATTTACTGAGATACATGGATTAGATCTAGATTTGATTAAATCTGGTAACAGATCATGTTATGCTTGGAGAATGGGTTGAAAAATAGGTAATAGCAGGCATTATCTGGAGTAAATTTCGGAGCATCAATATCTTATACTCCGAAATTGGGGGGCATGTGTTGACATCGTTTTTTAGCACGTGTCAAGATGGTCAGGAAGGACTAATCAGCAGAAGAAAGATTATTGTGTAGATTGATAGCTGATGAAGATGAGTTTGCTTATGAGTGGTAGCGGCGTATGGGTTCAAATTGAAATGTTGCCAATAAGGTTAAGGGTATTATTGCCGATGCCGATGAAAGATGGTTTGAAGGCTGCTGCCGATGGAACAGGGATTGTGCTGATGGAACAGGGATTGTGCCGATAAAAAGGAAGTCGATGAGAATACCATCGTGACTGAGGCGGACTATGGAATAAGATAGGAGTCAATTTCCTTATATACGTTTATTAGAGTCTGAGTTATATCAAAGTCATGTGTTTCCATATATTTGGATTTAGTGTCCTAGTCGTATTTGGTTACGTTTCTGTAGATCATGATATAAATATAGGGTGAAGGGCAATGTAAAAAAAAGATCAATCAATACATCAAAAACAACTTTTATTCTTATTTACATCTACTTTCGACGACTTCGTCAATTTGCATATTTTTCTTTTTTACGAGTTCTCATCGATTCGGCGAGTTGCATTGCTCCAGTGCAATCTTTGGCGATCCTCGAGTTCCGTGTGAGTACCTCTTGGCCGTGACTTCCGGACGTATCGCTGTTGTCAGGACCAAAGTGCTCGTATCTTCATCCTTGTCGATTAACATGTCAAATCGACTGGCACGCTTTGGATATCGAATTCTGGTATTAGCCCTTTGTGTTTGCAGATCTACTTTTGCATCAACAACGACTCAAGGCATGTTTAGTTGGGAAAAGTTTTTGGGTTCAACTACTATAGCACTTTTCGTTTTATTTGACAATTTATGTCCAATCATTGACTAACTAGGCTCAAAAGATTTGTCTCGTGATTTACAACTAAACTGTGTAATTAGTTTTTTCTTTCGTCTACATTTAGTACTCCATGCATATACCGCAAGATTTGATGTGACAGGTATGTAGCACTTTTTGGGTTCTTTTTTTAAATTAAACAGGCTCTCAATACGTACAAACAAACCAGTCGACAGGGGTGCAAAAACCAAAGATGACCGCCTTTTTTTAAAATTTAAAACAAACACACAAACCGCCGTTAGTCAGCGAAACCATTTCCTCCATGTACTAAATCAATTATCCAACCTCAGGTGATGGAAATTACCCATCCGGCCAAAAAAAAAGTCAGGTTTAACAACACAGGTTTACCAGGCCTCCAAATTGTTGGAAATGCCCAGCACGGTATGCGGCACCACCAGGGGCGAGCAGGGGGCGTGCTACGCCGACACCCAGTCGCTCAGTTGGGCAGTGACCTTACCATGCTGGGCGGCAGGAGGACCGTCCAGGCGAGGCACTGCATTCATGAGGCGAAGGTTGTAGTAGATGTACTCCATGTTGCGGAACCTCTCTTGATCGGCGAAGGACCGCTTCCCGGTGTGCAGCCTCTCGGATAAGCTCTTATCGAGGTTGTACCTAGCAGCGCCAAAGCATGTCTGGCCTAGGATCCGAGCAGCAAAAGATTGTAGCTCCTTCGTGCCACTCCCATGTCTCTCCCACCAGACCTCTGCGATTTGTTTCAGGTAAACACAGGTAAGGATACAACTCCTTTAACGCAGTTATCATCACGCTGGTAGGTTTCTATTCTCTTTTCTTTGTAACAGTTCAAAACAAATTCCTGATTCTACACCATTTAAACCCACAGAGGACACAAACTAATTTCTGTTGAACGTGGTAACTTAAGCAAGTTGAAAGATAACTTAGTTGGCAACATGCATTAGTCATTTTCTAAGGAGGGACACAAGGTAACAAATACAAAGCATATCAACAGTGAGTATCAAAATGCAAATCATGAACTTGAAACAAAAAAAATTCAGATATGGTGTTTCATCTGGAGACAAATTATCATGGGAGCAAAGGCCTCACACCAGAGCATATAGAAGCATATATCAAATGTACTTCATCTGTCCCAAATTATAAAACGTTTTGGCATTTTTAGATTCATAGCTTTTACTATGTATCTACACATAACATATATCTAGGTGCGTAGCAAAAGTTATGAATATAGAAAAGCCAAAACATCTTAGAATTTGGAACGGAGGGAGTACTATATGGGGGTATTGCAGAACTACTAGTCTACTGCCTCCAGTCATAAAACACGAGATTTCAGACAAGCAAAAAAAAGTTTTTTTTCTGCTGTTTCTCCTTGTCTAAACATCATGCTTTAATGACTGTGGACGCGGCATTATTTAAACCTGAGTTATTGTTTACTTAAATTAGCATGGGCCTTTCTTTAACCCAAACCTTCATTAACTAATTAACATTAGCGTCTACCTTGGGATTAGTAGACAAGCATGCATGGTATGTTCAATGAAAGCAACTTAGGACATATATCATGACAAGGCATTAACTTAACAAAAGGAACAGAGGAGCAACTGTGGCAGGCAGCGAGGTGAGCGCAGCTGTGGCTGTACAGATTGTTGTGTGAACATGACATTATTCATTAGCGGGAAAGAACCAGGACTTCTGCCTTAGGCAATATTGCATGCACATAACAATTTGTACACTGAGAATGGTACTCCTGCTCTATTTAAGTTGGTATGGAGTTCAAGCATCCTAACCAGATCTAACATGTTTAATTAAAGTTTGGATAAACCAGAAATAACGGCACTTAGTAGCAACACAAAAGAGCATTACATCAAATAACAGACAGACTATGAAGGTGGGAAACCAGGAGAAAGGTACAAATTAAAATGTCCTGAAATATTTAGATCAAAGGGGTTCACACAGTGAATCAGGACTGTCCTTTACCTTGAGGTGTTCCAGTAGCTTCCTGAATTGCTGAATCTGAATCAAACAAACCTGATCTTCTTTGATATAGATCCATTTGTTCAGCTACATGCAATGCATGATAATGACTTCTAGCCACTCGGATAATGCAGGTCGTGATGCCACTGCTGATTTCAGAATCATGGCGGTACCGATCAGCGTAAAAGAGTCCTGGATTGAGAATATAACCAGCAGCATGGATTGGGGAATGCAAATAATTGTCCCATATGCGATCAATCATCTGCCAGTAATTACCATGCTCACGACCAAGATTTTTTTTTATACTTTCTTTTGCACTATCCATGGCATCATACAGGACACTCACTGGACAATTATCATTTTCCAATTTATACAAAACACTGATAAGTGGGCCTGTAACCTTCAAAACATTATCAGCAGCACTCCAAAATGCACTATCCGTTTGTACTACCTCACATATATGCATGGACAGACTTGTACAAGCCAGATCAGAGGAAACCCAGTTCGGCGAGCTAAACATCTCCATCAGATTTTCCCTCTGAGACACTAGGGTCTCAAGCGTGAGAAACTTAGCCACCGATTTCAAGTTAGAGTTGCTTATGATCTCAGAGTCAAAATAAAAGAACTTTTTCATCAGTTCCATGGGTAATGCATGGCCATACAAAAACATCGTGATTTCTCTTGCCTTCGTTAGGACATCTTTCACGTGATCCAGTTCAGCTATATTCTCAAGCAGAAGATTGATGCAATGATCAGCACATACTGTGAATATGAATGACTGGTCATGTTTCTTTAGCACAGCATGCTCTGTAGCTTGCATATGTGGTGAAACATTATTGGTGATGACCTGAACAATGTCGTGGACACCGATATCATCAATCAAACAACAAACCATTGCTGCAAGCTCATCAACATCATCAAATACTGTGGAGATGTCTATGGATCTGAGAAAAAGCATCCCTTCTCTGCAATGCACGAAAGCACTAATGAAGCTTCTCCCACACTGGCTTTTCCAGCTATCCAATATCAAACTGCAGCCTCTTCTCTCCCAGTGTTGCCTCATAGCCTTTTCACGCTTTTGAACTTCACTCAGTTGCACTTGCAGAATATATTCATAAGAAGGCATTTTAATCCGAACCCCACGGGTGAGCAAATCAATCACACCATTAAAAGAGGGCAAGTGAACAAAATCAGGCTCAAGACCAGCCTCAGAGACAAGCCTGCCTATTGAATTTGCTACAAGAGAATCCAGGTTATCAGTTGCTCCCATCGAGCGTTCTGATTCAGGCTTATGTGACAAAGAGTGGTCCACAGAGAGGCTGCATGATTTGGTACCATGGCCTGATGACGATGATGATAGATCTGCTTGCATATTAGTTACACAGACATTTTGAGGACCACTAGCTCTTGAAGTTCGGCCTCCCTGCCTAGAAGAACTTGCATTCCAATAAACAGCATTAGCATTTGCTTTTGTGGTTGCCATGGGCAGCTGGCTGCAAAAGTGTGAACTGAAGGTAGAAGCAGTCCACCAAAGACAAATCCCCTTGACCTTTGTAGTATGTAGATAAGGCAGCTGGCGGCAAAAATGTTTGGTAAAATTGACCCAGGTGGTGAGACAGGATCCTTATCAGACGAAACTCAGGACATGCCAACAAAAAAAAACAATTCTAATTGGCCTATCCTAATTCTTGCATTCCTCAAGTGAACTCCTTGACAAAAAGTATTCTTGATGCACAATCCTGAAAAGAAAACATAGGCTGTTAGGAAAATTAGTTTAACAGTGTTTTATTCCCAAAAGACACGTATCAAAAATGGAACATTCCATAAACTAGAGGAGTTAAGGAATTAAGGTGCTTCCTTGTCAAGAATAAATGGTTTTAAAAAGCAATAATTATTTGCTGCAGGATTTTGTTTATTTAAAAAATAACAAGCCTACCCCAACTTGCTTGGGACAAAAGGCTATGTTGTTGTTGTTGAAAAAATAACAAGCCTATCTTTGCCTGAGCTGTATTTGAGAATCAATACAATGAATTAACAGTAACCATGACAAGCAAGCTCAATAATTGGCCATTTTGAACATGCTGCAATGAGGAGAAGTGTACAATTGGATTAGAAACGTGGATACAATTGTCTATACATCAATCCTACAAATTTGAAGGTTAAATGATTTGCAATGAACCTTACATATTAATGCATTTCCTTATGCCTTGGGATAAAAAATACTAGTGCAGCATTTCTTTATTTCAGCAATAATGATTGATGACGCATATTTAGAGGGCAAAGCGTAATAACGATAATAGAGATGCCATGCTTTTTCAGATGCTGATTGATGCAGCGGAGTTGATGGGTGAAAAACGCAAAACTGCTTGCATCACATGCACATTAAATAAATATGTTAAATAGCTAAATAAACAGACCTCTTTTATCTTCTAGATTTGGTTCCAATTCTTGATGGATTTATCAAGAAATACAAATGAACTTAGTTAGGACAATGCGTACGATATCTAATTATAAGGATACCATTGCATGGAACCTCATAGCTTGCTACCATTCCTAAGGACAAAATTATGGATCGAGTACTAAGATATAGATTGGTGTAGAAAAGTTTGGAAAAGGCTCAGGATCAACCAAGGACATGTAAATGAAAGCTTACAAGTAGGAAACTAAATACTACAGTACATGCAGTCTTGTGATTTTAAAAAAACATTTCAAACCATATCTGATGTGTTGCACAAACAAACCAAATGTCATTGGGAACCTTAAAATTCAGGAAGCCAAATTTAGTATGAAGGTTGACTTCTACCATTGGTCATCCAGAACCAAAAAACAAAATGCAACAGTAACAACAAAGCCCTTTAGTCTCTATCAAGTTGAGGTGGGCTAGAGTTGAAGCCCAACATGAGCCACCAAGAAAAAAGAGAAAGAAAGAGAAAATAAATTAAATACAAGGCATCAATAATAACGACACAGAATTAACCAAAAGAGGAAAAAAATAAAAAACACGTCATTATGATAAGGCCTAGCAGCATTAAAAAATATTCATCCCAACTCAAAAGCTCCTAAGTCTGCTTACTACAAATCAATGTAATTAAGCTACTATCTGCATTTACCACATTCAGATCTTGAGGGATGCAAAGCGAATAAAACAGGAACAGTATTCAGTGTAGTAAATCATATGCATAGCATGTCCATGCACATGCTCTCCATAAACATACATAGATCCAAAGAAAGCACTTCCTAGTCTGCTTTTTTTTCAATTAAGAAACCTAGCCATGTGACCATGTTCTGATTAGCTCAACAGCTTTTAAAAATCCACCATGACTACACAGGACAAAAACAATGTTCTTCCGTGCGCAGCACGGACCCCCTATGCGTTCACAGTGGTGAAGCGTGAGGGGCACGGGCGCATGACGTCTTAGTTTTAATACCCGCCACGCGGAGGTAGGAACAAACAATTAAAACTTAATCAAACGTTGTCGCGAAGCGGGAAAGAGTTCCCGCGTCCAAGGTTCCCCCATCCCAAAGCTTTTGTGAGTCTCCATCCCCATGTTGGAGAATATACCATTTCCACTCTTTACAATCATACAGGGAGCCACAACAGCACCCCACCCCTGGTATATTTCCACTCCTTACAATCACACGGTGAGCCACAACAACACCCCACCCCTGGTATGTGGTTGACTGGTCCATCATCCATGCAAACAGACCTACGATCCATGGACGGATCTCTCACGCGATGGATCAGAAGGACCTACCCAGACCTCGGGCGGATGGCTGGACAAAATGGCACATCACAGGCGCGGATCGAGTAAAGGCCATTGTTGTACGCATCTACACAGCTAGAACAGATCATCAGAGTCCGCTTAAGCTAGGGTTTGGGTGCTCGGTTCCGCACGGCATCAAGGGAACAGAAGTGCGGGCATACCCTCGGTGCTCACCGCGGGCGAAGCACCAGTCCAAGACCTGGCGAAGAGGGCGCCCGACGAAGACCTGGGCACCTCGCGTCAGGCGGCGGCGGCGGCTGTAGCGAGAGCGAGCGCTGAGCGCAGCGGGGTGAACGGGCAACAAAAAAAAGCGAAGAGTGGAGCTGAAGCGGGTCCCAGAGACCCGGACTGAACTACTGTACATAGATTTGCATGGGCGTGGTCGCGTGGACCAGGCCTGGATGCTCCTGTGCTTTTGCGTTTTGGGTTCTGGTCGGGGTGTCTCCGTGTCTGTCTAGGCCCACTGGCCCAGGCTCCAAACCACGTCGCTGACCTTGTGTTTATTTTCTGTTTTTCTAATTCTTTTCCTTGATGGATTAGAGGACTGTTTCATATGCTCATACCCAGTGTTGTTGTGATAATATGCTCCAAATGTTTCAGCTCATTTAACTTATTGTTGCAGCAATTTGTCCCAGGTTGTTGCGATAATATGTTCATGGTGTTTCAGCTGCTTCAGCCTTAATGTTTTAGCTGTTGTTCTCTGTTGTTACAATAATATGTTCATGGCGTTTCAACTGTTTCATCCCAATGTTGTAGTTATTGTTCCTTGTTGCAGTATATATGTTTGTGGTGTTCCTTATTGTTGCAGCTGTTGTTCCTTGTTGTTGCAGGCACACAGCGCGCACCACGGGAGCTAAGCATGCGAACAGCAAGCGCAAGCATGTAGCGCAGCACACAAGCAGAGCATGCGAGCAGCAGGCACAGGCACGCAGCAACATGCAAGCAACAGGAGGCAACAGGACACGAGCAACAGGCGCATGCGAGCAGCGCAGCAGAGCAGCACGTCACCTTCATCGGACGTCCGGGCGCCAGCATCGCCCTTTTAATTTTCGTTATACTGATTAGATGAGAGAAAATTAATAAAATGATAAATTTTAATAGCTTATATATGGTCATGAAGATATCACGAACCATATTAATATTGTGTATTTTTCTCTCATTGCTCCATTATTATCTGACCATGAAATATCATCGACTTTCTAAGGCCCTGTTTGGATTTGGGATCCTTATATGAAGTAATTATCTGCTAATAATTATCTCTTTTAACCCAAACAGGTAGATAATAGACTAGCTAATTGTTAGCTTGTGCTTTAGATAACAACTATCCCACCAGCTAACCCAAATCAGATAATGAGCTATTAGCCAGATAACTATTATGAGATAGTGAATCCAAACAGGGCCTAAGTAACCATACTTTCTGTCTTACAGGCTATCTATGATTCCAACCAAGAAGCCATAAATGGTAAGCATATGTTTAGTTATTTTTACAAATTATATTTTTGCGACATTGTAACTCGAGGTTAGAGGTTCGGTTTGTAGCGACGGCTCATTCGATCTTTTCGGTCCTGAAATAGCATGGAGAATTGGAGAACCAAGGGTTTGGTCTCCAGTCTCCTTAGTTTGGTCCTTTGTTCTGGTCAAGTGGATTGATGATGCACAATCAAGCATACGGTGTTGGGCAACTCCACTGCCTATTCCGTGACATCTGGCCATAGCTCTGCATAGCCAACATCGAAAACATGACACATCCATAGCCTCATCCACCACATCCATATGACCGAGCTCCATGAACCTATTCTTCCCATTAGGTATTGTTCGTTTGATCCAAATCAAAGAAATTAAAGGGGACTGAAGGAGGCTGAGGATGATTTTAACTTGTAGATGATTTAATCCCCCACAATCCTATTGAATCCCCTTGATTTTGGATCAAACCAATAGGCCCTTGAGGAACTTCTTGCCTCCATGTTCTTGCCCACTCTAACGCTACCTCCCTTCTCTTTTCAAACTCCACCTCCGCTAATGCCTCACACACATCAGCCTCTATGTTCCCCCGTTTGTGGATCTGGAGATCACGAACTTCATCTCACTGTGGGACAACATGCGAGTGGTACAGCTGAAGCCCTAGAGACAAGCAAGCGACAACGAGGGCAGCGAGAAGCTACAACAATTGTGCTTCATGGATTCGGATAGGGTCGATGGTGGGTTGTAATAAGACCCCAAAGTCTATTTTGTTTGAGTGTTAAACCCTACATGGATTTTAATATAGATTACTACACAATATTTATTACTGGAGCTAGCTCGCATTAGCTTGAACCCAAAACTTAGTGTCACTATTGCCGATGCCTTTGTTACTATATTTGGAAGCTATGCTGATTGACACAAAACGTTCTATTCATTGGTCGACTACCAACTTAAAAACTTGCGGTGGCTGAAGTTACTAGTGACAATGGTGTCACAGAAACCTACCAAAAAGGAAGTGTGGAGACAAACCGAAACCATGTCGAGAACATGTACATGATCATGAGAGAGCACAGATACATGTGATAGGTGGGTTTGCCATTCTTTTGTGTTGTTCCTATTCATTAAGGGCCTGATTGGATCTTCACATGTGTTTGGGCTAGGTTGCTGGGATGGAGTTACAAATTGTTTGGATGTCTGCATCATGACTTGGGCTAGATCCCGCTCGTGCAAATCTCCCCAACTGGCCTAGCTCTAGGGAAACGAAAATGAATCTTGTTTCCTCATGGGCCGGCTCCTGTGGGACGCGACACACGTTTGCTGACGTTCATTCGCAGATCTCCTAGGTATACTATTGCTCGAACATCTTGCAATCAAACGATCACTCCTTGCTTCCCGGTGTCGTGGGCACATGCAACCATACGGTCATGCTTTGCATAGGGGGAACCTAGCCAATGGCGGCCTGGACGCGAGATGTGAGACAAGCTAGGACGGGGAGCCCTAAGATGATGTAATATGATCATGACAAACAATCTTCTTTTAAACAGGGAGATATTTGCTAACTTCTAAACTGGCATATGGTTTTCCGAAAGTTCTGACAAAATAAAGTGTAGAAGAAATTAAAATCTGGCCAGACAATATGTCAATCAGAATTCGATGGCAATTTTGTGTGAATCCTGATCACAATACCATATTAGCGGTTAAATGTGGTTTATCTAGTAAAAAAACGAGCTGTTGTTGAAATAGCTTATGTATCCTTTCTCATTTAAACCACTAGTAATTGCACTTTGTATATTGTACATCGTGAGCATGTATTCTGGAAACATGACTATCTATAAACTCATATAATTTGATTTATCTTGCTGTCTCCTTAAACCTTGAAGTTTTCATATTTTATCTTGGCCTGCAATGCCACTACTAATATTACTGCAAGAAAGTAGGTGCCACCCTTTAGTTCATCATACATTTCCATTGCTCCTTAATGTCATTCCTTCCTTTCAGTGATCAGCAAGTACATATAACCTAAGGACGAAAGAACATTGGAGCCGTTCGGCTGGAATTATAAGCCGGCTGAAAAACACTGTTGACTGATTTTGTGTGAGAGAAAAATACTGTTCCGGTTGAAAAAACAAGCTGAATAAGACGGATTATAAGCCAGATGAACAGGACCATTGTTAGATGGTACTGTATCCGTTGCTTGTAGTTGTAGGTTACAGTAGCTGTTTAAGTTTGTTGTGGCTCCATTTGCTACCTACATCATACAGCCAGTGGCGGACCCAGCAGGGTTTTGGGTAGTCCCAGGACTACCCCAGATTCCCGGCGACCAAGGTAACAGAGCACTGTAGCGAGACTGTAGCGTACTGTGGAGCACTGTTCCTATACTGTGTGCCTACCCAAAGAAATGATTCTGGGTCCGCCACTGCATACAGCAGTGGTGGAGAGTGTTTCCAACTTGGGCACGAATGGTTTGATGCTTTCTAGAAGACTAGAACCTTTTGATTACTCAGAGAGCTCAGCTTGTTTTTTAATCCAACCTATAACTTTACAATATACCACGCTTACTAACAAATTGTATCGTGAGTTCTGTCAAGATGGCTAACAGTAACAGTAATGTATTTTGGGTGCTCAAAAACCTTTGCTATTTAGACTTTTAGGGTGTTGCTTCCGTTTTCAGATATTACCCCAATGTTTCAATCATAGTGTGCTTATACCGCAAAAGTTACACTATGTTTGCAACTACAAATTGTTTTAGTTTCAGGCAGATAGATCATGAAGAAGCAGAAAATGACCGTACTCTTTCACTTGTACACATGTTCACAAATCACTAACCTGATTTTTATTATCTACTAACAGGAACAGCAAATCAGAAGGGACATCTTAAGAGAAAAGAGTCAGCGCTTTGTAATAAGTACCAGTTGCACACTGTTGTATGCAAATTCCCTAGTTCTAGTTAGAATGCAATGCTACTGATGATGGCGGTTTTCTAGAAGAGAATATATATCAGCATTTGATGGGAGCTTCCTGCTTGAGGATAATACATCAGGCTTATGATACTAGCGTTTCAACTGTATATTGCATTACCTTTGTAAAGTAAGGACCTTATAATTTTAGATTGTACATATACCTGTGCAGGAATGAAGAGAGCCACATATTCTTTGGAATATCAATGTTCTGCCGTGTCTTGTCAAAAAAAAAGTTTTTCTTTGTTAAGTTCAGCTCTAGTCATTGGCTTATGATGTCATTTATAAAGATGAAAACTGCTTTATATGATGCCAAGCTGCAGGGATTGTGCCGTGCACTCATTCTTTTCTGCTTTGCTGAACAACGATCATCTATTCAATCAGCCAATAATTTCGTAACTGATTCCCTCTGGGAAGGATGAAGATCTGGACTCACCTGGCATCTGGCAAGAGGGAAGCCATACATAACTTCAAACAGTGCCTAAACCATGTACTTCAAACAGTGCCTAAACCAGAAGTATATGGTACTCTACGGTTGAGGAAGCCAATGTCTTCAAGCAGTGCCTAAACCAGAAGTACATGTTACTCTACGATTGAGCGTAAGTATATGGTACTCTACGACTGAGGAAGCCAATGTCTTCAAACAGTGCCTAAACCAGAAGTACATGGTACTCTACCGTTGACGTAAGGTAACACCGATGAAGCCAATGGATTTAAAGAAACAAAATCCATAGCAATCCAAACCTAAGTGTCCTGTGTCGGGGGAAAAATTTTCAAACATAAGCCCTAACTTCCATTTTTCATTCCAAAGTCGAACTATATAATACAACGGCTAAGATCTGAAGTCCATTTCATGCCAAGATATCAACAGATAACTAGAGATACTATGGTCGTTCAGGTTACAAACAATAGCAAATAGCTCCTGAAGTAAAACGGAAGGTGCAAATGTCCGGCACGGGCGCACAGCTATGAACATGGGGCCTCGTTCTCAAGATCAACCTGAACCTTTGTCCTCTTGATCCTTGCCGGCGATTTGCATTCTGTGTCTACAAACGGGTTTTTGTTCTTGGATGGCCGCGGAGAAATGGTGCCTACCTCAGATTCGCTTCTCTCATCTGATGTCGATTCAGGTGACACTGTCGCCTGTGGCTTAGTTGGAACTTTTAGTGACACATTGCCGGCCTTCTGTTGCTCTTCTAGTATTTTCTGCAAGTATCTTGCATGTTCCTCTATCCGTAGCTGCAACTGCCTTTGTACCTGGTTGTGAAATTCAAATCATCAGTGCTGAAAATATTTGATAATTGAGTGTTTGTTACTACATGTTTCCTGACTATTTCAGATACTACATGATAATGGGTGTGGATACTAGACCCTGTTTAGATCCACCTTGCTAATAGTTAGCAACTAAGAATTAGCAAGAGTGGATCTAAACAAGCCTATGCTAAAGGCCAAAAGGGTGGTGCTAACTTCTAGCAAGAATTTGAAAGGTAAAGGTTGCTAGACAGTGCTAAAAATTGGCATGCTAATTTAGTGGATCCAGTGCCTAAACCAGAAGTACATGGTACCTGCAATATATTCGATTCTGATTATTGAATTCTAATTTTTATGGTCAAAATTTATAGCATACAATTAATTCTTTTAGGTATTCATTGATTGTATATAAGTTGGCCAGTTAAAGATAGCGATGACCGATGAACAGGGTGCAAGTGGACATATATAGAACTGAAACCAAACTCCATACTAATTCCTTGAATGATTTCGGATAAATTTATTTATCAAGCATGTGAGAACTTGTGCAATGTGATAACATAGCCTGCACTCTGGTCCTCTGGATGTTCTGATACCCACCTCTAATTGTTCATGAAGCTGTTTCTGAACCTCGATTTGCATCCTTAGAGCTTCTGCCACTTGTAAATTCCTAAGAAACATGTTAAGGAAAGGGATGTAAAACTCTAAGATTGTGGTGCTTATGTGCATGTTTCCCTACTTAAGTGATCAGACGACTCACTTGTTTTTGCTTGAATCACTGCCGCTCTTTCCTGATTGTGCTTTTTTATCCTCCGAAGAAGCCTTCTTATCTACACAGAGTAAGCATTTAGGATTTTCGTTCTTTTCAGAAAAAAGCTGCTATTATAAAGGACACATTAAGTAGGTAATTTAAGCTTACCTTCTATAGGCCCAGGAAGATATTTCGCAAGCCGATACTTCTATATGAAGAGTATAGAAGAGAAAATGTAAGTTATAATGAGAACATAGAAGGGAGAATTAATTTTCACTGGAAACAATTGTACACTTGTACCTGCAGATGGCTCTTCACATGATAAATGGTTAGACCTTCTACCTTCATTAGTTTCAGCACACCCTTAGGAGTTGCTTCTGTAAAGATATGAAAACAAACTATTTATTAAGGATGGTCTGTCAAATATAGACAACCTGAAAACATGTGAGAGATAAAGCAAAATGGCCAACTTACTTTCAGGTCCTTCAAGCTTTTCTACGGCCTCCAAAAAACGCTCATGAAGCTCAAGTGTCCACCTCAACCTTGACTTGTTAGTTGTTGCAGAGCTAGAAGATGACTGAGATGAGCTAAGCTGGACCTTAACTGGTGATCCTAGATTCTGTATACTCTGAGTGGGACAAGATGATACTGGAAGTGATGACAGCTGTGGTGGTGTGCCATATATGTCCTAAAAACATTGTGTCAGAGGCATATCACCATAAAACATCTATAAACTGGAACAGAGGATTTGGTGTGCTGCAAAGCCCAAACTGTTACCGTCAAATTATAGTGGAGCAGTGTTTCTGTAAGGGGCTCAGTTAACTTACATCTAAATGAGGACTCTTCTCATTGTCAGTGATGGCAATTCCTAGCTGCTCAGACAGGAACTGAAATTCCATCTGTTCATCAAAAGCCAAGGCATTGTTTTCTCGGAAGCTGCCATCAGAAGCATCTCCGGAAAGATCGAGGAAGTCCTTCAGATCATCTGACTGTTCAGCTTCATCTAAACCATTGCCAGTATCACCACTTAAGAGCAGAGAGGAGCTTGATGACTGCCCAGCTGAAACATGCTGCTCACACTTAGGGGGGTGAGGCAGGAAAGGTAAAGTGCACATTTGACGGCATGGCTCTGTTTTTGTCGAAGATGACGAAAACAAGCTTGTGCAGAATGTCGAAGAATTTGAGAACATCGGTTCTGAAAATTTAGGATGTGAGACGTGAGACTGCGGGCTATCAGGATCAGATTCAGGGCTTCTTTTCTGAAGGTTAACTGATAGGCTCCTTGACAAGCTTGATGACCGGATCAACTCAGTCTTGATGTTTGATGACTGACTCGTGGATGCCAATGTGCCATCCATCAAGCTGTGGTGATCTAATTTAGCATCGAACAGCACTGAAGGTGCAGAGGCATGTCCTGTTTTGTCGGGAGTGGCGATTTGCTCCATCGCAAGAACACTCTGAGAGTTCATTGCTTGCAAATGGTTTCTTGACTCGATAATCACGTGCCTGCACATGACAATCGATGCCGATATATTAGAACACTGCAATGCTGCAAATTTCATTAGCTCCTCTGTTATAGAAAACAAGAAAAGTACATAAGAAATCCTATTGTTTGGAATGTGAATACCAAATGCCACATAAATATACATACAAGAAGAAGCTTGCTTAGCCCATCTAGATCTAATTCCATGTTTTAGTAACTTATTGTTCAGATAAGCAGTAGTTCTGACCTCTGTTTGACTAACAGATGATCATTCGCACAGTATTTAGATGAAAACACCTGGGAAACCAAACAGGTGATTTATTTTGGCATAATTGAGCAAACAGCCACATGGCCAGGAAAAATACAGTAAAGTTTCCACACGGCTGCTCAATGAGAGAAAAAGGAAAAGGAGGAAGAACTCTAAAAATCCAGAAAACAATTCTCTGAAAGAAGAAACCTCCAAATGTTATTCACGAGTTTCCTGATGTTTTCGCTGCAGTTAAATTCTCACTTACTAACCAAGTAACCAAATGTTTTGTTTCTTTTCGCAAATAAAATGAAAGAAAGGAAAATAAAATACTGTGGTTTGCAAAAGACTAGATTCGAGGTTCCATGAGCATTCCAGAAAATTAATCCATTTTATGAGGTGAGTACATGCTGTGCTGTCCGTCAGTGAGGCACGCTGTACACGCCCATACTCTGCTCAGGTGCTGCACTCACAGCTTCAGAAGTCAAGTCGAGGAAACCTGGCATGCAGCTGGTGAACAGCCCTAAGAAACTAGACCGGACTCCAGGTCAAATATCAGAAACAGCACAAAAAGGCTCAGCAAAACAAAGGAAGATCTTCGAACTTCGAAGGTTCAAACTCCACTGCAATTGCTAATTCCAATCGGTGTACGGAATGCAAGGGCATAAACTTCGCCGCAACACATGCTTGATATGCATAGCGCTAGCGCTACCAACCAGAAAAATGGGAGAAGTTAAAGGCAAATCAAGAATGAGGCTTGTTTGCCTTTGGAGATTGATGTGACCACAAGTTCAGAACAGAAGGAATCGCTAAATCTTGCGAGAAATCGGGGTTAACTGAAGCCAAGGACCCAAAAGGCCAAAGGGGAGACATCGGCGTGCAGATAGGTTAGAAGGATCTTTGTAACCTCGGCTCACCTGAAACTCCAGCGACGAGACGGATTGCAGGAGATTTAGAATCTGGAGGCTGCCAAGTGCCAATCGTCTCTCACTCCACCAGTCTCCACACCTATCCAAGTGCCTAAATCCTATCTCTCTCCTTGCGAATCATTGGCTCGGTGCCCCCCTTTCTTGGGCCGTGTTTAGTTGCGCCAATTTGGCGGCAACAGAATCTGCACAGTCAGGTCCGTGCACTGTAACATTTCGTTTGTATTAGTGAATTTTTGTTCAAATATTGACTAATTAGGCTCAAAAGATTCGTCTCACAAAGTACAACTAAACTGTGCAATTAGTTTTTGATTTCATCTACATTTAGTACTCCATGCATGTGCCAGCATTTTGATGTGATGGAAATCTTCTTTTTGCATAGTGGAATTTGAGGATGAAATTTGGGATGTAAACAGGCCCTTGGTGTGCGCCATCCTGGTCTGGTTGGTTGGCTGGCTGTTCTGCTTTCGGTCTTCTTCCAGGGGGTTAATAATGAGCAGCCTCCCTCACTGCATTTCTGGTTCGTTTTTCTGATTTGGTTATCTCTCAAGATTTGTCCACATCTGTTCTCTTCTCTCCATCAGCCGAATTTCTTTTCTTTCTTTTTTACTATATGTAAACCCTGAGATTGGGGCCTTGTTTAGTCTGTTATATAACAATTTTTGGGTGTCACGTTGCATGTTTTTATGGGATGTTGGAAGGGATTTTGGATACTAATTAAAAAACCAATTACATAATTCGTCTAGAAACCGCGAGACGAATTTATTAAGTCTAATTAAGCCGCCATTAGCATATGTGTGTTACTGTAGCACTTAAGGCTAATCATGGGTTAATTAGACTTAAAAGATTCGTCTCATGGTTTTCTAACTAAATTTTGAGTGGATCCATACATCATCCCTCAAGTTGTTGTTAGTTCAAGAGATCTAAACAGAGCCTAACCTTTAGTTGGATGGATCCATACAGGACTTAAGACGTTCTACCAAGTACCGAGGCTCTCATTTCATGAACAGCATCACTGACAATAATAAACGTACATCATCCCTCAGTCCCGGTGGATGCGAACATCTTCAGAGATTAGGTAATGCTAATGCATTGCCCTTTTCAAAAGACATGACATTATTGAACTAATCCTGGTAGTAGTGTGCCTGACATAAGCATCGGAAGATAGTAAACAAATGGGAGATAGATGGAATCTACGCAGCCTCTGATGCAACCGAGAGGACAAGCATGGGCACCAAGGAATCATCAGTTTTTTTTAATTCATATGAGCTATAATCCTTTGGAAGAATCGTCATTAGCAGAAGCTCACGGCGGTGACAGGCGCACGCATTCAGAAACTGCCGTGAGCCGAACAGACGAAAAGCGCCTTGTGGAATACTGCATGGTGGATTCAATAATTGGCGATTAGCAGTGCAACCACTTGGAGGCAAGAATGGATACGAGGGGCCAATGGGTTCATGACTATTGACTAATACTACTGGCTAGGAGTACTAGGTTTGTGTTTGTGCAGGTCTAGGATGACTCACAAAATCCCAAATGTGAGGTGAGTGCAAGAAGAAGAGGCCAAAAGAAATGCATACAAATAGCCGCTTGTGTTATAAGCCGTACTTTTTCAGCCCATAAATAGTATTTTTCTCTCATAACAAATCAGCGAATGGTACTTTCAGCCATGACTTTTTGATAAGGACATAACACCATCGGATACGACCATTGATTATAAGGTGCGCTCGTTTCTACATTTGCATAGTAATTTTAAGTACAATTCACTTGGTTCCACATGTACATGTCGTTATTTGAATGTAGATACAAATGTGTCTCAAAGTGCAAGTCCATCCAAGTTGAACTTTCGGTTTGTCGGCAGCCCGATAATGCTTCATTGGGAAGGCCATAACTCATCCATCCGGAGTGCGATCGAGATCAATGAGCACTTGATGGAAAGCTTATTTGATAAGCTTTCAAATAGATTTGGTCCCATCTCAATATCACATTGGCAAGGTCTCCAAATCATCGAGACATTCTGCCGCTATTTCTGTCGGGTGCTACGGCGTCGTCGCGGGCTTGTTATTCACTGTTGGGACCCAGACCCAAGTTGGAGCACGCTCCAAGAATATGGAGAACACCTAAGAGATACCTAAGGACGTCCTCCTCCTTGGCCACCACCTTAGGAGTCAAACAAGGACGTCCAAGCCAAGTTGGAGGCTCAATCCATATCAAGTTCGAGTCCATTTCGGGCTCTAGGACCAGTCTGTAGTAAAATGGACGTCCAGAACGCATCCGGACTCCGTTTTTGATGATCCACATATGGATGGAAAGATAATTTTATAAGATAACCAATGGCTTTGGTTTGAGGCCCAAATTCTATTGGAGTCAACAGGAATCGTCGAAACAAATTGATATCCAGAATCTATCAGGGCGCTGCGTCGCCGTCTTTTGGGCCGTTTGGCCCTTGTAACGTGTCAAGACTTCTTAGCGACGTGAGTAGGGGTCTTTGGATGCCCCTTAGGCTTTATAATCAGTAGCCGCCGCCTATGTTAGGGGGGTTTTGCTTTAGATCAATCTGTCATTGAACAACCGCCATTATCGGTTTGCAAGACCCCAACTTCGAGTACTTAATCATTCATCTGCAATTGTCACTTTAATTGAGTTGTGTTTTATCTTGTTCTTACTTGTGTTCTTCGATTCGCAGCAAGGATTAACCTTCGTGGTGAGGTCAACCGGATTGTGACATGGTTGATAACCAGAGGAGACGTGGTGCTAAGGTTGCAGGGTTCGGGTCTTTGTGATCTAAAGCCAGATCGGTGTGTCGCTTCCGACCAAATCGATAGTTATCTTGAACCTGACGGAAGATCGGGAATCACGTCCCCATCACTTTTCAGCCAAGCTAACAGGGCAAACTATATGAATCCATCAAGGCCAATATTTATAGGATGTTGTAGCCTGTAGTAAAGAAACGATCAAACTCTTGGAACATATCGCAAATTATTGTTATAGTTTTGAATTGCACGCCCTTGCTTTGTTTCAAATTATATATAGGTCTGTGTAACTTTGTCTTAAATCAAATTTCTCTAGTTTGATAAAATTTTGTGGAAAAAATATGTTAACTTCATGCAAATTCAAATAAATAAATGCAGCAACAAGACAAATTTCTTGGGGAATTAAATGAAACTAAGTGTCAATTAGTGTATTTTTCTACGGACTTAGTCAAAGATAAGTTTGGTATAAGACAAGGTTTAATTGACAAAGTTTGGATTTTTTTTAATTATATCAACACCCCCGATAGGGTCCCTCCCACGTAAAAGTGGTTTCTCTTTGCTAAGCCTCTTCGGTTTGTATTTGTATGTATGCAGCGAATGATCTGACAGTGGAAATTGTTCATATGGTGGAAAAGGGGCTTTTTTTATGTGTCTAGGCATTTTATGAGCGCAACCCTTTTATGCCTTGTTTAGATGTGTATGTATTTATTTTAATCCACATGTATCGAAGTGGATTGTAGTGAATTAAACTAAATTTCATTCCAATCCACTCCAACACATGTGGATTAAAATGAATACACCAGCATCTAAACAAAGCCTTAGGTGGGCTTCCATGCATGAAGTTGGTTTAGAAAAGCTTGGAGATTCGATTTAAAAATTCTAATACGAAAGTCTAAATTTTATTGTTGAAGTCCATGCCACAAGAGAATGTAGGCCGATTCGTCGAAATCAAACTTTTACCTTGTTTGTTTTTTCCAAACCCTGTTTGTTGCTCACTCTTCTTCTCTACAACCACTAATAGCGCCATCCTAGAGTGGCCAAGCCGACGCCGGGTGCAAGGTCCCTTCCAGCGCATAGTTTCTTATGGCCTTTACACAATTTCTGTGTAAAAGCCACCACATCCGTTTCCATAAAAAAACCACATCATGCGTCACCAGCTTCCTGTGCACACTCTTTTTATTCCATTATAATTATACTACTAGTAGGCAGCTAAATTTCTACGTATTGGATTATGTCCCGGCCCCATCAGCATCGACCGATCCACTGGCTCATTGGTCACAGAAAGAAAGAAAACGACGCGCAGGGCCTGCCCGCCCTTGTTGATTCCCTAACTCGATCGAGGATTGGCTGACGCAGATCCAATAGAGGACAAACCAGTTCAGCAGAACACACAAATGACATTTTTGCCCTTGGTTTACTGGTGAAGAAAAGGTCAGGAGTGTGAATGAGTGCATCCCCCGAGGCCCCACTGGTAATGGTAACGACCAACGAGGCCAGATTTGGCCTGGAGGCCAAGCCAGGCCAGGCCGCCTGAGATGGCAAGTTGGCATTTTTTTTTTGTTCTCGGCAAAGTCAGGTCAGGTGGACGCAATGCAAATGCATCGTATCGTATGTATCCAGCCGCGTCCTTGTCGCCGGCCGCCGTCTCCTTTCGACGTCAGGGTTTTTTTTACCGTCGCCGTCGTCCGCTGGACGGGACGCCGGGAGCTAGGATGGGAAGATGCAGAATGGAATATGCGGCGGCATATCGTGGGAGGCAGCGAGCGATATGCGGCGGCATGTCGAGGTCACTCCTCCTCAGTCACGCTCTACTCTGTCACTACGGGCGGCGGCTGAGGCAGGGCGGGTCGCCGCCGCCGCTGCCAAACCACACCACGCCACCACTCACCAGGGGCAGGGCCCCGTCCATCGCCGTCGTGTACCGGCCGGGAGACCGTCCAAATCTGGCCCTGCAACTCTGCGAGCAGCCGGGAGGCCCTCCATCGCCTGTACTGTATCTGGACACAGGGTTGGTAGCCACTGGAGCGAGCGTACGTACGTCGTGGCAAGTATTGCGAGCGTGTCATACCTTTCTCGGTCTTTTGGCTAAGATCAAGTGTAGTATCTGTTCTTATCAGTTTAATATCTGACGAGCACACCCAGTTCGTTGGTTGGGCTTCCTGCCAGGGGGCACCTTCTTTTCCCTTTCCTTGCTACAGCTCCCAAAGGGCGAAGAAGGAGGAGACTCGGGTTCCGGCGGCGTTTTCGCCGGCCTTCTCCTGCTCCGGTCGCCGTTTCGGTGCTGGAGTGGGAGGATGGCTGGGAAATCGCCGTGCGGGTGTATATAGATTAGGTTCGTGTCCTAGGTCTAGGGTTTGCTCTCCATCGGTCGGTGGTGGAGCTAGGTTTGGCCGGCAGGACGTTCCTCTGCGGCGAGTCTGTCCGGGCGGTGTCGGCGAGGCGGATGCGTTGACAGCGCCAGGGAATAACCTCTCCCGACCTCTTCTTCGCCCCGACGGCGCTCTCCTCCGGCGCCATCGGCGAGGTCGACGAGTACTGTTCAGGAGTCCGGGCCCGGGGCTTCATCGGCTTCGTCAGGTGATGTTGTCACTGGCCCTTTCTCTTTTGGTTACGGAGATGTCTGTCGGTGGGGTGCATGCTGGATGGCCGGATCTGGCTCAGTTTCCCTCCGATGGCGGTGGTCGTCGGAGATGTGTCCGGATCTAGGAGTTGGAGGAGTTGGGGCGCGGCCCCGGTCGTTGGGTGACCTACGTCTTCATCCTGTCCTCCGCGACAGGTGTCAATTTCGACTCCGCTCAAAGCCTTAGCGCGAAGGGACCCCTCTAGCTCAAGGTGTTGCTCGTCTTCTTCGGCGACGGCGGTGGTCGGCGACGAGGAGGGCGACTACTGGCGGTTCACGAAGGTTCCAAGTGCATCGATGTACTTTTTCTCTTTTCTAGGGATCTTCGTGTAGTTTGGCTGTTGCAGTCGTCTCTGTATCTCTATACGTGTCTGTATTCGTATGTTTGTACGCTGATTTTCCTTACCTGAAATACAGATACGTATTCTAAAAAAAAAAGTATTGCGAGCGTGTCGTGTGTGGACTGTAGACACTGGACAGCGTGCAGGATCACGTGACAGGCGAGTAGTAGCACACCTGATCCTGTGATCCATCATCATCCATACACACACAGACGACACACTGTATTATATATTATATATACTCCAAGTGGCAAGTGCTGACTTGCATCAGGTCAGGTGGAGTGAGTAGCACTGCACAGTAGTACTGCCTCCCTCGTATCGAGTATCTTGGTATATCCAGTGGCATCCAACCCACAATCAATCATGGAGGAGGCGACACGGTCGTGTGTGCCTCCTGAGCCTCGAGGCCTTGGCCACACGCTGCTCGGGACGGGCCGCGGACACCAACGCCCAACCAGACGCGATGCCTTGCAGCCGCACGCACACACGCCCCTGGGCCCCCGGACCCCGGCCGGTCGCGCTCGCCACAGAGGCACAGGGCCAAGCTCTTGGCATCCGCGAAGCGTTGCCCTTGCCCCCTGCCCGGGTGCTCGCCAGCCTCGCGGTCCGCCGCGTCGCGGCTGCACTGCCTGCGGCTCTACCACCACTGGCGCCTTGTTTAGTTTGCCTCAAAGTTCCAAGTTTTTTCACTCTCTCTCCATCACATCAATTTTTAACCGCTTGCATGGAGTATTAAATATAGGTAAAAAAATAACTAATTACACAGTTTAGTTGGAAATCACGAGATGAATCTTTTGAGCCTAGTTGGTCCATGATTGGACAATATTTGCCAAATAAGACGAAAGTGGTACTATTCATCGGGTTGAAATTTTCTTCAATCTAAACGAGGGCTAGGCTAGCAGCCGGGCCGAAACTGAGAGCAGAAAAGCGACCACCGCGCCACCAAAAGGCAGAGGACAAGGACCCAATCCGGCCGGAGATGCATTTCGTTTAGAGATCGGAGATAAGGATGATCATACCCACTGCAATAGTATAATTTTGCAAAACCATTCATCGGTATATTATCCACCAGAGATGTTCTGCAGCACCACTTTAGCATTACTTTTTAGCGAACGAACAGTGTTTTCCTCCCACAACATTTTAGCATAAGCATCAGCATAAGCCAAATTTCAGTCATGTTTTGCCATCGAATTATCCGCCTCAGTTTGATTTTATCCTTCAGACAACTTAAAAACCAGAGAATCTTTGACCATATGACTATTATTAGAACCTTTCATATTTGGCAATTGAGACGGTTTCAATGACGTCTTCACTAGCATGGAAGGCAACTGGGAGTTCGCGGGCGTCGACACCTCCTCCTCCCCCTTTGTTCATGTGCTGCACAGTGCCTCCCACCTCGTCTACTTCATGTTAGCATAAACCACGTCATGCACATGATGGCGTGTGTCAGTGTGTGTCAGGTTGAGTCGTCGAGCGTTGGAATCCTACTCCATTGACTGAGTTGAGTCCGTCGTGCGGGCAACATGTGGACGCATGCGTAGAGTCAGTCCAGGCAAGAGTGTGTGTTCTTCCTGGTCTAGTGCATGTGTGTGCATGCATTCTATTTTAGGATTGCATTAGTTGGTTGTTGCTAAATCCAACAGTAGCATGCAGAGGTGTGTGATTGTAAGCACATAGGACTGTTTCTTGGGATGCTATGCGTGGTGGCGCTGGTGTCTCTCGCGTTCGTGGCTCGTAGAGAAGTGGACTGTAACACTCCGGTGTTACGCAAGCATTTGCATTGCAATCATGAGCACAGCATGTCATGGCATTCATAATCATATGTGCTTAGGGTGTACCTTTAATAAAATAACAGTGTGGAAACTAGTATTGCATAACATGTTGTGATAATGTGCTAATGACATTCATCAAATTTGTGCAACTATAAATTTCATGTCACTTAGAATTATAAGGAAAATTTTTGGAGCCACTAAACCACTCAAGTTTTGTCAAAGATTTGTTTCAAAAATGTTATTTGAAAATATTCAAAAATCCTCCCTAAATTAGCTTTTATTCTAAAAATCAAAATCTGTTGGGAATTTTTAGTTGGCCCCTTAATCAAAGTTGGAGAGAATTAAATTCTAAGCAACTTTTATTTTTGGGTTATTTTCAGAAAATGTCCTTTTCTTGCTCAAAATGAGATTTGAAAACTATTATTTGAATGTATTTGAAAATAATAATTTGAAAAACCAATTTCTCACTTAAGCGGGCCTCCGCCTCCCTTTTGGCCCGCTGGCCGAAACGGCCCACGCCAAACCCCCGCGCGCGCGCGCCGCAGCCGCCGCCTCGGCCCGGCCCGCGTCCGCTCGGCCGCCTCCTCCCGCCCGCTCGCGCGCCTCGCTGGACGCCGCGGCAGACCGCCCTCGCCGCGTGTCGGCCATGCGCCGTCGGAGCCGCCGCGCGTCGCCTCCGCTCTGTCCTCCTGCCAGCTCGAGCGCGCTCAAGTCGCCTGCCCGAACCCTCCTCGCCCCCTCACTCGCACTCCCGCTCGTCATCCACTCCCCCTCTCCAAAAACCGAGCGGGCGAGCGGCTCACCGCCGAGAGCTCCACCTCCGCTCCCCCGTTCCGACGTCGACCCTCCACCGCCACCAAATTCGTCTTGCACCGAGCTTCGCCATCCCCTTGCCTCCTCCGAACGAGCTCCACCATCCCCTTGCTCACTCCGGTAGGACACCAATTTAGCTTCCTCGCCGCGCCACTGTGACGGAGCCGCCGCGCTCGCGCTCTGACCACAGTCGCCTCCGCTCCTCCTCATCTCTCTCGAACTGCGCGTTCATGTTCACCGTGTCCCCGCGATAGTGTTGCGCGCCTCGCCTTGCTCGCTCGGGCACGGAAGCAGCCGCTGGCCGTCGGCGGCCGTCGTACCGCCGCGGTGGCGAGCACCGGCTCGGCCGCGCGCGCTGTCCCCGCTCACCCGTGTTTGAAGCAGGTGACTGGGTCGGCCTGCTCCAACAGGAGACGGCCCGTTTCCTTTCTCCCGCGCGCGCGTGTCCTTGGGCTGAGCCGGACCGGGCCGTTTGCCCCGTACTGTGTCGGCCCGTTTTCAAAAAGAGGATTTCCAGTTTTCTTTTCTTTTATTATTTGGGAATAAAAATGCTTTAGTAATTGTTTGGGTGATTAAATGTGCTCCAAAAATTGTGAAATAAAATTCTATGAACTCATTGGAACCAGATCTATAATATAAAAATATTGCATGTCAAGATTTCATTACTTTTCTGTAGGATTTTAATTAATCATATATATTGCTGATAACTTGAAAATGTGTAGAAAAATCTATAGGTTTCAGAAAAATATGATTTCCAAGTTTGTTAATCTTCTTATGTAATGTACTTCCTAGGAAAAATATGTTTCATGCACGTGCTGTGGAAAACTTTGGAGAAATAGTTCAAGTACCTTTAATGGCTGATTTTTGTTATTTTTGCTAGAGAGCAAACTTTGTATAAAACATGCATGTGATAATTTTTGTACAGTCATTATATTCCATGAAGAACCTAGGAAAAATATTAATTCGGTTGTTTGACACTTTTCATAGTACAAAGTAATTTCATACTTATTTTTATGCTATAGCTTGTCATTTTTGTATAGGATAGTTTACTTATCCAAATGTCATGAAATTTTTATGGTAGTCTGTTTAGGGTAGTATTATGCTACTGTAATTTTCTCAGATTTTTAGGAGCATCAAAAATATATGTTGCTATTCAAACCTATTATTATTTAGGGTTTAAGCAAGTGTTGCTTTAAGTGTTGCTTTAAGTGTGATTAAGAAATTAGTAAAGCTTTGGTGTATCTTTGAAGCATTTCATAAGATATGTTAACTTAACATAATAGTAGTAGAAGAGAATGTAGTAGATGACATGTGCTTGTAGTGTATAGTTTCTTGGATGATGTTGACTACCTTGCATTTCAACATATTCATTGCATTCATCTCCTTCGATGCACGTTTGCATAATCACTTACGCGCATTGCATCATACAGGATCACAAACCGAGAACCCAGTCGTCTTACCCGAGGAGCCAGAGGAGCAGCTCGAGGTGCAGCAGCAGGAGGTGACAGAAGCCGAAGAGGAGGTCGGTGAAGAGCTCCTAGAGTGCCCCGACCACCGTCTGAGCTCTTTTGAGAGAGGCAAGCCCCGGAGCATTTCTCTCCCGGTTTGCAAATAATTTATTATTAACTTTACTTAATTTGATGCATTACGTTTAGGAGTTGTTTGCAAACGTTGCTGCATTATACCTTGCTTACCTTTGTTATACTATATCCTTGTTACCCTGGTATCCGCAGTTGAGTCAATGCTTAGCTGGCTTAGACCGGTAGAAGTCGGGTGATTTCCTGTCACCTGCGAGCTATAGGTGGTTACCTGGATCTGCTTGGATGACTATGAAGTCATGGTATAACTAAGTGTGAAATGAATTTGAGACCGGGCGGAAACTTGCAGGGTTTCGGACTGTAGTGTTTTCCGTCTGTGTCGATTAAGGACCGTCCGTTGTTGTCCCTCGGGTCATGTTGAACGCATGCCTCACATTTAGCTGGCCGGATAAAGTACCTTCCGACCGCGAAACTGGGAGATTATTCAGGCCTAGTGGATTGCCCGCAACGCACTGTACCGGAGCAGTAGTGGCAGGATACGGGGGCGCGATGATAAGGCCAAAGAGCAGTCGGGCGGCCCCCGGGTACAAGTGGTTCCTGGCAAGCTCGTGACTTTACCTGAATGGTTGACTCGGTGACCAACACCTCACTTTAGCGGGTGAGTGAGGTTTGTGTGAGGAATAACTTACCAGCTGGTTAATAATCGATTCGAATCGCCATCGTTCACTGGATAGTGAACACTTGACTTGAGCTACTTCATCGTAGTAATCTTGATGAATCACTTGGATAGTTATGTGGAAGATGACATGATAACTATTATTAATGATCAATGGTAATACTTACTTGCTTAATTACATGTTACTCTAGCACCAGTGCAAACATAGTTAACAGGGTAATAAAGAGTTAATTACTGCATGCTTTTGGAAAGGAATTGTTAAGTTAAAAACGCTTTTCTTGCAAATGAGTCAGCTATCCCACCAGAAAGCCTATCATGATTCCTTGGCGTCTTTTATTTCTGGTTTATGACGGGTAAGTCTAGCTGAGTACCTTCTCGTACTCAGGGCTTTGTTCCCACTTGTTGCAGATGGGCAGATGTATTACGGCTACTGTATCAACTGCCTCTATCCTGCGATGGGCGAAGCTTAGGACCATGGGCAATGGTCATTCGCTACTTCTCGTCTGATGCTTTTGCTGGAGATGATCACAAGCTGGCACTTTATTTCAAAATGTTGTGTGTGTGCGTGATTTGAACTACCGCTTCCGCTACTTTATTCGAACCTAGTTTGTAATAACTATGTTTAAACTCTGATGTATTTTATGCCGCGAACTTTTATGTAACTTATGATGGTGACCGCTAAACTTAGTACGATCTTGGCTGTTATGTGAAATGGTTTGAAATCCGTCGAGATTTCACGGACTACCGGGTTATACGGGCTTAAGTTTGTTAAATTGTCCTTCCGTTGGATGATTTTCCTACTTAATCTCGTATAATTGGGCGGTTCTGTTACAGCTGGCATCGGAGCATGTTTTAGCGTGATTACTGTTCATAAGTGTATTTGAAACAAAATTCTGTTTAAAAAGTGTGATTTTAAAACTAAAGGTGTGCCAGTGGTCATATCCTGTATGCCCAGTTAAGAACTCTAGGTGGCTATTTAAGTACTAACTTGAGGTTCTTGCACCATATTTCTCTTTCGTTGCTCATACGGCGTGCTATTGTATGAGTGCCACTTAATTGAGTGGTAATGTATGGATCAGTTACCTCTACGCTTTGGTAAGTGTGAGCTGTGAGAGCATGATCGGATACACCGCTGATCTAGGGAGAGTGCTTATATGATACTAGAATAATTACATGTTTTACACATGTTTTTATGAAAGTATCGCATGTGTGGGTGTTCCGTCCGTTGAGGCGATGCCGTCAATAGGACGATGTGTTTGGGTAGTTACTACCGTTGTACACGCATCTGGGGATTCGTGTAGAGCGTGTAGGTAGATTTACTGCTTTCTTGCATTCACGGGGAATGGGCTGAAATGAATTTTCTGCAGGTTCATAACAGCGTTTATCGTGTAGATCGAATTAGTTACGTATATGAGAGATCGTTTGTATGCCACCGAATTCATCGTTAGATGTCTTTATTTTCTAAGTTTGTGAGAACGTAAGACTCGCGCATGCATCATATTGCCTGTGCATTTCATTCATAACATGCATTCCTCCCCTTATAAAAGGATTATCCCAGTTTGATAAAAGTGACATCAACTTAAAATATGTTCTCATCGAGTAATTTAAAACTTGTGCTATAGATGGCCCGCACGAAGAAGACTGCCCGTAAGTCCACTGGCGGAAGGGCACCCCGTCACCAGATGGCCCCGCGGGAGCGCCACAACACGGACACTTTTCTAAGTGAGTTTGGCATGCCCACCTTGCTTTGGAGAGTGCTCCATGATGTGGGGTACCCAGAGGGTCAAGAACCGGTGTACTCCTGGAGTGAGAGCCAGTTAGCTGAGGATGGACTTGCGGTAGTGGAAATCACCGTCCCTGCTCTTGGTGATGCGCCAGAATGGGATGGTTGGCATTTGGAGTTTGAAGGACGCACTCCAGTTGAGGGTGCAGAGGGTGCAACCTTTCACGTCATCCGAGACATAATGAGCAGGTTTCCTAATGAGTTGGCAGCAGCTTTGGCCGGTACTTTCCCGAGAGATGATCCTCGTGATGCTATTTGGGTGCAGCCGCAAGGAAGTGCCCTGGTTAGAGGCCCAAGTGAAGGACAGGCTAGCGACAACCACACAATGAGTGCCATGTATGCAGCCATCAGAGCATACCAGGGTCTTGAGAGTACCTATTGGACCTTGACTGGTCTGCGTGGCAATGACCGGCTTGAAGCAAGGAAGCAGCAGAAGAAGCAAGCACGTGCTATAGCTAGCTTGCAGGAGCAGTTGGCCGACATGAGCTTGCAGCGAGATCGGGCTCTCGAGAGAGGTGAGAGTGCTATGCAGCGGGTACAGACATTGACTCAGGCCAACAGAAATGCAGACCGCATGATGGGACAGCTAGTGCAGAAAAGGAATGAAGCCTGGAACGAGAGGGACCTTCTGAGGCAGAGGGTCGAGGAGCTAGAAGGGTATAATGCCAACTTGCATGAAGAGTCTCATGCCCTCTACAACGGGATGGGCCCGTATGCTCCTTCGGACGCCGCCCAGATGGACGTCGACGACGACGCCGCTACTGATGGTAGCGATGGTGACGCCTCCGACCTCGACGACGGCCCCGAGGAGTAGGCTAGTTGCCTTGCATTAGTGATAGGCTCTGTCGCGATGGCCTTCTTTTGGTTTCCATGTATCATGTTGTATCCTGTTCGATCTTGAGACTGGCGATCTTTTGAATCTTGGTTGTGTATGCGATGCTCGAACGCATAAAAGTCCAGTGTATGTATGCTGGCAACGTGGTTGTATGAAACGCGATGTTGCATTCGAAGTAATTTGATTAGTGATGTTGTTTTAATTGGAATGTGATTATTGTGCCTCTGTTTTATTGCATGACTTGTTCTCTCCAATAAATTCAGTATGGCATGATTGTTCATTCGAATACAATTACTACCACTTCGCTCAATTATTACTTGTTGATGAAATATACAGATGGCAAACACTCGCCGTGCCACGTATGAGGCCGCTGAAACTGGTGGCAACGGTGCAGGGGCTGGTGGGGGTGGTGCAAACAACGTCAATCACCAGGAGCCACAGCTAGAGCCACAATTGCCCCCTCCTCCACCGCTCACTGCAGAGGTATTCTTCGCACAGTTCCTTGGAAGCCAGCGCAACGCCGAGCAGTCACAAAGGAATATGGAAGATTTTCTGCGTACCATCGCTGAAAATGTTTAGAGAGGAAATAATCAAGGTGGTGGCCATGGAGTGAATCAGTACAGCAATTTCAAGGATTTCATGGATACTAGGCCACCTATTTTCAAGGAAGCAGCAGAGCCACTCGACGCTGAAGAATGGATCAACACTATGGAAGATAAGTTCCGTGTGTTGAGACTGACAGAAGTTCTGAAGACAGAATATGCTACACATCAGTTACAGGGACCGGCAGGGATGTGGTGGAAGCATCACCGCACCACCTTTCCTCCCAATGCCCAGATTACTTGGAGAGAATTCACTGAAGCGTTTAGAGGAGTTTATATTCCCCCAGGGTTGGTTGAGATGAAGCTCGGAGAGTTCTTGGCCTTAAATCAAGGTACCAAGACTGTAACACAGTATCTGCATGCCTTTAATAGCTTGTGCCGCTATGCTCCAGACATGGTCGACACAGATGCAAAGAGAATTGCTAGTTTCAAGAGAGGGTTAAGTCTGAAGATGATGAAGCATGTGGGTACCAATACCCACGC
Organism: Saccharum hybrid cultivar R570; assembly: GCA_038087645.1. Classification (NCBI taxonomy): domain Eukaryota; kingdom Viridiplantae; phylum Streptophyta; class Magnoliopsida; order Poales; family Poaceae; genus Saccharum; species Saccharum hybrid cultivar. The sequence continues at coordinate 5,519,386 of JAQSUU010000297.1, read as the reverse complement.
CAGGTTCAATGACTTTGTCAGTGATTGTTTGAAACAAGAAAAGAACAACAACGCCTACACTGCATCCAAGAATCGTAAGAGGGTGTTTGAGTCAGGACCATCCCAGTCCAGAGTTGTCACTGCAAACCATCTTTCTTATCGTCCGTCCACACCTGGTGCAAGATTTCGGCCGCCACAGCATAAAACCCAGAACTACAGGGGACCACAGAAGCCGTACAAGATGGTCGTGCCACCAGCAAAGATCACCGCAGCTGCAGAACAGAGCAACTCCAAGGGAGCTATAGGATCTGCTGGTACAGTGAAGGGGCCCTGCTACAATTATGGTCGGCCAGGCCACTTTTCAAAGTTCTGCCCTTATCCACCTAAAAAGAAGCAACAGACTTACACTGCCCGTGTACACCATACCACCGTTGATGAGATTCCTGAGGGAGAGCCTGTAACTACCGGTAAGTTTCTTGTTAACCATCACCCTGCAGTTGTTCTATTTGATTCTGGATCCTCGCATTCTTTTATGAGTCAAGCATTTGCACGGAAGCATGAACAACTATGCATAGAATTGAGTTATGGTTATCGCATAAGTTCAACAGGGGCTGATGTGTTAACCAATAAGATGGTTAGAGGGGCAACCCTTGAGTTAGGTAGTCAGAAGTTTCGAGTGAACCTGATAGTTATGCCTGGACTAGTTTTGGATGTAATAATAGGAATGAACTGGATGAAGAACTGGGGGGGCAGTTGTAACACCCGAGGTGTTTGCCACCAGTTAACCCGTGGGTTTGAGCTCAAACATGCTAGATTAAGTGATGATGAAGATGTCAAGGTCAAACCTATGGAAGCGAGCCCCAACCCAAACTTGGATGCTGCACCATTGCTTTACATATAGTCCATTTTCAAGATATATGCTCGGGTGGTGTTATTGCAATATCTTCAGGTGTCTCACCTTAGTACCTATCTATATTGGTCATTGGAAAAGTTTCATGACGTTTGGAATCAAAAAGTCACATGAAATGATAAGTTATATGCTTGTTGGAATGACTTTACTAAGTGCTGGAATTGCATTATTAAGTGGATGGAAATATAGATCATCACTAAAATCTTGCAACCTTGCCCAAATGACTCTAGATGGACTCTACAACAAAAGTCAAGAAAGGTTCGTGTTGAGCAAATGCCCAGAAAATGCTCCAATTGATCAAAAAGGATAATTTAAGCTTTATCGTGATCCTACTTTGGTCAAAGTAGAAATATAGTTTCTATACCAGTTTTGATGTTGGACCTTAAACAAAAGTTATAGTTCATCTTGTGTAGAACAAACTTTAATTAATGGTCAAAAGCTAGATCAACTTGAAAATAAGTCAAACAGAGGCTCGAAGTTGGAACCTGCTGCTGATTTCAACACTTAGAATTATTCTAAGTCTGGAGTTTCACTAAGCAACGACGTTGGCATTCCGCGTTCTCCAAATTTTGTTAAGCAACTTGATTTGGTACAAAAACAAAAGTTGGAGTTTACACCTTGGTGAAGAGCATACAAAAAGTTGGATTCAGTTTGAAGAAGTTTTGACCACCGAAAGCGAGTTTCCGTGACTACCGTCAAGGTGTTGACACTGCTGTTTTGACATACATTTATCTTCTAATATGTTTTGCTAATGGCTGAACCCCCTTAATGAAAAATGTAGAGCATTAGGAGAGGAACAACTTTGCTTTTTGGCCCATTTCTAGATTCGGTCCAGAGCTAGCCCGAACTCGGCCTCCAACACGGGCACAGCGGCGCACACCACGTGTTCGCTGTTTTGCCGACGCGTCCTCCATGCACGAGTTCACGCCCTTCCATGGCTGCCGCGCGTCACGCTCCCTCTGCTGGCCGCTGCCGCGTGCCCCGCGCCCCTGCCATCAAAATGTGGACGCCTGAGCACCCCTGCATCGCCCTCCCCGCTCCTGTTCTCGCCGCGCGCGCGCACCAGAGCGCCGCCCGCCATGGCCGCGCGCCGAGCTCGCTGCCTGCTCCGCCGTTCCCGCCTCTCCGTCCCTCCCCGCGCTCAACCGGCACCGCCATCGGAGTCGCCACCCTGTGCTGTACCCGGCGCGCCACTTCTCCGAGCTTCGGCGCCGCTGTCTGCAGTCGCCGGCGCGGCCGCAGCCCCGTGCCTCCATGCTTGCGTGGCCGGCAAGCCACGGACCACCTCCGGCCGAGCCGAGGCCACCGGCGAGTGCGCGCGGGCCTGCTCGTGCTCCGCCGCCACCTCCACCGCCGCCGACGTGCCTCCTCCGGCCGATGGTGACGAGCTCTGCCACCTCCCTTACTGTGATTCGCGACAGGGACCTCATCCGAGAATTCGACTAAATCTGGGGGGCTAACTGCACTGTCATAGACTCAGATGAATAGTGTCGCGAGGACTGATTCGTAATTATTTTTGCAGGAACTTTGGAAAATCATAGTAAATTGTAGAAAAATCGTAAAATAGCAAATGAGGACTTTTTGGAATCTTTGTGAAATTCTCTATGCACTAGATCTATAATATTGCATGTTTTAGTTTAAAGTTTTCTCTGTAAAAATAGATTTGTGCAGCTAGGTTTTTAATGCTAGATGTATTTGTCATTTTTATAACTATAGATCTAGGGCTCCAAATGAAGTGAAATTTTTGTGGCATGCTACTCATATGATGATTGATGTGTGGTAAAAATTTCATGAATTTAGGTTGTCATTTGAGTGAGTTATTAGTGTATCTTGCTCTCACATGAATTCTTGCAATAACCATTTGTCTTTTTCGTAGAGGTTGATATACATGTCCAAATGGCTTGAAATTTGTACAGTAGACTATTGGGTGTATGCAAGAGCTACTGTAATTTTTATAGATTTTATTATGAACTTTTGATATATGTTTATTATTTCACCTTGCTATTTAAGTAAATTAAGAAATGCTTTAAAAGAAATTATTTAATGATGAGCACTATGCTTTTTGGTGATCATTTAACATGCACTTTATGATGGTTACATTGGTTGTGGCCAAATGTATGTTTGGAATGTAAGTTAATATTTATTCTTGCAATTGATGCTTTCCTGGACAGTTTCTGGGACTTTGGTAATTGCACCATGAAAATGATGTTTTCTGAGAAACATGCTTATAACAAAGTTGTAGATAACTCATTAATCTAGCTTGTGTTAAATTTTGGTGGCATTTGGCCTTATAGTTTGTGAGTAATGACTGTTTCAAGTTGGGTTCCAGAAATAGTTGCTCTCTGGAATCTCTGGAGCAGATTCTGTAATTATGCATGTTTGACTTGGTTAACTTGAGAACCATGCTAAGATGATTAAAGATGAATTATGGACAATTTCATAAGCTTTCCAGAATGTCTTGTTGCATGGCTATTGGATTTGTATAACTCCAGTTATGATCCAAACATGTAGATGTTGTTTGCAGTCCAGAAATTGTCAGATGCTAGTTATGGTTGTTTACTCCATGTGTTGCTAAGTGTGGCTTATACCTTGATGATGGTCAAGTTAAGATACTTATGATCTTGTTAAACTTGTGTTATGCTTAATGTGCTTGCCCTCTTTAATTGGTTGTGTGATGTTAGTTAATTGGCTTTTGGTGTCTATGTCTTAATCGAGTGTTTACATGAATGATTATGTGATGCATCTTGTGTTACCATTCATCATATTCATACGCATGCATCTTGCATCTCAATTAGGTTCGCTAGATGCATCACGTGAAGGATGAGATGTTGAAGCCAAACCTGAAGACGGTGTTTGGTGGACCTATCCCGAAGATGGAAGGACTAAACAAGTGTCGGGTTGGGAGATGCTCGCCGAGCGAGTGTCATCTGTCAATCACTAACCCAGTGTTTGATCTCAGGCAAGCCCCGGAGCATTCTAAGCCTCCTACTTTACAAAAGCAATTGAGTATATATATGTTATATATGTATTGTTGCATTAAGTTATAGGAGTTGATCAAAAACACTTGCTGCATATATATATCCTTTTCCTTGTCTCGCAAATATGCCTGAAATCCTATTTTGGTTCGGGATCGAAAATATTGCTTAGCCCTGCTTAGAACGGTAGCGATCGGTGATTTCCTGTCACCGGCAATTATAGGTGGTTACTGAAATACTTTAGCTATGGAATGGATGATATCCTGGAAATAACCAAGTGTTGATGAATAATTGGTGACCGGGCGGAATAAGTAAGGGGCAACCAGACAGGGTTCTGGGGTGCTTGTAGTTTCCGCCTGTGTCGATTAAGGACCGTCCGTTGTTGGGCCTCGGGTCATGTTGAACGCATGCCTCACATTTAGCTGGCCGAATAAAGTACCTTTCGACCGCGAAGCCGGGAGATTATTCGGGCCGAGTGGATTGCCCGCAACGCACTGTACCGGAGCAGTAGTGGCAGGAAACGGGGGCGCGATGATAAGGCCAAAGAGCAGTCGGGCGGCCCCCGGGTACATGTGGTTCCTGGCAAGCTCGCGACTTTACCTGAATAGTTGACTCGGTGACCAACACCTCACTTTAGCGGGTGAGTGAGGTTTGTGTGAGGAATAAATTACCAGCTGGTCAATAATCGATTCGAATCGCCATCGCTCCTGGATAGTGAGCACTTGACTCGAGTTACGGCATCGTAGTAATAATGATGGAACACGGATGGTTATGTGGATAATGTTGGAAATGCTAAACCTGAGATGGTAACCTTTGATGTTAATGGTTAATCAAGTGAATGCTTTAGCATAGGTGCTTACCTAGATTGAATAGGTTATAATAAATATGATGCAAAAGGACTTAAATTAGTTTATTCATGATAACTTATGCTTTTCGCAAATGAGTCAAGCTAGCCCACTGAAAGAAAGCCTTGCATACTCCTTGGTGTCATTATTTCTGGTTTATGACGGGTAAGTCTAGCTGAGTACCTTCTCGTACTCAGGGTTTATTCCCACTTGTTGCAGGTTGTGATGTATCATAACTACTGCAAGAATTGGAAGACTCCGGCTGTTGTGGCGGAGTGTGATCATGGGCATGATCCTTCTGAGCTATCTTATCTCTCATGCTTTTGTTGGAAATTGACTTTGGTACTGGCATGTATTTGAACTAAGGTGATATTAGTTTTCAAACTACTTTGCTTCCGCTACTTTTGAACTTGAGTTGTAATAACTCTACTGAACTCCGATATATGTTGAATTACTTATGAAATGGATGTAACATATGACCTGTTATGTTGGACCACTACGATCTTGGCTTGTATGTTGGTTGGTTTGAAATCCCTCGGGATTTTATTGGACTACCGGAGTTATAAGAGCTTAAGTACGGGAATTTAATTGCTCTGGCGATTGTTTTTGTACTTTTGTTCTTATAATTTGGGCGGTTCCGTGACAGCTGGTATCGGAGCAAGGTTCAACATTAAACATGTCATATGTGTATTTAAAACAAAGGTTTTTGTTTGCAAAATGATGTTTTTAACAACTTATAGCTACTACATATATAGGTTTGTCCAAATCTGAATTTTAAATCTAAGTATGCCAGTGGTCATTTCCTTTATGCCCAATTAAGGACCCTTAGGTGGCTTAATTAAGTACTAACTTGGGGGTTTTAAATTTTTGCATCTACGCCAAAGCCAAGGTATGTATGAGTGATAACTTGACCGCACCGTTACCCTGTGGTCGAATGGTAGTGGTAACCTTCATATATGAAATAGCCATATATGTCGCTAGAGTTACATTCTTGCAACGTCGCACCTACGCCAAGGTAAGTGTGAGCTGGGAGAGCATGACCGTTCAATCATCGGTCTAGGGGAGAGTTAGCTATGGTTACTGACATAATTACATGTTTAACCATGTAATTATGAAAGTACTTAATTGTGGGTACATTTGTTGGGTAGCTATGATACCAAAGTATATGCATCAGGGGATGTATGTATGGAGAGTATTTAGTTTACTGCTTTCATTGTGTGCTATATTGGGAATTGTTGGGCTGCAATGAAATTTTCTGCAGGTACACTAACCACGAATGCGTAAGTTGAATGTAGCTGACGACTAGCTCTATATCGAGAGAATGCGTATTATGCCACCGACATAGAACGTGATTGCCACCTTTGGCTGGCAATCTTGTGAGGACGAATAGGACGAAGCATGCATCATCATGATTGTTGCTTTGTGCATATAACTATGCTCCTCCCACCTTTGTCCTAATAAATAAGTAACTTGTGATTGTTGTGCATGTACTAAGTTGATTACTTTAGCATGCTTTTGTTTTGGCTAAACTTGTAGTTAGTTCTTGTTGAACAATGCTTGTTAGGTGTGAACCTTATGCTCAGTATTGGATGCTTAAGCTAACCTAACTAATAATCTCAAGTGTCTGCTTAAAACTGTGATGTTGTGTAGATGCTTGTTATCTAGGTAGTGTCATAGTTGACCTCTCTTTTGTCCTCGGTGAGCATGTGGGTGTTGAAGATGCTTTATCCTAGAACAACGCTCACGTTACGTAATCGCATGGTCGTCGTCTCTAATTAGATTCTTCCGTAGGAGCCAGAGCTGTAAACGTGGTTGCTAGCCCTTGAATGTTTTTGTATCCATGCCTTGCTTGAACCGTAGGCCCTAGCGTAGTCCCCTTATATGTTTGCTTAGGCCTTGGACGTCCGCTACCTTTTGGAGAATGCACTTGTTCCATTGACCAACCAAGTTAAGTCCTAACGAACGTCGATCTTGACCACAGTGGTTGCTTGCCAAGTTTTGGAGACCATACCCAATTCCATGTTAGACCTCCCGATTGTCTCTCCTACAGGTGATACGAGCAACGCTAATCTCTCGTCGTCTGATCTAGAAATCTTTGCTTGCGAAATCAAGTGGCTATCTTCTCAACCCAATCTCTGATCGGTGTATCATTTTGTTCTAGAAGTCTGCTAAAGTCCATCTCAACTTCTAACGTCTCTCAACGTTGTTAATCTTGATCTCATGTTGTTGTCCAACGTGACCGAGAACCCTTGCTCAGTTGTCTTCAGCAATTAAGCTATGTTCCCTTGCGCTGTGTTTTAATCTTCAGATCGCCTCCTTGTTGGCTCTAAACCTTGTAACTACCCTTGCTTGCAACTCCTCCCTTGTCTGGTTCTTGTTCTTACCACCCAATCGGTGTCACTTGATATTCCACTTTGTTTGTGCGTTTAATAATGGTGTTACGATTAGCATTCTATGGTGCCGCGACGAAACCGAGAGCCTCCTGTGGGCGCGCACGCAAGGTTGTGCTGCTCGGCACGCGCTGGTATCAGGGTTGCTAGTCATGATCCATTATAAAACGACAGTCGACGTGTTAATTCTCGTGACCGTTTTCCTTGGTTATCTCCCTATATCTTATCTGAAGATTCATATCTTAGACCTTATGTAGTAGATATCCCTTGAAGTTGCTAAGAAGATGACCTTTGAAGATCAGTCACCGGCATAAACATTAACAGACTGCAAGAGGTGGTAGACAAGTGACTCTCCGAAGTGTCCTTGTACGACGTCGGTCATCGATTGAGCAATGTATGTCATCCTTGTTGAATCGAATGGGCACCTAACACTAAATGATTGGACAAGTTATCCATTGGAAAAGAACCAATCGTCACATGGTGCATATGACCTAACTATCAAAGTCTTGATCCTTTTGTGGAGGATGGTCATATAGTTAAATCGACCGTATCTGGCGTGACTCCTTATCTGTAGACTTCGATGATGACCATTTGTTTGTGCCTCGACTGCAATTATTGTGGTGGTCAAGAGTAAAGGTTGGAACTTTGAGAATTGAGAGACAACTGATTTGTTACCAGTAAGAAGGTTAATCTCCAGCCAAGTAACGATTCTTCGATAGCTGTGATAGTTATGTCTCGACGAACAATAGTAAGCAAAGAAGCCATGAAGCCGGTCAGCAATGCAGGTGTTGCATCTTCTCCAAATGCGCTATCAAGTTATTTCCATCTTGGACAATCATGTATATAGTACAAGATGTTGTATTAGCCAAGTGAAAGACTAGAGAAAGGCTTCTACTACTGTGAGAAAGATCAGAGAATGCAAAACACACACCTCAACATGTGAAGCAAAAGAAAAGGAAGAACACGAAGTCTGTCCAGAATTTTGTGGCACTACACCGGTTATCTTCACGCCAACGGTTAGTGACCCAAACGAAGTTGGATTGACCCCAAACTTGGTAACCTCATTCCTTGCTTAGGACCCTTCAATGTCTTAAGTTGGTATGAGTGTTGGTTGAGTAAAACATAGGATTTGAGAGATGTCTTGTCAGCTCGGTCTGCTGCCATTTCAGAACAGAGCTATTTTGGTAGAGGAATTCTTTGGATAGTCCAACGGTGTGCGTTTGGGCTAAATTTTGGGTGAAGTAGTTCGAAGACCCATGGATCTACATGCCCACAAAAAAAAAATATTGTGCATATTGGAGCAGTAGTTTATGTGATATGAATAGAAAACAAAAGGATACAGAATCGGTGATTTATCTGTTGACTGCGATCATCCCTTGCATTGGAAGGTTATGTTTGTAATGCATGCCAAGAATTTGCAGTTGATAGGTATCTTGCTGTTAGACAACCCTCAGTGCCCTTGGAAAGACTAATTGCACCCCTATGTGCCTTTGTATAAGAGAATCTTCTTAGGTAACATTTAGCAGAAATCCAGTACCGACAGAGTCAGCTATCACTTTCACTGTTCCCTCAATAGACTCAGATAATACAGTGTTGGCATCAGAGAAAGAGAACTACACATGTGGAGCAATATGTAGTTTTTCATCAGTTGGCATCTGAGTGAATGAATAGTCTATGAACGGTATAGACATTATCTATTGGTTAGACGGTTTCTGATAGCCTCAAAGAATGATTATCTCGTATATGGATCCAACCCTTATCGGAAGTTGCACATGTTATGCCACTAGAAAAGTAAATGCTACGAGTAATTAGCCCATGCTTGTAGTACTCTCCGTGCACCGTGAACAAAGTACCGTATTGTCTTGGATTCCTCCCAAACTAATAATGCTTCATGGAAGTCAGTGAAGGAAATTCTTCAGACAAAAGTTTCTGCATAGAGCGAGTATCAGAAAGTGTCTTGCCCAATGAGCCTCTCTGCTACTTAAAGCTAAGTAGCCTGATGCGCTTGCAGATGTTGGAATTGGGTAACATGCTTCTCTTCCCTTGGAAAGTTCTTCGCACCGAATCTCGGGACGCGATTCTTTTAAGGGGGGAGGGCTGTAACACCCGAGGTGTTTGCCACCAGTTAACCCGTGGGTTTGAGCTCAAACATGCTAGATTAAGTGATGATGAAGATGTCAAGGTCAAACCTATGGAAGCGAGCCCCAACCCAAACTTGGATGCTGCACCATTGCTTTACATATAGTCCATTTTCAAGATATATGCTCGGGTGGTGTTATTGCAATATCTTCAGGTGTCTCACCTTAGTACCTATCTATATTGGTCATTGGAAAAGTTTCATGACGTTTGGAATCAAAAAGTCACATGAAATGATAAGTTATATGCTTGTTGGAATGACTTTACTAAGTGCTGGAATTGCATTATTAAGTGGATGGAAATATAGATCATCACTAAAATCTTGCAACCTTGCCCAAATGACTCTAGATGGACTCTACAACAAAAGTCAAGAAAGGTTCGTGTTGAGCAAATGCCCAGAAAATGCTCCAATTGATCAAAAAGGATAATTTAAGCTTTATCGTGATCCTACTTTGGTCAAAGTAGAAATATAGTTTCTATACCAGTTTTGATGTTGGACCTTAAACAAAAGTTATAGTTCATCTTGTGTAGAACAAACTTTAATTAATGGTCAAAAGCTAGATCAACTTGAAAATAAGTCAAACAGAGGCTCGAAGTTGGAACCTGCTGCTGATTTCAACACTTAGAATTATTCTAAGTCTGGAGTTTCACTAAGCAACGACGTTGGCATTCCGCGTTCTCCAAATTTTGTTAAGCAACTTGATTTGGTACAAAAACAAAAGTTGGAGTTTACACCTTGGTGAAGAGCATACAAAAAGTTGGATTCAGTTTGAAGAAGTTTTGACCACCGAAAGCGAGTTTCCGTGACTACCGTCAAGGTGTTGACACTGCTGTTTTGACATACATTTATCTTCTAATATGTTTTGCTAATGGCTGAACCCCCTTAATGAAAAATGTAGAGCATTAGGAGAGGAACAACTTTGCTTTTTGGCCCATTTCTAGATTCGGTCCAGAGCTAGCCCGAACTCGGCCTCCAACACGGGCACAGCGGCGCACACCACGTGTTCGCTGTTTTGCCGACGCGTCCTCCATGCACGAGTTCACGCCCTTCCATGGCTGCCGCGCGTCACGCTCCCTCTGCTGGCCGCTGCCGCGTGCCCCGCGCCCCTGCCATCAAAATGTGGACGCCTGAGCACCCCTGCATCGCCCTCCCCGCTCCTGTTCTCGCCGCGCGCGCGCACCAGAGCGCCGCCCGCCATGGCCGCGCGCCGAGCTCGCTGCCTGCTCCGCCGTTCCCGCCTCTCCGTCCCTCCCCGCGCTCAACCGGCACCGCCATCGGAGTCGCCACCCTGTGCTGTACCCGGCGCGCCACTTCTCCGAGCTTCGGCGCCGCTGTCTGCAGTCGCCGGCGCGGCCGCAGCCCCGTGCCTCCATGCTTGCGTGGCCGGCAAGCCACGGACCACCTCCGGCCGAGCCGAGGCCACCGGCGAGTGCGCGCGGGCCTGCTCGTGCTCCGCCGCCACCTCCACCGCCGCCGACGTGCCTCCTCCGGCCGATGGTGACGAGCTCTGCCACCTCCCTTACTGTGATTCGCGACAGGGACCTCATCCGAGAATTCGACTAAATCTGGGGGGCTAACTGCACTGTCATAGACTCAGATGAATAGTGTCGCGAGGACTGATTCGTAATTATTTTTGCAGGAACTTTGGAAAATCATAGTAAATTGTAGAAAAATCGTAAAATAGCAAATGAGGACTTTTTGGAATCTTTGTGAAATTCTCTATGCACTAGATCTATAATATTGCATGTTTTAGTTTAAAGTTTTCTCTGTAAAAATAGATTTGTGCAGCTAGGTTTTTAATGCTAGATGTATTTGTCATTTTTATAACTATAGATCTAGGGCTCCAAATGAAGTGAAATTTTTGTGGCATGCTACTCATATGATGATTGATGTGTGGTAAAAATTTCATGAATTTAGGTTGTCATTTGAGTGAGTTATTAGTGTATCTTGCTCTCACATGAATTCTTGCAATAACCATTTGTCTTTTTCGTAGAGGTTGATATACATGTCCAAATGGCTTGAAATTTGTACAGTAGACTATTGGGTGTATGCAAGAGCTACTGTAATTTTTATAGATTTTATTATGAACTTTTGATATATGTTTATTATTTCACCTTGCTATTTAAGTAAATTAAGAAATGCTTTAAAAGAAATTATTTAATGATGAGCACTATGCTTTTTGGTGATCATTTAACATGCACTTTATGATGGTTACATTGGTTGTGGCCAAATGTATGTTTGGAATGTAAGTTAATATTTATTCTTGCAATTGATGCTTTCCTGGACAGTTTCTGGGACTTTGGTAATTGCACCATGAAAATGATGTTTTCTGAGAAACATGCTTATAACAAAGTTGTAGATAACTCATTAATCTAGCTTGTGTTAAATTTTGGTGGCATTTGGCCTTATAGTTTGTGAGTAATGACTGTTTCAAGTTGGGTTCCAGAAATAGTTGCTCTCTGGAATCTCTGGAGCAGATTCTGTAATTATGCATGTTTGACTTGGTTAACTTGAGAACCATGCTAAGATGATTAAAGATGAATTATGGACAATTTCATAAGCTTTCCAGAATGTCTTGTTGCATGGCTATTGGATTTGTATAACTCCAGTTATGATCCAAACATGTAGATGTTGTTTGCAGTCCAGAAATTGTCAGATGCTAGTTATGGTTGTTTACTCCATGTGTTGCTAAGTGTGGCTTATACCTTGATGATGGTCAAGTTAAGATACTTATGATCTTGTTAAACTTGTGTTATGCTTAATGTGCTTGCCCTCTTTAATTGGTTGTGTGATGTTAGTTAATTGGCTTTTGGTGTCTATGTCTTAATCGAGTGTTTACATGAATGATTATGTGATGCATCTTGTGTTACCATTCATCATATTCATACGCATGCATCTTGCATCTCAATTAGGTTCGCTAGATGCATCACGTGAAGGATGAGATGTTGAAGCCAAACCTGAAGACGGTGTTTGGTGGACCTATCCCGAAGATGGAAGGACTAAACAAGTGTCGGGTTGGGAGATGCTCGCCGAGCGAGTGTCATCTGTCAATCACTAACCCAGTGTTTGATCTCAGGCAAGCCCCGGAGCATTCTAAGCCTCCTACTTTACAAAAGCAATTGAGTATATATATGTTATATATGTATTGTTGCATTAAGTTATAGGAGTTGATCGAAAACACTTGCTGCATATATATATCCTTTTCCTTGTCTCGCAAATATGCCTAAAATCCTATTTTGGTTCGGGATCGAAAATATTGCTTAGCCCTGCTTAGAACGGTAGCGATCGGTGATTTCCTGTCACCGGCAATTATAGGTGGTTACTGGAATACTTTAGCTATGGAATGGATGATATCCTGGAAATAACCAAGTGTTGATGAATAATTGGTGACCGGGCGGAATAAGTAAGGGGCAACCAGACAGGGTTCTGGGGTGCTTGTAGTTTCCGCCTGTGTCGATTAAGGACCGTCCGTTGTTGGGCCTCGGGTCATGTTGAACGCATGCCTCACATTTAGCTGGCCGAATAAAGTACCTTTCGACCGCGAAGCCGGGAGATTATTCGGGCCGAGTGGATTGCCCGCAACGCACTGTACCGGAGCAGTAGTGGCAGGAAACGGGGGCGCGATGATAAGGCCAAAGAGCAGTCGGGCGGCCCCCGGGTACATGTGGTTCCTGGCAAGCTCGCGACTTTACCTGAATAGTTGACTCGGTGACCAACACCTCACTTTAGCGGGTGAGTGAGGTTTGTGTGAGGAATAAATTACCAGCTGGTCAATAATCGATTCGAATCGCCATCGCTCCTGGATAGTGAGCACTTGACTCGAGTTACGGCATCGTAGTAATAATGATGGAACACGGATGGTTATGTGGATAATGTTGGAAATGCTAAACCTGAGATGGTAACCTTTGATGTTAATGGTTAATCAAGTGAATGCTTTAGCATAGGTGCTTACCTAGATTGAATAGGTTATAATAAATATGATGCAAAAGGACTTAAATTAGTTTATTCATGATAACTTATGCTTTTCGCAAATGAGTCAAGCTAGCCCACTGAAAGAAAGCCTTGCATACTCCTTGGTGTCATTATTTCTGGTTTATGACGGGTAAGTCTAGCTGAGTACCTTCTCGTACTCAGGGTTTATTCCCACTTGTTGCAGGTTGTGATGTATCATAGCTACTGCAAGAATTGGAAGACTCCGGCTGTTGTGGCGGAGTGTGATCATGGGCATGATCCTTCTGAGCTATCTTATCTCTCATGCTTTTGTTGGAAATTGACTTTGGTACTGGCATGTATTTGAACTAAGGTGATATTAGTTTTCAAACTACTTTGCTTCCGCTACTTTTGAACTTGAGTTGTAATAACTCTACTGAACTCCGATATATGTTGAATTACTTATGAAATGGATGTAACATATGACCTGTTATGTTGGACCACTACGATCTTGGCTTGTATGTTGGTTGGTTTGAAATCCCTCGGGATTTTATTGGACTACCGGAGTTATAAGAGCTTAAGTACGGGAATTTAATTGCTCTGGCGATTGTTTTTGTACTTTTGTTCTTATAATTTGGGCGGTTCCGTGACAGCAGTCATAGATACAAGCAGTCGGTTGCTTACCCTTAAGGATCCCCAGGGAGAGGGTACTTTTCAGGTACCATTGCCCGAAAGAACAGACCTTGTGAGTGTGACCTGTGCCATGGAAGTTGTTCCTATCCACCAGATCCCGATAGTGTGTGAGTTCCTGGATGTGTTTCCAGACGAGTTACCTGGCCTTCCTCCAGATAGAGATGTTGAGTTTGGAATCGAGTTGATCCCCGTGGCAGCTCCTATTTTGAGGAGACCCTATCGGATGCCTCCGGATGAGTTAGCTGAGCTGAAGAAGCAACTGGAAGAATTGCTAAAGAAGGGGTTTATCCGACCGAGTAAGTCTGAGTGAGGATGTCCTGCCTTGTTCGTGAAGAAAAAGAAAGAGGGTACTCTGAGAATGTGTGTGGATTATCGACCTCTTAATGCTGTAACTATCAAGAATAAATATCCTTTGCCTCATATCGACGTTTTGTTTGATCAGTTGGCTAAAGCTAGAGTGTTCTTCAAGATAGACCTATGATCAGGGTATCATCAGATAAAGATCAGGCCACAAGATGTCCCGAAAACCGCTTTTTCTACCAGATACGGGTTGTACGAGTATCTTGTTATGTCTTTTGGCTTAACAAATGCTCCTGCATACTTTATGTATCTGATGAATACAGTTTTCATGGCAGAGTTGGACAAGTTTGTAGTTGTCTTCATTGATGACATTCTAGTATACTCTGAGAATGAGAAAGATCATGAAGAGCATCTGAGAATTGTCTTGACCAGACTGAGAGATCATAAGTTGTATGCTAAGTTCAGCAAATGTGAATTTTGGTTGAAGAAAGTTCCTTTCCTTGGTCATATTCTATCTGAGAATGGAGTTTCGGTAGATCCGAGCAAAGTGCAAGAGGTTATGGATTGGAAAACTCTAACCACAGTGCCAGAAGTCAGGAGTTTCCTAGGATTAGCTGGTTACTATCGCCGCTTTATCCCAGACTTCTCGAAGATTGCCAAGCCAATGACAAGTATGTTATAGAAAGATCACAAGTTTGTGTGGACAGAGGAGTGTGAGACAGCTTTCCACACCTTGCGGAAACTGTTGACCACTGCTCCAGTTCTTGCACAACCAGACATCGAGAAACCTTTTGATGTGTTCTGTGACGCATCAAAAACAGGATTAGGCTGTGTTCTGATGCAAGAAGGAAGAGTCATTGCTTATGCCTCCCGCCAGTTGAGAAAACATGAAATCAATTATCCGACACATGATCTTGAGCTTGCCGCCGTGGTACATGCCTTAAAGATTTGGAGACACTATTTACTTGGTAATGTGTGCAATATTTTCACCGATCATAAGAGTCTCAAGTACATTTTCACCCAACCAGAATTGAACATGAGACAGCGAAGATGGTTAGAACTAATTAAAGATTACAACTTGAATGTACAGTATCACCCTGGGAAAGCCAATGTGGTAGCCCATGCTTTGAGTAGAAAGTCGCATTGTCTGAATATGCAACCCTTACTTGAAGATGGTTTTCATCTAATGCACCCTGCCATGTTACATAGTATTCAGATCAGTTGCACCTTGGAGAGTAAGATAATAGAAGGTCAGAAAGCAGACAAAGGGATATTCCACATCAAAAAGAAAATTAAAGAAGAACCTTCAAAACACTTCAGAGTGGACGAGCAGGACGTGTTGTGGTTCGACAACCGTCTTGTTATTCCAAAGGATAGAGAGCTTAAGAATAAAATTATGGACGAAGCTCATCACTCTAAGTTGTCCATTCATCCTGGCAGTAGTAAAATGTATCAAGAACTAAGACCTCGTTATTGGTGGACAAAGATGAAGAAGGAAATTACAGCTTATGTAGCCAGATGTGACACATGTTGTCGAGTGAAAGCTATTCACATGAGACCTGCCGGATTATTGCAACCTTTGTCAATACCTAGTTGGAAGTGGGATGATATAAGTATGGATTTCATCACAGGTTTGCCCACTACTCAGAAAGGCCATGATTCGATTTGGATAATCATGGATCGTCTTACCAAGACAGCCCACTTTTTGCCTGTCAAGACAGTTTATGGACCACCTCAATATGCCGAGAAGTATATTGTAGAGATTTTGAGATTGCATGGCATACCGAAGACTATCGTGTCTGACAGAGGGTCACAGTTCACTGCTCACTTTTGGGAGCATTTGCACAAAGGTTTGGGGACTAGTCTGATTCGTAGCACTGCCTATCATCCTCAAACAGATGGTCAGACTGAAAGAGTTAATGCTGTTTTAGAGGATATGTTAAGAGCTTGTGTGTTGTCTTCCAGAGGTTCATGGGAGTCATGGTTACCTTTAGCAGAATTCGCGTATAATAATAGCTATCAAGAAAGTATCAAAATGACACCTTTTGAGGCTCTGTATGGACGAAAGTGTAGAACACCTTTAAACTGGATTAAGCCAGGGGAAAGAAGGTATTATGGTATTGATTTCGTGGAAGAAGCCGAAAAGAAAGTTCATATCATTCAGCAAAATATGAGAGCAGCTCAGTCACGTCAGAAAAGTTATGCGGATAAAAGAAGGAGACCACTTATGTTCGAAGTTGGTGACTATGTTTATCTAAAAGTCATGCCAATGAAGAAGAAGCGGTTTGGAATACGCAGAAAGCTTGCCGCCAGATTTGTAGGACCCTACAAAATCTTGGAAAGGAAGGGTCCAGTGTCTTACAAATTGGAATTACCAGAATCAATGGGTGCCATATTCCCAGTTTTTCACGTATCACATCTCAAGAAATGTTTGCGCATCCTAGAGGAAATAATTGAACCTCGAGGCATAAAACTTAAGTCAGATCTGGTGTATCGTGAGCAGCCAGTTC
Organism: Saccharum hybrid cultivar R570; assembly: GCA_038087645.1. NCBI lineage: Eukaryota > Viridiplantae > Streptophyta > Magnoliopsida > Poales > Poaceae > Saccharum > Saccharum hybrid cultivar. The sequence goes on along the minus strand of JAQSUU010000297.1, from coordinate 5,502,717 downwards.
GAGTTTTGGATTCCAAAGAAAGGGCTACTCGAAATAGTGTGGTGAAAACATATAAGATACAATGGAGTCATCAAGATGAGGAAGATGCATCTTGGAAAACGGGTGAATACCTACAAAAAGCATACGAAGATTTTTATAATAAATGGTTCGTAACCCAAATCTCGGGACGAGATTTTTATAAGGGGGGAGGGCTGTAACACTCCGGTGTTACGCAAGCATTTGCATTGCAATCATGAGCACAACATGTCATGGCATTCATAATCATATGTGCTTAGGGTGTACCTTTAATAAAATAACAGTGTGGAAACTAGTATTGCATAACATGTTGTGATAATGTGCTAATGACATTCATCAAATTTGTGCAACTATAAATTTCATGTCACTTAGAATTATAAGGAAAATTTTTGGAGCCACTAAACCACTCAAGTTTTGTCAAAGATTTGTTTCAAAAATGTTATTTGAAAATATTCAAAAATCCTCCCTAAATTAGCTTTTATTCTAAAAATCAAAATCTGTTGGGAATTTTTAGTTGGCCCCTTAATCAAAGTTGGAGAGAATTAAATTCTAAGCAACTTTTATTTTTGGGTCATTTTTAGAAAATGTCCTTTTCTTGCTCAAAATGAGATTTGAAAACTATTATTTGAATTTATTTGAAAATAATAATTTGAAAAACCAATTTCTCACTTAAGCGGGCCTCCGCCTCCCTTTTGGCCCGCTGGCCGAAACAGCCCACGCCACCCCCGCGCGCGTGCGCCGCAGCCACCGCCTCGGCCCGGCCACGTCCGCTCGGCCGCCTCCTCCCGCCCGCTCGCGCGCCTCGCTGGACGCCGCGGCAGACCGCGCTCGCCGCGTGTCGGCCATGCGCCGTCGGAGCCGCCGCGCGTCGCCTCTGCTCTGCCCTCCTGCCAGCTCGAGCGCGCTCAAGTCGCCTGCCCGAACCCTCATCGCCCCCTCACTCTCACTCCCGCTCGTCATCCACTCCCCCTCTCCAAAAACCGAGCGGGCGAGCGGCTCACCGCCGAGAGCTCCACCTCCGCTCCCCCGTTCCGACGTCGACCCTCCACCGCCACCAAATTCGTCTTGCACCGAGCTTCGCCACCCCCTTGCCTCCTCCGAACGAGCGTCACCATCCCCTTGCTCACTCCGGTAGGACAACAATTTGGCTTCCTCGCCGCGCCACTGTGATGGAGCCGCCGCGCTCGCGCTCCGGCCACCGTCGCCTCCGCTCCTCCCCATCTCTCTCGAACTGCGCGTTCATGTTCACCGTGTCCCCGCGATAGTGTTGCGCGCCTCGCCTTGCTCGCTCGGGCACGGAAGTAGCCGCTGGCCGTCGGCGGCCGTCGTACCGCCGCGGTGGCGAGCACCGGCTCGGCCGCGCACGCTGTCCCCGCTCACCCGCGTTTGAAGCAGGTGACTGGGCCGACCTGCTCCAACAGGAGACGACCCGTTTCCTTTCTCCCGCGTGCGCGTGTCCTTGGGCTGAGCCGGACCGGGCCGTTTGCCCCGTACTGTGTCGGCCTGTTTTCAAAAAGAGGATTTCCAGTTTTCTTTTCTTTTATTATTTGGGAATAAAAATGCTTTAGTAATTGTTTGGGTGATTAAATGTGCTCCAAAAATTGTGAAATAAAATTCTATGAACTCATTGGAACCAGATCTACAATATAAAAATATTGCATGTCAAGATTTCATTACTTTTCTGTAGGATTTTAATTAATCATATATATTGCTGATAACTTATCCAAATGTCATGAAATTTTTATGGTAGTCTGTTTAGGGTAGTATTATGCTACTGTAATTTTCTCAGATTTTTAGGAGCATCAGAAATATATGTTGCTATTCAAACCTATTATTATTTAGGGTTTAAGCAAGTGTTGCTTTAAGTGTTGCTTTAAGTGTGATTAAGAAATTAGTAAAGCTTTGGTGTATCTTTGAAGCATTTCATAAGATATGTTAACTTAACATAATAGTAGTAGAAGAGAATGCAGTAGATGACATGTGCTTGTAGTGTATAGTTTCTTGGATGATGTTGACTACCTTGCATTTCAACATATTCATTGCATTCATCTCCTTCGATGCACGTTTGCATAATCACTTACGTGCATTGCATCATACAGGATCGCAAACCGAGAACCCAGTTGTCTTACCCGAGGAGCCAGAGGAGCAGCTCGAGGTGCAGCAGCAGGAGGTGACAGAAGCCGAAGAGGAGGTCGGTGAAGAGCTCCCAGAGTGCCCCGACCACCGTCCGAGCTCTTTTGAGAGAGGCAAGCCCCGGAGCATTTCTCTCCCGGTTTGCAAATAATTTATTATTAACTTTACTTAATTTGATGCATTATGTTTAGGAGTTGTTTGCAAACGTTGCTGCATTATACCTTGCTTACCTTTGTTATACTATATCTTTGTTACCCTGGTATCCGCAGTCGAGTCAATGCTTAGATGGCTTAGACCGGTAGAAGTCGGGTGATTTCCTGTCACCTGCGAGCTATAGGTGGTTACCTGGATCTACTTGGATGACTATGAAGTCATGGTATAACTAAGTGTGAAATGAATTTGAGACCGGGCGGAAACTTGCAGGGTTTCGGACTGTAGTGTTTTCCGTCTGTGTCGATTAAGGACTGTCCGTTGTTGTCCCTCGGGTCATGTTGAACGCATGCCTCACATTTAGCTGGCCGGATAAAGTACCTTCCGACCACGAAACTGGGAGATTATTCGGGCCGAGTGGATTGCCCGCAACGCACTGTACCGGAGCAGTAGTGGCAAGATACGGGGGCGCGATGATAAGGCCAAAGAGCAGTCGGGCGGCCCCTGGGTACAAGTGGTTCCTGGCAAGCTCGCGACTTTACCTGAATGGTTGACTCGGTGACCAACACCTCACTTTAGCGGATGAGTGAGGTTTGTGTGAGGAATAACTTACCAGCTGGTTAATAATCGATTCGAATCGCCATCGTTCACTGGATAGTGAACACTTGACTTGAGCTACTTCATCGTAGTAATCTTGATGAATCACTTGGATAGTTATGTGGAAGATGACATGATAACTATTGTTAATGATTAATGGTAATCCTTACTTGCTTAATTACATATTACTCTAGCACCAGTGCAAACATAGTTAACAGGGTAATAAAGAGTTAATTACTGTATGCTTTTGGAAAGGAATTGTTAAGTTAAAAACGCTTTTCATGCAAATGAGTCAGCTATCCCACCAGAAAGCCTATCATGATTCCTTGGTGTCTTTTATTTCTAGTTTATGACGGGTAAGTCTAGCTGAGTACCTTCTCGTACTCAGGGCTTTGTTCCCACTTGTTGTAGATGGGCAGATGTATTACGTCTACTGTATCAACTGCCTCTATCCTGCGATGGGCGAAGCTTAGGACCATGGGCAATGGTCATTCGCTACTTCTCGTCTGATGCTTTTGCTGGAGATGATCACAAGCTGGCACTTTATTTCAAAATGTTGTGTGTGTGCGTGATTTGAACTACCGCTTCCGCTACTTTTATTCGAACCTGGTTTGTAATAACTATGTTTAAACTCCGATGTATTTTATGCCGCAAACTTTTATGTAACTTATGATGGTGACCGCTAAACTTAGTACGATCTTGGCTGTTATGTGAAATGGTTTGAAATCCGTCGAGATTTCACGGACTACCGGGTTATACGGGCTTAAGTTTGTTAAATTGTCCTTCCGTTGGATGATTTTCCTACTTAATCTCGTATAATTGGGCGGTTCTGTTACATGGACGATGTGCATGCATACGTGCAGCGAGTTGTTGCTCGCTGGTATGTTGCTAGGCTATAAAACCGCCTTGTAAGTATTGGATGGTTTGTCCCGAGTTGTCATGTTTGAATAATGGAGGCCAAGATACAGGCGTTCGTCACCGCTGAAAGCCCAAGTTTGGTTTTGGTAATTAATGACACCAAGTTGCTAATGCCATGTGTTAAGTGTTTTGAGTTAGGCATAAGCAACACATGTGATAAAGGTGTATGTGGCAAGGAGTGGTGGCCACAAGATCACAAAGAGATGGTGCATGGACATGAAATAATGATCATGGTGGAGATGCACATAATATGATGGACATGATGATCAAGTGGAAGAGAAGGATCTAAGAGCGCAAGGCAAAGGTATAACCATAGGGTTTTCCTTTTGCCGGTCTAAGATAAGTAGAGAAGTGATTGACCGGGTTTAGGATACATAGTCAACTATTAAGAGGGGCAATCACGGTTAGCTCGGGAATCAAGTGCCACTAGATTAATGTCTTGAACATATGCATTAGGATCTAGTAGAGAGCTAACATAACGCCTTGAAAAATGATTGTGAAATGCTAACACACATGTATATTGTCACAGAACCGTCCAAATTATAAGAGCACAAGTTCAAAAACAATCGCCGAAACGATCAAATTCTCAAACTTGAGCCCATATAACTCCGGTAGTCCACGAAATCACGAAGGATTTCAAACCAAACCGAGAGCAACCAAGATTGTAGTGATTCAACATAACACAACACTTGTTACAACAGTTCATAAGTAGCTCTCATACATCGAAGTACAAATAATTTTATTACAAAACCAAAGTAAAGATTAGCAGAAGTAACATAATTTCTGAAAACCATTTAAATTCAAATACTGCCAGTACATAGTCACATCCTGCAAAAGCATACCAGAAGAGATACTACAGAGACCATGCCCATATGGTCTAGTCTTCACACCCACATGGCGAAGACAATACTTGCAGCAGCAAGTACGAATATGCTACCTGCAACAGGTGGGAATAAACCCTGAGTACGAGAAGGTACTCAGCTAGACTTACCTGACAAAAACCAAAAACAAAGGGTGACACCAAGGAGTATGCAAGGCTTTTATAAAGTGGGCTAGCTTGACTTATTTGCAGAAAAGCTTATTACAGATAAGTAATCATTAATGCTTAAGCATTAAGTTAATAATCATTAACCTATCATCTAGATTAGCACATGTACTAGAGCAATCACTTTATTAGGAGCAAACAAAATTAACCATAGCAGGTATAATAAGGCCATCATCATCATTATCATCAATTCCGAACCATCATTATAATTAGTGTATCTATGCTGGAGATAACCAGTCAAGTTTCTCACTATCTGGGAGAGACGGCGACTCGAATCGATTCCAACTCAGCTGAGGGGGGTATTCCTGACACTCACCCGGCAAACCCCGCTAAAGGCAGCCGTAGATAACCTTTGGTACAACTCAGGGTGGGCCCGAACAGCGCCGCGTTCTCGGAGATACCAGTGGCCAGGACGCTCAGGACTTTTAACTCACCTGTCCATGGACCCTCTGGTGTAACAGAACCGTCCAATTATACGAGATTAAGTAGGAAAATCATCCAACGGGAGGACAATTTAACAAACTTAAGCCCGTATAACCCGGTAGTCCGTGAAATCTCGACGGATTTTAAACCATTTCACATAACAGCCAAGATCGTACTAAGTTTAGCGGTCACCATCATAAGTTACATAAAAGTTCGCGGCATAAAATACATCGGAGTTTAAACATAATTATTACAAACTAGGTTCGAATAAAAGTAGCGGAAGCAGTAGTTCAAATCACGCACACACACAGCGTTTTGAAATAAAGTGCCAGCTTGTGATCATCTCCAGCAAAAGCATCAGACGAGAAGTAGCGAATGACCATTGCCCATGGTCCTAAGCTTCGCCCATCGCAGGATAAAGGCAGTTGATACAGAAGCCATAAAACATCTGCCCATCTGCAACAAGTGGGAACGAAGCCCTGAGTATGAGAAGGTACTCAGCTAGACTTACCCGACAGAACCAAAATAAAATGACACCAAGGACCATGATAGGTTTTCTGGTGGGGTAGCTGACTCATTTGCAAGAAAAGCATTTTCATCTTAACAATTCTTTTCTAAAAGTATGCAGTAATTTAATCTTTATTACCCTGTCAACTATGTTTGCATCTGTGCTAGAGTAATATATAATTAAGCAAGTAAGGATTACCAATGCTTATTAACAATAATTACCATGTCATCTTCCACATAACTATCCAAGTGTTTCATCAATATTACTACGATGAAGTAGCTCAAGTCAAGTATTCACTATCCAGTGAACGATGTCGATTCGAATCGATTATTAACCAGCTGGTAATTTATTCCTCACACAAACCTCACTCACCCGCTAAAGTGAGGTATTGGTCACCGAGTCAACCATTCAGGTAAAGTCTCGAGCTTGCCAGGAACCACATGTACCCGGGGGCCGCCCGACTGCTCTTTGGCCTTATCATCGCGCCCCCGTATCCTGCCACTACTGCTCCGATACAGTGCGTTGCGGGCAATCCACTCGGCCCGAATAATCTCCCAGCTTCGTGGTCAAAAGGTATATTATTCGGCCAGCTAAATGTGAGGCATGCGTTCAACATGACTTGAGGCCCAACAACGGTCGGTCCTTAATCAACACAGACGAAAAACACTACAATCCGAAACCTTGCAAGTTTCCGTCCGGTCTCAGGTTCATTTCGACACTTAGTTATTCTCATATGACATACTTTCACATAAATCCAGGTAATCCCCTATAGCTCGCGGATGACAGGCAATCATCCGACTTCTACCGGTCTAAGCAAACTAAGCAATTATTGACCGCGGACACCAGGGTGACAAGGATCGGTAAAGCAAGGTGAAACAAGGTATAATGCAGCAACGGTTGCAAACAACACCTAAATTTAATACAGCAGTTTAAGTAAAGTATTAATAAAATATTTGCAAACTGGGGAAGAGAAATGCTCCGGGGCTTGCCTCTCTCAAAAGAGCTCGGACGGTGGTCGGGGCACTCTGGAAGATCTTCACCGACCTCCTCTTCGGCTTCGGTCGCCTCCTGCTCTAGCACCTCGGACTGCTCCTCCGGGTCCTCGGGAACTGCTACCAGGGTCACTTCCTACGATCCTGTATGATGCAGAAATATAAGTGCTCATGCCTAGGTGTATTGCAGGGATGACATGAGATGATGATGAATGAATAAGATGTAATGAGCATGTTACTTTATTTGGATTACGTGGAACTTATGACTCTTCTACAAGGTAGTCTACGCCAATCAAGAACATGTACTCAAAAACTACCATCACTAATCTCTACCATGCAAAGGCACACTGACACTTAGGATGCTTCAAAGATACACCAAAGCATAGTTTACTAACTAATCTTGCATTAAAGGTTGAGTGTAAACCCTAATTAGCACTATGCTTGAACAGCAACACATATTTTGGTAGCACAGAAAAATCTTAGAAAATTACAGCGGATTACTAACATCAATTCTAGCATACCACAAAATTTTCATTGCATTTGGCTTATTAGAACAGTCTATACAAAAATAACAAGCTAAGGCCTAAAAACGAGCATGAAAATACTTTGCATTATGAAAAGTATCAAACAACAGATTTAGTAATTTTCCTAATTTCTACATAGTAAATAATCACTGTAGAAAAATTATTACTTGCATGTTTTATTCATATTTATTTAATTAACAAAAATAGCAAATACTAGTGATAGAAAGCATTTGAACTACACCTACACATTTTTGTACAGAACAGGCATGATATATAATTTTCCTAGCAAGTACATGCCACAAAAAGATTAACAAACTTGGAATCATATTTTTCTGATTTTTTCTACAATTTACTAACCATTTAACAAGAAAATAGCAATTTCCAAAGATAAATAAAAACCCTACAGAAAAGTAGTGCAACAATTAAGTGCAATATTTTTAAATGGTAGATCTAGTTGTAAGGAGCTCATAAAAATTTATTTCACAATTTTTGGAGCACATTTAATCACCCAAATAATTACTAAAGCATTTTTATTTCCAATTAATAAAAGAAAAGAAAAACTGGGATTCTATTTGAAAACGGGCCGACACCGTAAGAGGCAGACGGCCCGATCCGGTTCAGCCCAGCGGCACGCGCGCGCGGGATAACAAAAATGGGCCGCGTCCCGTTGGATCAGGCCGGCCCAGCTACTCGCCTCACCCGCGGGCGAGCGGGGGCAACGCGCGCGGCCGAGCGGGCGCTCGACACCGCGGCGGTGCGGCGGCCGCCGATGGCCAACTGCCGCTCCAGTGCACGAATGAGCGAGGCAAGGTGCGCAAAACGGTCTCGGAAAAACGGTGAACACATGAGCGGGGTTGAGAGATAAGGGGGTTGGTGGAGGTGCCGGTGACCGGAGCACGAGCGCGGTGGCTCCGTCACGGTGGCATGGCGAGAAAAACAAATTGACGTCCTACCGGAGCGAGCAAGAGGACAACGGGGCTTGTTCGGAGGAGGCAAGGGGGTGGCGAAGCTCGGTGCAAGATTAATTTGGTGGTGGTGGACCGTCGCCGCCGGAACGAGGGAGCGGAGGTGAAGCTCGCGGCGGTGAACCGCTCGCCCGCTCGGTTCTTGGAGAGGGGAGCGGATGGCGAGCGGGAGTGGGAGTGAGGGGGCGAGGGGGTTCGGGCAGGCGGATTTGAGCACGCCTGAGCTGGCGGGATGGCAGAGCGGAGGCGACGCGCGGCGGCTACCGACGGCGCATGGCCGACACGCGGCGTGCGCGTCCTGCCGCGGCGGCCAGCGAGGCGCGAAGGCGAGCGGGAGGAGGAAGCGGCCACGCGGACGCGGGCCGGGCCGCTGCGCTGCGCGGGCGCGCGCGCGGGGAGGCGTGGGCCGCTTCGGCCGATGGGCCAAAAGGGTGGCGGCGGCTTGCTAGCGCTGGGAATTGTTTTTCATTTTTATTTTTCCAGAGAAATTCAAATAAAATTAAAATTATAGTTTTCAAATTCAATTTTGGGCAAGCAAATGACCTTTTCTGAAATTGGCCCAAAAATGAAAGTTGTTTAGAATTTTATTTCCTACAACTTTTATTAAGGGGCCAACCTCAAAACTCTTATAGATTTTGAATTGGAGAATGAAAGCTAAAATAGGGAGTATTTTTGAATATTTTCAGAATACATTTTTGAAACCAGTTTTTGACAAAACTTTGAGTAATTTAGTTGCTCCAAAAATTTGACCTATAATTCTAAGTGATATAAAATTTGTAGTTACACAATTTTGATGAAAGGTAATTAGCACATTAACATTTTACATCATGAATACCATTTTCCAAGCTTTTATTTCATCCAAGTTATAATATTACCATATATGATTATGGATGATATGAAATGTCATGCTTATGATTGCCATGCAAAAGCTTGCGTAACACCGGGGTGTTACAGCCCTCCCCCTTATAAAAATCTCGTCCCGAGATTTGAGTTACGAACCATTTATTATAAAAATCTTCGTACGCCTTTTGTCGGTATTCACCCGTTTCCCAAGATGCATCCCCTTTATCATGATGACTCCATTGTATTTTATATGTTTTCACCACACTGTTTCGAGTAGCCCTTTCTTTGGAATCCAAAACTCGAATTGGCTGTTCACGATACACCAGATCTGACTTAAGTTTTATACCTCGAGGTTCAATTCTTTCCTCTGGAACGCGCAAATATTTCTTGAGATGTGATACGTGAAAAACTAGGAATATAGCACCCATTGCTTCTGGTATTCCAATTTGTAAGCCACTGGACCCTTTCTTTCCAAGATTTTGTAGGGTCCTACAAATCTGACGGCAAGCTTTCTGCGTATCCCAAACTGCTTCTTCTTCATTGGCGTGACATTCAGATAAACATAGTCACCCACTTCAAACACAAGCAGTCTCCTTCTCTTATTCGCATAACTTTTCTGACATGACTGAGCTGTTCTCATATTTTGCTGAATGATATGAACTTTCTTTTTGGCTTCTTCCACGAAGTCAATATCATAATACCTTCTTTTCCCTGGCTCAATCCAGTTTAAAGGTGTTCTACACTTTCGGCCATACAGAGCCTCAAAAGGTGCTATCTTGATACTTTCTTGATAACTATTATTATACGCGAATTCTGCTAAAGGTAACCATGACTCCCATGAACCTCTGGAAGACAACACATAAGCTCTTAACAAATTTTCTAAAATAGCATTAACTCTTTCAGTCTGACCATCTGTTTGATGATGATAGGCAGTGCTACGAATCAGACTAGTTCCCAAACCTTTATGCAAGTGCTCCCAAAAGTGAGCAGTGAACTGTGACCCTCTGTCAGACACTATCGTCTTCGGTATGCAATGCAATCTCACAATCTCCGCCATATACTTCTCGGCAGATTGAGGTGGTCTATAATCTGTCTTGACAGGCAAAAAGTGGGTTGTCTTAGTAAGACGATCCACGATTACCCAAATCAAATCATGGCCTTTCTGAGTAGTGGGCAAGCCTGTGATGAAATCCATACTTATATCATCTCACTTCCAACTAGGTACTGATAAAGGTTGCAACAATCCGGCAGGTTTCATGTGAATAGCTTTCACTCGACAACATGTGTCATATCTGGCTACATAAGCTGTAATTTCCTTCTTCATCTTTGTCCACCAATAGCGAGGTCTTAGTTCTTGATACATTTTACTACTGCCAGGATGAATGGACAACTTAGAGAGATGAGCTTCATCTATAATTTTATTCTTAAGCTCTCTATCCTTCGGAACAACAAGACGGTTGTCGAACCACAACACGTCCTGCTCATCCACTCTAAAGTGTTTTGAGGGTTCTTCTCTAATTTTCTTTTTGATGTGGAATACCCCTTTATCTGCTTTCTGACCTTCTATTATCTTACTCTCCATGGTGCAACTGATCTGAATACTATGTAATATGGCAGGGTGCATTAGATTAAAACCATCTTCGAGTAAGGGTTGCATATTCAAACAATGCGACTTTCTACTCAAAGCATCGGCTACCACATTGGCTTTTCCAGGGTGATACTGTACATTCAAGTTGTAATCTTTGATTAGTTCTAACCATCTTCGCTGTCTCATGTTCAATTCTGATTGGGTAAAAATATACTTGAGACTCTTATGATCGGTGAAAATATTGCACAGATTACCAAGTAAATAGTATCTCCAAATCTTTAAGGCATGCACTACGGCGGCAAGCTCAAGATCATATATCGGATAATTGATTTCATGTTTTCTCAACTGACGGGAGGCATAAGCAATGACTCTGCCTTCTTGCATCAGAACATAGCCTAATCCTGTTTTTAATGCGTCACAGAACACATCAAAAGGTTTCTCGATGTCTGGCTGTGCAAGAACTGGAGCAGTGGTCAACAGTTTCCGCAAGGTGTGGAAAGCTGTCTCACACTCCTCTGTCCACATATACTTATGATCTCTGTAACAGACTCGTCATTGGCTTGGCAATCTTCAAGAAGTCTGGGATAAAGCGACGATAGTAACCAGCTAACCCTAGGAAACTCCTGACTTCTGCCACTGTGGTTGGAGTTTTCCAATCCATAACCTCTTGCACTTTGCTCGGATCTACCGAAACTCCATTCTCAGATAGAATATGACCAAGGAAAGGAACTTTCTTCAACCAAAATTCATATTTGCTGAACTTAGCATACAACTTATGATCTCTCAGTCTGGTCAAGATAATTTTTAGATGCTCTTCATGATCTTTCTCATTTTCAGAGTATACTAGAATGTCATCAATGAAGACAACTATAAACTTGTCCAACTCTGGCATGAAAACCGTATTCATTAGATACATAAAATATGCAGGAGCATTTGTTAAGCCAAAAGACATAACAAGATACTCGTACAACCCGTATCTGGTGACGGGGTGCTCTTCCGTCAGTGGACTTACGGACAATCTGCTTCGTGTGGGCCATCTGTAGCACAAGTTTTAAATTACCCGGTGAGAACATATTTTAAGTTGATGTCACTTTTATTAAACTGGGATAATCCTTTTATAAGGAGAGGAATGCATGTTATGAATGAAATGCACAGGCAGTATGATGCATGCACGAGTCTTACGTTCTCACAAACTTAGAAAATAAAGACATCTAACGATGAATTCGGTGGCATACAAACGATCCCTCATATACGTAACTAATTCGATCTACACGATAAACACTGTTATGTACCTGCAGAAAATTCATTTCAGCCCATTCCCCATGAATGCATGAAAGCAGTAAATCTACCTACACGCTCTACACGAATCCTCAGATGCGTGTACAATGGTAGTAACTACCCAAACACATCGTCCTATTGACGGCATCGCCTCAACGGACGAAACAACCACACATGCGACACTTTTGTAAAAACATGCGTAAAACATGTAAGTACTCCAGTATCATATAAGCACTCTCCCTAGATCGGCGGTGTATCCGATCATGCTCTCACAGCTCACATTTACCAAAGCGTATAGGTAACTGATTCATATATTACCACTCAATTAAGTGGTACTCATACAATAGCACGTCGTATGAGCAACGGAAGAGAAATATGGTGCAAGAACCCAAAGTTAGTACTTAAATAGCCACCTAGAGTCCTTAACTGGGCATACAGGATATGACCACTGGCACACCTTTAGTTTTAAAATCACACTTTTTAAACAGAATTTTGTTTTAAATACACTTATGAACAGTAATCACGCTAAACCATGCTCCGATACCAGCTGTAACAGAACCGCCTAATTATACAAGATTAAGTAGGAAAATCATCCAACAGGAGGACAATTTAACAAACTTAAGCCCGTATAACCCGGTAGTCCGTGAAATCTCGACGGATTTCAAACATTTCACATAACAGCCAAGATCGTACTAAGTTTAGCGGTCACCATCATAAGTTACATAAAAGTTCGCGGCATAAAATACATTGGAGTTTAAACATAGTTATTACAAACCAGGTTCGAATAAAAGTAGCGGAAGCAGTAGTTCAAATCACGTACACACACAGCGTTTTGAAATAAAGTGCCAGCTTGTGATCATCTCCAGCAAAAGCATCAGACGAGAAGTAGCGAATGACCATTGCCCATGGTCCTAAGCTTCGCCCATCGCAGGATAGAGGCAGTTGATACAGTAGCCGTAAAACATCTGCCCATCTACAACAAGTGGGAACGAAGCCCTGAGTACGAGAAGGTACTCAGCTAGACTTACCCGACAGAACCAAAATAAAATGACACCAAGGACCATGATAGGTTTTCTGGTGGGGTAGCTGACTCATTTGCAAGAAAAGCATTTTCATCTTAACAATTCTTTTCTAAAAGTATGCAGTAATTTAATCTTTATTACCCTGTCAACTATGTTTGCATCTGTGCTAGAGTAATATATAATTAAGCAAGTAAGGATTACCAATGCTTATTAACAATAATTACCATGTCATCTTCCACATAACTATCCAAGTGTTTCATCAATATTACTACGATGAAGTAGCTCAAGTCAAGTATTCACTATCCAGTGAACGATGGCGATTCGAATCGATTATTAACCAACTGGTAATTTATTCCTCACACAAACCTCACTCACCCGCTAAAGTGAGGTATTGGTCACCGAGTCAACCATTCAGGTAAAGTCTCGAGCTTGCCAGGAACCACATGTAACCGGGGGCTGCCTGACTGCTCTTTGGCCTTATCATCGCGCCCCCGTATCCTGCCACTACTGCTCCGGTACAGTGCGTTGCGGGCAATCCACTCGGCCCGAATAATCTCCCAGCTTCGCGGTCAAAAGGTACATTATTCGGCCAGCTAAATGTGAGGCATGCGTTCAACATGACTCGAGGCCCAACAACGGCCGGTCCTTAATCAACACAGACAGAAAACACTACAATCCGAAACCTTGCAAGTTTCCGTCCGGTCTCAGATTCATTTCAACACTTAGTTATTCTCATATGACATACTTTCACATAAATCCAGGTAATCCCCTATAGCTCGCGGATGACAGGCAATCACCCGACTTCTACCGGTCTAAGCAAACTAAGCAATTATTGACCGCGGACACCAAGGTGACAAGGATCGGTAAAGCAAGGTGAAACAAGGTATAATGCAGCAACGGTTGCAAACAACTCCTAAACTTAATGCAGCAGTTTAAGTAAAGCATTAATAAAATATTTGCAAACCGGGGAAGAGAATTGCTCCGGGGCTTGCCTCTCTCAAAAGATCTCGGACGGTGGTCGGGGCACTCTGGACTGCTCTAGCACCTCGGACTGCTCTTCGGCTTCGGTCGCCTCCTGCTCTAGCACCTCGGACTGCTCCTCCGGGTCCTCGGGAACTGCTACCGGGGTCACTTCCTGTGATCCTGTATGATGCAGAAATATAAGTGCTCATGCCTAGGTGCATTGCAGGGATGACATGAGATGATGATGAATGAATGAGATGTAATGAGCATGTTACTTTATTTGGATTACGTGGAACTTACGACTCTTCTACAAGGTAGTATACGTCAATAAAAAACATGTACTCAAAAACTACCACCACTAATCTCTACCATGTAAAGGCACACTAACACTTAGGATGCTTCAAAGATACACCAAAGCATAGTTTACTAACTAATCTTGCATTAAAGGTTGAGTGTAAACCCTAATTAGCACTATGCTTGAACAGCAACACATATTTTGGTAGCACAGAAAAATCTTAGAAAATTACAGCGGATTACTAACATTAATTCTAGCATGCCACAAAATTTTCATTGTATTTGGATTATTAGAACTGTCTATACAAAAATAACAAGCTAAGGCCTAAAAACGAGCATGAAAATACTTTGCATTATGAAAAGTATCAAACAATAGATTTAGTAATTTTCCTACTTTCTACACCATAAATAATCACTGTAGAAAAATTATTACTTGCATGTTTTATTCATATTTATTTAATTAACAAAAAATAGCAAATACTAGTGATAGAAAGCATTTGAACTACACCTACACATTTTTCTACAGAATAGGCATGATATATAATTTTCCTAGCAAGTACATGGCACAAAAAGATTAACAAACTTGGAATCATATTTTTCTGAATTTTCTACAATTTACTAACTATTTAACAAGAAAATAGCAATTTCCAAAGTTAAATAAAAACCCTACAGAAAAGTAGTGCAACAATTAAGTGCAATATTTTTAAATGGTAGATCTAGTTGTAAGGAGCTCATAAAAAATTATTTCACAATTTTTGGAGCACATTTAATCACCCAAATAATTACTAAAGCATTTTTATTTCCAATTAATAAAAGAAAAGAAAAACTGGGATTCTATTTGAAAACGGGCCGACACCGTAAGGGGCAGACGGCCCGGTCCGGTTCAGCCTAGCGGCATGCGCGCGCGGGATAACGAAAATGGGCCGCGTCCCGTTGGATCAGGCCGGCCCAGCTACTCGCCTCACCCGCGGGCGAGCGGGGGCAACGCGCGCGGCCGAGCGGGCGCTCGACACCGCGGCGGTGCGGCGGCCGCCGATGGCCAACTGCCGCTCCAGTGCACGAATGAGCGAGGCAAGGTGCGCAAAACGGCCTTGGAAAAATGGTGAACATGTGAGCGGGGTTGAGAGATAAGGGGGGTTGGTGGAGGTGCCGGTGACCGGAGCACGAGCGCGGCGGCTGCGTCACGGTGGCGCGGCGAGGAAAACAAATTGACGCCCTACCGGAGCGAGCAAGAGGACAACGGGGCTTGTTCGGAGGAGGCAAGGGGGTGGCGAAGCTCGGTGCAAGATTAATTTGGTGGTGGTGGACCGTCGCCGCCGGAACGAGGGAGCGGAGGTGGAGCTCGCGGCGGTGAGCCGCTCGCCCGCTCGGTTCTTGGAGAGGGGAGCGGATGGCGAGCGGGAGTAGGAGTGAGGGGGCGAGGGGGTTCGGGCTGGCGGATTTGAGCGCGCCTGAGCTGGCGGGATGGCAGAGCGGAGGCGACGCGCGGCGGCTGCCGACGGCGCATGGCCGACACGCGGCGTGCGTGTCCTGCCGCGGCGGCCAGCGAGGCGCGAAGGCGAGCGGGAGGAGGAAGCGGCCACGCGGACGCGGACCGGGCCGCTGCGCTGTGCGGGCGCGCGCGCGGGGAGGCGTGGGCCGCTTCGGCCGATGGGCCAAAAGGGTGGCGGCGGCTTGCTAGCGCTGGGAATTGTTTTTCATTTTTATTTTTCCAGAGAAATTCAAATAAAATTAAAATTGTAGTTTTCAAATTCAATTTTAGGCAAGCAAATGACCTTTTCTGAAATTGGCCCAAAAATGAAAGTTGTTTAGAATTTTATTTCCTACAACTTTTATTAAGGGGCCAACCTCAAAACTCTTATAGATTTTGAATTGGAGAATAGAAGCTAAAATAGGGAGTATTTTTGAATATTTTCAGAATACATTTTTGAAACCAGTTTTTGACAAAACTTTGAGTAATTTAGTTGCTCCAAAAATTTGACTTATAATTCTAAGTGATATAAAATTTATAGTTGCACAATTTTGATGAAAGGTAATTAGCACATTAACATTTTACATCATGAATACCATTTTCCAAGCTTTTATTTCATCCAAGTTATAATATTACCATATATGATTACGGATGATATGAAATGTCATGCTTATGATTGCCATGCAAAAGTTTGCGTAACACCGGGGTGTTACATCTGGCTCCCTTCCAAGGTGACTTTCACTTTTCGACTTCGCAGCCTGAGTTGAGCTATTAGGCTTCGCGGTCGGCAACATCAGGCCGGCCAACTAAATGTCAGGCGTGCGTTTAAAATGACATAGAAGGCTCCAGGTCTCGGTCCTTAATCGACACAGACGGGGATAGATCTGCACCCAAAACCTCCATACCTTGTTGCTTCACTATCGTCATCCCGTCCGGTCTCATTTCATTTTATTAACACATAGTTCACTTCCACGATAGCAAATATAGCCAATCGTGACCTGACAAAACTCTATATCTCGCAGGTGACGGGAAATCACCCGACTTCTACCGGTCTAATTTAGCAGGGCTAAGCATTGATACGATCCTGTCTACATAGGATTTAAGGTTTGAATTGCTGGACAAGGAGTGTTATCAATGCAGCAAGGGTTTCCAACTAACTCCTATCATATAATGCAACAATACATATAACATGTATATATAGATAATTGCTTTGAATATAGGAGACTTATAATGCTCCGGGGCTTGCCTTAACCGAAAGAAGATAGATCGAGGTTCGGCTTCAAGAACGATTCCCACGTCTTCTCTGGCTTCGTCGGACTGAACCTCCGGCTCCTGAACAGACTTCAACTTCAGGTTCCACGCCCAGCGAGACTTCGCTCGAGACACGATCCTCGACACACCTATTGCATGTATATGCATCCAATGAATTTCATGTATGCACCAAGGATGACATGCTGATTTATGAACATGCATGAATGATGTGAAGATGGATGTAATGACATAGCAACATCATAAGCACAAAACCAAGTTACGTGGTGCTCTATTCAAATCACTTCAAGCTTAGGTGCAAATTTCCTCTCTAGTATTAACATGTTTGAACATCTCTAAGAAACCACTAAGTGCCACAAGGTTAAGACTAAACACACACATAACAAGATTCTAGCAATTTAATATTTCCAACAAGTTATCGACAGTAGCTAAGAACATTCATAACTGGAGTTCTACAAATCCAAATGACTTGCAAGAAGACATTCTGGAAAGCTTATGAAATTGTCTATATTTCATTTATAAACCTCTAAGCATGATTTCATCATTTACCAGGTCAAAATAGCATATGCACAGAATCTGTTCTAAAAGACAGAGAGCACTTCTAAAACTGAACCCAGCTTGGGACAGCTGCCATTTCTAAACTATGAGTCCAAATGCTATAAAAATTTACCAGTAACTAGTTCATGAAATCCTCAACAACTTTACTATAGATCACCAAGCATGAAAACCTCATTAACATAGCCTAACTTACTTAACCACCAAATCTATCCAGAAAGATAGATTTGTACAATTAAATATTAAGTGATCTTGGGAACATCACAAATGACTTACCCAACTTTACTAACAGTTAGATCATGTTTAATTAACACCAAATTAAGTCATGGCACTAGCATAAACATTTATCTAATCCCTCTTTTCTATTTATTTAGAGTACATAAGCATAAATGGCATCACATATAAAATATAACTAGAAAATTCTAATAAAATTACAGAGGCAATGACATGTTAACAAGAGGCTACCATAAAAATTTCACCTCAATATGACAAGTAGATTAGAAGATATCAAAATAACAAAAAGATAAATGCTAATAAAACCTATAACAAAGGAATTTCATAAAGGAAGCAAATGACCTTTAATAAGGCTGAAAATTTAACTAGAGCATATTTATATCATGATTAGCTCCCCACAAAATTTTCATAGCAAAAGAATCACTGTACAATGAGATATCGAATTACCAAAATCACATAATTAAATAAAGCACTTAGTAAAAGTAATTATTAACTTCAGAAAACATTAATAAACATGACACATATTATATTTTCTAAATAAACTAGAGGTCATACAGAGCCCTACACATTTTGAACCATATTATTTGGACTTACCAATCAATTGATATGAATTTACAAAGTTTGAGTACAAAACAAACATTTGAAATAAATCAAATAAAACAAAACCTAAATCTATTCTTCCCACTTGGGCCGGCCCAGCAAGGGTGGCTCGGCCCGTGGCCGATTCGGCCCACGTCGGAGCAGGGAGGGGGAAACAGAGGAGGGGTGGCCGCCGGCCGATTCCTCGCCGGCGATGAGGTTCCCGGCGATGGTGAGCACACCACCACACTCCTCTCGACGAGACGGACTCAACGAGGTACAATACAAAGGCAGTGACCCGACGGAGGAAGCTCGTCACCGTTCATGGCGGACGACGGAGCTCGACGGCGCTGCGCCGGTCATCCCAGGGCAAGACGGGGCTCGGGAAGAGCTCCTACACGCTCGTCAAGGCACGACGATTCTACTGGAACCCATCTCTAGACAGCGGAGCAGCAAACACAATGCACCTGCATGCGAGGCACCACGGCGGCGACGGCGAGCTGGGCGCGCGGTGGCGTTCTGCGAGGACAAGGCATGATTGGTGGTAGCGTCTCGCAGGGACATGGGGGCCAACCTAGGACACGCTAAGCGCAAGCTAGAGGGGAAAAAGGAGGGACGAGCCCGACGGAAACGAGGACGACGGTGCCAGCGGCCATGGCGGAGCGCGCACTGCGATGCATCTGTTCTAGCATGCATACCTTGGTAGAGGTGAAACAGGTTGGTGCTTCACGATATACGTGGCACGGTGACACAGAAACGTCAAAGGGAAGGCATCGCGATGCACCCCACCGGGCTGCCCATGGTGAGCTTCGAGCGCGGCGGCGCTCGGTCGATGCCGATGACGGAGGAGGAGGGAAACGCGGCGGCACCTGGCTTCTACTAGCTTCAGTGAGTAGCGCAAGAGCAGGCAGGAGTGGTGGCGGAGCCCAGAGCGAAAGCGAGCACGCAGCGCTGCGATGGCGGAGGCGCGGGGCAAGACGAAGAGCGCGGTGGCCTTCTGGCGAAGCAGAGCGAGGCCGAGAGGGGGTATGGCGAACTGGGGAAGGCCAGGGTGAGGTGTCACAAGCAAAGGCCTTGTGCTCACGAGCGAGAGTGTGGAGGCAATGCGTAGCAGCCACGCGGCAAGGTCCTTCTGCTCATGGTCGGCCATGAAGACCACTGAAGGTTTTGGATTCAGATTCTAAAAGCCATTCGAAAATGACTGACAGAGCAACTTCGAAGGCCCCCAACTCCCAAACCAGCTCGAGTTAGGTCATGCCATGGTTTACAAAGTTGTAGAGATACACGAGATCTTCAACTTTGCCAATTGGGGCTCGAGCTAGATCAGCACGGTTAGAGAGATATAGAACTCCAAAGTAATGTTCAGTGAAACTGTAAGTCAGTCAAGAACTTAGAAAAAATTTAAGTGTTGAAACAACATGGATTCATGACTTGTGGGCCCTGTTTGAGCAGGTTCTAGCCATTTTCATGAGATGGTCATATTGAGACTTTTGTTCCTTGATAAATTAGCTACAACTTTGGTAAAGGGTGCACATCCATGCAATGTCTCTAGGTTGTACTTTTTAATTAGTCAAACTAGGGCACTCTAGAGGTCACCTCAAGGTCAAGCCTTCCCTAGAGGGCAAATTAGTCATTTTGGTCAATATGAACAGTGCTCCATTAGGTGTCCTAAGCATAGTTAAGCTACTAGGGATCATGTAAGAGCATCACAAGTGTCATCTACACAAAAACCCTAGCAACACATAAAGGAAACACATAGAAAACCACAAATGTTGCAATTGTTTCAAATGTTGCAAATGAATGTTTCAACACTTTTGCTAATCAAACATGATGCTATGCTCATGATAAGAGACTAGGATGCTATGATCATGCATTATGAATGCATTATGAGGCTAACTAACACCAGGGGTGTTACACATATGGTGGTGTACACTTGGTGGTGTTAGCACTTTTGCGAAGGCGATGGAGTTTAAGCGGTAGAGAGGGGTTTGTGTTCCTCTCTCCCTCCCGCCGAGCTTGCGAGGCGGGATTCGGCGCTATTTGGGGAAGTGAAATGCCTATTTTTCACTACACCGGAAGTCGAAAAAGAAACGAAGGCGAACGACAGTCACTGTGGTGACCGGACGCGTCCGGTCAGTTCAACTCGGTGCTGCTAGGGTTTCTGACCGGACGCTGGTCTGGCCTGACCAGCGCGTCCGGTCAGTTCTCCTGTGCGGAGAAAAAGAGCGCGCGACCGGCGCGTCCGGTCCCTCACAGAACCGGAGCGTCCGGTTAGGCGTCTAGAGGGACAGAGCGCAGCGGAGTGCTGATCGGACGCGCGGCGCGTCCGGTCACGTGCGATCGGACGCGTCCGGTCATGGTGGGAGCTTACTGGACTCCGACCGGACGCCAGGTGTAGCGCTTCCGGTCAAACGTTAGAGCGCGTCCGGTCACAGCAACGGTAACTTCTGAAGTGCACTGTTCACGCTTTTCCTGTAGTGACCGAACGTGTCCGGTCACCCTGACCGGTGCGTCCGGTCAGTACGATTTTCATTGCGTCGTTCGGTAACGGCTAGCTGCGTACCCCTTCACTATAAATAGAAGATGTCCGGGGTTTGAGGGCAACTCTTGCACATTTTGAGACCTAGAGACATCTTTTGAGCTAGAGAACAACCCCTCCACTCATCTCTTTGCTTAGTTGCACATCTTGAGTGAGATTGAGTGAGATTCAAGTGCATTGCTTGAGAGTTGCATTCTAGAGGTACTTGATCTTCGAGTTGCTGTAGATTTCTTGTTACTCTTCCGTGTTTCCTGACACGGTAGATGGCTTGGAGCAGCGGAGGTGATTGAGCTCACAATTGAAGATTGTTGGAGCCCTCACCAAGTGTTGTAAGGGGTTCTTGATCCTTCCCCGTGGGAGTTCGCAAATTGGATACTCTAGTGGAGCTCGTGGCTTAGAAGATCCCCATCTTGTGTGCGGTTGTGCGGTGCCCGCCGAGGGCTCGACTCTTGATAGTCGATTAGCTCGTGAACCGACAAGTGGGTGTATCGCCACAATGAGGAGTAGCTTGCCGGGAAGCAAGTGAACCTCAGTAAAAATCTTATGTCATCTCTTTGCCGAGGATTTCTCTTGTGGTTGATCATTGTGATTGATTCTTCAAGTGCATTACTTCTCTACATCGTTGGTATAAGAATCAAGTCACTTGCTCTTTACTTTCTTGTACTAATCCTAGTGTAGTTTGCTTAGTTTAGCTTTTATCACATAGGAGTAAGTAGTTTAGTGACTTAGTCTTGTTGGTGTGTATTAGAGATCATAGTCTTGCTTCGCTCGATTTGTATAGGTGGCTTGCATAGTGTAGTTGAGCTAGTGCTAGAATTAGCTTAGCCATCTTTTATACTAACGTGGTTATTTAGTGAAACTTGTAGATTTTTAAATAGGCTATTCACCCTCCTCTAGCAATTTGGACCTTACAACCGCGGCGTTCGTCGCCGGCAAATCTATCTGTCTATGGTTCATCTTCTACCTCTGATCGTTGAGAGTTAGAATGATTTGATTCCAACACTTCAAACGAGGAAGGAGATGATAGCTAAACGCATGTAGAGTTAGAGATGACGATAGAGATGGTGCGGGGATGGGAGAGGAGATAGAAAGGTGTAACAAGTGGCCCGCACTGTCACTTTTCGTTTGTGTTAGTAAAACCAGTCCAATTACTTAATATAACAGTTTTGACAGTTTAATAGTCAAAGATTTTTGATCTTTAATGGCAAAAATAGACTTATCCCTTGTCACTGTAGCTTTTTGCGTTGCGTCTGTAGCTGTGTGTAGCAATGGTACTGTAGCCCATAGTTGTTTTATTTTCTTTTTTTAGATAATAGAAATAGATTTGGCTTCATCTCTGGTTACCAAGAGAATCAGACCACTTATAGTAAAAATGTTTAGCCACACAAATATATCTCTACTATAATGGAACGGTTAAATTATACTAGGTCCCCCGAGTAAAATGTCCCACGCTGAGAGCCTCCAATCATTATGCATTCAGAAAAATACACACAAGAATTTATTTCTATTAAAATCAATGTCTAATAAAACACATCAGATCCGATGGCAGCCGATGATAGTTTGATGCGAGGCTTCAAACTCAGCCGCACCCCGCGGCATCACGCGAGGCTTCAAATGCCGCGAACAGCACCCCATGGCCATGCCCCGCGGCCCAGGTTCGATCCCCCGCTGCAGGTTGTTTATTTTTTGTAGAGATATAGGCCTTGTTCACTTCCCATGCCAACCCAAAATATTTCCTCTTCCACCTATCACATCGAATCTTTCGACGCATGCATAGAGCATTAAATGTAGGTAAAAAAGATAACTAATTACATAGTTTGTCTGTAAATATCGGGACGAATCTTTTGAGCCTAGTTAGTCCATGATTAGACAAATTTTGCCAAATAACAACGAAAATGCTACAGTAACTTTTCCCCTACTTTTCGCGAAGTGAACACACCCATACCAAAAAAATAAAAATAAAAATGAAACATCATCCGTTCGCATCTCTCTACCCCGAGTAGGGATGAAAACGGACGGAATTTTTCCCGTACCGTCCCGTTCCGTTTTCTATATTTTTCCGTCCGTTTTCGTATTTGCGAGATCCCGTTTTCGTATTTGCGGAAGTAGAAAATGGTGTTTTCCGTCCGTTTCCGAGTAATCCCGTTTTAATATGGAATAGACCCGTATTTATTCCGTTTTTATCCCGTTTTCAATCTATGCTCAACATGTTCAACAATTACATATCCTTATGTTATGTTAATATAACTACGAATCACCAAATATGCATGTTATGTTCACGTACATAGCATGTAAATGAATATTAAACTTTGTATATATTATTACATGACTTTATATATATGTATACTTTGAGAATATTATATTATGTGATCTTAATTTAATTTTCCGGCTCTCCGTCCGTATTTGTTCGTTTCCGTATGTCCGCATATTCCGATTCCGTTTCCGAACCCGTATTTTCCAAACCCGATTCCGTTTCCGCCAAAAAATTATAGAAACGAAAGTAAAAATAAGGTTTTTCCGTCCGTTTCCGTCCGTTTTCATCGCTGAGCCCCCGACGCGGATCTCTGCCTTCCATTCGCTGCCGCCATAGGCGAATCGCCATCACCCGCGCTCCTCCTCCTCCCCTAGAACCTCCTCCTCTCTCCTGTTGCCACGAGGCGCGGCTCAGTTCTTCCTCGAAGCGGGCGGAATCCAGGGCGCGCGGCAGTGGCATGGACGAGTAGGGGCAGGGCACTACCGGAATCCACTTCTTTGCCGAGCGCCGGAGGCTTTGCCGAGCGTTTTTTTTCGGGCGCTCGGCAAAGAAGGCTTTGCCGAGAGCCAAATAAAAAACACTCGGCAAAGCCTCTGCACTCGGCAAAGAAGCCTTTGCCGAGCGTCCGATAAACGGCTCTCGGCAAAGAAGTTTCTTTGCCGAGAGCCAAAAAAACACTCGGCAAAGAAACTTCTTTGCCGAGAGCCAAAAAAAAGCACTCGGCAAAGGCTTCTTTGCCGAGTGCCAAAGTAAAACACTCGGCAAACCAATTTTTCAAACCACATTTTGGTGCCCTAAACGAATTCAAATAAAAAAGTTTTCAACTACAAAGTTTCATAACTTTTCATGATCTACAAACTTTATATTGGTCATTTCTTTATTCGACAAAGTAATAATTACGTTGTTCACAAAATCTATATGTCTCTCATGTAGTTCCATGAAACTACAAGAGAGATATATAAGATTTGTGAACAATGTTAGCACCATAATTTTCGGATGGAAAAACTTCCTAAATGAAGTTTGTAGATCTCGAAAGGTATTGAAACATTGTAGTTGACCACTTTTTAATTTGAATTTATCTTGTCATGGAAAACTACGTTTGAAATTCAAAATTTTAAAATTTTAAAATTCAAATTTTTCAAAAGACCTCGGATGGAAAAACTTCCTAAATGAAATTTGTAGATCTCAAAAAGTTATGAAACATTGTAGTTGACCACTTTTTCATTTGAATTCATCTTGTCATGCAAAACTACGTTTGAAATTCAAAATTTTAAAATTTGAATTTTTCAAAAGACCTCGGATGGAAAAACTTTCTATATGAAAAATGTAGTGCTCGAAAAGTTATGAAACTTTGTGGTTGACAACTTTTTCATTTGAATTCATCTTGTCATGCAAAACTACGTTTGAAATTCAAAATTTTAAAATTTGAATTTTTCAAAAGACCTCGGATGGAAAAACTTTCTATATGAAAAATGTAGTGCTCGAAAAGTTATGAAACTTTGTGGTTGACAACTTTTTGATTTGAATTCGTTTAGGGGCTCAAACAATCAATTTTCAATTGGTTTAGTATAATATTTGAGTAACTGAAATGGCATATAGACGCATGTGAGTGTGTAGTGCAGGTGGCAGAGGAGGTATCGCGTGAGGGAGAGGTCACGAGTTCGAATCCCACCGACCGCGTAGCCGCGAATTTTGCGCGAAAAATGCCGCGACTTGCGACTTCGACGGAGACGGGCGGGCGCTGGCCAGTGGGCCCCTCCCCCGATTGAAAAAATTTTTTCTAGGTTTTTTTCGCATTTTTTTATTTCGCGCTTTGCCGAGCGTCGGGCTCTCGGCAAAGGCTTTGCCGAGTGCCCGATAAACGGCTCTCGGCAAAGAAGCCTTTGCCGATCGGATTTTTGCCGAGGGCGCTTTGCCGAGAGCTGCGCTCGGCAAAGGCTTTGCCGAGGGTCTTAGAGGCTTTGCCGAGAGCCTGGGGCCCTCGGCAAAGCAGCCGGCTCCGGTTGTGCCGGAGCGGGGGATCCCGCGGCTAGGGTTCCCTGGACCAGCTGCCACCCCGCCGGTGTCACCCCGCGGCAGGCCGAAGGCGCCGGAGGTGGACTCGCACCAGCGACGTCGAGGGCACGCAAGGCTGAGGAGGAGGCGGCGACGCTGCGGAAGGCGTGGTGCCGGCTGCGGCTGTCCGGCGTGCGACCTGGCACGCGTGCCACGCTGGGACGCCGTTGTGTTCATGGCCGCCAGCCCTCAGCAGGCTGCCAGCTCGAGCATGCCCGTGCCCTCGGGCGCTTCCCCGCCTCCAGCGCAGCCATCGCCGTCACCGACCCGGATGACGGTCACATCGGCTCCGGCGCTGCCACTCTCCATGCCGTCGCACCGTCGCTGGCCACCTCGCCGCTCAGGTCCGACCTACCTACACTCTGCCCTATCGCTACTACTGGACCCGTTGTTCTGATGGCCTATTGGGATGTCGGAATTTTCTTCGCAGGCTTGCAAGGAAGAGATCGCCAAATTCCTTTCCGAAGGAAATGGTTGATCGTGGGATGAGGCTGCGATCACCGCGGCAGCGGGCTTCATGGCAAAGAAGCACGTGCTCTTGCTACGCACGCAATTCCATCAGGGCTAACAACTGCCGCAAGAAGTGCGGCCACTGCAATGAGGTGAAAATGCTTTCATCTTTTTTCCCCATATCATCTGAGTGTGTTTGTATGTAAATAGTATCATCATGTTCTTGGATTCGATTATGCTATATATCCATCAATCCATGAATGCAGTGTCACCCTTTCGTACTTCAGTGTTGGTCTTAATGCCATCGTTTGGAGCTACTAATTACTGGCTTACTGCTACTTACTGTTTTAGTTTCATGATAGAATCACTTATGACTGCTTAGATTACAATTCAATTATGCCTTCTTTTGAGGCTGTGTTTACTTCCTCAAAAAAAAGTACGGTGCAAACAAAAGATTCCCCGTCACATCAAACTTGCGATACATGCATGGAGTACTAAATGTAGATGAAATAAAAAACTAATTGTACAGCTTGGTTGTACTTTGCGAGACGAACGTTTTGAACCTAATTAGTCAACGGTTGGACACTATTTACCAAATAAAGTCAAAACGTGCTACAATACTTTTTTTACACCTTTTCGCGGAACTAAACACACCCTGAGTGTCGACTGCTGTTGTGACAGCTTCTGGATTGCTTCAGATACCGGCATGGAACATCAGTGTCGACTATTTATTGCAATTCTGTTTTAGTTCGGAGTGTTCACTCAGATCCTGTTATGACAGCTATTTCCATGTTTTTGATGTTTGTAGATCCAACAAACACAATTCTTATTTTAGAAACCAATTTGCTTACGAAGTTTGGAAAGGAAAACCACACGCCTGAACCTTAAACCCTTGCAGGTTTGCATCTATAATTTCGTCCTTAATTCATATCGTAACTGGATGGACAAGATAGCAATTCGGATGTGGTAGCTGCACAGAGATAGCAATGCAATTACCTGATGTTTGCAACCCTCGTGCTTTCTTACATGGGTGCCATGCCGGGTACAGGTACGCTCCCTGGCTCCCTGCTATTACCCTCGCCTTCCATGTATCTCTGTCTATTTACTGAAGATTAATTCATGCTTGTTCAAAAAACTGTGTTTTCTTACCAATGTTCAAGTGTTTTTTTTTAATTTGTGAATCATGTGCTTCTGAATTATTGATGAAGTTAATTTCATCAGTTTGAGGTTTCTATGTAAATAAACTGCATTATTGTCCAAGAGAAGTATAGGCAGACTCTATTCTAAGTATTATTATTCATTACATCATTTCTGGTGACCTTTTATTTGCCTATACAAAGATGATTGTAAGTGGAAATAATGCATTTGCAATAGATGTGACAGTTGAATCTTAAAATTTTTCAGGAATTCAATTTGTACTACTTTATATAATCTATCTTCTTTCAATTTCTTTGTTCATAATTTTGAAAAAGGAGAAGAAGAAGGATCTTAGCCAGGACAATACGAGATTGAAGCAACCACTGAATTCAGTAGAGGTGAGTGCAGCTCATTTCTGCTATCTTTCATATATTGTTGAAACAAGAGAATCTGATATCACTTTTTTTTGTGTCATTTTAGACCTCATACCTACGAGGCAATTCAACCAATATCTTAAAGGAGATGAAAAGGTGAACATAAATTATGTCCTTCTCTTTTATTTTATTTCCTGAAAGTGTCTTGTAAAATGAGGTTGCAGGGATAAGAAAGTGACCTGTTGCAAAATCATGTACTTTATATTTTATTACTTAACACTAGGTACATATATAAACCCCCTTCCCCACAGCAAAATAGATAATAAACTGGAACATATCTATGATTTTGTTAAAGCAAAAAAATCATGGTTCATCTATTATTTTCTCCTTTATTAATTACTAGCAAAGAAAAGAGATCTATATGTTATTTTTATTTACGATTTATTTCTTTGGAATTATTTTTTCTAGACGTCACCGTGGCGTTAGCGCGGGCATTATACTAGTTACTGAAAACTCAATTCTAACGTTACGAGGCTATCTAAAAGAAGTAAATTCATCATTGTCGTCTCTAGCTCTTGACAGACCAGAAGAATGCATTCTTTAATGGCTTTACCCCGCTGTAATTGTGTCTATTAGTGTAGCTAGTAGCTTCATCTGAATATAACCTAAAGAAAGTTTGAGATCAAAATAACTTGTAGCCATGGTTGTTTTTTGTTGCAGCCTACAAAAGCTGCAGCGAACAGGACCGTTATACACATAAGCAATCGTTGGACAACTGCAACCGTTGATTCTTGTAAAAAAAAAACTGCAACAGTTGAGCAGCAGGCAGTACCATCCACTATTATACACTTGTAATAATATAATATTTCAGGAGCTTGTACAAGTGCAACAGAATCAATTTGCCGGTGGGTCTGCAACTTGCAGCAAGCAGACGGGGCATCAGTATCGGCCACGAGGGGCGTGGTGCCGACGCGCCGGCCGCCGTGAGCCATCCGTTCCGCCACTCAACTCCGCGGCCCGGCTGACCGTGACACGGGACAGCGATGCATACAGTACAAATGTACAATACAATAGCCAGCCTGTGGGAGTTGCTGCTGACGACGATGGCGCTTGCCGATTCTTTTTTTCTACGCCTAGTACTGATTGGAATTGGAATGGATTGGCTTGCTTTTCCTGTTTTGTTTATATGATCTCATCAGATGATGCTGCGTTCCCGCTCCCACTGTCCTTGGATCTCCAGCAGTGGCCAGCCACGGACGATGATGCTCGATGGCTCAGTGTCAGTGTAACCACACCACACACCCTAGCCCAAAGCATCTTTCTACTGTTATTTATTTTGTTTTATCTATATATAAACCCTCCTTTCTGTCAGTATGTGCATCTGCTAATCATCATCATCATGGTAATGAAAGGCCACCTTCTCTGTCGATCAGTGAATGGATGGACATGGATCTATCATGACCCAGTTCACAGGCATAGAAAGTCCTGATCATGAGCTAGTAGGACTTCTATATCTGTGTAACGGCCCAGGCCCAAAAGCATCACTGGGTCCATGGGCTCTGTGCAATCGAGTAGTAATTAACTGAACACGAACCGAATATAGCATTTCCACACATACACTTCTGTGCACAAACAAAACCACACGTACAATTACAGGTCTGTTCACATGGGTCCATCAGTCCATGACGTTCAGTTCACATACCACAACGCGAAAAAACACTCGTTGCTGATCTTGGTATAGGTACTAACGTCGAATGCATCTAAGCAATAACATGAAGACCTTCTACAGTGGCAATGTGCAATAACATCACTCTGGTACTCTGACGACCTCTGCTACCTATCTTTCAGCTCCTTTTCGAACTCGCGCAGCTTCTCCTGGATAGGCGAAAGGAAGGACTTCATATCCTTGCAGATCTGAGCTTTGTCGTCCGAGAAGAGATCCTTGTGTTTACCTGAACAAAACAAAAACAAGCAAGACAATACCACGAGAACCATCTGTTATAATCTGCGATCGATCGATTCAATTCACCCCTAGAGTCACATGAGTACAAGTTTCATGCAATATGGTGCTTTCACCTCCAAGTTTCAAGCTCGCCAAATGAAAATTCAGGGATCTCTATATGACCTCTGACCTTCTTGTTTTCTTCCTTAATTAACCATTCACCTGAAGAACACCGTCACAAGTGGTATTTCAGTGGAAGGTAATCATAAGGGTGTTAAACTTAGAAATTTAATAACAAAACAAAATTACCTTTAAATTTCAAGCTCAGTTCGTAAGTATAGCCTACTCTCTTCTTATTGCGGACTGTGACTAAGAATGCCTGCCAAAAGTATTGCTTCAGCAACTATGTCTATTGTAGCATATGAGTTAAAGTTAAAGGGAAAAATTATCCAAAGATATATCAAATTATATCTAGCAAAACTGGTTCACAAGACAGTAGAGACTATTCCTTACTATAGTGGCTAAATGACCTAACAAAAAAAGGTAGAGATAAAAAACAGAATTTAGCACTCCATTATCAGAATACAGAAAAGGAAATGGCCCTCCATAAGCCAATACATTTTAATGTTTGATAGGGAGAAACAGAAAGCTACCGTAGACCTAATTTGGATGTCTATCTAATGCCTGATTCGTGGAGTAAAACGGGTCACATAATTTGTGAATCTTAATGGAAGGTAACATTGCTAGCTGTCCAAAAACTAATGCTTGTCCAGCTTTCTGTTTCCAACTTTGCTGAGCCACTATTGATGGAGTCTAGCATATGTTTCCGTACTCACCTGTTCCTACTTCTATCCGCATTGTTTCAGCGTGCTGTATGGACATGAGTAATTAAAATAGTGCATTAGTAATAGAAGTGCAAACAAGCAATTATGGTGGACAAATATGAAGGAAATTAACATGAAAAGGGTAAACGTGAGGCATATAGCTTAAAAATTATTAAGCTAAGAAATCACGAAATCCTTATGACAATCATGAAATAAACATAAACAACAAAATTGTTATGAAATAGTAAAGTTAATAGCGTTCAAAGAGTTTCGACAGGAAATAAAGAGCTGCCCAAACTCTTTGAAGGCTATTAACTTTACTATTTTATAACAATTTTGTTGTTTATGTTGATGAATGATGAATATAGTAGAGAAATTTACCTGAAAAGAATAATAGGAATAATTGTCCAGTGAGTGTTTTGAATAAAATGAAAGCGACTGTCTGTCAAAAGAGGCTACTTAGTACTTACATCGCTTGAGCATATGGATACTTCATGAACAGATGCCTTGCCGGTACAGAACTCCAGAGGATCTAAACACCACAGCAAATCCTGTACTCAAAGAAGTATGAAAGACTGCTTAGGGTGTGTTTAGTTCGCGAAATATTTTGGGTTTGGCTACTGCAGCACTTTCGTTTGTATTTGTCAATTAGTGTCCAATCATGGACTAATTAGGCTCAAAAGATTCGTCTCGTGGTTTTCTACCAAACTGTGTAATTAGTTTTTTCTTTCATCTATATTTAATGCTCCATGCATGTGTCCAAACATTCGATGTGACGGAGAATCTTAAATTATTTTGGGAACTAAACATGGCCTTAGATGAAATTTCAAATACAAAACAGTAACTCAAAGAAGTATCTAAAGACCTCTACGAATTTTTGCCATGGAAGCACCTTGAGGACAGGCTGAAGCTGTCTGGAGGTTGAAGAAGCCCCCTCGACATTTTCCCTAGATCTGTCCTTGGTCCATAGGTTGGGGGTCTTGTCGTCGCCGGTCTGCACGTTAGCGGGGGGCACTGCCGCCGTGCCACGTCGAGGAAGCTAGAGGAGAGAAAGCAATGCAAGAGATCAGGAGAAAAAGAGTCAGGGAGAGGCTGCGAGCAAGAGATTGGGAGGGAGGCAGGGAACTGATGCGAGCGAGAGATCGGAAGCGAGGGCATGGAGCGACTACAATACAAGAGAGAAGGCGTGGAGCTAGGGTTAGAAGAGCGGTGGCTTTTATAGTTTGGTAATACTCTCTACCGAGCGTCCGTCCGTCCGGACGAGACGGACCCGCCTCCCCCTGCGCCTTGCGTGTAGCACCTGGTTTTAAAGACAAAACCAAATATAAACCACATGTGAGCCTAGGAAGTAAAATCACACATATGGCTACAAATAGAGGTAATATCAAAATATAATATTTAATAAATAACATGCTTCATTTTCAGAAAAAATGAGGCATGCAGGATTAATTACTCATTAGCACGAGTATATATATTAACATGTAAGAACAAACTAATAAATATAATATTGTGTCCATGTCCCCATTTATATCCCTATTAATTTTTATCTCTCCACTTCCCTTTCCAACATATCCTCTTCACATTGCAAACCTCCTAAATTGAGTTTAGAAACAAACAATTACACATACGATAAAAAATCACTCAATGTTTCTTTATTTATTATTTTATTAAACAACACAAAAATACATTTTTATTGGGACTGACTATAAATCTATGGCACCAGTGTTTTGGTATTTTTAGCAACCTCCTCCGATGCTAATTTTGGGATGCTTATTTTTTTCTATAGTGATTAGGCATATATAAAATAGAGCGCCAGCTTTTACAACATGGACGGTGAAATATAGACAACACGGGCTGAAATATGTTAGGAAAACAATGAAAATAAGAAAAATATATGGACCCACCCGACCATGTGGCTATGGAACATGCCAACATGAACAACGATGCTTAAAAATCAATAAATTGTTTTGTGACACACAAACTCTGTCATAGTTGATGGCATTTGTAAATTGGACTTTGTGACATAGAAAATGCCTATGTGACATAGAAAATATCGTTACTAGATAGAATTGGACTAGTTATATGACGTTTTTTGACATACAACTTTTTATTGTCACTAAGTCGAAATGCCTACAACAGAATGTCATAAACCGGATGATATAATGACAATATGACCTGTTGTCATACTAAATACGTCAAAAAACCACACATTTCTTGTAGTGAGTACAAAAAATATAACATTAGATAGTAGACAGCGGAAAGACACTCTGTTCTTCAGGTGAAGGCTCCAAATCCACATGGACAACTGACTGGTGATCACAAGCCTAACTCCTCTAGACTCTAGCAATCTGGTACCCATTCGAGATTTTTATCTAATTAAAATGTAAATACAAGCGTAAGTACATCTCGTACTCAACAAGAATAACATGTGATTCATGAAGCTCAAAAGGTAGACACTGGTTTACTGCATTAGCTTTTAGTAAGTCATAGTTTTAAGCAATTGAGTAGCAACAAGTTTACCATAAGCCCATATAAACACATGATTAGATAAACATGAATAATGAATAGCATAAACAAATAATCATTAGTGATCATCTATTCCATAAGGGTCTAAGGCCGCTCGTGGCCATGAGCACGGCTGTTATAATAGTTTTACACTCTGCAGAGGTTGTACACTTTCATCGTGAGTCGTGTTGCCTATATGCCTGAGTTAATTACTCTCAAAACACTTGAGCAGGCAAGGTACACTATGAAGTCTTTTAAAAGTTCGTCTAACAAGTTAGGGCCGCTAGGTTTCAGTGGCAGGCAAGTATAGAGCCCCCTTTAAAGTGACATATTCACACAGAAGTACTCAAAATAACAGAGGATGCACTATACCCAACGTGTCAGACTTCTTTTACGCCATAAAGGTAACCACTAACAAGCTAGAAAAGGTCTTCATACTTGACTAAAGCTAGAGCCATGTAGCTCTCATGATTGTACTATAAGTCCTGGATGATTGCTTACAGATAATTCCTTAAGGAGAGGAATCTAGAGCATCACAAAAACTATGCAGTAATCCCCTTGTTCCTTATTCCTAAAAAGCATCTTTTAGTGTTTATTGCATATTCCGTTAGTCAAGTTACAAGATCATGATTGTTGTTTGAGCACTAGCATCATACCCAATGCATAAACCTATAGTGACAAGGAATCAAGATATCAATTGCTAGGAAAATTTTTACGGCTATCAAGGTAGACTCATGCATATGATTAAAGTGATAAATAGTAAATAGGACAACAAGGATGATCGCATGCTATACTTGTCTTACACTTACTTTTTATAGCAACTTGTTTAGAGAATCTTCAAAACTTCATCTTCCGTTCTGCAGCTTAAGGCACTCAGCTCCTGCTCTCCAATGCTTAAGTATACGATTCTCTTATACTCATAGCAAACACCATTGACAAAGAAACATATAAGCAAACAAGCTAAGTAAACTAAGAACAATACACCATTCGTAACAAAAGCTTTAAAACAATGTACTAAGAGAGAGTGCTCATTGCTACGGTCACGGAAATGCAAGAGACGCCAAAAAGTAAACTACCGTGTTAAAAAGAACCAGCTACTGGAAGATTTTGGTACTATAAAGCAAAATGTATGCTTGATTTATTTTAGCTAAGCAAAAGCCATACGAAGTATATTAATTCAGATTAGTCAAATCATCTTTTAATTCAAAAGTCAAGTTATGACTAGTCATATTTTATTAATAAAGCCGGCCATATAATTTAAGTCAAATCAAACTTTAAATTTGCAAAGATAAAAAAAACATGTGAGAATATCTGTTCGAATTATATGTGATGCATGTTTGAGCTAAGCAAATTTAAAACATATTTTTTTTGTTAGCAATTAACCATATTAATTAATATTTGCTTATGAAAGACCGTGGTGTAGAACCTACGTTTGGTTTACATTTAGAAAACTAGTAGCATTCACACTGATCAAATTAGTATTTTATTTATAAAACTCAGAAACAAGTGACATGATTATTGCTGCTGGATTACATCTAAATGACACAGGCAATACGTTGATAGTATTTACGGCCAATAAAATAATGGGGCAAGGAAGCTGGGCCGACCATTGATCATAGGCGTCCTGTCATTTACTTGCAGCCTGCAGTGTTCTGCACTTCTGCACGCTAGACACAGCACCAATTGGAAAGAACTGCAGCAGCAGATGCAACGTCCGTCAGGCGGCTCGGCGAGCTCACGTTGGTGGTTCTCGGCAGCTTGATGGAGCTTGCGCTGTGTGCCCGACGTGGACGAACGACTCTTCACGTAGGTGTGCCCGTCAGCTGGTGGATCGATGATGTTGATGACTTGTAGACGTCGGGGCACCGGGCACCAGATCGGCAGCAGGGGCTTCGGTTAAGCTTGGGCGTTCGTCTTTGCAGGGAAGCTCAGGCGGTGACAGAACGCGTAAGACGTCGTGCAGGCTTTGTTGGAACTGGCCGGCGAACAACTTCCGTCGTGTCCGTGGTGTCGATGCTTATTGCTGGCAGCCTTTGATGTACATGTACAGGGATGGAACTTTCGGAACTGGATTGCAGCAGATGATTAGCGGTGGCCTGCATGTGCCCGAGGTGAATATGAACATGATGTGCATGACGGCTTGCTGGCTAGTTGGAACACATACCTTAGGGCTCGGCAAGCAGCAAACGCTTGGCTTCTTCACCTACTCGGGCAGGGAGAGCATAGCGAGCCATGGTGACCAGGAAAGACGTGTACATACGTCGCGGCAACGGAGCACGGAGCGAGCAACGTACGTCGGGTATGGCGACACCGGGTCTTCCTGCAAAGCTAGACGCGAGGAGCGGCAAAAGATTCTCCACGACGGCGAGGCAGCGGCAGCGGCGGCGACGCGGCAGCCGGACGGACCTAGGGCAAGGATGCAGCAGTTGCGAAACGGGAGCCAGGGGTCCTCGGTTTATAAAGGGACGTACGGCCGGCGGAGATACGCCGTATCCCGTAAGAATCAGGGCGGCCAGGATTTCAACAAGTAGAGTCCAGGTCCTTCGCGGGGCAGGAGAAAGGAAAAATGAAAGGCCTTCAAACAGAGAGAGGGAGCCGAGAGTTTTCCTTTTATTTTGTTTCCTTTTATTTCATACTCTTTTTCAAACTCATTTTGGAAAAGTACTTTGAATCATTTGGTGTTTTGGTCAAAGTCACACATTCCAGTAAATCAAATGCAACGGCACGAATGCATAACAAGTTGCTAAACCTTATGATGAATTTTAATTTAATATTTTTTTTTATTATTTTTTCTATGTTTTCATGAGCACAAAATACAGAATTAAATTAATTAATCTTTATTTTAAAAGGAGCAAATTTTAGGGTGTTACATTGCGTCTCGCGCGCCTACGCTTGTGCCTCGTATGCCCCACCCATGCCTCATGCCTCACGTCGCGTGCTGCTCTCGCCTCGCGTCGCCCGTGCCTCGTGCCGCTTACGTCTCGTGCCTCCTGCCTGGACTCGTGCTACGCACAACCGAGGTCCAACCTCCGCACGCGTCATGGCATCGAGCTTCGTGCCAGTGGTCAAGCTCCGTGTCAACGAGTGTCCATTGGGGGCAGCAAGTAGATGAGCACGTGTTGCAACCGTATGTTTATTGTGTTTCAGATGTATATTACATATGTTTCATCCCGATGTTGCAAAAATAGATCTGGTGTTGCATATATTGTAATGACTATACACGTATGTTACAAGTGTATGTTTCAAATGTTTTAGTTGTTTCAAACGTATGTTGCAAGTGTTTTATCTGCGCGTTGCATATGTTGCAAGTGTATATTTCAAATGTTTCAGCTATTTCAAACGTATGTTGCAAGTGTTTTATCAGGATGTTGCATATGATGCATTGACTATGTTGCAAGGGTATGTTTCAAATGTTTCAGCTTTTTCAAACGTATATTGCAAGTGTTTTATCTAGATGTTGCATACGTGCGTTGTAGTGCCCATACACATATGTTGTAACGTATGTTGTAAATATTTCTTTTGTTTCGTGCGTATGCTATAGCAAATGCTTTATGTTGTAAGTGTTTCATGAGCAGCACGGTAAGGGGCGCAGGCGAAGGTGGCCCCCTCGAGCGCACCGGTCCTCGCATGCACGCGGGAAGCGAGGTAGGCACCGCAGTAGACGCGGAGCACAAAGTTGTATCTATGGGCATGACAGCAGGCACGAACCATAAGGCGAAGCGAAGCACAAAACTATATCTATAGACGCCCTAAGATTATTACGTCCGAGCGCTAGTCCCTCCATTTATAGTTACGTAGCGGGCATGCACGAGTCATGATATGTAACCTCTCCTGTGTTGGGCCGTATATCTACTACACACAGACCCCACCAAGCGAGATACCTGGGGCCGGTTCAGTTCCAAAAAAATCTGTAAAACGACACTGTAGCGATTTTCGTTGTTATTTGGCAATTAGTGTCCAATCATGATTTAATTAGGCTTAAAAGATTCGTCTCGTCCATTTCATCCAAACTGTATAATTAGTTTTATTTTTTTATCTATATTTAATGCTTCATGCATGTGTCAAAGATTCAATGTGACGGAGAATCTTGAAAAATTCTGTAAAATTTTTTGGAACTGCACGGCCCCTGGTCCAAGCTCCCGTGAGTCCCGTCCAATGTCGCGGCTGCAGGACGCTCGCGAGGCAGCTCTTCCATTAATTGTGGCGCTCTCAATGACACGAGCTGTGCTGTGCATCTCGGCACCAACAGAACATGTGCGGTGATTAGGGTGAGTACCAATGCACAACATGCATGCGGTACGCCGAACCAGCAACAAACGAGGACGCAAGTTTACGAGTCCAGTTGGCATTCTGGGACGGGATGGCGCTGAGGTCCGGATTGGATACGCAGTATTTTTAAAGTATTAGGAAAATATCATGTGTGTTTTGAAAATACTTTGCTTTTCAAAAGTTGTTGGGTGTTTGAATACAATAACTTGTTTAGATGTGATTTTCAAAAACTGTAGTATCATAAAAATATGATTTTATAAGTCAAAGAGATACAAAACCGTGGTTTAGATAAAAAAAAAGTTATGAGTGGAGTTTTTAAAACTCCAAAAACACAACAGTTTTGATAAAATTATGGTTTGAGAGACTACAAGATTTGTGGCATCCAAACACTCAGTAGCTTTTAAAAACCAAAGTATTTATACAATACTTTAAAAATACTTTGTATCCAAACAGAGCCTAAACTTTGTAGTTTCTAAACCATGGTTTTGTTAAAACTGTAGTTTTTTTAGTTTTATTTAGAAACTCCACACATGATCTCTTTTGTTTAAACCATGATTTTATATCTATACTTCTAATAAAACAAACTCCCACTAGCCTATTCTCTAGCTTCTCATTGGTCTAATCCTGAAAAGTGATGTCATCTGCCCACTAAGTGACATCTTGCGCCCACTAAGCCCCATTTATCTCCTCACTGACTATTTCTTTTGAAATAGAAAAAAAGTCATAGCACCTAAACCAAGTATCGTAATTAAAATCCAATTGCACCATGGTGTTCCTCGCAATAAACTCTTCAAAATAAGATCCCACATGGATATATTTCGATAACTTTTTTGCAAACATTTAAACCGCTTCTAAGCAAAGCCTAGCAAAACTACCGTTTCTAAGAAAAAAAATTAGCAAAACTACAAATCATATGGATTACATGTGGTCCTCCGAAACATGTATGATTTTGTGAATGAAAACTCCTAGAACTTTTGGGATGGGGGGATGACCCTCATGTATAGTAGGGGTGAGGGGTTTGGGTGGATGAGATTTGGGCGATCTATATTTGATTTGTGGACAGGTCCAAAGTCTAACAAGAGAATCACAAATCTTGCAAGGACAAGTTAAGCAAAAGCTAAGAGAATGAGAAAAACAATGTGCTATAGTAGCAACAAGTATTTTTTTGAAAAGTAACACATAATGTTCTGATAAAACCTATATGCCAATCAATATAATATGCATAATTGTGCTAATGCATCTATACATATACATCTTCTAATTCTTAGTCTAACTTCTTTATATTTCTACTTCAGACCCGCAGCAACGCGTGGGGCATTCCTACTAGTTTCTTTGGCTTAGAAAACCATGATTTTGTGATACTGTAGTCTGACGTTACCCAACCAAGCCCTAAGTCGCAAGTGGTGTGGTGTTGGCTTGTGGCCTACTACCGCAGTATAGGCTGTGTACATCTGGATATGGGGTGCATGGAGCTTGGGTAATTTTGCGCTTAACCGCCCGTTCCTAATCACACTTTTGCAAATCCTCTCTCCCACTCCCCCTGCGCTCTCTTGATCAACATCATGTGGCCCAGATTAAAAGTTTACACGGTTGCACAGAAAAAGGTTGGTTTGCAATAGATACGTTGTCTTCTATTATTTTGGTCTTCTTATATCTACATCCACACGAAGCGTCTTCGGTCTCCTCAGTTTGATTCTGCTCCTGCGTCTTTTCTTTTTTTTTTGTCGATATACGATCGGTTCGTTCTTTCTTTTTCGTCAAGTACCTTTTCCGTTTTTTTTCACCAAAAAAGTACGGTCATCTCCGAGTACCTTCGTTGTGATTTCTTTTTTTTCCCCTCAAATACTAAATAAATGTAACGCTCATTATCCAAAAAAAAAAGTAAATGTAACACTATGGACCTTTAAGCGTTGACCCTTTTCTAATTCCTAAGAAACAAAAAATTGCTACTACCAAGTTGTTGACGTACTTATGATAATTAGGAATAAAACATATTCTTATTAAGACTTACATCAACCGAAAATAGTAGGATATATAGCATGAAAATTTACAAGTAAATATTTCTATACTTTGCAATGAGAGAGGGAAAAAATCTATCATGGTCAAATTTTGATTTAATACAGACTTAATATATAGGATGTTGCCATATTATTAACAACATTACCTTATATTATGGATGTCATGGTCATCATAAAATTATTATAGCTTTTAATTTTCATAGAAACGATGAAACATAGATAGAAATGTAGCATTTACATCGTCGTTTTCCAGAATCGTTTGATAATCTTTTTCCCATTGCAATGCACCCTCATATTATAGATGACATGGTCGTCATAAAATAATGATAGCTTTTACATTTTATAGAAATGATAAATAAAACACAAATTGATATATAGCATTTACATTGTCGTCGTTTGATAATTTTTTTTCTCGTTGGGCCTGAATTCAACGAAACTCCCAACGTACCCAGGTAGTGGGCCTTGATTCGGCCCAGATGAATATGACGCAACCGATCCTCATTGCCACACACGCGCTTGTGCTGTGCCAGACTGCCGGTAAAGAAAAGAAAGAAAGATTCTAACCAAAAAAAAAAAATGCCATCCCCTCAAAAAAAAAATTGCTGTAAAAAAAAGAAAAGAAAAAAAAGTAGGCCGCTGGCCAAACCAAACCTCCGTAATTTCCTCGCGCTGATTCCTTGCTAACCTCGCGTGTCCGTTCTGCTGCACCTATCTGAAACCTACCCTTACCTGTGTCTGTTCATGCATACAGATACAGTACTCCTATATCCTATGTCGCTCGTCGCAAATCGACAGATTCACAGATACACTTGCTATTTCTTCCTGTTTAGTTGTGAAAATTTTTGGGGAAAAATTTATGTAGCACTTTTCATTGTTATTTGGCAAAATTTGTCTAACCATGGACTAACTAGACTCAAAAGATTTGTCTCGACATTTACAGACAAAATGTGCAATTAATTATTTTTTACCTACATTTAATGTTTCATACATGCGTTTAAAGATTCAATATGACAGTTACTTTATAAAAATTTTTGTCTCTTTTTGGACATCTAAACACAGCAGCAGTAGGTTGCTTGTTTCTGGTCGGCGGCGACTTGTCCGTCCATCGCGTCCGTGCTGTTTGTCCAGATCCTTCGGCCCAACCATCTTCGTGCCTCGTGCGTTCCTGTGACCTACTGACCTGTACTCCTGTCCTATTCCCCCGTTGCTGTCTCCATGTTTCTACTACCTTTGTGTAACACCTCGGTGTTAGTGCGTGTAACAATGCACTTAAACTTGCTTTGAGCATCATTTCCTGTGTTTTGCATAATGTTGGAGGTATAGAACCAATTTAGTAATCTAGTATAATTAATAAAATGTTAAATGGAAAATTGATGGAATAACCGAAATATGTCAACTAAGGTCGGAAACTAATTTTTATTGAACGAGAATGCTATAAAACATATGTGCGAACCCTAAATGATACGTGAAGTGCAAACTGTGTAGATGTTGTTGCAACGGGTGTTGTCAAGTAATTCAATCGCTAACTAGTTTTTTTCCAGAAGCGCGAAGAGTGAACTCGTGATGAACTCAGCCCTAGACTTAGTGTTTTCCAAGTCGTTTAACAGCAGTGGCAAGGCCGTGTTCACGAGTGTTTTCCGAAGAACTTAGCAGAGCATTGGGGTTGTGTTATAGCTCGGTTAGGAGGACTGAAGGTTGTTCCTTGGGGTAGTGAAGTTGGTGTGGTCGGCTTCGAGCTAGTTTGGCTGTTGGGCGCGCTTTTAAAAATCGTGCAAGGCACCTGTTCGCGT
Organism: Saccharum hybrid cultivar R570; assembly: GCA_038087645.1. Lineage (NCBI taxonomy): Eukaryota > Viridiplantae > Streptophyta > Magnoliopsida > Poales > Poaceae > Saccharum > Saccharum hybrid cultivar. The sequence continues at coordinate 5,462,194 of JAQSUU010000297.1, read as the reverse complement.
TGTTTCAGTTGGTGTTCGCGGTCACCTTCCAGGGGTGCACGCCGTGGCCTTGCCCGGCTGGGCCGCGCGATTGGCCGCGCCGTTGTGGGCCCGGCGGGCTCTGGTGCCACTGCCGCTGTCCCATGGGCCGCCACGCCTTGGCGCCGCTGTTGCGGTGGTACCGTGCCGTGCCGCCCTTGCCTCGCCGTCGCGTCGTCGCTTGGCCGGTGGCCGCCCCTGCCATGCTGGCACGGCACCGTGCGGGTCAGGTGGGCAGCGTGCGGGCGCATGTTGTCGCGTGGTAGTAACTCGCCCATTCCTGACCTGCCTACTCGAGGCCAGGTTGCCACCGCCCGAGCCTTGCAACCATGCCGCCCTCCCCTGTTTCCCCCCCACCGCCGCCTTGGACCCGCCTTCGAGCCCCACCCTGTCTATACCACCTCACGCCTATTCGTCGTAGACGTAGGGTCGCAGCGACCCGGCCCACCTCCCCGACCCCGCGCCTGAGTCATCGGAGCCGCGACAGCCTCCTATTTGGAGTGTAGGTCCGACCGCGCCTTTTCTAGGGCGGATTTCCCCTTCTCCTTGGACCGCCAATTACTGACTGTCCCATGCTAATCGGTTGCACCATTAGAGCCTCCTTGGTCCCCTGCACGTGGTGCTCACCGTCGCTGAGGCTGTAGCGCCCCGTTTCGTCGGTGACGCGCCCACGCCGACCCGGAGCGCCGCCGCACCCCCTCGGGCCACGCGCGGCTAGCCTTCTTCGCCGCACCTATGCTCCAGCAGACGCCTCGGCCACATCCTAGGTGAGTCCTGGATGCTCGTGCACCTCTTGTTTTGCCGCATAGTGGTTCTGGTCGAGTGGTGTGGTCGCGCTGCCGCCGCGAGCAGCCGCTCGCCGTGGCCGCACCGCCTGGGTGTTCCGCTGCCGCTACAGCTTCGCCTAGGGTAGGCGGTAGGTCCATAGATGCCGTTCGGCCTGCTAGCTAGGGCGGGGGGGGCTTCGGTTGACCGGCGTAGCCGCTCAGTGCCGCCTCCGGCGCGCCGGGAGTGTGCGGGGATGGCCAGGGACCCGTCGTGGTGAAGACGGGTTTTTAGAGGGGTGTTCTTGCAAGGCATCTGAGTATAGGAATAGTGCTTAGATTGGTCGTGCCATTAGAAGCTAGTCTGGGGTCTCTTTTGCGAAACTGCCAGCGCATGGGCTCTTCTCGGCCGCAGGCCGCCTTGCGCAGTCTTGGGCCGCCCCGCGTTCTCGGGTCGGACCATGCTGACCGTGGGCATGCGCGTGCGCGCGCTGCGCGCAGTTTGGGCCGCGCGGTTGGGCCGTCCGGGGGATGCTTTTCAGGTTTTAGCGATTTTAGAAATGCTTTTGTAATTTAGTTTTTGAATCAAACTTTGAGGAATTTTAGTGACTTGTGGAGATGTCCAAAAATCATGAAATCACTTTAGTTAAGTTCCTAAATTCATGCTCTATCAGTTAGTAAATTCCAGTTGCACAGTACTGTAAGGATGCTCGGTCGATTAAATCACTGCATAAAGCGACAAATATTAATGCAACCAATATTATAGGAATTTTTGTGGCAAATCTAGGATGGCTCTAACTCTAAAGTTTTTACAGTAGCTTCATGATGTTGTTAGATACTTGCTGTAATTTTTATAGGATAGCTCGTTGATAGGGTAGCTGTAACGTCCCGCCTCTCCGAGGCCGGGCCTGCTTACATATGGCCGCTTTTCTAGGACATAGACTGCCCTCACAGACCAACACAAGTCTTTTCTGCGCACTTTGTCCTCACTCGTGCGCACCCGGGAAGAACTTCCCGGTCGGTCACCCATCGCTCCAAGCCAAGCACGCTTAACTTTAGAGTTCTTTCGAGATGGGTTTCCGGAAAAGAAGTTGCAACTTGTTGGTATGAGTATCCTATTAATCCTATTAAGCCCTGGGCCGGGATGTTACATCCTCACCCCCTTAAGAGATCGACGTCCTCGTCGATCAATCCCAAGCCAGGAGCGTCCTCTCTTGGCCACGTCCGTATGTCCAGAGCCAGCGCATGTGCCATGCTGTGTGACCACGACGGATCCACACCAGCCATGCGCACCATGCCTGCGCAACTGCGACACACGCGCCCGTGAAACCGCGAGAGTCGGCTCTGATACCATTCTGTAACGTCCCGCCTCTCCGAGGCCGGGCCTGCTTACATATGGCCGCTTTTCTAGGACATAGACTGCCCTCACAGACCAACACAAGTCTTTTCTGCGCACTTTGTCCTCACTCGTGCGCACCCGGGAAGAACTTCCCGGTCGGTCACCCATCGCTCCAAGCCAAGCACGCTTAACTTTAGAGTTCTTTCGAGATGGGTTTCCGGAAAAGAAGTTGCAACTTGTTGGTATGAGTATCCTATTAATCCTATTAAGCCCTGGGCCGGGATGTTACAGTAGCTAAGTTCCCCTAGCAGTGCTTTGCAGTAAATCGGTAATCAAAAGTTGATGTGCTTGTTAGTTGTTAGGGTTTGGTTAGATCAGTCAACGTGTTAGTAGAAATAATGGTAGCTTAGCATATTAGCTATTAGAGTTAGCTAGTAGTTGGTAGTTGTTGTTATTAGAGTTATCGTTGTCACCTTATTAAGTGTGGTATTATCATTGCATGCATGTAGATCACGAGGTGGTTGAGTACGTGGCCACGGAGGAGCAGGACTTCGAGGAAGTCATCGAGGAGTACGAGGAGGAAATCTTTATACCGGAGGAGTTCCAGGAGCCACCCGCGACTGACACCTCTGACTTTGCGCCTGCCCAAGGCAAGCCTCGGTGCATAACCCTTATTTTGCAAGTCTTTATAGATATTTAAATATTGTGCATTTAAGTTACAGGAATTTTATGATATATATATATATATATATATATATATATATACCCATGAGTCTTACTAGTACAGGATCACGCAGTTGCTTTGCTTAGGATCATCGGTAGGGTGAGTAACCTGTCGTTACTCACAATAGAGAGTTACTCATATGATTATTACATTTTGGATAAAATGGTGGAAAGGAAATGGCGACCAGGTAGGGATGTGGTATGGGTATTGGTGGGTGTAGCAAGTTGTGTCCCGCGGCCACGGGGCATCACTGGGTTGCACTGTTTCCCTGTCCGTGTCAATTAAGGACCATTCGTTACATGGACCCTGGTCAAGTCACAGATTTATTATCCCGAGTACATACTTGCTTATGAGAGCGAGAAGACTTGTTACTCTCTTGTCATGGGCTCCGGCTCTTTCCGGACCGACTGATTGGAGGCGGGGATAGGTGGAGGTCTTAGCACCGTATTGAGGCCGGGCCTCAAGTACGGGAGCTAGGAGTCCAAGTTTGGACGGAGACCTGGAAACCTGTGACAGGAGGGAAACGTGTTGGTCTTGTTTGTGCCTAGGGTACAAGCGAGACGTGCGTTTTTCGGGTACCCAGCTGAGCACATTGATTCGCGAATCGCCGTTTCTGCGTGACGGTACGGCTTGACTACGCTCTGGCATCGTAGTAAGAATTGGCAAATGAAAAGATGGAGAAATGATCCTGATTTGCTCAACTCTTGCTTGATTATAGCATAGGTGCTTACATAGATTATTGGTTAATGAATAAAATACGGCCTCTAAAAATTCGGAATTAAGGACACACGCTTAGTTATGCTTTTCGCAAACAAGAAAACCCACCATCCACAAAGCCTATCATAATCCTTGAGAGTCCGGAAATATAATTCCCAGTCGGGTAAGTTTTGCGAGTACATTGTGTACTTAGGGTTTATTCTACCCTTGTTGCAGGTTCACCTTGAGCAGATAGGCCTTGTGTGGAGAATTCTTCTGGTGGGCACAAACGGATTCTCATCTCGCTCCGTAGGCGTTTATTTTATTTCCGCTGTTAATTTATTGCACTCTGAACCTCTGCTATTGTAATAACTATTTCTGAGACTCTGTGTTGTATGAAATGGACTAAGTATTATAAGTTTGTACTCATTATTGGATCTCGGGTGTAAAATATTGTGGCAGAACCGCCTGAATTAACACACTTTTAGAGGCGCTGTCTTCCACTAGACACTAAGCACCCCAAAAGTGAGCCAAGTCAAGCAGTTCTGTCGAGCACACCCAACGGGAGAACTCGAAACGTTCCACAATTTTACACCCGGGATCCAATAATGAGTACAAGCTTATAATACTTAATCCATTTCATACAACAAAGAGTCTCAGAAATTCTTTATTACAGTACCAAAGTTCAGAGTGCGATAAATTAAACAGCGGAATAAAACAACATCTAGCGGAGCGGTATAAGGATCCGTCTGTGCCCACCAGAAGAATCCTCCACACAACAGTTAGCTTCTCAAGCAGCACCTGCAACAAGGGTAAATAAACCCTGAGTACACAATGTACTCGCAAGACTTACCCGACTGGGAATATATTTCCCGACTCTCAAGGATTATGATAGGCTTTATGGCTTGTGGGTTCTTGTTTGCGGAAAGCAATACTAAGAGTGAGTCCTTATTTAATTAAATTATTAACAGCCATGTTAAATTCATTATCCAACCTACTATGTAAGCACCTGTTCTATCATCAAGCAAGGGTTGAGCAATCAGAATCATTTTTCCATCTTTCATATGCCAGTTCTTACTACGGTGCCAGAGTGCAGTCAAGCCGTACCGTCACGTAGAAACGGCGATTCGCGAATCAATGTGCCCAGCTGGGTACCCCGAAAAACACACGCCTCGCTTGTACCCCAGGCACAAGCAAGACCAACCCGTTCCCCTCCTGTCACAGGTTTCCAGGTCCCCGTCCAAACTTGGACTCCTAGCTCCCGTACTTGAGGCCCGGCCTCAATACGGTGCTAAGACCTCCACCTATCCCCGCCTCCAATCAGTCGGTCCGGAAAGAGCCGGAGCCCATGACAAGAGAGTAACAAGTCTTCCTAGCCCCCATCCGCTAGTATATGCTCGGGATAATAAATCTGTGACTTGACCGGGGATCCAGTGCAACGAACGGTCCTTAATCGACACGGACAGGGAAAAAGTGCAACCAAGCTATGCCCCGTGACCGCGGGACATAACCTGTTACACCCACCAATACCCATACCATATCCCTGCCCGGTCACCATTTCCTTTTCCATCATTTCATCATTAGTGTAATAATAATAATAATAACCACCTATTGTGAGTAACGACAGGTTACTCACGCTACCGATAAACCTAAGCAAAGCAGCTACACGATCCTGTACTAGTAAGACTCATGGGTAGATATATATATATGCATGTGGATATCATAAAACTCCTGCAACGTAAATGCACAACCTATATATATATATATATAATAATTTGTAAAATAAGGGTTATGCACCGGGGCTTGCCTTGGGCAGGCGCGGTGTCAGCAAAGTCAGTGACGGGTGGCTCTGGAACTTCCTCCTGCACGAGGATCTCCTCGTACTCTTCGATGACTTCGTCGTACTCCTGCTCGCCGAATGTCACGATCTCCAGTGGCTCGTCCTCTATATGCATGCAGTGATGATGATGCAATAATTAATATATAGGCAACCGCAACTCTTAAAATAAGAATACATCTACCAAGCTACAAGCTAACTCTAATGACTAATACGCAAAGTTACCTATTATTCCCACTAAACAAGTATGAAACATTTCATGTATTATCTTAGCAACTAAAGGCATCCTTATTGTTAAAATCAATTTACTATATATATAATAAAACCAGGAGCGCTAGTTACCAAGCATCATAAAAATTTATTCTCTAAACAACCATAATAAGCATTTCAAAATAATAAAGTAACCCTAAAGGTATCACTGAACTATACGAACTAATTACACTAACAGATAGATCATGAATTTAGGAATCTAACAAAATTTATTTCACAATCAATAAATAAATTCAAAAGAGCTCTAGAGATGAAGAAAACGATATTATTGGAGGAGGCTAATCACGCAATTGAACTTGTTGACTTGCACATGACTGTGGGTCTAGAATTACTAGATGAGACCACGGGTCAAGAAAATAATAAAGAAGAAGAATGAAGGAATTCTTACAGACTAGCTACCTCAGAATTGAATGAAGTGCCACCTACGGTGATCGATGTGCGGAGGCAATGCAAGAGGAGAGACACCAGGGAGCTTAGCAAATGCTTGCCCTGCGTGGAGTGGAGCAGAGCCATATATAGCACTGCTCGTGGGTGGTCATGACAAGCTAAGTAGTCTGGAAGCACGAAACGAGTTGGCAGGGTTGTCCTCTGGCTCCGTGCCGTGTGCGGTGGTGAGGTCTTGGTCATGAGAGAATTAATTCAAGGATTGAACTTTGAGTGGTCTTGGACTTACGAGCATGTCAGGACTAGGGTGGGCTTTGGGCTGAACGTGCTCAGCGGTGGGGTGCTGGTTCATTTATGCAGGTCAAGGAATTAATTGAGGAGGAGATCACAGGTCAAGGAAACATTAGAGAATAAGAAGATCAATTGTAAACTAGCTACCTCAGCTGATGATAGCTCGGAGAGAAATCGATAGACGCAGCTCTCTCGGGCAAGAACAGAAGAACTTGATTTGAGAGGAAGAAACAAGTGAGCAGCGGAGCGAAATAGCTCGGCGTATCCTTTTAAAGACAGAAGACGCAGGAATAGAGAAGCGAAGACATGACAACGACGCGTCATAAGGTTAGTAGCTAAACTAGCTTGCTTAAAGGTAATAAAGCGCCGCGGGAACGACGTGCTGCATGGACAAACAACATTTTCCACTGGCTAGGTGATTTTTCCACGGATGAACAGTAACTTCTGCGTGTGAACAGTGATTTCCACGCGTGAACAGTGCTTCCTGTACTGCTACAGTACCGACGTATGGAAAATTCTTTGCTGCTCCAGCTCTGACGTGAGGAAGGGTGCGTGCACTGCGTTTGCAGAGCAGTGAGCGAACGGCGTGCTCAGCGACCGAACTTGTGAGTGAGATTAATGCGTAGCGTGTGCGATATACTATGGTAGTGGTAGCGCGTCTTGCACTGATGATTTTGCAAGGTGATTAGCAAGCGAAGTAAAGGCGGGATAATTAGAACAACGAGAGATGACAGTGGCGCGTCGCGAGATTGATAGAGATAAAAATCTTACCAAGTGGTATGCTAATAATTAGCGAATGACAATAATTTGTCATTTGACTTTGTGGCTATGGAGCTCTCACGTGAAGATACATGACGTGCTTGAAGGGCTACTTGGACTTTATGAAAAATATTTAGTGACTTGTTGACGCGGTAACACCGAGGGTGTTACACTCTACCCCCCTAAATGAAAATCTCGACCCGAGATTTCATGTGCCTAGTGCGAGAAAAGAGGTTGAAATAAATTTTTAATCTCGATAATTACATTGATGAGCCAGGAATGAGATGAGGATAATGCTTTAAAATATAGCTCTCAAGTTCCCAAGTTGCCTCATCCTCCGAGTGATTCTGCCATTGGACTTTGTAAAATTTCACCACATTGTTTCTCGTCACCCTTTCTTTTTCATCCAAAATCTTGACGGGATGCTCAATATAGGAAAGATCAGGTTGGAGAGGAAGTCCTTCGATCTCCACTGCCTCATCAGGAACTCGCAAACACTTTTTCAACTGAGACACATGAAAAACATCATGGACGGCTGACAATATATCTGGGAGCTGGATGCGGTAAGCAACAGTACCACGCCGTTCCAAAACCTTGTAAGGCCCAACATAGCGAGGAGCTAATTTTCCACGGACACCAAACCTATGCACACCTTTCATGGGAGACACTTTAAGATACACATAATCACCAACTTCAAATTGCAAAGGCCTTCTTCTCTTATCCGCATAGGTTTTCTGGCGGTTCTGAGCCGCCTTCAAATGACTCCGAATAATTCCGACTTTCTCTCTTGCTTCATGGATAAAGTCAGGCCCGAAGTAACCACGGTCTCCTACTTCAACCCAGTTGAGCGGTGTCCTACACTTCTTGCCATACAAAGCCTCAAAAGGTGCCATTCGAATGCTTTCTTGATAGCTATTGTTGTAAGAAAACTCAGCCAATCTCAAGCACTCATCCCACTTCTCTGGGAAAGAAATGACACAAGCTCTCAACATATCTTCCAGCACTTGATTGACTCTTTCTGTCTGGCCGTCGGTCTGCGGATGATAAGCTGAACTTCTGAGAAGACTAGTTCCAAGGCATTTTTGGAGTTGAGTCCAAAAGCGGGACATAAAGACCGATCCACGATCAGAAACAATAGTGAGAGGGACTCCATGGAGAGTTACAATGCGGTCAAAATACAACTTAGCATATTGCATGGCTGTATACCTTCCATCCACAGGAAGAAAATGGGCAGACTTTGTAAGACGATCCACAATAACCCAAATAGAATCATGCCCTTTTACTGTGCGAGGCAATCCTGTAATAAAATCCATAGAAATATCCTCCCATTTCCACACTGGGATTGGCAAAGGCTGTAGGAAACCAGGCGTACGCATATGGTCTGCCTTCACCCTTCCACAAATATCACATTCTGCAATATACTTAGTGATATCCTGCTTCATATTTGACCACCAATACAAGTGGCGCAAATCATGGTACATCTTGTTACTTCCCGGATGAATGGATAGCCTGGAACTATGGGCTTCCTCCAAAATCTTTCTTCTAAGCTCATCACTTCCGGGAACCACCAACCGATTCTTGTATCTCACCACACCTTGTTCATCAATGCTGAAATGAGGACCACGTCCTTCAGCAATCAACTTCTTGATATGAGGAATCTCCAAAACATCCTGCCTTTGCTCAATGATAATTTGCTCCAATAAATCTGAGACTAGAGCAATGTGAGCTAAAACTGCAGAGTGAGAGAGAGGTAAGGACTCTTCATCTTTCTGATGTGACTTCCGACTCAACGCATCAGCCACCACATTGGCTTTTCCAGGATGATAATGGACTTCTAGATTATAATCCTTGATTAACTCAAGCCATCTCCTTTGCCTCATATTTAACTCGGGTTGAGTGAAAATATACTTGAGGCTCTTGTGATCCGTATAAATATGCACCTTGCTAGGATCTACCGATACACCTTCAGGGGTCAGAACATGTCCCAAAAACTGCACCCTATCCAACCAAAACTCACATTTGCTGAACTTGGCATACAGCTTGTGCTCCCGCAGTCGGTTCAGGACTGTGCGAAGGTGTTGTGCATGTTCTTCTTCATTCTTGGAATATATCAAAATATCATCAATGAACACCACTACAAACTTATCTAACTCCGGCATAAAGACTGAGTTCATGAGGTACATGAAGAATGCAGGAGCATTGGTGAGACCAAAAGACATGACTAGGTACTCATAAAGCCCATACCTAGTAGAGAAAGCTGTCTTTGGTATATCTTGGGGCCGAATTTTTATTTGGTGATACCCAGAACGAAGATCAATTTTGGAAAACACTCTAGCACCAGCCAACTGATCAAACAAAGCATCAATGCGAGGCAAAGGGTACTTATTCTTGATGGTTACCGCATTGAGAGGGCGATAATCCACACACATCCGCAGAGTGTCGTCCTTCTTCTTCACAAAAATAGCTGGACAACCCCATGGAGAAGAACTAGGACGGATAAACCCCTTCTTCAGCAATTCCTCTAATTGCTTCTTCATTTCTGCTAGTTCTGGTGGAGCCATGCGGTAAGGACGCCGTGAAATAGGAGCAGTGCTAGGCTCTAACTCTATGATAAACTCCACATCTCTATCTGGTGGTAACCCAGGTAAATCTTCAGGGAAGACATCAGGAAACTCACAGACCACAGGAATAGAGGCAAGATCAGGAGAAGCTTCAACATTAGCGGCGACTGGTGAAGCAGAATTTAGAGAGATACGGAGAGACATCCTATCCTCAGAAGAAGGAAGTCGTAACTCAACAACTCTCCTCTTAAGGTCCAAGACTACCCCATAAACCTTCAACCAATTCATGCCCAGGATTGCATCAATGCCTTGTCCAGGTAGCAACATGAACTGGAGACGGTAAGTGTGAGTGGCCAGCACTAAGCTGACTGTGTCCGTCCGGGTATTTATGCACATCTGCGCACCCGGAGTGCTAATTTTATAGGCAAAAGGAATAGCCATAAGAGATATATTGTGTCTTTCTGCAAACCCCATGCTCATGAATGAATGTGATGCTCCAGAATCAAATAACACAAATGCTGGGTGGGAGTCAATGGTAAACATACCAGCCATCACAGGCTCATTCTGTAGGATCTCCTCAGCCTCGGTGTAGTTAACCTGTCCTGAGCGACTCACTGGCACCTTCTTCTTAATAATCGTCCTCTTGATCAAGCGAGAGCTGGCGGACGGCTGGGAAGACTGAACAGCCCGGTTCTCGGGACACTCCCGAGCAAAGTGGCCCTCCTTGCCACACTTGAAACAAGCAGTAGACTTGATCATCTGCCCCTGACGAGGCGGAAACTGCGGTCCCTGGGGCTGCTGCACCTGCTGAGTAGGTGCACGGTACTGAGTCGGCGGTGTTTGCCGAGTCTGCTGAGGCTGCCGAGATGGCTGTCCACCTGGGGGATGGTAGGACATCCTCTTGACAACTTGCATCTTCTGTGACTGCGGGTGACTAGAAGACCCAGAGATTCCCCGCTTGCGCTTCCACTCAGCCTGAGTGTCACGCTGCAGTCCTTCCATAGCAATGGCAGCATTCATCAGAGTACCAAAGGTCTGATAGTTCCCAGTATAAAGCTCTTTCTGCAAAATACAAGAGAGGCCGCGGTAGAAACGGTCCCTTTTCTTCTCATCTGTGTCAACATGAGTCCCGGCATACTGTGCCAGATGGTTGAATTTATTGGCATAGTCCATCACAGACATACTCCCCTGCTTCAGGTCCAAGAACTCCGAGAGCTTCCGGTTCAGAACACCCGCAGGAATGTAGTACTCTCGGAAAGCAGTGGTGAATTCCTGCCAAGTCACAGGATGACCCACCGGCTGCATGGCATTGAAAGTATCCCACCATGCGCTAGCAGATCCCAAAAGCTGTTGTGCGGCAAAGTGCACCTTCTGCTCATCGGTCACCGTGAGCAGCAGAAACTTCTGCTCCAGCACACGAAGCCAATGCTCCGCGTCTAGAGGCTCTGCAGTCGGCGTGAACGTGGGCGGGTTGGTCTTCAAGAAGTCCTGATAAGAACAGGGCCTCTCAAGACCGCGGGCACCACCCCCGTTCCCGCCGTTGCCACCGTGGCCTCCACGGACGAAGCCACCAAGAGCCTGTGCCATCATCTCCAAGGCACGGGCTGTCTCCTGACGTGAAGCTAACATCTCTGCCATCATCTCCGCAGGAGTCATCGGAGGTGGTGGTGGTGGTGGCGGGGAAGGAGGACCCAAGAGTGGGGCCTCACGGCTCTGTCCATTGGCATTGTTGTTGCCATTGTCGCGACCACTTTCACCATGACCTTCACCAAGGCCACGGCCCGCACCGGCACTGGTGCTCCCACGACCAGACCCAGTGCCCACACGACGGGACCTCAGATCCATCTGCGACCAGATAGTAGCCAACCATTAGGGAACCTCCAGACTAGGAACAAGAGACTTAGAGAAATGACAAGGCTTTTACTAAGGATTGAAGCATTTCTTTTTATTTATTACCCTATCATCTTAACTATCCAAAATTATACGTGAAGGGGGTTTAGCTTAACAGAGTTTCTTCTTATAATGCATGCATCGGCCTATGCGTTCACTCAAGCCGGAATATAGCGGCACTCGTTTGAATTTTTGGCACATCGTACACTCCTTTCCGAACACTAGCGCTTTCTTACGTAGCGTAAGTTAGTGTACCTGCAGAAAATGGTTAGATAAAATCAGTGCCACTATCCTAGATAGACCATATTGTTAGGGCTTATACTTATTTACGCAGATTTTACCGCATCCTATTTTTCGCAAAGCTTTTGTTGGTCAAAGTTTTAAGTTTTTTAAAAGGTGATTAAGCTCGTGAACTCATTATTAGCTCTGGTACCAACTGTGGCAGAACCGCCTGAATTAACACACTTTTAGAGGCGCTGTCTTCCACTAGACACTAAGCACCCCAAAAGTGAGCCAAGTCAAGCAGTTCTGTCGAGCACACCCAACGGGAGAACTCGAAACGTTCCACAATTTTACACCCGGGATCCAATAATGAGTACAAGCTTATAATACTTAATCCATTTCATACAACAAAGAGTCTCAGAAATTCTTTATTACAGTACCAAAGTTCAGAGTGCGATAAATTAAACAGCGGAATAAAACAACATCTAGCGGAGCGGTATAAGGATCCGTCTGTGCCCACCAGAAGAATCCTCCACACAACAGTTAGCTTCTCAAGCAGCACCTGCAACAAGGGTAAATAAACCCTGAGTACACAATGTACTCGCAAGACTTACCCGACTGGGAATATATTTCCCGACTCTCAAGGATTATGATAGGCTTTATGGCTTGTGGGTTCTTGTTTGCGGAAAGCAATACTAAGAGTGAGTCCTTATTTAATTAAATTATTAACAGCCATGTTAAATTCATTATCCAACCTACTATGTAAGCACCTGTTCTATCATCAAGCAAGGGTTGAGCAATCAGAATCATTTTTCCATCTTTCATATGCCAGTTCTTACTACGGTGCCAGAGTGCAGTCAAGCCGTACCGTCACGTAGAAACGGCGATTCGCGAATCAATGTGCCCAGCTGGGTACCCCGAAAAACACACGCCTCGCTTGTACCCCAGGCACAAGCAAGACCAACCCGTTCCCCTCCTGTCACAGGTTTCCAGGTCCCCGTCCAAACTTGGACTCCTAGCTCCCGTACTTGAGGCCCGGCCTCAATACGGTGCTAAGACCTCCACCTATCCCCGCCTCCAATCAGTCGGTCCGGAAAGAGCCGGAGCCCATGACAAGAGAGTAACAAGTCTTCCTAGCCCCCATCCGCTAGTATATGCTCGGGATAATAAATCTGTGACTTGACCGGGGATCCAGTGCAACGAACGGTCCTTAATCGACACGGACAGGGAAAAAGTGCAACCAAGCTATGCCCCGTGACCGCGGGACATAACCTGTTACACCCACCAATACCCATACCATATCCCTGCCCGGTCACCATTTCCTTTTCCATCATTTCATCATTAGTGTAATAATAATAATAATAACCACCTATTGTGAGTAACGACAGGTTACTCACGCTACCGATAAACCTAAGCAAAGCAGCTACACGATCCTGTACTAGTAAGACTCATGGGTAGATATATATATATGCATGTGGATATCATAAAACTCCTGCAACGTAAATGCACAACCTATATATATATATATATAATAATTTGTAAAATAAGGGTTATGCACCGGGGCTTGCCTTGGGCAGGCGCGGTGTCAGCAAAGTCAGTGACGGGTGGCTCTGGAACTTCCTCCTGCACGAGGATCTCCTCGTACTCTTCGATGACTTCGTCGTACTCCTGCTCGCCGAATGTCACGATCTCCAGTGGCTCGTCCTCTATATGCATGCAGTGATGATGATGCAATAATTAATATATAGGCAACCGCAACTCTTAAAATAAGAATACATCTACCAAGCTACAAGCTAACTCTAATGACTAATACGCAAAGTTACCTATTATTCCCACTAAACAAGTATGAAACATTTCATGTATTATCTTAGCAACTAAAGGCATCCTTATTGTTAAAATCAATTTACTATATATATAATAAAACCAGGAGCGCTAGTTACCAAGCATCATAAAAATTTATTCTCTAAACAACCATAATAAGCATTTCAAAATAATAAAGTAACCCTAAAGGTATCACTGAACTATACGAACTAATTACACTAACAGATAGATCATGAATTTAGGAATCTAACAAAATTTATTTCACAATCAATAAATAAATTCAAAAGAGCTCTAGAGATGAAGAAAACGATATTATTGGAGGAGGCTAATCACGCAATTGAACTTGTTGACTTGCACATGACTGTGGGTCTAGAATTACTAGATGAGACCACGGGTCAAGAAAATAATAAAGAAGAAGAATGAAGGAATTCTTACAGACTAGCTACCTCAGAATTGAATGAAGTGCCACCTACGGTGATCGATGTGCGGAGGCAATGCAAGAGGAGAGACACCAGGGAGCTTAGCAAATGCTTGCCCTGCGTGGAGTGGAGCAGAGCCATATATAGCACTGCTCGTGGGTGGTCATGACAAGCTAAGTAGTCTGGAAGCACGAAACGAGTTGGCAGGGTTGTCCTCTGGCTCCGTGCCGTGTGCGGTGGTGAGGTCTTGGTCATGAGAGAATTAATTCAAGGATTGAACTTTGAGTGGTCTTGGACTTACGAGCATGTCAGGACTAGGGTGGGCTTTGGGCTGAACGTGCTCAGCGGTGGGGTGCTGGTTCATTTATGCAGGTCAAGGAATTAATTGAGGAGGAGATCACAGGTCAAGGAAACATTAGAGAATAAGAAGATCAATTGTAAACTAGCTACCTCAGCTGATGATAGCTCGGAGAGAAATCGATAGACGCAGCTCTCTCGGGCAAGAACAGAAGAACTTGATTTGAGAGGAAGAAACAAGTGAGCAGCGGAGCGAAATAGCTCGGCGTATCCTTTTAAAGACAGAAGACGCAGGAATAGAGAAGCGAAGACATGACAACGACGCGTCATAAGGTTAGTAGCTAAACTAGCTTGCTTAAAGGTAATAAAGCGCCGCGGGAACGACGTGCTGCATGGACAAACAACATTTTCCACTGGCTAGGTGATTTTTCCACGGATGAACAGTAACTTCTGCGTGTGAACAGTGATTTCCACGCGTGAACAGTGCTTCCTGTACTGCTACAGTACCGACGTATGGAAAATTCTTTGCTGCTCCAGCTCTGACGTGAGGAAGGGTGCGTGCACTGCGTTTGCAGAGCAGTGAGCGAACGGCGTGCTCAGCGACCGAACTTGTGAGTGAGATTAATGCGTAGCGTGTGCGATATACTATGGTAGTGGTAGCGCGTCTTGCACTGATGATTTTGCAAGGTGATTAGCAAGCGAAGTAAAGGCGGGATAATTAGAACAACGAGAGATGACAGTGGCGCGTCGCGAGATTGATAGAGATAAAAATCTTACCAAGTGGTATGCTAATAATTAGCGAATGACAATAATTTGTCATTTGACTTTGTGGCTATGGAGCTCTCACGTGAAGATACATGACGTGCTTGAAGGGCTACTTGGACTTTATGAAAAATATTTAGTGACTTGTTGACGCGGTAACACCGAGGGTGTTACAAATATGGAGTGTTTGAGTTCTCCCGTCGGGTGTGCTCGACGGAATCATTTGGTTTAGCTCACTTTGAAGGCACTTAGTGTCTAGTAGAAGACAAGCGCCCCTGAAAGCGTGCTAAACCGGACGATTCTGCCACACTTTCTGTTTCGATTCTTCTCCGTGCAAAACGACGGCAACAGCAGGAGAGTTTGCATCGCTATCTCGCCTCGACCCCTCTCTGTCTTCCATCTGAGCTGGCCTCGATTGCAGCGTTCCATTCTGGGTTCAAGTGAAGACATCCTTTGGAAACCGGTGTATTTAGTCGGCCTAGATCGTTTTTCCTCTCTGCAAAACGTCTGCTTTTGATTGCAAGCAATAAGCGCTGGTAGATAGGATGATGCAAAAAAACTATCGGCGCAAACTTAATCTACAAAAATCATTGGTACGCAAACGATCAGTTTCTGCCTTTCTCGTGCATCTCCGCTAGAAGACAAAATATACCTGGGATGTGTCTTTTTTATGAAGTCATTTTTCGTACGAATGAATTTTTACGAAACGGTTTTTAATCTCAGCTTTTTGTGACGATGTACATTTTTTGTGATCATGCCTAAACACGTATTTTTCTTAAGAGGAAGAGAATTTCACGATGCAACTGCGAGAGTCCTCGTAGTGCATATTATAAATCACCGAGCTAGTGGTAAGCGACATATAACAAATCAGACCAGCAAGAAAAAAGTGAGGAAATAGGACCCCCAGCCCCCAAACCCTAACAAGCTGAACTTACGAGAAAAAGATATATCATCTATGCAGTAGTTGTCTATAGAGAAACACATCCACGGTGGCAAAAGCATCCACCCCAAAGGAGATATGAGATGAACCCCCACCAACAATTGTAGCAACAAAACATTCACTAGAAATAAATAGTGAGAATAAGCGGCATTGGCAGCAAAGCATCCACCAGAGAAGAGACCAACGCAACATTGGCGGCAATAGCATCCGCCAAAGAAGAGGCCAACGATCGTGGCAACAAAGTATTCGCCACAGAAGAGACCAAGGGCGGCAAAGCATCTGCCAGGGAAGAGACGGACAATGATAGCAACAAAGCATCTGCCACGATAGCCAAATGATGGTAGCAAAGCCTCTACCTGATAGAATGACCCAAACCAACACCACTATAGGATAAACCACTGCAAAGAAGAAAAACGTGAGGCACACATTGGAACAACAAAGAACTCCTTTGCCAGCAATGATGTAGTAGGGACCATAGACAGCGGCGCGACCATACATAGGGCGGCAAGAGCATGCCCCAACAACCAAGGAGCAGATCCCACAAGTGGACGATAGATCAAGTGAAGGCATGGTCAGATTTGGCTTGCGACGACTTGCGAAGAGCGCTTACACCCGCCCACTGCCAGTAACTGCACATGAGCTGGCAAGGGATGGGCAGCTGGTGGCGGCACCAGGGAGAGGGCCCATGGCTCCGGTGACCGAAGCAAGCAACACCAAGGGTAGGGCTAGGTAGCCCCTATGCGGCCATGGTTACCAACAAGACCTTGGCAACCAAGCTGGCCAGGATGGCGCAAACAACTGAAGAGCATGCCCAAGCGACCAATAAGGAGCAAATTCGACAGAGGGAGAAGTAGATCAAGTAGAGGTGTGGCTGGATCTTGCCTCTGACGACCAGCGATGACCTCTAGCGACAATGGAGAAAATTGACTAGTTTTATAGTTGAGGGGGGCGAAGAGAGTCAATAGTGGTGGTGGCGGTGGGGGTGGAGGGGAGGCAACGAGCCATTTGCCGCCATCGTTGTCCAATCGGCCGACAGCGACGTCCAGGCAAGCGGTGGCAATGTTTTCCTAAACGCTAAACGATAAACAGCCGGTCACCCTTCGTTTAGCGTTTAGACCGTTTAAACGGTGTTTAAACGGAGTTAAACGGCCTAAACGATTTTGTATAATAACAATAAAATATACATATTTATGTAGGTAAAAATAAAATTTGCTAGAACCCATACATATTTACACATGTAAAAATCAAGTATTCTACCAAATAATCTTGTTGGAAGAAATCTAAATCCCACAACACTTCATATAATTACAATGTTAATTAGTTTTATGTTGATTGTGATAGACGTAGTCCTTTAATTCACTTAATTATGGATTAAATGGTTGTTTAGCTCATTTAATCACGTTTAATCTGATTTTGTTTAGACCATTTAGACAGGATTGAACGGTTTAAACGGGTTTAAACGGCTCAACCGTTTAATTCACCGTTTAAGGCCTAAACAACACAACTAACTTCTGTTTACCGTTTAAACGGTGTTTAAACGGACTAAACGCCCGTTTAGGCGAACAGTGACGGTGGAGGCAACACTTTTGAGTTACCGAGTAGACGCATGACAATGTACATCTATAATTATATTATGGATGTGCATCACTTAAAATTATTTCAAAACTTCTAAATATGCGTAGAAAGAGTCGTTTACACCAAATATTTTGTCATAGACGATGAAGTGTTCTATTGGCAGAGGAGAAGAGTGCTTGCTCAAGTGTTGAGCACGAGTTGTATGACACAATGTCTTAATCACCGCATCTTTTTTCGCTAAAGCCGTGATTTTAGCCAGTGAATATAGTATTAAACAAAGGGGTACTTAATTTGTTTATCCTTTTCCATGTGCCAACTCATGTTTGAGAGCAACAGTTGGGGCACTGGCCTGTCCTTGCTCGCTCCTCTTGCAGTAGAAAAATACAAGGGGGCCATATTTCTGCAGGGAAAAGGCATAGCAATACGGACTAGCATCGGTACTTGCTATTCCCGTTTTCCCAGAAGAAGAAAACCCCTGTTAGGCCGACCATTAGGCCATGCTTACTTCCTAAAAATTTTCAAGATTTCTCGTCACATTGAATGTTCGACACATGTACGAAGCATTAAATATAGACGAAAAAACTAATTACACAGTTTGACTACTAGACGAATCTTTTAAATCTAATTAGTTCATAATTAAACACTAATTAATAAATACAAACGAAAATACTGCAATGGCCAAAGCCCAAAAAATAAAAATCGCAACCCAACCAGCTGCCCTACCCTGCCCTGCCAGCGCGAGAAGATCTCTCCCTGCAACATGCAACAGTGGACTCGCTGTAGCGGATCTGACCAGGGAGGGGGATGTGACTGTGAAAGGCTGCACCTGGCCTGTGGGTGGCCATGAGATTTCAGATTTCCCACATTCAGCCCACCCAACCTGCGCCTTGTTTGGTTCCCAAATCAGCTCCCTAAATTCCACTATACAAAAATGAGATTCCCCGTCACATTAAAATGTCGGCAAATGCATATAGTACTAAATATAGATGAAATCAAAAACTAATTGCACAGTTTTGTTGTACTTTACGAGACAAACATTTTAAATCTAATTAATCATTTTTTGGACAATTTTTTGCACTAAAAACAAAACGTGCTGCAGTGTTCCGACCGGAACACTGTAGTGTGCACCCGATTCCGGTGTCCCAAGGCCGCGTTCACTTGGCATGCATACCCAAAATATTTCATCTTCCACCTATCACATCAAATTTTTAAACGCATGCATGAAGTATTAAATGTAGTTAAAAAAATAACTAATTACATAGTTTATTTGTAAAGTTCGATACGAATCTTTTGAGTCTAATTAATCCATGGTTAGACAAATTTTACCAAATAACAACGAAAAGTGCTACAGTAACTTTTCACCCAAATTTTCTCAACTAAACACAGCTCAAATCGGGAACTGAACACGGCCCTGCACATGATCCTACTGTTATGCACACTGATTGATGAGACAGAACTGTAGTGGCTTTGTCCTCTACCCAACCCACCAGTATGAATCCTGCCCTACCCTTTATACACTGCCCATGACACCAATGATCAGACCAAACACCAGCTGAGTAAAGATCACCCTGGATTCCTGGAGCACGGAACGAAAAAGCCTAGGGCAAACATCATTTGGTGGAGCTGGAGCGAGCAGCTGTTGGCACTTGGCAGTGGCACTGTGGAATCTGGAGAGCGTAGGTAGAAAAGCAAGCAACCCCATGGCTTCATAGCACCAGCACCCCCTGCAATCAGGTTAGGAATTAGTATGCTTTCTTTGTAGTAAATTAGAATATATCTTTCCTTCTTTTTATAGATCTTTCCCCATGCTTGCTCCGATTGGGAAAAGAGAATCGGCCATCTAGGGGTTGTTCACTGTCCAGTTCTTCCTTCTTCTTTCTTTTTTTTTTAGGAGTGGGGTGGTTGAGGCATGTGCTGATGTGCATGCTGGCGGCTGTAGCCTGTACTGTATGCTGAGGCAGCCATCCACTGGGCCTCACCCTCTTCCTGCATCAGGTGGGGTTCATGGACAGAGAGGTAGGAGGAAGGTTGCCATCTCGTTCGTGTCTGATGTATCTTTGTGAGTCATGCCTCTTTGTCTTCTTGCTTTTGCTTTCTTGGTCCTCATTATGGTTCTTGGTTTTCCTTGTGCCTGCTAGGGTAGAATTTTAATCGAATAAAGATTCTTTCGAGTAAAGGGGGTTAGATGCTTGATTCCACATCCAGCATTTCCCTTCCCTTTTTCTGTATATTATATAAAAAAAATCCTTTTCTTATGGTTTGCATCCTCTTTGCCTCCCAAAAAGCAACTGGATTCGATGCCTATTGGTTCTTGTGTTGGTGGGAACAGTAAGGCAGTGCAAATAATGCAGTGCTGAGGTAATTGCTGCGAAAGATTAGAGAGGGTTTAAACGTGGGTGGTTGTGATGGTGGATAGGGATATAGGATAGGGCCAACCTAGATGGGGCTGAGCCGCTGAGGATAGAAGAGGCATGCATGATAGAGACCTCAAAGGCCAGCTCCTTTAGTTGCCAGACGATTGGCATGCCACGGTTCCTGGTTCATCTCGCAGAGTTATTTTGACTTCAAGGCTTGTGCGGTGTTGCTGATTGGCAACAGGAGCTCAGGAATAGGCGGAGGATTTGGTTGTGTTCTTTCTTTCTGTTTCGTCAGAGAAGGGGTTTGAGGTCTCTGATCTTTTATCCCTATCCTATTGTCTAGTCATTCTGTTCTTGCTGTGATTCTCTCACTAAATGAGCTGCACATGATTCATTGGCAGAGTCTTTTTATTATACTTGTTATATCTTGTGCGAATTATAAGTTCTAATCAGAGTTCAGTTTACTCTATCTATATCTGTTTCAGTTCTGCACTTTGTCTGTGACATTTATTCTTTCTATTCTTCCCTGCAGTGCTGCCAGCTTTCACATACACAGGTTGGGGGAGCAGTTGAGATTTTCTAATTCTTCTTCTTGGAAGGATTGAGATCTTCAGTTCTGGTAATGGGTTCTTTTGGGATGAACTGGAATCAGAAGAACTCCATGGTGTGGGATTGGGAACATCTAGTGCCATCTGTCTCGAATGCAGTTACAAGACATGGATCTGCTAATTCATCTGGTGGTACTCTTACTTCTAGCTCAGAACTAGGGCATGGTTCATCAAAGAGCTCTATTTCAGCATCCATTGATTCACCCTCTGGAGTAGGGAACAGCTTAGAGTTCAATTTTGCCGCTGTTGAGAGGCACGTTAAGAACACGGGCACCAATGGTAGAGTCGATGGCTCGGGGAATTCTCCATCGTCAATGATAGCTTTCAGCCCAGGAGAGCCATTAATTAGTCTGAAGCTTGGAAAGAGGGCTTACTTCGAAAATGTCTGCGGAGGACAGGATGCCAAGGTTTCTGCACCTTCAGATGTTACTTCTGCAGCCACCGTGGTCAAGAAGACTAAGGTGTCTCAGCAGAATGCAAAGAACTGGTACTGTCAGGTTGAAGGTTGCAAAGTTGACCTGTCTTCTGCTAAAGATTACAACCGCAAGCACAAAGTCTGTGTAGTCCATTCTAAAGCTCCCAAGGTGGTTGTTGCTGGTCTAGAGCGCCGGTTTTGCCAACAGTGTAGCCGGTGAGATTTCCTTACATTAAATCTGTGTTCTGTTTTCATTCTACAATATTCCTATTTGTATTTGTCAAGTTACAGTTTTTGGCATCTTTAATGAGGGAGGGAGCTTTGAAAATGTGACCAGCTGAAAGCAATACCACCACCCACTTTAGTTGTAGAACGAAGTGGACCAGTGCTAGTCTACATGATGCTCAATTATTTTGCTTGGTTCAGACTCATGATATTTATGTTTATTTATCCTTTGCTGATTGAGGTGCACAGGAATGCTAGCATGAAACGAATAGTGAAGAAAAATTGGTGTTTCCTTTTTGTTTCTGGCATTAGTTGTAATGGTGTATGAGTGCCTAAGTGGAGTGTTGAACTATTGATACAACATCTTGAGAAGGGGAAATTGCAGACAAGCTTATAACTAACATTTACATTTTGATTTTTTATTGATAAATGAAGCTTCATTTCCTTCTTTTTTTAATCCTTCACTGTTTGTAGGTTTCATGGTTTAGCGGAGTTTGATCAGAACAAACGAAGCTGTCGTAGGCGTCTTACTCATCATAATGCACGACGGAGGAAACCACAGGCAGATACAATTTCATTCAATTCATCACGGCTCTCAACAATGTTTTATGGTACTACTGAGATCTCAAAAACACCTTCTAAGCTAATGAGCTATGTGCTACTGATTCAGTACCTCTTTACTTTTCTGCGAGGCCCGCTTCTGAATCTTATATGTTAAAAGAGCACTTTATATTTCCTGCAAAAAAGAGAGCACTTTATATAGGTATCAAATGGCTAATCTGCTATTAACTTGTTGAGCGGTTCTGCCCATATTTTCAGATTGATGATTGAATGCAAATTCTTTAGTCAATTTATGCTTCTGAATAAAATGATGATACATGTTTCAAGTAGTAAAAATAAACATCTGTTCAGACTTCAGATCTTTGCAAATTCATATTCACCGTATTAGTCAAGGACTTATCCAACTTAATGACACTTGTAGTAACCACATACCATGACTGTATAACTTCTCTTTTAGTGGGATTATCCTTAGCATGTTCCAGTTCTCTCTAGATGTATTATTATTTTTCCTTGTGTAGAAACATTTTTAGTTAGCCTGCCCCCAATTTCCTTGGGATTAGAAAGCTTTGTTGTTGTTTTTGTTATGGAAACACTTTAGTCTTAATGCTGGTATTATTTGCATTTGCAGATACAAGCCAGCGGACAAATCTTTTCTTTAGCCAACCTCTTTATGGCCAAGTGAGAAGCACTGCAGTTCCTTCATGGGATAATTTGGGGGGCTTCAAGTTTATGGAAACGAAACATCTGTCAGTTCATCCAACGAAAACAGTAGGCCTTGATGAGCTGCAGTTCTCAACCCCCCAGATATCAACTAGTGTTGTGGCTCACACTGGACATCATAATAATTTCGATGGGTTCATGCCATTCAAGGGAACCAACACGAAGGTCCTTAACCAAGGTACATTGCTAATCTACAGATCTATTACTGAACCTGAGAAGGTTAAACAGTAAACTCTGTCAGCACTAAAAGTTAACCATATTGATGAAATATCTGACTGAGATTAGCCTTTACAATTCCTAAGAAACTGCCCAGATGGTCTCTCGTATTATTTGAATGATTATTCTCAGTAAGCACTGCTTTTTTAGGTGACATCACAATAGGTTATCTACACGATCATTATAATTCTTTGCAGTTTCACCTTTCACGATACTGAGCCAGCACCTTGTTCTTTCTGGCTCCAATTTGCATAACTCCATTAACGTTACACATTTTCTATCACCATAGTACTTTCTAAGCGTGTTGTTCTGGGCTGGGAAAACCCAGAAATTAGTTCATCCATTTGCAGTAGCTCATATTCCTTTACATTTACTTCCCCTGAGTCTATCATCTGGAGAAAGACTACGAACACATCCTATCTTGCAAGTTCAGAGTTAACAGGAGCAAGCTTAGTATTACAATTCCGCGCTACTGATGCACATTTTTCATCTCTAACAATTTCAGGTGTGGAAGCTTCCGTGGCCACTTCCAACTCGAATAACGGAGCCCCAGAACCTGGGCGTGCTCTCTCTCTTCTGTCAGACGGCTCGTGGGGCTCAAGTTCAGCCGTCATCCAGCAGACTACTTCTCACGCAGATGCTGGTGCATTGCCGCCCCTCGCCACCGTCGCCGTCTCCAACGCCGCCGCTGGGCATCCTCTGGACCCGTCCCCGGGAAGGCTATGGCAATGTGATCCTCCGCCGCTTGATGGAACTGCGCAGATTCAGGAACTGGCGCACCTCCGAACATGGTGAAAGTGAAAGATAAATAAGGAACTGCGCAGATTCAGGAACTGGCGCACCTCCCATGCCATCTCGAGGGCCTGGGAACTTCTGGTTAGTCATTTTGATGGTAATCTGCGGCTCTGATTTGTAACTGCCGGTGACAGTGTTTGGTGACTTTGGACTGTGTTTGGTGTCATTGCCTTTTGATCAAAACGGGCACTGACATGTTTGCACAATGTGAGTCCCTCTATCATTTAGGGGCGAGGATCGAGGAGTGTGGTGAAGATGGAGGAACAATTTGAGGCAAAATTTTAAATTTTTGGCACGATTTCCCACCAGTATTTAAATTTTTAGGATCAGTTGTGTGTTTCCGCTGAACTAGGTTTCGGCGTTGCCGTAGAGAACTTTATTCAAGTAAAATTCATGGCTGGTAATGTGGTTTCTTGCGTCAACGGCACTACAGACGTACACGATGGTGGTGTAACTTTTGTGTCTGATGACGATGTGGTCGTGTACTTGGCCCAAGATTTTGTTTGGTTCTCATGTCTGTTTCTCTGCTCTACCACTGATGACTACCGAGCAGACGATGGCCCTGCCGCCTGATGCACCTCATGTGCAGTGCCGTGCCCGGCGGGTCCACTGTCCAGCCCCACGGTCACGGGGAAATGTCGAGCGCCAGCTGTCTGTGTGACTGAGTGTGTGACGGTAAGGGTCTGTTTGGTCAGAGGTGTTAAAAGTTTAATAAATATTGTAGTATTTTCGTTTTATTTGACAAAAAGTTTTCAATTTTAGACTACTTAGGCTTAATAGATTCGTCTCATAAATTACTTCTAATCTGTGTCGACATGCATACAATTAGTCTATATTTAGTACTCCATGCATTTACCGCAACATTAATGTGATGAGAGTTAAACTGAATGATTCAGAAACCAAACAGGGACTAAGCTCTCAAGCAAAGCAGTATCTACTTCCAGAGCGGTGGATCTCGATGAATCCGTTTACAATGACAATCTATCTGAAGTGAATAGTAGAGACATGTTTTTTTTTTCTTTTTGATGAAACGAGACATGTTACAGACAAACGAGAAGACTGCCGTCATTTGCAGCAATATCCACCATCACGTGTCACATCATCAAAGTGCATGAGCACGATACTGTATATCCGAATGGGGTAGTCGGGTAGACCAGGGTAAGGCATACTCCCTTCGTGCATAAAAGAATATAACTGCGTGTTGCGTACCAGCAAAAGTAGTTCATATATGATCAAATTTCTAGTAAATATTATCCACATTTATAACTCCAAAATAATTTATTATAAAAATACATTCGTAATTAATATCATGATATTTATTTGATATCATAAATATTGATAATTTTTTATCTATAATTGATCAAACTTAAGATACAATACTATGACACTGTGCTAGAATTGCATTCTTTCCTGGGCTTTGGTCGGTTGGCTAGAAAAACGGCTGATGTTAATTTGTTGTGAGAGAAAAATACTGTTATTTCGCTGAAACGGTACGGCTGATAAGTTCAAGCGAACAGGGCCCAGGACGGAGGGAGTATTACGTATATGGCCCTAGAAAAAATACGTCTTCCTTATATGGTCTCTTTTTTTTTGAACTTACCTGAATGACCCCAAAACAAATTTTTCTTCCTTCTATGGCCTTCCGTCCATTTTTTGCACTAGACGATGTTAAGTCAAGCCATTTTACTCCTGAAAAAAATACAGAGTTTTATTTGTCTATTGTACATTTTGAGTAATATTATGCAAATAAGTTTTAAAATGTATAGGTAAGTTTGG
The DNA here is from genome assembly GCA_038087645.1 of Saccharum hybrid cultivar R570. NCBI lineage: Eukaryota > Viridiplantae > Streptophyta > Magnoliopsida > Poales > Poaceae > Saccharum > Saccharum hybrid cultivar. The sequence goes on along the minus strand of JAQSUU010000297.1, from coordinate 5,436,952 downwards.
AGTAATATTATGTAAATAAGTCTTAAAATGTACATGTAAGTTTGGAGTAATATTACGCAAATAAGTTTTAAAATGTACAACAGACAAATAAAATTGCATTTTATTTTTTTTCTAGGGGTAAAATGGTCAGTTTACCCTTAACTTAACACCGTTAAGTAGCAAAAACGCATGGAAGACCATAGAAGGAAGAAAATTTCATTTTGGAACCATATAGGTAAATTCAAAAATAAAAGGACCATATAAGGAAAATGCATTTTTTTTCAGGGCCATATAGGGGTAAGACATAATATAGGGCATGTTTACTTTCCTTCCAAATTCTAAATTTTTACACTCTCTCCATCACATCAATCTTTAGACGCATGCATGGAACACTTAATGTAGGTAAAATAAATAACTAATTACACAATTTGGTTGTAAATCACGAGACAAATCTTTTTAGCCTAATTAGTCCTTGATTGAACACTAATTGTCAAATACAAACGAAAGTACTACAATAACAAAGTTCTAAATTTTTTGCATCTAAACACCCCCGTAGTATGAACTAGCAGACCACACATAGCAGTAGACAATAATCAGGAGACGCCCTAATAAAAACAAACACCGACACTAATATCAGCTAAGAAAAACCATGACATCTCAAGAATAACTAAAGACCCTAATAAAATAGATACGATGGGTATCGAGAGAAATAACAAATAAAGAAAATCTACTCCAGATAAAAACATACGGTAGTGTTAGCGTCCGGACACCCATAGATTTCATGTCCTGCACGCGCATCCCGCCCCGTCGCAGCACCCGCACGTCCGAATGACTCGCCTCGCACGCGCAGCCCGCCCTGTCCACCTTGATTCGAGGCCGTTCACCCAGCCTCGCACGCGCACCCCGCCCTCGTCATGCCCCGTCCACCAGCCCCTAGCTCGCTGCGCCTGATCCACCGGCGCCCGTGTCGTGACACCATCACTCCCCTCGTCCCCTGACTTTTCGAACAACATGAAACACATGCAACATGAAACACTTGAATGCAACATACGTATGAAATAGATGAAACATCTGGACATACATTTACAACATATGTGTGAAACATATGCAACATTCAGATAAAACATTTACAACTTGCAACATGAAAACACTTACTGCAACATAAGACTGAAACAACTGAAACATTTAGAACATATTGTCGCAACATATGTGTGAAACATATGCAACATCCAGATCAGAATGCTTGTAACATACGTCTGGAACAGATGAAACATTTTGAACAAACCCTTGCAACATATGTAACATCCCCGATTTACTTTGTAGCATCCATATGAAACAATTGCAATATACCTCTAAAACATCTGAAACACTTGAAACATAAGCTTGATATATGTACTTTCATCGCAACATCTCCTTGTTGAGGTCACACGTCGCGGCGGCCATGGCGTCGACAGTGGCCGTGACCTTCTAGTGGGCGTCGTCAGCACCCTAGTAGCACCTCGGCGCGGGGGGAGGGGGGGGGGGACGGGGCGCGGGGCGCAGTGAGCTGGAGCGGGCATGATAGGGGATGGAGCACGGCGCGGCAATGGAGGTGCGACGCGCGATGGAGTGTGGCGCTGGATGAGGGAACCTCACGGCGCGGGATGGGGTGCGCGGCGGGGAAGACAGCAATAGCGAATGCACGGCGCAACAGCACACTTTGGGCGAGCACGGGAGTGGGAGATATGTTTGAGAGAGATAGAGAGACATAGAGAGGAAGCAGGCCCGTTGGCCAAGTGAGAAGTAATGCATTTCCTTCATGGGATAACTTGGGAGGCTTCAAATTTATGGAAACGAAACATCTGTCAGTGCAGCCAACAAAAAAGTAGACCTTGATGAGCTGCATTTTTCAACCCCCCAGATATCAACTAGTGTTGTGGCTCACCCTGTACGTCATCAAAATTTCGATGGGTTCATGCCATTCAAGGGAACCAACACAAAGGTCCTTAACCAAGGTACTTCGCTAGTCTACAGATCTATTACTGAACTTGAGAAGGCTAAACAGTAAACTCTGTCTGCACCAAAAAGTTAACCATATTTGACTGAGATGAGCTCTTACAGTTCCTAAGAGAAACAGATGGTTTCTCGTATTATTATTTGAATCATTGTTCTCCAGTAAGCACTTCTTTTTAGGTGATACCACAATAGGTTATCAACGCTATCATTGTTATTTTTAGCAGTTTCACCATTCACGACACTGAGCCAGCATCTTGTTCTCTGTGGTTCTAATTTGCAGATAACACTATTAACGCTTCACTTTCTATCAGTGATGATTTCACTAGGTGATCACATTTTAGTATTACACACTTAATAATTTCAGGTGTGGAAGGTACTGATGGGCATTTGACATCCGTAATAATTTCAGATGTGGAAGCTTCGGCGACCGCTTCCAACTCAAACGGCTCCCCAGCCTACTTTGTCACGTCGATGCTGGTGCATTGCCGCCCCTCGTCGCTGTCTCCAACGCCGCCGCTGGGCATCCTCTGGACCCGTCCCCGGGAAGGTTCTGGCAAGACGATCACCCCCCGCTTGACGGAGCTGCTCCGGAATGCTGACGGAGGCTCTCCAGCGCCGCTCCAGCTCGACCGGCACAGTCGACGAGCGCGCGCCCGCCTCCTCCAGGACGGAGATGCGCTGATCCACCTCCGTGTCGCGGTCCATGTGTGAACCCTTCACCTCTTCCAGCTTGCTCTCCCACTTGGTCTCCATGGCGTCGAGGCGGCGGAAGACCTCGTCGAAGGCGGACTTGATGTTTGGCTCCATGGACCCTCGGAGACGCTGCAGCCTGGTGAAGTGGGGATGCTCGGGGACGTGATCCAGGTCTCCACGATCTGGATCGACGAAGCTTTGATACCAGATTGTCAGCAACCTGCAGAGATTGCCGAACGAACGAGACGAAAACGACGGACTCCGACGAACCACGAGTTCTTCTTGCGAGGAAAGAAAAGAAGTATTGTACGATACAAGAGTTGGATTCTTTCTTGCCCCTTCTCCACACACTGCCCCTCTCTATATCTCACTCGCCCTTGGCATTACAGGCCCACTGTTGGCCGAAAATCTTGACGCTCCTTGCTCGGGCTCGCTTGCTCCTTCTGGGCCGAGCAGAACCATCCGCCTGGTCTTGTGACGCAGCCGCCGGGTGAGGGGCAGTGACAGAGATCCTCATCCTACAGGTTCCCTCCCTCGACCACCGGTAGACTCTCCAAATACAAAGACCCAGAATTTAGGAGCTTTCAGAAAAATAAGAATAACCAATTTGAAAAAGAAAATGCTAACATTACCCTTTTTTATCGCCGCGCGCCCGCATCGCACTCGCACCCGGCACCTCGCCGCGAAACCTCGAGGGCAAGGGCCCTGTTCTGCAAGTCATGTTTCGGCTTGTTTCAGCTTGTTTCAGCTTATTCTCTCTCACAGAACACTATTGAATCAGCCGAAACCAGCCGGCTTTTCCACCAGCCGAACCAGCCCAAGGCCCACAGCGGCATCCGCGCTTCATTAACCCTAGCACGGCCGACGCCCTCCCTCCGCGCGTCCTCTCTGATGACGACCCTAACCTCTCCGGCTCTGTGCGGTTCTGCGCGCATTTGCCACTACCGCGTGTCAGTAGAGGAGACTGCTTCGGTGAACACGCTGGACCTAGCCCAAACATTAACAGGCCCAACTGCTCTTGCAGGCCAGATTAAAGGCCCAAATAATGGCTGGCTTTTCTCCCTTTTTTTCAACCAAAACACCAAGAACCTTGAGATTTTCTTTCTTTTGATTTGAAGTTCTGTTTGGCTAATGTTCGATGACATCGAGCTTGCTCATATGAGCATCAATATGGTCTTTTGCTCACTACTAGTTCCCGAAACTGCTGTCGCGACGGCTGACGGCCTGACCAACATGCACGGAGCAGGCGCGTGGATCGCTCGCTGTTGCCCGCCAAATTAAGGCAAAGCAGGCAGGGGGCGAGGCGGGCTGGCCACCACCCAAAAGCTCGGGCCGCCCCTGCTCCGACCATTGCTCCCGCCGCTCGTCTCCGGTCCCTGCCTATTCATTCGTCTCTCTCACAGCAGCTCACCGTGCCTCCTCCATCGGCATCGACCCGCCCGAGAGCACACCGTGCCGTCTCTCCCCGGCGTGCGCGCGCGCGTGGTCGGAGGCTGCCGTCGCTCGCGTCGGCCGCCCCCGGCCCCCGATCGACACCGCCGGCCAGCAGCTGGGAGGAACAAACGAACGAGCCAACCCAAGCTGAATGATCGGCCACATACCGTTCCTCCGGAAAATGCATCGCTGGATCCTCCCTAGCTGCGCCGACATCCGCCAGTCGTCGTCCGCCCGCCGTCGAGGTACGCACGCACCTGACCTGGAGGAGTCGGCCTCGATTCCGCCGCTTTGCATCCATGCCCGATATATATGATCTGCGTTCCCGATCGCGCGCGCCGCGTATGCACGCAGATGAGGCCCCGAGGCCCTCGGCGGCTCCTTCAAAGCTGAGGAAGGTGGGGTCGGAGGGGATGCTGGTGCTGGCCGTGCCCAAGGACGTGGAAGAGTTCCGGACCATGTCGGCGTGCGGCCACCTCAAGCTCTTCACCTACGACGAGCTCAGGAAGGCCACCGGAGACTTCAACCCGGGGCAGATCGTCGGCGAGGGCGGCTTCGGCGTCGTGTACAGAGGCGTCATCGACGGCGCCGTGCGCAAGGGGTACCCGCCCACGGAGGTCGCCGTCAAGGTGCTCAACCCGGAGGGGCTCCAGGGCGACAGGGAGTGGCTGGTCAGGCTCAGGCATCTCCATTCAGCATCACCATGAATGAATCTCGATCTCGATCTCACCCACGTCCGTCCATGGACATGCTTGCGTGTGCAGACGGAGGTGAGCTACCTCGGGCAGTACAGCCACCCGAACCTGGTGGAGCTGATCGGCTACTGCTGCGAGGACGACCACCGGCTGCTGGTGTACGAGTTCATGGCCAAGGGCAGCCTGGAGCACCACCTGTTCCGCCGCGCCTGCAGCCTGTCGTGGACGATGCGGGTGGCCATCGCGCTCCACGTCGCCAGGGGCCTCGCCTTCCTCCACGGGCCCGACCGCCCCATCATCTACCGGGACTTCAAGACCTCCAACATCTTGCTCGACGTGGTTCGTTGTTAATCGTTATTGTTGCATTGCATTGCCTACATTCATATGCTCCGGCCGCCGCCGCCGCCCCTAATTAAAAGCATCAGAGACAGAGACTCACCACCGTACCCCTCTCGATCTGCCAGGAATTCAACGCCAAGCTGTCGGACTTCGGGCTCGCCAAGGAGGGGCCAATGGGCGGCGAGACGCACGTGTCCACCAGGGTCATGGGCACCTACGGCTACGCCGCGCCGGAGTACATAGCCACCGGTAGGTACCGTACCGTACCTTCTTCTTCCCTGACAACGTCGATCGCTGCCTGCCGGCGGCTGGCGCTGCTGCAATGACAGAATGCAATAATGCAGGGCACCTGACGGTGATGAGCGACGTGTACGGCTTCGGCGTGGTGCTGCTGGAGATGCTGGTGGGGCGGCGCGCGCTGGAGCCGAGCCGGGCGGGGGCCCGCGACGGCAGCCTGGTGGACTGGGCGCGACCCATCCTGATCCGGCCCAAGAAGCTGGAGCGGATCCTGGACCGGCGGATGGGCGAGGTGGGCCCGGACATGGGGCTGGAGCGCGTGGCCCGCCTTGCCTACGACTGCCTCAGCCAGAACCCCAAGGTCCGGCCCTCCATGGCCAGGGTCGTCACCACGCTCGAGGCCGTCCTCGCCGCCGGCGACGCCCCGCCGCGGTGAGACCGGCAGGCCGGCGTGTAGGGTCGTCGGCATACGGCTTAATTAGGTGCGTACGTACGGGTATATGCATTGGCGAAGGAGACATGTTTGGTGTAATCATTTGATCGATCGATATATTCATGGAGTATAAAATTATTAATAAATTTGTAAAAGAATAAAAAGGGCTCAAGCACTCGAGGACACACGACTAGATGAGTTCTTTTTAAGAAACAAATGTATATAAGATGGAACTCACTAAATATTACGAATAGCTATTTCTTAAGCCAATGCCATGGTTTCTTAACCCGTTAGTGCTCTATTTAAAGATGTTTGGATCTTGCTTGTTCCTGTTGCTAAGGTGCTGTTTGGTTGGGGAATTGTGGCCCGTTACCTGTTCACAACGTAATATGTTTGCGCTCCTTTCCGTTTGGTTCGCTTACTCAGTAACGGATAACACCGTGACCCATTACGAGCCTATGAAATATACAGATACTACCCACCACCTGGCGCAAACTGTTCCCCTCGCCCGGCTCCCTTGCGCGGTCACGAAACAAACAAATTACGGTTTCCATTACCCGGAACCACTAGCGCTGTGTATAGATCCCATTTGCATTACCGTTTACGGTTTTGTTGCTCTTAGTCGCCATAATTATTTATTTAAATTATTATTTTATTCTTTTGCCCCTATTTAGCAAAACTCTAGCTCTAGAAAATCTGTACTCTTCCTAGAGTAGGGTATGATCTAGAGCCATACATATAGGGAAAGACTAGCGCCTGGATGTCCGGACGGTTGCGCCGCCCCGAACGTCACCAGTATTGAAAAAGAGGAGAGGGGACGGTGGATGCCCAACCAGAGCCGGGAGGAGGAGGAGACACCGAAGCGAGCCAAGAGAAAAGCAAGGAGGGAGATGCAACACCCGATCTACTTTTGAAGCATCCAGATACAACACTTACAACATACGTCTAAAGGCAGATAAAACGCTTGAAGCATGCATCTGAAACACTTAAAAAACATTTGACAAACACTTAAAACCATGTAAAACATACACAACATTTAGATAAAACACTTGCAACATATGTGTGAAACATATGCAACATCCCAATAAACACACTTGCAACATACGTCTGGAAAAACAGCTGAAACATTCAGAATATCAATATACGTGTACAACCATTGCAACATATGCAACATCTTGATCTACTTTTGCAACATCCACTTGAAACACTTGCAACATCCAGATGAAACATCTGAAACACCTGAAACATACTCTTGCAACATGTGTTTTCAGTGCGCAATGTCACCTTGCTGCTTGGATGAATCGCGGAGCTCGATGCCGGCGCGGAGGTCGGCGGCGGTGCATGGAGCTCACCGGCGCGCCCCTGGGTAAGGACCTGCTCGGCGGCTTGGGTGAGCACATGTGCAAGGCACGCAAGCACTCTGGGTGGGCATTTGCGCGAGCACCCTTGGGTGAGCACCTTTTAGGTACTACAATTTTGAAAACATCTTGGATCTTGTTTTTTTTGAATGCACAAGGGAGTCTCCTGGATACTCTTAAGAAGAAGGTGAGGCGCCCGCGTGAGCCAGCGCTCGAACGCGAACAGGCAGCCTAAGCACCCTTTCAGCTGACCCTGTTGGACCCTGCTTTTGGCTTATAGCTTTCTGGCAAGAATTTTATTTTCAAAACTACGATACCTATGATGTCAGATCTAAGAAAAACGGGTCGGACTTGGTTTTTAGCATCTATTTGGAAAAAAAACTTACAAGAATTTTGGAGGTCCCTAGCTTAACAACAACTAAAATATAGCATTTCGAGGAGAACTTTAGTTTCAAAACTACAAAAGGGATGGTATCGATCAAGCAAAATGGATCGCTCTTAGTTTTTATAGCATCGATCTATATAAAAAAATTCAACATTTTTTTAGGTCCACATGTCCTTCGTTTTGGATCACAAATAGTAGGTACAGATCAAAAGGGCTATTTGTTGAAAATTGAATTCCGGGTATGTTCTTTTTGAAATATTAGTCTTTTTTTTTTTTTGCTAAAATACAAAAAAAATCCAAATCATCATAGCCCGGTGGTGCCAAACTGGCAATGCAATGCACCATGCTATAAATGTTCACCACATATATATCTAATTATTACCCTTGCAAACAAGAATATTTAATCATAATAAAAGCTACCATCGACAATTGGGCCATCATCACTTACGTGATAAGTACCTCACTCACTGTCCACAGCCGATCCACAGCTCGCTAGCTGCACACAAAGGTCGATCGTCTGCTATCTCCAAGCCGCTTGAGCCTGCTTCTGTATCTTCTTGCATTGTTTGCTGATAAGATCGAGGTCGAGGACACATCCCATCCCATCCCATCCCTCGAGCATGTGGAGGAGGCTGAAGGTGAGTGAAGGTGGCGGGGCGTGGCTGCGATCGGCGAACGGCTTCCTCGGGAGGCACGTCTGGGAGTTCGATCCCGACGCCGGCACGCCGGAGGAGCGCGCCGAGGTGGAGAGGCTGCGCCAGGAATTCACCCGCCACCGCTTCCAGAGGAAAGAGAGTCCCAGGACCTCCTGCGCATGCAGGTATTAAGTATAACTAGTCACTTCACGCCTTCACCGTTTTAGAAATACGTAACGTATATGCTCCCTCCACCCCGAATAAATTCGACCTACCAAACTACTTTAACGAATCGGACATGGATACCATACTTAAGTTCTTACGTGGACGGAGGAAGTATTAGGTATTAAATGAAGAGACAAAACAGGATTTCCAGGCTGACAAGACACATGCATGTGTCGACACGTGAGATAAAAGACAGTTTTTACGTACTGAGACATTGTTTAGATGCCTTTAAAATTTCAAATTTTTACTTTTCGTCCCATCACATCGAATATTTGATATATGCATGGAGCATTAAATATAGATAAAAAATAACTAATTGCACAGTTTGGTTGTAAATCACGAAAAGAATCTTTTGAGCTAAATTAATCCATGATTAGACACTAATTGTCAAATACAAACGAAAGTGCTACAACAGCCAAATTCTAAAAGTTTTTGCATCTAAACACCCCCTGAGTAGAGATAAAATTGTAAGCCCACCGCTAGCGGTTCATGTAAATGCGCTCATATTGCTAAGGCAACCTATATTACTATATAATTCCTCCATTCAGGAATGGTAAGTACATTTAGCCCTGAAAAAATAAAATTTATAAATTTTAGCCATACAAGTTTAGGGCATAAAATTGCATCAACATATTTGTGTTCAAAGTGATTAGCAACGAACTATGTATTATATAAAAGAAATTAAGTGTTAAAATCTAATTTATATGAAATTTTCTCTAGCCAAATACGTTTATCATTCCTGGTTAGTATATATCAGCGATCAAGTTTCAAGTTGGACAGCATGTATTCCCAATATCAAGTAGAAAAGACCATGCCAAAGTAACCCGCTTACGTATTTTTTATCTCCAGAAAAAAATGTTCCCTAAATTGTCTCGAACACATATTAGAGCTACATATCATTGTATTAAGGAGAAAAAGAATAACGTACCTCATCCACTTAAGGGTCTGCTTGGCTACAATCGTATTCATCTCAATCCATATGTGTTGAAGAAGATTATAATAAAAATTAGTTGAATTTTCATCCCAATTCACCTAAATACGTCAAGGTCTAAACAAATATACCCTCCCTCTGAACCAAAAAGAAATACAATTGGAAGTTTGGGACAAGTCAAACTTTCCTAAGTTTGATCAAATATATAGAAAAGAATATTCATATTTCCAAACAGGTTGACTATAAATACATATATTATAATTAATCTAATGTTACTTATTCAACATCATAAATATCAGTAATTTCTTGTATAAGTCTGGTCAAACTTAAATTTATTTGACTTATTGGGGTGTGCGAATTGAATTATTTTTTGGAAAGGAGGGAGTACATGATATTATTACCCTTCTTTTGGGCTTTGTCTAGGATAAGTCAGGGGTTTGGGCTAGTCCATGCTTGGGCCTGCACATAGAAGTCAGACTTGACCTAGGCCCGTCTTACCGGTTTATTTGACAGTGTTTGCTGATAAGTCGATTTTCCCCTTGTTCATCATCCATTGCAAAGCCTTATCAGAGTATCATCATTTGCATGCAGTATGCAAAACAAAACCACGCTGTAGAAAATATTCCTCCCGTGAAGCTTGAAAAAGGTGCAAAAGTTACAGAGAAGATTCTGTTAACTTCATTGAAGCGAGCTATGAATCAACATTCTGCTCTACAAGCACATGATGGACATTGGCCTGGTGATTACAGTGGAATTCTGATCATCATGCCAATATTTGTAAGCATTTTCCAACTTCGTATCCTAATATCATATCATCATGCCACAGCAACATCCGTTGCCAGAAGGTACTTTCCCAACTTTTAATAACATCTGTTCCTCTTTCAGATATTTGCTCTGCATGTTACTGGGTCCATTGATGTCGTAATATCATCAGAGCATCGACGTGAGATACTACGCTACATTTACAACCATCAGGCATGAAATACTTTCATACAATTCTCACTCAAAAACAAGAAAATTTGGATTTTGGCTGTCAATGCACATGATAAAACAGAATTCATATGGAACTATATATAATCTTTGCAGAATGAAGATGGAGGTTGGGGCACACAAGTTTTGGGGCCAAGTAGCATGTTTGGATCATGCTTGAACTATGCTACATTGAGGCTTCTCGGCGAGGTCCCAAATGGCGAGAATGATGCATTGGCCAAAGGGCGTGCTTGGATTTTATCCCACGGAAGTGCAACTGCAATACCTCAGTGGGGAAAGATATGGCTCTCTGTAAGGAAGCAGACAGAATGAAGAGTATGAAATATTATTAGTTAGCAAGAATATGAAATATTATTTTTTTGAAAGAAAGAATATGAAATATTATTAGTTAACATATGCAAAAACTTAAATCTCCTCTATCGGCTCTAATCTACATGGCCCATGTAAGAGGTGGGAATCACATTATATCTTGTCCACCTTTTAATCGAGCTAGTTCCAATTGGGCATAAGTCAGTGTACCTGATATTTACCCTTCTTTAAGATCTAACAGGAAATATTGAAATAACTTTGAAATTGAAATCAACTATGACAAAATGGGAATCTTTCTACTTACAACATCGATTTTCTTCTGATATTACTGTAACAACTTTTCACATATCTAAAAGCACAAGAAAAAATAATCCTAAGCTTGCACTTTTATTAAACATGTTAAAAGACAGTTAAATTCTGATCTATGTTGAGACTAATGTATAGTAATCTTTTCAATCACAGATAATTGGTGCTTATGAATGGTCAGGAAATAATCCAGTAATTCCTGAATTGTGGATGGTTCCATATTTTCTTCCAATCCATCCAGGTAACTGTACCATTTAGACAAACAGCTTAAAACTTTTAAATTGGATCTCATAATACAAAATGGTTCTCACTCTGACCTTGAATATTCATTGGCATGATTTTTGTAACAATTCCATTACCATTTTTGTAGCTTGCGATTCATTTGTAAATAGGCTAAAAGGAATTTAAAAACAGTGTTATAAACAGTTTTAAATGTGCAAGTTCAACCCGGCTTTATTATAAAAATACAGCAAGTAAAACAATGTGGGAAGCAATAATAGCTGAGGTCACTTGCTTACAAAGAACAATAAAACACTCCAAAGGAATATTACAAACCTAGTACTTGCTATTCAAAATAAGAGTAAATAAGGTCCTAGCTACGTCTGCTTCATCCAATCATCCTCTTTCACCCTTTTGTCAATTCACAAGCCTTTTAGTTTTCTATGCATTACCATGATCTTCATCTAATCTCCCTGTAAGATAATTGTACCTTTTTTTACATTTTCTGAATCAAACATACTTTTATTCTTCATAGGACGATTTTGGTGCTTTTGCCGTTTGGTGTATATGCCCATGGCTTACCTTTATGGGAAGAAATTTGTTGGGCCCATCACTGAAACTATACTGAAATTAAGAGAGGAGCTCTATAGCATACCATATGACACTATTAACTGGAACAAGGCTCGTCATCCTTGTGCCAAGGTTTGTTACTGTTCAAATTCTAAAACTTTAGGTATTCAACTCTATAACCTTAGCTAAGATATGCACGGGGCCTCAAATTAGAGTTGGGCGATTGTTCCCTTATCCCTTAACTGGAACTACGAAGTGGTCAGTGCTGCTAGTGCTAGTTATAGTTATGTATGCATTCATATGACAGTTGCTCTGATTGTGAGAATAAGCCATTTTTGGGCAGAGCTAAACTTTTTAATCAGCACAGACTATAGTACAACATAAAACTACAATTTTAGAAGGCATTAGGTACACGTGCACTTAGTATTGGCTAGGACATTTGCAATTGCCCCTAAAAATAATCACTATTATAGGACATCTAATTTTGGTTGAATCTAATTCTATATAGGACACACAAAATAACATGCAAAACTGAAAGACTTTTTGTAAGCCCCATGGAAGATTGAGTTTGCAGCCTAAAAATGCATTAGCACAAGTTCCATAAACATTATTGTTTTAGTACTTTTGGAACTATGCTAATTTCACGCTGCTTTTGCAGTAAAATAAAAAAGATCTTTATCTGCTAAAATATACAGCTTTAGAGCAGGCAATATTTCCTCTACTAGGCATCCAGATTTTCAATGGTTAATACGCTCATGCTTTGTTACAGGACAACCTTCGCTATCCTCGCTCAGAGTTGCAAAATATTATTTTCAGTTGTCTCAACAAGTTTGTGGAGCCAATGTTAAATTGCTGGCCAGTTAACAAGCTGCGAGAGAAAGCTTTGGACAACCTCATGGAGCACATCCACTATCAAGAAGAAACTACCAAATACATCTGTATTTGTGTTATGACCGGCATCCAGTATGCCAGGAGGAGGCCCATTAGTGGCTAGGTTAGGCGCAGGAGCTAGGGGGCTAAAAGCCCATATTTATCTTTAATTATTTATTTTCCATAATTAGTAGAGCAATTAGCCATATATAGGAGTTGTAATACCCGTGGACAGAATTAAGCAAAGAGTAATCATATTACTCGGCTTCCCTCTGGGAGCCGGGAGTTCTAGAACCCTAGCCGCCACTTCCCTCTCTCTCGTCGTGCGACCACGGCGCCTCGCCGCCGCACGACGTTCAAGCCCCAGCCACCGATCTCTCACAGCTACAACCTCCGATCGACAAGGCACAGAGCGCAGTTGCCTATCAACCTGGTATCAACGATCTCAGGTTCGATGTCGCTTCCGTTGCCCACCTCCTCCACACCGCCGACCGTGCCCTCCACCTCCGTTCCGCTGCCGTCCACCTCTGTGCCGCTGCCACCTTCTACCACCAGCGCCATGATTCCATCGTCCCCGATGCCGCTAGGCTCCGCAGGGGCATCCGCTGCCAACGGCGGTCCGGCCGTCCTCACGCCCGCGGAGGTCACGCAGGCCATCCTCGAGCTGGGCCGCGCGGTGGGCGATCTGGGCAGCGCGGTGGGTGAGATTCGCGCCTTCCTGGGCGGATCAAATCACGTGCAGCCGCCTCCCCAACCGCAACTCCCACCACGGCCGCCGCAGCAACAACTGCCGCCGCCGCCGTCCCCCGCGATCGCGACGTCAGGGGTCGCGCCCCAGTACGGCCTGCCGTCCGACGTGCACGGATCATCATCACGGCCGTCCGTGCCGATCCCATCGGGTGGGGTGCCGATCCAACAAATTCAGTTTCCGCACTCCCCGTCTCTACTGCCGCCCGGGCTGTTCGCGGCGACGCCGGCCTATTCACCCTCCACGACGCAGCCATGGCTTCCACCACCGTCCTCCGCCGGCGTCGGGTCCTCCTACGGGGGTGCTCCGACCACGGGGGTCCTCTATGGTGGCACCGACGGGCCGCTGTTCCACGGCAGCAGCATGCCATCGCCCCACTCTTCAGCGGCGCCCGTCCCGGACGCGTACGGAGGGGGGCCTGCCTACGGGGGCGTCCCAATCTATAGTGGCGGCGCATCGAACTATGGCAGCCAGCCGCCATTCGGCGCCTCCACCTATGGCAACCAGGGTGGCCAGCCGCCGTTCGGCTATGATCCGCAGGCCAAGTTCTACAAGCTCGAGTTCCCGACATACGACGGCACCGTTGATCCGCTGAATTGGTTGAACCAGTGCGACCAGTTCTTTCGCGGCCAGCGCACGCCGGCGACCAACCGTACCTTGCTTGCGTCCTACCATCTCCGCGGGGGCGCGTAGACCTGGTACTACGCCTTGGAGCACGACGAAGGCATGCCGACGTGGGAGCGTTTCCGCGACTTATGTCGCCTTCGCTTTGGGCCGCCGCTATGGCAGTCGGCTGGCTGAGCTCGGGCGGCTGCCCTTCGCCACGACCGTCCAGGAGTTCACCGACCGCTTCCAAGCGCTCGCCTGTCACGCACCGGACGTCTCTACGCGCCAGCGGGACGAGCTTTTTGTCGGCGGCTTACCGAAACACATCAGGGTGGATGTCGAGATCCACCGCCCGCAGGACCTGCAGATGGCGATGTACTACGCCCGCGCATTTGAACGGCGGGCGGCGGCGACTCCTCCGGTGCTTCCTGCACGCGCCGCCCCCGCGGGCGGGCCTTCCAGCGGCGCGCGCACCAGGGGCCGGGCCGGCTGCGCCTCCTCCAACAGCGGGAGCGGGCGCCCCGGGCGGCCGCGCCTTCCGGCGACTCACGCCAGCCGAGCAGCAAGAACGGCGCCGCCAGGGGCTCTGCTACAATTGCGATGAGCTCTACACCCCGGGCCACGTGTGTCAACGCCTCCTCTACTTGGCAGCCGACGACATCATCGAGGAAGTCGCGCCGCCACTAGAGGATGTGGTCGCACCGACTCTGCAGGACGAAGCCGCCCCCGAGGCCGATGTTGCTAATGTCCTTGCGGTCTCCCTCCATGCTTTTGCAGGCATTCGGACATCAAACACCATGCTGCTCCCGGTGATGATCAAGGGGGAGCGCCTGCTGGCGTTGCTCGACACCGGCTCCACCCACAATTTTCTCAGTGGGGCGACGATGAGGCGCCTTGGGTTGGCTCCGGATGGCGGGGAACACCTCCACGTCACGGTGGCCAATGGGGACAAACTTCGCTGCGCGGGGATCACCCGGAACGTCCCCATCACCATCGAGGGGGAGACCTTCACCATCACGTGCGCCGGCATCGACCTGGGCTGCTTCGACATCATCTTCGGCTAGAACTACCTGCGCACGCTCAGCCCCATCACTTGGGATTTGGAGGCCAAGACCATCGCGTTCTGGCGAGGTGGACGCCGGATCCAGTGGCAGGGCGTGGGTGGCCCTGAACCACCCGAGCCTTCCCAGCAGGCTGTGGCGGCTGCTGCCGCCGGCCAGCAGCCCCTGCTGGATCACCTCCTCGAGCAGCACGCGGCCATCTTCGCCGAGCCGCGCGGTCTTCCCCCGGCGAGGCCATACGACCACCGCATCCACCTGCTGCCCGACACGGCCCCAGTTGCTGTCCGACCGTACCGCTACCCCCAGCTGCAGAAGGACGAGCTGGAACGCCAGTGCGAGGCCATGCTCGCCCAGGGAATCATCCGGCCGAGCACCTCGCCGTTCTCCGCACCGTGTTGTTGGTCCGCAAGGCGGACGCGTCTTGGCGTTTCTGCATCGACTACCGCGCCCTCAACGCCAAGACGTCCAAGGACAAGTTCCCGATCCCGGTGGTGGACGAGCTCCTCGACGAGCTCCATGGAGCTCGCTTCTTCACTAAGCTCGACTTGCGGTTGGGCTACCACCAGGTGCGGATGCACCCCGACGACATCGCCAAGACTGCCTTCCGCACGCATCATGGCCACTACGAGTTCTTGGTCATGCCGTTCGGGCTCTCCAACGCGCCGGCGACGTTCCAGGCGCTGATAAACGACGTGCTTCGCCCCTACCTACGGAGGTTTGTGCTGGTTTTCTTCGACGATATTCTCATCTACAGCTCGTCATGGGCGGAGCATCTGCAGCACATCGCCATCGTCCTCAACGAGCTTCGGGCGCACCACCTCCACCTCAAGCGCTCGAAGTGCTCGTTTGGGGCCATGTCAGTGGCCTACTTGGGTCACGTCATCTCCGCTGACGGCGTCGCCATGGACGTCGACAAGGTGGCCGCAGTCGCGGCATGGCCACCTCCACGCTCGGCCCGGGGACTTCGTGGCTTCCTGGGCTTGGCGGGCTACTACCGGAAGTTCATCCGGGGGTTCGGACTCATCACGGCTCCCCTGACGCGTCTCTTGCGGCGAGACGCGTTCAACTGGGACACAGAGGCTGCGGAGGCCTTCCAGGCGCTGAAGCGCGCCCTCACCACCGAGCCCGTGCTCCAGATGCCCGACTTCGACAAGCTGTTCATGGTGGACTGCGACGCTTCGGGTGTGGGGTTCGGCGTTGTCCTTCACCAGGGCGCCGGACCTCTCGCCTTCTTCAGCCGTCCGTTCGCGGCTTGACATCTTAAGCTTGCAGCTTACGAGCGTGAGCTCATCGGTTTGGTGCAGGTCGTGCGCCACTGGCGGCCATACCTTTGGGGACGACACTTTCTTATTCGCACTGACCATTACAGTTTAAAATTTCTCTTGGATCAGCGCTTGTCCACCGTGCCTCAACATCAGTGGATCAGCAAACTCTTCGGCTTCGACTTCACGGTGGAGTATCGTCCCGGCCGCCTCAACACCGTGGCGGACGCCTTGTCTCGCCGCGACTCAGAGCGGGAGGCTGAGGGCACAGAGGGTGCAGCGGCGTGTGCTCTCTCGGGCCCCTCTTTCGCCTTCCTCAACGACGTGCGCCGCGCCACCAGGGAGGCCGAGGACGCCCAGCACCTGCTCCAGCAGCTGGCCGACGAGGCGCTGGCTGCCCCCTGGCGCATGGATGGTGGGTTGCTGCTACATGGCGGCCGGATCTTCGTCCCCGACCACGGTGACCTGCGCCACCAGGCGCTGCTGCTGGCTCACTCGGCCGGCCATGAGGGTGTCCAAAAGACGCTCCACCGCCTGCGCACTGACTTCTACATCCCGGGCGATCGTGCGCTGGTACAGGACTGGGTGCGCCGTTGCAGTACCTGTCAGCGCAACAAGACGAAGATGTTGCAGCCAGCCGGCCTGCTGCAGCCGCTGGAGGTGCCCTCCCAAGTGTGGGCGGACATTTCCATGGACTTCATCGAGGGCACCGCCGTGAGAATGACAGATTTTCTGCCCACCGCCGCCCATCCTGCCATACCAGCCGGGGTCGGCCCGTTCCGAGGCGGCCGCGACGCTTCTCCGAGACCGGGACATGATCTTGGCCGAGGTGCGTCAGCGCCTTCTCCAGGCGCAGGAGCTGTCCAAGAAGTACTACAACGCCGGGCACCGCGACGTGGAGTTTGCGGTCGGGGATTGGGTCTATCTGCGCCTGTTCCACCGGACGGCTCAGTCCCTTGACCCTCGGGCAAAGCGCAAGCTCGGTCCGAAGTTTGCCGGTCCGTTCCATGTTTTGGAACGCATCGGTTCCGTCGCCTACCGCCTGCAGCTTCCGGAGGGCGCACGGCTTCACGACGTCTTCCACGTGGGGTTGCTCAAGCCCCACCGCAGTGACCCTCCTGCAGCAGCCGGCGAGCTGCCCCCGGTCCTCGACGGCCAGCATCTTCCTGCTCCCGAGCACGTCCTGCAGGCTCAGCAGCGTCGCGATGAGTGGCGCCTGCTGGTCAAGTGACAAGGCCTTCCTGACGACGACGCCACTTGGGAGTCTCTTCCGGAGTTCCGCGAGCAGTTTCCCGACTTCCAGCTCGAGGACGAGCTGTTTGTGCAGGCGGGGAGAGATGTTATGACCGGCATCCAGTATGCCAGGAGGAGGCCCATTAGTGGCTAGGTTAGGCGCAGGAGCTAGGGGGCTAAAAGCCCATATTTATCTTTAATTATTTATTTTCCATAATTAGTAGAACAATTAGCCATATATAGGAGTTGTAATACCCGTGGACAGAATTAAGCAAAGAGTAATCATATTACTCGGCTTCCCTCTGGGAGCCGGGAGTTCCAGAACCCTAGCCGCCACTTCCCTCTCTCTCGTCGTGCGACCACGGCGCCTCGCCGCCGCACGACGTTCAAGCCCCAGCCACCGATCTCTCACAGCTACAACCTCCGATCGACAAGGCACAGAGCGCAGTTGCCTATCAATTTGTCCTATTGATAAGGTAATGCATATGGAAGCTGCAACTCTACCTTTTCAATTTATAACTATCCTGCAATAATGTTTAACTCACTCCCTTTTGGAACAGTTCCTTGTTTATAAACTTTGTATCTGTATCTTGGCAGTAATTTTTGGCGACTAAAATCCATGGCATGAGAAGAACTTGTTTTTTTCTTGTTAAAATGTCAGCTATTCTCTTTGCATTTCAGCCATATTTTTCTGCGAATAATTGGCAACTTTTTTTTCTGTGATTAGGCACTAGACATGATTTGCTGCTGGGTAGAAAATCCAAATTCAGATGCATTCAAGAAGCATCTTCCAAGGATTTATGGTTACTGGTGGCTTGCAGAAGATGGCATGAAGGCACAGGTAGTGGTTTCTTATGTCCCACGGAATTATTAGAACTGAATTTGTTTTCACCAACCAATCAGGAACAGTTGTACCTAGCCATTAAACTTATATGTAAAGGGCCTTTCCAGATGAAATATTTAGAATACTGTTGAAGCACAACTGGAATAGGCTAGGGAAACATGTCTTACTGCAATAGAATTTGAAGAAAACTAAATTTTCTTTAGGCTTAGCTTATTATTCATGGACTATAATAAGTATAAAAAGAGCTATAACTTCCGCATGTTAGGTACTTACATGCCTCTGGTACAATTGGAAGATTGAATTTGTTTTGCCTCAGGATGTTTGGTAGATATCACTATGTTAGAGAAGTGCCCTCCTAGAATTTTCATCCAACCCTTTCCTGAATGTGCAAAAAGGAATGGTCAAAGAGCCAGACATTTTCCTTGCAGCAAGAAATAGAAATAAATGCCCCTACTTTGGAGCACACGAGATATAGGCACTCCTTTCAGCGTGCTTTAGATTTCTGTCATGCCATGCTGATTTTCCTATTACATACAGAAAAAGGTTGTTGTTTATGAAGTAGAAGATCCTTATAAAAGAGACTGATTTTCCCAGACATAAAACTGGATGAGAACCTAATGTTATTCTGTCAAAAATAGATTTATGATGGCTGCCAGAGCTGGGAGACAGCATTCATAGTTCAAGCCTTTTGCTCAACAGATCTTGCCAATGAATTTAGTCCAACTCTAGAAAGAGCACACGATTTTATCAAAAAATCACAGGTAATTCTCTTATTAAGTTAAAATGGAACTTCAGAACAAATTGAAATGCCATTTCTTTTCCTTTGCTTCAAGGTTCTTGAAAATCATATGAATTACGAAAGCTATTATCGTCATAAATCAAAGGGTTCATGGACTCTTTCAACAGCAGACAACGGATGGTCTGTATCAGATTGTACAGCAGAAGCTCTCAAGGTTAGCTTCAGTTTATAAAAGTTGGATTGGTATTCATAGAATGTATGACGAAAAGTTTTCGTTTTGTGGACTCTAAATTGCATATAGTCATTTCCTTCAGGCATTACTGTTGTTGTCAAAGATTTCACCCAAACTTGTTGGCCAACCAATAAAACAGGAAAGGTTATATGATGCCATTGACAGCATCCTTTCTTTTATGGTATGGCCCTCCAAACTAAATAATTTCCCCATGACAATACTTTGATCAACATTCGTCCATGCTCATGAAAATTATACAGCTATGGTGCACTATGAAACTGTAATGCAAGGTTTATCAGCTGAATGCCACTTTCCTTTTGTTTTTTGACTATTGAAGAACAAAGACGGAACCTTTTCAACATATGAATGTAAAAGAACATTCTCTTGGATAGAGGTAAAGTATCCATATACTCTTACCAGTTAAACTGAGCCAGAGTATATAAATATTTTAAATTTTGTGTGGAAACCTAGATTCTCAATCCTTCTGAGAGCCTTATAAACATCGTCGTGGATTATCCGTAAGTGATCTAAATGCCCACAAGAAACTGATTCAACCTCCCAATGAAATAGAGAACTAATAATGGCATGTAACCAATTGTTAGATCTGTTGAATGCACATCATCAGTTCTCGAAGCTTTGACACTGTTCAAAGAGCTATATCCACCATACCGTGCTAAAGAGATAGAAAAATGTATTAAGGATGGTTCTACGTTTATTGAGAACAAACAACGAAAGGATGGTTCATGGTAAGTGAAATTTTGTCATTTTATAATATATATGAAAAATCATTATTTTCTTCAAATTACGATATTATCAATAATGTTACTTAATTATCTGGCAGGTATGGAACTTGGAGTATATGTTTCACTTATGGAACCATGTTTGCGGTAAAAGGATTAGTTGCTGCTGGAAGAACATATGATACTAGTTCTTGCAACAGGAAAGCATGCAACTTTCTGTTGTCAAAGCAGCAAATTACAGGTGGATGGGGGGAAAGCTATCTATCTAGCGAAACAGAGGTAAATTTCTATCTATGTAGCAACTGACATAAATGTTCAACTTCATTTCATGAAAATTTTGAACAGGATTATGTTGATGGAGGTACTCCTCATGCAGTAAACACTGCTTGGGCAATGATAGCTTTGATTTATGCCGGCCAGGTCTGTTCATTTTTCCTTGGAAGGCATACTAATGTGCTTGTTTATATGAGACAATTTTCATAATTGTGTGTTATGTGTTATTATTTTGGGACAATTGCATTATCTGATATTTGGTGTCCTGGCCAGGTTGAGCGCGATCCAATACCATTATATCATGCCGCAAGAGAATTGATCAACATGCAGCTAGAGACAGGCGAGTTCCCCCAACAGGTGAGTTTTTAGTTATCCTGACAGAATAGTATTGTTTTGGCAGATTTTTAGTCAAAATGCTAACAAATGACAACAGGAAATAACTATTTTTAAACAGAAAGTATCTGCTAACAGTCTAACAAATAATGAAAATGGATAAATTGTAATAGAGAAGTCTAAATTGAAACTATCATTGGTTTGCAGCTAGTAAGATGCTTGAAGTGTCATCTAAAGTGATATAATATATTTACCGACAGATGACAGTTAGCAACTTTAGCAACCAAGCCTCATGCTTTAACTTTTTTTCATGCTAGGAACACATTGGGTGCTTTAACTCCTCCCTCTACTACAACTACGCCAACTATCGCAACTTATTCCCCATTTGGGCCCTTGGAGAATTTCGCCGCCGGCTTCTTGCAAACAAGAGCTAATGTCAGTGCATATGATTACCGTATCGTAATACACATGCCCAAGTTGTGTTGTAAGGAAATAAGAAAGCATTATTCCCATGAGAATAATTGCTTTTCCAAGAAAATTTAAAAAATCAAATTGCTCTGTGCAGACATGGAATCTGATTTGTTTGATGAATTGGTCACTTAGAGATGTCAAGATCCACAGTTTGCAAACAATTAGCCATCAGGGGCCCAGGTGTAAATGATTAGTTGTAAATTTTAATATTACCAATGTGGTATATGTCATGCATTGACTTATTGCGTTACATGTCGAGCAATATGACGAGGGTCAAAACAGCCCTGCCATGATGTGCATTTTGGACTTATTCAGTGGCATGGAAAGAAATTTCACCAAATTGCCTTACTAAAGTTGCCTGGATTGGATTCCAGCTAAATTATCCAAGTGAAAAACACTGAAGCATTACGACCCTCATGCTCAGTCGTAGCTAGTTTTGTAGACAATACTCCCTCCGTTTCAAATTATAAGTCGCTTTGACTTTTTTGGTACATCTATTTTGCTATACATCTACATAAATAATATGTCTAGATACATGACAAAATAGATAAACCAAAAAAGTCAAAGCAACTTATAATTTGGAACGGAGCAAAATAATAAAATGAGCCTGCATCCATGAACCATGATCCATCATGAAGGGTAAAGGAAAAGAGGCTGCACCTGAACCTAACAAAACCTGAAGCACCAAAGCACGCAAAAATGAACTTGAGACCAAGCTTCTTGACAAATTTTCGTAGTTACCCGACAACAATTCATGTTCCAACTTATCACTATGCAGCAATCATTGGCGTTCATAAGACCCTGTCAATTGAGATAACCTTGAAACCACAGTGACGAACAAAACAAAACAACCATGAACCGATGTAACCGAGAAAAAAAAACAATGCAACACACGAAAATAATGCAAAGGCATTGGTGGCAATCATAGTTTTAAATCTCCCGCTATAGCTGCCGCTATATTCCGCTATAGCCTTTTGAGGCAGAGTGCCGCTATTTGTGTTCATGTACAATTTAGCCGCTATATCCCGCTATAGCCCGATATAGCTCCGCTATTAGCTGTTTTAGAGATATACCGCTAAACACCTTAGCCCGCTATTTAAAACATTGGTGGCAATACATACCTGAACAATCATCTCCACTCGGAACACGATTACACATCGCCTAAGCTGAGGCGCTGAGCTGAGCTAACACGCGACTAGATCGAGACTAGCGGGAGACAAAGCGAAGAGCTTCAAGCGGATGTGAACAACAGGGAGAACAAGCAGGATCTAGTGAAAGCACGCGCTCCGAATCGAACCCCCCGAATCAAATCAGAAGCTCGACGAAAATGGCCGAGCGGGGCACTCTGGATATTGAGTTGCAGCCACGGACACCGCCACCGTCAAAGACGACGGAAGCACTAGTGAAAGCAAGCGCGCCGCCGCCGAATCGAGCCCCCGAAATCAAATCAGAAGCTCGATGAAAATGGCCGGGCGGGGCACTCCGGATATTGAGCTGAGCTGCAGCCACGGACACCGCCACCGTCAAAGACAACGGAAGCACGGCCGCATTGCGGGCTCCGCTGCGGTGCCGCCGTGCCGGAGAGATCATCGGCGGTGGCTGAGGAAAGACTGGGAGCGGAAAAAGGAAAACGGAATGTGAGAGGAAAAGAGATATAAAAGGAAAAAGAAAAAAGAAAAAGACTGTGAAGAAGAAAAAAGAAAAAGTTAACTGTGAAGTGGAAAAAGAAAAAAATGGAAAAAAAATTAAAAATATATGTGTGGCTGCTGGGATTCGAGCCCAGGTCTCTACGGCCACAACGTAGAATTCTCACCACTAAACTACAGCCACTTTGATGCCAGTCGTCAGATACTTTATATTAGTATATAATAGATAAAAGAGAGTACGATGCGCGCAATTATCTGTCTCCATGTATGTTACAGTACTAGTGTCCATGCAGTATGCTGCCAAAATACCAGGCACAGGATCACTGAGTTATGCTGCTGAGTGCTGAGATGACAGGCACATGATGTTACTAGTGTCCACGTGGGATCACTGAGTGAGTTTATGCTACCGATACCGAAATGACAGCCACAGGATCCCTGAGTTTTTATGCTGCATTGCTGCCGAGTGCCGAATGCCAGGCACAGGATCACTGAGTTATCTCAGGCACCTCCATGTGGCTCATTTTTTTTAAAATAATATTATTTAAATAAATAATTGTAAAACTAGATACTGTTATGTAATAATTGTAAAAATAAATGTCTACCGGCTGCTTGGAAGCTGACTAGGGGCTTATCGGCTATTGAGTCGCCGATAGGAGTGCTGCCACGTAAATCTAAACATGGCCACGTCGAACCTTTTTGGGCCGACAGACATATCGGCTCTCCCGTGGCCGATAAAGCCTGGAATGTTTACCGCACCCTGTGCCTTGGTATTGGGTAAAGATGTCTCCTTTGGAATCCAGTAGTTGAAAGAGGCGACAAATACTACTTTTATATATTTTATTAATAATCTAATCATTTCATTTACTCCTACGTATATACTCACTCGGTTTCCATAATCCCATCCCATAAAAAGAATATTTATGTGATATGTGCTAATCAAACTTTCTTAAAATTTGACTAATTTGTACAAAATACTATCAATATTTATATCTTTAAGTATTTTTTTATAAAAATATATTCAATGATTTATCAAATGGTACTAATTACCCCCTTCATCCAAAAATAAGTGCACGTCTCGTATTTTAAGGAGTCAAACACTAGTTTGACCAAATATATATATATACAATATTTATGATTGTGATACCAAATAAACATCATTAGTTTAATCATGTTATATATTTTTATAATAAACTTACTTAGATGTAGTATTTTCTACAAAATTTGATATTTGTTGACTCTTCGATGTGTTAGATGACCACCTGAAAATATCCTAACAAAATTTGGTAAATAAATAATGTGACATCCTTTTCAAAGTAAATACTCCAATCGTCCCACAAAGAATATCATTCTCACTTGACGAGAAGTCAAATATGTTCAACTTTAATCAAATATAATGTATCTCACAGGAGTATCGGCAGCATACAAGCCCAGTTGGCTCCGATAGGGGTAATCGGCATGTGGACTGCCGACAGGAATCCAGTCTCCAAAACCCAACAGGGGTAATAGGCATGTGGCAGTTGGCTGGCGTACGTCAGTACGTGCCAGGTGGGCTTATCGGCATTTGGGCTGCCAACAAGTATCCTGTCGGCTTTCCTACTACCAATAGCATGTTAGTTTTACAATTTCACAAAAACGGCATCTATTTTGACAATTATTTATTAAAATAATAGTATTTTAAAATAAAATTCCCTCCATGTGTGGTGCTGGTGTCAATTATATTAGACTGATGTATTGGCACAGAGTTCAGAGGGATGGCCTCCGGTTCCACCGCTCCAATCTTGCCAAGATCAAGGCAAGGAGATTAAGCAGATGAGAACAACATCCAGAACAAGTGGATGCTTCAGGCCTATCCAATCAAAACCACAGCTCTTGTAAATAAATCCTCAGTGCAATATGTTTATGATAATTAGTATTATATCAATGTGTTGGTAATTGGAGCCGTCACCCTCAGCCTACAAAGGACAATCAACAGAATCGTCCCGATGTTAACAGCCACGATGTCACAGCTTAACACTTTCAGAGTAACCAAAAAAATAAGAACAGAAATCAGTGTTGTTCACAGCAAAAATGATTATTGTGTTACTCGATTCATTGAATCTCGTGATCTCATTTGTGAATTCACATGTTTTTCCAACTCTTTGAGCCATTGCTGAAGATAAACTGGATTAACTCATCCTATGCTATGGTAGTAACACTAATATATCACTCTGCAAATGATTTCTCAAAGGTTTCTTGATGGTGAAAGTGAAACCATCCAGTCGATAAAATCATCCAATTATGAACTGAACTGTTAGGGGTAGCTTGGGTCAAACTAAACCCACATGAACAAACAGCGCACAATAGTTTTGATGACTAAGGGTTGAGACCTCGGATGATGCAGCCAGAACTGAAGAAGCCCCAAGAAATCAACCAATAATCTATAAGCCTGAGCCTCAAAGGTGGGAATGGACACAAAAAACCCAGATCATTATCATGCTGCATTAAGCGCAGTTGTGTTTACATTTTTCACGACACAGAATCTGGTCATCTGACTTATTTCAATTGAGTTATAATGTTACATAGATCGTGGCATAAAGAACTACATCATATCATAACCAGCTTCCTCGAGGGGCTTGTGGCACTTGTTGGACAGCAGCTAGAGGGTTCAGCTGGACACAGAACGCAAGCTGAAGTGCATCAATGAATGCTCGTCGTAGAGAAGAAGCTTGCTGGAACACAGTCCTGTTCAGCAGATTCATACACAAAAAGTTCACTTTTGACTGTTAAAGCATGAAAACAGACAAGGTGCCTTGGATCATATTGTCAACTGAGAAGTTCTTACCTCTTCAAGCCAGCAGTTTTCCTTCGGAGCACGTACATGGCTGAGAACAGCAGTGTGAACAGAAACATTAACTTACCGCTTGGTAGAACAATATGTATTTTTCCAAACTTCAGGCGAATCGAATGAAACCACAAGAACAACGGATCAAATTGATTTGCAACGTGCTGGGATGATTGAGCAGACTTCGTTAGGACCTTTTTGAGCCCGTCGCACACAGGAGCTATCTTTGGAGGATCCTCATGTGGCAATGGTGTTGAGCCATTTGTAGAAGTAGAAAGGTTCCTCTCTGCTGTTTGTTTTACCCCTTCAACAGTGGACAGCTTTTTATTTGCAGCTAATCGTAGTCGTACTGCATGAAGCTTTTTTAGTAGGTCCTGTAAGAAAATTAAGAAACAGCTTGATGAAAAAAGAATGCAACAGTAAAACTTAGAAAAGCAAGAATAATGGGAATTCTCTACAACAACAACAACAACATAGCCTTTTGTCCCAAGCAAGTTGGGGTAGGCTAGAGATGAAACCAAAAAGAGACGAGAAACAGAGAGACACATAAAGGGACATAAAGGGCACAAGACAAAAAGAGGTCACGGTTTAGGCACGTTGATGTTATCGTCAATAGCTAAATCCTTGGAGATATTCCACTCCTTAAGATCTCTCTTAACGGACTCGTCCCAAGTTAGTTTAGGTCGACCTCTACCGCTCTTTACATTATCGGCCCGCTTTAGAACTCCACTACGCACTACAACTAAAAAGAACCAAATGTTATTGTCAGATTAGCCTAATCGTCCCGCTCCTAAACTAATCCCGCCCCTCTCCTAATCGCCCCCCTTCCTTCCTTCACGCGCGGCACCCACGGAACCGTCGCACGCCCACGATCCTTCCCCATCTTCTCCACGTGTTGCTCGCACAGCTGCACCACACGCCCTGTCCGCCTCCCCGCCCCTCCCACGCCGCCTCCGCTACTCTGCCCCATCGCGCCGCGGTGGCACGGCGGCACCGGTGCGGCTCCTCGCCACGGCAGCGCCGCTCGGCCCCACAGTTTCTGCCTTGCCGCGCGGCCACACCGTACCCGCAGAACCAGCACACATCGACGAGCGCCACCTGCCGGTGGCCACGACCTGCCCGACGTCGAGCTCCCCTAATCTGCTGAGGACCGTCGCCCCGATCTCCCTCGCCGCTTGGACATGCTCCCACCTCTCCTTCAAGCAGCATCGCCTGGATACCTTCCTCGCTGAGAAGCCCCTTAACCAACTGCGGCCAGGTGTGGCTGTGGTTGTGGACTGCCCTCGTCAAGGTGAGGTAATTTGCGATCCTGTCAAAACAATAAATTAGGATGCTCGTCACGTCTGCAGTGTTAGCGTTAGATTTTCTACTAGGGAAGAAATCAGTATTACTGTTTGTTCTGATTGCTTCAATGTTGAAAGAAACTGATACAAAGAGAACCACAAATCAGGGCTTAGAGTTGACACACGAGCGAGAAGGACCCAAAAACTGTTTCAGAAGCATTGGACTGATGCAGGTTTAGTTCATCAAAATTGTTGGAGTATGTATTAAGCCCATAAGGCTAAGGCCCATGAGGCCCATGTATGGAACCTATATAGCTACCCTTCTAGGGTTAGCCCTTGAATAATAGTCTAAAGTTCCAACATGGTAATCAGAGCTTAGGTTAGGGTTAGGGTTCCCTGTTCAGCCGCCACCAGCAGCCATGGCAGAGCCGCCGGCGCCGCCACCGCCTGGCCAGCCGCCGGCGCCCTTCTCCCTCTTCTCTACCTCCCTCCACCCCTCCTCCTCCCACTGGCCCGACGTCGTCGCTTCCCGACACCAGCAGCTGCCGGCGCCGCAGTTTCCGCCCGGTTTTGGCGCCGTCGCCGCGGCCCGCGCTGCCGCCGTCGCGAGCGCGCGGGAGGAAGCTGCCGCCGCCGCCTCCAGGGAGATCGCCGCCGTCCTGACGGCGGCCAGCCTGGACGCGGAAGGGGCCGATCTGGCCCTCATGGCCGCGCAGGAGGCCGCCGGTGCTGCCACCGCAGCCATTGGCCGCCGCGCCGCCTCCCTGACCGCCGATCCCGCCTCCCTGACCGCCGATCTGGCTGCGGAGGAGGCCTTCTCGGAGGAGACCGCCGCTGCAGCAGCCACCGCCACCGCCAGGGCCACCCTCAGGGAGGAGGAGCCGCCCTCGGCCACGGCAGGAGCGGCCCTGCTCGCTGCGGCCCAGGCAGCCGCTGCTCGGGCAGCCCAGGCCGCCGACGCCGAAGTTGCAGCTGCCCGGGAGGCTGCAGCCGCCGCCATGGCGGCTACTGCAGCCCGCGCTGCCGTCGCTCGGGCCCTCACAGCACCCGGTCTGGGGATGTACCAGGCCGGCCCACCTCCCGGAGCCCCCGGATCCCCCTTCTCCAACGCCCTCACCGCTGCCCGGACCGCCTTCGTCGCCCGGCAGGCCCGCGTGCAGGCAGCAGCAGCCGCCTTGGAGCGCGAGCGTGAGGCGGCCGACGCCCTGGGACGCCAGGTTGCCGAGGCGGAGCACTTCCTTGGCGCTCCTGCCTCCCACGACGCCGGGGACGTCTCCACTGGCTCGATGGCCCACCGCGTGCCCCACAACACGGCCCTCTGGCACGACCCAGCCGATCCTGCGGTGGTGCAGCTCCACTATCAGGCCGGGGGCGTCCATAACATCAAGCTCCTCGTCCCGGTCGTCCTCGAGCCCGCGTCGCCGTCCTACGCCCGCTGGCGGGACCTGATGCTGCTCACCCTCCGCCGCTACGCACTCGACGACCACGTCCTCACCGACGCCTCGGTCGCGGTGCGGACCCCTGCGTGGCTGCGCCTCGACAGCATCGTCCTCTCCTGGATCGCAGGGACGATCTCCCTCGAACTCCACGACCTCGTCCGCAACACCACCGACGCCCGCCAGGCCTGGCTCGGCCTCGCGCAGCAGTTCCTGGGCAACGCTGAGGCCCGGGCCCTTCGGCTGGACGCAGCCTTCCGCAACTTTGTCCAGGGCGACCTCTCTGTTGGCGAGTACTGTCGCCGGATAAAGGGCATGGCGGACTCCCTCGGCGACCTCGGCTGGCCCGTGGAGGACCGTTTCCTGGTCCTCAACGTCCTTCGTGGGCTCAGCGACCGCTATGCCACCCTCCGGTCGCTGATCACCAGGATGCGGCCGCTGCCGACCTTCCTGGAGATCCGCGACGACCTGCCCCTGGAGGAGCTCACTCAGGGCTTCCAGCCGGGCTCCACCGCCACTTCGGGGCCCTCGACTGCACTGGCCGCCACTCAGCCGCGTCCCCCCGCTCCACAGCCGCCGTCTTCTCCCGTCTCTCCCTCCCCCGGGCCGAGCGGGGGTGGGGGGGCCGTGGTGGTCGCCGTCGTCGCGGGGGCGGTCGTGGTGGCGGTGGTCGCGGTGATGGTGGGGGCCGTGGGAGTAACACCACCACACCGCCACCACAGGGTGCTCCCTGGCCATCCTTCCACAACCCGTGGTCAGGGCGCATCTCCATGTGGCCGTTCCAGGCCCCCGGTGGTGACCCTCGCTCGCCGGCCTCCTCCCTACTCGCCGGCGCTCCTCCGGGGTTCCAGCCGGGGTCCCAGTGGACCACACCCTCCGGCTTCGCTGCTTCTCCGCCTGGGCTCCCTCCGGCGTCTCCGTGGGCAGCACCTTCCGGCTGGGACCAGGCAGCCCTGGCGCACTCCTTCAGCACCATGGGCCTGACCCCCCCTGTCGGTCCGCAGTGGGTCGCTGACTCCGGGGCCACCTACCACACCACTCCAAACCCCGGTATACTCTCTTCTGCTCATCCTCCTTCCTCTCTTCCTTCGTCCATCATGGTGGCGAATGGTTCGTGCATTCCTGTCACGTCTGTGGGTACCGCCGGTGCTCATGACTCCTTTCGTCTTCCTGATGTTCTTGTTGCCCCGTCCATGGTTCACAATCTCCTTTCTATTCGCCGGTTTACAGCTGACAATTCCTGTTCTGTGGAATTTGACTCTTCTGGTCTTACTGTGAAGGATTTGGCTTCCCGGCGTCCCCTACTCCGATGTGACAGCATCGGGCCGCTTTACACGCCCTGCTTCCCGGCGTCGGCCTCTTCTTCGCCGGCGTCACTTTTGTCAGCTGCCTTCGCCACCACCACTCCTTCCACTACCTGGCACCGGCGTCTCGGTCATCCTGGACGTGATGCCATGATGCAGCTCAGTCGTAGTTCAGACATTCCTTGTACTCGAGCTCACGATGAGCCTTTGTGTCATGCGTGCCAAATGGGCCGACATGTTCGCCTTCCTTTTTCTAGTTCTTCTCATGCGGCTCACATTTTTGACCTTGTACATTGTGACCTATGGACATCTCCTGTAATCAGTATTTCTGGTTATAAATACTATCTTGTGGTGGTCGATGATTTTTCTCATTATTCTTGGACTTTCCCGCTTCGTTTGAAGTCGGATGCTTTCCCCACCCTTCACTTTTTCGCTTGGGTGTCCACTCAGTTCGGCCTCACCATTAAGGCCGTTCAGTGCGACAATGGCCGTGAGTTTGATAACTCCGCCTCGCGCGCTTTCTTCCTCGCTCACGGTGTCCAGCTGCGTATGTCTTG
Source organism: Saccharum hybrid cultivar R570 (assembly GCA_038087645.1). Lineage (NCBI taxonomy): Eukaryota > Viridiplantae > Streptophyta > Magnoliopsida > Poales > Poaceae > Saccharum > Saccharum hybrid cultivar. The sequence continues at coordinate 5,406,760 of JAQSUU010000297.1, read as the reverse complement.
TCCGTACACCTCCTCTCAGAACGGCAAGGCTGAGCGCATGATCCGCACCACCAACGACACCATGCGCACCCTTCTCCTCCAGGCGTCTCTCCCTGCTCGCTTTTGGGCTGAGAGCCTTCACACCTCCACTTACCTTATTAATCGCCTCCCTTCCGCTGCCTGCCCAGCTCCCACCCCACACCACGCTCTTTTCGGTACCCCTCCTCGGTATGACCACCTCAGAGTCTTCGGGTGTGCGTGTTTCCCTAACACTGCAGCCACCGCTCCTCACAAGCTGGCGCCCCGATCCACTCTCTGTCTTTCTTGGGTACTCCCCGGATCACAAGGGGTACCGCTGCTACGACCTCACCTCCCGTCGGGTCCTCATCTCTCGCCATGTGGTGTTTGATGAGTCTGTCTTCCCCTACTCCGCTGCCTCTCCTTCCCCATCCACCCCTGAGCCTGACGCTTCCTTCTTGTTTCCTGCTGACCAGGTGGTTGAGCCACCATTTCAGTTGTCTCCTGCAGGTACCACACTGCCGTCCCCTTCCCCGGGGCCGTGCCCTGCGTCGCCTCTCCCCAGCGACTCTCCTGGCCCTGCTCCCTCCCCGGGCCGGGTGGGATCACCGTCCGGCGTGTCGCCCGTCCCGGTGCCGGCCGCGGAGCCCCATCCGTCGGCCCCGGCACCGCCACCGCCGGCCCCTGCGCCACCTGCGCGCTTTGCGCAGCCGGTGCGTGTCTACCAGCGCCGTGCCGCTGCGGGCCCTGCTTCGTCGGCCCCGGCACCACCACCGCCGGCCCCTGTACCACCTGCTCGGTTTGTCCAACCGGTGCAGGTCTACCAGCGGCGTGCCCGTCCGGCGCCACCTCCGTCTGCTCCAGGGACGCCTACCTCGGCGGCCTCTTCTCCGCCGGCTACGCCGACTCCGCCGCCGCGGCCCCCGGATGCCCGTGTTGAGCGGCCGGTGTACCACCCGCCGCTCCTCCACCGACACTCGCGTCATGTTCACCCCATGGTGACGCGGCACGCGGCTGGTACCCTGCCGCACCGGGCTCTTGCGGCGATGCCCGGGGACTCGACGGTCTCTCCGGTGCCCTCTTCCATCCACGAGGCGCTGTCGGATCCTCACTGGCGCCGCGCGATGGAAGAGGAGTACGCGGCTCTCCTCGCCAACCAGACCTGGGATCTGGTGCCCCGTCCGCCAGGCTCCAACGTCGTCACCGGCAAGTGGATCTGGACCCACAAGCGCCGGGCTGATGGCACTCTCGAGCGGTATAAGACTCGCTGGGTACTTCGAGGGTTCACTCAGCGGCCCGGCATCGACTACGATGAGACCTTCAGTCCAGTGGTGAAGCCAGCTACCGTTCGCACGGTTCTCTCACTGGCTCTCGAGCGCTCCTGGCCAGTACATCAGTTGGATGTCAAGAATGCCTTCCTCCATGGCACTCTGACTGAGACGGTCTACTGTAGCCAGCCGGCAGGGTTTGTTGACTCTACTCGCCCTGACTTGGTTTGCCGCCTGAACAAGTCGCTCTATGGTCTCAAGCAGACGCCCCGGGCTTGGTACTCTCGGTTTGCCTCCTACCTGCAGACACTTGGGTTCACGGAGGCTAAGTCTGACACCTCCCTGTTCATCTTCCACCATGGGGATGAGACTACATACCTGCTCCTATATGTCGATGACATTGTCCTCACAGCCTCCAGTCAGACTCTGCTCCAGCGTATCATTGCCTTTCTGCAGAGGGAATTTGCTATGAAGGATCTTGGAGTGCTCCATCACTTCCTCGGCGTCACTGTTGAGCCCCGACCTTCAGGCTTGTTCCTCCACCAGCGCCAGTTTGCTTGTGACATACTGGAGCGAGCAGGCATGGCTGACTGCAAGCCCTGCACCACCCCGGTCGACACTCAGGGCAAGCTGTCAGAGGCGGAGGGTCCGCTGCTTGGGCCCCAGGACTCCACCGCCTACCGGAGTCTTGCTGGCGCGCTCCAGTACCTCACCTTCACTCGGCCGGACATCACCTACGCCGTGCAACAGCTGTGCCTCCACATACATGCTCCGCGGGAACCTCACCTCGCCGCTATGAAGCGGCTTCTCCGGTACCTCCGCGGCACCATCGGCTACGGGCTGCTTCTCAGCAGGTCCTCCGCCGACCTGGTGGTCTACACCGACGCTGACTGGGCGGGCTGCCCGGACACCCGCCGGTCCACCTCCGGCTACGCTGTCTTCCTCGGCAGCAACCTTGTCTCTTGGTCGTCCAAGCGACAGCCGGTGGTCTCTCGCTCCAGTGCCGAGGCCGAGTACCGCGCCGTGGCTAACGGCGTGGCTGAGGCGGCTTGGCTCCGCCAGCTTCTGGCTGAGCTACACCGCCCTCTCGCCAGGAGCTCCCTCGTCTACTGCGACAACGTCAGCGCCGTCTACCTCTCCACCAACCCCGTCCAGCACCAGCGCACCAAGCATGTGGAGATCGACCTACACTTCGTCCGCGACTTTGTGGCCATCGGCGCCGTCCGAGTCCTGCACGTCCCGACGACTTCGCATTTTGCGGATATCTTCACCAAGGGCCTCCCTTCCTCGACCTTCTCCGAGTTCCGATCCAGTCTCAACGTCACCAGTGGCTAGTTATGGCTGCGGGGGGTTCGTGTGTGCGTGCTGTACTTCTTTCTTGTCCAGTCTTGAAATTCCGCTGCGCCGGTAGTTCAGACTGCGAGGGGGTGTTGGAGTATGTATTAAGCCCATAAGGCTAAGGCCCATGAGGCCCATGTATGGAACCTATATAGCTACCCTTCTAGGGTTAGCCCTTGAATAATAGAGTCTAAAGTTCCAACAAAAATAGTTCTGTAGGTCAAGTGTAAGGCTATAATAATTGGCACTCAAAGTATTATCTGATTGTTACAAAAGATCCACCTTTCTAAATTCTACGGGACCTGCAGGTCTAATTATATAATTGTCTGTGTGCTTCAAACAATCTTAGTCTAAATAGTATTTCTAAATTCTATTTAATGAGCTCTGATATGAAATTAGGGTATGTAGGCATAATGGCATGCATATGATTCATGAATCCTTAAGCAAGGCAACAATTACCAATTTTTTGATGTAGGTGATTAATTTCAGCAGTTTTTTATGGTCTCACTCTGCCATTCCAATTCCCAATATCAGTGATGAATTATTTATACTGTTATTTCTTTATAAACCTTTGCAGATATTAGTCAGCTCAACCAACCAAGGGCCACATCAATTTCTTTTCATGATGAAAAGGATGATATATGCTGAGTTTTACATAATCATCTAAAACTGGTGAATTTTGGATGCATTCAGGTATGCCATCCCAGTAGTATGTACCAATATGTGTACTTCTACCTCTCACCACCAGATTAAGCAACACATCAGAGGTTCTTGTGGCTGCTATTGCGGCCAATGAGTTATTAGGCTATAAATTTTGCATGATAAACTGTGGATTCTTGACAATATTTTAGCTAATTAAATATTGTGAAGTGCTGGAGGCCATTTATTTAAGCTAATTAATGTAGCACCTTTCAGGGTGAGAGTTTCTATAATCCTTATATTCCTCAAGTGAAGTGCTGGAGGAATTGAATAACAAAGGCTTGATCAAGTAGAATGAGGGTGCCTGAGTTATATTTATTCAAGGTCATCAAATCCCTTTGATAGTGGTTAAGATTGATAGCAGCTTCAACTATGCCTCAACAGACCTAGCTACTCTTTGGTAAGTGTCTGTGCCTTTTTTTCATAGTTTTAAATCTCCGGCTATAGCTGAAGATATAGCCGGCTATAGCTGTTTGAGATTAGTCAAGCTACGAGCTATAGCCTGCTATATCCCGCTATATCTCTATTTAGCCTCCGCTATTGCTGTTTTAGAGGTCATCCGCTACATACGCTTAGCCGGCGATTTAAAACCTTGCTTTTTTTAGATGAAGTGTTTGTGCTTTTCAGGGTTCATTCAGTTGTTCATACATGACAACACTAAGATCAATGTGGAACTTTGTCAGGCACATCTAATATAAGTGAAAGCACTATCCACTATCAAAATAGAGAACAACAAAGTTTCTTCTTATTGTGAAAAACAAGAATAGTGTTCCCAGTAGAACAGCGCAGCTGGTTTTTTTTCTGAAACAGAATATCAATGTTTCTGGTTCTGTAAAACAATTGAAAGAATTTTTTAAATTGGTTTGGTCACCACTAAGATAATTTTGGTAGTAGTTGAGGTGCTTTCACAAGTTAAATCTGCAAGGGCAACCTTTTAGGTAACAGATCAGTTAACATTTAGCATCATGAAAGTTCATGCCATCATGGATGAGCTATGTAAATGCATAGTGTCACACAGCAAGACTACCAAGACAATCTATTTGGTTTCAGTTGCATCTTTCTACCACAACAAAACAACCTCCTGTTTGAAGGAACACCAATCTAAAAATTCTAAACACCCTCTCATGGCTTCAAATTATACTTATAGAGTTCAATTTATCTACTCTGGGTCATCTAGAGTGGTAGAGCACTTTACTGTTTCACATGGTAAGACCATAAGAGAAGCTGCTCTCTGCATGACGCATGTTTGCTTTCGTTGGTCTTTTCCTGAAGTGAGGTTCCCTTCTTTATTATCTTTAAATAATCATTTACTGTAGTTTATACAAGATCTTTGGAGGTAAACAAACAGATGCTCAGTCAGTTCTTTATATGTTAAAGAGAACTTTTTCGGTTTATTTATTCATCTATTGGGCTCTTAATTTCAGGATTTTAATGCCTTTTCTTATTCCTATATTGCTTCTCTTAATTTTTCTAGGCTCTGGAATTAGTGTGGCATAGTGCTGGCAGATCCTGGGTATTCGGAGTGGATGACATGCTGAGTGAATATCACAAATGGATGATCACGAGTTCATGGGAACCATGTCATCAAGTAAAAAGAGAACAGTACTAAACCGACTATCTTGTATTCTTCTTGGCTTGCTGATTGGTAGCATATATTATTTGTAGATGTTGTAATATTTGCTAGCTGCACTGCCTCAAATGGGAAAATGTTTTTTTAGTGGAGATCAAGTCATTCCATCATAATTTATTGACAACTAGCATAGGGCAATATTCACATATCTCTTTATGCTTCACTTTATGATGCCCAAACCGTCTGTAATGTTTTTGACATGCTTGATAATTGATATTGACAACTAGCTGGTTGAAAACCTTTCATCCAAAAAAATAAATTTTCCTTTTGAATGGTTTTACAATTAAGGACATCTACCTTCCTAACTGATGGTGGCTATTTTTTCATGTATCTCACACTGACAGATTTGTGGGAAACTATAGAACCTTGGCAGCAGTAGCATGCTACAATTGACGAACAACCCGCCGACTGCCCAGTTGCATTGAGATGTTTAATTTTGGATGCTTGCGATAGGTTTGTATGTAAGCCTTCCATTTTTCATTATGCAACACTATTACTATTCCATAAACATTTAGGTTTGTGTGGGATTGAGATACATCTTGACATTCTCTGAATCTCAGGTTGAGGATTGGCGTAATGCGAGGTAGACTCCGAGCTAGGGAAGTGCTGCCGAAAGGACTCGATGCTGGTCATTAGCCTCAACTATACATAGGCTCTTTCAACCCACCCAACTTTGATAATGTCATCTACTTTGTTGTCGTCTAGGAAATTTTTTCTCTATCACGATCCAGGAAATTAAGCTTGTGTGGGTACTTATGGGAGCCAGTGATCTTGTGAGTGCTCTAGACACATGGTCATCCAGGCAAGGGGATTCGAGGATACATGCTATGCCACGAGCTCAAGGTGAAGCAGTCGTGTGGCATACAGTTCAGACAATAATAATGTTATCTTTGTTCATTCAATCTACTTCAATCTGCCAATGCCAAAATGGTTTGTTACTGGAGGATTCCTGATTTTTACACTTCTATACAACTGAGTTTACTTTTTGTCAAGGCTCTAATTGTCATTTAGGTTATGGTACAAAAATTTAGCTGATGAATAGTAAACTTTTGGTTTCAGTAAATTAGTTGTATATGGGATTCTACGGTACCTTAGTTCACAAAAAGAAGGAATTCAACATTTACCGCATGTTATGGGATTTTATATATGTTTTACCCGTCGCAACGCACGAGCACTCAACTAGTCAGAAAACAAATGGTTTTGGAAATATAGTAAGGCGTCCTAGTTTAGCATGAAAATTATTTGGAAATGAGAAAAACAAGCATACTGTAGTTGGAATTCCTTCAGAAAGAATTAGTTTTGCAAATATAAGGAGTCCTAGTTTAGCATGATGAAAATTATTTGAAAACCTATAAGATCCCAAGGTGGTATGGACCTAAGTTGGCATAATGGAACATTACCTGTCTGCTTTGCTCAGTCAGATCAGCCTTTTCTGCCCATGAGATAGCAGCTTCACTATCTTGAGAGACAATACAGAGGAATGTTACTGTATACAATTCTGCCACCTGAAAATACTGCCCAGTTGACATGACAGATGTAACAACAAAACCATTTGAAGCGCTGCCATGCCCTCCATCCAAAACATAAACCTCATCATTTGTATATCTCCAATTGGCAAGGTACTCCTCAAAGATTGGTCTGAGGTCAGATACAGATCCTGCTGCCATTTGAATGGTAGCTCTATGAGGAGAAATATAACAGTCATTGATACAGAAAAATGATGGACACGTTACAGATAATACTAAGTATATGAGACTTCTGACTTCTGAGTAGCAATTACCCTGTAAGGAAAACTCTAGCAGGTACTGATGGCACTGAACCAAACATCGTCTTAAGCTGAACAAACATCTCAGGGGTCCTGGAATATTTAGCATAGTGTGTTAGGGTAAAAACTTAGGCATGAGCTCTGTGTACGTTCAGCACAGGGAATCTCTACACTATGTAGGCACGTGATGCTTTCCATTTGGCAAATCTAGGCACTAATTTCATTATCAGCAGTTTGTCTCATTACAGCACATAACAATATACCAAATTTGGTTCTGGCAGGAAGAATAGGTACAAAAAATAAATAGGAATTGAGAAGGATTTACCTCCTGAGTTCTTTTAGTGCCTGCACAAGTACCATCCCAGCTGATTCAAGCATCTCCAGGAGCTCATCCTGGTCGCATGTGTTCTCCAAAGAAGCCGTGCGTATTTGATCAGCGACGGATAAAGCAGTCAACATCGCCTGCTCGAATGATCCACTGACTAGATAGCTGAGACATGAGGATGATAACAGGGTAAGGAAACAATTGACAATACTTCTTGCTTTTCAGATAAAACATGACCTTACAAATTGAGGTATTCAGGTATGCAATGAAAATCACTGTAAATAATGGCAAGCACTATGCAGCTCTGTCGATCATCAGCAGGCAGGAAAGAAGATGTTCTAAAAATTCGGCAATCATAGAAACCATATCAAACAATGAGACTATGCTTCCGTGCTTTCCCTCCTCTTGCAGTTCTAAACTGAATGAAGCAAGATGGCCATAACAGATTTCTACTCAGGACAACGTAATTCGATTACACAACCAGTACTCATCAATTAGTAATAAGCAGGGCCAGGAAACTAGCTACCCTAAGAGACGACACGGATAGAAAACATAGTGGACAGGAGTAAGTAAAGGACGGAGCAGAAGGGAAGAGGGATCTTACTACTCGGCGTCGTCGATTTGCTTCCAGATAGGCGATTCCGGGGCAGAGGTCCCCATGGTTCCAGAGAACAGGGGCGCGAACCTGTCGTGGTTCATTCAGGGGGAGAATTGAAATTAGTAGGCGTGCATAATACATGTATTATCATTGCAATCACAACAGATCCGAATACAAATAGCCAAATATCTTAAGTTAGGGTTTGGGGTGCTCGGTCTCGAGCAGGGAAGAGAAGGGGTCGGCATACCTGGGGTGCTCGTCGCCGGCGAAGACCTGGGCGGCCCAGTCGTGAGCTCGTGCGGCGAGAAAGAGAGGCCACGAGAGTGAGGCAGGGCCGCAGGGGTGGTGGGTCCGGGTGATTGGGGGAACAGAGCGGGAGAAGAAAAGGTCGCAGGGGTGAAGACAGGGCGGAAAAAAATAGTTAAGCTGGCTCTCGGTGGCTCGGTACAAAAATGCTCCGATTAGACTTATTTATTTTTTAAAATAAAAATGACTTGATTTGGAACGATTTTCAACTTCGGCTCGGCTCGTTAGGCTCGTCGTGAAGTTGGGTCTTAAACAATGCAAGAAATAATGATAAATAAGATTATACCAATTTCTAAAAAAAACTACAGTTGGCTCGATATCCAGCCGTAGGGGAAGGTCTGAGGGTCTGAAGGAGTGGAGGAGGACGATTGTAATTGACGACTATTTTATTTATTATTTATTAAAATTAAAAATCATTTACGATCCTTAGATTCAAGTTCTTTTATTTTAAAATTTATTTTTCAAATTATTCAAATAAACACAAATGAAGAAATTACTAAAACTAAAGTTGTAGATTTTAAAAAGATAGATTATAATTTTTTTAAAAAAATATAGCAATTTCATATTTTTCTAAATTAAAATATATATATTATAGTGATTTACCTATTATTTTTTTATTATTATTTTTAGAAAATACAAAATACATATATAATCAAAACCACCTTTAAAACCAAAACTAATCTCTTCCTATTTCACAACCACGACATTCACGCTTTCTTTATTTAACAACAAAAACATTCATGCTTTCCTTATTTAACCCTACATAGTTATGATATATTTCGTAAAAAAACATAGTTCTGATATAGAGAGGGGCATATGGTCATTTTGATGGCTACTTAACACCGTTAGTGAAGTAAATGGACGCTAGTGCCAAATAGGGAAGGAATTTCAACTCGTTGCTAGATAAAGAACTTCGATTTTGAGAGTGCCTTAGAAGAAGGACCGATTTTTAATGTCAAATAGATAATTCTTTCTTGTATATATATACCGTGTTTTGTGGGCCTTGGGAGTTTTGTTTCTGATCCTAGTGCTCAACTTCTCTTTGTAAAGCTTGTTTATTACTTTCTAATTTCTAATAATGTCTTCTTTCTCTGTAAAATAATTCCTCTGTTTCAAAATTAGAATTCATTTTGACTTTTCTATATACATACACAGAGTCCGATTAGATGCATGTATTAGCCTTAGCTTGCATTAAACTTTATGCAACATAACCTAAGCCTGTATAAACGTATGCAATACCTTCATGTTTGGTTGTTCTGCATAGACAAGCTGGGTCTGGCAAAATTGTGGTTGTTTGTTTACCTTTTTATTTCTCCTTATATGTTTTATTAAGGGTCTCATGTTTCTAGTTAAGGTCGAGAATGTAAAAATAGCCCACATAAGAGCCTTTGCAACTAAACATGGGTAAATTGCATTTCACCAGCTTGATACAAACTAATGCAGTTAACCAATCAAACTCATAGTGCATATCTAGGTGTATAAATAAAACTATGCATCTAAGAGCAACTCTAATAGACTTTTCTATATCATTGCTAATTGTTAGGAATAGAGAATTTGGTAAAAAAAATTTACCTCCAATAGCTTCTCTAATCGGATATCTAAATATAGTCATCCTATATTTCGAATTTCTGGCTAGCCAAACATTGACAGCGGGGTTAACTCTCCACTTTCTCTAGAGTGCGCACAAGATATAAAAAAGCTATTCGAGAGTGAAAACATATAGAAAGTGATGTTTATTCAAATGACTCTCCAAATGTTGATTTACATATTGAATTTTAAAAAGACTTTTAGAGATGATTAAAAAAGCTAGAACCACCCTTCACTACTCTTGGACCGTCGCGCACACACTCCCTGGTTGACCTTCTCCATTGTCGTCGACTATCTCCGCTCAACCAGTGGCGGAACCAGAACTTTTGATCAAGGGGGGCCGAACAATAAGACGACACCTCGTATACGTGATAAATATTCACAACAAGTGTATGTCTCAATAGCTTATATATATATATATATATAATGCTCATAACTAAAAAAACACAATATTTATCATAAAAAAGAGTAAAATAATAAATTTTTCTATGCAATTGAATTTTTTATAGGTATTAAAAAAATCACTGTGCTTGGGGGGCCATGGCCCCTGCTGCCCCCTGGTTCCGCCAGTGCACTCAACACCCGCACATCACAAAGCCAAAAGACATGCATGTTGTACCCACAACTCTTGTATGCCATGGTTAGTCTCCCGCACACTTAATCAAAGCTCCTATCATCTCAATGACAAACACTCGTCACTCACATATGGGCATATATCAACTACGTGTTTGCAACTTGTATTCAAGTAAGCATATACAGGAGAAAAGACACGAGACGGATCGGAAAGAAGGTCCTTGTTTTTTTTTCCAATGTAGTATTACAAAAGAATCTCAGACAATCTCTATTTGAATAGGTGAGGAGCTCCAGGCTGAAATTTGCTTCTTTATCAGATCCATCTCCTTTTGAGTCCGTGGATATATAGTTGAAGGAAGAAACTCGCGACGCAAACATGGACGACTTTCACGGAGCGATACAACTTCTAGATTCATCGTTCCTTCCATGACACGTCTTATATATCTTGTGAACTTCACTTCAACTTGAAATCCCCCAATAGTGAGCTTTTTCATATTATAATGCTTGAAATCATGATATGTCTCCCATTTTAATAAATCAGCTGCCCTATGACAGTTTTCTCGTGTATTCTCATCCTTTTTGATTCTCTTCGTCTGAGTAATTAACATATATGGTATGACATCTGCAAAAGATTCAAAAGTTAGCACTGATTCTTATGATATGTTTATTGGTCCTGGAAATTAGCATGAGGACTACTTAGTAGCCACAAAACAGGTCACACTTGTTTAAATATAGTCTTTTGAAAGGTTTGTTCAGAAGACTAAGACTATGTCCTTAATTTAGGAAAAATGAAACAACTTACATCCGGTTCCTATATTCACCGTGTCTGTATCAAAAACCTTTCATTTGTTTTTATGACACATCAACACATTTTTTTATATATATATAGGGATCCTATTCTCATTTCTCTACTATAAAAAATGTAAATAAATACCTAGCTTACATTAAATAAATTAAATTAAATATGAAAAGCATACCTGCATGTTAAGTGTATGTAAGAGGGGTGCAGCTTCTAAGATGAACAATGTCCACATTAGGTCATACTCTTCATGAATAAACCGGAGTGTGACAACCCTCAAATTCCGCAGCAGAGGAGCAAGTCGTTTTGGACCTTCAGGTTGAATCCAAATCTGCACCAAATAAATAAAGTATTTTTATGCAATTTTGTTATCAGTAAAACAATATTTATTTCAACTATAAATACCTACCTTCGCTCTGAAGCACGCACACGCACGCACACGCACACACACACACACACACACACACACACACACACACACACACACACACATATATATATATATATATATATATAACCAATCTGTTTCACTATTATCACTCACCTTTTCGCATAGGAAATTCAGCTCAAGTTCACCAACAGCAGTATTACCAAGGAACTCACTTAGCTTCACTACCGGAAACGTCTAATTTGCCTAGTGTAAAAAAGTTTGCCGAGTGTAATATATCGGGCACTCGGCAAACAGATTATTTGCCGAGTGTAACACTCGGCAAAGAATGACACTAGGCAAACGTAGCCTTTGCCGAGTGTCAACACTCGGTAAAATTGGACACTAGGCAAACCTGCATTTTGCCTAGTGTCGGACACTCGGCAAACGTTTGACACTAGGCAAACACCGACAGCAGCTGACGGCCATACCCTGCCGTTTGAATTTGCCGAGTGTCACACGGCCGACACTCGGCAAACATATGGTTTGCCTAGTGTCAAGGGTTTGGCACTCGGCAAACTATCTAGTTTGCCTAGTGTCAAACGTCTGACACTCGGCAAAACACCCTTTGCCGAGTGTCAGACCTCGGCACTAGGCAAACTATTTTTTTTTTGAGTTTGACCTCCCAAATTTTTCTGTAATCCTCTTATAATACCTTGAACTACATGTTCAAATTTGACACATTTTGCAGACTTTTTGCTATATTTTTTAATTTATTTCATTTAATTGAATTTTTTTTGATAAAGCAAATGTGAACTGTAGGAGGATCGAATAATGTAATTTAATGTATGGAAAAATGATATTCATGTTATTCAATCTAAAGTGAGGCCGTATTCAGGAATAGACCAGAAATTTCGTACATCTTATTCACGAAATATGATTACGAACTTGTGGGCGAGTTGGTTTTAAATTCTATAAAAAGCAAACGAAGTCCGAAAATAATGAAACTTGACAAGATGTCGTGACATCGTATGTGGAGTTTGTGATAAAAATTTAAGATGGTTTCGCGCAAGTTTGTCATGGCGTTGCTTACAAACCAAGACATCTCCATATAATATATAGATATCATATGTGGAGATGTCTTGGTTTGTAAGCAACGCCGTGACAAACTTGCGCGAAACCATCTCAAATTTTTATCACAAACTCCACATATCATATCACGACATCTTGTCAAGTTTCATTATTTTCGGACTTCGTTTGCTTTTTATAGAATTTAAAACCAACTCGCCCATAAGTTCGTAGTCATATTTCATGAACAAGATGTACGAAATTTCTTGTCTGTTCCTGAATACGGCCTCACTTTAGATTGAATAACATGAATATCATTTTTCCATACATTAAATTATATTATTCGATTCTCCTACAGTTCACATTTGCTTTATCAAAAAATTCAATTAAATGAAATAAATTAAAAAAATATAGCAAAAAGTCTACAAAATGTGCCAAATTTGACCATGTAGTTCAAGGTATTATAGGAGGATTACAGAAAATTTTAGAAGGTCAAAATAAAAAAAAACAAAAAAATTTTGCCTAGTGCCGAGGTCTGACACTCGGCAAAGGGTGTTTTTGCCGAGTGTCAGACGCTAGACACTAGGCAAACTGGATAGTTTGCCGAGTGTCAGACGCTTGACACTAGGCAAACTGGACAGTTTGCCGAGTGCCATGCTCTAACACTCGGCAAAGGCCCTAAATAGATTTTTTATGGCCCAGGCAACAAACCACCAGCCCGTGACCTCCCTCTCCTTGCTGTTAGCGTCGCGTTCAGCACCACCAGCGCCGCCGGCCCTCCGTCCCCAGCCACCACAGCCAGCGCCGCCGGCCTCCAGCACCACCAGCGCCGCCCGCCGTCCCCAGCCTACCAGATCGGTCGCCCCTGCCCCCAGCCACCAGACCCGCCGCTCGTTGCCCCCAGGAGACCGACCGACTGTGGCTGCCTCTCTCTCTCGTCGCGACGACTCGGGGAGACCGCCGCCGCCGCCCTTAGCCAGGTGCCCAAGTCTCCACCATGTCCTTTGCCAGCGACGAGAGGTTACCAGGTTCGCCTGCCCCTTCCTCTCCCTCTCCCTTCGTGCTGGGCGAAACCCATCTCCCCCTCCCTAGCTGAGGCTTCCCTTTTGTGTACTTGCACATCCGGATCTGGTCTAGTTGCATTCGGATCTGGCGTAAGAGAGTTTGTTAGTCTTTTACGAATTGGTCTGAGCTAACTGGATGCTTGAACTGGGGTGTCGGCTGAAGTTGTTGTGAGTGTGATTCCAGTGAAGAGCAGTTGGTCTTTCGTCCGGAAGTAGATCACCACACATATTGGCTTACTGGAATATGATGTTCCAAATTCTAGATGCTAAGTCATGTTCCAAATTCTTAGATTGAAACAACAATCAACAGTCACAAATTGACAAATGCATTCAATCATTGAAGTCAATATTGAGATAAAATCTCAATTCAACAATAAGTTACAACTTTTCTGCTTCTAAAATGCAGCTTCTGAAATGCAGCTTCAATCATTGAAATGCAGGCCGGATTTGAAATGCAGCTTCTTGTGCGGTGTTTAGTGGTGATTTGGAATTGCATACTTGATGACGTGTAGGTGATTCCGTCTTGGTGCGCCCAGCACACCGCGTGCTGGGCATACATGGTGGACAAGTGGTGCGCCCCCGAGTGGGCGGAGACGCACAATGCTTGCCGGGAGCGCCGTCTGATGATGGAAGGTGTACCACACCATCAAGGTAGCCGCAGCCTCAGCGGATACGCACAAACATGGGTACGTGAATTCATTTATTTATTCTAACGCTCAATTCTGCATGATTTCTAATAATTTTGCTGTTCTCGTAGTCGTCGTCACATGGTGGCCAGCCTTGCTCCCAGTTCAAGGCATGGGCTTTGGCCCACAAGGGCAAGGCAACGTCCGACGTCGACTATAACCCGGAGGACCCTCCCTCGGCGTACAGCAACGCTTCCGTCCACAGCCGCCTCAGTGAGTACGTTGAGATGGCAAGGTCGGTCAATGGGCCAGATTACGATCCGAGCACCCAGGACTTTGATGGAGAACTCGTCATGAGGGTGGGAGAAGGCAAGAAGCATGGGCGGTACTACCTCGGCGACGGAATAATCGACACTGGCTCTACTCCCACTCTCTCCCAGATCCGGGCCAGGAGCACCAGCGCAAGTCCGGCCATACGACCTCGGCCGGACACTGCACAACGGCGGATAGAGGCACTCCAGGTTATTCCTGTTTTATTCGTCGTTCATTGATTTTTACATACCTTAGCTTTGCATTATTGTAACAATGCAGTGTAATGTTGTAGGCCCAACTGGAGGAGGAGAAGAAGCGACGGGAGGAGCTGGAGGCGAGGGTGGCAGCCGAGCGGGCCGAGCGGGAGGCCGAGCAGCGGGCGATGGCACAGTGGTTCTCCTATGTGACCAGTCTTGGCGCCGCTGTGGGTCATCAAGCTCCGCCGCCGCTATTCGCTCCACCTCCACCTCCACCTCCTAATACAGCTACTCCTGTGAGTATGAATATTTTAGTTTGTATGTTCATGCTTAGAGTCAAACCACAACGCTACTTAAAACCTAGGGGAGTATAAATGTTTTAGTCAAGTATGATATATATTTATGTTGTGTCACACATGCAATCTCTTCTCCTTTGTGCAGAATCAATCGGCGGCATCGAATGACGTGGCTCATGCTTCACCAAATCCTTCACCAAATCAGTCTCGTTGGCCGCCAGCTTGATGATATTTGTGGTTGTTAATGGTACTTCTATTTGCACTTGTGGTTGTGATTGATGGAGCACTTGGATTACTTGTGAACTTATTGTGATGATATATTATGTGACATGTGACATTTGTGATATGTTTGTGATGTTGGTGATATATATGTGTTGTTAGTGATATACAAGTGATGTTGGTGATATATATGTGATGTTGGTGATATATATGTGATGTACATATTTCTGTTTGTTTGGATGGAACGAAAAAAACAAATAAAAGCGACGGTTTTAGGTCAGTTTGCCTAGTGTTACACTCGGCAAAGAGTATATTTGCCGAGTGTACAGGTCAAAACACTCGGCAAAGGGAGTGCGCTGAGCATTTCTGAAAACCTGTTTTGCCTAGTGTCTTGAATTTGCCGAGTGTCATGGCAAGAACACTAGGCAAACTTCAAAGGTTTGCCGAGTGTCACGGCAAGAACACTAGGCAAACTTCAAAGGTTTTGCCGAGTGCTGACACTAGGCAAAGCAAATTTTTTTTTTCCAAAATTAGGCTTTGCCGAGTGCTGAACACTCGGCAAACTAATTTTTTCTTTTTTTAAAAAATGGTTTTGCCGAGTGTCGACACTAGGCAAACCATACGACGCCGTTTCGCATCCGTCACGGCGACTTTTGTTTGCCGAGTGTCAAACGGACACTAGGCAAAGAGTTTGCCGAGTGTCCGAAAAATGACACTCGGCAAAGTCACCTTTGCCGTTAAGAAATTTGCCGAGACGGCTTTGCCGAGTGTGGCACTCGGCAAAGGGTTTGCCGAGTGTTTTTGACCCTTTGCCGAGTGTCGTAGACACTAGGCAAAGCGCTCGTCTCCAGTAGTGCTTAATAGTTTTGTGCTGAGCCGTGCAAGCATTACTTAGAGTTAGCACGCGAAGCTGTGGAGCATAGCCCATTGACAGTCACTGGCGGAGCCAGGGGGGGCATCCCCCAACATCACAGCAAAAAAAATTATGTAATATATATTTAATAATCTATATTAGAAAGATATAATAAAAGCTTTGTCATATATTTTTTGATGACTTCTGGACAATAAAATCACATAAATTTGCATTTTATCTTTGGATAAGCTCATCTACGGTGCAAAAATCCAAACAAATAAGCTATACTCGGTTATTTTATGGTTGAAACTCTTCAACCGGCCCCCTATCGATAATTTGTGGCTCCGCACTGTTGACAGTGGATATTGATCCTGCGAAGGCATCCAATTTCGACATGTCAAGCGTGCGAGTCTTGGAAGCCACTTGAGCTCAACAGTCCCAAACCCACAGAAAACAACCACCAGCTCAACAAGTCGCGAATGCGCTATTTGTAACACAGACGACTGATCGTCGTCAATCCCTGCGTCGCAGTTGACAAGGCTAAAGTACTCCAGCTTCTCGCATGTGCTAAGCACATTAGCGATGTCGGATTCGCCGAGCCTTAGAGCATGTAAGCTCAGGCCCTTGAGACCGGCAAATGCACGAGGGTACGCATCAAAGAACGCCATGAAGCGTCTCCCGTAGGCGACCAGAACGTCGTCGTCTTCGCAGTAGACGTCCGGCGTGTCTGGTATATATGATCGTGAACTCGGCGGCGAGGATCATGTGGTCTGCCATGGCTCTGTCCACGGCGCGGACAATGCCGATGGATTCGTTCCTGAGACAGAATGTGATGCCCAGGAGCTGGATGGTGGTGGTGTGTTGGCGGCGGCGGCGGTGCTGCAGGATGCTCTTTGTGGCTTCGACCACGGAAGCGTTAGTCCGCGCCAGGTCGTCGAGAGTGTACTCGACATCGTCGTCGTCCTGATGCGTAGCGTCGAAGTTCAGAACGTCCAGAACGATCTCGGAACGGAGCCCTAGCAAATGCCTCCAGCGCTTTGAGAGGACGGTGGTCCTTGCAGCGTCACGTATCAGGTCGAGCTTATTCAGGATCAGAAGGAGGATGTCGTCTGGGAGGGTGCTTAGCCTGTCATCGCCCTCCTGTTCATGCTCCTGTAATAGGAGTTTTTTAATAATGTAATGTTAGATTTGACGTGAATGAAGAACCAACACACAAGCAGACAGAGCAGGGAGAATGAATAAAATACCGGGGCCGTAGTTTCCGCCATCTCTTCAGTTGTCGATCGAATTCGAATAACGTTTTCGACAGGTTCGTCCTTTGGTTTGTTGCGTTATAACTTCTTTTTGGAGCAAATTGACCAAGATAATACTCGGAGTCTGAATTCGTGCTGGATACGTACGGTTACAATTGCAACTTGGGGCCCAACAAAACAGGATCAGAACAGCCCACGATTCGTTTCAAAAAAACAAAAAGCCGGCGATGAGCCAGAGCGCAACGGCCCATCTCGAGCGCAGGATCAGAACAGCCCACGATTCGTTTCCAAACAAAAAAAACCCCCGAAAAACAGGCAACTATGAGGCAGAGCACGGCCCATCTCGAGTAGCCCGTATAACGGGTACATGTAAAGAATTGCGTCGGTTATTAGGCCTTGTTCGGGATGGATGGATGCGATGCAAACACAGTTTCATTGTTTGATAATCTAACTATCTACCTATCTATCTATATATACTATAAAAGAGCAAAGAAATTGAAAAATACAGGTTACCCCTGAAAATTCCTACTCACCCTATGTTTTAAACCTTAGATCATAGATCCAACGCATCTAATCCCCCGTCCTAACCTGACAAACGGACCCGGCCGGAAAACTTTTAATTCTTTACGCGTGTTTATACGTGTGGTTCCTCGGATTGCTATTTTTTTCTCACCAAAAAAATTACCCAACCCACACCTAGGAACGTCGGTCTCCTGGACAGCAGTGACGGCAAGAAGACTACTCATCATAGATCCAATGCATCTAATCCCCCGTCCTAACCTGACAAACGGACCCGGCCAGAAAACTTTTAATTTTTTACGCGTGTTTATACGTGTGGTTTCTCAGATTGCTATTTTCTCACAAAAAAAAAATTACCCAACCCACACCTAGGAACGTCGGTCTCCCGGACAGCAGTGACGGCAAGAAGACTCCTCCGGTCAGGAAGGCGGACGGCAAGACGCCGCCCAGACAAGGAGGTGCGTTGCATTCTGTCGCCACATTTTCTTAAAGAAAACTTCATCGTATCCAATTCTCAACGTGGTACTTTGAATTCTCTGTAGGTCCCAGCAGAAGGTGAATATATAGGTTGTCACCTCCGCCTCGACAAAGGCCTGACCGGGATCATCGGCGCAGTGCACGACCACGTCTCCGGTCTCAACGACGTATACAACTTCCCTGGCAAGTACAGGTACACCACCAGCATGGAGGCGTTGGAGCACCCCACGTGCTGCTGCATACGCATCGTGGCAAGTACGTATTAAACGATGCCGGTAGTAAATTTGCTTAGCTTTTTGTTCTTCTCGACCCATGTATAGATCGACATAGACACTTTACATGGCCCCACCGTTTGACGGGGAAGAGACAAAATCATGGCTACTTTTTGTATCCTATAATATTTTTTAACAAATAATATTAAAATATCAAGTATCACAAATATAAGCACGTGCGTGTCGCCCGTGCAACTTAACTAGTTCAAAAAAAAAATAATTGTTTGATGACCGGACCGGGTTCCGCTTCTTGCCCCCCCACCAAAAAAAAAGAACCGGGGACGACATTAAAAGTTGGCGCCTATCTATCTTTACATTTTTTTTGAAATTATCTTAACTTTATTTTTTTTGTTACTGTTGCTAGCAAACATATCCATGTGTTATAATATAACGTTTAGCTTGTAGTGTGGTTATTACGGAAGGATTTGCGGCTTGAAGATTTATTCCCTAATCACATCATGCATTTCAGTTCGTCTAGCACATAATTTTCGACGTTGCAGTACATATTTTTTGATGTTGCAGTACATGTTTTTTCGATGTTGCAGTACATATTTTTTTCGATGTTGCAGTAGATATTTTGTCTATGTTGCAGTAGATATTTTGTCGATGTTGCAGTGCATGTTTTTCAATGTTGCAATATATATTTTTTTCGATGTTACAATATTTACAACCCGATGTTGCACTATATAGTTTTTCATATGTTTTTGCAATGTTGCAGTTGAAGTGTTACATACTTTTTTGGGACAGCGGCGCAGTGGGGGAACGGGGGACAGGAGCGTGTTGGGAAGCGGAGGAAGGGCGGGTTCCATTTTCTATTCTGTTCCGTGCGGGGGCAGGCGTGGTTTCGTGCGGCGGGCGAGACGGGTGCCGTGCGGGACCGGCGTTCTGTTCCGTGCGGGGGGCGGGCGTGGTTCCGTGCAGGGGGGACACTCGGACGGACCCGAGGTGCGTCCGAACGTGCCACTGAAGCCGGGCGTCCGGGCGCTAGGTACGTCGTTCCAAGATTCTAATTTTATCCCATAATAATGAAACATGTAGCGTTTAAACAATCAGTGGAGCCCACGTACATGAATCAAACCCATCTCTTCTGACCACACATATTAATACATGTACACACAAGGCGTGTCCCTTTTAATGGTTTCTAGAAAACCCAAAATCTAACACATTAGGTGCTTAACTCAAACCCATGACCTACTATCCACAAAACTAGTGACCTACTACTGCACTACACACTCTTTTGTAAATTAGCTAGGAACACCCTAGAACAAGCCTCACACAAAAGCCTTAGCATGATCAAATCTCGGCAAACTCAGGATTGAACTTTGGAGTGATCACTATGCACTAAAGGTTAGTCTGCCAGCACGCATGGAGGGTCCGCCGGAGAAAAACCCACCCAAAGCTTAGAGCAACTCCACCAGATATCCTATATTGTATCTCTTATAAGTTGCTTTAAGAGAGTACCCTATAATCAATTTAGGATATAGGAGAGTACTGCTGTAACAGATTACTTAAAACTTGTCTTCTATATTTCTTTAGGGATAGGAGAAAGATGGTTGTCTCCTTTATTTAGGAGAGATATGATGCTTCTCATAGGAGATCTCTTAAAAATTAAAGGTATGATAGGTATAAGAGAAGAGATAGATCTGTTGTAGCATCTTTATCTACTAAACTACTATTTTTTTTAGATATAGAAGATTGGATAGGATATCTGTTGGAGTTGCTCTTAAATGCCTTTGTAAAATGCCCACCACTATCAAATTGCATTTAACAGATATAGAAGAAACTGGAACGGGAGTAAACTGTGTTTGTAGTCAAGCTAAAACTATTCGATATCTCTTTCTTGATTGTCGCTATATGCTAAGTTTCTTCAGTGTACAAATTGCATTTAATGTTATTGTTAGAGTATATACATTAGGATATCTCCAGATATGGTAGATTAGGATCATGTAATCATAGCTTGCCTAGTCTCTAAGGGAGACTTCCTGTCCCCTGAGCAATGTACTCCTATATAATATGACCATGAAGCTCAAAAATAGTGTAATACAAACATCTAATTCCATAATTATATTCCTCCTACATGCCATCACGAGTTCAAGTTTTGATCTAGGGCCCAAAACATTGCTTCTACACCACGTGCCCCCGGGACATCAATCTCCACCGGGGGGGGGGGGGGGCATCGCCCTCGTTTAGGCGGCAAATTCTATTGATTTGAAGCCCTCGACATTGTTCTAGTGTGGGTCACAACATCAAATCATCTATCTCCATTTAGATCTTTGTTGTCGGACCACGCCTTGTCCTCATGCCGCCAGCACAGATCATCTTATTTCCATTCAGATCATCACTATTGGACCGCGCCTTGTCCGCATGCCGCCATGGTGGCAGCCAGGCCTGGCCATGAACTGACTTCATGCCGCCCTAGTGACTGTCGCACCAAGTCATGCCCTAACCATGCATTCCAATGCCCACCAATATCATCAACCCGTGCCAGCCCGCCCCACCACCGCTAGGCATCCTGGCAGGCAATCTGTTCCAGTTGATGATCCGCGTCGTGTCTATGCCTCGTTGCTCCCTTCTGTGCCACAGGGATCTGTCTGATCATGTGTCGGAAGCCCACCACCAGGCCGCGCTATGTGCATCACTAGAGGATGCCTCCGGCCAAACTATCCCGTCATCATTCTATGTCGGAAGTTCGCCACCAACTCTCGTCATCTACGCCCCACAGCTTGCTCCTGCACTAGTGGGACCCAGCAAATCATGTGCCGAGAGCCCGTGAAAGCCCTAAGTTTGGTTTTGGTACCATTTAATAAACCCTATTTAAACAGACTAAGCAACTGTTTAGGTGAGCAATGGTTACACTCCAAGGGATAAGAGAACACCGTAACAAAGGGAAATAAATCAAAATCAAATTCTATTATTATTTTTTCCAACCGTTATTGGCGAAGGTATCCAAAGCAACGATGTACAAAACTTTGTCGCCCAAATGGATGGTCTCCCTTATATCATCACGTTCACGGTCAATATGATCTCTTGAAGATAACTTGCATAAAAAAGTGGGTGATACGTTCTTTTCTCAAAAACAGATCATTGCGTATAAACCAGCAAACTACCCAAAATAATGGATGCAGCCTCCATAAAGATTAACTTGTGTTCCTTTTGCCTAATGCCCATTACCAATTCCCAAGCATGGGTGTTATTTAGGTGGATTTAATCCAATAGTTATGTGAAGAATTCTCCAAATAGTCTTAGCATGGTGCCAGTCAAAAAGTTCTTTAATTGTTTCACTACAGCTATAGAAACAACATTTCTGACTAGCAAACCAATTCACTCAACATTCAGACACTAACAAATCTTGATATTCAGAGTTAATAAAATGCATATCATATAGTGTCATATGTCAATATTAACCCCTTTTTTAAGTAGTAACTATACTTGTGTTTTGCCTCCATTGTCAAGTGGCACGTAGGTATCGTCATATCATGAAATTTTTATTTGAAAACGATTCACTCACATTCAGACACTAACAAAAAAAAAAAGAAAGACGACATGCAGTAGGGAGTTCAGGCATTAACTCAAAAAAATCATCCTGGACTCAGCCAGTCACAATTAGCAAGAGAGTAAGTAATTAACTAATTAATACGTACTACGCCTTCGGTTAAATGCAATTGTAGTATTTCAAACACAAAAACAGCACAGAAGGAGGGACGAGCTAACTGGTACATTCAATACGAATAACAAAAGTAGAAACATACACATCATTAATCATTTAAACAAAACCAAGTTTATAGCACAATAATAAAAAGTAACAAAAAGCCGACGGTTCCAATCAAATCCCATATATATATGCTAACTTTTTTCGCGAGCGGGTCCAGACCCGTATTTCATGAAGCGGAAAGGCTATATGTGCTAACTAAACTTGCACACTAAATGTAATAACACTAATTAAAGCTCACATGCACGATTCGATCAGCAAACATGATTGATAATAAACATGCAAAACTAACTAGTAGCGCAAGCGCTACAGTGCTACACTCTCCACCGATACCCTGCACGCAATTTCCTCATCAGCAAGCCTAACAGCCGGGAAGAGGATAGATCTTCTTGATGCCATCGTCCGTGTACTTGACCACCACCTCGGCGTAGCCCTTGGCGTCGGCCCTTTCTCAGCACGTTCTGCTCCAGGTCCACCAACTTATTGAGATCGTCATTCAGAGTTTTGGAGCCGCTGTAGGAGCTCAGGTTTTTTCAAGATGAAGGCTTCGGTGAGAGGTCGGGGCCTCTGGCCTCTGCGTGGGAAAGAGTCCGTATCCTCCTGATGAAAGATTGTGGCACCCTCTCCGTCACCACCGGCTCATCGAGCTTGCCCTCCTCCTTTGCTGCCGCCGTGGTCTCGACGATGCTGCTCCCCGCCATCCTGATGGCCGCGCGCCGCCTTGATCGGGGTGTTCGATGACGGTGCTCTCGTCGACGTCGCCGCCGAATCCGGTTTTCGCGGCCGTATTGATGCAGAAGGGTCTCGCCGTCGTGCTATAGATCTGCATGGCCCAGACTAGGATCTATGGGCCGGGGTTGGGGTCCGGACATCCGAACGCGACGTACGTAGTTGGATGCTGTGTAGCATGGATACGACTAGGAGGTACCGTAAGTCCGTATCCCGATACGGATATGCGACTGATACGCGCTGGATACTATCCACCGAGTATCCGGACTCCACCAAGTATCCAGAGACTACCTGTTTCGTTTTACTGAAAAGACAGACTGAAAAATACCGTTGGCTAATTTGTTGAGAGAGAAAAACACTGTTTCTTCATTGAAAAAGTACGGCTGATAAGCCAAGCGAGTACGTTAATCAAACTTGAGATGCTTTAACTCTCCGAAAATTAGAATAACTTATAATTTAGAATGGACAATGCAAGTCCTCAGGTCTCGGCAAGTTGGCATCCATCAGACAGACATCTGTTCATGTTAGCCTCGCCTGCGCCTTCACCTGCACGGCTGATCTACTGACCTGAACTGAACCAGCTTCCGCAATGCATTGAAACGCACCGATCCACCCCCACCCCGCTGAATTCATCCGATTCCTTCAGCTTCAAGCATTGCGTTGATTCCCTGAGGAGCAGAGCAGGCGAGCAACCCCTGGCCGGCCGCGGCCGTCGAACCCGCTGCATCATGCCACCGCCGCACCACAGGAGAACAGGAGATATGGTATGGCTAATAACAAACCTTTGTTTCCAACCAATATAATCTTAGGTGCTGTTTGGTTCAGCGGAAGGTAAGGGAATGACAATGGAATTGATTCACGCTGCTACCTATTGCAGAGTAATGAATAACAACGTAACTTGTTTGGTTGCTGCTTTTGCTGGCGTCATGGAGTTACTGCAAATTACAGGTAGCGTTATCTGTAGTGTTATCTATTTACTCAACCAAACGAGAAGCAACGCAAATTGATTGCAGCGTGAATGGATAACGGGCCATAAAGCTCCAACCAAACAGCACCTTAGCGTTATCTGTAGTGTCTCCCGCTCAAAACCATGCAAATCTCTGGCACACAGCCTTGGACACCAGATTCTTGCCAAGTGGCAAGTTTGGTATGGTCATATTGTCCAATCTCTATTATTTCACAAAAGATGCATCAACAACAACCAGACATTAACACAAGAAAAAAAACATGTGGTGGCCTGGTGGGGGTTTAGACCTTAACTCGAAGAAATCGCCCAGACTCACAATTTGCAAGAGAGTAACTGACTAACACTACACCTTCAGTTAAAAGCAGTATAAATTTTACGTAGTACATCGAACACAAAAATTAACACACAAGGACGAGCTAAGCCGTAGATTGGACTCAATACCAATAATCACACAGATCATTAATATAAACAGGCCCAACTTTATAACACGAGATAACAAGTAACATCAGGTCAAGGAACGTCAATGAGAAACCATCAACGGCACATGACGGTGCTGGGAGGCTTTTCACACAGCACAGATGAACTTATTCTGAAAAGGCCGTAAAAATTACAGGTAAAGTCTAGTCTAGTGAAAATTGCACACCAAATCTTTGCTATTGCAAACCAAACCCCGGGGAGGCGGGGAACCCTGCAGCTCACATGCACACTGCAATAGTGCAATGTCGTATATATATTCTTCCTTTCCTTTTGAAGAATCTTTGCGGTGCAATTGTTGTTCAAGTTAGCTTGATTCATGTTCTAGTGCAGGGATGCAAACTCGTAGTATGTATGCCCTGCCCTGTCAGATTACCAGCCTTGTTTGTCAGCAGTCAAGCGAATAATTATATGATTAGTACTCTGTTTCTCTACCATTGCTTGCTAGTAATGCTAGTGCATAAACATTGCCCTGAATTTTGCACGATAGTAAGTACACATAAGACTACTAGTATATACCCAAAAACAAATCATTATTTAAACAGATCTAACTTTATTAGCACGATATATATAATACGTAAGTAGACATCCACTACGGGAATCAGGCGCTTTGCCGAGTGTCCAGGACACTCGGCAAAGCCCTAAATACACTCGGCAAAGGCTTTGCCGAGTGCCGCACTCGGCAAAGAGTACACGACAAAAATTTCGTTGGCAAAGACCTCTTTGCCGAGTGTTTTTTGTCGGGCACTCGGCAACCCACAACAGCACTCGGCAAAGAAAAGTTGCCGTGACGTGGTAGATAACGTTAACGGGTACTTTGCCGAGTGCCCTACCACTGGGCACTCGGCAAAGAATTTTTTTTTTAAAATTCTTTGCCGAGCGCCCCTGTGTGTGGCACTCGACAAAGAAAACTTTTTTTTTTGAAAATTCATTGCCGAGTGCCCCTCTGCTTGGCACTCGGCTCTTTGCCGAGTGCCCTCTGAGTGACACTCGGCAAAGAAGATTTTTTTTTTTGAAAATTCTTTGCCGAGTGCCCTCTGCGTGGCACTCGGCAAAGAATTTTTTTTGCCCTCTGCGTGGCACTCGGCAAAGAAATTTTTTTTTCCGGTAGTGATCAAGCTAGCTGGTGGTTCCAATCTAATCCCGCCGGAAATACACTCGGAAACAGTATCTTTGCCGAGTGTCTTACTTTGCCGAGAGCGGCGCTCGGCAAAGAGCCTCTTTGCCGAGTGCCCGATATTTGGCACTCGACAAAGCATATGACACTCGGTAAAGATATTGTTTCCGGTAGTGATCAAGCTAGCTGGTGGTTCCAGTCTAATCCCATAAGCTAGCTAACTAAACATGGCTCATCAGCAAACAAGATAGCAAAACAACTAATAATGCAAACACGATGGCAAAACCACTAACAAATACTTTACTCCTCCCTCCACCGTCGTTACCCTGCTGCTGCAACATCGTCACTTGGGGTTCGGTCTTGGGTTTGGGGCTGGGGAAGGATAAAGATCTTCTTGAAGCCGTCGGTGTAGTCGACGCCGATCTCGGCGTACTCCTTCTCGGCGTGCTGCCTCAGGCAGTCCTGCTCCAAGTCGACCAGGTAATCGATGTGGGCGTTGGTGGCCAGAAATCTCTGTCGGACCTCGGGGTTGCCGGCGCCGATGGAATCTCTGGGAGGACGCATCTTCCGCAACGGACGTCTCTTGATCCTCGTGATGTAGGACTCGGGCACCCTCTCCTTCGTCACGAGGGCCAACGCCGGCTCGGCGATGCTGCTCCCCGCCATCGTCGTGCGCGGTCGTACGTGACCGTGGCCTCGCCTTTGTCCGATCTAGATTGGGCCTGGTGTGGAGATGGCGGCGCGGCGGACTCCTCTGCGTGCCTTGGTGTGCAGGTGTCGTGCGCGCGCGCTATATGTATGTGCAGGGACTCGCTGTTACTTCTTTTTTTAGACCAAAGGCCATTGGCCCAGCTTATATTGAAAGCTTTAAAAAGGTTCTATCGGGGATACCGGCTTACAAATACCGTGATCCGATACAAAACAACTCCATAACCCTTCAGCCACACAGACAACCCAGAAAGAGACCCTTCCTCCTCAGAAACAGCACCTACCCTCGAGACCTCACATTCGCTCAAGGAAAGAAAAAAAAACACAAGCTAAGAAACTTGAGCTGCAAGTGCAAAAGGAGAATACAAGAGATCTTTGCTTTTAGGCACAGGTCACCAGCGCTCCATCCCTGGCATCTCAGCTTCTCCACCACCGCTTCCTTCTTTGCTCCATCCTTTCTTGTCATCTTGATCCACTGTTTCATAAAGCCAAGAGACTTAGAAGCTACTTGTTTAGGCGATTTGATCACAATGTCAGAAAAAACTAAGTCGTTTCTAGTTTTCCAAATAGACCACTCCACAGCCGCCATCACCCACCACACTATCTCATGAGCATCCCTATTCCCCTGTACCAGAAAAAGATCTTGAAAATTTGTGATAGAAATTGGGGCACTCGGCCATCCCAAGCTGTCCCTGACACAACACCACAATATCCTTGCAATTGGGCACTGAAATAGCAGATGGTTATCTGATTCCTCTTTGTCACAGAATTTACATACATCTGCTTTATCCCAGTTTCTCGTCTTCAATTGTTGAGTTGTTTGGATTCTGTCATGCCATGCCATCCACAGGAAAATTTTCACTTTTAATGGGATCTTGGAGTTCCAAATTTCCATCATTCTAACATCCACTACTCCAGCAAAAGTAATATATCTGTACATGCTCCTTGTGGAGTACTTTCCTAACCTTTCTAGCTTCCAAGTAACTTTGTCATCCACTTCTGTGAGGTTGATCCTCTCTAATTTGGTCATCATCTCTCTCCACTCCTCCATTTCAAGATTTCCAAAACATCTCCTGTAACTAAGATTCCATGACAACTCCCCAGCTGTTCGTACAGAGACATCTTGGTCATGACATATATTATACAATCTTGGGTAGCTGACCTTCAGAGGACATTCATCTAACCACACATCCTTCCAAAACCTTGTTTGTTTGCCACTACCAACAATGTGACCTTTACCCTTTTCATACCAGTTCCTGATAGAATGTAGGCCCTGCCAAAATTGTGATGCCCCTGCACTCTTACTCTGACAGAAACCCAAGTTTCTCAAATATTTCCTGCTCAACAGTCTCATGCACATACTATCCTCTCCACTTTCCAATCTAAAAATCCATTTGCATAAAAAGGCAGCATTCATTGCTCTGGTGTCAAAAAAACCCAATCCCCCAAATTCTTTTGGTTTGTCTAAAGCCTCCCATTTAACCATGTGAAACTTTTTCTTGTTGCCAATCCCTTCCCAGAAAAATTTCCCTTTGCTAGAATCAAATTTCTTATGATTTCCTTCATATAACTAGTAGAACCCCATTGAATACATAGGAATATTAGTGAGACTTGAATTAATTAGAATGGATTTGCCTCCATAGGATAAATGGCCACACTTCCATGTCTGAAGTCTTCTCTAAATTTTAGATTCTGCTCCATTCAGTTCAGCTTTGCTCAGTCTTCTATCACTGATGGGTAGACCCAATTAAGTCATT
The DNA here is from genome assembly GCA_038087645.1 of Saccharum hybrid cultivar R570. NCBI lineage: Eukaryota > Viridiplantae > Streptophyta > Magnoliopsida > Poales > Poaceae > Saccharum > Saccharum hybrid cultivar. The sequence goes on along the minus strand of JAQSUU010000297.1, from coordinate 5,378,891 downwards.
GGGAAAGCCCCCAGTTTGTAGTTGAAACCCTGTGCCACTCTGACTATCTGCCTCAGACATACCAACAGTAAAAATTTCGCTTTTGGAATAATTGATCTTCATTCCAGATATCTCCTCATAACAAAACAGTAGGAATTTGAGATTGATGATATCTTGCTCAGAGTTTTGAACAAATATGTGTCGTCGGCGTATTGAAGATGGGTCAATCCTCCCTCCACTATCTTAGGTAGCAGACCAGTCAACAACCCTTTTTCTTTGGCTGTATTCAGGATCTCAGACAAAGCATCTGCAACAAGGTTAAACAATAGAGGAGACATGAGGTCTCCCTGTCTCAAACTTTTGAAACTCCTGAAGTAGTTACCCAACTCCCCATTCAGATTCACTGCAACTTTCCCTCCTTGCACTACCCTCAAAATCCAGCCAATCCAATGCTCATCAAAATTCTTCCTCCTCAACACATCTTCCAAGAACTTCCAATTGACTTTGTCATACACCTTCTCAAAATCTAATTTCAAAATGATCCCCATCTTCTTCTTCACCCTCAACTCATGTAGAATTTCATGTACCACTAGAACCCCATCTAGGATAAAACGTCCTGGAATGAAAGTTGTATGTGCTTCATTAATCACCTTGTTGATGACTGAGTTCAATCTGAGTGTAAGCACTTTGGTGATAATTTTGTATATGACATTCAATAAACAAATGGGCCTATATTGTTTTATCTGATTAGCACCTTTTACTTTAGGAAGCAGCACCAAAATACCAAAATTCAATCTTGCTAGATCTAGTTGCCCCCTGTGTAAAGCTTGAAGCATCTCCAAAATGTCATTTCTGATTTTCCCCCAGAATTTCTTGAAAAAGCTTGTAGAGAAACCATCTGGGCCAGGAGCTGTATTTGACTTCATGTCACTGACTGATGCTTCAAATTCCAGCATTGTGAAAGGGCTTGTCAACAGCTGGTTATCCACCTCCTCTAATCTGCCTGTTACTCCAAAATTTTTCTCCTAGCCTGATCCTTGGGTCAGGTTCACTACCAAATAGTCCTCTGTAAAAATTAGTGATATATGTCTTTAGCTCCTCTTTATCCTCAATAGTTCTTTCTCCCTCAACCAGACTCTTAATCAAACATTTTCTCTTCCTTCCATTAGCTATCCCATGAAAATAACTGGTGTTAGCATCCCCCTCAAGCAGTCACTTTTCTCCTCCTCTTCTCTGCCACATCAGCTCCTCATTTTCATATATCTTCATTAGTTCTTCCTCTTTCCCATATCTGTCCAGCCATTCATTACCTGCCAGCACTCTTGACTCAGACACTGTATCCCAAGCTTCTATCTATAAAACAAGGTTTTGTTTAAGTTTCCTTTGGTCACTCCCCCAATTTCTACTCCACCCTTTCAAAGCCTTCCTCAACATTTGAGATACAACGTTCCAGTGATCCAGAATATATTGCTTTCTTCTTACAGGCCACTTATTAATCACCCAATCCACAAAACCTTCCTGAGAGAACCAAGAAGACTCAACTCTAAAAATGGAAGATCTAATACTCACTTCACTTTCAGTTTCCACCAAAAGAGGATTGTGATCAGGCCCTATCCTTGTGAGTGATCTTGTAGTAGCTAATGGGAACTGACCCTCCCAGTCATTTGACACAAAGACTCTATCCAACACAGCCATAATTGAGACCTCCTGTTTATTTGTCCATGTGAAGCTCCCCCATGTCTATGCATCTCCCTTAGACTGACATCATCAATAAAACGATTAAACAGTTGCAGCAAAGTGTCATTCACATTACCAGATGATTTCTCTACAGCTTCTCTAACAAGGTTGAAATCACCCCCTACTATCAGAGGCACCTCTGTTGCCAAAATCACCTCCATGAGCTCTCAGAAAATTAGGTTTGAGATCCAATTGCGCACAGGCCCATAGACATTTATCACACCCCAACTGAAACCAGATTCCCTACTTTTTAGGACTAAACACTGGTAATACCTACCATGATTGTATTGCACCACTTCTAACAAGTCTATGTTTGCCTCCAACAGCAAACCACCAGATCTCCCTTCAGGAGGAACCCAATTCCAAGACATTTCCTGCCCTCTAGCTAGACCTGCAAGCTCTCTGACAGTAAAATTCTGCTTAATAGTTTCTTGGAGGCACACCACATCCACTTGATGCTTGACCATCAAATCCCCTATTTGTTTCCTTCTCCCTCCACTATTCAGACCTCTTACATTCCAGAATAAAATATTCATTTTATCCTTGTTTTCTTCTTCCCCTTGCTATCTTTATGGATGGTTATTGTACCATCTTCCAGCATAGGGTCTTCACTAGGTGGCTCAGTAACCTTGGTTAGCTCCTCCACTAACATGGCATGTCCCTCAGGACCCTCATCCTCACTATCAATCACCTCCTCCACTATAACAATGTCCTTTTCAGCAGCTTTGGCTTGTTCTAGTCTAAAAATCTCAGCTTGAGCAAGCTCTTTGGCTTTCAAATATCAATGAAACCATCAATCTCCACATCATTGTCTCCTAAATCTAAATTACACTCTTTTGCTACTTTAGCTAACTATGAATTATCAACAAAATGCAAAATAGAGAAAGGATTTTTTGGTATACCTTGGAGATCCTTCCTAGCTCTGATCTTCTCAGCTTTGACTTGGACTGGAGTAGTCCCACCACCCAGCCTTGAGCTCCTCCTCTCTGCTTGTGTAGGCTCCACAGCAACTTGCTTAAGATGCACAGTAGTTGCCACACACTTTTCTTGAGAAACTTTGTCTTCAGCCAGTTCAGAGCTTCCCCTATCATCACATTAGAGTTCTAGGATTGGACCAGTATTTGATCCTCAGAGTCTAAATAAAGTTCCATTTGTTCAGTCATGGTACCCCCACCTAGCTCCAAAGACACACCACCTGAACGTAGCAGCTCCTCTTAAGACAGCTCTATAACCTTGTTCTTAGACTCCCTTGCCTTATCCCCCTCCTGGTGGGAAGTAGAGTCCAAAACTTACCCCACCTGCTTTTTGGTTCTATGTTCCCCTTGAATGCTTGATTCAGGGGGTTGTCCAATTGCATCAACTTGGGAACCATCTTCTTTGTAGGGAAAGTAGTGATCAGATTCCTCCTCTTCCTCCTCCTCCTCTTCATCATCCCTATTTTCAGGGGGAGCCTTGCTTTTGTTCTTCAAATTCTATGTCTTCTCTGACTCCACCAACCAAGAGACCATAAAACCCCTTTTGTTGAAATAGACCTTTGATGCTCCTTTGATTTCCTTGGGGTCTTTGCATGAGACTTTAGCCCTGATTGGGCCTAACCCTGGTAAGGGTGCCTTGTCTACTTCTTCAAAATCCCCTACCAGGTATGCCACCTCTTCCACTGCCCTTTCTTTCCTAGCCCAATATGGAACTCCCATCAACTGCACCCACATTGTTGTGAGCATGTCACTACAGTCCGCCATTAAGTCTAATTTCTCAACTAAAACCACCATATCAGAGATTTTGCATTTAAATTCCTTTAGTTTGGTCAGGAACTCCAAATCCTTGGCTGAGGGAACCACAAAAATGAATTCATTTGTGCCCATTCTCTTCACCTGCCAATCCCAAGTGGAGCTTATTAGATATTGTAGTTCAGTTGCCACCTTACTTACTAACCCTTTTCCTTGGATTATGGTCATGATAGCTGTCAGAGGGCTCTTGGATTTCTCCTCCTCCTAGATTGGGGCATGAATACTGTAAAAGAGTTATCCAGGCATACCGAACCCACACAGCCTCATCCCCTTGTTTTCTTTGGACCATGGACAGTTTGGGACCAAATGTCCTTTGTCCTTCTAGTTGTAACAAATTGGTGGATTAGGGCAGTTGAAACTCTTATGCCCTGTTTCATTGCATCTGAAACATCTTTGTTGTTACTTCTTGATGTGGCAATGAAACAATTAGATTGCTTTCAGATGCAATTAATAACTAAATTAATTAATTAGGAAATGAAAATGAAAAAACCCGGCAATCTAATCACGTCGGCCTTCCTAAATCTGCTCAGGTAGCATGCAGCATGGGTTACGCCTCCCATCCATGCCTACCTAAAATCTGCTCGGCATGCATGCATAAGTTTCAAGCTGCCGTTTTTTGTTCCCTGAAGAGACCCGGTGATCAGAATAGATGCCATGCATGTTCCAGCTTTCTTCGCTCACATGCCATTTTATTGCGAGGGGTGCTTCATGAAATTAATCTCATCTGATCTAAATCTACTACATCGCATATGCATGTTTATGTTAGATCTAATTACAAGATATTTACCTAAATTCGGCAAATACTGTTCTACTTCCAAAGAAGACAGAAGCTAGGCAAGTAACGGACTTCTTGTAAGGTCCAAATGGCTAGAGGGGGGTGAATAACCTATTTAAAAATCTACAAGCTTCACTAATCAATAATTGTTAGTATAAAAGATGACGACGCTAATTCTAGCACTAGCTCAACTATACTAAGCAAGCCATCTATACAATTCTAGTGAACAAGACTATGATCTCTAATTCACACAAAAAAGCTAAGTCAGTAAGCTACTTCCTCTATGTGATACAAACTACTCTAAGCACACTAGACAAGATATAGTGTAAGAATGAAAAAGGAGAGTGAATTGATTCTTATATCGATGGTGTAAAGATGAGATGTATCCAAAGAATTAATCACACACAATCATAAAGAGAATCCTCGGCAAGAGATGACACAAGATTTTTTACCGAGGTTCACTTGCTTCCTGGCAAGTTACTCCTCATTGTGGCGATGCACCCACTTGATGGATCACGAGCTAATTGACTTTCAAGAGTCAAACCCTCAGCGGGTGCCGCACATCCACTCACAAGATGGAGATCCTCCAAGCCACGAGCTCCACTAGAGTAGCCAATTCATGAACTCCCGCGGGGAAGGCTCAAGAACCCCTCACAATCACTTAGTGAGGCTCAAAATAATCTTCAATCATGAGCTCAACACCACCGCTGCTCCAAGCCATCTAGGATGTCTGGAAACACTCAAGAGTAACAAGCAATCCACAGCAAACTCAAGAATCAAGTGCCACTAGATGCAACTCTCAATATAATGCACTTGAATGTCACTCAATCTCACTAGGATTAGTAACCAAGCAAGGAGATGAGTAGAGAGGAAGTTCTCTGGCTCAAAAGATGTCTCAATATCTCAGAAGTGCAAGAGCATACCCCCAAAAACCGGCCACCAAATATTTATAGCGAAGGGGTAAGCAACTAGCTGTTATGCCCTGGTCGTGGGCAACAAACACGTCCATCGCCTAGGCAACAGACGCGGTCAGCCGCATCCGTCGCACCCCGAGTCGCCACGTGTCCTGTGCATTCGAAGTTCCAACGATCGAAACGCCGATCAACAGACGCGTCTGACGCCCGGAGCTCGTGCGTCTGTCGCTCCATCGGACACGGTCCAGAGAGCCATTTTTCACGCTCGGTCGACGAACGCGTCAGACGCGCCATCAACAGACGCTGACATCAGCGTCTGATGAACAGACAGCGCTATGCCTCCACCGCGCTCTGCTGACTCCACCGCCAACGGATGCTGACGTCACGCGTCCGATGCCACACCACTAGCACGTCCGTCGCCACACCCTCAGAGCACTGTTGCACGACGAGTTGGTCGGACGCTGACGTCAGCGTCCGACGTGGCCGTAGCCAGCGTCTGATGCCAAGCAACTCAACGTCCGACACCTAGAGATTAGCACAGATTACTTCCGCGACTTCGCCTCCTTTTTCATCCTTCGGCGCAATGAAAAATAAGCGTTTTAACTCCACGAAAACGCCTAAATCCCGCCGAGAGAGGACCTCAAACCCCTCTCTACCGCTTAAACACCATCGCCTTCGTAAATGTGCCAACACCACCAAGTGTACATCACCATGTGCATGTGTGTTAGCATTTTCATAATCATTTTTCAAGGCGTTATGTTAGCCCTCTACTAGATCCTAATGCATATGCTCAAGATGATGACCTAGTAGTACTTGATTCATGAGCTAACCATGATTGCCCCTCTTGATAGTCGGCTATCAATCCTAAACCCGGTCAATCACTTCTCTACTCATCTTAGACCGGCAAAAGCAAACCTTATGATTATACCTTTGTCTTGATCACTTTGTTCCATGTCCATCTCTTCATGCTTGTCCACCATGATCATCATTTCATATGCATCTCCACCATGATTGTCATTTCATGTCCATGCACCATCTCTTTGTGATCTTGTGGCCACCACTCATTGCCACATACACCTTCATCACATGTGTTGCTTATGCCTAACTCAAATCACTTAACACATGACATTAGCAACTTGGTGTCATTAATTACCAAACCAAACTTGGGCTTTCACTTCAGGCCCATAAGGCTCATTCATAGCATCGCAAAACTATTCATCAAGCTACTTGCAAATAGGTTGACCCCCCTGCTAGACTCCTTGCTCTCCAAATGCCAAAGCACTTTCATCAAAAAGAGGAGTATCCATGATAGCTTCCTTTTTGTCTAAAACATGGTGCGGACCATGCATAAACAAAAGTTGTTGACCCTCTTCCTGAAACATGACATACACAAAGCTTTTGACACGGTTAGCTGGAGCTACCTCCTTGAAGTGCTATAGGCGCTAGGATTCAGACCACAATGGAGAGAATGGGTGTCGATCCTTTTCCACACCACCTTGTCAAAGGTGTTACTAAATGGGCAACAAGGCTAGGCTTTCAGTCATAGGAGGGGGGTTCGACAAGGTGACCCCCTATCGCCTATGTTGTTCATTCTAGCCATGAATCCTTTAGAAATTTGGTAGTCTTGGGTTTGCACATAAACCTAAAGAAGAGTTCAGTTCACCCAATCAAATGGCAAGACATTGATCTTGACCATGTCTTGGCCTCCTTTGTTGGTACAAGAGAATCCTTCCCGTGTCGCTGTTTGGGCATGCAGTTGCATACTAGATCCCTGTAGAAGGTCCATGTGCAACCCCCTCATTGGGCGCATCGGCCAGAGGCTGCCAGGTTGGAAAGGCAAGATGCTGAATAGAGCAGGCATGCAAACCTTAGTCACTGGTCACTGTCTAGTGAATTGGTCGACGGTCTGCAAGCCAAAGGATCTAGGCGACATGGGAGTGCCAGACCTAGATACATTTGGGAGGGCCCTAAGCCTCTAGTGGCTATGGCAGGAATAGGGTGACGACCCCAAGCCTTGGGTGGGAACGGAAGTCCCCTACAGTGACATAGACCGCATCCTGCTCAACTCCTCCACCATAGTCACAATTGACATGGCAACAAAGCGTGTTTCTAGCACCACAGCTGGCTAGAGGGCGAGGCACCTAGATATCTAGCGCCGTAACTATTCAAATTGGTGCACAAGAAGAACATGATGGTTCATAAGGAATTACACAATGTCAACTAGATTAGAGCACTACAAACACGTATCACCACAACAACACAACTCCAGAAATTTATTGGCCTGTGGATTAGATTACAGAATGTTCAGCTGCAGCTCGATATGTGCAAGGCACCATTATTTGCCTACTCCACCAGCTCAGCGTATAGGATACAGTTTCGAGGCTCACATCGGAAGTTCCAACATGACCTCATTTGGAAGGCACGATTGGAGAACAAGTGCAAGATACATGCCTGGGTCCTCATGCATGACAAAATCTTAACGACAGACAATCTACAAAAGATGAATTGGCCGCACCAAGAACATTGTGTCTTGTGTAATGGTCCTTAGGAATCAGGGCTTTGCTTTGCCCCTTCGCAAAAGCCGTTTTGGGATCAACTGCTGCTAGAGTGGGAAAACTTTGTGGTGCAATGGCCACAACAGGAACTTGCCTCGATTGCTGAATGGTGGGAGCAGGCGGCAAGCAAGATTCAAAAGCAAGGCCGCAGGAGGATCAATGGCATAGTGATATATATCATGTGGAATTTGTGAAAGGGGAGAAATAGAAGAATATTTGAAAATGTGCACAAGATGGCGCAGCAGGTGGCATTTTTCTACCATGCGAGGAGGACATTGTGCAAAGGCAGAGGGCACTGGACTTTGGTGAGGAATCAATCTAATAGTGTCAGGCGTGTTTTCTTTTCTTTGGTCTTCGGACCATGGTCTTTAGACACCTTAGGTGCCATTTGTACATAAACCTCTATTCCCGTCTTAATTGAGTGGCAGAGCTCCTGCACTAATTTTACTTAAAAAACGTTATGGCTAGCGCCCGGACGTCTGGACGGACGCTTGCGTCCGGATGACGGCTCCTGCTGCTCTACTTCACATGAACCCATGAACCCTCCGCACGTCCCAATGCCTGTGCCCCCTCTGCTTCCTGCACCTGCGCTGCATCCCCCTTGACTGTGTTGTCTCAGGAGGCCACGCCGCCATCCTCTTTGATTGTGTCGTCTTGGAAGGCCAGGCACCGGAGCTGTTGGTGACCCATGATAGGGCCATGGAGCTAGTCAAGGAGTTCGCGGACAAGGGGAAGGTGGTGCCAAGCCACCGGTGCCATTGCAACATGTGTAACACTCGATCTACTTTTGAAACATCTAAATGAAAATATTTGCAACATACGTCTGAAGACTTATGAAACACTTGAAACATACATATGAAACACTTGCAAAAACACCTGAAAACACTTGAAAAGTCATTGCAAAACATATGCAACATTCAGATAAAATACTTGCAACATATGTGTGAAACATATGCAATATCCAGATGAAACACTTACAAACATACGCCTGAAAACAGATGAAACATTTGGAACATACATTTGCAACAAACGTGTATATCCATTGCACCATGCGCAACATCCCGATCTACTTTTGCAACATCTATATGAAACACTTGCAACATACTTCTGAAACATATGAAACACTTAAAACATACGCTTGCAACATGCACTGAAAGCACAATGCCACCTTGCTGCTTAGACGAATGGAGGCTCGTCGTTTCGGAGCTCAACGCCAGAGGGGAGGTTGGTTGCAGTGCATGGAGCTCGCCGGTGCTGCAGCGGCACGACCAACTCGCATTTGGGGCGGCATCACACGAAGCTTCTCCCCTTGCCTGTTTGCTGGAGCATTCGTCATGGAGGCTCGGTGGAGGTAGCCGCGGTGAACGAGCAGCGCGGGGCGGCGGCGGAGGGCGGATGCGCAGTGCAGGCGAGCAGCGCGGTGCGGCCGCGGAGTGCAGATGCGCGGTGCTGGTGCAGACGAGCAGTGCGGTGGAGGCGAAGCACAATAGCGCGAGTTTTTTTTTCCATAAAGGGTGTGGACAGGAGCAAGCGGACACATGGTAGCGAGTAGGAAAGCTGCGTCCGTCTGTCGAGAGGCCCTCACGAGACACCTTCATTAAACGCAATATAACTATAGTATATCGAACACAAAAATTAACAAACAAGGACGAGCTAAGCCGTAGATTGGATTCAATACCAATAATATCACACATATCATTAATTTAAACAGGTCCAACTTTATAGCACGAGATAACAAGTAACATCAGGTCAAGGAACATCAATGAGAAACGATCAACGGCACATGATGGTGGTGGGAGGCTTTTCACAGCACAGATGAACTTATTCTGAAAAGGCCCTAAAAATTACAGGTAGGCGTCTAGTCTAGTGAAAATTGGAAACCAAATCTTGCTATTGCAAACCAAACCCTGGGGACGCGGGGAAGCCTGCTCACATGCACAATGCAATGTCGTATATATAGTTCTTCCCTTGCTTTCAAGAATCTTTGCAGTCTGGTCGTGCAAATTCTTGTGCAAGAGCTTCATTCATATTCTAGTGCAAGGCTACAGACTTGTATGTATGCCCCACCGGCCCACCCTGCCCTGTCAGATTACCAGCCTTGCTGGTAAGCAGTCAAGCGAATATTTGGATCATTATTACTCTGTTCCTATCATTGCTTGCTATAAACATTGCTCTTGAAGTTGTAACAAGGGGGCAACAACCCTTCAGGGTAGAAGGGCAAGAGGTGCCCCAATCACCCCATATACCTCCCCTAGACAATGATGATTGCAAACAGAAATACAGAATGCACAATCAAAGCATCCCTCTCTCTCTCTCTCTATCTCTCTTTTTTTGTTATATGGTTCAGCATGCTTACAAGCCTGAATTAACATGATCGATGGGGCTACCAATGCCCGGACATCCGATCCGGACGCTGGCCGTCGGACGCTCACATAACATCAAAAATTATATTTTGCAACATCAACGCTATCCCGGTCAGCAGCTGAACTCTCACCATCTAAGCGCAGACCGCTCAGCAGCTCAACTCCCGCCGCAACATATGGTGATGTTGCGCGCAACGTCAACGCGATCTGCAATACCTGCAACATCATCAGTCCATCGCAACATGGATAAACAATGTCTGCAACATCGAAAATATCTTTTGCAACATAAAAAAATATGATGAAAATAACGGCCCAGTTGTATATGATCTCATGAGATCGGATTCCCTCCGCAACATCAGGGCATGTTGCATGCACATCGCTGGTCCGTTTGCAACATGGAGGAACAATATATGCAACACTGAAAATTATCTTTTACAACATCGAAAAACATTAGTCACAACATCCGTAGATTATGTTGACTAGTGTGCCCGTGCTAACGCTACGGTATTCTTTCTTGCATGGTATTCTCATTGTTTTATGTTCCTCTCTTCTCTTTGCTCATCTATGATTATGTTATTTGATACATCTCCAAATACATGTCGGCCTCCGATCCTTTTGTCCGGAGCCACACAGGAGTAAAATTGAAATTGTTTGAACGCAATAACAATCTTAACATCTGAATCAAGATTGAACAATATCAACTAATGACAGGCAGTAATTATTTGTAGTAACAAGAAGTAATTATTTGAACACGGAGACTAATCATCTCCCAACAGAACTTTTGCTTATATTACAATGATATTGGATTTGAATGATTACATCTCTACTTTGTACCTCTCTATAATAATACACAAAAATTTTCTTTTCTAAATCCATCCCCTCAACCACCCCCACAGTCATGCCTAATCTAAGTCCACCCAAATTTGTGTACCAAAGCAATGGCCTGGATTTCTCCTCAGGCCTTGGGTGAAATGGAAACTGACAAGAATAATAATTCCAGTTAAGAAAACACCAGCAAATTGAGTTGTAAACCTTCTATAGAGTTCCTCACTATGGTAGCTTGGATTGCTCGAGATAACCTTCTACACAGTTCTTCACTGGGGTAGCTTCAATTGCTTTTGAGATAAATCTTCATGGCTATTATCTTGACCATGAATCATTGCAAAAACTACAGACACCCAATGGTCATGCCCTTACATGGCTGAGCTATTCTTTGATACTATCATGAATATATTAACTCTACGTACATTTTCACCCGTTATAATTCACAAGCATCTATCTAGTAATTATAGAAAATGTGGAACATTTAGAATGGGACTTTTGCTTTAAATTACAACAATAGTAGTTGCAGGCCTTCATGTCGTCCATCCAAGCTGCCGTGCAAGCCGTCGTGAAGTCATGCACCTCATGGACCAACCCCACTACAAAGCAGGCGTGGTAGGCTCTGTATCCCCTTCTGAATGAACCATGAGAGTGAACCAGGCCATGGGGATTTTTCGCTTTGCAAATGGACTTCAAGAAAGAAAGTACCATATTTCTTTCACATTGCAATAAAAAAATATGAAATCATGACTGGGGTAAGTTTGTAAGACAAAAAAACTTGTATCATAATCTCCTTGATAGTCTGATCATTCAATTCAAATTAGTTTGCACAATAAACCTCATGGCCTCGCCCACTCAAGCTGCAGAAAGGCGAGCACACACAAGTGGGCAGAGAGCACCCGCATCCACGGTTAATCCAAAAGGAACCAAATATGGGGACAGAGCAAGTAGCGAGGGATCGCGTACCTTTTTTTTTTTAGATAATGGATAAAATATATCCGGCTTCATCCACCCCAGGGTAGAATCAGGCCAATTATTACAAAGTTTGGTTCAACGACCAGCACACAACCTACTTGGTTCTCAAACTTACAAGCAGACACAAGGAAAACAAAGCGGGAAGTAAAGTTCTGACTAATGAAGACCAATAAACCTAGTCGATAACCACCCATTGGAGCTGAAGAAGTGCAATGCTGATGTCTCCAAATGCTGCCCAATTAGGGTCAACTTTTTCCGTAGATCATCATGCCGTTGCAGTTCTGCCCATTGCCGTAGCCAATGGGTTCCCCTGAATAGCACCTGCAAAAAAGTTTTCGGTCTACATTTATCAAAAACCACTTCGTTTCTTGTTAACCAGATTGTCCAACATAGAGCTGATGCTGCAGTTAATAACAATGAATTATGTGTGGTATCACCCGACTTAGACCAATTTACAAATAAATCGTCTATACTAATGGGGGGAGATAACCCAAACAACAAGTGTACAGCGCGCCACAAGAATTTAGCATAGTAGCATTGGAAAAAAGGTGTTGAATAGTTTCTGGATGGTGGCAGAAGCAACATTTCTTATCACCATTCCAGTTTCGTCGTGCAAGATTGTCCTTAGTTAAAATGACACCTCTTTTTAAATACCACAAGAATATTTTTATTCTTGAAGGAATTTTGATCTGCCATAAATCTTGTGACACCCTGACCCCATTGTTAATTAGTGCAGCATACATGGATTTAACAGAAAAGGTACCCGATGAATGTAATCTCCAAACAAACACATCCTTTTCTCCATGTAAGTTCATATTTTGTAAAGAGGCAACAATTCGATGCCAATCCCTTAAATTCCTACCCTCTAAGTTACGGCTAAAGGAAATGTTTAGCGGGACTGATGCAAGTACCGTTGCCACAGGATCCTGTTTCTTCTCACAATGTTGAACAACGAGGGGAATTTATCTTTTAATGGTTGGTTTCCCAACCAGGTGTCCATCCAAAAACGAGTTTGTGACCCGTCTTTTACTCTGAATGAACCAAAAGACAAAAAACTATCTTTGACATTCATCAGTCCTTTCCAGAAGTGAGAGTCAGTGGGCCTTTTGGTACAACTCCCTAGAGTTTTATCTTTTATATATTTATTTCTCAATAATTCTTGCCACAAGCCATCCTCGTTTAGCAACTTGAAGAGCCATTTACTTAACCTGCATTTGTTTTGTAAATCCAAATTATGTATGCCTAACCCACCTTGTGTTTTTGGTTGGCACATAATTTTCCATTTGGCCAATCTATATTTTCGCTTATGATGGTCGCTTTGCCAGTAGAATCTTGATCTGAAGCAGTCGATCTTTTCTAAAACTCCTTTTGGGAGTTCAAAGAAAGATAACATAAACATCGGTAAGCTAGAGAGCACTGATTTTATTAAGACCAGTCGACCTCCTACTGAAAGCAGCTTTCCTTTCCATCCGCTAAGCTTGTTTTCAATTCTATTCTCTATTGACTGCCAATCTTTATTACATAGCTTTCTAGTGTGCATAGGTAAACCAAGGTAACGAAATGAGAACTTACCCACCCCGCACCCAAATAATTGTGAATAGAAAACCTCATGTTCCTTCGCTTTACCAAAATAAAAAATTTCACTTTTATGAAAATTAATTTTGAGCCCCGAAAGTTGCTCAAAAGTGCTTAGAATCAATTTCATGTTTATCGCCTTCTCAACATCGTGACCCATAAAGATCACAGTGTCATCCGCATACTGTAGAATAGACAATCCATCCTGAACCAGATGAGGAATGACCCCCTCTACCTGGCCTACTTCCTTGGCCCTCGCAATTAGTATAGCCAACATGTCTGCCACTATATTAAATAGTATTGGTGACATGGGGTCACCTTGCCTTATACCTTTTTTTTGTTTGGAAATAGGAACCAAGTTGGTCATTCAATTTAATGTTTATATTTCCTCCCTGTGTAAATTGTTGCACCCAAGAACACCACTTATGAGAGAAACCTTTCATTACTAAGGTTTGTTGTAAAAAGTTCCATTTTACTTTATCGTAAGCCTTTTCAAAGTCTATTTTAAAGATTATTCCATCTTGCTTTTTCGAATTTAGTTCATGAATCGTCTCATGCAGAATTATTGCGCCCTCCATGATGTTTCTTCCTGGGAGGAAGGCAGTTTGTGTTGGTCTAATGATCTTCTGGGCAATAGTAGATAGTCTATTAGTCGCAACTTTGGTAAAGATCTTAAAAGAGACATTCAGCAAATAGATTGGTCTATATTGTTGAATGACTTTCGCATCTTTCTTCTTTGGTAATAATATTAAAGTACCAAAGTTGAGACTATTCAAAGGCAAAATTCCCTCATGAAATTCCATAAAGAGAGCCATCAGATCATCTTTTATTAAATCCCAGAAGACCTGATAAAACTCTGGTGGAAATCCATCCGGACCTGGTGCCTTATTGTGTTCCATCTGGAACACCGCTGCTCTGACCTCAGACTCAGAAAACAAATCAGTGAGAAACTCATTTTCCAGATCAGAAACTTGAGGAATGTCTTGGACCTGGTGCTCATCCAACACTATAGAAGAGCTCTCCGGGGGACCAAAAAGGTTTTTATAATAGTTGGTAATATGTTGTTTTAGTTGAGCATCACCTTCTATTATATTCTCACCATCCTCCAACTGGAAAATACGAGTTTTTCGATGCCTACCATTAGCCAACAGATGATAATATTTAGTATTAGCATCACCCTCTAATAAATGTTTTACCTTTGCCCTTTGGTACCATTTAATTTCCTCCTCACGCAGTAATTCGGCCAGTCTCTCATTTAACACATGTTTGAGGTTTAAGTCCGTCTCATTAAGCAAAGACATTTCTGCCTTTTTATCTAGCTCATCAAGTTTATCTAACAGTTCCTTCTTTTCTTTCTTATAAGCCCCACTCACATTTTTTGCCCAGCCTCTGAGGTATTGGCGAAGCCTCCTAATTTTCGCTTGCCACCTCTCTAAAGGACTGCCGTTTACAATAACACTAAGCCAAACATCTCGCACCATCTCACAAAAACCATCCCTAAGCAACCATCCCAATTCAAACTTAAATTGGGGTTGGTAAGCCAAAGATGGACTATTTGTGCTAAAAAAAGTGGAGTGTGGTCAGAAATCTCTCTATTCAATGCAACCACTGTTGAGAGCGGATACTTAGACTCAAAATTCGTACAAACTAGAATCCTATCTACTTTCTCAAAGGTCTGATTTTGTAAACGGTTAGCCCAAGTAAACTTTCTTCCTGTCAACTCTAATTCTCTAAGATTTAGAGTATCAATGACCGCGTTAAACAAAAAAGGCCATCTATCACTATAGTTTTCATTGTTTTTCTCAACCGGGCTACGAATAATGTTGAAATCACCACCTATAATAATGGGTAAGGTGTCTTTTGAGCAAACTCTAACCAACTCAGATAAGAAAAGTGTCTTTAGATCTAACTGAGCAGGGCCATAAACCGAGATTAAATTAAATTTAAAACCAACTTCCTTGTGTCTTAACAAGAACTGAATAAAAAAATCTCCTTCTTCTATCTGACCAATGTCAAAAATCAAAGGATTTATACCTAGCATCATACCACCAGACCGACCCCTTGGAGCCATGCAGTGCCAAAGAAAATCTCTGCCGGCGCAGATATTATTCAAAGTTGATTGTGAAAAGTTGGCTCTCCCAGTCTCCGATAAGACAATGAAATCTAGGTTCTTTTCTTTTGTCAAGTCGGATAGAAATCTGTACTTTTTAAGGTCAGCAAAACCGTTGCAGTTCCAAAAAATGCCTTTCATTTGGAACGACGTTTAGCTTTTTTCTTGTTAAGACTAGACTTAGATTTTTTAAAATGTGATAAAGGGGTCTGTAGACACAAAGGGTCACAGCCCCCATCACTTAAGTCCTCAGTAATCTCCGCACAAATGAGGTTTAAAGCATCTAAATCCATATTTTCTTCTAAAGAGCAAACAGATGAGACATCATCCACTAGGATCTTGTTAGTTACTTCTAAATTAAAATTTTCAGACAGTCTAAGGGACTCTAGATCTTTTAAAGATTTCAAAGAAAGAGAAACTTCTTGCTCATTAGACCCAAGTGAAATCCCTAGTGCACTAGTAGAAGCTAGCAAAATAGAATCATCAATAGCATCAAAAGAAAGAGGCCGTGTTTCTTTACCTTTGATCGAAGAGGATTCAAGATTTTTGCGCGCTTTTAACTTCGCTGCCTTCTCCAACGAATCTTGATCCGAATTAAACGCGTTTCTTTTGCTAGCTCTCACTGGTGACACTGCCCCACCACTCAGCGCCTTAGATTTTTGAGAAGACCAGAGTCACTCTTAGACTGCATCAAACTAGCCTTCCATTGTGCAGTACCATCAGGACTCATCCCAGTCTGAGACAGTGATACCACTGGCTTATTTGTATTTTTCTGCTGGAGTATTACACCTGCACCGACCTCCACACCCTGCTGAATATCAGCTTCCAGTGGTAGGTCTGGTTGATCGGTCATGTCATTACCCATGTGAAGATCAGTAGGTGCACCAGCGGTAGCCTTGTTCATGTGCTGTCCACTTGGCGCAACTGAGGCATTGGGCTGCTTATCCGACAATTGACCTGCTAGCGGATCTCCTGTTTTGTTAGCATCATGATCCATGTTTTCTGGTTCCTTCTCTTTAGGGGCCTTGTCCTCGTCCATGGTAGAGTCCATGTCAATGACCTGGGGCTCACCATCGGACATGTCTTTTTCCACTCTAAATTGTAGCTCATAAACATACTCCCCGATGACTACATCCACAAGATCTGGGATAAGATCAGAATTTAGCACGGCTACTTTCATTCTAGCTCTACCATGCTTCTTTGTAAACTTTGTGTCAACAGCACGAGAAACACCTAAAATTGAGCCAATTGCCCAAATAATAGGGAATTCTTGTAATTCTTTTGGAAGTCCCCGGAACTGTACCCAAACCTTGTCAATCTCATATTTAAAAACATTATTTTCGGCTTCTTTCTCGAACCGAATCTTTTCTTTCACTGTTTTGGTGTCCATCGGACCCCAGTTCACCATGTGGTGGAGCACCTCAGAAGATGGGAAATTAGTAGTAAAGGCATCATTGCCTTTCTCATCAATCACCCAACTGTTTCCGGGCAGTAGTTTGTCGAGTTCCACTGCTAATTGATCTGCAGTAAGTGAACCCTCCAACACACGTACCACAGCGGACTTGTCATCAGAAGGTAACTTTGGTTTCTCAGCAAAAGGTATAAAATAGAATCCCAAACCTTCTACAGCATAACCACAGGGTAAAGCAGTGGAATGTAAACTCTTTAAATTTGGGCACACTTTTTTAACATGATCACCAAAGCAAATCTCACAGCTAAGCACTGCTGTACAGACAGAAATCGTATGTCCTTTAGTGTGACAACGATAGCAATAGGGTTTACCCTTGCTTTTTTGAAATGCACCTTTCTGGGCTGACTCTGGTACATCAGTTGAACCATCTGCAATGCTGGAAACCGGTGGGGCAGTAGACTGAGTGAGAGCTGCGTTTGCTGCTGTTGCCGCCTTGGTGGTCGCCGGGGGAGGTTGTGGTGCTGCCCCTGTAGTGAAGCTAGGAGCAGCACCCTGAGCTGATGCCGACGCCACCCCCTCTGCATGGAGAACCTGAGGCTTTGGGGGGACCGGCTGTCCTCCCAAGGTCCCATGCACGGCTGGCTTATTTGGAGCCGGCGCCATCGGAGCTTGATGGTATGGCCGGTTATGGTTCGGCCATCCACCACGTCCCCGACCTCCGCCGAAGCCGCCTCCAAAGTTTCTTCCTCCGTGACCCGTACCTTGATAGCCGGAGTTGAAGTTGTTGAATCTAAAACCTCCATGCCCCCCAAAGCCACGACCTCTGCCGCGTGGATGGAGTTGGTCGCGGCCGCGACCTCGTCCTCCAAAACCTGGATCAAACCCAGGTTGGAAGCCGGGGTTGTACCCTGCGCCCCTTCCGCCTCCACGCGCGCCACCGCCACCGATGTCTCCTCCGTTCCCCGAGCCCGGCGCCGCCATGAACTTGCCCTTACGAACGACCTCTGCGAACAGACGTGGAGTCGTCGAAGATGCGAGTCGCGGCGGCTTGCACACTGGACCGGCGCGTCGTCTGGTTCCAGTACGTGCGAATAGGGCACTGGGATCGCGTACCTGGACGCAGTGGCCACGTCGTCTACCACCAGCACGCTCCACAATTCAAGCATCCTGAAGATGTGCTAGTCAATGAGGTTTCGCGATGTAACTTGCTAACATTATCTATCTCTTGCAGGCATAAAAAATGTTTTTCTCTAAAATATTTTTCAATTTTCTCAATTCTGGATTGATTAAAAACATATACATATTTAATACCTATATGATGATTACAATGATTTCATTAGTGAACTGGCTAGGCGCATTCATTTGCTTCTTGTCTTGTTTTTCCTGCAAGCACATCTGCACAAAAAGATTTGTTTGTGTGTTGGATCTCCCAAGACAATACAAAATGGATATTATCATTCAAACAAATCAAATACAGAAGATGCAACTTGCCTGGCTACGTCAATTAAAGAAAACAAATATACAAGAAAAATGCCAACTCGCCTACATCAATTCACGCTTGTGAACGTCATATCTATGGTTTGCGCTATGGACACTAAGCGATTCATGCATTGGTGGTGACACCAGATCAGCACATACCTATTGAGAATCCTAGACAGGGTCGACTGTGCAGGGAGAGGCGAGGGAGAAGACATCCAAGCACGCAGCACCCATGTGACAGCCCAGGCCCGCCGAGGCGCGAGTCCCATGCGGCGCTCGCCCTGCTGGCCCCTGTCCAGCAAGCGGCCTGCCCGTGTTCGTGTGGGTCGCCACGTCGGTGCTCGCCCACGTGCCGACCAATTTGCCTTCGCCCGATGTTGATCCGCTTGAACCGTCGCCGGATCTACGCCGCACGCTGCGTACCGCCGTGGAGGCCGCCTTCGCGAATTAGACACAACTTATGCAATTAGTTTCGTCTCGCGAATTAAACACAACTTATGCAATTAGTTTTATAATTAGCCTATATTTAGTTCTCCTTATTGGTAACTACATATCCGATGTAATAGGGACTAAAGCTTAGTCCAGGAGATCCAAACAGCCCCTAAGTACTCATATATAATGGGAAGAAGTCCATTTTGGTTTGTGGACAAGGGAGTATGGCCATCATGGATTTCAGGATATTAATATCACTAGTACACAAATGTATTTTACAGACAGTCATAAACAATCTTCAGAGTTAGTTAGCAAAACCGTTACTATGTCATCAATTGTAAAAATATGTTATTTCCAGAGACGGTTTTAAAACTATCCCTACAAATTGATTTTCAAGGATGGTTTTCTTAAAACAACTGTCCTTAAAAGTCAATTTTTAAGATCGGTTCACTTAATTCTACCGTCGCTATAATAATTTTTAGAACTCTTTAAAATCATTTAGAGTCATATAAATAAGACTTAAATCAACCATCGCTAAAAGTAAATTTTTAAATTTTTTAAACCATTTAGAAGTCAAATAAATAAGAAATTTTTTAATTAACATGACCAGGAGCCCGGAGGGCCGACCACCAATCACAAGATTTAATTTTCACTATTTGTAAACAAGTGCAGCCGACAAAATTCGAACCAAGAACCTCTCACCTCACGCGTTCTGAATCCTACCACCACACCACGTATTCATTTTTCTTTGTGACTATACCGTACAGTCACTTGTGACTACTTATATGATGCTATCTTTTTTTACTAACATGTATGAATCTTTAAATCAATATTTTGACTCAAATAATCTTAAATGGGAATATTTTCAACTATAAAATTTTAGATCTCGTCGAGCACTACAACTTTGATATAGATATGTCTCCATCCAAGGTCATTTGAAAAATTCAAAAAAATAAAATTCAAATTATAAGAACTTAATATATATGTATCTGGGCCCCTAAACAATCTCGAATAAAAATGTCATCAACTATAAATTTTTAGATCTCGTTGGGCTCTATAATTTTGATATAAATGGTTTGTTCACCTATTTTCAGAGATATCACCTATTTTCAGAGGTCGTTGACATAAACAACCATTCGCGAAAATCCTATTCTCTAGGAGCATTGTAGTTTATAACAAAAAGAAAGACGAAGACAACACAAAAGACAAAGGATTCCAGCAGCCAAAGGGGACAGTCGCAGTAATCTTTTCTAGAGTTCTAGGTTTCAGAAGCAAGCACCTAGACAAGCTAGCTCTCCGCAACATCATGGCAGCCGATCCAGCGATCCCGAGGTACCTAAATTGGTCACAATATCCAATCTAGTTTTTAAGAGAAGATCAATGGACGAGCGTTGGAAATACCGACCTATATCCACTAGTCCTAGATCCAACTATAGCAGGGATAACAGTCACCAAAGTTTTGATCGATGGGGGAGCTGGACTCAACATCATATTTTCAGAAACGCTAAGGAAGATGGGGCTAGACTTTGCCGGGTTGATCACCCCAACAGGAATACCCTTCTATGGAATAGTACCCGGTAAAGCCGTCATGCCGCTCGGGCAAATCACTCTACCAGTCACGTTTGGAACACAAGCAAATCACTGAACCGAATTCATTCAGTTCGAAGTTGTGGACTTTGAGACATCGTATCATGCCATCTTTGGAAGACCAGCACTTGCAAAGTTCATGGCTATACCTCACTACCCGTACCTCCTGCTCAAGATGCCAGGACCTCACGGAATACTCTCCCTCCTGGGTAACCTGAAGCGCGCTTTCGATTATAACATTCAAGCAATCCAAATCACAGCTAAAACACAAGCAGTCGACGGCATAGAACAAATTACCACTGTCGTTGCACAAATGAACCAAAAAAGCTAGAGATTCCAACAAAGAAACCTTGCATCCTTGTACCACTAAAAGAAGCCGATGTAAAGAAAATTGACCTAGGTACTGGTGACCCTGAGAAGACAGCGACCATCAGTGCTCACCTCTCGGCTAAATAGGAACTCGCTCTCGCCAACTTTCTTCGGGACAACAAAAACATCTTTGCTCGAAATCCGGTTGACATGCCAGGTGTCCCAAGAGAATTGGTTGAGCACAGAATCAATATCAATGATGGCTCCAAACCAATTAAGCAATGGTTGAGAAGATTCTCACCAGACAAAAAAGAAGCAATCAAGAAGGAGATTATACAATTAATGACAACCAGTTTTATAAGAGAAATTCTTCATCCAGATTGGCTAGCGAATCTCATTCTAGTATAGAAAAAGAACACGACAGAATGGTGTATGTGTGTCGATTACACGGATCTCAACAAACATTGCCCAAAGGATCTGTTTGGGTTACCACAAATTGATCAAATTGTCGATTCAACGGTAGGATCCGCCTTGCTATCTTTCCTCGATTGTTACTCAGGATATCATCATATTGCATTAAGAGAAGAAGATCAGACCAAAACATCTTTCATCACTCCTTTCGGCGCATGTTGCTATAAAACCATGTCCTTTACACTCAAGAACGCCGACGCCACCTATCAAAGAGCTATTCAAACATGTCTTGGTGAACAAATTGGTGACAACGCGGAAACTTATGTCGACGACGTAGCAGTAAAGACAAAAACCCAGACATGCTAATCGAAGACTTGAAGCAGACTTTTAAAAATCTAAATAAATGAAAGTGGAAATTGAACCCAAACAAGTGCGTTTTCGGGGTACCATTAGGACAACTACTCGGATTCCTGGACAGTAATCGGGGAATAGAAGCAAGCACTAAGCAAATTCGAGCCATAACAAAAATGGCACCCCACGCAGTGTAAAAGATGTGCAAAAATTGACAGGAAGCATGGCAACCCTCAATCGCTTCATCTCACGACTCGGCGAAAAAGAACTTCCTTTCTTCAAGCTACTAAAAAAGACATGCAAGTTTGAGTAGACAGAAGAAGCCAAGGAGGCTTTTGAAAGCCTTAAATTGTACCTCATCTCATCACCCATACTTACGCCACCTAAGAAAAATGAAGACATGATGTTATAAATATCAGCAACATCTACTGTGGTCAGTGCAGCAATTGTGGTGAAAAGAGAAGAAGGGCATGTATACAAAGTACAGTGGTCGGTATACTACATCAGCGAGGTTCTGACAGATTCAAAAATACGGTACCCGCATGTACAGAAACTACTCTACGCCCTCCTAATCACTTCCCGCAAGCTATGGCACTACTTTGAAAGCCACAAGATTATCGTAATAACATATTTTCCTCTCGGAGACATCCTATGTAATAGAGTTGCGACAGGACGCATATCAAAGTGGGCAGTTGAACTCAGAGCTCTAAATATCGATTTCTCTCCTTAGAAGGTAATAAAATCACAAGCACTCGTAGACTTCGTGGCCAAATGGATAGAAATCCAACAACCCACACCAGATACCTTCCTCGATCATTGGAAGATGTACTTCAATGGATCACTCAAGTTAGGCGTGGTGGGCACAGGTGTTCTTTTCATATCCCCAGAAGGAAAACAACTTAAATACGTACTCCAGATACTATGGCAAGCCACAAATAATGAAGCAGAATATGAAGCACTTATCCATGGGCTAAGAATCACGACTTCTCTCAGAATCAAGCGGTTACTTGTCTATGGCGATTCAGTTGTGGTCATCAATCAAGTCAACAAAGACTGAGATTGTACTAAAAACAATATGGATGCCTATTGCGCTGAAGTACAAAAACTAGAGAAAATTTTCCAAGGGCTAGAAATCCTATGTGTTCTACGAGACTCAAACATTGCACCAGATGTCCTCGCCAAGCTGGGATCAGACAGAGCAAAGGTCCCGCTAGGGGTGTTTGTAGAGGATTTGCTATCACTCTCCATAAAACAACTCAGTGGGATAACCCCTGAGCCACCAGCACCAAAAACCTAGATCATGGTAATCACCAGATCATGGACTCAAGCCTTCATCGACTACATCAAAGAAAACAAACTACCAGATAATAGGGAAGAGGCCACCAGGATAATCAGAAGAAACAAGAACTACGTCCTTGTAGGTGACAACCTCTATAGAAGAGCCGCGTCATCAGGAGTACTTCTTAAATGCATCACAAGAGAAGAAGGAAAAGAAATCCTAGACGAAATTTACTCAGGTTATTGCGGCAACCACGCAGCCTCAAGAACTCTGGTGGGCAAAACTTTTCACACTGGTTTCTATTGGCCGACAGCTTTGAAAGATGAAGAAGAATTAGTCAGACAATGCAAAGGGTGCTAAATGTTCGCAAGGCAAGCTCACGTACCAGCTCATGAGCTAATTTACATCCCTCCTGCCTGGCCATTCGCATGCTGGGGGTTGGACCAAGTAGGACCACTCAAAAAGGCCAAAGGTGGTTTTGAGTACATCTTTGTCGCAATCGACAAATCATCAAGTGGATCGAGTACAAGCTGCTCGTAAAATACAGTGCAACAAAAGCAGTCGAGTTCATCTAAGACATTATGCACCGCTTTGAAATACCCAACTGCGTCATCATAGATTTGGGTTCCCCTTTTACAGCTATCGAATTCAGAAATTAGGCTCAAGACTACGATATTAATATATATTATGCGTCAGTTGCACACCTTAAAGCCAACAGATAAGTAGAAAGAGCCAAAGGACTTATACTAGCTGGATTGAAACCAAGATTATATGAAGAACTAGAAGACTATGGCTGCAAATGGATTGAAGAATTACCTAAAGTAGTATAGGGGCTCCGCACTCAAGTAAGCAGAGCAACTAGATACTTACCTTTCTTTCAAGTATATGGATCAGAAGCCGTGCTACCAGCAGATTTGATTTTAACATCCCAAAAATAGAGCAATACGAGGAGGGAGAAGCAGAACACACAAGAAGATTAGAATTTGATAGTACAAAAGAGGTCAGGGTAAACGCTACCCTTCAGTCAGCTCGATACCTCCAAGAGCTAAGGCGCCCCTACAACAAAAGTACTAAACAACGCTCAGTACAAATTGGAGATCTAGTACTACGAAGAATACAAAAAACTGACGAACGCCATAAACTACTCAGCCCATGGGAAGGTTCTTTTATTGTCACAAAAGTCTCTGGACTAGGCACATACAAGTTAATAACTGAAGATGGGGAAGAAGTAAGGAATACATGATATATCAGCCAGCTAAGAAGATTCTATGCTTGAAGAACTCAAGACAAAATATATATAACAATAAAGCGATATGTAATTAGGATTCACGGACAAGGGAATAAAGATGATATTCCTCGTTAACATTTGTCTTATTATAATCATTCTCGGGTTGTTTTCACAACCGGATAAGAGCAAAAGAGCTGAAAAGATGCTTGAGCTCGCAATCCCAAGTCTTTTCAGGCTTGGATGAGAGTAAGGCAAACAAGCTGACACTCGAACCTATACTAGATTATTTTCACGACCTGGATGAGAGCCAGAGGTGCTCGCCCGATCTCGAGTTGTTTTCACAAACCGGATGAGAGCAAAAGAGCTAAAAAGATGTTTGAGCTCGCAATCCCAAGTCTTTTCAGGCTTGGATGAGAGTAAGGCAGACAAGCTGACACTCAAACCTATCCTAGGTTATTTTCACAGCCTAGATGAGAGCTAGAGGTGCTCGCCCGATCCCGAGTTGTTTTCACAAACGGATAAGAGCAAAAGAGCTAAAAAGATACTTGAGCTCGCAATCCCAAGTCTTTTCAGGCTTGGATTAGAGTAAGGCTGATAAGCTGACAGTCAAACCTATCCTAAGTTGTTTTCATAGCCTAGATGAGAGCCAGAAGTGCTCACCCTATCCCGGTTTATTTTGATAGTGGGATGAGAGCAAAAGAGCTGAAAAGACGCTTAAGCTCGCAATTCACAGAAACAAGAGCAAAAGAGTTGCAAATACACTTGAGCTCGTTTTATCTAGAACCATTCAGACGTGGATGAAAATTAAGTCCTTGGAAGACTACAATGAGCAAAAAAGTATAAAAAAAGCCTGAGCCCATCAAGACTACTCCTGATATGAGCAGAAGCGTCGGTGCTCGCCAAGGTTCATGATCAACAAACAATACAGAAAGAAGTCACTAAAAGAAAGCTTTCTTACAAAACAACAAGGAGAAGGCCTAATTCTTAGAATCATCGTCAAAAGAAGAAAAAGACACCTTTTTCAGAGCAGAGACAATCTTTGACAACAGAGGATGAACTACACCACAAGAAAGTACTCGGATTTAAGGAAGACAAAATATTTACACGACACATCGACAACCTAACAAGACGAATCTATTACTAGTAAGTCACTCTTCGATCTCCTTTACGCCAACATCAAAGCGAGGGCTAATAGCAGCGTGCCCAAGCCCCCTTCAGATCCTCGACAGAGACCAGCTACCCACAGACTTGACATCATCATCTTCTGCGGCAAGAACTTCTCAGTCGACTTCATCTTCGGCAATGAGCGCTTTCCAGTCAACTTTGTCCTCGCTACCGCTGCTAAGGGCGATCAAATTCACCCCTATCAAGTCAGCATCAACAGGGGGAATGGAGACGGGATTGACTGCAGGAGCAGCCGCTGGATCCTCCTCCTCCCGCAAAGATGGAACCAGTTTTGATGTCCCGAAAGGCGAAGTCTCCTCCATCGCCGGAGCATCACGAGCACCAAGAGCCGACAGCGTTAGTGACGAAGATGCTGACAACGAAGAACCTCCGCGTGACGAGCGCGGAACCTTACGAATGTAACACCTTTGGATGAACTTTTTCTTTGCCATTTTGGCTGTGGTAAGACCAAAAAGATAAGAGTGCCAAAACAATCATGAAAGCGGTAGTTAAATAGGGCCAAGCCGTCTCCTCAAACAGTCCAACAACCTCCTCGAGATAAAAATAGAATTAATTTCTTCTCCTAAAATTAAGGGCAGAGTCAATCCCTTCACCAAAGCCAACATGGCGGTTTCCAACATTAATTGCGTAACACAACCGGTGTAAAAGTGGTGCACTTTTTCATGCAGAGGAGCTCAATGGACAGAACAACTGAGTTCTTCTTATTACAAAGGAAAAGACAAAACGCTTAGACAATTCTCAGGTTTGGATGAAAGCAAGAAAGCTGACAAATCCAGTGCTCCTGGGTTGATTTCACAGCCTGGATCAGAGCTAGAGGCACTCACCCTATTCCAAGTTGTTTTCACAGCCAGATGAGAGCAAAAGAGCTGAAAAGACGCTTGAGCTCACAATCCCAAGTCTTTTCAGACTTGGATGAGAGTAAGACTGACAAGCTGACACTCGAACCTTTCCTGGGTTATTTTCACAGCCCGGATGAGAGCCAGAGGTGCTTGCCCGATCACGAGTTGTTTTCACAATCGGATGAGAACAAAGGAGCTAAAAAATGCTTGAGCCCGCAATTTATAAATCAAGAGCAAAAGAACTGAAAAGATGCTTGAGCTCACCTTGTCCCAAGTCTTTTCAGGCTTGGATGAAAGTAAGAAGGCTAAAAAGCCAACACTCGACCTATCCTAGGTTGTTCTCACGACCTGGATGAGAGCCAGATAGCGCTTGCCCTATCCCGGAGTTGTTCGACACCGGACAAAACAACTCAACTGATCTAGCATCGAAGCTCGACAAGACCCATGAAGATATAAAACAAAGAGCAAGGCCAGTTGGAGACACACAACTCAAAGGAACCTGAATACGCCTACAAAGATTGAGGTTTATATCCAGCACATGTTTAAAGAATTCAAAAGTCTGGAAAAACAACTCGGAAAGATTCAATCGAATGATTCAAGTAAGATAGTAAAGATGTATCCAAAGAACCAGAATTCCTTTACAAAAGCACAATACAAAGTATATCTTTACAAAGAAGAGAGATGTGCCTAGATACTACAGAACCTAGCTATCAGATTCGTCATCAGAAGGTGGGAGATGAATATCAAGCTTCTCAGCGATGAAGTTGGCCAGGTCTTCAACCTCAGACTCTACATTCTCGATGGACTCCAGGTAGTTGTCATCATCAGTGTCCTCCCTAAGTTTTTCTAGAGGAACCGATGGTGCAAGAACATGGATGTGAGCCAAAACGTTCTTGACACATGCCCAGACCCCATCCTTCACAAAGCTCTGAAGACGCTCAGGAATTAGAGGGATGAACTCACCCCAGGACTTTCCATCATCTTCAGAAGTCCAAAGAAGCTTCGCAACAGTCTTAAAGATTTCCACAAAGTTGCAAACTGTTGGTCAGAGGTCGCCAGTTTCTTGGACAAATCCTCAATGGTTTTTTATCCCCTACACAAGATCCTGGTCAGTACCAAGCCTAATCAACTGAGCACGAGCGAGCTCTTCTTTGGCATGAGCCTTTACCTCTTCGGCCCTATTAGAACTAGACTGAACCGATATCTTCATATCTTCAATATCAGTCAATAGCGTCTGCTTATCTTTTTGAATGGCTGAACAAGATAATAAAAGAAAATCAGGCAAAAAAGGAGCAAGAAATAAAGAAAAAGAGGGAACAAGGTATAAAAGAACTTGGAATATTATCACACTCTTTCTTTATGGCCTTCACCTTTTCCGAGGCTTTCTAGACCGTAGCATTCCTCCGCTCCTCCGCCTCGATCACCTGAGCACGGAGAGTTTTTTTCCTCCTTCTGGTGCGTCTGGCGCTCAATCTCCATCTCGGCTCGGCAGAGGTCTAGATCTGTCTTCAGAACACTAATTTTGGAGGTCAACTTTTTCTTGGTCTCAGTCGAGAAAAAGAAGTCAACATGGTCCCGAGAGAAAGACTGATCAAACAAGACGAAGGGGAAAAAAGACAAGGCGTAAGAACCTAAGAGGACCAGCAAAATAATAAATTAAGGAAAACCTACCTGGAGTTTCTCCCCAAAAGAAGCAGCACCAGCCGCCAGGACTCCCCAGTCCATGGTTAGCTCTGACAAACGACGTGTGGCGTCGAATTCCCACAACACATCGTCATCTAGACGCTGACTACAAGAACTAAGGGCAGCATGAGGAGAAACTGACTGATGCGAAGACAAGATTAAGGCCGCAACTGGGGCAGTAGAAGCCCTGGCTACTTCCTTAGACGGACCAGCCGCCACGGTCACCACTATCTCCGGAGTAGGTGACTCTGCAGCAGCATGTTCATCAGGGGCCACCGTCTTCCTCACAGCCGCCTCGCTGACTGTGTGTTCTGAGTCCTGAGACTCAGTACGCATGGCCGCACCACTAGAGTACAAAGAAGCCGGTTGAGGGTTCAAAGAAGGCGCGGGCGAAGACCTATAAGATGATGGACAACCTCAACAATACAAGAAAAATGGAAAACATAAGTAAACAACCTAACCAGGATTCACTTACTTGGCCGACTTCTTCTTCAAACTAAAACCTCCAAGCCAAGCTGAAGGTTTCGGTGGAGGCATGGAAGCAAAAAATACATCATCACCACCCCGCACCAGGGATGGCATGATCGATAACTAAGCCCTAGGAGAACTTAGGCTCGATGACAGCTTGCTGCGAAAGGACAAGGACAAGTCAAAAGAAGTGCTTAAGAATAACAACAAGAAAACAAAAATACAACGATAACTCACTGACGAGTAGTGAGGGTCGCATCATCTTCCTCATCCTCCTCGCCCTCAAGCAACTCAACCACAATACCATCTGAGAAGAGAGAAAGTACTCGGTTATGCACGTAAACAAACAACAAAAGGGATAAAACAAACCCGTGTGCTCACCTAGGAGCATGCTACCTACAACTTGAGTACCTGGAAGAGTACCCGGTTGACGAGGCTTCTTGGTGACAGATGCGCTAGCAGAAGCATCATCCGCCCGTGCCCTCTTATTGATGGAACGAGGAGCTCGAGGAACTAGGCATGCCACATATTTAACATATTAGTCTGGTTCATTGCAAGAAGCACTAGGAAGAACTATGGATACTAGAGACTTACTAGTCAGGGCCACTACGACCACACTTCCTCCAGCCTCCTCAACACCTGGGTAGTCATCAGCAGGAACCGGATCAACAAAGTTATGCCCCAATTCCTACAAGACGACCAAATGAGAAGGAATAAGCAGAAAATTGAAGACAGAAAGTACCAACACCAAATATATATAAAAGAAAGTACTCGCGAAAAGTAAAACAACTCACAGTAGGGGACATATTATCTCCATAATATTTAGAAACTACATGGGGGACAATGGTCACCCCCTTCAGAACCTTCCTCAAGCGCTCGAGTACCTCCTCTTCAGTCAACTCAAGGGCAGGAACCATCCAAGATGGGTCTTCAACCCCTGAATACTCAAAGCTGAGATGCTCCCTCTCCTTCAATGGTTGAACTCGACGACGCATATAGCTGGCGATGATCCCAAAACCAGTCAAACCTTGCTGCTTCAGAGTCCGGATTCTCTCAAGAAGAGGTTTGATGGCCTAGAGCTCATCGCTTGTCAAAGGGTTCTTCTCCCAACGATCATTGATCGAGGGACCAGAACCAGAATGAACAACAAGGGGAGGAATCATGTTTGCAACATAAAACCACTTGGAACGCCAATCCTGAATAGAATCAACAAGATCATAGTAAAAAAGAGGGCTTTCTTCTCCTGACGGAATTGGATGCCACAACCACCCAACGGAGAAGTACTGTCACTTCGAGGATGTGGCTTCAAATGAAAAAAGAAACAAAATAAAGAGATTGAAGGAATGATGCCAATGAAAGCTTCATAGAGATGAATGAACACTGACAAATGAAGGACAACGTTCAGAGTAAGGTGGTTCAGAGAAATGTCAAAATAATGGAGGAAACGATGAAGAAAGGCAGAAGCAGGCAAGCAGAGGCTAGGTCAAACGAAAGAGATAAAAAGGACGATCTCACCAGGACCAGGAGTAGGAACTCGATGCTGGCCGGGGACCTTCCAATCAGCAAAGTCCTTCTCCTAGATTAGGCCGTCCTTGACCAAATCATGCAACTGATCCTCCGTTGTAGTCAGAATCGGCCAGAGCTTCTCCGCAACCCTCATAGCGATGAATTTCTGATTCTCGATGACCAAGAGCGACGCCTCCTCGTCCACCAAGACCTCCTTCGACTTGCTCGATGACTTCTTGCCCATACAATGGAAAGGATCTAAGGTCGACGGCAAAAGTTCAACGGCGGTGGCAATGGCGGTGGTGGAACTCTGGAGGTTAGGGTTTTGCAAAGGCTAAATGCTAAAGAGCAAGGACAGAGTAAGAAAGAAGAAGGAGGGCCCTTAAATAGATTTACAACAGTAAAAACGTGGCCCATCAGGCCCGCTTAACGTGGCATGGAAACGCAACGGTATATTTTTTGCCATAATTGACACAGCCGGAACGACGGACGACGCAACCTTTCACAATGGTATAGTGCAACAGGCAGATTTCAGACTTATCCGTTCATACTGCGCCATTGCCAAATTGTTACAGATTGCACAACTCAGAAAGAACTCACCATCCACAAGATTCACAGAAGACATTACAGTACATCTCCAAAGAACCCAGATACTTTAGAAATAATCCAGATCATACTCAAAAGTACTCAGACAACAAAAAAGGAGACAACAACTGAGAAAGAAAGAATTTTTATTATAAATATCATCAAAGGACATAAAGTTACATATCTTACAAGACCCAACGAACTCGGTACTACAACGAGCAAGGCAGCAAGAAAGAGCACAGGCAGAACACAGCTCTAAAAATAACTACGTGCTCCTAGACACAACACGGTAGAAGACAACCAACTCGGATACACTGTTTTCTTCAAAGGAAGGACGTAGTGTATCCAAGACGGATATCAGCAGTACAGCGGAACAACCCAGACCAAGCGAGACTCACAGATATTAGTCTACCCAAGCCCGATGTGATCCTAGATCAGACGTTGATTTGCACCGGATATTCGCAAGGCTGTGTGGAAGGATCAACTCGAAGCTACTAGATGATGGAACACATCCCACATCACAAGACTTTTTCCACCTGCCACCACATACTACCTGGTATAATGCTACCGCGATATTAGTCTACCTCTAATCTCGATCACAAGACTTCTTTCACTTACTACAAGACTTACAAGACTCAAATCGCGCCCGGGGGCTACTCTACTTCACAAACTATCATAATCAGGGCTATGGAAGCTTCGGGCTATAAACAAGACACTTGATGAATAGAAGCAGCACACTAGGAGGGTATTTATAGTCTAAAGAGCGGCGCACGTGGACTGGGAGCACCAACAGAACAAGCCTCACAAAGGTCTTAGTGAAAAGAAGAAAGCAGCAAGAAGAGGACATGCACGTGAAGGAACAATATTCGAGCACAAGCATATTCGAAAGAATATACCAACACCGTACACCTCGTGACTACAAATATTTCAATTCAACTGCCAACTACCACCAACATCGGATATAAATATGGCTACCTAAGATGATAATAGAAGACCCTCTATCCGAGTTCTTAATAATCGAAAAGAATTCAAAAAGATGCTCGGAGGCTGCAGGGTACATATCCTGAGAAGAGATTTTTAGTTTTCTCAACAACCAAAGTTCGTGACCCTCCAACTTTTTGTTTCAAATAGCAAGAGGATCGGGGCTACACTCAGTGAGTGCGCTTTTTCTTCAAAAAATCGCACGTCACTTGAAAGACTTCATCAAAGCAAGACCACTTCAAGACTTCATGTCGAAAGAACCTAGAACGAAGGAAGTCTTCGAGTTCAACCATGAAATACTCAGGGATTGTCGATGCGGGACTCACAGAGTTCCCCAACAATGTGACTACAAATTGTGGGCCCTGGCCCGGCCCACAGACAGAAGCCGGAAGAGGTGCAGCAACCGCTACACCGAATTCGAGTAGAATAGGCCAGACTAGCCGGATTCCTATATAAAGTAACTTTTGTATCTAGTTCAGGACACCTTCTTTGGATCCGACTAGGATTGTAACCGCACCACAGCCTTCTCTACCGATATAAAGAGAGGCTATAGGCACCCCTATAAAAAAAGAGACGATACAACACAATCAATCCAACGTAAAGACTAACGCCGACTAGACGTAAGGTTATTACTCGATCACGATCGAGGGCCCGAACCAGTATAAATCGACTGTCTCTGCATTCACCGTTAAGTTCTAACACACGTCAAAGCCCGAATAACTATCTCGGGTACCCCGTGGTAGGCTATCGGTGGTCAAACAACGACACCGACTTCATTTGAAAAAAGGTTATGAATATAATTTATTTGTGTTGCAACTATTTTTTAGGATAGTTGACAACCACCTTTAAGAATTGATTTGTAGGGGAAGATGACTTAAGCCAACCGTCCCTAGATACCTATTTTCAGAGGTGGTTGACATAAATAACTGTCCTTGAAAATCATATTTTCAGCAACGGTTCTTTTAAGAGCCGATTGTTCTTGAAAATAGATCTGACGGTTTACTACTTAATAGGACCGCCCCTAAAAATGTATTTCTAGGGACAGTTTATAAGCTATATTGCTCCTGGAGCTAGTTACAAACGGTTTGCTAGGCAAGCCGTCCTTGCAAGAAATAGGTGTCTTAAAAAATCATTTTGATTGGATGGATGGAGTAAGCTATTTTTTTTGATAGGATGGTGAGAATACTTCATGAATTTGTATTATATTAATTTAAAATAACAACTAATTATACACTAATAAATATGCATCAACACTAATTTTGTCATGATAATGGCTAATTACATATAAAATATATTAATTAACACCACTATTATTCTAATTGGCGTACAAAACATACACTAATCAACATATTAGCACTTATATCAAAAACTAATTTTGCCATCATAGTTACTAAGTAATAATATGACATGGTAATCCTTAGTTATTTACTAATGACAAAGATTAGAAAACATGGATGAGCTCGCTAGGCAATTTTTTTGTGATAAGGATATCCAACAACTGGGAGAATATTCCCTTGTCAATGATATCCATATCTAACTCGTGTGCGAACCAAAAGCAGTTGGTCCATAGACCACCATCTCCCATTCAAGGATATTCATCAAACCAAACGCACTCTTGCCTTCCTGAAATAATCATAGTCTGATTTTCCTCATCAAACTCCAAACACTTCCAAAAAGAAACGATTTTAGGAGATACCTTTTTATTTATATATAGGCAGGCAAAAAATAATATTCTAGACTCTAAAAATAATTAGCGGTTTTCAGAGACATTCGTTCTATTTACGGAAATTGAAAACTGATGACCATCTCCTACAATAACATCATCTCATCCTGATAGCCGACATGATCACATACTGGTACTGAGACAGACGACACAGTAATACTTAGAGATAATAATTAGACTGGGGCGAACTAATAGTGACAGTTCCCTAAAAAAAAAATAGTTATTAGACAAGACAAACTAGTAGCATAATATATAATCAATTCCCTTGCTCCACCGATACGATACCCCTGCACGCACTTTCCTCACGTTGCACACCCCAAATGCTAGGGAAGGATAAAGATCTTCGTGACACCGTCGGTGAAGTCGACGCCCACCTCGGCAAACCCCTTCTCCGCGTGCTGCCTCAGGACATCCTCATGCAGGTCGATCAAGTAATTCCAACGAGCCATATTGGCGAGATAACCTTCGCGCATCTTGGGGAACATGAGGTAGACATCGGAAATATCGTCGTTGATAGGAGGCAGCCTCTTGAATACAGGTCTCTTCTTGAGCCTGTCCATGAAAGAGTCGGGCACCATCTCCTTCGTGATCATAGCCCCCATCGGCTCGGCCTTGCGCTCTCTCCCCACTGGCGGCTTGACGGGGAAGATGAACTCGATCCAGGATGCCTCCGTCACCACGCCTGGCCCGGCCGCCTCCTTGTTCCCCACCTCAGCCTTGGTGACATCGATCTCGCAGGTGAGCGGTGAAGCTGCCGGCCGCCTCCTTGTTCCCCCACCTCAGCCTTGGTGACGCCGATCTCACTGTCGACGGCGATGCTGCTCCCCGACATCCTGACCAGCCGTCCGCAGCCCAGATCCTTGGTGACGGCCGTCTTGACGATCCTCCTCCTTTGACCGCGTTGGCGGCGGCGGACTGCTGCGGCCTGTTGGTTGACGTTGACGAGAACGAGTCCTGCCACCCAGGGGCGTCGCGTCGCGCGCTATATATGTGCATGCGTGCATGGGCCTTCTCTGCCTCGACTCGTACTCTGACAGACTCCCTCCGCCTCTTGGCTGGCAATAGGCAGCATGCATGCCGCCGTCCCATGGGCCATGGGTCATGGCCCCGTGGTCCACCGTCAACACCTCTCCGATTCCAATCCTACCTGAGCACGATTCGGTTTCATCTTCCATATACTTTCAGTGTCGTTTATTTCTCAGGAAGGTGAAGTCACCGCTGGTCTGCTGGACTGAAGTTTCTGCATATCGATCAGACTTATACTATGATGATATATGAACGCCGATTCACGGTGCTTGCTAGCTGCTGCATCACATTGCAACATATGTAACACCCGAGCTACTTTTAAAACATCCAGATGCAACACTTTGAAAGCTCTAGTTTGATTTTGGTGAATTGATAAAACCCTAGGTACTAACCTATGTTCTCTAAGTGAATATAAGATAAGTTAAGTACATTCCAAGTGATGGAGCAAATGAAGATCATGAAGATGGTGGTGATAGCCATGGTGATGATCATGCTCGGGCTTGGAAAAGAAGAAAGAGAAAAATAAAATGAGCTCAAGGCAAAGACGAATTTGATAGGGCCATTTTGTTTTGGTGATCAAGACACCTAATGGATGTGATCACGTTTAGGATAGATAGCCGTACTATTAAGAGGGGTGAAACTCGTATCGAAATGCGGTTATCAAAGTGTCACCGCTACTACAGAAAGTCAATTCACTGTCGGGACCTTCACCAACGGTTTTGAGATAACCGGCGGTGATACACATCACCGCCGGCTTATGACCTATGGCCCCCTCCCAGCCTAATAACCAGCGGTGATAAATGCTTTCGCCGCAGGCTCGGCGTATGATCCGGCGGTGAACAAGATGCCGAGCTTCGCCACCGTATCGTACGCCGAACTGGCTGTGCAACGCTTACCACCACCGACCGTTGATCCGATGCGCGACACGCGAAGAAGGCGTTAGAGGTAACAATTTTTCACCGCCGGTGCCAAGATTGATGGGCCCTACACCATAAGATCCGGCGGTGACGCTTATGTAGCACCATCGGTTCATCGTATGGTCCGGCGGTGGAAATCGCAATAATTGAATACGTCTTCCCGCTCTTTCACACCGGCGGTGATAAGAAAGTTTTACCACCGTTTTGTTCGGACACTGAATACCATGATCTACGATCCGGTGAAAAAACATAGAATCGCCACCGGCTGTCCAATTAACCCAGCGGTGATAAAGGGCTGCAAGAGCAATGAAAACCCCATTTCCCTCCTCTTCTTCTTCACTCGGTTAACTTTTGTTCAGCCATGGC
Source organism: Saccharum hybrid cultivar R570 (assembly GCA_038087645.1). Taxonomy (NCBI): domain Eukaryota; kingdom Viridiplantae; phylum Streptophyta; class Magnoliopsida; order Poales; family Poaceae; genus Saccharum; species Saccharum hybrid cultivar. Next base: position 5,343,533 of record JAQSUU010000297.1, on the reverse strand, counting down.
TGCCCCCACCATTTTTGGCGACCGCCAAGCTAGTGAAGGCTGTTGATTTTCGAAGGATGTTCTATATTGGTTGGTATGTAATTAATAACCCTTTTCATGTAGCTACCTTAGTTCGATCATGTGGTTAAATTGTGACCGAAAATCATCCTTCTTCATTTTAGAATGCTTCTTGATTTTGGAGGCGGCTTCTCTGATTCTTGATTGTTGCGCGCGCACCAAATTACCCTACAGTCAGTATGTATCCTATAGTTTTGATTGTATTAAATCGAATGACACATTAGTTAGTTCAACCTATGTCGATCAGTAAAGTTGCATTGTGTTAATCACAGATGGATCGTGTGGATGGATGTACTTGCTGCCCCGTTCGTGGAAGGCATTGACTCTTTTATGAGTGCAGCCCCTGTGGCTAAATTATAACCGAAAATCATCCTTCTTCCTAAGGGAGTGCTTATTGATTTCTTCTAATTGTTGATTGGTGCGTGCACACCAGATTACCCTATGGTACGGTCAGTTTGTATCCTCCAGTTTGCTTGTATTAAATTGAATGACTATAGTTGACCTATGTCACTAAAGTTGTGTTATTCACATATGGATCGTGGATGGATGTACTTGGAAACTGTGATTGTAGCGTTCGTGGAAGGCATTGACTCCTTTGTGAAAGCCACCAAGGTGTATGCAGGAAGTAATGTTCTGAGTAGTAAAGGATACATACACTGCCCATGTGTTGATTACAAGAATGAGAAGGCATTTAGGATCCGCGACGTCGAGCGGATACAATATCATCTGCTAAGTAGGGGTTTCATGAAAAACTATAAGGTTTGGAACATGCATGGCGAGGAGGGTGACAACTTACCTGAGGAAACCGTCCAAGGACCCTTGCTGGAGACTACAGCAAATGAAACCTTGCAGCAAACTGTTCATGAAACGGTCGGTGAAATGGTGCAAGAAACCGTTCATGAACCAGTGAGTGAAATCGTGTAGGAAACCATCAATGAAACAGGCTGTGACACTTTGCTGGATAAGTGCTTGATGCTCTAGACAAGATGATATGTAATGGGGAGCTAGAGTTCCTTGATGCAAGAAATTTGAAGAAGTTGGAGCAAATGAGAAAGGATGCAAAAAACGCCGCTGTTCAATGGTTCTTCTATGACCAAGTTAGAAGCTAACCTTTTGCTACTTGAGATGAAATCAAGGAATGGTCTGTCGGGCAAAGGATTCGATGATTTGCTAACTTATTTGAAGAGCAAGATGCTATCACGGCCAAATAAGTTGCCGAAGAACATATATCAGGCGAAGCAAATGATCAGTCCATTGGGGCTGGAAGTACAAAAGATTCATGCGTGCTACAATAATTGCATATTGTACCACGACAAATATGTAGAGTTGGATCAGTGTCCGGTGTGCGAACTCTCACGCTACAAGTCTGAGGACTGTCCTGAGGCGATGACAATCGTTGACCGGAACAAAAGGCCACCTAAGAAGGTTGTGTGGCATTTCCCTATAATTCCACGCCTGAAGAGATTATTTGCGAACGAAAAAAAAGCAGAGCTGATGAGGTGGTATGCCAAAAAGCGCATGAATGATGGAAAGCTCGGACACCCAGCTAGCCGATGGAGAATGCGATGGCGGTGTTGGAACGTAAAACAACAACCTCTTTGTCATCAGTTAAGATGGTGCAGATAATCTCAAATGTACATGGAGCTACAATGAGATTGCCTGACTGATTTCTGAAATAAATGCAAGACTGACATTACTGAAAAAAAATAGTTCTAAGCTGTAGCATTATTGGATACAAAAAATAAACAATTCAGTTGTAACATTCCATAATTCCTTACAAAGCAACACAGATATGCTACCTATTTTTCATGATTTGGCACTCCACCAAAAGGTAATTTCCTAGCAGTTGAATGCAGTGTACCAGCTTCATCAACTCCAAGTAAGCAGACATATATATAATTAAATTGAAAAAATCAGTACAAAAGCAGTCATGACAGAAACAAAAGCAGCTAAGAATGGCTTGGAGGAACACCTTTTTTCTTTGCACTCTTCTTCTTTTTTGTGTTCTTTTCAAGTACGCTTTGCAACCGTTTATTCTTTGCACTTTTTATGACCCGAGGAACTCTAAATGATATTGATCCTTTCAATGTGTCAGTGTCACAGTCGAAACTAAAGGAACCTCATCTGTTTTTTCTTCACCCTATTTAGAGGGAAAAAAAAGAGTGTTACCTTATCTGGAACTCTGTCTATCGCTTGTTCAGGTACTACATGATGGAGTGCGTTGTCATTAGCATGAATGCTATCATCGATAGCAATAGCAGTGTTCTGTACAGTATAATATGCACACATTTATATATGATGAAACGACACAAAAGATAGAAAAGGAAGATCGAAGACCAAATGACCTGCGTTATCTGCTCTTCGTTGACCCCACGAACAGCTTTGGTCGCGCCATCATCATCATGCGCAAGTGAGAATCCGGCTGTGTCGTGCACTACAGCAGAGGTAGCAGAAACCATGGACGACGGTGGTGACAAATTACCTTGCTGGCCTCCTCCTCCTATCATGCCGGCTGCGTCGTCCATGCAGACGATGGTGCGAGGACCAGCACCTTCCTTGCTTCCTTCTCCTGTCATGCCGGCCGCGTCGTCCACGGAGACGACGGTGCTAGGACTAGCACCTTCCTGGCCTGTCATGCCGGCTGCGTCATCCATAGAGACGGCGGCGCAAGTTCTACCACCGGCGGTTGGCAAGCGCAAGATACGAGATCTAATCGAGGTGTGTGATGAGCGAGACGTGGCCCAAGCAACCGATTACTCAGCCAAGCCCACTGCTGAGCTCAACGTAGCCAAGCCGAGCGTCCGATTCCTTGCTGTCCACACGTCGCACGCTGATGGACTCCACAGACGCGATGCAGCGAATTTTTTTCCGCATGCATGGACCTTCTCTGCCTCGAACTCGGCCGCCGGCCCGTGGCCCCGTGGGCCGTGGTCCACCGTCAACGCCTCTCCGATTCCAATCCTGCTCCTGCCTCACCCTGAGCACGATTCGGTTTCAGTACGTGTCTCGTTTATTTGTCAGCAAGGAGGTTTCATCTTCCTTGTAGTTTCAGCTAGGTGCAGTGTCTCGTTTGTCACGAAGGTGAAGTCAACGCCAATTCACAATGCTTGAGACTGTTGCTGCGTCAAACCCTTGAAAATTATTAAGCTCGCCGTCAAAATGCTCCTGCTCCATCCATTCCAAATTATAAGATGTTATGTTCTTATATGGCAAAAAAAAATCTAAGAAACCACAGCGTCTTAAAATTTAAAATAGAATGAGTACTAAATAAGATTTTTATTTGGCCACATACTAATTCTCAGTTGCGTTCACCGCCAGCCACCTGCAGTGTAAATATATATATATATATATATATATATATATATATATATATATATATATATATATATATATATATATATATATATATATATATATATATATATATATATATAAGCCCATGTTGCTAGGGAAAATTATGAAATTTTTATATACTAGATATATACCCGTGCGTTGCACCAAGGTCATAATTTTTCTTAACTGAACCTTAAAATATGACGCTGACGGAACTTCGTATTGAACGTGGACATGTGAGCTCTGAGTGAAGGATGATTCGTATCAGATGCGGACGTATAAGTAGGGATCGAGACTTGATATTATCGGGTAGATGACGACGTTACAATCTTCTTAAGTATAAATATTCATTCAACTTTTATAAAATTTATTACCCGTACCTAAAATCACAGAAATATACTGCTATCACCAATTTAGTTGGTAAATTTTAAATCTGGTTGAGTATTTTTTGCCAGAGATTTGACTATTAGTTATTTTACCGGAGAGGAGATTTTTTAGGATTCCTACAGAGCTAGGTTGTTTTTTTTATTTCCATTCGGTCTGCCAGTGGATAGAGCTTTTTTATTAGTTTTTTTTACTAGAGGAGATTTTTTAGGATTTGCACGGAGCCCCTTCGAGCTTTTTTAGGTGTAGATAGATGTGAGGCTACCGACCGTCCCTACGAGGCTGCCGACCGTTCCGACGCGAACTCTGCAGAATAGGTTCCGACACGGACTTTGTATAGTGATTTTGGATTTCAGACGAGGCGCGGAGGCATGCGGACTTTGGATTTCTGGTGCGAAAGAACAATGATTGGATAGTATACGATTTTTTATATCACTGGGTAGATGATAACTTTAGAGTGTTTTTAGGTGTAGAGATAGAGAAGAGATATATAACAAACCTAGATAGACCCATAGTCTTATTAGAGTAAGACTTTGACCTTAGGTATATAATAATTTATGCTGTACAGAAAAAATCATAATCATAAGTAAGTGCTTTTTTGGAATTTTAAGATAATAATATATTAGTGTTGTATTATTGAATAGTGTAATGTCTGATTTACCCTCCTAAACTTGTTGGTATATTAAAAAAATACACTCAAACATAAATACCTGACAACCCTACCCCTTAACATTCAAAACTGGATAAAATACATCTTAACTATTTCAAAGCGGTTTTCTAGATGGTTTTGTTCACATGGCGGTGGGCGCACATGTCAGACCATCTCTATCTTTGGATTTAGCTTTACTTGATGTGCTTTGTGCTTACATACAGTATTTGCTTTAAAATTTTGTTAGGATCCTTGTAGAATTAATTTCCTGGTCGTCCTGTTTTGGAGCTCTGAATGTAGATCATTGGCGCACTCATTGCCACACGGATACACAGTTAAGTATATATCTTTCTTTATTTTTTGTCATAATAACTTGATGTCTCAAATAGCAGGTAATTATACATATATATCCTTCCAAACTTAGATGTATCATACATGGAATAATGCAGGAATAAGGGTTTTTTTTAGTTCACCATGAAATTGGTCTCGTGTTTTTTATGGAAATATAAATCTTCGGTAAAAATGTAGACATTTGGTTGCTTGGTCTATTTGTTTTATCTACAGCAAACTTATTGAGCATTGATGCAAAATGGTTATGAACAATGATATGATGCAGCACACCCTGATATGTTTTAGGTGATCAGACCTTCGTTTGCATTTGTTTATTTTTGCATGGAGCGACACATTTAAATTGTCCATAACAGCCCTGTCATTTTTTTTAATTCCAGCTGACTCTGAACATTGGAGTAGAACAAGGTGCTTGTTCAAAAGTGTGAATTGCATGGAGATGAGAATGACTCCTGAACTAATGTATGGACAAAATGTTTTTTGTTCCTGCTACTGCAAATCCCTACCAATATGGTTATGCAGGTAAAAGGAAATGTCCTGTTTTTGTACTAGGTAACTTCATTCACTCAATGTATTACACCACTGGATGTCTGGTCGTCATGCTGAAGTTTTTTCCAGGATTGCTTCGGGCAGGGTACTGGTAGTTTATTTTAAAATGCCTTTAGCAAGGAACCTAAGAGCAACCACAATGTATATAGACCAAGTAGTCCATATACATGAGACCCACGTAGGTAGTCCATAGTTACTGTCATTTGCTCACAATGTCCAGCTAAGTAGTCTATAAGGTGGGTTTCACTAGTAGAGATTAAAAATTACTATATCCAACCATCTTCTGTACCTCCACAAGAGAGAGAGCAAAGAGAGAATAATGTTTCTTTATTGTTTATGGGTAGTCCATATGGCTATGGGTACCTTTTGTTATAGACTGTTATATGGACTACCTCCACAATGGTTTAGCTAGCTGGTAGAGAGTATTTTATTCCCTATGGACTACTTTGCTGCTACATTGTGGTTGCTCTAAGGTTTGGAAGTTCAGGATCTCAGGTTTGGTTTCTTGGTTGAAGCTGTAGTGGTTAGTTGGTGTCTTTCGGTGGCTGCAGAAACGTTGTTGTCTTGTTTCATTTATGTTAGCGGGGTCCGCAGACCTTAGGGAGCTCCTTTAGTTTCTTGCTTAGAGGCTGTTTAGTTGGTAAATTTTTTGGCGAAACGCTACTGTAGCAGTTTCGTTGTTATTTGGCAAATATTGTCCAATCATAGTCTAATTAGGCTTAAAAGATTTGTCTCGTCCATTTCGTCTAAACTGTGTAATTAGTTTTATTTTTTATCTATATTTAATGCTTCATGCATGCGTTCAAAGATTCGATGTGACGGAGAATCTGAAAATTTTGGCAAAATTTTTGGCATCTAAACGGTGCCTTAGTTTCAGGCGCTGAATTGCTTAGCTGGTGTCCCCAACCTTTTTTAGTTTCTTTGTTTTTTCTATTTTTCTTTCCCTGTATCGAACATAGTGCTTTCTATAAAAGCCAAGTTTACCTCTATCAAAAAAAAGGTGAAATGGGATACTTGATGTGATGGGCTAATTAGTGTTGAGCAGAATTATAAGCTTGATGTTAGCTCTCTTTCCATTGCATGTTTATGAATCTACATCTCAGGCTAGATTTATTGCAAAAGTCTCTAATCAAGGGGATTTGTTGATCTCACCTTTTTTTTGGCCTTGGCGGGACTTGTGAATCTGCAGCGGTACTTACAGTCATTTGCTTTCTCTTCTCAGATACATATTTCATTTGGCTTTGAAACCATTGGTATGTGGCAAGGTGTTCTTCAGCTTCAGCGGCCCATGCTGTCCAAAATCTAGAATCAACTATGCCATATCAGATACTTGCAGCAGTAGAGAAGATGGTGCTTGATGTTTGAAGCTCTAATACCAAGGGTAGAGAGGACCTCGCTAACTGGTGCATCTTGAGTCCACTGGACATCCAGAAAAAGCACCAGCTAATTGGAAGCTTTAAGGGCACCTTCTGAAGATAGTGGAGCTTGAAGACCTGAAGCCATCTTCCTACCTAGACATGTGCTCCTGCAGGAGATGTATTTCTCTGTGTATATCTTTCAGGCTACTGGTTTGGTATTGAAGGTGCAGTACTGGAGTAGTTTTGTTTGGGTGTCAGCTTTCTATTGCTAGGTGCAATACTGGAGTGGTTTTGTTTTGGCTGCCGGCTTGCTGTTGCAAGCAGCAGTACTAAAGTAGTTATTGTGTTTGGTAATAAAATTGTCGCCAGGACTTGCAATATCTTCTTTGGGTACACACTGCAGGATTGTAGAACCGGCCTCTGTGACTGGGTGCAAGCGAGGTTCCTTGATGTTTGTTGCTAGAAATTGTTTAAATTGCTTTTTGCATGAATTATAAATATTTTCTCAATAAAAGATATTCGTTGGTTGGTTGATTTGCATCCGTAGATGACACCGTAGCGTTAGCACGGGCAATATGCTAGTCGGAATAGATGTGTCATGCGTGTTCCGTGTGCATCACGTTTGTTCGCTCACATGTCATTTTATTGTCAAGGAGTCCTTCACGAAATTATTCTCATCTCAATCTACCATGGGACGACAATGGTCTAGCATGGGGACGGTGTGCTTGGTGGGCTCACCACTGGTGGGCTTCTTTTTCTACGAATGACTTCCAGAGATGGGCATTGCTACTGCCAATGAGAGTAGCAGATGTGACATTCATTTAGAGGCGACGTGTTGCCCGCCTCTAAGTGCTTTTGTGCCTGGGAGATTAATCACAGATAATGTCCTTCTGGTGTATGAGATGACTCATTTTTTGCAAAATAAGAGAGCAGGTAAAGAAGATTATGTAGCTAAAAGTTGGATATGAGTAAGGCCTATGACCGTGTTGAGTGGTCTTTTCAGAGGAGAATGATGTTGAGAATGGGTTTCCATGAAACTTGGGTCGATACTGTGATGAGGTGTGTGACATCGGTCTCGTATAAAGTCAAATTAATGGTGATCTTACAGAGGAAATTATACCTGAATGTGGGTTAAGACAAGGGGATCCAATTTCTCCTTATTTGTTCTTGATCTGTGCGGAAGGTTTTTCATCTCTGTTGAACAATGCCGAGTTTACAGGGAGCTGGAAGGGGTGTGAGTTTGTGCTGAGGCACCGAGTATTAATCATCTTTTCTTTGTTGATGACTCGTTGCTACTTCTGAATGAACGAAGTGCATGTCATTTGGAAAATATTTTAGCTGTGTATGAGGAATACTTGGGGCAAACTATCAACAAGGACAAATATTCTATCCTGTTCAGCAAAAATACAAGTGACAGAGACAAAAGTGATATGTTGTCCATCCTGAATATATCTACAGAAGCAAGAAATGAAAAGTATTTGGGTCTCCCTGTATATATGGGCCGATCAAGATCAAAAACCTTTGCTTATCTGAAGGATAGAGTGTGGAAGAGAATACAAGGATGGAAAGAAAAACTTCTCTCTAAAGCAGGCAAAGAAATCTTGATTAAGGCCGTAGCTCAGGCTATCCCAACATATGCAATGTCATGCTTTGACCTAACGAAATCGATCAAGATCAGAAACCTTTGTTTATCTGAAAGATAGAGTGTGGAAGAGAATACAAGGATGGAAAGAAAAACTTCTCTCTAAAGCAGGCAAAGAAATCTTGATTAAGGCCGTAGCTCAGGCTATCCCAACATATGCAATGTCATGCTTTGACCTAACGAAATCATTATGTGATGAGATTAGCACCATGATTTGTCGTTACTGGTGGTCACAACAAGACAATGAGAATAAAGTGCATTGGCTTTCCTGGGACACTATGTGTAGAAGAAAGGAGGAAGGAGGTTTGGGATTTCGTGATTTACATCTCTTCAATTTAGCAATGCTGGTTAGACAAGCTTGGAGGCTAATCATGGCTTCAGACTCGTTATGCAGCCAGGTGCTCAAAGCCAAATATTTCTGGAACAGTGACCTTCTGAATGCTAAGGAGGCTCCTGGGATTTCATATACGTGGAGAAGCATATTGCGGGGAATTAAAGCTTTAAAAGATGGATTAATATGGCGAGTCGGTGATGGCAGTTCGATCAATATCTGGCTTGACCCATGGATACCTCGTGGTGTAACAAGAATGCCCATTACCCCGAGGGGGCAGACGTTGATCACCCGTGTTGCTGATTTGATAGACCCAACTACGGGTGACTGGGATCATATACTTGTTAGGGATGTCTTCTGGGAGGAGGATGTGCAACATATACTTGCTATACCGGTACATACGAGAAGGGAGGATGTCATAGTGTGGCACTTTGATAAGAAAGGGGTATTCTTTGTCAAATCGGCCTATCATACTCTCCATGATTCATCGGTCCAGAAAGCAAGGAAATAGAAGGGAGAATCATCTAATGGGCAGGCGTACAGAAAGCTAGAATGGAAGCATGTTTGGCGTCTGAACTATGCACCCAGAATCAAACATTTTCTATGGTGTTTGGCTCACAATAGTCTTCCTCTACAAATGAATATAAAGAGAAGAGGGATGGAATTAGATACCAGATGTCCAGTATGTTGGAGACTTAATGAAGATGGGGTCACTGCTTTCTAAAGTGCAAGTTTGTTGTCAAATGTTGGAGAGAGGCACTGTTAGAGAACATGCGGACTGAATTGCTGCATAAGCATTCGGCTGCTGAAATGATTCCAGCTGTCTTGTCACTCCAAGATGATGTAAGATTGCGGGTGATTATGCTTCTATATTCTTGGTGGGAGGCGCGGAACAAAACAAATGCAGGCGAAGGCATACGATCTCTAGGTCAGGTCGTCCACCGTGCAGCCATGCTAGTGATGGAATCCAATCCTGCAAGGACGAAGGCAAAAAAAAAAAAGCACCACGACCACCAGATAGATGGACTCGGCCGCCGTTGGGTGTTCTCAAAATCAATTGTGATGGCGCTTTTTTTGCTGAAACAAAGACAAGGGGCTGGGGCTTTGTAATTAGATATCATAATAGCCATGCAATCTTGGCGGGGTCTGGCTCGCTGGGAGCTGTTCATGATGCTGAATGTGCTGAAGTTCAGGCCTGCGGTTCGGCGTTGCAAGCAGCATCTAGCCATGGTATGGGCAATATCATACTCGAGTCGGACTCAATGAACACAGTGAAGGCGCTGCAGTTGAATGAGCGTTATCTTAGCCCGGCATCTGTCCTCTACAAAGAAGAAAGGGTGTTGATTTCTTTATGTTTTGATTCTATACAAGTTTCTCATATTCCTAGATCATGTAATAGGAGTGCACATGAGCTCGCTCGTATGAGTCTTGGTTGGGACCCGGATCAACCTCATGTTTGGTTTGATCCCCTCCCTAGTTTTGTATCTGATATTGTGGTTCGCGATCGTGATGAATCGAGTGTGAATGAATAAAGAGACTCAGCGAGTTTTGATAAAAAAAAAATCCTATTTCACAGTAGTGCAAGCCAACTATCTTATACACCATAAACTCTCAAAACCGTTCAAATTTCCTCTATGCCATAATTTGGAGTGGTTTTGAATTGAAGACATATTAAGTACACATAACAGTAGCAATATACAAATCGTCTAAAGATATCCAACTTTATTTGCATGATTACAATACGTGCACATCAGGCCGACGGTTCCAATCCAGTCCCATAGCTAGTAGACTAACTAAACTTGCACGCACATACGACTCAGCAAACAAGATAATAGCAAAACCACTAATGCAAACATGATCATAGCAAAACCACTAAATACTAGCGCCATTTTACTCCTCCCTCTAGCTCCACCGCCGTTACCCTGCTGCATTGGGGCGCTGGGGCTGGGGAAGGATAAAGAGCTGCTTGATACCGTTGGTGAAGTCGACGCCGACCTCGGCGTACCCCTTCTCCACGTAGAATTTTTTTTAATAATATTTTTAATGAATAATTGCAAATATATCATCGGAATTGTGAGAATTGTAAATACAGTATCATGTCGGCTGCTGGCTAGCCGATAGGGCCCTTATCGACAACTGGCGGGCCGACAGGGCCCTATCGGTAGGCCAGTAGCTGACTGGGCCTCCAACCAGGCCAGACATGGTTGGCCAGTGTACCCTCATCAGGCCAATTGGCCTGTCGGCCGGTGGAGAGCCGATAGGGTCCTATCGACCAACCGTAAGCCGACAGGCCACAAAACATCCACCGCGGCCTCTCTTCTTCCCTCTCTCTCTCTGTCTCTCTCTCTCTCGCCGCTCCCTCTCTCTCTCTCCCGGCTACGCCCTCGCTGGCGACCGCCGGATCCGGTGGTGGGCTTGACGCCGTCGCCCCCACCCCGCCGGCGCTGCACCTAGGCTAGCGCTGCACCTCGCCGGCCTCGTCGCGTGTATGTGTGCGTGTTTTTTTTTGTTAAATGTAGTTAGTTTAGTTAGGATTTGTTAGTTTTGTTAAATGCAGTTAGTGTAGTTAGGATTTGTGTAGTTAGTTTAGTTAGGATTTGTTAGTTTTGTTTAGTAGTTCGATTTCGTTAAATTAGGTTAGTTTATTCGGGTTATTTAGGGTTAGTTTATTTTATTAGTTTAGTTTAGATTACTTTATTTTATTATGGTTAGGGGTTGGGGTTAGTTTAGATTGATTTTGTTTGTTTAGTTTATTTTTTCAGGGCTAGGGTTAGGTTTAGATTATTTATTACTTTTTTTTGGTAGGGTTAGGGTTAGTTGTTGTTAAGCTTAGGTTTACGACTAAAATTTTCATAGTACCTCAATTAACTTACACGATATTTTGCATGGTGCGAACAGAAATGTCGACCGATTTAGTCCTTATATAAAAATTTGAGATATAGCATCCTATCGGCTTCCCAAGGGCTATCGGCCCTTCAAAAGCCGATAGGGCCCCTATCGGCACCGACAGGCTGGCGCCACAGTCCTGTCAGCCCCTGAGCTGCCACACAATATTTTCCATATGATAGTTTGGTTTCAACTCTTGTATGGACACGGACGAACGAATAGTTTGGTCTGGACTCTTATACGGACACGGACGGACAAAGAGCGGAGCCCAAGTGGCGCACGGTAACATAAATCATGATAGAAACGTGTATCAATGGAGGAGGCCAGACCAAAATATGATCAGACAAAAAATTGGCTGAAATTTTGCCTCTTTATTATTATTATTAGGTATAGATATATATAAATATGTGCAGGTTGGTTTGGATGGAATTCGGATGCTTGATCCAACACTGGTAGGACACTAAGTATGTATCCCCTTGAAACTGCAACTAGATGGGATGTAAGTCATGCTGATGGCACCTTTGTAACGTGTGTATGTGCGCTCGTGTGTATACCGTTCTCATTGTCGTTTCCATAAATATATGATGCAACGCACGAGCATGTTTTGCCGGTGAAAGATAAACTGTGCGAAATAGAAGCAAACAGGGGCAGAGTCCGTCGCGTAAACCCCAATATCCCTTCCCGACGGCACGTCAACAAGTGCGTTTCCACTGGTCCACCAGGCCGGCCAGTGTGGCCTCCGACTCACCGTCCTCGCGCAGCGCGTCCTTGGCCTGCCGCATGGCCTCCAGCGTGCGCTCCCGGAGCCTCCTCCCGCCTTCGGAGTCCATGAGCCATCGCACCTTGGCAGCAACCTCCTCGGCCGCCACGACGCCCGTGTCGCTGTCGTACCCTTCCACGGCCACGGCCAGCTGCATCTCCTTCTCCAGGAACACCCGGTTGAGCCGCTGCTCCGCGTGGAGCGGCCACGCCACCATGGGCACGCCCGCCATCACCGCCTCCAGGACCGAGTTCCAGCCGCAGTGCGTCACGAAGCCGCCGACGGACACGTGCGCCAGCACGTGCCGCTGCGGCGCCCAGGACTTGACGACGAGGCCCCTGTCCTTGGTCCGGGCAAGGAACCCCTCCGGGAGGAGCGTGTCCAGGTCCGGCTCCGGCGGCCGCTCAAACTTGTTCGCCGGGTCGTCGCTGGGCGGGGCCCGGACCACCCACAGGAACCGCTGCCCGCTGGCTTCCAGGCCGGCCGCCACCTCCCTGGTCTGCTCCGCGCTGAACCGGCCGGCGGTGCTGCCGAAGCAGAGGAACACCACGCTGGCCCTGGGCTGCGCGTCCAGCCACGCCAGGCAGTCCTCGCCGCGCTTGCCTAGCACCTCCTCCGACTTGATGAGCGGGCCGATGCAGTAGACGGGCGGGGCCGGGACGCCGGGGGGCGTGGAGTGGCCCGCGGCCATGGTCTCGACGGCGCGCTGCTCCAGCAAGCGGAACGTGTTGACGATGACGCCCTGGGAGCGGCAGAGGTCGGTGCAGAGCTTCAGGAAGCCGTCGTAGGCCGCGTCGTGGCGCTCCATGAGGGGCAGGATAGAGTGCGTCGCCGGGAACGGCGGGATGCCCGGCACGTGCACGGGCTCCTCCCCCATGTCCCGGAAGCTCGCCGCTGTCCGCTCGTGGAGCACCGGGAGCCGGGAGGTGCAGAAAGAAGGCCAGGACCTGGGCGCCCGAGGTGAAGAAGAAGTAGGCGGGCACGCGGAGCTCCTCCGCCACGTCCAGCGCGATGCTGCAGAACAGGTCGACGACGAGCACGGCGGCCCGGGGGGACGCCGTGGCCAGGAACTCGCGGAGGTGCGGGATGGAGACGCGGATGACCTCGAAGGTGAGCGCCTCACGGTGCTTGGACTTGACGGGCGGCAGGCGCTCGACCTTGGGCAGGCGGTGGAAGGAGATGGACGGGTTGGCCGCGGAGACGCCGGCGAGGAAAGGCCCTGTGGCGCCCGTGTTGTAGGGCGGCTCGATGACGACGATTGTGACGGACAGCCCCCGCGCGCCGAGGAGCTTGCCAAGCTCGATCATGGACACCAGGTGGCCCATCCCTGGCGACGGGAACAGCGCAACCAGTCTCTTCTTGGCGAGCCCCGTCGCGCCGGTGGTGGCCGTGGCCTCCATTATCTCCCCACCGATCCAAGGATTGCTGGCTTTGATTGGCGGACAGTGATCTAGCATGTTTCTGCAATTCTGCTGTGCAGCACAACTGGGTTGCTCCCGTGACGCTTTTATGAAAGCACGCGCGACCGCCGACCGCGAGTCCGCGACAAGGATGGCAGCGGATCGTGGATATTCGTGGGTTTTTGGTCTGTTCGGATTTGGAGATGATTTCTCATCTATGATTTTCGGATTCGGTTTCGGGTTTAGCATCCGTGGATATCCAATGGATATCCGAAATAAATCATTTGGAATTAAAACTCATGTTTTATAATATGCTAATAATAACTTGTTTACTTAGATTATTAAATTTATTTAAAATTGACTCATGAAAATATTTATTATTGGTTGCCTCTTATTTATATATGTGAATATGTGTATATTTATCCGCGGATTTCGGATATCCATTCGGATTTCGGGTATCCGTTCGGGTTTTGGGTATCCGCGGGTTTGGTTTTGGTGATGGATTTCCACTCGAATCGGTGTTCGGTTCGGGTTCGGATTCGGGTTTCGACTTCGGGTTTCGGTTTTGGGTGCACAGAGACTCTACCCGATCCGAACCCGACCCGTTACCATCCTTAGTCCGCGATGCAGTGCTGCTGGCCGGATGGGTCCTGCGAGCAACTTGTGTGGACTACGTTTGGTTTGGGTTGCTATCTTGGCTCGCTATCTCTATCTTTTTATATTCTTTTTGTCTTGTTCGCTTGAACTTATCGGCCCGGCTCATCAGCCATTGGTCCTGTTCGCTTGAACTTATCTGCCAGAATCAGCCAGCCATTCAATAGTGTTTTTCTCTCACAATAAATCAGTATCAGTATCAGCATTAGCATCAGCCGTTCAGCAGTGCTTTTATAGCCTACCGAATAGGGTGATATGTTTTTCTCTTACACCAAAACAGTATCAATCGGCTTATATCACTCATGTAAAAAAATCTCAATAAATTAATACCATTACACAAATTTCCCTCTAATACCACATCAATCACATCATCAAGTAATTTAAACTGTCTGATTCTTTTTTCTGACCTAAATCTGTCCGTCTATTGGAGTCTTCGGATATACGTAGATCCAGTGCATGCCATCCCGTTGCCGTTAGAGCATTCCACCGAATCAACTTTCCCATTTTGCTTAAAATTTGGTATTGGGGATAAAGAATACTAGATTGCAGGAAATAGGCGATCCAGTTTACCTTAGTCACACCTTCCATACGCCTCCGCCTCCACCTGAGCCAACAGGTACTGCTATTGTCCATGCCTACTGCGCAACAAGCTCAAGGCCACCACCTCCGAGGGTAAACAGTGAGACGAACACAAGTTAGAAACAGGTACCAATCCCATTATAATGTATGGACACTTTTGCTAGTATATCTTCTCTAATATTGAAAAGCCAAAAATTTCTACCGCGAAATTTTTCGTCCAGACTTCCACCAGCTCGGTCACCCAAGTTAATCCTTTTGTCTGCATGTTCTTTTCATATTCGTTCAGAGCTAATTTTTCCTTCCCGATTTCGGCCGCGACGACCTTTTCTTTTCGTGTTTCGCGTGCCCGCTAGGTTTTGTTTCCCACGTTCGTTTCGTTTCCACATTTTTTCTCAACATTCGTTCGTGTTTCGTTTCCCCCTTTTTCTGTTCTGCGTGCGCTTATACTTGTGGTTTTTCATCGCCCCATCGCTGTGGGGGTCGTGCTCTTCGCTCAGGTGCCGCCGCCCATGCCTGTTTCTTCGCTGTAAAACTGCTATTCTTGCAAGTTGCAATCACGCATCCAGTGGTTTACCGATTATATTCATGGAGTAGATACTACTATATACTTTTGCTTGCACCCTACAAATTCAGTTTTGACATGCTACGGCCCTACAGCAATTTTTGCAGCCACCGGCTCAACATCAAGGGCCACATGTACCCCGCGATCCTGCCCGTTCAAAGCAAGATCAAGAAAGAGGGCCTCAAACAAACAAAGGTTAAGTGCTCATGTATATAATGGGAAGAAGTCCATTTACGGTGTGTTTGGTTTAAGGGTAAGTGTGGATGGGATATGGCTATTCGTGGATTTCACGGTATGGATATCACTAGTTCACAAATGTGTTTTAAGAGCTAATCAAGCTGTGGGAAGCCGGTGATGACCAAATGTGCCAATCATCAGGGATGCTCGTGATATTACTGTGCATTTTTCTGAGTCTAAATTGTTATATTCCAGCACATCTTGTAATCGAGTAGCCCATACTTTAGCAAAGCAAGTCTCAGGAGACACTAGGTTGGGTGAGTGGCAGTATGCCCCTTCCTGTGTCATTGGCCTAGTGACTGCAGATTGTAACCCTGATGAATCTTGAATTAATAGAAGTATCGAATCGCAAAAAAAATATTTTTTTTATAATTGTCAGTCAAAAACAATCTTCAGAGTCAGTTAGCAAAACCGTTACTATACCATCGATTATAAAAACAATTTATTTTCAAAGAACAGTTTTCACACCACCCTACAAATTGATTTTCAGAAACGATTTTCTTAACACAACCGCCCTTAAAAATCGATTTTCAAGGTTGGTTGACTAAGTCGACCGTAGCTTAAACTTTTAGACCTCTCACCTCACGCGTTTTGTCTCCTACCACTACACTACGAACTTACTTGTGACTACTTATATGATGCTATCTTTTGTACTAATATATACAAGTCTTGTAATTAATATTTTGACTCATAAACAATCTTAAATGGGAACATTTTCAATTACAAAGTTTTAAATCTCATCGAGCGCTATAACTTCGATAGAGGACATGTCTCCGCCCAAGGTCATTTGAAAAATTTTAAAAAAAATTAAAAATCTGTTAAAGTAATATATATATCTAGCCCCTAAACCATCTTGAATAAAAATTTCATCAACTATGAAGTTTTAAATCTCATTGACCTCTATAATTTTGATATGAATTTAGTATTCATACGACTTTATTTGAAAAAAAAAGTTATGAATATAATTTATTTGTGTTGCAACTATTTTTTAGGATAGTTGACTTGGTCAACAACCTTTAAGAATCGATTTCTAAGGGCAGTTGACTTAAGCCAACCGTCCCTAGATACCTATTTTCATAGGCAGTTGACATAAACATCTGTCCCTAGAAATCATATTTTCAACGGTGGTTCTTTTAAGCCGATTGTTCCTGAAAATAGATCTGACGGTTTACTACTTAATAGGACTACCCCTAAAAATGTATTTCTAGAGACAGTTTATAAGCTATATTGCTCCTGGAGCTAGTTACAAACGGTTTGCTAGGTAAGCCGTCCATGCAAGAAATAGGAGGTGTCTTAAAAATATCTTTTTTGCACTAGTGTATTCATGCAGCCTATTTGATTGGATGGATGGAGTAAATTATTTTTCTGTTTTGACAGGATGGTGAGAATACTTCACGAATTTGTATTATATTAATTAAAAATAACAACTAATTATACACTAATAAATATGCACTAACACTAATTTTATCATGATAATCGCTAATTACAAATAAAATATATTAATTAACACCACTATTATTCTAATTGGCATACAAAACATGCACTAATCAACATATTAGCATTTATATCAAAAACTAAGTTTGCCATCATAGTTACTAAGTAATAATATGACATGATAATAATCCTTAATTATTTACTAATAATGACAAAGAGTAGAAAACTTGGATGAGCTCGCTAAGAAATTTTTTTGTGACAGGGATATCCAACAACTGGGAGAATATTCTCTTGTCAATGATATCCATATCTAACTCATGTGCGAACCAAAAGCAGTTGGTCCATAGACCACCATCTCCCATTAAGGAATATCCATCAAACCAAATGCACCCTAACCTTCCTGAAATAATCATAGTCCGATTTTCCTCATCAAACTCCAAACACTCCCAAAAAGAAACGATTTTTGGAGATACCTTTTTATTTATATATAGGCAGGCAAAAAATAATATTCTAGACTCTAAAAACAATTTGCGATTTTCAGAGACATTTGTTCTATTTACGGAAATTGAAAACTGATGACCATCTCCTACAATAACATCATCTCATCCTGATAGCCGACATCATCACATACTGGTACTGGGACAGACGACACAGTAATACTTAGAGATAATAATTAGACTGGGGCGAACTAATAGTGACAGTTCCCTCAAAAAAAATAGTTATTAGACAGGACAGACTAGTAGCATAATATATAATCAATTCCCTTGCTCCACCGATACGATACCCCTGCACGCACTTTGCTCACGTTGCACACCCCAAATGCTGGGGAAGGATAAAGATCTTCTTGACACCGTCGGTGAAGTCGACGCCCACCTCGGCAAACCCCTTCTCCGCGTGCTGCCTCAGGACATCCACTTGCAGGTCGATCAAGTAATTCCAACGAGCCATATTGGCGAGATAACCTTCGCGCATCTTTGGGAACATGAGGTAGACATCGGAAATATCGTCGTTGATAGGAGGCAGCCTCTTGAAGACAGGTCTCTTCTTGAGCCTGTAGATGAAAGAGTCGGGCACCATCTCCTTCGTGATCATAGCCCCCGTCGGCTCGGCCTTGCGCTCTCTCCCCACTGGCTGCTTGACGGGGAAGACGAACTCGATCCAGGATACCTCCGTCACCACGCCTGGCCCGGCCGCCTCCTTGTTCCCCACCTCAGCCTTGGTGACATCGATCTCGCCGGTGATGCTGCTGGCCGCCTCCTTGTTCCCCACCTCAGCCTTGGTGACGCCGATCTCGTTGTCGACGACGATGCTGCTCCCCGACATCCTGACCAGCCGTCCGCAGCCCGGATCCTTGGTGACGGCCGTCTCGACGATCCTCCTCCTTTGACAGCGTTGGCGGTGGCTGACTGCTGCGGCCTGTTGGTTGATGAGAACGAGTCCAGCCGCCCAGGGCGTCGCCATCGCGCGCTATATATGTGCATGCATACATGGCCCTTCCACTACTGGAATCCGCTTCTTTCTGCCGAGTGTCAAATAAAAAACACTCGGCAAAAATTGTTTTGCCGAGTGTCAAATAAAAAACACTCGGCAAAGAAACTTCTTTGCCGAGTGTCAAAAAAACACTCGGCAAAGACTTCTTTGCCGAGTGCCAAAGTAAAACACTCGGCAAAGAAGGTCTTTGCCGAGTTTTTTTTTGCACTCGGCAAAGCAATTTTTCAAACCACGTTTTGGTGCCCTAAACGAATTCAAATAAAAAGTTTTCAACTACAAAGTTTCATAACTTCTTAAGATCTACAAACTTTATATTAGTCATTTCTTCATTCGACAAAGTGATAATTACGTTGTTCACAAAATCTATATGTCTCTTATGTAGTTTCATGAAACTATAAGAGAGATATATAAGATTTGTGAACAATGTTAGCACTACAATCTCAGATGGAAAAACTTCCTAAATGAAGTTTGTAGATCTCGAAAGGTTATGAAACATTGTAGTTGATCACTTTTTAATTTGAATTCATCTTGTTATGCAAAACAACGTTTGAAATTCAAAATTTTAAAATTCGAATTTTTCAAAAGACCTCAGATGGAAAAACTTTCTAAATGAAGTTTGTAGATCTCAAAAAGTTATGAAACGTTGTAGCTAACCACTTTTTTATTTGAATTCATCTTGTCATGCAAAACTACGTTTGAAATTCAAAATTTTAAAATTCGAATTTTTCAAACAAACTCGGATGGAGAAACTTTCTATATGAAAAATATAGAGCTCGAAAAGTTATGAAACTTTGTAGTTAACAACCTTTTGATTTGAATTCGTTTAGGGCTTCAAATAATTAATTTTCACTTGGTTTAGTATAATATTTGAGTAACTGAAATGGCATATAGACACATGTGAGTGTGTAGTGCAGGTGGTAGAGAAGGTATCGCGTGAGGGAGAGGTCACGAGTTCGAATCCCGCCGACCGCGTAGCCACAAATTTTGCGCGAAAAATGCCCCGACTTGATTAAAAAAAATCAGGTTTTTTCATATTTTTTCATTTCACGCTTTGCCGAGTATCGGGCACTCGGCAAAGACGGCTTTGCATATAAGTTTTTAGCCGAGTGCTCTATGCCGAGTGTTACACTCGTCAAAGGCTTTGCTAAGTGTATTCAGACATTTGCCGAGTGTAACAGGCACTCGGCAAAGCGACGAGCTCCTGTAGTGTTCTCTGCCTTGAACTCGGACTCCCTTCTATACGTCTAAGTCCAACTCTACTTCTCGCTTGGCGCGCTTATGCATGCATGCATGCCACCGGCTCATGGGCCAAGGCCTCGTGGTCCACCGTCAAGTAAAATGTCTATTTTCACTACGCCGGAAGCAAAGAAACGGAGGTGAAAAGAAGTCACTGGGTCACCGGACGCGCGACCGGACGCTGGATGGGACGCGGCTGACGCGTCCGGTCAGTTCAACCGGAAGACACGCGGAGCAATGTGCTAGGGTTTGCAAACCGGCGTGTCCGATCACTCGCGGGACCGTCGCGTCCAATCACGCACCCAGGAGAGCAGCGTGGAGGGAAGTTTGATTGGACGCAGTGGCGTGTTCGGTCGACAGAGTCGCTCTCTGGAACCTCTCTAGACAGCGACCGGATGCTGGCACTGTCGTGTCCGGTCGTGGCGTGGAGCGCGTCCGATCACACGTTAACTAAGAGCGTAACGTTTTATGACCGTTGGAAATCTAACGAGCAAAATTCAAAAAGGGACATGTGGCGAGCATCACGCGAGGTCACACTGATGTGACCGGAAGCTGGTCGAGTCTGATCGATCAGACCAGCGTGTCCGGTCAACGCGCGTAGAGCGGTATCTCGAGCCTAACGGCTCTATTCTCTGGGGATGCTTATAAATATTTGCTTGGCCGAGTTTGGGAGCTCTCTCTTGACTCCTTGAACACTTGAGACATACTTTGAGCTAGAGAACTTCCCCTCCACTCATCTCCTTGCTTGGTTGCATACTCTAGTGAGACTGAGTGAGATTCAAGTGTATTGCTTAGTGATTTACATTTAGTGGCACTTGATCCTTGAGTTAGCTGCAGATTTCTTGTTACTCTTGGGTGTTTCCCGACATCCTAGACGGCTTGGAGCAGTGGTGGTGTTGAGCTTGTGATTGGAGATTATTTCGAGCCTCACCAAGTGATTGTGAGGGGTTCTTGAGCCTTCCCCGCGGGAGTTCGTGAATTTGCTACTCTAGTGGAGCTCATGGCTTGGAGGATCCCCATCTTGTGAGTAGATGTGCAGCACCCACTGAGGGTTTGACTCTTGATAGTCAATTAGCTCACGATCCATCAAGTGGGTGCATCGCCACAACGAGGACTAGCTTGCCGGAAAGCAAGTGAACCTCGGTAAAAAATCGTGTGTCATCTCTTTGCCGAGGATTTCATCTTGTGATTGTGATTGCATTGATTGATTGGTTCATTAGAAATATCTCTACTCATCAATGTCGGTATGACAATACATGCTTACTCCTTTACTTACTTGTCTACCTTGCTAGTTGCTTAGCTTGTTTTCTCTTGTAGATTCTAGCTCCTAGTTTGTGTAGTGTTTCTCTTTCATCTAGGAGTAGAGTAAGTAGTGACTTAGTCTTGTTGGTGTGAATTAGAGATTATAGCCTTCATATCTACTAGCATTGTTTAGGCAGCTTGCATAGTGTAGTTATGCTAGTGCTAGAATTAGCTTCGTCATCTTTTATACTAACTTTATTGTTGAGTAAAGTTTGTAGAATTTTGAAAAGGCTATTCACCCCTCCTCTAGCCATTTAGGACCTTACAAGTGGTATTAGAGCCGAGACACTGTTTGATTAAGGCTTAACAACCTTCGATAAAGAAATGGCTCAATTAAGTTTGCATATCAACAACACAAAGAAAGTACCATAATTTGATGGCACAAATTATGCATATCAGAAGGTCAAGATGATCGCACATCTCATGTCAATCAATAGAGAGGTGTGGAAGGTGACCGAAACAAAGTTTAAGGTTGCTAATCTAGAGGCACCAACACTGGTTGAAGAAAAGAAGCTACAATGCCATTAGTGCTCTTCATAAGGCACAGATGACAAGACATTCGAGCAAGTGAAGAACATAGAAGTTGCTCATGATGCTTGGGCAAAGCTTGAAGAAACATTTGAAGGCACTGAAGACACTAAGACCGCAAAATCTTACATTCTCCAAGAAAAATTCTCTAGCTTCAAAATGCAAGAAGATGAGAGTGCGCCGGAGATGTTTCATCGGTTGCAAGTCATTGTAAATGAGCTCAAGGCATTTGGAGAGGAAGTGAAGGACAATCAATTCTTCATGAAGTTCTTGAGAAGCTTACCCAAGAGATTTGACACGTTGATCATCATGCTTGTGAGGACAACTTTGAAAGATTCAACACCTCAACAATTATTCCAAGAAGTGATGACCGATGACTCATATAGAGAAGATGATGAGAAGGAGTTGGTCAAGAAGAAGAAGAAGAAAAGTGAGAAGAAGGATGATGAGAAGAAGAAGAGTGTGGCATTCAAAGCCACCACATCCAAGGGCAAGTCCAAGATTGAATCATCAAGTGATGAAGACTCAAGCTCTTGTGATAGTGATGACATTGATGAGAAGATGACTCTCTTTATCAAGCAATTTAGCAAATTCATGAAGAAGAAGGGCTATCGTGCAAGGAGGAAGAACTCATCTAAGAAGAATGAGAATGCTATGAGATGCTTTAGATGTCATAGCAAGGACCATCTCATTGCAAAGTGTCCTTATGATAGTGATGATAAAGATGCTATCAAGAAGGAGAGGAACAAGCAAAAGAAGAAGCAAGAAAAGAAGGAGAGCTCTCATAAGAAAAAGAATGATTCTCCTGTTGCTACATGGGATAGTGATGATTCCTCAAGTGATGATAAGGACTACAAGAAGAAGGGGCATGTTAGCATTGCTATTCAAGAGAAGAGCTCCATATTTGACACTCCATCGTGCTTCGTGGCTAAGGCCGCTAAGGTATCATCCGATAATGAGAGTGATCATGATGATGATGCTAGTGATAGTGATAGTGATGATGATGATGATCTAACTAAAGATGAACTAATCACTATGGTAGAAGATTGCACTCAATATTTTAAATAATCTAGAAAGGAGTGCAAGTGCTTACTTAAGGATAAGAAAAACCTCATACAAGAACTTGATGAGCTTAGGACATCTTATGAGAGTCTAAAGGTAGACCATAAGAAGCTTCAAAAGTCTCACACTAAGCTTGAAGAAGCTCATTCCTCTCTAGTTGAAAAATATGAAAACATGCCGACTAATGTTGAGAAAGCTAAAACTCGCACATAAGCATTTCTTGTAATATAATTGATGAATCTTTTCATAAGCCTATTGTTGTTGCTCCCACTAACCCTTTATGTAGCGCATCTACATCATCCTCATCTAGTAGTGAAGGTTTCACTTGTGACTCCACACTAATAGTTGAGAATAAAAATCTCAAAAAGGAGGTAAAAGAGCTCAATCACACATTAGCCAAGGCTTATGGTGGTGAGGATCGCTTGCTTATGTGCTTGGGGAGCCAAAGAGCTTCTCTCTATAAAGAAGGATTGGGCTATAACCCTAAGAAAAACAAGGCCGCTTTTGCTCCTCACAAGACTCATTTTGTGAAGAACAATGGTAGCTATTGCAAAAGTTACAAGCAAGTTGGTCACATAGAGCAACATTGCATGAACAAGAAATCCAATGCTAATGTATTCTCAATTAAGCTTGATTCTTTCTATATGCTTACCAAGGGTACTAATGGTGTTCATGCTAAGTTTATTGGTACACCATGGATGGGCTCAAAGAAGAAATCTATTTGGATACCAAAGAGCTTGGTCACTAATCTTAGAGGACTCAAACAAGTTTGGGTACCTAAAAAGAATTGGTCTTGTCTTGTAGGTCAATTACAAAGTCAGAGGAAGGCATTGGATGCTTTATAGTGGGTGCACTCAACATATGATCAGAGATTCTTGTATGTTCAAGTCAATTAATACAAGTCAAAATGGTGGTTTTGATGCTATCACTTTCGGCAACAACAAGAAAGGCAAGGTAAAGGGGCTTGGTAAAATTCCTATCTCAAATGACATGAGCATATGTATAATGTATTGCTAGTTGAGAGCTTGGATTTCAATCTTTTATTGGTGGCACAACTTTATGATCTTGGCTTCAAGTGCATATTTGGTAGTGATGATGTTGAAGTCATTAGTGTTGATGGATCAATTTTGATATTCAAAGGGTTTAGACATGGTAGCTTATATTTAGTTGACTTCAATGATATCGAGACACAATTGACATTATGCTTGCTTAGCAAATCTAGTATGGGTTGGTTGTGGCATAGAAGGCTTGATCATGTTGGAATGAAACAACTGAACAAACTTTTGAGGCATGACTTAGTTAGAAGATTGAAGGATGTCACCTTTGAGAAGGATAAACATTGTAGTGCTTGTCAAGCCGGTAAACAAGTTGGAAATGCACATCCTAGCAAGAGTAAAATGAGCACTTCTAAGGTATTTGAGTTATTGCACATGCACTTGGTTGGGCCAACAATATAAACTAGCATTGGTGGCAACAAGTATGGTTTTATGATTGTTGATGACTACACTAGATATACTTGGGTGTTCTTTCTCCATGACAAGAGTGATGTCTATGATCTATTCAAGTATTTTATCAAGAGGGTTCAAAATGAGTTTGAAACCACTATAAAAAAGATTAGAAGTGACAATGGTAGTGAGTTTAAGAACACAAGAATTGAGGATTTGTGTGATGATCTTGGTATTGGACATCAATTATCTCCAACATACACACCTCAATCCAATGTTATAGTTGAAAAAAAGAATAGAACTTTGATTGACATGGCTAGATCAATGCTAAGTGAATACAATGTTAGTCATTCATTTTAGAGTGAAGCTATCAACACAGCATGTTATTGTAGCAATCGTCTCTATTGCCATGGGAAGCTTGGGAAGACACCATATGAGCTATTAAATGGAAGAAAGCCCAACATTGTTTACTTTAGAGTGTTTGGTTGCAAATGCTATATTCTCAAGAAAGGCACTAGATTGAGCAAGTTTGATAAGAAATGTGATGAATGGTTCTTACTTGGTTATTCTACCACAAGCAAAGCATATAGAGTTTGGAATTTCACAAATGGCACCTTGAAATAAATTCATGATGTTGAGTTTGATGAAACCCAAGGATCTCAAAATCAAACTCAAAACCTTGATGATGTGAGAGGAGATCAATTGTCAAATACAATGAAGAACATGGACATTGGTGATATAAGGCCGAGGCAAGTTGATGATGATGATGACATACATATGATTAATCAAGATGTGCAAATTGATACAAATCAAGCAAGCTCAAGATCAAGATCAAGCAAGTGGAAGCAATCAACTCCCAATACTCCAACCTACCAACATTGCAAGAGATCATCCATTGGATCAAATCATTAGTGGAATTCAAAGTGATGTTCAAACTAGATCAAGATTAGCATCCTTTTGTGAGCACTACTCATTTGTGTCACTTGAAGAACCTAAAAAATAGAAGATGCTTTGAAGGATTTCGATTGGGTAAATGTCATGCATGAAGAACTAAACAACTTTGCTAGAAATCAAGTTTGGGAACTTGTGGAAAGACCAAAGAACTACAATGTAATTGACACCAAGTGGGTCTTTAGAAATAAGCAAGACCAAGATGGCATGGTTGTAAGGAACAAGGCAAGATTAGTTACACAAGGTTACACTCAAGTTGAGGGTCTTGACTTTGGAGAGACAGATGCACCGGTTGCAAGATTGGAGGCAATTAGAATTCTTTTAACCTATGCTTGTGCCCACAACATCAAGTTGTATCAAATGGATGTGAAAAGTGCATTCCTCAATGGGTACATAAATAAGTTGGTCTATGTTGAGCAACCTCCCGATTTTGAAGATGACAAGAAACACGACCATGTTTACAAGCTCAAGAAGGCAATGTATGGTTTAAAGCAAGCACCTAGAGCATGGTATGAGAGGTTGAGAGACTTTCTCCTCTCTAAAGGGTTTAAGATGGGAAAGGTTGACACCACTCTCTTCACCAAGAAGATAGGCATTGACTTGTTTGTGTTGCAAATCTATGTGCATGATATCATTTTTAGATCAACCAATCAAGACTTTTGTGAAGAGTTTAGAAAAATAATGGCAAATAAGTTTGAGATGTCCATGATTGGAGAGCTTAGTTACTTCCTTGACTTCAAATCAAGTAAATGAAGAATAGCACTTTTATAAGTCGAGAGAAGTACATCAAGGACATGATCAAGAAGTTTGGATTGCAAGATGCTAAGCTAATGAGTACACCAATGGGCACTAATGATCAATTGGGTGTTGATGCTAGTGGCAACATAGTAGATCAAAAGCAATACCGGTCTATGATTGAAAGTTTGCTCTATGTCACCGCTTCTAGGCCAGATTTGATGTTTAGTGTGTGCAAGTGTGCAACATATCAAGCTTCACCTAGAGAAAGTCACTTAAAAGCAACCAAAAGAATATTGAGATATCTTAAGGGCACTCATAATGTTGGACTATGGTATCCCAAGGGATCAAACTTTGAGTTGATTGGATATTCGGATTCTGACTATGCTGGTTGCAAGATTGATAGAATGAGCACAAGTGGCACTTGTCAATTGCTAGGAAGGTCTCTTGTCTCATGGTCATCAAAGAAACAAAATAGTGTGGCACTGTCAACTGCCAAGGCCGAATACATTACTGTTGGTAGTTGTTGTGCACAATTACTTTGGATGAAGGTCACCTTGAATGATTTTAGAATCAAGTTCAAGAATGTGCCATTGTTTTATGACAATGAAAGTGCAATCAAGATGACTCAAATCCGGATCAACATTCAAGAACCAAGCATATTGACATAAGGCATCATTTTATAAGAGACCATCAACAAAAGGGTGATATTAGCATTGAGAGTATTGGCACCAAAAATCAACTAGCCGATATATTCACAAAGCCACTTGATGAGAAGAGATTTTACAAGTTGAAGAATGAATTGAACATACTTGACTTCTCCAACTTAAAATGAGTGCACCCCCACATTCTTATATGACATGCCTCTCCTTCGACAATGCAAGGTAAAGGTGTTTGGCATATCATTCATACTTTACTAAATACATGATTAGAACATATAGACATGTTTGCATAACAAATAGGCTCATTTATGAAAAATAAATGAATTTGATGTATATATGGTACCACTATTGCTTCTATTATTGATTGATCTAGTGGTAGCATATGACATGTTTGTGAGCGTGTAAACCTAGTGTTGAATCTAGAAAATGAGCTCATAATGTGTGATTCAACATGGTCAAGATAACCCTTATACTTTAAGAGGTGTGAAGAAGCTTGTCTTTGGATCAAAACGAATTACATATTCTAGGCAAGTGATCTAGATTGAACCATAATTTGGACTCTCTCATATTGATTGACTTAACTCTCACTAAAATTAGCACCTTTTTGGTGATTGTTGACAAAGGAGGAGAGAAAAGTCACAAAGATAAAAAGTTAAGTTACAAAGGGGGAGAGAAAGCAAAGAGGGAGATAAATCAAAGATATGACATTGGAAAGGGATCAATTAAAATTAAGCACACAAGTAGGAAAGCAAGCTCGTGAATCATTTGTTGCATTTGTATGTGCACTAACATGATGAATTGTTGCATTGCAAAGCTTAAATTCATATTCATGATTGTGTGGTGAATGCTAGAAATAGATCTTGAATGATGAATTATTGAGAGTAGCTTTACAAGTGGTATCTTGACACTCTTTGCATATAATGTTGATCTCACGAGGTATTTTAGTGTTTGTGATCTTTACAAGTGATGTATTACAAATGGTTTCTAGCTATATTAGTGCTAAGGATGGTATATATTGGCAACTCCAATGGTATCACGCTTCAAAGGTCCATTCTATATACCTTAGCATTATTTTTGTAATAATAACTCTCCCAAAACTCCTATTTATGCATATGTGATGAATTGAACCAAACACATGAAAGCACATATGTAGGGGGAGTTAATACTACCAAAATTGTGATTGAATTTATTTCATATCTTTGTTGTGGTTGTCATCAATTACCAAAAATGGAGAGATTGAAAGCCCAAGTTTGGTTTTGGTAATTAATGACACCAAGTTGCTAATGTCATTGTGTCAAGTGAATTGAGTTAGGCGTAACAACACATGTGATGAAGGAGCAAGGAACATGATGGTGATGGCCATAAGATCGCAAGTGCATGAAGATAAAGATGATGGTGAACATGCACATAGGTGATGGACAAGGAATGAGATGATCAAGGCAAAGGTATAATCATAGAATTCTCTTTTACTGGTCTAAAGATAAGTAGAGAAGTGATTGACCGGGTTTAGGATTTATAGTCGACTATCAAGAGGGGCAATCACGGTCATCTCAAGAATTAAGTGCTACTAGGTCCTTATTCTTGAGCATATGCATTTAGGATCTAGTGAGATGCTAACTCCTTGAAAAATATTTGAGAAAATGCTAACACACGACACAAGATGGTGAACACTTGGTGGTGTTAGCATATTTGTGAAGGTGGTGGAGTTTGAGGGGTAGAGAGGGGTTTGGGTTCCTCTCTCCCTCCCGCCAAACTTGCAAGGCTGGGTTCGGCGCTTTTGTGGAAGTAAAACATCTATTTTTCACTGTGTCGGAGACAAAGAAATGGAGGCGAAAGAAAGTCACTGGGTGACTGGACGCGTGACCAGACACTGGATCGAACGCGGCTGGCGCGTCCGGTCAGTTCAACTGGAAGACGCTGAAAGGTCCTTGTTTGGTTTTGGTAATTGAGTGACAACTTAGGTGGACTAATATGTGGTTATGTGAGATACACAGGAGATTAGTCCACATGTGATGGTGTCATGAAGGAGCTCATTGCATATGAGACATGACATGGAGTCATGTGATCAAGGTGGAGAAGATCAAGATGAGGCTTGGCTTGATGGACCGGTTGCTAGGGTGAAGGGCAAGTTGTGTGATGGCTTGGCGCCGAAGGACCGAGGCAACGGTGAAGAGCAAGTGAGGTCAAGATCGATGAACCAATACGGTCACGTGATGATATGAAGTGGATCATATCATTTGGTGATTGGTTGGTGCATGTGTTGCATCAACGTCGGAGGAGTTGGAGTGGAATGCGCAAGGCAAAGGTATAACCCAGGGCATTTCCATTTCACCGGTCATAGGTGTGTAGAGAAGTTGATGACCGGGTTTAGGATAGATGGCCGTACTATCAAGAGGGGCAAACTTGTTTGCATATCGGTCATCTAGTGCCACTTGAGCGATCTAACTTTGCATACGTGTTAGGATCGAGTGGCGTGGCAAGTTGAGTGGTTAACTCCTTCGGTAAAATGATTATGAAAATGCTAACACACGTGCACAAAGTGGTGAACACTTGTTGGTGTTGGCACATTTGCGAAGGCGTTGGAGTTTGAGCGGTAGAGAGGGTTTGGGTTCCTCTCTCCCTCCCGCCGAGCTTGCGAGCGCGGGATTCAGGCGTTTTCGAGGAGTTGAAAAGTCTATTTTCCACTATGCCGGAAGTCGGAAAAGAAACGGAGGCGAACGGAGGTCACAGAGGTGACCGGACGCTGCACCGGACGCGGTCATGGTATGACCGGACGCGTCCGGTCAGTACAGCGCAGACGCGGGTGTTAGGGTTTGTAACCGGCGCGTCCGGTCACTCGCGGGACCGGCGCGTCCGGTCAGGTGTCCAGAGGAAACTGAGTACGATCGGACGCGAGGCGCGTCCGGTCACACATGATCGGACGCGTCCGATCATTGAAGGAGCTTACTGGACTCTAACCGGACGCGGGCACTGTCGCGTCCGGTCATCGCAAGGAGCGCGTCCGGTCGTTGCGTCGCGGGCGCGTGGGTCAGTGCGATCGGCGCGTCCGGTCGTTCGACAGGCGCGTCCGGTCATCGGGACCGGCGCGTCCGGTCGTTGCCTGGGGCGCGTCCGGTCGTTGTTTTGACCGTTGGGGTCAGTGACCGTTGGAGTATCGGACGCGGCTGAGCGCGTCCGGTCAGTTACGACCAGCGCGTCCGGTCGTCCCGAAATCTGCCCAGTGAAGGGGTAATGGCTCTATTTGACCGTGGGGTTATAAATAGACGTTGTGGCCGGCCATGGCCGGTAGCTGAGCACACTATAGTCTTTGTGACTTGTGTGGTAGTGCTTGGGAGCCCTCTAACTCACTCATGCTTGATAGTGTTCATCGGATCGAGTGAGAGAGCGATTCTAGTGCGTTGCTTTGAGAGATTGCATCGTGTGGCACTAGGTGATCGTGTTGCAAGCCGGTGGTGCTTGTTACTCTTGGAGGTTGCCACCTCCTAGACGGCTTGGTGGCTTGTGGCTCCGTTGAAGCTCGCAAGAAGATTGTGCGAGGCTCCGGAGAAGCTTTGTGAGGGGGATTGTGCTCACCCCACGGGGATCGCGAAGAGCAACTCTAGTTGAGCGTGTCATTGAGCTACCACACTTTATGGTAGGTTCTTGCGGTGCCTTTTGAGAGGCTCGGTGTGTGACCGATTAGCCGCCGAACCACGAAGTGTTGGTCGACACAACGGGGACGTAGCTTGGTGGCAACCAAGTGAACCTCGGGAGAAAATCACCATGTCAACATTGTCTACTCTTCTCGGTGGTTTGCTTTCGTACAACACAAGCTTGTATTTACTTTCATATATACTTGTGCTTGTGTAGTTGCTCTTGTTCTAGTTGTGCTTGTGTAGCTTGCTAGTTGTCTTCTTGCTTGTGTAGCTAGAAGCTTCCCTTTGCGTGACTAATTTGGTTTGTGTAACCTTGTTAGTCACATTGCTTAGTTTGTGTAGCTAAGTGTTTTGCGCTCTCTAATTTGGCATTAGTTGCCTTGTTATTGAGCTTTGCTAGCGAGCTTAAGCTTTGTGCTTTTGCTTCACTAGTTGTGTAGGAGCTCCCTCGTTTGGCAAAGTACTAGTGCATAGGTTTGTGTGACCTTGCTCTAGAATTGATTAGGTGAGCTCTTGGTAAGCTTAGCACCTTAGTTGCTTAATTAGGATCTTTGCAAGGTGCTAGAGAACTTAGATAGAGGGGTATAGTCTTGGCTAGACCGATAAGTTTAATTCCGCATTTATTTTGGTTAGCCTACGCGTTTAAGTTTTAGAAAGGACTATTCACCCCCCCTCTAGTCCGCCATCTCGACCCTTCAATTGGTATCAGAGCCGGGTCTCTCATTTGCGGTCTTCACCGACCCGAGAGGATGGCGGCTTATGGGCTAGATGATTGTGTGGAACACATTTTTGATGGCACTCACTATGCACGGTGGAAAAATCACATGCTTGATCATTTTCGTGCTCTTGGCCCTAAGCTTTGGTGGATCATAGTTGTTGGCTTTTCTCATGACTTGGATGGGTGTGGTAACCATACCCAAGCTCAAAAGGATTGCCGAACACTTGATGCACAAGCAAAGTTTTATCTAATCAAAGCTTTAAATGATGAGATTTTTGACAAGGTGAGGGGTCTCTCAAGTGCACATAGCATGTGGACGACGCTCAAGCATCACTATTGTGACTCCTCAATTTGGGATGATGGAAAATTCAAGAAGGATGATCACATAGTGATGGAGGTACATGAGGATGTTGAGCATGACCACAACGAGGTGATTATGGAGGATTGCTCCACCTCAATGTCAAGTGATGATGATGATGATCATGCCACAAGATCACTTGACAAGAATGATGATAATGCCACAAGTGATGCAAGCAATGATTCTACTCCATGCACACTTGATGGTGAAGATGATGGCTATGAGAGTGATGCTTCAACAAGCACATCAATATCATCACATGGTAACACTAAGATACATGTTGGTGGTTTTGTTGTTAATTGCGATGATCCAAATTTTAAGCTTCTTTATAAACTCTCAAGAGCCTTAAAAAGAGAAATGGAAAAAGTAAGTAAATTGGAAAATGATAACTCTTTTCTAAAAACCACATGTGAACAACAAAAGCATCTACTTTATGTTACTACTTGTTCACATGAGGAGCTAAAATTGGCTCATGAGGAACTTAGTGTTGCTCATGATAACTTGGTACAAGAACATGCTTTACTCACTAAGAAGCTTTCTAATGAAGAAACCAAATCTAGTGAGAGCTCATCATTTGGGTCAAATGATCAATCACATATTACTAACCCTTGTGATGTAGGCAAGAAGCATGTATCCACCTCTTGTGATGATTTATTAGATATGCCATGTTCTTCACAATTAGATGCTTGTTCTACTTCTATGTCTTGTGAGACTAACCTTTTGAAGGAGAACAATGAGCTCAAAAGTGAAGTGAAGAATTTGAGCAACAAGTTGGAGAGGTGCTACAACTCTAAAATCGCCATTGAGCATATCATGACCAATCAAAGAAGATATGGTGATAAGAGTGGTATTGGCTACAACAAGAGCAAGGGCAAGATTATGAAAAAGCAAGATGCAAAGAAGCTATCCCAACTCATGTGCTACCAATGCCATGAAGTGGGACATATTGCCAAGTGTTGCCCTACCAAGAAGTCTCAAGTTGAGCCAAAAGCAAAGCCCCAAGCTAAAGTCAAGATCAATCATGAAGATGTTAGTGACTTGATGATAAAGAAGAAGAAAACAAGAAGGGGTGGTAGAGCAAGGCATCCAATGCAAATCCAAGATGCCAAGATGATGAGCAAGAATTAAATCGAGAAGAAAGTACATGCTCACATCAAGTGCTTCAAGTATAGAGATATGGGACACTTTGCCTCGGGGTGTCCTACCAAGCTTGAGAAGAAGGCTCAAGCAACTCATGAGAGGCTAGGCAATGGGAAGCACAACATGAGCAAGGAAGAAAAGGCTCAAGCAAAGAGAATGTGCTACTCATGCCGGGAAAGGGGACACATGGCTCATTCATGTCCCCTAGGTAAAAATTCTAAGCCTATTTCAATTAATAATACTAACATGCTTAGAAAGGATGGCAATGGTACCTTATTTGGTGGAATTGCAAAACATCCCGCTACCCATACTAAGGCTTTGCCTAAGTATGTTGCTCCTAATTTGAGAGGACCCAAACTTGTTTGGGTACCATCAAAAAGTGGATGATTGTTTATAGGTACCATCGGCATTGGAGGCTTGATTCATTTGGATTCATATTGGTCATCATATGTTGAATCAAGTTTTAAAGCTTAATGCATATTCTATCCCAATGCCAAGTCAAAATAAGTGGAGTCCAAATGCTACAACATACAAGTGCAACATATCAAGTTGTGGATGATTTATTGGAATTATTTGATGGCTTGCAATTTATTTGAGTAAAAGCTTGCTATTGGATGATCATTAGCTAACCAAGGTATATCTCTTGTTGATCATTTCACATGGGTGCATATGAGTTGATTGAATTGGATATGTATGCAATGTTGCTTGCTATGAGATGTTTGAATGGATTAAATGCTTAAGTAATCAAGTTTGGATTGGTTTGTGTTGGATAATTTCATGAGATGACATTTAGTAAGTGGATTGGATGGATATATGTCTTGTGAAAGTATTCAAACAAGTTAGTTTCAAGTTTGATTCATATTTGTTGAAGAATAGCTCATGTATTGAAATCTGTCCTATATTGAAAATCTGAGCTAGCAGTGATCTTAGCCATGTTTGAGTGATCAAATCTATTTGGATTGGCTTGAA
Source organism: Saccharum hybrid cultivar R570 (assembly GCA_038087645.1). Lineage (NCBI taxonomy): Eukaryota > Viridiplantae > Streptophyta > Magnoliopsida > Poales > Poaceae > Saccharum > Saccharum hybrid cultivar. The sequence continues at coordinate 5,310,138 of JAQSUU010000297.1, read as the reverse complement.
ATTTGGCATACATGCTCTACACTTATGAAAGAAGATGCTGTAGAAATTTCATGAGAATTGGATAAGAGATGCTTCGACTTTGGAGTACATCTTGTCAGCTATAATGCAGCAGTTTTCAGCATGTAGCAGTGGTGGAAGATTTGAAATCTGGTAGCAATCTAGATGTCAAATGAAGCTCAAATTTTTATTGTTGCTATATGACTTAGTGAATCACATCTCCACCGAATTTAATGGCATTTGGATCTGTACATTGGGAGATATGAATCATTCTTTGAATGGTACAGAATCTGCCAGAAAAGTGACAATCATTGGATTAATCTAGAGTCACTTTAATTGAAAGGTCCTCAAGTTAGAAATATGTTTACAAGTGGTTGAGGTACCTAAGTTTGGTTTTGGATTGATCTAGAATCATAAAGAGCAATGAGTATAAGAACATTTGATTGTGGAATGTACTTATTTGGTACTCAATTTGAAGATCAAGATCAAACTTAAGATGAAGATGAAGTTTAAGTTCTAGTGATGATTAGAGATCATTTGGTAGAAAGAAAAGGACTTAAACAAGTAGAAAGAGTTGGACTCAAATGTAGATTCAAGGATTATTCATCAAGATTGAGTTCATCATTTGGATCAATCAAACTATATCATTTCAAGTGAGTATCAAGAGTGGTTCTTTGGAGAAAGGTCACTTCTCCCTAGTGAGGGGCTTGCCGCCGTGTGTAGGTGAAACCAAGTTTGGAACTTGGAAGGCTAACATGGAAGTGGTGATCTGAGGAACTTGTGATGCTTAGTTGAAGCGATCAAAAGGGTTGATCAAGAAAAGTAAGCAACACCCAAAAGAGAGCTAGTCATAATTATAAAATTGGTATCATAAGTACTTCTCTCATGCAAGCATTGATCAAAGAGAAAAAGCAAGCCAACCACAACAAGAAAGTGCACTTGATCATAAGTGGTTTTCATTTCATATGGGTGAAGAATGGATTTATCTATGATGATTGGTCTTCACCAAGCTTATAAATTGGACTTCACATTGCTATTGGAGTAATGAATTAGAATCTATGTGACTATCCTCTACTCCAACATAGCAAAGGTATCATTGTAATGTGCATGATCATTTCATCTCTTACTAGTATGCGATTAGTGCATATAGTACATGCTTACTAGGATCATGCATAACAAATGAAATGTTTAAATTCATAGCCTACCACTATTGCTTGAATTGTCTAAATGATCTAGTGGTATGAGTATGAATTTGTTCATGAGCTAGTGAACCCAAGTACTTGATCTAGTTTGGATTGCTAACAAGTGACAAGTACAACATTGGCAAGATAACCCTTAGCATAAGGTGTGAAGAAGCTTGTCATTGGATCAAATCGGACTTGGAATCTTAGGTAAATCAACTTAGTTCAAGTCATACAAGAAGCTCATGACAATGATAAGAGTACAAGCACAAGACAACAATGAAAATAGATATCTAGTTTGTTTCAAGTGGTATCTAGACTCAAATTGATCTTCTAAAGTGGTATTCACTAGTGGTGTCTAGATCATGATCTACAAGTGATATCTTACAAGTGATACTCATGAAGATAGAAAATGTTCAAGAAGTGAATATTATTGCCAAATCCTTCAAAGTGAATCCATACAAGAAAATTCTTTCAAATGGTATCACATTTCTACTCATGGTATCTTCACGTGGTATCATTCATGCAAGACGATGGTTTCACAAGTGATCCTCAACTTTAAGTGATCAAATCAAGCAATGCTACCCTCATCTTCAAGTGGTATCTCAAGTGAATGACACATGCTATGACATAGGGGGAGGAGCCCCACCGATTGGTATCAAGGTCAAAGATCCTATGTGAAATCTCAAGAGCAACCATAAAGTTTGTCATTCTAACATCTGTGGTAGTGTCCATCAAAAATGCAATATTCAAGTCTCAACCATCTACCCCAATGCAAGTCTTTGTATCAATTAAGAAGATCACCTTTTATGGAAATTGATGACAAAGGGGGAGAAGTTGGACAAAGATATGCAAGATTTCCTTTTGAGGAGAGATTGCTTTGGGAGAGAGATAGATGATATTGGACATAGACATGGACAAAGAGGGAGCAACATTGAAGAATGTAAGGGGATCAAATATTCTTGGACAAAGAAAGCACACAAGTAGGGGGAGCAAGCTCATGAACTTTGATTGATTACATTTGATATGTGCATAATTCATGTGCTTGCTTGCATTGCATAAAGTTCTTAAATTCAATATGCATGCTTGTGTGGTGTATGCTAGTTATAGACTTGAATGATGATTTAACAACTAGCATGCATAGGATGTTAGCTAGACTTGTGATTATCATGCAAAAACTAGAACCTTGCTTATAATGTTGATCTCACGAGGTTTCTAGTGTTTTTGATGTCTAGCTACTCTTGATGCTAAGGATGGTGGCAAACTTGTGATTTTCAAATGGTATCAAGCTACTAATTGGTATCAAGCTACAAAGGTTTATTCTATACACCTTAGCATCACTTAGTAGTGCTAACCCTCCCACAAATTTCATATTTATGCATATGTGCAAGCTTGAAACCAAACCATTTGAGCACATATGTAGGGGGAGTTATCACTACCAAGTCGGATTTTATGGTGCTTATCCAAATCTTGACATAGAGCTTAAATGTTGGATAAGTAACATTAAATCCAAAACAAGTTAGCAATTTACACTTGTGTGAAGTGCTAGCTTGAAAAAGCATAATTTCCATATCTTTGTAGAGTTGTCATCAATTACCAAAAAGGGGGAGATTGAAAGGTCCTTGTTTGGTTTTGGTAATTGAGTGACAACTTAGGTGGACTAATATGTGGTTATGTGAGATACACAGGAGATTAGTCCACATGTGATGGTGTCATGAAGGAGCTCATTGCATATGAGACATGACATGGAGTCATGTGATCAAGGTGGAGAAGATCAAGATGAGGCTTGGCTTGATGGACCGGTTGCTAGGGTGAAGGGCAAGTTGTGTGATGGCTTGGCGCCGAAGGACCGAGGCAACGGTGAAGAGCAAGTGAGGTCAAGATCGATGAACCAATACGGTCACGTGATGATATGAAGTGGATCATATCATTTGGTGATTGGTTGGTGCATGTGTTGCATCAACGTCGGAGGAGTTGGAGTGGAATGCGCAAGGCAAAGGTATAACCCAGGGCATTTCCATTTCACCGGTCATAGGTGTGTAGAGAAGTTGATGACCGGGTTTAGGATAGATGGCCGTACTATCAAGAGGGGCAAACTTGTTTGCATATCGGTCATCTAGTGCCACTTGAGCGATCTAACTTTGCATACGTGTTAGGATCGAGTGGCGTGGCAAGTTGAGTGGTTAACTCCTTCGGTAAAATGATTATGAAAATGCTAACACACGTGCACAAAGTGGTGAACACTTGTTGGTGTTGGCACATTTGCGAAGGCGTTGGAGTTTGAGCGGTAGAGAGGGTTTGGGTTCCTCTCTCCCTCCCGCCGAGCTTGCGAGCGCGGGATTCAGGCGTTTTCGAGGAGTTGAAAAGTCTATTTTCCACTATGCCGGAAGTCGGAAAAGAAACGGAGGCGAACGGAGGTCACAGAGGTGACCGGACGCTGCACCGGACGCGGTCATGGTATGACCGGACGCGTCCGGTCAGTACAGCGCAGACGCGGGTGTTAGGGTTTGTAACCGGCGCGTCCGGTCACTCGCGGGACCGGCGCGTCCGGTCAGGTGTCCAGAGGAAACTGAGTACGATCGGACGCGAGGCGCGTCCGGTCACACATGATCGGACGCGTCCGATCATTGAAGGAGCTTACTGGACTCTAACCGGACGCGGGCACTGTCGCGTCCGGTCATCGCAAGGAGCGCGTCCGGTCGTTGCGTCGCGGGCGCGTGGGTCAGTGCGATCGGCGCGTCCGGTCGTTCGACAGGCGCGTCCGGTCATCGGGACCGGCGCGTCCGGTCGTTGCCTGGGGCGCGTCCGGTCGTTGTTTTGACCGTTGGGGTCAGTGACCGTTGGAGTATCGGACGCGGCTGAGCGCGTCCGGTCAGTTACGACCAGCGCGTCCGGTCGTCCCGAAATCTGCCCAGTGAAGGGGTAATGGCTCTATTGGACCGTGGGGTTATAAATAGACGTTGTGGCCGGCCATGGCCGGTAGCTGAGCACACTATAGTCTTTGTGACTTGTGTGGTAGTGCTTGGGAGCCCTCTAACTCACTCATGCTTGATAGTGTTCATCGGATCGAGTGAGAGAGCGATTCTAGTGCGTTGCTTTGAGAGATTGCATCGTGTGGCACTAGGTGATCGTGTTGCAAGCCGGTGGTGCTTGTTACTCTTGGAGGTTGCCACCTCCTAGACGGCTTGGTGGCTTGTGGCTCCGTCGAAGCTCGCAAGAAGATTGTGCGAGGCTCCGGAGAAGCTTTGTGAGGGGGATTGTGCTCACCCCACGGGGATCGCGAAGAGCAACTCTAGTTGAGCGTGTCATTGAGCTACCACACTTTATGGTAGGTTCTTGCGGTGCCTTTTGAGAGGCTCGGTGTGTGACCGATTAGCCGCCGAACCACGAAGTGTTGGTCGACACAACGGGGACGTAGCTTGGTGGCAACCAAGTGAACCTCGGGAGAAAATCACCATGTCAACATTGTCTACTCTTCTCGGTGGTTTGCTTTCGTACAACACAAGCTTGTATTTACTTTCATATATACTTGTGCTTGTGTAGTTGCTCTTGTTCTAGTTGTGCTTGTGTAGCTTGCTAGTTGTCTTCTTGCTTGTGTAGCTAGAAGCTTCCCTTTGCGTGACTAATTTGGTTTGTGTAACATTGTTAGTCACATTGCTTAGTTTGTGTAGCTAAGTGTTTTGCGCTCTCTAATTTGGCATTAGTTGCCTTGTTATTGAGCTTTGCTAGCGAGCTTAAGCTTTGTGCTTTTGCTTCACTAGTTGTGTAGGAGCTCCCTCGTTTGGCAAAGTACTAGTGCATAGGTTTGTGTGACCTTGCTCTAGAATTGATTAGGTGAGCTCTTGGTAAGCTTAGCACCTTAGTTGCTTAATTAGGATCTTTGCAAGGTGCTAGAGAACTTAGATAGAGGGGTATAGTCTTGGCTAGACCGATAAGTTTAATTCCGCATTTATTTTGGTTAGCCTACGCGTTTAAGTTTTAGAAAGGACTATTCACCCCCCCTCTAGTCCGCCATCTCGACCCTTCAGACGCGCAGGGTGATGTGCTAGGGTTTGCAAACTGGCGTGTTTGATCACTCGCGGGACCGGCGCGTCCGGTCACGCACCCAGGAGAGCAGCGCGGAGGGAAGTTTGATCAGACGCGGTGGCGTGTCCGGTCGACAGAGTCGCTCTCTAGAACCTCTCTAGATAGCGACCGGACGCTGGCACTGTTGCGTCCAGTCGTGGCATGGAGCGCGTCCGGTCACACATTAACTAAGAGCCTAACGTTTTGTGACCGTTGGAAATCTAATGAGCGAAATTCAAAAAGGGACACGTGGCGAGCATCGTGTGAGGTCATGCTGGTGTGACCGAACGCTGGCCGAGTCCGGTCAATCAGACCAGCGCGTCCGGTCAATGCGTGCAGAGCGGTATCTCGAGCCTAACAGCTCTATTCTCTAGGGATGCTTATAAATAGTTGCTTGACCGGGTTTGGGAGCTCTCTCTTGACTCCTTGAACACTTGAGACATACTTTGAGCTAGAGAACTTCCCCTCCACTCATCTCCTTGCTTGGTTGCATACTCTAGTGAGATTGAGTGAGATTCAAGTGCATTGCTTAGTGATTTGCATATAGTGGCACTTGATCCTTGAGTTGGTTGCAGATTTCTTGTTACTCTTGGGTGTTTCCCGATATCCTAGACAGCTTGGAGCAGTGGTGGTGTTGAGCTTGTAATTAGAGATTGTTTCGAGCCTCACCAAGTGATTGTGAGGGGTTCTTGAGCCTTCCCCGCGAGAGTTCACGAATTAGCTACTCTAGTGGAGCTCGTGGCTTGGAGGATCCCCATCTTGTGAGTTGATGTGTGGCACCCGTTGAGGGTTTGACTCTTGATAGTCATTAGCTCGCGATCCATTAAGTGGGTGCATCGCCACAACAAGGACTAGCTTGCCGGGAAGCAAGTGAACCTCGATAAAAAATCGTGTGTCATCTCTTTGCCGAGGATTTCATCTTGTGATTGTGATTGCATTGATTGATTGGTTCATTAGAAATATCTCTACTCATCAACGTCGGTATAACAATACATGCTCACCTCTTTACTTACTTGTCTACCTTGCTAGTTGCTTAGCTTGTTTTCTCTTATAGATTCTAGCTCCTAGTTTGTGTAGTGTGTCTCTTTCATCTAGGAGTAGAGTAAATAGTGACTTAGCCTTGTTGGTGTGGATTAGATATTATAGCCTTCATATCTACCAGAATTGTTTAGGCAGCTTGCATAGTGTAGTTGTGCTAGCGCTAGAATTAGCTTCGCCATCTTTTATACTAACTTTGTTGTTGAGTAAAGTTTATAGAATTTTGAAAAGGCTATTCACCCCCCTCTAGCCATTTAGAACCTTACAATAGTGTAATATCTGATTTACCCTCCTAAACTTGTTGCCAAATTTTAAAAATACACTCTAACTTAAATACCTGACAACCTACCCCTTAACATTCAAAACTAGATAAAATACATCATGACTATTTCAAATTGGTTTTCTAGATGGTTTTATTGACGTGGCAGTGGGCCCACATGTCAGCCGATCTCTATCTTTGTTTTATATATTATTAAAAAAATCATAAATGTTCCACATTAAGTCAGATGAGGAATGAATATAAACTTTTATATCAAAATTATAGAGTTTGATGTGATCTACAACTTTGTAGTTGATAAAATTTTTATTTAAGATTATTTAGAGGCTCAAATATTTGTTTTAAATTATCGAATTTCAAAGTCTAAAATTTACTATTTTTCAAATAACCTAGGATGTTGACATGGTTTATACCAAAGTTGTAGCTTTCAATGCGACCTACAACTTTATTGTTGACAACTTTGTATCCGATATCTTTTATTAGAGGCTCACATATTAATTTTAAATTTACCATATAGTGAAATTAAAGTTTTATAATTTTTCAATACGACCTTGGATGCTGATATGGTATATACCAAAGTTGTATCCCATAATACAATCTACAACTTCCTTGTTGACATCTTTTTATCCAACAAGATCATTTAGAAGTCAAAATATTCATTTTTAAAATCATGGATTTTGATCTTTCTTTTTATATTATTTTTGCCTTAGATAATGACATGGTCTATACCCATCACATAGTTTTGTGTGAGCCCATTGTTACATGCATGGAATAGGGAGACTTTACACACTCACATACTGGGAGATTGTAACAGAACCGACCAATTATACGAAATTAAGTAAGAAAATCATCCACCGAGCAGACGATTTAGCAAACTTAAGCTCATATAACCCGGTAGTCCGTGAAATCACGATAGATTTCAAACTAACTTATATACCAGCCAAGATCGTAATAAGTTTAGCGGTCACCATCACAAATTACATAAAAGTTCACGTCACAGATACATCGGAGTTTAAACATAGTTATTACAAATCAAGTTCAAATAAAAGTAGCGGAAGCATTTAGTTCAAACCACACACACTCACACAGAGTTCGAAATAAAGTGCCAGCTGATGATCATCTCCAGCAAAAGCATCAGACGAGACGTAGGGAATGACCACAGCCTATGGTCCTAAGCTTCACCCATCGTAGGATAAAGGCAGTTGATACAGTAGCCGTAATACATCTGTCCATCTGCAACAAGTGGGAACAAAGCTCTGGGTACGAGAAGGTACTCAGCTAGACTTACCCGATATAACCAAAAATAAAATGATACCAAGGATCATGACAGGCCTTATGGAAGGGTAGCTGACTCATTTGCAAAAGACATTTTTAACATTTAAAGAGTCATTTTCAGAAGCTTTTATATCAAGTTAAATCTTTATTAACCTGCCAACTACAATTTTCTTGTACTAGAGTAAACATATAATTAAATAAGCAAGAATGACCAATGATCATTAACAACTTCCATCATGTCATATTCCATATAACTGTTCAAGTGTTCCATCAATATTACTACGATAAAATAACTCAAGTCAAGTGTTCACTATCCAGTGAACGATGGCGATTCGAATCGATTATTAACTAGCTGGTAAATTATTCCTCACACAAACCTCACTCACCCGCTAAAGTGGGATATTGGTCACCGAGTCAACCATTCAGGTAAAGTCTCGAGTTTGCCAGGAACCACATGTACCCGGGGGCCGCCCGACTGCTCTTTGGCCTTATCATCGCGCCCCCGTGTCCTACCACACCTGCTCCGGTACAGTGCGTTGCGAGCAATCCACTTGGCCCGAATAATCTCCCAGCTTCGCGGTCAAAACGTACATTATTCGGCCAGCTAAATGTAAGGCATGCGTTCAACATGACGTGAGGCCCAACAACGGTCGGTCCTTAATCGACACAGACTGAAAACACTACAGTCTGAAACCCTGCAAGTCTCCGTCCGGTCCTAATTTTAAATTAACACTTAGTTATTCTAAGATGACATACTTATTCAAACAGATCTAGGTAACCACCTATAGCTCGCAGGTGACAGGAAATCACCGACTTCTACCGGTCTAAGCAAGCTAGGCATTTCTTGACTGCGAATACCAAAGTAACAAGGATATGGTAGAACAAAGGTAAACAAGGTATAATGCAGTAACGGTTGCAAACAACTTCTAAACGTAATGCATCAATTAAGGTAAAGCATTAATAAAATATTTGCAAACCGGGAGAGAAAAGCTCCAGGGCTTACCTCTTTCGAAAGAGCTCGTCCGGTGATCAGGGCACTCTGGAAGATCCTCACCGACCTCCTCGTCGGCTTCAGGCACCTCCTGCTCTTACACCTCGGGCTGCTCTTCCGGCTCCTCGGGAACTGCTACTGGAGTTACTTCTTGCGATCCTGTATGATGCAAATGTATAAGTGCTCATGCCTAGGTGCATTGCAGAGATGACATGTAATGATCATGATGAATGAGATGTAGATGAACAGGTTTACTTTATTATATAAAGTAGGAATACAACTCTTCTATAAAATAGTCCACATCATCCAAGAACATGTACTAGTATATTACTACAAATATTCTCTACCATGCTAAGTCACCACAGAAATTTAAGATGCTTCAAAGATACACCAAAACAAATCTTATCAACTAATCTTGCATTAACAAAGTTAATTAAACCCTAGTTGACACTATGTTTGAATAGCAAAATTTCTTTTGGCAGCATAGAAAAATCTGATAAAATTACAGTGGCTTACTATCATCTAATCTAGCATGCCACAAAAATTTCATTACATTTGGAGTACTAGAACTGCCTACACAAAAATAATAATCTAGGGCCTAAAAATGAGCATAAAAATACTTTGCACTATGAAAAGTGTCAAACAATAGATTTAGCATTTTTCCTACATTCTACACAATAAACAATCACCATAAAAAATTATTATATGCATGTTTTATTCATATTTTTCTCTCTATCGAAAATAACAATTATCAACAATACTAAGCACTTGCACTACACATCAAAATTTTTCTACAGAACATGCATGGCACATATTTTACCTAGAAAGTACATTGCACAAAAATATTAACAAAATTGAAACCATATTTTTCTGAGCTTTATATGATTTATTATATTTTTATCAAGAAAACAGCAATTTCAATGATTAAATAAAAACTCTACAGAAAAATATTTCAAACTTGACATGCAATATTTTTAGATCATAGATCTAGTCCTAAGAAGTCTACCAAAATTTATTTCATAACTTTTGGAGCCAAAATGAGTACACAAACATTTTTCAAAGCATTTCTCTCCCCAAATAATAAAAGAAAAATAAAAAACAATTCTTCTTATTGCTAACGGGCCGGCCCAGTGAAACCAACCTGATACGGTTTTTGGCCTGAGCGCGCGTGCGGGAGAAAAGCGAGCCGGCCCGGCTGGGCCTACGGCCTAAGGCCGTTTCGGTCCCGCGAGGCCAAAAGGGGTGGTCACGACGACGACCATGGCGCCGGCCGTGCGTGCAGCAGGTCGACGGCCGTTGTCGGCCATGACCGGGCACAGCGAGGAACGCACCGGGTCCGCGAGAGGAAGGCGAATGCGGCAAGGTAACTCCAAGGAAAAAAATAGCGGGGACACCCTTCCCACGGTGAGGTTGAGCGCGGCGGCGCCATGACCGACGACGGCAAAACGGCTCAAATCGACCCTACCTAGCTCGGATGGTGAAATTAAGGCGAGCACGACGTGTCGGAGATTGAGGCGGAGAGACGTGCACGCGATGGAGGGCGGCGGTGGACCACCGGCGGCTAATTTTGCTGGCGGAGGTAGCGGTGGCGAGGGCGGCTCGAGCAGCGCTCGGTGCGGGGTGGAGAAAACGGCAGCGCGGAAGAAAGAATGGAGAGGGCAGAGAGGGAAGTGGAGCTCCTGCGGCTTGAAATGGCGAGGCGCGCGCTCGTGGGGGCCATGGACGGCCAGGTGTCGCCGACGAGCGGCGCATGCCGGCCACGGGGTGAGCAGTCCCTGCCGTGGCCAGGACGTGGCGCGGGCGCGCGGACGCGGGTGAGGCGGACGCGGGCGAGGCGGAGCTGGGCCGGGTCGATTTGCGAGCAGGCCGGGAAGGGAGGTGGTGGCCCAATAGGTGAGAAAAACAATTTTCCATTTTTATTTTTCAGAAATTTTTCAAATAAATTCAATTAACCGTTTTAAAATCCCATTTTGAGCAAGAAGATGGCTTTTTCTGAAAATGGGCCAAAAATGAAAGTTGCTTAGAATTTAATTCTCTACAACTTTTATTAAGGGACCAACTCCAAATTCCCAACAGATTTTGAATTGGAGAATAAAAGCTAAATAGGGAGGGTTTTTTACCTTTTTCCAATAATATTTTTAAAAGCAAATTTTGACAAAACTTTGAATACCAAAGTTGCTCCAAAAATTGTGCTAACTAGTTCTAGGTGATTTAAAATTATAGCCACATCTGTTTTAGTAGCCTAGCAAGTATAATCAAGGTGGAGTAATTCTTAGACAAGTATATGCAACATTCATGTTTCACAGAAATGTTTTACTCAAAATGCACTCTACTTCACATGTGATTATAAATGCAATGATGTATCATGCGTATGATTTGCAATGCTAAATGTCTGCGTAACACCGGGGTGTTACAGAGACAACACAACACGACATAGATTATTATAGAATAATAATAGATACAGGGGCAGAGCCAGAATTCATACAATAGAGGGACCAGTAAAAGAGATTCAACACATCCAAATTGAACATATAGCTTATTTATGTCCTTGTGGTGGAACGTGTAACCATTAATCATCAATCTCCAATTCCTACTTTTCTAGATAATAATAACAATATTTTTTTACATAAAAGTAGGAGCTCTGCCACTCAATTAAGATAAAAGAATATTATGTAGAAGAAGGTTAACCACAAGAGATGCCAAAAAGACACCCGAAGGGTTAACCACCCCATACAACGTAGCCGAACACAAACATGACGTACTGCCATGGGTCATTGAGCATGGAAGCCAAGCTGCCAGCAGCTCCGACTTTCTTTGGCAGGCCACCCACTAGTCACACCTGATAGGTCCGAAGCTAACGACTGCCACCAGTCATCGTTGCTAGGCCCAAACACCGAAGAGCAGCTCCGACTTCTAACCGTGAACCCTCGCATTGCATCGAAGCCACGACGAAAATCCAAATCTGACGCGCCTTCAGGAAGGGAGCGACGCCGATGGTGCCACCGTCGCACGTCCACGTGGACTAGGTTTTCATCCTTGGAAGACATGCTAGCTATAGAGGGGAAACACCGATGGCGCCACTATCACACATCCAACATGGACCGGGGTTTCACCCTTTGAAGACATGCTAGAGAGGAAACACGACGCCCTCAACAGGCGAAAGGCTCCAAATGGCGTCGCCATCGCCAAGGCTTTCACCCAAGAACCCTCTAGCACGAATGTCGGGTACCGATGCCGGACCCCCTGCCAGCGGGCCGCCCCCACAGAAGCCCCTTCAGAGGGGCGTCGACGCGCCGGCTGCATGCAGTAGCCGCTCAACTGCGTCAACCAGGCCACACAGAGCCAGACCTTGACTCTGCCGCTCGCGTCACACTACCGCACACCGAGGCCGCCTCTAAATCCTATTTCACAGTAGTGTAAGCCAAATATCTTACATCATAAACTCTCAAACCCGTTCAAATTTCCTCTATGCCATAATTTGGAGTGGTTTTGAATTGAAGACATATTAAGTACACATAACAGTAGCAACATAGAAATCATCTAAAGATATCCAACTTTATTAGCATGATTACAATAAGTGCACGTCAGGCCGGCGGTTCCAATCGATTCCCATAGCTAGTACACTAACTAAACTTGCACGCTCACACGACTCAACAAACAAGATAATAGCAAAACCACTAATGCAAACATGATCATAGCAAAACCACTAACAAATACTAGCGTCGTTTTACTCCTCCCTCCACCGCCGTCATCCTCACTTGGGGCTGGGGCTGAGGAAGGATAAAGATCTGCTTGATACCGTTGGTGAAGTCGACGCCCACCTCGTTGTACCCCATCTCCGCGTACTGCCTCAGGCAGTCCTGCTCCAGGTCCACGAAGTAATTCCAACGGGTGATGGTTTCTAGCTGGAGTGCTACGGCCTCGGGTTCCTCGGGGAAGAACTCGGAGAAGAGTTCGATTTCTTCTTGGGAGAGAGGAGGCAGCTTCGGCGAGGGACGTGTCTTGATCCGGTCGATGAAGGAGTCGGGCACCGTCTCCTTCGTGATCATAGCCACCGTCGTCGGCTCGGCGGCCTTGCCCTCATCGTCCTTTGCCACAGCCGTCTCCACGACGACGCTGCTCCCCGACATCCTGGTGCTGCGGGCGCCTCGCGAGGTACGCCTTGGTTGGTGCAGGTGGTGCGCGCGTCGGACTGCAGCTCTGCGGGCGGCGTTGCTGTATGTCGAGAACGAGACCCAGGGCGCCGCCGTAGCCCGCGCTATATACTAGTATGTGACCTCGGATCGATCGATACTTGTCTGCGTCGGACTCGGACTCGGACTCGGACTCGGACTCCTGCTTCCGCGTCTCAGATCACACGAACCGTAGTCGATGTGGATGCGGCCGGTGTGTCTGCTCCGACTCCGATCCAAATACTCACCTCCCTCCTCCCTGTAAACTGCTATTCTTGCAAGTTGCAATCACGCATCCAGTGGCTTTCGATTATATTCATGTAGTATTATATACTTTTGCTTGCAACCAGATTCAGCTTTAAGTTTTTAACATGCTATACGGCAATTTTTGCAGACACCGGCGTCACAACATCAAGGGCCACATTTAATTACCAGGTAATCCTGCCCGTTCTGCCGTTCAAATAGGGCCGTTCTATAATTTGAAGGCCTTAGGGCAAACAAAATAGTAAGGGCCCTTTAACTCTTTAAGCTAGTTTTCGATATGATATTTTTTTTTTGAAGAAACTGGAGGGGCCGAAGCCCCTATATGAAATTTATTAGTAAAGGAAAGGTCTTGAAAACTTATAAACTTACAAAAAAAAACAAAAAAACAAACTGACAAGAAACAATCAAGGAACAAAGAAAGAAAAAAAAAGAAATCTGGAACTAAGAATTACAGTAGACCTTGAATCCATTGCTCAAATTGCACTTTCAGTCTTGCCTTTACTCTATGCAACAGCAAGAGTATTTCTTTCTGAAAAAGAAGTATGGCATTTCCTATTGTTGGCTGAATTCCTTTGAAAATTAGATCATTCCTAGCTGACCAAATCGACCAGCAAATTAGGATCACTGCTGCCAGAAAGAACTAGGACTGCATTCTGTCCTTGAAGAATTCAGTAACTTCAGGAAAGTCTTCACTCAAGGGGATGTCAATGTGAATCAAACTCATTAAATTATATGGCAACATAACTTGTAGCATATATTTAGTTCATAAATGACAATAATCTACAATAAGAAACTTAAAGAACAGTAAAATAACAATTACGATTACCTCAAATAAAACAATAATGCTTTAATGATTTGTAAGAAACTGTATTCGGGCATTTTTTAATACAAATCTTCAAGAACAATATCAAGATCAATGTTGTCCAAAATATCCTTCTCATGCTACACATAGCCAAGCCATTAAATCTTTCGGTTTTTCAATGTAGAAATTTGTATGATGTATGCCTGAGTTGTCCATAGCATTGCAACTATCGCTTTGAGGTCAGAAATGCACCGCGCTGTTCTGCAGTCCTGCCTCAGAGTCCCAACATTCCTGGTCCTAGTCCTAGGGTCTAATTGCTTAGATATTTCACAGTGAATTTATGCACATCTTTCACCTGATCCGCTTTGCCTTCTGTCCCGTGATACAGAATTCACCAGGTGATGCCAGGAGGATGGTTCGGTTAAGGAACATCTAGCTGAAGTCACCACGCCACGACTAAGGATCAGAAGGCTCGCCAAAGTGACTCAGGTGAAGAGCAGCTGCCGCGGTGTAAATTACATTTCCGCAGCCAGAAAAGCAAGAACTGGGAACAAGGCTTCAAGTAGCAGCCAGTGAACGCGCGCGAAACGGCAGCAATATCACGAGAGATTTTATGAACTTCCTTCGGGAGAAACCATCAGCGGCACATGATGATGACGGGAAGCTTTTCACGGATGAACCTATTCTGAGAAGGGAAAATACCTGATAGTGTCTAGTCTAGTGAAGATTGCAGACCAAATCTTCCTGTTGCAAACCAAACCCGGGGAAGCGGGGAAGCCTGCAGCTCACATGCACACTACAATGTGCATTGTCGTATATGCTTTCAAGAACCTTTGCAGTTTGGTCGTGCAAATCGTTGTGCAAGTATTCCTAGTTTGATTCATGTTCTAGAGTTCTAGTGCAACTGTGCAAGGCTACAAACTCTTATGTATGCCCTGCCCTGTCAGATTACCAACCTAGCTTGTAAGCAGTGAAGCGAATAATTGGATGATTAGTACTCTTCTAACATTGCTTGCTAGTAGTGCGCTAGTGCATAAACTTTGCTCTTTTTTTCCTTATTGACGAAGTTGTAATGGGGCAAGAACCCTCTAGGAATTTTGCACGATATAGTACACATAAGGCTACTAGTATATACTTTATGTAAACAGATCCTACTTTATTAGCACGATAATGAGTAGTACACATCAGGCTGGCGGTTCCAATCCAATACCATAACCATAAGGCTAGCTTACCTAAACTTGGACGCTCACACGACTCAGCAGCAAACAAGAAAGCAAAACCACTAATAATGCAAACAGGATAGCAAAACCACTAAGAAACACTAGCGTCGTTTTACTCCTCCCTCCACCGTCGTTACCCTGTTGCTGCATCATCATCACTTGGGGCTGGGGAAGGATAAAGATCTTCTTGACACCGTCGGTGAAGTCGACGCCCACTTCGGCGAACCCCTTCTTCTCGTTTTGCCTCAGGACATCCTCATGCAGGTCGATGCAGGAATTCCAACGAGCTATAGCGGCTAGAGTAAGGTCACGCGTCTTGGGGAACTTGGAGTAGACACCGGAAGTATTCCTGATAGGAGACAGCCTCTTGAAGACAGGTTTCTCCTTGAGCCTGTCGATGAAAGAGTCGGGCACCATCTCCTTGGTGATCATAGCCAGGCGCGTCCCGGCAAAATATGAGGTCCAGTTCAAAATAATAAGTGGAGGCCTAATATCTAATGCCAAAACAAGAAAATGATGACAAATATCAATATATTACTTATGTTGCCAAGTACAACAGTGTAGACCAAAGATTATACCTGTTGTATAACCATCATTTGAAAAGCAATATTATTTTAGCATTCTTTGAAATGAAATCTTCAATGATATATTCATAATCAATCTTCTTCAGCATGCCACTCTTAAGCGCTATTAACGTCAATGCATTAAGTCTTTCTTGTACTCTAGCAGGCCACGTTTATGGGCCAAAGAAGACAGTCGTGGCTAATTTACTAATTAAAACAAAAATCAAAACTACTGTATATAATTAGGATACTTAGTAAACCTTGGGGCCCATGATTTTTGGGGGCCCCTGTTCGGTCGCACAGTCCGCACGGGCCTAGGGATGCCCCTGATCATAGCCCCCGTCGGCTCGGCCTTGCGCTCGCTCCCCACTGGCGGCTTGACGGGGAAGACGAATTCGATCCAGGATGCCTCCGTCACCATGCCTGTCCCTGCCGCCTCCTTATTCCCCACCTCAGCCTGCTTGGTGACATCGATCTCGCCGGTGAAGCTGCCGAGGGCCACCGTGGTGTTGAAACCGGGCGATGCCCCGGCTTGAACACAACGCCGCCGGCGAGGCGAGAACGTCGATACACACGCACGCGAGAAAGTGAAAGTTTTTGGTGCTGCCAACGTGCGGCGTTTTCTATGTTTTCTTTTTTTGTTTATTGGATCAATACACGATCGTTGAGCGACCGAAACTCACGCCACACCGCCCAGGTGAGCGATGCCCTATTTTCCTGCGACGCCACGCGACGTGCCCGCCATGGACGCTGTGGCGCTGACCGAACACAGCACCTGACCATGCCGTGAGCTACGCACGACTCCAGCCCACACACGACTTGTTCCTACCAGCTAATGACCTGACACGACTCAACATATGATAGTACGTATTTACAAAGATATGCAATGGATTTAAGCTAACAAATCACCCCCTAAATCCTTTGCACCGAGCCGACTCCGAGCTTGTTCTTCATCTCGACGAATTTGACACGGCCAAGAGCTCTGGTCAGGACGTCTGCTAATTGCTCAGCAGTCTCCACATGATCAACCTCCACAATGCCACTGTCGACACACTCTCTAATGTAATGATACTTCACATCAATGTGCTTGCTCCTGTCACGATGAACCGGATTCTTGCTCAGAGCTATGGCTGACATGTTGTCGACTTTCAGTTTCACAGTAGCTGGCTCTTTGGCTGACAGTTCACCAAGAAGGCGACTCAGCCAAACACTCTGACATGCTGCCCCTGCTGCTGCTATGTATTCTGCCTCACAGGATGAAAGAGCCACAATTCTTTGCTTCTGTGACATCCAAGTGATCAGACTTGTGCCCAGGAAAAACACCATCCCAGTAGTACTCTTCCTGTCATCAACATCTCCAGCAAAATCACTGTCACTGTAACCTATGAGTTCAGTTACATGTGACTGATTTCTCTTGTAGTGGCAGCCATGTCCCAAGGTCCCTTTTATGTATCTGAGAATGTGTTTCACTGCCTTCCAATGTTGTATCCCTGGAGCTTCCATGTACCTGCTAACCAGCCCCACTGAATGTGCAAGATCTGGTCTAGTGTTCACAAGGTATCTCAGACTACCAATTATGCTTCTGTATTTTGTGGCATCCACTGGTTCTCCTGCATCTTTCTTGCTCAACTTCATTCCTACTTCGAGTGGTGTCTTGGTAGGATTACACTTGGACATACCAGTCACTTCTAGTATCTTGGCTGCATAAGAACTCTGACTGACAGTGATGCCATCAGATTCTTGCTTCACCTCAATCCCCAGATAATAGCTCAAAAGTCCCAAGTCACTCATACTGAATCTGTGCTGCATCTCCTTCTTGAATTCAGTTGTGTCTTCAGCTCTAGGCCCTGCTATGATCAGGCCATCAAACATATACACCAATTATCAGAAATGACTTTTGATCACCTCTTCTGTACACAGCATACTCCAGCTTGCTTCTCACAAAACCAAGCTGAATCAGTTCCCTATCAAGCCTTGCATTCCATGCTCTCGGCGCCTGGCGCAAGCCATACAAAGCCTTATTCAGTTTCAGAACCTGATGTTGATTATCTCCAATCATAAATCCTGGTGGCTGACTGACATATACTTCCTCCTTGAGTTTGCCATTGAGAAAAGCCGATTTTACATCCATGTGATGGACCTGCCATCCACCATGAGCTGCAAGTGCCAAAATCAACCGGACTGTCTCAATACGAGCCACAGGTGCATACACTTCATCAAAGTCAATTCCTTGCCGTTGAGCATATCCTTTGGCTACCAAACGAGCCTTGTGCTTCACAATATTTCCTGCAGGATCTTTTTTCACTTTGAACACCCATTTGAGCCCAATTGCATGCTGTCCAGCAGGCAACCTGCTTGGCTCCCAGGTGTGGTTCTCCCTGATTGCTGCTAGTTCAGCTTCCATGGCTTTCTTCCAGCAATCCTCGGCTAAAGCTGCCTCAACTCCAGTGGGCTCATCAGCAGCTACTAAGCACACTCCACTGTATTCAAAATCCATTACCACCTCTGTAGTGTCAAGGAGATCAGGAATGGTTCTGAAACGCAGTGGTACACCTTCAGAGTCCTCAGCTCCATCAGCTGGTGGTGTTGCCCATTGAACTTGGAATGGCGAGGGAGTGAGCTCTGGCACTTCAGGGCCCTCGTTGGGGTACTGAGGTGTTGCCGGTGATCCTCCTCCAGCTGCCGAGTGTTGCGGCTCAGGCGATGACGGCTCTCCCTATACTGGTTCAGCCTGGGCGTCAATTGGGGCTGTTGTCGGATCACCAACAGTGTCTGGGTAATACACTGTCAGTGGCACTGCAGTTTCAGCCGGAGTCGCGCCGTCTGCCGCCCAGTTCCACGCCTTCTTCTCGTCGAAGATCACGTCTCGGGTGACCATCAGCTTCTTGCCCACTGGGTCATACACCCTATAGGCCTTGGTCCTGGGTTCATAGCCGAAGAACACCCCCGAAACCGACCTGTCCGCCAGCTTGGTGATGCCGGGGCCGACGCGCTTGGCATAGGCCACGCACCCAAAAGTGCGCAGATGGCGGACACTGGGCTTCTTCCCGTACCAAGCCTCGAATGGGGTTCTCCCCTCCAAGCTTCTCGTAGGCGACAGGTTAAGGATGTAGACCGCCGTCTTGACAGCTTCTCCCCAGAATTTGGCTGGCACCTTCATGCTTTTCAGCAAGCACCGAGCCATCTCGACCACCGATTGGTTCCGGCGCTCAACAACGCCGTTTTGTTGAGGAGAGTATGGCGCTGTGGTGTTGTGCTTGATCCCCTGCTCATTACAGTATGCAGTGAACACATTTGAGTTGAACTCACCACCACGGTCACTTCTGAATGCCTTGAGACAGCGTCCGTGCTCACGTTCAGCTGCTGCCTGGACCTTCTTGAAGTACTGGAATGCCTCGTCCTTCGTTGTCAGCAGCTCGAGCCACATGAACCTGCTATAGTCGTCCACAATGAGGAGGAAAAATGATTTCCCTCCTAGAGTCGGTGGAGAGATGTGGCTGCATAGATCACCATGGAACAGCTCCAATCCGCGCTCTGCGCGGTACACCGAGGCATGTAGAAAGGGAGTGCGGTGCTGCTTGCCGAGCGCGCAGCCATCACACACCTGCTCACCTTTCTGGATTAGAGGTATGCCTTCAACCATCTCCTTCAGTCCCAGCTCCCGCAGAGACCGGAAGTTCAGATGCCCATATCGGGCATGCCAGCGCCATGCCTCTTCTTCAATCTTGGACATCAGACAAACTGGCGCGCACAAGGTAGGCTTCATGGTGTACAGCCTGTTTTTGCGCGTCGCCCGTACTAGGACTGTTTGCTCCCGATCGAGCACTTGCAGAACTCCATCGTCGATCTCAATTCTGCAGCCTCCCTCTTCCAGTTGTCCAAGACTAATGATATTGCATTTCAATGATGGAATATAGTATACCTCTATCAGAACTCTGTGTTCCTGGTTCTTCCCTGAGACCATCACAGCGCCGAGGCCGCGAATCTCCACCTTGGAGCCATCTCCGAATCGAACGGCGCCACGCACCGTCTCGTCTAGCGATGTCAGAGCCTCGCGGCTCCCCGTCATATGGTTTATTGCGCCCATGTCGAGGATCCAGGCGCCATCACCGTACTCCTCCGGGAACACGCATTCCTGGTTAAGGAACACGCTTTGCGTTGGAGAGGTGTGCACGACGCTGCAGACCTCCGTCAGCAGCAGCGCTGGCTGCTCGTCGTCGGCCTTCGCCACATGAGTGGCCTCCTACTGCTCCTTCTCCTTCTTCGACCTTTTGCACTCCTTGGCCCAGTGGCCATAGATGCCGCAATTCTTGCACCACCCCTTGCGTCGTGGTGTTCCCATCAACGTGAGCTTGACGCCGGAGTCGCCGCGCGCTGCGGCCTTCCCCTTGTCGCCGGAGTGTGCACCATTCTTGCCGCCGGATGACGACGACTCGGACTGGAGGCGATGCTTTTTCTTCGCAGCCCAGTCTTCCTCGGTCAGCAGAAGCCGACCGGCCTTGTCAGTTACCTGATCCACCGTGGGCTCGAACCGATCCTCAGCAGCTTGGAGTCGCCCCACGAGCTCTTCTATCGTCAACGTCTTCATGTCGCAAAACATCTCAATAGCGACCGCCAGCTGATTGTAGCGTGCCGAGATGACACGAAGAAACTTCTTCACGACCCTAGTGTCATCGACGCTGGTGTCGCCGAGGGCTTGCAGATTGGTGGCGATGTCGGTGATGCGGACGGCGAAATCTTCGACAGTCTCCCCTTCACGGAACGTGATCGTCTCGAACTCCCTCAAGAGCTTTTGAGCGTTCACCTCCTTGACGCGATCCGCCCCTAGCCGCATCGTCTTCACCGCCTCCCAAGCCTCCTTCGCACTCTTCTTCGCCGTGATCCCAGCGTGCAGCTCTTTCGGAACGCCACGGATCACCGCGGCCAGGGCTAGGCGATCCTGCCGCCTCTCCACCTTGGATGACTCGATCGCATCCCGCAACCGCATACCCTTCAGATTCATCTGCATAAGCAGTGACCATTCATGGTAATTGGTGCGAGTCAGCATCGGCTAGGTGCGATTCCCCGCCGCCACCTGCATCGCGCACTCCATCACCGCCGCTCCCCATCTTTCCTCTCTGATGGCTTCTTGGGGTTCGGCTTGAATTTTTTCAGAGCCAGCGATCGCAGAGGACTCACGGATCCGCTGTAGAACATGTCTAGCTCCGATACCAGTTGTTGAAACCGGACGATGCCCTAGCTTGAACACGACGCCGCTGGCGAGGCGAGAACGTCGATACACACGCACGCGAGAAAGTGGAAGTTTTTGGTGCTGCCAACGTCGCAGCGTTTTCTGTGTTTTCTTTTCTTGTTTATTGGATCAATACACGATCGCTGAGGGACCGAAACTCACGCCACACCGTCCAGGTGCGCGACGCCCTATTATCCTGCGACGCCACACGACGTGCCCGCCATGGACGCTGTGGCGCTGACCGAACACAGCACCTGGCCATGCTGTGAGCTACGCACGACTCCAGCCCACACACGACTTGTTCCTACCAGCTAATGACCTGACACGACTCAACACATGCTAGTACGTATTTACAAAGAAGATATGCAATGGATTTAAGCTAACACGCGGGCTCGGGCTTCTTGCCCTCGTCCCCCTTTGCCGCCGTCTCGACGATGCTGCTCCCCGACATCCTGACTGGCCGTCCGCGCAGCTTAGATCGGGGTGCTTGGTGACGCTGATCTCTCGTTGGCGGCGATCAGGCGATGGACTGCTCGGTCTGCTCCCGCCTGTTGGTTTGGTTGATGAGAACGAGTCCTGACTCCTGAGTCCAGCCGCCCAGGGCGTCTATATATGTGAATGCATGGACCTTCTCTGCCTCGAACTCGGCCGCCGGCCCGTGGCCCCGTGGGCCTGTCAACGCCTCTCCGATTCCAATCCTGCCTGACCCGGCCTGAGTACGATTCGGTTTCATCTTCCATATAGTTTCAGTGTCTCGTTTGTTAGGAAGGTGAAGTCACTGCCGGACTGAAGTCTCTGCATATCGATCAGACATATGAACGCCAATTCACAATGCTTGAGACTGTTGCTGCGTCAAACACTTGAAAATTATTAAGCTCACCGTCAAAATGCTCCTGCTCCGTCCGTTACAAATTATAAGATATTTTTTTTATTCAAGATGTTATGTTCTTATATGGCAAAAAAATATATCTTAAAAACCATAGCGTCTTAAAATTTAAAATAGAATGAGTACTAAATAATCTTTTTATTTGGCCACATACTAATTCTCAGTTGCGTTCACCGCAGAGCCACCTGCAGTGTAAATAAATATCGGTAATGATACATACAGGGCGTCCGACCCGCGCCGGACGCCCCGCCTTCACTCGTTCGCCTCCTCCCTGCCTCCACTCGCAAACTCGCTCGCCTCCTCCCCGCCCGCGTCTGGTGCTCCCTCCCCCTTCTCCCTCCCCCTCCCTTCCTCCCCTCCCCTCCTTCCCCCTCTTCCTCCTCACCGTTGCGACATGCACGTCCTCCTCGCCACCGGAGTTGGGGGCGACGACGGCAGCATCCGGTGAGCCCACGCACCTCCCCCTCCCTCCTCGGTGCTCTCGCCCTCACGCGCCGCTAGCTCCATGGGCTCCGACGAGGTAGGTAGGGAGGGATCTAGATCTGAGGCACCACTCCTCCTCCTTCTCCCCCTCTGATTCTCGATCTGTTCCCTCCTCTTACTCTCTCTCCTCTTCCTGTTCCTCCTCCTCCCTCCCCTCTCTGGATCTATAGTTTTCATGGTGGCTAGAGTTTGTGGCGATTCAGATCTACATGCAACAGATGATGTGAAATGCTTTTTGCATGATTCTCTGATGTTGCAGCCATCCCCTCCTCCTCCCCCCGTTATCCTCTAGATCTGAGGTCTCCTGCCTCCTCCTCCTCTGCATCTGACTTTTCTCCTCCTGCTCCTTCACTTCTCCATTAGATCTGAGATGCAGCGGTGGGGCTAGAGTTTGTGGCAATTTTTTGTTGCACCAGGCCTGTTTATGTTGTTGCAGTAGTGTCTTTTTGCTAATGCACAACCTTTTTCTTCTTTTTGTTTCACTAGTTTCTTGCTGATGTTTCATTCTTGTATTGCAGTTTGTTGCAATAGCTTTGGGTTGCTGTTGCACAAGTATGCATTAGCACTTTTCTAGATGTTGCAGTAGTTTTGTTATGTTTGTTTCAGTTATTTTGATTTGTTGTTTCAACGAGTAAGTCACTTTGTTTCAACATGTATGCATTACTATTTTTTGGAAGTTTTAGCAGCTCCTCTACATTGTTTCATTAGCAGCGCTTCTGCTTTGTTGCAATATCTTTTTCTCCCTTGTTGTAGTAGTTTCACCTCGCTGTTGCAGTGGATGTGTTTGAATGTTGCATTAGACTATTTTTTTGTGTTGCAGTTCGTATTTTTTTGTTTTGTTGTATTA
This sequence comes from Saccharum hybrid cultivar R570, assembly GCA_038087645.1. Taxonomy (NCBI): domain Eukaryota; kingdom Viridiplantae; phylum Streptophyta; class Magnoliopsida; order Poales; family Poaceae; genus Saccharum; species Saccharum hybrid cultivar. The sequence goes on along the minus strand of JAQSUU010000297.1, from coordinate 5,286,847 downwards.
GTTGTTTTTTCGATGTTTCAATAGCTTTTTTCGTTTGTTTCACCAGTTTTGTTTCGTTTTGTTGCATTAGGGTGTCCTTCGTTGTTACAATAGCATTTTTCCTTTGTTGCAGCTGGGGGCGGGGGGTGGGCTATGGTGGTGAGCTGGTGGCGGGGGGGTGGAGGTGCTGGGGATCGGCGAGTTTGGGGCGGGGGTAGACCTGTGCGCGCGGGGGGGGTCGCATTTCTCTGTGCGGGGACGGGGCGGGGGAAGAGGGTCGCGTTTTTTTCTTCTTCTTTTTCCGTGAGGTGCGGGGCGGGGGGCGGGGTCGCGTTTCTTCTCCGTGCGGGGACGGGGCGGGGGAAGAGGGTCGCGTTTTTTTCTTCTTCTTTTTCCGTGAGGTGCGGGGCTGGTACTACTCGCTGCGGCGTCCGGCGCTAGCGCCCGGATCCGGACGTCCGGGCGCTAGCAGGACCGAATAAATATATATAAGCCTATGTTGCTAAGGAAAATTACAAAATTTTCATTTACTACATATATGCCCGTGCGTTGTCTCGGGGTCGTATTTTTTTAATTGAACCTTAATAATAGGACGCGGACGTTTGAGCTACAAGAACTTCGTATTGAACATGAACATGTGAGCTCTGAGTGGGGGATGTTTCGTATCAGACGTAGATGTGTAAGTAGGGATCGAGACTTGGTATTATCGGGTAGATGACAACGTTACAATCTTCTTAAGTGTAAATGTTCATTCAACTTTTATAAAAATTTATTACTCATACCTAAAATCACATAAATATACTACTCTCACCAATTTAGTTGGTAAATTTTAAATCTAGTCGAGTTTTTTTTTCCCCGGAGATTTGACAATTAGTTTTTTTTACCGGAGAGAAGATTTTTTTTAGATTCCTACAGAGCCAGGTCGTTTTTATTTCCATTCGAACTGCCTGTGGATAGAGCTTTTTATTAGTTTTTTTTTCTACCAGAGAGGAGATTTTTTAGGATTCACACGGAGCCCCTGTGAGCTTTTTTAATTAGATGTAGATAGATGTGAGGCTACCGACCGTCCCTAGGAGGCTTCCGACTGTCCCCGACGTAAACTCTGGAGAATTGGCTCCGACACGGACTTTGTATAGTGATTTTGGATTTCAGACGTGCCGCGGAGGTGTGCGGACTTTGGATTTCTGGTGCGAAGGAATGGTGACGGGATAATATACGATTTTTTTTGTATCACCGGGTAGATGATTACTTTAGGGTTTTTTTAGGTGTAGAGATAGAGAAGAGATATATAACAAACCTAGATAGATCCATAGTGGCAGGCCGACGGGACCCTATCGGCAGGCCAGTAGCCGACTGGCCCCCCGATCAGGTCAGACATGACTGGTCAGTGTAGCCTTATCGGGCCGATTGGCCTGTCAGCCCGTGGAGAGCCGATAGGGTCTATCGACCACCCATGAGTCGTCAGGCCACAAAATATCTACCGCGGCCTCTCTTCTTCCCCTCTCTCTCTCTCTCTCTCTCTCTCTCTCTCTCTCCCGGCTGCACCGTCGCCCGCCGAAGCGCTGTCGGGCCGCCCTCGCCGGCGACCACCGGATCCGGCGGTGGGCTTGATGCCGTAGCCCCCACCACGCCGGCGCTGCACCTCACCGGCCTCGTTGCAGGTATGTGTGTTTGTTTTTTTTTGTTAAATGTAGTTAGTTTTGTTAGGATTTGTCAGTTTTGTTAAATGTAGTTAGTGTAGTTAGGATTTGTGTGGTTAGTTTAGTTAGGATTTGTTAGTTTTGTTTAGTAGTTAGACTTAGTTAAATTAGGTTAGTTTATTAGGGTTATTTAGGGTTAGTTTATTTTATTAGTTTAGTTTAGATTACTTTATTTTATTATGGTTAGGGCTTAGGGTTAGTTTAGATTGATTTTGTTAGTTTAGTTTATTTTTTCAGGGCTAGGGTTAGGTTTAGATTATTTATTACTTTTTGTTTGGTAGGGTTAGGGTTAGGGTTAGTTGTTGTTAAGCTTAGGTTTATGGCCAAAATTTTCATGGTACCTCATTTAGCTTACACGATATTTTGCACGCTGCGAATAGGGATGTTGACCGATTAGTCCCTATATAAAAATTTGAGATATATCATCCCGGGCTTTCGGCCCTTCAAAAGCCGATAGGGCCCCAATCGGCACCGACAGCCGAGCATCGGCTGCCACGTTGGCGCCACGTAGTCCTGTCGACCCGTGAGCTGCTGACTGGGGACCTATCGGCCTGTGAGCTACCGACCTGTCGGCCCATGAGCTGCCGACCGGGCCCCTAGCGGCACCGACAGCCGGCCGTCGGCTGCCACATTGGTGCCACGTAGTCCTGTCGGCCCCTATCGGCACCGACAGTCGCGCGCTATATATTGTAACCCTGATGAATCTTGAATGAGTGGAAGTATTGAATCCCAAAAAAAATGTTTTTTTATAATTGACAGTCAAAACAATCTTTAGAGCCAGCTAGCAAAACCGTTGCTATGCCATCGATTATAAAAACAAATTATTTTCAGAGAACAGTTTTCTAACCATCCCTACAAATTTATTTTTAGAAATGATTTTCTTAAGACAACCGCCCTTAAAAATCGATTTTCAAGGTCGGTTGACTTAAGTCGATCGTCCCTTAAACTTTTAGACCACTCGCCTCATGCATTTTGTCTCCTACCACTATACTACGAACTTACTTGTGACTACTTATATGATGCTATCTTTTGTACTAATATATACGAATCTTGTAATCAATATTTTGACTTATAAACAATCTTAAATGGGAATATTTTCAACTACAAAGTTTTAGATCTCATCGAGCACTACAACTTCGATAGAGGACATTTCTCCGCCCAAGGTCATTTGAAAAATTCAAAAAAAATTAATATATATATATATATAGGTTTTTTTTGATCGGTGCCATTGCAACTTTTGAAATTGGGAGGAGTGCCATTACTATTCACCTATTCTGAAAGGCGCCATTATAATTTTCCCACTTTTGGAAAAATGCCACCCTATACGTCTTTGGGAGCTTTGGGCCTAGCTGCAGTGTATGAGGAATCCAAGTATTCTTGTATGGACAATATTGCCCTCAGCTACTTCCCTAGCTCTACTCACTGACGTGTAGCCCCCACTTGTCATCTCCTTCCCCTGCTCTTACCTGCCATGGCCGACATCCTTCCTTCCCTGTCTTCTCCCCGACAACGTCGAGGCGAGGGAGGCCACCGTCGCGGCGAGTGGATGGAGGCGCGTCGTGCCTGCCGCTCGTGGTGGAGGAACGAGCGACACAGTAGGGAGCTCGCCGCGGCTGCCCATGGTGGTGGTCTGCTGCCACGCGGTCGCGGCCGCGACACGCCTGAGACAACGGCCTCCGTGCGGAGGATGCAAGTGAGCACATGCGCGCAACAACGGGGCCAGTGGTGGCCGGTGCGCGGAGGATGGTGGTGCCGCAGTGGCGCCGCCGTGCTCCGCATCCTCGGCAATCTCCGGTGGCGGTGCGTCTTTCCCCCCCCACACACGGCGCCCCTGGTGGCAGTGGCGACGCGGCTTACCCCACGCACAGGGCGCCCCTCCCCCCGGCAACTCCACCCAAACCCGTGTGTGCAGGGGAGCTTCGTCCAGACCACGCACACCGGCGAGCTCCGTATCGACGGCGCCGGGGAGGTCTGTCCAGGCCGTTCTCAGCCACTCCCCGACACGTGCACGAGCTCCACTATACCCCACCATAGCCCCCGCACCCAACCCAAGGCACCGCCTCAGACGGCCATTGCCATGGTCGCGGTGCGGGCTGCCACTGCTCCTCCTAGCCATGGTGGCGGCAAGATCTGGACAGGCACGATTGGAGGTGTTGCGGTCGTGGATTGGCGCCAAGGAGGGGTTGGGCGGACGCTTCATGCTCCGACGGTTCCACAGAGGCCAACGAGATCGGCAGAGATGGTCGAGCGAGGGAGTTCGATGAGCTCGAGCCTGCCGGCTATGGTGGCGGCGGCGGCAAGTGTGGGCGTGGGAGAGAAGGTGTGGGGAGGGGCGGAGCAGCAGCAGCGTGCACACGCCTGAGACGGAGCTCTCTCTGCTCTCTCTCTTCTCGCTCAGAGCTCGCACGAAGCGCCGCCGAGCAACAGCAGAGCTCTAGCCATGGCAGGTAAGAGTAGAGGAAGGGGATGACGAGTGGGGCCCACACGTCAGTGAGTAGCCAAGAGTTGCTGAGGGCAATATTGTGCATACGAAAATACTTGGATTCCCCATACATTGCAGCTAGGCCCAAAGCTCCTAAAGACGTATAGGGTGGCATTTTTCCAAGAGTGGGAGAATTGTAATGGCGCACTTCAGAATAGGTGAATAGTAATGGCACTTCTTCAAGCTTCAAAAGTTGTAATGGCACCAATCAAAAAAAACCCATATATATTCTACACCGCAAGCCAACACTGAGCAGAAAAAATACTGAGTACTACTGAACAGTGTTCAGTATCATTCAGTATTACACCCAGGACCACGAAATACTGAACAATACTGAAACGCGAATACTGAACGATACTGAGTTCTGTTCAGTATAACAGTTTGGTGTAAAATAGCATTCTACACGTAGGGTGTAGAATAGCACTTATGTGTGTGTCGTATACATTTATTAGTGTATAACCTAGGGTGTAGAATAGCACTTGTGTGTGTGGACTTTGGTTTTAATTAATGTATTTATATATTAATTAAAAATAACAACTAATTATACACTAATAAATATGCACCAACATTAATTTTGTCATTATAATCGCTAATTACAAATAAAATATATTAATTAAAACCGCTATTATTTTAATTGGTGTACAAAACATGCACTAATCAACCTATTAGCACTTATATCAAAACTAATTTTGCCATCATAGTTACTAAGTAATAATATAACATGATAATAATCCTTAATTATTTACTAATGACAAAGATTAGAAAACATGGATGAGTTTGCTAGGCAAATTTTTTTGTGATAGGGATATCCAACATCTAGGAGAATACTTCCTTGTCAAGGATATTCATATCTAACTTGTGTGCGAACCAAAAATTGTTGGTCCATAGACCGACGTCTCCCATCCAGGGATATCCATCAAACCAAACGCACCCTAACCTTCCTGAAATAATCATAGTCCGATTTCCTCGTCAAACTCCAAACACTACCAAAAAGGAAACGATTTTAGGAGATACCTTTTATTTATATAGACGGGCAAAAAGTATTCCAGACTCTAAAAATAATCAGCGATTTTCAGAGGCATTCGTTGTATTTATGGAAATTGAAAACTGACGACCATTGCATCTCTTACCAGAACAGCTCATACTGATAGCCAACATCACCACATACTGGTACTGAGACAGACCGGACAGCACCACACCGATGACGACACAGTAATAATACTTAGAGATAATAATTAGACAGGGGCGAACTAATAGTTAGTACTTATTAGACAGGACACCCCTAATGCTGGGGAAGGATAAAGATCTTCTTGACGCCGTCGGTGAAGTCGACGCCCACCTCGGTGAAACCCTTCTTCTCGTGCTGCCTTAGGACATCCACGTGGAGGTCCACCAAGTAAGCCATATTGGCGAGATAACCTTCGCGCATCGGAAATATCGTCGTCGACAGGAGGCAGCTTCTGGAAGACAGGTCTGACCTTGAGCCTGTCGATGAAAGAGTCGGGCACCATCTCCTTGGTGATCATAGCCCCACTGGCGGCTTGACGGGGAAGACGAACTCGATCCAGGATGCCTCCGTTACCATGCCTGGCCCCGGCCGCCTCCTTGTTCCCCAGCTCAGCCTTGGTGACGTCGATCTCGCTGTCGACGACGATGCTGCTCCCGGACATCCTGATGACCGGCCGTCCGCAGCGCAGCCTGGATCCTTTGGTGACGGCCGTGTCTCGATGATCCTCCTCCTTTGACCGCGTTGGCGGCGGCGGACTGCTGCGGCCTGTTGGTTGACGAGAATGAGTCCTGCGTCGCGCGCTATATATACATGTGCATGCATGCGTGCATGGGCCTTCTCTGCCTCCAACTCGGACTCCCTTCTATGCGTCCAACTCGCTTGGCGCGCAATAGGCAGCATGCATGCCGCCGTCCCATGGGCCATGGCCCCGTGGGCTGTGGTCCACCGTCAACACCTCTCCGATTCCAATCCTTCAGTGTCTCGTTTTTTTCTCACTCAGGAAGGTGAAGTCACTGCTGAATTGAAGTTTCTGCATATCGATCAGACATAAATATTATGACGACATAGGAACGCCGATTCACAGTGCTTGCTTGCTGCTGCGTCAAACCCTTGAAAATTAAGCTCGCCGTCAAAATGCTCCTACTCCCTCCGTTCCAAATTACGAGATGTTTGAGTCCTTCATGTAGTGTATATAATCATCTATCTAATTATATAGCAAAAAATATATATCCACAAAAATCAAACGTCTTAAAATTTGAATAGAATGAGTACTGAATAATCTTTTTATTTAGCCACGTACTAATCCTCAGTTGCGTTCACCGCCAGCCACCTGCAGTGTAAATAAATAAATATATATAAGCCTATGTGATCTATAAACAAAATTAAATGTTGCTGAGGAAAATTACAAAATTTACATTTATAATAAACCTAGATAGATCCGTAGTCTTGTAGGTTACTCTATTACTAGGTATATATATAATAATTTATTTATGCTGTACAAAAACAAATCATAATCAAAAGTGAGTGCTTATTTGGAATATTATATGATAATAATATTAGTTTTGTATTATTTAATTGAATAGTATAATGTCTGATTTACCCTCCTAAACATGTTGCTGAATTTAAAAAACACACTCAAACTTAAATACCGGACAACTTATATCCCTTAACTTTCAAAACCTGATAAAGTACATCTTGACCATTTCAAAGTGGTTTTCTAGGTGGTTTTGTTGACATGGAAGTGAGCCCACAAGTTAGACAATTTCTATCTTCCTTTTATATATTATTAAAAAATCATACCAGATTCACATTAAATCGGATGAATATAAACTTTTATATCAAAAATTGAACGGAAGGGCTAGCGCCCAAGCGTTCGGCCGCAGGAGTCCAAACGCTGCTCCCATTCGAGCGCATCCATCGTGCCCCGTCCCGTCCAGTCCCCACGTAACAGAAGCATGCCCTATCTCGTCCCCATAACAGAAGTGTGCCCGTACCCCGCAGCGTCATAACAGACAGGAGCGGGCCTGCCGTGCCCGCCTCACCCCCACCTGTGGATGCACGCCGCAGAGGTGTCTGCTGGCCTTAGGAGCCCGCACGGTGACCCGCGGCAGCGCCCCAGCAGCAGCAGGGGGCTACAACAGGTGGGTCACATTACAACATGTGCAACACCCGATCTACTTTTGAAACATCCAGATGCAACACTTGCAACATACGTCTGAAGACAGATGAAATACTTGAAACATGTGTCTGAAACACTTACAAAACACACTTGAAAACCATTGCAAAACATATGTAACATCCAGACAAAACACTTGCAACATATGTGTGAGATATATATAATATCCAGATAAACACACTAGCATCATACGTCTAAAAAACAGATGAAACATTGAGAACAGACGATTGCAACATATGCAACATCCCGATCTACTTTTACAACATCCATACAAAACACTTGCAACATACCTCTAAAACATCTGAAACACTGAAACATACGCTTGCAACATACGGTTTCAGCGCAACATCTCCTTGCTATTTGGGAGAATGGATGATTGTCGGCGTGTGGAGTTTATCGATGTAGAGCTCGCCGGTAGCACAGAGATCACCTCTCCGGTGGAGAAGGTTGCGGCGGGTCACTCCGATGAAGAGAGAGAGGGTCGAGGGGAAGGCCTACTAGTCCCCGCTCCTAGCACGAGCCGCCGCCGGAAAGGAACAGAAGCGGCCGTGCGGGCGTGATGCAGAATGGAAGCCGCGCGACGGACGATGATAGCGGTGGAGAGGGAGGAAGGTGGGCAGCAGTGCTCGGGCGCGGTGGAGAGGAAGGATGGTGGTCGGCCGGGCGCGGTGGAGAGTGCCGCGATGGAGCACGGCGAAGATTCGAGAATAGATGCGGGAGCGGCGGTGATTCGAGAGGAAAGTGAAGAGCGGAGTTTTTTTATTAAGCAACGCGAGATGGCGTCTGGGCGAGTGGCAGTGTTGGGCCGTTCGGGCGGCGTCAAGGCCCACCAACGCAAGCATCCGGATGACCGGATGTCCTACCCACAATATTTCCGAAAATTGTAGAGTTTGTTGAGATTTACAACTTTGTAGTTCACAAATTTTTATTTGAGATTATTTAGAGGCTCAAATATTCGATTTAAGTTATCGGATTTCAAAATCCAGAATTTATAAATTTTCAAACGAAAGGACCAGGATTTCGAAATCCAGAATTTATAAATTTCTCAAACATAAGGACCAGGATGTCGACATGGTCTATACCAAAATTATAGCTTTCAATGCGACCTACAACTTTATTATTGACAAGTTTTTATACGATATTTTTAGTGGCTCAAATATCCATTTTAATTACCAGATTTTGAAATTCAAGTTTTATAATTTTTTAGACGGCCTAGGATGCCAACATGATATATACCAAAGTTGTATCCCTTAATACGATCTACAATTTTGTTGTTGACAATTTTTTAAAAAAAACATTTAGACGTCAAAATACTTATTTTTAAGATATTGGATTTTTCATATATCATTTTTTAAAATTTGCGCCTTAGATATTGACATGGTCTATACCATCGCATTGTTTTGTGTGGGCCCGTTGTCACATGGAATAGGGAGACTTTACACGCTCACATATTGGTAGACAGCACAACATAACACAGCTTATTATAGAATAATAATGGATACAGGAGCAGAGTCAGAATTATACAGAAATTACACATAGGGAGGCCAGTAAAAGAGATTCAACACATGCGAACTGAACATAGCTCATTCATCTATGTCCTTGTGGAGTTGTTGTGGAACGTGTAACCAATAATCATCAATTGTAGTTTCTCCTATTCCTATTTTTTCTAGATGATAATAATAATAATAATAATTAGACGAAGCGGTAGCGCTACTCCTTATTTTCTCCACGGATCGATAACCTGCAATTTTCTCACCATGCATGCATGCCTAATAACCAAAGACAAAATAGTCTTCACACCATCCGTGAAATCCACGCCCACCTCGACGTACCCCTTCTTCTTGTACTGCCTCAGGCAGTCCTCCTCCAGGTCGACCAGCGCATTGATTCGGGCATAACAGGACACGACAACCTCGGAATGGGATGCGTCTTGATCCTCGCGATGAAAGAGTCGGGCACCCTCTCGGTCGTCGTCGTCGTCTTCACGGGCACGGCCCCCGCGGGCTCGGTTTCGGGCTTGCCCGTGTCCTCCTCCTTCGCCGCCGGCTCGACGACGATACTGCTCCCCGACGACATCATCCTGACCGCGCACGCACGGGCTTTCGATGACGGCCGGCGTGCCCTAGCTCGTCGACGTCGTCGATCACGAGACGATACGACGCGTACGCCGCCTTGGTGTGTGCAGGTGGCGGCGCGGAGGACCGCTAGCTGAGCGGGCGTGTCGTACGTATGCTATGTCCAGCAGAAACACCCAGGAAGCCGTGTCGCGCCTCGCGCGCGCTATATATGTAGTACGTGTATGACGTCACGATGATGACCTCGATCGGGTCCCTTGTCTGCGTCGGACTCGATCGGGCTCCCTTCGCCTCGGCCTCTCACATGACATCACACGCGCACCGTAGTCGATATCCTCCGATCCATGTGGATGCGGCCGGCCGGCATGCAGGATGATGTCTGCTCCGATTCCGATCCACCAACTCGCCTCGCTCGCTCGTCCTGACTGATGCATCGTCGTTCGACATGAACGCCAATTCACGGTGCCAGTGCTTGCTGCCGCGTCAAACCCTTGCAATATTTCTCGCGCCGTCAGAATATTTGTGCAAACACTCTGCCTCGCTGAATTCGCGTGGATAGCCGGTGCCATATATAGCTACAGATCATTCTCGGTCGCCTTCATCCCCTGTCATTGCCAATTACTTCATCCCTTTCAAAATAACTACACGTCTCCGTTTGTCAAACTTTTTAGGTTTGACTAACTATAGACAAAATTACATATAAACATTTATACACTTCTTCTATATTTCAGGCGCATGAATTTTAAGATGATTTCAGACAACACTCTTGTACCTCTAACTAGTGCAAGTAAATTGTTACTTTTGTGTTTTGTTATCTGTCTTTGTGTCATAACATATTAAATTTTGTCATTGTCTTCCTATAGAAAATCATTGTAAATTGTTAATTGTCTTTGTGCCAACACAACTCAGATTTTGTCGAGTTTGTGGTTTTGTATAACAGGTTTTTTATTCTCGGTTCCAAAAATTGCAGATTGTGTTTACAGAAATTGCAATAAACAAAATCTGCAATTTTAGTACAAAATATATGCAATAACCGTCGCCTGAAAGGAAACTAAAATTCAGACTAAAATTTAGGCCTGAATTTTAGCAAATCCCTTACTTATATTAAGATATTAAGAGGCGTAATAAGTGTCAATAGATTAATAAATATATTAGAAAATGTAAATGTTGATAAATACAGTATGATCAGTAAAGATAGACGTGTAGTTACTTTGAGATTGATAAAGCACTGTACTGAGTCTAGTACTGATTGCGGCTTACTGAGTATTGAATATGTGATGATGTCACGTCAAAAGTTACTGACATGTAGCACTATCCATTTACACATGGAAGATAAAATAAAACTCCAAATTATGTAGTTTAACTATCTGCTCGAGGAAAAAAATCAAAAGGCAGTATAGTATGGACGGTAATGCCGTGGTTAAGACGTCCGATGGTTCGGATGCCCACGTTAGTGGGCCTCGCCCGCCCCAATGGCTCAGTACTATTAATTGCGCGGTCGCTCATGTTGCTCAAAAAACAAAAAAAAATCTCCGATCACTTTTACTGTCGAATCGTCACCGTGACTGCACCCATTCTCGAATCGCCACCGCGCCCACACTCCGCCTTGCTGCTACCGCCTTTCCCCACTACTCACTCCCTCCCACGACGCGTGTGCCCGCCCGCGACAGTTGGCTCCCTATTTTCGGGTCATGCTCCATCCTGCACCGCGCCCACGCCTCATCTCCTCCCCCACCCACCCACACACTACCCCACCCCATTGCAGCCCCGCTCGTGGCTCTGTTGGGGTACGTGCCGTCCGCGGTGGTGAGGGTGCTAGAGTAGCCCACGACATCGGGGGTGGCCTGGGAGATGGCGTTCCTCGTGGGGCCCCTCTGGGCGGCAGCCCTCCTTGGCCCCTTGCTTGGCTGGGCCTCACTATTGTCACTCCAGCGGCTCTGCTAGGGCAGCCTCCATCCGCTCCCTGTCCTCCTCGCCGATCTACCGCAGTTCACCACCAGGTAGGTCATGGGCGCACGGCGATGCTGTGTTTCAAGTGTTTCTAGGCGTTTTTTAGACATGTTGTAAGTCTATGTTTCAAGCGTTTCAGGTGTTTCAGATGTATATTTCAATTGTTTCATGCGGATGTTGCAAAAGTAGATCAGGATGTTGCATATGTTGCAATGGTTATACACATATGTTGCAAACATCTATCTCCAATGTTTCATCTGTTTTTTGTACACATATGTTGCAAGTGTTTCAGACGTATGTCTCAAATATTTTATCTGTCTTCTTTTGTTTATTGCAGGTGTTGCATCTGAATGTTTCAAAAGTAGATCGGGATGTTGCACATGTTGCAGTGGTGTTTCAACAATATGTCTCAAATGTTTCATATGTTTTAGACGTATGTTGCAGATGTTTCATCTGGACGTTGCAAAAGTAGATCAGGTATTTGAATATTGTAGCTGGTCCCACCTACCACAGTCATTTGCTTGCGGCTGCTGGGCCCATATGCATGCGTGTAGGAGCGGAGGGGTGAGAGCGGTAGGCACGGGAACGAGAGTGGGTGGACGTATGGGAAATGAAGCAGCGTGGGCCCCATGTGAATCTGGCGCAGGCTGACGGACGGATGTGCGGACAGGCACAGTTAGCGCGAGCGTCCACACGCTAGGCCCGGATGGCACATACCGGACGGTAGCAGTTCGGTAGTATACGAAATCTAATTCGGTAGCGAAACTTCCCCTCAACAAACCGGAAGTAATCGGGCCTGATTTTTAAATGTATGTAGCTGGGCCTAGCTTCTAACAACCACGGCTACAGAATCCACAATGGGATACAAAAGAAACACTTCAACTTCATCGAAGTTTCTTCTTGGGCCTGAGGTCTCGTTCGGAAGAGGAATGTGCGTCGTTTTAAAAAGGCTGAAGATGAACAATTCACTTGTCGTAGTGCTCTATTTTTTTTTTGTAATTCTCACTTCTTGATGAGTTAAATAATTTTAAATTTGAATAAATTTATATAAAAATTACTAACATTTACTCACATATTCAACAGAATGGAGGGAGTATGATTCAAATAAGTATCACTACATTGATTATGTAATAGATTTTCCTAGTAAGAGCATCTACAGAAGTTTGGTATAGTTTACTTGCTAAACTAGTACATCTAGTGAGTTAATAGAAGAACTACTAACCTTAAATTTTTTCATTCTCCAATAATTGTCTATAATAGCTTTCTAAACAATTTTGCATTAGAAACCCTGAACTATTTCTAACCAACCAAACATTTTTTAAATAGTTTCTTTGTCTTTTGGCTTTCTCATTTGGAAACCTTTGTTTTCTTAATTTAGCCATGTGTCCAATTTACTCCGATCTCTTGATAAAAACACCAAACGGGGAGCGGATATAGATTTTCTCTCGACTACGGATACTTACGAGTTGGGGACGATATTTGACAACTTTTTATTTTTAAAGAGCTCTTTTTATCAAACTGTTGAAGTACACCTTTTCTCTTTTTTGCTAAAAAATCAAAATAGGAAGTTGTTTTATAAAAAAAAAACTCTTGGAGATGCTCTAAGTATAATTGGAGACATAAACATTGGCAACTTATACGTCGCGGTGTCTCAAACGATCAACATGAAAGTTTTTCTTTTGCCTCGTGTTTTTCTCTAAAAATGAACCGATTTTTATAAAATTTCCGTGTAATTTTCTTGAAATCCTTGAGTGCCAAGGAGCCCTCGACCTGCTTGTCATCGTCATCCAACGAGGTTAGGTCAATAACCAGACTTGTGTCTCGTGTGAGGTGTGAGCGTGACACTGTGACGTGTGTGTGCTCTCGGAGAGAGATCGACGGCGTGCGCTCGAACTCTCCACACGGCACCAATCTTGACGCACGCTCCACCTTCTCCTCTGCTACTCTCTATCCTCTCTATTTTTAATGGCGCACGCCTCACTCATTCAGGCTTCAGCTTCCCCTGTTTCAGCGCTCGCCAAGCGGCGCGGCGCGGAGCCAGCCAACGGCACCCGAACCAGACGCCTCCCCAGTCCCCACCTCGATCGCCATGGCGTCGCCGCCGCCGCAGCAGACGCTTCCCCCTGCTCCGGCCGCCGCGGCCGGGGCGCACACCGTCTTCGTCTACGGGAGCCTGATGGCGGACGAGGTGGTCCGCACCATCCTCAAGCGCGTCCCGCCCGCCGCCCCGGCGCTCCTCCCAAACTAGTACGCCCGCCCGCCCCTCCCTCCAACTCGATCCTCCTCCCCACTTGCCTTCCTCCGCCTTCCCCGTCTTGGTGGTGGCCCTCGCCCCTCGGTTCCCTGTGGGGCCGTCGCTTTCGTTTCCCCGTCGTCGTAGTTCGCTGGTGCGCTGACGCAATGCCCTGCCGATTATATTGCCTTTCTTTTGAGCGGGGCGGGGCCATTGGACCAACGTGACGACATGGGAGAGATGCTCTCAGTATTACTATTATTCTTCTTGCAAGTTGCAATCACGCGATGGTCCACCGATTCATGTAGTAAATATTATATGCGTATGTATGTGCATCACGCACGCCAACAGCGACAGAGATTCATAATGTACAGGAGTATATGCTTGCTTTTGCTTGCAGCCTGCAAGTTCAGTTTTAACATGCTCCGGCCATTTTTTGCAGCCACCGGTTCAACATCAAGGGCCGCATTTACCCGGCGATCCTGCCCGTTGAAAGCAAGAGAGTTGCTGGGAGGGTCTGTTGGTTACTGACTACTGTCACATAGGACTGTTCGAGTTCAATCCTCATTTGCTCTGTTCCTCTGTCTACATTTTATTTACTATACTATAATTGGTTCTGCAGGTTATCACGGGTGTTACTGACGAAGAGCTCCAACTTCTGGATGCGTTTGAGGATGTCGAGTACACGAGGACAAGAGTTGAGATATCATTGACTGTAAGTACGTCTGGCATCTGATCTGAGCCATTATTATTATATATAACTGGCAAATATATGGTGAATAGTGAAGCAATGAAACCAACTCTACTAGTAATTCAGTTGTTTCTATACTGCCTAAACAACAAGATACAGTATGATGAGTGTCGCTGTTTCGGCTTTAGTCTTCCCTAGAACAGTAACCATTTTTTCAGTATGGGATCACATACTCCATATGGTGTCAGCTATCAGGTCGATTTTGAACACCTTGCTCTCTACAAATGTTGCATGAATAATCATGCTTCCCCCATGTTTTCATCCTTGGAATGGCATCATAGTGAATTTAAACTGGAAAACCATAGTTCATTGTTTTTTATGCTTATTTCAACTGGAAAATCATGCTTCCCTCATCTAGAGGTGTTTTGCTAAAAGAAAGGTGGTTTTGCATTGTAGGACTCTTCGGAGAAAATGCTAGCTGACACTTATGTATGGAGTGATGCAGAGGACCCCAATCTTTATGGCGAGTGGGATTTTGAGGTGAGGAGACTTGTTTCCTGCAGTCCTGGGATGTTGAAGCTATGTGATTATTCTGGTTCTTTAATCCCCACACTTGATCCTTGTGAATCACGCTATGGCAATAGGAGAACTGCAGCAACCTTAGGATCATATCAAATGCTGAACTCTATCACCTATTGCCATCCTCAGGATCTAAAATTCCCTTGCAACCACACTCGGTGAATGTTTAGCGATTTGTTCACATATATAATATTGAAAACAGAGGCCTAATTCCGGCAGCTACTTTTTATCAATACATCTTCCACGTCCTCATCTATCTATTTCCATTACACCCATAGCCCAAAATGTGGTATGTATATATGTGGCCTTGTGCTTTCTAACTACAAAGATTATCTCTTCTCCACAGGAGTGGAAGAAACTGCATATGAAGGATTTCCTGGCGATGACGAATGGTTTCATGCATGAGCTCGAACAGCCTGAATCTAAGACCCGGGTGGAGACCTACGAGTCATTCATGCAACAACAGGAACAGCCTGCGCCGGGGACCCAGGTTGAGGGTTGAGAGTTGCAATCTGCTGGCTGCTGATCTACATTTAGTCATTCTCCTGGAGGAATTGCATTGGCATTGGACTGTACCATTTGTTATAGGTCACCTATATGGTTTGTGAAATAATATCAGGATTACCCTATAATATTAAGCATACAAATAAAATGTCCACTGAGATTTCTGTTGATTCTTTATGTCATTGTTGATCCCATGGCTGGTCCTCAACTGCTGATGCACGGTCTCACTATGATTTGTGAAATATGATCGTGATTATCCTATATAATGCAATAGTTAAGTATATGTATATCAAAAGGCTTTCCTTGAGATTTCTGTTGATTCTTCTGTCATTGTTGATCCCATGGCTGTCTGTGAAATAAGATCAGGATTATCCTGTGATATGCTCCGTAGAATAGTTAAGTACAGCAATAAAAAAAATCACTGAGACTGTTGATGAACCCATGGCTGGTGCCTGGTGCTGAACTGTTGATGCACGGTCTTTAGCAGAAACAGACTAAAAGGAATTCAGAAGGAACTAAAATCTTACTAGCTTGCTTCTGGGAAGGTCGGATTCCTTTTAATTCAGCTGTATTCGTTGTAATGTGGCTGCAAAGACTAGGCAGAGTGTTAAACTACTACCATCAACAATCTAAACTTTTCACTCAGATTGTTGATGAACCCTTGGCTGGTGCCTGGTGCTGAACTGTTGATGCACGGTCTTAAGCAAAGACCAGACTAACAGGAATTCAGAAGCAACTAAAATATTTAGCTTGTTTGTGAGAATGTAGGATTTTTTTTAATTCAGCTTTATCCATTCTAAGTTGTGGCTGCAAAGACTAGGCAGAGTAAACCTACTACCATCAACAATCTAATAGTATCCCCAAAACTTTATTGATCAACTCTGAAAAAGAGCATGAGCGAACTGCAACCTGGGCCAGACTGAAATTGAACATTGAACAAGGAAACAAAAATTAAGGAGAAAATTATCTCAATTCCTCAGAAGATCCTGGATTTGCGTCATCTGTCTATACAAGCAAGCATAATTTATACAGGCACAAATAGGTTCGAGGAAAGCATAACTATCATAATTTTTTTAAAAAAACGATAGCTATCATAATTTATATCCCTTGGTGTTTACTGATCAGTAAATTGATCAATTTTCGAAGCCAAGTTCCTCACGGTGCTCGAGCACACCGGCCATCCAGGCGGCGTCTTGCAGGGTCTCCGGGCGCCGCAGCTCCACGTCGGCGCGCAGCGGATGGCGGAGGCCGGCGGTGAAGAAGGCGAGCTGCATCGGCTCGGACACGCCGTCGCATCTGTCCACCAGCCCCAGGAACTCTTCCCGGTACTCCGCGACGGAGCCGGTGTGCCGCAGTTGGATGAGCTCGCGGAACGCGTCGTTGCTGCGCGTCAGGGAACCGAAGCGGCGGCGCACCGACTCGGCGAACTCCGTCCAGGCAGGGACGCCGCGGTTGCGCTCCACCCCGTAGTACCAGATCTGCGCCTTGCCGGTCATGTGGAAGGCCGCGAGGCACACCTTCTTCTCTTCCTCGGTCCGCTGCAGGTCGAAGAAGATCTCGAAGCGGTGGAGCCATATGTCGGGGTCGTCCGTGCCGTCGTACTCCGGTAGACGCAGCTCGAGTACTCCGGGGAACGCGGCCTGCTTCTCAGCCTTGACGGCGTCGTGGAGACGCCGTTAGTCAATCTTGACGGTGGAGAGCTCGCCATCGACCGCCGTCAGCTTGGTCTCGAGCGATGTCAGCTTGTCGAGGACGTCGCCGAGCAGCTCCTTGAGATCGCTGAGGCCGGCGTCCGCCATTGCCGGACGAGGAGCAGGAAAGGTTCGAGTCGGCGGCCGCAGGGTACGAAGCAACTGGATTTTATCGGATGGAAAAAGTGTATTTTGGTCCTCCAACTATCGCGAAAGTCCACTTTTGCTACTTTAATTTTAAAACCGGACAAACAAGCCTCTTTAACTTTTGAAACCGTGCAGATTTAGTTCCTCGGGTGTCTTGCCTGGTGGTTTTGCTACAGTAACCACGGAGTTGCTACAGTACATATGTTTGCTACCCTAACCGCGTAGCTTTATTTCAGCTGAATCTTTGAAAAATCACAGTAAATCACAGAAAAATCATAAAATAAAAAATCTAATTTTATTGGACTCCACATGAGTAGAGCTACACAGTGAACATATAATATGGTATGCTTTAGTACAAAGTTTTTACTATGATTTTTTAAAGATTGAGCTAAAATAAATAAAAAAGAAAAAGACAAAAACTTTGTACTAAAGCATACTATATTATATATTCAATGTGTAGCTCTACTCATGTGGAGTCCAACAAAATTAGATTTTCCATTTTATGAATTTTCTGTGATTTACTATGATTTTTCAAAGATTCAGCCGAAATAAATCTACGCGGACTGTAGCAAACCGTGATTACTGTATCAAACCATGATTACTGTAGCAACCCGTGGTTACTGTGGTACAACTGCCGGACAATACATCCAAAGGACTAAATCTGCGCGGTTTCAAAAGTTGAGGAGCTTGTTTTTTCCGGTTTTAGAGTTGAGGGACCAAAAGCGGACTTTCGTAATAGTTGGGGGACCAAAAGTAGACTTTTTCCTTATCGGAAATGCTTCCAATCGCCGTCCCTTCGTCTGGACGCCGGATTTCTGGGCCTGCGGACACTCACATTGGTGGGCCGGCCCAACGGCCCACCGTGAGGTATCCACTCTTTTATATTTATTTATTGGTAATTTTTTAGGCAATTTATCAGTAATTTTCTGAGTAGAGCGTCCGTCCGCCACGATGTTTCCGCCAGTGGGCCAGGATGCCCGCCCAAATGACACCCTCTTATCCACTTGTCACCGTAGTTTTTGATAAAAAAAAAACACCGCACATAGTGCACGCTCCATCTGTGCAGCTCACGGTGGACGACCGAGGCAAAGGCCATGCTCATCCCATGCTCGCCGCGGCCGCCCGCACTCGTCTCGCCCAAGGCAGAGGCGGCCCAACTCATTGCAATCGGGGTGGAGCTCGTCCGCGTGCATCTCACGGCAACCCGAGCAGAGTCGGCCCACGCACATCTCACGCTCCGCCTACCTAGCTCGCCGTGGCTGGGGCGCAACTCGTCCGCGCACAGCTCGTGATGGCCGGGATGGAACTCACCCACGCACAGCTCACGCTCTACCCGCACAGTGTGGAGACCTATCGCGGCCTTCTCCACCGGACCTGCCACGGCCTTCTCCACCGGAGTGGCGAGCTCCGCGCCACAAGCGAGATTTACACTGGTAAACTCTACACGCCGACGAGCCTTCATTCTTCCAAGTAGCAACGAGATGTTCGTTGAAACTGCACGTTGCAAGCGTATATTTGAAGTGTTTCAGGTGTTTCAGAGGTATGTTGCAACTGTTTTATATAGATGTTGCAAAATTAAATCAGGATATTGCATATGTTGCAATGGTTGTACACAGATGTTGCAAGCATCTGTTTCAAATGTTTCATCTGTTTTTCAAACATATGATGCAAGTGTATTTATTTGAATGTTGCATATGTTTCACACATATCTTGCAAGTGTTTTATTCGGATGTTGGATGCGTTTTGCAATAGCCTTTTCAAGTGTTTTCATTTTTTTTGCTAATGTTTCAGACGGATGTTAAGTATTTCATCTGTCTTTAGACTTATGTTGCAAATATTTTATCTCAATGTTTCAAAAGTAAATCAGGTGTCGTTGCTACAGGGACCCGCCTGCTGCAGCTGCCGGGGCACCGCCGACCAGGCGCTGACGTCCAGCATCGGAAACGGAGGGGCGCAAGCAGTCCCCGCATGGGGTCGAGCGCGGCGGTCGACATTCAGGTGGCACGGGCCCAGCGTGAGCGTGCACAGCGTGCAAGCGCGGCCATCCGTACGTGCACGTCCGTCCGAGCACTGCCGTTTATTTATTACTATAGCAAGAGGAGAAATCTTTTAGGGCTACTTTGGCAGTATGGGGAAGTGGATTTGCAATCACACTGATGTCAATTGTCAAATGTGCGATGATGCCCCGCAGTCCCGCTACCTGTGCCTTGGATTCCTTGTTCCCTCCTTTATGCATGGACCATATATTACTAATGATTATGCTATTTTGAGTGCGGAGATATGACAAATTGCACATACCTGCATTTGGAGGGCTCAACAAGCTGCATAGCTAGGATTTTGTTGCCCGTAAGCAAGCTTTTGGATCTCAAGCAACGTACAAAATCCCAAGCAGAACCATCTTTAGGCGGTCCATAATGTGGGTGTAGCTCGTTTCTATTGCGTACGGCTGTACCTTTAGGACTTGGGCAGGTCAAACCTGATTAGGCATGGGGTATAATACATGTGTGCAAACTTAAATTTGCCATGGTATTTTATTTTTGTTCTCATGTGTGCAAACTTAAATTTTTTTGTAGTGTTTGGAGTTTAATGAAGAAAATCGGACTATGGTTATATTTCACGAAGGTAAAACGAATGGACTTCTTCCCATTATAGATCCGGTCCGTGGTCATGCACATAGCATATATATAGCGCGCGCGGCGAGACGGCGATGCCCTAGGTCTCGTTCGTTCTCGACCTACAACAACGCCGCAGCGCAGCAGTCTGCCGAGCCGCCACCTGCACCAACCAAGGCCTACCTCGCGAGGCGCCCACAGCACCAGGCCAGGCCCTTGCATCGACGAGGCGGCGACAGACGGGCGTCGACGTCGACTAGAACACTAGCCCCGATCGATCAAGGCCGCCGTCAGGATGTCGGGCAGCAGCATCGTTGTCGACAGCGAGATCGGCGTCACCAAGGCTAAGCGCGGGGGAACAAGGAGACGGCCGGGACAGGCATGGTGACGGAGGCCTCCTGGATCAACTTCGTCTTCTTGACCAAGCCGCCTGCGGGGATCGAGCGCATGGCCGAGCCGACAGTGGCTATGACTATGATCACCAAGGAGACGGTGCCCGACTCTTTCATCGACATTCTCAAGAAGAGACGTCTGTACCAAAAGCTGCCTCCTATCAAGGAAAATGTCTATGTCTACTCCTGGTTCCCCGAGCTACGCGACCTCCGTCAATCTGACACGGCTCGTAGGAATTACTGCATCGACCTGCATACGGACAGGGGCGGATACGGGCCTTGGGCCACTAGGGCCACGGCCCTAGGCGTGGCCCAGAAAATTTCTTAGAGTACCAGTAGTTTTTCGTCCTGGCCCTAGGCGTTGGTCCGAATTTGTTGGACTTTTGGCCCAGCAGAGAGAGGGGAAGGAGCCAAGAGGCAGCGCCAGTGGCCAGCCTCCCGAGCGCTGCGCCGCGCCGTGCCCTCGCGACTCCCTCTTCTCGCTGTCGCGGTCGCGGCCAACCCTAGGCACTCCGCGGTCCGTGCCTCCGCCGGCTGCCGCTCCGCTCCTCCGCCGCCTGCCGTCCAGCGCCCAGCAGCCACCCGTGCCCTGCGTCGAGGCACCCTTTGCTGTGCCCGTCGGCTGGCGCCCCGCACCCTGCATGCAGCGGCGGGCGGCAGCGCTCCGCCGCTCCTTCTGCCGCCCAGCAGCCCCAGCTCTGCAGCTCCAGTCCTCCAGAGCTCCTGGTAAGTGGCAATACTAATTCCCCTTTCCCCATTTGTCCATTCTGATTTCTAACTTCTAAGGGTCTGATTTCTAAATTAAAGATGAACTCTTTCAATTTTTGTAGTACTTAAGTAAGTTGCACAATAAAGAGGAGCAGGACAACAAAATCCATTTTTACTCCGGCTCCTATGCCAATTATACAACCGGTACATTGCTAATGTTCTTAAACACCACATCCATGTGTAGGTTCAGGTCCATATGAAACTCTTGATGAAGGTACGAGAGGCGAGGGTGAACTAGACCATAATTAGTTAGGTATTTTTTTCAACCACCATGTTCCATAAGTTATATCATGGATTTAAATATGAAATTGTGATATCATTTAAACTTGTGCATCTAGCATCTATGAGCTTTGTTTTGTTATTTATCGATATTAGTCCAGGTGCGGGTGATATTTTAACCCAGTGGGATGGTACATATATATACATATATAAGTGATGGAGCTCGTCATTTGACAGCGGCCCTAGGCGTCAAAATTGACGAGCTCCGCCACTGCATACGGATGTCCTGAGGCAGCACGAGAAGAAGGGGTTCGCCGAGGTGGGCGTCGACTTCACCCACGGTGTCAAGAAGATCTTTCAGCCTGTTCACTTGATCTTTCAGCTGCTTATTTTCAGTCAGCCAACAGTGTTTTTCTCTCACATAAATCAGCCAACAGTACTTTCAGCCGTTTATTTTCAGCCAAGCGAACAAACCTTTTATCCTTCCCCGGTGTGCATCGTAAGGAAAGGTGTGCATCGGTGGAGCAAAGGGAATTAATTATTATATTATGCTACTAGTTTGTCCTGTGTAATAACTATTAGGGTTCAAATTCTTGCATGAATGATGCAGCCCTGCCTTACAATTTGGTAACCGGATCCCGTGATACTAGCAACTATACTTAGCTTTAACAAATTCCTCAAAAAACTTAACTTTACCAATAATTTAAAAAACTAATCAACCAAGCGGTTGTTTAGATCACCAAAATAATTAAAAAAACTAGTTTTAGTAAATCGAGTTTTAGAAGGATTTTTTAGAAAACCCACAGTTATAGGAAATCAGAGCTTTAGGGGGATTTTTAGGAAAAACCCTGTGTTTTTTTTTGGAGTGGAAAACCCGTGTTGATTTGTTGCCTCTGTTGGTTCCCTTCTGGCGACGCTGCTACTGATATCAGGGGCCCACGAATGCGTCTGCGACAGTCGTGGCAGGAAAAAAAATCATGTTGGCTGAACTTCCTCGGCACTTATAAAGTAAAAATGTGTGCTCCTGTGAGCATCAGCACAAGAATTCTTGCGTTCAACTCCTGAAGAATGCATGAACAGGACATAAATCTTGGAAACAGGACATGGTCAGAGAAGAAATTTGAGATACGTGGACTGAAGCAGCAGTCTTTACTACTACAAGCATGTCTTTTTTCCCTCGTAGTACAACATCATCTTCCACCTACGGTAAGCTTCATTTTTCATCCTCTATACTACATTCCTTCCATGTGAGAAAACCTACACATATGAACAAAAACGCTACCAATCCATGGAGCCATTTGCTCTCCCGGATGTAAAACTGGCGACACATCTACAAATATTCTGCACCTGCCATCCCTCAGGAGACGCCTACTTGTGTGATCCGGCATGTATAGACCGGCAAGTTAGGTCATTCAAACTGGCCATATGAACCAGTAGAAGGGTTACCGGAGTTCTGATCGCAGCGAGCCCTCCAGGCATTCCCGCCGTCCGAGCTGCTGCAGGCCTGGTTGGGGGGAATGTTGTTCCCCAGATCCCCATCCAAGCTCATCTGCTGCACTTCGTGAGGCGACAGGATCCTAATGCACTTCACACAGTTGACAAATTCCCTGCATTATAACAAAACAATGGTAAGACAGAAACAGAGCACATTTAGGGTTGTTCATGTTTTGTTCATAACTCATCATCGAATTATTGAGCATATCTCATATTGTCAAGACCAGTTTCAAGAAAATACATCCAGCAGTTTTACAAATTGATCATTGTTAACAAATTTATTGGTATTCCTATCTTAGAGACTCCCAAAAGCAAATAATTTTAAAAATATAATATTAAAGTACGAGACAGCTGAACTTACTCCCAAGGGTCATCACCAAGAAGTAGGATGTCATCCTCATGATCCCTGTAGACAAGTTTCCAGCCAATTCTCTGTCGTTCCTCAAGTTGCCCCTCCATACTAAACATGCGAGCCAGAGCATGCTTCAACTCATCATATCCACTGAACTGACTAATGTCAATGGACCGACCTACAGCTCCACGTTTATACACCTACAAGAAATTATAGGTTAAGCAGAAGAAACAATAGGAAACTGAAAGTAGCATATGCTTCGTTGCATAACAGTTAAAGCACAAATACTATTATGTTTACCCAAAGTGAAAGATTAGCTGTATGTTAAAGAAATAGAAAAGTGCCAACCTTGGTAAATGTCCTCATCCTCTTTAGGGGAGGAGGAGGCCAAGAAGTTCTGTTCATGAAACCACCATCATTCATACCAGAGTCAATTGAATTGAATGCCATATCTGATGCACCAAATGAATGTGAAACCATGGATGACGATATTTCTTGCTGACCATCCTTTGGGATCCTGTAGTTACCATCAATATCTGTTGAAATGTGATTCTGATACTTGCAAGCATCGATTCCATTCGATAAGAAGCCATCCGCTCCCATGGGAAAGCCCGGCTGACCATCACCATTTATTCCAAAGAGTGTGTTATTACTGGGATCAGCACCGTGAATATCAGTCTCAGGAGCCACATCTTTGAACATCTGCTGCTGATTGAAGTTAGACATGGGGAAACCATGATGTAGAAGTCCATCCGCTTGGGAAAGCCACACTGAAGTTGCTGATGAAGCTGTTTCCAGATAATCCGTCGGGGGTGCATTGTTAGCCAAATTTTGAGGTGCAGGCCCTGTATTTGGTAGCTTTGAAGCCATTACACTTTGCTTGACATTAGAATTCAACTTTGGCAATTCCTTGATTGATCTTGGCGTCGCCGTGACAGCTTCCAGGGAGCTTGGGATTGACATAGGAGCAGTAGACTGACGCACCTTCTCATAGTTGATCATGCTGCATTGTTGGTTTCTTCCGAGGACTGGTTGCACAAGGTGACTACCATTAGCTGTTGAAGGTGACGTTGAGCAGGAAGGGATTTCATCGGTAAGTACAGAATGTGTGGCACCAGTTGCCATCAGAGGACTTCCCACAGCGGAAATGGCGTTGACTGATGTAGTTGGAGGAATGGCAGTATGTGATGTGTCAGTGAAACCAATATGCTTCTGTGGAAGCTTCTGCTGTGACTCTTGTTGCACGGTTGGTGGTGGTGGTGTTGCTTGTGATGGAACTTTGGTACTTTGTTGAGGCATTATTTGTTGCTGGGAAAGTGATTGAGAATTTGACAGCTGCTGCTGCATATCAATAATCAACTTTTGCTGCTCTTGGATTAGAGGTAATTGTGCAAGAGTAACACCTGGTTGTGATAGCAGCGACTGCTGCTGCTGTTGCAGTTTTTGTAGCAGTTGCAGTTGAAGCTGCTGATCAGACAGTTGCAGCTGATTTGATGCCAGATTTGGCACTTGTGCAGCCATCTTATTTAACTGTTGCTGATTTTGCTGCTGTTGCTGCAATTGTTGTTGCTGAAGTAAAAGCTGCTGCTGTTGATGTACCAACTTTTGTTGTTGATGTTGCTGTTGCTGCTGATGGGGCAGGAGCAGCGACTGGCTGGCAGCTGGCTGCTGATTTTGAGTCATGGATGGTGGCTGCTGCTGCTGCATTTGATTCTGGATAAGGACCTGAGCCTGGACAAGATTGGTTTGAGATTGGCTCAATGGAAGTAGTTGGTTCATGGACTGTTGTTGCCTCTGCAGATTGCTTGGGTCTTGAGTCTGTTCTTGCGGTTTGGTGCCCACACCAAGCTGATTCAGTGGAAGTGATGCCTTTGATAACTCATTGACCGGCTGCATTTGCTGAGGAAGTTTGGGAGAACTAAACTGAATGCTGTTCTGTTGCAGAATCTGGTTCTGCAGGTTTAACTGCCGTGAGAGATCAGCCGCGCCAAGATTTTGCATGTTGGGGTTGCTTAGTGATCGTAGGTACTCTGACTGCATCGCCGAGTTTGCAAACGAGGAGTTCTGCTGCATATTCATGTTCATCCACTGAACCAAGCTAAGACCGGGCATTATGGTGTTCTGTGTCTGTGGATCCTTTATGCATATCTCCTCACCAAGCCATGGCATTGCCCTCTTTAAGAGATTCTCCATTTCTGAGGACTCATCATCTGCAAGTACATAGCAGAGATCATTTATTGTACATCCATGCTACACATTAAAAAAGCATTTTTGTATCAGGGCTCAAACTACTTTAAATCTTAGACTCACAAAATATATATATAATTCATTAACTGGTTATCTATAATCGAAAGAATATTACCAAGCATCTTCACTAGTGTAGTTTGAGGAATAGCATCCCTGACCTACCAAACTATCTAGAAAAAAAGAGTCCTGCCGTGTAACTAGTGCTAATGTAAACACCAAAGCATACCAAATTGTCTAGGGCGTTTTGAACCAAAAAATGGTGGAGGGCATATGAAAAATGGAGCAGCAACCGGTTCGATTTCCCAGATTGAAACCCTGTTACGCCTTTCGCCTGCTGCAGACTCATCCCAGCCAACCTATTCAAAAAAATACAATCTCCTTAGGTCACAAAAGAACATCTGTATCAGCAACAGAAAAAGGGAAAAGGGTAGTGCACAGGATGCAACGAAATTAACTAGAAAACCAACCTGTAAGTTGCGCCATTGTGAGTTTTTCCATCTTACTGGATCTAGATCACTTATGCCAGTTATTGTACCCATGTACCTGCAAAATAACAACATATAGGAATATGAAAAAAAACAGAGATAAGAAAGACTATTCAGAACATGACACTTTTGTCAAAACAGCTTAATTTGGTTTCTAGTTATAATATGGAAGTGCAAGCAAAACCCATTATGTTTGTTAGAAAGAGAAATGCAAAACAACAATCAAGACACTTGAAGCAGGGAAAAAAGTAAAGTGAGATACAGTATACCTTCTTGTGCCTAATTCTTCAGTCTCAAACATCATGCGAAAGCGCATTCCTAAAGATATTTGATTACCATAAAGTGCCTTCTGATACTTAGCAAATGGTACGACAAACTCTGTAGGACTGGCCCTGAAAAAAAAAAGCTTTCAATTTGAGATTTTGATAGCCGCTAGCATTCACTAGAAGTAAGCCCATCTATAGTAAATATTAGACATTAAGTCAAAACTCAGTGCAGACCTAGGATTATAAAATATGGTGAATGGGCTATTGTTGGCAGCGGCATGGGCTGCAGCAGCAAGAATTCCTATATGCATGCTGTCACTTGAAAGGACAGATGATGATATGTTAGTGGGCTGTCTATTAGCGCGCCTGATTCCAAGTAGAAGTTGCTGCTTTTCATCCCTAAAAACATATATAACAAAAAACAAAGAAAAAGGAATAGTCAGTGTTGAATCAACCATGAAGACCAGAAAAAAGGAGCTATCATCTCTCATGAGCTTTTTTCAAGAAAATTTCAAAGGCATAGATTCAGAAGTTGTGATGTACAGCTGTACCTAACAAAAATGACAGAATCACCAGCAAATAATCTCTTTCCGCTCACAAAAAGACTCCAGCCAGTGGTAAGCAGATGTCTTTTTGGCTGACCTGTTCGTTCCAGAAGATGGAGATGGTCAAACATCCTACAAAGTTTGTATGTGCACGAAAAAGATAGAACCATGAAAAAACATTTGTGTGAAAACTTCTTGAAAAATTGTGTACATGATCTACAATGCATAACTGTATTGACGACAATAAAACAGAAATTTACATGTAAATACCCATTATGGCTCTGATACTAAACTTTTCAGCCAAAAATATTTCCATGATGCTGCATCTATTACCTCGATATATGTGGCGGAATGTCCATACATTATCATGTAAATCTCTGGCTTGGATCTCTTGAGCAGGTGGTTGCATGGAGAAATCCTACAGAAGGACGTGAGTACATTTAATTGCAATAACAAATAAAATGCTCAAAATCATGTGGACTCAAATCTTCACATACAAGTGGTGGAAATATCTTCTCAGCTGCTCGACGAGGCACGGAGAAGCCTCCATGAGTGCTTGTGTCACTTGCAGTTAGTGTCTTACAGAAGAACTCTGTTTGAGGCCTTGGTTGTTTCAGCGCTAGTTCTGATAGTTGCAAAGCCTCCTTTCCATACTGATCACAATTAACAATCAATTTGAAATACAAAAACTTGTGTTAAAATACCAAAATGAAGGAAAAACTTATGGCAAACCAGGAGTGGGACTGGATACGTACTGAAGTAACTGGCAGGAGAGTCATTTGCGCATACACTTCATCTGTTTCTGGATCCGCCTACGAAAGCCCCAGAACACATCCTTTTAGTGTAAATGAATAAATGATCAAACAGAAAACAATTAAAATGGGGGCACAGCAGAATATTACATGTAAAGTGACATTGTGCAGAAGGCAAATCAACTTTGACGCAAGATTTGGGTAGCTTGGAACATGTCCATCAACATCCTTTTGCATAGAAGCTGCAACCTACAGTAAGAGCCAACTTTAAGGGGGTGTTTGGTTTGAGGAGTTAAAGTTTAACAAACACTGTAGCACTTCCGTCTTATTTGACAAAAAATTTCTAATCTTGGACTAATTAGGCTTAATAGATTCGTCTCGTAAATTACTCCTAATATGTACCGACATGCATGCAATTAGTCTACATTTAGTACTCCATGCATTTGAGAGAACATTGATGTGATGGGAGTTAAACTTTAACAAAACTAAACCAAACGGAGCCTAAATTTCATACTCCAACTCAAACATAGCCTGAGGAAAAAAAACAGAATGAAAAAGTCTTCTTATGAAGAATACAGATATAAATTCCCAAAGTATTGTGAGCTATCAAGAACGAAACAAAGAAAAAATAAAATAAAGAGAGTACTAACTGAAGTCACAGTGTAAAACTAAAATCTACTGTTTAAATCAGGTTGAAAAAATCCCTGAACACCAGTACTGTAGAAGCCACATGAGAAAGTTGCAATGGAAAGTCGTGATTTGACAGCACATAACACAGGTAGATACATTGCATCAAAGAGCTATTATAGCCACCATGTGCGATGAAACCACCAGCCAATCATAACTGAAAAGGTTCCATTTTTTTTCATCGAGCAAAAATGAAAGGAAAAACCGAAGTTAGGCACCTCCCAGCACTTCCATTCAGACAGAGAATCTCTTCCAAATCCGAACATGTGATCATCCCGTCCCCTAAACTTGCTCAAACAAGCTTCTTTGGTGCCAAATCCATGAAATTTGTGACAGAGATTACTGAAAGCATCACCTATATAAAAGCTAAAATCCCATCGTACTTGGTTCCTTCATCCACCAAACAGCAAGCAAGGGAATGGTGCAGCACACCAGAAACCCATAAAAAGAGTGGGGGTAGTAGGCCTATTACTCCCAACTGCTTTGGCCATAAGCCAAAAATCGGCAGCAAACAAAAGCAAAATATACTACCAACCAACTGAACAAACATTACAAGCACAACATATCTTCTCTTTTTTTGCGGGAGCATGTCCATATTTCAACGAATTCCTATTTCGAATGTGCCGATCTTATTTCTTTCATTTCAAAAAAAGAAGTACCAATCTTATACAAGACAAAGGAAGATAGTCATGAAATGGTAGAATAAGGGTCTGCTAAAGTACAGAACAGATATGCTTTGAAAAGTCATAAATGAAACATTCCGAGAAATGAACAGGGCCTTGTTTAGATTGCAAATTTTTTCAACTCTAGCTACTGTAGCACTTTTGTTTGTATTTAGCAATTAGTGTCCAATACTAATTAGGCTCAAAAGATTCGTCTCGTGATTTACTACCAAACTGTACAATTAGTTATTTTTTTTACTAACATTTAATGCTTCATGCATACGTCTAAAAATTGATGTGATGAGAGAGTGTGAAAAAACTTGGAATTTGGAAGTAATCTAAACGAGGCCTAGGTATATGATACAAAATTGTAATACCTTTGTCCCAAAAAGAATGCAATTAGGTGCATTATGGGTTAAAATGCCTAAAGTTGGACTAAATATATAGATAAAACCATTAATGTTTATGGCTCCAAATAAATATATTATGAAAATATGTTTCATGAAGAATCTAATGGTACCTATTTAATAATACCATAAATATTGGTATTTTTATATAAATTTGGTCAAACTTGACCTAATTCAATACAGCACTGTTCTAAAATTGCACTTTTTTTTGGAACAGAGAGTATATATTTTTTGTTGTAAGAATATATACATTAAAATAGTGATGTGCGCTATAAACAGCGAAAGGTCCCATCAACTTAACTGGCAGCACCACTCATTCACTGAACAAAATGGAGAACAGCAAATCAAGTCACGTCCCTGATACTTTTAGCAATCTTGGCCTGTCATCTGTCAAGACCCCAGAGGGCCCGTCATTAAGAATTAAAATATTCTTATGCATAGCATCAAAGCAAAAATTGCCAACTAGAAAGCATTTTAAAAAGCCGTGGCACATGAACAAGTCAGACCATACGAAAAAAAAACTCTAAAAACATCGCAAAAAAGTGGGCAGCTAAGGAGCAAAGAGACACCATGAATGATGAATCACAGCACGGGGTATGCTCAGAGAGAGACAGAGAGAGGGTTTCACCTGCTCGCTGTGGCCTTGGGGGAAGTAGACGACGAGGCTGCCCGCCGGCGGCAGCGACACCAGAGGCCCCGCGCAGGCGTGCCAAAGCTCCGAGTTGATCGGCGGTGCCTTCTTCTCCCCTGCACACACACACGGCCAAACCAAACCAACCGCATCATCAGTGATAACCACAGAAGAAAAAGGAGCTACTTTTCCCCCCTAATTCCGCCGAAGGCACGCAGACCACCATGGCTGCCATTACAGCTTGCGCTTGCACTTGCGGACACAGAGAAAGAAAGGAAGAACTACTACTACTCCTCCAGAACTCTCGTAGCTCGCCAGATGGAGCTCCGGGGTTTCTGAGACACGGAGGGACATAAATGCAGAATAATCATGCACTTTTCCACGCCGGTGGCAGGCGACGATCGCGACGGCGCGGCCAGCGGTGTTTTTTTTTCACAGAAAAAACACCCCGCAAATCTCCAGAAATCACAGAAGCCCCCCACACACGCCCAAGAACGCATTGGAAAAATCGCGCCTTTGCTACATCCACAAGTCCAGAGGGGAAGAAAAACAAAAGGCGCTTTCCAATCCCACCAAGCAGAAAAACTCGAGAACGCAAGCACCAGAGAGCGAAGCCGAGATGGCACTATTCCATTCCATTCCCGCCAGACCGCCATTAGCAATCGTTACATACCTTCGCATCCGCTGGGCGCCGTTGCCGCCGCCGGGACAGGCGCCGGTGGCGCGGCGGAGCTCGCCGGCATCGGCTGAGGCGGCGCCTGCTGCTGCTGCTGCTGTTGCTTGATCATCTCGGCGTCCCGGACCGCCGCCAAGCCAACCAAGCGCTGGTTTCGCCGGCGAGAACGAGCGAGAGAGACAGAGAGAGATCGGCTAGCTAGCGGGCCCCACGCATGGCCGGCGCCGGTGCAGCCGAGCAGGCCCGCCCGTCCGTCCCACACGGCCGCCCGCGCGTGCGCGTGTCCCCTCCGACACGGGAGGGACAGGGGAGCAGGCGAGGCGGGGGAGGAAGCGAGCACAAGGCAGGGCGGGCAGAGGGAGGCAGGGACGGGGAGGCCAACACCGGCAAACACGCACGGAGACCAAAGGCTTGTTTGTCTAGACCACCACCACGACCACACCAGGGCTTCTAGCTAGTAGCTAGAGAGAGAAAGAGGGAGAGGAAAGATACAGGGGGAGAGGGGAGGGTGGCGTGGGCATGCGTGTAGTAGGGGAGCTGTGCCTGCCTGTGCGTGCTGCGCTGGGTGCTGGACTGCTGGTGCTGCGGTGTGGTCCTCTCTCTCCTCTCCTCTGCTTCTGCGGGCCTCGCCGCCTCGGGGAAGTAAAAGGAGGTCTTGAGGTGAGAGGAGAGAGGAGGGACGGGGACGGGCGGACAGCGGAGGCACGGTGCGTCGCTTTCTCTCCGTCTCCTCTGTTTCTACCCGGTTTTGGTCTATGCTCCCCCAATGTGCGCGTGTGGGCCCTTCTTTTGGGGTGTGTATGTGTGTGAAAGGGTTCGTTTTTTCTCCCTCCTGTTCTTAGTCACTTCTTGTTCATTGTCTCATGGAAGGAGCATTTTGAATGGATTTTTCTTGGCAAATGTTCTTCATACTTTTCAAAAGCCACGGAATTTTCATGGAAGACAGTGGATGCTTGAAATCATCGAGCAAAGCCTTCAAAAAACCTTGATGATAAGCTAGAAGCAATGCAACAACACTTCTCTTCTCGCAGCCATGATCATGATTAAGGCGCATTTGGTGTGGCTCCATGTTGGGTGCTATGTGGCCGGAGCCAAAACCCTATAGCTGGAGCTAGTTTTTGGAACTCCAGCTCTGGCTTCATACACGGAAAGGAGGAAGAGCTCCTCCGTGGTCATGTTCGTTTCGCTGAAAAGCTATGGCTAAAAGTATTGTTCGCTGATTTGTTGTGAGAGAAAAATATTATTCTTTCGCTAAAACAGTATGGCTCATAAGACAAGCGAACATGATTGTTCCGTGCGGTTGCGCCTTCTCCAGTACTCGAACCGCACATGAAACCAGTACCGGAGCTGCACCAAACAGGCCATCAGTTACGATGAGAAGGTCGACTATTGCTAGTTACTGAAAAAAAAAGCTAAGGCGGTGAGCCAACGATGGACGGTAATACGATGAGTTTGTGGTGACTACTAGAATGCTGAGCTTGTAATGATATAGAGAATTGCGTGGTGGCACTATCGGCCATGTGGAAATAGTTGGTCATGTATGGCATAGAAAACAAAGAATGACGTTAATTGAAGACACGTGACAATTAACAAGGAAAATGGTGCGGGAATACCGTATAGTGACATCATCAACGTATAGGTTACATCCAAATTGTTAGATAATCTTATCATCAATCGCACACACTCTCTAAAGATAGTGTTCTAAGTAGCGATGAAAACAGACGGAAAAACCCTATTTCTACTTCCGTTTCTATATTTTTTTGGCGGAAACAGGATCGGGTTCGGAAAATACGGGTTCGGAAACGGAATCGGAATATGCGGACATACGGAAACGAACAAATACGGATGGAGAGCCGAAAAATTAAATTAAGATCACATAATATAATATTCTCAAAGTATACATATATATAAAGTCATGTAATAATATATACAAAGTTTAATATTCATTTACATGCTATGTACGTGAACATAACATGTATATTTGGTGATTCGTAGTTATATTAACATAACATAAAGGACATGTAATTGTTGAACATGTTGAGCATAGATTGAAAACGGGATAAAAACGGAATAAATACGGGTCTATTCCATATTAGAACGGGATTACTCGGAAACGGACGGAAAACACCATTTTCTACTTCCGCAAATACGAAAACGGGATCTCGCAAATACGGAAACGGACGGAAAAATATAGAAAACGGAACGGGACGGTACGGGAAAAAATCCGTCCGTTTTCATCCCTAGTTCTAAGGGCATCCGCAACAACTAGAGACAATTACTTGCTCGAAGTCAACCTCTCCAATAATATTAGTTTTTAGCAATGGTTCATAATATAATTAGACCCACTTGATACTCTCACATGTATATGAGCCTAACTCTTTGATTAAGAGCTAGCTTTTCTCTCTCTTCTATTAAATATAAAAAATACTCAGAGGTAGCTTATGAGTCACCCGTTACAGGTGCCCTAAGGATATGTAATACTAGCAGGAAACCCCGCGCGTTGCGCAGGGAAAAATGCACGGAAAAAAACCGGAGGGAACAGCAAAAAAAAAAAAACCGAAGTATTGTGAACAGTGTTACGTGAACAGTGTAGCACGCTACAGTCGGGCGACATGGGTCAAGGAGAAAAGACTTTTTGAGGTACACAAATTAGAGTAATGGATAGATGTAGAAGAGGTGGGTGCTTTGAGAAATCAATTAGTTTTATATATGCATTCAAGATATAGTTATCCATATGCATCATCACTCTCTACGCCGGACATAGATATGAAGATACTAATTGTGGGGCTGGATAAAAAGCTCATAGCTTGCTAGCTTGTCTCTCTCACTATTGACTCACGTAAACTAAACGAGCCAAGCATTTCATAGTCCAATAATCTAAATCAACAGTAATTAGACTTCAAGTTATTTTGTTTGCACAAGATTGAAGTATATAACTGATGTTCTTATTTGTTTTTCTTTTTGTCACAATGTTTGTATGGAAATAGTAGCTACTAGCTACTGATTTATGTATCGATTATTAAAAGTGTTAAAGCACCGACCGGTGAACCAACCGAAAAATGAGCCAAGCGGAGCTACTACAGTTTTAGCTCGTTTTCTTAACGAGCCGAGCCGGCTAGCTCGTTGTCCAATGAGCCATAGCGAGGTCACTCGGCTAATTGAAAAAAATTAGATCGCTATCTCGTATGTCTAGATTCATGCACTAGAATTATAAGTTGTACTATAGAATTATCCAATTTATGACTGGGGCTTTTATTGATTAATCCAATTAAATGGAGTGTATGGCATACAGTATCTTGCATCCAACCAGTTTAGGCTACGTTTAGTTGAGGAAGTGAAAATTTTTGGGTGTGCACATCAGATGTTTCGTGGGATGTTGAAAGGAGTTTTCGGATACTAATAAAAAAACTAATTACATAGCTCCCCTGAAAACCGCGAGACGAATTTATTAAGCTTAATTATGCCGTCATTAGCACATGTGGGTACTGTAGCACTTAAGGTTATTCATGGACTAATTAGGCTTAAAAGATTCGTCTCTCCATTTCCCACCAAACTGTGCAATTAGTTTTTTTATCTATATTTAGTACTTCATGCATGTGTCCGAACGCTCGATGTTCCTATAGAACTCAAAAAATTTTAAGAACTAATCAAGTCCTTAGTTAGGACTCACCTACTAAAACTCGAATATTGCAAGCGACGCACATCAGCATAAAGTAAAAATAAATTGAACAAGGACCATCTGTATGATCGAGTTCATCTTCACGGGGTGGTTGACCCCAGGTTTTCCTTTGACTTTTGTTGGTTGCAACTTGACACCCTTTTTTTGTACGTATAGAAGTTTTAGGTCCTGGATTGCAGCTGCTAAATTTAGTCCCTCCTAAATGGTTTAGTCTCATTTAGTCACTCCAGAGTTTCTTAAGAGGACTAAACCTCTTTTAGTCTCATTTAGTCATAATGTTTAAGTAAAAAGTAGTGACTAAATGGGACTAGCTGAACCAAACACCCTTAAGTTCTCGTTCCATCAGTTCGTTCGTTCTCTCTTGCAGTTGGCAACACTGACATGTGGCGCACGTACAGTCGTCGTCACACAGAAAACACTCTGGACTCCGAAGTCCCAAGTTTCCCTTTCAGTCCTCTCCCAGAGTCTCTAGCTTTTTAATCCTGTGAAGTTAAAAGTGAACTGAGCTTTTACTCGTTCGATTCACACTCCAACAATATTAGTGGTACAAAGTACAAACAACAAATATAAATACGTGCTTGTGATGCCAAACAAAGAAGCCCCCTCCAAACTAAAGTTGAAACTCACCCGTGCTGGTAGCCTAAGAGTAGTAGTTGTAGTATAATTAATCACAGCCGCTAATATTGACCATGCCGCGGAAGCTTCATCTCTCATGAAATGATTGGACCAGATGAGTTGGCTAAGACTACCCGCAGTGAGTACTCTAAAACGATACTCTAAAGCTTAAGAATATGAATATAGAGTAAAAACTGCTGCACTGAGTACTCTAAAACGATACTCTATCCTTTCTCTCACTTTATATTTAGAATGGTACTGTGCTTACTCTATAGTACTCAATAGTGGTGGGCTCCACTAGCTAAACAAAGGAAAAAATGCTATAACTCACAAACCAAAAATCCAAATTAAATTTCGATTGTACCATTAAATTCGTCTTAATAAATCTTTCAAAACTAGATCACGCATGGATATATTTAGATAAAGTGACAAGTGAGTCCAACAATAAATAGAGTGGATAGAGATGATATAGAGGATGGATGAGTGCGGAAAAACTGAGTATAGAGGAGAGAATCTTGCTGACTAAGACGTATAAAGAATGAATATAGAGGTCATGAGTGCGGGTAGTCTTTAGTACTCCCTCCGGTCCTGTATATCTGGCGCAGCAAGTCTAATTCCAGAGACCAAGAAAAGTATTAAAGGTGTGTTCACTTCGCGAAAAGTAGATGAAAAGTTACTGTAGCATCTTTCGTTGTTATTTAGCAAAATTTGTCCAATCATGGACTAATTAGGCTCAAAAGATTCGTCCCGACATTTACAGACAAACTATGCAATTAGTTATCTTTTTTACCTACATTTAATGCTCCATGCATGCGTCGAAAGATTTGATGTGATGGATGAAAGAGGAAATATTTTGGGTTGGGATGGGGAAGTGAACAAGGCCTAACTGCGTGCACGTCGAGTAACAGCCACACCGCCCAGCCAAGAATTCTATTGGTCAGCCGAAAAGAGTTGGTGCCTCCGTAGGTGAAAACGCTTCCTATCTCATCGCTGGTAGGTGAAAAGGCACGGTTGCAGGCAACGCTTCGTTGCTAGCTAGCATGCATGCCGCTTCATTTAACTGCAGACTAATTAATTTATTCTTGATATCTTTACTCCGCCAGATATTTTGGTCAAAACGAAAAATGAGTGTGCGCCAGATATATCGGAATGGAGGAAATAGTAACGCAAAGGAATGGAGTAAATCTGTTCTAAAAAAATGGAATGGAGTAAATCGCATACCGTAAGTACTCCAAGCCATGTACAGTATTTACTTAGCACTCCTAGTAATATACCGTTAATCTAAAATCCTACTATACCCCAAAAAAGTACTACAAGAAAAGTCAACTAGGGAACCAAGCATCAAAGTAAACTTTTGCTTCCTCTCATGTCAAACTTCCTCCATCACGCAAAGTAAAACCAAAGGATCCGACCTGTTCGTTTAGCTGGAACTTGAATGATGCTGATTTATTGTAAGAGAAAAACACTATTTTTAAAGTAGTGCTGAAAAATAGGACATAACAGTAAGGTCCCGTTTGGTTTGAGTATGTTAAAGTTTAACTCCCATCACATCAATGTTCCCTCAAATGCATGGAGTACTAAATGTAGACTAATTACATGCATGTTGGCATAGATTAGGAGTAATTTATGAGACGAATCTATTAAGCCTAATTAGTCCAAAAATTGAAAACTTTTTGTCAAATAAGACAAAAGTGCTACAGTGTTTGTTAAACTTTAACTCCTCCAACCAAACACCCCCTAAACTTGAGAAGTTGAGAGTTGAGACGGGACACACACTCCGTATTATCTGCAGCTTGCCTTGTCGCAATAGTCTCTTTAACAAACTTTGTCACAATTTAAAACTAGCGCGTTTTATTCTTTATACTAGTACACCAAACCTATGCTCAATTTTCAAATAAACTCTACTACTGCTGCTACTACAATACCATTACATATTTAAAAATCGAAAATAGAGTAGTATGCATGGGAATGGGAACGGGTGGGGCAAGGCACACGCAACACAACACAACACAAAGGGCGTGGGCCTCGACAATTGGGGAGAGCGAGCAAAAAACCAGGGGTGTTTAGTTCGTGAAAATTTTTGGTTTCGAGTACTGTAGCTTTTTTATTTTATCTGGTAATTACTGTTCAATCATAAACTAATTAGGCTTATTGTCTCGCGATTTCACGGTGAACTGTGCAATTAGTTTTTTTGTTTCGTCTACATTTAATGCTCCATGCATGTGCCGCAAGATTCGATGTGATGTTTTGGGGTGAAAATTTTTGGGAACTAAACACACCAAAGCAAAGCCGGAAACCCGGGCATGCATCTGTACACGGGCCAACTAATCCCCTTCTTGCTTCTTCCCTTGTGGCCTCACCTCACCAGCTCCATCATTGACGCTACCTATAGCTCCTGGATGGATCAAGGTGAACCCCACTTGCCCATGTGCTCTCCTCTTTAAACTAACCACCCACTTGGTTAAACAAATGGCATCTTGCAGCTGCCATGGGAGGAAAGCATAGTAGCAGTGCATTATTATTAGGAGCATGATTGCCCTGGTAGAGCTTTCCTACCTATGCCTAGGGCAAATCACCAGCATCCCTAGGCAGCCGCAGGATAATATAGTGTCATCAGGTTGTTGGGTTAAAGGGCCTGTCTGCCTAATCAGGTTGTTTAATTTGATTTGACCACGTAGTTTTCCACACGGACTGAGTTTTTTTTTCTTCCGAAACACGCTATGGCGATGTACCTGCTCCTGTACACGCACACTCTCCTTTCTACAAACCCAACACACGTACACACTCTGTCTTTATCCACCAAGACTCCAAGAGGTACCTTTATTAGCGGATACGTCGTCTACTAATGGAAGTGTAGTGTTGTTTTCTTTTGCTAAAAATTTGAGGAAATATGAGAGAACTCATGCTATGTGTCGGACATGAACTTGAGTGAACTGATTGTACAAAAAAAAACAGACTGTTAGTACAACTCTGGCATAATTTTGTAATTGGTCGGACAAGGAAACTCGTTCAAATACTCTTAGAATGCATTCCAATCTTTTCCGGTATTAAGGCCTTGTTTAGATCGTGGGAAGTTAGAATTTTTCTAACTGTAACACTTTCGTTTGTATTTGACAAATATTGTTCAATCATGTGCTAACTAGGCTCAAAAGATTCGTCTCGTGATTTACAACTAATATGTGCAATTAGTTATTTATTTTACCAACATTTAATGCTCCATGCATGCATCCAAAAATTGATGTGATAGAGAGAGAGTGAAAAAACTTGGAATTTGGAAGGGAAGAGAACA
Source organism: Saccharum hybrid cultivar R570 (assembly GCA_038087645.1). Taxonomy (NCBI): domain Eukaryota; kingdom Viridiplantae; phylum Streptophyta; class Magnoliopsida; order Poales; family Poaceae; genus Saccharum; species Saccharum hybrid cultivar. Next base: position 5,248,853 of record JAQSUU010000297.1, on the reverse strand, counting down.
AGGCCTAAGATGCTATCCTGAGTTAGATTGAGTCAAACTTCCTTGACTTTAACAAAGTTTACTTAAAGTATTGTTAATACTATGATTCTATTAATAGAAAACGAACACTATATCCCGATAGTGTTTGGTCCATAAGGATTTTAAGAATCCGGATAAATAAAACTCAAAATTATAGGATATCATCCAAACACTTTAGAATTCTAGAGGATTTTAACACACAATCACAGAATCTAAGCAGGGGTTATTCGCTATCATAAATATTAGTATTTTTATAAACTTGATTCGGTTTAAAACCCTTTTGATTTTGTCAAAGTACGTGATAATTATACAGTATTGTTTAGACGGTGTTATTATGTCTCAAGGAGCGAGCATAGTTGTGACGTGTGTAGGGTAGGGGATTCTGGGCGTAGCAGAAATACCGGTCCATAAATGCAATGCAAGAGCCCAAAGAGACCGGAAGTACGTAGAGCTACTGCCTGGATGGCTGGATGGACTCTTGGACTCGGAGAAAGGAAGACACGGCCACTCCCCACATCATGATCGGCCGCAACCGCAAGCCCGCAAAGCATCCTGAGGCCAGCGCGGCACGTGGCGACGTCGGTACGGGCCACCCAAGACGAGAGTCCGGCTCCGATTGGCATGGCAGGACACAGGGATCCCCTGCGATCATTCTGTCTTGCTGACCCCCGTGCGTGCGAACGGCCCCACCTCCAGGGCCGGCCGCCGCTGGCCGGAGACGGAGGAAGGCCGAAGGCCACGGTTTTTCCTTTGCTTTTCCTGCGCGTTGGTGGGAGGCTGGAGCACGCGGCGTCGTTGTCGGCATCCAGAGACTCACGGGGACGAGTAGAAGCACTGCACGGGGCGTGTTTCGGGGAGCACTGCACGGGGCGTGGGTCCGGCGTGGTGGTGTGGTGTCTTTTCGTGTTCCCCTGAAACGCGCGTTGGTGGGCCCCAATACCTGGGGTTTGACCACGCGGGACCCGGCTTAGGAGGCCTGCTGTCGGCAGTGACCAAGGCCTTGTTCACTTCCCCATCTCAACCCGAAATATTTCCTCTTCCACCCATCACATCAAATCTTTCGACGTATGTATAGACCATTAAATGTAGGTAAAAAAGATAACTAATTGCATAGTTTGTCTGTAAATATCAGGGCGAATCTTTTGAGGCTAGTTAGTCTATAATTGAACAAATTTTACCAAATAACAATGAAAGATGCTACATTAACTTTTCACCTACTTTTCGCAAAGTGAACACCTCAAAGGCCAAAGAGAAAAGCCTTTCTTCAGCCTGGCCCTGCCAAACTTTTTTTTTTAAAAGCCTTCGGTCCGTCTAGAGTAGATTACCAACGCGAACAGGAATCTCACCGGCGCGCGAGCAGGCTTGCAGCGGCTAACGTTACCAGCCAGTGCGAGGATACTCCTGCCTCTGCAGCCGCGGCAGCCGGGCACGCTGCACCTGCTGTACGGCACCCAACAGCTTGAGATTGTTGTCCGCATGCTGCTTCCATGCATTCTCTTTAACGATGGATACTAGTAGGAGTATTTCTTAAGTTCACCTTCTAAGTTGATTTGCACATCTAAGTTTAGGCCCTCTTTGGTTTGGACATATTAAAGTTTAACTTTCATCACATCAATGTTGCGGCAAATGCATGGAGTACTAAATATAGACTAATTACATGTATATTGGCACAGATTAGGAGTAATTTACGAGACGAATCTATTAAGCCTAATTAGTCTAAAATTGAAAACTTTTTGTCAAATAAAACGAAAATACTACAGTGTTTGTTAAACTTTAACACTCAAACTAAGGGCCTGTTTGGTTACGTTTTATTAAAGTTTAACTCCCATCACATCAATGTTCCCTCAAATACATGGAGTACTAAATGTAGACTAATTGCATGCATGTCGGTACAGATTAGGAGTAATTTACGAGATGAATCTATTAAACCTAATTAGTCCAATATTGAAAACTTTTTGTCAAATAAGACGAAATTGCTACAGTATTTGTTAAACTTTAACTCCTCGAACCAAACACCCCAAGGAGAGAAACTTAGGCCTTGTTTAGTTGCCAAAATTTTTGGCAAAATGCAACTATAGTATTTTCGTTGTTATTTGGCAATTAGTGTCCAATCATGGTCTAATTAGGCTTAAAAGATTCGTCTCGTCCATTTCGTCTAAACTGTGTAATTAGTTTTATTTTTTATCTATATTTAATGCTTCATGCATGCGTCCAAAGATTCGATGTGACGGGGAATCTACTATTCTTTTGCAAAATTTTCTGGATCTAAACTAAACTGGGCCTTAGTACATATCGCAAATTACAAAATTGCCCCTATGAAAAAAGCTGGCATGATGTGGACAAGAGACGGCAGGCTCCATGGAGAACGAGGGAAGTCATCAGTTTTCCTTGTCTTTTTTTTTATTCATTTGCCCACCCTGGTCGTCCAAGCTTCTGGCTACTTCCAGCTAGTACTTCCTTGTGCAGTCTAGGTGCCAGACCCTACAGTGAACTACTCCCTCTGTCCAGAAAAGAATACAATTACGAGTTACGTGCCAACAAAAATTAGTTCATGTTTGACCAAATTTCAGTGAATAATATTCACATTTACAGCTCCAATATAATTTATTATGAAAATACATTTTGAAATTAATCTAATTATATTATTTGATATCATAAATATTGATATATTTTTATCTATAATTGATCGTACTTAGGATACTAAACCATGTCACTGTGCTAAAATTACATTTTTTTTACTGTACGGAGGGAGTACAGTATTTTTCTGGAAAAAAAATTGAACGGTAGACGTGCGATTATTATAGGACAGGGGGAGTAGGTAATTTTTGTTGACTAAATATGTCAACATTAAGTTTTTTCTTTATTTTGAGACGGAGGGAGGGTAGTTTCCAGCAAGGGAGTACCGTCGCGTCAAGATCCATAGCCTATAATAATGCGACCACCAAACGTTGCAAACGACAGCAGATGCCTATCAGATATCATCGAAGAATTCAATAATACTCTTCTATGAGTATCTTGTAGGTATTTGTCTGTGTATGCAACTTGTAGCCCTGTATCATACATACTACAGTATACAATATACTACTACTTACTCCGTACATGTATGTATGAAATATATGTATGGTGCTGTGCTGTTCTGTACTTATGTGCCGACCGTATACCCGGATAATGCATGCATGGGCATGGCCGGGCACCAAACGATGGGTGATGAGTGATTCTCCTTCTCCAGAACAGACTGCATGCATGTGAGGCTGTCATGTGCCACCCAATAGAATTATAAAGCCATCCATGGAGCAACAAGCTAGCCAAACGCGTGCATGCAGATGCAGGATGGGCGGGCCAATGAGCCATGCAGCATGTGCTCCCGGCTGACTTTTGTTCCGGTCCTGTGCTTAATGCTGCATCTGCATGCATGCCGCCGCCAATACAAGTTGCACCGTCGTCTCGCAGTTGTTGCTGTGTTTAGGTCCTGAATTTGGGGTGCCAAAATTTACTATAGCATTTCGTTTGTATTTGATAATAATTGTCCAACCGTTGACTAATTAGGCTCAAAACGTTCGTCTCGCAAAATACAACCAAATTGTGCAATTAGTTTTTGATTTTATCCATATTTAATACTCTATGCATGTATCGCAAGTTTGATATAACGGAGAATTTTTTTTTGCATAGTGCACTTTTCAATGGAACTATGGCCTTGTTTAGTTCCTCCAATTCTCCTCCAAATTTCACTGTGCAAAAAGAAGATTTCCCGTCACATCAAAATGTCGGCAAATGCATGGAGTACTAAATGTTGATGAAATCAAAACTAATTGCACAGTTTTGTTGTATTTTGCGAGACGAACATTTTAAGCCTAGTTAGTCAAAATTTGGATAATTTTTACCAAATACAAACGAAATGCTACAGGAATTCTGATACAGTGTTTTTCTCCCCTATTCTGTGAACTAAACGAGGGCTATATTCTGTATGTAGTAAAGTATATGTGCGTAGCAGAATGTAAGCAGGACAACTAACATTGCAGGTGCAGGCAGAGAACATTCTGTCACAAACAACTCAACCGAACCACCTCATAATCGTGTTACTCAGGGCCTGTTTGGTTACGTTTTTGTTAAAGTTTAACTCCCATCACATTAATGTTCCCTTAAATGCATGGAGTACTAAATGTAGACTAATTGCATATATGTCGGTACAGATTAGGAGTAATTTACGAGACGAATCTATTAAGCCTAATTAGTCCAAGATTGGAAACTTTTTTATCAAATAAGACGAAAGTGCTACAATGTTTGTTAAACTTTAACTCCTCAAACCAAACACCCCCTTATACATTATTGATGATATGGTTTTCATTTCAATATTGTACTTATCTAATATTCCATTCTAAAATGGACTACGTAGTTTAAGTTTTGTTCTGAATCAAATTTCTTCATCTTTGACGAAATCTATACAGAAGAGCCGCAACAACATTTATAATATCAAATTGGTTTCGTTAAATCAATTGTGAAGTACTCCCTCTGTTCCATATTGTAAGCAGTTTTGGAACTAAAGAAATATGCATTAGTAATGTTTTTATTTGGTGTTTATATGTGAGTATATTTTTCCACAAACCCGAACAAATTAAAGTTAGAAAAGTCTAGCCTAATATAGTTGGTGTAGTCGTAGTTGTCTTATCTTTGCCATCGATCTCGTGGACACCTCAGCCCCTTTCAAAAAATGAAGGAATCCTAGATCGTTAGATTTATATGGCAAAATTTCGATAAAACTCTTCAAATAAAGGATTAGGATCCATGGAAATCACTTGCTTTTAATGGAATCTTTAGAGGAATTCAACCAAGAGGTGAAAGTTTCCTTTGTGTCACTCCATCTCATCGATTTGATTTCTTGTGTTTTTCTCGCATCCAAACATCAGATTTTATAATCTCCTATGGTTTTTTAGTCCATAAGATTTAACATGCTAGGTCATCGTATTCCTATATTTTTCATAAACTGGACTACGTAGTTTAAGTTTTGTTAGTATTCTCTGGGAACACAAATTTTGTGTTGTATAATCTCACTAAAACTTTAGTTGTTGTTTGTCAAAGTTGTAAGGCACAAATAGGCTAGAGGGGGGTGAATAGCCTAATTAAAACTTCTACAAGAATTACTTAACCACAAGTGTTAGTACAAAAGGTGGCAAAGCAACATGCACTAGCTCTAACTAATTAAGCAAGCCACCTACACTCGTCTAGTACAAGGCTATCCACTAAACACAACAACAACTACAAGCTAGATACAAGGAGTAACGCGAGAGAAGAGCTTCGAGTGATTATACCGCCGTGTAGAGATGAGAAGAACCAATCAATCAATCACACAAGAGAAATCCTCGGGAAGAGAACGACACAAGAATTTATCCCGAGGTTCACTTGCTTCCCGGCAAGCTACCCCCATTGTGGCGGTACACCCACTTGTCGGTTCACGAGCTAATCGACTATCAAGAGTCGAGCCCTCGGCGGGCGCCGCACAGCCGCACACAAGATGGAGATCCTCCAAGCCACGAGCTCCACTAGAGTATCTAATTCGTGAATTCCCACGGGGAAGGATCAAGAACCCCTTACAACACTTGGTGAGGGCTCCAACAATCTCCAATTGCGAGATCAATCACCTCCGCTGCTCCAAGCCGTCTACCGCGTCGGGAAACATGGAAGAGTAACAAGAAATCCGCAGCAACTCGAAGATCAAGTGCCTATAGAATGCAACTCTCAAGTAATGCACTTGAATCTCACTCAAGATGTGCAATCCAAGCAAAGAGATGAGTGGAGGGGTTGTTCTCTAGCTCAAAGGATGTCTCAAGATCTCAAATGTGCAAGAGGGAACTCCCCAAACCCGGCCACCATCTATTTATAGTGAAAGGGTAAGCAACTAGCCGTTACTAGACGTCGTAGTGAAAAACATAATGACCGGACGCATCGGTCAGGGTGACCGGACACGTCCGGTAACTACAGGACAAACAGTAACAGTGCGAGTCAGAGAGAGCCGTTGTCGTGACCGGACCCGCTTCACCGTATGACCGGACGCACTGCACCCGGTGTCCAATCGGAGTCCAGAGAGCTCCCCGCGCGATCGGACGCGTCCGATCGCATGTGACCGGACGCGCCGCGCGTCCGATCCGCTCCTCACCACGCTCTGCTCCTCTGGGTGCCTGACCGGACGCTCCGGTTCCGTGACGCGCCGGTTGCAAACCCTTAGTGCCCGCGCCACGTTGAACTGACCGGACGCGTTCGGTCAAACCGGGACCGCGTCCGGTTCAGCGTCTGGTTGGAGTTTTTTAGAGAGAAACACTTCGGACTTTCGCCACCTTTTCTTGCTGTAACAGAACCGCCCAATTATACGAGATTAAGTAGGAAAATCATCCAACGGAAGGACAATTTAACAAACTTAAGCCCGTATAACCCGGTAGTCCGTGAAATCTCGACGGATTTCAAACCATTTCACATAACAGCCAAGATCGTACTAAGTTTAGCGGTCACCATCATAAGTTACATAAAAGTTCGCGTCATAAAATACATCAGAGTTTAAACATAGTTATTACAAACCAGGTTCGAATAAAAGTAGCGGAAGCGGTAGTTCAAATCACGCACACACACAACATTTTGAAATAAAGTGCCAGCTTGTGATCATCTCTAGCAAAAGCATCAGACGAGAAGTAGCGAATGACCATTGCCCATGGTCCTAAGCTTCGCCCATCGCAGGATAGAGGTAGTTGATACAGTATCCATAATACATCTGCCCATCTGCAACAAGTGGGAACAAAGCCCTGAGTACGAGAAGGTACTCAGCTAGACTTACCCGTCATAAACCAGAAATAAAAGACACCAAGGAATCATGATAGGCTTTCTGGTGGGATAGCTGACTCCTTTGCAAGAAAAGCGTTTTTAACTTAACAATTCCTTTCCAAAAGCATGCAGTAATTAACTCTTTATTACCCTGTCAACTAAGTTTGCACTGGTGCTAGAGTAACATGTAATTAAGCAAGTAAGGATTACCATTGATCATTAACAATAGTTATCATGTCATCTTCCACATAACTATCCAAGTGATTCATCAAGATTATTACGATGAAGTAGCTCAAGTCAAGTGTTCACTATCCAGTGAACGATGGCGATTCGAATCGATTATTAACCAGCTGGTAAGTTATTCCTCACACAAACCTCACTCACCCGCTAAAGTGAGGTGTTGGTCACCGAGTCAACCATTCAGGTAAAGTCGCGAGCTTGCCAGGAACCACTTGTACCCGGGGGCCGCCTGACTGCTCTTTGGCCTTATCATCGCGCCCCCGTATCCTGCCACTACTGCTCCGGTACAGTGCGTTGCGGGCAATCCACTCGGCCCGAATAATCTCCCAGTTTCGCGGTCGGAAGGTACTTTATCCGGCCAGCTAAATGTGAGGCATGCGTTCAACATGACCTGAGGGACAACAACGGACGGTCCTTAATCGACACAGACGGAAAACACTACAGTCCGAAACCCTGCAAGTTTCCGCCCGGTCTCAAATTCATTTCACACTTAGTTATACCATGACTTCATAGTCATCCAAGCAGATCCAGGTAACCACCTATAGCTCGCAGGTGATAGGAAATCACCCGACTTCTACCGGTCTAAGCCAGCTAAGCATTGACTCGACTGCGGATACCAGGGTAATAAGGATATAGTATAACAAAGGTAAGCAAGGTATAATGCAGCAACGTTTGCAAACAACTCCTAAACGTAATGCATCAAATTAAGTAAAGTTAATAATAAATTATTTGCAAACCGGGAGAGAAATGCTCCGGGGCTTGCCTCTCTCAAAAGAGCTCGGACGGTGGTCGAGACACTCTGGGAGCTCTTCACCGACCTCCTCTTCGGCTTCTGTCACCTCCTGCTGCTGCACCTTGAGCTGCTCCTCTGGCTCCTCGGGTGAGACGACTGGGTTCTCGGTTTGCGATCCTATATGATGCAATGCGCGTAAGTGATTATGCAAACGTGCATCGAAGGAGATGAATGCAATGAATATGTTGAAATGCAAGGTAGTCAACATCATCCAAGAAACTATACACTACAAGCACATGTCATCTACTATATTCTCTTCTATTACTATTATGTTAAGTTAACATATCTTATGAAATGCTTCAAAGATACACCAAATCTTTACTAATTTCTTAATCACACTTAAAGCAACACTTAAAGCAACACTTGCTTAAACCCTAAATAATAATAGGTTTGAATAGCAACATATATTTCTGATGCTCCTAAAAATCTGAGAAAATTACAGTAGCATAATACTACCCTAAACAGACTACCATAAAAATTTCATGATATTTGGATAAGTAAACTATCCTATACAAAAATGACAAGCTATAGCATAAAAATGAGTATGAAATTACTTTGTACTATGAAAAGTGTCAAACAACAGAATTAATATTTTTCCTAGGTTCTTCATGGAATATAATGACTGTACAAAAATTATCACATGCATGTTTTATACAAAGTTTGCTCTCTAGCAAAAATAACAAAAATCAGTCATTAAAGGTACTTGAACTACTTCTCCAAAGTTTTCCACAGCACATGCATGAAACATATTTTTCCTAGGAAGTACATTACATAAGAAGATTAACAAACTTGGAAATCATATTTTTCTGAAACCTATAGATTTTTCTACACATTTTTTCAAGTTATCAGCAATATATATGATTAATTAAAATCCTACAGAAAAGTAATGAAATCTTGACATGCAATATTTTTATATTGTAGATCTGGTTCCAATGAGTTCATAGAATTTTATTTCACAATTTTTGGAGCACATTTAATCACCCAAACAATTAGTAAAGCATTTTTATTCCCAAATAATAAAAGAAAAGAAAACTGGAATCCTCTTTTTGAAAACGGGCCGACACAGTACGGGGCAAACAGCCTGGTCCGGCTCAGCCCAAGGACACGCGCGCGCGGGAGAAAGGAAACGGGCCATCTCCTGTTGGAGCAGGCCAGCCCAGTCACCTGCTTCAAACGCGGGGACAGCGGGCCAAAAGGGAGGCGGAGGCCCGCTTAGGTGAGAAATTGGTTTTTTCAAATTATTATTTTCAAATAAATTCAAATAATAGTTTTCAAATCTCATTTTGAGCAAGAAAATGACATTTTCTGAAAATGACCCAAAAATAAAAGTCGCTTAGAATTTAATTCTCTCCAACTTTGATTAAGGGGCCAACTAAAAATTCCCAACAGATTTTGATTTTTAGAATAAAAGCTAATTTAGGGAGGATTTTTGAATATTTTCAAATAACATTTTTGAAACAAATCTTTAACAAAACTTGAGTGGTTTAGTGGCTCCAAAAATTTTCCTTATAATTCTAAGTGACATGAAATTTATAGTTGCATAAATTTGATGAATGTCATTAGCACATTATCACAACATGTTATGCAATACTAGTTTCCACACTGTTATTTTATTAAAGGTACACCCTAAGCACATATGATTATGAATGCCATGACATGTTGTGCTCATGATTGCAATGCAAATGCTTGCGTAACACCGGAGTGTTACAGCCCTCCCCCTTATAAAAATCTCGTCCCGAGATTTGGGTTACGAACCATTTATTATAAAAATCTTCGTATGCTTTTTGTAGGTATTCACCCGTTTCCCAAGATGCATCTCCCTCATCATGATGACTCTATTGTATCTTATATGTTTTCACCACACTGTTTCGAGTAGCCCTTTCTTTAGAATCCAAAACTCGAACTGGCTGCTCACGATATACCAGATCTGACTTAAGTTTTATGCCTCGAGGTTCAATTATTTCCTCTGGGACGCGCAAACATTTCTTGAGATGTGATACATGAAAAAACTGGGAATATAGCACCCATTGATTCTGGTAATTCCAATTTGTAAGCCACTGGACCCTTCCTTTCCAAGATTTTGTAGGGTCCTACAAATCTGGCGGCAAGCTTTCTGCGTATTCCAAACCGCTTCTTCTTCATTGGCGTGACTTTTAGATAAACATAGTCACCAACTTCGAACATAAGTGGTCTCCTTCTCTTATCCGCATAACTTTTCTGACGTGACTGAGCTGCTCTCATATTTTGCTGAATGATATGAACTTTCTTTTCGGCTTCTTCCACGAAATCAATACCATAATACCTTCTTTCCCCTGGCTCAATCCAGTTTAAAGGTGTTCTACACTTTCGTCCATACAGAGCCTCAAAAGGTGTCATTTTGATACTTTCTTGATAGCTATTATTATACGTGAATTCTGCTAAAGGTAACCATGACTCCCATGAACCTCTGGAAGACAACACACAAGCTCTTAACATATCCTCTAAAACAGCATTAACTCTTTTAGTCTGACCATCTGTTTGAGGATGATAGACAGTGCTACGAATCAGACTAGTCCCCAAACCTTTGTGCAAATGCTCCCAAAAGTGAGCAGTGAACTGTGACCCTCTGTCAGACACGATAGTCTTCGGTATGCCATGCAATCTCAAAATCTCTGCAATATACTTCTCGGCATATTGAGGTGGTCTATAAACTGTCTTGACAGGCAAAAAGCGGGCTGTCTTGGTAAGACGATCCACGATTACCCAAATCGAATCATGGCCTTTCTGAGTAGTGGGCAAACATGTGATGAAATCCATACTTATATCATCCCACTTCCAACTAGGTACTGACAAAGGTTGCAACAATCTGACAGGTCTTATGTGAATAGCTTTCACTCGACAACATGTGTCACATCTGGCTACATAAGCTGCAATTTCCTTCTTCATCTTTGTCCACCAATAACGAGGTCTTAGTTCTTGATATATTTTACTACTACCAGGATGAATGGACAACTTAGAGTGATGAGCTTCGTCCATAATTTTATTCTTAAGCTCTCTATCATTTGGAATAACAAGACGGTTGTCGAACCACAACACGTCCTGCTCGTCCACTCTGAAGTGTTTTGAAGGTTCTTCTTTAATTTTCTTTTTGATGTGGAATATCCCTTTGTCTGCTTTCTGACCTTCTATTATCTTACTCTCCAAGGTGTAACTGATCTGAATACTATGTAACACGGCAGAGTGCATTAGATTAAAACCATCTTTGAGTAAGGGTTGCATATTCAGACAATGCGACTTTCTACTCAAAGCATCGGCTACCACATTGGCTTTCCCAGGGTGATACTGTACATTCAAGTTGTAATCTTTAATTAGTTCTAACCATCTTCGCTGTCTCATGTTCAATTTTGGTTGGGTGAAAATGTACTTGAGACTCCTATGATCGGTGAAAATATTGCACACATTACCAAGTAAATAGTGTCTCCAAATCTTTAAGGCATGCACCACGGCGGCAAGCTCAAGATCATGTGTCGGATAATTGATTTCATGTTTTCTCAACTGGCGGGAGGCATAAGCAATGACTCTTCCTTCTTGCATCAGAACACAGCCTAATCCTATTTTTGATGCGTCACAGAACACATCAAAAGGTTTCTCGATGTCTGGCTGTGCAAGAACTGAGCAGTGGTCAACAGTTTCCGCAAGGTGTGGAAAGCTGTCTCACACTCCTCTGTCCACACAAACTTGTGATCTTTCTATAACAGACTTGTCATTGGCTTGGCAATCTTCGAGAAAGTCTGGGATAAAGCGGCGATAGTAACCAGCTAATCCTAGAAAACTCCTGACTTCTGGCACTGTGGTTGGAGTTTTCCAATCCATAACCTCTTGCACTTTGCTCGGATCTACCGAAACTCTATTCTCAGATAGAATATGACCAAGGAAAGGAACTTTCTTCAACCAAAATTCACATTTGCTGAACTTAGCATACAACTTATGATCTCTTAGTCTGGTCAAGACAATTCTCAGATGCTCTTTATGATCTTTCTCATTCTCAGAGTATACTAGAATGTCATCAATGAAGACAACTACAAACTTGTCCAACTCTGGCATAAAAATTGTATTCATCAGATACATAAAGTATGCAGGAGCATTTGTTAAGCCAAAAGACATAACAAGATACTCGTACAACCCGTATCTGGTAGAAAAAGCGGTTTTCGGGACATCTTGTGGCCTGATCTTTATCTGATGATACCCTGATCTTAGGTCTATCTTGGAGAACACTCTAGCTTTAGCCAACTAATCAAACAAAACGTCGATATGAGGCAAAGGATATTTATTCTTGATAGTTACAGCATTAAGAGGTCGATAATCCACACATATTCTCAGAGTACCCTCTTTCTTTTTCTTCACGAACAAGGCAGGACATCCCCACTCAGACTTACTCGGTCGGATAAACCCCTTCTTTAGCAATTCTTCTAGTTGCTTCTTCAGCTCAGCTAACTCATCCAGAGGCATCCGATAGGGTCTCCTCGAAATAGGAGCTGTCCTAGGGATCAACTCGATTCCAAACTCAACATCTCTATCTGGAGGAAGGCCAGGTAACTCGTCTGAAAACACATCCGGGAACTCACACACTACCGGGATCTGGTGGATAGGAACAACTTCCATGGCACAGGTCACACTCACAAGGTCTGTTCTTTCGGGCAATGGTACCTGAAAAGTACCCTCTCCCTGGGGATCCTTAAGGGTAAGCAACCGACTGCTTGTATCTATGACTGCCCCCCAGTTCTTCATCCAGTTCATTCCTATTATTACATCCAAAACTAGTCCAGGCATAACTACCAGGTTCACTCGAAACTTTCGACTACCTAACTCAAGGGTTGCCCCTCTAACCATCTTATTGGTTAACACATCAGCCCCTGCTGAACTTATGCGATAACCATAACTCAATTCTGTGCATAGTTGTTCATGCTTCCGTGCAAATACTTGACTCATAAAAGAAAACGAGGATCCAGAATCAAATAGAACAACTACAGGGTGATGGTTAACAAGAAACTTACCGGTAGTTACAGGCTCTCCCTTAGGAATCTCATCAACGGTGGTATGGTGTACACGGGCAGTGTAAGTCTGTTGCTTCTTTTTAGGCGGATAAGGGCAGAACTTTGAAAAGTGGCCTGGCTGACCACAATTGTAGCAGGGCCCCTTCACTGTATCAGCAGATCCTATAGCCCCCTTGGAGTTGCTCTGTTCTGCGGCTGCGGTGATCTTTGCTGGCGGCACGGCCATCTTGTACGGCTTATGTGGTCCCCTGTAGTTCTGGGTTTTATGCTGTGGCGGCCGGAACCTTGCACCAGGTGCAGACGGACGATAAGAAAGACGGTTTGCAGTGACAACTCTGGACTGGGATGGTCCTGACTCAAACACCCTCTTGCGATTCTTGGACGCAGTGTAGGTGTTGTTGTTCTTTTCTTGTTTCAAACAATCACTGACAAAGTCATTGAACCTGGCGCGGGTATTGGTACCCACATGCTTCATCATCTTCAGACTTAACCCTCTCTTGAAACTAGCAATTCTCTTTGCATCTGTGTTGACCATGTCTGGAGCATAGCGGCACAAGCTATTAAAGGCATGCAGATACTGTGTTACAGTCTTGGTACCTTGATTTAAGGCCAAGAACTCTCTGAACTTCATCTCAACCAACCCTGGGGGAATATAAACTCCTCTAAACGCTTCAGTGAATTCTCTCCAAGTAATCTGGGCATTGGGAGGAAAGGTGGTGCGGTGATGCTTCCACCACATCCCTGCCGGTCCCTGTAACTAATGTGCAGCATATTCTGTCTTCAGAACTTCTGTCAGTCTCAACACACGGAACTTATCTTCCATAGTGTTGATCCATTCTTCAGCGTCGAGTGGCTCTGCTGCTTCCTTGAAAATAGGTGGCCTAGTATCCATGAAATCCTTGAAATTGCTGTACTGATTCACTCCATGGCCACCACCTTGATTATTTCCTCTCTGAACATTTTCAGCGATGGTACGCAGAAAATCTTCCATATTCCTTTGTGACTGCTCGGCGTTGCGCTGGCTTCCAAGGAACTGTGCGAAGAATACCTCTGCAGTGAGCGGTGGAGGAGGGGGCAATTGTGGCTCTGGCTGTGGCTCCTGGTGATTGACGTTGTTTGCACCACCCCCACCAGCCCCTGCACCGTTGCCACCAGTTTCAGCGGCCTCATACGTGGCACGGCGAGTGTTTGCCATCTGCATATTTCAGCAACAAGTAATAATTGAGCGAAGTGATAGTAATTGTATTCGAATGAACAATCATGCCATACTGAATTTATTGGAGAGAACAAGTCATGCAATAAAACAGAGGCACAATAATCACATTCCAATTAAAACAACATCACTAATCAAATTACTTTGAATGCAACATCGCGTTTCATACAACCACGTTGCCAGCATACATACACTAGACTTTTATGCGTTCGAGCATCGCATACACAACCAAGATTCAAAAGATCGCCAGTCTCAAGATCGAACAAGATACAACATGATACATGAAAACCAAAAGAAGGCCATCGCGACAGAGCCTATCACTAACGCAAGGCAACTAGCCTACTCCTCGGGGCCGTCGTCGAGGTCGGAGGTGTCACCATCGCTACCATCAGTAGCGGCGGCGTCGTCGACGTCCATCTGGGCGGCGTCCGGAGGAGCATACGGGCCCATCCCGTTGTAGAGGGCATGAAACTCTTCATGCAAGTTGGTATTATACCCTTCTAGCTCCTCGACCCTCTGCCTCAGAAGGTCCCTCTCGTTCCAGGCTTCATTCCTTTCCTGCACTAGCTGTCCCATCATGCGGTCTGCATTTCTGTTGGCCTGAGTCAACGTCTGTACCCGCTGCATAGCACTCTTACCTCTCTTGAGAGCCCGATCTCGCTGCAAGCTCATGTCGGCCAACTGCTCCTGCAAGCTAGCTATAGCACATGCTTGCTTCTTCTTCTGCTTCCTTGCTTCAAGCCGGTCATTGCCACGCAGACCGGTCAAGGTCCAATAGGTACTCTCAAGACCCTGGTATGCTCTGATGGCTGCATACATGGCACTCATTGTGTGGTTGTCGCTAGCCCGTCCTTCACTTGGGCCTCTAACCAGGGCACTTCCTTGCGGTTGCACCCAAATGGCATCACGAGGATCATCTCTCGGGAAAGTACCGGCCAAAGCTACTGCCAACTCATTAGGAAACCTGCTCATTATGTCTCGGATGACGTGAAAGGCTACACCCTCTGCACCCTCAACTAGAGTGCGTCCTTCAAACTCCAAATGCCAACCATCCTATTCTGGCGCATCACCAAGAGCAGGGACGGTGATTTCCACTACCGCAAGTCCATCCTCAGCTAACTGGCTCTCACTCTAGGAGTACACCGGCTCTTGACCCTCTGGGTACCCCACATCATGGAGCACTCTCCAAAGCAAGGTGGGCATGCCAAACTCACTTAGAAAAGTGTCCGTGCTGCGGCGCTCCCGCGGGGCCATCTGGTGACGGGGTGCCCTTCCGCTAGTGGACTTACGGGCAGTCTTCTTCGTGCGGGCCATCTGTAGCACAAGTTTTAAATTACCCGATGAGAACATATTTTAAGTTGATGTCACTTTTATCAAACTGGGATAATCCTTTTATAAGGGGAGGAATGCATGTTATGAATGAAATGCACAGGCAATATGATGCATGCACGAGTCTTACGTTCTCACAAACTTAGAAAATAAAGACAACTAACGATGAATTCGGTGGCATACAAACGATCTCTCATATACGTAACTAATTCGATCTACACGATAAACGCTGTTATGAACCTGCAGAAAATTCATTTCAGCCCATTCCCCATGAATGCATGAAAGCAGTAAATCTACCTACACGCTCTACATGAATCCCCAGATGCGTGTACAACGGTAGTAACTACCCAAACACATCGTCCTATTGACGGCATCGCCTCAACGGACAGAACACCCACACATGCGACACTTTCATAAAAACATGTGTAAACACATGTAATTATTCTAGTATCATATAAGTACTCTCCCTAGATCAGCGGTGTATCCGATCATGCTCTCACAGCTCACACTTACCAAAGCGTAGAGGTAACTGATCCATACATTACCACTCAATTAAGTGGCACTCATACAATAGCACGCCGTATGAGCAATGAAAGAGAAATATGGTGCAAGAACCCCAAGTTAGTACTTAAATAGCCACCTAGAGTCCTTAACTGGGCATACAGGATATGGCCACTGGCACACCTTTAGTTTTAAAATCATACTTTTTAAACAGAATTTTATTTCAAATACACTTATGAACAGTAATCACGCTAAAACATGCTCCGATGCCAGCTGTAACAGAACCGCCCAATTATACGAGATTAAGTAGGAAAATTATCCAACGGAAGGACAATTTAACAAACTTAAGCCCGTATAACCCGGTAGTCCGTGAAATCTCGACGGATTTCAAACCATTTCACATAACAGCCAAGATCGTACTAAGTTTAGCGGTCACCATCATAAGTTACATAAAAGTTCGTGGCATAAAATACATCGGAGTTTAAATATAGTTATTACAAATCAGGTTCGAATAAAAGTAGCGGAAGCGGTAGTTCAAATCACGCGCACACACAACATTTTGAAATAAAGTGCCAGCTTATGATCATCTCCAGCAAAAGCATCAGACGAGAAGTAGCGAATGACCATTGCCCATGGTCCTAAGCTTCGCCCATCGTAGGATAGAGGCAGTTGATACAGTAGTCGTAATACATCTGCCCATCTGCAACAAGTGGGAACAAAGCCCTGAGTACGAGAAGGTACTCAGCTAGACTTACCCGTCATAAACCAGAAATAAAAGACACCAAGGAATCATGATAGGCTTTCTGGTGGGATAGCTGACTCCTTTGCAAGAAAAGCGTTTTTAACTTAACAATTCCTTTCCAAAAGCATGCAGTAATTAACTCTTTATTACCCTGTCAACTATGTTTGTACTGGTGCTAGAGTAACATGTAATTAAGCAAGTAAGGATTACCATTGATCATTAACAATAGTTATCATGTCATCTTCCACATAACTATCCAAGTGATTCATCAAGATTACTACGATGAAGTAGCTCAAGTCAAGTGTTCACTATCCAGTGAACGATGGCGATTCAAATCGATTATTAACCAGCTGGTAAGTTATTCCTCACACAAACCTCACTCACCCGCTAAAGTGAGGTGTTGGTCACCGAGTCAACCATTCAGGTAAAGTCGCGAGCTTGCCAGGAACCACTTGTACCCGGGGGCCGCCCGACTGCTCTTTGGCCTTATCATCGCGCCCCCGTATCCTGCCACTACTGCTCCGGTACAGTGCGTTGCGAGCAATCTACTCGGCCCGAATAATCTCCCAGTTTCGCGGTCGGAAGGTACTTTATCCGGCCAGCTAAATGTGAGGCATGCGTTCAACATGACCCGAGGGACAACAACGGACGGTCCTTAATCGACACAGACGGAAAACACTACAGTCCGAAACCCTGCAAGTTTCCGCCCGGTCTCAAATTCATTTCACACTTAGTTATACCATGACTTCATAGTCATCCAAGCAGATCCAGGTAACCACCTATAGCTCGCAGGTGATAGGAAATCACCCGACTTCTACCGGTCTAAGCCAGCTAAGTATTGACTCGACTGCGGATACCAGGGTAACAAGGATATAGTATAACAAAGGTAAGCAAGGTATAATGCAGCAACGTTTGCAAATAACTCCTAAACGTAATGCATCAAATTAAGTAAAGTTAATAATAAATTATTTGCAAACCAGGAGAGAAATGCTCCGGGGCTTGCCTCTCTCAAAATAGCTCGGACGGTGGTCGGGGCACTCTGGGAGCTCTTCACCGACCTCCTCTTTGGCTTCTGTCACCTCCTGTTGCTGCACCTCGAGCTGCTCCTCTGGCTCCTCAGGTAAGACGACTGGGTTCTCGGTTTGCGATCCTGTATGATGCAATGCGCGTAAGTGATTCTGCAAACGTGCATCGAAGGAGATGAATGCAATGAATATGTTGAAATGCAAGGTAGTCAACATCATCCAAGAAACTATACACTACAAGCACATGTCATCTACTGTATTCTCTTCTACTACTATTATGTTAAGTTAACATATCTTATGAAATGCTTCAAAGATACACCAAAGCTTTACTAATTTCTTAATCACACTTAAAGCAACACTTAAAGCAACACTTGCTTAAACCCTAAATAATAATAGGTTTGAATAGCAACATATATTTCTGATGCTCCTAAAAATCTGAGAAAATTACAGTAGCATAATACTACCCTAAACAGACTACCATAAAAATTTCATGACATTTGGATAAGTAAACTATCCTATACAAAAATGACAAGCTATAGCATAAAAATTAGTATGAAATTACTTTGTACTATGAAAAGTGTCAAACAACAGAATTAATATTTTTCCTAGGTTCTTCATGGAATATAATGACTGTACAAAAATTATCACATGCATGTTTTATACAAAGTTTGCTCTCTAGCAAAAATAATAAAAATCAGCCATTAAAGGTACTTGAACTACTTCTCCAAAGTTTTCCACAGCACATGCATGAAACATATTTTTCCTAGGAAGTACATTACATAAGAAGATTAACAAACTTGGAAATCATATTTTTCTGAAACCTATAGATTTTTCTACACATTTTTCAAGTTATCAGCAATATATATGATTAATTAAAATCCTACAGAAAAGTAATGAAATCTTGACATGCAATATTTTTATATTGTAGATCTAGTTCCAATGAGTTCATAGAATTTTATTTCACAATTTTTGGAGCACATTTAATCACCCAAACAATTACTAAAGCATTTTTATTCCCAAATAATAAAAGAAAAGAAAACTGGAATTCTCTTTTTGAAAACGGGCCGACACAGTACGGTGCAAACGGCCCGGTCCGGCTCAGCCCAAGGACACGCGCGCGCGGGAGAAAGGAAACGGGTCGTCTCCTGTTGGAGCAGGCCGGCCCAGTCACCTGCTTCAAACGCGGGTGAGCGGGGACAGCGCGCGCGGCCGAGCCGGTGCTCGCCACCGCGGCGGTACGACGGCCGCCGACGGCCAGCGGCTGCTTCCGTGCCCGAGCGAGCAAGGCGAGGCGCGCAACACTATCACGGGGATACGGTGAACATGAACGCGCAGTTCGAGAGAGATGGGGAGGAGCGGAGGCGACGGTGGCCGGAGCGCGAGCGCGGCGGCTCCGTCACAGTGGCGCGGCGAGGAAGCCAAATTGGTGTCCTACCGGAGTGAGCAAGGGGATGGTGGCGCTCGTTCAGAGGAGGCAAGGGGGTGGCGAAGCTCGGTGCAAGACGAATTTGGTGGGGGTGGAGGGTCGACGTCGGAACGGGGGAGCGGAGGTGGAGCTCTCGGCGGTGAGCTGCTCGCCCGCTCGGTTTTTGGAGAGGGGGAGTGGATGACGAGCGGGAGTGCGAGTGAGGGGGCGAGGAGGGTTCGGGCAGGCGACTTGAGCGCGCTCGAGCTGGCAGGAGGGCAGAGCGGAGGCGACGCGCGGCGGCTCCGACGGCGCATGGCCGACACGCGGCGAGCGCGGTCTGCCGCGGCGTCCAGCGAGGCACGCGAGCGGGCGGGAGGAGGCGGCCGAGCGGACGCGGGCCGGGCCGAGGCGGCGGCTGCGGCGCGCGCGCGGGGGTGGTGTGGGCCGTTTCGGCCAGCGGGCCAAAAGGGAGGCGGAGGCCCGCTTAGGTGAGAAATTGGTTTTTCAAATTATTATTTTCAAATAAATTCAAATAATAGTTTTCAAATCTCATTTTGAGCAAGAAAATGACATTTTCTGAAAATGACCCAAAAATAAAAGTTGCTTAGAATTTAATTCTCTCCAACTTTGATTAAGGGGCCAACTAAAAATTCCCAACAGATTTTGATTTTTAGAATAAAAGCTAATTTAGGGAGGATTTTTGAATATTTTCAAATAACATTTTTGAAACAAATCTTTGACAAAACTTGAGTGGTTTAGTGGCTCCAAAAATTTTCCTTATAATTCTAAGTGACATGAAATTTATAGTTGCACAAATTTGATGAATGTCATTAGCACATTATCACAACATGTTATGCAATACTAGTTTTCACACTGTTATTTTATTAAGGCAGCGTATGCTATGCAAACCAACTAGCTATGCAAACTACGCAAACTCTAATCAAGCCCACACGATTCTAATCCGATGACTTCCGGTGGAGGTGGGACAATTAAGCACTTAAACCCTCCCACCAAACCAATCTAATTCATTTTTTTCAACTGAACCCCCCCAGCAGGCTCCGTTATCCTCCCGTTCTCATCACGTGAGACGCCTGTAGGCCTCCCGACGCCGCCCCCTTCCGTAACTCCCTTCGACGCCCGAACTGCATGCTCCTGAACGGCCCCCGTCCGTGACTCCCTTGTAGCAGCGGCAGAAATCGGCTCCGCGACTCCATGGAGACCGGCTGCCGCCACCAGCCCTAGAGCGCCAAGAGGAGTTCGCCGTACCCCTAGAGAGCGGCGGCCTCCACCAGCCCTAGATCGCTGCCCCCATGGAGAAGGCCAACGAAGGAGAAGGAGTAGGGCTCCCTGGCCCCCACGATCGATCCTACGACAGCTCCATCATGGAGACCAGCATGGAGGCATCCGCTGCCGACATGGAGACCGCCGATGATCATGCCGTCATCACGATCGACGCGGTCGACGCTGGAGTTGGAGCCCATCTTGTGCAGCCAAGCACACCTAAGCCGAAACCCTCTCCGAGTTTAGAAGTAAGTTGCAAAGAACACGTGATTTTTTTCCAAAGAACTAGTTTGTCTGCTCTATTGCTCATACAATTTTACACTTGCATAGGACACAATTTGCAAAGTCCATTTGAAGCCTATGGTTGGAATGATCTTTGATACTCTCACAGATGTGGAAACATTTTACAAATCATATGCACATGAAGTTGGTTTCTCTGTTCGTGTTGGTCAGCATAAGAAGGAAAATGATGAAATATTATTCAAGCGGTATTGTTGTTCAAGGGAAGGGTACAGACAGGAGAGCGTAAAAAAAGTTAGTGCTGAATCTGGAAAAAAAAGAAAGTCACCAAATGTGATGGAAACCAGATGTGGTTGTGAAGCACATATTGTTGTCAAGCTTGACAGTGACAATAAGTATCGAATATATTCAATGGTTGAGGCGCACAACCATGGTTTTGTGTCACCAGACAAGAGGCATTTGCTACGATCCAACCGAAATGTCAGTGAGAGAGCGAAAAATACTTTGTTCAATTGTCATAAGGTTAGCATTGGAACATCACAAGCATATCGTCTTCTCCATGTCAGTGAGGGTGGGTTTGAGAATGTTGGGTGCACAAAGAGGGATTTGCAAAACTATTTCAGTGACCTCAGAAAAAAAATCAAGGATGCAGATGCACAAATGTTTGTGGCACAACTTGAGCGAAAGAAGGAAGTAAATCCTGCCTTCTTTTATGAGTTTATGGTGGATGAACAAGGACGACTTATTCGTGTATTTTGGGCAGATGCTATATGCAGGAAAAACTACAGTGTTTTTGGTGATGTGATTTCGGTAGATGCAACATATACTACCAACCAGTATAACATGAAATTTGTGCCATTTACTGGAGTCAACCATCACTTGCAAAGTGTTTTCCTTGGGGCAACATTCTTAGCAAATGAAAAGATCGATTCATATGTATGGTTGTTTCAGACCTTTCTTAAGGCCATGGGTGGAGTAGCACCTCATCTAATCACAACAGATGAAGATGCCAGCATGAAGGCTGCTATTGCTCAGATTCTACCAAATACAGCTCATAGATTTTGCATGTGGCATATCATGGAAAAGGTACCTGAGAAGGTCAAGCCATCTATAAGAAATGATGAACAATTTTGGGAAAGACTAAACAAGTGTGTTTGGGGGACTGAGAATTCAGATGACTTTGTGTCACAATGGAATTCTATCATGACTGATTATGAACTCATGGAAAATGAGTGGTTTTCCAATAGGTTTGCCATTCGTGAATCATGGATTCCGGTATACTTTCTGGACATACCTCTAGCAGGAATGCTTAGGACTACATCTCGATCGGAGAGTGCAAATTCTTTTTTTAACCGTTTCATTCATAGAAAGTTGACCTTTGTTGAGTTCTGGCTAAGGTTTGACACAGCTTTGGAGTGCCAGCGCCAAGAGGAGTTGAAAGCCGACAATGCAAGTCTTCACAGCACTCCTAAATTGATGACACCATGGGCCATGGAGAAGCAATGTAGAGGGATATATACACATGAAGTTTTTAGTAAATTTCAAGAACAAATCATAGCTGCAAGAGATCATTGCATTATTCAAGGTATTTTAGTCGGTGAAGATACAAGATGTTTCACCATTAGCAGCCTAACCGGAAAAGATCGAGTTGTTCATATGAACAAGTCAAACATGTTTGGTACGTGCTCCTGTAAATTATATGAGTCATATGGCATCCCATGTCGTCATATTGTACAAGTGCTTCGAGTCGAGAAGCAAAATGAGATACCATCACTTTATATTTTGAAGAGATGGGAGACAAGATGTAAAAGGTGTGTACTGTATATTTTTTTTCTATGGCTATTTTGTTTCCTTCTGTATATGCCAACAATCCTTCTGTTTCATTTAACAGGGAACTATTCTTTGATGATGAAGGGAACCTACTAGATGAAAAGCCTAAGGATCCCATGGAGGTGGCAATACGGAAAAGGATTTCAAAATCGCGCAACAAGTTTGAAGATCTTATCCAAATGGCCAAGACCTCAGAACAAGGGATAGACTTCTTATATTCTAGTTTATCCAACCTAGTAGAACCTCTCCAACAAATCACGCCTGCTACGAGAGTTGATAAACAGGAGGAATATGAAACTTTCCTGGGTAATAAAATTCCAAATGAAGTCGATATACATCCACCAACTGATATCACGTCAAAAGGGAGATGCAAAAGAATTAAGAAGGGCAAGGAGAAGAAGGCCGGAAGTGGAGGTCAGGGTAAAAATAAACGAAAATGTGGAAAATGTAAACAAGTTGCGGATCATGATGCACGCAATTGCCCAAACAATGCTGTTGAATGATATTTCAAGTTTCTGTAACCTTTTGCATGCTACATCTGAACTATGAATTAAGGACATGTTTGTTTTGGTATTGTGAACAGCTGGATGTGTTTTCGTATTGTGAACTGTGAATTCTGGCTGTGATGTTGGTCTCTGTTATTAACTTCAGGTGCTGTCCAGCAGTTCAGGTGCTGTTGGCCACTAGCTATGCAAACTTGGACGTCCGATTTCTGCCGCTGGAGCATGCAGTTCAGGAGCATACGTCCGATTTCTGCCGCTGCTACAAGGGAGTCACGGACGGGGGCCGTTCAGGAGCATGCAGTTCGGGCGTCGAAGGGAGTTACGGAAGGGGGCGGCGTCGGGAGGCCTACAGGCGTCTCGCGTGATGAGAACGGGAGGGTAACGGAGCCTGCTGGGGGGTTCAGTTGAAAAAAATGAATTAGATTGGTTTGGTGGGAGGGTTTAAGTGCTTAATTGTCCCACCTCCACCGGAAGTCATCGGATTAGAACCGTGTGGGCTTGATTAGAGTTTGCGTAGTTTGCATAGCTAGTTGGTTTGCATAGCATACGCTGCCTTTTATTAAAGGTACACCCTAATCACATATGATTATGAATGCCATGACATGTTGTGCTCATGATTGCAATGCAAATGCTTGCGTAACATCGGAGTGTTACACTTGCCTCCGGCGCAATGGAAAATAGACATTTCATTTCCTCGAAAACGCCTGAATCCCGCGCTTGCAAGCCCGGCGGGAGGGAGAGAGGACCCCAAACCCCTCTCCACCGCTCAAACTCCTCCGCCTTCGCAAAAGTGCTAACACCACCATGTGTATATCACCATGTGCATGAGTTAGCATTTTCACAGTCATTTTTCAAGGCGTTATGTTAGCTCTCAACTAGATCCTAATGCATATGCTCAAGACATTGATCTAGTGGCACTTGATTCACGAGCTAACCGTGATTGCCCATCTTGATAGTCGGCTATGTATCCTAAATCCGGTCAATCACTTCTCTACTCATCTTAGACCGACAAAAGGAAAACCCTATGGTTATACCTTTGCCTTGCGCTCTTAGATCCTTCTCCTCCACTTGATCATCATGTCCCTCATTTTATGTGCATTCCTTCATGATCGTGCTCGTCATTTCATGCACCAAATCATGTGGTCTTGTGCCCATCTCTCCATGCCATTTGCTCCTTCATCACGTGTGTTGCTTATGCCTAATTCAAACCACTTGACACAATGGCATTAGCAACTTGGTGTCATTAATTATCAAAACCAAACTTGGGCTTTCAAAAGTATGAATAGATTTATCAGGACACACAGAGTAAGCTAAATAAAAGAGGGGTGACCTTATTTGAAGCTTTTAGCAATACTAAACCTTAGAGAAGAATATCAAGAAGAAGCTTCTAAGAATGCTGCTGTGGGCTCCTCACACTAACGCTAGTAGTAGTACTCCTACATTACCTACCACTAATTAGATTACTGGGAATCAGGCTTTACGGCGCCGAATCGATAATACTATTCTGACGTCTTTTTGGTTCATGTTCCGGCGCCTTTTTATTCCACTCCATTGGGCATATGCAGGCGTGGAGTCGTTATGACGCATGGCCACGCCCATTTCCGGCCGCTTTTCCTATAACAATATTCCATTCCCATCATGGATTAGCGTCCCAAAAGCAAAAGCTTTTCTAGTGGATTTATATATAAAAATGTGATATGAAAAGGATACAGTACACAGTACAGGTATAAACTGCGCAAAAAAGGCATAGATTCCGGACCTGCTCGCGAGATCCTAGCTTTTTGCTGGCGGCCAGGGTATCGCCCTTTGTTGAAATTTTTATTTGCTATACTATCCTCATCAAGCCAGACTCAAAGGGACAGTTGTCAGTTGAGTGACAACTGAGTTCTCACTCCATTTTATTAGGTGCTCAAATTTGCCTTTGTAAAGTAGTAATAATGATTTTGTAGTAATAATGATTTTGTATATAGGCGTAGAGTATGTGGTTTTGTTAATTTTATAAATATGTTGGCCTAGCGTGTTGGAAATACTACTCTTTTCGTCCATGAATAAATCTAGCTCTTGAATTATCTTAAGTTAGACTTTTTTTATCAAATTTGGTCAAATTTATAGGAAAGAGCACAAAGGTTATTAACACTAATAGCGTGTTTGGTTTCCTGCAGCAAAGCCAGGCTTGCGTATACGAGTCAACCTGTGCAGGGACATGCTCAACATATATGGAACTGCTTGTTGTGTGGTTCACTGAATCCGGAAAACTAGGCCAAATAGTACATTTGTTTGGTTGGTTGCACTTGGATACATCATATTAGATTGAAATGAAAAACAAGTACTAACATAATATTTATCTTGTTTGAAGTGATTGCATACTAGTTAATTTTACCATGTTACTTCCTCAAGCTACTTTGAAACATATATACTAATACACCTTAAAGCATGCTAATCATTTCCTGATGCCATATTTGCTTACTAATACCGTAATACGATATGTTGCATCCTGAGAGTCTTGCTCTGTAGAAATAGATTTCATTCTCGTTTCTCGAAAGCTAGGCTCATGGGCCGCTTTTGCACGGTGGGGATAGGCTAAGGGCTTTATACATGTAGACATCCAAACGCACTGGAGTTGCATTCTGACTTTCCGAGAGCCTGGCTAGAGCATACAGTATGTGCTTAAAAATTACTTCGTCCAGTTTGGTTTGTTAGGCGTAGAGGCTGAAATTCCATATAGCAAGGAATGTAGCAAGACTGAGAAATTGTATTAATTAAAATTGTACCATTAGATTCACAATGAAATATATTTTTATAATGTCTTTATTTATAGTTTTGTTTTTCTTTGTTCGAAAACGTGGGCACGATTTGGCATCACGACGGCCGGGTTTAGCGGGGCCTCCCGGGGTACTATGACATCAATAGGAGTAGAACACCAGCTAGCGCAAATGGCTAGGCGTTTGTGTCATAATGCAATGTGGCATTCTCGTGTTCCTTTCTGTATTGAGCCTTTGATTGCTCGTGATTGTAAGACATTGAGTTTCATTTAATGGCCTTGTTCACTTCCCATGACAACCCAAAATATTTCCTCTTCCACCCATCACATCGAATCTTTCGACACATGCATGGAGCATTAAATGTAGGTAAAAAAGATAACTAATTGCATAGTTTGTCTGTAAATGTCGGGACGAATCTTTTGAGCCTAGTTAGTCTATGATTGGATAAATTTTACCAAATAAGGGCTTTCCCAACGCAGGGACGTGGCGTACTGCCCTAGAGTCCATGCTGGCATAAAACATCCACGTCGAGCTAGTCAGTAGCCTCGCAGACGTGCAGAGTCGCCTGTAGAGGAGGTAGTAGCCTTGTCAGTCAAAAGCATGAGGCCACTAGCAGGATGTGTAGGGAGTGTGGTCCAAAGAAGAAAAAGTACGATCAGTTGACAGGAGAAAGGGACGTGATGGGAAAAAGTTACGAGCAGTTCACAGCTGCCTGCGATGGGGCTTTGCTGCCGACAGAAGACAGCTTCAAACGTGTACCGATGTGTACCTGTCCTTTTACCTCGGGGCTAACAGCCCGTGCTGCCCCGGTTGGGGGTGCCCTAACAACGAAAAATGCTACAGTAACTTTTCACGTACTTTTCGTGAAGTGAATACACCCAGGCCACGTTTAGATTGTGAAAAAATTTCAACCCGATGAATAGTACCACTTTCGTCTTATTTGGCAAATATTGTCCAATCATGGACCAACTAGGCTCAAAAGATTCATCTCATGATTTTCAACTAAACTGTGTAATTAGTTATTTTTTTTACCTACATTTACTACTTCATGCATGGGTCCAAAGATTGATGTGATGGAGAGAGAGTGAAAAAATTTCAACTTTTGGAGTGCATCTAAACAAGGCCCCAATATAGCTCTTTCTTGATTCGAAAAGAAAGAAAGAAGCGCACGTCGAATCGGAGTTATCGGGCACGCCGAATATATGACGTGGGCGTGCCAACGTGACATGACAGAGGGCTCCGGGCTCCGGACCAGGCCGGACGGCAGCGAGTCGGAGACGGAGGAGGACAAGCAGATCACAAGACCGATGCGATGCGTGACGCGCAAGAGGCGTGAGCAGAGCCCACAGTCGACCAGTCGTCTCGTCTGAGCCGGGCAGGCAGCAGGCAGCAGGGAGGGTGATGCATGGGTGACGACTGACGAGGGAAGGGAGGCGACGACGGACGACCTGAGTACCTGACCATTGCAGCTGCAGCTGGGTCGCCGGGGGACAACCGGACAAGACAAGACAACCAACCGCGTTGGCATGGCATCTCCGCATCTCAAGAATCTGATCGCAGTCCCGCGTCCAGCCCACCGTGTCCGTGTCACCGTGTGGGTGTGGCTTCCGCTTCTTCTTCGGGCATCCCATGCACTCCTAGTAGCCACCATGCAGCTGCGTCCTTTGTTTTCCTCCCCATGCACCCATCAACATGTCCTCCTCCGTTTCAGAGAAAACGTACCTTCTCCGTTTCCGTGCTCCAGCTCCGCATCCAACGCAATGTGCTGGAGACGTACCGGAGTGACGAGTGGAACTGCCCATGTGGCTTTTGGTGTTGCTTGGAGCTACCCGTACTGTACGGAGTACTCCGTACACTAGCTAAGCACATGGACAAGACGAGTGTACGAGCTCTTGCTCCGACACATCATCCATCAGTACAGTAACTACTCGTACGTTACGATGAGTGGACATCTCGCTGACTCGCTCCTACTAGCACGAGCGCCAGCTTTTCCCATGGACTACGCTTCGACTCCCACCTGGGCAATATGCGCATATATGCGCATGGTAAAAAAAATAACTTTTATCATAGCTCTAAGGTCCGGTCCAGTCTCACGTGGACTATGATGCCGCTGTGTATATATGGGTGAAGCATGGGTTCGAGGTCTTCTTTGGTTTTTTGATTTATATAGAAAAAACACAAGAATGCACAATCCTTTGGGATGGTTACTGTAGAGCCATTTGGTTCGTAGGAAACCATCAAAGGAAAAGTAAAGGAATTTTTCCTATGGTTCAACTTTCACAAGAAAAGTGTAGGAAAGAAACATCTACTGTACTCCAACTTCATTGTTTTCATGGGAAAAGCGTAGGATCGAGGCAAATCATTGGCTCAGGAGGGAGAGAGAACAGAGAGGGAAGCCGAGAGGCCAAGAAATGATCTCAGGCTTTTTCTATATGAAATTAATTTCATTAGGGCCAAGAGTATGGTTAAAAGAAACTCTGATTCCTATGCCTTTCCTAGACCCCATCCAAACATATGTTCTAACAAAATTCCTGTGGTTTCAATTCCTCTGTTTTCCATAAACATTCCTATCACATTCATGTGTTTTTCCTATTCCTATGTTTTTTTGTTCCTGCATTCCAAAGAAGGCCCGAGAGTTTTCTCGACTGTGTGAGAAGGCCTTCTTAAGCACGATACCCTAGGACTGTCATACCCCTCGAGCTTTTTTTTAGAAAAAAGCTTCGAATTATGCCTCTCGGTGCACTTGAACGCGTTAAGAGATTATTAGCTCTTCTCTTTCCAGTAGATCGGGGAATCTCCCTGGTTCAAAAAAAAGGTTTTAGACTCTCTCACCCACATGCCATCTAATACTAGTTTAGAGATACTTATTACACAATCTAATGTCCTTAGAGGTGTCAACGGGATGCATTAGAACCGCATTAAGGGTTCGCATACTCGCAACTAAAACGAGACAAAAACCCGTCCTGGCCCCAACCTCTGCCCCGAACACCGGCTAGTTCAGATCCCGGTCCCCAGTGTGTGATGGGTCCCCAAAAATGTTTGCGGTAATATCATAACACATCATAACAGTTATGCTCCGACCGAGAGATTCACTGATCATCGGTCGAGAAAGTGTTTGTTTGGTTCATGCGTGAGTTTTTTTAAAAAAATTTAGGCGTGTGTTTAATTTGGTTCATGCCACAACCATGGCATGCTAAACTTTCTTACTCATATGCCTCATATATGTCGCAGACTCGTTTTGATGCCAAACTTTTTTTCCCCACAAGTGTGGTATCTGATTTGTTGGTGACACACTTTTTATAGCGTCAACACTTTGCCTAACTTCATTTGCGACAAAGTTAGGCATCAATGAAACAAACAGCTCATAGCTTCGCACTTGCATTGCTCGTCCGCTGCTCTGGACGTTGGCTTCCATATGCACCCATTCCGACGAAGCAAGCTAGTAGTAGAGAGTTGTGGGGGCGATCGATCCAGGTAGGCAGAATAACCTTTCGAGGAACGGCCGGGTTGCACGCCCCCAAGCAGAAGTTGACACCAACGTAGGAGCATGTCGTTGTCATCGTGTCCGTTTTTTGGCGGGCATGCAAGGGGACGTGCATGAAAGCGCGGAGATCTGTGCACCGCCAGATCTTGATGGCTACAAGTGCATGCATGGACGTGTGGTTTCTTGAGTGGTCGTCCAAGGTAGGTTGCCGATGACTCATTGCATCCACACACGGACACACACACACACACACACACACACGTATAGCAGGAAGGAATATTTGTATTGGTGACTGGCCGAGTTCGTTCTTCTTTGCACACAAGGCCACAAGCGACCTTGGTGCAGTGGTGTCATGGAGTAACTATTAGTAGTATATATGCATGCATCCTCCGTGGCCAACTGGCCATGACCATGACGGATGGGAGATTGGGAGCAGGAGGCCAGGAGTGCCGGACAGCGCTGAGTGAGGTGACATTAGCTAATACTCCCTCAATCGTAAGATAAGTGTCGTTATGGTATTCATGTCCGTCTAACTTTCTTAGGTTTGAATAGGTTTATAGAAAATATTTACAACATTCGTATCTTCAGATAAATTTATAACAAAAATAGATTTAACGATCTATCTAATGAAACAAATTATATAATAAATATTAATATTTTCTTGTATATATTTTATCAAAATTAAAAATATTTGACTCTTCAGGAGACGAGGACGACGGCATTTTATTTTGGGACATACACTACACTATAGTAGCGGTCTAAGTACATGGGAACCAACTAACGACGAACACAGCCCATCTCGCTCTCGCTTTCGCGCGCGATCGAGGTGCATGCATGCAGTCTCCGGTGCGCGCCGGACGACGTGGATGGACGGCCCAACCCCAACCACGACCACCTTGCCAGCAAAGAATGAAAGTTCAGCGCGCGCTAGCTGCCAATGCAACGCATGTATGCATGCCCAGCCAGCCGGCCAGAGACGGAACCAGCCCCCCAAGTACAGTAAGTTTTCTTTAATACCTATATAAATATATGAATTTACAGCTAAAAAATATCAATTTTCACCTATTTTTTATTCAAATATTATGATTTTGGTTATAAATAGTATAAAATATTTAAAAAGTTGTTGAATCATATAATTACGTATATTTTAGCATACTAAAAAATATGATCATATTTGTTTGGCCCCTTTAATCAAAATCGCTGGTTCCGTCTCTGCAGCCGGCCATCTCACTGTGCGCCGGCCTGACCAAGGCTATCAGGACGGGGATAATATTTGCCTGACGATATTGGATCATAGCACCAAGATTCTATCTGATTTTACATGTTATTATATATACTAGCATATATACCCATGCGTTGCAACAAAGCATCATTATTTGTTCTAATAAGTCTTAGAATTAGATTATGCACTGAGAGTGGACGCACACTATTATAACTTCTATAAGCACGGGTCATAAGTTTTGGTCACACGAACTGAACAATAAACGGATTATGACTCTAATCTCTAATTTATCATGTACTATCATACTCTTAGTAAAATCGAATTTATTTTAACTAAAGTGAAGGACAAAACTGTCCTTAAAACTCCCCCATACCAAGATGGAGAGGTGATTTGAACGGCTCTGAGACTTCAAGGCAAGGAGAATGATGTCTGGTTTTAGACGATATGGCTCCCATGGCAGTGGTTCGCCGACAGCGATCGACACGACTACACGAGCCTCTTTCGCTCCGACGGGGCCTCGCGACACGAACGTCGTCGGAGTCATCAGGCCCACGCATGGCAAGGTGGCCCACTGTTCTACGTGGTACTGCTGCACTCAACTCAATTTGTTGAGTTCTCAAAAAAAAATGAAACTCAATTTGTTGAGGGCGAAGAAACAATAGCACAAGCTTACCCATTTCACTGTGTTTGAACTTACCTTGCTCTCCAGCCCTGCGCTGAGCAGCATCAACCTCTCAGGTAGTATCATATACTGTCAACACACACGAACTTTATCCGCTCCGAACTGACAACCGTTTACACTGACAAATTAACCTATTTTCATAATATACCTATTTAGTGTTATAAATATACCTATTTAGTGTTATAAATATCGCTACTATTAATAGCAAAGACATTACACTGGTCATTGGTCATCAAACGCGCAAGAAACCATCCTCAACTTCATCGCATCCTACGTGCCAGAGCCCAGAGCACATCTACCTGAGACTAGAGTCAAATGGGACGGCTACATCTGCTCAACAAGACTTTCTTATTCCTCACATTTTCCTCCAGTACCTTCCTGAATTGGCATAGCACCTGATAAATTTTTGTGAAAAAAAAAGATGACCTTATACATCCACGAATGGTCGCAACTGGCATACACCTTTAAGTTCTAACAATGGCTTGGACTGAGGTTCTTAACAATTGAGTGATATATGTCATCTGTAAAACAATAACAAAGCACAAATTCTACATTTGCCAATCAGCCACTGCCCACTAGGGACAACGACGTCGGATCTTCAGGTAACCAAACTTCCCAGCTCCTGGTGACGATCCGTCGAAAAGAATGGGCAGATACCCCGTCTCAGCCTTGTATCTGTGCTGAATCTGAAGGTGCAAGGAAATATCGGTCTATCATTCTACCGTGACAAAAACTCAAACACCAAATGAAAAAGGGTAGTCCCTGAAGCTACCTCTGCAATCTCTTCACTGCTCCTGGTGCAGTTCTTCCCGATAACACATACTGTGCCGCCAGAGCCTCCGCCGGTGATCTTTGCGCCAAATAGACTAGGGCTTCCGCCTTCGGATGTCTTCCTGTGTTGCATTTCTCGTACCAGATTGACTAGTCTGTCAGTCCCATCAGAACCAAGGCCACACGCGCTGTAGCTGTTGTGGCACTGCCAAAAATATGTGAACGAAGAGAAACATGTCAAAGGCATGCAATAGCAGTACAAAGAGAAGAATATTACCAGCAAAGCACAATTTCCTCAATTTAATGTTTACACAGTGAACCTCGTTATGCAATAGGAGTAGAGAAAGGTACATCAATCATGATGAGCAGAGACTCAAATTAATTCACCTGGTACATAAGTTCTCCAAGCGCTGACAGCTGCTCGTCTGTATTACCTGCCGCTAATAATGTTTTGAAGGCCTACAGACCAGAAATTAAAATAATATCAAGAGAGAAAACAATGAAATAGTCTTCAATAAAGGGGAATCAAATGAATGACCCATTAGTTGCAGATTTTAGTTTCTTGGGGGGTAATTTACAATTTTCTGTCACTTTGGATGGCACTAAGAGCGTACTATATCAACAGTGTCATTGCAGCACGTTTCAGGAAAGAACAAAACTTTGAAATGGTCCCCCCCATAAATGCTTTTCAGATTCAGAAAATAGATTTGGTAGTGTAGAAACAAATAATCTGATCAAGAGATTTAACCTCAACGCGGAAGTTTTCATATATGGGATGTCTAGTAGGAGCCTTCACACTGTAAGATCTTTTAGGATCAATAACTGTCACTGTGTCGTTGTGATCTCCATATTTCTCTGAAAATGCTTCTCCACTAATCATCTCTGGAATGTCTTTTGCATAAACAGCTTCATATCTGAGATTGGGATTTTATTATGATCCATGGATTACCAGAACCATAAATATAAATGTTGAATTCACTAAATGTGACCTGTGAGGTGGTAGGTTGCACAAATACTCCAGTGCAGCTTCAGATTTCAGTACACCCATACCATTTTCTTTATAACAATCAGACTGAACAAGGGGGGCTGAAGTCAAGGACTCTGAAACTAAATCTGATGCTGCACACTTGATCATCTTTCGTCCCATGTAAGTGCCTACCCTTACAGATCCATAATCTCCCCCGCCAACACTAACAGTTCAAGAGAGATTAGTTCTGCAATTAGCTCCAATTTTTCCAATAAGACAAGTAATGTCTACAATCTAGACAACACAAGCTCAGTTAGGAAAAGCTTCCTACCTATGTCGTATCCCTGAATCTAGACCCCAGAATCGTATATGAGTTGGTATGCTAACCAATTCCTTCACTTCTGCAGGCTGCAGGAGAACTAATTAAATAAATACTGACGCAACATTAAATTTTGACTGGAGGAAAGGTAGGATCTATCAGCTTCTGTACTATGGAACTAATAAACAACACTAACCTGGCAAACCATTGCGAGGAGTTTATTAGCTTCTCCACATGCAGATGCCATTTGATCCATTACCCCACAAGGAGCTCCAACTACATGATTCTCAACCTGAAAAAACATTAGAGCCATAAAAGACCTGTAGATCTGTATTCTATCACCAGATTTCAGTTAATCATACCTTCTGACAAAGCAAAGCAAGATCCCTTGGTATGATGTTTAAACCTATAGACAAGTAAAAAGGAAACCATCAACGATGCTATTCAGAGATGACATGTCTCAGGGTTCAGGATAGGCTAAATAACCAATGTCAATCTATACCATAGGCTGCGGCAACAGCAGACATTGTGGCAACCTCCACTGATGCAGAAGATGAAACACCTTTTCCTTCTGGCACGGCAGATGAAACCTGGAGTTTTAGAGCAGAAAGAAGACAAGGAACTGATTAAGTGATTACAGGTTTTTACGTACGCAATTGCAGGATAATGAAAACTTGAGTGATTACCAGTATGCTAATGCTGTCAGTGAACTGGGCACCAAGTTCAGTCATCAAAACTAGAATTGTTCCAGCAACATAGGCAGCCCATCTGAGATAGGATAGTTCAGATCACAAATATGCAAATATAATTGAGTAGTTGAAATTTTGTAGTGAAATACTAAAAGTTATTTTCATACTTTTGGGATGGATCCTGACAGAAAAGCTCTCTGGCTTTCTCATAGGATATTGGTTTTCCACCATCCATAAAATCTGACAGGTTCATATTGAAAGTTGGTGCACGGTTACTCAAATCAGAACCAAATGATACCTGTGCAACAATCATGTTCACAATAGATAATAAGCATTGACAAGTCATGGGAGTCTATACAAATGCTATGCAAAACAGCCAGATCAAAAGAACAACTACTTGGCAAAAATGCGACTATACTAAAGTTTAAATTAGCCAACAAAAGCACTATTATCATGCATCTAATATAAAGCACCTACATGCCCCGTCCAATGGAGGTGGCAAATTTTTTAGAATAGATTACAAAGCATGAATTATTTGAACAAGTTGAACATACAATTTGTACCACAGGCACCAAGCCTGCGTTCTCAAGCTGTCTTGCTTCTGTATGTTCCCAAAGCTTCTGCTTGCTGGGATGGTTTCTCTGAACAGCAACATGGCAGGCTTCCCGAAGGGGCATCTAGTAAATGCATCCAAAATATTAACCACAACTGCCAAATACATGATCCAAAAAAAACTGCATCTATGTTTCTTTCCAGTAGTTAATTTATTTATTTATCTGTGGCATCAGGGAATTCCAAAAAGAAATCAAGAATACAGAAAATACAGTAAACATCAAGATTCAACGAAAATCGAGGTTATCGCATGCTACATCATCATATTGAACAGTAGCAAACTGATTTTGCGAAAGATGGGAATAGCATAGAATCAAATATTTATGAGTAGAGTATCCAGCTATTAGCTAAACTTATAGCACTATTTTGTAAAAGAAATCTATTTGACCTGTGATTGATCATACCTGCAAAACAAGACTTCCTGAATAATCAGCAATGCCACCCATGACGTCCAAACGTCCAGGTGCCCTTGCTACATATATTTCCGTCTACAAAGGAACAAAAAGGGAAGTTATTAGCAAACCAATCATTCATTCACCATTTTCGAGTGACTTACTTCAGTTATTCAAGTACATAGCATGATAGCAACAAGCTAATGAAACAAATCAAAGTAATCAGTTATCAGAAATGAAGTTACATGTATCCATGGAAAATACAAGAAAAAAAGAGATGAATCAAGCAAAAGAGAGATTGGTGAAGGAAACATGTTCATTGAAAACAAAATGGTTCTGAATTCTATACAATAGAATTTGCGATACAAGTTAAAACAAGAGGATCTATGTAATTCATCCTCTGTTATTAGAACTCCACTATGTTGTGTTTTACGATATAAAGGTTGAAGCCTAACATGGCTGATTGTCTCGTGAATCAGAAAATCCATCTCTCCTGTGAAATAACAAAATGAGCTATCATACGTTTATTCATACCCAAAAAGTATCATAGGATAATAGATTAGCAGTTGGAAATGAAACTTTAAAGGATAAGAAAGTTGGTCTACTTGCACAAATTAAGGAATCATCTTACTGTACATCATTGCAACTTTATGGAACCTAGCTATCCTACATCCCATTTCCAGATATGGTATGCATGAAGCTTTAAGCTGCTGCACAGGGTCCTACAATTCACTAAAATGAATACAGAGGACTGCCAGATTAGTACCTCCCAGTCAAAAAGAACAGATGCAGCAGTTCTCTCTAGGCGTTGCTTCTTGGGGCTCATAAAATCATTTCCACTAAGTTCAGATAAGCTCTTCAAAAAGTCTATTGTATCTGTTAATCCTTGAAGGTCCCCATGGAGTATCTCAAAGTCTTCAATACATCTGGATCTGGTGAAATCAAATACGCAATTTCAGTTGCAAAATATTTCATTGCAAAACTGGATGTCTGACAAAAACAAGAGAAAGGGTACTCACGATGCTGCACTTTCCCTTGTAGCAACATTTTTTGAGGTCGGACCAGCACCAGTTTCAGTTTCAGACAGAGAGTACCAGTCAGGAATGCCTGCATCTCTCCCAGGAGACCTTTGAAGCACATATCCTGAGACCATGGCATCTTGCAATCTTCTTGCACCACTGGACTATAATTAAAGATAGCCAAGTTGGCTCATGTTACAATCTTAAGCAGGGTTTTAAAATATTGCTTCCATCTCTAATTTTCTATGGGCGTTCCATGTTTAATATATGCTGATTTTACTTGGCACAAAGCATAAGAAATTTTCAAAGAGGTCGTTTCTAAAAGAAGATAAATATCTTTCATTAGCATTGCCTTTTTCATCTGTCACAAAATCTATAAAGCTCCAGGATGAAAACAAAGTTTCATAGGTGGAAGTGGTAGGTACGGAAATACGCTGACCACTCAATGGTCATGCAGAATCACTCACTTTATCAGAAATACATTTCTTTCCAACAGCAGTGTCCTGGAGGATCTGGGCAACCACCTGAATGGACAAAGTATTAGCCTATCCACAAATAATATAACTTCAATAGGATACAGATAATTTGGTTTGCAAAGCTCAGTATTATGATGGAATTCCAGTACAACAACAACAACAACAACAACATAGCCTTTTGTCCCAAGCAAGTTGGGGTAGGCTAGAGATGAAACCCAAAAGAGACGAGAAATAAGGAGACACATAAAGGGACATAAATGGCACAAGACAAAAAGATGTCACGGTTCAGGCACGTTGATTGCCAATCTCCAAGCGCTCCTGTCCATAGCTAAATCCTTGGAGATATTCCACTCCTTAAGATCTCTCTTAACGGACTCGTCCCAAGTTAGTTTAGGTCGACTTCTACCGCTCTTTACATTATCGGCCCGCTTTAGAACTCCACTACGCACCGGCGCCTCAGGAGGCCTCCGTTGGACATGTCCAAACCATCTCAACCGATGTTGAATCAATTTCTCCTCAATTGGTGCCACCCCAACCCTATCCCGAATATCGTCGTTCCGGACTCTATCCCTCCTTGTGTGCCCACAACACCAACGCAACATACGCATCTCTGCTACACTCAATTGCTGGACATGTCGCCTTTTTGTAGGCCAACACTCAGCACCGTATAACATCGCCGGACGAATCGCCGTCCTATAGAACTTACCTTTCAGCTTCTGAGACACCCTTTTGTTACAGAGAACGCCAGAAGCTTGACGCCATTTCAGCCAGCCGGCTGAAATTCTATGCCTAACATCTTCATCAATGTCTCCATCCTTTTGTAGCATCGACCCTAAATACCGAAAAGTATCCTTCTTGGCCACCACTTGCCCATCGAGGCTAACGTCTCCCTCCTCGTGCCTAGTCGCGCTGAAATCGCACCTCATGTACTCGGTCTTAGTCCTACTAAGTCTAAACCCTTTCGACTCTAACGTGTGCCTCCATAGTTCTAACTTCCTATTAACCCCCGCCCTACTGTCGTCAACTAGCACCACATCATCAGCAAAGAGCATACACCAAGGGATATCACCTTGTATGTCCCTTGTGACCTCATCCATCACCAAAGCAAATAAATAAGGGCTCAAAGCTGACCCCTGATGCAGTCCTATTTTAATTGGAAAGTCACTGGTGTCGCCATCACATGTACGGACAAACGTTACCACATCCCTGTACATATCCTTGATAAGGGTAACGTACTTAGTTGGGACTTTGTGTTTTTCCAAGGCCCACCACATGACATTTCTCGGTACTTTGTCATATGCCTTCTCGAGGTCAATAAAGACCATGTGCAAGTCCTTCTTCTGCTCCCTATATCTCTCCATCAATTGTCGTAATAAGAAAATCGCCTCCATGGTCGACCTACTAGGCATGAACCCAAACTGATTTTGGGTCACATGTGTCACTCTCCTTAGGCGATGCTCGATAACCCTCTCCCAGAGCTTCATCGTATGACTCATCAACTTAAGGCAGCTGGTTTTGCATAAATCCAAATGTTATAAGACAATTGAGTACAGAAATAGTTTGATTTCAAGTTAATTCGGACATAATAACATCAATAGGATATTGGGTATATGTAGAAAAAATTACCTCACCACCATTTATTGGGCCATTGTAGCATGGTTGAAGTGTGAGAGCACGAAGTAGGTATGGTTTCCAGTGTCCAGCAAGGAAATCGCTTCTGATCATCTCAATGCTGTTTTGGTAGTACTGAAATAGAATGTGATGGGACAAAGCATGAAGGCATTTTAACACATCTATATAGACATGAGTTCTAGCATAATTCAATGATAAGAAATGTTTCAACCTCAAGCAAATTTTGCAAAAATGGCTCTTCGTTAAAGTAATCTCTGCGAACGAACACTAATGGCAGCTTGCAGGCCAAAACCTCACTTGCAGTTCCATATCCAATTTTTCCTATAACAAAGAGAGTAAGTATATGCATCTAGCAAGAAAAGCAAAAAGCTCGTAGCTAGACAAACATTAGTGCAACATATAATATTTTGATGTACCAAGCATACAGTCAGATGCCGCCATAACATCAGGTGTGTAAACATCTTTTGCAAGCTTAATAAAGTTCGGTGGAACATCTTGAGAATCAGAAGCACCACAGACCTTCCATGAAGAGGGAGTTAAGTTTAGTCAATCACATCAGTTAGTCACTTTTCAAGGGATATAATATAACTGTACTCTAAAATACACATACCAAACAGATCCAACCATCAGGGAGCCATTCTTGCTTCAGTTTCCATCCTGCTGGCTGGGAACAATGACGCACTGATTATTTCATTATGTTGGTGATAAATTTTGTGTAGTTCGCATAAAAGCTTAGAGCATACAGGATAGAGGAATGGATCACTAAGCTTTTGAAGGAAGCGCGCTACATATGAAACTTAATGATGATGTGTTCTGCTAAAAATTAGAAGCAAGTATAATCATAATTATTCAAGTACTGCAGGGACTTCATTATAAAATGTTGTATCTGGGTAATAACTAATCATAATACTTCGAAGTAACTGAAAAGACATTGCTTTTGATTTAAATAATAGGTAACGAGCACCACTTCATTGCAAATAGGCTTTGACTACTGAAAGAATCAGAATCAACAGATATTGGTGCAGAAGATACATAAGCACTTCAAAAATAGCCACATAACATTACCACATGAGAAAATAGAAACAAATGCCCTAAGCTTATCAAACCACCTATATGATAAGTGACCCACCTGTCCCCCAAAATTAAAAACGAGCACCTTAGCACTCTCCTCAATTCCAAGTTCCTTCCTCACCTAATAGACCACAATTGAAACATGTGAATAAGGAACAAAGAATTTTGTCGAGACAGAATATCTTTCTCCAGCAGAATACAAACCTCAGATCTAAATTTTTGCAATCCTCTGACCACAAGAGGCACATCAATGACATTGCGAAAGGCCGGCACTATGGAATGAAATAATACTCTATTTCTTGAAAGCCGAAAAACAGGGAATACACAATTTTAAGAAAAAAGAGTAACCAAATATAGTTGAGCATACTTGGGCCATATCCAGGTAGTCGAAGTAATATGTCACAATAGGAGTAATCCTCTGCTATCTGTATATAATGATATATAGATGAGTTAAATGATTACTGAAAATGTAAAAGTGTACATTGGAAGAATATGGATGGTACTAAGACATATTGTGGTGAGTCAGGGCATACATGCAAATGATCTATTTAGGTAGGGAAACTTATGATCTGACATGGTAAAAACTAAAAATATTACCTGCCAAACAATAGAACGGTGATGATATCCAGCCTCCATGATGTATTCAGCATATATGAAGTCCCAACTGTAAAATGCAAACAGTCAGACAAAAGGTAAACTTCAGAAAGGAAGTCCCAAATGCAAACAGTATAGTGAAGGTGAAGCACACCTAAAATTCCCAATGCATACAGAGCAGACGCCCAAATCTGAAGCCACCCTGCACACAATAGGAACAACATCCGAGACCTGTCCCAAAAGCACAGCCAGTTCACTTGAGAGTTCAGACGTTGCCCACACACAACGCCTACATCCATCAGTTGAACACTGATTGAATGTCTGATCACCGAACAACAGTAGAGAACAGAGAGCAGAGAGTGTTACCACTAGGTCTGCCTTGATGGAGCTCAGCCACTCCGCCTCTGCCCTGAGGATGGACTCGCGGGGCACCACTGCCGCCTCACAGTACTGCATTTCGCAACCGGACCATCAGGCGGCAGCCATCACGACACGGGAACGAGGAGGGATCATAGGTCGCGAGGGCGAGGATACCTTCTCCAGCGTGGCGAGAGGGTCGACGGTGAGGGCATCGGCCTGGACGGCGCCACAGTCGAGGATGGCCCTGCGGATGCGGAGGCGCGGGGACCGCACCTCGGCGGTGAAGACGAACTCCGGCACGGCCGTCGCCACGTGCACCTCGTGCCCGGCCGCGATCAGGTGCCGCACCACCTACGATCCGCGGAGGCACACAAATGCAGGAAAAATTTTCGGAGCTGAGACTTGGACGGGGAAACGAACGAGCGACAATGCCCGCCCGAGGCGAGAGACTGCGGGAGGGACTGGCTGACTGACCTCGATGGCGCGGGTGGCGTGGCCGAAGCCGTGGCCCGTGAGGTAGAAGGCGAAGACCAGGCTACGCGGCGGCGGGGAGTGGTCGGCGCCAGCGCCACCGGCGGATGCCATGGCCGACGACGAAACGGAGGTGGAAGCAGCGGTGGCTTGGGATCCAAATGGAAATCGGATGACGTTGATGGCGTCGCGGCGGCGGTTGTGCCGTGACTTTTGGAGGGATCCACCTGGCGTTTTCTGGGAGTAAAGTGAGTAGTCTGACTGGTCCGAGTCGCGCAGGTCAACTACTCACTCCCACTGAAGCTATTTGGATCTTGGTCTCCTGGATTGAACCGAACGAGGCCTCGTTCAGTTTCTCTCTACGAGTTTACATCTTATCCCATCAAATATACATACATAAAATATTAAATATAGACTAAAAAATAATTAATTATACAGATTACGACTACTTTGCAAGATGAATCTTTTAAGCCTAATTAGTTCATGATTTGACGATAAAGTGCTACCGTACACATATGCTAATGATGGATTAATTATGCTTAATAAATTCGTTTCGTGATTTACTGATGGATTCTGTAATTTATTTTTTAATTAGTATCCAAACACCACGTGCGACACTCTCATATAACATCCGATGTGACACCCCAAAATTTTACGCCCTAGATATAAACGAGGCCTGAGTTGAACGTAAAGCTATTTATTTACTACTGTAACAACATATGAGTACTAGGTATTTGTACTCATCATTTTTATTAATGGAAATACACTATAGTTTTCTTATTGTTTCAATAGAGAATAATTACTAGATATTTTCCATTATTCTTCTCCTCTGCGGGAAATTAATCATTTTGTTTAACCATACAAGATTCAGCACAAGCAAATAGGAGTAGAGATTTTTCTTAATACCAACTGCATGCTGTTAAAAAAATATGCAGAATAAAAATACTCTTTATTTACTGGCTCTAAATGGTTCCATAATATCTATGCAATGCAATTTGAATAAAACAAATGTATCTCAATTTGATCTATCTATAATTAATCGATGTGCACAACTTTGAATGCGAGGCCCCATCATCTCTAACTCTAAGATAGGGTGTGTTAGGTTTAGTGAAAAAAGTTATCGCCCCTGAAAACATGTAAAGTTGTTCGGCTGATGATTTTTTCGGTTGATAAGTCAACTGATACTGTTTTGTTGTTAGAGAAAAATACTATACTATAGCTGATAAGTCGGGCTGATAAATTCAAGCGAACAGGGCAGCAACATCGTGTTCTCAAAACAGAGGGAGTAATTTGACCTTTCTATAGACGATATTCATGACTTCCATGTTTGTGACCATGGCGAAACAGTGAGTACTTAGCGGAGTCAACTAACCCTATAAATTTTAGCAAATCCTATAAATATTCACTATTTACCACTCCATTAGTTTCAAATTGTAAGTCGTTCTAGTTTTTTATAGGTATATAGCTTTTACTAAATAGCTATATATAGTATGTATTGGTACATAGTGAAAATTATGTACGTAGAAAAGATAGAACGACTTACAATTTAGAATAGAGGGAGTAAAAGATTTTATGTGAAGATTAGTAGACCTGAATGGCTGAACC
Source organism: Saccharum hybrid cultivar R570 (assembly GCA_038087645.1). NCBI lineage: Eukaryota > Viridiplantae > Streptophyta > Magnoliopsida > Poales > Poaceae > Saccharum > Saccharum hybrid cultivar. The sequence continues at coordinate 5,206,762 of JAQSUU010000297.1, read as the reverse complement.
CATCGTTTCTCATTCATATCTCAATGGATGCTAGGAGACTGCTCAATGGAGCGATCATCCATGAGTTTAGGGTTAATCGAAGGCTATTGATTAGTTCATTTTTTACTTCATATTATCTTGAGCAATACCTAACAACTAAGCATGAGTTAGGATTCGTGTTGTGCAACCGAACCACACAAGTTTGATCATTCATGGCACAACAAGCAATAATCGGAGATGTATAGGCGCTAATACTCTACCGCGGGCGTCCGTCCCGCGTCCGTGCCTCCGGACGCTCCTAGTTGGGCCCATTGGCCTGCTTTCACCTTCAGTTCGTTCGCACCATTCTTTAAGTAGCGACATGGCTCATTCTCATTCACATGGCGGCCACACGGAGGTGTTCCACTTTCTGCCTAGCCACGCGATGCACACACTCGGCCCGACTGCTCCTTGACGTCACGCTGGCGCTGGCATCGGTGTCGGCATGGGCTGCTCCAGCTCGGCGAGCGCGTCGAGCTTGTGGCACATGTGTCATGGCAGGCACCCGACGCTGCATCTTGCGCCCCTTCCAGACCATCTTGGGTGGTGTAGCGTAGCCCGTGCGGGTCGCCAGCGCCAGAGAAGTAGCCTTGCTTGACGAGCATGGCGAAGAGGGCATTGAAGAGGTGGAGCAATGGGTCGATGCAGCTGGCGGATAGGCGAGCGACGGCGCGGGAGCAGGTGGAGCTCTGAAAGTCCCTAGTTTGGTTTTATCTAATTGATGAAACCTAGGACTAACCTTTGTATCTAAGTGGATGATTTAGATAAAGGTGGTCATTAAATATGAGACATGACATTGACTCATGTGACCAAGATGATGAAGACCAAGATGATGCTTGGCTCGATGGACCGGTTGTGAAGGTGAAGGGCAAGTCGAGGCTTCGAAGCGAAGGACCATGCGATGGTGAAGCTTGAGCAAGACTTGGCGCTGACGGACCGATGCAACGGTGAAGAGCAAGTGAAGTCAAGGTCGATGGATCGAGACGGTCATGTGATGATATGAAGTGGATCATATCTTTTGGAAAAATAAAATGGGCTCAAGGCAAAGGTATAACCATAAGGCCATTTTATTTTGCACTCAAGACACCATAGATGGTGTGAGTGATTTAGGATCGATAGCCGAACTATTAAGAGGGGAAGTCTTATCGGTTATTCGACGCACGGGTGCCACTAGGTGAATTCATGAAGTGCATTGCATGTAGGGCGTTTTCGAGGAGTTGAAATGCCTATTTTCCACTACGCCGGAAGTCAGAAAAGAAACAGAGGCGAACGGAGGTCACAGAGGTGACCGGACGCTGCACCGGACATGGTCATGGTATGATCGGACCTGTCCAGTCAGTTCAACGCAGCAGTCAGGCGCGCGGGTGTTAGGGTTTGCAACTGGCGCGTCCGGTCACTCGCGGGACCGGCGCGTCCGGTCAGGCGCCTAGAGGGAACTGAAGTTCGCAAGGTCGATCAGACGCGCGGCGCGTCCAGTCACACGCGATCGGACGCGTCCGATCGTTGAGGGAGCTTACTGGACTCTAACCGGACGCTGACACTGTCGCGTCCGGTCGTTGCCTGGAGCGCGTTCGGTCGTTGCTTCACGGGCGCGCGGTACTGTGCAATCGGCGCGTCCAGTCACACGCGATCGGACGCGTCCGATCGTTGAGGGAGCTTACTGGACTCTAACTGAACGCTGGCACTGTCGCGTCCGGTCGTTGCCTGGAGCGCGTCCGGTCGTTGCTTCGTGGGCTCGCGGTACTATGCAATCGGCGCGTCCGGTCGGTTGAGCGGCGCATCCGGTCGGTTGAGGGGCGCATTCGGTCGTTGCCTGGGGCGCGTCCGGTCGTTACTTTTGACCGTTGACGCAGTGACCGTTGGAGGATCGAACGCGGTTGAGCGCGTCCGGTCAGTTTCGACCGGCGCGTCCGGTCATCCCGAAAAAGGACCCAGTGAAGGGGTACAATGGCTCTATTCGTTTGGGATGCTTATAAATACTTATTGGCCGGCCCTTAGGGAGGTCTCTTGTGATTTCTAACACTCTTGTGCATCCTTTGAGCTAGAGCTTCTTCCTCCCACTCATCTCTCTTGTTTGATTGCAAATCATAAGTGAGATTGAGTGATCCCAAAGTGCATTGCATAGTTTGAGGGCATCTAGTGGCACTTGTGGGTGGTTTAGCCGGTGGATTTCTTGTTACTCTTGGAGAGTACCGCTCCTAGCTGGCTTGGAGATTATTGGAGGCGTTGGCAAGAGAAGGATATTATTCTTGGCCACCTCCGGTTGATTGTAAGAGGTTCTTGTGCTTTCCTCGGTGGAGCGCCAAAAGCAACTCTAGTGGATTGCGCGTGTCATTGAGTGACCTCACTTGAGAGTGGTGTCTTGCGGTGCCTTGCGGAGCGTGCCTTGAGGGGCAAGTGTCTTGAGGGTCACACCGAGGAACCATCTAAGTGTTGGTCGACACAACCGGTGACGTAGCTTGTCGGTGCACAAGTGAACACCGGGTGAACAAAAACATTGTGTCTCTTGTCTCCCAGTGATTGGTCTTCATATTGTGTTGTTGTCAATATTGATTGATTGTATATCACCTTGGTGATTGGCAATATCTTCACTCCACCGTCGGTATAAGATTCACAATCCTCTCTCTCGTATTTATTTTTACTAGTTATCTTATGTAGCTCTAGTGTTAGCCTTTGCTAGTAGTTGTTAGCTTGCTCTCTAGTGTAAGTTTAGTGACTTAGCCCTTGTGTGAACTAGAGATTATAATCTACTAGACTTGTGGTTAAGAGGCTTGCATCACTACCGTAGGCTAAGCAAAACTCGCTTTACGCCATTTGTTATTCTAACAAGTTTGCTTAGTGTTTATTGTAGAATTTTTTTATAGACTATTTATCCTCCCTCTAGCCATCTAGGACCTTACAAGTGGTATTGGAGCCATGGTCACCGTTTTAATCAAGGCTTAACATCCTTCGGTGTGAAAAGATGGCTCAAATTGTGTTCAATCATGTTAGGGGCAAGCCACCATTCTTTAATGGAGTTTCTTCCTTTGACTATTAGAAAAGGAAGATGACTATGTACCTTGGCTCAATTCATGAGAAGGTGTGGGAAGTCACCGAGAAGGACTATGCAATCCTTGATCCCAACAACCTCACTCTCAATGATAGAGACAACCGCACTTGCAACCGGATGGCTCTCAATACCATCTACAATGGCATTGACTCAAAAGTGTTTGAGGGCATCAAGGATTTGGAATTTGCTAGTGAAGTGTGGACAAGATTGAGTGAAACATATGAGGGCACTAAGGTTGTGAAGAGTGCCAAGCTATATGGGCTCAAGAGTGAGTTTGAGAACTTCAAGATGAAAGAAGAAGAAATAATCTTAGAGATGTTTCATAGATTGCAAGTCATTGTGAATGATCTCAAGAGCTTAGGGCACAAGACACAAGACCAAGATTTTTACCATAAGTTCTTGTTGAGCGTACTAAGAAGATTCAAAATGTTGATCATGATGCTACAAAGAGATGGGCTTGATGCAGTGAAGCCCAATGATTTGCTTGGAGAGGTATTGACCTTTGACAAGTATGATCAAGATGTTGATGAGAAGGAGAAGGAGGAAGAAAAAAAAAGAAGACCATGGCATTCAAGGCTACCTCCTCCAAGGGCAAAGCTTCAATTCAAGAAGAATATGACAATAAAGAAGATGAAGAATTGGAAATTAATGATGAGGCACTTGCTCTAGTTGTCAAGAATATTGGCAAGATGTTTATTAAAAGAAGAGGCTTCAAAAAGAGAAATGACAATTTCAAGAGCAATGAGCAACAAAGGAAGTGCTTCAATTGTGATAGCACCGAACATCTTCAAGCCAAATGTCCCTATGACAAGAAAAAGAACAACAAGAGGGGCAAGTTTGAGAAGAAAAAAGAGAGAAGCCAAGATGACTTTCAAGAAGGGCAAGAATAGAGCCTATGTGGTCACTTAGGAAAGTGATGATGATGAAGAAGAAGAATCATCATCCAACAAGGCTTTTGCTTCCATTGCTATCAACAAGAAGCCCTCACTATTTGGTTCATCCTCTTCATGCTTTATGGCCAAAGAAACTAAGGTATTATATGATGAGAGTGATGATGAAAGTGAAATGGAATATGTTCATGATAGTGATAATGATAATGATAATGAAAATGAAAATGATGATGATGAACCAACTAAAGAACAACTATATGACTTGATGCAACAAACTAGAGACATAGCTATTGCCAAGGACAAAGAGTGTAAGAAGCTTTCAATGAAAGTAGCAATACTAAAGTTCTTAGTGAGCTTAAGACCACTCATGAGAGTCTAGTGGAAGACCATGAGGATCTTGGTAAGGCTCATTCCAAGCTTGAAAAAACTCACTCATTGCTACTTGAGCAACAAGCAAAGGAGGTTGTTGTATCATGTGATTTAGAATTAGCAAATGAAGTATGGACAATGTTGAGTGAAACATATGAGGGCACTAAGGTTGTGAAGAGTGCCAAGCTATATGGGCTCAAGAGTGAGTTCGAGAACTTCAAGATGAAAGAAGAAGAAACAATCTTAGTGATGTTTTATAGATTGCGAGTCATTGTGAATGATCTCAAGAGCTTAGGGCACAAGACACAAGACCAAGACTTTTGCCACAAGTTCTTGTTGAGCTTACCAAAAAGATTCAAAATGTTGATCATGATGTTACAAAGAGATGGACTTGATGCAATGAAGCCCAATGATTTACTTGGTGAAGTCTTGACATATGACAAGTATGATCAAGATGCCGATGAGAAGAAGAAGGAGGAAGAAAAGAAGAAGAAGACCGTGGCATTCAAGGCCATCTCCTCCAAGGGCAAAGCTATCATCATAGAAGAAGAAGAAGAAGACAATAATGAAGGTGAAGATTTTGAAATTGATGATGAGGCACTTGCTCTTGTAGTCAAGAAAATGGGTCACATGTTCATTAAGAGAAGAGACTTCAAAAAGAGAAATGACAATTTCAAGAGCAATGAGCAACAAATGAAGTGCTTCAATTGTGATAGCACCGAACATCTTCAAGCCGAATGTCCCTATGATAAGAAGAAGAACAAGAGGGGCAAGTTTGAGAAGAAAAAGAGAGAAGCCAAGATGACTTTCAAGAAGGGCAAGAATGGAGCCTATGTGGTCACTTGGGAAAGTGATGATGATGATGAAGAAGAATCATCATCCAACAAGGCTTTTGCTTCTATTTCTATCAACAAGAAGCCATCACTATTTGATTCATCCTCTTCATGCCTCATGGCCAAAGAAACTAAGGTTAATTAAAAAGCCGGAGGAAGGCATTGGATTATTGATAGTGGGTGCACTCAACACATGACCGGTATATCAAGAATATTTGACTCAATCAATGACAATAATAGTGGTGTTGATTCTATCACTTTTGGCAATAACAAGAAAGGCAAGGTTATTGGCTTGGGCAAGATTGCAGTATCAAATGACTTGAGTATCTCTAATGTGTTGCTAGTTGAAAGCTTGGATTTCAATCTTTTATCCGTGGCACAAATATGTGATCTTGGTTACAAATGTATCTTTGGGGTTGATGATGTGGAAGTCATTAGTATGGATGGTTCAAATGTGGCATTCAAGGGCTTTAGATATGAGAATCTCTACCTAGTTGACTTCAATGCTAGAGAAACTTCTTTGAAAACTTGCTTAATCTCCAAATCAAGCATGGGTTGGCTTTGGCATAGAAGGCTTGGTCATGTTGGTATGAAACAATTGAAGAAGCTTACAACTCACAATCTTGTCAATGGTTTGAAAGATGTTGAATTTGAGAAGAATAAGCTTTGTAGTGCATATCAAGCCGGGAAGCAAGTTGGAAGCTCACATCCAAAGAAGAGTACAATGAGCACATGCAAAGTATTTGATTTGATGCACATGGATCTATTTGGTCCAACAACATACTCAAGCATAGGTGGTAATAAGTATGGATTTGTCATAGTGGATGACTTCACAAGATTTACATGGGTGTTCTTTCTTAGTGATAAAAGTGAAGTGTTTGACACCTTCAAGACCTTTCTCACTAGAGTTCACAATGAGTTTGAGATTAGAATCAAGAAAGTGAGAAGTGACAATGGAAGTGAGTTCAAGAATACAAGAATTGAAGAACTTTGTGATCACTATGGCATTGGACATCAATTCTCGGCCAAGTACACTCCACAATCAAATGGCCTAGTTGAGAGAAAGAATAGAACATTGCTTGATATGGGTAGATCAATGCTTTATGAGTACAATGTGAGTCAATCATTTTGGGATGAAGCAATCAATACCGCTTGCTACTACATCAATAGACTATATTGTCACCCATTACTAGAGAAGACCCCATATGAGCTACTTCATGGAAGAAAACCAAATATTTCTTACTTTAGGGTGTTTGGTTGCAAATGCTATATCTTGAAGAAGGGCACTAGATTGGGAAAGTTTGACAAGAGATGTGATGAGGGGTTCCTACTTGGTTATTCAACCACAAGCAAAGCTTATAGAGTTTGGAACAATTCAAGTGGCATTCTAGAAGAAGTCCATGATGTGCAATTTGATGAAACCAATGGGTCACAAGATGAAGAAAAGAATCTAGATGATGTTGGTGGAACTCTATTGGTGGAAGCAATGAAGAACATGGATATTGGGGACATTAGAGCAAAGCAAGTAATTGATATTCAAGATGATGATAAAGATCAAGTGCTCAATTCTCCATTCAAGCTAGCTAGTGACTCTCAAGTGCAAGATCATGGTGCTAGTTCATCTCATCGAGATACATCAAGTGATCAACCAAGCTTAAGCAATCAAGTGCAAGTACTCCAACCACAACATGCTGCAAGAGATCACCCCATTAATAATGTTATTGGTGATATTAGAAGTGGTGTGCAAACAAGATCAAGATTGGCTATGTTTTGTGAGCATGCATTATTTGTATCAACCATCGAACCAAAGAAAATAGAACAAGCTTTGAGGGATACCGATTGGATCATGGCTATGCAAGAAGAACTTAACAATTTCATAAGAAATGATGTTTGAGAATTGGTAGAAAGGCCAAATAACTATAATGTGATTGGAACCAAGTGGGTGTTCAAAAATAAGCAAGATCAAGATGGCATTATGGTGAGAAACAAAGCAAGACTAGTTGCTCAAGGTTACACTCAAGTAGAAGGTCTTGACTATGATGAAACATATGCTCCCGTAGCAAGATTGAAGGCAATAAGGATTCTATTGGCTTATGCTTGTGCACACAATATCAAATTATATCAAATGGATGTCAAAAGTGCATTTCTCAATGGGATCATCAATGAGTTAGTCTTTGTTGAGCAATCTCCCGGATTTGAAAATGACAAGAAACCCAACCATGTATACAAGTTGAAGAAGGTTTTATATGACTTAAAGCAAGCACCTAGAACATGGTATGAGAGGCTAAGGGATTTCCTTCTCTCTAAGGGATTCAAGATGGGCAAGGTTAATACAACTCTATTCACCAAGAAGATTGGGAATGATCTATTCATAGTGCAAATATATGTTGATGACATCATCTTTGGATCAACCGATAAAGCTTATTGTGAAGAATTTGGTGCTATGATGACCAAAGAATTTGAAATGTCTATGATTGGTGAACTTAGTTACTTCCTTGGTCTCCAAGTCAAGCAATTGAAGAATGGGACATTTATGAGTCAAGGGAAATACATAAGGGACATGATGAAGAAGTTTGGAATGCAAGATGCAAAGCTAATTTCAACTCCAATGAGTATAAATGGTAATTTGAATAGTGATTTTGATGGCAAAATGGTGAATCAAAAGGAATATCGGTCTTTGATTGGAAGTCTACTCTATGTCACCGCATCAAGGCCGGATGTCATGTTTAGTGTTTGTATGTGTGCTAGATATCAAGCCTCACCTAGAGAGAGTCATCTCACGGCCGCAAAGAGAATATTGAGGTACTTAAAGCAAACAAGAGATGTTGGACTATGATATCCCAAGGGGTCAAAGTTTGAATTGATTGGATATTCGGACTCCGACTATGGGGGTTGCAAGATCAATAGAAAGAGCACAAGTGGCACATGTCAATTACTTGAAAGATCACTTGTATCATAGTCCTCAAAGAAACAAAATAGTGTGGCAATCTCTACCGCCGAAGCCGAATATGTGAGTGCGGGGAGTTGTTGTGCACAATTGCTATGGATGAAATCAACTTTGAAGGATTATGGCCTCAACTTCAAGAATGTGCCATTGCTATGTGATAATGAAAGTGCAATCAAGATGACACAAAACTCGGTTCAATATGAAAGAACAAAGCATATTGACATAAGGCATCATTTCATTAGAGATCATCAATAAAAGGGAGATATTGCCATTGAAAGTGTTGGCACCGATGATCAACTTGCCGATATTCTCACCAGCCACTTGATGAAAAGAGGTTTTGCAAGCTAAGGAATGAGTTAAACATTCTTGATTTCTCAAACATGAGTTGAATGCACCCCACCCACTTATTGACATGCCTCTCCTTCGACATTGTAAGATAAAGTTGATTGACATGGCATTCATCCTATGCTAAGGACTTGCTAGAGCATGTAGACATAATAAGTGGTATGCATGAGCATTCATGATAAATCAAATGAATTTAATGGATATATGTTATCACTATTGCTTTTATGCTTGTTTTGATCTAGTGGTGGCATATGACATGTTTGTGAGCTTGTAAACCTTGTGTTGAATCTAGAAGATTTGTTATAAGTGTTTAATTCAACATAGGCAAGATAACCCTTATCATGAGGTGTGAAGAAGCTTGTCTTTGGTTCAAATCGAATTAAATATCTTTGGCAAGTGTTCTATGTTGAACTAAATTTGATAAATTCTAACCTACTCTATCAAACATTGTTTTTCTCTCCATAATTTGATCCTATTTTTGGGTAAGTTGTTGACAAAGGGGGAGAGAAAAAGATGATTCAACATGATAAAGGGGTAAATAAAATTTTGATGCACATAAGTAGGGGGAGCAAGCTCATAAACAAAGTTGTTGCATTTGTTTGTGCATTCTCATATGACTTGCTCTTTGCACATGTATTTAAATTCAATATACATGCTTGTGTGGTGCAATGCTAGTATAGAACTTGAATGATGAAATGATCTACTAGCATGCATAGGAATAGTTTACATGTGGTATCTAGACGTGCCTTAAACTTTACAAGTGGTCCAAGAACCTTTACTATAATGTTGATCTCACGGGGTTCTTGAGTTGTGATGATTGTCTAGTTACTTCATGATGCTAAGAATGGTGTAAAAGGCAACTCCGATTGGTATCACGCTTCAAAGGTCCATTTCTTACACCTTAGCATCATTTTGGTAGAATTACTCTCTCAACACTTCTATCCATGCATATGTGCAAAGCTTTCAATCCAAATTCTATGCACATATGTAGGGAGAGCTAATGCTACCAAAACCGAGCTTGTGATAATTGTCCAAACTTTACTTATGAGCAAAATGATTGGACAAGTATGACAAGTTCAAAACTTTTATTATCAAAATCATCTTTGTGAGGGTTGTCATCAATTACCAAAAAGAGGGAGATTGAAAGTCCCTAGTTTGGTTTTGGCTAATTGATGAAACCTAGGACTAACCTTTGTATCTAAGTGGATGATTTAGATAAACGTGGTCATTGAATATGAGACATGACATTGACTCATGTGACCAAGATGATGAATACCAAGGTGATGCTTGGCTCGATGGACCGGTTGTGAAGGTGAAGGGTAAGTCGAGGCTTCGAAGTGAAGGACCATGCGATGGTGAAGCTTGAGCAAGACTTGGCGCCGACGGACCGATGCAACGATGAAGAGCAAGTGAAGTCAAGGTCGATGGATCGAGACGGTCATGTGATGATATGAAGTGGATCATATCTTTTGGAAAAATAAAATGGGCTCAAGACAAAGGTATAACCATAAGGCCATTTTGTTTTGCACTCAAGACACCATAAAGGGTGTGAGTGGTTTAGGATCGATAGCTGAACTATTAAGAGGGGAAGTCTTATCGGTTATTCGACACACGGGTGTCACTAGGTGAATTCATGAAGTGCATTGCATGTAGGGCCTAGTGAGCTAACTGGAAAACCTTCGAAAATGTTCATGAAAATGCTAACACACGTGCACAAGGTGGTGATCACTTGTTGGTGTTGGCACATTTACGAAAGCGTTGAAGTTTAAGCGGTAGAGAGGGTTTGGGTCTCTCTCTCTCCCTCCCACCGAGCTTGCGAGTGCGGTATTCAGGCGTTTTCGAGGAGTTAAAATGCCTATTTTCCACTACGCCGAAAGTCAGAAAAGAAACAGAGGCGAACGGAGGTCACAGAGGTGACCGGACGCTGTACCGGACACGGTCATGGTATGATCGGACCTGTCCAGTCAGTTCAACGCAGCAGTCAGGCGCGCGGGTGTTAGGGTTTGCAACTGGCGCGTCCGGTCACTCGCGGGACCGGCGCGTCCGGTCAGGCGCCTAGAGGGAACTGAAGTTCGCAAGGTCGATCAGACGCGCGGCGCGTCCAGTCACACGCGATCGGACGCGTCCGATCGTTGAGGGAGCTTACTGGACTCTAACCAGACGCTGGCACTGTCGCGTCCGGTCGTTGCCTGGAGCGCGTCCGGTCGTTGCTTCACGGGCGCGCGGTACTGTGCAATCGGCGCGTCCAGTCGGTTGAGCGGCGCGTCCGGTCGGTTGAGGGGCGCGTCCGGTCGTTGTCTGGGGCGCGTCCGGTCATTACTTTTGACCGTTGGCGCAGTGACCGTTGGAGGATCGGACGCGGTTGAGCGCGTCCGGTCAGTTTCGACCGGCGCGTCCGGTCATCCCGAAAAAGGACCCAGTGAAGGGGTACAACGGCTCTATTCATTTGGGATGCTTATAAATACTTGTTGGCCGGCCCTTGGGGAGGTCTCTTGTGATTTCTAACACTCTTGTGCATCCTTTGAGCTAGAGCTTCTCCCTCCCACTCATCTCTCTTGTTTGATTGCAAATCATAAGTGAGATTGAGTGATCCCAAAGTGCATTGCATAGCTTGAGGGCATCTAGTGACACTTGTGGGTGGTTTAGCCGGTGGATTTCTTGTTACTCTTGGAGAGTACCGCTCCTAGCCGGCTTGGAGATTGTTGGAGGCGTTGGCAAGAGAAGGAGATTGTTCTTGGCCACCTCCGGTTGATTGTAAGAGGTTCTTGTGCTTTCCTCGGTGGAGCGCCAAAAGCAACTCTAGTGGATTGCGAGTGTCATTGAGTTACCTCACTTGAGAGTTGTGTCTTGCGGTGCCTTGCGGGGCGTGCCTTGAGGGGCAAGTGTCTTGAGGGTCACACCGAGGAACCATCTAAGTGTTGGTCGACACAACCGGTGACGTAGCTTGTCGGTGCACAAGTGAACACCGGGTGAACAAAAACATTGTGTCTCTTGTCTCCCGGTGATTGGTCTTCATATTGTGTTGTTGTCAATATTGATTGATTGTATATCATCTTGGTGATTGGCAATATCTTCACTCCACCGTCGGTATAAGATTCACAATCCTCTCTCTCGCATTTATTTTTACTAGTTATCTTGTGTAGCTCTATTGTTAGTCTTTGCTAGTAGTTGTTAGCTTGCTCTCTAGTATAAGTTTAGTGACTTAGCCCCTGTGTGAACTAGAGATCATAATCTACTAGACTTGTGGTTAAGAGGCTTGCATCACTACCGTAGGCTAAGCAAAACTCGTTTTATGCCGTTTGTTATTCTAACAAGTTTGCTTAGTGTTTATTGTAGAATTTTTTATAGGCTATTCACCCCCCCTCTAGCCATCTAGGACCTTACAAGCTCTACAAAATCAGCTCACGGCCCTGCGCCGCACCGTGCACCGGGCGGCCAAACTCCGGCCGAAGCCGCGTCCCATCCCCCACCGCAGTTCCCCACCGATAGGCCATGGTTGTCGGCGACGTCATGTTTCAAGTGTTTCAAGCGTTTCAGACAGAGTTTCATCTAAATGTTGCAAAAGTCGATTGTGATGTTGCATATGTTGCAATGATAATATACGCATGTTACAAGCATATGCTTTCGAGTGTTTCGGTTGTTTCAAAAGTATGTTTCATGTGTTTCATCATGATGTTGCACAAGTATATCTGGATGTTGCATAACACGCATGTTCCAAGTGTTCATACGTGTGTTGCAAGTGTTTTTATCTGGATGTTGCAAAACTAGATTTAGATGTTACATATGTTGCTATGGCTATACACACATGTTTCAAGCGTATGTTTCAAGTGTTTCATCTATTTTTCAGTCGCATGTTGTAAGTGCTTCTACTGGATGTTTCAAAAGTAGATCTGGGGGAGCACATGTAGCAACAGCCCCAGTGGCTAGCGGATAGCGGCCTGCCATAACCGCCTACTACTGTTGCTGGGGGCGCCCGTGGGTGACCGTGCGGGCGTCTGAGGCCGGCAAACGCCTCCCGGCGCACATCCGCAGGCTGAGTGAGGCGGGCGCGCTCCTGTCTATTACGGTCCGGCAGGTAACGGTCCTCCTTTTTATGCAGGTGCGGCAGGCACGGGCGAGCATGTGTTTTACGCTAAGCACACGCTGGGCAACGATAATATCCTCCTGACGTCTGGGCGCTACCCTCCCATGTATAAGACGTACCAGCAATGGTTGATAAAGCCCAAGAACGCTTCCTAGATTTTGTGCAAGGAGAAAAAGAAAGAGCATTAATCGTTTTTGCCGTCCTTTTAAAAAGAGAAACAAAAAAAATGAGAGAAAATCAGCATGTTTGTTGAGCGGGTGCACTGTTACGTGGATCCCCACACCTATTCACATGCTGATTTGTTTTTTTTTCCCTCCTTGAACAAAATTTCACTTATCCCCAAATTTTGCATGCGCATGCATTTTTAGATCATCTATCCATTAATATGTTTGGTTGATTTTTTTCGTGCATATTTTTATGGTTTTTTAGAAGTGGAAGCATGTGAGCATAGGAAATGTTCTCGGATTCCTAGATTTGAAGCACTTGCCCTTAAATGGATGTTGCTCTGTTTTTGCACTTGTATATCAGTAGCATGTGCTTTCTGAGTGTTGTTACAGGCACAAGCTCTTGTTCACTGCAGAAGCTGCAGCGTTATCATGTGTTTTTTTAAGACTTGCTATGTTGTAACTTTTACTTGGTTTAAACAAAATAAAAAATTGTTGCAGAGATTGAAGTTCACATTTATCCAGATGAAGCAGAATCAAATTGGTATAAACTGTCAAAAATCGAGATAGAAACTTAATAAATTGCAACTAGGGCTTTGTCAAGCAGACTAGATACCTAATTAGGAAGTCAGGCTTTGTCAAGCAGACTAGATACCTCATCACTACATTCTTCCTCCAAGATTGCCTTAGGATATGTCTCAACCAAGAAGATTCAATCAACAATACCAAAAATACCAAAGACTAGCACAAATTCCCCGTACTGCACGATTAGTACAAATTCTATTGCTTGTTTCTTGTACTCCAACTGTTCCAAATTATACCATTTCGCTTTGTCCTAATTCAAGCTACTTTTACTTTGATCAAGTTTTTAGAAAAATAGTATATTAACATCTACAATTTCAAATAAATGCACTATGAACTATGAAAACACGTTTCATGGAGAGAGCTTAACGAAACTAATTTGATGTTGTACACGCTGATGCATTTTTCTATAAACTTAGCCAAAGTTGGAGAAGTTTGATTTAGGATGAAACTAAAGGAAATTTGGACAAACTATAATTGGGAACGCACTGAATAATAGATAGTAGATGACAGAAGATGCTTCTGGTATGACAATCAACAGCTGATTTCCAATAATCAAATATTCTGAAGGTTAAATCTCAATGGCTGCCATGAATACAGAAGGTGACACATATGCTCAAGTACTTTGATTTCAACATGCCCTGGCATAATTTATACAAAATTAGACAATAACTACTTGCTTCCAAGGCTTTGAAACAATCAAAAGGATAATGCTATATCATTAGCAGTCTCCTTCAAATAATGAGGAAAAATTCAATTATGTAAAGTAAAGCATTCATCATCATGAGAAGGGACAAATGTGCCTAAACCATCAAGCAGAGGAATGGAACTGCCATACTTTAACTTTGTTCAGCAGCACACAATGTCTGTACTGATAACAATGATTTACATCATCTGTCGAATCTTTGCAGCCTCCTACGGCGCATCTCATCAACTGAGAGTTCCGCGTTACCTCTGGCTTGATGATGCTGTCTCCGCAAAAAAGCATGGTCCTCTCGTGCAGTACTGCACATCTCACAGATATCTGTGGAAACTGAATTGTCATATGTGCAGGTTGGGCATCTCCAAAAACCTCGAGGGCTATCTCTTGCTGATATGCGGCGCCCAACCCTGCCCTGACCTGTTGCGCGGCCCTGTGAACGGGCAGACCGTAGAAGACTTTGAGCAAACCTCACTGGCCAGGTCACAACATCGGCAACGCTTGAAATCAGGAGAGTGATCGGATCTGGCCCGTTGAATGCACGCTTCAGCCAAAGGTAAACCAGTCCAGCAAGTATCCCACCAAGATGGCCAAGAAAGGATGTCCCAGGGATGAAAACCTGGATGAGGATCAACTCCGCCCAGGCAGCATATTTCGCTGGAATAACCATCCCGTGCAGATACACGAAGTCGTCCGACCAGGTGTTGAGCACAACCTTCATGGCAAACAGAACACCAGAGAAACCCACGGCATGCTGATCATAGTACGTGGTATCGTCACCGAGCAAGAGTAAGCCTTTGGACAGCAGCAGCGTGATACCCTGTGACAGGCCAAGCAGCACAGAGACCATGGAAGCAAACTCGGCACTACCCATGGATGTCTCGAGCTGAATGCCCTTCCACAGGAGGGACGTCATGTTGTAGAAGAGGTGGCTTTCACTCAAGTGGTAGAACGGGGACAGGAAGAAGCGCGTTAAGTCACCAAACTGCAAAAATATTCACCAGAATCAGTCTTGGAGCTAGGAACTGAATGCAGAGCTATATGTGATAATCAGTCTTGGAGCTAAGAACTGAATGCAGAGCTATACATATGGTTGGAAGATTAAGTCACCATACTCTACTGCAAGAATGTACATCATAATCAGTCTTGGGACTTAGAACTGAATACAGAGCTATTCGTGATTATGCGTAATCATTGGTCATTGGGTGATGACGTCCTAGTCTCCTAGAACAGTTTGTGTGTCCTTACTCGAACTGGAGAGTCGAATTTGGGTATAACTTTGCAGAGTAAAATTCCAATCTATGAGTCGAATTTGGGCACCTCGACGATGAGCTGCGGGTTGAATGAGACGCGCGAGAGCGAGGGCAGGACCCCGTCGAGCGCGCCGGGGCGGAGGTAGATGAGCGAGTTGGCGGCGAGCA
Organism: Saccharum hybrid cultivar R570; assembly: GCA_038087645.1. NCBI lineage: Eukaryota > Viridiplantae > Streptophyta > Magnoliopsida > Poales > Poaceae > Saccharum > Saccharum hybrid cultivar. Next base: position 5,191,360 of record JAQSUU010000297.1, on the reverse strand, counting down.
GCGCGGCCGTGACGGGCGGCCGGGAGGCGCCCGCGCGGCCGTACTCGATGAGCACCTGCAGCGCCAGCAGGGGCAGCATCCCCCGCGACGCCTCGAGGCCGAAGCCGCGCCGCCGGGCGCTGCTCATGCCGGACCCCATCTCCGGAACGTCGGAACCGAAGCCGCGGCGGCCGCTGCCCTGCCCCCTTCGCACGCAAACCCTTGCGCGCTTGAAATCCCCTCCGCCTTTCTATCGCCTTGTGGGGCCGGGGCATGCGGCAAGGGAAGGCGGATATGGACCATGGATTGCGGTTGCGGCTTGCGGACTTGCGGCGGCAATCGAACCTTCCGGACTCTCTTCTGGGCCTAGGTGGGCCTCGGCTCAACGCCAGGCAGGCAGTCGGTCTCCCCGCTGGGCTCGGCGCGAGATACACGAGCTGAAACTACCTGGGCCGTGGCCCAGAAACGAAGAAGCCGGAAACCGGAGGAGGCGTCCGTTCACCGCGCCGCTTGCGCTGTCTCTCGGCGCCGTCGCCGCGCCGCCCTAGCCAGTGCCGACACACCAGGTTATCCTCCTCCCTTCCTTACGTTGAAAACCGAGCACCCAAACCCTAAATTAAGTTATTTTCCTATTTGTTCTTAGATCTATTCTAATTCATCCGTTCTAATTTATGGATCGTTTTGTTTTTATAGATACGCAGCTTTTATTATGTACTTCATATTGTATATATAATACATGTATTATGCCTGCTAACTTGACGTTTTTTTTCGCCAAAATTCCCCTGACTGGCGGTGCTTGTTGAAGCAGCATTGTGCTGGTGCTGCATGCTGTTGTCAAGCACTCACTAGCTACATTGTGCTGGTTCTCGTACGGCAGTATTCCTCATTGTGTGATACTTTTTCTCTTCTATAGTTGGTACATTTTTTTAGAACGCTAATAAAATGTTCTACCTTTGTATATAAATCTAACTAAGGTTGTGTTTAGTTCCCCATGGAATGCAAAATGTCAACTACTTTGGAACGATGAAATGCAAAATGCTAAAATTTTTATGGATGTGTTTAGTTCTATCCAAAATGCCAAATTTTTCATGGGGTGGGTGAGGGGCTTTTTGGCTCTTTGGATTTTTTTGCCTCTTGAGGCCAAAATCCAAAATAGAGAATAAATACCTTTTTGCCAAAAATTTTGCATGGTGTTTAGTTCCATTTTGTAAAATGATGGGCCAAAACCTAAAATTTTTTGGGTGAAATGGGAAGCTAAACACACCCTAAGTACTCGATATTTTTAGCAAAACTAGAACATTTTTCTTATATGAAACAAAAACGGCTGTCTCTTTTTTTTTAGAAACAAAACGGCTCTCTTAAACCTAGAGCATTTTTTTAGTGGATCTAGAGCAATTTTCTTGCACGGACTACCACCACATGGGCCTTGGCCCAGAAACGAAGAAGTCGGAAACCAGACGGAGTCGGATTTGGTCGCTTTAAACGCGAGATATATGCGTTCGTCCAGGAGTCTACTACCCCTGCCTCACCGCTGCCTTACGCCAGGTGCCCCGGTATTCGCCGGCGACGAGCACCCGCAAGGTATCCACACCCACTCTCCTCACTTCCTTCTATTGTGCGAAACAGAGCACCCAAACCCTAAATAAAGCTATTTTGCTATTTGTACTCGGATCTGAACAAATTAAGCGTATACATATATATTATTATGCCTATATACCAACTTCGATTTTTTGTTTGCCAAAATTATTGGGTGCACTGTACTTGTGTACGCGCCTTTGCTGAGTCCGCCCCTACCAGGTAGCAGATTTATAGTGCGGAACTGCATATATAGCATAAATAGTTATCTAGCAAGTAACAAATATCATGCTGTTTTCTTTCCCAGTAGAATCTGTCCCTGCCAAATTTCGTATAATAACATGATGATGAGTCTCCAAAGCCATAGGTGTTTTGTGTATGGAGTCACCAATTTATCGTCTAGTAGAAATTATTTGCTGATTGCTAGTGACTTCTCTTTGCTTCTGCCAGATATCTGCGAGTCAGGTTGAGCCATGGAGGCGTATGATGGGAACAAGAGCAATTGCTCTGAAGGGGTGAAGCAGCTTCCCTTGGCCATGTTTGCTGTGGAACGCAACAGCAAGAAGCGGCTGCTGTTCGATGTTTCAAGTAGCAAGATCCGTGGAGTAAGCAGTTACGTATTCCCGGACGCTACTTGTGCATTTGAGAATCGCGGGTGGCTTCTCATGATCCGACACAAACCATGCCACTTCCAAGAGCAGAGTGCGTTCCTTGTTCACCCAAGCTCTGGCAAACAGCTTAACCTGCCAGTATTCCCCTGTCGCGAACAAGGGTAAGAAGGGTTCTTTGTTTTCTATGTTGGTTCTCACGGAATACCTCTAGTCGTTGCACGTTTCGAGATCTGGAGCATTGTTCCGACTGTGCACATTGCCTGCCCTGGAGACACGTACTGGAGTGCCTACAAGTATGGTGTTGAACCTCCCCACATGTCAAGAACAACGCGCAGATTACTTGAGCGCACTTGGATCGCCGATTTAGCTTTGCTCGGGACACAGGTCATCTGCGTGGACATCAGTGGACAGTGTTAGAGTTTGTTAGTTCTCTTAGGATCACATGGAGTAGATCAGACGTGTATTCTTTAGCATTTAGAGGTATACTTGATATCCTAATACAAGTTCTACTAGATCCGAGAGCAGTGAGAGAGAGAGGGGTGAGATGGTGCAAACCGTCAGTGGGCACAACAGGTGCGGAGTGAGAGCTAGAGCTAGTCGCCATCCCGCGAAGATGATGATCTGCTCTAGGGCAGCGACGGTCGGGGAAGCGGTGGCGATGCAGTGGAGACCGTGGCGGCACAGTACAATGGCGGTGACGGCGTGGAGGTGATTCCCGTCACTTGGCTGCGCACCCTCTCTGGATCGGAGCTAGGGTTTATCGGTGGGGAGTGCGGCTCAGGCGAACCTCGTGCTTTGAGCCGCCGGCCCCCACCTCTTTTATATCGCAGGGTGACCCTCCAGCCATAGATGGGCTGGGCGCCCCCGATCAGGGCACGAGTCAAGGTCCAAGAAGGTCGTTAGGCTTTTTATAGTTAGGAGATCATTCTAACATTCTCCCCTTGATCTCATCATTTATTTTAATCTTTAAACTTTTACTTTAACACTTTCACTTTACTCGTTCCATCACAGATAAGTGCATAAAGCATGTTTCATCGTCATGGTCAATTGCCGATGGATTTGACAGCTACAATACACATGTCTGATCTGAAACAGTTACTTTAACTTTAGGCCCTTTATAATTCAGGAGTCATAGGGTTTCCCTTAAATACATGTCGGCTACATGTTCTCTGAACACGTTGGATGATAAGCTTTTTGTAAGTGGATCCGCGAGCATCTTTTCAGTGCTTATATGCTCAAGATTTATAATTTGATCCCGGACTTTATCCTTCACAACATAATACTTTATGTCAATATGTTTGGCAGCACCACTTGATCTATTATTGTGAGCGTACTGTACTGCTGGATTATTATCGTAGTATAACTTTAGTGGCTTATGTATGCTGTCGACCACCTTCAAACCGGGTATGAACTTCTTTAGCCAGTTCACCTGCCCCGTTGCCTCATAACACGCTACAAACTCGGCATACATCGTGGACGATGTAGTGACGATTTGTTTTGAGCTTTTCCATGAAATTGCTCCTCCTGCGAGAGTGAACACATATCATGACGTGAATTTTTTATCATCTTCCGCATAATCAGAATCCGAATACCCCACTATTTAGAGAGAATCTGATTTTCTGTACGTTAACATAAGGCCTTTTGTACCTTGCAAATATCGCAAGACTTTCTTTATCAACTTCCAGTGTTCCATCCATGGATTACTTTAAAATCTGGCAAGCAACCCGGTAATAAAAGCTAAGTCAGGGCGCGTGCACACTTGAGCATACTGTAGGCTTCCGACAGCAGAAGCATATGAAACCACTTTCATTTGATTGAGCTCGTATTGGTTCCTAGGGCATTGAAAATCCACATATTTGTCGCCCTTGACCATGGGTGCAGGTGAGACACTATATTTATGCATACTGAATTTCTTGAAAACTTTTTCTATATATGCATTTTGTGATAGTCCTAATACCTCTTTACTTCTATCTCGGTGAATCTCTATGCCCAAAATAAATGAAGCTTAACCAAGATCTTTCATATCAAATTTTAAAGATAAAAACTTCTTTGTCTCCAGTAGTAGATGGACATCACTACTAGCAAGTAAGATATCATCTACATACAGGATTAGAAAGATATACCTTCCATTCTTAAACTTTGCATAGATATAATTATCCTCAATATTTTCTTTAAACCCAAAATTCCTTATTGTTCTGTCAAACTTCAAGTACAACTGTCTTGAAGCTTGCTTTAACCCATAAATTGATTTCTTTAAGCGGCATCCCATTCGTTCTTTTTCTTTCACGACAAAACCTTTTGGCTATGCTATATAAACATTTTCTCCAGATCCCCATTAAGGAATGTCATTTTTACATCCATCTGATGTAACTCTAAATTATAGTGTGTCATTAATGCCATTATAATTATGAAGGAATCCTTACATGAGTCTGGAGAAAACATCTCATTGTAATCAATTTCTTCTCTTTGCGTGAAACCTTTTGCCACAAGTCGTGCTTTAAACCTTTCAATATTCTCTTGGGAGTCACGTTTTGTCTTGTAGACCCATTTACAGCCTACTGTCTTGTCTCCTTTAGGAATACGTTCTAAGTCTCAAACTTTGTTGGTACTTATTGACTTTATTTCATCTTCCATGGCCTCAAGCCACTTGGATGAATTATCACTTCTTATGACTTCTTCAAATAAAGTGGGATCACCCTCCATTTGAAATTCTACAGTGTTATACACCTCATAATCATCAGGTATAGTTGATCTTCTAACTCTTTGAGACCTTCTCGGGGCCTCCACATTTGGCACATCTTCTGTTTGGGGCTGTTGTTGCTCCCCCTCATCTATGACATCAGTTTGTATAGGTTCCTGAAGGACAGGTTCCTCATCATTATTTACTAACATCACAGAAAAACTGACAACAGGTGTTGGCACTACAGTATATGGCACTGTTGGTGCAACAAGAATAGGTAGTTCAAAGAATGGTTCCTGAATTATCGGAGTGGGCACACATATCCGCTTCTCCTCAAGAATAATTTCTCGAGCCACCATGCTACCCCTCATCATTTTATCCTCTAAGATAACAGCGTATCTCGTTTCTACAAATTTTGTGTATATGTCTGAACAGTAGAAACGAAAACCTTTTGACTTTTCAGGATAGCCAATAAAATGACAGCTAACTGTTTTAGGATCTAGCTTCCCAATATTTGGGTTAAACACTTTTGCCTCAGCAGGACTCCCCCACAACACGTAAGTGTTTTAGTGAGGGTTCTCTTCCTGTCCATAACTCATATGGTGTTTTGGGCACCGCTTTACTTGTTACTCTGTTTAGAATATGAATGACGGTTTTTAACGTCTCCATCCATAGACTCAATAGCAAGTCAGAGTAACTCATCATACTACGCACCATATCCATCAAGGTACGGTTACGCCTTTCAGCTACTTCGTTCTGCTGAGGTTCGCCCGGTGTAGAATATTAGGCAACTATGCCATTTTCCTGTAAAAACCTTGCAAAAGGTTTAGGAACTTGACCATATGGGGTATGTCGATCGTAGTACTCCCCACCACGATCAGATCAGACTATCTTTATCTTTAAATTGTGCTGATTTTCAACTTCATCCTTAAATATTTTAAATTTATCCAACGCTTTATTTTTTTCTTTAATTAGATAAATATAACTATAACGGGAGTAGTCATCTGTGAATGTTATGAACGAGTCAAAACCATCCACACTTTTCACAGGAAAAGGTCCACAGATGTCTGTGTGAATTATCTGTAAAATTAATGTGCTTCGTTTAGCATTCTTTTTAATTTGCTCTGTGTATTTTCCTTTAATACATTCTCTACACTGTTCAAAGTCTGAGAACTCTAATGGAGGAAGAATATCATTTTTCACTAGTCTCTCTATTCTCTCCTTCGAAATATAGCCTAAACGACAATGCCATAATTTCGACGACGCATCTTGAGTTCTCTTTCGTTTTCTATTCGCATTCACAAATGAGGATACGTTCCCATTCGTATCACATACGGAATTCATATTTTCACGAAGTAATAACAAATAAAGATCTTGCTTTTGAAAAGCAAGGCCAACACATTCATTATTACATTGTATCTCGCATTTGCCATATTCAAAATGACAATCAAATCTATCATTATCTAAACAAGACACACTAATCAAGTTTCTCTGTAATGAAGGAACAAATAAAACATCTCTAAGCAAAAGAATAAAACCATCAGCAAGCTCTAAAGGAACATCGCCAATAACTTCGACATCTGCTTGGACTCCATTTGTGACTTTAACGTGTCTTTCGCTTCTTTGCGTAGTCCTCGTCGAACGAAATCCCTGTAGTGAATTAGCAACATGAACAGTTGCGTCTGAGTCAATCCACCAAGTAGATTTTGAGTACTGTACATACAGGGATTCATTTATGAACGTAATAATATTCTCACCTTTTCTTTGCCATGATCATCTTTAATAATTTAGGACAATCTTTCTTGTAATGTCCCTTCTTCTTGGAGTAGAGGCACTGATCTTTGTTCACTGCAAACCTGTTCTGCTGAGGCTGATGCTGCATGGGACCCTTGCCCTTTGACTTTGAAGGAGAGTTGACATTGGCATTGACATTCTCTCTCTTGTTATCTTTAACAAAACTGAGAGTACTACAATTGGCGGCCTTTATTCTCTCTTCTTCTTACACACACATTGCCATACAACGTTCTAGATCCCATTTCTCGGACTGGATGTTGTAGTTGACAACAAATGTGTCAAACTCTTTTTTGGTAAACAAGCAAAAATCAGATGAACAAGAAACTCTTCCTTGAGATCCAGATCCATTGGTTTGAGCTTGTTGTTCAAATGATTCATCTTTGACATGTGTTCTCTAATGCCATTGTCATTTCCACCTCCAGTGTATTTTTCTCTCACCAGCTGCTTTATTAGCTGAGTAGCATATGTCTTTGAAGAGCCATATAACTGACTCTTTATTCTTTTCAAGTACTCTGTGACAGTGTCACACTCTTGGATTGAGCCCATTATGGCAGGCTCAATTGTGTTCTTTATGACAGCAACACATTTTTGTTGGTATTGACCACTTTTGATTTTGTAGGTCATATGTCATCTGTATGTGAGCATGATCCCTCTCTTTCTTTTGTCAATCAGCATCAGTCTCATTAGTCTCCCTCACCGGTGCCACAGGCTCAGTGGGGCACGGTGTGGTGACCACTCAGTCCACCTCAGCTAAGACAAAAGCGACATCAATCTTCTTCTTTCATTCGATGTAGTTGTCACCTTTGAGGGGTAGAATATCTTTGATAAACCCCATCAAAGAGTAACCTCCTAAAAACATAATTCATATAAAGTGAGAACATAATTGTAACATCAATAATTGCATGCTTTAGTTCCAACGTTGGTCAAAATTAAAACATACAATTTTCCTTTTTACACTAATTTTATATCACCGTTACACAGAAATAGAATTAATGCATAACAAAAACATAACTACATCATAATACTGCTATTAATCAACGTTGGTCAGAATAATAACAATATTATAATCATCTAAAATTTATCCATTGTTCAAAATTAAATTCTTCCGTTGATTCAAATTTAATAATAAAATTAACAACATAAAGTACGCAACGGAAACACTTTTAACATTCTCATAATATTTTCCAGAAGCACTTTAATCACTTTACTATTGTCTGAACAAATAATATCGTTGGATAAAAATTTGCACAGAAATTTGCATCAAATTTGAATCGAAAATGATCAAAATATTCATCAAAATTTGCTTCTAGAAAATAATAAAAGAAAAAATCGAAAGAACTTCTACTTTAGGCCATTTCGGCCCAGTCGCGCAGCAGCCCATCGCGCACGATCGCGCGTTGCGCAGCGCAGCCCATGCCGCAGCAGCGGCCCAGTGCGCGCATGCCGACCCAGCCTACTCGCTCAGTCGGCAAGGCAGCCGCGCCCAGGCCGCAACCTGGGCCTGGGCCGGCGATTCGGCCCCCGCGCTTGCCCGCCTGGGCTGTAAACCGGTCCGGTGAACCGTGGCCGTCTGATCACCGTTGCCCTTGATCCAACGGCCACGCGCGCCGATCGGTGCATCAAAACCCGAAGCCGGCCGCCCCCAAACCCTAATTCCACATTTGCAATTTCTCTTCGTCCCTTTCATTCTCCAGCGACCGCAGCCGCTCGGCACGCAGGGAGGCGCGCCGCTGAGCCTCGGCGTCCGCGTGTGCCTCGGCGTCCGCGCAACTCCCCCTGCCTTCTACTTTCTTTTCTCTTTCTCTTTCCTCCCTACTCCTCTCTCTATACCACGGCATAGAGAAAAGCAGCAGTGCCGACCCATGGCCGGCCGGAGAAGGAAGAGATGAAGGTGACACCGCCGCGGGCCCTTTCGCCGGCGCAAGTGTTCCCCAGAGGGTGAGCGCGTGGCCGTCAAGCGGCCCCGTGCCGGTGTCCAGAGCGCGCGCGTGAGTGCCGCAGCTCTCTTTGCCGCTCGGCGGTCCTAGACCGGCTGACGGTAATGGGAACATGGTCCAGGTAGGCACCATCACCCCAAAAGGCTCTTTCTTTAACCTTTTATGGGTTCGATTTGAGTTAGGGTTAGGGTAAACTTTCAGATCTTAACGGATCTCGTTCAAACCGATCTAGATCTACACCATGTGTAGGCCTCTGATACCATTGTTAGAGTTTGTTAGTTCTCTTAGGATCATATAGAGTAGATCAGACGGGTATTCTTTAGCATTTAGAGGTATACTTGATATCCTAATACAAGTTCTACTAGATCCGAGAGCAGTGAGAGAGAGAGAGAGGGGTGAGATGGTGCAAACCGTCAGTGGGCACAGCAGGTGCGGAGTGGGAGCTAGAGCTAGTCGCCATCCCGCGAAGATGATGATCTGCACTAGGGCAACGACGGTCGGGGAAGCGGTGGCGATGCAGTGGAGACCGTGGCGGCGCAGTGCAGTGGCGGTGACGGCGTGGAGGTGATTCCCGTCACTTGGCTGCGCACCCTCTCTGGATCGGAGCTAGGGTTTGTCGGTGGGGAGTGCGGCTCAGGCAAACCTCGTGCTTTGAGCCGCCGGCCCCCATCTCTTTTTATAGCGCAGGGTGACGGGGCCCTCCAGCTATAGATGGGCTGGGCGCCCCCGATCAAGGCGCGAGTCAAGGTCCAAGAAGGCCGTTGGGCTTTCTATAGTTAGGAGATCATTCTAACAGGCAGATCCTCATCTTCAACATCACTGAAATGACCTGGGGGAGAATGGCGCCTTGTCCGAAATGGAGCCAAGAGGATCACCATTTCCTTGTCGCGTCCCACGGGGAAGTTGTGCTCGTATCACGCCCTGGAACAATGGAGAATGCTTTTAAATTCTTTAGGCTGGATATCGAAGCAGTGGAGTGGTCGCAGCTGGATGACCGAGAATTGGATGACACCAGCTGGTTTCTTTGCAAGGGCCAATCCTTCCGTGTGAAGGATGCAGGCAGGAGGAGAGTCTATACATTTAGTGGTCCAAAACAGTGGAGCGTCCCGATGGATTCCTACGAACAGACCACAAACGGAATGGCGATGGGCAGTACCGCTTGCTTCACTGGTACATCTGGGCATGATGTGGGGTTGAAGTCTATCACAAATGTGTATGCTTATGACTTAGATGATGGGACCGTCGAGATGGTCATCCCAGCATCACTCGTTACAGAAGTGTGCCACTGGGTCCAGCCAAGTATGTTTGCAACAACAGCCAAATAATCCCATATGTTATGTACCAAGCATATTATGTAGATAAAAACGAAGGCTTGTCCTTTTCCTATTCTTTTTCTATGACAGAGATGTATTATGCATGCATAGTTGTAAACAGCATCGGACTGATTACTGAATGATGATCGATGAGCAGAGGCATATGCGTATGCATTTTCTCCGTTCATGATGTTGCTGTTTAACCACAGCCAAATAATCTCTCTCTCTCTCTTTCTTTTGAAACTGGAAAACTGAAGCCAAATCACTGGCTACCAGGGTCTGAATACAAGGAGGGATGTGATCCCTGACCGACATCACGTCTGAACTTAAACTAGCCCCTAGGGCAGCTAAGCTATGTGCTACCAAATTACATGAGCGAGGATTTTGAGCAACATTACTAGAGACAAGGTTACAGGCAAGTAAATCTTTCAACTCCCATAATAGTCCACTCGCTGAACTTCTGTCCATCTCGGTAGGCATCAGCGCTTGTACAACCGCAGCAGCATCCGTCTCCAAAATTATATTCTGAATGGCCAGTTCCACAGCCCTTTGCGTGGCCTGCAGGCACGCAATGACTTCAGCATGGGCCGGCTCCAAAACCTTCTCCAATCTACCATACCCCGAGCTGAGAATGCAGCCATCATGATCGCGCAGCACAAATCCCCACCCTCCACTGCGATTCTGCTGTCTGAAAGCGCCGTCACAATTCAGTTTCACATGATCAGTAGGAGGTCTTTTCCAGGCTGCTTTGGGCAGGACTGAATCCGCCATTTGGGATGGCCGTTTCAGAGCAGAGAATTCATCCGCATATGATTTGATTAGCTGAGCCAACTGTGCACCGCCTCTGGGAGTCTCACCTTCCCGAACACCGCATATTATGTTGATGAAGGCTTGTCCTTTTCCTGTTCTTGGATCTTGCGTTTTCCATGACAGAGATGTATTATGTATGCATAGTTGTAAACAGCATCGAAATGATGATCGATGAGCAGAGGCATATGCATATGCATTTTCTCCCTGGCTATGTGTGCTGCCATGCTCCAGATTCTCTCTAGAAGCGTACATGTACAGTTGTCATTTTTTTTAATCAAAGAACCGGGTATGAAATTGGGCAACCGCCAACCGGTGCAAAGGTGTTGCTTCACAGCGTCCATGCTCTCGGACCCTACGCTGCAGCTGCTCTGACGCTGAGTCGTTGTCGCGTGCCGTGGGGCTGGTGGGTCCTGACGTTGACGATCCTTGCAAGGCTGCAAACCAGTGCGTACCTCAGGTGGTCGTGGCGAATCGTCGCTGCTGTTGCTGTCGTCATTCCCAAAGTCCAGTGGACTGCCCGGATTGCAGCCCGTGCGTGCGTGCCTGCTGGCGCTCCGGGTGTTGATGACGCCCGCGGCCGCGGCTGCGCCCACGCACGCACACTCGCCGCACCAGGCTTGTTCGCGCGCGAGCAGCACTTGGCCATCAGCGCGTGATGCTTGCTGGAGAGGAAAGTCGCGTCGCGTGATGGCGCCGTCTTCACCGTCGCGCGTCCGTCGGGCCGGGGGTCGTTCGTTCGTGGCGGTCCCTGGGCGCGCGGTCGCCGTCAACCACGCCCAGGTGCCAGGTGAACTCCTTGGGCGAGCGCTCCGCCGTTCTCTGGGTCTTCCAACAAGTCGAGGTGGACGAGCACGCGAAAGCACAGGTTTGCGCCGGGACGAGGACCTCGCAGGGGCAGTGAACCCATCATTCATGTCACGTCATGCACATCTCTACCTGACGGTTTTTTTGGTCCAGGCCCAGAGGCAGAGAGCCCGGGCGTCTTCACGATGCCAGGGACTCCCGCCACCAGCTTCTGGGCAGTGGGCAATGCCAGTGTTCCAAGCGTGCATCGGCACGCCGCCGCGCACTCCAGGCTCCAGATAGAGGCGCAAACTTGGGAGCAGAAAGCCCTTTAATTTCACAGCGTCGAGGCTGACTGACGCGGCCTGTCTCTGCCAAAGCCAGGCCACCACCGCCGTCCGCCAGTTCGCGGTCCATGTCCAAAAGTGGACGATGAGTCCACGAATGCCTCAGCATGTCAGCAGGCCGCGCTGCCGAGTCGCCCCGACTAACCCATGGCAGAGTGCGGAGAGATTGACGCTGTCGAGGATGGGTGAGGACGCGGTGGCGGCCGGCGCGCGGGATGGAGGCTGCTGGGGACTTGGAGCGGGCATGGACTCCAAGTCTCCAACGGTCCTCTCCAACCCTACAATTCGGAAGTAACAGTAGCCATAGGTTCTCAATTTTACAGAGAAGATTGCAACAAACTATGGAAATGTTCCACCGCAATATAAAGGATATCATTTTTGCTCCAGCCCTTGGAGTTTTTGTGTTTGGGGTGCGTGGGAGGCAACACGACTCGTTATACTCTTTCTCTCTAAATGAAATGACATGCAACTTTCCTACGTCGTTCAAGAAAAGGAAAAACAGAGTTTATGAGTTATGACACAAAGGAAATCTAAGCACACAGATGTTTCCCACACTATTTCATGCTACTTGATAAAAAAAAAGAACAAGTATGGAACATGTGACTTACATATCATAGTCAAATTCTTCATCATCTAGCATTAGCTTCGCCTTAGTAGGCTCTCCCAGGCAACAAGATTCGGTAAGACTAATCAGCTCCATGGTTTTGCAATCTGCCCCAGTAAGGATGACAAAATCAGAACCATGGAAACAAATTAAACACAAAATTTGGACAGAAAGGAGGAGAGTAGTACGGAAAGGGTGCTAGATTTGACACCAAGGACTGAAAAAAACAAAGAAGTGAAAAATTCGACATCAAGAACTGAAAGAAACCAAGTTAAATAGGCGAGAAAATCCGTCAGGAAGAGAGAATAACGTACCACTGGCCAAGATGCAGAAGTACAGAAAAATGCCGCAACAAGCAGCGAAGAAACGAGACGAACCACCGGCCTCCGCAGATGAGGAGGGGCGGCGCAAGAAGTACCAAGAAAACTCCACAAATGAGAAGGAGGCCGCAAGAAGTACCAACAAAACGAGACGAACCACCGGCCTCCACAGATGAGAAGGAGAAGCAGAGAGACTCACCGCTCGGCAGGGCGGCGGCACGGACGGCAGCAATCATGGTGGACGGTAAGGCTTGGGGCGGGAGCGGCTCGCCGGCGGCGCGGGGGCGGGCGCGCTGGCAGGAAGGGGGTGCGTTGCTCCTCCTCGCTCGTCGCTGCTCAACTCAAGAAAGAGAGGGAGTCCGTGGGTTCAAAGCCACGCGCCCACGCACCCGGTGGCGGCGTAATAATAATCAAAGGTAAAATTGGCGATATTAGCAGTTTTGCCCTGCAGTTATATATTTCTACGAAAAAAATAGTCCTTTCTACTACATCTGTAACTTTTATATACCACACGTATATAAACGTGAAAAGCAGTCTCTCTCCTTGAAGTGAAAAGTTCTAATTTTACTTTGTTTTTTTAGAGTCAATTTTACTTTGTTTTTCGTTTGGCGGTTCCACTATTTACTCGAACGATGGTTTCACCTGATATATTTTATAAATTTATAATGATGATATGCTTCTTCATCAAGTTAAAAACTAGGATAAGATTTAGTAGTCAAATCAAACCATATAAAAACAATAAGCATCAACAATTTATGAATAAATTATTTAATTTGAAAACATGTAAGTTACATGTATATATAGAGAAAAAACTTACAAAATCTCATAAATAAGGATTTTATGAACACATTCTAAAAGAAATTGGTGGTGAAAGATATGCATAAAAAACTAAGCAAATTCAAAATGTGTGAAAGTCGGGTATCGAGGTTAGCAACAGAAACTTTTTTGCAAGAGGGCAACACAACTATTGTTTTTTTAACGCAATGCAACCAACTATTGTTACACAAAACTCTAATTTGTCTTGTCCGGTCAGCTAGCTTTTGTGCAATTGCAACTCGTTGTGAACATCAGCGTTCCAACATTTAATTATGGCAACAAAAAGTCGTAGAACTATATGTATAAAAAGACACCGAGGACATGGCTTTAGCTTCACTGTAAAAGTTGCTCCAGCAAACACAGGATCTCGATTCACCAGCAGGAAACAACACACATCGAACAACAGTCAGAGGACTTGTGTAGTACTCCATCCATTCTAAATTAGACCCTTTGGCTTTGCTAGATACTCCTTCTGTTCTAATTATAAGTCGCTTTGACTTTTATGATACATCGAATTTGCTATGTATCTAAATATTTTTGGTACATTAAATTTGCTATGTATCTAAACAAAAAGTCAAAGCGACTTATAATTTGGAACGGAGGGAGTACATTTATTTTGCTATGTATTTAGACACACTGTATTTAAATGCATAACAAAAAGCTATGAATGTAGAAAAGTCAAAACGTCTTGTAAGTACGTGTTATTTGCACTTAGATTCTATGAGCAGGAAAGACATCTTACCTTGACATGAAGTGCTGTAAGGATAACTATGCAGAACAGCAACCAGGCCATCCAGAAGCACATTTAACAGAAATCAAAACATCCAGAAGCTTAGGGAGATAAGGTCATGGTCGGATCCAGCATCGAGGTTCCAGTAGCACCAACATCTCTCGTACCCGCAGCATACTATGGTGGACACTGGACAGTACGGCCTATGCCATGGCCTTCATACATCTACCTTACAGTAATTCAATGCCTAGCGCATCAACCACATTCACTTTGATCGTCAAGTTAATGCCCCATAAGCACACAAGTCAGTAAAATGAGACCAAGCCAAAAGTAGACCCACAACACTTGGCTAAGGGTGTGTTCACTTCCCATGCAAACCCAAAATATTTTCTCTTCCACTCATCACACCAAATATTTGAACACGTGCATGAAGTATTAAATATAAGTAAAAAAATAACTAATTGCTAAGTTTGTCTAGTTTTTACGAGACGAATCTTTTGAGCCTAGTTACTTCATGGTTAGATAATATTTGTCAAATAAAAACGAAAGATGCTACAGTAACTTTTCACCCACTTTCCACCGACTAAACACACCCAGTAGCACTAGTACATTCTCCAACATGATCGGTTTTGCATGGGAATACATACACCAAACATTCTCCAACGTCTCTGATGCCAGCTGCCTATTTGGTGGACCAATTTGAAATATGCCATGGCACTAATACATCTACATTACAAAATCGATGCTTAGCGCATCTGATCACCCAAATCCTGCAGTCCTTCGGTTAATGCCCCCTTACGGAACAGATGCGGCAAAACGATACCGAAACAAGAGCAGACCCACAGTAAGGAGGCTACTGCGCCTGGAGTTCACAGCGGCACATGCTCAATGTCGTTCGCGTGGCCACCAGATTGTTCTTCGAATGGATACCTCGCTGCTGGAGGAGTCCTTTGATGCTTCCTCGATGATACTTGCTTCACAGTTCTCCTGCGGTGCTGAGCTGGTGGTTCAGACACCTTGAGCTGGTGAAGACTGACACTGTCTGACATCCCGGGCTGGTCAATATCAGCAAGACCCAAAGCTGAAATGGCAAGTTCACCGAGCAGTTCTCTGCGGCTAGGAGGTGCTGCCCAACACAGTGGATCGTCTGCACATGTAACAGCAATGCATACACAGTTATATCAGCAAAATTCATACAGATGCCCCAAGAACAGCTAGGTTTGACAGGAAATAGCAAAGCTATTAACTAGGGAACAAAAAGATATACAGCAAGTAAACAATAATAAATGAAATATTAGATGCTAGGAAGACAAAATAGGAAATGGAAAACACAATATATATCATAATTCAAATAGCGTCATGACTTTTGACCACTGCACTCCATGATGATGCTTATAATCCATTAAACAAGGCACTACTAAGGTCAGCTGTGCTCAGATAAAGTGTAATGTGAAGAACTTACAAGTTATCGTTGGGGCCTATTGCCAGGTTTAATTGCAAATGGACCCCCCCCCCCCCCTAATATGTGGAGAGCAATATTTTATTACAAATTACAATGAAGGGTATGACTCTAGGAATGTGCCCAGTGCTGAGTTCAGCATTTATGTACTATAGGACTTTACAGGTGTGATTGAGGGCCAGTGCCAACAGAGATTCAGGCCTCAGCCCAGACCCAAAAGATAATTAATATCCTATTGAGAAAACACGATTGAAGAGATTGAGGGACCCAGCCTGGGGCATGGCTGAGTTCTGGCTCCTCCCAGTGATGTTGAAATACCAATGTCTTACACGAATTACCTATGAAGTAGTACAGTTTTTGCTTGCCAAAGTTGTAGGGAACACTATTGGCTATATGGCAATTGCAGTACTTGATCAAGTTTTAGAGCTCCTTACCACCGTATCCTGATTTGTGGCATGCTCTATATCAAACAAATGTAGGGAACTATAAATTACAGATATAGCCAAAAGGAAATCTTGGGCCAAGTTAATGCACCTTGAGCTATCTCATGAAGCTCTAGTAACTCATGATCATCTCCAAATTTACGCTTCTGAACATAATCTTCTTGCAGAGGTTTGGGAATGGCAAATGAAAACTGGGATAAGTTAACCCCTTCTCTGATGTAGTGTGGGTTCTGTTCCAAGTACCTGGATATCGAGATAATGATGCATTACGTCATGAGAAAATTTCAGAACATGTCGTAGTTCTGCTTTGTTGTACTATACCAACTACGGATGCAGGTGGGCTAGCCCGCTACCCCGCATATAAGCTTAATTTTGTGGGTTACCGCGAGCAACCCACAAAATTAAGCCTATATGCGGGTTTGCAGGCTAGGCTGTTTGCATCCCTAATACCAACTAGGTGAGTCGGTGACAATAAGTTATCCACTAGTTAGAAGAAAGTATCAATGAATGAACACACCTCCCAATGTCAACCAATGACCTCAACTTTTTCCCAGATGGAGAAGTGTAATACCTGAAAATAATCATAATACATGTTATATATGTTAAAATCAAGTATCTTGCATGTGATATGTTCTAAAAGGTGTCCTGCATGTCCTACAAGCATGTATTAATTACTGTTTGGAATATAAAAATAAAAAAATCCAGAGACTAAGTTTGATAAATACTAGATGTCAATGAACATCTCTGCCAACTGATAATATTATAATGGCTGTTATTTTTGTTCACTCTGACATATTATAAGAGACTAACATTCCTTAGGCTTAAGTGTTAAGTAGAAACTGTTAAAAAGTTCCATAGATGTAGCATATAGGACAAACTAGCTAACTGCCATAAATCATAAAAATCATGTCAGTCCTTCAGTAAGTTTTGCTAAGCTAAGCAGCTGATCAAGATACAAGTAGAACGGTTCCATGAATTTTACTTAGTACATAGTGAAAGGAAAACATGGAAAACAGTTTGATGATTGCAAACCACAAGTGTTACTTCCACTCAAGCTAAATAAAGGAGAGAAGTGTGACATACACATCTGCAAACTTGGTGGAAGCTCCTCTGAGTCTGACCTCCCTGTCCCAGCCAGGAGGGGGTTGGACAATGTTTGGCTTATCAATTGCCCACATCCTACTTCCATCTTGTGAAATATCTTCTAGTTCATCACATGATAACTCGCGGTTCCACTCATGAGCCCTTGCGCATACAAAAAGCTCCTGAGAAATACTCCCTCGTAGCTCTTGATATTTTTCTTTTGTTGGAACGATCCTCCATTTGTAGCAGCTGGCACACTGTACAGTATAAGTACCAATAGAAGGTAAAACTGTGCCATATCCATGTCTTGACTTCTTAGAACTTTGGTGCGGTGAAGCATAGTGATCTATGTCAGTTTGCTTGTCATGTGTGATCTCAGGATTGTAAATGGCCGCAAGCTGCTTTGATGCATCTTCCACTGAGTAATCCTTGCTGCTGTCATCACTGTCGTCATCAATTATATGCACTTCAACAGAGTCAGGCAGCTCACAAAACTTCCTTTTTGAAGTCCAAGGCTTGGAAGTATGGACTCTCCTATCCTCAGTGTTTTGACCTTGAAAAGTCCTCATGACACGCTAGTATTGTATCTGCATCATAAATAAACACCACAAGATTCAGCAAACACTAGCATGATTCAATAGGGTTCTGCCCTATTATTCCCCAGAAGAATTACACAGCATGTTAGCAATTCAAGTACACTTTGCGACTGAATGTTAAAATTTACAATAACTGACATTGCAAATGCACACAAACACACAATACATGACACATCTACCAATCAACATATCTTAGCACATAAGTTGTGTACTGCACACAGAATCAATGCAACTCCCAAAGCAGGGAGTTCTGTAGCAATAACTGCATAAAAGTAAACATTATGTCTTAACTAAAGGCCAGCACCGATTTTAAGCTCAGGGAGTGGCAATGCGCATCAAATCCCCTCATTTGTACAACAAATGGCCAAAAATTAAGCATCAGATTTGGACCAATTGGGTACCCTGATCCAGAAACAGCCAACAAATTATTGTACTACCAGTTAGCCCCACATGTCACCCGCGAGACAAGACAAGATTGTTCCCCACATAAGGAACCCAGAGTCCCAGGTGGCCAGACCCACCCATGAAACCATGATGACCTCATTGTGGCTTATACACACTAGGATCAGATTACAGCTGAGCCAGATTAAACACAAGAGCACACGGCTGTACCATGCTCAAATAAGTGCAGCTGTAACTGGGACCAGGCTGCCGGAGGATCCGTGGTGGGACAATCACGCCCAAAGTGCACTACACACCCGAAAAATCGATCTAGCCGCAAAAGGAGGAGCAACGTCCCCCCAAAACCCACATTGCGAAAAACCCCCACTTCGCAAACCGCAGCACAAAGGGAGACAAGCTTAATAAAGCATTTCCGAAAACAGCAAACGCCAAGCGAATCTACAGGAGCAACAAGCAGCGCGGACGCGCAACGGAACGCGGGGGGTCGATCGAGCTCGAGCGCCGCTGCGCCGGGAGGGGTGTTGGGATCGCCCGCACCGCAGTCCACAGCAGCGCGCCGCGATCGTGGACGAAGGAAGGAGACCAAACTAGTAAAGGAAAATACAGAGGATTAGTTCGAGCAGAGGAGGAGGGCGGGATGGAGGGGCCGACCGACGTGATCGTGTTGCGGCCGAGGATGCGCGGCCCTCCGGAGACTCCGACGAGGTGGAGGCGGCGCGGGTGTGGTGCGTGGTGTGCGCCTGCTGTCTCTGCGCTTTGCAGTGCGCTCTGTAGGGCCGCGTTCACTTCCCCTCCCAACCCAAAATATTTCCTCTTATACACATCACATCAAATCTTTCGACGCATGCATGGAGCATTAAACGTAGGTAAAAAAGATAACTAATTGCATAGTTTGTCTGTAAAGTTCGAAACGAATCTTTTGAGTCTAATTAATCTATAGTTGGACAAATTTTACCAAATAACAACGAAAAGTGCTACAGTAACTTTTTAGCTACTTTTCGCGAAGTGAACACACCCTATATGTGTGCTAGTACGGCAGTACCAGCAGTAGGGGAGTCAATTTTACACCCTGCCCCTCGTCACCTTTTCTTTTCACACCACCCGTCGCTCGCTCTAGTAGTGAGTTGCAATACTCCCAAATCCCAATACATGGAAATTTGAGGTCTACGTGACAAGGATACAAATTGTGTTTCGGGGTGTTTCACTTCGCGAAAAGTAGCTAAAAAGTTACTGTAGCATCTTTCGTTGTTATTTGGCAAAAAATTATCCGATCATGGACTAACTAGGCTCAAAAGATTCGTCCCGACATTTACAGACAAACTATGCCATTAGTTATCTTTTTTACCTACATTTAATGCTTCATGCATGCGTCGAAAGATTCGATGTGATGAGTGGAAGAGGAAATATTTTGGGTTTGCATGGCAACTAAACAGGGCCTCGGTGTACCCAGCGCCCGAACGTCCGACCTCTGGCGGCATCCGGATAGCGCCCCTGCCTCCACCGCGCCCCTGTCTCCGTTCCTCACCGCGTTCCTGTTCTAAGAGCACGAAACAATCCAAGTACAATCAGGCCCATCTCAATAGTTTTAAAGGCCATTGGGCAAGTAAGACACTAAGGTCCGGCAATCTAATATTTTAATATAACAATTAATAAAGTATATAGTACTATTAATAAGAAGTAACTTGTAACATATATTTAGATCATAAAAAATGATTGTACATAAAAAAGCTAGAAGAATGGTAAAGTAATAAGTAATAACTATTGTGGTTACCTTAAATAAATCTATAGAGCTTTAATGCTTTTAAAAAACGTTTTCAGCATTTCTTGATGCAAAATCTTCAAGAACAGTGTCGAGATCAATTTTATCTAAAATATTCTTCTCAATGTTGCACATAGCGAAGCCATTCAATCTTTCTTGTAGCATAGTTCACCAAATAATTTTTCAATGAACTGATCTTCTTATTTTCTTTTTTTTTCTTTTCTGAACACTAGAGAAATGTTTTTTTGGCAACATCTAACATGTTCAAAAAATATATTGAATTAGAATTTAGAAATTTAGTTAATTAGATCAAACAGTCTGCAGCTCTGCAAGTGCAGACCATCACGGCCACGCCAAGCCCTATCCTTATAACTGATAAACTGAACTAATGAACTCTGGACTGCAGTTACTTACCGCTGTCCGCTGGCCAGTCAGAGATACAATGGATCACAGAGGCCGCGGAGAAAGGATTCACGCCCGCTGCCCGCATAGGTCGCGGCCGTTGCCTGCAGCAGCACGCCGTCACCGGCCAGCGGCCACGAAGCCAAGCCCCGACTCGCGATCGCGAATTGGAAGGGTCGTGACTCGACGACTCCCTGCACGACTCACGTAGTCACGCACGCCACGTGAATAGAAGCGACTAGCGAGCACCTAAGCTATCAAATGGACCTAAAGAGCGACCGTATGAGCCATTGGGCCGGAATACATGTACTATACATGGGTATACTCATGGGCTCCCAAGCACCATGGGCCCCCGGCCGTCGCACTTGCTGCCCTCCCCCATGAGACAGGCCTGAGTACAATATCACAAACATATGGAAAACTATGCAGTGCAACAGTGGAATATAAATGCTGCAACATCGCAAAATTATGTAGTGTAACATCGAAAACATGTACGGCAACATCAAAAAATATGTATAACAACATCGAAAAATATGTACCGCCACATCTCAAATAGTAGTACTCCAATATCGCAAAATCAACCATGAAACATGAAAATGAAAACATTCAAAAATCATCTATTGCAACAACAAAAAATCTATTGCAACATTCTAAAATCATCTGTTGCAACAACACAAAAATCTCATTGCAACATGGAGAAACAATAAGGACGTACAAACAGCAGGGGATGGGTTTGAGGTGCATGCTGCTCCAGCCCTAACCCATCACCTTCGAACTCGCCAGAGAGAGGAGGAAAAAACCCCCAGAGCTCGTCGGAACCCTACCACCGTTGCGTCCCTCAGATCCAGAGGAGGAAGGAGGAGGAGGGCTCAAAGCCAGAGAAGAAACGACCTACCTCATCGAAGCCGCCACCGCTGGCGTCCTCGTCTCCGGTGGGGAAGCGGGAGGTGGGTCGCTGAGAGCGCGGGGTCGCAATGGAGGTCACGGAGAGGAGAGCGCAGACGGGAGGGGGGAGCGAGATGGCACGGGCACGACGTCCGTTACGCATTATGGGCTGGAGCAAGCCCGTCGTGGCAGTGAGTTGTTGGGAGAGCGTCACGCGCATATGTGGTGTGCGGTGTCTAGATAAGTAGACAAGGACGGATGTTCGTACGAGAGTATTATCGATAGTGTTTTGTTGCAACATGGAATGGAAGGCAGGTTAAATCTGATTTGACCACTCACAAATTTTCGATAGAGAAAATATAGGCTGTGTTTAGTTCCCCCGAAAAGGGTGAAAAGTGTATTATAGCACGTTTTGGTTTTATTTGGTAAATAGTGTCCAACCGTTGACTAATTAGGTTCAAAACGTTCATCTCGCAAAGTACAACCAAGCTGTACAATTAGTTTTTGATTTCATCTACATTTAGTACTCCATGCATATATCACAAGTTTGATATGACAGAAAATCTTTTTTTTGCATAGTGTAATTTTGGAGGAACTAAATACACCCATAAATGCGTGGTGGCTAGAGAAGGGGAAAGAACCAGCAGCTGGCGTCTTGGTTTGGTGACAAGTACGTACCATTAATGGATCTATAATTTTTTCCTACATCCAGAAATAATAGGCGTGTTTGACCGCAGGCAAAATAGATTCTGACCTGTAATTTCTCTTATAGTATGTAGTCAATCGCTAAAGAATCAATACCATCTTTGAGCCACTTTAAACCAGAATATATTGAAGTATGTTTTATGCTCTAGACTTGCACATAATTAGTCATAAGTATGATTGACACAAATTGCATCGCACGAGTATAATTGACACCAGCTAGGTCCAATTATCTTGAAAGGATCGCCGCTTACATTGCTACCTCAATAGCAACAAATGACAATAGGATGAACCTACCGAGTACAAAAGAATGAGAATATTCGACAATGAGAAATTTGAAAACACGTAATTATTAGTATTAAATTTAAAAATAGTCACTACCATAATACGAAATACTACCCAGTAAGGCCACGTTCGGTTCCTGGGGAGTGAGGTCCTGGAACCGTTCCGGGCAGGAACGCATGTATAGATAGTTCTCACTGGGAATCATTCCCAGCAGGATTTATCTCGAACCGAACGAGCCGTCACTATCCAGTAAGTCACTGTCCTTTCCAGTAAGTCACTATCCAGTAAGTTCAATAAAGGCCTTGTTCAGTTCCCAATTCAGGTGCCCAAATTCTACTGTGCAAAAAGAAGATTTCTCATCACATCAAAATGCCGGCAAATGCATGGAGTACTAAATGTAGATGAAATCAAAAACTAATTGCACAGTTTTGTTGTACTTTGCGAGACGAACATTTTGAGTCTAATTAATCAATTTTTGGACAATTTTTTGCACTAAAAAGCAAAACGCGCTACAGTGTTCCGACCGGAACACGGTAGCGCGCAGACGCCGAATCGGCGCGCCAACTTCGCATCTAAACACGGCCAAAAACACTTAATACCTTGTATCCTATCTCATCGGATGTTTAGACACATACATGAAGTATTAAATGTAGATTAAAAAATAACTAATTATACAAATTGCGTGTATTTTACGAGACAAAATTTTTTTAAACCTAATTAGTCTGTATTAGACAATGTCATGCTACAGTAACATGTGCTAATGATGGATTAATTAGTCTTAATAAATTCGTCTCATAATTTACTGGCGAGTTCTGTAATTAGTTTTTTATCAGTATCCGAATACTCCTTCCGACATCCCATAAAACATCCAACGTGACACCCTAAAACTTTACACTCTGGAATTAAAGAAGGCCTACCGTTGTTGCGTACCATCAAAAGGAATTGTCGGGGTACCTGAATTAGGGGTACCAAAAACTAACGATTAAAAGGAGCAAACCCGCGAGGAATCTGCGCCCTCAAAGACCCCCTAAGAAATCGTATCAAGGCTCCACCTACACAGGTACACCAAGCCAAGCCCGTATACGTGTGAAGACGGGGCACCCTCGACTGCGCTCCGACACACACGAGGCCCGATCGACGGAAAGCCTCGACCCCGGAAAATCTCCGACTCGCACGACCCGGGGTCGAGGCGGTCGACTCTCCCCCTCTCTCTCATTCACCTACTCATTGACAAGGCATTCAATACAACCACTCCCACCTACGTGGCTACAGACCCACCGGCGTGGGAGCAGTACCCGTGTCTAATCCCACTCTTTTCTGCCCATCCCGGGGTGGACGGTAAAAAAGTAGCCACTATTCACACCACGTCGAGCACTATTCTACCGTCGACACCCCCTCGACGAACAAGACGACAACCACCGCGCCCGGATTTTCTAGGGCTCGGCCTTATCCGTTCCTCATCGACCCTCTCCACTACGCCCCAACCAAGCCTCGAGCACCGCCGGTCAACAAAGGAGCAATACCCGCACGTCGACTATAGGGGATTGCACGCCTGCCACAGCACCTAGGATGTTTCACTGTCCCGTCATCAACATCACTGCGATACCCGGGGATGGCTGGCCATTACCAGAGCACGTCGCTACAACAACAGTACCCGTCGAACCTTCTCCTCCAAGGCATTGACTTAGAGTTTTTTGCACCCTTCGGCCTCCGCTTGAGCCTATAAAAGAGGAGGCAGAGGGCTCCCCCTGGGGAGAGGACAAGAAGACGGACGTTTTCTCCACTTCCGAGACCGACATCTCAAGCAACACTCCATTTTTACTCTTCTCTTGAGACTTGGGACCGGCTCCCTCTTTCAAAGTTTGTAACCCCTATACAAGCACCTCGGTGCAAGGAAATACAATACTCTCCCCCCACTGGACGTAGGGCCTTCTTTGCCCGAACCAGGATAAACCCCCATGTATTCTCTTTGCATTACCATCCGGATTAGGGAGCACGCAGCACGAATTCACTCATCAGTCTAGGGCCCTCTTGGGTCCGAACACCGACAGTTGACGTGCCAGGTAGGGGGACACTGTGTGTCAACATCGCTTTCCCGCTATTTTTTCGGATGACTGACCCCGAACGTTCACTTTCGTTGGCCACGGTGATCTGATTTGGGAGCTTAGAGTTCATGTCCCTTGGCTATGGCTACGACATGGTCCTCCTCCTGCCTAGGCACCCAACTGACCACGACCACGAGCTCTCCTAGCCTAGGAGAGCGCTGCGCCGCACCACCGTTCACGCCGGGCTCGTACGGCCAGGCGGCGACGTGCTCAGCGTAGCTACCATCATCGCCTCGTGGAGGGTAACGGTGTGCCCAGTTCCGGCGCTCCTTAGCCAGACGCCGATGCAGAGTCTCTCGATGAGGGCCTGCGTAGGATGAGCTTAGCTACGGATAAGATGCCAGCGGGGCATCCCGTCATCCCGCCATCTGGCACGACGCCGCCTCCAGCCGGATCAGGATCAGTTTCCCTAGTGGCGGGGATAATACCGCCATGGACATTCCTATATGGGCTGAACATGGCTGCCCAGGGGTATGCTTCCTCCGTAAGCACCAACATGGGCGCTTACGAGGAGCTCCCTGGGCACCATCTACATTCTGTCCTCGACCTCGTAGCATCCACACCAGCTTTTGAGTACCAGGACTCTACGAAGACCCCTGGTACGGAGCTCCGCGCGATCGCCTCCCGCCACTACGACTCCATGAATCGATGACCCCGTATGCATCTGTCGTACTATTACTTCGACGCCCCCGACTCTGACTCTGCCGATGACAGCTACGATCCGACTCGCGAGTGCTTCCATATCGATAGGATCATCACGTCGGATTCAGAAGCAGAGGCGGCTGTTGGAGGAGGGAACACCACACCACCTCATGCCGTGCACTCTAGTGCATGGAACGAAGCCCAACTCCTAGAAGCAGACCAGGGGGCACAACTCATGTTGATTCAAGAGCTGCAGACCAAGCTTGATGAGGAAAGAGAATGCTTACGTCTGCTTCAGCAGACCCTCGAGCGGGAGCGTGCGGCGTGTGCACGTGGCAGAGGGGCTCGAGAGAGAGCTCGCAACGTAAATCGTTGCATCATCGAGGACCGAGCGGGTGAACCCACAGTCTTCAATCAAGCCAGCCAGAACGTCGTCGCCACCGCCATGCTTCTCCGCAACATGCCTGAGCCATCTACGCCCGAGGCTCGACAGGCCCACGATGAGATTCAAGGTCTCCTCGAGACTGCGGCTATGCAGCAAGCCGAGAGTTCCGCCTTGAGGCACCGTGGGCTTGCCTCGGAGCAGTCTGCGGAGCCCTCCCGACACGAGAAAGAAGCCTCGGTTCATCCCGAGCCTGCACAGCAAGGGAACAAGGCAGCCTCTGTCCGTGAGCGCGTCGTCGACAACCGTGAGCCCCGAGACGCCCGTTATGACATCAACGAACGCCGCAAGCGCAGAAGCGGTGATGGCGCATCTCGAGGCTACCACGAGCACAGAGGCGGGTGTTACGATAGCACGGAGGATCGTAGTCCATCCCCTGAGCCGCCGGGCCCTCGAGTTTTTAGCAAGACCATTCGTAGGACCTAGCTTCCAATCCGGTTTCACCCCCAACGACTCTCACCAAGTATAACGGCGAGACCAAACCCAAACTTTGGCTCGCTGATTTCCGCTTGGCTTGTCAGTTGGGCAGGGCCACTGACGACCGAGTCATCATCCAACAGCTTTCCCTGTTCCTATCAGACACCGCCCGAGCATGGCTCGAGGACCTCCCACCTCGACAGATCCACAATTGGAATGATCTAGAAAAGGTGTTTGAGGGGAACTTTAAGGGGACTTATGTGCGCCCCGGTAACTCTTGGGACCTCAGGAGCTGTAAGCAGAAGCCAGGCGAGTCCCTCTGTGACTATATCCGGTGTTTCTCCAAACAACGCACTAAGCTTCCCAACATCACCGACTCCAACGTCATCATGGCCTTCCTCTCTGGGACCACCTGTAAGGAGTTGGTTCAAGAGTTGGGACGCAACAACCCCACCACCGCCAATTAGCTGATGGACATCATCACCAACTATGCCACTGGCGAGGAGGCAGTTGGTGCCATCTTTGGTGGTGACCAGGACAAGGGGAAGAGCAAGGACAAAGATCCTGAGAGCTCCAACCGGGGCGCCAAGAGAAACAACAGGAAGAAGAAGAACCAGCAGGGCAAGCACGAAGCCGCGGTGGACGACCTTGTCGCCGCTGCTGACCGCAAAAAGCCTCGAGGCCCCTCGGCAGGGCATCTTCGACAAGATGCTCAAGGAACCATGTCCCTACCACAAGGGACCCACCAACCATAACCTTGAGGACTGCCACATGCTTCGGAGATATTTCAAAAGTTTGGGTATCAAGAAGGACGACAAGAAGGAGGACCCCAAGGAGAAGGACGACGACAAGGACGAGGGATTTCCCGAGATCCACGACTGCTTTCTGATCTATGGGGGACCCTCGACGTGCCTCTCCTCGCGCTAGTGAAAGCACGAGTGTCGAGATATCTTCTCCGTACAACTCGCAACCCCCTCTTCCTTGACTGGTCCGAGACCACCATCACATTCGATCATAATGACCACCTAGACTATGCCCCCAATCTTGGGGTCTACCCGCTCGTCGTCGATCCCATCATCACCAACACACGCCTCACCAAGGTGCTCATGGACGGGGGCAGCAACCTCAACATTATCTACACCCAGACCCTCGATCTCTTGGGGATCAAGAGGACGCAACACCGACCCAGCGTCGAGGGCTTTCATGGAGTTGTGCTAGGGAAACGGGTAGAGCCCGTCAGTCGGATCGACCTGCCCATCTGCTTTGGCACCCCCTCGAACTTCAGGAAGGAGACCCTCACTTTCGAGGTGGTCGGGTTCCACGAGACCTACCACGCCATCCTTGGGCGTCCCTGCTACACCAAATTCATGGCGATCCCTAACTACACCTACCTCAAGCTCAAGATGCCAGGCCCTAAGGGTGTCATCACCGTCGGGCCCTCCTACGAGCACGCATATGATTGTGACGTGGAGTGCTTCGAGCATGGAGAGGCCATCTTGGAGTCGGCAACCTTGGCTGCAGACCTCAACGATTTGGCCAAGGAGATCTCTAACCCCAAGCGCCACGCCAGCAGCTTCAATCCCACAGAAGACGTCAAGCTCATGCCCTCGACCCTACTGGCTCGAACGAGGGGGCGTTGAAAGTCAGCGCCACCCTCGACCCCAAATAGGAAGCAGTGCTCATCGACTTTCTCTGCGCGAATGCCGATGTATTCACGTGGAGTCCCTCGGATATGCCAGGCATACCTAGGGAAGTCGTCGAGCATGCCTTAAAGATCTGAGCCGGCTCCAAACCGGTGAAGCAACGCTTGCGCCACTTCGACAAGGAAAAGCGCAAGGTCATCAGTGAGGAGATTCATAAACTTTTGGAGGTCGGATTCATCAAGGAGGTTCACCATCTCAAGTGGCTAGCTATCCTGTACTAGTTAAAAAAAGAGTGGGAAATAGAGGATGTGTGTAGACTATACTAGTTTAAATAAAGCATGTCCGAAAGTTCCCTTTCCTTTGCCACGCATTGATCAAATCATCGATTCTACTGCGGGATGTGAAACTCTATCGTTCCTAGATGCATATTTTGGCTACCACCAGATTAAAATGAAGGAGTTCAATCAGCTCGCGTCTTCATTCATCACCCCATTCGGCATGTATTGCTACGTTACTATGCCCTTCGGCCTCCGGAACGCGGGGGCTACGTACCAGCGATGCATGCAACACGTTTTCGGGGAACACATCAGGCCAACTGTCGAGGCCTACGTTGATGACATCATGGTCAAATCCAAGAGGGTCAACAACCTGGTTGACGACCTCGACATTGCGTTCAAGTGCCTCGTGGCGAAGAACATCAAGCTCAACCCTGAGAAATGTGTCTTCGGCGTTCCTCGAGGCATGCTCTTAGGGTTCATTATTTCCGAGCGTGGCATCGAGGTCAACCCAGAAAAAATCTCTGCAATCACCAAAATGGGTCTCATCCGAGATCTGAAGGACGTACAGAAGGTCACGGGCTGCCTTGCAGCCCTCAGTCGCTTCATCTCGCGCCTCGGCGTGAAAGCGCTCCCCATATATCGTCTCCTGAAAAAATCAGAACACTTCTCGTGGACCCTCAAGGCTGAAGAAGCTCTTACCAAGCTCAAGGCAACGCTGTCCAACCCTCCGATCCTCATCCCTCCGGCCACAGGGGAACCCCTGCTAATTTACGTCGCCGCGACAACACAAGTGGTCAGCGTGGCCATAATCGTTGAGAGGACGAAGGAAGGACACGTTATACCCGTTTAGAAGCCAGTCTATTTCATCAGTGACGTACTCTCGGAGACCAAGGTCTGCTACCCACAAATCTAGAAGCTGCTATATGCCATCGTGCTGACACAGCGGAAACTCCGACACAACTTCAAGGGTCATCCGGTGACCGTGGTCTCTTCTTTCCCTCTGGGGGAGATAGTATAGAACCAGGAGGCCTTGGGAAGGATAGATAAGTGGGCAGTCGAGCTCATGGGCAAGACCCTCTCTTATGCGCCGCGCAAAGCAATCAAATCCCAAGTGCTGGCAGATTTTCTGGCAAAATGGACCGATACACAACTGCCTCCCGCTCAGATTCAGGCCGAGCTATGGACCATGTACTTTGATGGGTCATTGATGAAAACAAGAGAGGGTGCAGGTTTGCTCTTCATCTCATCCCTCGGAGTTCACATCCGCTACGCGATCCGACTCCACTTCGCTGGCTCTAACAATGTAGCTGAATACGAGGCCCTCGTTAACGGCTTGCTGTCACGGAACCGCCCAAATTATAAGAACAAAAGTACAAAAACAATCGCCAGAGCGATTAAATTCCCGTACTTAAGCTCTTATAACTCCGGTAGTCCAATAAAATCACGAGGGATTTCAAACCAACCAACATATAAGCCAAGATCGTAGTGGTCCAACATAACAGGTCATATGTTACATCCATTTCATAAGTAATTCAACATATATCGGAGTTCAGTAGAGTTATTACAACTCAAGTTCAAAAGTAGCGGAAGCAAAGTAGTTTGAAAACTAATATCACCTTAGTTCAAATACATGCCAGTACCAAAGTCAATTTCCAACAAAAGCATGAGAGATAAGATAGCTCAGAAGGATCATGCCCATGATCACACTCCGCCACAACAGCCGGAGTCTTCCAATTCTTGCAGTAGCTATGATACATCACAACCTGCAACAAGTGGGAATAAACCCTGAGTACGAGAAGGTACTCAGCTAGACTTACCCGTCATAAACCAGAAATAATGACACCAAGGAGTATGCAAGGCTTTCTTTCAGTGGGCTAGCTTGACTCATTTGCGAAAAGCATAAGTTATCATGAATAAACTAATTTAAGTCCTTTGGCATCATATTTATTATAACCTATTCAATCTAGGTAAGCCCCTATGCTAAAGCAATCACTTGATTAACCATTAACATCAAAGGTTACCATCTCAGGTTTAGCATTTTCAACATTATCCACATAACCATCCATGTTCCATAATCATTACTACGATGCAGTAGCTCGAGTCAAGTGCTCACTAACCGGGAGCGACGGCGATTCGAATCGAATTCCTATCCAGCTGGAGATTTATTCCTCACACAAACCTCACTCACCCGCTAAAGTGAGGTGTTGGTCACCGAGTCAACCATTCAGGTAAAGTCGCGAGCTTGCCAGGAACCACTTGTACCCGGGGGCCGTCCGACTGCTCTTTGGCCTTATCATCGCGCCCCCGTTTCCTGCCACTACTGCTTCGGTACAGTGCGTTGCGGGCAATCCACTCGGCCCGAATAATCTCCCAGCTTCGCGGTCGAAAGGTACTTTATTCGGCCAGCTAAATGTGAGGCATGCGTTCAACATGACCCGAGGCCCAACAACGGACGGTCCTTAACCGACACAGGCGGAAACTACAAGCACCCCAGAACCCTGTCTGGTTGCCCCATACTTATTCCGCCCGGTCTCCAATTATTCATCAACACTTGGTTATTTCCAGGATATCATCCATTCCATAGCTAAAGTATTCCAGTAACCACCTATAGTTGCCGGTGACAGGAAATCACCGATCGCTACCGGTCTAAGCAGGGCTAAGCAATATTTTCGATCCCGAACCAAAAATAGGATTTCAGGCATATTTGCGGGACAAGGAAAATGATATATATGCAGCAAGTGTTTTCAATCAACTCCTATAACTTAATGCAACAATACATATATAACATATATATATTCAATTGCTTTTGTAAAGTAGGAGGCTTAGAATGCTCCGGGGCTTGCCTGAGATCAAACACTGGGTTAGTGATTGACAGATGACACTCGCTCGGCGAGCATCTCCCAACCCGACACTTGTTTAGTCCTTCCATCTTCGGGATAGGTCCACCAAACACCGTCTTCAGGTTTAGCTTCAACATCTCATCCTTCACGTGGTGCATCTAGCGAACCTAAATGAGATGCAAGATGCATGCGTATGAATATGATGAATGGTAACACAAGATGCATCACATAATCATTCATGTAAACACACGATTAAGACATAGACACCAAAAGATAATTAACTAACATCACACAACCAATTAAAGAGGGCAAGCACATTAAGCATAACACAAGTTTGACAAGATCACAAGTATCTTAACTTGACCATCATCAAGGGTATAAGCCACACTTAGCAACACATGGAGTAAACAACCATAACTAGCATCTGACAATTTCTGGACTGCAAACAACTTCTACATGTTTGGATCATAACTGGAGTTATACAAATCCAATAGCCATGCAACAAGACATTATGGAAAGCTTATGAAATTGTCTATAATTCATCTTTAATCATCTTAGCATGATTCTCAAGTTAACCAAGTAAAACATGCATAATTACAGAATCTGGTCCAGAGATTCCAGAGAACAACTATTTCTGGAACCCAACTTAAAACAGTCATTACTCACAAACTATAAGGCCAAATGCCACCAAAATTTAACACAATCTAGATTAATGAGTTATCTACAACTTTGTTATAAGCATGTTTCTCAGCAAACATCATTTTCATGGTGCAATTACCAAAGTCCCAGAAACTGTCCAGGAAAGCATCAATTGCAAGAATAAATATTAACTTACATTTCAAACATATATTTGGCCACAACCAATGTAACCATCATAAAGTGCATGTTAAATGATCACCAAAAAGCATAGTGCTCATCAGTGAATAATTTCTTTTAATGCATTTCTTAATTTATTTAAATAGCAAGGTGAAATAATAAAAATATATCAAAAGTCCATAATAAAATCTATAAAAATTACAGTAGCTCTTATATACACCCAATAGTCTACTGTATAAATTTTAAGCCATTTGGACATATATGTCAACCTCTATGAAAAAGACAAGTTGCTATTACAAGAATTCATGTGAGAGCAAGATACACTAATAACTCACTCAAATGATAACCAAAATTCATGAAATTTTTACCACACATCAATCATCATATGAGTAGCATGCCACAAAAATTTTACTTCATTTGGAGCCCTAGATCTACAGTTATGAAAATGACAAATACATCTAGCAATGAAAACCTAGCTGCACAAATCCATTTTTACAGAGAAAACTTTAAACTAAAACATGCAATATCATAGATCTAGTGCATAGAGAATTTCACAAGGATTCCAAAAAGTACTCATTTACTATTTTACGATTTTTCTACAATTTACTATGAATTTCCAAAGTTTCTGCAAAAATAATTACGAATCAATCCTCGCGACACTATTCATTTGAGTCACTGACTGTGCAGTTAGGCCCCTGGAGTTAGTCGAATTCTTCCTCGAGGTCCCTGGTCGCGATTTACAGTAGAGGAAGCAGCAGAGCTCGCGGATTCGGTGGTTGTGGTCGTCGTCGGCCGTGGCTGAGGGGTGGGGAAGCACGCGGAGGTCCTCGCGCACCCGTTGGGCTACCTAGCTCGGCGCGACGCGGTCCGTGGCGGTGCGGCCACGGTAGCAGGCGGCGGCGACGACAGAGGCACGGCGGCCGCGGCACTCCGGCGACGGTTGGAGCCAGGGAAGAGGCGCGGGAGGGGCGGCGCGGCGAGGGGAAGGTGATGGTGCGGTCGGCTTGGACGAAAGACGGGCAAAACAGCGGGGACGCGACGGGGCCGAGCTCGGCCATGGCGGCCATGGAGGTGGGGCGCCGGCGGCCATGCTGTACATGCACTGAGCGCGCGGCAGCGGCAAGGGAGGGCGAGCGCGAGTGAATGGGGAGTGCCTGGGGCAGCTCGGCATTTGAAATGGAGCAGCAGAGGCGCGGCAGGACGCGCGGCAAGGAGGTGTGGCGCGCTGCTCTGCATGAACGCCACGATGGCAAATCGTCGGACACCTGGTGAGCGCGGTTCGGCCCGACTTGGAGGCCCAAAATGGCATATTCCTTTGCGATTCGGATCTTGGCGCCTGAACAAAAAATCTTCTACACTGACCCAGCTACAACTTTGATTAAGGGTGTGCTGTCATTAGGGCTATGGATCCATGGGTAATTAGCCGCCAAAATGACAATGTCAACATGCCAATGACGATCAAAATAGAGCTCGGTTCTGGGGTTTTGGGAGGTCAAACTTGATCCAACTATTCCCATCTTTTTACAAGATCTTCTCCAATGAGTTAGCTCCAACTTCTATTTTTGGATCGAATCAAGTTGCTTAACGAAAACATGAGAACGCGGCATGCCAACCGTAATGGTGCTGGAATTCCCAGACTTAGAAATATTTCTAAGTGCTGAAAAACTGCGGCAGATTCAAACTTTGTGCCCCGATTAGACTCACTTATAAGCTGATCTAGCTCTTGGTCCAAAAACAAACTTTCTTCTACAAAACATGAACTACAACTTTCATGTAACTTTTTGATTCCAAACGTCATGAAACTTTGCCAGTGACCAATGTAGATAGGTACTAAGGTGAGACACATGAAGATATTGCAATAACATCACCCAAGCATATATCTTAAAAATAGACTATATGTAAAGCAAGGGTGCAACATCCAAGTTTAGATTGGGGCTCCTGCCCGTAGGTTGACCTTGACATCATCATCTCCACTTAATCTATCATGTTTGAGCTCAAACCCACTGCTTAACTGGTGGCAAACACCTCGGGTGTTACAGCCCTCCCCCCTTAAAAGAATCGCGTCCCGAGATTCGGTGCGAAGAACTTTCCAAGGGAAGAGAAGCATGTTACCCAATTCCAACATCTGCAAGCGCATCAGGCTACTTAGCTTTAAGTAGCAGAGAGGCTCATTGGGCAAGACACTTTCTGATACTCGCTCTATGCAGAAACTTTTGTCTGAAGAATTTCCTTCACTGACTTCCATGAGGCATTATTAGTTTGGGAGGAATCCAAGACAATACGGTACTTTGTTCACGGTGCACGGAGAGTACTACAAGCATGGGCTAATTACTCGTAGCATTTACTTTTCTAGTGGCATAACATGTGCAACTTCCGATAAGGGTTGGATCCATATACGAGATAATCATTCTTTGAGGCTATCAGAAACCGTCTAGCCAATAGACAATGTCTAAACCGGTCATAGATGACTCACTCACTTAGATGCCAACTGATGGAAAACTACATATTGCTCCACGTGTGTAGTTCTCTTTCTCTGATGCCAACACTGTATTATCTGAGTCTATTGAGGGAACGGTGAAAATGATAGCTGACTCTGTCGGTACTGGATGTCTGCCAAATGTTACCTAAGAAGATTCTCTTATACAAAGGCACATAGGGGTGCAATTAGTCTTTCCAAGGGTACTGAGGGTTGTCTAACAGCAAGATACCTATCAATTGCAAGTTCTTGGCATGCATGACAAACATAACCTTCCGATGCGAAGGATGATCGCAGTCAACAGAGAAATCACCGATTCTGTATCCTTTTGTTTTCTGTTCATATCACATAAACTACTGCTCCAATATGCACAAATATTGGTGGGCATATAGATCCATGGGTCTTCTAACTACTCACCAAAATTCGGCCCAAACGGACACCATTTGACTATCCAAACAATCCATCTACCAAAATTGCTCTGTTCAGAAATGGCAGCAACCAAGCTGACAAGAAATCTCTCAAATTCGATGTTTTACTCAACCAATACTCATACCCACTTAAGACATTGATGAATCCTAAGCAAGGGATGAGGTTACCAAGTTTGGGGTCAATCCAACTTCGTTTGAGTCACTAGCCGTTGACTTGAAGATAACCGGGTGTAGTGCCACAAAATTCTGGACAGATTTCGTGTTCTTCCTTTTCTTTTGCTTCACATGTTGAGGTGTGTGTTTTGCACTCTCTGATCTTTCTCATAGTAGTAGAAGCCTTTCTCTAGTCTTTCACTTGGCTAATACAACATCTTGTACTATATACATGATTGTCCAAGATGGAATTAACTTGATAGCGCATTTGGAGAAGATGCGACACCTGCATTGCTGACCGGCTTCATGGCCTCTTTGCTTACTATTGTTCATTGAGACATAACCATCATAGCTATCGAGGAATCGTTACTTGACTGGAGATTAACCTTCTTACTAGTAAATAATCATTTCTCTCAATTCTTAAAGTTCTAACCTTTACTCTTGACCACCACAATAATTGCAGTCGAGGCACAAACAAGTGGTCGGCATCGAAGTCTACAGATAAGGAGTCACACCAGAGAGAGTTGATTTCATCTGTATGACTGTCATCTACACAAGGATCAATACTTTGATAGTTAGGTCATATGCACCATGTGACGATCGGTTCTTTTCCAATGGATAACTTGTCCAATCATTTAGTGTTAGGTGCCCATTCGATTCAACAAGGATGACATACATTGCTCAATCGATGACCGACATCGTACAAGGACACTTCAGAGAGTCACTTGTCTACCACCTCTTGCAGTCTGTTAATGTTTATGTCGGTGACTGTTCTTCAAAAGTCATCTTCTTAGCAACTTCAAGGGATATCTACTACATAAGGTCTAAGATATGAATCTTCAGATAAGATATAGGGAGATAACCAAGGAAAATGGTCACGAGAAATAACACATCGGATGTCATTTCATAATGGATCATGAATAGCAACCCTGATACCAGCGCGTACCGAGCAGCACAACCTTGCGTGCGCGCCCACAGGAGGCTCTCGGTTTCGTCGCGGCACCATAGAATGCTAATCATAACACCATTATTAAACGCACAAACAAAGTGGAATTTCAAGTGGCACCGATTGGGTGGTAAGAACAAGTACCAGACAAGGGAGGAGTAGCAAGCAAGGGTAGTTACAAGGTTTAGAGTCAACACGGAGGCGATCCGAGGATTAAAACACAGCGCAAGGGAACATAGCTTAATTGCCGAAGACAACTGAGCAAGGGTTCTCGGTCACGTTGGACAACAACATGAGATCAAGATTAATAACGTTGAGAGACGTTAGAAGTTGAGATGGACTTTAGCAGACTTCTAGAACAAAATGATACACCGATCAGAGATTGGGTTGATAAGATAGCCACTTGATTTCGCAAGCAAAGATTTCTAGATCAGACGACGAGAGATTAGTGTTGCTCGGATCATTTGTAGGAGAGACAATCGGGAGGTCCAACATGGAATTGGGTATGGTCTCCAAAACTTGGCAGGCAACAACTGTGGTCAAGATCGACGTTCGTTAGGACTTAACTTGGTTGGTCAATGGAACAAGGGCATTCTCCAAAAGGTAGCGGACGTCCAAGGCCTAAGCAAACATATAAGGGGACTACGCTAGGGCCTACGGTTCAAGCAAGGCATGGATACAAAAACATTTAAGGGCTAGCAACCACGTCTAAGGCTCTGGCTCCTACGGAAGAATCTAATTAGAGACGACGACCATGCGATTCCGTAACGTGAGCGTTGTTCTAGGATAAAGCATCTTCAACACTCACATGCTCACCGAGGACAAAAGAGAGGTCAACTATGACACTACCTATATAACAAGCATCTACACAACATCACAGTTTTAAGCAGACACTTGAGATTATTAGTCAGGTTAGCTTAAGCATCCAATACTGAGCATAAGGTTCACACCTAACAAGCATTTTTCAACAAGAACTAACTACAAGTTTAGCCAAAACAAAAGTATGCTAAAGTAATCAACTTAGTGCATGCACATCAATCTCAATTTACTTATTTATTAGGACAAAGGTGGGAGGAACATAGTTATATGCACAAAGCAACAATCATGATGATGCATGCTTCGTCCTATTCGTCCTCACAAGATTGCCAGCCAAAGGTGGCAATCACATTCTATGTCGGTGGCATAATACGCATTCTCTCGATATAGAGCTAGTCGTCAGCTACATTCAACTTACGCATTCGTGGTTAGCGTACCTGCAGAAAATTTTATTGCAGCCCAACAATTCCCAATATACCACACAATGAAAGCAGTAAACTAAATACTCTCCATACATACGTCCCCTGATGCATATACTTCGGTATCAAAGCTACCCAACAAATGTACCCACAATTAAGTACTTTCATAATTACATGGTTAAACATATAATTATGTCAGTAACCATAGCTAACTCTCCCCTAGACCGATGGTTGAACGGTCATGCTCTCCCAACTCACACTTACCTTGGCGTAGGTGCGACGTTGCAAGAATGTAACTCTAGCGACATATATGGCTATTTCATATATGAAGGTTACCACTACCATTCGACCACAGGGTAACGGTGCGGTCAAGTTATCACTCATACATACCTTGGCTTTGGCGTAGATGCAAAAATTTAAAACCCCCAAGTTAGTACTTAATTAAGCCACCTAAGGGTCCTTAATTGGGCATAAAGGAAATGACCACTGGCATACTTAGATTTAAAATTCAGATTTGAACAAACCTATATATGTAGTAGCTACAAGTTGTCAAAAACTGACTTTTGCAACTAAAAACCTTTGTTTTAAATACACATATGACATGTTTAGTGTTGAACCTTGCTCCGATACCAGCTGTCACGGAACCGCCCAAATTATAAGAACAAAAGTACAAAAACAATCGCCAGAGCGATTAAATTCCCGTACTTAAGCTCTTATAACTCCGGTAGTCCAATAAAATCACGAGGGATTTCAAACCAACCAACATATAAGCCAAGATCGTAGTGGTCCAACATAACAGGTCATATGTTACATCCATTTCATAAGTAATTCAACATATATCGGAGTTCAGTAGAGTTATTACAACTCAAGTTCAAAAGTAGCGGAAGCAAAGTAGTTTGAAAACTAATATCACCTTAGTTCAAATACATGCCAGTACCAAAGTCAATTTCCAACAAAAGCATGAGAGATAAGATAGCTCAGAAGGATCATGCCCATGATCACACTCCGCCACAACAGCCGGAGTCTTCCAATTCTTGCAGTAGCTATGATACATCACAACCTGCAACAAGTGGGAATAAACCCTGAGTACGAGAAGGTACTCAGCTAGACTTACCCGTCATAAACCAGAAATAATGACACCAAGGAGTATGCAAGGCTTTCTTTCAGTGGGCTAGCTTGACTCATTTGCGAAAAGCATAAGTTATCATGAATAAACTAATTTAAGTCCTTTGGCATCATATTTATTATAACCTATTCAATCTAGGTAAGCCCCTATGCTAAAGCAATCACTTGATTAACCATTAACATCAAAGGTTACCATCTCAGGTTTAGCATTTTCAACATTATCCACATAACCATCCATGTTCCATAATCATTACTACGATGCAGTAGCTCGAGTCAAGTGCTCACTAACCGGGAGCGACGGCGATTCGAATCGAATTCCTATCCAGCTGGAGATTTATTCCTCACACAAACCTCACTCACCCGCTAAAGTGAGGTGTTGGTCACCGAGTCAACCATTCAGGTAAAGTCGCGAGCTTGCCAGGAACCACTTGTACCCGGGGGCCGTCCGACTGCTCTTTGGCCTTATCATCGCGCCCCCGTTTCCTGCCACTACTGCTTCGGTACAGTGCGTTGCGGGCAATCCACTCGGCCCGAATAATCTCCCAGCTTCGCGGTCGAAAGGTACTTTATTCGGCCAGCTAAATGTGAGGCATGCGTTCAACATGACCCGAGGCCCAACAACGGACGGTCCTTAACCGACACAGGCGGAAACTACAAGCACCCCAGAACCCTGTCTGGTTGCCCCATACTTATTCCGCCCGGTCTCCAATTATTCATCAACACTTGGTTATTTCCAGGATATCATCCATTCCATAGCTAAAGTATTCCAGTAACCACCTATAGTTGCCGGTGACAGGAAATCACCGATCGCTACCGGTCTAAGCAGGGCTAAGCAATATTTTCGATCCCGAACCAAAAATAGGATTTCAGGCATATTTGCGGGACAAGGAAAATGATATATATGCAGCAAGTGTTTTCAATCAACTCCTATAACTTAATGCAACAATACATATATAACATATATATATTCAATTGCTTTTGTAAAGTAGGAGGCTTAGAATGCTCCGGGGCTTGCCTGAGATCAAACACTGGGTTAGTGATTGACAGATGACACTCGCTCGGCGAGCATCTCCCAACCCGACACTTGTTTAGTCCTTCCATCTTCGGGATAGGTCCACCAAACACCGTCTTTAGGTTTAGCTTCAACATCTCATCCTTCACGTGGTGCATCTAGCGAACCTAAATGAGATGCAAGATGCATGCGTATGAATATGATGAATGGTAACACAAGATGCATCACATAATCATTCATGTAAACACACGATTAAGACATAGACACCAAAAGATAATTAACTAACATCACACAACCAATTAAAGAGGGCAAGCACATTAAGCATAACACAAGTTTGACAAGATCACAAGTATCTTAACTTGACCATCATCAAGGGTATAAGCCACACTTAGCAACACATGGAGTAAACAACCATAACTAGCATCTGACAATTTCTGGACTGCAAACAACTTCTACATGTTTGGATCATAACTGGAGTTATACAAATCCAATAGCCATGCAACAAGACATTATGGAAAGCTTATGAAATTGTCTATAATTCATCTTTAATCATCTTAGCATGATTCTCAAGTTAACCAAGTAAAACATGCATAATTACAGAATCTGGTCCAGAGATTCCAGAGAACAACTATTTCTGGAACCCAACTTGAAACAGTCATTACTCACAAACTATAAGGCCAAATGCCACCAAAATTTAACACAATCTAGATTAATGAGTTATCTACAACTTTGTTATAAGCATGTTTCTCAGCAAACATCATTTTCATGGTGCAATTACCAAAGTCCCAGAAACTGTCCAGGAAAGCATCAATTGCAAGAATAAATATTAACTTACATTTCAAACATATATTTGGCCACAACCAATGTAACCATCATAAAGTGCATGTTAAATGATCACCAAAAAGCATAGTGCTCATCAGTGAATAATTTCTTTTAATGCATTTCTTAATTTATTTAAATAGCAAGGTGAAATAATAAAAATATATCAAAAGTCCATAATAAAATCTATAAAAATTACAGTAGCTCTTATATACACCCAATAGTCTACTGTATAAATTTTAAGCCATTTGGACATATATGTCAACCTCTATGAAAAAGACAAGTTGCTATTACAAGAATTCATGTGAGAGCAAGATACACTAATAACTCACTCAAATGATAACCAAAATTCATGAAATTTTTACCACACATCAATCATCATATGAGTAGCATGCCACAAAAATTTTACTTCATTTGGAGCCCTAGATCTACAGTTATGAAAATGACAAATACATCTAGCAATGAAAACCTAGCTGCACAAATCCATTTTTACAGAGAAAACTTTAAACTAAAACATGCAATATCATAGATCTAGTGCATAGAGAATTTCACAAGGATTCCAAAAAGTACTCATTTACTATTTTACGATTTTTCTACAATTTACTATGAATTTCCAAAGTTTCTGCAAAAATAATTACGAATCAATCCTCGCGACACTATTCATTTGAGTCACTGACTGTGCAGTTAGGCCCCTGGAGTTAGTCGAATTCTTCCTCGAGGTCCCTGGTCGCGATTTACAGTAGAGGAAGCAGCAGAGCTCGCGGATTCGGTGGTTGTGGTCGTCGTCGGCCGTGGCTGAGGGGTGGGGAAGCACGCGGAGGTCCTCGCGCACCCGTTGGGCTACCTAGCTCGGCGCGACGCGGTCCGTGGCGGTGCGGCCACGGTAGCAGGCGGCGGCGACGACAGAGGCACGGCGGCCGCGGCACTCCGGCGACGGTTGGAGCCAGGGAAGAGGCGCGGGAGGGGCGGCGCGGCGAGGGGAAGGTGATGGTGCGGTCGGCTTGGACGAAAGACGAGCAAAACAGCGGGGACGCGACGGGGCCGAGCTCGGCCATGGCGGCCATGGAGGTGGGGCGCCGGCGGCCATGCTGTACATGCACTGAGCGCGCGGCAGCGGCAAGGGAGGGCGAGCGCGAGTGAATGGGGAGTGCCTGGGGCAGCTCGGCATTTGAAATGGAGCAGCAGAGGCGCGGCAGGACGCGCGGCAAGGAGGTGTGGCGCGCTGCTCTGCATGAACGCCACGATGGCAAATCGTCGGACACCTGGTGAGCGCGGTTCGGCCCGACTTGGAGGCCCAAAATGGCATATTCCTTTGCGATTCGGATCTTGGCGCCTGAACAAAAAATCTTCTACACTGACCCAGCTACAACTTTGATTAAGGGTGTGCTGTCATTAGGGCTATGGATCCATGGGTAATTAGCCGCCAAAATGACAATGTCAACATGCCAATGACGATCAAAATAGAGCTCGGTTCTGGGGTTTTGGGAGGTCAAACTTGATCCAACTATTCCCATCTTTTTACAAGATCTTCTCCAATGAGTTAGCTCCAACTTCTATTTTTGGATCGAATCAAGTTGCTTAACGAAAACATGAGAACGCGGCATGCCAACCGTAATGGTGCTGGAATTCCCAGACTTAGAAATATTTCTAAGTGCTGAAAAACTGCGGCAGATTCAAACTTTGTGCCCCGATTAGACTCACTTATAAGCTGATCTAGCTCTTGGTCCAAAAACAAACTTTCTTCTACAAAACATGAACTACAACTTTCATGTAACTTTTTGATTCCAAACGTCATGAAACTTTGCCAGTGACCAATGTAGATAGGTACTAAGGTGAGACACATGAAGATATTGCAATAACATCACCCAAGCATATATCTTAAAAATAGACTATATGTAAAGCAAGGGTGCAACATCCAAGTTTAGATTGGGGCTCCTGCCCGTAGGTTGACCTTGACATCATCATCTCCACTTAATCTATCATGTTTGAGCTCAAACCCACTGCTTAACTGGTGGCAAACACCTCGGGTGTTACACTTGCGCATCGCCATCGAGCTCGGGGTTCAACACCTCAACGTTCGTGGTGATTCCCAGCTCGTGATCGACCAGGTCATGAAGGACTCAAGCTGCCATGATCCTAAGATGGAAGCCTACTGCAAGGAGGTGCGGTGCCTAGAGGACAAGTTCCATGGCCTCGAGCTCAACCACATTGCACGGAGATACAACGAGGCTGCCGATGAACTCGCGAAGATCACGTCTGGTCGAACCATGGTTCCGCCTGATGGTTTCTCGAGGGACCTTCATGAACCCTCCGTCGACCTCAGTATGACTGAGGGGGTCGATGGATAGCCGCTTGACCCCCCACCTGAGGAAGAAGCCCCCTCGACCGGGGCTGACGTCATGCAGACAGAAGGCTCGCCACCACCCGTCGACCTCGAGCCCGACTGGCATATTCTATACCTTGACTATCTCATTCGAGGGGAGCTCCCTTTGGATAAGACCGAGGCTCGACGGATCACTCGCCGAGCCAAGACCTTTGTGATATACGGCAATGACAAGGAGCTTTATCGACGCAGCCCGACGGGCATCCTACAGCGCTGTATCACAATTGAGGAAGGCAGGAATCTACTCAGAGATCTACACTTGGGGGCTTGCGGTCATCACGCGGCGCCTTGAGCCCTCGTCGAAAATGCGTTCCGGCAAGGCTTCTATTGGCTGACCGCGGTCTCCGACGCCATCAAGCTGGTACGCTCCTGCAAAGGATGCCAGTACTACGCAATGCAGACCCATCTCCTAGCTCATGCCCTGCAAACCATCCCCATCACTTGGCCATTCGCCGTTTGGGGGCTCGACTTGGTCGGACCCCTAAAGAAAACGACTGGGGGCTTCACCCACTTGCTTGTCGCCATCGATAAATTTTCCAAGTGGATTGAGGCCCGACCCGTCACCAGCATCAGGTCTGAGCAAGCCGTGCTGTTCTTCACCGACATCATCCATCGCTTCGGGGTTCCTAACTGCATTATCACGAACAATGGCACCCAATTCACTGGTAAGAAGTTCTTGGATTTCTGCGACAACCATCACATCCGTGTGCTCTGGTCAGCCGTAGCTCACCCAAAGACAAACGACCAAGTAGAGTGTGCCAATGGCATGGTTTTACAAGGCCTAAAGTCAAGAATCTACGACAAATTGAACAAACATGGTAAGAAATGGGCCGCGAAACTCCCTTCGGTCCTATGGAGCCTAAGAACAACGCCGAGTCGAGCCACGGGGTTCACTCCGTTCTTCCTAGTTTACGGATCCAAAGCCGTGCTTCCAACTGACTTAGAATATGGATCCCCAAGGCTGAAGGCCTACAACGAATAGAGAAATGATGCCACAAGATGGAACACCCTCGACCAGCTCGAGGAGGCTCAAGATATAGCTTTACTGCACTCTGCAAGATACCAGCAGAATCTCCGACGCTACCACGACAAGCACATACGCAATCGAGACCTCCATGTTGGTGACTTGGTACTTCAGCGAAGCCAGAACAACAAGGGACGACACAAGCTCACCCCACCGTGGGAAGGTCCTTACATCGTTGTAGAGGTGTTGAAGCCCGGGACTTACAAGCTATGAAACCACAAGGGCGAGATCTTCACCAACGCATGGAACATCGAACAGCTACGTCGTTTTTACCCCTAGAGCCTTGAGGCTTTGTACATTTTTCTTAGTTCCATGAATGAATAAAGAGTACATCCGTGTTCAAAGCATTCTTTAAAAAAAATAGGTAGGCTCGACCCTGTTTTCACATAATCGAACCTCCCTCGGGGGCTAGAAAGGGGGAACCCCCTGTGTCCCTAAAAAACTCGCAATTTTCAGGAACTTTTACATAGTCAACGAGGCCGCGAGAGCACCCTAAGGCTCAAGGGCTGTCGAGCCATGAGATCGCCTATACGTCCACGCTAACGGTACCTCCACTCACTCCCCCACGCCAAGGGGTGCAACCGCGCGCTTAGAAGACCTAGTAAAAGCTCACGATTTCAAAAAAAATCAACGTCTAGCGTTCCTATACGTTTCGATTCGAGTTCTTACATAGTCGACGAGGCTGCAAGGCTATCCTATGGTCGAGGGGCAGTCAAGCCATGAGACCACCTATGCCTTTGGGCTATGGTATCTCCACTTGCACCCCATGCCAAGGGGTACAAACACGCGCCAAGGAGACCGCGTAAGAACATGATTCGAACGAAAAGGGAATGAAAGGACTCGAACGAAAAGAAAAAAAGACATTTAGTACATATTTACATCTAAATGTTTTAAGGCCCCTAGGTCCACGACAGTGCGAGTCACAAACAATAACTAACTTAGTACATGGGCCTTCATGTCTAGATTTGGCTCATAGGCCCTCATCGTCAGCAGGCGGGAGCACCTCGTCCTCGAACAGGCTCACAAGTCGACCCTAGGCTCTTCCGTAGCCTCGATCAGCCCTAGGTAGGCCGCCTCGTTCTCCTCCTCAGTCTTGGTCAAGTCGAAGGTGAAGCCATCTGTGACGAGGCCCATATCGTACTCAAAGCCAGAGCGGACGACCGCTAGGGCCCTCTTCACGCCATGGTGCAGCGCACCCCGCACCTTCTCGCGTACGAGGTTGCCCAGTGCCGTCATCCGGCGCACAAAGGAGTTCCCCGGCGCATCCTCCTCGGTGTTAGCATCAGGCTCGACCCCTAGGTTGTCACACACCGTGGTGATGGTGCCCTAGAGTAGCTAGTTCCGCCTGACCTCGGCCTCAAAGAGGGCTTGAAACGAGGTGGCGGTCGCCTGGGCCTCGTGCTGCTTCTTCTCCAGCTCTGAATCATGAGATTAAGTCAGCAAAAACACAAGAGTCCAAAGTTAAGGTCAAAGTTAGGCAAAAGCTTACCCTCAGCATGGGTCTGCCAGCCCACGATCTGATCACGCAGATCATAGTGCGCCTTCTCGGCCGCTCGAAGAGCCTCATCCTTATCATGGACGGCCGCCCTCAGCGTCTCGATCTCCTGACTGGTGCCCGAGAGAGCCTCGTCACTCTCTCGGATGGTCTCCTTCAACGTCATGACCTCCTTGGTCAAGGTCCTGACTCGAGCGGATGGTAGCCCGATCTATATGTTGAGGGCATCATGCTGACCGCTGACGAGAGCGATGTCCTCCTCGAGCTCCTTCACTCGCGCCAATAACGGCACTAGATCCTCATGAGTTTTGGCCGCCTCCTCTCGGGCCTTGATCGCATCATCATGGGCCTTGGTCGCAGCATCCTGAGCCTG
The DNA here is from genome assembly GCA_038087645.1 of Saccharum hybrid cultivar R570. Classification (NCBI taxonomy): domain Eukaryota; kingdom Viridiplantae; phylum Streptophyta; class Magnoliopsida; order Poales; family Poaceae; genus Saccharum; species Saccharum hybrid cultivar. The sequence goes on along the minus strand of JAQSUU010000297.1, from coordinate 5,146,393 downwards.
CGCCGCCTCTTCCTTGAGCGTTGCGTGGACAACGCGATGCTCATCCGCCTCGGCACTCTTCTTGGACAACCACTTGTTGGCGTCCTCGACCAAAGCCCGTTGACGAGAAAGTGCTGCCCACACACCGCTCTCGTGGCGGATAAATAACGATTTGCGGCGTGACCGCTCCTTGAGCTCCTGGTCACCATCAAACCTAAAATCAGAACCAAGGAGAAAAGGGGGGTCGAGCCAAAGAAAACATCAAGACAAACGCAATTTACCTCAAAGGCCCCCGACATGTGCCAAACTAGGGTATCCGCGACCATCTGCAGAGACTACACGGAGTGCTTGTAGAGCCTCTCAATGTACTCCCAATACTTCACCTCGTCCTTATCATCGAGGACGAAGAAGGGCTCGGCATCAGGATTGGCCGTGTCCCTGAACTCGAGGGGCGAGCAACCCAAGCGTGGGAGTTCCTCCACCGCCCGCACGAGCACCAACTCTACAAAGTTGGGCCACCTGGCGGACGCCTCCGCCATGTCATCATCTGGTGCCGCAGAAGTCCCGAGCCGATCCGAGGCGTCGATCATCTCAATGTCCGCCTTCTGCTTCCCCATATCAGATGGGGGATCATCAGAAGTGAGGTTGATCGTGGTCGGCGTCGGCCCTTGGGGCGAAAGTGGGCCCCCGCTCACCGGCATCTCCGCCTGCATGTTGGGTGGTGGCATGGCCACCTCCCACTCCGCCTTCACCACCGGCTTCTCCGGCCGGCCTAGCTCACACTGCTCCATCTGCGGCAGCGACGGCTACCCTCGCTGCTGTTGTTGTTGCTGCTATTACAGCTCCTCCCGCTCCGTCTGTAGCTCTGGCTGCTTCTCCTCCTTTCCTGCATCCTATGGGGTCTCCACCACCTCCTTCGTCTCTTCGACTCCTGCCTGCCCTACATTGTGGGCGGATGTCCTAGCCCTGCCGGGCTTGATGACCTATGGGTCCCCTTGGTTGACCCCAGCTCCAGCCCATCGCTTTTGGACTCATCAAGCCTAGCAACGCCCGAGGCTACCTCGACCCATTCCGGCTCCCAGGCGGCATCTTCAGTCCCTGCGCCCACCTGGGCGCTCACGCTAGCCTTGACGACGGCCTCCTTTGCCTTAAGCTGCTCCGTCACCGCCTGACACCTCACGACCGAGGTGGCATCATCCGTCGGTGTCTACATCATCAAAGCGGCACCGACCTTGAGTGCCTTGGCAGGCGTCATGGCCGCCGGCTCCACCTTGCGCTTAAGCCTGCACAACGGTCGAGTACGTCAGAACGAGGATCAAAATAAGCTTGTTAGAAAGATAAAGCAAACCACTTACCCGAACATAGGGATTAGGGGCTTCGCCCCCAGCTTCCCCAAACCGCTCGAGGGTTTCTGCGATGACCCCTCTACCGAGCCTTTCACCGGCCTAGGGTTCCTCAAAGCCTTGGCTGATGAGGCCTCCGGGGTCTTCTTCGCTATCGAGGCCGTTTGCCCTCGGGTCCTCACACTTGATGACGATGTTCTGCCTCAGGCGGCAGTGTCACAGACTTCCCCACCGACGAAGTTCGAGGCGACCGGGCACGAGAACGTAGCCCCACCAGCGATGATAGTAGGACCGCTGGCTCAGCAGATTCCCTTCCCGAAGGCCCCTTGGGGGCTCTCCTTTCTGTCCGTGCCTCCTCCCCCTGACGAGCGCCGAGGCTGCCCTCGACGCCTGGGAAGTCGCCCCCCTGCCGATGGGCTCCTACAGGGACCACACGTCAGGAAGGTGCGCGAGAGTAGTCGCGGTGTCATACCGTGACTCAACATCATCATCCCCCTCATCGCCGCCATCATCCTCCTCCCCTGAGACCATCTCAGATGGGGACTCCTCCTCAAGAAGACCCTCGAGCCATTGTTGGCAACGACGCTTTATCAACGCCTCGTGCTTGAGGATCTTCCTGTTGCGCCACTTCTTCGTGGCATCTTTCTCCTTTTTCTCTTGAGCCATGGAGAAGCGTCTCACCTGTCGAGCCGCGTGATCCTCCGGGACTGGCGGCAGTGAGTCTTTAACCGCTGACAGATCCTGCACAAGGAAAACTTGACGGGCTAAATGGACAAAACCAAGAAAAAAGGGGGCATAAGACCAGCAAGACAATACTTACTAGGGGCTCGAATCCCTGGTTGGGTTGCATCTGGACTTTGTCAATGTCCTCCTGCTTGAAGCCGCCTACCACCCACCGAGCGCGTCGGACGACCTCGTCGAGGGGGAGGGTCTCGTGTGACATCCGGCTCCCCTCCAACGAGACGCCCGGCTCCATCTGATCCATCCGCAGCCGACGCTGCATCAATGGTAGGACCCTCCGACGGTGGAACACAGCAGCCACCATGCCCGCGGTCAGTTCGCACAGGCAGAGTCTTCTCAGCGCGTTGAGGAGCGGCTGCAGCTTTGGCTAGTCTTCCTCGATGACACCGTACGACCAGTTCTCCTTCCGGGACATCAGCACCTACCCGGTAAAGCGGGGCAGGCGGTTGTCGTCATTGCGCAGGTGAACCAGCCGTCGTGCCACCCGCTGTTCGACAAAATAAGCTGGGCCAGGATGTAAAGATCACCTCGACCCGCCCGCACCTAGATTGTGCAGCTTCCAGCGTGCACCGCTCGCCGCACTCCCTTCTTCCCCGCCTTCTTGGCAAAATGCTCTGCCTTGAAGAGGTGGAGCCATAGCTTCTAGTGGGGCTCGACCCCCAAGTACCCCTCGCAGACGGCCGCAAAAATGGCGGCCAGTGAGATGGAATTGGGGGCGAGATGATGGAGCTCCACCCCATAATAATGCAGGATGGCCCACATAAATCGGCTCGGCGGCACCCCGAGCCCCCTCTCGTGGAAAGCGACAAAGCTGACCACGTAGCCCTCCGGTGGCGCTGGCTCCCGGTGGTTGGTCGGCGGCACCCTCCACTCCGGCAGGTCCCGGCTTGTCCTTGGACGCAGGAGACCATCGCACATGAGCTCCTACAACTTCTTCTCCGTCACCGAGGAACGAATCCACGGATCCACGGGGAGGACTAGGCTCTTTCCCGTCATGGGTGCAAGGATTGGAATACGACGGCGACAAGGAAGGGATGATGACGGCGGTAGAGAATGGCTGATGGAGGCAAAGGAAGGAGAAGGCAGTTGCAAAAGTTAGGAAGGAACAAACAAAATCCTGGGCTCCATATTTATACCCCGGTAGAAGGCCAAGGGGCGGATCCGGCGAAGAGGCAAGTAAAGTTTTCGCATTTAATGTCCTACCTAACCGCTCCCTCGAAACCTGCACGCACAGGCACGTGTCAACCATTCGCTCGCTAACCGTCTGCCACGCCGCCCACTACCACGTTGTTTCCACTTCCCTCCTAAAAAGACGTGCCCCCAACGGGCGGGAAGGGAGACTCACAGACGGACACTTCTAGACGAAGGAACCATGGGCTTCGAGCCCACTTCAAACCTCGAGGGTTCGAAAGCTGGCCCTCGACCGGGGTTTGACAACTGTCCTCGAGTAAACAGAGTTAGGGATGACTGAGGGCGGGCCCATAGCAGGCCAGGGCTCGAGCCACATTTCTCAAGACGCCCTCGGACATATTTAAGGCTAAAGGAGAGGTCGACGGTGGAATCCCCTCGGAGGGATGCATCGAGCCCTCGGATCCTATCGAACGGAGGCGAGATCCACATGACAACTCTTTGGCACTTTTGGAGAGTGCCTCCGTGGCCACCAGCCAACCCCCATCGAACGGGGCATAGGCTCCCACTTGAATTTCCTGCTAGCAGCTCGCTAGAGATCGTCGGAACTTGCCCATCAGGGGTAGTACGGTGTTCTCATCCCTCCTCCATACCTAAAGGATGCGTAGGGGTGGTACGATGAAAGACGGGCAGGACCTTGATCGACCTCACGCACGCGAGGCTCGGGGGCTTACCCGCCATAAGCTAGCCTCGACGAAAGAGGACCAAATGCGCCACGGGGGCTCAAACACAGGAGTATCCCTCAACGTAAGATATTAAAAGCCCTCAAAGGAGTCACCCACTTCTCTGAGGCCTCGGGGGCTACACCCAGCGGGTGCGCTCGCACGCACCCACCGGAGAGCGACGACGCTGCGACTCTAGTTCATAACTCGCTAAAGCCTCTATGAGAGTATCCATACTCGCGCAAAAGGCTCAGGGGCTACTGTCGGGTGCCTAAATTAGGGGTACCCAAAACTAACGATTAAAAGGAGCAAACCCGCGAGGAATCTGTGCCCTCAAGACCCCCTAAGAAATCGTATCAAGGCTCCACCTACATAGGTACACCAAAGCCAAACCCGCATACGTGTGAAGACGGGGCACCCTCGACTGCGCTCTGACTCGCACGAGGCCCGCTCGACGAAAAGCCTCGACCCTGGAAAATCTCCGACTCGCATGACCCGGGATCGAGTCGGTCGACTCTCCCCCTCTCTCTCATTCACCTACTCACTGACAAGGCATTCAATGCAACCACTCCCACCTACGTGGCTACAGCCCTACCGGCGTGGGAGCAGTACCCGTGTCTAATCCCACTCTTTTCTACCCATCCCGGGATGGACGGTAAAAAAGTAGCTACTATTCACACCACGTCGAGCACTATTCTACCATCGACACCCCCTTGACGAACAAGACGACAACCACCGCGCCCGGATTTTCTAGGGCTCGGCCTTATCCGTTCCTCATCGACCCTCTCCACTACGCCCCGACCAAGCCTCGAGCACCGCCGGTCAACAAAGGAGCAATACCCGCACGTCGACTACAGGGGATTGCACGTCCGCCACAGCACCTAGGATGTTTCACTGTCCCGTCATCAACATCACCGCGATACCCCGGGGATGGCTGGCCATTACCAGGGCACGTCGCTACAGCAACAGTACCCGCCGAACCTTCTCCTCCAAGGCATTGACCTAGAGTTTTTGCATCCTTCGGCCTCCGCTTGAGCCTATAATAGAGGAGGCAGAGGGCTCTCCCCTGGGGAGAGGACAAGAAGACGGACGCTTTCTCCACTTCTGAGATCGACGTCTCAAGCAACACTCCATTTTTACTCTTCTCTTGAGACTTGGGACCGACTCCCTCTTTCAAAGCTTGTAACCCCTACAAAAGCACCTCGGTGCAAGAAAATATAATACTCTCCCCCCGCTGGACGTAGGGCCTTCTTTGCCCGAACCAGGATAAACCCCCGTGTATTCTCTTTGTATCACCATCCGGATTAGGGAGCACGCAGCATGAATTCACTTGTCGGTCTAGGGCCCTTCCAGGTCCGAACACCGACAGGAATATAGTCCCAATCGATCTCCAGTGCACGACAACCTGGAAAGAATGTGCCATGTGCGTGATTGATTTTTTATGGCACTTCGATCTCTCTAAAACAAACACACGTATATAATGGTGATTCAAGTAGTAATAAGATTGCTTACCGTGAATCAAACTCTAAGTAGGGAAGAAGCAGGCCACAACTATGACCAAAAACGAAGGGCGGCCGCGTCGCTTGCCAAATGGTGACTGTACATATAGGCCTAAAAAGAATATACATACCATACATATCAGATAAGAGCGAGTATAATAGAAGGCCATAAGTCAGCTGAATGCTAAGGTGAAGGAAAGAAGAGAGAAGACAAGCGGGCTATAAGATTACGGTCGGCTTAGACTCAAAAACCAAGAAACTTTATAAGAGAGATAAGTGGGTCATATATTAATAGTGAAGAGCTAACTACTATATAGGTGGGCTGAAAAAAGACTGTAAGAGCATCTCCAGCAGTGCTACCTAAATCAGACTACCTAAATGTCTATTTAGGTAGCCACCTATTTTGATACTACCCAAACTTTGCTCTCAACTCCAGCAGTACTGCCTAAAACTGGCTACCCATTTTCATCTTAGCAGAGAATGATGTGTGGGTCCCACATGTCATCCTCACTCGTGTTCTTCTCACCGGAGCAGCCATGGCCGAAGCAGAGGAGCCCGCGCCCTTGCCAGGATCCGCCGTTGAGAGCCACACCCGCGCCGGGATCTGCCGTAGAGAGGCTCGCCGCGCTTGGACACACCGTCGAGGGAGCTCCGCGCTGCCAGGGAAGGCCGTCGAGGGAGCTCCACCGGTCACTTTGGCAGGCCACGCCGGGGGCTCCATCCACAGGGGGTAGGCCCGCCCGCACCGGCAAACCGCGCCACAGAGCTCCGCCGTGCCGGAGATAGGGCCGCCTGTGCCGCTAGGGAGCTCCGCCCGCAGGGGAGGCTGTGGAAGCTCCGCCAGGAAGGAAGCCGCAGAGCTCCATCGTGTCAGGGAAGAGGCCACGAGGTTCGAGGAAGGACCAGCCGACGAGGGGTGCCCGGATGCAGAGATGGCTCCCTGGGGGAGGACCGGCGGCGGCTCTCCTACAACACTCTGTGTGCCTGCGCGCGTACGAAGGAGTGCGTGGGGAAGAGAGAGAACGATGGAAAAAATAGTTAGTCACTTTCGTTGGCCCAACAGATGCGGACAGTGGAAGAGGAAATTTGTTGGGCCAACAAAAGTAGGTAATCTGATAGGTAGCCTGCTGGAGATGGTTTTTTGGCCTCCACTGTCCAAATGTAGAATAGGTAGTGAGTTTAGGTAACTTGCTGGAGATGCTCCAAAGATACTTACAGCCGACTGGCTGCCTGTATTATTAGGGCCTGTTTGGTTCTGACCACTGTTTAGTTTCACCCAATAAAGCATATACATTTTAGTCACTTTTAGCTATCCTTGATTACTAAAGCCACTAAACTTTAGTGAGGTGTTTAACATTTTAATGACTAAAAGTAACCAGGAGAAGTGAACCTAACAGGCCCTTAGCCTGGCTCTAAGCAGGGGCCCATCGTTCTGATCTTCGTTGAAAGGCGCATCGAGCAATAATGCAGCTGTTGCTGTACATTGTTGTCTCTGTATAGGTGTGTTTAGTTCCGCGAAAAGGTGTAAAAAATGAGGGGAGAAGCCGACAGCCTTTTTTTTAATGAGGGGAGTTTACCTAAAAATTTGTATGTTCTTCGATAACATCGAGCGTTTCACACATGTATGGAGTAATAAACGTAGACGAAAAAACTAATTGCACAGTTCTCGGAGAAATCGCGAGACGGATTTTTTTAAAGCCTAATTAGTCTATGAAAAGCCTTAAGTGCTACAGTAACCGACATGTGCTAATAATGAATTAATTAGTATCATTAGATTCGTCTCGCAGTTTCCTAATAGGTTCTGTAATTTTTTTATTAGTATAAAAAAAACACCTTCCAATATCCTTCCGACTCATCCGATGTAACACCCAACAAATTTTCGCACCATGAAATAAACACCACCTGAATAGACGACAGCCTTTGGAGTTCGGTTTCAGCTGTGGTGCATTACTGGCCAGAGGCTACTGGACTTCGAAGTGGAATAAATGCAACTACTAACTCCCTCCCAAAATAAATGTACTTCTAGATTACAGTAAAGATAACAATGCTAGTGAAAAATTATAAATATATCCCTAGAAAGATGCAATCATTACACTTTAGAAAGAGAGAAAGTAGAAGAAGACAAATAGAGTTATATTGTCTTATACGTAGATGTGCACTTATTTTAGGAAAAAATTTAAACTCTAGAAGTGCACTTATTATGAGACGGAGGGATTACCCTACCTCCCAAACCGTCCAAAAGAATGTAATCCACTATTTCAAATCTTGTCTCATAAAGAATGTAATCGTAACTTTTTAATGGGACCCATCTATTAAAATACCACTACTTTATCTATCCATGAGAAGAATATTCTAGAATGCAATGTTTATTTTCAGCCTGTGGGGAGAATGATGGAGGAGTAAATACGTAATTTCGCACCTACACTAATATAACCTCTAAAAGTGAGATTTACATTCTTTCAGGGACGGAGATAGTACCTAGCTATCGGGGGTCCTTGGTATATAGAAGATTTGTTAAAATCTATTTAGCAATTGGGTAAAATATTGTACACTAAACCATATCAATTGAAGAATTTGACAGTAAATCAATACATACCTTTGGCCAGGTTTGTTGCTCTAACAAGATAGAGGCAATGCACTTCCGTCGCCAACCAAGCAATGGAACAAGCTAAGTGTGCAACAGGGAGGGGAAAAGAAGAGACAAGAAATACAACACCGGCGGGAAAGCGCCCCTCCACAGCAGCATGCTACATTGAATCAGATCGGAAAAAAAACGAAGTCAGGGTTTTGAATTTGGGGGCACTTTGAAAGGTCTTGATGGCTAGAGGGGGGGTGAATAGCCTATTAAAATTTTCTACAAAGACAAGCTAAGCAAGTTTATCAATAAAACAAATAGCGAGATGCGAGTTTTGCTTAGCCTACGGGGTGTTTGCAAGCCACCTAACCAATTCACAATTCTAGTAATTGCACTCAACCGCACAAGTCAAACCGAGAAGGAAACTACAACTAGCAAGCTACACAAAGAAGCTACTCTAGCAAAGCTAACTAGCTAGCAAAGATAACTAAGAAAGTAATGTGGAGTTGAGTTAGGAGGGTATCACCGAGGGGCGAAGTATTGAGCCAACCAATATGATCAACAATGAATACCAAGATAACCGAACACCGGGATCAATCAATCACAATATGAAAGTGATGACACGAAGATTTATCCCGAGGTTCACGTGCTTGCCGGCACGCTAGTCCCCGTTGTGTCCCTCTTCACCACGTGGTTCGGTGGCTAATCGGTCACACACCGAGCCTCTCAAAAGGCGCCACAAGAACCTACCAAATGGCAAAAGGTTGCAATGACACGAGCAATATACTAATGTTGCCTTTGGCGCTTCACCGAGGTAGGCACAAACCCCTCACAATCACCGGAGGTGGCCAAGAACAATCACCAACTCTTGCCAACGCCTCCAAGCTGCTCCAAGCCGTCTAGGTGGCGGCAACCACCAAGAGAAACAAGAATCCCGCAGCAAATCAACCACCAAGTGCCAACTAGATGCAATCTCACAATGCAAATGCACTTGGATCACTCAATCTCACTTCGAATATGCAAAGAAGCAAGAGAGATGAGTGGGAGGGGAGTTGCTTAGCTCAAAGTGCTCACAAGTATGTCAAATGTTCGAGAGAGAGAGCCTTGAGCCGGCCAACGAGTATTTATAGACGTACCCCTTCGAATATAGCCGTTAGAAACTTAAACAGCCGAAATCGGGCTGACTGGACGCGCTGGTCCAACTGACCGGACGCGCCGGTCGCCCAATGGCTAACTCGTGAAGTACTGACCGGACGCGCTGGTCCAAACGACCGGACGCGCTGGTCGCCCAACGGCTAACTACGAAGCAACGACCGGACGCGCTGGTCCAACTGACCGGACGCGCCGGGAACGACCGGACGCGCTGGTCCCGTGAAGGACCGGACGCGCTGGTCGCCTGAGCAGCGCTCAACAAAATAGTGACCGGACGCGCTGAAGAAAATGACCGGACGCGACAATGACAGCGTCCGGTTAGAGTCCAGTAAGCTCCCTGAACAACCGGACACGTCCGATCATCAGTGACCGGACGCGCCTCGCATCCGATCATCGAACTGAAAAACACGCAGACACTGAACACTGACCGGACGCGTCCGGTCATGCAAGGACCGCGTCCGATTCAGCGTTCGGTCACCTCTGTGACCTCCGTTCGCCTCCGTTTCTTTTCCGGACTTCCGGCGTAGTGGAAAATAATCGTTTCAACTTCTCGAAAACGCCTGAATCCCGCCTCGCAAGCTCGGCGGGAGGGAGAGAGGAACCAAACCCTCTCTACCGCTCAAACTCCACCGCCGTCGCAAACGTGCTAACACCACCAAGTGATCTCGTCATGTGTGAGTGTGTTAGCATTTTCACAATCATTTTTTGAGGCGATATTAGTTCTATCCAAATGCATATGATCATGAAATGCACATCTAGAGGCACTTAGGAGTTCAATAGCCGCGTCATTCCCCTCTTTATAGTACGGCTATCTATCCTATAATGTAACCACACCCACTAGGTGTCTTGGTTACTAAAACACAACCCTTAAGCATATACCTTTGCCTTGATCACGTAGGGTTGCGTCCAAATCCAAGTGTGGCCATCATGATCACCATGTCCATCTTGCCACCAACCTTGGAGTGTACTAATCCTCATATGCTACATACAACTTAGGCATGGGATTAGTACTTAGGCATTGTCACTAATTACCAACACCAAACATAGGACTTTCAATCTCCCCCTTGTTGGTAATTGGTGACAAACCTTTCACAAAGATATTATGATAAAATTTTGATTGAACCCATGTCACATTGTCCAAGTATATTACCATGTGTAAGAATTATGGACATGTGATCATGAATTCAAATTGATAGCAATGGCTCCCCCTACATGTATGCTATATGTTTGGATTTTGGAAGCATACATGTTAGATAGGAAAGATTAGGAGCATTGTCTACCAATAGGTGCTAAGTGTTTAAGATTATAGACCTTTGAAGCGTGATACCATCGGAGTAGCGATAAACACCATCTTAGCACCTTGTGTAGTTAGATTCCACTTGGAAAAACACAAACATAACTAGAAACCTCGTGAGATCAACATTATAAGCAAGGCTCTAGTACCACTTTGAAAAACATGAAGCAAGAAAAATCTAACTACTTCCTATTCATGCTAGTACCTTAATGCAACATTCAAATTATACTAGCAAGTCACCACACAAGCAATGTATCGGAGAAAACGGAATGCATAACTATGCATCATACAAATGACGTGCACATGTAAATGCAACATTCATGCTTAAGAGCTTGCTCCCCCTACTTATGTGCTCAAAATTTTAGTTGATCCCCTTCTTTTATCAATTCTCCCCCTTTAGGATCTATCTTTGTGAACAACATTTTCTCCCCCACAACATTTTCTTCCTCTTTGAGTTCTATCTTTGTGAACAATATTTTCTCCCCCTTTGGCACCAATTGACCACAAGGAGCAAACTTTAGATAGATTATCATGTTGAAATATGGGGTGAGGATCAAGCTTATGATTCAACCTAGATTGCTTGCATAAATAAAATACTTCGGTTTGAACCAAGGGCAAGCTTCTTCACACCTCACTAGAAGGGTTATCATGCACCATGTTGAAGCAAATATTTAGACAAGTTTTCTAGATTAAATACTTAGGATCACAAGCTACTTAAACAAGTTATATGCTACCACTAGATCATACAAGTCATGGAAACAATAGTGGCACCATATAAACTTTAAATTCATTTAATTTTCATGAATGAGCCTAGAACATATAAATTATGACTAGATGCACTAAACAAGTCCTTAGCATAGAATGTATGACATGTCAACCAATTGTACCTTGGGGCTTGAAGAAGAGGCATGTCATATATGGGGTGCATCAACTCATGTTGGAGAAGTCAAGTATGTTCAACTCATTCTTTAGCTTGTGAAATCTCTTCTCATCAAGTGGCTTGGTGAATAGATCGGCTAATTGATCTTCGGTGCCCACACTCTCAATAGCAATGTCACCCTTTTGTTGATGATCTCTAATAAAGTGATGGCGAACATCAATATGCTTTGTTCTTTGATGTTGAATCAGATTGTTAGTTAGCTTCACGGCACTTTCATTGTCACATAGCAATGGCACATTCTTGAAATTGATTCCAAAATCCTTCAATGTTGCCTTCATCCACAAGATTTGTGCACAACAACTACCCGCGGCGATGTATTCGGCTTCGGTGGTAGATAGTGCAATACTATTTTGCTTCTTGGATGACCATGAGACAAGTGATCTTCCCAACAATTGACATGTCCCGGAAGTGCTCTTTCTCTCCACTTTATCACCGGCATAGTCGGAATCCGAATATCCAACTAGCTCAAAACTTGCACCTTTGGGATACCACAATCCAACATCTTGTGTATGCTTTAAGTACCTCAATATTCTCTTTGTTGCCTTCAAATGACTTTCTCTTGGTGAGGCTTGAAATCTTGCACACATACATACACTAAACATCACATCGGGCCTTGATGCCGTCACATAGAGTAGGCTACCAATCATTGATCTATATAGCTTTTGATCCACCATGTTGCCACTCTTGTCACTATCCAAACTTCCACTAGTGCCCATTGGGGTTGTAATACTCTTTGCATCTTCCATTCCAAACTTCTTGAGCATATCTTTGATGTACTTGGTTTGGCTTACAAATGTTCCTTCCTTCATTTGTTTGATTTGAAGTCCAAGAAAGAAACTAAGTTCACCAATCATTGACATTTTAAATTCCTTTGCCATTATTTTCCCAAACTCATCACAATAATCTTGATTGGTTGAACCGAATATGATATCATCAACATATATTTGCAATACAAATAAGTCTTTCCCAATCTTCTTGGTGAATAGTGTTGTATCAACTTTGCCCATGACAAATCCTTTGGATAGCAAGAAGTCCCTCAATCTTTCATACCATGCTCTAGGTGCTTGCTTTAATCCATACAAAGCCTTCCTTAACTTGTATACATGATTGGGTTTCTTGTCATCTTCAAAACCGGGAGGTTGCTCCACATACACCTCCTCTTGAATGTACCCATTGAGAAATGCACTCTTTACATCCATTTGATATAGCTTGATATTGTGAGCACAAGCATAGGCAAGTAAGATCCTAATTGCTTCCAATCTTGCAACCGGGGCATAAGTTTCACCAAAGTCAAGACCCTCTATTTGTGTGTAACCTTGAGCCACTAGTCTTGCTTTGTTCCTTACTACTATCCCATCTTGATCTTGCTTGTTGTGAAAGACCCATCTTGTTCCAATGATATTGTGATCCTTAGGCCTTTCAACTAGTTCCCATACTTCATTTCTCTTGAAGTTGTTGAGCTCTTCATGCATTGCATTTACCCAATCCGGATCTCTCAATGCTTTATCAATGTCCTTGGGTTCTTCCATTGACACAAAAGAAGAGTGAGCACAAAATGATGTCAATCTTGATCTAGTTTGAACTCCTCTTTGTATGTCACCAATAATGGAATCCAATGGATGGTCTCTTGCAATGTTAGTTGGTTGAAGCACTTGGACTTGATTGCTTGGATGTTGATGTTGATCATGAGTTGGAGATGATGAACTAGCCACTTGTTGATCTTGTTGCACTTGAGATGATGTACTAGCTTGATTTTGCATTAGAGAACCACTAGCTTGAGTGATTGGACTTTGGAGCACTTGATCTTTGTTGTCATCTACATTAATAACTTGCTTTGGTCTAATATCACCAATATCCATTTCTTTCATAGCATTACTCAATTGAGTTCCTCTCACATCATCCAAGTTATCTTCTTCATCTTGAGAGCCATTTGTTTCATCAAACTCAACATCATGCACTTCTTCAAGTAAACCACTAGCCAAATTCTAAACTCTATAAGCTTTGCTAGTAGTTGAGTAACCAAGTAGAAATCCTTCATCACATTTCTTCTTAAACTTGCTCAATCTAGTGCCCTTCTTCAAGATGTAGCATTTGCAACCAAATACCCGAAAGTATGCAATGTTGGGCTTTCTTCCATTTAAGATCTCATATGGTGTCTTCTCTAGAAACTTGTGGCAATAGAGGCGGTTGCTATAGAAGCAAGCCGTGTTGATTGCTTCGGCCCAAAATGAATGACTTACATTATACTCATTCAACATTGATCTTGCCATATCAATTAAGGTTCTATTTTTCCTCTCAACTAGGCCATTTGATTGAGGTGTATACTTGGCCGAGAATTGATGTTTGATTCCAAGCTCTTCACATAGCTCATCAACTCTTGTGTTTCTAAACTCACTTCCATTGTCACTTCTTACTTTCTTGATTGTGGTCTCAAACTCATTTTGCACTCTCTTGATGAACTTCTTGAATATGTCAAATACATCACTCTTGTCCACAAGAAAGAATACCCATGTGTATCTAGTGAAATCATCCACAATCACAAAACCATACTTGTTGCCACCAATGCTTGTGTATGTAGTTGGCCCAAATAGATCCATGTGCAACAACTCAAATGCCTTGGAAGTACTCATAATGCTCTTCAATGGATGAGTGTTGCCTACTTGCTTTCTGGCTTGACATGCACTACATAGCTTATCCTTCTCAAATGTGACATCCTTCAAGCCTCTAACTAAGTCATGCTTCACTAACTTGTTCAATTGCTTCATGCCAACATGACCTAGTCTTCTATGCCATAACCAACCCATACTTGATTTGGTGAGCAAGCATGTTGAAAGTTGAGTGTCACTAGCATTGAAATCAACCAAGTATAGATTCTCATATCTAAAGCCTTTGAAGATCAAGTTAGAGCCATCAACACTAACTATCTCCACATCATCAACACCAAATATGCACTTGAAACCGAGATCACACAATTGAGCAACCGAGAGAAGATTGAAGTTCAACTTTTCAACTAAGAGCATATTGGAAATACTATGATCATTAGAGATTGCAATCCTTCCAAGAGCCTTTACATCACCCTTGCTATTGTCACCAAATGTGATACTATCAATGCCACTATCATTTGATTTGAGAGAGTTGAACATTCTTGAATCACCGGTCATATGTTGAGAGCACCCACTATCAAGCACCCAATGCCTTCCTCCGGCCTTGTAATTAACCTACAAAACAAATTAATATTTATTAGGTACCCATACTTGTTTGGGTCCTTGGAGATTAGTCACTAAGCTCTTTGGTACCCAAATGGCCTTCTTCTTTGGGCCCACAATTGGTGTACCAACAAACCTAGCATGCACACCTTTCTCTCCCTTGGTAAGCACATAACAAGAATCAAAAGGAATGTAAGGTACATTAGCATTTTTCTTGTTCTTGTTCATTTTATTGCAATTAATCTCTAGATGCCCAACTTGCTTGCATCTATTGCAATAACGACCATTGCCCTTCACAAAGCGAGGCTTTGGAGTAGCAAAGGCCGCCTTGCCCTTCTTGGGAGTATAGCCTAATCCATCTTTGTTAAGAGAGAACCTTTGGCTACCCAAGCATTTTAGCAAGCGGGCATCCCCACCATAGGCGTTGCCTAATGCGCGGGTGAGATCATCCACCTCTCTCTTGAGAGTCTCAACCACAAGTGATAAATCACTAGTAGTAGAGGTAGAGTTGGTTGTGGTGGATGATGATGAGCTACATGAAGCATTAGTAGGACTAACAAATAAAGAATCATCAATAATATCACATGTTAGTCCAATATCACAAGTGACAATCACTTGCTCCTCCTTAGCTTCCTTCATGAACTTCTCCAACTTAAGGTCCTTTTCCTTGATGAGCTCAAGTAGAGTGGAGTGGGCTTCCTTAAGCCTAGTGTGAGCAATTTCAAGATCCTCGTGGTCTTCCTTTAGACACTCACGAGAAGCCTCTAGCTCATCAAAGGATTTCCTAAGAGCTTTGAGCTCTTGTTCAATTCCTTTGCACTCCTTACTCTTTTTGAGAGCAACAAGCTCCTCCATCAAGGCATCATTTTCATTGCTCTTGGCAATAAGCTCTTGTTCCAAGATTTTGTATTTCTTGGTTATCCTCTTGTAGCCCTTGCTCATTTGATCTATTATGCCTAATAGATCATCCTTGGAGTAGTCCTCATCCTCCTCATCATCACTCCTACAATCATCACTAGCACAAGAATCATCATCGCTATCATCATGTTTTACCTTGGTAGGCTTGGCCATAAGGCATGTTGATGTAGTGTCGAAGATGGATGGCTTGTTGGAGAGGGCGATGTTTGCAGTGGCTCGTCGAGTGATCCTCTCATCATCACTAGAGCTTTCATCATCATCACTATCGGAGTTGTCACTATCCCAAGTGACTACATAACCACCACCCTTCTTCTTCTTGTTGAAAGTGAAGCTCTTCTTTGCTTTCTTCTCATTCTCTTTCTTATCCTTCTTGTTCTTCTTGAGCTTCAAGTCCCCATTATGAAATCTCTTATCTTCATAGGGGCAATCCGCCACTATGTGATCGGGGCTATTGCAATTGTAGCAAAGGGTCTTTGCCTTTATAGTGTCTCTCCTCTTCCTTGCCCCATATCCTTTCTTCTTCATGAACCTTCCCATCTTGTGCACAAGGAGGGCCATGGTCTCATCATTGAATGGATCATCATCATCACTTTCTACCTTGCTCTTGCCCTTAGAGGATGAAGCCTTGAATGCAATGGGCTTCTCTTGCTTGACCTTGGTCTCCTTCTTCTCTTCTACCTCATCTTCATCATCATTGTATTGGACATCGGTCATTATATCTCCAAGCACATTGGTTAGTTTGACCTTGTCCAATCCCTCTCTAAAGATCATTCTTCTCAAGGTGGCAAACTTCTTGGGTAAGCACATCAAGAACTTGTGTGAGAAGTCCTTGTCCTCAACCTTCTCCCCAAGCCCCTTGAGATCATTGACAATGACTTGGAGCCTATAGAACATCTCCGGGATGGATTCATCATCCTTCATCTTGAATGTGGAGAACTTGTCCTTGAGCATATATAGTTTGACACTTTTTACCGTTGAAGTACCTTCATATGTTTCTTCAAGCCTTATCCAAAGCTCATTTGCCTTTTCAAGATCTTTGATTTGCTCAAATACTTTATCATCAATGGCACGATAGATTGTGTCAAGTGCCGCCGTATTGCATTGTTTGTTGATGCGGTCATTGGGAGTGAGGTTTTTCTCATCAAGAATGACGTATCCTTCTTTGGTCACATCCCAAACCTTCTCATGTATATTGCCTAGATATTGCTTCATCTTCCTTTTCCAATGATCAAAGGAAGAGACGCCATCAAAGAATGGAGGCTTGCCATTAACATGATTGAACATAACTTGAGCCATCTTACACCGAGGTTGTTAAGCCTTACAAACGGTGACCACGGCTCCGATACCACTTGAAAGGTCTTGATGGCTAGAGGGGGGTGAATAGCCTATTAAAATTTTCTACAAAGACAAGCTAAGCAAGTTTATCAATAAAACAAATAGCGAGATGCGAGTTTTGCTTAGCCTACGGGGTGTTTGCAAGCCACCTAACCAATTCACAATTCTAGTAATTGCACTCAACCGCACAAGTCAAACCGAGAAGGAAACTACAACTAGCAAGCTACACAAAGAAGCTACTCTAGCAAAGCTAACTAGCTAGCAAAGATAACTAAGAAAGTAATGTGGAGTTGAGTTAGGAGGGTATCACCGAGGGGCGAAGTATTGAGCCAACCAATATGATCAACAATGAATACCAAGATAACCGAACACCGGGATCAATCAATCACAATATGAAAGTGATGACACGAAGATTTATCTCGAGGTTCACGTGCTTGCCGGCACGCTAGTCCCCGTTGTGTCCCTCTTCACCACGTGGTTCGGTGGCTAATCGGTCACACACCGAGCCTCTCAAAAGGCGCCACAAGAACCTACCAAATGGCAAAAGGTTGCAATGACACGAGCAATATACTAATGTTGCCTTTGGCGCTTCACCGAGGTAGGCACAAACCCCTCACAATCACCGGAGGTGGCCAAGAACAATCACCAACTCTTGCCAACGCCTCCAAGCTGCTCCAAGCCGTCTAGGTGGTGGCAACCACCAAGAGAAACAAGAATCCCGCAGCAAATCAACCACCAAGTGCTAACTAGATGCAATCTCACAATGCAAATGCACTTGGATCACTCAATCTCACTTCGAATATGCAAAGAAGCAAGAGAGATGAGTGGGAGGGGAGTTGCTTAGCTCAAAGTGCTCACAAGTATGTCAAATGTTTGAGAGAGAGAGCCTTGAGCCGGCCAACGAGTATTTATAGACGTACCCCTTCGAATATAGCCGTTAGAAACTTAAACAGCCGAAATCGGGCTGACCGGATGCGCTGGTCCAACTGACCGGACGCGCCGGTCGCCCAACGGCTAACTCGTGAAGTACTGACCGGACGCGCTAGTCCAAACGACCGGACGCGCTGGTCGCCCAACGGCTAACTGCGAAGCAACGACCGGACGCGCTGGTCCAACTGACCGGACGCGCCGGGAACGACCGGACGCGCTGGTCCCGTGAAGGACCGGACGCGCTGGTCGCCTGAGCAGCGCTCAACGAAATAGTGACCGGACGCGCTGAAGAAAATGACCGGACGCGACAATGACAGCGTCCGGTTAGAGTCCAGTAAGCTCCCTGAACAACCGGACGCGTCCGATCATCAGTGACCGGACGCGCCTCGCGTCCGATCATCGAACTGAAAAACACGCAGACACTGAACACTGACCGGACGCGTCCGGTCATGCAAGGACCGCGTCCGGTTCAGCGTCTGGTCACCTCTGTGACCTCCGTTCGCCTCCGTTTCTTTTCCGGACTTCCGGCGTAGTGGAAAATAATCGTTTCAACTTCTCGAAAACGCCTGAATCCCGCCTCGCAAGCTCGGCGGGAGGGAGAGAGGAACCAAACCCTCTCTACCGCTCAAACTCCACCGCCGTCGCAAACGTGCTAACATCACCAAGTGATCTCGTCATGTGTGAGTGTGTTAGCATTTTCACAATCATTTTTCGAGGCGATATTAGTTCTATCCAAATGCATATGATCATGAAATGCACATCTAGAGGCACTTAGGAGTTCAATAGCCGCGTCATTCCCCTCTTTATAGTACGGCTATCTATCCTATAATGTAACCACACCCACTAGGTGTCTTGGTTACTAAAACACAACCCTTAAGCATATACCTTTGCCTTGATCACGTAGGGTTGCGTCCAAATCCAAGTGTGGCCATCATGATCACCATGTCCATCTTGCCACCAACCTTGGAGTGTACTAATCCTCATATGCTACATACAACTTAGGCATGGGATTAGTACTTAGGCATTGTCACTAATTACCAACACCAAACATAGGACTTTCAAACTTGCAAGGAGAAAAAGCATGGAGGGAAAGTTAGGGTTTGGTATGGGAACTTGCAAGGAGAAAAAGAATGGAGGGAAGATAGGGTTTAGGATTTGGAGGAACTTGTAAGGAAGAAAACAGGGGGACACACAATTCACCACTCACAAAGGTGTGTTGGTCTGTCGAGCGATTGGCCGCCTTCCTCAGTTCCTCTCTCCATCGAGTCGGCGTTAGGGTCACTAGTAAGAGGGCAGCGGGTGGACAAGCCACCGACTGCCTATGGTCTTTCTCGATCCATCAGATGTTAGGGGGTGGGGGTGGCTGGCGACGCCGTGGTGGACTCATGCAGTCTCTCTTTGAGTGTGTGGTTGGGTGCGGGGCCATGAAGGTGGAGGCAATGTGTGTGGCTGCGACAGGACTCGAGCGGATGGGGGTGAATAGGGTAGGTTTTTCCCTTACAAATCACTAGTACATTGTTCGGCTAGGCCTAGAGTATGCCACACCATACCTATGCAGACCACTAGGTCTGCTCTTGCCACGTATGATAGGATGATTATGTTTATGTTTGTGTTTAGTTTTATGGATGAGATGGCATTAGTGTGTGGTTAAAGGGATGTAGACCCATAGTTTATATTTTATTTTGTGAGAGGGGTGTGGATGGTGGAAAGTGGTACCTCAATGGGGACTCGCCTACCAATCAATCTCTTGATTTGATCTAGGTAGCATAACCTCGTCCTAGCTCTCTAGCTCTCAGATCAATGATGGGTGGGTCCCAAATATGTTCTCGAAGGACCCTTTGACTGCAATATATGATCCATAGACACATAATTGGAAGTTTATACATCTCTATTTGGCAAGCTTGGTCATTAAACACATAATATCAAATATATATATAATCACATAATTAGGAAGTGTTCAATCCACAAAAAATGGTAAATATGTAGTAACATAGTTAGCAACTATATTCCTTGTACACATATATACTTGCAAAGTGCGACCTTCCATTGCATTCTTTTATGGTGCAATTTATTATTTCCACCTTTTGTCTCCCTAGACCCCTCTTGCACCGCCTTGTCACTTACAAGTTACAACAAAGATGCCCTCCATGCTACCTCTGCTAGCGGTTTGGTTTTTAGGTTCAGGTGTTTGTAATCATCACTCGTAGGCGGTGGTCAATTTCTCTTCATGTGTTGTCATCCTCGAACTTGAGTTTTGCCATATATATATGTTTCACTATCTAGAGTTTTGATCATACGTTAAGTTTTGATCATATGTTTCACATAATATCCAATCCGACACATAATTAGTCCTCCACTTGTCGAAGAATCTTGCCACACCATATGGCTTACCAAAAAAGCCTTTTATACTGTCTTATTCTCATTTTTTTTTCTTCGGGTGGAAAACATTGTTACTAGTGTGCCACCCATTTTCAGTGTTTGTGGCAACTGCATTTCTGCATATATAATAACCAGTACTAAATAGTTAGAGCAAGTGTGCTTCTGTTTGGGAGAGATCTACAACTGCATTTTTAGTTTTGGTTGCTTACGACGTGGTTCGTGGCTACAAAGCAAGCAAGCATATGATAGGACAACAATGATTATTGAACAGGTTGTACTACAGAGTTACAGAATGATCCAAAACTCCAAAAGTACATTATTTGCACGAGATGACGAGAAGACAACACATAATGACATACATGATCGCGCAGTGATGTGATGAGCTAGTACGGAATACTGCCTACTGCGCCGCTGCCTTAACCATGGACCTGTACCTCTCCTGGTTGGCGGCGAAGAAGGCGACCAGCTGGTCCCTATCCGGCAGGAACCGTCTGACGACCTCGTGGGAGGTGTACTCCTTGGCCCACCGTCGCAGCGCGGGGTACTCGCCGTCCGCGACCAGGTGCACCCCGGCCACCTCCTCCAGCACGCCGAGCCAGTGCGCCAGCGTGCAGGTGGCGAGGTCGACGAAGCCGAGGTCGTCGCCGCCGAAGAACCGCTTCCCGTGGCCGCGGAGCTCCGCGTCCAGCACCGCCAGGCTCGCCTTCGTCTCCCCCGCGAACCCCGCCTGCGCCTCGCCGTCCGTCCACATCGACAGCCACAGCGGCTTCAAGCACTGTTCATGCAGACATGCACGGCAGATGTGAGATGTCGGATATACATACATTATCGTATACTTGGTTACGTACGCGTACCTTGTTGGCGATGAAGTCGGCCCAGAAGCGGGCGGTGGCGCGGGCGTAGGGGTCGGCCGGCAGGATCCTCGGCGTGGCGTCGTCGCCGTGCGAGGCGAAGGCCTCGTCGACGTACTCGACGATGAGGAGCGACTCGCAGACGGCGCGGCCGCCGTGGAGGAGGACCGGGACGGAGCGGTGGATGGGGTTGTGCGTCAGCAGGAGGTCGCTCTTGGCGGACAGGTCCTCCAGCAGCAGCTCGTACGGCACCCCCTTGAGCGCCAGCGCCACCTCCACGCGGTGCGCGAACGGGCTGCCGAACGCCGTGATCACCTTCACCGGCTCCGGCTGCTGCGACATCCTGATGAGTCCCGATGGATGAACAGATCGAAGAGGTGGCTCAGCTCCTCACTGCTGTGAATGTTGATCGATCGCTGTAGGTGGGTTGGCGTGGCGAACACTTGTGACTTGTGAGTGATGGTGAGCTGCGTGGTGGTGTATTTATAGGGACGCGGCGTGGGCGTGCGTGCGCATGGCCAGGCCACGAGGCAACAAGTTCAGAGAGCAGAGTACGTACGTAGCTCTGGCTTGGAAGTTGCAAAAGCGCTATGGCCTTGTTTAGTTCCCAAATCAGCACCCCAAATTTCACTATGTAAAAAGGAGATTCCCCATCACATCAAAATGTCGGCAAATGCATGGAGTACTAAATGTAGATGAAATTAAAAACTAATTACACAGTTTTATTGTACTTTGCGAGACGAACATTTTGAGTCTAATTAATTATTTTTTGGATAATTTTTTACACTAAAAAACAAAAACGCGCTACAGTGTCCCGACCGGAACACTGTAGCGTGCAGTCCCGATTCCGGTGTCGGGAACTGAACACGGCCTATGTGTTGTGCAGGGTGGTCGCTGGTCAGAGATGGTGGACTGCTTCTTCTGCAAGGGAATGGAATGGAGGGACCAGGATATCTGATTATCTCTGTCGATCGGTATCGTTTGATTTCACACCAGTCACTCACTCATTGGTCTCGCTCTGCTGACATAAGCGACGACGACAGTGCAAGCGTACGGCATAGTTGCAGCAAACAAGTTCGATCAGATTAGTACTAGCCACGTAATTAATCTAGCGAGGGTCGGCGGCTCAGCTCAGATTGATTTGCCTAGGAGATGGGATAGATAATGCATGGAATCAATAGATGACTAGATGAGCTAGTCAAGCAGATACAGTAATGAGTAATACTATATACTAGTGTATAGTTTAAGAAGTTGATGAGTGCATACATACACCTGTTCATAACTCATAAGCAATGACCTCACAGCATACGTAGGGTCAGGAGGCATTTTCTTTTTTGTGGATGACAAACCACTTGCCGACCAAAGTTTGTTGATTGGAACAAACTATAGAATTATAGAAAGGAGCACAAATAGATAAATCGACATCCATCGTCTCTCCTGCCGTACGTTCAGAAAACCATACGGTACTATATGAATGGATCCATGACTCAGGGTCTCTGACATGCGGGCTCAAGCTAGGTGCACGGGCCCATGTATCAGTGACCAAGTCACACTCATTTTTCAACCTTATATAAGAAGAAGAGGAACAACGTAACACGCGCGACGCGAGATATATAGTGCATTGTGAATTGGCGTTCATATGTATGTCTGATCGATATGCAGAAACTTCAGTCCAGCAGACCAGCAGTGACTTCACCTTCCTGATGACAAATAAACGAGACACTGCGTGTTTAGTTCAGGGGCTGTAAAGTTTTTAAAAAAGTAAAGTGCACCAGCGGTTCCTAAACTTGCGCTGCTGTGTCATCCCGATCCCTAAACTCACAAATCGATCATTTAGGTCCTCAAACTTGTTCATTTGTGTCATCTCGGTCCCTAAACTTATTCGGCTGTGTCATCCCGGTCCCTAAACTTGCAAATCGACCGTTTAGGTCCTCAAACTTGTTCAGTTATGTCATCCCGGTCCCTAAACTTGGTTTTGGATCTCATCTGGGTCCAAACTAGGCGATTTAAAAACTTGATATCAAACAATAATTCATAACTTTTTCATATGAACTTAAATGAGGACAAACTTTATATCAAAATTGTAGCCCTCGACGCGATCTACAACTTTGTAGTTGAAAAGTTTTTGAATTAAAATTATTTAGAGTCCCAAAATATTGTTGTATGTTTATAGATTTTTAAATTTAAAATTTCAAATTATCAAACAATCTTGGATATTGAAATGGTCTATATGAAAGTTATAGTTCTCAATATTATCTACAACTTTGTAGTTGGAAAGTTTTTTATTTGAAGTCATTTATTAACCCAAAATTTAATTTTAAATTTTTAAATTTTTAATTTTTTTAAAATTTAAAATTAAATTTTGGGATAATAAACGACTTTAAAAAAAATTAAAATTAAATTTTGGGATAATAAACGACTTCAAATAAAAAACTTTTCAACTACAAAGTTATAGATAATATTGAGAACTATAACTTTCATATATACCATATCAATATCCAAGATTGTTTGATAATTTGAAATTTGAAATTTCAAAATCTATAAACAAACAACAATATTTTGGGACTCTAAACAGTTTTAATTCAAAAACTTTTCAACTACAAAGTTGTAGATCGTGTCGAGGGCTACAATTTTGATATAAAGTTTGTCCTCATTTGAGTTCATATGAAAAAGTTATGAATTATTGTTTGATATCAAGTTTTTAAATCGCCCAGTTTGATCCCGATGAGATCCAAAACCAAGTTTAGGGACCGGGATGACACAACTGAACAAGTTTGAGGACCTAAACGGTCGATTTGCAAGTTTAGGGACTGGGATGACACAGCCGAATAAGTTTAGGGACCGAGATGACACAGATAAACAAGTTTGAGGGCCTAAATGGTCGATTTACGAGTTTAGGGACCGGGGTGACACAACAGCGCAAGTTTACTCTTTTTGAAATACTATAGTATATGTGTAACTATAGCAATTAGTGTTTAATCATGGATTAATTAGGCTTAAAAGATTCGTCTCGTAAAATACATGCAAACTGTATAATTAGTTATTTTTTTATCTATATTTAATGCTCCATACATGTCTCCAAACATTTGAATTTTTTTTAATGAAGGAGGTTTTTATCAAACATTTGATGGGAATGGGTGTAAAGTTTTTTTTTTTGGTGGGAAGTAAACACCCGCTTGTATATATTGAAGATTTTGAAACCGAATCGTGCTCAGGCAGGATTGGAATCGGAGAGGTGTTGACCGTGGACCACGGGGCCATGGCCCATGGGCCGGCAGCATGCATTTCTGCGCCAGGGAGAGGCGGTGGGAGTCCGAGTTCGAGGCAGAGAAGGCCCATGCACGCATCCACATATATAGCGCGCGACGGAGGAGGATCGTCGAGACACGGCCGTCACCAAAGGATCCAGGCTGCGGACGGCCGGTCATCAGGATGTCGGGGAGCAGCATCGTCGTCGACAGCGAGATCGGCGTCACCAAGGCTGAGCTGGGGAACAAGGAGCGAGGCGGCCGGGAGCCCGGGACAGGCATGGTGACGGAGGCATCCTGGATCAACTACGTCTTCTTGACCAAGCCGCCGGCGGGGATCGAGCGCAAGGCCGACGAGCCGACGGTGGCTATGATCACGAAGGAGAGGGTGCCCGACTCTTTCATCGACATTCTTAATAAGAGACGTCCATTCCAGAAGCTGCCTCCTATCAAAGATACTTCCGGTGTCTACTCCAAGTACCCCTAAGACTATCCGCACTCGTCGTACTCTAAATTCGTCCTCTAAAAGAAATATTCCGTCCTAGTCATCGAAGTTTCATCCTCTATATCAGTTTCTCCCGCACCCATCCATACTCTATATCATACTCTATCCACTGTGGGACCCAGATGTCAGTTTTTTTTCTTTTTCTCTTTTCTTTTATTTTCTTTTTCCCCTCTCCTCCTTTATCCATTCGACCGCGCGCCCTCCCCTCCCCATTCTCTCTGTCTCTCTCTCTCAGTCGACTCCGACGGCGGCGGAGCTCCTCGCCCGCGCGGCCGGCGGCGGAGCTCGCTCACGCGGCCCGACGGGGCTCACCTCCTCGCGCGGCCGGCGAGCTCGCGCGGACCTCGCGCGGGCCGCGGATTTTGCGCGGTCGGGCGGCGGCCCTCGCCTCTCTCTCCCCGGCGAGCGCGGGGCCCCTCCCCTCTCTCCCCGGCGAGCGCGCGGCGGCCCTCCCCTCTCTCTCCCCGGCGAGAGCACGCGGGGCCGGCGAGCTCGCGCGGACCTCGCGCGGGCCGCGGATCTCGCGCGGTCGGGCGGCGGCCCTCGCCTCTCTCTCCCCGGCGAGCGCGCGGCGGCCCTCGCCTCTCTCTCTCCCCGGCGAGAGCGCGTGGGGCCGGCGAGCTCACGCGGACCTCGCGCGGGCCGCGGATCTCGCGCGGTCGGGCGGCGGCGCTCGCCTCTCTCTCCCCGGCGAGCGCGGGGCCCCTCCCCTCTCTCTCCCCGGCGAGCGCGCGACGGCCCTCCCCTCTCTCTCCCTGGCCAGAGCGCGCGGCGGCCCTCCCCTCTCTCTCCCCGGCGAGAGCGCGCGGGGCCGGCGAGCGTGCGCGGGGGCCTCCTCCCCACCGCGCGGCACAGCTCCGTCGCGGCGGCACAGCTCGACGGCGGCGGCGCCTCCTTCCCCTCCTCTGCTCCGGCCCCTCCTTCCCCTCCTCTGCGCGCAGCGGCACCGTGGGCCCTAGGCCACGTCCGCAGTAGCGGAGCGTCCGCTATCCCTCCGCTATCCCGCCAAAGATAGCGGACGAGCGCCGGTTGCGGAAGCCGATGGCGTACCCGCTACGGCATTTTTCGTCCGCTAAACCGAATAGCGGACGCATATAGCGTCCCCGGTGCGGGTCGTCCAAGCTGCGCGACCTCTATCTATCCGCTATGACTCGAAGGAATTACTGCATCGACCTGCATGAGGATGTCATGAGGCAGCACATGGAGAAAGGCTTTGCTGAGGTCGACGTCGACTTCACCGACGGTGTCAAGAAGATCTTTATCCTTCCCCAGCCTCAGCCTCAGCCCCAAGTGACGATGATGCAGCAAAAGGGTAACGGCGGCGGAGGGAGGAGTAAAACAACGCTAGTGTTTGTCGTCAGTGGTTTTGCCATCGTGTTTGCATTATTAGTGGTTTTGCTATCTTGTTTGCTGCTGAGTCATGTGAGCGTGCAAGTTTAATTAGTTAATTACCTAGCCTCTATGATTGTGAAAGCATCTAGGCCCTGAGAGTTGGTTTCGGCAATTGATGACAACGCTTTATTACCATGACTAACGTGTGTTTTGCAGAAACCTTGGTAAGTTAGGTCATGGAAGTGATAACTGCTTTGGGCACTATGGTATTCATGCTCCCTAATGGAAATCGTTTCGGTTTTCAAAGGAGTGACGTCAAGATTAAGGACGGTTAGTTCCGGATATCGAGGTGTTGAGTTACATTCGGAGTAGTCGTTAGGATCTTCGTTTTCTCTTTTGGCCGTACTATAAAGGGGAGCATGAGCGGGTAGCTTGACCTAGGTGAGTCTTATGTTTAGGTGTGGTGCACACTTGTTAAACTTAGCACTAGGCAGCTCTTGAATAGCTCAAAGTTCAGTTGGAAGCAACTTGATTCAAGTTACGTCGCGTTTCCGTGTGTTTAGAGTTTTTTTTCCTTTGACCGGACGCGGTTCTCGGCTTGACCGGACGCGTCCGGTCAGTTCAAAACCGCGACTGCGTTTCGGCGCTGACGACCGGACGCGGCCCTTGCGAGGACCGGACGCGGTGGTCAGGGCCGACACGTGTCACTTGAGGGAAACCATCTAATCGGACGCGACCTGGGTGTGATCGGCGCGTCCGGTCATGTTCCAGTAAGGTCCTGCGACGACCGGACGCGTCCGGTCATCACCGATCGGACGCGGTCGTGCGTCCGGTCTCGTTACAGTAAGCTCCCTGCACGACCGGACGCGTCCGGTCACCCCTGACCGGCGCGTCCGGTCACTCAGCCGAAATTTCAGAATTTCGACCGTTATGAGCGACCGGCGCGTCCGGTCACTTCGACCGGCGCGTCCGGTCACCCCGTATTTTGCTGAGTTGGCAGGTAACGGTTCGTTTCGACTGTGGGGTATATAAATACATCCCCACCACCTCTTTTAGAGGTCTCTTGCTCATTTGTTCAGCTAAGAAACACCTTTGGAGTGCAAGGGAGTGCAAGAGCTCTAGTGAGGAGTGTGGTTTGAGAATCAAAGCTTGAGAGTTCCTCACTAGTGATTAGAGAGTAGCAAGTGTGCATCCTCCTTCTCATTAGGCTCGTTGTGTTCAAGTGAGAGTTCTAGCTTGTTACTCTTGGTGATCGCTATCACCTAGACGGCTTGGTGGTGATTGGGAGTTTGGTGATCATCCGGCGAAGCTTGTGGATGACCCAACTCATCTTGTGAGCGGTTTTGGGCGATTCACCACGATGGAGTGTCGAAGAATCAGCCCATAGAGAGCACTTGATCCTTGCGCGGATCAAGGGGGAGCTACACCCTTGCGCGGGTGCTCCAACGAGGACTAGTGGGGAGTGGCGACTCTCCGATACCTCAAAAAAACATCGCCGTGTTCCTTGTCCTTACCTTCAAGCATTTACATTCTCGTATTTACATTTATTGCTTGATTTACTTTCCTAGAATTGCCATGCTAGACTAGGATTGGAAACTAGGGTGCAAAACTTTTTACCGGTAGAATATCTAGGAACACAAGTAGGCACTAGGGGTAAATTTCGGCTTGTAGGATTTAATTCTTGCAATTAATTTTTAGAGAAGCCCAATTCACCCCCTCTTGGGCATCTTGATCCTTTCAATTGGTATCAGAGCCGAGTTGCTCCTAATTTAGGCTTTACCGCCTAGAGCAAGATGTCTAACGGGGAAGGACCACCTCACACCTTTGAGGGGGATGATTTTCCATATTGGAAAATCCGTATGGAGGTGTATCTCAAAGCCATAGATGTTGGGTGTCTTAGAGCCGCAACCTAAGGGCTTCCCGCTATCAAGGATCCCGCCAACCCAATTGGTGACGGGGAGAAGTACGACCGGTGGAATGCAAAGGCCAAAAATGCACTCTACCGGGGCTTAGGCAAGATATCTTCAATCGTGTGCGTAATGCAAAGAATGCTCATGAATTGTGGGAAAACCTTTGTGCTCTCCATGAGGGAACTAAGAGTAAGCGTGAGGAACGCTATCATATTGCTTTAAAGAAAATTAATTCTTTTGAGATGCTTCCCAAAGAAAGTGCTAATGACATATACACTCGTCTAAATGTTCTTGTAGAGGACCTCAATGCTCTTGGGCTCACTCAAATGAGCCAATCGGATGTTGCAAGGAAGATCTTGAGTGTTCTTTCCATTGAGAAGTATGGTCACATTGTCACCGTGCTTCACCAAAGTGATCTCTCCACCGCAACACCGACACAAGTATTGGGGAAGATCAATGCTCATGAGATGTACATGCACATCACTCCGGAAGAGGGCTCATCATCTTCCAAGAAGAAAGACTTGGCCTTCAAAGCTAGCCATGACAAGAAGAATAAGAAGGGCCAAGCCATGATGGTGCAAGAGAGCTCAAGTGAAAGTGATATTGATGATGAATCACTTGCACTCATGGTGAGGAAGACCACCAAAATGCTAAAGAAGCTCAACAAGAGTGGCATCAAGTTCGATGGCAAGAAAAAAAATTCTTCATAAGTAGCAAAAGAAAGCCAATCTCGGAGATGGATTGCTACAATTGTGGTGAACTTGGCCACTTAGCTCATCAATGCCCTAGACCTCCAAAAGACAAGTACAAGAACAAGAACAAGGGCAAGAAAAATGATTCAAGTGATGAAGAAGAAGAGAGGAAGAAAAACAAGCCATACAAGAAGAAGGATGGCAAGAAGAAGGAGTTTCACAAGAAGAAGAAGGGAGGAAAGGCATACATTGTTGGTGATTGACTCACCGATATTAAATCATCTTGTGAGTCCTCCGAAGATGAAAGCAATGATGAGACAGAGAAGGTTGCCGCATTTGTGATGGGGCCATCATCTTCACCGACATCTTCATCACCACCTTCACCGCCTCCATCACCATCATCGTCCACTACTCACCTATGCCTTATGGCCAAGGGTGAACGAAAGGTATAAAACTATGATAGTGATGATGATGATGATAGTGATAGTGATGATGAATATGATGCACCTTCTTATGATGAACTTGTAAAATTGTTAAACAAATACACTAAAGTCATAAGAAGGACTAGAAATGAAAATGATGAACTTCAAAATGAAAATGAATAACTCTCATCTAAGCTTGAAAGTGCTCAAAAGGCTAGTGGTGAGCTCAAAGATCAAAATGAAATTATGTCTTCCACTCTCAAGGAGCTCAAAACTTCTAATAAAGAGCTTAGAGATCAACATGATAAACTTGAGAAGAAGCACGATGAGCTCATCACTAGGCATAACTCTCTAAAAGACAAATATACAATATTGAAAATTGACTATGATAGTCTTTTGGTTGCTAATAAACTTGTTCTTGAGACACATGATGCTACTAACAAAGTTGTTAAGTGTGATATAGCTACATCATGTGATGACTTGATCATTGAAAGCATTGAGCAAGGTTCTAGTAGCAAAAGCAAGAGTGTGGTTGAGTCAAGCAATTATGATGATTATGCCAAGATCAAGAGTGAAAATGAGAAGCTTGCAAATGAGAACAAGAAGCTAAAAGGTTTTATGGCTCTTGAGAAGCAAACAACAAATGAGTCACTCATTGAAGAAAACAAAAAGCTCAAGCAAGAGAAAGAGCATCTCAAAACCGGCCTAAGCAAGTTCACAAGAGGTCAATATTTGCAAAGTGAGCTACTCATGAACACTGTAATAAAGATTGATAGAAGTGGTATTGGGTACTTGGCAAATCAAGAGAAGAAGGCAAAAGCTCAACAACAACAAAGCAAGTCAAAGCCCAAGCCAAAGAGATGTGTTGAGTGTGGACAAGAAGGTCACTTTGCTCATGAGTGCAATACTCCACCACCACAACCCTTGCCCAAGCATGCTAGACCCTTTGCCTTCAATGCTCATTACATGCTAAGAAAAGATTCAAATGGAAAGTTGAAAGTTATGTTCTTGGGTCCCCCAAACAAGAATAGGCCTAAGAAAATATGGGTTGCCAAGTCACTAGTTGAGAAAGTCAAGGGTCCCTCTCAAGTGTGGGTCCCTAAACAAAAAGCTTGATCTCTTGTGTGTAGGTGAACTACAAGACCGGTGGATCTCATTGGGTTATTGATAGTGGTTGCACTCAACATATGACCGGTGATCCTCATATGTTCACCTCCATTGAAGAGAATGGGATATGTCAAGAGAAGATCACATTTGGGGATAATTCAAAGAGTAAAGTCAAGGGTATAGGCAAGATTGCAATATCAAATGATCACTCACTCTCAAATGTGCTCTATGTTGCTTCATTGAGTTTCAACTTATTATCCGTTGGGCAACTTTGTGACCTTGGCTTCCAATGCTTGTTCACACCAAATGAAGTGGTAGTTTCAAAGATAGATGACAAGCAAGTGATATTCAAAGGCTTTAGATACAACAATCTTTATCTTGTTGACTTCACCTCCGAAGATGCAAACTTGATGACATGTTTATTCACCAAGACCTCACTTGGTTGGCTTTGGCATAGGAGGCTTGCTCATGTTGGAATGAACACTCTCAACAAGCTATTGAAGAAAGAATTAGTGAGAGGATTGAGGGATGTAAAGTTTGAAAAGGACAAACCTTGTAGTGCATGTCAAGCGGGCAAACAAGTTGCAAACACTCATCCAACCAAAGCTTTCATGTCAACTTCAAGAGTGCTAGAACTTCTACACATGGATTTGTTTGGGCCTACAACCTACAAGAGCTTGGGTGGTAATCTCTATTGTCTTGTGATAGTGGATGACTACTCAAGGTACACATAGACCTTCTTCCTTCATGACAAATCCGAAGTGGCCAATTGTTTCAGGAAGTTTGTAAAGAGAGCTCAAAATGAATTTGAAGTCAAGATAAAGAAGATTAGAAGTGACAATGGCAAAGAGTTTGACAACACCAACATTGAAGCTTATTGTGATGAAATTGGAATCAAGCATGAAGTTTCTTCAACCTACACTCCTCAACAAAATAGTGTAGTTGAGAGAAAGAACCGGACTTTGATCACTCTTGCAAGAACAATGTTAGATGAGTACAATACTCCGGAGAAGTTGTGGGCCGAGGCAATCAACACCGCATGCTATGCTTTAAATCGCCTCTTCCTACAAAAGTTTCTTGGCAAGACCCCCTATGAGTTGCTTAATGGGAAGAAGCCGGACGTCTCATTCTTCCGGGTGTTTGGTTGCAAATGCTACATCTACAAGAAGCGTCAACACCTAGGGAAGTTTCAAAGACATTGTGATATTGGTTTTCTTGTTGGTTACTCATCAAAGTCCAAAGCATATAGAGTATTTAACCATGCCACCGGTTTGGTTGAAGAAACATATGATATGGAATTTGATGAATCTAATGGCTCCCAAGGATCAATTGAGAATTGTGATGATGTAGGTGATGAACCCTTGAGGGAGGCAATGAAGAACATGCCGGTGGGAGACATCAAGCCAAAGGATGATGAAGACGATGTACAAATTGTTGATCCACCATCTTCATCACATGTGCCTCAAGATGATGACAAGAATGAGAGAGTTGAAAATGAAGACACTTATGTCTCTCATGAACAAGCCGAGGCACAAGCTCAAGATGTTGATGCTCCCCATCCACTTCCTCAAGTGGTTGATAGAAG
Source organism: Saccharum hybrid cultivar R570 (assembly GCA_038087645.1). NCBI lineage: Eukaryota > Viridiplantae > Streptophyta > Magnoliopsida > Poales > Poaceae > Saccharum > Saccharum hybrid cultivar. The sequence goes on along the minus strand of JAQSUU010000297.1, from coordinate 5,114,600 downwards.
AAACTCACCTCTACTTCAAGCACATCCACAAGATCTCATCATAGGGAGTCCTTCTAAGGGAGTAATGACTCGATCTCAAAAGCTTGCTTCTTTTGTTGAACATCACTCCTTTGTCTCTTGTGTTGAACCTAAGAATGTAGAAGAAGCTCTTCAAGATCCGGATTGGGTGAATGCTATGCATGAAGAATTGAACAACTTCGCCCGCAATCAAGTATGGACACTTGAAGAGCATCCTAAAGGTGCAAGAGTCATTGGAACCAAGTGGGTGTTCCGCAACAAGCAAGATGACCAAGGCGTAGTGGTGAGGAACAAGGCAAGACTAGTTGCAAAGGGGTTCTCTCAAGTTGAAGGTCTTGATTTTGGAGAGACCTTTGCACCCGTTGCAAGACTTGAAGCCATTCGTATCCTCCTTGCATATGCATCACATCATGATATGAAACTATATCAAATGGATGTGAAAAGTGCATTATTAAATGGCTTCATAAATGAACTAGTCTATGTTAATCAACCTCCCGGGTTTGAAGACCCTAGATATCCTAATCATGTTTATAGGTTGTCCAAGGCGCTATATGGGCTCAAGCAAGCCCCTAGAGCGTGGTATGAGCGCCTCCGGGACTTCCTCATTGAGAAGGGCTTCACCATTGGGAAGGTCGACACCACACTATTCACCAAGAAGCTTAATGGGGAGATCTTCATTTGTCAAGTGTATGTTGATGATATCATCTTTGGATCAACAAATGAAGAATATTGCAAGGAATTTGGTGAATTGATGTCGAAGGAGTTCGAGATGTCTATAATTGGTGAGCTCACATTCTTCCTTGGTTTTCAAGTCAAGCAAATGAGAGAAGGGATTTTTATCTCTTAAGAAAAGTATACCAAGGATCTTCTCAAAAGGTTCAAGATGGAAGAATGCAAACCAATTAAGACCCCAATGCCATCTAATGGACATCTCGACTTAGATGAGGGAGGTAAACCGGTTGATCAAACTCTCTACCGTTCTATGATTGGTAGTTTGTTATACCTTACCGCATCTAGGCCCGATATCATGTTTAGTGTGTGCATGTGTGCTCGCTTTCAAGTGTGTCCCAAAGAACCTCATTTGAGTGCCGTAAAAAGAATCTTAAGATATCTTAAGCACACCCCAAGCATTGGTCTTTGGTATCTCAAAGGAGCTAGATTCCAACTAGTTGGCTATTCCGATTCGGATTATGCCAGTTGCAAAATTGATAGAAAAAGCACATCCGAAGGGTGCCATTTGCTTGGGAGGTCTTTAGTATCTTGGTCATCTAAAAAGCAAAATAGTGTGGCTTTGTCCACCGCCGAGGCGGAATACATTGCCGCGGGGGCTTGTTGTGCACAAATCTTATATATGAAACAAACCCTCCTAGACTATGGAATTATTCTTGAAAAGGTGCCACTTTTATGTGATAATGAAAGTGCCATTAAAATTGCTAATAATCCGGTACAACACTCTCGCACCAAGTACATTGATATCCGCCACCACTTTCTAAGAGATCACGTTGCTAAAAATGATATATCACTAGAAGGTGTAAGAAGTGAAAATCAATTAGCGGATATCTTCACTAAACCCTTGGATGAGGCCACCTTTTGTAGGTTGAGAAGTGAACTTAATGTGCTTGACTCTAGTAACTTTAAAAAATGAGCTTGTGTTGTCTCTTGCATTGCATTGTATTTTTTTTTGTCATGTTTAATTACCCGCAATGCATTTAGGGCTTGTCTAACACGGTTACGATAACCCTCCTTTGGAGGAGTGAAGAAGCCTAACCGTGGATCAAACTTGACAAGCAACCTAGTTTTACTTACTTGTAATGCATTGCATATGCATGGTTGTTGTTTTGTCATTTTTTTTCTTCGGTTTGGCTTTGAGCAACCTCTGCGTTCGTCCATGGATAGAGAGAGCATTTGACGCTCCTAAGGGTTCATGAACTCTATTGCATGGCCATACGTTGCTCCTCGGGTGTTTGTTGCCTATTTTTCCTAAAAATAATATTAGCCTAAGGCAAACTATTTTGAGAAACTTGAGGGTTTGAGTGAGGTCACTCATATCATGTTCCAATTGGTGTTTATTTGTGTCTCTTTGAATTGGAACTTGATTAGGAGAAGTTGCGTCGAAGTTCGGAATGAAGAAGGGCGAAAAACAGTGACCGGACGCTGGACCGGACGCTGCACCGGACGCAGTGATGCTTCACCACCGCGTCCGGTCCCGGCGACCACCAGCGCGTCCGGTCATCCAGAAGACCAACTCCTGACCCTGTGACCGGACGCTGCACCGGACGCGCTGCTGTTGACCACCGCGTCCAGTCCCGGTAACCACCACCGCGTCCGGTCATTCGCGATGACTTTCCCGGGTAACCCTCGACCGGACTCTGTCCGCGTCCGATCAGTCCTAACCGGACGCGTCCGGTCGCTCCAGGTGCTTACTGGAGTGTGACCGGACGCTGCACCACCGCGTCCGGTCATATTGACCACTGCGTCCGGTCATCGTTTCCCAAGCGGATCTAACCCTTCATAAATTTCTTCGGTGCCGGTTCGTTTTTTCTTCAATCCTTCGTCGCCCGTGCCCTAGCCACCGCTCTTCTCGTAGTTTTCCGCCGCCAACTCACCGGAGCTCGCGCCTCCACCACCACGTTCTGCCCTCCTCCTCCGGCGAGCCGCCCTGCTGAGCATCCGCCCACGCAGCGCCGCCCCACCTGTGCCCGCGCCGCCTACCGTCCTTGCCGCGTCGCCGCTGCCCTAGCTGCGCTTGAACCGCCGCCGCCGTCCTCTGCAGTCGCCGGTGAGCCATGCCACCCTCACCTGCACCTCCTCCGGGGCGTGTTTTGCCATGTCTCGCTGCTTCCCGCGAACCCTAGCTTCGCCTCGTGCTCTGCTGAGCCACCTCACACCTAGGGTTTGCCCTAACTTGCCGATCGAAGGTGAAATTGTGCTCCTTCTTGTTTTCAATCTTTCAAATCCTTCATTTAGGGCTCACCTTCATCGTCGTACTTGACTTGATCTTTCCAGTGCTCGTCCGGCGTATTCGGGAAGTCTCGCGAACTAGGTCATCTTACCTTTTCACCGTCTACTCGTTGATCCGAGGTATCTATCGCGTTTCGATTCATATCTTACCTTACATGCTTGCTATCTCTAGGGTTCCGTACCTTTTAGATTATATATGTTGCTTATAGTAGATCCATCTATTCCATCTTTTCAGCGAGTTTATCGGTGTGTCGAGGTGATCACAGTTCTGTTACTGAATCCGAGGCCAAGCCTGTGGATACGGATTGAGGCCAAGCCTCTTGAGTGTCAGTACACCATCTTTCAGAGGTTTCCCGACAGTGTGACAGCATGGTTCGTTGCAAGAACGCCGGTGGTGCTCCTAGTGACGGGGACGACTGTCCTCCTCGTCTGTCTGAGGTTGCGCGTGGAAAGCGCATCAAGATCATGGCCAGAAAGAAGAAGAAGACCCTTACTGATGTAGAGATCACTCAGGCAGTCGCCGATGCAGCTGAGCAGGCAGAGAGGGGAGGCAGGAGCAGTGGTATACGCATTGGCGAGCGTCGCTTTCATCTTGAAGGTCGACAGCTTGGTACAGAGACTACTGAGGCCACTTAGGGCACAGAGGTGACAAAGGATGCATATGCTATGTCAGTTGATCCACCTGCAGAGGCTCCAGAGGGGACAGAGGAGCAGCCATCTCAGACTCCACCGCGTCGCCGCTCCACACGCACACGAGCTCAGGTGACTCCTAGGCCAGAGGGCCAGCGTCGTGGAGGACGTCCACCTCCTAGGGCTAGAGGTTCACCCCCTGTCGAGCACTTTGACTTGAGAGGTGCTACAACACGTCAGGTGCAAGGGTTGAGATTTGTTGAGGTCAGCCGGTGGTTCCCACCTCAGAGGGACTCTAGAGCGTCAGAGGGTTTCTATACTCCTCTACAGGAGGATTTTTACAGAGCTTATGTTGACAGTGGCATTGCCTTTCGACCATAGAGGGTCTGTCACATTGAGTCACTTGTTGCGGTAGTGGGTGAACAGCTTCGTCCGCACCTGTCCTTTCTACCGGGCTTGTCAGATTTTCTTGGACAGACAGGCACATACTACGGCACTTGGGTTAGGGAGTTCTATGTTTCATTATGGATTGACCCGGCCCATGAGTTCATACACTTTGCTTTCCGAGGCCGCGACCGTAGACTGTACAACACCAGAGTACGTGAGATCCTCAGACTCCCAGCTTCAGAGACGAAGTTACATCAGCTTTGCTATGGTCAGACAGCTCCACCAAGACGCCCTCACGGCAGGACAGTGCCCCCTACAGATTTGATTCGACCCTGTTTCCGTGAGCCTTTTGGTGAAGGGTCTCGACGCACTCCTACCAGTTTGACACCACTTGCTCGAGTCATGGATGCTATTGTCAGGCGTACTCTTCTTCCCAGACTTGGCTACAGAGAGGGATTGACCAGGATGCAGCTATGGGTTGTTCACCACCTTCTTTCACAGACACCTTTTGACATATGGGATCTTATGCTTGGTGAGATGGAGGACACCCTAGCAGAAGGCTTCAAGGGACACCGTCAGCTGCCCTATGCTCATTGGATTTGCTTCATCATCAGAACTGCACTTGAGCTTCCCGCAGAGATTAGAGCTGAGATATATGATACTACTACTACCTTTCCTAAGTATGATATCCGTGAGCTATGGGCTTCAGTTACGAGAGAGCAGGCCCCAGTGCCAGGATAGACAGAGAGACCTGAGGTGCCTGAGACAGCGGCTGAGCAGGACGCGACCGTATAGGGTCTTGCTGAGGCAAAGCTTGCAGATCTAGATGCTCAGCCCGCTGATATAGCTGAGGATGAGGCCTCTGACAGCACTGACGAGGATTATCAGCCCATCCTCAGGTATCGGTCTCCTCGACATCACGACCACGAGGCCGGTGGCTCTGGTTCAGCCTCCCGCTCAGACCCAGCCATGGTGGCTATTCTTGAGAGGCTGACCCAGGCGCAGGAGCAACAGGAGCTTCAGCTACAGAGACAGGCTCAGGACACAGCTGCCGCGTTTGCACAGATACAGGCTCGACAGGACGAGTTCCAGAGACAGCAGCTTGAGATACAGCGCCAGCAAGTCGAGATGCAGCGTCAGCAGTATGAGATGTAGCGACAGAGTGCAGCTAGCCAGCAGTAGTACTTGGATCTTCTACGTCACCTAGTCATAGTTGGGGTTCCTCCACCTGCATCTGTCCTGACTCCAGCCTTACAGTCTAGTGGACCTTCGAGTCAGGGACAACCGAGCTTTCAGTTCACCTCTCCACAGCAGCAGGTCCCTCAGTCGTTCCAGTCCCCGAGCTACACGCCTATTCAGACGGGATTTACTCCTTCAGACCAGCCTCGCCCTCACCTTTTGACCAGCACACCATTTGTTGATTTTAGTGCCACATATAGTGAGTTGACTGGTCAGCCGACGCCCTCGCACACCACTTTTGCTACTTCTTCAGGGTTGTCAGCTTCAGAGGCAGCTGTTCCTCCTATGACAGGGACGGGCACTACAGAGACAGTTCCTTCGTCCGTTGCCTCGACAGATCCCCCAGCTATTGGCTCACTTCAGGCTCAGGTCACAGAGACTGCTCCACTTGTTGCTACTTCGTCAGTACCTGTTCCTGTTGCTCAGACCCAGACCGCTTCACAGCCGCGTGCTTCTTCAGAGGGTCAGCGTGATAGCTCTGAGTCCGAGGAAGACACTTCTCAGTTTGTAATTACTCTGCGCTCCTCGGCACCTGACTTGACTCCGTCTGTTCCCCCGTCAGATCCTTAGATTAGTTTTTGGCGGTTGATGCCAAAGGGGGAGAGAGAGTAGATTCAGGGGGAGTTTTGATAGAGGGTTTTCGTTCTTTTTTGTGTGCTACATTCATGCATCATGTTTACTTTACAGTAATTGCATTCTTGTGACTTGTGGTCGTGTGAGATACTTTGAGTCTATATGGTTTATCTAGTCACAGTTTTAAATCATGTCACTTGTTTGATTATAGCTCATAAGGTTGTGCTTCCGTGCCTTACTCCGATCTCTTTTGAGCTATATCTTTTTGTGTACTAACGTTTCATGTCTTATCTTATAAGTACACTCTTTTGGCTTGGAACACATAAGCAATTCCTAACCTCTTGTGCTTATTGCTTTTTGCTTATGTGAACCAAGCATGTTCGAAAACCTCAACTCCTATCTTTTAAATCTTAGCGTTGTCATCAATCACCAAAAAGGGGGAGATTGAAAGCATCTAGGCCCCGAGAGTTGGTTTCGGCAATTGATGGCAACGCTTTATTACCATGACTAACATGTGTTTTGCAGAAACCTTGGTAAGTTAGGTCATGGAAGTGATAACTGCTTTGGGCACCATGGTATTCATGCCCCCTGATGGAAATCATTTCGGTTTTCAAAGGAGTGACGTCAAGATTAAGGACGGTTAGTTCCGGATGTCGAGGTGTTGAGTTACATTCGGAGTAGTCGTTAGGATCTTCGTTTTCTCTTTTGGCCATACTATAAAGGGGAGCATGAGCGGGTAGCTTGACCTAGGTGAGTCTTATGTTTAGGTGTGGTGCACACTTGTTAAACTTAGCACTAGGCAGCTCTTGAATAGCTCAAAGTTCAGTTGAAAGCAACTTGGTTCAAGTTGCGTCGCGTTTCCGTGTGTTTAGAGTTTTTTTTTCCTTTGACCGGACGCGGTTCTCGGCTTGACCGGACGCGTCCGGTCAGTTCAAAACCACGACTGTGTTTCGGCGCTGACGACCGGACGTGGCCCTTGCGAGGACCGGACGCGGTGGTCAGGGCCGACACGTGTCACTTGAGGGAAACCATCTAATCGGACGCGACCTGGGTGTGATCGGCGCGTCCGGTCACGTTCCAGTAAGGTCCTGCGACGACCGGACGCGTCCGGTCATCACCGATCGGACGCGGTCGCGCGTCCAGTCTCATTACAGTAAGCTCCCTGCACAACCGGACACGTCCGGTCACCCCTGACTGGCGCGTCCGGTCACTCAGCCGAAATTTCAGAATTTCGACCGTTACGAGCGACCGGCGCGTCCGGTCACTTCGACCGGCGCGTCCGGTCACCCCGTATTTTGCTGAGTTGGCAGGTAACGGTTCGTTTCGACTGTGGGGTGTATAAATACATCCCCACCACCTCTTTTAGAGGTCTCTTGCTCATTTGTTCAGCTAAGAAACACCTTTGGAGTGCAAGGGAGTGCAAGAGCTCTAGTGAGGAGTGTGGTTTGAGAATCAAAGCTTGAGAGTTCCTCACTAGTGATTAGAGAGTAGCAAGTGTGCATCCTCCTTCTCATTAGGCTCGTTGTGGTCAAGTGAGAGTTCTAGCTTGTTACTCTTGGTGATCGCCATCACCTAGACGGCTTGGTGGTGATTGGGAGTTTGGTGATCATCCGGCGAAGCTTGTGGATGACCCAACTCATCTTGTGAGCGGTTTTGGGTGATTTACCGTGACGAAGTGTCGAAGAATCAGCTCGTAGAGAGCACTTGATCCTTGCGCGGATCAAGGGGGAGCTACACCCTTGCGCGGGTGCTCCAACGAGGACTAGTGGGGAGTGGCGACTCTCCGATACCTCAAAAAAACATCGCCGTGTTCCTTGTCCTTACCTTCAAGCATTTACATTCTCGTATTTACATTTATTGCTTGATTTACTTTCCTAGAATTGCCATGCTGGACTAGGATTGGAAACTAGGGTGCAAAACTTTTTACCGGTAGAATATCTAGGAACACAAGTAGGCACTAGGGGTGAATTCCGGCTTGTAGGATTTAATTCTTGCAATTAATTTTTAGAGAAGCCCAATTCACCCCCCTCTTGGGCATCTTGATCCTTTCAGATTATAACCGCCAGCCTAATGTGTACTATTTAATTCGTGCTAATAAAGTTGGATCTGTTTAAATAATGATTTGATTTTGGGTATATACTAGTAGCCTGATGTGTACTTAATATTGCGCAAAATTCATGGAGGGTTCTTGCTGTGACAGAACCGTCCAATTCATACAAGATTAAGTATGACGGTCCTCGTTAACATGTTTGACACGCGCATACCGTCACTCATATAAACCCGATAATCTGTTGAGTACCACGAAGGGTCTCAATAAATCAACTTCACAACCAAAATCGTACATGATTAAGGGAAACAACATGCATCATAATACATAGAGTTCACAGCGGAAGTTTAAGACACAAACTAAGTTCACAATACTTATTACAATACTAAGTTCAAATATGATACAAGAAAGCAACATAGTTTTGAAACTATATTATTGTCATAAGTCTAAATACATTGCTAGTTTATCAAACACCTCCAACAAAAGCAAAGTAGTATAGAATACGTCCATGCCCGTTGGCCTTTATTCATCGGTGTCCATCGCGGGACTAAAGCAAGTAATACAATAACCTTCATACAAAGTGCCACCTGCAACGGAGGGAATAAAATCCTGAGTACTCAATTTTACTCAGCAAGACTTACCCGATAGAGAATAAAATAAAAGGCTCCAAGGATATGTAAGGCTATATATGGTGGTTTGAGTTGGATAACAATCCTTTGCAAAAGAGCTTACTAAAGTAATCCTTACTTCCAAATTTTAGCGGCAGGATTTAATATTGAGCTAATTAGAACTACATCAACACTATCTTACACCATATAATTGAATTATAGAGAATAATAATCAATTATAAAGAATAGTGCCCATTTATAGAGAATATAACCAATCATAATTCAAATGTTAAACTCATATGCCAAGTATTTACTACGACTGCTAGACAGTGACCAAGTTTCTCACTAACCGGGAGAGACGGCAATTCGAATCGATTACACTAGCTAGGTAAAGCCCGTATCACACAACCTCACGAGTTAGCAACACTCACGTGAGTCACCGTTCACTCCATTTGGTGGTGAGTTTGGACCATTTCGCAAAACTCATGATCATGCATCCTCACATGAATTGCCCGCAGCCCATAGCCCATAGCAAACATGGTCTTGGACCAGTCCCCTTCCTTCAGGCTCCCCTCCCAGAAATGCTAACAGTCCAATAACTCATCTCGAACGAGCTATTCAGTTTCATAGTTGGAACGAGTTATCTGGCCGTTATGTGAAGGTACGTTCAATCTCAACCAAGGTCCAACAACGAAGCGGTCCTTAATTGACACAGACGGGATCAAAACACAGGCCAAGGCTGAGTCATTAACAACAACAACCGAGGATCCTGCCCGGTCGCCAATTATTAATCTCTGTATGATTCCATGGTTTCTCAATTGGACAAGTGACCACCTATATCTCGCAGGTGACAGGAATAACCCGACTTCTACCGGTCTAAGCATAATTAAGCATAGAGCGGTCTATATCTAGTTAGAAAGGGTGATAAATTTTCTGGTCAAGGTACGAGATGCGGCAACGGTTACCAATCAACACCTAACAACTTAATGCACAATATTGTCTAACATTATTCAAGTGTAATTTAAAACAGAGATAGGAGGGAAAGTGAAATGTCTGGGGCTTGCCTCGGCGAAAAGTGAAGGGTCCGTGGTTCGGGCACTCCGGAAGTGGTTCAGATACTTGTCCTTCACCTTCGGGTGGCAATTCCTGAGGGTTCTCCTCCTCGACGATCACGTACTCTACTTGAACTTCCTCCTCTGATCCTATATGTATGCAAGTGGTACATAAATAAAGAGAATGCATAAAAGAATGCAAGATAGCAATGCCATGATGTTGAGTTGAAGAATGAAAACATGCAACCCTAGTAGCGTAGGAAACAAATTTGAACATTACCAACATCAAGGTTGCAAGGTGCTACTTAATTTAAATCTTTTACTGAGTAGGTGCATATCTCTTCTCCGGTGGAGAAGGCAATTATTTCAATTCATCTAGAGCACATTAATTTTAGGTGTATTTAGTACATCGACAAGATTTCACAAAACATCACGACATGATCACATCGCCATTCATCATAATAGGGTGGAAGTTAGGCAAACAACAAATAATATGCATATACAAGTTGTTATTGCATTCTATTTTTATTATTAGCATGCTCATCATTGTATATATATAATATCCAATGTACAAAAATGAAAAGACCGGCTGCTGTACAAATCTGATACTCAAGAGAAATACAGTAGCACATACAAGGTGTAATTAGTATACTACATAAATTTCATCACATTTGAATACATGGAGCATCATATATAAAGAGGACATATAATATAAACTTAATTCAAGCTAAATAGGGTCAGCCCACTTTTAGTGTCAAACAATAGATTTAATAATTTTTCTTCATAGAGAATGTTACTAGAAAACTATGAAAATTGGTTTCATGAATTTTTGATACTTATAGCTTTAGATATCATTTTTGGAATCTAAAAGGTATTATTCTAGGTAAATAAAAACAGTATATAAAAATTTGTCAAACAGCAAATTTTTATAATTCTAACATGTAGAGCACAGAAAGACAAAGCTAACAAAATTTGGTTCACCATTTTTGGACTTTCCTAGCTCAAGTTATGAATTTTCAAACTTTTATTCAAATAAAAACAGAAAAACAAACAAAAACCATCCTAACTCAGCTAAGTACACCCGGTCCATGCACCCAGAGGCACTGACCGCAGGGGCCCAGGGTCAACCGACCCCACCCGTCATCTACACAGAGCAGAGCATAGGTTTGACCGGTCCTAACTCGCCGGTGGCGAGGATTCCGGCGACGAGACCGGCACCGGCGGGTTCGCCTCGATCTCCCGCGTCGGTCTGTGGAGGTTGCGTGGACGGCGGCGGCGAATTCGTCGGCTCCGGTCAATTAGGCCCTCGGCGCACACACGCAGAGGCTTCAGAGGAACTCGCGCGGTCCTAGGATTACGGGTTGGGACCCGGGAAGGCGGTGGCAAGGTTCGGCCACGCGCAGGGCGGCGCGGCACCCAGAGCACGGCGACGGCGCTTGCCGTTCCGGCAAAGGCGAGGCCCGCATCGACCAACGGATTCCAGTGCAAGCTATTACGACCTAAGGCAAAGCTAAAACAAAAAGGAAAGGCAGAAGATGGAGACAGGAGCGCGCTGGCCATGGCGAGCACGAGCTCGGCGGCCATGGTGTCCATGGCGGCGGCTTGGCCCAAGGGCCCTCACCTAGAGACGAAGCACTGCACAGCTAGGTGGGGTGGAAGATTAGTTCATGGCGGAGCTATGGGCGCGAGGAATCGAATGGAGAGTGAGCGGTGACTACGAAAATGGCCAGCGGACAGAGAAGACCAGTGGCAAACAAATGGAGAAGAAAAGGGAGAGTTGGCCGGCGTCGGGCATTAGTTTGATGTGGAGCGCAAGGGTGGCTCGTACCATGGGCCTGGCTCTGGCCAGCCACGGCCAGGTCTCGGCCAAAAAAGTGGCCTAGTTTGATTGATGTATGAACACAACCTGGCCCAATTAGCCTAGTGTTTGATTTCATTCTCAGAGCATGGCCAAACAACCAACTACCTCTAACTACCCAAACCAGGCTATGTTTGATTTGGGCTTGGCTGGGCAATGGCCAGCAGAAAACAATGACAATGCCATGAGGAGAACAACATATTGAAGGCTAAGCAATACATAAAACTGATCTTGTGACCAACAAATTAGCCTCAGACTAATCATTTCATTACACATGGAGTCATAGCTGCTTAGAGTGTACATAAAAGTATAGAAATTTGACAAATAACAGTTCAAACAACAGTCCCAAAATAACCGAAGTACAGGTTCAACATTGGAATAGAAAGCTAACAGAAATGGAATAACAGCAGCTCTTCCACCATCTAGGTGTAGTCATCATAGGCATAAGTGGATCAACAACCATAAACCCAGCAACAAAATAACAAGACAGATGATGATCACAACCTTGGAGCATCCATGGTTACTCTCACCGGTTTGAGCAGGCATTTGCTCTGCAAGTCCAAGCAAAGAGACTACATGACGTGGGTTGTGTCCAGGTTATCCAAGATTGGTAGGAGCATCCATCCTTCTTGCCTCAAATTCTCTAACAGCCTTATCATAAGTGCTATATTTCTGGTATATAGCGTTGCTTACCCCCAGAACATGCTTAGCACACTCATACTAGCTGGTATAAATCCCAGCAGCTTCCCCATTGAAAATAACATAGTAACCTGCCATCTCTGATAGTGAGCAGATGTTAATAATGAATAAGTGAACATCAGTTTTGCCTCAGTCCAAGTAGCTGTCATTTGAAAATGCACATCAAGCGGCATTGAAGATCTCAGGTAAGTGTACAACAATTGACATCATTGGCATAAGAGAAAAGTTGGCCTCAGCTAATTGATTTGCTGCTATAATCACATATTTTTGTCATTGGTGGCTGCTAAAGACATGAAAACAGCAAATAACAACTAGAAATCTGAACAGATCCAAAGCAACCATTAGCCAAGATGTTTACATCAACCAAATCAATTTCAATAGCAGCAACCAATAGACGAAGCACTCATGCAATCATTCCTTAGCCACAAATTCGAAATGAACAAGTAAACAGCAAACCCTAGAAGGAGACTATTATGAGATTTGGGGGCAGGGGGGATTTCACCTCGGGGGCGTCGGCGAAGGGTGCAACAAGAACAAGACAGAGAAGAAGCAGATCCGCAACGAGAGGATGCAGATCGACCCCAACCGAGTGCACCCTAGCACCACTGGTACGAAGAAGACAAAGGAGGAAGACGACCCCGTCCACGGAGCCCGGCGACAGACGGAGCAGCACCGCCAGAACGGAGACGAAGACCGGTGAGGAAGCACACCGCCGTGCCGCAACACCACCGCACCGCACACCCGCCGCCGGTCACTCAACGCGAATGCAGAGAGCAGGGAGGAGAGGAAGCCAGAGGTGGGGGGAGGAGGATTTATAGACGGAGGATTTCGGCATGGAAGAGGGCAGGAGGAAGATTCACGGTTCCCGCGCGCGCCCGTGAGAGCCCGCGAAGGCCGCCGCCAACGCGCCCAAATCGACCACGCGAGGACGAGAATGAGCCTGACCGAAATTCTACGAACCCTAGGAGCGTTCCCCGGGAGACAGGAGAGAGAGGGCATTTTGCACGCGGGCAGCCGGGCTCGCAGATGGGCCAGGTGAATCAAACAGGCCGGCCTGCATCCCATGGGCTCCGGCCACCCCCTGCGCTCTATATCAAACGCACCCTAAATGGGCGTGGCGATGCTTCTCCCGGTTTGCCAGCGCGGCTCGGCCTCTGTACACGGTGGCTGCGTGGCTCAAACGGCGAAACGCCGAGAAGATCGACGTCAGCGGCGAGGTAGCCAAGCAGGCTGCTGCTGTCGTATTACTGTAGCAGTCTGACAGGGCTTTTTCTTCCCTCTATTTTTCTCGATCTGATCATCCTCAGCTAAACTTCATTACAAAAAGTTGTAGAGCTAAAAGAGATCTCCAATAAAGCTTTAAGAGTTAAAGGCTAAAACTAAATGATTAGTGAGATTAAGAATTTTGAACACCTATACATGAAAACTGAAAAACTGAATCCATTCTCAGTGTTACAAACAGAGTTAGTTTGATACTTTGAGTAATTAATTAGGGATCAATTAGTATTCCAATAGCATAATCAAAGACACATTTTCAAAGTTCAAACTTTATACTATAAAATTGTACTATTGTTGTACAAGTTTTATTTATGAAAATTGATTAGATAAATTCCCAAGCATTGAACTTGTTACCTGCTAATCTCAGACTCAGCACTAGATTGAAACTTGTGGCTATTGTTTGGACATGTTAGAAGTGGATTTGATCCTTGATCCTCAAACAAAGTTTGTAGATCACAATCCATATTGCCACTTTTATTTAGAGTCAAACCTCAGAACATGCTCCAAACTTAAAGTTTTATTTTAGTCAAAACAGCATCATGAAAAAGGTTTTAAACACGATTTAACACTTAGAAGCATATTTTGACTAAATGATAAACACAAACCCTAACTCATTTGTGATCCTATGTTGATCTAAGTTACTAAGGTGATCAAACATCAAGCACTTGAGTTATCAACATGAACAAATAAAATCACTCATTAAAAACAAAGCATCACATACGCTTGCAACATGTGCAACATCCAAATCTATTTTTGCAACATTCGTATGAAACGCTTGCAACATACCTCTGAAACATTTAAAATACCTAAAACATACGCTTGCAACATGCGTTTTTCGCGCAAGCGCAATGTCACATTGCTACTTGGATGAATGGAGTTCGTCGTTGTGGAGCTCGACTCTGGCGCGGAGCTCGATACCACGAAGTACGCGGAGGTCACCGGTGTGGAGCTTGTCGGTGGCACGGACCTCAGTAGTGGCCGCAGCAGGTGGACGGAGCGCAGTCGCGACGGGAGGCACGAGTACGGGGAGGGGGTGCGCGGCTCGGGCGGGGGCGGCGCCGGCAAGTAGCGTGGGCAAAATCCGTCCTGCGACCGCGAGCGGGGGCACACAACACAGAGCGGCGCAAACGACGCAGCCGAGTGGATGAGGATGAGCCATGAGGTCCGGACGGAAAGTCACGCGAGTGATGCAGGCGAGTGGATGAGGATGAGCCCGGACAGGAAGTCACGGATGTACGCCCGAGCCATATCATTATCGGAAAAAAGAGAGCAAAGTTTATGCACTGGCACTACTTTTTTTTTGACAGGAGATTTATTTGGCTTTTAAGAAAGCCAATAAAGGTTTGATACACACTAGGTATTCTAGTTTACAAAAACTAAACCTTGCCAGAGCCCTACCACGGTTAAAGGAAACTAAACACCAACTCCACCTCCAAACCGACCACATTCCATGACAGATATAAAGAGGAGTATTGGAGCAGTTCTCATATCCGAACTAGGGCCATCAAAAGCTTTCTTGTTCTTTATCCACTCACTCAAGCCTTTCGCCATCTGATCCAGCTTGATCTTGTCGCACTCCTTTTGAAGGTCTAACCACATCTGCATATAATGGACAGCCACGTAAATCATTGCATCAGGGTTAGAGAGAAAATTCTTTTCAATTGCCATTTTGTTCCTATTCTTCCAAATTGACCATGCTAGCCCTGCAAAGAAGACAAAAATCAATTTCTTGGGAATACCATGCCTCCTTGGCAACCATTGTTGTAAGATATCCTGAACAAAAGTTGGGAAATCCTGCAGACCGAAGGCATCCCTAGTACAACACCATATATTGGGAGAAAACACATTGGAACAGAATATGATTACAGTTTCAGGTTCGCTGCAAACACAACAAAGAGGGCTACCCTCCCAATCCCATTTCTTGAGAGCAGTTTGGAGTTTATTGTGAAAAACCTACCACATAAAGATCTTGACTTTCAAAGGCATTTTACATTTCCAGATGAGATCATTAAGCTTATCTTTGACACCTCCATTTGTTAAGCACATGTACAGGGATTTAGTAGAGAAGTTATGAGATTTGTCAATAGGCCATTTCACTTCATCTTCACCCAACTCATAAGATAGACATTATTGAGCCTCTCCGCCTGTAACTACTCTTCCCATTCCAGGAGAAGATTCCCATGTAGGACTCTTCTAAGAGGGATATCCCATTCTCCTCCAGTCCACGTATCTTTAACTAGACCACACCTTGTTTTTGGCAAATGGCATAGATGTTGTTAAACTGAATCCTAAGAGGCATACCTGATACCCACTATCCATGAGTCATGCCAAATGATATTATATATATACTAGATATATGTCCGTGCGTTGCACGGGTTCACGATTTTTTGTCACGTGCTACGGCGATGCATATGGCATGTGTCTTTGATGCCAATGATGCGTTGGGAGATTCATCCATCAATTGTGGGTGCTCAATGCCCTTCCCCATCGACATCGCTAACTCTTCCACTTGGTTTAAATTTTTACTCTTCCCATCCTAAAATATAAGGTATTGAATGGTGTTCGAGGTGAATTAAGTCCCCGAAACTACAAATAATATGCGTACGTGTCATGCTCGAAATATAGTATGCACAAGGTTTCTCTACAGTTAAAGGATGGTTAGGTGCATAATTTGTTTGCCTCTTAATCGATACTAAATTGCTAGAATACTTATTTGATCCATGATCTTTATCATTTATATTGTGCAGATCTATCCTAATAAAATTGGTTTCACTTTTTCCAGTTAATACTTGTATGAATTATTATTATTACTAGTATACTGCCCGTGCTAACGCTATGGCTACATGAAGTCTGAAGTTAACTTATGAATCCTATGCCACATTAAGTATACATTTTGTCAAAGTATACATTTTCAAAGTCAAGAAAAAAGCATATCAGGGAACACAATATCTAGTACTGAAGATATAGAGCATTTTCATGGCAAGGGTAAACACCACTTAAAATACGAAGTACATGGCCCAATAGAGTGTTGAGATCAAACATTTATCATCGCCCAATAGGGCAAGACAGAAGAAGCAGCTTCTAAAGTCATTTTCCATATCCGAATGGTTCTCTCCTGAGATGAGCTAACAAGGAAAATGCTGTGCTTTTCACTGTCCATCATCACAGGTAAAGAGTAGTCTAAACTTCTGCTCCAATAGATGTGGATCTTGTGATCTAAGCTGCCCATCGCCAAACTGAGATGGCCTCCTTATTCTGGCTGCTAATTAAAGTGAAACCATTGGTTTCAATCCAACGGACAGAGAATGCAGGCTAGACACAATCACCTGTGAAGAGAAAGCAAAAGTTAATTACAAATGCAGTGCACATTCCCAAGAACCATCAAAATCATAAAATAAAAATAATTAGAGTTTGAATAGTGAAACCAACATGACAAAAGATTAGGCTCCTAATAGTAATCTTGTCAATCCACAAGGAAGCAAATCTTACAACTGGGGTTGGGCTCAATTGCCATCTCCCAGATAACAACAATACGATCCCAAGAAGTAGAAGCAAAAATTGCAATAGTATCAGACACCATCCTTCTAGCAAGACAGGTGATCCCTTTCTTATGCATCCCTGGGAGTTGCAACGTATAAGACCACTGCAAAGAAGGCGTAAACAGTAAATGAAACAATTAGGCATCAACACAAACCATTGGAGTCCACTTTTAAGTTTCTCAAGCATATCTCCCAGCAAGTACACTGGAAGGTTGCGATCAATTGTCATACAACAGATCAATGAGCGCTGCCCATGTAAGTACAGAGCACAGTATACAGTTTAAATAAGGCGAATAAATAATAAAGTTACCTCTCCTTTGCCAGAACCAATCTTCCTAGCTATGATAGTACCATCAGCGTGGGCTCCTTCCCTGCCACGAACTGCAAACCGTGAAGGAAAAACAGTCAACAAAGTGCAGCAATAGGCTTCACAAAGGAGAAAAGAAACCAGTCTTCAGGATCAGACATAACTAATCTAATACTGTATATCTGCAACCTGTCAGTTACCAACTAAAACAATTCAAGGAAGAAATAACAATAATCTATGGCCAGCTCCAGACAATCATTGCTGATACTTGGATCACCTTACATGGTCTAAACCTTGCTCCAGAGTCTAGACAAAGCCCAATAAACACGCAAAAAAAAATCTATCACATGAAGAGTCGTTTCAACAACCTCCAAAGTACGGCAGTTATAATTCAGAAACATAGAGCCTACAAAATCAAAAATATGTAAAAACAAAATAATTATTACCTCAAGTACCCATATAAATTTTTTAACAGCATCTGATGTGCCCTGGAACCAACCAGCAGCCTCCCGAGGCATCTGCATTGCAGTCAGTACCTATTGGTCGCCAAAATTACATCAGTAAATGTATGCTTTAATCAGATAAAGAAATTTAACCAAGCTCCAAGATAGGAATCGTGAGAAGAATATTTGCAAGCTCTTAACTAAACCAATCAAATTTGAGGTGACTTATCTCAACAGATCCATCAGTGAAGATAGAGATGAAAAAGAAAATACAATTTCAGGTTTTCTAGGCTGATGTCTAAATGAACAGGTAGCAGAATTGCTTTTGTTCATAATCCTTCAGCTACTCCTATACGTCGCCAGTTTTTTCAAAGGCTCCTGTACCAGAAGTTTAGTGAAGTTCAGAGAAATAGTAATATCATATTGCATTCTGGAGTCCAATGAAATCGCTTTGAAGACCAGAACTCAACCAACCTCTTTGATTTCCATAAAAAACTTTCAGAAGACACCAAATTTCACGATCTAAAGAAGAATGAACAAAGAACACTGAGAATGTAATATCAACACATGTGCTTCATCTTCTACAGGAAAAGGATACATAGGACCATTTACAAAAACTATTTTATAATTTTTCTCCAAAGCTATCTGCATTTTGAAAAATGCTAGAATAGTTTTAACACACAATTTATCAATAAAATTTATCGCCAAAGATAATACTACTTTCCTTGAAAAGCAAAAGGATATTTTTTATGACTAAACATTAGTTTGTATTGCAAATTCGTATGGGTAAAAATTATAGTTCTAGAGAAACTATCATCAATTGCAGGGCTTCACGTACTGTTTGTGGCAGTCTAAAGAATCAACTACAGGCAAGCAAGAGACCCGGTTATACATCTCATACCTCCAAGATGCACACAGGATTGGACCTAGGCCTCTTCTCAGCGGAATACCATCGAACAATTAAGAAGCACATATTAGAATACACGGGTGCTGCAGATCCAGCAAGGACCAACGGATTCAACCATAGCAAGAAAGGGTGGAAAATTAGGAGAAGGGAGGGAGGATGAGAGATGCACACGCCTGCCTGTTGGTGCCGGTGACGAGCTGCGTGGCTGCTTGATCTGCGGAGGCGCGTCACGTTGAAGCGCAGGGGTGGACTGTGGATGGAGCTGCACTGCCGCCAGGGTCCGCCGTGCGCGTGGGCCTGGTTGTGGGCTCAGGCCTGGCCGCGGATCCGGGAGGCGGCGGCCGGTGGGAACAACGGGTGGGGACCGAGTGGAAGGGCGCTAGGGCGCCAGTGGTGCGCGGCCAGGGCCGCGGCGGCTGGCGGACGCAGTAGTCCGTGCGCGCCCACGGCGGCAGCCTGCGAGGCTACGGGTGCCGGCGCCGGTAGCGCGCGGCGAGGGCCGTGACGGCGGGCGGACGCGGCAGCGCGCGGCGGGGAAGGAGCCGACGCGCAACGCCGGTGGCGCGCGGCAAGGGCCGCTGCGGCGGGCGGACGCGGCAGCCCGCGGCGGGGAAGGAACCGACACGCAAGGTGGAGCCGGCGGAATCGACGGAGGCAGCCCGACATTTCTTTCTTGATTTTTTTTGGAAGAGAAGAAAATGAGACGCGAGAATGGGAATCGAATAAGGATGGCAACGGGTCGGGTTCGTATCGGGTGGAGTCTCCGTGCACCCAAAACCGAAACCCGAAATCGAAACCCGAACCCGAACCGAAAACCGATTCGGGTGGAAATCCATCACCAAAACCAAACCCGCGGATACCCGAAACCCGAACGGATACCCGAAACCCGAATGGATACCCGAAACCCGCGGATAAATATACACATATTCACATGTATAAATAAGAGGCAATAAATAATAAATATTTTCATGAGTCAATTTTGAATAGATTTAATAATCTAAGTAAATAAGTTATTATTAGCATATTATAAAACATGAGTTTTAATTCCAAATGATTTATTTCGGATATCCATTGGATATCCACGGGTGAAAAACCAAACCCGAAACCGAACCCGAAACCAAACCCGAAACCGAAACCGAAAACCGTGGGTGAGAAACCATCCCCAAACCCAAAACCGCAGGACCCGAAATCCGCGGGTATCCGACCCGAACCCGATCCGCTGCCATCTCTAGAATCGAACCTGGCCGGCCGAGCGTCGCGCGGTGCGGGGGCGGGGGACGGGTGCGGGTGCGGGTGCGGGGAGGTGCGTTGAAGCCTGCGTTGAAGCCTGGATTTGATACAAACAACCACAGCCATCGGATTAGGTTTGAAGCCTGGGGGGCCGTTTTCTCAGCCTTTGATTTTAACGAAGATGATTTGTTGGATGTATTTTTCTGAGTGCACAATGGTTAGATTCTTTCAGCGAAGGACGTAATCTTAGATGTACCTAGTATAGTTTGGATTGGTCCATTATAGTAGAGATTATGCATTTTACAAGTTTAAGCTGATTTTGTGTTGAGAACCCTAAAGTAATTTCGAATTTATTCAGTCTTTCTCGATTTTGCGTTGAGCTAACGATTGACAAGAGGCAATCCAAAAATGGAGGCGCAGATTTTGATCCTAAATTACATGTCCTGCATGCACGTAACTCCACCGAACCGAGGCCTAGCAGGCTAGCAGCCGGTTCGTTTGATTTTTTTTTGAGGGGATGGGAGGAGTTGACGCGACTCTTGGACTGGGCTACAGCAGCCCAAGCCCAACAAAACCACGTACTCCGTAGAAGACCCGTAGAAGATGCGGTTTAATAAGACGTAGAGGGCAGCGAGACGATGCGAGTAAGCCTGGCCATTCGGGTTACCCGATTTTTTCGGGTTGGGTAATTCGGATAATTCAAAATTCGGGTAATAAAAACTGATACCCGATTTTTGCTAAAAAAACACTACCCGTAAATTCGGGTACCCGATAATTCGGGTTCGGGTATTACTCGATATACCTAAATTTACAGAAAACAACCACTAAATTTTAGTAGCGATCTATACATAATTTCAGCAGCAATTTGTATAGAATTTCAACATCAATTTGCAAAGAATAATATATTACAGTCACTTGTTCAAATAGAGAGAATTATATTCTAATAAAGTGACAAGTGAAAGTGTTCAACTAACAACACATGATAAATATAAAGACAAAAATAAATCTTTGGGTAGTTCGGGTAGTTTGGGTACCGGGGGATATTACCCGAATTACTCAAACTAATTTCGGGTAATCAAAATAGCTATCCGAACTTGGGATCAGGTACCTCGGGTTCGGGTAATTCGGGTCTGGGTTCAGATAATTCAGGTATGGATAATGGGTATCGGGTATTTTGCTCAGGCTTAGATGCGAGCGCGGCGGGGGTAAGACGGACGATACGGTTAGTTATTTTTCAGGGGACACCGTTTCACTGTCGATGTCATCCCCGACGCGGACTATCGTTGTGACCAGGGAAGGAGCGGGGCAACCCAACCGCGATGCAGACTCCGCTTGAATAATCCGGAGGAACGGGGCGCGCAGACGATAGGCATAGGAATTTTTTACGTGTAGATAGATAGATAAATAATAATAATAAGGAAGCGGCTAACGCACGTACGGCTGTGCGTTAGTCTTATAGCACGCACAGTCCAAAACGGAAATAAAAATTATACTTTCCATTTAGGGAAAGTAGCGCCCTAGCGTCCCCTGGAGCCTTCCCCTCTTCCTGCTCCCTCTTTTTGCATTTCAATTCCAGCAAAACAACACAAGAACGTAAAAAACAGCAGAATTACATAAATCTTTCCCTGTTTTGCTTGTCCCTTTCCAACATGCATAAAATAGTTCGATTATTTGCATCACATGATATCAGATCTGCTACTATAAGCAGATCTGACAAAACTAAAGAAAAGTAATTTAGTTCTTTTGCATAAGCACATTCAGTTGTTTTGTTTAAGCAAATCAATTTACAAAAAAATAGTAAAATGCAGTTCTGGCTGCTTGTTGCATAAGCAGACCTTCCTACATGTTTCTACTGCTAGTTGTTCTTGTATTAGCTGTTGCACATGGTTACTCCTATTTTGATATCAAAACATGTTTATTTGATGCTTGATTGCTTCACACCTACAATAAAAAATAGAAGTTACTAAGATAAGCACGTAGATAATAGTGAGAAACTAAGCATAAAATGACCCAACCTCAAATTTCAACTGCACTAACAGAAGATTCTGTATGAAAACATTATATTTTGTTTTCATACAGTGAGAAACAAAATATGGCAAATTAGAGGAGCCACATTTTGTTTTCTGTATGAAAACATCATATTTTCTAAGCCCTACAATTGTTGAAGCATATCTAAATTTCAGTTCACCACCATACCCATGAAGAATAATAATCAAGCATGAGTTTCCTAATGATGTATTCTAGTAGAAGCCAATGGCCAATAAGTAAAAACACAGAAAAAAGTACTAAAAACACAGAACTTAAAAATACTTAGCTAATATGAATAATTTGCTTATTGATTTAGTCTAAGTTGCCTATAAATGACACTAAAATTGTCTAACTAGTGACACTTAAATTGCCTACATGTCATGATGTAGCAGCCCAGACAGAACACCATACATTGCTTTAGAAGCAAGGACAAGCCAAGAAATTCTCCGGACTAATCAAAGTGGATGGAGGGAGATGCATCATACATGTATGTACTATACAAGAAAGCTCGAGCAGCTTGGATTACTCAAAGGAACCATACAACAGCAGAAAAAGAAGGCATATTAAAAAATCTCTCTAATTAAAACTGCTAAAGCCTAAACAGTAGGAAGACAACAAACAAAAATGTAGGGGTTGAGAAATGAAAGCAACAATGAGTAATATAGGGAAGCAAGAGAGTCAAAATGACTACATGCATACGCATAAAAGAAAAAAAAATCATAGCATACCTTAACTTGACACTAATTTCTTGCAGTCAATAGAAAAAATGCATCCGGCTGCCTGCAACAAACATCAAATAGAATTGTACAATGAGTTACAAATCATAGAACCATTTTACAAAATTCATAACTGACAACCACACAAATAGCAAATTGATATGGTCCTACACCTAGTCGCTGACTTACTGACTCCTGCAGACTAAGCAAAAAGAGAAAGGAAGTAGAGAGATGTTCCTTTATGGCTCCAGAATGCTGAGCAAAAGAGTTTGGGCAGCGATGTAGCGTCCCAAGGGCACGGAGCAAAACTGTCTTACCAAATTAAGAAAATTGCTAATAGAAACATGAAAAATTACATAGTACTAAAAGAAAAATGCTTCTGTACAGACTTACATTACAAAGAATAATAGAAGAAAGAACGAACTAACCGAGGCCACAAGTTAGCCATATATATGAACTAATCGGGTGAAAGGTCCTTGTTTGGTTTTGGTAATTGAGTGACAACTTAGGTGGACTAATATGTGGTTATGTGAGATACACAGGAGATTAGTCCACATGTGATGGTGTCATGAAGGAGCTCATTGCATATGAGACATGACATGGAGTCATGTGGCCAAGGTGGCGAAGATCAAGATGAGGCTTGGCTCGACGGACCGGTTGCAAGTGTGAAGGGCAAGTCAGAGGCTTTGGAGTGAAGGACCGTGTGTGACGGTGAAGCTTGAGCATGACTTGGCGCCGATGGACCGACGCAACGGTGAAAAGCAAGTGAGGTCAAGATCGATGGACCAAGGTCACATGATGATATGAAGTGGATCATATCATTTGTGATATGGTTGGTGCATGTGTTGCATCAACGTCAGAGGAGATGGAGTGGAATGCGCAAGGCAAAGGTATAACCTAGGGCATTTCCATTTCACCGGTCATAGGTGTGTAGAGAAGTTTATGACCGGGTTTTAGGATAGATGGTCGTACTATTAAGAGGGGCAAACTTGTTTGCATATCGGTCATCTAGTGCCACTCGAGTGATCTAACTATGCATCATTGCTAGGATCGAGTGGCGTGGCAAGTTGAGTGGTTAACTCCTTCGGTAAAATGATTGTGAAAATGCTAACACACTCACACATGACGAGATCACTTGGTGGTGTTAGCACATTTGCGAAGGCGGTGGAGTTTGAACGGTAGAGAGGGGTTTGGGTTCCTCTCTCCCTCCCGCTGAGCTTGCGAGGCGGGATTCGGCGCTTTTTGGAGAAGTGAAATGCCTATTTTCCACTACGCCGGAAGTTGGAAAAGAAACGGAAGCGAACGGAGGTCACAGAGGTGACCGGACGCTGCACCGGACGCGGTCTCGGTATGACCGGACGCGTCCGGTCAGTACAGCGCAGGAGTCGGGTGCGCGGGCTAGGGTTTGCAACCGGCGCGTCCGGTCACTCGCGGGACCGGCGCGTCCGGTCAGGTGCCCAGAAGGAACTGCGGTTCGCAAGGAAGATCGGACGCGGGGCGCGTCCGGTCACACACGATCGGACGCGTCCGGTCATCAAAGGAGCTTACTGGACTCCGACCGGACGCTGGCACTGTCGCGTCCGATCGTTGCGTAGAACGCGTCCGGTCATCGAAGGAGCATACTAGACTCCGACCGGACGCTGGCACTGTCGCGTCCGGTCGTTGCGTAGAGCGCGTCCGGTCGTTGCTTCGCGGGCGCGCGGTACTGTGCGACCGGCACGTCCGGTCGGTTGGAGCAGCGCGTCCGGTCATTGCGTTTGACCGTTGGCACGCAGTGACCGTTGGAGGATCTAACGGTCGCGTTTGAATTCGAGGGACACGTGGACGTCGCAGGGCGACTGGACGCGGTTGAGCGCGTCCGGTCAGTTTCGACCGGCGCGTCCGGTCGTCCCGACTTTTTGCCCAGTGAAGGGGTAACGGCTCTATTTGACCGTGGGGTTATAAATAGACGTTGTGGCCCGCCATGGCCGGTAGCTGAGCACACTATAGTCTTTGTGACTTGTGTGGTAGTGCTTGGGAGCCCTCTAACTCACTCATGCTTGATAGTGTTCATCGGATCGAGTGAGAGAGCGATTCTAGTGCGTTGCTTTGAGAGATTGCATCGTGTGGCACTAGGTGATTGTGTTGCAAGCCGGTGGTGCTTGTTACTCTTGGAGGTTGCCACCTCCTAGACGGCTTGGTGGCTTGTGGCTCCGTCGAAGCTTGCAAGAAGATTGTGCGAGGCTTCGGAGAAGCTTTGTGAGGGGGATTGTGCTCACCCCGCGGGGATCGCGAAGAGCAACTCTAGTTGAGCGTGTCATTGAGCTACCACACTTTATGGTGGGTTCTTGCGGTGCCTTTTGAGAGGCTCGGTGTGTGACCGATTAGCCGCCGAACCACGAAGTGTTGGTCGACACAACGGGGACGTAGCTTGGTGGCAACCAAGTGAACCTCGGGAGAAAAATCACCGTGTCAACATTGTTCTTCATCTTCTCGGTGGTTTGCCTTCGTACAACACAAGCTTGTATTTACTTTCATATATACTTGTGCTTGTGTAGTTGCTCTCTTAACTAGTTTGCTTGTGTAGCTTGCTAGTTGTCTTCTTGCTTGTGTAGCTAGAAGCTTCCCCTTGCGTGACTAATTTGGTTTGTGTAACCTTGTTAGTCACATTGCTTAGTTTGTGTAGCTAAGTGACTTGTGCTCTCTAATTTGGCATTAGTTGCCTTGTTATTGAGCTTTGCTAGTGAGCTTAGGAGCTTTGTGCTTTTGCTTCACTAGTTGTGTAGGAGCTCCCTCGGTTGGCAAAGTACTAGCGCATAGGTTTGTGTGACCTTGCTCTAGAATTGAGTAGGTGAGCTCTTGGTAAGATTAGCACCTTAGTTGCTTAATTAGGATCTTTGCAAGGTGCTAGAGAACTTAGATAGAGGGGTGTAGTCTTGGCTAGACCGATAAGTTTAATTCCGCATTTGTTTTGGTTAGCCAACGCGTTTAAGTTTTAGAAAGGACTATTCACCCCCCCTCTAGTCCGCCATCTCGACCCTTCATCGGGGTTAGGGTAAGGCAAACTGGAATTGCATACTAAAATTAAAAGCTGGAATTGCAACTAAAATTACAAACTGAAAGCACATAGTTAGTAGTAAACTGAAATTACAAATTGAAAATGACCATCCTAGCATGCTGCTATAGTGAACTGACTAATCATACCCTTCTTTCACCAGCTGTTCCTAGAAGACATGGCTATCATTCGGTAAAAAAAGACAGAATGCTTGGAGACAGTGGAATTGCAATGACACTAACCAAATGTCGTGTGTGCAGTGCCACAATGCACATATTAATGGAGGCAAAAAGAAATATTGCAGCTAAATAGAGGCAAAGCACAGCAACAATGCACATATTAATGGACCTATACTGAATTGACGTCTGCATAGCCCATAGGCAGTAACAAACCATTTAGGCATCACCAGCCTCTGCTATGCCACAACCTTAATAATCCTCTACCACAATCACTTAATAATCACCTAACAATCCTCTACCATAATCCCCCATGCGCCAAAAAAAGTACCGCATTAATGCTAATTACATAACAAAGCAGATCTGATACTATACGTTACTACTACTTATTGCATACATATACATCTCCCTCCTGCCTACACATAGCTACTCCTATTCATCTGATATCATATCTTCTACTAGAAGAAGATCTGACATACTGATAAAGCAATTTAGTACTTTTGCAAAAGCAAATCAATTGTTTTGCATAAGCAATTCAGTATTATTGCCTAACTAGACAAGGGAAACTACCTGAAAAGTGACTACCATGGTGCAATGCTAGTGTGACATTAACAAATCGAACAAAAATACAATAGTAACCCTAACCCTGGATCCCCAAAATTATGGCACCCAAACAAAAACATGCATGAAACCGTCAGGGTGGGAGCTCACCACTGTTATGCATGCCGGATCTGGAAGGACAAGAGGCAGAGGGCACATGGCTGCGGTGCTGTAGCACCAAACCGGACTCAGGGTTGGTCACCTAACTGCCATGCTGCCAGGGTCACACAGCAGGAAGGAGGGCGGGGACAGGAGGTCCAGCAGCATAGCGGAGGCGCAGATCTGACAGGAGAAAATAGGAAAAATAGCTTAGGTTAGGGTTAGAGAGCTCGGTTTCGCACAACAGTAGGGCAGAGGGAGGCGTGCGCGCGGACAAACCTGGTGGGTGCTCGTCGACAGAGAGCGGTAGGAATGGAGTCATTAGCCCTTGGTGGCGGTGTCGACCTCAGTCTAGAGCCTCGGGTTTGGTCATGAGGATGAGGAAGTCGACATGGCAATGGGTGAGAACTAGCGAACCCAGTCGAACCTCTACGAAATGAAGAAAAAAATCCCCAACGGGAAATGGTGAGTGGAACCTAAGCAAAGTCTCTGTAATCATGGATCAAAATCCTCCGCTACGAGCAGGAGATATATGATGCGGAGGAACCCTACTGCAGGTCACCGGAACCCTAACACAGAGGAGGAGGAGAAGAAGGCCTACCTCGCCCGATCCGGGATGGACGGGGCTGGATCCACCGGATCCACCATGGCCGCGGCTGGATCCATCGAATCCACCATGGCCGGCTCCGGGGAGGCGGTGGGAAGCGGGCATGGGGAGGCAGTGAGCCGTGACTCGGCACGCTCCACCCTGGGCAGGAACCCACGCGGCGTCTCCGACAATGCCAGGTCCGGCGGGTCGGCTGCGACAAGGTTGGACCCACCCCATCGAACTCCATCGACTTCCAGGAGGAGCAGTTGGTGGTGAGGGAGGCGGCACCCGAGGCCGATGCGGAGGAGAAGGAGCGCGCGTCGAGGAGTGGCCCGACAGTGTGGGCGTGGCCCTAGGCAGTGGCGGTCCCGGCGGTGGGCGGCGGCGGGATCCACCCTGGAGTCTGGCGACAAGGGTGAGCGGGGAGGGGGAGAAATGAATGGGGAATGGACGGGGATGAGAGGATAAGGCTGAGAGGTCGTGTGGGACTGGAGCGCGCGGTGGATGGCGGAGACGCGTATGGGGACTTTCCGTGTGCATGTGTTTGGATCGACGGCGGAGGGAGCGTGCGTGCGGCTAGACTAAAGGACGTACGTTCGTAAAGAAGTCTTTACCTAATAATAATAATAATAAAATAGAAATAGAAATAGATGCAGCTCCACACGAACGAGAACATCGCTGTATGACGAGCAAGTTGATACATATAGCACAATGCAAAGGTGAAGTTGGAAAGCCGAGACGGGCGTGACGTGAGAAACGGAAGGAGTCCGACCTCCGAGGCAGGGGAGCCGTCGCACGCGGCACGCGGGAGCCTGACGTGCGGCGCGCGTGCCGCTGATTGCTTTCGTATGAGGGTTCATTGTTCTTGTATGGGAAAATTAAATTTGAGGACTGCCATTATAATTTTGCTAAACTTGTTTTATCCATCATTCTAAACCTGGCCCACTAATAAGCCCCTGTGACCCCGGATGTACGGATCGAGTGGACGGCGGCGATTAGGCGGATCTGTGTGGCAGCCGCAGGGACTCGAGACGACGACCCACCGTATGCAGTGACAGTCAATATATATCGCGCGCGACGCCGACGCCGACGCCGACGCCTGGCAGGGCTCCTCTAGGGCTCGTTCTGGACCAACACGCGCGCGGCCGCAGCAGCAGTCCGCCCGCCGCCGCCAAGGCATCCATGCTTGATCTCGAGGCGCCCTCCCACAGCTAGCAGCACTACCACGATCAAGGCCGCGGTCAGCAGGATGTCGGGGAGCAGCGCATCGTCGATCGACGACAGCGAGATCGGCGTCACCAAGGCTGAGGCTGAGGTGGGGAACAAGGAGGCGGCCGGGACAACCATGGTGACGGAGGCATCCTGGATCGACTACGTCATCTTGTACAAGAAGGACCAGGAGGCGCTCCTGTCAAGATGGGGGTGGTTGATCCACAATCGATCCAGCGATCCATATGATTAGCGGAGGAGCACCGGTTGCTCCATTCCCAATGGGCCCAATGGTTATTACAGATAGCTCCAAAATTTGCTGGTTCGCAGTTGCGGCTTGCTCTTACTAGATTGCAGTCGTGAGTCGAGACTACTCATTCAGATCACAGATCACAAAGGCACAGCGTCGCGGACTACGAGCCAACCATGGCCTCCCTCATGGGTGCAGCCGTGCAGACAGCTCCATCGCCCTCTACGCACAACGGCACGAGTGGGTGGGTGGAACAGGTGGCCCAGCAGTGTCCATTCGGTCGCCGGCCAACTCATTGCGCCGCACAGGTCGCCGGCCGGCCGGTCGATCTGGACTGCATGTAACCTGCTCTGCTCTCGTCCCTGTCCGTCTGCTTCTTTCCTCCTGTCCGCCGCCGCCGCCGCCGCCATTAATATCTGCTCTGCTCTCCTGAATGGAGGACGATGGAGCGCCGAGCTCGGGCGGCAGCGAAGGAGCCGGGACGTAGGCGGTGTCAGGTCAAGGGTCGACCCTTTGGTTCGGGTGGTTCTGATCCATCGTCCCTCTGCTATGTCATGGGTTGCACTAGGAGCCCATTTGATTCACTTTTTTCGGATCGGTTCGACGAACCTCTAGATCGATCCGCTCCACGCCCATCTTGACGCTCCTGGCTCCAAAGGAGGAGCGCAAGGCCGACGAGCCGACGACGGTGGCTATGATCACGAAGGAGACGGTGCCCAACTCTTTCATCGAAATTCTCAGGAACAGACGTCCCTTCAAGAAGTATCCTCCTATGACCGATAGGTATTCCAGCCTCCTCTCCAAGAACGACCCCAAGCTGCGCAAACTCTCCCTAGCGGATAGGGCGAGAAGGAATTGCTGCGTCGATCTGCATGAGGATGTCCTGAGGCAGCACACGGAGAAGGGCTTCGCCGAGGTCGGTGTCGACTAATTCACCGACGGTGTCAAGAAGATCTTCATCCTTCCCCGGCCAGCCCCAGCCCCAAGTGATGATGATGCAGCAACAGGGTAACAGCGGCGGTGGAGGGAGGAGTAAAACGACGCTAGTGTTTGTTAATGGTTTTGCTATCTTGTTTGCTGCTAAGTCGTCTGAGCGTGCAAGTTTAGTTAATTAGCTAGCCTCTATGGTATTGGATTGGAACCGCCACCCTAATGTGTACATATTATCGTGCTATAATAAAGTTGGATCTATTTAAATAATGATTTGTTTTTGGTATATACTAGTTTTTTATAAGTCTGGGGGCGGGGGGAGAGAGAATCCCCCAATTGATGGATTAATATTGGCTCTGAAATAGCCTGAAAGTTTACAGATCACATTCTGAATGTTTTACATTAGATTTACATTGCGCTACCAATAACTGAACACTAAGTATATACTGTAGCCTGATGTATACTTGTAAGATCCTAAATGGCTAGAGGAGGGTGAATAGCCTTTTTAAAATTCTACACACTTTACTCAACAACAAGGTTAGTACAAAAGATGGTGAATCTAATTCTAGCACTAGCTCAACTACACTATATAAGCCACTTAAACAATTCTAGTAGATATGAAGACTATAATCTCTAATCCACACCAACAAGCCTAAGTCACTACTTACTTTACTTCTAGGTGAATGAGATACACTACACAAACTAGAAACTAGAATCTACAAGAGATAACAAGCTAAGCAACTAGCAATGTAGACAAGTAAGTAAAGGAGTGAACATGTATTGTTATACCGACGTTGATGAGTAGAGATATTTCTAATGAACCAATCAATTAAAGCAATCACAATCACAAGATAAAATTCTCGGCAAAGAGATGACACAAGATTTTTTACCGAGGTTTACTTGTTTCCCGACAAGCTAATCCTCGTTGTGGCGATGCACCCACTTGATGGATCGCGAGCTAATTGACTATCAAGAGTCAAACCCTCAGCGGGTGCCGCACATCCACTCACAAGATGAGGATCCTCGAAGCCACGAGCTCCACTAGAGTAGCCAATTCGCGAACTCCCGCGGGGAAGGCTCGAGAACCCCTCACAATCACTTGGTGAGGCTCGAAATAATCTCCAATTACGAGCTCAACACCACCGCTGCTCCAAACAATCTAGGATGTCGGAAAACACCCAAGAGTAACAAGAAATCCGCAGTCAACTCAAAGATCAAGTGCCACTAGATGCAAATCACTAAGCAATGCACTTGAATCTCACTCAATCTCACTAGAGTAAGCAACCAAGTAAGGAGATGGGTGGAAGGAAAGTTCTCTAGCTCAAAGTATGTCTCAAGTGTTCAATGAGTCAAGAGAGAGGTCCTAAAGCCGGCCAAACATGTATTTATAGCCATCCCTAAAAAAAAGAGCAGTTAGGCTTGAAATGCCACTCTGCGCACGCTGACCGGAAGCGCTGGTCTGATCGACCGGTCCGGTCGCACCAGCGCGACTTCGCCGATGCTCGCCACGTGTCCCTTTTGAATCTCGCTCGTTAGATTTCCAACAGCCACGAAACGTTACACTCTCAGGTAAAGTGTGACCGGACACGACAGTGCCAGCGTCCGGTTGCTGTCCAGAGAGGTTCCAGAGAGCGACTTTATCGACCGGACGCGCCACCGCGTCTGATCAGCTCTGAGACTCGCGCTGTTCTCTGGGTGCGTGACCGGACGCGATAGTGCCAGCGTCCGGTTACTGTCCAGAGAGGTTCCAGAGAGCGACTTTATCGACCGGACGCGCCACCGCGTCTGATCAGCTCTGAGACTCGCGCTGTTCTCTGGGTGCGTGACCGGACGCTCCGGTTCCGTGAGGGACCGAACACGCCGGTTGCAAACCCTAGCGCCCCGCGCCGCGCACAGCTGCTGCCACTGACCGAACGCGCCGGTCGTGCCGAGACTGCGTCCGTTCACACCAGTGACCTCCTTTCACCTCCGTTTCTTCGCCTCCGGTGCAGTGGAAAAATAGGCGATTCACTTCCACAAAAGCGCCGAATTCCGCCTCACAAGCTCGGTGGGAGGGAGAGAGGAACCCAAATCCCTCTCTACCGCTTAAACTCCACCGTCTTCGCAAATGTGCTAACATCACCGAGTGTACATCACCATGTGCATGTATGTTAGCATTTTCATAATCATTTTCTCAAGGAGTTAGCAACTCACTAGATCCTAAATGCATATGCTCAAGAATATGGACATAGTAGCACTTGATTCATGAGATGATCGTGATTGCCCCTCTTGATAGTCGGCTATCAATCATAAACTCGGTCAATCACTTCTCTACTCATCTTTAGACCGGCAAAAGAGAATCTTGTGATTATACATTTGCCTTGATCATCTCATTCCTTGTCCATCACATATGTGCATGTTCACCATCATCTTTATCTCCATGCACTTGTGATCTTATGGCCATCACCATCAGGCTTCTTGCTCCTTCATCACATGTGTTGCTACGCCTAACTCAATTCACTTGACACGATGGCATTAGCAACTTGATGTCATTAATTACCAAAACTAAACTTGGGTTTTCAGTACTTAATATCGTGCAGAAATTCCTGGAGGGTTCTTGGCCCATTACAACTTCGTCAATCAAAAAGGAAAAAAAAGGGAGCAATGTTTATGCACTAGCACTCCTAGCAAGCAATGATAAGAGAAACAGAGTAATAATGATCCAGTTATTCGCTTGGGTGCTTACAAGCAAGGTTCGTAATTTGACAGGGCAGGGCATACATACGAGTTTGTTGCTTTGCACTAGAACAGGAATCAAGCTAGAAATACTTGAACAACAATTTGCACTGCAGAGATTCTTCAAAAGGAAAGGAAGGGAATATATATACGACATTGCAGTGTGCATGTGACCTGCAGGCTTCCCCGCCTCCCCGGGTTTTGGTTTGCAATAGCAAGATTTGGTTTGTAATTTTCACTAGACTGGACCTTACCTGGAATTTTTCCTTCTCAGAATAGGTGTGTGTTCACTTCCCATCCAAACCCAAAATATTTCATCTTCCACCTATCACGTCAAATATTTGCACGCATGCATGGAGTATTAAATGTAGGTAAAAAATAACTAATTATACAGTTTGTCTGTAAATGTCGAGATGAATCTTTTGAGCCTAGTTACTTCATGTTTAGATAATATTTGTCAAATAACAACGAAAAGTGTTACATGAACTTTTCACCTACTTTTCACCCAACACACCCCAGGTTCATCACTGAAAAGCCTCCCCTCACCGTCATGCGCCGCTGATGGTTCACTGACGTTCCTTGACACCCGAACTTCTCCCGAAAGAAGTCGATAAAATCTCCAATATCTACCTTGCCCGTGATATTGCCGCCATTCCGCGTTCGCTGGCTGCTACTTGAAGCCTCGTTCCCAGTTCTTGCTTTTCTGGCTGTGGAAATGTAATTTACGCCACGCCGCTTGCGCCTGCTGCTCTTCAGCTGTGTCACTTTGGCAAGCCTTTTGATCCTTAGGTGTGGTGACTTCAGCTGGATATTCCTTAACCGAACCATCCTCCTGGCATCACCTGGTGAACTCTGTATCACGGTACAGAAGGCAAAGGGGATCAGGTGAAAGATGTGCACAAATTCACTGTGAAAAGATTTAAGCAATTAGACCCTAGGACCAGGAATGTTGGGACTCTGAGGCTGGACTGCAGAACAGGGTGGTGCATTTCTGACCTCAAAGCGACAGTTGCAATGCTATGGACAACTCAGGCCTAGATCATACAGATTTCAATCTTTACATGGCAAAGGCCCAAAATTATGATGGTCAAAGAATAAGCACGGGTAACAATTTTTTTGCTCAGTATATGCTTTCAAGTTCCACCAAAGTTGATCTTTTATCCTTTTTTCATGGGACAATAAACAATTGATTCTTCAAGTTTACAAAAGAACTTTACTGTTGGTACCTGACTCACTGGGTCAATTTGGAGCAGCGGAGGCACAACTATAACATCGATAGAGCTCATACGTCCGACCTAAATTTGAAGAGAAGATGAATGTCAACAAAATAACCTCTGAAATGTAAGAAGGTTCTCAACAAGAGAGGGTATTCAAATAAAACCATCTGCACGAGTCGTTAATTTCCTGCACCTAGCAGAACACTAGTGCTATATATTAAGAAAAATGTTACTCATATACCTCACAATATTGCAATATAAACTATGATACCATCAACAGAATCAGCCATCTAAAGACTGTCATTTGTCAGGTATGCATCAATTGCATGCTTTCAAATTGAACGATCCAGTTCAACCATCACCAATTACTTGCCACAATGAAACAAACATTTGATTAACTTTTGAATGAACAGGAGCATATAATATACCATCAGCTTACCTTGTCAATTGAAACATTTTGGCATATACCATTCTCCTGTTCTATATGCCTGACACATCCGACCTGAATACAAAAAGAACAGACAAGTTGCATAATTGACGAGATGAAAGAATATGTCATGCTACATTTCATTATCTGACTTTTTTTTTCTCTCGAAATCACAGGAGAGCTGTGTATCATTATATTAATAAGAAAAGGGTACAAGTATAAGAAACTGTGCATCACAGCACTATATTGGATTGCATTCGTGCCCTTTGAAACTAAGACAAGAAATGAACTTGACCTGAATACTATTGGGTGGTTCCACAGTATAAATATGTCATGAACTGTTCACAATTGATATCCTATAAATTACATGCAACATATAGAAGAAAAAAGCATTGGTGCATCAAGATAAAGATATTTCACGACTGTATGTATAGCATGAATGCATGATTGCAATAATTGTAATTAATCTTGGCAGAGCTATCTAGGAAATCATAGTCCATAAGCAGAATGTAAAGATATATATATGCACAGTAACTTACATTGTGTATGTTGATATTTGGAATACGAGCCAAGATGGCTCTGGTCATTTCACCAGGTAACTCTAACTTAGTTTTGCAACAAACCATTTGTAGCTCCCGCAAGAATGGAAGTTGTAGCAAATAATGAGGAAAATCACAAGGTAGATGGCACATTGCAATACTCAGACTCTGCAATGAAGCGATTCTTCCCAAAAACACTGGTATATCACAGAATGAAAGCTCCAACACCTCAAGGCTGGTTAATGTTCCTATGCTTTCTCCCCAAGTGTTCAAACCTTCACATGACCTTATTGACAGGAACTTAAGTGAACTTAAGGAACTAAACAAATGAAGTTGGTCCTCCCTTGAAAATGATAAGTCACAGAACTGGAAGCTTAACCTTCTTGTTGGCCTAGGGTGTAATTGTGAAGGTGTGACTGACCATCCTTGCAAGATCTCACCACATGCATCAATTTCCAATAAAAGGCACTGTGGAAGAGATGGTTCAAATATCAACTTTGGGCACCGTGACACCTTCAGATGGTGAAGGTTAGGGAACATATACACATGGGCCTCTTCATTGCTAGTTGATAGAGTTGACAGCCACCTTTCTAGGTTTGGCATATCACTGATGGTGAGGTCCCTTAATTTCAAAAATGCTCTGCTGCCACTAGCAAAATCTTCTCTAACAACCTTGACATTTGGTATATATTCTATGATCAGAGACTGCAATTTTGGTAGCTGGCCAAGAGGGGGCAGATGGTCACATGTAGCAAGCCTAGAAAGCTCAAGGTGTACAAGGTTTGGCAAAATGGTTGTCAGATTCAGCATCCACTCAGGAAATTTTGAACCATGATAGCCCAAAAGTTCAAAGTGTTCCAGGGTCCTTGGAGGTATGATCTTTTCAAGTACAATGTCATCTGGGACAAATTTAGCCACTTCATTACCATTCAAGTAGGAGCTACTAAGTATTAATGAGTTGAGATGCTGATGTCTGCACAATCCTAAGTTCTCAACCTCATCAATGCATTGCACATTGCCGAGACCCAAAAGATGGAGTCTTTTGTGCTTCAAGATCCCATGGAAGTCATCACTGGGTCTGTCCTTTTCAGTTAAATCTATCCTAGAGATACACAGTAAGCTACTTACAATATTGAAATCATCCTTATTCCCACAAGAGTAACCATCCAACCCAACTGCCAACAAACATTTGAGGTCAGACATATTGGCTATGCCATAAGGGATACGGACCTTAAAACAATATGATATGTTCAAAAGCTTAAGTTTCTTTAAGCTGCCGTAGTCTCCAGGCATCTTTTCAAGGCTAATGCAGCACGACAGATTTAGGTGCTCTAAATTGGTGAGGTTAGTAACACTCTCAGGCAATGCATAAAGTTGTGAGCAACATGATAGGTCCAAAACCTGAATTTTCCGTAGGCACCCAAGCAATTCTGGAAGCATTACTAGTTCCCAGCAATCAGATAAGATCAGTTTCTCTATGTTCACAAGGTCAGTAAAGGAATCAGGCAATTTTTGAAGTCTGTGGCAGTCACTTAGATCCAGAATACGAAGCCCATGAATTTTTCCAAAATCTTCTGGCAATTCTTGAAGTTCATAACAGCATGACAAATTGAGATCCTCTAAATGTAGGAGATAGCAAAATGACATGGGTAAAATGTGGATTTTATGACAATTGGACATGTCCAGTATGAGGAGTTCTTGATGATTGCCTAATGGCAACTCTCCAAGTTCATGACAGGATGACAAGTTAAGGTTCTCCAAGTAACAGAGGTCGCAAAATGATTCTGGCAAGCTAACTAGGTTGAGACAACCAGACATGTCCAAGAATGATAGTTTCTGGAGTTTGCCAAAAGATGTGGGCAGAACTCGTAGATTAATGCATCCTGATAGGTCTAGATGCATCAAATCCCTTAGTTCACAAATGGACTCAGGAATTAACATGAGGCGAGAACAACCATGAAGGTTTAAGTAATGCAATTTCTCAAGGCTAACTATTTGAACTGGCAATTTCTGAAAATAACTTGCTGAAAGGTTTAGTGCATTTAGGCATTGTAAACCAGCGCAAGAGTCCTGTTTCAATTCATTCTGCATTCCTGATGCATCAAGATAACATAACTGCTTCATCTGGTTAAGTTGACTTGGTAACTCTAGGACAGAACAACCACTTATGTCCAAGACTCGCAAGAATTTGCTCAGGGTCAGGGAGAGTGATCTCCCAGAAATCTGCAGCCTTTTGCAATCTCTAAAATGAAGTGATCTTGCCTTACCAAGTGCAGCCTTGATGTTCATTGGTATCTCAATGTAATTCGTCAACACTGTATGTCGGTAATAATCACTTCCAGAACTAGTAGTGCCACTCCTTTTCGCATCGATGAATAGGAATTCATCATTGGCAACCCATCTTGCTAGGTCATACACCAAATCATGCATCTGGAATACCCTTGCAGCTTTAATGTGATGGTTAGCCGCCTGATGTGTACATGAGTTTAAATGCATAAGAAAATTAAAAATAAGAATTAAGAACATATCAACAAAAGTAAATATTATGTAAACCATGGCAGGTGATTAATATGACATGCTGTATAAACAAACCCTAATTTCAGCAGTATAGTAGTATATGAATTTAATAATCATGTAAAAAGTGACTCACTGAGGATGATAACATTGAAGCCTGAAGGAAGGACATGCTCACTAGTTCACGGATGTACTCCTCACCGCGCTTTGCAAGTGTCAAGCTTCCACTATTGGGTTGAATGAATCCTAGTGCAATCCACTGCTGTATCAGCATGTCCTTGTCTATGACAGCTCCTTTGGAGAAAACTGCACAGTATGCAAAGCACAACCTCAGGTGACAAGGCATGAAGCAATAACTAAGCATCAAAGATGGCATGATATTCTGATCTTCTATTTCCCAGATTTCACTGTCCCTCACTGCTTCCCATGCAGCCACCCCTTCCTTGAATCGCATCATGAAAGCCAATGCTTGTGCAGACAAAGGCACACCTTTGCACTTCTTCACTATATCCCTTCCAATTACTTCTATCCTAGGATCATCCCTTCCAGGAACAAAGGCTCTTCTCTTAAACAAAGTCCAACAATCATTATCAGATAGGATATCCATCTTGTAAGGCATGCAAGGACACATCAGGGAAGCAATCTTCTCAGTGCGTGTAGTCACAATGATCTTACTTCCTTTTGCACCACAACTGAGCATTGCCTTCAGATTTTGCAATTGGAACCCATTGTCTTCCCACAGGTCATCAAGAACAACCAAGAACTTCTTGCCAGCAAGTACTCTTTGGAGATGACGAGTAACCTCCTGAAGGTTTGACTGGTGGCCACAGTTAACTTCATCAATTTCAGAAAGTATAGATTCACCAATTTTCTTCAGATCAAATTTCATAGATACATAGACCCATAATCGGTAATCGAAAACTCTCCCAACATTCTCATCATTGAAAGCTAACCTGGCAAGAGTGGTCTTACCAAGGCCACCAAAACCATAAATACAGAGGGTCGAAATCTCTTCTTCACTATAAGTTGTCAACATAGAAACTATAGTTTCTTTCTCAATGGCCCTCCCCACAATATCTTCACTGATAGAAGAAAACGTAGCTCTGCTATTAACATTTTCATCCAAGGAGCAACACTCAGCCTTGAAACTGAATATATCCAGTTTTGCTTCTTCTTTAATCTTCTCCAATCTCTGTCTCATCTTCTTCATCTTGTGAGCAATGGTGATGTGTGCTTTAAACTGTGACACCTGTTTCAATTTAGACTTAAGTTTCTGAGGTAAAGTTTCATAATTCAGAAAATAGTTCTTCTGTAAGTAATATCCTGTCCATGCTGAAAATAAATAACAGAAATTTCTGTAAGCATTGTTGTTTAACATCATGCTTTGTGTGGTAGATTTTCTTCGTTCCATGAAGTTGACGGTGCAAAAAATTCTAATGATTTCAAAACCATACATACCAGAAAGTGTGCTCCATGCTTGCCTGCCTGCCTAACTTTAAGAGACCTAGTTGGCTATCTTGTTACAACTTTAAATTAGATTGGTGCACAGATTATATTAGAAACTTGGACAGCTACTGTTATGGTGGGGCAAGTGTATCAGAGGAGGAAGAGGAGCCGTGGCTAAGAGCCGCGCGTGCGGTTCGCGGTCACCATGGCTCTCCAGCCTCCAGCGTCGTCCGAGGTCTTAGGAAAGGAATCAGGATTAGTTTGTTAAGCTTTGCACAAGTTGTTAGCTGGTTGTTAGGATTCGGCTATATGTACTGAACACTTGGTTAATAACAGATTAGCTGGAGATTGATCTAATCCCTCCCTCCCTC
Source organism: Saccharum hybrid cultivar R570 (assembly GCA_038087645.1). Classification (NCBI taxonomy): domain Eukaryota; kingdom Viridiplantae; phylum Streptophyta; class Magnoliopsida; order Poales; family Poaceae; genus Saccharum; species Saccharum hybrid cultivar. The sequence continues at coordinate 5,075,964 of JAQSUU010000297.1, read as the reverse complement.
CCTCCCTCCCTCTGAGGTTGCTTTCGGCGCCGTGCAGCCTCACCGCCAGGCGGTCACGCCTCGAGCTCCCGTCTCCCACTCCTACGCACTACGCAGCAGCTCTAGCGCTAACAGCTACCACTTGCTGCGTGTTTACTATTACAAACAAAAGAAATTTTGAAATCAGAAAATGCAATATGGTATATATCAGTAGCTATTAATTTATATACACCACAGAAGGTAGCTTTGAAACACGTACTGAGGATTACCAGTCATCAACATATTGAATAGAAACATATCAACATACTTTTTTAATCCAATCTAACATAAATATACTCAAGTGCAGAAAATATTTAAATCAGAAAATTAGAAAAAGGTGATCACCTTCTGAAGCGAACCACAGTCAGTGTCATTCTTGGATTCCACTTCCTCTAAAATGTCATGAATGTCATAAGCAGCAAACTTAAGCCTCTTGAGCCAGAGGCGCACACGTTCCTCTCGTGAAGACCGCTTCTCAGCGTCATTCAACACAGCTTGGAGGGTCGCCAGTGTGCTCCTGATCGATTCAAAGTCATCCTTGAACTTCCACAGCAAGCTGACCTCAGGCCCAATAACCGCACCAAGCTTCCCCATGACCACCTTCAGGACAGCCGATGCAAGCATCTCACCGACAACTGTTCCCATGTTCATGGGACGGCTTTAGCTGTTGTGAAGCTAATGGAGTGAAGTGAAGTAGTGAAAAATATTGATTTGCAGTTCAATGTATGTGTCGGACTCCTGAAGTCTTTTGGCTGAGTGAAGCTCTTATAATGGCCATTCAGCCTGACTGCCTGAGTGCCGGTGCATTTCATGGAAGGTGGGAGTCAAGTCAAGCCGTCTTGGCCAGGCACCTTTAATAACAAATGAAAAAAAGCTTAGGTAGACTGCTTTCCTTTTCGTTACTTTTCACCTTTCCCCTTTTTGTCTTGTTGGTGGAAATCTCAATCTCAAAAATTCAATTTAAATCCTAAACTGTCCTCGAACCATGTAACGAAATATTTTGCAAACAGCAACTCTGAATGAAAATTGACAAAACAACCATTTATATCTGCAATCGCCAACCATCTTACTCACTGCAAATGAATTGGTAAGCGCATACATTCCAATTAACCAAAAACTAAAAGCTGATTAACTGATCAATCATTGCACTGGTGCTTAATAATTTCGTGTGTATAATGCAGTTTCTCAATCATCAATTCATTAAACTGGCTGCTAGTTAACTTTAGCATCTTTTCCCAGAAGACGCGGGGCCAAAGACTCCAAGTCTCTGAGTCAAGTCAAGCTTTGCTATCCACCCATAGATTGTTCCCTAGTAGTAGCAGGAAAGAGGTGTAAGAAAGTCTAGGAGGAAAGAAAGACAAAGCATAGTGGATGACAGATGTCGACTCCTGTCTCGTGCCTAGGCATCTAGGAAAGATGGTGAGACAGAAATTTCGCTGGACTGTTACAGCTGAGTGGAGTGGAAGCTAATCGCCAACCGCGTGCTGCATGCTCACAATCGAAAATTAAGTGGCAGTTTGCCCAATGCCTCTGCGATGGCTGATGAGCAATTCAGGCAGATCGAAGTCTGCGAGGCACGAGCTACAAACAAAAACGCAGCATCCGGCCCCGTTGCATACTTCCTTCCAGGAGAATCACTAGTTCCCCGGTTTCCCGTCACTTGACATGTCGTTCGATCCCTCTATTCTTACACGGAAGAGATGAACGGGGACCGGATAAACCTCCGCCCTGTTCGTTTGGACTTATCAGCAGAATCAGCAGCCATCCAGCAGTGTTTTTCTCTCACAACAAACCAGCGAACAGTGCTTTCAGCACAATAAACCAGCGAAACGAACAGGTCGTCGACGAATGCGGCGCGGCGCTGGCGAAGCTTCTCCTCGACTAGGCTGTCCCACCGATGGCTGGACTGGACGTGACGTGAGGGGCGCGCGCGCACACATTGAGTGGTCGGTATCTCAACCCTCGACCACGGGGGCGTACCTCGCTGTTCCCGGCCATGGTGCAGCCGGCGAGAGGATCCGTCGCGGCGCCAGTTTCGTTGGGCCCCGAGTGGCGCGTGCGTGGGCCTGCAGCCCGCACTGTAGTGGAAGATGGGCTTAGACCCAGACAACTATCCCTAGACAACTGGTTTCCCATATTTGGATTCCAAGGATGCACGTTTAGTTTTTTTTATAAAATTCTTTTTTTTAAGGAAAGAACGATGCATCGTCGGGTGTTGGCGAAAAGGCTTGTTTGGTGAAGCTTCACGTTTTTTTTTGATCGGTCAACGGGGGAGAGAATCCCCACCTAAATTTTCATAGATCATGTGGCTCTTGAAGCCTGATAGTATAAAAACATGTTTCAGGCGTAGCATTGCGCACACATCGCGCTGTCTGATGAAACTGAAAAACCGAAAACACAAAGAGGAAACAAAGAACTCCCATGATAAACAGACTCAAAGAAAAGCCTAGACACAAGCCGAAAGACGCCAACTGAACGTCGACTTGCGCCCCCGCCAAACAGCATACTCGCCGGTTTCACCATGACTATCGTGCCCTCCACCATTCCACTGATGGTGACATCCTCCAGCACATCCGGGCCCACACCACCCGGCATTTGATATTCTGGCACCGTGGCGACGGACACGCAAGTCCAGGATCATCGGACACGACGACCTCCCATGGAAATGATGGTGACATCCTCCAGCACATCCGGGTTCACGTACCACCATCCAACGCCGTCTACAGGGATTGGAGGGGAATGACGGTAGCGGTGGAACACCACTCGGCATTTGATATTCTGGCACCATCAAGGAGAGCACCGACGGAGCAGAGACGCCATGAAGGGTCGAGATGGCGGACTAGAGGGGGGTGAATAGTCCTTTCTAAAATTAATCGCGTTGGCAAACCGAAACAAATGCGGAATTAAAACTATCGGTCTAGCCAAGACTACACCCCTCTATCTAAGTTCACAAGCACCTCACAAAGATCCTAATTATGTAACTAAGGTGCTTTCCTTAGCAAGAGCTCTCCTAAACAATTCTAGAGCAAGGTCACACAAACCTATGCACTAGTACTTTAGTAAGGCCGGGGAGCTCCTACACAATTCTAGTAAGCAAAAGCACGAAGCCACCTATGCTCACTAGCAATGCTCAATAACAAGGCAACTAATACCAAACTAGAGAGCGCAAATTACTTAGCTACACAAACTAAGCAATATGACTAACAAGGTTACACAAACCAAATTAGCCACGCAACGGGAGCTACTTCTATGCTACACAAGCAAGAAGGTAACTAGCTAACTACACAAGCAAACTAGTTACAAGAGCAACTACACAAGCACAAGTATATGAATGTAAATACAAGCTTGTGAATCGAAAGCAAACCACCGAGAAGATGTACATAATGTTGACACGGCGGTTTTTCACCGAGGTTTACTTGGTTGCCACCAAGCTAGTTCCCGTTGTGGCGATACACCCACTTGATGGATCACGAGCTAATTAACTATCAAGAGTCAAACCCTCAGCGGGTGCCGCACATCCACTCTCAAGATGGGGATTCTCCAAGCCACGAGCTTTACTAGAGTTGCTCTTCGCGATTCCTGCGGGGTGAGCACAATCCCCCTCACAAATCCTCCTCCGGAGCCACGCACAATCTCCACGCGTGCTTCAACGGAGTCGCAAGCCATCAAGCCGTCTAGGAGGTGGCAACCTCCAAGAGTAACAAGCACCACCGGCTTGCAACACGATCACCTAGTGCCACTCGATGCAATCCTCTCGATGCAACGCGCTAGAATCGCTCTCTCACTCGATCCGATGAACACTATCAAATATGAGTGAGTTAGAGGGCTTCCAAGCACTACCACATAAGCCACCAAGGCCAAAGTGTGCTTAGCTACCGGCCAAGGCCGGCCAAGGCATCTATTTATAACCCTACGGTCAAATAGAGCTGTTACCCCTTCACTGGGTCCTTTTCGGGATGACCGGACGCGGTGGTCAAAACTGACCGGACGCGCTCAGCCGCGTCCGATTCTCCAACGGTCACTACGCCAACGGTCAAACCCTATGACCGGACGCGCTTCTCATAACGACCGGACGCGCCGGTCCCGATGACCGGACGCGCCCCAGGCAACGACCGGACGCGCCTATTGAATGACCGGACGCGCCTGTCGAACGACCGGACACGCCGATCGCACTGACCCACGCGCCCGCGACGCAACGACCGGACGCGCTCCTTGCGATGACCGGACGCGACAGTGCCCGCGTCCGGTTAGAGTCCAGTAAGCTCCTTCAACGATCGGACGCGTCCGATCATGTGTGACCGGACGCGCCCCGCGTCCGATCGTCCTCTGCGAACCTCAGTTCCTTCTGGGCGCAAGACCGGATGCGCCGGTCCCACGAGTGACCGGACGCGCCGGTTGCAAACCCTAGCACCCACGCGCCTGACTGCTGACCGGACGCGTCCGGTCATACTATGACCGCGTCCGGTGCAGCGTCCGATCACCTTTGTGACCTCCGTTCGCCTCCGTTTCTTTTCAGCTCCGACGTAGTGGAAAATAGGTTTTTCAGCTCCTCGAAAACGCCTGAATCCCGCGCTCGCAAGCTCGGCGGGAGGGAGAGAGAGACCCAAACCCTCTCTATCGCCCAAACTTCATCGCCTTCGTAAATATGCCAACACCAACAAGTGATCACCACCTTGTGCACGTGTGTTAGCATTTTCATAATCATTTTACCGAAGGAGTTAACCACTCAACTTGCCACGCCACTCGATCCTAGCAACGATGCATAGTTAGATCACACGAGTGGCACTAGATGACCGATATGCAAACAAGTTTGCCCCTCTTGATAGTACAGCCATCTATCCTAAACCCGGTCATAAACATCTCTATACACCTATGACCGGTGAAATGGAAATGCCCTAGGTTATACCTTTGCCTTGCGCATTCCACTCCATCTCCTCCGACATTGATGCAACACATGCACCAACCATATCACAAATGATATGATCCACATCATATCATCATGTGATCTTGGTCCATCGATCTTGACCTCACTTGCTCTTCACCATTGCGTCGGTCCATCGGCGCCAAGTCATGCTCAAGCTTCACCGTCACACGCGGTCCCTCACTTCAAAGCCTCTAACTTGCCCTTCACACTTGCAACCGGTCCGTCGAGCCAAGCCTCATCTTGATCTTCGCCACCTTGGCCACATGACTCCATGTCATGTCTCATATGCAATGAGCTCCTTCATGACACCATCACTTGTGGACTAATCTCCTGTGTATCTCACATAACCACATATTAGTCCATCTAAGTTGTCACTCAATTACCAAAACCAAACAAGGACCTTTCAATCTCCCCCTTTTTTGGTAATTGATGACAACTCTACAAAGATATGGAAATTAAGCTTTTTCAAGCTAGCACTTCACACAAAGTGTAAATTGCTAACTTGTTTTGGATTTAATGTTACTTATCCAACTTTTAAGCTCTATGTCAAGATTTGGATAAGCACCATAAAATCCGACTTGGTAGTGATAACTCCACCTATATATGTGCTCAAATGGTTTGGTTTCAAGCTTGCACATATGCGTAAATATGAAATTTGTGGGAGGGTTAGCACTACTAAGTGATGCTAAGGTGTATAGAATAAACCTTTGTAGCTCGATACCAATTAGTAGCTTGATACCATTTAAAAATCACAAGTTTGTCATCATCCTTAGCATCATGAGTAGCTAGACATCAAAAACACTAGAAACCCCGTGAGATCAACATTATAAGCATGGTTCTAGTTTTTGCATGATAATCACAAGTCTAGCTAACATCCTATGCATGCTAGTTATCATATCATCATTCAAGTTCTATAACTAGCATACAACACTCAAGCATGCATATTAAATATAAAACTTATACAATGCAAGCAAGCACATGAATATGCACATGTCAAATGCAACCAAACAATGTTCATGAGCTTGCTCCCCCTACTTGTGTGCTTCTTTTGTCCAAGAATTTTGATCCTTCTTATTTCTTCAATGTTGCTCCCTCTTTGTCCGTCTCCATGTCCAAACTCATTCCCAAACCTCTCTCTCTTGGTGTATTGACATATCTTTGTTCTAACTTCTCCCCCTTTGTCATCAATTTCCATAAAGGGTGTACTTCTCATTGATGCAAAGGCTTGCATTGGGGTAGATGGTTGAGACTTGAATATTGCGTTGTTGATGGACATCACCGCACATGTTGGAATGACATTACTTGTATGTTGCTCTTGAGATACCACTTAGAATCTTTGACCTTGATACCATTAGGTGGGGTTCCTCCCCCTATGTCATAGCATGGGTCATTCACTTGATAATCTTGAGCTCTTGTGTGTGAGAGAACTTTCTTTATTTGATGATCACTTAAAGTTGAGGATCACTTGTGGAACCACCGTCTTGTATAAATGATATCATGTGTAGAAATACCACGAATAAGTGTGTGATACCAATTTGAAGAATCCTCTATCATGGAACCACTTGTAGGATTTGTCAATATGATCTTTTCTTGAACATTTTCTATCTTTATGAGTACCACTTGTAGGATATCACTTGTAGATCATGATCTAGACACCACTGGTAAATACCAATTAAAGAAATACTTTGAGTCTAGATACCATTTGAAACACCCTAGATATCCATTTGCATTGTTGTCTTGTGCTTGTACCCATATCATTGTCATGAGCTTCTAGTATGACTTAAACTAAGTTGATTTGCCTAAGATTCTAAGTCCGGTTTGATCCAATGATAAGCTTCTTCACTCCTCATACTAAGGGTTATCTTGCCAATGTTGTACTTGTCACTTGTTAGCAATCCAAACTAGATCAAGTACTTGGGTTCACTAGCTCATGAACAAATTCATACACATACCACTAGATCATTTAAATAATTCAAGCAATAGTGGTAGGCTATGAATTTAAACATTTCATTTGTTATGCATGATCCTAGTAAGCATGTACTATATGCACTCATCGCATACTAGTAAGGGATGAAATGATCATGCACATTACAATGATACCTTTGTTATGTTGGAGTAGAGGATAGTCACATAGATTCCAATTCATTACTCCAATAGCAATATAAAGTCCAATTTATAAGCTTGGTGAAGACCAATCATTATAGAGAAATCTATTCTTCACCCATATGAAATGAGAACCACTAATAATCAAGTGCATTATCTCTTGTTGTGGTTGGCTTTGCTTTTTCTCTTTGATCAATGCTTGCATCAGAGAAGTATTTATGATACCAATTTTATAACTATGACTAGCTCTCTTTTGGGTGTTGCTTGCTTTTCTTGATCAACCCTATTGATTGCTTCAATTAAGCATCTCAAATGTCCCTTGAATTCATCACTTCCATGTTAGCCTTCTAAGCCGGTGCTCGGTTTACCCACCCACGGGTGGCAAGCCCCCTCAGCAGAGAGAAGTGACCTCTCTCCAAAGAACCATCCTTGACACTTACTTGAATTGCCTTTGATTGATTGATCTATGGACTTAACTTGATGAGTAACCTTGAATTATTCTTTAAGTCATTTTCTTTCTACCAAATGATCTCCAATCATTACTAGAACTTGAACCTCATCTTCATCTTGAGTTTGATCTTCATTTTCAAATTTGAGTACCAAATTTGTACACTAAGTACATTCCACAATCAATGCCCTTGTACTCATTTCTTGTCATGCTTCTAGATCAATTCAAAACCAAACTTAGTTGCCTCAAACACTTATAAATATGTTTCCAACTTGAGGACCTTTCACTTAAAGTGACTCTAGATCAATCCAATAATTGTTACTTTTCTGGCAGATTCTGTACCCTTCAAAGAATAATTCATATCTCTCAATGTATAGGTCCAAATGCCATGAAATTTGGTGGAGATGTGAATTACTGAGTCATCTAGCAATTGTAAAAATTTGAGCTTCATTTGACTTCTAGATTGCTACTAGATTTTAAATCTTCCACCACTGTTACATGCTGAAAACTGCTGCACTATAGCTGACAAGATGTGCTCTAAAACCATAGCATTTCTCATCCAATTATCATGAAATTTATACAGCATCTAATATCATAAGTCTAGAGCATGTATGCCAAATTTGAAGCCAATCCAATATGATTTAGTCACTCAAACTCAGACTTGATCTCAGCTAGCTCAGATTTTCAATAATGGACAGATTTCAATACATTGAGCTATACTTCACCAAATTGAATCAAACTTGAAACTAACTTGTTTGAGCACTTTCATAAGACATTTATCCATTCAATCCACTTAATAAATATCATCTCATGAATTTATCCAACACAAGTCAATCCAAATTTGATTGCTAGGCATTTAATCCATTCAATCATCTCATAGCGAGCAACATTGCATATATATCCAATTCAATCAACTCATATGCATCCAAATAAAATGATCAAATAGAGATATACCTTGGTTATCACATGATCATCCTTTTAGCAAGCTCCAACTCAAATATTTGTAAGCCATCAAATATATCCAATAAATCACCATAATCTTGAATGTTGCACTTGTATGTTGTAGTATTTGGACTCCACTTATTTTGACTTGGCATTGGGATAGAATATGCACTAAGCTTTAAAACTTGATTCAACATATGATGACCAATATGAATCCAAATGAATCAAGCCTCCAATGCCGATAGTACCTACAAACAATCATTCACTTTTTGATGGTACCCAAACAAGTTTGGGTCCTCTCAAGTTAGGAGCAACATACTTAGGCAAAGCCTTAGTATGGGTAGCGGGATGTTTTACAATTCCAACCAATGAGGTACCATTTCCATCCTTTCTAAGCATGTTAGTATTATTAATTGAACTAGGCTTAGAATTATTACCTAGGGGACATGAATGAGCCATGTGTCCCCTTTCCCGGCATGAATAGCATCTTCTCTTTGGTTGAGCCTTTTCTTCCTTGCTCATGTGATGCTCTTCATTGCCTTGCCTCTCATGAGTTGCTTGAGCATTCTTCTCAAGCTTGGTAGGACACCCCGAGGCAAAGTGTCACATATCTTCACACTTGAAGCACTTGATGTGAGCCAAATTTCTTTTCTCAATTTGATTCTTGCTCATTATCTTGGTATCTTAGATTTGCATTGGATGCCTTCCTCTTCCACCCCTTCTTGTTTTCTTTTTCTTCTTCTCATGCTCAACGTGTGGCTTTGGTTGAGGCTCTTCTTGTTGCTTCACTAGTTTCTTGCTTGGGCACATTAAGGTGTAGTGACCCCATATATGGCACTTGAAGCACTTGCGTTTGAGCTTTTCTTCTTCTTTCTTCAACTTGAGATTCTCTAAGTTGGGGCATGTTTGGTAAAGATGACCCACTTCATGGCATCGGTAGCACATGAAATGAGAGAGCTTCTCTCGAGCTAGCTTCTTCATCTTTCTTTCTCTTTTCTTTTCCCCTTTGGTCATATTCTTCTTGCTCTTGTTGAAACCAAGGCCACTCTTGTCACCAAAGTTTCTTTGAGTTTTCAACATATGCTCAAAGGTGACTTTTGAGTTGTAGCACTTCTCTAACTTGTTGCTTAATTTCTTCACTTCACTTTTGAGCTCATTGTTCTCCTTCAAAATGTTAGTCTCACAAGGCATAGAAGTAGAACAAGCATATATATGTGAAGAATATGGCATATCTAATAAGTCATCACAAGAGGTGGATACATGCTTTCTCCCTACATCACATGGGTTAGTCACATTTTGCAATTGATCATTTGATCCATGTGATGAGCTCTCATTAATTTTAATTTTCGTTAATAACATCTTAAAGAGAGAAGCATGTTCTTGTACCAAATTATCATGAGCAACACTAAGTTCCTCATGAGCCAATTTTAGCTCCTCATGTGAACAAGTAGTAACATAAAGTAGATGCTTTTGTTGTTCACATGTGGTTTTTAGAAATGAGTTTTCATTTTCCAATTTCATGGTTTTAGCTTTCTCATTTTCTAAAGACATGTTCATGCTAGCAAGTCTACTAACAAGCTCATCATATGAATCAACATGATCAATCACATTATCATTTGATACCTTTGTGTCACCTAGTGACATGAAGCAATGTGATGTAGTGGATGGGCTTGTAGTAGCATCATCAAGGCCCGAGCATGAACCAACGTTGTCACCATCAAGTGTGCTTGGGGTAGAAACATCACTTGCAACACTTGATGCATCATCACCATTCTTGTCAAGTGAACTTGTGGTAGATCGATCATCATCATCACTTGACCATGAGGTGGAGCAATCCTCCACAACCATTGTGTTGTGGTCATGCTCAACATCATCATGTGCAACCTCCTTGGGCTTGACATCATCGTCATCATCGGTGATAGCTCCATACTTTTCATTGAGATAGGCCCATATCTCATGAGCAGATTTGAGGTCCATGATCTTACCAAAGATGCTATCATCCAAAGATCTATACATGATGTTAATAGCTTGGATGTCAAGATCTAGGCATTTCTCTTGTGCTTGAGTTAGATTATCTTTATCCAACACATAAGAAAAGCCTACATCTACCATCCACCACATTTGAGGGCAAATAAACTTAAAATTGCATATCATCCAATTTTTCCACCGTGCAAAGTGTGTGCCATCAAACATGTGAGGACAATCAACATCTAGTCCATATTCCGCCATCCTCTCGGGTCGGTGAAGACCACAAATGAGAGACCGGGCTCCGATACCAATTAAAGGGTCGAGATGGCGGACTAGAGGAGGGTGAATAGTCCTTTCTAAAATTAATCGCGTCGGTAAACTAAAACAAATACGGAATTAAAACTATCGGTCTAGCCAAGACTACACCCCTCTATCTAAGTTCACAAGCACCTCACAAAGATCCTAATTATGTAACTAAGGTGCTTTCCTTAGCAAGAGCTCTCCTAAACAATTCTAGAGCAAGGTCACACAAACCTATGTACTAGTACTTTAGCAAGGCCGGGGAGCTCCTACACAATTCTAGTAAGCAAAAGCACGAAGCCACCTATGCTCACTAGCAATGCTCAATAGCAAGGCAACTAATGCCAAACTAGAGAGCGCAAATTACTTAGCTACACAAACTAAGCAATATGACTAACAAGGTTACACAAACCAAATTAGCCACACAACGGGAGCTACTTCTATGCTACACAAGCAAGAAGGTAACTAGCTAACTACACAAGCAAACTAGTTACAAGAGCAACTACACAAGCACAAGTATATGAATGTAAATACAAGCTTGTGAATCGAAAGCAAACCACCGAGAAGATGTACATAATGTTGACATGGCGGTTTTTCACCGAGGTTCACTTGGTTGCCACCAAGCTAGTCCCCGTTGTGGCGATACACCCACTTGATGGATCACGAGCTAATTGACTATCAAGAGTTAAACCCTCAGCGGGTGCCGCACATCCACTCTCAAGATGGGGATTCTCCAAGCCACGAGCTTTACTAGAGTTGCTCTTCGCGATCCCCGCGGGGTGAGCACAATCCCCCTCACAAATCCTCCTCTAGAGCCACGCACAATCTCCACGCGTGCTTCAACGGAGTCGCAAGCCACCAAGCCGTCTAGGAGGTGGCAACCTCCAAGAGTAACAAGCACCACCGGCTTGCAACACGATCACCTAGTGCCACTCGATGCAATCGTCTCGATGCAACGCACTAGAATCGCTCTCTCACTCGATCCGATGAACACTATCAAATATGAGTGAGTTAGAGGGCTTCCAAGCACTACCACATAAGCCACCAAGGCCAAAGTGTGCTTAGCTACCGGCCAAGGCCGGCCAAGGCATCTATTTATAACCCTACGGTCAAATAGAGCCGTTACCCCTTCACTGGGTCCTTTTCGGGATGACCGGACGCGGTGGTCAAAACTGACCGGACGCGCTCAGCCGCGTCCGATTCTCCAACGGTCACTACGCCAACGGTCAAACCCTATGACCGGACGCGCTTCTCATAACGACCGGACGCGCCGGTCCCGATGACCGGACGCGCCCCAGGCAACGACCGGACGCGCCTATTGAATGACCGGACGCGCCTGTCGAACGACCGGACACGCCGATCGCACTGACCCACGCGCCCGCGACGCAACGACCGGACGCGCTCCTTGCGATGACCGGACGCGACAGTGCCCGCGTCCGGTTAGAGTCCAGTAAGCTCCTTCAACGATCGGACGCGTCCGATCATGTGTGACCGGACGCGCCCCGCGTCCGATCGTCCTCTGCGAACCTCAGTTCCTTCTGGGCGCAAGACCGGATGCGCCGGTCCCACGAGTGACCGGACGCGCCGGTTGCAAACCCTAGCACCCACGCGCCTGACTGCTGACCGGACGCGTCCGGTCATACTATGACCGCGTCCGGTGCAGCGTCCGATCACCTTTGTGACCTCCGTTCGCCTCCGTTTCTTTTCAGCTCCGACGTAGTGGAAAATAGGTTTTTCAGCTCCTCGAAAACGTCTGAATCCCGCGCTCGCAAGCTCGGCGGGAGGGAGAGAGAGACCCAAACCCTCTCTATCGCCCAAACTTCATCGCCTTCGTAAATATGCCAACACCAACAAGTGATCACCACCTTGTGCACGTGTGTTAGCATTTTCATAATCATTTTACCGAAGGAGTTAACCACTCAACTTGCCACGCCACTCGATCCTAGCAACGATGCATAGTTAGATCACACGAGTGGCACTAGATGACCGATATGCAAACAAGTTTGCCCCTCTTGATAGTACAGCCATCTATCCTAAACCCGGTCATAAACATCTCTACACACCTATGACCGGTGAAATGGAAATGCCCTAGGTTATACCTTTGCCTTGCGCATTCCACTCCATCTCCTCCGACATTGATGCAACACATGCACCAACCATATCACAAATGATATGATCCACATCATATCATCATGTGACCTTGGTCCATCGATCTTGACCTCACTTGCTCTTCACCATTGCGTCGGTCCATTGGCGCCAAGTCATGCTCAAGCTTCACCGTCACATGCGGTCCCTCACTTCAAAGCCTCTAACTTGCCCTTCACACTTGCAACCGGTCCGTCGAGCCAAGCCTCATCTTGATCTTCGCCACCTTGGCCACATGACTCCATGTCATGTCTCATATGCAATGAGCTCCTTCATGACACCATCACTTGTGGACTAATCTCCTGTGTATCTCACATAACCACATATTAGCCCATCTAAGTTGTCACTCAATTACCAAAACCAAACAAGGACCTTTCACGCCAGAGGAGGACACTCGCCGAAACGACAGCAACAACTTCCTGCCAGGCCTAGCCTCACTCAAGAGAGAAGCAGGAAGCAAGCCAAGAAGAGATAGGTCTGAGCTAGCTCCTCCTCGGTGGTGCCTCCAAGAAGGACGTGATGTCGGAAACGCCACCACCACCGGGTCCAGATAACTAGAGCTAGGTTTTCACCAGGAGGAGAGGGACAAACTGCAGCCATAGACAGGGTGGCTGATGGAACCTCGACGACGCCTCCAAGAAGGGACATGACACATGCGGGCACCATCGTCGTCGGCTCTGACAAGAAGCAGAGCAAGACTTACGTCTAGAATCCATCGAAACCTCCCCGCGTCACAGTAGCAACACCCCGACACCTCCACCATGCTGCCACCACTACCGCAGGCACAGGCATGGCCGACACCTTCGTTCTGTCCACTAGGTGCTCTACCCTCCCCGTCAAGAGGCAGAGTAGGCTCTCAGTGGCCAGAGATGGCCAGAGAGAGCGGCACAGAGGGGAGGGCGCCCACGGGCATATGGCCCCGCCGCTGGCTTGCCCGCGGCCAAACCGCGCGCACCGTGTCACTGCTGGACCCCTGCAAACGGACGCGTACGAGCACGCTGCCCCACCGCTGGCTCGCCCGTGGCCAAACTGCACGCCCCGCACTGCTGCAGGGGCCATCACACTCACCTAGTGGACATCACCCGGTCCTGCCGAGTGGCCGCCGGATCCAATGAAGGGACGCTAGATAGAAGGCCTGACGCCAAGGACGAGGTGCCATAGGTCGAAGAACCACCATGGCTAGGGGAGGGAGGGGCTGGAGTGCTGACGGCCCATCCACGACGTCCGGACAAGGCGGACCACGTCCAGTCGCCGCGCCCGCAGCAGCGCGACCGCTGCCACGTGCAGCAGCCGCCGTGCCTGCAGCAGCAGCCGCCGCTGTTGCCGCCTCCACAATTTAAACAACAACTAGGGTCGTCGAGGAGTCATTTTGTCGTGCCCACACCATAGATCCGGCACCCACATGTGCAGATCCGGCACTCAAAGGCAGGGATCCACCCGGAGCAAGAGCAGATCGAGAGAAATTTGGAGCTGGAAGGAGATGTGGTGGAGGAAGGAGACACACGCGGGGGCAGCTTTGTTGGGCGCCGCCCGCTAGCCGCCACCGCCACGGCTGTAGTGTCAGGAGCCGCAGCGGCAGCGGCCGGGCTGGCCGGGGAAAGGCGAAGTTGTTAGCGGCGGGGCGTCGCCCCTCGAGTCGCTCGCGAGGGAGACCATCCCTCTGTAGCAGTCTAGCCGGACCCCTTCACGTACTAAGGTACCCCTCGGCTCCAAAAAGATGCAATTCACATTTCACATCTTCATATGAATTAGCTACGTGCAGATCGCAGATGTATAACGGACATTAAGTTCTAATAACATAATATTTAAACTACTCAATTTTTGAGCACATGATAATACTAATATCATGTTCTCTTAAAATAGTTCAAAGTTTTAGTTAATCACTATATATATACCGTGTCTAGATACATAGTATAAGCTATGTATATAGAAAAGCCAAAACGATTTACAATTTGGAACAGAGGGAGTACCTCTCAAATATACATGCCAGTAAAGCTGATATGTTGCTAAGAGAGGTTATTCAGATTGATTTCTTTTTCTTCTTTTGCAATTGAAGGGATGTGTTGGTGGTTCCTCTCATCCACCACTCGAAGGGCACTCGTATCGTTCCATCGTCTTTCAAATAGAATAGCAATCCTAGAACCTACAAAAGATGAAGCATATTTGGTGTTCTAATTGATCCAATGCACAATACTTAGGGAAGAAAACAATGAGTTCAAAAACAAAAGGTAAATGCTTGACCATAATTCTTCCCATATAGCTAAAGAAGATGGTCTATAATTCTGGTACGTTATTTGAAGAGTTATTGAATTCTTGGGATGCAAGTGTTAGTTCATTGGATCGTCCTAGGTGTAGATCAGTGGGTGGTTCTTTGGTATTTGATATAAATAGGTAGACCATCATAGGATATGATGCTGATATGAACTAGAAAGGGAAAGAGGGGAAGGATGTCTGACCGTCGGGCTTGGCTGACGAACTCGAGGAGGAGGCAGTCACGGCGTCGGTGTAGGTTCTGCGCTAGGGCAACGACGGGCGGTGAAGGAGCGGAGTCGGTGCAGTGAGGATGCAGTGAAGTCCGGTGACGGCGTGGGCGTCACGGTCTAGAGGCGACGAAGGCAGTGGCGCTTCCCGCCGCTGGCAGCGCCTCCCTCTCGATCGGTCTAGGGTTCGGAGTGGGGTGGCGGCTGGGCGGTGAACCTCTTCCTTGAGCCCCTGGCCCCCACCTCCTCTTATAGGCACTGTGCGATGGGGGCCCACCAGCCAAACACGGGCTGGGCGTCCCCGATCAGGACGTGAGATCAGGGCCCACACCTGGTCGTTGGGCCAAGTATGGTGGAGATCAAACCAACATTCTCCCCCTTGATCTCTCATCACTTTCTTCGTTCTTTAATTTCTTACTCAAAATTTCGATTCATATTTTTCTTGCTTCTTTCCTATTTCATTATAGATTAGTGCATAGAACTGTTCCATCATCACAGCAATTAGTGCCGCTAGACTAACAGCCACAATACACTTCTCCATTTTGAAATGATACTTTCTTTGGGCCCTTTATTGTCCGGAAATCATAGACTATACCATAAACCCATGTCGACTGTGCGTTCTCTGAACACACTAGGTGGTAAGCCTTTATAAGCAGATTTGCAAGTACTTGCTTTTACTTATACATTCGAAAGCTTTTAAAGATTCCGGACTTTCTCCTTCACAACGTCTAACTTCATGTCAATGTGTTTAGCAGCACACTTGACCCGTTATCATAGGAGTCAATCACTTTAAATGGTAATTGCTGTTGTATACCATTACCAATTCTGGGTATAAGTTAACCATTTCGCCTATCCTATAAGCCTCATAATAAGTTGTACTATAGGTATGCATCATTGATGACACCACAACTGTTTCTTTGGAGCTTTTCCACAATAAAACTCCAACTGCGAGTGTTAGCTACTATGTGGGTTTCACTAAACATCTCACCGAAATTCAACATTCTTGTACCCACAACCATTTGGGGTACTTGTTCTTTCTTAGTCATCATGAGGCTTATTAAATCTTTGCACAATTGCAAGATATTCTTAACTCTATTCCAGTAATCTATATCTGGACTGGACTTTCTGCCAAAATATCCCGGATAAATGAACTATGTTAGGGTAATATCATACTTGTGCACTCATTAAACTGTAATATCATAGTTGTGCACTCATCAAGCTTCCAATAGCTGAAGCATATGGATCCATATTCATTTGATCTATCTCATGTCGGTTCTTGTAACACTAAGATTCTTAAAATTATTACCCTTGACTATATGAACAGGCGTAGGTTCACTTGCATGCATACTTTGTTTCTTTACAATCTTTTCTAAGCATGCCTTTGTGATAATCCTAATACCCCTTTCATCTGTCTCGGTGAATTTCAATTCTTATAACGAGAGTCATTTCACCGAGAACATTCTTATTGAGTTTCGAGGACAAGAACTTCTTCACATATAGTAGATTAACATCACTACTAGCAAGTAAGGTGTCATCCACATATACAGGATTAGGAAATAAATTTCTCATTCTATAACTTTGTACAGATGCAATTGTCCTCTTATTCTCTTTAACTCAAAATTTCTAGTTGACCTTTCAACTTGAAATGCCACTATTTAGAGACTTGCTCTAGTTCATAAAAGATTTCTACAAGTGGCATCACTTTCGTTCTTTCTTTCCACGACAAAATCTTTAGGTTGTGTCATGTAATCATTTTCATACAAATCCCATTAGGGAATATTGTCTTTACTTTCATCTTAGGTCATGATGTGCCACTAGCATTTATTGTAATCTATTCATTCTCTTTGTGTAAAATCTTTCAATTTAAGTTGTGTTTTATATCTTATGTTCCCTTTGGAGTCACATTTCGTCTTGTAGACCCTTTTACAGCCTACTGTTTTGGCTCCATTAGGAACTGCTTCTGTTTCTCAAACTTCGTTGGTATTCATCAATTTTATTTTAATTTCCTTAGCTTCTTACCATTTAGACATGTTAACGCCTCTCATGGTTTCTTCAAATGAGGTGGGATCACCCTCCATTTGAATTTCTTCATCAATATATAACTTATAGTCATCAAAAAAATATCTGATTCTCTTATTCTTTGAGACCTTCAGGTCTTTAGCTAATGACACTTCTTTCACATGGGGTTGTTATTGCTCTTTCATCATCAATCGATTCTATAGGGTCCTGATGAACTAGATCCTTGTTTTCTTATTCATCTTCTTAAAGGGCTAACAACATGTGTTGTATGAGTCATACAACATCAACATAGTGTTGAGCATTCGTCGATCTTGAGTCATTGGAGTAGGTACTGGTTCCACTTCTCTTCAAGTCGTAGATCTTTTCATACCATGCTCCCCCAGATTACTCCATCTTGTGTAAGGATAGCGTATCTTCAATCTTTCTTATTTTGGGTTTATTCTGGAAAAATCTATCTCATTTGGTGCTTTAAGCACCGTCTTAGTATTCTTAGTCTCATTGCTATCTTCCTGTCGAACTGTAAAAGGTTCAGGAATTTAGCCATTTCTGTACTTAGGGGCATCTTTATTATGACCGTTGTACTCCCTTAATGATCACCTTCATCTTTTTATAGATCACTTTTCTCTAAATGCAAAGCATACAATGGGGAATATCTTTCAATTATCTTTCTGAGTTTCTTTCAATTGTCTTTCTATCTTTCTCAATTCATGTCACAATCAATTCATGTCACAATCCTCCCCCTCGAAATGTGGCATAAACTTTTCTGCCACAATTTCGAAACATTCATAACTCTTGTGAATGAGGATACTTTGATTACTTCATCCACATGATTACATCATAGAAGATGAAATTATTTCTTAATTCGTGTGGGAGTATGTATTCTTTTCCTCATTTCACTTCAAGAACTCAACAGAGTCTTTTTCATCAGTACTTCTGCAAGTCATGCTTGCATGTCATTCTTATCATGAGGTTCGTTTTCAACTTCCTTTTGTTCTTAAACTCATACTAGGATAGCACAAGAGCTACCCTAAACTTCTCTTCCTGTGCGGGATACATATCGTCATCTCACTTTCTCCTGCCGTGCAGGATAAGTACTATACCAACTTCATCCCGCAACGCGGGTATTTTCTTAAAATTTATACCACCATGCGAGACAATTCTCTTGAAGGGACATAAATGCCAGGATTGGCTCATATTCAATCATCAAATTTAGGAATAAATTCGATGTTCTTTAATACACATGCTTAATCCGACGTTGGTTAAATTAAACATGCATGCCACTCGTTACAATTCATATCATAATGATAAAACTGAAAATTAAAATATTTTCATAGAGAGTGCATAAAAGACATTTCTCAAACTAAACTCTTATTGTTCTATTTCTTTCTTGGATCAATATCCCTGAAATCTTTGAAAAACATTTCTTTTCAAGCCACTCTTAAAGAGAACACAGTCTCTCATGCAATGGTCTACTTTCATATACACAATTTGTGCTTATGCTTTTCATCATCTGAGTCACTAGTACTCGGTGCTTTTCTTTTCTCTTTCTTTTCTGCCTTCAAGAACGAAAGCAAGAAGATCTTTGTCTGAAAATTATTCAACGATAGTTATCAACATTAAACTATGATTTCTTTATGTTCTATTCTATATCACCGTTGGGCAGATATAGAACAAAAACAACTTTCTTCTACATTAATTCTATATCACCGTTGGGCAGAAATAGAATAAATGCATAAAACTCATAGATAGAACTTATAAAATTTTCTATCAATAACTTTTGCTAAAAATAGCAACATCATGAATACAAAATTCTTGTATATTAATTCCACATCACCGTTGGGTATAAATGGAATTAACATATGGAACAACTCAATTATCATTAACTCTCTTCAAATTAAATTCTCCCGTTGGTTCGAATTTAATTAGAAGATCATCATCATTATCATTGCAGCGAAAAAACATTTTTCTATTTCATGAGCATTTCTTGATCTTTATCTATTCTCTGAAAAATTGGTCACTTTGATGCATAATTTATCAGAGATTTAAATTTCAACCTCAAACTCATAAATAAGCTTATAATATTGTTATCATCAACGTTGGTCAGAAAATAACAATATCATAATTTCACTTAAATCATAATGTGAATATCCTCTAATTAATTTTTTTTGTTGGTTCCAATTCTAATTAGAGGATAAACTTTTAATCATTTTCTGAACAACTATATCTGCTCTTCAAATTAAATCCTCCCGTTGGTTCGGATTTAATGAGAAGACAATATTCTTTTCTTTGCAGCGGAAACATTAATCAAGATTCTTAAAATAATTCTTATTCAGAAACATTTTTCATACTCAGGTACTCTCTAGACAAATTATCGCGTTGGTTCAAATTTGAGTAGAGATGTAACCTTCAAACTTGTCAAAATTCATTACAATTTTCTTCTGAAATAATAAAACAAAAGTCATAAACTTTACTATTCATCACAGAATTTGGCCCGAAGGCCTGCTCGCAGCCGCGCTGTGCTCCCTGCGGCCCGTGGCCCAGCGCGCGCACAGCGCTCCCACGCTCAGGGTGCAGCCGGCCCAGCAGGGGGCCGCTGCCTCTCGGCCCAGCGCAGTTGCCGGCTCACTGCCGCGCCCAGGCCACAACCTGGGCCTGGGCCGGCAATCTCATCGGCCGCTCTCGCCCTCTTGGGCTGATTTCGGCCCGAGCCGTCACAACCGTTCATCAGAGATGGATGGCTGTCCGCCCTCTTCGGAGGAATAAAACCAGCAGCTTCTTCCTTTTCCATAACCCTAATCCATTTCATCTCTTCTCTCTGTGCCTTGCTCCGGTGAACGGCGGCAGCCGTCCATGGAGGTGTTGGCGCCGGTGATGGAAAACCGCCGCCGGTGATGGCCGGTCGGCTCCCCCTCCTTTCTCTTTCTTGTCTATGCTCTTTTCCCTCTCCTTCTCCAGCTCTCTTTCACGCGCCACACACAACAGCAGTGACCGCCATGGTGACCAAGGGCCGCCGGAGGAGGAGGTCGCAGCGCCGCCGCCGAGCCCCTCGCCGGCTCGCGAGCTCGCCCGAGGCAGAGCTCGCCGCCGTCGAGCGGCCATGCGGGCGGTGCCACTTTTCCTGGTCCCGGAAGGTTCCACGCGGCGGCGTGGCCACGACTGCCGGTGGCTCGGGTCCTTCCCACGCGGTGCCATCCGGCGGCCGGCGGTGGTAGCCAGCAGCGGACCTCTTTTTCTTTCTCTGTGTACTTCGTTAGGGTTAGGGTTGGTTTCTTTCCGATTCGAAATTGATTCATCTTGTTCTTTTTCCCTCACTGTCCGATCCTTCGTCAGACAGTTAAGGTTAGGGTTTCGGTTGAAAACCGATTTCTTTCTTCCGATTCGAAATTTGTTTTCTTTCACCGTTTCTTTCCAGATTGAAATCCGTCGCATCTTATTTTCTGTGATTTCAACTTCTTTCTACCCGATCTGGATCTACAGCTAGTGCTTAGACTGGCTCTGATACCAATGTTAGTTCATTGGATTGTCCTAGGTGTAGATCAGTGGGTGGTTCTTTGGTATTTGGTATAAACAGGTAGACCATCATAGGATATGATGCTGATATGAACTAGAAAGGGAAAGAGGGGAAGGATGCCTGACCGTCGGGCTTGGCTGACGAACTCGAGGAGGAGACAGTCACGGCGTCGGTGTAGGTTTTGCGCTAGGGCAGCGACGGGCGGTGAAGGAGCGGAGTCGGTGCAGTGAGGATGCAGTGAAGTCCGGTGACGGCGTGGGCGTCGCGGTCTAGAGGTGACGAAGGCAGTGGCGCTTCCCGCCGCTGGCAGCGCCTCCCTCTCGATCGATCTAGGGTTCGGAGTGGGGTGGCGGCTGGGCGGTGAACCTCTTCCTTGAGCCCCTGGCTCCCACCTCCTCTTATAGGCACTGTGCGACGGGGGCCCACCAGCCAAACACGGGCTGGGCGTCCCCGATCAGGACGCGAGATCAGGGCCCACACCTGGCCGTTGGGCCAAGTATGGTGGAGATCAAACCAACAGCAAGAACCATAGTTCAGACCGACGATCGCTCTCTCTTTAGGTTATCCAATGTAGAACAAATGCCCAATGCTGAGTTCAATCCAAGTATTAACTCTCTAATTGTGATTCGTAAAGATTGAACTTGAACTTAGAGAGAGAGGGAGATAGTTCACTGCAGTTCACGAAAGAAACATAATTTGAATACTTAAAGTACAGAAACGGAATTGCAACGCAACTAATGAAGGAACAGCTCATGAATAATCAACAGATGAATTCAAAAAGGAAGCAGGCCGGTATTCAGGTATAGGCAGCGGCTTAATTAACTGAAGTATTCCGAGTGCACCTCTGCTGAATATTACCAGTCAGAAACTCAGATGGATACGAGGTGCCAGTGTGGGTATATATATATATATATATATATATATATATATATATATATATATATATATATATATATATATATAGCTATTACCCTACAGCTGGCTACAAAATAACTTATTCTGTAGCCACTTTGAGTTACGATAATTGCTATGCTAATTTACGAGATTATAGTAACTTCTTACTATGTGATTTATTATAACATTATGGTAAATATCCCCATATATTATAGTAATTCAACTATCGTAAATATATACTGACATTGTCGTAAATTAGTATATAAAGCATGTTCTTACTATTATACCAAAACAAAGATGGACAAAGATAGCCTCACTCGAAAGACACATGCTCGCAAAGTATACGATAAGAGTCTAGCTAGATCTAGAAGAGGCAAAATATATTAAGTACATAGTAGAGCATCGACATCAAAAGACGCCAAATTTTTGTAGCTAAGCATGAAGGTGCAGGGTACACCCCATATGGACATTACACTCAGCAAGTGTCTTCCCATCGTCAAGCTCGTTGTTATCAAAGGTGAGAGTGAGACTCTGGTGGACTCTGTTGGTCCTGAATCTTTGCCTTGAAATCGCCAATCTTGTCAGTAAGCTGCACCTCGAACCTGATGGCCTCGCTACCAGCAGTGCCAGGGAGTGTTTTCACGGCAATCTGCATGCCATCATCACGCGGACTACAGAGGTCATCATCAAGGTGCAGGGTCGAATGATGCTGAACCTTGTAAAAACCAAGCTTGCGCTGGTCATCAAGTCTGCTGCCGTCAAAGACGAGCCTCTGCTGGTCCTGTACCTTTGCCTTGACTGTATCAGATGGCTCTACCTCAACGGTGATTTGTCTTGCCGCCGCCGTTAAGCATCTTCACAAAGACCTGCATGCCGAAGTCGAGGTGCAGGGTGGTGTCGTTCTGGATCTGATGATAGGATCCAAACGTTCGATCGTCCTTGTTGCCGGACAAGAAGAGGCTCTGGTGGCCACTGATCTTTCTCCTGACGTGGCGATCGTGTCTGACGATGGCTCCACTTGGAGCGCGAGGGTCTTGCTTGTGCGTGTCTGGACGTAGATATAGATGCTGTCGTCACTACTGCTGCAGCATCCGCCGCCGCAGGAGATAAGACGCATGAGAAGATGCAAGGTGAATTCCTCCTTGACGTTGTAATCGGAAAGCTTGTGCCCATCTCTGAGAATCCTGGCGGAGTATGGCGTTGTTGCGGGCCCGCGCCACGGCGATGCTGCTGCGGTGCTGCGACCCGCGGGTGAGATGGCCGGAGGCGGGCCGGCGCTGCTGCGGGGCGACGTCGCGGCGTGCGGAGGGCGCAGGCGGGGCGGTGCGGGGTCGCGTCGCAGGAGCGGCATATCTTCTCGGTGCTGTCGCCGATGGGGCTTTTTTTCCCTTTTTTTTTTCAGAGACCGCGGAGGTGTGATTGGGGGCTTGGGGCAGGGGCGTGGGCTGGAGCGGTGGACAGGGTGGGCCTGGTGGACGCGTGCGTGGTGGCCATCCGCTTGCCACATAGGATGTCGGCCTCCCAGTAGCCGATAAGTATCGATACTAGTTTTATAATTTTATAAAAGAATATCTAGATATGCAATTATTTATTAAAATAATATTATTTTAAAAAAATCTCGTCGCGGCGCCAGTTTCGTTCGTGCGTGGACCTGCAGCCCGCAACTATAGGACCCAGACAACTTTTTCCTATTTGAATTCAAGGATGCCCTTTAGTTTTTTACGATAATGCTATGCATCTTACATCCGACATGAGCAAATCGTCGGATGATCCGGTAGGCCCACTACCTCATTGCTCGTGCTTTTATCCCGCCACTCGTTATCCCACCACTCGCTTTGCTCGCGAGTATATTAAAAAAAATCAGTCATCCTTATCCCTTCTGCTTCCTCCTCTCCTATCGCAGCGCCTTGCGACTGCCCCGTCCTGAACATGGACGCGCACTCCCCTTGCTGCTGCCGCACACCCCATCCGCCACTGCTACTCGCGCCCCGTTGCACGTGCCTCTCGCCCCCTCCCGTTGCACGTGTCATCTGCTCCCTCCCATAGCGCGCGTGGGTGCTGGGTGGTGCTCCCTCTGCCCGTCGCGCGTGTTGCCCACCCGGCCGACCCAAGCCTGGCGCGGGTGGCGGTGGTGTTCGCGCGCGTCATTGGTGCTAGATGCCAGTGGTGCTCATGCGCCGGCACTCGCCGCTGGCTCCCACCTCGACGGTCGGAATTGACCGGCACAAGCGCTCCCCCTCTCCTATACTGCAAATATATGTTTTAAGTGTTTCAGACGTTTCAGAGGTATGTTGCAGTTATTTCATATGGACGTTGCAAAAGTAGATCGTAGATCGGGGATGTTGCATATGTTGCAAGTGTTTGAAAGACATGTTGCAAGAGTTTGTTCAAAATGATTCATGTGTTTCAGACGTATGTTGCAAGTGTTTTGATCTGGATGTTGCATATGTTTCACACACGTTGCAATAGTATGTTCCAAACATTTCATCTGTTCCAGTCTTCCGTTGCAGCAAATTTTTTCATGTGTTGCAGGTATTTTATTTAGATGTTGCATATGTTTTCACACGTATGTTGCAATTGTATGTTCTAGATGTTTTATCTGTTTCAGACGTATATTGCATTCAAGTGTTTTATGTTGCACTTGTTTCATGTTGTTCCTAGAGTCAAGGGCACAGGGAGTGATGGTGGCACAGCACGGGTGTTGGAGAATGGGGCGCAGCGAGCCAGTGGCCAGCGGACGTGGCGCGCGCTAGGGGCCGGCGGTCGGTGGCACGACGTGGCGGGGTGCGCCTGTGGGGCGGGGTGAACGGATAGGGGTGGGGTGCGCGGATGGGGGAGGGTCGAATCGAGGCGGATGAGGCGGATTGCGAGCAAGTCGTATAGACACGACGACGGTTTGATGTGCATGCGGGCAGGGAAAATTATAGTGGACCGCGGGGGGGGGGGGGGGGGGGGGGGCAGGCTGTGCAAAGGTTACCCAATGTAGAAAAAATGTCCCAAAGGTGGCAAGTACTAACCCTCTAATTGTGATTTGTAAAGATCGAACTTGAAATTAGAGAGAGAGATAGTTCACTAGAGTTGACGAAATAAAGAAACATAATTTGAATATTTGAAGTACAGAAACGGAATTGCGACTCAATTAATGAAGGAAAAGCTCATGTACAAATAATCTAACAGATGAATTCAAAAGGGAAGCAGGTATTCAGGTATGGGCAGCGGCTTAACTGAGGTACTCAGAGTGCCCCTCTGCTGAATATTACCAGTCAGAAATTCTCAAATGGGTACGAGGTGTTAGTGTGGGCAAATGTATAGCAGAATGAAATGATAGCAAATCAATTTATGCATCACGGAATTTAAGCATGGACAGGTCAGAGAAATATGGAGAGCATATATCACAAACGCATGTACGTTCTTACTATTATACCAAAACAAAGACACGCTCGCAAGTCGCAAAATATACGATAAGAGTCGTCATAAGATTTCAACCAGACACTGACGAGGACAAACTAGTCTAGATCTAGAAAAGGAAAAATACACTAAGTATAGTAGAGCATCAAATCAAAATCAAAAGACGCCAAATTTTTGTAGCTAAGCATCAATCAAGGCGCAGGGTAGACCCCATGTGGACATTGCACTCAGCAAGTGTCTTCCCATCGTCGAGCTCGTCGCCATCAAAGGTAACAGTGAGACTCCGGTGGCCACCACCGATCTTTTCCTTGACATCGCCAATGGTGTTAGACGGCTCCACCTCTAGAGTGATCGTCTGGCCAGTGGATGATGTCTCCACAAAAACCTGCATGGGACAGTCAAGGTGCAGGGTGGATTGTCTCTGGACATTGTAATCGGCGAGCGTCGTCTGTCCATCTCCATTATCCACAAGCTGCTGTCCTTCGAAGAGCAGCCTCTGTTGGTCCTGAATCTTTGCCTTGAAATCGCCAATCTTGTCAGTAAGCTGCACCTTGAACCTGATGGCCTCGCTGCTAGCGCTGCCAAGGAGTGTCGTCTTCACGGCAATCTCTGCATGCCATCATCACGCGGACGACTACAGAGGCCATCAAGCTGCAGGGTTGAATGATGCTGAACCTTGTAAAAGCCAAGCTTGCGCTTATTACTAAGTCTGCTTCCGTCAAACACGAGCCACTGCTGGTCCTGTATCTTTGCCTTGACATCACCGACTGTATCAGATGGGTCTACCTTAAGGGTGATGGTCTTGCCGCCATTGAGCATCTTCACGAAGACCTGCATGCCGAAGTCGAGGTGCAGGGTGGTGTCGTTTTGGATTTGATAATAGGATCCAAACGTCCGATCATCCTCGAGCTTGTTGCCGGCCAAGAAGAGGCTCTGATGGCCACTGATCTTTCTCCTGACGTCGGCGACCGTGTCTGACGATGGCTCTACCTGGAGGGCGAGGGTCTTGCTTGTGCGTGTCTGGACGTAGATATAGATGCTGTCGTCGTCACTACTGCAGCATCCGCCACCGCAAAAGACAAGACGCATGAGAAGGTGCAAGGTGGACTCCTCCACGACGTTGTAATCGGAAAGCTTGTGCCAGTCTCTGAGAATCCTGCCGGTGTATAAAAAGGTTCTGGTGCTGAGGAGGAATGCCCTCCAACTCCTCAAGCTTTGCCTTACGCTGGCAATCGTATCTGAAGAGGACTCTCCACTTTGACGGACACTGTTCTGCCGTAGAGATTCTTCACCAAGATCAGCATTAAACACAGAACACGTACTCCCTCCGTACTCGTAAACGAAGTCGTTTAGGACAAGGTTTGAGTTAAACCTTGGGAATAT
Organism: Saccharum hybrid cultivar R570; assembly: GCA_038087645.1. Lineage (NCBI taxonomy): Eukaryota > Viridiplantae > Streptophyta > Magnoliopsida > Poales > Poaceae > Saccharum > Saccharum hybrid cultivar. The sequence goes on along the minus strand of JAQSUU010000297.1, from coordinate 5,049,421 downwards.
AAATCATGAATAACTCTCAAGTTGTTGAGTTTGAAAATGTGAAAATTATATGAATAGATCTGTCTTGAAAAATATTTTCATAAAAGTATACATATATCACTTTTCGATAAATATTTTTATAGAAACAAGAAGTCAAAGTTGTGTTTTGGAGACCGTGTCGCTATCCAAAACGACTTTCTTTACGAGTACGGAGGGAGTATGCGTACAATAATCATTATTTTTAGTATCATATCATGCATATATATTCAGTTATTATACCAAAGCCAAACGGGAAGTGGTAGATGTAGACAAATGCAATCATCATATATATCAGCACGCTCGATCTCAATGATATGCAACCTAAGAACTACTCGCTCCGTCCCAAAATAGAAGTTGTTATAGGATGCGTGCAGGTCAAACTTTCTCAACTTTGACCGAGTTTGTAGAAAATGCGTGCAACATTTATATCTCTAATAAATTTATTATGAAAATATATTTAACGATCTACTAATGATACTGTATTATAAATATTAATATTTTTATATATATTTAGTCAAAAAAGGTGTTTGACTTCTCAAAAAGTGAGAATGATATCTATTTTGGGACGGAGGGACTTGGTAAGATATACTAGTTATCGATCATATCGAACATGCAAATTAACCTAAGAATAGCTAGGTAAGATATTTGATAAGTGGAGATTTATCAGGCCAAGAGATCGAATATTGTTGTGTTCGCATGTGTGCATCGACGAACGATCAGGATCAGGTACGGTGTGACGAATTAAAAAGCAGAAGAAAAGGGTGCAGGTACTAAAGTCTACAACTCTACGTATGGTAACGGTACTTAGGGCGCAGGGATCCACGGCCTGTGCTTAGGACATACTCTCTCTGTCCCCTTAAGTCTGTCGTTATAGCAGCTCAATTGAATGTCATCTATACACAGGGTGTGTCTAGGTTTACTGAATCTTGGCTGCACTTGGTCCAATGCTAAAATGACCTACATACAGGACAGAGGGAGTACGGGGCTAGGGAGAGCAGAATGCGGAAGCCAAGTTCAAAGGATCATCTCGTCGTCGTCGTCAGCGGCGGCGGATGGCGTCGTGTCCTGGGCCGGGGAGGAGCTAGGTCGTCGTCGCGATCACAGCTATAGCCTACCACCGAGAAAGTCTTCATAGTATATAACCGGCTCAGCCCAATTCAAAGTCGATCTATCTGTCCAGCAAGGCCCACGCCACTTCTGCGGCGCTTTCGTGGGCCGAACCGATCGATCCCACGTGCGTAGCTAAGCGGGCCCCACTAAAATGCCTGATCTAGGTGAGTCGTCGCTCATCCCTGATTGCCAACTCCCAAAAAAAAATCTCCCTAAACCAAGAAAAAGTTCAGAATTAGATGCCATCCTTGCACAACAATGTGACATTATCGGCCCTCCCAACGTACAAAAGAAAATTAAGAGAAAGAAAAGTTCTTCCTAGCTCTCGAATCTCATGCCAACTTTTTGCAATCGGCGATCTACACCCATATGACGACTTTAGTAGATTCACTGGCGATATGTGCCGACTTCTAGGGCCACCCTTCTGTAGCCCAGCGCCGCCGTTAATAGAAGATCATCCCTTGCCGCCGGTGCTTCCATGCATAGTGAGCACATTCGGGACATGTTCATGCCACCTCGCCTCTGCCGCCATGATTTTGCCATTGTTAACTTTGACCACACAACCACTTGCCCCGAAGCTAGACGATGCATGGAAGGCGGCATCTGTGTTTGCGCAGCCCTGTGCTGGTGTTGTCGCGCTGGTTCAGGGTAGCCCCGTGGAGAACTTAAAGTGGTGCCGCTGTGGGTGCTTATTCTGTCGGAGTGGCTAGCGTCCGAATGTCCGGACAGACGGACGCCCGCACAGCCTGCCCCCGTTTGCCTTCACCCCACCCCACGAGTGCACTCCGCCCTGTCTTTGAGCCTGTCGATCCTTCTCTTGACCCCCTCCTCTCTCTCTCTCCGACTCCCACGCGGGCAACTCTCCGACTCCCTCAGCGTGCCCTGACCCGCAGCACCGCTGGCCCCCCAGCGCCCCGTCCATCGCCCCCCCGGCACGCCGTGCGCCCTATCCGCTGATCCCCGGCCGAACAACATAAAACACTTGTAACATGAAAAAACATTTGAATGCAACTGAAAACAAATGAAACAATTAGAACATGCACTTGCAACATGTGTGTGAGACATGAAACACCCAAATAAAACACTTTGCAACTTGCAACATGAAAACCACTTGCTGCAACATAAGACTGAAACAGCTGAAACATTAGGAACATAGTGTTGCAACATATGTGTGAAACATATGCAACATTCAAATAAAAAACGGTCGCAACATACGTCTGGAAACAGGTGAAACATTTTGAACAAACTCTTACAACATGCCTCTGAAACACTTGCAACATGTGCAACATCCTTCGATCTACTTTTGCAACATCAAGATGAAACAATTGTAACGTATATCTGAAACATCTGAAACACTTGAAACATATGTATGCAACATAGGGGACGGAAAGGCCGGGCTAGTCGATTTCGACCGTCGGGGTGGGAGCCCATAGCGAGCCACGACACGCGAGCACCACCAACACCTGTCACGCTCATCGGTGCCCTTGGCTTGGTCGGGGAAGACCTGAGGCACCATGACACGTGCGCCCCAGCGGCCATGGCGGGGTTAGCGGCATGTGCGACGGCAATGGGGGACGGATGGACGGCGAGGGAACGAGCGGTGCAGGTGACTGGGATGAGCGCACGGCGTGGCCGGCGATGGGGCACGGGACGGTGGGGAAGGGCACAACGCGGCAGCCGACGAGTGCATGGTGGGGGAAGGGGCGCAAACGGATGAGCGGCCATGCTGTGGCGGGCGCCGAGTGGATAAGCAGATGAGCGAGTGGGAATTTGTTTTTTTGTTTATGAAATAGATGGAGCCCGCTCCGCGGAGTCGTGTCTGGACGAGAGTCACAGGTTGGACGCCCGTGGCATATCATTATCGTTATTCTTTCTAGTTTTTTTTTAAAAAGACTTCAGTTTATGAATGGTGATAAGTTTGCACCACTATTCAAAAAGAGATGGTCAGGGAACCCTGTCAATGGAAGAGACATCAATGGATATCCGTGAAAGAACGAACCATTTCGTAAGACACCATCTTAAAGGCTTCTAAGTTTCAAATGACAGTTTGAGTAGACTAGTTGGGATGATAAGTTACGTTACAGTAGGCACACTAATCTGGAAAGATAGGAGTGAGCAGTAACACTTTAACAAAAATTAAATAGACCATGAACAACATTAGGCCAGTCCCGGTCTCGATGGGAGTTTAATTAAAGTTTTGTTTGTTATTAATAGGCTATTACATAAGCGTTTTTGTGATGTGGCAACGTTTTAAAAAGAGAGAGAAAGAGAAAAAAAATGAGTTTTTCAGTTTTATGGAGATGAAACTCTCTTAGCTCAATTATCAATTTAATATGAGTCATATAATTAAATGTCTACGAAACAAAAGAATGAAACAACTCTCATTAAGAGTGATGGTTTCGTTCATGTTTTATTGCATATTATGTTCTTGGGATCAACGCAATGAAATTCTTCACTGAGAATGGCCTTACAACACAAAATGCCCATGCGACCTTATAACACTAATGTGGAAATGAAATGAGAATGAAACTAAATAAAAAAAGGTAAGGTACATTTGGTCTTCTAGTTTGATCAATGAAAAGAGGTAAGACTCATTTTGCAGGCACTATCACATTAACTCATCAAAGGCTAAAACATCTATAAAAGTGATAATCCACTGAGACTGGGCTCATGTAGACTTGCAAGGACCTGGTAGGCTGGTATGCTCCTGCTTGTGCCACCAATTACATGGAGAAATAAAAAATAATTCAAATTAACTTTGTTTGGGTATTGCCCCCGAATTTTCCTTTGAAGCATGAACTTGCATTCCAATGTAAGAAAATAAATGTCAAAGTTTATTTGATAGCATCAAGTTGTTGCAATTGTCAACTAATATGCAGATCAATGAGAATTTGAGTTCACAAGCTGATATTTTTTATTGTCAGCTCTGTTGAAGCTGCAACCTTTGATTACCATCTAACCCCTTTCTATTTTCTAGCATCAGTTTCCTTCCACTTCAAGTAATTTCTATAATTCTTGAGACAGTAGTATGTTTTACAGCTATCTCGTATATGAAAGAAGAAACTTAAACTGTTTTTTTGCTCCAGATTTTGTAATTTTAAGGACAGCACAGTGCAGAAAGGGATAAAGAAAAATCAATTTATATACATATTTTCCAAATTAATTAATAGAGTGATACTAACTACACTTTAGTCTGAACAAATCGCATATCTGTTGATAGGCTGCAACATATTATCTTTTGAAGTACCCTTGATATTCTTTCAAATATATTTACGAATTAATGCTTAGTTTGGCTTTTAAGAATAGTCAAAGAGCTGCTATCAGATTTTGATGATAAAATAAAAAGAGCAACTTGTAGTTCGGTTGCAGCATAGCTACACTCGTATATTAAAAATGTACTGATGGTTTCAACAGAATCAGTACTTGATGGTTGCAACATATTATCTTTTAAAAATAAAAAGAGCTTAGTATGTAACTTGATGCTTTCAATAGAAGCAGGGCCATGGGTGTATGATCTAGACATGTTAAGAATGCACTTCAGAAAAGTGACAATAAAAATGGCTTATTTAATTTATAAAAAAAAAGATCCATGAAATTCTCCATACTGACGGATGGTCCACCAATAAACTTGAATATGCAAAGTGAATGTAAGGTCTTGGCAATTGCTACCCTATGTTAGATAAAAAAAAAGTAAATAGTCTTTCTTGTTAACTAAGTAATTGTCCCAAAATTTTTAGGCTCAAAAGGACCTATTTAGGATGTCCTGATGGTAGGTAGCTTCATGAATCTTGTATTACAGCTCTGCTTGGTTCTCTTGGTCTCGTCCAAATGGAAGTTTTAAAATAGACAATGACAGAAGCAACTCCGCCTATGTTGACTGGAAGACTTTCTTAAGTCGTCTCAACATAGCCGATCCAAGCCCGGGTAAAGGAGGAGGGTGTGTTAAGGTCTGGCGAACCAACAGTAAAAAAAACAGCCACTCTCATGGATTTGAAACCCACAAGAGATTCGTTGGGGCGTAACCCTCTTAGCGACGCGCTACATCGGAACCCGGGTGTGGTGTTAAATGGGCAAGGGCCGGGTCGTCATCCCCTTAGTGGCGCGTCGTATCGTGACCGGGTACGATGAAAAATGAGCAAGGGTCGGGCCGTCGCAACCTTAGTGGCGCGCTACATCTACGCCCGGGTGTAGTGAAAAATGAGCAAGGGTCTTCGCACTTCCCTCGACGGGTGCGAAGGGTAAGGAAGCTAGCCGAGCCAACTAGGATTCGTCTAGGTAGCTGGAATGTAGGGTCCCTAACGGGTAAGCTAAGAGAGCTAGTCGATGCAGCAATTAGAAGGCGTGTAAATATTCTATGCGTTCAGGAGACTAAATGGAAGGGCCAGAAGGCGAAGGGGGTGGAGGATACTGGCTTCAAACTTTGGTACACGGGGACAACATCGGGTAGAAATGGTGTAGGCATCTTGATCGATAGGAGCCTTAAGGATGGAGTCGTTGATGTTAGGAGGCAAGGCGACCGGATTATCTTGGTCAAGCTGCTAGTTGGAGATTCGGCTCTGAATGTGATCAGTGCCTATGCCCCTCAGGTAGGTCTTAGCGAGGGCACCAAGAGGCAGTTTTGGGAAGATCTTGATAGCATGGTTAGTACCGTGCCTATCAGCGAGAAACTCTTTATAGGAGGAGACCTCAACGGCCATGTTGGTGCGACTAATGTAGGTTTTGAGCGGGTGCACGGGGGGTTCGGGTATGGTAGTAGGAATCAAGAGGGGGAGGATGTTTTGAACTTCGCGCTGGCCTATGACTTATTGATAGCGAACACCCTCTTTAGGAAGAGGGAATCTCATCTAGTAACATTTCGTAGTGGACAACACTCGAGCCAGATCGACTTTATCCTTGCAAGGAGGGAGGATAGACGTGCTTGCTTTGATTGTAAGGTGTTACCTGGGGAGTGTGTTGTCCCTCAACATAAGCTTGTGGTGGCGGACTTTCGCTTTCGGGTACGTGTCCACCGGGACAAACGGGCCAAGATTGCGAGAACGAAGTGGTGGAAGCTTAGAGGGGAAGCAGCGCAGACATTTAAGGAGAGGATGCTAGATGAGGGACCTTAGGAAGAAGGAGAAGATGCCGATGACATGTGGCTAAAGATGGCAACATGTGTCCGGAAGGTGGCTTCGGAAGTGTTTGGCGTGAGTAGGGGAGGCAAACGGGAAGCGAAAGACACATGGTGGTGGAATGACGAGGTGCAAAGGGCTATTAGGGAGAAGAAGGAGTGTTTCAAGCGTCTCCACCATGACAAGAGTGTAGCCAACATCGAGGGCTATAAAATAGCGAAGAGGGTTGCAAAGCGAGCTGTGAGTGTAGTAAAAGGACAGGCGTATGATGGCCTTTATCAGCGGCTAGGCACGAAGGAAGGGGAGAAGGACATTTATAGGATGGCTAGAATCCGCGAGAGGAAGACAAGGGACATCAACCAAATAAAATGCATCAAGGATGGGACAGATCGACTTCTGGTGAAGGATGAGGAGATCAAGGACAGATGGAGAGAGTACTTCGACAAGCTGTTTAATGGGGAGAATGAGGGTCCTGCCCTTGAGTTGGACGACTCATTTGATGATACCAACAGACGCTTTGTGAGGAGAATTCAGGAGGCAGAGATCGGAGAGTCTTTGAAGAGGATGAAGGGAGGTAAAGCGATGGGCCCTGATGGTATCCCCATTGAGGTGTGGAGATACCTAGGCGCCAGAGCGATAGTATGGTTAACTAAGCTTTTTAACCTTATTTTTCGGTCAAACAAGATGCCTGTAGAATGGAGGAGAAGTATATTAGTACCTATCTTCAAGAACAAGGGAGATGTTTAAAGTTGTACTAACTACCATGGGATTAAGTTGATGAGTCATACGATGAAGCTCTGGGAGAGGGTTATCGAGCATCGCCTAAGGAGAGTGACACATGTGACCCAAAATCAGTTTGGGTTCATGCCTGGTAGGTCGACCATGGAGGCGATTTTCTTATTACGGCAATTGATGGAGAGATATAGGGAGCAGAAGAAGGACTTGCACATGGTCTTTATTGACCTCGAGAAGGCATATGACAAAGTACCGAGAAATGTCATGTGGTGGGCCTTGGAAAAGCACAAAGTCCCAACTAAGTACGTTACCCTCATCAAGGATATGTACAGGGATGTGGTGACGTTTGTCCGAACATGTGATGGCGACACCAGTGACTTTCCAATTAAAATAGGACTGCATCAGGGGTCAGCTTTGAGCCCTTATTTATTTTGCTTTGGTGATGGATGAGGTCACAAGGGACATACAAGGTGATATCCCTTGGTGTATGCTCTTTGCTGATGATGTGGTGCTAGTTGACGACAGTAGGGCGGGGGTTAATAGGAAGTTAGAACTATGGAGGCACACGTTAGAGTCGAAAGGGTTCAGACTTAGTAGGACTAAGACCGAGTACATGAGGTGCGATTTCAGCGCGACTAGGCACGAGGAGGGAGACGTTAGCCTCGATGGGCAAGTGGTGGCCAAGAAGGATACTTTTCGGTATTTAGGGTCGATGCTACAAAAGGATGGAGACATTGATGAAGATGTTAGGCATAGAATTTCAGCCGGCTGGTTGAAATGGCGTCAAGCTTCTGGCGTTCTCTGTGACAAAAGGGTGTCTCAGAAGCTGAAAGGTAAGTTCTATAGGACGGCGATTCATCCGGCGATGTTATATGGTGCTGAGTGTTGGCCTACAAAAAGGCGACATGTCCAGCAATTGAGTGTAGCGGAGATGCGTATGTTGCGTTGGTGTTGTGGGCACACAAGGAGGGATAGAGTACGGAACGACGATATTCGGGATAGGGTTGGGGTGGCACCAATTGAGGAGAAATTGATTCAACATCGGTTGAGATGGTTTGGACATGTCCAACGGAGGCCTCCTGAGGCGCCGGTGCGTAGTGGAGTTCTAAAGCGGGCCGATAATGTAAAGAGCGGTAGAGGTCGACCTAAACTAACTTGGGACGAGCCCGTTAAGAGAGATCTTAAGGAGTGGAATATCCCCAAGGATTTAGCTATGGACAGGAGCGCTTGGAGATTAGCAATCAACGTGCCTGAACCGTGACCTTTTTTGTCTTGTGCCCTTTATGTCCCTTTATGTGTCTCCCTGTTTCTCGTCTCTTTTGAGTTTCATCTCTAGCTTACCCCAACTTGCTTGGGACAAAAGGCTATGTTGTTGTTGTTGTTGTAGACAATGACAGAAGCAAATTGAATTCCACCTCTGATAAGTAAAATTTGGTTTACCTCGTTGCAGCTGTATTACATAGCATTGATAATCCTCAATCTTATACATGGCCTAGTGGGGGCATCAAGGACGCTGATACTTACTCCACTTCTTTAGTTCCTAGGATATATACTGTAAGACAATAAGACAGTTCGAGGAACACGATAACATAGCGTTGATAATGAAGTGTGTTGTGTCTGATTACCCGACATCTCTAGTCTAAACAACTCATTAGCAAGTAGTACAACCCTAGTCTAACAACTCACTATCCTAGTATAGCATGACTGCTACCTCTTTAGCAAGTACAGCCCATCCCTCGTTTCTAGCTTTTCATCCGCTACTAGACCAGAAAGAAAACTTTGCAGCTGCTGCAGTGACTTGTCATATGATGGCTCGGCAATACAGAACATCTGAAAAATAAGAAAAAATAGAAAGAGATCAAAATGTGAAGTAGATAAAAAAGGGCCAATATATTGGATAAAGGGACTCCTGACCATGTTTTGGTCTTACCTTTAAAGTGTTATGTATCCTGTCCAGCGACATACTCCCAAAATTGGTTAGCATTCCGATGATGAATTTCTGTGGAGCATACACCATCCCAATGGTTGAAAAGAGAGCACAAACAAAATGTAAATATATATTTATTCAATATTTCTTCCTTTTGAGCCATACCTCGTAAACTGTCATTTCTTTCTTAAGTTGTTCCTCCACTGAAGCCACAGAGCTTTCACCTTCCTCCTCAGTCATTTGATACTCTGACAAGCGTTCATTCACAATACTGTTTTTGTTGACATCAGACATGCTATCAACAACAGTAAAGGTGCGATCATCGGCATCTGGTCCTGCTGATTCAGTCAGGACCCCCTATATCAAATTACAGAATTGTTAAATCTGCTTTCTTAAACAGACCAAAACTAACAATTATGCAAGGGAAAATGATTGTACAGACATCATGCAGCCTAGGGCATGTATAAGATTGAGAATATCCTGTATTTTTTCCACAGATAATGAAATGCAACCTATATAGTACAACTCTAGATCAGTTTGTGATCAACTATCTAGTCCATCAAATTTTAGTCCAAACAGCTAATATACAATAATATTGATTACATTCCAGATTTGATGGTCATGTTACCATGATCTGCATAATGAAAAGCATATTTCACATAAAAAATAAAAGTAACAATTAGTCACCGATACATGTGTGCCAGACCTTGCTTGTCCAGAAGCTTATTCTTCTGTTAAGAGAATCCATAGGTATGCCAATTTCTGTAGCAAGTGTCTTTGAAGTCCAACTGCAAAGTTCAACAGATTTAGTCAAAAGAGTATAAATGTTACATGCAATAATACAGTTCTTTAAATACCTAGATTTCTCTTGAAATCGCATTATGATTGCAGCATGCACAGGAGCTACAGTAAACTGCATGCTTCTTCCCTCAAATTGCAGTTCTAACTGCAAAAGCAAAGAGAGTGTTATAACTTATACCCACTTCTCATACGAAGATATGTTTTCATAGTACCCATTAATTGAATCTGTTTTTCCAACCTTGACTGTTCCAAGATTTTTCTTCCATAATAGCTTTCGTGGAGTTTTTATCTGGTGAAATCGTTTTGCGTAATCAGATAGCAACTGATCAACTGAAGCAGGAACAACAAGGTCTTCTGTCTGCATTCATACCGGATACAAGAGGCTAATGAATAAAGAGAGCATACAAGAGATAGAAGTACTGACTGTTCAAATTATCACCTAAAGTTCTGATGTTCCGTAATGAAAATACCAATGTTAAATAAACTAAGATATAAACAACAAATACTAGTGTACAAATTTTTTGACAGTCAATTATCCAAACAACATTGAAATACTTTAGTTATTTAACAGTTACGATGACATATTCAGTAATTAATGAAGCATATGTCTCTTGATTCGACAGGATAGCATGCTAATTGATGCAGAACTGATCTTGCCAATTCAGAGTTCAGTACTTGATTGATTAATGAGTCAGAACATATCAATTTTACAACTGTCAATAGGTTCTGACTCATTAGTCAATCAGTATCTCCATATCATAATTAGTATAGCTTGAAGATACTGAGATTATTCTTCTTGGGTGTACAGACTTTCTATATACCAGTATAGTGGTTCTGTTATGACCAGTGCCCACTACACCAGGCGTAGGCCCATTAGTGGCTAGGAGGCGCAGGCTGTTAGAAGGGTGATAGCCCAATTTATCATTATTTGCTTTTATTAGAAAGAGAGAATTTGTTCCTTAATTATAGGATCTCTTAGAGAGGTTAAATATCCTGTAAACGTTGGTGATTGCAAATTAAGCAAGATAGCAACTTATTGTTGCCGGCTTCCCTCAGGGAGCTGGGAGCCCTAGCCGTCACCTCTTCCTTTCTCCTCGCGCTGTGAACACGGCACCCAGCCGTCGCTCTCGCTCGTACAGACCTCGCCCTCTGATCCATCACCCCTACAACCTACGTAGCAGACTCGGTAGGATCCGTAATCCTATCAATCTGGTATCAGCTATGTCAGGTCCTCCTCCTTCCACCACTGTGCCGCCGCCGCCGCCCACCACCGCCCTGCCGCCACCCCCAGCCACCACCTCTGCATTGGTGGTCTCCACTTCTCTGCCCCGTCCTCGGTGTTCACGCCGGAACAGATGACCGCGGCGATCCTCCAGCTCAACAATGCCTTTGCCGGGATGCAAACCTCTTTGGCCGGGATCCAGTCTTATCTCGCCGCCATGCCCATGCAGCCGCCACCACCGCCGCCGCCGCTACCCCCCACCTCCACCACCATCGACTGCTGTGGCCACTTTGCCGTCATCGTTCCCCTATGGGATGCCCTCCTCCGGTTCAATGGGTGTGCCCCTCCATCAACTACGGATGCCGCTACTGTTTTGTGTTTTCCCTCAAAAAAATTGATAGGCCCTGACTCACTAGTCATCTCAATCTAAACAGAGATAAAGGGTAAGGTAAAATGCCACTGATTTAGCTCCAGAACTACCACCATGTTGAGAATATCGTTAGGGCATACCTGAATTGGTGGCCAAAAGTTAGACGATATTATAGTGGCATCCAGAACATCATGAGACACTTCTGCCTCCTCTTGCCCAGGAACTGCCAACAAAAAAGAAGTGTACAGATATTGTTGCAGTATACTGAACTTTGTTTTGTAAGGGACTTATGATATTTGAGCAGTACCAGTTTGGGATGTCTTCAGCAAAGATGTTTTAATGTTCAAGTTGGTTCTCTTCGAGTCAATCAAGTCATTAAGCATAATCTCACACTTCTGCATGCTGCTCTCACCAAAATGAATCTGCCAAAATAACAATATCACTACTATAGTGAAGGAATGATGTGTCATGTGGCACAGCCAAATCTCTTGGAAACACAATTAAGAATAGGCCTGTCATAAAATTAACAGTCTAACCTTCAGGAGTTCCAACGTGCGAATGTCTGAATCAATTTCAAAGTCAGATTTGTTGAGCAGCTTTTCTGCCAGCATTACACGGTATTCATTGACTAGTTGGTCCTTTGAGCCAATTATACTAACCATTAGTCCAAGTATATCGACTTTCCTTCTGTTCCTGCTGCCTTTCAATGGGTCTGCTTCTACAGGATCGGGTTCCCAGCTGTAAAAGTTCAAATCACAGCAATGTACCACATTTAGAGGAGCGAACTTTCTTAGAACTCACAGAATAAGCAACGTTATGATCACTAGAATGAAGAAGATATACCTTTCAGAATTTAGCCATGCTTGTTTCTCATCAATGTTTGCATGATCGTCATAATCAGCATTTTCCTGGTTTTCAGCATCTCTGTTCAACTCTTCCAGAAGATTGTCACCTGCATTTCCTGTTCCACTTGCACTTCCTCCAGGCCCATCAGTTAGCATTGTCACTATGCATTTGATAGTGTCTTTTCTACCTCTCAGATAATCCCTAATTGGTTCACCAACTGCCTCCAAGAACACCCCGGTGGGGTCAATTGTCCGCAATGCCTTGATAGTGGACACATATTGGTGCAATATATCATTTGTTGAAGCACCGGCAGTAAGTAGACGATATCTAAGTGACGAGATAAATGAGTCAACAAGCTTAGAGTGTTGGCCCGTGTACTCTAAACACAGCTTTAGGTCTTCAATAGCGGGAGAGCTACATAAAAAAAATGCCCAAAAATCAGTTAAGTACATAAGATAGTAACAATAGAATGAAACCAAAGTAGCATTCATATGGTAGGTCAGAAGTTTCAGATAGATGTATTAACAAACTTGATCAAAGCCTAAAGATCAAATGACAAGAGTATTAAAAGTATATGCACAGTATGATAGATGAAACGGAATAGGATGTTTGTTTTAAGGAATCGAGGAGGAGCAAAGAACAAAACTCATTAGCCATACAGATAAATAAAACAACAGAAATGATGAGATACCTATACGAGCCACAATTCCTCCAGTTAGATGAGGATAGCATGCGAGAACATAAATGTTGTCCAGATGACACCATTAGGAAAAACATGTTGCAAAGTTATCTCATAAATCAAGTTGTTTAAGTCTATGTATGCTAAGCTTCACATAACATCAGTCAAGAAAACCATTCAAGCGTATACAATATTTGGATTGTCAAAGCCCCTATTGAATCTCGCAGCACCATACAGGGGAAATGACTAACCTCTCAGGGTAATCTACAATTATTTCAAAAAGTTTGCCAATTCGTAGGTCCTGCAAGGTTTCATAAGCAAAATATTCAAGGCGCATGTGCCATCTCACAAGGGATTCAGAAGGAACACCAATCCCTGGGAAGGAAGAAGGACGTGAAGCTAATGGTGATTTGAGACCAGAAGATCCACTGTCATAGTCCACAAAGTCACCGAGATATGTTAAAAGAGCATGCAGAAACTGAAGAGGAACAGCCTGACAAGATCCGAATTTTATGTCAGAGAACATGGGCGGAGAAAATCTACAATAGAAAGCCCAATTTTTTTGTACTTTGCAAAATGGTGAGATGAGATGGTACCTGAATCCACTTCTTCACACACCCAAGGACAGGAACTCTATAATCATCACCAGCTAGTTCATAAACTTTAGACTGCAGAGTAAGAATGAGAGATAATACAAGGTCACTTATAAGAAATTCAATAGTATCTATGCCAAAATAAGTGATGCAGACCTTTAAAAGCCAGATTATTGCAGAGGAATAAGCATCTTCAGTCATTGATGTAAAACCAATACATCTAAGATCACGAACAACTTTTCCAATGTTCTTTACCAAGGAGCTACTTTCTGAAACTTCTGAACCGTCAACGTCCATTCCAGAATGCCAATCAGAGGTACTACTCCTTTGAAAAGGTTCATGATCCACAAGTTGATCACTCTCATAAGATCCAGACATAATAGTATTAAGTTCTTCCAGCTTCTTCTTGAAATAGATATTCAATATCTCTGAAAAGTGACAGAGAAGAATGAACACTATTTCATTTTACTAAGTGCAACATTTTAATGTGGTAGCAAAACACCGGTTGAATATTAATAAATCTGACTTGCCATTTTGAATTAACTATTACAATAAGAATGCATCTGGTAATATATAGTCAAAATCAGTTTGTCAGGTTGTCAGTGATTATGTCTTGCAAGGATTTCAATGGGCACAAGCATGTACTCACTAAAGTACTCCAGTACAATTATAGTTTCTAGTGAAGGAGGTGACAAATGCTATAAATCCCTATATCAACCCAAGGAATTATGTGACCTAACCCTAAGCGTATGCGAAAGGGGAAGGTACAATTTGGTACACATATCAGTGAACCTAACTTGCCCTAGTCAGCAGCTTAGTGACAGACTAGGTGTTGCCATCACAGGACCAAACCATGGGAACAACTGGTACCTGGACAGTAAAGAGGAAACAGGGTGCTGTTTGTGCTCAGCCATGTATCATTTTTCATGTGTGTAGAGCATTATTCAAAGAAACAGTGAACAACATGTGTGTATCAATTTTTTTTCTTGTGTGTAGAGTATTATTCAAAGGAGCAGTAAACTACATGGTCACTATAAGCTGGTGGAAACAACTGTGACCAATACAGCATTAAGAAAAGGCCTTCTCTACCCACAAAACAGAAGAAATGATACTAACCAGGAAAGCTCAAGGGCAGTGTTGTCAGAAGTACTGATGATACCATTAACTGATACCTAGCCATTAAGCTGGAAATACAGTCCACTGCTTTGATTTTTTTTTGCGGCGCCCTATCCTCATATGATTGAAAAGCTTGGACAAGAGCAAGAACACATTTTTCCTGGTAACCCTTTTCCAAGCATATGTCCTCCAGTGCTTTACTTAAGATTTCATCAGGCCAATTTTCCTTAACCTAATGCATGAATGAGAGGTTTTGTTATTTTTTTTATTTAAAAAGAGAGAATAACAAGGTAAAAACAGGCGTTAAGAGTCCACGCCATCAAACTATAATAAAATGAAAACAGGTCATTTTATTTGTTTATGATTTATGATATATGTAGGGTACCACATACTTGTGGGAGAAAAGATAGTCTAAATAGGAAACAGGTAAGACACCGTTTCTTTATAAAATTGAAATCTCCATTCCAACTTCCAAGATAAAGGTACGATCAGACACGGAAATTAGGTTTCCCATAACTTACACAGAACTTAATTCTCTCGACGGTCGAGGCACTGCAATAAGGATGAAAGTGCTGCCAGAACTTCTTGACTGCATTGTTTCGAAATGTTTCCTGCACCAACAAGGACAGGTTGATAACAGAAATTGAATAAAACAGAAAACTTTGGAAAACATTAGGAACATTTTAGCGTTGAAAGTTAAGAACTTGAAAACAAAGCTGAAGGCCGCATTTGTAAATCCTACACTCGTCACTCCAGCACTGAGATTTCACTTGGGCATCATTTCCATAAACACCCGAGCTCAGGACAGGATCCCGATTCCATCCTCGCATATGGCCCCCAGCTATTTGGTGCAGGCATTCTCACAAGCACCTAGTATGCAGCAGGCGCGAACCTTCACACCCTGCAGCTATCACCACCCAAACCTCCACCGGAATACGGTAATAGCAACCCAGCCCATCAGCAGTTATGCCCGCGCGCTCACGCATTAGAGAGGAAGAAGGGAACGGGGAGGAGAGGGTACGGTATGGACCTCGAGGGAGTGGAGGAAGTAGTCACGGACGAACGTGGCGAGGCCGCGTGTGCAGAGGTCGGCAACGACGGGAGCTAGCCGTGGGCCGACGGAGAGATCACCGTCGCCGACGAGAAGCTCGTTGGAGAGAGAGCAGAATTGGGCCCACGAATCGAGAGCGCCGTCGGCGTCCTCCCGTTCCATGGCCTGACCGGCACCGCTAAGTGAGTGGGAAATGCACCCAGAGGCGGACCGACCGATAGGGCGAGGTAGGGCAGCCCTACCTCCCCTCCGTCGGTACCAATTACGGAATTACCCCGGCCCCGGAAGTGCGAGTGTCGCTGCCGCCGCCTGACTGCTCGATGGGGATGACGGAGGTTGAAGACGAAGCGGAGAGGCGGGAGCAGTAGCGTTGTAGGCTTCTGGAGTTCTTGGGCTGGGCGGACTGGTCCATCTCCACATCCACATGGGCCATCGTCTGCCCATCAGCCCATCACGCGGCCTTACTGGGCATACGGTTTGGGCCCTGCTGCGTTCGCCTACGCGCGGGGCGTGGACAGCACGCCGTGCTCCAATACGATCGGAACGGCGGCGGCGGCATACGGTTTGGGTCCGGTGTCAGAAGAGAGACCATCTGGATCCGTTCTGTCTTGGAGTGATTTCCTGCAACAATCGATAATTTATAGTTGAGTTCAACTTGCAGATTGAATTGGGCATCCTCCATCGGAGCATCTCTTAGGGTCTAGGCTGCTGTTAATCACTTCTACGCAAGGTAATATTATTTCATCTCATAAATATAATAAATCAGTAATTATAGGATGATTGAGACTGAATATTTTCTCCCATGCGTCATGCGTGTAGAATACATTACTTCAAAAGGGTCGCAGGAATTTCGAATCCGTTCAATTTCACAACAAAAGGAACGGAGGATTGTTGCCAATGAAAATGTCTCTGTAGGATGATGGATATAAGAGTCCGTCAAGTCCAACGTATAGATTGTTACTTTTGGGCTTTATCTCTTTGTTTGCCTCTGTGTTCTAAGTTCATATGCTTTTGGATACATGCAACTACTTCTGTGGAGATGAACAACATACACAGAGGAACTCAAGCCCAAACGACCATGGCAAAAGAAGCGTAAGCGTCCAACAACAATCGTCGCCAAGTGGGAAGCCACCATTGCCAATGCCAATGGAAATGTCTCCATGGAGCCCCACGAGTCCAACGTAGAGTTCTACTTATCTTTTTGGGTCTTATCTCTTGTTTACCTCTGTTTCTACATTCAAGTGCTTTCATATACATGCAGCTACCGCTGTGAGGATGAGCAATATATACAGAGTGGTTCACATGATGATGATCAGGGTGGGACCTCAGGTATAACTTCACGGTTAGACCTGGGTACAGATTTGTTCCAAATCATAGTATGAAGATTTGTTCCAATTATGATATATAAACAGATTTGCATCTTTTTAACAATTACAAAAATGATTTTCAGATTGCCTTGGTTCAACATCCGGTTGCTGTGATGATTCAGGAATTGTTGGAAGGTCTGGAGTTGTTGGAAGGTAATCTACCTTTTTAGAACTTATGTTGGGTTGTTTGATGCATTGGAGTTAATACGAGTTTCACTCTTAATCATCATCTAGTTGTTATTTTCCCTCCGAAATCTTTGGAGATGATTCTGTATTACAATTTGGTATTGTTTTGTCATTGTATTTACCCTCAGCTAAATAGTCTCATTCAATGTTACCAAGTCATCTGACTAATCGCGATTAGTCAGGCTTATCGGTGCCATGGCGATCAGTTATGCACTATGGTTAGTCGCGATTAATCAGGCTGATCGGTGTCATGGCAACTAGGATCGGTTATAACATTGGTCTTATTTTGTTTTTTCATACATTATAGTCATGGTCTCAAACAATTATTTGACAGGGAATCTAACTTCACAGAAAAGAAAGATTCTGCATATGATGCATTGGTAGATGATTTTATGGCTGCTGTATCGAAAAGTTGCTACAATCCTGTTCCTAATAAACCAGTGGATAAAGAAGCTCGCCAAAAGCAAATGAATCGATTTGCTGAACTGGCTCTTAAGCGTTACAACAAAAACAGAAACAACAAGGTAATTACTTTTTTCTCCATGTTCTTTTCTGCAAGAGGCTGACTTGAGTGTTAGATATAATCCTCATGTGTACTGCCTATCTAGCTAGTACTAAGAGTAAGAATAGGCAGCTCAGTCTGCAGTAGAAGTCAATCTATAGACATGCGTTTGGTTTTAACTAAAATTTTGGTACACCGAAGTTCTACCTGAAAAATGAGAGACCGACAGTTCGGGTCTTCGGGTTTTTATTTGGTTTCTCGGTTTCACCTAAAAAGGACCGATGCATCACATGTAGTGCAGTCTGTGCAGATATACATCAACATCATGGGTGCAACCTGTGCTACCTCAACCTCACAGCACAGGCACAACCTCACAACACATGCAGTCACAGGCATCATGTCGACACAATCTAACAGCATATTAGTACATTAGGGCATCATCAAGCTTTAAGAGCAAACACCTTAGTGCTTGGTCTCACAACTTCAAACACAATCTGACATAATTTGTTCTGGCAACCTGGTACTGCAGCACTGCCAAGTGCCAATAGCAGTAGTGCATTACCAAACAATATAAAAGTGCAACATCACAGAGGTTCACACATGACAGAGTTCTAAGACATTAACACAAAGCCCATGCATAACAGAAATTAAATATGTAAGAGTCTAGGAGGACAGCCATGAGGACTTTATAGAAGCCACCAAACAGCAAGAGTTCTTGATTAACATAAATGCTTTATTGTATATTTGTTTGTTTAGGTTAAGTATGCTCTTGTTGAGGCAACAGTTGGTGGTGCGATTTTTGAAGACTCTGAACTTTATGCCCATGTGAATTTTTATGCCAAGGCCAAGAATGGACCGAAGAAGAATAGTGGCAAAGTGCTTGTATTCGCAGAGTTGCATCATATTGGCAGGCGTCTCAATGCTATGGTTCTTACATGCTTTTGCTTTCTGGATGAAAACAACCAATTCTGTATGTATATATTTAGATCTTAATTCATGTTTAGTTTCTTCTTTGTAGTATTGCTTAGATAATTCGTCATTAAACTTTGTAGGTGGGCATCGCGATCAAGTTCGAAGCTCCATTATTGCTCAAGATGTACATCACTGTTATGCATGTAATGATAGAATTAAGCATCCTGATGGATCATGCTACAAGGTTGGACATGTTGTTGATATGTTGTGCTATCATTATAACTAGGCCATTGTTCAAACATAAACACAAGAGATTATTTAGTATTGAACATATAATATATTAATATTATCAAAATTAAATTATATAGCTGCCTGAGTGGACAAATGTTTGTGTTGTATATAATTTCTAGGTGGCCATGTGTGTTAAGATGTGATGCCTTCTTTTGCGTACATCAAAATGTGAACATACACGTTCAACTTGGAGGTTGGGGATGGATGGTTGTTGATGCATGAAAGAATTTGGTTAGCAATATGGCTAATTTGTTTCCAGTGATTCGTAACAATGTGTCACTTAGTTATATTGAAAACAAGATACATTTTTAAATGAAATATTCACAAGAAATATTTTTAATAGTGTGTATACTATTGCCCTCTGTTTGTCTGGTTAAGTTTACACTAGCTTTTTTGTGAGAAAACAAAAGTAGCTGCCAGAATGATTTTTTTTATAATTGTTACTGTTGCTAGGTGAAGCAACGGGAGAACATATGCATGGGTGATATCCAATTGATGCCATCAAGAATACACTCAACCAAAAAAAATCTAATCCATTCAACTTTAGTTCTTTTGCTAAAGCATCGTACATGTCTAATGTATATATTCATTTAAATAACTATATATGACACGTGCTCAAATGTTTTTCTCGTATGACAATGAACAAATGAATTTGCTCATACAATGAGAAGAAATGACACTGCCATTCTTTAAAACTTTCAATTAACTAAATATAAATTGGTTGAATTAACCATGTCCAACTACAGAACCATTTTGAAATTCCTTCCTAGCACGGTGTTATGGTTGCTTTTCGTCCTTGTTCACAACTTCAAAGAATTTGTTGGCATCAGTCTTCAAATTGGTTAAATGCTGCTCTTGCCTCTTGCTCATCTCATTGCGCGTGCGCGCACACAAAAAAAATCATAGGTTGCGCAGCGTACTTGCATGGACTGGCTGCATTTTATCAGACATACATTCAATACTGACTTATTTTTTTAGATGTCTAAGAGCATCTCCAAGAGCATTTCTAAATCTCTCTCTAAGTCATCATTTGGAGAGCCATTTATATAAAAATCGCTTTCTATATCTTTTCACCCGTCAACAGTTTTTCTATATCTCATGCGCGCTCTAGAGAGTCATTCTCGTTTTCTATTTTTGGCTAGTGAAAAAATCGGAATAGAAGATGACTATATTTGGATGATCATTTAGAGAAGCTGTTGGAGGGTAGTTTTTCACCAAAATCTCTATTCCTAGCCTTTATGAAGGATATTGGAGAGTCTCTTGGAAATGCTCTAATTCAAAGGAACCTTTATAAGAATCATGATTCATACTTGATTCATCATGCACATCTCATTGAAAATCATGATCCATCAACCAGCAGCCTTTTGAAACAATTGTCAGGTATCACTCCAGGAGAGAGTTGTGGTAGGACTAGGAAACGAGGCTCTAATTGTTTGTAGATAGGTGACGTCGTTGTAATTAAGCATCTTGGCAATGATGCTTGATCCTAGAAGGAGAGCACCACAACCTTTGAGAGCGCCACAACCTTTGCTTCGATTATGTAGTATTCTATACACCATTTTGGCTTTGAGAAACATAGAGTTCAAAGTTTGCCTCAAAGGGATTACAATAAACATCCCAAGGCCCACGTTTTTTGAGTATTAATGGAGTTGATAGGTGCTAGGGCAGCGTCTGTATAGCATTTTATCTGTTAGGGTGATAGAAAAGGTTACCTGTTGGTCCTGAATTGTTGTGTGCCGCCATCGGTCTCCCCGAATGATATGAGTGGTTACTTGTTCTTTATATGCATATACTATAGACGTGGATGCATGTATCTCTGGATTGTTAGGTTTGATCTCCCTCCATTAGGCCCAACGGCCTTTGGGCCTTGTTCTCGTGCCTGAAGGGTCGAGATGGCGGACTAGA
Source organism: Saccharum hybrid cultivar R570 (assembly GCA_038087645.1). Taxonomy (NCBI): domain Eukaryota; kingdom Viridiplantae; phylum Streptophyta; class Magnoliopsida; order Poales; family Poaceae; genus Saccharum; species Saccharum hybrid cultivar. The sequence continues at coordinate 5,028,679 of JAQSUU010000297.1, read as the reverse complement.
GGGGGTGAATAGTCCTTTCTAAAATTAATCGCGTCGGCAAACCAAAACAAATGCGAAATTAAAACTATCGGTCTAGCCAAGACTACACCCTCTATCTAAGTCCACAAGCACCTCACAAAGATCCTAATTATGTAACTAAGGTGCTTTCCTTAGCAAGAGCTCTCCTAAACAATTATAGAGCAAGGTCACACAAACCTATGCACTAGTACTTTAGCAAAGCCGGGGAGCTCCTACACAATTCTAGTAAGCAAAAACACGAAGCCACCTATGCTCACTAGCAATGCTCAATAGCAAGGAAACTAATGTCAAACTAGAGAGCGCAAATTACTTAGCTACACAAACTAAGCAACATGACTAACAATGTTACACAAACCAAATTAGCCACGCAACGGGAGCTACTTCTATGCTACACAAGCAAGAAGGTAACTAGCTAACTACACAAGCAAACTAGTTACAAGAGCAACTACACAAGCACAAGTATATGAATGTAAATACAAGCTTATGAATCGAAAGCAAACCATCGAGAAGATGTGCACAATGTTGACACGGCGGTTTTTCACCGAGGTTCACTTGGTTGCCACCAAGCTAGTCCCCGTTGTGGTGATACACCAACTTGATGGATCATGAGCTAATTGACTATCAAGAGTCAAACCCTCAGCGGGTGCCGCACATCCACTCTCAAGATGGGGAGCCTCCAAGCCACGAGCTTTACTAGAGTTGTTCTTCGCGATCCCATCGGGTTGAGCACAATCCCCCTCACAAATTCTCCTCCGGAGCCACGCACAATCTCCACGCGTGTTTCAACGGAGTCGCAAGCCACCAAGCCATCTAGGAGGTGGCAACCTCCAAGAGTAACAAGCACCACCGGCTTGCAACTCGATCACCTAGTGCCACTCGATGCAATCCTCACGATGCAACGCACTAGAATCGCTTTCTCACTCGATCGGATGATCACTATCAAGCTCAAGTGAGTTAGAGGGCTCCCAAGCACACCAACACAAGCCACCAAGGCCTAAGGGTGCTCAGCTGCCGGTCATGGCCGGCCATAACATCTATTTATAGCTCCACAATGAAATAGAGTCGTTAGTCCCCTCACTGGGCAAGTTTCGGGTCGACCGGACACGCAGGTCAGTAGCGTGCTCCAACGGCTAGTTTTCGCGCGTATAAACTTGTATTGACCGGACGCGCAGGTCACTAACGGGACCGGACGCGCAGGTCGCAGCGAAACAGCGAACAGAGAGGTTCCAATAAGCTCCCGAAGCGACCGGACGTGTCCGGTCATCACTGACCAGACTCGCTGCAGCGTCTGGTCACTTTTGCCCGCGAAAAACACTGACCGGACGCGCTGGTGCTGACCGGACGTGTCCGGTCACGAGTCCGGTCACAGACCACTCTTCGGTAAAACGGCGATAACTCTTAGCTCCAAACTCCGATTTCAATGATCTTGGATATTTTGGAAAGCTTACTCAGAGGGCTACACAACCCACTAAAGCACTTGATCTAATTCACAATGGTTCAAAGCAATATTCCACTCTAAGAGTCATCCTAGTGTCCGGAGAACACCGAAAAACATTTCTCTCTTCTCCAAGTTGATCAACACCAACTCCAACACCTTCTACTTTGCAAATGTACCAACATCACCATGTGTAAAACACCATGTGCATGTGTGTTAGCATTTTCACAATCATTTTCTCGAAGAAGTTAGACACTCAACTTGCCTCGCCACTCGATCCTAACACGTATGCAAAGTTAGATCGCTCAAGTGGCACTAGATGACCAATATGCAAAAAAGTTTGCCCCTCTTAATAGTACGACCATCTATCCTAAACCCGGTCATTAACTTCTCTACACACCTATGACCGGTGAAATGGAAATGCCCTAGGTTATACCTTTGCCTTGCGCATTCCACTCTATCTCCTCCGACGTTGATGCAACACATGCACCAACCATATCACAAATGATGTGATCCACTTCATATCATCACGTGACCGTATTGGTTTATCGATCTTGACCTCACTTGCTCTTCACCGTTGCCTTGGTCCTTCGGCGCCAAGCCATCACAACTTGTCCTTCACCCTAGCAACCGATCCATCAAGCCAAGCCTCATCTTGATCTTCTCCACCTTGGTCACATGACTCCATGTCATGTCTCATGTGCAATAGCCTCCTTCATGACACCATCACCTGTGGACTAATCGCCTGTGTATCTCACATAACCACATATTAGTCCACCTAAGTTGTAACTCAATTACCAAAACCAAACAAGGACCTTTCAGCGCCCTGATCGGGGGCGTCCAACCCTATATGGTTGGTGGGCCCCCGTCGCACAGTGCTATAAAAGGAAGGTGGGGCCCGGGTCTCGAGGTACGAGGTCTACCGCGCCGCCAGTCACCCCACCGACATCCTAACCCTAACCCGATCAAAGAAGGGGGCGCTGCTAGCGACGGGAAGTTCCACCGACGCCAGCAACGCCACCCGACGCCACTGCACCGGCCATCTCCATCTCCAGCGAGTCGATGGCGCCGGCGAACGACCCCAGCACCGGCGCCTCCAGCGGATCGGCTACTCCCGCACCGAATCCCACTCCTACGGATGGTCTGCGATTTCTCCCTCTCTTCCTCTACTGTTTTCCAGTAGATCATGTAATAGGACCGATATATATTTATACTGTGAATCATTCACTTGTATCTACTATGATGAACCTGATCTAATGAACCTTTGCTTTCTACGATCCTAACATGGATTAGTTTCAACGTGGATTCTTGATGGTCCATTATTGTTATTAAACCTCTAGTCATTTCTGGCTTTCTACATGTACCGCAATGTGGGTTATTTTTTGCGGAGGAGGAGTTCAGGGTGGTCATATCAAACTCAATGGCATACTTCATCTGTCTCAAAATAAATAACTCCTCACCCACAACGCCCCCCCCCCAAAATTGTACATAAGTGCTTTGAAATTCAAATGACAAAGGAGACAATCGTTTGCATCTATTGCATAATAAACGGACAAAGCCCATTCGTATTTGATACATCTGACACGATTACGCTAAATTCAAATGAAAACGAAGTCATCAAATGCTGCAAAACGGATGCCACCTAGACGTTTTTGTTATATCCGATGTGATTACGTTAACTGCGGATTTTGGTAAAAGACTAAAGTACTGGTAAGTATGGGTAAGTCGTTGCCATCGTATCCGACCCATCTTGCTCAACACACCAAAACACAAAAGTGCTCTGAGATTCAAATGAAAAAATGGAGACACCCCTGGCCTCAAGTTATTATCATCCCATATTTCATATGATGGTAATATTAGTCTAGTTATTTTTTTTTAAAAAAATAAGTTTGATCTTGTTACATAGAGATTGAAATATGAAAGGATAATAACTTGAGACCAGGCGGGACATGGTGTTGGGAGCTAGCAGGGCTTGTCCTTGGTTGCACTTTAGTTCCTCCTGTATCGCCTGAGGACCGTTCGTTGTTATACTGTTGACTAGTAAATTTGAACACACAGAACACCATCAAGGTCCTGAGTATGGTTGACTGAAAAACCTAATACATTTCTTGCACTAAGGGCATGTTCGGCACAGCTCAGCTTCACTAGTAAAGTCGTTTTTTTGCAAAACAACTTCACAAGTAGCTTTTTTGGTCAAGCTAAGCTGCTTTAGAAAAAGTGTTTGGCAAAACAGCTTTACTGAGTACACTAAACAAATAGAATGACCATATTGCCCTTAACCTTTGTTTCACTATGTTCCTCACTATCTTCTTCGCCCCTCCTGGGACGCGTGTGCGTCCTCAGCACCGCGCCTCCCGGCCCCGGCCCTGGCCCCACCCTGCGCCCCCGGCATCCCGGGCCGCCCCGCCCTGTGCCCCCAGTGTCCTCCGCCCCGCCCTTGCCGGCGCACTGCCCCTCCCCACCTTGAGCCGAGCCAAGCCTTGGCCCCGTCCCGTTCTCGCCCCGCCCGGAGCCACGGCTGCCCGCGTCCCGGCGGCCCGCACCCCGGTGGCCGCGCCTGCTCGAGCGTGCCCTAGGGCCGTCCTCGCCCATGCCCTGGCCGTCACGCGTGGCGCCCCAGCAGCCGCGACCTTCCCGGCTGCCCACGTCCGCAGTGACGACGCCCCTCACGGCGACCTTCTAGGCGTGCCGCGCCCCCAAACCCCCCCCCCCCGCGGGTCCCCGAGCCTCCCTGCGTGCTCCTTCCCGATGAGAGAGAAAGAGGGCACATGCAGTCTTTTAGGCTTAGTGGGTCCCACATATGGGAGATGAAGTTGAAATAAACTACTTTTTTCAGCTTCATCCAAACTCATACCTTTATGAGAGGAGAAAAATAGATTCATGGGTGAAGCTATTTTGAAAAAAGATGTTTGGCAAAAAAAATAGCTCAACTGTTGTGAGTTGTGCCAAACAGGCTGTAAGTTAGCCTTGTTGGCTTACTAGGCCGTAGGGCTGGATATCGAGCCAACCGTAGTTTTTTTCGAGTTTTTTTAGAAATTGGTATAATCTTATTCATCATTATTTCCTGCATTGTTTAAGACCCAACTTCACGATGAGCCTAACGAGTCGAGCCTAACGAGCCGAGCCGAAGTTGAAAGTCGTTCCAAATCAAGTCATTTTCATTTTAAAAGATAAATGGGTCTAATCAGAGCACTTTTGTACCGAGCCAGCTTAACGAGATTTTTGTCCAGCCCTGCTAGGCCGCTACACCGGGCCCTTGGGTGGTAGTTGGGAGGTGAGGATCTCGGTTGTAACTCCCGTGTTGAGCTTGTCATGGAGATGGCCTGTGGAGTCAGGTCCCCAGGGTAGGTTGGGTGAGGCTAGGCCTTGGTTAGCGAGATTGGGAACGATCGCCTTATGCGGACCCCTGATTAGGCTTGTACGGGCGTGTCTTTAGGTTTACCTAGCTGGATGTGAATTGATTGCGATCGTCGTCTCTTCTTAGGTATGTATACCACTTTGCCATGTCAGATAGAGATCGAGTTACATATAGACGACTCGAATTCTCGTAGCAATACTAATTTTTAGTTTGTGAGAAATAAGATAACACAAGATAATGGATCAACTAATTCTATTCCTGAGATCAAACAAAAATGTAAGAATTGAGGAGTGAGACTATGATTCACTACAACCGAACACCATCTGGTATTCACATAGTTTTCTAGGAAAGCTATAAAAAAATAGAGAGAATATTTTAGCTCTTTAATATTAGGTATAGATATTGGTTAGATTAGAGATAGAGATGTAGATAGCCGACTCGATTTTTTTTAGCATACAAGGAATAAGACGATGGATCATCTGATTCCCTCAGATCAAACAAAAATTTAAGAATTGAGGAGTGAGAATATGATTCACTAAAACCAAACACTCCCCCTTAGTTTTTTTTTTTTGACAAGAACACTCTCCCTTAGTTAACGTTAGCCCAGGCAACCGCCGGTCTGCTGGCGCGCGCAAACACGCACGGGTTCCTGCCTAAATCTGGAGGGCGGGCCTGATGCCTGCCTCGCCGCCGAGGTTGGCGGAAGTCGCGCCCGGCGATCCTGGAGCCCCGGCCGGGCCGCACGCACGAGCGGACGGCGGGACGCCACCACCCCTCCCTCGCCTCCTCCCCTCCCCTCACGACCACCCACCCAACCCCCGCTGTCACCGTGCCACCGAGGGCAAAGCCGCGTCACGAATAACCGTGGGGGCGTGCGCGCGTGCGTGCCTCTCTCCGTCCCTCCCTCCCCGCCCGCCCCACCGCCCCACCTCCACCCCCCACCCCGGCGCGCGTCGCGTCTCTCCTGGTCGGAGGCGGAGGAGCGGAGGACGACCACCGGCGCGGACGCAGGCGTCCCGCATTCCCCGATCCGGCCCCGCCTGACCCCGTTGCCACGGCAGCTCGATCCGACAGGCGCCACGTAGAAATGTAATGCTCGCATTCTATCCCACGCTTCACCCGCCGTTGTGTCGATTCTGCTGTGTGTGCTGATGATGGGGATCGCTGGATGGTTTGCGGGTGATCGATCGTGTCCTCAGTTTTGGTTTCTCTTTACGTCGACGCCGATTGATCGTCGAATGCTGGTTATCAGTTTTGCATGTTTCTGGATGGTTTCAGTTTTGGTTTCATTTGTGTGAGGTTGCCTTCAGTTTAAATCACACTATCTGTCAGCTTTAATTTGATCATCGTTTGCTGGTTCAGTTTTCACAGATTCACCCGAAATCCTTTTTAAGTCTTTTCCCCTTTGATCAACCCACTATTGTTTTTATTGTTGGAATCTGGATCATGAGGTCTTTCTCACCGATGCCATTTGCACTGACAGACACGTTGTTCGATTGTTAACGTAGATAGAAGTATAGGATGGTATCACTCTGCTATTTCTGCCCCGGGCTCGCAACGCGGTCCCGGATGCCCGTGAAGCGGTACAAGAAGATCCTTGCTGAAATCTTCCCCAAAACACAGGTCGGGACATGCTGCATCCGTTTTCCTTTTGTCAAATGTGAGCATGTTGACGCTTGAACTGTGTCTCGGATTTATTTATTTAATGAGCATGTTTGTTTCTGTTGCAGGATGAAGAGCCTAACGAGAGAAGGATTGGGAAGTTGTGCGAGTACGCTTCGAAAAACCCTCTTCGAGTGCCAAAGGTTCACCCCCTTGCTTCCTAATTTGAATTTTGTTGTTTCCATGCCAGGTGTAGAGGTTCTAACCTTTTGAGCGAATTGCTCTTGCTGCTAGAATACAGTTTGCTAGCTCTGTAGCTACTGTAGTAGTACAGATTATAATTGCAATCGAGGATCGAGTAGTGTAGCCTATCTCGAAACTGGAGATGCCTCATGGGACATTGTTCTAGGCCTCTAACTTAATGTTTCAAGTATAGTTCCCTTGTCTCCTTGGTCAAATTCAGTCTCAGTAAGCTTGTCGTGTTATGCATGTTTATATCTGAGCAGATCACAGTTTACTTGGAGCAACATATTTACCGGGACTTAAGAAGTGAGCAGTACGGCTTTGCAAAAGTGGTGATGTTGATATATCGCAGACTGTCTGTTTCCTGTAGAGAACAGATGTGAGTCTTCTTTTCAAGTTTCTCTTGCTCATGTGGCCCTGGATTCTGTGAAGTTAATATTTTTATTTGGTTTGCAATGGATACTTCTTACACTTTATTATTACTTTTGCTGGTTAAAAATGTAATTGTTGTTTTCTTAATTCAGGCCTCTGTTTGCAAGTAGCCTATTAAGCATTGTACACACTCTTTTAGACCAAAAGAGGCAGGACGATTTGCGAATCGTTGGGTGTGAAACCTTGTTTGATTTTGCTGTCAATCAGGTATTCCTATTGAAGTAGATGCCATTGTCCGTTAGAAGGATTCAGTTTATATATAGGTATGTCCCATTATTGGTGATCTTGAGTCTGTCTATTCCAGGTGGATGGTACATATCAGTTCAATTTGGAAGGGCTGGTCCCAAGACTGTGTGAAATAGCCCAAGAAGTAGGAGAAGATGAGAGGGCAACTGCCCTACGAGCTGCAGCCCTGCAATCTCTTTCAGCTATGGTAGGTTCTGTGATTGCGCCATTATCAAACTGATGTCATGTGTTAGCATGGCTTTCTAAAAGTTCTGGATAAATTAATAGGAAGTTCAAAACTCAAAGTGTAAGAGAACTGATACTCCTATTTCCAAGAGGAAGTTAAAACATTCTTCCAACACAACTCTAAATCTCTAATTCACAGTTTACTTCATTTCTTATGATGCAAGCAATGAAAGCTCAAAGGCAATAAGTACTCATGAGTTGACTAACTTCATATCCATAACTTATGAACTAAGCCTAGCTCAGTTGTGTGAGAGTGTGGATGTATGCCTATATCACCCAAGTTCAAATCCTATTTGATGCAATTTTTGGCTCCTATTTCTGCTTTATTAACCAAACATGACAACATGTAGTTTGGCGGAGGTGGGTTCTGTATTGTTGTAACTTTCCATACTCCCTCCAGTCACACATGCATGTAGTTTTGGACATCGGCCTGATGATGGCATGTTTTGTTTTTGACTGGAGGGAGTAGCTATCTATAACTTAAATCTCTTTTCAAAAAATATTTCAGTGTATGCAGAGGACGTCTTCTTAAAGATTACTGCTTTTCTTATTGTTCTATTATGCCATAACTACTGAGCATTACAAATTTTCAAACAAAAATATCTTTGACAGTCATAATACCATGTAGTTTTCTTGTTGAGCAGGTATGGTTTATGGGGGAGCTTTCTCATATCTCGTCAGAGTTTGACAATGTAAGTACTATGAAAGCGAGCTTTTTTCCTTGTGTTACTTCCCTGTTTAATATGTGCCTATCAATCTTGAGAATACATCTGAAGAAGAAACATTATTTTGCACTGCAAGGAAGGTTCCTTGCTTATGTTCATTTGGTTACTTTAAAACTATCACTTTTGCAAGCAGATTGCAGCCACAAATGTTTCATCAGCTCTGATTGTTTCTGTTGTATCTTTTAGGTTGTTCAAGTTGTACTGGAAAACTACAAACCTCAGAAGATGCAAAATGATGATCAAAGTACCAATGATGCTGACAACCAGTTGGTGCAGGAAGGCCAGAATGCTGAGCACCCCCCTTCCCCTTTCATTATCACCCCGGCTCCCTCTTGGGAGAACATAGTTAATGTCAAGGGAGGAGTCAACCTGCCAGTGTAATATAATCTTACTTTTACTCTTTGATTGACTTTGTCTTTTCTTCATATACAGTAAGCAAGTGGTTCCTAAACATACTCCTGTGCTGCAGGGAAGATGCCAGGGATCCTAAGTTTTGGTCCAGAATCTGTGTGCACAATATGGCCAAGCTTTCTAGGGAGGCAACCACATTCCGCCGCATCTTGGAATGTTTGTTTCGGTACTTCGGTAACAATAGTTCATGGTTATCAGAAAATGGACTTGCTTTGTGTGTCTTGTTGGACATGCAACTTTTAGTAGAAAGCTCAGGTGCTACTTTTGCATTGTAGTTGATGAGTCTAAGTATATTGTATACGGGTACTGTGGTTACTTATGTTGTTTAAATGATTTCTGTAGGACAAAATATGCACTTAATGTTGTCACTGCTGATAAAACATATTGAGCACAAGACAATGTTGAAGCAGCCAGACATGCAGCTTAGCATCGTGGAGGTGGCAGCTACCCTTGCAGAACAATCCAGTGCTATCGCTTCACCAGCAACTATAGGTGCCATAAGTGATCTTGTGAGGCATTTGAAAAGGACATTCCACATTACTCTTGGCAGCAAAGATATGGAATTAGTAAAATGGAACGAGAAATTCCGGAAGGGCATAGATGAATGCCTAGTTCAGCTGTCAAAGAAGGTGCATTTGCCATTTTCTCCATCTGAAATTTTATGTTACCTTCATGTCACAATATAATGGTGCTACTTAAGTAAATGTGATTTTTTTAACTGATCCCTCCTTGCAGTTTGGTCTGTATAATATGTTGATTAGTTTCATATGATGTACGCACAATGCATATAAGACTTATCAAGACTTTGTTGTGTTGATCAGGTGACTGATGCTGGGCCAGTTCTTGACATGATGGCAGTTATGCTAGAAAACATTGCGAGCACTCCTGTTGTAGCTAGATCAACTGCAGCTGCTGTTTATCGCACAGCTCAAATAATTGCTTCCGTGCCAAATTTGCAATATCAGAATAAGGTATGCTGTTAGAACAAATGAGTTGAAGTGTTAAAATTAATCCCAGACAACATTACTTTCTTCTGGTTTGAAACCTATCTTCTATACTTGATGCCAGGTGTTTCCTGAAGCTATGTTTCATCAGTTGCTGTTAACAATGATCCACCCTGATCATGAAGCTCGTGTTGCTGCACACCGCATATTTGCTATTGTCTTAGTCCCATCTTCTGTTTCCCCTTCGATTCAAGCCAGTCCCTCTGGCCAGGCAAAGAAACATGACATGCAGAGGACACTCTCTAGGGCTGTCTCTGTATTTTCTTCTTCGGCTGCTATCTTTGACAAGATGAAAAAGGACAAGTACTCAGAAAATTCACAAGGAGAAAGCAAGGACAATAGTTTGCATAGCGTTGGTGAAGGGACCGGACAATTGAAGAGTCAAAACCTTCACGTGTCTCAAAGCCGCCGCCGTAGCATGAAAGTTCCTAATTTTTCCATGAAAAGAGGTCCTTCAATGGCCATGAGAGCTCCTTCAGTAGCGATCAGAGCTCCCTCAATATCTCTGAGAGGTCCTTCAATGGCTTCGAGAGCACCTTCTATGTCTGTAAAGGAAGACCAAAGTTCCTCAAACAAGTCAGATGAGGAAACGGTATAATCAATTCTATCCAGAATGTATGAAGTGATAATTAGCTACATTTGAGCAAAAGATTTTCTTATCATGAATAATTGTTTGTGCACTATGCTTAATGCATTTAGGAATCAGTGTTGGTGAAACTGAGTACCCGTCAGATCACACTTCTGCTGTCATCCATCTGGGCTCAAGCAACATCCCCTGAAAATACTCCTGCGAACTATGAAGCCATTGCTCATACTTACAGTTTGCTTCTGTTGTTCTCTGGATCCAAGGTAATCCTACTTTCTATGTGGTGTTCTTTTCCTTGATACCAATACCTGCTTGTAAGGAAGGAACCTGGTAATTATTCAATTGTCACCCAGTCCAACATTTACTTGTGGAGATGAGGTTATATTGTGTAGGATTGCAAGTTCTGTTTGGACCTGGAAATGTTTGGGGGGGGAAGGGGACACAAGGGGATCTTGTAAATCCTACATTTTATTCCTCCAAATCTTTAACATCTATATAGTAGTTTTTCTTTACAGCACTCCTAAAATCAATGATACACCAGAAGTTTCTTGCTTAGATATGCTGATAAAGACCAATTTTTGAATATGCACTACACATTTTAAAGTTAGAAGATGTCCGTGCAAATTTAGGTCCCTCATGCTTATATACTAATTATGTGCTTGTGAGGGATGTGGTTTTGATGGATCAACCCATTCCATTCAACAAACCAACAAAAAAGTGAGCAGCGAGAAGATGATGGATCACCCTATTCCTCCCCCCGCCCCAAGGGTCCCTTCGATTCTTGTTGGGTAGTGCTAGGTGCTCAGCGAGTTTAGACAACACTGTGAGGAACAAATCATGATCTTCTATAAAGTATAAACTAAGAAGTATTACACAAAAAGGGTTGCAATTTTCTTTAGAGCTCATTAGAATTCGCTGCAACTAACCTCATATTCCAGGAATCATATATTGTCACAAGTTTCTGTTACTATAGTCTATAAGTTTCATGAGGTCTGAATTTAGTGTTCTGTTACTTCTCTTATTTTCAATATGTACTATGTTCCCTAAGCCCATTCATAAGCAGCTCTTATGTGAATTCCTCCTCCTGTTTCTTCTAGTGAACTACTAGCACCTTATGCCTTTTCTTTTCCTCAACAAAAACATAAGGAAGGACCTTAGGGAGGGAGGGAGAAAATTCCAACTGCTAGGTCCTACTTGCTGATGTTTTCTCCCTTTCCTCTTCCAGGCATCAACATTTGAGGCTCTTACTCAGAGTTTTCAGGTTGCATTTTCTTTGAGGGGCTATTCGCTCACTGAAGCAGGTGATACAGTCAAATTCCGTTTAAAGTGTTACAAGTCAATAAGAATTTAGTGTACCATATAATGTAACTTGTGAGAAATAAGCTTCATATCGTACATGATGGCACAGAAGTTACATATACTTAAATGTGGTTTTAATTTTGTTTCCTTTCTAACTGTCTGTTTTTTGTGTCCTTTCTAACCTTGCAGATTCATTACAACCGTGTCAGCGCCGGTCATTGTTTACTCTGTCCACAGCCATGATTATTTTCTCATCAAGAGCTTACAATGTGTTGCCACTCATCCCGATCTGTAAACAAATGATCAATGATCGTGCGGTATGTAAGATCAAAATTTGAAGCCTCATTTTATTTATCTGCATTTTCTTTTGATTATGGTAGGGTAACTCCCAAAACAAGACTGTTGGAGTATAGGCCCATTAGAGGCCCATGTATGGTACAATATACAGCCACCCTTAGGGTTGGCCCAAGTAATGTGAAACCAGTTTCCAACATGGTATCCAGCTAGGTTTCCTCCTCTCCCTCCCCTGCCCACCGCCAGGTGCCTGGCGCCGCCGCCGCCGGCGGCCATGGCTGGCCAACCTCCTCCCCACTACTTCCTCTCCCTCCCACCCCTTCCCAACTCCAGCTGGCTGCAGGTTGCAGGCGCCGCCACCTCCCAGCGCCGCCCCAGCGCCGCCGCCTCCCCAGGGGCGGGCCACGCGCCGCATCCCCTGGCGCCGCCACCTCCCAGCGCCGCCCCAGCGCCGCCACCTCCCCGCGCTGCCACCTCCAAGCTCCGGCCCAGCGCCACCACCTACCAGCGCCGCCCCAGCGCCGCCGGTCCCGGCGCCCCCAGCACCGACGGGTGCGTGCGGGGCGCGGGCGCGCGTGGCCCTGGCGCAGGCGCAGGCGCGAACGCCGCTGCCCCTCGCGCTCCCAGCGCCGCTGCCGATCTGGCCGCAGGCGCGGGGGCCGAGGTGAGCGCGGACGGCCCTGGCCTGGGCGCGGCCGCAGCGGCCCAGCCGGGCCTGTTCTTCACGCCGTCTCCCTCCTCCACGCCCCTCATGTCCGGCTGCCCCTACGGCTCCGGCGCCCCACCTCCGTACGGGTCCACGCCCTCCGCGCCGCCCTACAGTGCGCCGCCGGCGCCGTACGGGCAGGAGGAGGGCCAGCGTGGTACAGCGGCAGCCTGTTCGCGTCGTTGGTGCCCTCGGCGTTCCCGACGGGGAACGACCCCAACGTGGTGGCCTGCTTCCATGCCGCCGACCGCGACAGCAGCGGCATGATCGACGACAAGGAGCTGCAGTCCGCGCTGTCCGGGCCCCCTCCACCGGCCGTGCCCCCGGGTTCTCTGGTGCCGCTCTCGCAGCTGGCTTGGGCATGCCACCACCGGACGCCGCGGTCATGGCAGCCCTGCCACGCGTGCCTGGAGCCGGCGCGGGTGCTACCCTCTTCCCTACCGTCACTCCGCGTCCGTCCGCTACGCCGCCTCCCCCCAGGCCGAGCGGGGGTGTGGGGGGGGGGCGTGGACGACGACGTGGTGGGGGTCCTGGCTTCAACGACCCGTGGTTGGGGCACCTTTGTCCGTGGCCCTTCCAGGCTCCCGGTGATGAGCCTCACCCAGCAGCATTCCCGTGGGCTACACCTTCCAGCGCCTCGCCTGGGTCGGCCGGTTGGGACTCGGCGGCCTTGGCATACTCCTTCAGCACTATGGGCCCGAAAACTCCTGCCGGCCCACAGTGGATCGCCGATTCGGGTGCCACCTACCATACCACTCCCGACCCCAGTATCCTCTCTTCCGTTCACCCTCCTTCCTCTCACCCTTCGTCCATCATGGTCGCAAATGGGTCATGCCTTCCTGTCACGTCCGTGGGTGCCGCCGGCGCTCATGGCTCCTTTCGTCTTCCTGATGTTCTTGTGGCACATTCTATGGTTCACAACCTTCTTTCTATTCGTCGATTTACAGCTGACAATTCTTGTTCCGTGGAGTTTGACTCTTCCGGTCTCACTGTCAAGGATTTGGCTTCCCGGCGTCCTCTGCTTCGGTGTGACAGCACGGGGCCCCTTTACACCCTTCGCTTCCCAATGTCTCCTTCGTCTTCTTCGCCGACCCCTTTGTCAGTTGCTTTCGCCACCACTACTTCCTCCACCACTTGGCACCGGCGTCTCGGCCATCCTGCTCGTGATGCCCTGATGCAGCTCAGTCGTAGTTCCGACATTCGGTGTCCTCGGACTCACGATGAGCATTTGTGCCATGCGTGTCAGCTGGGCCGTCATGTCCGTCTTCCTTTTCATAGTTCTTCCCAGGCGGCCCACATCTTTGATCTTGTACATTGCGACCTCTGGACATCTCCTGTCATCAGCATTTCTGGCTACAAGTTCTATCTTGTAGTGCTTGATGATTACTCTCATTACTCCTGGACTTTTCCTCTACGTGCAAAGTCTGAAGCTTTCCCCGCCATTCTCCACTTCTTCGCTTGGGTGTCCACACAGTTCGGCCTCGCCATCAAGGCCGTCCAGTGCGACAATGGTCGTGAGTTCGATAACTCCGCCTCCTGTGCCTTCTTTCTCTCTCACGGTGTCCAGTTGCGCATGTCTTGCCCGTACACCTCCTTCCAGAACGGCAAGGCTGAGCGTATGATTCGCACCACCACCGAGACCATGCGCACCCTCTTGCTTCAGGCGTCCCTTCCTGCGCGCTTCTGGGCTGAGAGCTTGCACACCTCCACCTATCTGCTTAATCGTCTTCCTTCCGCTGCCTGCCCAGCTCCCACGCCACACCACGCTCTTTTCGGTACCCATCCTAGGTACGACCATAGTCACATAAAACAGGTTCACCACCTTCGACCCTCGACCCGGGTTCGTCGACCCCGACCCGGGTTCACGGGTTCATTTTTTATCCGAAGTGTAAAAATCTGTCGCGAGTAGCGTACCACGTACCGCGACCCCGTACCTCGACCCCATCGACCCAGAAACTTTGTGACTATGGGTACGACCACCTTCGCGTCTTCAGGTGTGCGTGTTACCCTAACACCACAGCTACCGCTCCCCACAAGCTGGCACCTCGATCGACTCTCTGTGTCTTCCTCGGGTATTCCCCGGATCACAAGGGGTACCGGTGCTATGATCTTACCTCTCGTCGGGTCCTCATCTCTCGTCATGTGGTGTTTGATGAGTCTGTCTTCCCCTTCTCCTCCACCACCTCTCCCACGTCCATCCCGGATCTTGACCTCTTCTCCTTGTTTCCCACTGACGCAGTGGTCGAACCACCTTTTCGGTTGTCTCCTACAGGTACTGCTCCACCGTGCCCTTCGCCGGGGCCGTGCCCTAGGTCGCCGCCCGCTAGTGCCACCCCCTGCCCGGGCCTAGAGGGGTCACCTCATGGCCCGGCCCCCGTCACTACGCCTGACGCGGGTCCTGGGCCGTCGCCCCCGGCACCGCCTGCGCGCTTCACCCAGCCAACACTCGTCTACCAGCATCGTGCACCTTCCGGGTCGGCCCCCGTTACTACGCCTGACGCAGGGCCTGGGCCGTCGACTCCGGCACCACCTGCGCGTTTCGCCCAGCCGGTGCTCGTCTACCAACGACGTGCACAACCGGAGCCGCCGCCTACGTCTTCACCGGTGGCCCCTTCTTCGCCGGGGTACCCTCAACCACCGACTGCTTCTTCTCCGCCGGCGACACCGACACCGCCGCCGAGGCCCCCGGATGCCCGTATAGCGACGCCGGTGTACCACCCCCCGCTGCTTCACCGCCACCCGCGTCATATTCACCCTATGGTGACACGACACGCGGCTGGTACCCTGCCGCCCCGGGCTCTTGCAGCGATGTCCGAGGACTCGCAGATCTCTCCGGTACCCTCTACCGTCCGCGAGGCCCTGCTGGATCCTCACTGGCGCCTCGTCCGCCGAGCTCCAACATCGTCACCGGCAAGTGGATCTGGACCCACAAGCGCCGGGCTGATGGCACTCTCGAGCGCTACAAGGCTCGCTGGGTTCTCCGGGGTTTCACTCAGCGCCCTGGGGTCGACTATGATGAGACCTTTAGCCCGGTGGTGAACCCGGCCACCGTCCGCACAGTGCTCTCGCTGGCCCTCACTCGGTTATGGCCCGTCCATCAGCTGGACGTCAAGAATGCTTTTCTGCATGGCATTCTCATTGAGACTGTCTACTGCAGCTAGCCGGCGGGGTTTGTTAACTCTTCCCGTCCTGACATGGTGTGTCGGCTTAACAGGTCTCTCTACGGCCTCAAGCAGGCCCCCCGAGCGTGGAACCATCGGTTTGCTGCTTTCCTGCTGACACTGGGGTTTGTGGAGGCCAAGTCTGATACATCTCTGTTTATCTATCACCATGGAGCTGACACTGCGTACCTGCTGCTCTATGTTGATGATATTGTCCTCACAGCCTCCAGTGAGCCACTTCTCCGCCGCATCATTACCGCTCTTCAGCAGGAGTTTGCGATGAAGGATCTGGGTGTGCTCCATCACTTCCTCGGGGTCACTGTTGAGCCTCATCCTGCCGGGTTACTTCTTCACCAGCGGCAGTATACTCTGGATATCCTGAAGCGAGCTGGGATGACTGACTGCAACCCCTGCTCCACTCCGGTTGATACACAGGGCAAGCTGTCAGACGCAGAGGGCAACCCAGTCACAGATCCCACTGCATATCGGAGTCTTGCCGGAGCACTGCAGTACCTCACCTTCACCCGGCCGGACATCACCTATACAGTTCAGCAGATATGTCTCCATATGCATGATCCCCGGGAGCCACACCTCATTGCTCTGAAGCGGATCCTTCGCTACCTCCGCGGCACAGTCGACTTCGGCCTCCTCCTTCACCGGCGGTCTTCCCCCACCGAGCTCGTCGTCTACACTGACGCGGACTGGGGCGGGTGTCCGGACACTCGTCGCTCTACCTCCGGCTACGCTGTCTTCCTAGGCGGCAACCTGGTGTCCTGGTCGTCCAAGCGCCAGCAGGTGGCCTCCCGCTCTAGTGCTGAAGCGGAGTACCATGCTGTCGCCAACGGCGTGGCTAAGGCTTCTTGGCTCCGGCAGCTTCTTGGCGAGCTCCATAGCCCTCTTCTCCGGAGCACGCTCGTCTACTGCGACAACGTCAGTGCGGTCTACCTCTCCACCAACCCCGTTCAGCACCAGCGGACCAAGCATGTGGAGATCGACCTACACTTTGTCCGTGATCGGGTCTCCATCGGCGAGGTGCGGGTCCTTCACGTACCGACCACCTCCCAGTTCGCTGACATCTTTACCAAGGGCCTCCCGTCCTCGACCTTCACCGAGTTTCGCTCCAGCCTCAACATCACCAGTGGCTAGTTGCGTCTGTGGGGGGCTCATGTGTGTTCTTCTTTTCACGTTCAGTCTGTGACTCCGCTGCGCCGGTAGTCCAGACTGCGGGGGGGTGTTGGAGTATAGGCCCATTAGAGGCCCATGTATGGTACAATATACAACCACCCTTAGGGTTGGCCCAAGTAATGTGAAACCAGTTTCCAACAAAGACTGTACAGAATGATGGCATAGAATATTAGTTGGGAAGTGATAAGAACGCATTATGGTACCAATTTGAGTGTCAGAATTAGAATTAGAATTAGAATTAAGCTTATAATCAAACTTGTTACTTGATCTTGTTGTTCTCAGTATCTCTTGTATGTACCCTACTACTTGTTTGTAAATCATGAGCTTTTTATGTTTAGCTGTCCCTGGAAAGTTTGTTTTTCCGTCTTATAGCCCCTTGCTATCCTTCTGTGCCCTATGGTTTAGAGTTTAAATTGACAACTGTGGCAGCCTCCTGATTTATTTTTGTTGATATACCAAATTAGAGTTTGATTACATCTTCATTTTACTGTGGAGTGTGGAGATCAACAAACTGAGGTTTTGTGGTATTGATTTTTTTTTTAACGCAATGGCAGCTCTGTCTTTCAATTAAGAAGGAAAGTGGTGTTGATTTTCAAAGTACTTCTGTTTCATCTTGACTCCTAAGGACTCTTCATGTATGCCATGCGCCTTATTTCACATTTCTTTGCTATTTTGCTTAGGCCGATCCGTTCCTTCATTTGGTGGATGAGAGCAGACTTACAGCTGTCAAGGATTCTTCAGATGATCCTTCAAAAATATATGGATCACCAGAGGACAACAGTAATGCACTGAAGTCCCTTTCAGAAATAGAACTATCAGAAAGTCAATCTCGAGAGTGCATAGTCTCCACAATCATGACCAACATTGCAAATATGCTGGATGTAATGTTGACCTTCCTGATCGCATCTTGTTTTCATTGTTTTGACCGAGTTCCATGCAGCGGCTGATGACTTTACTATTTCTGCAGGCGGAATTGCATAATGTGAGAAGCCAATTGCTAAGTGATTTCACTCCCGATGACATGTGTCCTACAAGCACTCAGTTCTTTGAAGTGCATGTTGATAATCCTTCATCAGGGTCTCATGAGACTGGTCACCATCAAGAGGTATATACATCTGGCACAGTGACAATATATCCATCTCCTAGTTTCCATGCTAAAATCATGTGTTCTTTTTAGCAGGGTTTGCTGATTGACCTGGGGAATGACCATGATGCTTTTGGGGAAGCTTCAGAAAGCACAGAAGCTTCCGCATCTTCTGTACCTGCATCAGATCTTCTGAGTATCGATCAGCTTCTTGAAACGGTATGAGAAATCCATTCTTCCTTGCTTTTCCTTGGTTTATCTGTCCTTGGGGTACTGTCATGTTGAGATCGCCTTGCATTACAAGTTGTGTTCACTTGGCATGATAATTTTGTTATATTATATCCGTGTCATTTATTTCAGGTTGGTGCAGAACCAGCACCTCAGGCTGGAGTAGTGTCAGCAGACATTGGATTCAAGGATATGACTAGCCACTGCGAAGCCCTGACGATCGGGAAACAGCAGAAAATTTCCGCCTTCATGAGCTTCCAGCAAAGCGTACAAGCGGCAGGGCTGCCAAGCAGCCAGCCCAACCAGATGGAGTTGGACCTTTTCCAAGACCCGCGGTTGCCTCAGGTAGTGTACCTCCCATTTGCAAGGCATTTATTTACCCTCAATAACTTCATTTAAAATCGAACATGGCGCAAAAACAAGATATTGACGTGAACATCCAATTCTAAGCAGGCCGGGGCACATAGCACGAACCCATTCGCTGATGACAGCCTTCAGGGATATCCACAGTACATCAACGGGTCCAATGGCGACAACGCACAGCCAGGTCAGGACTTCCAACAACAGTCTCTGAAGCTACCAGCGGCGAGCCCATACGACAATTTCCTCAGGGCTGCTGGCTGTTAGAGGTCCAACTTGCAGCAGCCAGACTTTCAGTTACATGGACGATGTCGATTTCAAGATAGCCGCGAAGGAAGATTCTGCGAATTTTCCATTTTGCAGGAAAGGAAGAGGTATGTCCGCGTATGAGGTCTTAGCTAGAGACTCAACCGGATTCGACACCCATTCTTTATGTATAGCTGTATGTATGTACGTATAGGTTGGCTCTTTGCTGCTGTTGTTTTTGCCAATGCAACGTGTAGAGGGACTGGGGGGAGCAGTGCCTTCTATCATACTGTACATGCAAACATGTTGCAGAAATATATGAAGAAAAATGACGTTTGAAGAAATTCTCCGTCATGAATTTGCAATCATTCTGTAAGAATGCAGGAGTGCCGTCGTGCTCGTGCCTGGGTGGCATCTTTATCTCCCTGTCAGCAAGCTGACGACATCGCAGCCGTTCTTCAAATCACATCGACAATTACAGTATTCTGAATGTGACCCTACAGCCTATTGCTCATTTCATTACGTTCTTGATGTCTTGTAGCTGGAGTGTGACTTTCTTTTGTTGTTGTCCCTAGTATTTTTTTTTATTGTCCTTCTGGAATTCAAATGCAGAGCCTACTTGCTGTCATGGGGCACCATGAAGACGTGATCACAAAGCTTGCTGCAAACTTTGCAGTGCAGGCCAACCTGTTTCATCTCACATCTTGTTCACACTATCAGTTGAAACCATGAAGCCTAGGAGACGTGACAGCAACAAGTCTGCTGGAAACTTGCAGGTCAGTTGATTTCCTCTCATCATCATCAATTCATCACCAATTGTCAGTTGACAGTTGGTTCGATGGATCTGGAGTATTCTAGATATTCTCTTCATTATAATGCAGCAGCTTTTGACTACGTACATGCGTCTGATCTGCCTGGTACGGTAGCCTTCGGTGACTTCATGAAGCCAATCCAGCATAATCTTTTCATAATTTAATATAATCAGCTTACAAGAAGCCATGGCCTGTTTCAGTTTCTTCAAGCACCTAATTTTGTTTGACCAGTTTAGGCTGGTTGGTCTCCACTAAATCGTACGTACGGACACGAAACCATGACTTGCCACCATTTTTACTTTTCTATCTACTACTACTACTACTAGACTATCACCCTTTGATTTTTGTTATGTAAAGGTGACTCGTCAGTCAAGAACTCACATGCAGAGAGATGACTCGTCAAGCCTCACATGCACTGAGAGATTTACTGCATAAAATATTCAAATGTGAGCTTCCACTCGTCCCCTTTCGCTCTCCAAGAACTCTTGCTTTCTCTGTTTCTCGCCAATGCAAGTGCTTAACTTTTTCTGGGAGCAGGAAAAAAGATACTTCTTTATTTGTGAGAAAGGGTAGGTGTTTTCTTTGACGAAGATGGTCTAATCTCGCCGCATATTGAGCCAAAAACCCATGTGTTACATACATGAATGATTTTGATATCCAGAAAGGTGCAGCTTTTGGTGAGTTTAATTTGACTCTGGAAAAAGGTGTGTGATATTTAGTTAAAAAAAAGGAGTGTGACATGCTACATTTTGCCAAAGCGATTATTCCAGCTTTGTCGTCTCATACTCTGTTTTGCATAGGAGGAGGTTTCTGCAGGAATATGCCATTTCTGGCCTTGTTTAGATCCCAAAATTTTTTAGAAAAAATTCTTATAACACTTTTGTTGTTATTTGACAAAATTTATTCAATCATGGATTAGCTAGGCTCAAAAGATTCGTCTTAACATTTACAGTGCAATTAGTTATTTTTTACCTATATTTAATGCTTCATTAGACGTCTAAAGATTGGATGTGATGGATACTGTGTAAAATTTTTTGGATCTTTTTTTTGAACTAAACACGCCCAGAAAACGTGCCGGCCGGCTGTCTGTGCTCAGCAGTGTGCTCTGCCTGACGTACACAGTTTCCATACAGTTCGTGGCCGGCTTCAAGAGGCTGAAGCCTGAAGAGTTCAGAAATACTAGAACATTCCATGTTCATGGGATCACATGTTCCATCGAAAACAATGTCATCCTGACTGGAACAGAACTGCATCAGTATATAGCATTGTATCTTGCGTTGTCATATGAGATGAGCACCAATCCAAATGATGAGCATTGTATCATAGGACAGTAGGAGTATTGCAGTTGGAGATGGAGTCAAATACAGGATATGATAAGCAGGCAGGCAGGCAGTTAAATTGTCTGTTTCTTATCATACACAAGCAAGTGCCAAGAGAGAGAGAGGAGCAAAAAAAAAAAAGGCCAATCATTGTGTGTGTCTGTGTGCGCCAGCTCACCTAATTGCTGACAAGGGCCTGTTTAGTTCCTGAAAATTTTTTAAAAACGCTACGGTAGCAAATTCGTTGTTATTTGATAAATATTATCCAATCATGGACTAACTAGGCTTAAAAGATTCGTCTCGTGAATTTCGTCTAAACTGTGTAATTAGTTTATTTTTTATCTATATTTAATGCTTCATGCATGTGTCTAAAGATTCGATGTGACGGGGAATCTGAAAAATTTTACAAAATTTTTGGGTAACTAAACTGGGCCCAAGAAAAACACGCAGCCTGTTCGTTTCGCTGGTTTATTGTGCTGAAAGCACTGTTCGCTGGTTTGTTGTGAGAGAAAAACACTGTTGGATGGCTGCTGATTCTGCTGATAAGTCCAAACGAACAGGGCGCCCGGGTGTTGAGGTTTGGCTTGATAGAATAGAATATCCTGTCATTTCCCTCATTCCCTGGGCCAAATACATTCACGGGTCTTGTTCTTGTCTGCTTCATCTTGAGCCGTACTACGTGAGTGACGCAACAAAGATGTGTGCTAGTTGCGAAACATGCGAGATATATAACTGTACTGGAGTGGATTATCACACATTTGAACATGATTATCACTGTATTGAACCAGACCCCCTGTAATCTTCTTCTTACCTGGTTTTGGGAGCAGTTTAGTTTTCACCGCCCTGTGAATTTTCCTGCTATGTTCTGTCTTCTGTATAGGCTGTGTTTACTTCTAAAAAAAAAGTACTGTGCAAACAAAAGATTCCCGTCACATCAAACTTGCGATACATGCATGGAGTACTAAATGTAGATAAAATCAAAACTAATTGTACAGCTTAGTTGTACTTTGCGAGACGAACGTTTTGAACCTAATTAGTCGACGGTTGGACACTATTTACCAAATAAAGCTAAAACGTGCTACAGTATTTTTTTTACACCTTTTCGCGGAACTAAACACAACCATAGTAGTATAAAGGCCAAACAGTTAACTTGCCGGCCTTTCCATCCAAAAAAAAAAGATAAGAAAAGAAAAGAAAAACGGGAAGACACCGTACCGTACTTTCAAAAGCGAAACTGATGTTGAGGGCATGTTTAGATAAAAACACCTAAAAAATTTTGCATAGTATCCGTCACATCGAATCTTTGACGCATGTATGAAGCATTAAATATAGGTAAAAAAATAACTAATTGCACAGTTTGTCTATAAACGTTCGATACGAATCTTTTAAACCTAGTTAGTACATGATTGGACAAATTTTACCAAATAACCACGAAAGTGCTACATAATTTTTCTCCAAAAATTTTGCCAGCTGAACACACCCTGAATTCGCGGCGACAACGGGTCATCCGTCAGGTTGTTCCTCCAAGTCAATGATTGTTACTTCCTTGGAATTCATCCCACACCTCAAATTCCTGTTCACACCACCGTACACCGCCATCAATTTTCAGACACGTACCCATGTTCGGCTCTGCTGATAAACACTGTTGGTTAATTTGCTAAGGCCTTGTTCACTTCTCATCCCAACCCAAAATATTTCCTCTTTCACCCATCACATCAAATCTTTCGATGCATGCATGGAGCATTAAATGTAGGTAAAAAAGATAACTAATTGCATAATTTGTCTGTAAATGTCGGGACGAATCTTTTGAGCCTAGTTAGTTCATGATTGGACAAATTTTGTCAAATAACAACGAAAGATGCTACAGTAACTTTTCATCTACTTTTCGCGAAGTGAACACACCCTAAACTGATGTTGAGGGCATGTTTAGATAAAAACACCTAAAAAATTTTGCATAGTATCCGTCACATCGAATATTTGACGCATGCATGGAACATTAAATGTAGGTAAAAAAATAACTAATTGCACAGTTTGTCTGTAAACGTCGAGACGAATCTTTTAAACCTAGTTAGTACATGATTGCATAAATTTACCAAATAACAACGAAAGTGCTATAGAATTTTTCTCCAAAAAATTTTGCCATCTGAACACGCCCTGAATTCGCGGCGACAACGGGTCATCCGTCCGGTTGTTCCTCCGAGTCAATGATTGTTACTACCTTGGAATTCATCCCACACCTCAAATTCCTGTTCACACCACCGTACACCGCCATCAATTTTCAGACACGTACACATGTTCGGCTGTGCTGATAAACACTGTTGGCTAATTTGCTGTGAGAAAAAAATACTGTTCCGACTGAAAAGTACAGATTATAAGTCGGATGAACATGGTCTATAGCCTTCGTTTTCCACACAGTACCTATGCTGCCAGTGTGTGTGAGACATAGGCCTTGTTCGGCTGGTTGGTTGCCAGCCAGCCAGCAGTGTTTTTCTCTCACACCAGTTCAGCACCAGCCACCAGCCACCAGCCAGCCAGCAGTATTTTTCTCTCACAATAAATCAGTCTCAGCCACCAGCCAACCGAATGAGGCCATACATATCACTCTCATTGGTTGGATTCTTCTACACACCATTCTTGCGTCCACCCAAGTTATAGCTCATTTTACTCTTATCACAAGTTAAATTTAATCTTTTCATAAGTAGACTTTTCCTATAAATTTGATTAAACTTAGAAAAAAATAACTTAGGATAATACTAAAGTGAACTATAATTTGAAACATATTTATAATGAAATTATGTCCCCTCTGCGCAAGAATTGAAAATATGTGTATCAAAAGTTTTCTCCGCAAATGAAATCAGTAAAAACGAAAACGCGTGCAGATGACGTTGTGTTGCGCTTAAACATTTGCCTGTTGACCGGCGAATTAACGTGCGTTCCACGCCGGAAAGAGACGTCTCTCTCGCTCCAGTTCGGCGGGGACGACGTGACGACGGCGACGAACGAAAGCGGCCGGCCACCGAATCGTAAGCCGTACTCTGATCCTCCCCGGCTTTCGTACCTTGTTTGTCCTGCGCGTCCTTCGCCTTCGTCTGTGGAATCCACAGGCATTCTATTCTATTCTTTCTATCATATTATATTTCTCAAGTCTTTTATTGCCGATTGATCATTGGTGTGTACTAGTATATACTACGTATGTTCTTCTTGCGCCCAAGACCCTCTTGTTAGCTGATTTACCATATCTGGGTACACTTGGTTGCAGGGACGAAGCCAGAAAAAAATTTAGGGGGGGCTAAACAAAAGTGCTACAGTGACTTAGCTCTACTTTAATCCCTCGTAATAGAAAAAGTATAATAGCTTGAAGTAGTCTTATATTTAAAACATCAATTAACAATGAAATTCACAAAATACATCTAAAAAATAAATGTCTTAGCCCACCCTACCTTATACATCTGCGTCTAAAATTGGAAGAAGAGCACTAGAAGTTCCACTAGCTTAGCAGTAGTAGGGGGGCTGGAGCCCCCCAGCCCCCCCGCTGGCTTCGTCCATGCTTGGTTGGTGATATTTTTCTCCTCCTCTTTCTTGAGTGGCTATTTGTCCTACAAAATCGTATGCGGTAGTTGTACATTATAAATTACAGTAATGCTAGGAATTAGACATCCGTCCGTAGCTTCGCGCTGGACGCCCCTATTGATGGACCCGACGTCCAAAAGGCTATCTATCCTATCCGCTCCATCTGTTCCCCTCTAGTCGTCGCATATTAAACAAAAAAAAACTCACGCATCACCGTAACTACGCTCCGTGACCACGCTCCACCGCGCCTCCCATCGGCCTTTCTCTCCACCGCCGCCGCGCCCACAGAGCCGCTACTGCCTCGCCGCGCAAGGTCACACCCACCCGACTACTGTTGCCGGCTCTAGTGTGGGCATAGCTCGTCGAGGCACCGCGTGCGCCCCCTATCGTTGGGGGCAGCGCCGCCGCTCACCGAGGGCCGCGCAGCCGCCCACCCGTTGTCATCCTCCTTCTCCACCGCGACCGCACAGCCGGATCCCACTGTGTAGTGCTCCACCCGTCCGGCTGCCAGGTTTTGCTGAAAGCACATGTTGCAAGTATATGTTGCAAGTGTTTCAGATGGATGTTACTAAAGTAGATCGGGATGTTGCGATTGTTGTACACGTATGTCGCAAATGTTGTTACCAATGTTTCATCTGTGTTTTCGGACGTATGTTGTAAGTATGTTTATCTGGATGTTGTATATGTTTTACACATATGTTGCATATGTTTTATCTCGATGTCACGTATGTTTGCAAATGTTTTCAAGTGTTTGCATGTGTTTTTATCAAGTGTTTTAGAAGCATGTTGCAAGTGTGTGTTTCAAATATTTTAGTTATTTTTGGACATATGTTGCAAGTGTTTTATTTAAATATTGCATATATTGCAGTAGCTACACACATATGTTGCAATCATATGTTCCAAATGTTTCATCTGTTTTAGACGTATGTTACAGCAAGTTCTATATGTTGCAAGTGTTTCATGAAGCATAGGCGGTCCCCATGGGGGCGGCGAGCGCCGAGGGGTACAGCAGGGCGAGCAGACGTAGGCACGTAGCATGGCGCGGGCAAGCAGCAGGGCACGCGAGAGGGTGCGGCGAGCAGCAGGATGGGCATGCATGCTCCGATGTGCGTCCGTGAGTGGGGGCAACCAGAAGGAGCGCGTGGGAGACAACCACCCAACGTGGGACCCATCGCAGAGGTAGGGGCGCTGGAGCATTTTGTTTTCTCCTAAATCTGTTTTGGCCGCTGGCTGACCCAGCTGATTATTGAGGGAGGTGTGCTCTGCTAGCTCTTCGGCCGCACGTCCTCGAGTGGAAGCACGGGTGAGCACGTGCTGGGTTGAATGGCGGGCCGTTGCGGGGGTCTGGATGCATGCTTCTGTCCGGATGTCCGGACACTAGTAGCCCCCTATAAATTAAAGAAGTGAGCTCTATACGGCTAATAAATATGTTGTTAATCAATAGACTTCCTCCATTCCAAAATATCGGGTGTCTTAATTTTGTCCTAAATTAAATTTTCACACTCGAACCAAATTTATAGAAAAATACCCTATATTTATTTGACTAGTAACTTTTGTTTTAATGTATTTACTAAAAAATATTGTAGAATTATACTTTCACAAAACTACTACTAGTTCAAGCAAATCTAGTGGCATCATTTTCAAATTACTGAACTAGCACAATTTAACTCAAAATCATGCTAGGGATGAAAATTCTAATTTTGTTGGGTTGACTCAAGATGTTATATTATTAAAGTAAACAAAACAATGGTACAATTTAACCCTTTTTTGTTTTGATGCAACAATTTAACCCTTTTGATTCATTGCATATAACATGTTCTCTAATTCAACAAAGTCAATAATATCCTAAAGCTAAGTTGACCACAAATCTATTGGTGTAACTTGTTGTCGGGTACCTAAATTAGGGGTACCCAAAAACAACGATTAAAAGGAACAAACCCCCTAAAAAACCGAATCAAGGCTCCACCTACACGGATATGCTGAGCCAAGCCCGTATACATATGAAGACGGGGCACCCTCGACTACGTTCTGACTCACACGAGGACCTCTCGACTAAAAACCTCGACCCTGAAAAATCTCTGACTCACACGACCCAGAAATCTCTGACTCGCACGACCCAGAGTCGAGCCGGTCAACCTCCCCTCATCCACCTACCCACTGACAAGGCATTTAATGCAACCACCCCCACTAATGTGGCTTTAGTGCCACCGGCGTGGGAGCAGCGTTCGTGTCTAATCCTACTTTTTACTGACCATCCTGGTATGGTGGTAAAAAGTCTACCACTATTCATGCCATGTCGAGCACTGTTCTACCATCGACGCCCCTCGACGCACAAAATGACAATCACCACGTCCGAGTTTTCTGGGGATCGGTATTATCCGTTCCTCGTCGACCCCCTCAACTACGTCCTAACCCGGCCTCGACCGCTGCCGGTCAACAAAGGAACAACGTTCGCACGTCAGCTACAGGGGATCGCCGCCCGCCACAGCACCCAGGATGTCTCACCATCCTGTCATCAACATCGCCGTGACACCCCGAGAATGGCCGGCCATTACCAAGGCACGTCGATACAGCAACTTCTGCAGTACCCGCCGAACCTTCTCCTCTAAGACATTGACCTAGGGTTTTTTTACTTCTCGGCCTCCACTTGAGCCTATAAAAGAGGAGGCAGAGGGCTCCCCCCAAAAGGGGGCATGACAATCACAAGCAACACTTCCATGTTTTCATTCTCTTTTGAGACTTGGGACTGCTTCTCTCTCTCGCAGCTTGTAACCTCTACACAAGCACTTCGGTGCAAATAAATACAGTACTCTCTCCCCCTGCTGGACGTAGGGCCTTCTTTGCCTAAACTAGGATAAACCCTGTGTATTCTCTTTGCTTCACCATCTGAATTAGGGAGCACGTAGCACAAAATCACTCGTTGGTCTAGGGCCCTCCCGGGTCCGAATACCGACAGTTGGCGCGCTAGGTAGGGGACCGCTACGTGCCAACGATGCTTTTCCACCACTTTTTCGATGGCTGACCCTGAACATCCACTTCCGTTGGTCACGGTGATCTGGTTTGGGAGCTTGGAGTTCATGTCCCTTGTCTATGGCTATGACATGGTCCTCCTCCCGCCCAAGCACCTAACCGACCATGACCACGAGCTCTATTAGCCGGGGGGAGTGCTGCGCCGGTACCACGGTTCTCACCGGTCTTGTCTAGTCAGGCGACGGCGTGCCCAGCGCAGCCACCACCATCGCCTCGTGGAGAGTGACGGTGTGCCCCGTTTCGGCGCCCCCTCAGTCGGACGCCAACACAGAGTCTCTCGGTGAGGACCTGCGTAGGATGAGCTTGGCTACGGATAAGATGCCGACGGGGCATCCCATCACCCCACCATCCAGCGTGGCACCGCCTCTACCTGGATCAGGATTGGCTTCTCTGGCAGCAGGGATAATGCCGTCGTGGACATTCCCATATGGGCTGAACACGGATGCCTAGGGGTATGTTTCCTCCATAAGCACCAACATGGGCGCTTACGAGGAACTCCCTGGGCACCATCTATGTTTTGCCCTCGACCTTATGGCATCCACGCTAGCTTTCGAGTACCTGGACTCTACGGAGACCCCTAGTACGAAGCACCACGCGATTGCTTCCCGCCGCTACAACTCTATAAATCGACGACCTCACATGCATCCATCATACTACTACTTTGGCGCCCCCTGACTCCGACTCTGCCGATGACAGCTATGATCCGACCCGCGAGTGCTTCCATATTGATGGGGCCATCACGTCAAATTCAGAAGTAGAGGCGGCCGCTGGAAGGGGGAACGCCACACCATCTCACGCCGTGCTCCCTGGTGCGCGGGATGAAGCCCAACTTCTTGAAGCTTACCAGGGAGCGCAACTCGAGCAGATTCAAGAACTGCAGGCCAAGCTCGATGAGGAACGAGAACACCTGCACCTACTTTATCAGACCCTCGAGTGGGAGTGCATGACACGTCCATGTGGCGAAGGAGCGAGAGAGAGAGAGCTCGCGACGTCAATCGTCGCATCATCGAGGACCGGGCGGGTGAACCCCCAGTCTTCAATCGAGCCAGCCAGAACATTATCGCCGTCGCCATGCTTCTTCGCAATATGCCCCAGCCATCTACACCCGAGGCCCGCTGAGCCCGCGATGAGATTTGAGGTCTCTTCGAGAATGCGGCCATGCAACAAGCCGAGAGTTCCGCCTTGAGGCGCCGCTGGCTCGCCACGGAGCAGCCTGCGGATCCCTCCCAACAAGAGAAAGAAGCCTCGGTTCATTCTGATCCTGCACCACAAGGGAACAAGGCAACCTCTGTCCTTGAGCACGTCGTCAACAACTGCAAACCTCGAGATGCCTGTGACTACATCAACGAACGCCGCAAGTGTAGAAGTGGTGACGACGCACCTCGAGGCTACCACGAGCATAGGGGCGAGCGTTACAATAGCTCAGAGGATCACAGTCCATCCCCCAAGCCACCGAGCCCTCGAGTCTTCAGCAAGGCTATTCGTAGGACCCAGCTTCTGATCCGGTTCCACCCCTAACGACTCTCACCAAGTATAACGGTGAAACCAAACTTAAACTTTGGCTCGCTGATTTTCGCTTGGCTTATCAGTTGGGCGGTGCCACCGATGACAGAGTCATCATCCGATAGCTTCCCTGTTCCTATCGGACACTGCTCGAGCATGGCTCAAGGACCCCCACCTCGATAGAACCACAACTGGAACGACCTCGAGAGGGTGTTCGAAGGGAACTTCAAGGCTACGTGCGCCCCGGTAACTCTTGGGACCTCAGGAGCTGTAAACAGAAGCCGAGCGAGTCCCTCCGTGACTATATCCGATGTTTCTCCTAACAACGCACCGAGCTTCCCAACATCACCGACTCCGACGTCATCATGGCTTTTCTCTCAGGAACCACTTGCAAGAAGCTGGTTCGGGAGTTGGGCCGTAACACCCCCACCACTGCCAATGAGTTGATGGACATCGTCACCAACTACGCCACCGGCGAGGAGGCAGTTGGCGCCATCTGTGGTGGTGACCAGGACAAGGGAAAACGCAAGGACGAGGAACCTGAGGATTCCAACCGGGGCACCAAGAGAATCAACAACAACAAGAAGAAGAACCAGCAGGGCAAGCGCGAAGCCATGGCAAATGACCTTGTCACCGCTGCTGACCGTAAAAGGCCTCGAGGCCCCCCCCGACGGGGCCATCTTCGACAAGATGCTCAAAGAGTCATGTCCTTATCACAAGGGACCCACCACCACAACCTCGAGGACTGCCACATGCTCCGGAGATACTTCAAAAGCCTGGGCATCAAGAAAGACGACAATAAGGAGGACCCCAAAGAGAAGGACGACGATAAGGATGAGGGGTTTCCCAAGATCCATGATTGCTTTCTGATCTACAGGAGGGCCTCGACGCGCCTCTCTACGCGCCAGCGAAAGCGCAAGCGTCGAGAGATCTTCTCCGTACAACTCGTAACCCCTCTCTTCCTTGACTGGTTCGAGACCACCATCACGTTCGACCAGGATGACCATCTGGACTATGTCCCTAATCCTGGAGTCTACCCGCTCGTCGTCGATCCCATCATCACCAAAACACACCTCACCAAGGTGCTCATGGACGGGGACAGCAGCATCAACATTATCTACACCCAGACCCTCAACCTCCTAGGGATCAAGAGGACGCAGCTCTGACCTAGCGTCGGGGGCTTCCATGGAGTTGTGCCAAGGAAACGAGCAGAGCCCGTCGGTAGGATCAACCAGCCCATCTGCTTTGGCACCCCCTCGAACTTTAGTAAGAAGACCCTCACTTTCGAGGTGGTCGGGTTCCACAGGACCTACCACGCCATCCTTGGGCATCCCTGCTACGCCAAATTCATGGTAGTCCCTAACTACACCTACCTCAAGCTCAAAATGCCAAGCCCTAAGGGTGTCATCACCGTTGGGCCCTCCTACGAGCACGCCTACAAGTGTGATGTGGAGTGCGTCGAGCACAGAGAGACTATCTTGGAGTCAACAACCTTGGCTGTAGACCTCGACGGTATGGCCAAGGATATCCTCTGTCACACCCGGTTTTCTAAAGAACAAAACCAGGCTAATCATATGTGTGCCCAGGAAGTCCACACATATGTCAGAATGAAAAAGTATCAAAACAATGTTTATATAAAGCGGAAAACATACTATATTAACACTTACAACTATCAGAGTGTCGCGGAACAGTCACTAATCTTTTCTTCAGGCTCCAACATCACAGGGACGGCTGACTGGGGGTTCCATATGCCAAACACTTCTGAAAAGACTTCTGAAAACTCCACTACACTTTCATCCTTCTTCTAAGCAGCACCTTTCAACACACTGGAGTGTGGTGGAAATAG
Source organism: Saccharum hybrid cultivar R570 (assembly GCA_038087645.1). Lineage (NCBI taxonomy): Eukaryota > Viridiplantae > Streptophyta > Magnoliopsida > Poales > Poaceae > Saccharum > Saccharum hybrid cultivar. Next base: position 4,997,751 of record JAQSUU010000297.1, on the reverse strand, counting down.
CAAGAGTGAGTCCATGTCGAACTCAACAAATATAACACGGGGTTCATGAGGCTCAAAGGCATTACATAGGTTTATCAGCATGTAGCTTTTAATTAGCATTATTTCAGTATATCAATAATATCAAAGTGTCTCAATGTAACAATAAACATATGATCCATGTGAAATGATTAACGAATAGCAAAAACATATCCATTATTAATGATCAACTATTCCATAAGGGTCCAAGGCCACTCGTGACCGTGAGCACGGCTGTTATAACAGTTTTACACTCTGCAGAGGTTGTACACTTTCACTGTGAGTCGTGATTTACCCTTTCGTCCGAGGTGATCAGCCTCTTGACCCACTACCAAGGAAGGTCGGCAGGGTTCACTATGAAGTCTTTCGAAGGTTCGTCTAACAAGTTAGGGCCATTAGATTTCACTCGGCAAACAGATGTAGAGCCCCCCTTCCTGATGGCACAATAACACTCAGCCTATACACATGAGGACAGAGGCCGCACTATACCCGATTCGTCAAGCCATTCTTACGCCATAAAGGAATACCTCTAACAAGCTAGAAAAGGTCCTTCTATATGACTAAAGCCAGAGCCATTTTAGCCCTCACAGTTGTACTGTAAATCCCGGATTTTCGCTTACAGATAAGTCCTTATGGAGAGTAACAAGAGCACCAAAGTAACCCCATGCTCTAGTACCCTTTAATAGTAATAAAATCATCTTTTAATGTTTATTGCATATTTCATTAGTCAAATTACATGATCATAGTTCATGTTAAACACTAGCAATACTAATCCATGCAATATAATAGGTATCAAGGAATAAGATCAATACTAAGTCATCCTTAACAAGGAATATATGCATAATGATATTATTTGCTTAATGTGAATAGGACAACAAGGATAATCCCATGCTATACTTGCCTTTTATGATTGCTCAAACCTTCTCTTACTTTGCTTCTGGTTATCACCTTCGGATCTTCAACGCTCACAGATAGTCTTTCTTCTACTCGTAGATCATAACAACCCAGCACACTAACATGCATACAAGCAAACAAATAGGGACAACTAAGAACAATACACCACACAAAAGAAAACAACGTACTAAAAGAGAGCTACCGGCTACGGTCACGAGAATACAAGAAACGTCGATAACGGAACTATCGTTAAAAAGAAAAAGACTATCGGAATATTTATATTATAAAAAGAAACTACTACATGCTTGATTTATTTTAGCTAACAAGATCGTAGAAAAGTAATTAGTTCAGATTAAACAAATCATATTTGGACTCAACACCGAGTTTAAACTAACCAAAGTTATATATTTTATAAATATTCCCACATAATATTTTATTAAGCAAGTTATGCTTTTATATTTGCAAAAGAAATAATTTTGTGAGAGCATCCTAACGCACGTCAAAGTGCTAGACTAAGCAATTTACAAATTAAAAATATGTTTATGTTAGTAGCTAATTATTTTAACATTTATTTACATATACAAAATCGAGATGTACCTCCATGTTGTTTCTAGATTGAAAATTGGTTACGTACCCATTAATCGAATTAATATTTAACAATAAACATAAGAAACGCCAATAACGAAATTACGATGGAAAATAAACGACTACCGAGAGTTTATATGAGAAAAAGAAAACTAATTGCATATAGATTAATATTTTATTTGAACGCATAAATTAAAACATGCTAAACAATAATACTATCGAGAGTTTTTATATTATAAAGGAAACAACTACCAGCTTGATTAATTTTAATTAAGAAAAATCATGTGGAACATACTAATTCATATTAGTCAAATTATATTTTAATATTAGAAACAAGTTAAAACTAGTCATATTTTATTTATGAAAATGTCTCATATTATTTAATCAATAATCATATTTTAAATATAAACATGCATGTATCAAAGTAAACTTTAACTTTTCAAATAGAAAATAAAATAAAATTTGAGAACATCTATTCAAATTATACATGATGCGTGTTGGAGCTGATCATAATTTATTCATACATAATTTGATATCGTTTATGCCAGTTAAACTTTAACTTGCAAAACAATATAACATGTGAGCCCTAAAACAAGTTTATAATATATATCGTGCTTGTCTAAGCGTATTATAATTAGAACGTATTCAAGTTGCTAATATACATCTCACCTTAAAAAATACATAGCAGAAAGAATGGATCGAGTCTAACACAATTTGAATGGGCTCGTTAATCATGGACGTATACGTATACGTATACGCTCTGCTCTCCAAGCCTGGCAAGACTGCACTTGCATTCTGAACTCGCTCTAGATGCTTGCATGTTGCCCTTGCGTACGATGATGGTTCTGACTTGCGGTTGCACGTGGGTGACATAGATGCTTCAGCTAGCTAGGCTTGCATGCAGCGGTGCATAGGCAGAAAGTAGTGGCAAGCTAGCTAGCAGATAGCTCAGGTGTGGGCTTTGCGTGGAGCAGCAAAATAGCTCGGTGACATCACATGGCAGCGCTAGAAACACAGCATGAGCCTGGAGATGCAATTGTTGACACATAGAGCGAGAGAGTAGAGAGCATGATTTCTGGAGTTCTCACCGACGGCTAAGACACAATTGAGTCGACGGAGATTACGATGACCAACAGTCGTGGTGGTGTCAAGCTGCGGAGGCATGGCCGGCAAAAACATGAGCACGAGGAGGTGCAGAATAGGGACAAGGGAGGAACAGAAACATGGAGATGCATGCTCACCAACGGAGGCAGTCAAGCGGCAGTGACGAGCGCTCTCGGATGGACTTGAAGGCGAAGATAAAGTCCTCAGGATCTTCATCTTTGCATGGAGGTTGCAGATTGATGGCACAGCGGAGCTTGGCAGAAGACCGAAGGCAGCGACGACGGTTCTGCTCGGCGAGATCGAAGAAGCTTCAAACGGTGGTCGCCACGGCAGTGGGTTGCGAATGCCGGTGGGGCTTTAGACGGCGTACACGGCTGCGGCGGCGGCTACACAATAAGAAGGGAGAAAATTCTAATTTACTACACGAGAGATTTCCCAAACTAGGGGCTCCTCTACGGTAGTTTTGGTGTGCTTTTACCCAAGGGATAGGTACGTATATATAGGGAGGAAAACTCTCCATCTCCATGTCAACTAGCGATATGGTGCTAATTGACGTTGCACCATCCACCTTTACTAATAGGCCTAATTAATTATAAAAGCCCATTAGTAAATAAAGACATGGGCCTTTGGGCATGAGGAAATCTGAGATATTTTATTATTTTCGGAATTAATTAATTTCATGGATAAAATAATTCTAGAAAAGTCCAGAATTGAATTTTAAGCCACGAAAAATACCTCGAAGGCTCCGAAAATTTAGGGAAAATTCTCAGAGATATTTTAGAATGAGACGAACTCAAATAAAGTATTTGGAGCTCATGAAAAGATTGATGAAAATATCAAGAAAAATGATTAAGCTCACGGAAATTGAAATTTTAATTCCAGAAAATACCAAAAAGTTTTCCGGTGAGAAGCAAACGTCGTCCTATGGTATTTTAAAAATAATAGCACTCACCAACACCAAAGACAAGCATCACACAAACACCACATTATCAAATTAATATGAGAAAGTTTAAAACCACAATTTTCTATATTTAAATTAGAAGCAACTTAACTTATCTAATAAATTTATTCAGATATTGAAATTATTTATTTTATTTAGTGTTTTCTATGCACAACCCAAATTTAGAAATTTTGGGGTGTGACAATTCTACCCCACTTAACAGGAATCTCGTCCCGAGATTCGAAGAGACTAGGGAGAAAAATAAAGTAGACCAATAAGATTGTTTTGAAACTTTTGACAAGTTCTGATATAAGCGTCAAGGATTATCAATGGTTGACAAGAGAACATTGGATTGATCGTTAAGATTGATTCGAGCTAATGACCGAGGGTCAAAGGATTGAATGTCAACATAGACGAAAAGGAAGATCAAAGGAGGTTGAAAAGATAGATCAAGGTTGATCACCGAGTCTTCACTTTATAAGGTATAAAAACAAGGGTGGAGATTAGCAAAAGATAAAGATAGATCTTATGGTACTCACAACTCCTCGATTCAAAATTTATGAGACATCATGAAAAAGTGACAGACTAGCATTGGTTGAAGAAAGGTAAAGACTAGTTTTCTATTTCATCATTTGGAAAGACCAGTGGGAAGGATAAATTGATCTTCAAGTCTTTGTAGGTCCTTGAATCAGGATTTATAAGATGTAAGGACAAGGGTCAAAAGTTGTCAAATGTTGATAAGAAAAAGTAAAGATTGATAGCAAGAAGGTGAGACTAGTTAAGAGGCAAGGACTAGTAAAAGATGATATTATGATAGCCAAAAGATGACAAGAAAGATAAAGTTTGATCTTCAGTTCTTCGTACCTCGTCGCTTGAGATATTCAGGACTTGCTGTTGTTGATAGCAGATCCTACCCCACTTAACAAAGATCTTGTTCCACCTGGCAATGTCGTTAAAGGCAACACTTTCTCCAAGGTTTACTACTATTGATGAGTCCTTCATATGTTGATCCTCCATTGGGTTAAGATAAAGGAGAAAACATAGAAACCAAGAGTAAGCAAGGATGATATATGAAAAAGACAATAAGAATTAGGATTGATCGAAGGTTAAGTAGGTCAAGAGAGGATACTACCCCACTTTAACATAGATTGAGCTAATTCTCAAGATGATTTCGGGCCTCCTTTGGAACACAAGAACAAACACAACACACAGGCATCACGTCAAACAAGACAAGCACACATCAGACAACACAAAGCACCAATCACATCATCGGTACTACACGTGCTTCTTCAACAATGGTGGTCATCCTCATGGCACATTGGAGATGATGCAAGGCCATCGAACTTTTGAACAAGGTAAGATCAGAAAACTTTTAGTAAAAACAACACAAATCAAAAATGAAGGGAGTAAGAAATAATAGCTCAAAGAAAGCTATCAAGGAAGAGATACAACAGGACAAGGAATAGGAAATAGTCAAAATCAATGAGTCAAGGGATGAGAAAATAGTTTTATAGTAAAATAAGTTTTAGAATACGTCCAGAGCTATTTGGCATACGTCCTACAGTCAACACCGCTCTGATACCACTCTGTCACACCCGGTTTTCTAAAGAACAAAACCAGGCTAATCATATGTGTGCCCAGGAAGTCCACACATATGTCAGAATGAAAAAGTATCAAAACAATGTTTATATAAAGCGGAAAACATACTATATTAACACTTACAACTATCAGAGTGTCGCGGAACAGTCACTAATCTTTTCTTCAGGCTCCAACATCACAGGGACGGCTGACTGGGGGTTCCATATGCCAAACACTTCTGAAAAGACTTCTGAAAACTCCACTACACTTTCATCCTTCTTCTAAGCAGCACCTTTCAACACACTGGAGTGTGGTGGAAATAGCAAGAGTGAGTCCATGTCGAACTCAACAAATATAACACGGGGTTCATGAGGCTCAAAGGCATTACATAGGTTTATCAGCATGTAGCTTTTAATTAGCATTATTTCAGTATATCAATAATATCAAAGTGTCTCAATGTAACAATAAACATATGATCCATGTGAAATGATTAACGAATAGCAAAAACATATCCATTATTAATGATCAACTATTCCATAAGGGTCCAAGGCCACTCGTGACCGTGAGCACGGCTGTTATAACAGTTTTACACTCTGCAGAGGTTGTACACTTTCACTGTGAGTCGTGATTTACCCTTTCGTCCGAGGTGATCAGCCTCTTGACCCACTACCAAGGAAGGTCGGCAGGGTTCACTATGAAGTCTTTCGAAGGTTCGTCTAACAAGTTAGGGCCATTAGATTTCACTCGGCAAACAGATGTAGAGCCCCCCTTCCTGATGGCACAATAACACTCAGCCTATACACATGAGGACAGAGGCCGCACTATACCCGATTCGTCAAGCCATTCTTACGCCATAAAGGAATACCTCTAACAAGCTAGAAAAGGTCCTTCTATATGACTAAAGCCAGAGTCATTTTAGCCCTCACAGTTGTACTGTAAATCCCGAATTTTCGCTTACAGATAAGTCCTTATGGAGAGTAACAAGAGCACCAAAGTAACCCCATGCTCTAGTACCCTTTAACAGTAATAAAATCATCTTTTAATGTTTATTGCATATTTCATTAGTCAAATTACATGATCATAGTTCATGTTAAACACTAGCAATACTAATCCATGTAATATAATAGGTATCAAGGAATAAGATCAATACTAAGTCATCCTTAACAAGGAATATATGCATAATGATATTATTTGCTTAATGTGAATAGGACAACAAGGATAATCCCATGCTATACTTGCCTTTTATGATTGCTCAAACCTTCTCCTACTTTGCTTCTGGTTATCACCTTCGGATCTTCAACGCTCACAGATAGTCTTTCTTCTACTCGTAGATCATAACAACCCAGCACACTAACATGCATACAAGCAAACAAATAGGGACAACTAAGAACAATACACCATACAAAAGAAAACAACGTACTAAAAGAGAGCTACCGGCTACGGTCACGAGAATACAAGAAACGTCGATAACGGAACTATCGTTAAAAAGAAAAAGACTATCAGAATATTTATATTATAAAAAGAAACTACTACATGCTTGATTTATTTTAGCTAACAAGATCATAGAAAAGTAATTAGTTCAGATTAAACAAATCATATTTGGACTCAACACCGAGTTTAAACTAACCAAAGTTATATATTTTATAAATATTCCCACATAATATTTTATTAAGCAAGTTATGCTTTTATATTTGCAAAAGAAATAATTTTGTGAGAGCATCCTAACGCACGTCAAAGTGCTAGACTAAGCAATTTACAAATTAAAAATATGTTTATGTTAGTAGCTAATTATTTTAACATTTATTTACATATACAAAATCGAGATGTACCTCCATGTTGTTTCTAGATTGAAAATTGGTTACGTACCCATTAATCGAATTAATATTTAACAATAAACATAAGAAACGCCAATAACGAAATTACGATGGAAAATAAACGACTACCGAGAGTTTATATGAGAAAAAGAAAACTAATTGCATATAGATTAATATTTTATTTGAACGCATAAATTAAAACATGCTAAACAATAATACTATCGAGAGTTTTTATATTATAAAGGAAACAACTACCAGCTTGATTAATTTTAATTAAGAAAAATCATGTGGAACATACTAATTCATATTAGTCAAATTATATTTTAATATTAGAAACAAGTTAAAACTAGTCATATTTTATTTATGAAAATGTCTCATATTATTTAATCAATAATCATATTTTAAATATAAACATGCATGTATCAAAGTAAACTTTAACTTTTCAAATAGAAAATAAAATAAAATTTGAGAACATCTATTCAAATTATACATGATGCGTGTTGGAGCTGATCATAATTTATTCATACATAATTTGATATCGTTTATGCCAGTTAAACTTTAACTTGCAAAACAATATAACATGTGAGCCCTAAAACAAGTTTATAATATATATCGTGCTTGTCTAAGCGTATTATAATTAGAACGTATTCAAGTTGCTAATATACATCTCACCTTAAAAAAAATACATAGCAGAAAGAATGGATCGAGTCTAACACAATTTGAATGGGCTCGTTAATCATGGACGTATACGTATACGTATACGCTCTGCTCTCCAAGCCTGGCAAGACTGCACTTGCATTCTGAACTCGCTCTAGATGCTTGCATGTTGCCCTTGCGTACGATGATGGTTCTGACTTGCGGTTGCACGTGGGTGACATAGATGCTTCAGCTAGCTAGGCTTGCATGCAGCGGTGCATAGGCAGAAAGTAGTGGCAAGCTAGCTAGCAGATAGCTCAGGTGTGGGCTTTGCGTGGAGCAGCAAAATAGCTCGGTGACATCACATGGCAGCGCTAGAAACACAGCATGAGCCTGGAGATGCAATTGTTGACACATAGAGCGAGAGAGTAGAGAGCATGATTTCTGGAGTTCTCACCGACGGCTAAGACACAATTGAGTCGACGGAGATTACGATGACCAACAGTCGTGGTGGTGTCAAGCTGCGGAGGCATGGCCGGCAAAAACATGAGCACGAGGAGGTGCAGAATAGGGACAAGGGAGGAACAGAAACATGGAGATGCATGCTCACCAACGGAGGCAGTCAAGCGGCAGTGACGAGCGCTCTCGGATGGACTTGAAGGCGAAGATAAAGTCCTCAGGATCTTCATCTTTGCATGGAGGTTGCAGATTGACGGCACAGCGGAGCTTGGCAGAAGACTGAAGGCAGCGACGACGGTTCTGCTCGGCGAGATCGAAGAAGCTTCAAACGGTGGTCGCCACGGCAGTGGGTCGCGAATGCCGGTGGGGCTTTAGACGGCGTACACGGCTGCGGCGGCGGCTACACAATAAGAAGGGAGAAAATTCTAATTTACTACACGAGAGATTTCCCAAACTAGGGGCTCCTCTACGGTAGTTTTGGTGTGCTTTTACCCAAGGGATAGGTACGTATATATAGGGAGGAAAACTCTCCATCTCCATGTCAACTAGCGATATGGTGCTAATTGACGTTGCACCATCCACCTTTACTAATAGGCCTAATTAATTATAAAAGCCCATTAGTAAATAAAGACATGGGCCTTTGGGCATGAGGAAATCTGAGATATTTTATTATTTTCGGAATTAATTAATTTCATGGATAAAATAATTCTAGAAAAGTCCAGAATTGAATTTTAAGCCACGAAAAATACCTCGAAGGCTCCGAAAATTTAGGGAAAATTCTCAGAGATATTTTAGAATGAGACGAACTCAAATAAAGTATTTGGAGCTCATGAAAAGATTGATGAAGATATCAAGAAAAATGATTAAGCTCACGGAAATTGAAATTTTAATTCCAGAAAATACCAAAAAGTTTTCCGGTGAGAAGCAAACGTCGTCCTATGGTATTTTAAAAATAATAGCACTCACCAACACCAAAGACAAGCATCACACAAACACCACATTATCAAATTAATATGAGAAAGTTTAAAACCACAATTTTCTATATTTAAATTAGAAGCAACTTAACTTATCTAATAAATTTATTCAGATATTGAAATTATTTATTTTATTTAGTGTTTTCTATGCACAACCCAAATTTAGAAATTTTGGGGTGTGACATCCTCGACCCCAAGCGCCACGCTAGCAGCTTCGATAGGATGGCGTTGAAAGTCAGCGCCACCCTCGACCCTACCAGCTCAGATAGGATGGCGTTGAAAGTCAGCGCCACCCTCGACCCTAAATAGGAAGTCGTGCTCGTCGACTTTCTCCGTGCAAATGCCAATGTATTCGCGTGGAGTCCCTCGGATATGCCAGACATACCTAGGAAAGTCACCGAGCACGCCTTGGAGATCCGAGCCGGCTCTAAACTGGTGAAGCAACGTTTACGCCACTTTGACGAGGAAAAGCGTAAGGTCATCGGTGAGGAGATTCACAAGCTTTTGGAGGCCAGATTCATTAAGGAGGTTCACCATCCCGAGTGGCTGGCTAATCCTGTACTAGTTAAGAAAAAGAGTGGAAAATAGAGGATGTGTGTAGACTATACTAGTTTAAATAAAGCATGTCCAAAAGTTCCCTTTCCTTTGCCACGCATTGATCAAATCATCGATTCTACTGCGAGATGTGAAACTCTATCGTTTCTAGATGCGTATTCCGGCTACCACTAGATTAAAATGAAGGAGTCTGATCAGCTCGCGACTTCATTCATCACCCCATTTGGCATGTATTGCTACGTAACAATGCCCTTCGGTCTCTGGAACGCAGGGGCTACGTACCAGCGATGCATGCAACATGTTTTCAGGGAACATATCGGGCCAACCGTCAAGGCCTACATTGATGACATCGTGGTCAAGTCCAAGAAGGTCAACAACCTAGTTGACGACCTCAACATCGCGTTCAAGTGCCTCAAGGCGAAGAATATCAAACTCAACCCCAAGAAATGTGTCTTTGGCGTTCCTTAAGGCATGCTCTTGGGGTTCATTGTTTCCAAGCGTGGCATCAAGGCCAACCCAAAAAAAATTCTACAATTACCAAAATGGATCCCATCCGAGATCTGAAGGGCGTACAGAGGGTCATGGGCTGCCTTGCGGCCCTCAGTCGCTTCATCTCATGCCTCGGTGAGAAAGAGCTCCCCCTATATCACCTCCTGAAGAAATTGGAACACTTTTCGTGGACCCTCGAGGCCAAACCAGCTCTTACGAAGCTCAAGACAACATTGTCCAAGCCTCTGATCCTCGTCCCTCCAGCCACAGGGAAACCCCTGTTACTTTATGTCACCGTAATGACACAAGTGGTCAGCGCGGCCATAATTGTCGAGAGGTCGGAGGAAGGACACTTTCTACCCATTCAGAGGCCAGTCTACTTCATCAGTGAGGTACTCTCAGAGACCAAGGTCCGCTACCCACAAATCCAGAAGCTGCTATACGCCATCGTGCTGACGTGGCGCAAGCTTCGACACTACTTTGAGAGCCACCCCATGACCGTGGTCTCTTCTTTCCCTCTGGGGGAGATAGTCCAAAACCGGGAGGCCTCAGGAAGGAGAGCTAAGTGGGTAATTGAGCTCATGGGAGAGACCCTCTCTTACGCGCCGCGTAAAGCAATCAAGTCTCAAGTGCTGGCAGATTTTCTAGCAGAATGGACCGATACTCAACTGTCTCCCGCTTAGATCCAGGCCTAGCTATGGACCATGTACTTCGACGGGTCGTTGATGAAAATAGGAGCAGGCACGGGATTGCTCTTCATCTTGCCCCTCAGAGTTCACATTCGCTACGTGATCCGACTCCACTTCGCTGCCTCCAACAATGTGGCTGAGTATGAGGCCCTCATTAATGGCTTGCGCATCACCATCGAGCTCAGGGTTCGACACCTTGACGTTCGTGGTGATTCCCAACTCGTGATCGACCAGGTCATGAAGGACTCAAGCTACCACGATCCTAAGATGGAAGCCTACTACAAGGAAGTGCGACGCCTAGAAGACAAGTTCCACGACCTTGAGCTCAATCACATCATGTGGAGGTACAATGAGGCTACCGACGAACACGCGAAAATCGCATCTAATCGAACCACGGTTCCACCTGATGTTTTCTCAAGGGATCTTCATGAACCTTCCGTCGACCTCAGAGTGACAGAGGGAGTGACAGACTATCGACCCCCTCTGTCGCTCTGATGCTGACGGAAGGTTCATGAAGATCCCTCGAGAAAATGTTAGGTGGAACCGTGTTTCAATTATACGCGATTTTCACGAGTTCATCGACAGCCTCATTATTTCTGCACGGACGTGGTTGAGCTTGAGGCCGTGAAATTTGTCCTCAAGGCGTCATACCTCCTTGCAGTAGGCTTCCATCTTAGGATCCTAGCAACTTGAGTCCTTCATGACTTGGTCGACCACAAGTTGGGAATCTCCACGAACATCGAGGTGTCGAACCCCGAGCTCGATGGCGATACGCAAGCCATTAACAAGGGCCTCGTACTCAGCTACATTGTTGGAGGCTGCGAAGTGGAGTCGGATCATGTAGCGCATGTGAACTCCAAGGGGTGAGATGAAGAGCAAGCCCGCGCCCGCTCCTATTTTGGTCAACGACCCGTCGAAGTACATGGTCCACAGCTCAGCCTGAATCTGAGCAGGAGGCAGTTGGGTGTCGGTCCATTCTGCTAGAAAATCTACCAGCACCTAGGATTTGATTGCTTTGCGTGGCGCATAAGAGATGGTCTCGCCCATGAGCTCGACCGCCCACTTAGCTATCCTTCCTGAGGCCTCCCGGTTCTAGACTATCTCCCACAGAGGGAAAGAAGAGACCACTATCATCGGGTGGCCCTCGAAGTAGTGCTAGAGCTTGCGTCATGTCAACACGATGGCATACATCAGCTTCTGGATTTGCGGGTAGTCAATCTTGGTGTCCGAGAGCACCTCGCTGATGAAGTAGACTGGCCTCTGAACGAGCAACGCGTGACCTTATTCCGCCCTCTCGACGACTACAGCCGCACTGACCACTTGTGTCGTCGTGGCGACGTAGAGCAAGAGAGATTCTCCTGTAGCCGGAGGGACGAGGATCAGAGTTTTGGACAACGTTGCCTTGAGCCTGGTAAGAGCTTCTTCGGCATCGAGGGTCCACGAGAAGTGTTCCGATTTCTTTAGGAGATGATACAGAGGGAGTGCTTTCTCGCTGAGGCGCGAGATAAAGCGGCTGAGGGCAGCAAGGCAGCCCGTGACCTTCTGTACGCCCTTCAGATCCTAGATAGGGCCCATTTTGGTGCATCGCAGAGATTTTTTCTGGGTTGGCCTCGATGCCACGCTTGGAAACGATGAACCCCAAGAGCATGCCTCGAGGAACGCCGAAGACACACTTCTCGGGATTGAGTTTGATGTTTTTTGCCTTGTGGCATTTGAACGTGATATTGAGGTCGTCAACCAGATTGTTGACCTTCTTGGATTTGACTACGATGTCGTTAACATAGGTTTTGATGGTTGGCCCGATGTGTTCCTCGAAAACGTGTTGCATGCATCGTTAGTACATAGCCCATGTGTTCTAGAGACTGAAGGGCATAGTAATGTAGCAATACATGCCGAACGGGGTGATGAATGAAGTCACAAGCTAGTCGGACTCCTTCATCTTAATCTGGTGGTAGCCAGAATACACATCTAGGAACGTTAGAGTTTCACATCCCGTAGTAGAATCGATGATTTGACCAATGTGTGGTAAAGGAAAAGGGACTTTCAGACATGCTTTATTTAAACTAGTATAGTCTACACACATCCTCCATTTCCCACTCTTTTTATTAACTAATACAGGATTAGCTAACCACTCAGAATGATAAACCTCCTTGATGAATCTGGCCTCCAAAAGCTTATGGATGTCCTCATCGATGACCTTGCGCTTCTCCTCGTTGAAGCGGCGCAAGCGTTGCTTCACCGGTTTCGAGTCGGCTCGGATCTCCAAGGCGTGCTCAGCGACTTCCCTAGATATGCCCAGCATATCTGAGGGACTCCATGTGAATATGTAGACATTCGCACAGAGAAAGTCGACGAGCACTGCTTCCTATTTGGGATCAAGGGTGGCACTGACTTTCAACGCCCTCCCGTCTGAGCTAGCGGGGTCGAGGGGTATGAGCTTGATGTCTTCCGCAGGCTCAAAATTACCGGCATGGAATTTGGGGTCGAGGATCTCCTTGGCCAAACCGTCAAGGTCTACAGCCAGGGTTGCCGACTCCAAGATGGCTTCTCCGTGCTCGACGCACTCTACGTTGCACTCATAAGCGTACTCATAGGAGGGCCGACGGTGATGAGACCCTTGGGGCCTGATATTTTGAGCTTGAGGTAGATGTAGTTGGGAACCGCCATGAATTTGGCATAGCAGGGACGCCCAAGGATGGCGTGGTAGGTCTCGTGGAACCCAACCACCTCAAAAGTAAGGGTCTCCTTCCTGAAGTTGGAGGGGGTGCTAAAGCAGATAGGCAGGTCGATTCGCCTAACGGGTTCTGCTCGTCTCCCTAGCATAACTCCATTGAAGCCCCCGACGCTAGGTCAGAGCTGCGTCGTCTTGATCCCTAGGAGGTCGAGGGTCTGGGCGTAGATAATGTTGAGGCTGCTTCCATCGTCCATGAGCACCTTAGTGAGGCATGTGTTGGTGATGATGGGATCGACGACGAGCGGGTAGACTCCAGGATTAGGGACGTAGTCTAGATGGTCGCCACGGTCGAAAGTGATGGCTATCTCAGACCAGTCGAGGAAGATGAGGGTCACAAGCTGTACAGAGAAGATCTCTCGACGCTCTCGCTTGCGCTGGCACGTGGAGAGACACGTCGAGGGTCCCTTGTATATCATAAAGTAGTCATGGATCTCAGGAAACCCCTCGTCCTTGTCATCATTCTTCTTCTTGGGGTCCTCCTTCTTGTCGTCCTTCTTGATGCCCAAGCTTTCAAAGTATCTCTGTAGCATGTGGCGGTCCTCGAGGTTGTGGTTTGTGGGTTCCTTATGGTAGGGACATGGTTCTTTGAGTATTTTGTCAAAAATGCCCCCGCCGGGGGGTCCTTGAGGCTTCTTGCAGTCAGCAGCAGCGACAAGGTCATCAGCCATGGCTTCACGCTTGCCCTGCTGGTTCTTCTTCTTCTTTCTATTGTTCCTCTTGGTGCCTTGGCTGGGGCCCTCAGGTTCCTCGTCCTTGCGCTTCCCCTTATCTTGGTCACCACCAAAGATGGCGCCAACCGCCTCCTCGCCGACGGCATAGTTGGTGATGATATCCATCAATTCGTTGGCAGTGGCAACTCTCGGACTAGCTCCTTGCAAGTGGTGCCAGAGAGAAAAGCCATGATGACGTCGGAGTTAGTGATATTGGAAGGTTCAGTGCGTTGTTTGGAGAAACGCCGGATGTAGTCACAGATGGACTCGCCTGGCTTCTGTTTACAACACCTAAGGTCCCAAGAGTTACCGGGGCGCATGTAGGTCCCCTTAAAGTTCCCTTCGAACACTCTCACCAAGTCATACCTGAATTAGGGGTACCCAAAACCAACGATTAAAAAGGAACAAAACCCCTAAAAAATCGAATCAAGGCTCCACCTACACGAATACGTCGAGCCAAGCCTGTATATATATGAAGACGGGACACCCTCGACTACGTTTCGACTCGCACGAGGACCTCTCGACTGAAAACCTTGACCCCATAAAATCTCTGACTCATACGACCTAGGGTCGAGCCGGTCGACCTCCCCTCATCCACCTACCCACTGACAAGGCATTTAATGCAACCACCCCCACCAACGTGGCTGCAGTGCCACCGGCGTGGGAGCAGCGTCCGTGTCTAATCCTACTTTTTACTGACCATCCTGGTATGGCAGTAAAAAGTCTGCCACTATTCATGCCACGTTGAGCACTGTTCTACCATCGACGCCCCCTCGGCGCACAAAACAACAACCACCACACTCGGGTTTTCTGGGGCTCGGTATTATCCGTTCATCGTCGACCCCCTCAACTACGCCCTGACTCGGCCTCGACCGCTGCCGGTCAACAAAGGAACAACGTTCGCACGTCGGCTACAGGGGATCGCACACCCACCATAGCACCCAGGATGTCTCACCGTCCCATCATCAACATCGCTGCGACACCCCAGGGATGGCCGACCATTACCAAGGCACGTCGCTACAGCAACTTCTGTAGTACCCGCCGAACCTTCTCCTCCAAGACATCGACCTAGGGTTTTTTGTACCTCTCGGCCTCCACTTGAGCCTATGAAAGAGGAGGCAGAGGGCTCCCCCCAAAAGGGGCATGACAATCACAAGCAACACTTCCACATTTTCATTCTCTTTTGAGACTTGGGACTGCTTCCCTCTCTCGCAGCTTGTAACCCCTACACAAGCACTTCGGTGCAAAGAAATACAATACTCTCTCCTCCTGCTGGACGTATGGCCTTCTTTGCCCGAACCAGGATAAACCCCCATGTATTCTCTTTGTATCACCATCCGGATTAGGGAGCACGCAGCACAAATTCACTCGTTGATCTAGTGGCCTCCCGGGTCCGAACACCGACACTTGTGTACATGGAAAACCATACAATTTGACTTTCATTCCTTTGTTAAAAATTGCAAATGGTGATTTTTCCTTATTCACAATGAGTCTATAAAAGCAATTAATAAGACGTTTGGTTCAAGGAATAAACAAGTTTTTGTAGCGGCGGCTGGGGAAGCCTCTATAAAAGCAACTAGCTCGGTATCCTCTATAGAGCCTAGCCACCTTTACCTTTCTGTTGCTACAAATCAATACCGCCTCTACAAATCAAATCTCTAGGGGACTGAGAACAAAAGCTGCCTCTGAATATGCGATTTTTAAAGCCTTCCTTCTTCCTTCTCGGGTTACAGTAAATGCTCCGAGAAGAAAGAAGGAGAGTCGTTATGTACAACTAGAGCATTTGTAGAGAGCCACCTCTACAAAATGCCTCTTCAGAGGCGGATGGTAAAGGTGCATTGTAGAGGGCTGGCTTAGAGCCGCCTCTATCGAAAAATCCTCTCGCTGCCAAATCAATTTTGTGGTAGTGAAAGCAACCCATCAACTCTTCGCTCATCACTTTTTGTTGGTTTGTAGACCAATGAAATTAGTAGATCCATCGACATCTCATTCTTCATAAAGACAAGAAACCAATCATTAATATTAATACGAGAAATACATTATTTCATCACGACGCACCACCTAGCGAACGAGCACCCCCTGAATTTAATTAGGTTAGCCCATGGGGCTGTTTGGATCTAGGGCTAAAGAGTAGCCTCTTACCCTACAATGACCCATTTACCCCTAATTTATTACCTATGCACAGCCATACGTCGGGTTGCGTTAGGGGTAATATGAGTCTTTTGCCAAACGGGACTATTTTTAACCCTCTTTAGCCCACCTTGAAGGAGCTATTGAAAAAAGGGTAAGTTAAAGTTTAGCTCCCACGTTTAACTCTTCTATTTGAATCCATAAAAAGCTAAAAGTGACCGGAAGAGGTGGGCTAAACTATAGCCCCGTGGATCAAACAGGCCCCGACTTCAATCGCATGCCATCAGTGAGGAGAGACAACGTCATACCCGGCCGCAAGTGGATACAGTACAGGACTTGCACGCTCTACCCGGCCGCAGCCTGCAGCAAATTGATGTTTGGCTACACACGTCGCGCGCACCGTACGACGATGCTTCAGCGAGCGAAGGACCGCACGCATCAAATTTAGGCCACGTTTAGATTGCAAATCTTTTCAACATGATGAATAGTACCACTTTCGTCTTATTTGGCAAATATTATCCAATCGTAGACCAACTAGGCTCAAAAGATTCATCCCGTGATTTCCAACTAAACTGGGTAATTAGTTATTTTTTTACCTACATTTACTACTTCATATATAGGTCCAAAGATTGATGTGACGAAGAGAGAGTAAAAAAATTCTAACTTTTGAGTGCATCTAAATAAAGGCCGCGTTCACTTGCCATGCATACCCAAAATATTTCCTCTTCCACCCGTCACATCGAATCTTTAGACGCGTGCATGAAGCATTAAATGTAGGTAAAAAAATAACTAATTGCATAGTTTGTCTGTAAAGTTCGAAACGAATCTTTTGAGTCTAATTAATCTATGGTTAAACAAATTTTATCAAATAACAACGAAAAGTACTACAGTAACTTTTCACCTAAATTTTCTCAACTAAACACAGCCAAAGCCTTATTGCACGGCCAGCACGGTCCTCTAGCGGCTTGTCTCGTCATTGGCGTCCATGGCACTAGCACCAATCAGAGGACGCCAAAACGTGTAGTACTAGTACTTCCGAGTACTCCTCGTATACTTAATGGATACTATACACGGCCTCTCCATTTGCCAATCTGCTTTGGCTTGGTGCTGCACGTACGTCGTCACAAGCGCGGTGTCTTCACTATGTCTTTCCGTGGAGCCACGGACTGAGCCAAGTGGAGGCGATACTGGGCTCTGCCCCCTTGCTCGCTGTAAAATTTGTACGTTTATCTCACTGTTAGAACGCCAGAACACTGCAGATCCAAAAAACAGAAGCTTAGCGCATCCATGAATAGATGCTCGCTTGGATCAGCATGGTCTGGAACCTTGCAGCAGGCTAGCAGATAGAAACATCGTGCGGCAGCACGGCAGTGCACCAGCACATGCAAAACATCAAGGCGATGGAGTGCACCAGATGAGTGCTCAGCTATATCAAAGCAGCAAGCAAATAAAGAAGCCAGGCAGATGCGAATCAGAGACGAAGTGGGACGGGAGGGGAAGCAGTTCATCCATTTTTTTAATCAAAAGCACTCACCACTGTAGCTGAAAGGATCAAGATGCCCAAGAGGGGGGTGAATTGAACTTTTCTAAAAATTAATTGCAAATATTAAATCCTACAAGCCAAACTTCACCCCTAGTGCCTACTAGTGTTCCTTGTGATTCTACCGGTAAAAGTTTTGCACCCTAAGTTCCAATCCTAGACTAGCATGGCAATTCTAGAAAAGTAAACAAGCAATGAAAGTAATACACGAATGTAAATGCTTGAAAGTAAGGGTTAGGAACACGGCGATGTTTTACCGAGGTATCGGAGAGTCGCCACTCCCCACTAGTCCTCGTTGGAGCACCCGTGTAAGGGTGTAGCTCCCCCTTGATCCGCGCAAGGATCAAGTGCTCTCTACGGATTGATTCTTTGACACTCCGTCGCGGCGAATCACCCAAAACCGCTCACAACTTGAGTTGGGTCACCCACAATCTCGTCGGATGATCACCAAACTCCCAATCACCACCAAACCGTCTAGGTGATGGCGATCACCAAGAGTAACAAGCTAGAACTCTCACTTGACCACAACAAGCCTAATAAGAAGATGGATGCACACTTGCTACACTCTTGTCACTAGAGAGGAATCTCAAACTTTGATTCTCAAAACACTATCCTCACTAGGGCTCTTGCACTCCCTTGCACTCCAAAGGTGTTTCTCAGCTGAACAAATGAGAAAGAGACCTCTAAAAGAGGTGGAGGGGTTGTATTTATACACCCCTCAGACAAATCCAACCGTTACCTGCCGAAACAGCAAAACGTGCACTGACCGGACGCGCCGGTCGACATGACCGGACACGCCGGTCAAGTGTAACGGTCGGAAACCGAGAGTTAGCGCTGAGTGACCGGACGCGCCGGTCTGAGATGACCGGACGCGCCGATCAGAGATGACCGGACGCGCCGATCAGGGATGACCGGACGCATCCGATCATGCAAGAGCTTTACTGGAAGCTGATCTGACGCTCGACCACGTCCGATCATAGGTGACCGGACGCGTCAGGTCACCTGGGGACCTTACTGGAACATGACCGGACACACCGATCAGTTCACAGTCGCGCCCGATTACACTGTTTACCCTATGGAACACGTGTCAGACTGACCACCGCGTCCGGTCCTCTTAAGGACCGCGTCCGGTCGATCAGTTAACTCCGCACTATCTTGTTAGTACTGACCGAACGCGTCCGGTCATGACCAGGACCGCGTCCGGTCAAGGGTAAACTGCTCAAACGTCTTCTAAATGCGACGCAACTTGAACCAAGTTGCTTCCAACTGAACTCTGAGCTTTTCTAGAGCTAACTAGTGCTAAGTTTGACAAGTGTGCACCACACCTAAATAAAAGACTCACCTAGGTCAAGCTACTCACTCATGCCCCCCTTTATAGTATGGTCAAAGGAAGAAACAAAGATCCTAACGACTATTTCAGATGTAACTCAACACCTTGATATCCAGAACTAACCGTCCCTAATCTTGTCGTTGATCCTTTGAAAACCGAAACGATTTCCATCAAGGGACATGAATACCAGTGTGCCCAAAGCAGTTATCATCTCTATGACCTAACTTACCAACGTTTCTGCAAAACACACGTTAGTCATGGTAATAATGTGTTGTCATCAATTACCGAAACCAACACCGGGGCCTAGATGCTTTTAATCTCCCCCTTTTTGGTGATTGATGATAACACTTAGATTCAGAAGATATAAGTTGAGGTTTTCGATCATACTTGGTTCACATAAGCATAAAGCTGTAAGCACAAGGGGTTAGTCATTGCTTATGTGTTCCAAGCCAACTGAGTGTACTCATAAGATAAAAACATGAAGAGTTAGTACACATAAAACATAGCTCATATGAAATCGGAGTAAGACACGAAAGCACAACCTTATGAGCTAAAACCCATTAAGTGACATAGATAAGATATAAAGTCTCACGAACTCATAGTCACACAATACAGGGCGAGAAAATAAACATGATGCATGAATGTAGCACACATGGAAGAATGAAACCCTCTATCAACACTCCCCCTGAATCTATGCTCTCTCTCCCTCCCTTTGGCATCAACCGCCAAAAACTAATCTAAGGATCGGATGGGGGAACTGAAGCTATCGTGTCGGGTGCCGAGGAGCGTGGAGTAATCATGAACTGTGAAGTATCCTCCTTAGACTCTGAACTGTCAGGCTGACCCTCTGTAGATAGACGTGACAGAGAAGCGGTTTGGGTCGGTAGAGTAGGTGCAGTAACTGAAGGTGTAGTAGCAACTATAGGAGCAGTCACTGTCGCCTGAGCCTGAAAGACACCAAGAGTGGGAGGATCTGTCGAAGCAACTGAAGATGGCAGAGTCTCTATAGTCCTGGCCCCTGACACTAGAAGAGAAGTAGTCTCTGAAGCTGATATCTCTGAGGTAGTCACAACAGTAGTGTACGACGGTGATGGCTGTCCAGTCAGCTCACTGTAGGTGGCACTCAAGTCGGTGAAGGGAGTGCCTGAAAGGAGATGAGGTCGAAGCTGAGCTGGTGGAGTGAATCCTGTCTGGATAGGAGTGTAGCTCGGAGACTAGAACGTCTGAGGCACCTGCTGCTGGGGGAGGTGTACTGGAAACTCGGTTATCCCTGACTCTGAGGTCCACTGGACTGTAAGGCTGGAGTCAGGACAAATGGTGGTGGAGGTACCCTGACAGTGACAAGGTGGCGCAGGAGCTCTAGGTACTGCTGCTGAGTGGTTGCCTGCTGCCTCTGCATCTCGAACTGCTGTCTCTGGAACTCGAGCTGCTGCCTCTGGAGCTCGTCCTGACGAGCCTGAATCTGAGCGAACGCGGTAGCTGTGTCCTGAGCCTGTCTCTGCATCTGAACCTCCTGTCTCTCCTAGGCCTGGGTCAACCTCTCAAGTATAGCCACCATGGCTGGGTCTGAGCAGGAGGCTGAGCCAGAGCCACTGGCCTCATGGTCGTGAGGCCAAGGAGAGCGGTACCGGGGGATGGGCTGATAGTCCTCATCTGTGCTGTCAGTAGCAACATCCTCGGCTTGATCAGCTGGCTAAGCATCTAGATCTGCTAGCTTTGCCTCAGCAAGACCCTCAACGGTCTTGTCCTGCTCAGCAGCTGTCTCCAGTATCTCTGGCCTCTGACGCTATCCTGGGCCAGGTGCCTGTTCTCTGGTAACTGATGCCCACAACTGTCGGATGTCATACTCTGGAAAGGCTGTGGTTGTATCAGAAATTTCTGCTCTAATCTCTGCAGGCAACTCACAGGTAGATCTGATGATGAAGCATATCCAGTGAGCGTACGGTAGCTGCATGTGACCCTTGAAGCCCTCTGCCAAGGTGTCCTCCATCTCACAAAGCATCAGATCCCAAAGGTCAAACGGGGTCTGTGAGATGAGGTGATGTACTACACATAGCTGCATGCGAGTCAAGCCCTCTCTGTATCCAAGCCTCGAAAGTAGAGTCCTCCTTACAATAGCATCCAGGACTCTGGCAATGGGTGTCAGGCTGGCTGGTGTACGTCGAGACCCCTCGCCAAAAGGCTCACGAAAACAGAGACGGATCATATCTGTAGGGGCACTGTCCCGCCGTGAGGGCGTCTCGGAGGTGCGGTCTGTCCGAAACACAGCTGATGAATCTTTGTCTCTGAAGCAGAGAGTCTGAGAATCTCCCATACCCTAGTGCTGTAGAGTCTACGGTCATGACCTCTGAAAGCAAAGTGTATGAACTGATGTGCTGGGTCAATCCACAGTGAGGAGTAAAACTCTCTGACCCAGGTCCCGCAGTATGCTCTAGTCCGTCCAAGAAGATTTAATAATCCAGGCAGAAAGGACAGATACGGACGAAGCTGCTCACCAACCACCTCAACTAGGGCCTCCAGTCGACAGACTCTCTAAGGTCTGAAAGCAATCCCGCTATCGACATAAGCCCTGTAGAAGTCCTCCTACAGAGGAGTGTAGAAACCCTCTAAAGCCCGGGGATCCCGCTGAGGTAGGAACCACCGAGTGACCTCAACGAACCTGAGGGCATGGACCTATCTAGCTATAGCACCCCTGAGGTCAAAGTGCTCAACTAGGGGGTGACCTCGAGCCCTGGGAGGTGGACGACCTCCACGACGCTGACCCTCTGGCCTAGGAGTGACCTGAGCTCACGTACGTCCTAAGCGACGACGCTATGGAGAGTGTGCTATCTGCTCCTCAGTCTCCTCTGGATCCTCTGTAGACTGCTCTATAGGGGCATCCACTGTCTCCTCTATGGCCTCTGTATCAAGTTGTCGACCTTCAAGGTGAAAGCGACTCTCGCCAATGCGCATACCACTACTCCTGCCACCTCTCTCTCCTGCAACTGCCTGAGCTACCTCTGCCGCATCTGCAACTGCCTGAGCTACCTCTACCTCTGTAAGTGCTCTCTTTCTCTTCTTGGCAGCAATTACTCGCTTGCCGTGAGCTACCTCTGTCCTCCTAGGGGGGCTGTCATCCCCGTCACTAGGTGCACCACCAGCGTTCTTACAGCGAACCATACTGACAAACTGCTGTACTGAGAAACACTGGAAAGTAACAGATGATGTACTGACACTCGTGAGGCTTGGCCTCAATCCGTATCCATAGGCTTGGCCTCGGATTCACAACTGATCACCTGATACACTTAGCACCGACAGGACAAACTAAAACGGTAGAATAGATGGATCTACTATAAGCAACATATATTATCTAAAGGATAAGTGAGATCCTAATAAGAGCAAGCATGTAAGGTAAGATATGAAAGGACCACAATAGCTACCTCGATGAGCGAAGATCCGATGAGCGGAAGACGATCTCGACGCGCTAGGGTTACCCGGAGACGGCGATCGAAACCCTGGAGTACCGAGAGATCGACGACTGAATTAGTAATTCACTAGAAAATCAATAGTAAACCCTAATCCAAGGCAGAGACATCACCTTGCGGAGACGGAGACGATCGTGGAGACAAAAATTCGTGAAAAGCCTCGGCGAACGGATCGGGTGGATAGGGTTAGGGTTTTCGCGGCGGTGGGCGAGAGCCTCGGATCTGTCTGCGCGCGCGGCAGGGAGCAGGCACGAGAAGGTGGTGGCGTGTTGCGCAAAGCTGCTCCAGTGGCTCGATGGATGGCGGGGCTGCAGCGGCGGAGCGGCGAGCTCGCGGAGGCGGCTGCGGAGGTGCTGCGTGCGCGCGCTGGCGAGGACGGCGCGGCGTGGCGCGGCTGCGAGCAGGGGCACGCGGCGGCGGTGGCACGGCGGCTCTGCGAGGAAGGCGCGATCGCGGCGAGTCGGTGAAAACGGCGGCGCTCGGAATCTCAGCGAGTATGGGCGACGGTGTATGAAAAGTGAAACGCGAGATCCAATCGTACGGTTAAAAGGGTGAGATCCGCTTTTTACGCGATGACCGAACGCGGTGGTTGAATGACCGGACGCGGTGGAGGCAGCGTCCGGTCACACTCCAGTAAGCTCCTGGAACGACTGGACGTGTCCGATTATGCACGATCGGACGCTGACAGAGTCTGGTCACACTTTGCTCGGAAAACTGAAACGGATGACCGGACGCGGTGGTGGTTACCGGGACCGAACGCGGTGGTCAGCAACTGCGCGTTCGGTGTAGCGTCTGGTTAGAGGTTTCGAAGAAAAACTTCGGGAATAACCGGACGCGCTGGTGGACGCTGGGACCGGACGCGGTGGTGAAGCAGAACCGCGTCCGATGCAGCGTCCGGTCCAGCGTCTGGTCGCTGTAAGACGCCTTTTTTAAACTGTTTTTCGATGCGACTTCTCCCAATCAAGTTCCAATTCAAAGAGACTCAAATAAACACCAATTAGAACCTGATATGAGTGACCTCACTCAAACCCTCAAAATTTTCAAAATATTTTGCCTTAGGCTAGTATTATTTTTAAGAAAATATTCAATAAACACCCGAGGAGCAACGTATGGCCATGCAATAGAGTGTATCAACCCTTGAGAGCTTCAAATGCTCTCTCTATTCATGGATGAACACAGAGGTTACTCAAAGCTAAACCAAAAAGAAACAACAAAGCAAAAACCATGCATATGCAATGCAAAGCGAGAAAGGAAGACTAGGTTGCTTATCAAGTTTGATCCACGGTTAGGCTTTTTCACTCCTCCAAAGGAGGGTTATCGTAACCGTGTTAGACAAGTTCTAGATGCATTGCGGGAATTTAAACATGACAAAATGTACAATGCAATGCAAGGGACAACACAAGCTCATTTTTTAAAGTTACTAGAATCAAGCACATTTAGTTCACTTCTCAACCTACAAAAGGTAGCCTCATCTAAAGGTTTAGTGAAGATATCCGCTAATTGATTTTCACTTCTTACACCTTCTAGTGATATATCATTTTTAGAAACATGATCTCTTAGAAAGTGGTGGCGGATAGCAATGTGCTTGGTGCGAGAGTGTTGTACCGGATTATTAGCAATTTTAACGGCACTTTCATTGTCACATAAAAGCGGCACCTTTTCAAGAACAACTCCATAGTCTAGGAGGGTTTGTTTCATGTATAAGATTTGTGCACAACAAGCCCCCGTGGCAATGTATTCCGCCTTGGCGGTGGACAAAGCCACATTATTTTGCTTCTTAGAAGACCAAGATACTAAGGACCTCCCAAGCAAATAGCATCCTCCAGATGTGCTTTTTCTATCAATTTTGCAACCGGCATAATTCGAATTGGAGTAGCCAACTAGTTGGAATCTAGCTCCTTTGGGGTACCAAAGTCCGATGCTTGGGTGTACTTAAGATATCTTAAGATTCTTTTTACGGCACTTAGGTGAGGTTCTTTAGGGCACGCTTGAAAGCGAGCACACATGCACACACTAAACATGATATCGGGCCTAGATGCGGTAAGGTACAACAAGCTACCAATCATAGAACAGTAAAGAGTTTGATCAATTGGTTTACCTCCCTCATCTAGGTCGAGATGTCCATTAGTTGGCATTGGTGTCTTGATTGGCTTGCATTCTTCCATCTTGAATCTTTTGAGAAGATCCTTGGTATACTTTTCTTGAGAGATGAAAATCCCTTCTCTCATTTGCTTGACTTGAAAACCAAGGAAGAATGTTAGCTCACCAATCATTGACATCTCAAACTCCTTCGACATCAATTCACCAAATTCCTTGCAATAATCTTCATTTGTTGACCCGAAGATGATATCATCAACATAGACTTGATAAATGAAGATCTCTCCATTAAACTTCTTGGTGAATAGTGTGGTGTCAACCTTCTCAATAATGAAGCCCTTCTCAATGAGGAAGTCCCGGAGGCGCTCATACCACGCTCTAGGGGCTTGCTTGAGCCCATATAGCGCCTTGGACAACCTATAAACATGATTAGGATATCTAGGGTCTTCAAACTCGAGAGGTTGTTCAACATAGACTAGTTCATTTATGAAGCCATTTAAAAAAGCACTTTTCACATCCATTTCATATAGTTTCATTTCATGATGTGATGCATATGCAAGAAGGATACGAATGGCTTTAAGTCTTGCAACAGGTGCAAAAGTCTCTCCAAAATTAAGACCTTCAACTTGAGAGAACCCTTTTGCTACTAGTCTTGCCTTGTTTCTTACTACTACGCCTTGATCATCTTGCTTGTTGCGAAACACCCACTTGGTTCCAATGACTCTTGCGCCTTTTGGATTCTCTTCAAGTGTCCAAACTTGATTGTGGGCGAAGTTGTTCATTCTTCATGCATGGCATTCACCCAATCCGGATCTAAAAGAGCTTCTTCTACATTCTTAGGTTCAAGACAAGAGACAAAAGAGTGATGTTCAACAAAAGAAGTAAACTTTTGAGATCGAGTCATTACACCCTTTGTCAGACTCCCTATGATGAGATCTTGTGGATGTGCTTGAAGTAGGGGTGAGTTTCTTCGATCAACCATTTGAGGAGTAGGGTGGGGAGCATCAACATCTTGAGCTTGTGCCTCGGCTTGTTGATGAGAGACATGAGTATCTTCATTTTCAACTCTCTCATTTTTGTCATCATCTTGAGGCACATATGATGAAGATGGTGGATTGATAATTTGTACATCGTCTTCATTATCTTTAGGCTTGATGTCTCCCACCGGCATGTTCTTCATGGCCTCTCTCAATGGTTCATCACCTACATCATCACAATTCTCAATTGCTCCTTGGGAGCCGTTAGATTTATCAAATTCCACATCATATGTTTCTTCAACCAAACCGGTGGCATGGTTAAATACTCTATATGTTTTGAACTTTGATGAGTAACCAACAAGAAAACCAATATCACAACATCTTTGGAACTTCCCTAGGTATTGACGCTTCTTGTAGATGTAGCATTTGCAACCAAACACCCAGAAGAATGAGACGTCTGGCTTTTTCCCATTTAGCAACTCATAAGGGGTCTTGCAAAGGAACTTTTGTAGGAAGAGACGATTTGAAGCATAGCATGCGGTGTTGATTGCCTCGGCCCACAATTTCTCCGGTGTGTTGTACTCATCTAGCATTGTTCTTGCAAGAGTGATCAAGGTCCGGTTCTTTCTCTCAACTACACCATTTTGTTAAGGAGTGTAGGTTGATGAAACTTCATGATTGATTCTAATTTCATCATAATAAGCTTCAATGTTGGTGTTGTCAAACTCTTTGCCATTGTCACTTCTAATTTTCTTTATCTTGACTTCAAATTCATTTTGAGCTCTCTTTGCAAACTTCTTGAAGCAATTTGCCACTTCAGATTTGTCATGAAGAAAGAAAGTCCAAGTGTATTTTGAGTAGTCATCCACAATCACTAGGCAATAGAGATTTCCACC
Source organism: Saccharum hybrid cultivar R570 (assembly GCA_038087645.1). Lineage (NCBI taxonomy): Eukaryota > Viridiplantae > Streptophyta > Magnoliopsida > Poales > Poaceae > Saccharum > Saccharum hybrid cultivar. The sequence continues at coordinate 4,971,141 of JAQSUU010000297.1, read as the reverse complement.
CAAGCTCTTGTAAGTTGTAGGACCAAATAAATCCATGTGTAGAAGTTCTAGTACTCTTGATGTTGACATGTAAGCTTTGGTTGGATGAGTATTTGCAACTTGTTTGCCGATTTGACATGCACTACAAGGTTTGTCCTTCTCAAACTTTACATCCTTCAACCCTCTCACTAATTCTTTCTTCAATAGCTTGTTGAGAGTGTTAATTCCGACATGAGCAAGCCTCCTATGCCAAAGCCATCCAAGTGTAGTTTTGGTGAATAAACATGTCATCAAGTTTGCATCTTCGGAGGTGAAGTCAACAAGATAGAGATTATTGTACCTAAAGCCCTTGAAAATCACTTGCTTGTCATCTATCTTTGTAACAACCACTTCATTTGGACTAAACAAGCATTGCTAGCCAAGGTCACAAAGTTGCCCAACGGATAGTAAGTTGAAACTCAATAAAGCAACATAGAGCACATTTGAGAGAGAGTGATCATTTGATATTGCAATCTTACCTATACACTTAGACTTTGCTCTTTGAATTATCCCCAAATGTGATCTTGTCTTCACATACCCCATTCTCTTCAAGTGAGGTGAACATACGAGGATCACCGGTCATGTGTTGTGTGCAACCACTATCAATTACCCAATGAGATCCACCGGTCTTGTAGTTCACCTACACACAAGAGATCAAGCCTTTTGTTTAGGGACCCAAACTTGAGAGGGACCCTTAACTTTCTCAACTAGTAACTTGGCAACCCATATTTTCTTAGGCCTATTCTTGTTAGGGGGACCCAAGAACATGACTTTCATCTTTCCACTTGAATCTTTTCTAAGCATGTAATGAGCATTGAAAGCAAAGGGTCTAGCATGCTTGGGCAAGGGTTGTGGTGGTGGAGTTTTACACTCATGAGCAAAGTGGCCTTCTTGTCCACACTCAACACATCTCTTTGGCTTGGCTTTGACTTGCTTTGTTGTTGTTGAGCTTTGACATTCTTCTCTTGATTTGCCAAGTAACCAATACCACTTCTATCCATCTTCATGACGGTGTTCATGAGTAGCTCACTTTGCAAATGTTGGCCTATTGTGAACTTGCTTAGGCCGGTCTTGAGATGCTCTTTTTCTTGCTTGAGCTTCTTATTTTCTTCAATAAGTGACTCATTTGAAGCTTGCTTTTCAATAGCCATCAACTTCTTGTTCTCATTCTTAAGCATCTCATTTTCACTCTTGAGCTTGACATACTCATCATAGTTGTCAGACTCAACCACACTCTTGCCTTTGCCGCTAGAGCCTTGCTCAAAGTTCTCAACAATCAAATCATCACATGATGTAGCTATATCAATCTTAACAACTTGGTTAGTAGCATCATGTATCTCAAGAGCAAGCTCATTAGCAACAATAAGAGTATCATAGTTGATTTTTAATGTGGTATATTCATCTTTTAGCAAGTTGAGCCTAGTGATGAGTTCACCATGCTTCTTCTCAATTTTATCATGTTTATCTCTAAGCTCCTTGTTAGAAGTTTTGAGCTCCTTAAGAGAAGAAGACATAGTTTCATTTTGATCTTTGAGCTCATCACTAGTTTTATGTACATTATCAAGCTTAGATAAGAGTGATTCATTTTCATGTTGAAGCTCATCATTTTCATTTCTAGTTCTTCTTATGATTTTAGAGTATTTGTTAAATAATTTTACAAGTTCATCATAAGAAGGTGCATCATATTCATCATCACTATCACTATCATCATCATCACTATCATTGTTTTGTACCTTTTGATCACCCTTAGCCATAAGGCATAGATGAGTAGTGGAAGATGATGGTGAAGGTGGCGGTGAAGGTGGTGATGAAGATGTCGGTGAAGATGATGATGGCCCAACCACAAATACGGCGACCTTATCTTTCTCATCGTCGCTCTCATCGCCGGAGGACTCACATGATGACTCAATATCGGTGAGCCAATCACCAACAATGTAAGCTTTGCCTCCTTTCTTCTTCTTGTAGAACTCTCTTTTCTTGTCATCTTTCTTTTTGTATGACTTGTTCTTTCTTTTCTCATCTTCTTCATCACTTGAATCACCTTTCTTGCCCTTGTACTTGTTCTTGTACTTGTCTTTTGGAGGCTTCGGGCATTGATGAGCTAAGTGGCCAAGTTCACCACAATTGAAGCAATCCATCTTGGATATTGGCTTCCTTTTGCTACTTGTGAAGAATTTCTTCTTCTTGCCATCGAACTTGATGCCACTCTTGTTAAGCTTCTTTAGCATCTTGGTGGTTCTTCTCACCATGAGTGCAAGTGATGCATCATCAATACCACTCTCACTTGAGCTTTCTTGCAACATCATGGCTTGGCCCTTCTTCTTTTTCTTTTCATGGCTAGCTTTGAAGGCCAAGTCTTTCATCTTGAAAGATGATGAGCCCTCTTCCGGAGTGATGTGCATGTACATCTCATGTGCATTGATCTTTCCCAATACTTGAGTCGGTGTTGCGGCGGAGAGATCACTTTGGTGAAGTACGGTGACAATGTGTCCATACTTCTCAACGGGAAGAACACTCAAGATCCTCGTTGCAACATTTGATTGACTCATTTGAGTGAGTCCAAGAGCATTGAGATCTTCTACAAGAACATTCAAACGAGTGTACATTTCATTAGCACTTTCTTTAGGAAGCATCTCAAAAGAATTAATTTTCTTTAAAGCAATGTGATAGCGTTCCTCACGCTCACTCTTAGTTCTCTCATGGAGAGCACAAAGATTTTTCCACAATTCATGAGCGTTTTTGGCATTGCGCACACAATTGAAGATATCTTTGTCTAAGCCTCGGTAGAGTGCATTTTTTTGCCTTTGCATTCCACCGGTCGTACTTCTCCCCGTCACCACTTGGGTTGGCGGGATCCCTTATAGGAGGAAGCCCTTCGGTTGCGGCTCTAAGGCACCCAACATCTACGGCTTCGAGGTACGCCTCCATACGAATTTTTCAATATGGAAAATCGTCTTCCTCAAAAGTGGGAGGTGGTCCTTCCCCATTAGACATCTTGCTCTAGGCGGTGAAGCCTAAATAAAGAGCAACACGGCTCCGATACCAATTGAAAGGATCAAGATGCCCAAGAGGGGGGGTGAATTGGACTTTTCTAAAAATTAATTGCAAGAATTAAATTCTACAAGCCAAACTTTACCCCTAGTGCCTACTAGTGTTCCTTATGATTCTACCGGTAAAAGTTTTGCACCTTAAGTTCCAATCCTAGACTAGCATGGTAATTTTAGGAAAGTAAACAAGCAATGAAAGTAATACACGAATATAAATGCTTGAAAGTAAGGGTTAGGAACACGACGATGTTTTGCCGAGGTATCGGAGAGTCGCCACTCCCCACTAGTCCTCGTTGGAGCACCCGCGCAAGGGTGTAGCTCCCCCTTGATCCGCGCAAGGATCAAGTGCTCTCTACAGGTTGATTCTTCGACACTCCGTCGCGACGAATCACCCAAAACCGCTCACAACTTGAGTTGGGTCACCCACAATCTCGTCGGATGATCACCAAACTTCCAATCACCACCAAACCGTCTAGGTGATGGCGATCACCAAGAGTAACAAGCTAGAACTCTCACTTGACCACAACAAGCCTATTGAGAAGATGGATGCACACTTGCTACACTCTTGTCACTAGAGAGGAATCTCAAACTTTGATTCTCAAAACATTATCCTCACTAGGGCTCTTGCACTCCCTTGCACTCCAAAGGTGTTTCTCAACTGAACAAATGAGCAAGAGACCTCTAAAAGAGGTGGAGGGGTTGTATTTATACACCCCTCAGACAAATCCAACCGTTACCTGCCGAAACAGCAAAACGCGCACTGACCGGACGCACCGGTCAACATGACCGGACGTGCCGGTCAAGTGTAACGGTCGAAAACCGAGAGTTAGCGCTGAGTGACCGGACGCGCCGGTCTGAGAAGACCGGACGCGCCGATCAGAGATGACCGGACGCGTCGATCAGGGATGACCAAACGCATCCGATCATGCAAGAGCTTTACTGAAAACTGATCTGACGCTCGACCGCGCCCGGTCATAGGTGACCGGACGCGTCAGGTCACCTGGGGGCCTTACTGGAATGTGACCGGACGCGCCGATCAGTTCATAGTCACGTACGATTACACTGTTTATCCTCTGGAACACGTGTCAGACTGACCACCGCGTCCGGTCCTCTCAAGGACCACGTCCGGTCGATCAGTTAACTCTGCACTGTCTTGTTAGTACTGACCGGACGTGTCCGGTCATGACCAGGACCGCGTCCGGTCAAGGGTAAACTGCTCAAACGTCTTCTAAACGTGACGCAACTTGAATCAAGTTGCTTCTAACTGAACTCTAAGCTTTTCTAGAGCTACCTAGTGCTAAGTTTGACAAGTGTGCACCACACCTAAACAAAAGACTCACCTAGGTCAACTACTCGCTCATGCCCCCCTTTATAGTACGGTCAAAGGAAGAAACAAAGATCCTAACGACTATTCCAGATGTAACTCAACACCTTGACATCCGGAACTAACCGTCCCTAATCTTGTCGTTGATCCTTTGAAAACCGAAACGATTTCCATCAAGGGACATGAATACCAGTGTGCCCAAAGCAGTTATCATCTCCATGACCTAACTTACCAACGTTTCTGCAAAACACACGTTAGTCATGGTAATAATGCGTTGTCATCAATTGCCGAAACCAACACCGGGGCCTAGATGCTTTCAGTAGCAACAGTGTACCTATTAATTAGAATTAGGCAAATTAGCCCCCCTATGTTTTAGTTCACCCTCCGCCACTGCGTGGGGCGTGCCCGTTCCATCCCCGGAGACCATACCCATACGTGCCTAATGTGTGTACGGAGTATATTCAATATATCATAGGTTTATAGTTTTTTTAACTATTCTTCCTAAATTTAAGCAACAATTTTCTACGTGAAATGCATACGCATGGACACATGCCATGAATCCACGATAAGTATCCACGGCTGCTCCACGGTGATCGTCCCCGTTAGATTCTGGTCAGCAGCCTCTATCTCTATCTCAAAGTTGAGTTGAAAATAAAAATTTAAAGACCGAAATGCACTTTAATAGTTTTGGATGAAAAGTAAGTCCAAAATGCAAAGTTTATGGACCGAAACGATCATCTTCGTAGTTCTAAGATGAAATTGAGTTTAAAAGTAGAGTTTGAAGAATGATACGACATCTTTGAAAGTTTAGAGATAAAACTGAGTCTCGAGCAATAGTTCAGGACCAAAATAGTTATTCTGGCATACATTCTCTCTCTTTTTGCGATGGCTATTCTACCATACTTGTATATGTGCCAACGATGGTTCTGACGACGACAAGTTAAAAAAAGAACCCTATCTAAACTAATCTACGCGCACGGCACCATACGCATGCAATTTCCGTGTGCTTGGCACGGTCGATGGTCATCGTCAGTTGCGTGCAGGAGTAAATCAAGTGGCAATCACCGCTAATCCATCCGTATTTTCTATATACTCCTATGTATGATGACAATAATAATAAATAGAACAAAGCAAAGATGACGATTGCCACTGGACGACCGTACTTATTGAAAACACCATTGGCTAGCTGCAGTTGAACGGGAGGGCGCTTCGCTCTGCTCCATTTGGCTGCTTATCACGGCCACGGGCGGCGATATCTCTTGGTCGGTCAACGGTCAACTCATATGATGAGGTCATCAAAATAGATTTATTTATCCTTCTTGCTGATGGGTTTAAATATAATTATAATCTCTCTACCCCTTCACTAAACATGTAACCCCAGTACATTTTCGTCTTTCGGGTTAAATTGCACTCCACAACCAACTTTATCGGCATCAGTGGTCAATGTATCAAGTGACGAAATATAAAATATGCTTGATACAGGGCATACAGCTTCGTGCAGCAGTTTTTTTTTTAGCTTTGGTCACGTCCTCTAGAAGAAGAAGAGCCAATTACTTGTACGACTAAAAACGTTATAAATTAATTCCACATGTATTATGGAAAAAGTTGTATAGCCTACTCGACTAATGGATGCAAAATTGAGTAAGGGAGAAAAAGCTTTGCATGTGTCACACTTCTCCATCGGTTCTGCTTTCTTAGATGAGTACGGAAGGATAGTTTAGAAAAAGTTTTACATGTGTGTATGTATATACACATTTCTCCTTTGCTTGCCCCTGCAATTACAGTGCTTTTATTTTCATTTCTGAGAAAAAAAAAAGATTTGGGCGACGGCTGCGTGCGGGTGCGTTTGATCCCTCTACGAGAAATCGAAATATAGTATACAGTATATACTATAGTACTAGATGAGCTACGCGCTTGTATTGTGCAAAACAAGTATGCTCCTTCATTAGTGCGAACAACGCTATAAACAAAAATAAAATAAATGATAACTGCCATGAACAAACGTTGCCGAAAAGATTTCCACTAACAAATGAAATTCCACGGCGTACAAGGACATCCATTGATCACAAGTTCACAACCACAGCAAAACCTGGCCATTTTTTCAAGCAGATTTTGTTCACAATGGAAACAGAGGAAAGTTCTCTACAGGATGACATGCACTACTCTTTTAAGAAATTAATTAATCGAGCCATTTTTTCAAGCAGATTTTGTTCACAATGGAAACAGAGCCGGGAAAGTTCTCTACAGGACGACATGGACTACTCTTTAAGAAATTAATTAATTAATTCCTCGATTATATAATATAATAACTAAATTTAATTATTATTATATCACCATGGCCATTCACCCCTAGTATAAAAGACCGTCGCTCTCCCTTGTCTGCCGAGCCTCCCCTAATCACATCATACGAACAAGAGGAGAGGAGAGGACACCACGTCGTCCTCCGCTTCTCCGCGCAGTGGTTGCCCGTCACCAACTCCAAGAAGACAGCAGCGATCGAGCTCGCAAAAGCAGCAGCAGCAGCCATGGCGGCCACCATCCCATGCCCAGGCGCCACGATTATTACCTACTCTACTAGCTAAGCCCTCCGCGCGCCCTCTGCCCGCCGTTGAACCGGCCGGCGATCGAGAACATCGCTTATATATACATATAGGTGCACCAGCGTTGTTGCGCCTGCACTTCGCCCGGCGACGTACGTACGATCGGCGGCGATGATGGTGATGGGCTACTTCCGGTCGTCGACCAAGTCCACGACATCGTCGGCGGCGGCGGGCGGCAAGAACAAGAAGAAGGCGAAGACCTGTGCGCCGGCGCACGAGGAGGCGGGCCTCCGGGAGGCGCTGCTGGACCAGCCGGCGGCGGCAGCGGCGGAGGGCGGCGTGCCCAAGGGCTACTTCGCGGTGTACGCCGGGGAGGAGTCCCGCCGGTTCGTCGTGCCCACGGGGTACCTCCGGGAGCCGGCGTTCCGGGACCTGATGGAGCGCGCCGCCGACGAGTTCGGCTTCGCGCAGGCCGGCGGCCTGCGCGTGCCCTGCGCCGAGGAGGACTTCGAGGACCTCCTGCGACGCCTCCAGCGCAAGAACGGCGGCGCCGCCACCGGGAAGGGGAAGAAAGCCGTCGTCGGCCGGTAGATGATCGACAACACCTAGCTAGCTAGCTAGGTTCCTTCTTGTTTGTAACAATTTGCTTGTTGACGTACGCGTAGATCAGATCAGTTCAGTTCAGTTCAGTTGAGGATAGATCGATGCAGTTGTTGTACAGAAACAGAATGCAAGCAAGCAAGCAGCCACATGCATGCATGGGTGGCCGGGTGGGTAGCGTAGCTGAATGCATGGCGTGTTCAAAGAGTTTACAGACTTTACAGAGAACTCCTGGGGAATTCAAACTTGTGAGATTCTGTTCAAATTTCAACGTTCCAAACCGGCCGTACGATATTTGCGTTTTGTCTGCTTTTGTTTAAAATGATGAGATCGAGGAGGAGAGAAATATGCAGTAAGACGATAGAGCTTTAATTCTTCAGTTCATCTTGTATTTTTCTGATTAGAGGAGCAGTCCTGTTCAGAGGATGAATCCTTGCTTGTCATGCTGTTCTTACAGGAACCGAGAAAAAGGAAAGTTTTTTTTTAAGTTGGATTTGGATTTGTACTGTTATTTTCATCTTACAAGCTTGATTTATTTGGTTGGTTGGAGATCTGTGATGAGGGGTAGTGTGTTTCTCCATTTTCACATTCATCAATTCTTAGTGATGGGCTCTTACATCTGTTCCATACTTGCGCTAAAACTGAACATGGACCCTGCAATTGGGACATCACTAGTTAATGCAAATTGTTGCTTACAGAAATGAATACGGATCGATCGATATAAATCAAAAAGATCTGGATCTGAATGTCCGTTACTTCATTCTGAAGTACAGCATTGAGCAATGTCCGGAAGATGAGCATGCAAGACTTGGCTGCACATTTGAAAATATAGCCACTCACTTTTTTTTTGAGTCCTCTCATACAGGTACAGCTGTAGTATCTGTTCAGATACAAACACACACACCACCATACACACACTCTGTATACAAACAAACCTACAACTATACCTAGACCACGAACGCAGCTACAAACCTAGAAGTACTCGAACATCACCGGATTCGGAGCGTGACGGGCACGTCTACGCGAGAGGCTACATAAAATTAAAACTGGGAGAAAATCCCGGTGGGAATCACGAGTTGAGCAGCGCTCGAACTCGTGACCGGTGCTTCCGCAGGGAGAGCGAACCGATCGAACTGAGGCTCGTTCCCAGCCACTCACTTGCAAGAACAGCAATACTGTCTCTTTATCTGGCTCCCTGTAGATTGATTGCACTTGTCAACACTCAACACTGGGAAATGCTGGATGCAGGATTTCAGGGAGTCTGCTGCAAGGTAGGCACGTCCATTTCAGAACAGACCAATGATCTACCTCAGAGCAGAAGTAGACCAATCATTGTACTACTTCCTCAGACTTGGAGAGAGCTTCAGCCTGATTTTCAGTTCCTCGGTGTCTTCTGAAGAAACATGTTTCAGTTGCCGGCCCTACTTTCTTTTCCTGGCAGAAGTAAAACACACATCTGTTTTCTGTTATTTGTTTCAGACACTTGTAACTGGGCTACGGCCCCCTCCACCACCAAGGCGACTTGGCATCTGTGGAATGAAATTCAGGTGGGGTTTATTTTGAACCCCCGTCGTTGACCTTAAAAAAAAATTCAGTGGTAGTAGCACGTAGAAAGTGCACACTGATTCATCGTTTACCAATCTATCGTTTATTTGCTTCAGAGATTAAACAAAACGTTGGGCTGATGCACACGGAGATAACCAGGTTTTTTAGGAACCCAAGATTCAGGTGCAGATGCAGAGGATCCCCTCATGTGTCGTCGATGTGAGAAGCCAGGTGCGCTTGCCAATTTGCCATGTGAATATGTACGAAAAATCCTTTATTTTGTTGCAGAGCCTAACATTATGTGAGGCATGGTGGATAAGAATATGCCAAAAGAATCACATATTAGAATGCGAGAAAAATTCACCGGCGGTCCCTAAACTTGGCAGCTGGTGTCACTTAGATCCCCGAACTTTGAACAGTGTATTTCTGGGGTCCTTAAACTTGCCTTCAGGTGTCATCTAGGTCACTGAACTTGGCTTTGGGTGTCACTTAGATCCTCGAACTTTGAACAGTGTATTTCTGGGTCCCTGAACTTGGCTTCGGGTGTCGTCTGGGTCCCTGAAGTTGGCTTCGGGTGTCATCTAGGTCCCAATGCTGACGTGGCGCGGTCCTACATGTGGGGCCCACATGTCAGGGTCATATTTCTATTTCGGGAGTACTGTAGCTACATTTTCTAAAATATTCCAAAAATTGTATCTTTTTCATATGATCTCGGATGAAGATGATTTTTATATGAAAAATGTAGCTCTCGACGAGATCTATAACTTTCTAGTTTTGAGTTTTTAAATTTAAGATCATTAAAATGCTTAAAAATTAAATAAATTTTCAGCAGTATATTAATCGCGTACCAGCGCTTGTCGCCTTGGAAAAATCATATTTTTTATATGTTGTCAAATGGAGATGATTTCTATATGAAAGTTGTAGCTCTCGATGAGATCTGCGACTTTCTAGTTTTGAGTTTTTAAATTTAAGGTCGCTAAAATACTCAAAAAAAAATTAAACAAATTTTCAGGAATTAATATACTGTTGAAAATTTGTTTAATTTTTTAAGCCTAAAAATTTGTTTAATTTTTTTGAGCATTTTAGCGACCTCAAATTAAAAAACTCAAAACTAGAAAATCGTTGTCATACTCCAATTAAAGGACAATATAGAGTGCATACATCTTATGTGCGCCCCAAAAATAGTCGCACACATAAGCCGACAAATTAACAAAAGTATCATCACCATGTACATACTTCACGATATTACATCACGTAGTTCTTAACATAACAAACGGAAGAGTAAATAACACTCTCGAACGAAGTATCTGCTCCACAGGGAAGGCCGACTGGTTGACCCAAACCTAGAATTCTTCAGGGAAATCCTCGTAGAATTTGTCATCTGTTACTCATCCGGGATTTTTATCTAAAAATGAAACAATAACAAGTGTGCGTACACTCGTACTCCGCAAGTATAGTATGAGGATTCATGAGGCTCAAAAAGGATAGACACGATTGACTGCAGTTAGCACTTTTAATAAATCAACATTTCATTATTAATTATTATTATTAAGTTATGCTTAAGCTCCCATTTAACCCACATGATCACCTACTAGAATTAAGGAGAGTAATTGAGCATCAGTATAATCTCATCATCATCATCGTCATAAGTCCTACATATGTCAAGTAACCATTTATTCTATGAGTTTTCCGAGCCGCTCGTGACCGTGAGCACGGCTGTTATAACAGTTTTAACACTCTACAGAGGTTGTGCATCTTTACCCGTGAGTCGTGTTGCCCATATGCCCGGGGCCCGTCGACCCCCTAACACTCCCAAGGTGAGTAGGTGAAAGTCCTATGTTTGGTGTTCGTAATTAGTGACAATGTGTAGCAGAACCTCCTAAATTATATGGCCCACATGCACCTGTCATTGTCCTTAAGACCTCTGACATCGATACATGCACACCAAATAACCTAAGAAGATCTGTCAGGTGCCCTCACAGGACCCCGATTAAACTACATTTAACAACCCATACCAGGATCAACAAAGGAGTAATTACAACATTACAACATTTGTACAAAATGTTACATCAGAGTGCGGAAGAATAATAACAATAAATTTACAAATCATGATTAAGTTAACTTTTTACAAACTTAACTTGTATTGTGGAAGTCGAGTAGAACTACAGAAGACAACTTAGGCAGAGCACCTAAGTTAGGAGAGGTCGACCAGATCATATCGAACCCACCGACATGACCCCGGTTAACAGCACCAGTCAGTATCTGCAACAGGGGTTAACAAACCCTGAGTACGAGAGTACTCAACAAGACTTACCCGACTAAGAAAAATACTCCAAGGGCATGCTAGCTTTAGGGAATCAAGGTACAAGTATTCCAGAATCAAAATTTTCTTTTGCAGAAAAGCTTACTAAAGTAAGTCCTTACCTTTAATATTTTACTTTTACCATTGATGGTTCATTAACCAATTCTAGGTGATCCTAATCTAGATCAAAGTAATTATCATCAAAATCTTTCTCATTCTTTCTTTCAATTCCAGTTCTTAACTACGATGCAAGTCAGGTGATCAAGTCTCCATAACCGAGGAGCAACGACGATTCGAACCGATTATACCCAGCTGGGGATCTCTAACTTCACGACATATGTAGAACCGAATCTTGCATATATCAACCCTCATTTAGATCTCCCAAAACCAGAACGTGTCCATCGCCACCCGAGAGTACAGTACTCCTCGAACCCGGCCCGATTCTAGCCCCGAGGGTACACGCTACTCTCGCCATCTCTCCACTCCCAGTGCGAGGTTAGACGTTCTCGTAATAGAATCACCAACATTTTGGGCTTACCCAAGGCATGAGGCTAGTTGCAAAGTCTTGAACACAACAGGCTTACAACGAACGGACCTTAACTGACAAGGCGGAAACACTACATTGAGACTCCTTTCCCAATGCATGTTAGCAGTGGCCAAACCACCCGCCCGATCTTTCAAGTTCATTCTCATATTTCAATATTCATTCAATATGTCGTCATGGCTATATAAACATTGCATTTAAAAGCTTAACTTCTAAGCATAGCGAAGCATACTACGCATTTTCTGTAAAACAGGTATCAAGGTTGATATCACAATAATCAAGGATGATAATGCAGCAATTGGGTTATCACTCAACTCCTAATTACTTAATGCAGTAAACCATAATATAAATAATAAAACATTTGTAAAATTCAAGGTAGGGTTTAAATGCACCGGGGCTTGCCTTGCGTTGCAGCGGTGGTTAGTTTTCGTAGAAATCAAGTTTGACACCAACATCACGGGTGGATGACACCTTTCCGAAGATTGATCAACACCAACCTCGTCATCACTTGTTCACCACGAATCTTCTCACTCTCGTAGGCACTACACGTATATAAATGATGTGATGCTTAACATGATGGAATGCATGCCATGATGCATGATAGTGAACAAGGCATAGCATAAAAGGGACATTTAGAAAGGATAAACATTAGTTATCTACTTGAGTACAACTTTCCTTCGCGGTACAGTTGCAAGCCAACAAAACCAACTCGTTACTTACAACTAGGGTTGCATTAAGTTGTTTATTTATTCCATAAAGCAAGTTACATCATGATATAATGAAAAGACTAACCATCCTTGGAACGACAGTGATTCATGTGTCCCAAAGTCCACAATCAGATCAAAAAGTCAAACAAGTCATAAAAGGATTAACCCTAATCACCTTTTGTTAATTAATTAATTAATTAAGCATGAAATAGGGATTTACTTGATCATTTCAAATTCATCCAAAACTTTTTGTGGAGGTTATTATTGTCATGAAATAGCTACAAAACAAATTTCATAATTTTTAGCCAGTTAATTTAGCCTATACAAATTATAGAAGTTACATTTCTTAATTAAAAGAGGTAATTTTATCTCATGCCAAAACTATTCAAATTCTAGGTTTCATATTTTTCCTAGGTATAAATCATTATATAGAATCTATACAAAAAAACATCATAATTTTATCATCATTCTATGATTTTTATATGAATTAAACAAAAATCTATACTATTCATATTTTTTAGAAAAAGAAATTCATTTCCTCCGGCCCAGCTCCCTTTCTCCTCCAACTGGGCCGGCCCAAACAGCTGCTCTGCTCGGCCCGCAAAGTCTCCGAGGTGACCAAGGCGAACTCCGGTGAACTCCCGCCGGCGGCGACCTCACCGGCGGCAACTAAGACACCGGCAAGACCAACACGAGTAGGCGCACCTACCTAAAGCCCTAACCGACCCTCCCGAGCACCACGGCGAACACAGAGGCGGCCATGGCGGCTCGGAGCTACTCTGGCGCGGTGGAGCAGCGAACGGAGACTTCTCCGGTGACGGCAAGGACACCAAAAGCTTCACCATACTCCGACGAATACGAACGACGAGCGAAATGAATCAAACCGAGCCCCTAACGCATACGACCACATACACGGCGGCGAGGCAGAGCAGAGCTCGTCGGCGAGCACACGGACCGGCGTCTCCTATGCACAAATCAATCAACGACCTAGCTTACTAGTAGCACGGCATCACGGGGAATTCAAAACCATAAATGGTTGAACGGTTGGCTCACCTGAACGAGCTGGCCACGGCGACGAGGCACGCGGCGGCGCTTTGCACGGCGTGAGGGAAGACGACAGCGCGCGTGCAGCTTGGCGAAGAGGATGAGCCCGAGCAAGTGCAAATGGAGCGAAAGAGGATTGTGAGCGTGGCTACGGGATGAATTGAGCAGAGACGAAGCACAGGCGATGAATTTTGCCGGCGAGGGAAGGAGCTCGGTGACGGTGCTGAGAGAGGAAAAGAGCAAAAAAAAAACGATGATGGCTTCGGCTTATAAAGGCGAGGAAGCGGACTTGAGCTTGCTGGTACCTTCGCGAACTCGACCAGGTGGTTGGCCACGTGCGCGAGCGCGAGAAAGCATGGCCAAGCCACGGCGGACGCCTGCGACAGTGAGAGAGAGGAGAGAAGGAGAAGAAATAGAGCACGTCATCTACTGTAGTACTAATTCCACCTCGTTCTTCCATTTTTATTTTTCAAAAATTACTCGCAATTTCATATGTAAACTTCAAAAACTTGCAACACGAAAGTTGTTCCAAATAACGAGAGCTACAACTTTGCTTTTGGGCTCATCTCCAAATTCCAAGTATTTTTGAAACTAGATTTTCAGATTTTAAATTGAATTTATGGTTAATAAATAATTCATTTCCAATATTTGATTTTCAATTAGTGAATAATTTCTATTCAAACAACTCAACCAAGTGTACCATTTCAAATCATAAGTTTTATTTATGAGATTTGTTCTGATAATTTCTCCAAGTTTGAATTTTAAAACTTGAATTCAAATGATTATTTTTAACATTAACATTATTTCATGTAACTTATGAAACACCACATATGCAACATATATGAAACATTCCAAATGCACACATGCCATAAAGGTGCTATATATGCAGCATATGAAACATCTCAATACTTGAAATATAGGCAATATTATAAACATCACTATGCACTGTATGCAACATTGACATGCATCAATGCAATATGAAGTGCATCTCACGCCTTAATGCATAATGATAATGCATGATCATTACTTAATTCAGATTTAATTAGTATAGTAACACCAGGGGTGTTACAATCTATCCCCCTTAAAGAAATCTCGTCCCGAGATTTCGGAACGACTTAACTTGTGGGGTAAGTAATGGAAAAGGAAATGTGTCAAACACATTAACCTTGAGAAAGTTCACAAAGTAACAAGAATTGGTTCAAGAATTACAACCGATTTTATAATGATGGTTCTAATTAACAAGGTATTTAGAGAAATCCATGGGACATGGACTACTCAAAAGAAATTTCAAGGGAATCAAAAGTACCCCAATTGTAGACTATAACGGATCATGATCATAGACCTTATTACAGTAGTTGCCACGAATTCCCTTACAGTGATCAACCATATGAGAATTGAGGATGCAACTTTGTACTATTGTCACTGATCATGGTACTACCATAGGATACAATTGCAGTAAATTTTAAGAAAGTAGGATATTCTATTAGAAGAAAAATACTCACAGAAGAGTTTCAAGATTACAACCATGATTAATTGACGGTTCCAACATCAAGGATTGAGATAAATCAAAAGAAGCATGGGAATGAATTCTCAAGACATATTGCAAATAGTGAGGGCACATTAGTTGCAGAGCTATAATGGATCACGACCACAAACCTCGATACCTGCGCGCGCCTAGCAGAAACCTGTGTGACCCGGACACACAAGAGACCCTAGGTTCCGACGCGGCACCATGGTCACGGGACGTGGCACCACTATAGGGCATAACAGTGATAACCCTCGTCTTACAATATTGAGAATGCAACTGGAATCAGAAGTCGGTCACAATCACAAGACGTCTAGGGAATTCAAAATGACAACTTTGAATCCCTAAAGAGTGTCCAGAGAATGAAAGCACCCTAATTGTGGACTATAAGGGATCATGCTCACAAACTTCGATAACAGTGAACGCCCAGCAGTATTTTCTTATGGTCACGAGCCACAAGAGACCCTAGGTTTCGACGCTGTTTCCTAAGTCATGGGTCATGGTACCTTATGAGGACACAATCATAGTGACATTCAATCAACACACACATCGGCAAATGACAGCAAGGAGGTAGCATGTGCCGAGTTAGATGAAATCAAGGCAAATCACATGCATCACAAGAAAATCAAGGATTTATCCTAGGTTTTATATTGAGTCGACATGGTGAATAAAGTACATCCAGAAGTCCCCCAAGAATTAGGAACTTGTGGAGCAGGGATCATCAAAGGACTAATAAAACCTGGTACAGGATGAGATTCATCAATAGAACAGCTATAACGAATAATAGCTGCTCTCCAAATATAAGGAGGGAATTTTAATAATTATTTTATTATCATTTTATGCATGATATGAGATATGCTCGTCCTATACGTCTTCTCAACGTCAGGAGTACTTCATCTTCATCATGTTAGTAGATTATAAGGCTTTTTACTATACACTATCTTTACTGCGCCTGACAGACTATTGAGGGGTACTTCAGTAAAGCTTTATCGATGAAGTTGACTCTTCTCTTGACCTTCCAAAGACGAATTGAAGAACTTCCTGAAGCCTTTGTACTCAAGCCATCGAAAAATCTTCATGAAGTCTTCTAGCAAGCAAGAAGATAGATAGAAATCCATTTTTAACTTGTTATGCTCAAAAACTTTTATATTGTAAATTCATTTTGAAATTTTCAAATGTAATGTTGTAGCTGATCCATTGTATGAGCTCTGATACCACCTGTAGCAGAACCTCCTAAATTATATGGCCCACATGCACCTGTCATTGTCCCTAAGACCTCTGACAGCGATACATGCACACCAAATAACCTAAGAAGATCTGTCGGGTGCCCTCACAGGACCCCGATTAAACTACATTTAACAACCCATACCAGGATCAACAAAGGAGTAACTACAACATTACAATATTTGTACAAAATGTTACATCAGAGTGCGGAAGAATAATAATAATAAATTTACAAATCATGATTAAGTTAACTTTTTATAAACTTAACTTGTATTGCGGAAGTCGAGTAGAACTACAGAAGACAACTTAGGCAGAGCACCTAAGTTAGGAGAGGTCGACCAGATCATATCGAACCCACCGACATGACCCCGGTTAACAGCACCAGTCAGTATCTGCAACAGGGGTTAACAAACCCTGAGTACGAGAGTACTCAACAAGACTTACCCGACTAAGAAAAATACTCCAAGGGCATGCTAGCTTTAGGGAATCAAGGTACGGGTATTCCAGAATCAAAATTTTCTTTTGCAGAAAAGCTTACTAAAGTAAGTCCTTACCTTCAATATTTTACTTTTACCATTGATGGTTCATTAACCAATTCTAGGTGATCCTAATCTAGATCAAAGTAATTATCATCAAAACCTTTCTCATTCTTTCTTTCAATTCCAGTTCTTAACTACGATGCAAGTCAGGTGATCAAGTCTCCATAACCAAGGAGCAACGACGATTCGAACCGATTATACCCAGCTAGGGATCTCTAACTTCACGACATATGTAGAACCGAATCTTGCATATATCAACCATCATTTAGATCTCCCAAAACCAGAACGTGTCCATCGCCACCCGAGAGTACAGTACTCCTCGAACCCGGCCCGATTCTAGCCCCGAGGGTACACGCTACTCTCGCCATCTCTCCACTCTCAGTGCGAGGTTAGACGTTCTCGTAATGGAATCACCAACATTTTGGGCTTACCCAAGGCATGAGGCTAGTTGCAAAGTCTTGAACACAACAGGCTTACAACGAACGGACCTTAACTGACAAGGCGGAAACACTACATTGAGACTTCTTTCCCAATGCATGTTAGCAGTGGCCAAACCACCCGCCCGATCTTTCAAGTTCATTCTCATATTTCAATATTCATTCAATATGTCGTCATGGCTATATAAACATTGCATTTAAAAGCTTAACTTCTAAGCATAGCGAAGCATACTACGCATTTTCCGTAAAACAGGTATCAAGGTTGATATCACAATAATCAAGGATGATAATGCAGCAATTGGGTTATCACTCAACTCCTAATTACTTAATACAGTAAACCATAATATAAATAATAAAACATTTGTAAAATTCAAGGTAGGGTTTAAATGCACCGGGGCTTGCCTTGCGTTGCAGCGGTGGTTAGTTTTCGTAGAAATCAAGTTTGACACCAACATCACGGGTGGATGACACCTTTCCGAAGATTGATCAACACCAACCTCGTCATCACTTGTTCACCACGAATCTTCTCACTCTCGTAGGCACTACACGTATATAAATGATGTGATGCTTAACATGATGGAATGCATGCCATGATGCATGATAGTGAACAAGGCATAGCATAAAAGGGACATTTAGAAAGGATAAACATTAGTTATCTACTTGAGTACAACTTTCCTTCGCGGTACAGTTGCAAGCCAACAAAACCAACTCGTTACTTACAACTAGGGTTGCATTAAGTTGTTTTTTTGTTACATAAAGCAAGTTACATCATGATATAATGAAAAGACTAACCATCCTTGGAACGACAGTGATTCATGTGTCCCAAAGTCCACAATCAGATCAAAAAGTCAAACAAGTCATAAAAGGATTAACCCTAATCACCTTTTGTTAATTAATTAATTAATTAAGCATGAAATAGGGATTTACTTGATCATTTCAAATTCATCCAAAACTTTTTGTGGAGGTTATTATTGTCATGAAATAGCTACAAAACAAATTTCATAATTTTTAGCCAGTTAATTTAGCCTATACAAATTATAGAAGTTACATTTCTTAATTAAAAGAGGTAATTTTATCTCATGCCAAAACTATTCAAATTCTAGGTTTCATATTTTTCCTAGGTATAAATCATTATATAGAATCTATACAAAAAACATCATAATTTTATCATCATTCTATGATTTTTATATGAATTAAACAAAAATCTATACTATTCATATTTTTTAGAAAAAGAAATTCATTTCCTCCGGCCCAGCTCCCTTTCTCCTCCAACTGGGCCGGCCCAAACAGCTGCTCTGCTCAGCCCGCAAAGTCACCGAGGTGACCAAGGCGAACTCCGGTGAACTCCCACCGGCGGCGACCTCATCGGCGGCAACTAAGACACCGGCAAGACCAACACGAGTAGGCGCACCTACCTAAAGCCCTAACCGACCCTCCCGAGCACCACGGCGAACACAGAGGCGGCCATGGCGGCTCGGAGCTACTCTGGCGCGGTGGAGCAGCGAACGGAGACTTCTCCGGTGACGGCAAGGACACCAAAAGCTTCACCATACTCCGACGAATACGAACGACGAGCGAAATGAATCAAACCGAGCCCCTAACGCATACGACCACATACACGGCGGCGAGGCAGAGCAGAGCTCGTCGGCGAGCACGCGGACCGGCGTCTCCTATGCACAAATCAATCAACGACCTAGCTTACTAGTAGCACGGCATCACGGGGAATTCAAAACCATAAATGGTTGAACGGTTGGCTCACCTGAACGAGCTGGCCACGGCGACGAGGCACGCGGCGGCGCTTTGCACGGCATGAGGGAAGACGACAGCGCGCGTGCAGCTTGGCGAAGAGGATGAGCCCGAGCAAGTGCAAATGGAGCGAAAGAGGATTGTGAGCGTGGCTACGGGATGAATTGAGCAGAGACGAAGCACAGGCGATGAATTTTGCCGGCGAGGGAAGGAGCTCGGTGACGGTGCTGAGAGAGGAAAAGAGCAAAAAAAACGATGATGGCTTCGGCTTATAAAGGCGAGGAAGCGGACTTGAGCTTGCTGGTACCTTCGCGAACTCGACCAGGTGGTTGGCCACGTGCGCGAGCGCGAGAAAGCATGGCCAAGCCACGGCGGACGCCGGCGACAGTGAGAGAGAGGAGAGAAGGAGAAGAAATAGAGCACGTCATCTACTGTAGTACTAATTCCACCTCGTTCTTCCATTTTTATTTTTCAAAAATTACTCACAATTTCATATGTAAACTTCAAAAACTTGCAACACAAAAGTTGTTCCAAATAACGAGAGCTACAGCTTTGCTTTTGGGCTCATCTCCAAATTCCAAGTATTTTTGAAACTAGATTTTCAGATTTTAAATTGAATTTATGGTTAATAAATAATTCATTTCCAATATTTGATTTTCAATTAGTGAATAATTTCTATTCAAACAACTCAACCAAGTGTACCATTTCAAATCATAAGTTTTATTTATGAGATTTGTTCTGATAATTTCTCCAAGTTTGAATTTTAAAACTTGAATTCAAATGATTATTTTTAACATTAACATTATTTCATGTAACTTATGAAACACCACATATGCAATATATATGAAACATTCCAAATGCACACATGCCATAAAGGTGCTATATATGCAGCATATGAAACATCTCAATACTTGAAATATAGGCAATATTATAAACATCACTATGCACCGTATGCAACATTGACATGCATCAATGCAATATGAAGTGCATCTCACGCCTTAATGCATAATGATAATTTATGATCATTACTTAATTCAGATTTAATTAGTATAGTAACACCAGGGGTGTTACACAATGCCTAAGTACTAATCCTATGCCTAAGTTGTATGTAGCATATGTGGATTAGTACATTCCAAGGTTGGTGGCAAGATGGACATGATGATCATGATGGCCACACTTGGATTTGGACGCAACCCTACGTGATCAAGGCAAAGGTATATGCTTAAGGGTTGTGTTTTAGTAACCAAGACACCTAGTGGGTGTGGTTACATTATAGGTTAGATAGCCGTACTATAAAGAGGGGAATGGTGCGGCTATTGGACTCCTAAGTGCCTCTAGGTGTGTATTTCATAATCATATGCATTTGGATAGAACTAATATCGCCTCGAAAAATTAATTGTGAAAATGCTAACACACTCACACATGACGAGATCACTTGGTGGTGTTAGCACGTTTGCGAAGGCGGTGGAGTTTGAGCGGTAGAGAGGGTTTGAGATCCTCTCTCCCTCGCGCCGAGCTTGCGAGGCGGGATTCAGGCATTTTCGAGGAATTGAAACGACTATTTTCCACTACGCCGGAAGTCCGAAAAAGAAACGAAAGCGAACGGAGGTCACATAGGTGACCGGACGCTGAACCGGACGTGGTCTCTGCATGACCGGACGCGTCCGGTCAGTGTTCAGCGTCTACGCGTGTTTCAGCTTGTTGATCGGACGCGCAACGCGTCCGGTCACTGATGATCGGACGCGTCCGGTCGTTTAGGGAGCTTACTAGACTCTAACCGGACGCTGGCACTGTCGCGTCCGGTCAGTTCTTCAGCGCGTCCGGTCACTGTTTAGTTGTGCGCTACTCAGGCATGACCAGCGCGTCCGGTCATTCACGGGACCAGCGCGTCCGGTCGTTCGCAGCGCGTCCGGTCAGCGCGTCAAGCGCGTCCGGTCAGTGCTTCGCGACTTAGCCGTTGTGCGACCAGCGCGTCCGGTCGTTTGGACCAGCGCGTCCGGTCGTTTGGACCAGCGCGTCCGGACAGTACTTCATGAGTTAGCCGTTGGGCGACCGGCGCGTCCGGTCAGTTGGACCAGCGCGTCCGGTCAGCACGACTTCGGCTGTTTAAGTTTCTAACGGCTCTATTTGAAGGGGTACGTCTATAAATACTCGTTGACCGGCTCAAGGCTCTCACTCTTGAACATTTAACATACTTGTAAGCACTTTGAGCTAAGCAACTCCCCTCCCACTCATCTCTCTTGCTTCTTTGCATATTCGAAGTGAGATTGAGTGATCCAAGTGCATTTGCATTATGAGATAGCATCTAGTTGGCACTTGGTGGTTGTTTTGCTGCGGGATTCTTATTTCTCTTGGTGGTTGCCGTCACCTAGACGGCTTGGAGCAACTTGAAGGCGTTGGCAAGAGTTGGTGATTGTTCTTGGCCACCTCCGGTGATTGTGAGGGGTTTGTGCCTACCTCGGCGAAGCGCCAAAGGCAACGTTAGTGGATTGCTCGTGTCATTTGCAACCTTTTGCCATTTGGAAGGTTCTTGTGGTGTCTTTTGAGAGGCTCGGTGTGAGACCGATTAGCCACCGAACCATGTGGTGAAGAGGGACACAACGGGGACTAGCGTGCCGGCAAGCACGTGAACCTCGGGATAAATCTTCGTGTCATCACTTTCATATTGTGATTGATTAATCCCGATGTTCGGTTATCTTGGTATTCATTGTTGATCATATTGGTTGGATCAATACTTCGCCCCTCGGTGAAACTCTCCTAACTCATCTCCGCATTACTTTCTTAGTTATCTTTGCTAGCTAGTTAGCTTTGCTAAAGTAGCTCCTTTGTGTAGCTTGCTAGTTGTTGTTGTAGTTACCTTCTCGGTTTGACTTGTGCGGTTGAGTGCAAATATACTAGACTTGTGTTTTGGTTAGGTGGCTTGCAAACACCCCGTAGGCCAAGCAAATCTCGCATCTCGCTATTTGTTATATTGATAAACTTGTTTAGCGTGTCTTTGTAGAAATTTTTAAAAGGCTATTCACCCCCACTCTAGCCATCAAGACCTTTCAAGTGGTATCAGAGCCGTGGTCACCGTTTTCAAGGCTTAACAACCTCGGTGTAAGATGGCTCAAGTTGTGTTCAACCATGTCGGGGGCAAGCCTCCATTCTTTGATGGTGTCACATCTTTTGATCATTGGAAAAGAAAGATGAAGCAATATCTTGGCTCTATTCATGAGAATGTTTGGAAGGTGACACACCATGATTATGCTATCATTGATCTCGACAATCTCACCAACAATGATCGCATCAACAACCAATGCAACATTATGGCTCTCAATACTCTCTACAATGGGATTGATGCAAAGGTCTTTGAGCAAATCAAGGATCTTGAGATGACAAGTGAAGTATGGATAAAATTAGAGGAAACATATAAGGGCACTTCAACGGTAAAGAGTACCAAGCTCTATATGCTCAAGGATAAGTTTGCAAGCTTCAAGATAAAGGATGATGAGTCCATACCGGAGATGTTCTATAGGCTACAAGTTATTGTCAATGATCTCAAGAGCCTATGAGAAGATGTCAAGGATAAGGACTTCTCACATAAGTTCTTGATGAACTCACCTAAGAAGTTTGCTATCTTGAGGAAGATGATCCAAAGAGAGGGTTTGAACAAGGTGACTCCAAACCAAGTGCTTGGAGATGTCATGACCGATGCTCAATATGATGATGATGAAGATAAAGATGAGAAGAAGGAGATTAAGGTCAAGCAAGAGAAGCCCATTGCATTCAAGGCTTCATCCTCTAAGGGCAAGAGCAAGGTAGAGAGCGATGACGATGATCCATTCGATGATGAGACCATGGCCCTCCTAGTGCACAAGATGGGGAGGTTCATGAAGAAGAAAGGATATGGTGCAAGAAAGAGAAGGGACTTCATGAAGGCAAAGAAGGTGCTTTGCTACAATTGCAATAGCCCCAATCATATAGTGGCAAAGTGCCCCTATGAAGATAAAAGATATCATGATGGGGAGTTGAAGTTGAAGAAGAACAAGAAGGAGAAGAAAGCAAAGAAGAGCTTCACATTCAACAAGAAGAAGAATGGTGGTGGCTATGTGGTCACTTGGGATAGTGATAACTACGATAGTGATGATGATAGCTCTAGTGATGATGAGAAGACCACTCGGTGAACCATTGCAAACATCGCCCTCTCCAATAAGTCATCCATCTTCGACACTACATCGACATGCCTTATGGCCAAGCCTATCAAGGTAAAACATGATGATAGTGATGATGATTCTTGTGCTAGTGATGATTGTAGGAGTGATGATGAGGAGGATGAAGACTACTCCAAGGATGATCTATTAGGCATAATAGATCAAATGAGCAAGGGCTACAAGAGGACAACCAAGAAGTGCAAGATCTTGGAGCAAGAGCTCATTGCCAAGAGCAATGAAAATAATTCCTTGATGCAAGAGCTTGTTGCTCTCAAAAAGAGTAAGGAGTGCAAAGGAATTGAACAAGAGCTCAAAGCTCTTAGGAAATCCTTTGATGAGCTAGAGGCCTCTCGTGAGTGTCTAAAGGAAGACCACGAGGATCTTGAAATTGCTCACACTAGGCTTAAGGAAGCCCACTCCACTCTACTTGAGCTCATCAAGGAAAATGACCTCAAGTTGGAGAAGCTCATGAAGGAAGCTAAGGAGGAGCAAGTGATTGTCACTTGTGACATTGGACTAACATGTGATATTATTGATGATTCTTTATTTGTTGGTCCTACTAATGCTTCATGTAGCTCATCATCATCCGCCACAACCAACTCTATCTCTACTACTAGTGATTCATCACTTGAGGTTGAGAATGAGACTCTCAAGAGAGAGGTGGATGATCTCACCTGTGCATTAGGCAATGCCTATGGTGGGGATGCCCGCTTGCTAAAATGCTTGGGTAACCAAAGGTTCTCTCTTAACAAAGAGGGTTTGGGTTATACTCCCAAGAAGGGCAAGGCGGCCTTTGCTACTTCAAAGTCTCGCTTTGTGAAGGGCAATGGTCGTTATTGCAATAGATGCAAGCAAGTTGGGCATCTAGAGATTAATTGCAACAAAATAAACAAGAACAAGAAAAATGCTAATGTACCTTACATTCCTTTTGATTCTTGTTATGTGCTTACCAAGGGTGAGAAAGGTGTGCATGCTAAGTTTGTTGGTATACCAATTGTGGGTCCAAAGAAAAAGGTCATTTGGGTACCAAAGAGCTTAGTTACTAACCTCCAAAGACCCAAGCAAGTATGGGTACCTAAAAGACATTAAATTATTTTGTAGGTAAATTACAAGGCCAGAGGAAGGCATTGGGTGCTTGATAGTGGGTGCTCTCAACATATGACCGGTGATTCAAGAATGTTCAACTCTCTCAAATCAAATGATAGTGGCATTGATAGCATCACATTTGATGACAATAGCAAGGGTGATGTGAAGGCTCTTGGAAGGATTGCAATCTCTAATGATCATAGCATTTCCAATGTGCTCTTAGTTGAAAAGTTGAACTTCAATCTTCTCTCGGTTGCTCAATTGTGTGATCTCGGTTTCAAGTGCATATTTGGTGTTGATGATGTGGAGATAGTTAGTGTTGATGGCTCTAACTTGGTCTTCAAAGGTTTTAGATATGAGAATCTATACTTGGTTGATTTCAATGCTAGTGACACTCAACTTTCAACATGCTTGCTCACCAAATCAAGTATGGGTTGGTTATGGTATAGAAGACTTGGTCTTGTTGGCATGAAGCAATTGAATAAGTTAGTGAAGCATGACTTAGTTAGAGGCTTGAAGGATGTCAAATTTGAGAAAGATAAGCTATGTAGTGCATGTCAAGCCAGAAAGCAAGTGGGCAACACTTATCCATTGAAGAGCATTATGAGTACTTCCAAGGCATTTGAGTTGTTGCACATGGATCTATTTGGGCCAACTACATACACAAGCATTGGTGGCAACAAGTATGGCTTTGTGATTGTGGATGATTTCACTAGATATACATGGGTATTCTTTCTTGAGGACAAAAGTGATGTATTTGACATATTCAAGAAGTTCATCAAGACAGTGCAAAATAAGTTTGAAACCACAATCAAGAAAGTGAGAAGTGACAATGGAAGTGAGTTTAGAAACACAAGATTTGATGAGCTATGTGATGAGCTTGGAATCAAACATCAATTCTCGGCCAAGTATACACCTCAATCAAATGGCTTAGTTGAGAGAAAGAATAGAACCTTAATTGATATGGCAAGATCAATGTTGAATGAGTATAATGTGAGTCATTCATTTTGGGCGGAAGCAATTAACACGGCTTGCTTCTATAGCAACCGCCTCTATTGCCACAAGTTTCTAGAGAAGACACCATATGAGATCTTAAATGGAAGAAAGCCCAACATTGTATACTTTCGGGTATTTGGTTGCAAATGCTACTTCTTAAAGAAGGGCACTAGATTGAGCAAGTTTGAGAAGAAATATGATGAAGGATTCTTACTTGGTTACTCAACTACTAGCAAAGCTTATAGAGTTTGGAATTTGGCTAGTAGTTTACTTGAAGAAGTGCATGATGTTGAGTTTGATGAAACAAATGGCTCTCAAGATGAGGAAGATAACTTGGATAATGTGAGAGGAACTCAATTGACCAATGCTATGAAAGAAATGGACATTGGTGATATTAGGCCAAAGCAAGTGATTGATGTGGATGAAAACAAAGATCAAATGCTCCAAAGTTCAATTACACAAGCTAGTGGTTCTCTAATGCAAAATCAAGCTAGTACATCATCTCAAGTGCAACAAGATCAACAAGTGGCTAGTTCATCATCTCCAACTCATAATCAACATCAACATCCAAGCAATCAAGTCCAAGTGCTTCAACCAACTAATATTGCAAGAGACCATCCATTGGATTCCATCATTGGTGACATACAAAGGGGAGTTCAAACTAGATCAAGATTGGCATCTTTTTGTGCTCACTCTTTTTTTATGTCAATGGAAGAACCCAAGGACATTGATAAAGCATTGAGAGATCCGGATTGGGTAAATGCAATGCATGAAGAGCTCAACAACTTCAAGAGAAATGAAGTATGGGAACTAGTTGAGAGGCCTAAGGATCACAATGTCATTGAAACAAGATGGGTCTTTCGTAACAAGCAAGATCAAGATGGGATAGTAGTAAGAAACAAAGCAAGACTAGTGGCTCAAGGTTACACACAAATAAAGGGTCTTGACTTTGGTGAAACTTATGCCCCGGTTGCAAGATTGGAAGCAATTAGGATCTTACTTGCCTATGTTTGTGCTCATAATATCAAGCTATATCAAATGGATGTGAAGAGTGCATTTCTCAATGGATATATTCAAGAGGAGGTGTATGTGGAGCAACCTCCTGGTTTTAAAGATGACAAGAAACCCAACCATGTATACAAGTTAAGAAAAGCTTTATATGGATTGAAGCAAGCACCAAGAGCATGGTATGAGAGATTGAGGGACTTCTTGCTATCCAAAGGATTTGTCATGGGCAAAGTCGATATAATACTATTCACCAAGAAGATTGGGAAAGACTTGTTTGTGTTGCAAATATATGTTGATGATATCATATTCGGTTCAACCAATCAAGATTATTGTGATGAGTTTAGGAAAATGATGGCAAAGGAATTTGAAATGTCAATGATTGATGAACTTAGTTTCTTTCTTGGACTTCAAATCAAACAAATGAAGAAAGGAACATTTATAAGCCAAACCAAATACATAAAGGATATGCTAAAGAAGTTTGGTATGGAAGATGCAAAAGGAATCACTACTCCAATGAGTACTAGTGGAAGCTTGGATAGTGACAAGAGTGGCAACATGGTGGATCAAAAGCTATATAGATCAATGATTGGTAGCCTACTCTATGTGACGGCATCAAGGCCCGATGTGATGTTTAGTGTATGCATGTGTGCAAGATTTCAAGCCTCACCAAGAGAAAGTCATTTGAAAGCAACAAAGAGAATATTGAGGTACTTAAAGCAAACACAAGATGTTGGATTATGGTATCCCAAGGGTGCAAGCTTTGAGCTAGTTGGATATTCGGATTCTGACTATGCCGGTGACAAAGTTGAGAGAAAGAGCACCTCCGGGACTTGTCAATTGTTGGGAAGATCACTTGTCTCATGGCCATCCAAGAAGCAAAATAGTATTACACTATCTACCGCCGAAGCCGAATACATCGCCGCGGGTAGTTGTTGTGCACAAATCTTGTGGATGAAGGCAACATTGAAGGATTTTGGAATCAATTTCAAGAATGTGCCATTGCTATGTGACAATGAAAGTGCCATGAAGCTAACCAACAATCCGGTTCAACATCAAAGAACAAAACATATTGATGTTCGCCATCACTTTATTAGAGATCATCAACAAAAGGGTGACATTACTATTGAGAGTGTGGGCACCGAAGATCAATTAGCCGATCTATTCACCAAGCCACTTGATGAGAAGAGATTTCACAAGCTAAAGAATGAGTTGAACATACTTGACTTCTCCAACATGAGTTGATGCACCTCCATATATGACATGCCTCTCCTTCAAGCTCCAAGGTACAATTGGTTGACATGTCATACATTCTATGCTAAGGACTTGTTTAGTGCATCTAGTCATAATTTACATGTTCTAGGCTCATTCATGAAAATCAAATTAATTTGAGGTTTATATGGTGCCACTATTGTTTCCATGACTTGTATGATCTAGTGGTAGCATATAACTTGTTTAAGTAGCTTGTGATCCTAAGTGTTTAATCTAGAAAACTTGTCTAAATATTTACTTCAACATGGTGCATGATAACCCTTCTAGTGAGGTGTGAAGAAGCTTGCCCTTGGATCAAACCGAAGCATTTTATTTATGCAAGCAATCTAGGTTGAATCACAAACTTGATCCTTAATCTATCTAAAATTGGTCCCTTGTGGTCATTGGTGCCAAAGGGGGAGAAATTGTTGTTCACAAAGATAGAACTCAAAGGAGGAGAAGCACAAAGGGGGAAAATTGATAAAAGAAGGGGATCAACTAAAATTTTGAGTACACAAGTAGGGGGAGCAAGCTCTTAAGCATGATTGTTGCATTTCCATGTGCACTTCATATGTATGATGCATAGTTATGCATTTCTTTTTCTCCAATACTTTGCTTGTGTGGTGACTTGCTAGTATAATTTGAATGGTATATTGAGGTACTAGCATGAATAGGAAGTAGTTAGATTTTTCTTGCTTCATGTTTTTCATAGTGGTACTAGAGTCTTGCTTATAATGTTGATCTCACGAGGTTTCTAGTTATGTTTGTGCTTTTCCAAGTGGTATCTAACTACACAAGGTGCTAAGATGGTGTTTATCGCTACTCCGATGGTATCATGCTTCAAAGGTCTATAATCTTAAACACTTAGCACCTATTGATAGTCAATGCTCCTAATCTTTTCTATCTAACATGTATGCTTCCAAAATCTAAACATATAGCATACATGTAGGGGGAGCCATTACTATCAATTTGAATTCATGATCACATGTCCATAATTCTTACACATGGTAATATACTTGGACAATGTGACATGGGTTCAATCAAAATTTTATCATAACATCTTTGTGAAAGGTTTGTCACTAATTACCAACAAGGGGGAGATTGAAAGTCCTATGTTTGGTGTTGATAATTAGTGACAATGCCTAAGTACTAATCCTATGCCTAAGTTGTATGTAGCATATGTGGATTAGTACATTCCAAGGTTGGTGGCAAGATGGACATGGTGATCATGATGGCCACACTTGGATTTGAACGCAACCCTACGTGATCAAGGCAAAGGTATATGCTTAAGGGTTGTGTTTTAGTAACCAAGACACCTAGTGGGTGTAGTTATATTATAGGTTAGATAGCCGTACTATAAAGAGGGGAATGGCGCGGCTATTGGACTCCTAAGTGCCTCTAGATGTGCATTTCATAATCATATGCATTTGGATAGAACTAATATCGCCTCGAAAAATTAATTGTGAAAATGCTAACACACTCACACATGACGAGATCACTTGGTGGTGTTAGCACGTTTGCGAAGGCGGTGGAGTTTGAGCGGTAGAGAGGGTTTGGGATCCTCTCTCCCTCCCGCCGAGCTAGCTCGGTGGGATTCAGGCGTTTTCGAGGAATTGAAACGACTATTTTCCACTACGTCGGAAGTCCGGAAAAGAAACGGAAGCGAACGGAGGTCACAGAGGTGACCGGACGCTGAACCGGACGCGGTCTCTGCATGACCGGACACGTCCGGTTAGTGTTCAGCGTCTGTGCGTGTTTTAGCTTGTTGATCAGACGCGCAGCGCGTCCGGTCACTGATGATCGAACGCGTCCGGTCGTTTAGGGAGCTTACTGGACTCTAACCGGACGCTGGCACTGTCGTGTCCGGTCAGTTCTTCAGCGCGTTCGGTCACTATTTAGTTGTGCGCTGCTCAGGCATGACCAGCGCGTCCGGTCATTCACGGGACCAGCGCGTCCGGTCGTTCGCAGCGCGTCCGGTCAGTGCTTCGCGACTTAGCCGTTGTGCGACCAGCGCGTCCGGTCGTTTGGACCAGCGCGTCCGGTCAGTACTTCACGAGTTAGCCGTTGGGCGACCGGCGCGTCCGGTCAGTTGGACCAGCGCGTCCGGTCAGCACGACTTCGGCTGTTTAAGTTTCTAACGGCTCTATTCGAAGGGGTACGTCTATAAATACTCGTTGGCCGGATCAAGGCTCTCACTCTTGAATATTTGACATACTTGTGAGCACTTTGAGCTAAGTAACTCCCCTCCCACTCATCTCTCTTGCTTCTTTGCATATTCGAAGTGAGATTGAGTGATCCAAGTGCATTTGCATTGTGAGATAGCATCTAGTTGGCATTTGGTGGTTGTTTTGCTGCGGGATTCTTGTTTCTCTTAGTGGTTGCCGCCACCTAGACGGCTTGGAGCAGCTTGGAGGCGTTGGCAAGAGTTGGTGATTGTTCTTGGCCACCTCCGGTGATTGTGAGGGGTTTGTGCCTACCTTGGCGAAGCGCCAAAGGCAACGTTAGTGGATTGCTCGTGTTATTTGTAACCTTTTACCATTTGGTAGGTTCTTATGGTGCCTTTTGAGAGGCTCGGTGTGAGACCGATTAGCCACCGAACCACGTGGTGAAGAGGGACACAATGGGGACTAGCGTGCCGGCAAGCACGTGAACCTCGGGATAAATCTTCGTGTCATCACTTTCATATTGTGATTGATTAATCCCGGTGTTCAGTTATCTTGGTATTCATTGTTGATCATATTGGTTGGCTCAATACTTCGCCCCTCGGTAAAACTCTCCTAACTCATCTTCGCATTACTTTCTTAGTTATCTTTGCTAGCTAGTTAGCTTTGCTAAAGTAGCTCCTTTGTGTAGCTTGCTAGTTGTTGTTGTAGTTACCTTCTCGATTTGACTTGTGCGATTGAGTGCAAATATACTAGACTTGTGTTTTGGTTAGGTGGCTTGCAAACACCCCGTAGGCCAAGCAAATCTCGCATCTCGCTATTTGTTATATTGATAAATTTGTTTAGCGTGTCTTTGTAGAAATTTTTAAAAGGTTATTCACCCCCCCTCTAGCCATCAAGACCTTTCAGTGGGCAGGGTACACTAAGAAGCCTTCTATAGGCCTCTTCTAACATGTTAGGGCCACGAGGTTTTCTCGGCAGGCAGATATAGAGAACCCCTTTCGATGGCACAATTCCCGTAGGCTATACACATCAGAACAGAGGCAGTTCTATACTCAAAGTGGCAAGCCCCTCTTGCGCCCTTTCGGGTAACCTCTAACAAGCTAGAAAAAATCCTATTACTGAGCTAAAGTCAGAGCCATATAACTCTCACGGTTGCACTGTATGTCCCAGCTTTTGCCCTACAGATAAGTCCTTACGGAGGGTTTAGGGCAACATGATCAACATCATCTGCACCTTTATCCTATAGTTCCACTGGTACCATCATGTTTATCCATTGGTTCCATCAGTCATAGTGTAGATCATGTTTAGTTAGAGCACTAGCATTCTACCCATATGCAAATAACCCCATAGGAATCAAGGTACATGTCATCAATTAGCTAGGAAGTCCTTATAGTCAAGCAATATTAGACACATGCATGATGAGTATATTATAAAATGAATAGGACATCAAGGTAGGCCTATGCTATACTTGCCTTAGTTCATGAACTGCTGTTGGTCCTGCTGCTCCTCGTACGTCTCCGGATTCCTAAAGTACTCCTCACCGTCTGAACTCGGACGACACAAAGTACAACACGCATTCCAGAGCAGACATACAAGCAAAACATGACTACGATTAGAACAGTACACCAACAATAAATAAAACTATATAAAATGTTTACCAAAATCATCTACGTCTCGCTACGATCACAACGACGCGAATTGCACAAAAAACGGAGTTACAACGCACAAGTTACGAGCTATTTACGGTTCCAAAAGATAGCTATTAAATTAGACTTAATCGAGAAATTCAAAAGCTCTTAACAGGCCTAACAGTAGCACTATTGCGTAGATTATGAAATTATGAAACTAACGCAAGTTGAACGGATCGAATCGGAGCTAAAACGATGATTTTATAAGCGTTTTACTGCAGTGGCAAATTTGTAATTAATCTAAAAACGTATTTTTCATTTAAACCGAAGGAACTACGTATTTAAAAAGAGAATGCGTATTTCGGGAATACGCCAAGGACGGCGGGTTCAAAAAGATGAAAATCGGAGGTCTCTTTAGCAAAAATGGGCCCCGAAAGGGTACCTTTCTTTCACAGCCGTTGGATTCGGAATGGGCGGCCGAGATTAGATAGGAGGGGGAGAGAGAGAAGCAGCCGCCGGAGGGGAGGAAGGACACGGCGGCGCGCCATGAACGACGGTGGAAAGGTCGCCGGCGTGACTGGTTAGGGTCCTACGGGCCATGGTTTTGATCACCGACACCACCGGGACGATGCGAGAAAGAAGGCGAACTCGCCTCGGAACAAACCACGGCCACGGGGTGGCCCGCGCAGTGTGCTCGCCATGGCCGGCGGCGGAGGGCTCGCCGGAGCTTGCGGAAACTACCCTAGAGACCACCATTAGAGAAGATAGAGACATGGGGGGATAGAGGGGAACGAGACGAACATGCTTAGGCCTTTAGCGCGGCCGGAGAAAGACACGAGGGGCACCCACCATGGATGGCAGTGGAGAAGCTCGCCGGAGCTCGTGTAAAACGGCCCTATAGGCCACCATTCGACACGGGAGGTGGACGGGGAAAAAGAGGGAAGCGGGGCGAAGCTCACCGAGCGGCAAAACGAAGACGAAGGCGGCTCGAAGACGATGGCGACGCGGAGGAGCGGACGACGTCTCCGGTGATCTTGCGATGCTGCGGTTGTGGCTCAAACGGGTGAAAATGGAGCGGGGAGGTGCAACAGAGGGAGTGGTGAAGGGGTTTGGCTTGCCTTTTGAAGACAGGGCGCGGCGCTGGGACGCTCCCACGCACGGAGATCGTGGGCGCGGGCGACTCGAAGGTTTCGGCCTGACCGACGAGCGAGCGGGGAAGACGGTTGGGGGTGACGGCGCTGACGTGTGGGACCGTGCGGTCAGCCGCAGCGGGAAGAATCGGGAGAGAGCGGCAGCGGCGGTTTGCCAGCGCTGACGAGCCGGCCAAACAAGGGAGAAAGGAGGGAGAGGGGGAAAGTGAATAGGAATCCCTTTCCTAGATGACACCCGAAACCAAGTTCAAGGACCCAGATGACACCCGAAGCCAAGTTCAGGGACCCAAAAATATACTGTTCAAAGTTCAGGGACCTAAGTGACACCCAAAGCCAAGTTCAGGGACCTAGATGACACCTAAAGCCAAGTTCAGGGACCCAGAAATACACTGTTTAAAGTTCGGGGACCTAAATGACACCAGCTGCCAAGTTCAGGAACCGCCGGCGAATTTTTCTCTTAGAATGCAGTGCAGTACAATGCGTATCTCATGAACCAAAGTAAACAAAAGATATTTTCCAACTCTCCCTACGTCTGGATCGAAACAGTAGATGCCATGCATTCCCAGACAGTTAAATCTTAAAACAAAGGTAGTTTACTGCCACACTTTGTGAATTATTACTGTTAACCTAATCTTTAAGCAGCTAATCTTGGACCTGCACTCTGTAGTCTGTAGTGCAGACTTGCAGTGCTAAGGGAAGCTGAACGATGACACATGCTGAAGCTGACTAGATTCAGCTTCTTGATTTCAGCATGTCAAGATAAATGCAGCTACAGGAATTGCATAAACCATCAGATGTTGCAAGATCAAAGCTTTGTTTAGTTTGTCTTACATTAGATCCTTGTTCTGATCAGGAAACCCAAAAAGAAATCCTTCATCTCCTCCCATCGTTGTACAGATTACAGATCTTATCGGTGCACTGCAATGCAACCTCTCCTCCTTTCTTCAGAAAAAAAAAAACCAAGAAGAAAGAAAGAAGCAACCCAAGAAAGGAGAGAGGAAAAAAACAAACAAAGAAAGAAATGCAGAGCAGAGCATTGAGACGAGAGCGAGGCCTCGATTCATGGCGTGGTCGTCGTCTCGTCGGCCATCATCTGCAGAGGATCTCGGTCTCGGAGGAGCAGGAGCAGGAGCAGTCGCACATGGCGGCAGGCTCCTTCTTCCTGCCGCCCTGCTGCACGAGGCGGAGGATGCCCTCGAAGGACTCGACGTCGCAGGGGATCCGGAGCGCGCCCTCGTGCCGGAACCCGAACTCCTCCTCGGCCTCCCGGAGCAGCTCCGCGAACGCCCAGTGGCCCAGGTACTCGGTGGGGATCACGAACCGCCGCATCTCCTCGCCGACGTACACCGCGAAGGAGCCCTTCGGCACGCTGCTCCTCCCGCCGCCCTTGCCGCCGGACGCCGCCGACGGCGTCAACGTGGCCAGCTTCTTCCACTTCTTCAGCAGCTGTTGCAGCCGCACGATGTCCCGGATCTTGTTGCTCCCGCGGCCACCCTGATGCTGCTGCTGCACCTGCTGGTACTCCTCCATTGCCGCCGACGAGCTAGTAATGCCTCGACCGATGCGTTCTTGCTCTGGTAGGCGGGGTAGTGGAGCACCCGGAAGGACGGAGGGCAAGAATATATAGGAGGAGGGCGGGGAGGTTGGAGGAGGGAAGGGATCGCCGGTGCGCCGCAGCAGAGCAGAGCAGCCTGCTCGTGACTTCTGAGCCTCTTCACCATTTGTTTGTGTTCAAATCGATGGTTAATGATTAGTTTTCGGGAACGGAGCTCTGCTCTTTTTTATTCACGAATAATTTGATCCGCGCGTAATGTTTTTTAAATCTTTTTACACTCACTCATTCGTTTATGGAAATCGTGCAGTAGCATTTTAAAAACTTTTGTTACCACTAGCATGAACTCAAGCAATGTAAAGTTACGGAAACTCTGATCAGCTCCGACTCGTCAGTGCACTATAGTAAAAAGCTGTTTTTTATCTTCAAGTGTCAAAATAAGCAATGAGTTGAAGCCGTACCAAATGGGGTCTTAGAAATGTGCATTTTTAGGGATGAAAACAAAAATGATAATCTCCGATTTTCCGAAATTGTTTTTGAGTTTTTTTTCTGATTTTTATGCCTAAACGAAAATGATAGCGGTAACCGAAAAAACGAAAATGATAACGGTAAAAATAATCGGAAACGAAAGCGAAAATGATTTTGCCCTCTTCCGATCGTTTTCGAAGATTCCCATATTTAACCGGTAATTTACCGTCGGTAATTACCGATTCAAAGGTCTTTAATTAATAAATTCTTATTTATTTATAGATATACAATGCATTACACACGCAAGCACACAAGACAATTTTTTTTGGAAAGGATCACATCTGTACACACAAACTACAAGCACACAAGGCAATTTTTTTTGAAAAGGATGACATCTGCACACAAGGCAAATAATTTTTGGAAAAGAACTATCTAACGGAAGTATTTCATGTGTATAACAAGAAGGCAATCAACACTCGAGGTTCTTTTTCTGGCTTTTACCTTGTATATGATGTGTTGGCTGCTACCTGCGACACATACATATATTGTGTTTGCTTCTTATTAGCTATGTGTTTCTCAGATTTTTATTTCTTATTAGCACTATTGCGCTAATACATCTATTGATACGAGCCTTACATATCTCCGTACATTAATATGATGCTTGTTACTAACTCATCTACAGTTGCCTTGTATGAGAACTAACATATGTATGTATCCATCACAAACTATGTAGGATGAATGCTCAGAATATGGATGGGAAGATGTGGCCGGGGACGACGATGACATGCCTGACGTTCATCTTTAAGAAACCTACAGGCTACAGCCTCCACTGAAAAAGGAACTTTAATAATTCATGTTTTGATCACTATTTATGTCGAGTCAACTTAGAACATGATCGTTTATTTATATCTTTGTCAAGAATTATCATACTGTTGCGTGGTTTGCCACTATTTGAGATCTAAGATTGTGTGAATTGTGTGGTTTCAGCTTATGATCTTGTCAATTGTGGTTTTATTTACTATTGTCATGTGAGATAGGTCGAGTTATATGGATCTTTTCATGTTCTATAGTTTGGCGTGTTTATCATTTTTTAGATACCGTTCTCATGTATTCCGATCGTTATCGATGTATTTTCCGATCGACTACTATTGTTTTCGAAATTATCGGAATATCGGCGCCGTATTCGTTTCCGACAATATCGTATCAATTTCGTTTCAAAAAAAGATGTGAAAACGAAAGTGATTTGGCCTCCTATCGATCGTTTTCGATCGTTTTCATCCCTATGCATTTTGACATCAAAATTAATGTGATGCGCTGTCAAAATCATGTTCCTAATTTTTCTTTAACCTTAACTGCAACTATTGGCAATGGCAACTGAAACATTTTTACATCTGAACAACGCAGCCGGAGACAGGATTGAGTGACCTCACTGTAATGGAGCTGAACTTGCATGGTCAATAACTCAATATATATCATGTCCAAGTTATGGGTATTGGAGATTAATTGATGATCCCATGCACGCATGAACTAAGCACCAACTGTGGTCTCCTCACCTCTGTAGCTCTGCTGGTTGTGATGTCACTGATGTGGAAAATGTGAGTAGATGTTCAGTTTTTCCTCCCTTGATTTCAGTAATGCTACGGGTCACCACTGAAGTTTGTTGTCCTAGAATGTACTACTGCTCCTACTCCACTCGAGTCCTTGTCACACTGAATTCTGCACCGGCTTCTTCGGTTCTTCCAGCTCATGCTACATGCATTCCGAGTTTCCTACTGTAACACCCCAGGTGTTTGGCTTCCTTAATTGCATTGCATTTCATGAGCATTAACATTAATCATCTCATTCATGAGTGGGAGCATCATTCATTTCATGCATGAGCTTATAATATGTGAAACATGCTTTGGAAACATTGCCACATATGTTTATATTTCATGTGAAGTAAGAAGTGAGTAGTGTGCAACACGCAAGTACCATAGGTGCAATTTCCTTTTGAGACATGTCAACCACTTTAGTGTGACATATTGAGCAAGTGCTATGCAACACACTCATGCAACATGTGCAACATAAGCTTGCAACATTTGGGTGAAAGTATTGAATTACTTGTTTCAAAGTATGTGACACTAGGAATTTTGTGCAACCAATGTGTAGAGTGGCTAATTAGGTCTTATAACATCTTAATTACATTTAGGGTAAGTAGTGGAGCAATGTTTATGTTGACCAAAATTACCAAATTGCCCTTCCAAATGTTGTTGACTAAGTTTGGACCCCTAGAGTGATCTGGTTTGACCAATTAAAAAGTCCAGCTTAGAAATCTTGCATGGAGGAGCAACCTTAAGGAAAGTTGTAGAGAATTTCATAAGGAACGAAAGTTCTAATATGGCCATCTCATGAAAATGACCAGAACATGCTCAAAAATGGCCCACAAGTCAGTTTAGAGGCTGTTTTAGGACTTAGCAATTTTGGCTAAGTGTTAAACTGTAAACCGTGTCACTGAACCCCACTTCACCACCATGTAACTCAAAAACCAGGCCGAACCAGTCCTTGAGCCAATTAGCAAAATTGTAGCCCTCATGTAGCTCTACCATTTTGGTATTATCATCTTCTGCTAACTCGAGCTGGATTAGGAGATAATCAGCGTCAAACTTGCTCTGTCAGTCACTGAATGTCGGCTTCGTTTCAGTCGGTCAGAGCAGCGTGGCCGACCGGCCGAAGGCCGTCGTCGACGCGTGGCCACACGGTGGCAGCCGTACGCCGGCCGTGGCCCCACCAGTCAGACCGCGAGGGCTTCAAGGGCGCCACGATGCCGCCCCCAACCTCATTCGCGCCTCTGTCCTCTCTCTTTCTCCTCCCGAGCTCAGGCGGACGCACCGAGCCGCATCGCCGCCGCGTGCCTTGCTACGGCCGTGAAAGCTCGCCACCACATTCCTACCGGCCGAATCAAATCACGTCCCTCACTCCGCCACCCTGCCCTGCACCTCCTCGACCAAACCGTGACTTCAATCGAGCCCAAGGTGAGCCGCATTGCCGCTTCCGCCCGTCCCAAATGCCACCGGAGCTCCGCCGTGGTTAAGGTCACCGTGGCCAGCACCGCACCGCACTCCTCCGCCTTCCCTCGCTCACGTCCCCTCTTTCCCATCACACCTAGATGCTCGGGTGATGACGTTACCACCAGTCTCGGTCCGGTCAAGCCGGAACACGGCCGCGCACTGCCACGCCATGGCCGACGGCCTGGTGCTCACGCGGCCAAGCTGCTCCACTCTATCTCAATCCGTTTGCGTAGCCTCAGAAGGTCCGCCAGGGTTCCTGGAAGCGGGTGCACCCCTCTACCGCCATCTAGCGGCCGGAGCACGCCGGCGTACCGCCACGCGTTCGCTGCCGTCCGCCCTCACCGTCGGCAAGGGTGCTCCGGTGCGGTAGCGTTGGGGAAAAGTGCATGCCTAGGTGCGGTTTTGTGTGTAGAGCACGGTGGTGTGCTTTGCTTGGTCAGAGGAGCCACCGGCGGCGTGAATCCGCTCGCCGAAGTTCTTGGCTCGCCGCTCCCCTGTCCCTCTCTCGCTGACAGCGGGCCCCTCCTGGCAGACGCACGCGCGCGGGCAGGAATCGGATCAGGCCGGGCGCTGGCTGGGCCGCGCTGGTGAATCGGGCCGGCCCAGTACTGTAGCTAGGGTTGATTTTTGAGTTATATTTCACAGATTTAGATGATGTTTAGGAATTTCATATCTAGGGTTTTACTTGCTCAAAAATTATGATTTAAACTTTGTTGGGCTCTGCATGAAGTGTAGTATTTAAGAAAAATACCAAGTATGTATGTGATGTTTATTTTCTAGAAGGATTAATTGGGGTTTTGAAATGTGTCTTAAATTGGATATAAACTTGTTATATGAATAACTGGAGTTCTATTGTCCCAAAAATTATAAAAATTGGTGAGTAGGCTATTTTGTGCATATGCTAGCTCTGTTCAAAATTTAGGTACTAGTGCTTGAGTATTTTTCAAGTTATGATGTTGTCATTTTATTTTAGGAGATCCTTGAATGAATTTTCATAATTTTTCTACAGGTCCAGTAAAGGTAAAATTTTTAGAGTGTTGTTCTTAGGGTAGAATGATACTAGAAAAAATATGAAATCTGTTGTTTGACACTTTTCAATAAGGTTTCCTATTTAAGCAAAAATCAGCCTTTTTGGCTTGTGAATTTGGTGTAGGGAGTTTCTGTGAATAACTTTAGTTCAAATTTTATAGTGGCCTCCTAGTAGGCTAAGGAGCCTCCTGTAATTTTTATAGAATTTTTCTAAGTAGTGGCATATAAGTTTAATTTTTCACTTAATTAATTAAGTAAATTAAGAAAGGGGTTAAAATAAATATTCTGGGTTGACACAACTTACTTTCTGGTGTTTTATGACATGTGTGAACTAGTAGCATCATTGGTTTGGTCATAGAGGAAGTTTGACACATGAATAAATATTTAAATTTCACATTTCTAGGTTCTCTGGACAGCTGGTAGCAATTTTGGAATTTGACTTTGATAAAATTGTTTGCTGGGAAACTTGTGAATACCAAAGAGGTAGTAAACTAGTTAAACTAGTTTATGTCAAAATTTGATGGTATTTGACCTAGTAGTCTAGGAGTTATAACTGTTTAAAGTGGCTATCCAGAAATGGCTACTCTCTGTTTGGAGAGGGCAGATTTCTGGGACTTTGGAATTTCGACTAGGTAAACTTGGGAATTAAGTGATGAGGTCTGAAAATGAATTGTAGAGTATTTTATAAGCTTTCTAGATTATCTTGTATCATGCCTTTAGGATTTGGGAATCTCCAGTTGTAATGAGAATACGTAGCCGCTGTCCAGAATATGTTGTTACGATATTTGATGATTTGTTGTCGGTAACCTAAGTAATGTTGTTCTTATGATTTTTAGGTGTTAGGGCCTTAACTGAAGAGGAACATTTGTACATTAGGTTGTGTAGATTAGGTAAGTACTTCTCCACCGGAGAAGAGATTTGCACGTAATATTGAAGTAACTTGAATAGAATACTTAAATTGCTGCAATGCATTCCATTCCGAGCATATTGCATTCATTATGCATCCATGAGATTTATTGTGCATTCATGCAATAGGTGTACCAGAGGGGGTGACGCTCCTCGAGTTCGAGGGAACAGTTCCGGAGGAGGACCAGGAGCAGCCGGGAGAACCCGAAGAGGCAGCCATCGAAGGACACGCTGTTGACGAGCTACCTGAGTGCCCAGATCACCGGCCGTCCTCTTTTCTAAAAGGCAAGCCCCGGTGCTTGCTGACCTAATTGTTTTAAATATAAATCTTGAATACTTTTACTTGTTTATTGCATTAAGTTGTAGGAGTTGTATGGAAACACTTGTTGCATTACACCTGTCCTTGTCCAGATATCATACTTAAACCCTAAATTAGATTTAGGCCCGTGTTAATGCTTAGCCCTGCTTAGTCCGGTAGAAGTCGGGTGATTTTCGGTCATCCGCGAGATATAGGAATGGGTCACGAGTGACTATGATGGCTATCGTGGATGGAACCAAGTTTAAAAATAAATTTGAGATCGGACGGGAGTTCGATAGTGCAGTCGCAAGACACTTCACGTCTTGGGTGCGGAGCCATGCCTGTCTGAGTCGTTTAAGGACCGATTCGCTGTACGTCCTTGAGTCATGTTGAACGCAGTCTAACACTTAGTTGGCCGGATAAGTCGTTCCGACCGTGAATCCGAGTAATACAGTTCAGGCCGGGAATCGACTGGTAGGTCGCATCTTGGAGGAGAGAAACGTTGTGCTTGGGGACATTGGCGTGAGTCCAAGGGGGGTTACAGTCCCTAGCACCTGGCATAGTGTCGCCCTTGGGGATGCGGCATCAGTCGGACCCGTGGCTCCTGAACTGTACCAAAGGTGACCTGAGCAGCCCTCGCCAGGCGTGACTCGGTGAGTGTTAGAAATACCCCTCCAGCTGGATAGGAATTTGATTCGAATCGCCGTCGCTTCCGGTTAGTGAGCACTTGACTTGAGCAGCGGCAACGTAGATCTCATTAAATTGAACATATGGTTAAGTGAATGATATAATATTGCCACAATTTATACCTGCTATGGATATAATAATATTATTGTTTGATTATACTCAAGTGAATGTTTAGTACAGGTGCTAAGATAGATGACAGGTTAATGCTAATAATAAATGCTAGTACAGGTTAAAAGAGTTTAAATTACTTATGCTTTTCCGCAAAAGGTAATGTCAGTCAGCTCCACTTATGAAAGCCTTGCATAATCCTTGGTGTCTCTTATTTTCTGTTTTGACGGGTAAGTCTAGCTGAGTATATTTCCGTACTCAGGGTTTATTCCCTCCTGTTGCAGATGACATGCTTTATCAGGGCTTCTGCAAGACCTGCCTCCACCCCGCGGGTGACGAGGACTAGATCACTTGGGCGTGATCGTCTGTTAGTTCCTTTCCTTAATGCTTTTGTGGGACGGTGATCTGTAATACTAGCAGTAGTATTTGAACTAAATGCGTGTGTTTTGCTTCCGCTACTTTATGAACCCAGTTTGTAATAATGTGCGACTCCGGGTGTTGTAAGAGAACTTCTGCTCTGCTTGTGAAATGTAACGTGTGATGTGTATGTTGAATGATGCGATCTTGGTTGTAAAAGAGTTGGTTTGAAATCCTTCGTGGTTTTGATTGACTACCGGGATTATATGGGCTCAAGTTCGAAAATTTGAGCGTTTCGGGGAGAGTAGTTGTGGTTACTTGCATACTTACATGTTTAAACCATGTAATTATAAAGGTACTTAATTGGGATATATCTGTCAGGTAGTTGTGATACTGAAGTATATACATCAAGGATGTGTATATGGAAAGTATTTAGTTTACTGCTTACTTGTGTGCTTATATTGGGAAATTGTTGGGCTAAAATAAGATTTTCTGCAGGTACACTAACAGCGCAAACGAGTAGACCGATAGTTTCGCCTATATGAGAGAACATATGTATGCCACCGCCTAGCGTTAGAAGTTTATGATTCTACTAAATTGAGAGGGCGTACGGAACGTGCATGCATCATGTTTAATTCATGTCATACATTGCATTTTACTCCCTCCTTAAAAATTTCGATGGTCCCGACTAAATTAAATTTCGTATCCCTAAATTATCCTCACTGTAAGTTATGTCTTGTTGCTACAGATGGCTCGCACCAAGAGGACCGCTCGCAAGTCCACTAGAGGCAGGGCACCTCATCACCAGCTCGCTCCATGTGAGCCCCGTCCTGAGCCCACCGAGGTGGAAAGGTTGAGGGCTGAGTTGGCTGAGGTGACTGCTGCTAGAAATGCGGCTCAGCAACAGCTGGAGCAAGTGATACATGACAGAGACCAGGAGACACTTGCGGTCCAGAGGTTGACTGTGGCAAATCGCAATTGTCAGCGCATGCTGGTCCACGTGATGAACCAGCGGGATGAAGCCTGGCACGAAGAGAACATCCTGAGAGCTCGTCAGGTGGAGCTTGAGCAACGGATTGAAGTTGTAGAAGAATACAATGACAATCTTCATGAGGAAGTGCACCGCCTCAACAACCAGCTCAATCCTCTGCTTCCTCATGACAATAATGAGAATGAGGAGATGGGCTCTGGAGTCTTCATGGCTGAAGACGATGACGGCGTGGAGGTCAATGGGCCACAGGATGTTCCACCAGAAGAAGAAGAAGAAGAAGAGGAGTTAGAGCCTGTTAGTGACGAGGATGGTGGGGAGATCTTCGACACTGACTCTGAGGACGATGCTTAGAGTAGTCATCGCGTAGCTATGATGCTGAAGTTATCTTTTGTGCCCTCCTTGTGTGGGAGTGAGGCTTTGTAATAACTTAGCTTTTGGGATGTAACATCGAACCCTATGTATCCTGGATGTTAGTTTGAACGTGTTAAATTTCGGTCACAATTGGATGTCGTATTGTGTTGTGTTCGGTGATGGTGTCATGATTAGCACCCTTCGGTGCCGCGACGAAACCGAGGGCCTCCTGTGGCGCGCGACATAAGGCTATGCTGCTTGGCACGCGCTGGTATCGAGGTGGCTAGTCATGATCCACCATGGAACTCTACCCATGAGATGTCTTCTTGTGGTCATTTCTTGGTTAGCCTTCCTAGTTGGCTAGAAGCTTAGAGTGAATCCAGACACCCGTTACGTAAGGTCAAAAATTCTGTGATATCAATGTAACCTGTCCAGTCACGTTTGTGCTCCCTACATGCGAGCCTTTAATAAATTCCATCTTTGCATCTGAAGATATCTTGTTGTTATGACCATCGCATAATTGCGTCAATTGATGCACTTGATGGGTTCATGTGGTTGTGATGAATTACTGTGCCTCGATTGTTTGTGAATTCATGTTTAATGAAATTAGTTGGCATATTTACACCATTCATCTACAAATTTCCCACAGCGTCAGTGCTCATTGGCTATGCATTTTGCAGATGGCGTACAACCTCCATCGTGGTCGTGGCGTTGAGGATGAGGAACAGCCACCCCCTCCTCCACCACCCACTCTGGCAGAATTGATGCAAACGGTGGTTGAAGGCCAGCGCCTGTTAGCTGAAGCTATGCACCAGCTGGT
The DNA here is from genome assembly GCA_038087645.1 of Saccharum hybrid cultivar R570. Lineage (NCBI taxonomy): Eukaryota > Viridiplantae > Streptophyta > Magnoliopsida > Poales > Poaceae > Saccharum > Saccharum hybrid cultivar. Next base: position 4,927,910 of record JAQSUU010000297.1, on the reverse strand, counting down.
CGATCGGGATGCTCACCAGGGTCGTCAGGGACCGGCACCAAACCAGCATAGTGATTTCAAGGAGTTTCTGGATACCAAGCCCCCGCTCTTTAAGGAGGCGGAGGAACCTCTGCAAGCTGATGAATGGTTGAATACCATTGAGCAGAAGTTTCGTCTGCTTCGTTTGACTGAGGAGTTGAAGACTGAATATGCTTCTCACCAACTGCATGGCCCGGCTAGTATCTGGTGGAGTCACTACCGCTCCACATTGCCTCCTAATGTCCCGATCACTTGGGACCAGTTTAAAACGGCTTTCCATGGGAACTACATTCCTCCAGGTTTGATGGCTATAAAGCACACTGAGTTCATGAGGTTAACCCAGGGCAATAAGAGTTTGACGGACTACCTGCAAGCCTTTAACAATCTTGCAAGGTATGCGACTGAGTTTGTAGATACTGATGCTAAGAAGATTGCTAGCTTCAAGCGTGGCCTCGGTCCAAAGCTGATGAAAACCATGGGCACTAGCAAATGTGCCACCTTCAATGATTTTATCAGTGATGCTCTGACTCAAGAGAACAATAACTCTATCTATGCTGCTTTTAAGAGCCGCAAGAGGGCACTTGAGGCAGGCGCTTCACAGTCTCGAGCTCCAGCTGCCCCGAGGGCTCCTCCTCGCCCTCCTACCACAAGTGCTAAGTTCCGTCCCCCGCAAAAGAAGGCGCCAGTGAAGACTGGGTTTCGCAAGGCGTATACAGTGGCTCTGCCAAAGGGTAATTCTAGCCAAGGCAGCTCTAGTGTCCCTCCCAGCAACATGCCTTGCTGAAACTGCAATAAACCAGGTCATTGGTCTAGGAATTGTCCATATCCTAAGAAGAATAGCAATCAAGGTGGTCATCAGGGGAATGTTCATTATAATAGTATTGAAGAAATTCCATCTGGTGAGGTAGTCACTGCTAGTAAGTTTCTAGTTGATCGATATTCTGCAGTGGTGCTATTTGATTTAGGTGCTTTGCATTCCTTTATCAGTCCTGTGTTTGCATTGAAGTTTGCACACAAACTGCATACTGTTGAAGATGGGGGTTATTGCATTAGAGCGGCAAGTAGAAATATTTCTATAAATCAAGTAGTAAGAGATCTAGAGTTTGAAATAGAAGGACGAAAGTACCCGCTTACCTTAGTGGTTTTGCCTGGATTAGACATAGATGTTATTTTGGGCATGAATTGGATGAGTCAGAATGGGGTACTCATTGATACATCCACCCGGGTAGTTATGCTCAGAGATCCTACGGATCAGAAAGGTTTTTTAGTGTAACTTCCCAGGCAAATTGACCTTTCTAGGGAAGTTCATGCGGTGCAAGCGAAAACATTAGCTGATATTCCCATAGTGAGTGAGTTTCCTGACGTTTTTCCCGATGATTTGACGGGACTGTCTCCGGATCGGGATGTGGAGTTTAAAATCGAGTTGTTGCCTGGCACGGCATCTATCTCTAGGAGGCCCTATAGGATGCATCTGAATGAACTAGCTGAACTTAAGGTGCAGTTGAATGAACTTTTGAAGAAGGGGCAGATTCGTCCTGGTTTGTCTCCGTGAGGATGTCCTGCTATCTTTGTAAAGAAGAAGGATCAGTCGTTGTGGATGTGCGTAGATTATAGGCCTCTGAATGCAGTCACTGTCAAAAATAAGTATCCTCTACCGCGCATCGATATCTTGTTCGATCAGTTGTCTAAAGCTAAAGTTTTCTCCAAGATCGATCTAAGATCTGGCTACCATCAAATTAAAATCCGCCTGAAAGATGTTCCAAACACAGCCTTCTCTACCAGATACGGTCTTTATGAGTATCTTGTTATGTCCTTCGGCTTGACCAACGCCCCCGCACACTTCATGTACTTGATGAATTCGGTGTTTATGCTCGAATTGGACAAGTTTATGGTGGTATTTATTGATGACATCCTGATATATTCTGAAAATAAGGAAGACCACACTGAACATCTGCGTATAGTCCTCACAAGACTGCGTGAACATCAACTATATGCAAAGTTCAGTAAGTACGAATTCTAGCTTCGAGAAGTACCTTTCCTTGGGCATGTGTAGTCCGATGGAGGAATTATGGTGGACCCCACCAAGGTACAAGAAGTACTGAACTAGAAGGCTTCTATCTCGGTTCACGAGGTTCGGAGTTTTCTTGGATTGGTTGACTATTATCGTCGTTTCATCCCAGATTTCTCAAAAATAGCCAAGCCAATGACTCGGCTGCTGCAAAAAGACACCAGGTTTGTCTAGACTCCTGAGTGTGATGCGGCTTTTCACAAACTGCGAACTCTCCTAACCTCGGCTCCGGTTTTGGCGCAACCGGATATCGAGAAACCATTTGATGTGTATTGTGATGCCTCAGGCATAGGTTTGGGAGGTGTTCTGATGCAGGAAGGCCGAGTAATTGCATATACCTCTCGACAACTTCGGAAGCATGAGGTAAATTATCCAATGCATGACTTAGAACTCGCTGTAATTGTTCATGCTTTGAAAGCCTGGCGGCACTATCTGTTGGGCAATGTTTGCAATATCTATACTGAACATAAAAGCCTTAAATATATTTTCACCCAACCCGAGTTGAATATGCGTCAAAGAAGATGGCTTGAGTTGATTAAAGATTATAATCTCCAAGTGCACTACCATCCTGGCAAGGCAAATGTGGTTGCCGATGCTTTAAGCCGCAAGTCTCATTACCACTCATTAGTTGCAAGTGATTTTCATCTGTCTCGCCTTCTACAGCCAGCAATTCTGTACAACATCAATGTCAGTTGCACTCTCAAGAGTAGAATTATTGAGCTCCAAAAGACTGACACTGGTATATTCCACATCAAGCGTAAGATGAAAGAGCAAGAAACTACACAGTTCAGGGTAGATGAAGAGGGTGTACTATGGTTCAAAGATAGGTTAGTTGTGCCTAAGGACCGAAAGCTTAGAAATCAGATCTTGTCGGAAGCACACTCTTCTAAGTTGTCCATCCATCCTGGTAGCAATAAGATGTATTACGATTTGAAACCATACTATTGGTGGACCAAAATGCGGAAAGAGATAGCTGCATATGTTGTCAGGTGTGACACCTGCTGTAGGGTTAAGGCTGTGCATATGAAAGCTGGATTGCTTCAACCACTTTCTATCCCAGGTTGGAAATGGGAAGAGATAAGCATGGATTTCATTGTTGGATTTCCTCCTACTGTCAAGAACCATAACTCTATTTGGGTAATTGTAGATCGTTTAACCAAATCAGCTCACTTCATTCCTGTCCGAGTTGACTATCGTCCTACTGACTATGCTGAGTTGTACTTCAATCAAATAGTCCGGATCTATGGGATACCTCGTACTATCATTTTTGACCGAAGTCCACAGTTCACTGCTCGTTTTTGGGAGCACTTGCACCATCTTCTGGGAACCAAGTTAGTGAGAAGCTCTGCTTATCACCCCCAGACATCAGGTCAGACTGAACGAGTCAACCAAATCTTGGAAGACCTGTTACGGGCTTGTGTTATTTCGTCCAAGGGTTCATGGGAGAAATGGTTGCCTCTAGCTGAGTTTTCATATAATAATAGTTATCAAGAGAGCATTAAGATGGCCCCATTCGAAGCATTGTACGGTCGTAAGTGTAGAACCCCACTAAATTGGATAGAAGCTGGTGAGAGAAGGTATTACGGTATTGATTTTGTTTAGGAAACTGAGGAACAAGTTCGTACCATCAAAATCCATATGGCTGCAGCTCAAGCTAGACAGAAAAGTTACGCTAATCGCCATAGAAAACCCGTAGAGTTTGAAGTTGGAGACTTCGTATATCTGAAAGTTTCCCCTATGAAGAGTGTACAACGTTTTGGTGTGAAGCGGAAGCTTGCACCGAGATACGTAGGTCCTTTCCATATCATAGGAAAGAGTGGTGCTGTCGCATATAAGATCCAGTTACCCCCTAAAATGAGCGCCATTTTCAATGTTATCCATGTATCCCAGTTAAAGAAGTGTCTTCGAGTTCCGGAAGAAAGAGTTCCATTAGGAGATATCAGGCTAGAATCCGATTTAACCTACGAACAAAAGCCAGTCCGTGTGATTGACACTCAAGAGCGAGTAACTAGAAGTCTATTTACGTGATATAAAGTAATGTGGAGTAATCAGGGTAGTGAGAGTGATGCTACGTGGGAGCGAGAAGACTATTTACGTGATGGTTATAAGGAATTCTATCAACAATGGTACGCCTTCCAAATCTCGGGATGAGATTTTTATAAGGGGGGAGGGCTGTAACACCCCAGGTGTTTGGCTTCCTTAATTGCATTGCATTTCATGAGCATTAACATTAACATCTCATTCATGAGTGGGAGCATCATTTATTTCATGCATGAGCTTATAATATGTGAAACATGCTTTGGAAACATTACCACATATGTTTATATTTCATGTGAAGTAAGAAGTGAGTAGTGTGCAACACACAAGTACCATAGGTGCAATTTCCTTTTGAGACATGTCAACCACTTTAGTGTGACATATTGAGCAAGTGCTATGCAACACACTCATGCAACATGTGCAACATAAGCTTGCAACATTTGGGTGAAAGTATTGAATTACTTGTTTCAAAGTATGTGACACTAGGAATTTTGTGCAACCAATGTGTAGAGTGGCTAATTAGGTCTTATAACATCTTAATTACATTTAGGGTAAGTAGTGGAGCAATGTTTATGTTGACCAAAATTACCAAATTGCCCTTCCAAATGTTGTTGACTAAGTTTGGACCCCTAGAGTGATCTGGTTTGACCAATTAAAAAGTCCAGCTTAGAAATCTTGCATGGAGGAGCAACCTTAAACAAAGTTGTAGAGAATTTCATAGGTAACAAAAGTTCTAATATGGCCATCTCATGAAAATGACCAGAACATGCTAAAAAATGGCCCACAATTCAGTTTAGAGGCTGTTTTAGGACTTAGCAATTTTGGCTAAGTGTTAAACTATAAACCGTGTCACTGAACCCCAATTCACCACCATGTAACTCAAAAACCAGGCCGAACCAGTCCTTGAGCCAATTGACAAAATTGTAGCCCTCATGTAGCTCTACCATTTTGGTACTATCATCTTCTGCTAACTCGAGCTGGATTAGGAGATAATCAGCGTCAAACTTGCTCTGTCAGTCACTGAATGTCGGCTTCGTTTTAGTCGGTCAGAGCAGCGTGGCCGACCGGCCGCAGGCCGTCATCGACGCGTGGCCACACGGTGGCAGCCGTACGCCGGCCGTGACCCCACCAGTCAGACCGCGAGGGCTTCAAGGGCACCACGATGCCGCCCCCAACCTCATTCGCGCCTCTGCCCTCTCTCTTGCTCCTCCCGAGCTCAGGCGGACGCACCGAGCCGTATCGCCGCCGCGTGCCTTGCCGCGGCCGTGAAAGCTTGCCACCACATTCCTACTGGCCGAATCAAATCACGTCCCTCACTCCGCCACCCTGCCCTGCACCTCCTCGACCAAACCGTGACTTCAATCGAGCCCAAGGTGAGCCGCATTGCCGCTTCCGCCCGTCCCAAATGCCACCGGAGCTCCGCCGTGGTTAAGGTCACCGTGGCCAGCACCGCACCGCACTCCTCCGCCTTCCCTCGCTCATGTCCCCTCTTCCCCATCACACCTAGATGCTCGGGTGATGACGTTACCACCAGTCTCGGTCCGGTCAAGCCGGAACACGGCTGCGCACTGCCACGCCATGGCCGACGGCCTGGTGCTCACGCGGCCAAGCTGCTCCACTCCATCCTAATCCGTTTGCGTAGCCTCGGAAGGTCCGCCAGGGTTCCTGGAAGCGGGTGCACCCCTCTGCCGCCATCTAGCTGCCGGAGCACGCCGGCGTACCGCCACGCGTTCGCTGCCGTCCGCCCTCACCGTTGGCAAGGGTGCTCCGGTGCGGTAGCGTTGGGGAAAAGTGCATGCCTAGGTGCGGTTTTGTGTGGAGAGCACGGTGGTGTGCTTTGCTTGGTCAGAGGAGCCACCGGCGGCGTGAATTCGCTCGCCGGAGTTCTCGGCTCGCCGCTCCCCTGTCCCTCTCTCGCTGACAGCGGGCCTCTCCTGGCAGACGCACGCGCGCGGGCGGGAATCGGATCAGGCCGGGCGCTGGCTGGGCCGCGCTGGCGAATCGGGCCGGCCCAGTACTGTAGCTAGGATTGATTTTTGAGTTATATTTCACAGATTTAGATGATGTTTAGGAATTTCATATCTAGGGTTTTACTTGCTCAAAAATTATGATTTAAACATTGTTGGGCTCTGCATGAAGTGTAGTATTTAAGAAAAATACCAAGTATGTATGTGATGTTTATTTTCTAGAAGGATTAATTGGGGTTTTGAAATGTGTCTTAAATTGGATATAAACTTGTTATATGAATAACTGGAGTTCTGTTGTCCCAAAAATTATGAAAATTGGTGAGTAGGCTATTTTGTGCATATTCTAGCTCTGGTAAAAATTTAGATACTAGTGCTTGAGTATTTTTCAAGTTATGATGTTGTCATTTTATTTTAGGAGATCCTTGAATGAATTTTCATAATTTTTCTACAGGTCCAGTAAAGGTAAAATTTTTAGAGTGTTGTTATTAGGGTGGAATGATACTAGGAAAAAATATGAAATCTCTTGTTTGACACTTTTCAATAAGGTTTCCTATTTAAGCAAAAATCAGCCTTTTTGGCTTGTGAATTTGGTGTAGGGAGTTTCTGTGAATAACTTTAGTTCAAAATTTTACAGTGGCCTCCTAGTAGGCCAAGGAGCCTCCTGAAAATTTTATAGAATTTTTCTAAGCAGTGGCATATAAGTTTAATTTTTTAACTTAATTAATTAAGTAAATTAAGAAAGGGGTTAAAATAAATATTCTGGGTTGACACAACTTACTTTATGGTGTTTTATGACATGTGTAAACTAGTAGCATCATTGGTTTGGTCATAGAGGAAGTTTGACACATGAATAAATATTTAAATTTCACATTTCTAGGTTCTCTGGACAGCTGGTAGGAATTTTGGAATTTGACTTTGATAAAATTGTTTGCTGGGAAACTTGTGAATACCAAAGAGGTAGTAAACTGGTTAAACTAGTTTGTGTCAAAATTTGATGGTATTTGACCTAGTAGTCTAGGAGTTATAACTGTTTAAAGTGGCTATCCAGAAATGGCTACTCTCTGTTTGGAGAGGGCAGATTTCTGGGACTTTGGAATTTCGACTAGGTAAACTTTGGAATTAAGTGATGAGGTCTGAAAATGAATTATAGAGTATTTTATAAGCTTTCTAGATTGTCTTGTATCATGCCTTTAGGATTTGGGAATCTCCGGTTGTAATGAGAATACGTAGCCGCTGTCCAGAATATGTTGTTACGATATTTGATTATTTGTTGTCGGTAACCTAAGTAATGTTGTTCTTATGATTTTTAGGTGTTAGGGCCTTAACTGAAGAGGAACATTTGTACATTAGGTTGTGTAGATTAGGTAAGTACTTCTCCACCGGAGAAGAGATTTGCACGTAATATTGAAGTAACTTGAATAGAATACTTAAATTGCTGCAATGCATTCCATTCCTAGCATGTTGCATTCATTATGTATCCATGAGATTTATTGTGCATTCATGCAATAGGTGTACCGGAGGGGGTGACACTCCTCGAGTTCGAGAGAACAGTTCCGGAGGAGGACCAGGAGCAGCCGGAAGAACCCGAAGAGGCAGCCATCGAAGGACACGCCGTTGACGAGCTACCTGAGTGCCTAGATCACCGGCCGTCCTCTTTTCTGAAAGGCAAGCCCCGGTGCATGCTGACCTAATTGTTTTAAATATAAATCTTGAATACTTTTACTTGTTTATTGCATTAAGTTGTAGGAGTTGTATGGAAACACTTGTTGCATTACACCTGTCCTTGTCCAGATATCATACTTAAACCCTAAATTAGATTTAGGTCCGTGTTAATGCTTAGCCCTGCTTAGTCCGGTAGAAGTCAGGTGATTTCCGGTCATCCGCGAGATATAGGAATGGGTCACGAGTGGCTATGATGGCTATCGTGGATGGAACCATGTTTAAAAATGAATTTGAGACCGGACGGGAGTTCGATAGTGCAGCCGCAAGACACTTCACGTCTTGGGTGCGGAGCTATGCCCGTCTGAGTCGTTTAAGGACCGATTCGCTGTACGTCCTTGAGTCATGTTGAACGCAGTCTAACACTTAGTTGGCCGGATAAGTCGTTCCGACCGCGAATCCGAGTAATACAGTTCAGGTCGAGAATCGACTGGTAGGTCGCATCTTGGAGGAGAGAAACGTTGTGCTTGGGGACATTGGCGTGAGTCCAAGGAGGGTTAGAGTCCCTAGCACCTGGCAGAGTGTCGCCCTTGGGGATGCGGCATCAGTCGGACCCGCGGCTCCTGAACTGTACCAAAGGTGACCTGAGCAGCCCTCGCCAGGCGTGACTCGGTGAGTGTTAGAAATACCCCTCCAGCTGAATAGGAATTCGATTCGAATCGCCGTCGCTCCCGGTTAGTGAGCACTTGACTTGAGCAGCGGCAACGTAGATCTCATTAAATTGAACAGATGGTTAAGTGAATGATATAATATTACCACAATTTATACCTGCTATGGATATAATAATATTATTGTTTGATTATACTCAAGTGAATGTTTAGTACAGGTGCTAAGATATATGACAGGTTAATGCTAAAAATAAATGCTAGTACAGGTTAAAAGAGTTTAAATTACTTATGCTTTTTCGCAAAAGGTAATGTCAACCATCTCCACTTATGAAAGCCTTGCATGATCCTTGGTGTCCCTTATTTTCTGTTTCGACGGGTAAGTCTAGCTGAGTACATTCCCGTACTCAGGGTTTATTCCCTCCTGTTGCAGATGACATGCTTTATCAGGGCTTCTACAAGACCTGCCTCCACCCCACGGGTGACGAGGACTAGATCACTTGGGCGTAATCGTCTGTTAGTTTCTTTCCTTAATGCTTTTGTGGGATGGTGATCTGTACTACTGGCAGTAGTATTTGAACTAAATGCGTGTGTTATGCTTCCGCTACTTTATGAACTCAGTTTGTAATAATGTGTGACTCCGGGTGTTGTAAGAGAACTTCTGCTCTGCTTGTGAAATATAACGTGTGATGTGTATGTTGAATGATGCGATCTTGGATGTAAAAGAGTTGGTTTAAAATCCTTCGTGGTTTTGATTGACTACCGGGATTATATGGGCTCAAGTTCGAAAATTTGAGCATTTCGACGCTTATTTTTTATTTATGCTCTTATAATTTGGTCGGTTCTGTTACACCAACCCCTGTTTTCTGCGTGCTTGATTCAGTGGGCGAGTAGGCAGTTTCTGCAATAGTCATTCCAATTCAGGATGTCATATCACAACTCACAATCTAATGTAGTACTAGCTACCTAGGTATTCCAAAATGGCTGTGTATCTTGCCCTTCGACGAGTCAAATATTTTCAGAGCTGATTTTCTCAGGCCTCGTTAGACCGTGCGTGAAAAGTTTTTTAAGTGTCACGTCGAATATTTTATATGATGTCGAAAGGGGTGTTCGCATACTAATAAAAAAACTAATTACATAACTCGTCTGGAAACCGTGAGACAAATTTATTAAGTCTAATTAATCTATCATTAGCACATGTGTGTTACGGTAGCAATTATGGCTAATCATAGATTAATTAGGCTTAAAAGATTCGTCTGGCAAAATCCATGTAAACCGTGTAATTAATTATTTTTTATCTATATTTAATGCTCGTTTAAACATTCGATGGGACGGGGCGAAAAGTTTTTAGGTGGGAACTAAATAGCGTCTCAAATTGAAAAGGCTGCCTTTTCAAATTGTGCACAGTTCTCACTGCTGAAACACCTCGATCATCGCTCTCTGAGGTCGATCTATATGTACGGAAGGGAGAAAATTATGACTTGGATTCAGAGAATCATTTTGCCTTACGTGTATCCAACTAAGTTCAGTGAAGCAACGCCAAATAACAAACTGCCGAGGCACAGGACAGGATGAAAACAACGGGAGCCAATGCAAAACAAACAGGCTGCGTGCACATCAGGTGGTATCATCTGCACACTGCATTGCACTGCAACTGCACAAACGCAAACAAAATTTTGAGCGCCCCCAGCTTGGCCTCAGGATGCATCCGCATGCAGATGGATAAATATACGTGAAATCCATGTACTTTTGCTCTCTGACAGCATTTTTTTATCTTCCTCGTCTAGTTCAAGAATCTCTCTCTCTCTCTCCTGTGTTTCAAACTGTGTGCATGCGGGAACATGGCAGGACTGAAGAACTAGGGGAGCCGGGAGTGCATACCTGCATCTGCATGTGGGGAGGCTTCACATGCATGGTGATGATATCGATTGGCAATTGGGCATCAAGCTTTACTCCTAAGCAATGATGCAAAAAAGAACTAGTATTACTAAGATGCCTCTCTCTAGTGCACATGATTACATTAATTCTGATCCTGGTATGGTATGCTAGAGTTCATTCTTTTTTTATATCAAAAAATAAAAATCAAAATTCGTTGAATAATGGAGGAAAATGCAAGATTATTCCTTAATCATATCGCAGATGTACTAGACTTTACTATTTCCTCGATATATATTCCAGTTCATTTCATGTGAACGCTCACCGGAAGATTGCAAGCAGAGTCCAAGTAGATTAGTAGCTAGGCGATGAAAGATTCCTTCCCTACATCATGTGCATGCATGCTAATCATGAGCAAATGGACCCAAATAGGCAATTGGCAGCACCCAAAGCCCAATTAGGCAATTAATTTATCCTGAACCACCACATGGATGATCTTCATCGATCGAATCATTGGAGGAATGCAGTTGCAAGCAGATGGGGGAGGGAGATCATGCATGGATTGGGATCAACTGCTCATGAATGTAATGACTCCTGAGATAGATATGATGCAGGTTGCATCCAGGACTGGCTTTATTAGCTCAATTAGCCGTGTTGACATTCTTACTATAATTTCCATGTTTTCTGCTTCTGCTCCTCCTTTATGCTCTGTTCACATTTTAGAGCAGCTAGCTAGGAGGTTGGATGAGAGTACAATTTGTCAGTGTGGACATTATAGTTCTAATAAAGTTCAGCTTGGCACTTTGACTCCTGAATTGATAAGAGTTATACTACTAACTAACTTTGATATACATGATGATCATGGTACCCGATTCAAATAATTTGCAGGTATTATATATCTTAATAATGCACAGATTTTCTCTTAATGCAGGAATATATGGCACACAGATCTAGCTCCTGCATGTTGGTAGAAGAATATCTTAATGCATGCGCAGAAACAGTTGTATCTAACTGAACTGCTCCTCAGTCAAATCTGAACTGGTCAACATATAGAGCGAAGCAAGAAAGCTGGACTGAGAGATTCCAATCAAGCTGAGCTCGCTCGATCTGCTCGCCAAGTCAAATGCATCACGATTTTACACTAGATCGGTGGTACGGGCAGCGCCGGTCCTGACGATTTTTGGACCTGGAGCCCAACCAAAACTCAGGGCCCTTTAGAAACATCAAAAAAAAAAACTCAACATGTATATATAAATTTTTTGAACTGAAAAAAGTAGCACATACAAAATAATATGATCTGTTAAAAAAACACAAATTCCTCATTTATGATTAGTGTACGCTAACGAATGAATTTGAGTATCAATTGATAGATTAAAAAGAAGCAAAGAGAACCTACGGATTCAGTACGCCGCAGAAGCGTCGGGAGCGGCGAGCCGGGCAGCCGGCGACGGCGTACTCCGGCTAGGAGTCGGGCAAACTGCGGAACTGGCGGCAGTCCGCGGTCGGCGGCTCGTCGAAACTCAGAATTGGAATTTGGAAAGAACCTGTACGCACACGTAATAGCCGTCTGTTCATTGCTGAAGCCGAAGCGTTCGCTTGTGAAGTACCGTCGCTGGGCATCGTAGGAGGCCTCCTGGGCTGCTCTAAGCCTATTAGCTTTCTTCTCAGCTGGAGTAACGTGTTGCTGTTGCCTTCTTAATCTTTGGACTTTGGGCCAACTAAACTAAACATACTAATACTCCTAATACTCGACAACATACGTATATGGGAAGGGGCCCAAGCAGCGTCGAGGGCCTGGAGCAGCCGTCCCGTTTGCCCCCCGTCAGGGCCGGCACTGGGTACGGGCCGCCGGGGATTGTTGTCGTACGATCAATAGGAAAGAATATATATAAATCCTTTTTCTTCGCCGCGCGGATACCGAGGCATATCACGAGCCGTACGTACTCCGTGGTTTTGGTTTCGGATCTCGTCGACCTTGGACGATGGCGCGCCTTAAATTTATTTGTTTAGCCTAGATTTTCAAGTTGGGCACGTACTCTGATTAACGCGCGGTACGTGCATGCATGTGAACTGTGGAGTGCATGATCGACAAAAGAGAGAAATCATGGAGTTTAACGATGGATGGAGCTCATCGATCTCCATATGTATGCTCTCTCATCATATGTCGTCGTGCGTATAGCTTTTGCTGCGTGATGGTTTTGTGTTTGTTTCGGTATGAGGTAGTACGGCACAGGACATCGATCGTCGCCTTTAATTAATTTGTCCGATCTTGCTTGGACCTGATAATAATAATCTTAAATAAATACAATAAAGCGCACTTGCAGTAAGCAGGACCACTACACTGATCGATGCATGCATAGTGATGTGTACATGTATACGTACTCCCTCTGTATCGTAATTAGATGATGTTTAGGACATGAGTACGATTACCAAGAGGTGATTAATTAGGGGTTAGTTTTCCTGTTTTGCCCTTATTAAATACAGCTGAGGGTGCCACTTGTACAGCAATCCATCGTAGCTCAGTTGGCCAAGGCTCCACGGCTTGAGGCATGAGCTCCACGGTTCAACCTCTGGCAGCCGCGGTATTCGTGTTTGGCCGTTCGCGGGTGCTGCTCGTTTTCGTTGTTTCGCGCGTTTGGCAGCGTTGCGTGGCACTGGCGCGCGTGCGGTGCGGTGTGGATTCATTTGGCTGGGCGAGGCGCGCGCGTTTAGCAGCGTTTTTGCTCCGTTTTCATAGGCAAACATTCTTTTGCGGTGGCGCCACTGTGTTTACAATTTAGCGCTCGATTGCCTGCGTCGTTTGAGTTCCACCGTGGCTATTAATACACAGTCTTTCCCCGGCCTATTCTCTTTCCATAGCCGTGCATCATCTCCACACTTTCCTGTTTTCTCTTTGCATGTACCGCTTGCAATGTCAGCTGATCCAGCAAGAGTGCCTGCCTTAGATCTGAATGTACGCTTAGAAGATGATGACAACGGCTTTGATCTGAACGTTGGCTTAGAAGAAGATGACTATGGGTCTATGGTAATGTGTTTCCTTGTTTGATTTTGCTTGTTTCACTCAACCTCCATCTCTCCTTATTTTTTTCCTTTTTTTGGACAGGGTTTGATTTGAACTTGCCATTAGATGAGTATGGTGCGGTTGATTTCGACTTCGTACAAAACCTTCCTGGTAATCCTGCATGCCGTCCTATTATTTTGATACAACATGTACCGTACAAAATCTGCATGCCGTGCCTAGTAAATGTGCTTGTTTTTTTTCCTATTGCTAGAACATGCATGCCGTGGCTAAGTATTGTACTACTATGAATCTTGCTTGTTTTTTCTTTCATTTTAGCTACATCTTGCCGTGAACAAGTAGTACTACTACGAATATTATCTTGCCTAGTAAATGTGCTTGCTAATAAAAGAACTTGCTGTTGCTAGCTAAGAATAGAACTTGCCGTGACACTACAACAATCAAGGCTTTACATGACGGTTTACTTTGGTCACAGACAGTCAAAAATACGTCACGGTTAACTTATGATGATGATCGAAAAATCCGTCATGTATCTCGCGTCATACATTTGCCAGACCGATTAGAGCTGTCACAAATTGACATGTTTTTTCGTCATGGAATCACTGGTCAGCAACAATAGCAAAAGGCTATAGTGATGAACTGAATCGTCATAAAATTGGTACGTCATCTTTTGCCATGTCAAATTTAAATTTAAATTCGCACAAATTCAAATTTAAATTTTTTTTGGTGAAACATTGAAATTCAAATTTGAATTGACCACATTCAGATCATCACAGATCATCACATCACAGATCAAGATCATCACAGATCAGCTATATATAGAAAGAGGTCCATTGCCATAACATATCACAGATCAGTTGCATAGTTTGTCACACAACAGCATAGCTGCCGCTGTTGTCAAAAGAAAAAAAACAGCATAGCTGCCGCAGTTCACGATTTGCAGCTTTTCTAGCAGCGACATGGATAGCACAGGAGCAGAATGGTTATTAGCCGTTGCAGGTTGTCGTAGGCCGGCACCGGCTTTTAGGAACTCTCGACCTAAACACCCAAGAACCTCCAGGTGGTATACCTGTACTGCAAAGAGTTTCAAATCACAAGGAGAGCCTGCACATATAAACCTGCAAAAGATTTCATATTGCAAGCTGGCATAAGACATGGTATAATGGATAGCAAAAGAGAACGCAACTCTTTGGAGACTGCTGGAGCATACTCCCTGATGCTCTAAATGCTTGTAGGAGGTAGCCACTCACTGCTACAACATTCATTCCCCCTTGAAAGAAGAAAATATCCTGAACAGTGGCTTCATATTAACATGAATATGAAATTGATTCAGTAAGCAAGGTTCGGAGTCTCTGAGCTCGAATTTGGAAACAGAACAACGAAGTTCGAGTACATTATTTAAACTTGAGGAGTCCTTACATTCCATAATATGTTATTAAGCTTCTCAATGGATCTATGCAGCATATCATACTATTGTCAGCTATTAGTAGTAGCAGTTCCAACATTAGCTTGGTAGCTTGGAAAAATTAAAGGCATATCAGGCAAAGTAATGAGGAAATTGTGGGAAATTTAAATGGGCTAATTCCGCAATAATGAAAGGTAACACGTTCCTGCAACTAACATATGGAAGGCACTCAATATCTGGGCAAAACATCTTTAGATATCTGCAGCTCTTATTGAGAAGGGGAACGATAATAGCTTTTAAGCACCGAGTTTTTAGTCATAGTATGTTACAAATGTTAGGCAAGTTGTAAGCCTAGGAGGTCGTATCTAAGGGCTGCAGCAAGCACACTGGTAAGCAAGACTGTACTGTCCATTTTTAAGATATTAAATAATGCACAGGAACATGATTTTTTGCTAACATTAGCAGGCTATGTTGATTTGTGTAGTTTCCCTTTCTTCCACTAATCAGAAAACAGATTTGTAGATTGGAGGTTAGATGTCATTTTGTGATTATGTACACATATCTTAAAATATGTTTCATAAGGCATGATGACTCACAATTCAAGTGTACTAAAATCATCTGATGCTGAACAGAGAACAAAGAGAAGTCGACTATTAACCTCAATGAGTGTATGTCACTTCTCATATCCAAAAAACCAAAACCTTCACCTGTGAAATTAACAACAATAAAGGAAAGAAAAACAGGTTATGTCTGCATAAATGGAGGGATAAACATGAAGGCGATGACAAAGTAAGAATGTAAATCCGACGCGGCCTGCAGCCCTAGCTCCCGGCACGGCTGAGGAAGGGGCACACCGCCGTGATGGGAAGGGGCGCGGATCTGCAGCCATCGGTGTCGAGAAGGGGAGCAGAGCCGCCGGATCCGCCTCCTTGCACTGCCACCGGCCGGATCTAGCATCCCTGCGCTGCCACCGGCCGGATCTGGCCTCCTTGCGCCACCACCGGTCGGATCCGGCCTCCTTGCGCCGCCACTGGCTGGATTCGGCCACCCTGCGCCGCCACCATCGGGAGGGAGAGAGGGGCGCCGTCGTGCTGTGAGGGAGAGCGAGAGGGTGCTCGGGAGGGAGAGAGGGGCGTCGTCGGGTTCTGAGGGAGAGGGAGAGGGTGCTCGGTGGGAGAGGGGCTCGGGAGGGTGAGGGGCGCCGTACGTTGGGCTCGGAGTCGAGAGGGACGCCGTACGTCGGGCTCAGAGTGGAGAGGGGGCGCCGTCGGGCTCGGAGGGAGAGGGGCTCGAGAGGGAGCCGACGGTGTGAGAGAGTGTGGAGTGAAAGAAAAAAAAAACCTAACTCCTTGTATTTATACCGGAAGGGCCTCGCCTAGTCCTGCTGGGCCTCGGCCTTTCTGAGGCGGGCCTTATAGCGTGCCCGCCTGCGAAAATTGATTTACGGAGGCGGGTATTTTAAGGCGACCGCCTCCGAAAATAGATTATTTTTTGAGACGGAGACGACCGCCTCCATAAATCCATTTTCCGAGGCGGATAAAAGTGTTCGCCTCGGTAAATAAAAAATGTCCGCCTCCGTTAATAGTAGGCATTAACCAAGGCGATCGGATTTTGTGACCGCCTCCGTTAATAAAAGGGCACCGTCTTGCTAAATCATTTGTGTAGTAGTGTAAGTTTCTTCATTTTAACATTTAAGTATATTTTTTAAATGAACAGGATTTAGCATAACACACTTGGTCTCTTAAATAGAAAAGTTGTCAACAGCAAAGTTGTAGAACTCATCGACTTTACTTTGGTCATTTTTTCATATGTCACGTCGACGTTCACGTCAGCGCCATGTTGCCCATGTCAGCGCCATATTGGATGATTCATCTGTGACCAAACCAAATCGTCTGTCATAGATTTACCACTGAGTTGCCAAAATGATTTGTGACAGTCAACAGTGACGGTTACTAAACAAGTCATCGTAGATATATCACCTAATGAATGAATCGTCATAAACAATAGAATTCTATGATGGTTCCTTAGAACGTCACCAGTAAATCATCATGTAAAGACTTATTCCTTGTAGTGTGATGTTTAACTTTGAATAGAACTTGTAATAAAAGATCACTATGAATGGCCTTGTTTTTTCTCTCTCTATAAATACTAGAAAATGTCGAGTATTACTTGCTGTTGCTAAGAACACTAAGCATTATTTTTTTAACAGAACAGCCCCACCGAAATAAAGAGATGACAGAACACCTCCGCAAACAAGTTTATCAATCTTTGTTGGCTAGAAGCAACAATGGTAAACTAGGCAAGAAGGACACTACCATTGTTGCGGAGCAATTTGGGCTTAAAATTTGTGCAGTTCAAAGGTTATGGAAAAGAGGTAAAACACAACTTGCAAACTCCATTCCGGTTGATGTTTCAAGTCCAAATTTGCCCTCGGTACCGTGAACGACTTCTTTTGCCGCAAACGGCCTGGCCTCCAGAACGTCGTCTAATTAGGATACGGAGGGAGTATATCTACTGCTAATCCTACAGGCTAAAGCTACAGATAGCCGTTTGCCTCATGGCGTCTCCAACGGTACATGAGCTATAGCTCTAATAAGCCGGAAAATATGAAGAAAAAAATAAAAGAGACTGCAACAAGCAGTTTTGAACATCGTGCTATAAGAGAGGGATGCATCGCAAAAATATGTGAGACTATTTTTTTGAGCTCATGCTAGTTTCTTGCTTCTTGCACCATTCAGTGATTAAAAAATTGATTCGGTTAGCTCTAAGTTAGATCATTGGAGATGACCTTAGAACCACTATAATAGGCTGTAAATATTCATGCAGACCTCGGCAGTTGTGAATACCCTATTGAAATGCATACTTATAAGCTTTTAAAATTTTAAATAATTCGCATCCATAGTGCATCTATAGATGTATGCACACAGCATCAAAAATGTTGAGATGCAAATTTGTTCTAGAAAATTCATAAAAAAATAACAAAATTTATGGGCATATGCATACGAAATTTGTTATTTTTTACATGAATTTCTAGGAAATATTTTTTTGCATCTCAACTTTTGATACATTGGACGTATAGATACACTTTATATGGATGTGCGTCATCTAAAAATTTTCGAAAACATATAAGTATGTGTTTCATACTTTTAATAAGGTTTTCATAATTGTACTAGATATGAGAGATTTGCACCGAATGTGTGTTTCCCTTTTTTTAACAGTATCTTCATTCATCTTCGCTCATTTTGAGATGATGATGTGAGCCATCCATGAGTCTAGCATCTTCGCCGCCGCCGTGTCTAGCCCTGCGTGCCTTCACGGGATTGCAGATAAGCTGCTACGACATACTGCTACTGGTAGCTACGACTACGACCGATCCAACAGACATCCAGTATCATATCATAAAACCATATCGTTGGAATCCTACAATCCTACTACATGCATGCTTTACCTGCCATGCACGGCGCTGCAACTGCAAGGATTAGATTACCCGCACTCATGGACCTCTATATTCATCATCTATACGTCCTAGTCAGCAAGATTCTCTCCTCTATACTCAATTCTCCCGCACCCATCCATCCTCTATATCATCATCTATCCACTCTATCTACTGTGGGACCCACTTGTCACTTTATCTAAATATATTCATGTGTGATCTAGTTTTGAAGGATTTATTGAGACGAATTTAATGGTGAAATCAAAATTTAATTTGAATTTTTGGTTTGTGAGTTATAACATTTTTTCCTTTGTTTAGCTAGTGGGGCCCACTATAGAGTATAGAGTAAGCACAATATCACTCTAAATATAGAGTGAGAGAAATGATAGAGTATCGTTTTAGAGTACCCAGTGCAGCAGTTTTTACTCTATATTCATACTCTAAAGCTTTAAAGTATCGTTTTAGAGTACCCAGTGCGAGTAGTCTTAGGATATACCTACTCCTATGCTGCATGCAGCAGTTGCATCGTCAGCGTGTGCTGAATCCGATGTGCCTAACACGCTGCACTGCAGCAGCTTGAATTCGCAGACCAGAGCATGCCGGCCGACCAGCAGGGACCGTGCAAACTGAAGATTTTGGACGCGGCTGTGTTTAGATGGTGGTGTAAAATTTTTAGAAGTACAGTAATTATTTTGTTTTTATTTAGTAATTAGTGTCCAATCATGGGCTAATTATGTTCGAAAGATTCGTCTCGTGATTTACAACCAAACTGAAACGACCTCGATTTTCCTTGAAGAGAAAATTCACAGATACGGAATATAATGTGATAGTCCACGAGAGCAAACCATCACATTATCATTTATCAGATGATATCACAATCATACATCGTAGAAATTATAAGTTACAAAGCTTTACAACACTGATTAACACACCTATTACATCGTATTCTAGCGGAAACACACGCGTCTTCATCAGAGTCGTCGTAGCACGTCAGCAGGTGAAGGCTCCTCCTTCACGGGCAACCATCAGAGTTGGCGTAGAATGTCAGCGGCATGGACTTCATCTTCTGAACCAAACTTGAGCGTAGGAACGAGACCACCTAATCCTTCTAACTTCGCTATTACTGCAAGTCAAGAAAATCTGCACACCGCCAGATGTGTGCAGGCCATGGTCAGCACCGATGAGCTTTAGTGGAATAGATAAAACAAGAGGATCTGACGATCCTAACATTTGGCTGTGGTTTGCATCCTTAGCGCATGGAAAGTAAGTAACAGTAGTAATGTAATAATAATATCCAGTTTTTAACACATTCCTAGCCACACACATCTACATCCATCCATATCCATCCACCATCCCATCCCAACCATAACCACACCCCATCACCACATCTCATCTCACACACTCAGGTCGACAGGCCGACTCCCTCTCGGCACTTGTCTCAACGGCCCGCAGCCCCTGGCTCATGGCTGGAAAATACCCCAAACCTGGAGGGAGGAAAGAATGACTCATCTCCTATCTAGTTTAAGCGAAACCCAGGAAAGGTCCATAGCTGACAAGTCAACATACGTATCGATCGATCAACCAAACACTCTGCAGAGGTTTTACATACCCACAAGATAGCCATCCTCGACGGTGCCCCGTCTAGGCAGATTTCGGCCGCTTGCTTGCCTAGAACGATGCCACCCTACCTCTCAGCCCTGGTACATCCCAAGTCTAGTCTGGGATGGCTGATACTGTGAGTCGTAGACAGAGCCGGGGCCCTCCGGATGTCAAGAGCCATGTCCACAAGGCCTCCTAAAGTCTCGGAAGGGTGTGGGGGCAACCGCGCACCCCGTACCTCCTTGCACACGTTCGCCTAGCAGTAGTGGCATTGTTCTACCAAGTAGTCCGACCGTCCCGCACCATATAGGACGAGTGGGATGTAAATGATTCCCGGTGAGTCTAAGTACTAGTAAGTCCTTAGGGATTGACCAAGCCAGAATGTCTTCATCAGGGTTTCCATTTTACGTGCCACCACAGCACCTCTACCCCGGGCTCCACCTCTCCGAGGTTCACACCCAAGGACACCTCCAATTACCATTTTACCCGCCACAAGTATTCCCTATCCAAGTGCCCAGGTAGCACCACTTAGCAAGACTTGCCCCAGGCTCATCGTTATTCCAGCTTGGTCGACACAACCCTCACTCTCCACGCACCCAAGACACACGCAGCACGCTCGCACACCACTAAGTCCAGCACCCATAGCTAAACCATTCCCAGGGAGTTCACCACCAGCATCACATCCCCGATATAATGCGAAGTGGAGTTAATAATAAGTATAGTGGTGTAATATGCAAGCAAGCAGGCAAGTAAGCATATATAAGCGAGCAAAAGCACAAAGCAGGGTGACGTGGTAGAGTGGGTTGCATCAGGGTAATAATGGCTCAGGTAGTAGCATGCATCAAGGTACTATCAAAGGAATAATTATAAAGCGCTAGCAGTTCTAGATATTATGCAATGTCTAATAGGATTCTCTAAAAGAGGGTGCTGCCATGACACCTGCGATGTCGAGGTAGTAGTGGTACGAGTCTCCAGATGTCGGGGTCGTCCACCAACAGGGTCCATCGTATCCGGGTGCATCGTCGAACAACGAACTCAAGTCGTCACTACGCGAAAAAGACAAAAAGACTGCGATAAGAGCCAAATAAAAACATGATGGAAACCTAACTCGCTAGACTCAAAAACTGTACTAAGAGGTAGAGTAGGTTTTTAGAAAAATTATGAAAGTGGTTTCATAATTTTTGGAGTAAGGACGAATATTCTGTGAATTTTTAAAGGTGGCAAGGTTTGCTGAAAATTAGATAGAGAGAAAAGGCCTTAGGAATCGACTTGCGCTCAAAGTTGTTGCTGGCCCAACAGCAAGGAATAGAGAGGGCTCGTGCGTGGGCCGGAAACTGAGTTGGGCTTGGCAAAACCAGCCGGCCCAAGGGAGAAAACGGAGGGGGAGGTCCAAGCTGGGCCTAGGCCAACTGGGCTGGTTGGTGGCCATTACGGGGAGAGGGAAGGAGGGCCTGCGCCTGACTTTGGCTTTTCTACTGGGTGGCCAGGTGCTCGACGGAAGCCAGCAGGCAAGGCCAGCAGCACGCTGTGCTCTGCGCTCCCGTCCGCGGCTGCGGGTGACACAACGATGCAGGTTCGTGCTCAAGTACGCATGTAGCGATACGTGTCAAGGACATGGTCCATGGTGTCGTGCTTGTGTAGGAAGGCCTAGGTAGCACAGTGGCAGCTACGAGGTCACGACAGCCACGGGTGGTGTGGTGACGAGGCAAGGTGAGCCTTGCTGGTGCGTGTGCGTGCCCAGCGTGTCTGCCACGCGAGCGCGGCGTGCATGCGTCCGGTAGTCATGGCCTAATGTGGAGCGCGAGTGCGCTGGCGGCTCTTGCCGCACGGTGGTCATGGGTGGCCACTGGCATGGCATTGTCGTGATGTGCCGTGTCTTCGTGGGCTCGGCGAAGGAGTGCCCTGCCGTGGTCGTGGGTGACCGACGGTGGCGAGCTACGAGAGTGCGCACGCAGGCTCCGTGGTGGCCGTGCACGCAGCCGCGACTAGGGATGGACCGCGGCACCGCACGTTCACCGGCGGTGTCGTGAGGTCGTGTTCAGGCGGTGGTAGCAAGGCCACGATGGCCGCCATGCTGTGCGTGCGTGCAGGCCGCGAGCGTCGAGCTACAGCAGGGCGTGGAGACAACGCGGGCTCGATGTGGTGCAGTGGCATTGAGATGGCAGCTAGGAGCTGCGAACGCCGAGGCCGGTAGCAAGGCTGCGGCAGGGTCTGGCTAAGCAGCGGCAAGGACAACAAGGCTGTGAGCTTGCATTGCTCTTGTGCAAGGGCTCATTCGTGTGCTCTCAGAGTGCGTGGGTGAGAGACGCTTCCGCGAACGCCAAGCCGTGGTGGCGTGGTGGTGCCTATGCAGTGGCAAAGGGAGTGGTCCGGTGGCGTGGCATAGCCTCGCAGTCCGCTGTGGTCGACCGGTATCAGCGGCTTGGCAACCAGCAAATAGAGATGGCAGCAAGGGGACGCACGAAGGCAAAAACTTTGTGGCTGGGCTGTGTTCGGCACTGGCACGATGGGGCGGAGACTACGGCGCGCGCGTGTGGTGACGCCGGGTCACGGACTGCGTGCCAGTTGGTGCCTTGGTTGAACGGCGACAGTGGATGGCACAACAGCGCCGCGTTGTGCTCGTGTGCATGTGTGGCCAGGCGATGGGAAGGCAAGGGCCTGGCCAGTGTTGTGATGTGCGGACGGTCTTGGTTGAGAGCTCCGCGGGTGAATGATGGCAAGGAAGTCCAAAGCCTGAGCTTGCACTCGTGCAAGGGCTTGTGCTCCTGGAGAGCTGTGCTCATGTATGTGCACGGCGGCGTGCATGTGATGCGCCATGCACCCTCCCAAGGCTTCGGCTTGGGCAGGGACGGGGCGGCGGCAACAGGGCCACGGCGGTCTAGCCCAGCGTGCGGCCGCGAGCCCCGACACGCGTGTGCAGCGAAGGTGGCAAGGCGATGGCTTGGATTGGCACCAGCGGGGTGGTGTGACTGATGCGGACTCGCGGTGTTCTGTGGCCTTGGAACGGTAGCCGTCGTGCGTGCAAGTGGGTGCTTGGCCGAGCTAGGGCGCGGTGTGGTCACGACCATGGTGACCGCGTGGGGCGCGACGGCCGTGGGTAGTGTAAAGGTGATCGTGCAGCGGCGTGCTTGACGGTGCACGGACGAGGCTCGCGAGGGCAATGCATGGCGTGTCCGCGATGAGTGCGCGGTGTGTGTGTGATGGCGTTCCAGCCGTGTGGCGGGCCCGTGGCCGTGCGTGTGTGTGCTTGCAGGTCCGAGCGCAAGAGCGCGTGGCTGCGGTCGATGGTTCAGAGACGACGCGTGCTCGTCGTCGGTGCATGTGTGTGTCGGTGCCGGGGTGAGCACGCGTGGGAACGAGCGTCCGCAACTACGGCGACCGCGGCTGCGGCGCGACGGCCGGGCAGACAGGCAAGAAGAACGAGGCACAAGGCGGGGCCTTGGGGTTCCGGGGCTCACCGATGGGCTCGGCGGCGGCGGATCGCTTGGAGCAGGTCGGGCCCGACGCAGGCAGTCGCGACGTCGCCGGCTGCCGTGGTGCCGAGGCGGCTCAGGTGGGGACGCGTTCCCATGCGGGGTTGGCCGGTGGCGCTGCCGTGGCGAGGCGAGCCTCGAGCGGCCCGACGAAGCGGACGGCGGCGGCGTGGAGCAGAGAGTGGGAAGGGGAGGAGAAGACATGGTGGCGACTGGAGGGGAGCTTCCAGAGGTGGGCGGCTGCTGCAGGGTTAAATAGGGCACCGGCTAGGGCTCCAAGGTCTCTCGACGATCCTCGTCGTTCGTGCACGGGAAGGGGGCACGCGGCAGCTATCCAGCGATGCGGGGTAGGTGGCCGGCTCGGAATGATCCGGAAGGGAGCAGGGCTGGCCCGTGGACGCGGGTCACTGCGGTGGGCGAGCGGGGATGCGTCCAAGCTGTCAAGGGCTCGTCCGCAGTCCGTGGCGCGGGGCACGGCTCCGCGGGGTCCGCTGCTGGCGTGGACGCGAAGGGTATCCGAGGGCGCTGCTCTGCTTCGCTCGGACAGTTGGACGGAAGAAACGGAGGACACTGGTACGGAGAGAGGAAGGAGAAAAACGGCGACGCGATTCGATTGAGTGGCGGCAGAATGGAAACGGAGAGGGCCAACTCTGCGGCTGGCTCCTGGGCCCGGTAGACGGCACTTGCGTCTCCGCGACGCGCAGGGGCGCAGCTTCCTCAATCACGCGCTGAGCACGAGAGGCAAGGGAGAGGGAAGAGTTTAGCGCCGGTTGGACTTGGTGGCGAGTTGGGCTCGAAGTAGTGCCTGGGCCGGACGAGGAGTGCAGGCCAGGGAGGCCGGCGTGCTGTAGCTGCTTGCGGTTGGCATAGTAGGTATATACGTGTATATATATACATATATATACACACTTACAAAGGCTTCGGCTTAGAGAACTCAGGCGCTCACGTAATTAAAGAGCAAGGCACAGTAGCATGCACGGTTGGGCAGGTAGCTGGATCCGGAGCATCGCCATTTGGTGATAGGATAGGGTGCGTACGTACTACTGGCTGGCCGTGCGACAAGGAGATAAACCATGAGCTGGGCCTAGAGGGAGATGCAGGAGGAAGCTTTGGCCCTAGAAATTAATTAAGAAATGATTCTCTTTTTTTTCTACACATGGAATTTAGAAAAGAGATTGAGCAACAAGGAAAAGGACTTTTCCTTTCGTGACTCTTATGACCATGGGTCACGGAGCTTTGGGGGGAGATGTATAGGGAGTTTTCGAGATGTAAATGGAGATTCGAGAGGAATTCAAGGGTGACGAGAGAATTCACAAAGGATTGAATGGAAGTTGCTACGGATTCGTGCACTCCGACATGAAACCCTAAACCACTAAGAACTCCAGCACACTCCTACAAATAATTCTACATGTATGCGACGACTTGTTAGCAGGTTAGACTCGGGTTAGACCTAGAAGCTACATGCTTCACACAATTGTAGGAAAAGTTTTAAAAATCTCGTATTTTTGGTTGCTCGAAAACCCGGGATGTTACACAAATTGTGTAATTAGTTATTTTTTTTACCTATATTTAATACTCTATGCATGCGTCCAAAGATTCGATGTGACGAAAAATCTTGTAAAATTTTTAGAACTTTGAAGCATCTAAACAAGGCCAAGTTTGGGGGCAAACTTTGCATAGTAAACGTCGCGTCACACCGTAGCAATTTTGTTTTTATTTGGTAATAATTGTCCAAACACTGATTAATTAGGCTTAAAATGTTCATCTCGCAAAGTACAACAAAATTATGCAATTAGGTTTTTATTTCATCTATATTTAGTACTCCATATATGTGCCGGCATTTTGATGTGACGGGAAATAGGAATTCTGCATAGTGAATTTGGTGGCAACTTTGGTATCTAAACATGGCCAGCAGTTTCAGAAAACGAGGAGTGACGATGCATGTCTTCATCTGGAGCTTCAGCGGCAGGGGACCATCGTCATGTAATATTAGGGGGTGTTTAGTTGGGGTGTTAAAGTTTAACAAACACTGTAGCACTTTCGTATTATTTGATAAAAAGTTTTCAATTTTGGACTAATTAGGCTTAGTAGATTCGTCTCGTAAATTACTCCTAATCTGTGCCGACATGCATGCAATTAGTCTACATTTAATACTCCATACATTTGAGGGAATATTGATGTGATGGGAGTTAAACTTTAACCTCGTATAACCAAACAGGGCCTTACAACACGTAGTAAGTACTACTCTGTCCCTTAATGTTAGTCGTCCGAAAAGCGTGTCTGTGAGGGAAACACGGTTTTCTAGAGACAAACATTTAGGGACAGAGGAAGTACTCTATGAAGCTCCAATGTACCTTAGACACGTCGCGGTATGCCACTACTATACGTCTATACTACTGTGCATAAGTAGCCTCATACAGTGTGCATGAGCAACAGTTCTTTGTATTAGAGCAAGTATAGTAAAGGGCTGCAAGCCGATTATATGCTGATGTGGAGGATATAGAAGAAGCGAGTTGTAAGCTTACAGCTAGTTTGGACACGAAAACCAAGAAACTTCGTGCGAGAGACAAGTGGGCCACATATTAATGGTGAAGATATAACCACTATATGGGTGGGCTGAGAGGTACTCCTAGGCTGGAAGAATTTATGCAGTCAGCAGCCGACTGTATTATTAGCCTTATTAGCCTTGCTGCTGGGCTAATAATACAGCCGGCTGCTGGCTGTATGAATCATTACTGAAAGGATCAAGATGCCCAAGAGGGGGGGTGAATTGAGCTTTTCTAAAAATTAATTTCAAGAATTAAATCTTACAAGCCAAAGTTCACCCCAAGTGCCTACTAGTGTTCCTTGTGATTCTACCGGTAAAAAGTTTTACACCCTAAGTTCCAATTCTAGTCTAGCATGGCAATTCTAGGAAAGTAAACCAAGCAATGAAAGTAATACACGGAAGTAAATTCTTGAAAGTAAGGGTTAGGAACACGACGATATTTTTCCGAGGTATCGGAGAGTCGCCACTCTCCACTAGTCCTCGTTGGAGCACCCGCGCAAGGGTGTAGCTCCCCCTTGATCCGTGCAAGGATCAAGTGCTCTCTACGGGCTGATTCTTTGACACTCCGTCGCGGTGAATCGCCCAAAACCGCTCACAAGATGAGTTAGGTCATCCACAAGCTCGCCGGATGATCACCAAACTCCCAATCACCACCAAGCCGTCTAGGTGATGACGATCACCAAGAGTAACAAGCTAGAACTCTCACTTGACCACAACAAGCCTAATGAGAAGGTGGATGCATACTTGTTACTCCCTAGTCACTAATGAGGGATTCTCAAACTTTGATTCTCAAATCACTACCCTCACTAGAGCTCTTGCACTTCCTTGCACTTGAAAGGTGTTTCTCAGCTGAACAAATGAGCAAGAGAGCTCTAAAAGAGGTGGAGGGGATGTATTTATACACCCCACAGCCAAATCCAACCGTTACTAGCCAACTCAGCAAAATACGCACTGACCGGACGCGCTGGTCGACGTGACCGGACGCGCCGATCAAAAAACTGAACGACACTGCTGAGTGACCGGACGCACCGATCAGGGGTGACCGGACGCCTCCGGTCATGCAAGAACCTTACTGTACTTTGACCTGATGCTCGTTCGTGTCCGATCAGTGATGACCGGACACGTCAGGTCAGCAAAGTACCTTACTGGAACGTGACCGGACGCGTCCGATCAGTTCCCAGTCGCGTCTGATTAGATCTTTTACCCTCTGAGACACGTGTCAACACGATCAACGCGTTCGGTCCTCGCAGGAACCGCGTCCGGTCAACCAGGTTGAAACGCAGTGACTTTTAGTACTGACCGGACGCGTCTAGTCGAGACAGAGATCGCGTCCGGTCAAGGGTAAATGGCTCAAACGACTTTAAAACGCAACGCAACTTGAACCGAGTTGCTTCCAACTGAACTTTGAGCTTTACCTGAGCTACCTAGTGCTAAGTTTGACAAGTGTGCACCACACCTAAATAAAAGACTCACCTAGGTCAAACTACTCGCTCATGCCCCCCCTTTGTAGTACGGCCAAAGGAAAGAAGCGAAGATCCTAACGACTATTCCGGATGTAACTCAACACCTTGACATACGGAACTAACCGTCCTTAATCTTGTCATTGATCCTTTGAAAACCGAAACGATTTCCATCAAGGGGCATGAATACCATAGTGCCCAAAGCAGTTATCAACCCTGACCTAACTTAGCAAAGTTTCTGCAAAACACACGTTAGTCATGGTAATAATGTGTTGTCATCAATTGCTGAAACCAACTCCCGGGGCCTAGATGCTTTCAATCTCCTTCTTTTTGGTGATTGATGACAACACTTAGATTCAGAAGATTTAAGAGTTGAGGTTTTCGAACATGCTTGGTTCACATAAGCAAAAAGCAATGAACACAAGAGGTTAGGAATTGCTTATGTGTTCCAAGCCAACAGAGTGTACTCATAAGATAAAACATGAAGAGTTAGTACACAAAAAACATAGCTCATATGAAATCGGAATAAGGCACGAAAGCACAACCCTATGAGCTAGAACCAATTAAGTGACAAGATATATAAAAGAGATCTCACAAGCAAACATGTCACACAATGCAGGGCGAGAAAGTAAACATGATGCATGAATGTAGCACACAAAGAAAAAAATGAAAAAATGAAACCCTCTATCAACACTCCCCCTAAATCTACTCTCTCTCCCCCTTTGGCATCAAACGCCAAAAATAAAACTAAGGATCCGATGGGGGAACAGAAGCAGTCGTGTCGGGTGCCGAGGAGCGTGGAGTGATCACAAACTATGAAGTATCCTCCTCAGACTCTAAACTGTCAGGCTGACCCTCTGTAGATACATGTGGCAGTGAAGCAGTCTGGGTCTGTAGAGCAGGAGCATAAACTGAAGATGTAGTAGCAACAATAGGAGCAGTCTTTATCACCGGAGCCTGAAAAACATCAACTGTGGGAGGATCTGTCGAGGCAACTGACGACTGCACTGTCTCTGTAGTCCCGGTCCCTGTCACTAGAGGAGCCATAGTCTCGGAAGCCGATATCCCTAAAGAGGTCACAACAGTGGTGTGCGAGGGTGTAGGCTGACCAGTCAACTCGCTGTAGGAGGCACTCAAGTCAGTGAAAGGAGTGCCTGTCAGAAGGTGAGGTCTGGGCTAAGCTGGTGGAGTGAACCCCGTCTGAATGGGAGTGTAGCTCGGGCACTGAAAGGTCTGAGGAACCTGCTGCTGGGGAGAGGTAAACTGAAAGCTCGGCAGTCTCTGACTCTGAGGTCCATTGGACTGTAGTGCTGGAGTAAGGACAGACGGTGGTGGAGGAACCCCAACAGTGACGAGGTGTCGTAGGAGCTCAAGATACTGCTGCTGGATGGCTGCCTGCTGCCTCTGCATCTTAAAATGTTGTCTCTGAAACTCCAGCTGCTGCCTCTGGAACTCGTCCTGATGAGCCTGGATCTGAACAAATACAGCTGCTGTGTCCTAAGCCTGTCGCTGCATCTAAACCTCCTGCCTCTCCTAGGCCTGGGTCAGCCTCTCAAGGATAGGTCTAAGCGAGAGGCTGATCTTGAACCATCGGCCTCATGGTCGTGAGACCGAGGAGAGTGGTACTGGGGAATAGGCTGGTAGTCCTCGTCTGTGCTGTCAGTGGCATCATCCTCAACTGGATCAACTGGCAGAGCATCAAGATCTGCAAGCTCGGCCTCAATAAGACCCTCAACGGTCTCATCCTGCTCAGCTGCTGTCTCTGGAACCTTTGGCCTCTGACGCTGTCCCGGCCTAGGTGCCTGCTCTCTAGTAACTGAAGCCCACAACTGTCGAATGTCATACTCTGGGAATGCAGTAGTGGTATCAGAGATCTCAGCCCTAATCTCTGTAGGCAGGTCACATGCAGATCGAATGATAAAGCAGATCCAGTGCGCATATGGTAACTGACGGTGACCCTTGAAGCCCTCAGCCAAAGTATCCTCCATCTCACATAGCAATAGATCCCAAATATCAAACGGTATCTGAGAGATGAGGTGATGATCAACCCAAAGCTGTATACGTGTCAGGCCCTCTCTGTATCCCAGCCTCGGAAGAAGAGTCCGCCTCACAATGGCATCAAGCACTCTAGCAAGGGGTGTCAAGCTGGCAGGTGTACGTCTGGACCCCTCACTAAATGGCTCACGGAAGCAAGGTCTGATCATGTCTGTGGGTGGTACTGTACCTCCGTGAGGACGTCTCGGTGGTGAAGTCTGTCCAAAGCACAACTGGTGAATCTTCATCTCTGAAGAAGGGAGTCTGAGAATCTCCCGTACCCTGGTGCTGTATAGTCTGCGGTCATGGCCTCGGAATGCAAAGTGTATAAACTCGTGAGCAGGGTCAATCCAAAGTTAAGAGTAGAACTCTCTGACCCAAGTCCCGTAGTAAGCTCCAGTCCGTCCTAAAAGGTCTGACAAACCAGGTAAAAAGGACAGATGTGGATGGAGCTGCTCACCAATCACCTCAACTAAAGCCTCGAGTTGACAAACTCTCTGAGGTCTGAATGCAATCCCGCTGTCAACATAGGCTCTGTAGAAGTCCTCGTGCAGAGGTGTGTAGAAGCCCTCTGAGGCTCGGGGGTCCCGCTGAGGTGGGAACCACCGACCAACCTCAACAAACCTGAGAGCTTAGACCTGTCGTGCTATAGCTCCTCTTAGGTCAAAGTGCTCGACTGGGGGGTGACCTCGAGCCCTGGGAGGTGGACGACCTCCATGACGCTGGCCCTCTGGCCTAGGAGTCACCTGAGCTCATGCATGTCCTGAGCGACGACGCGATAGAGTCTGAACGGTCTGCTTCTCTGTCTCCTCTATGTCCTCTGTGGGCTGCTCTGCAGGTGGGTCCTCTGTCCCCTCTGTGGCCTCAGTACCGAGCTGTCGACCTTCAAGATGAAAGCGACGCTCACCAATGTGAATCCCACTGCTTCTGCCACCTCTCTCTGCAAGCTCTGCTACATCAGCGACTGCCTGTGCTATCTCTGCCTCAGTGGGTGTCCTCTTTCTCTTCTTGGTGGCTATCTTCTTGCGCTTGCCATGGGCTACCTCTGTCAACCTATGAGGACTTTCGTCCCCGTCACTTGGTGCACCACCAACATTCTTGCAGCAAACCATACTGACCAACCTCTGGGACTGAGAAACCCTAATAGTGAAAGATGGTGTACTGACACTCGTGAGGCTTGGCCTCAATCCATATCCATAGGCTTGGCCTTGGATTCAAATATGATCAACTGCCACACACAGAGCACCGACAAGACTCTCTGAAAAGATGGAATAGATAGAGCTACTATTAAGCATTATATTTTAACTACCAGATGAGCGAGGTCCTTATGAAAGCAAGCATACGAGATAAGAAAAGAATAGATCACGATAGCTACCTTAGATAGGCGAGATTCCGGTGAAAAGATGAGGGACCTTGATGCGTGAGAGTTCCACAAAAATGTCGGATGAGCGCTGAAGTGCCGAGACACACAATAGGTGAATTAGAATTTCAACGGAAAGTCATCGACAAGGATCAAGGCAATGTGAAATCACCTCGCGGAGATGAAATCGCGCGAAGAGACCTCGACGAAAAATGGCCAGAGTGAAGTCACAAACCGTCGTGGCGGATTAGGGTTAGGTCTTGAAAAGATCAAAGCTCTGTCAATGGAGGAGCGTGACTCCGGCAGTGCAGCGCGGCGGAGGAGGTGCGCACGGCACGGAGGAGAAGCTGCAGTGGCACGTGCAGCAGAGGAGGAGCGGCTGTGGCGGCGCGCGCGGCTACGGCTGTCGGAGGCGAAGGCACGGCGGCGCGGTGCGTGGAGGAGGTGGAGCGAAGAAGGAGCGGCGGCGCCCGAGCGGTGGAGATGGAGCGGCGTTACGAGCGGGTACGGCACGGCACGACTAAGGAGGGCAACGGCTGCGGCGGCGTGGCGTGTGACGGTGAGGTAGGCTAGGGCACGGTGGCGGCGGTGAGCGGATTGAAAGAGAAGACGGCCGAAAAAACGGATCGGGAGGAACGGTTAAGAAGGGGCAGATCCGCTTTTAACACGATGACCGGACGCGTTGGTCGACTGACCGAACGTGGTGGAGCAGCGTCTGGTCAGAGTCCAGTAAGCTCCTGGCACGATCGGACGTGTCCGGTTAGAGATGATTGGACGCTGACAGAGTCCGTTCGGAGATCACCAGGGGAACTCAACACGCTTGACCGGACGTGGTGGTGGGGTCCGGGACCGGACGCAGTGGTCACAACGTCACGTCCGGTCATAGATCCTTGAGATTGACTTCGGGATGACCGGACACGCTGGTGGTCGCCGGGACCGGACGCAGTGATGAAGCAGCATCACGTCCGGTCCAGCGTCCGGTCGCTGTAAAACGCCTTTCTTCAATCCGATCTTTGACGCGACTTCTCCCAATCAAGTTCCAATTCAAAGAGACTCAAATAAACACCAATTGGAACCTGATATGACGGACCTCTCTCAAACCCTCAAGTTTTTCAAAATATTTTGCCTTAGGCTAGTATTATTTTTAGGAAAAATATGCAATAAACACCCGAGGAGCAACGTATGGCCATGCAATAGAGTTTATGAACCCTTGGGAGCGTCAAATGCTCTCTCTATTCATGGACGAACATAGAGGTTGCTCAAAGCAAAACCGAAAAGAAACGACAAAGCAACAACCATGCATATGCAATGCAAAGCGAGAAAGAAAGACTAGGTTGCTTGTCAAGTTTGATCCATAGTTAGGCTTCTTCACTCCTCCAAAGGAGGGTTATCGTAACTGTGTTAGACAAGTCCTAGATGCATTGTGGAGAATTAAGCATGACATATAATACAATGCAATGCAAGGGACAACACAAGCTCATTTTTTAAAGTTACTAGAATCAAACACATTTAGTTCACTTCTCAACCTATAAAAGGTAGCCTCATCCAAAGGTTTAGTGAAGATATCCGCTAATTGATTTTCACTTCTTACACCTTCTAGTGAAATATCATTTTTAGCAACATGATCTCTTAGAAAGTGGTGGCGGATATCAATGTGCTTGGTGCGTGAGTGTTGTACCGGATTATTAGCAATTTTAACAGTACTTTCATTGTCACATAAAAGTGGCACCTTATCAAGAACAACTCTATAGTCTAGGAGGGTTTATTTCATGTATAAGATTTGTGCACAACAAGCCCCCGCAGCGATGTATTCCGCCTCGGCGGTGGACAAAGCCACACTATTTTGCTTTTTAGATGACCAAGATACTAAAGACCTCCCAAGCAAATGGCACCCTCCGGATGTGCTTTTTCTATCAATTTTGCAACCAGCATAATCCGAATCGGAATAGCCAACTAGTTGGAATCTAGCTCCTTTGGGGTACCAAAGACCAATGCTTGGGGTGTGCTTAAGGTATCTTAAGATTCTTTTTATGGTACTTAGGTGAGGTTCTTTGAGGCACGCTTGAAAGCGAGCACACATGCACACACTAAACATGATATCGGGCCTAGATACGGTAAGGTACAATAAGCTACCAATCATAGAACAGTAGAGAGTTTGGTCAACCGGTTTACCTCCCTCATCTAGGTCGAGATGTCCATTAGATGACATTGGGGTCTTGATTAGCTTACACTCTTCCATCTTGAATCTCTTGAGAAGATCATTGGCATACTTTTCTTGAGAGATGAAAATCCCTTCTCTCATTTGCTTGACTTGAAAACCAAAGAAAAATGTTAGCTCACCAATCATAGACATCTCGAACTCCCTCGACATCAATTCACCAAATTCCTTGCAATAATCTTCATTTGTTGATCCAAAGATGATATCATCAACATAGACTTGACAAATGAAAATCTCCCCATTAAGCTTCTTGGTGAATAGTGTGGTGTCGACCTTCCCAATAGTAAAGCCCTTCTCAATGAGGAAGTCCCGGAGGTGCTCATACCACGCTCTAGGGGCTTGCTTGAGCCCATATAGTGCCTTAGACAACCTATAAACATGATTAGGATATCTAGGATCTTCAAACCCGGGAGGTTGTTCAACATAAACTAGTTCATTTATGAAGCCATTTAAAAAAGCACTTTTCACATTCATTTGATATAGTTTCATTTCATGATGTGATGCATATGCAATAAGGATACGAATGGCTTCAAGTCTTGCAACGGGTGCAAAGGTCTCTCCAAAATCAAGACCTTCAACTTGAGAGAACCCCTTTGCAACTAGTCTTGCCTTGTTCCTCACTACTATGCCTTGGTCATCTTGCTTGTTGCAGAACATCCACTTGGTTCCAATGACTCTTGCACCTTTTGGATGCTCTTCAAGTGTCCAAACTTGATTGCGGGTGAAGTTGTTCAATTCTTCGTGCATAGCATTCACCCAATCTGAATCTTGAAGAGCTTCTTCTACATTCTTAGGTTCAAGACAAGAGACAAAAGAGTGATGTTCAACAAAAGAAGCAAGCTTTTGAGATCGAGTCATTACACCCTTTGTAGGACTCCCTATGATGAGATCTTGTGGATGTGCTTGAAGTAGAGGTGAGTTTCTTCTTTCAACCACTCGAGGAGGAGGTTGAGGAGCATCAACATCTTGAGCTTGTGCCTCGGCTTGTTCATGAGAGACATGAGTGTCTTTATTTTCAACTCTCTCATTCTTATCATCATCTTGAGGCACATGTGATGAAGATGGTGGATTGACAATTTGTACATCGTCTTTATCATCTTTAGGCTTGATGTCTCCCACCGGCATGTTCTTCATTGCCTCCCTCAATGGTTTATCACCTACATCATCACAATTCTCAATTGCTCCTTAGAAGCCGTTAGATTCATCAAATTCCACATCATATGTTTCTTCAACCAAACCGGTGGCATGGTTAAATACTCTATATGCTTTGGACTTTGATGAGTAACCAACAAGAAAGCCAATATCACAATATCTTTGAAACTTCCCTAGGTGTTGACGCTTTTTGTAGATGTAGCATTTGCAACCAAACACCCGGAAGAATGAGACGTCCGGCTTCTTCCCATTTAGCAACTCATAAGGGGTCTTGCCAAGAAACTTTTGTAGGAAGAGGCGATTTGAAGCATAGCATGCAGTGTTGATTGCCTCGGCCCATAATTTTTCTGGTGTATTATACTCATCTAGCATTGTTCTTGCAAGGGTGATCAATGTCCGGTTCTTTCTCTCAACTACACCATATTGTTGAGGAGTGTAGGTTGATGAAACTTCATGCTTGATTCCAATCTCATCACAATAAGATTCAATGTTTATGTTGTCAAACTCTTTACCATTGTCACTTCTAATCTTCTTTATCTTGACTTCAAATTCATTTTGAGCTCTCTTTGTAAACTTCTTGAAGCAATTGGCCACTTTGGATTTGTCATGAAGAAAGAAAGTCCAAGTGTATCTTGAGTAGTTATCCACAATCACTAGACAATAGAGATTTCCACCCAAGCTCTTGTAAGTTGTAGGACCAAACAAATCCTTGTGTAGAAGTTCTAACACTCTTGATGTTGACATGTAAGTTTTGGTTGGATGAGTATTTGCAACTTGTTTGCCGGCTTGACATACATTACAAGGTTTGTCCTTCTCAAACTTGACATCCTTCAAGCCTCTTACTAATTCTTTCTTCAATAGCTTGTTGAGAGTGTTCATTCCAACATGAGCAAGCCTCCTATACCAAAGCCATCCAAGTGTAGTTTTGGTGAACAAACATGTCATCAAGTTTGCATCTTTGGAGGTGAAATCAACAAGATAGAGATTGTTGTATCTAAAGCCTTTGAAAATTATTTGATTGTCATCTATCTTTGAAACTACCACTTCATTAGGAGTGAATAAGCATTGGTAGCCAAGGTCACAAAGTTGCCCAACGGATAGTAAGTTGAAACTCAAAGAAGCAACACAGAGCACATTTGAAAGAGAGTGATCATTTGATATTGCAATCTTGCCTATACCCTTGACTTTGCTCTTTGAATTGTCCCCAAATGTGATCTTCTCTTGACATACCCCATTCTCTTCAAGTGAGGTGAACATACGAGGGTCACCGGTCATATGTTGAGTGCAACCACTATCAATAACCCAATGAGATCCACCGGTCTTGTAGTTCACCTACACACAAGAGATCAAGCTTTTTGTTTAGGGACCCAAACTTGAGAGGGACCCTTGACTTTCTCAACTAGTGACTTGGCAACCCATATTTTCTTAGGCCTATTCTTGTTTGGGGGACGCAAGAACATGACTTTTATTTTTCCACTTGAATCTTTTCTAAACATGTAATGAGCATTGAAAGCAAAGGGTCTAGCATGCTTGGGCAAGGGTTGTGGTGGTGGAGTTTTGCACTCATGAGCAAAATGGCCCTCTAGTCCACACTCAACACATCTCTTTGGCTTGGGCTTTGACTTGCTTTGTTGTTGTTGAGCTTTAGCCTTCTTCTCTTGATTTGCCAAGTAACCAATGCCACTTCTATCCATCTTCATGACGGTGTTCATGAGTAGACTTTGCAAATATTGGCCTCTTATGAACTTGCTTAGGCCGGTCTTGAGATGTTCTTTCTCTTGCTTGAGCTTTTTGTTCTCTTCAATAAGTGACTTATTTGATGTTTGCTTTTCAAGAGCCACCAACTCTTTTAGCTTCTTGTTCTCATTTCTAAGCATTTCATTTTCACTCTTGAGCTTGACATAATCATTATAGTTGTCGGACTCAACCACATTCTTGCCTTTGCCACTAGAGCCTTGCTCAATGCTCTCAATAATTAAGTCATCATATGATGTAGCTATATCAATATTAACAACTTGGTTAGTAGCATCATGTGTCTCAAGAGAAAGCTCATTAGCAACAACAAGGCTATCATAATTGATTTTCAATGTAGTATATTTGTCTTTTAGCAAGTTGTGCCTAGTGTTGAGCTCATCATGCTTCTTCTCAAGTTTATCATGTTCATCTCTAAGCTCTTTGTTAGAAGTTTTGAGCTCCTTGAGAGTAGAAGATATAATTTCATTTTGATCTTTGAGCTCATCACTAGTCTTTTGTGCATTTTCAAGCTTAGATGAGAGTGAGTCATTTTCAATTTGGAGCTCATTATTTTCATTTCTAGTTCTTCTTATGATTTTAGAGTATTTGTTCAATAATTTTACAAGTTCATCATAAGAAGGTGCATCATATTCATCATCACGGCCACTTAGCTCATCACTCTCATTGTTTTGTACCTTTCGTTCACCCTTGGCCATAAGGCATAGGTGAGAAGTGGACGATGATGGTGAAGGTGGCGGTGAAGATGGTGATGAAGATGTCGGTGAAGATGATAATGGCCCAATCACAAATGCGGCGACCTTCTCTTTCTCATCGTCGCTCTCATCACCGGAGGACTCACATGATGACTCAATATCGGTGAGCCAATCACCAACAATGTAAGCTTTGCCTCCCTTCTTCTTGTGAAACTCTTTCCTCTTGCCATCCTTCTTTTTGTATGGCTTTTTCTTCTTCTTCTCATCTTCTTCATCACTTGAATTATTTTTCTTGCCCTTGTTCTTATTCTTGTACTTGTCTTTTGGAGGCTTAGGGCATTGATGAGCTAAGTGGCCAAGTTCACCACAATTGTAGCGATCCATCTCGGATATAGGCTTTCTTTTGCTACTTGTGAATAACTTCTTATTCTTGCCATCGAACTTGATGCCACTCTTGTTAAGCTTCTTAAGCATCTTGGTGGTCTTTCTCACCATGAGTACAAGTGATGCATCATCAATATCACTTTTACTTGAGCTTTCTTGCACCATCATGGCTTGGCCCTTCTTCTTTTTCTTGTCGTGACTCGCTTTGAAGGCCAAGTCCTTCTTCTTGGAAGATGATGAGCCCTCTTCCGGAGTGATATGTATGTACATTTCATGTGCATTGATCTTTCCCAATACTTATATCGGTGTTACGGTGGAGAGATCACTTTGGTGAAGCACGGTGACAATGTGACCATACTTCTCAACGGGAAGAACACTCAAGATCCTCCTTGTAACATCCGATTGACTCATTTGAGTGAGTCCGAGAGCATTGAGATCCTCTACAATAATATTCAATCGAGTATACATGTCATTAGCACTTTCTTTGGGAAGCATCTCAAAAGAATTAATTTTCTTCAAAGCAATATGATAGCATTCCTCACGCTCACTCTTAGTTCCCTCATGAAGAGCACAAAGGTTTTTCCACAATTCATGAGCGTTTTTTGCATTACACATACGATTGAAGATATCCTTGCCTAGGCCCCGGTAGAGTGCATTTTTTGCCTTTGCATTCCACCGGTCGTACTTCTCCTTGTCACCACTTGGGTTGGCGGGATCCTTGATAGCGGAAAGCCCTTTGGTTGCGGCTCTAAGACACCCAACATCTATGGCTTCGAGGTACGCCTCCATGCGAATTTTCCAATATGGAAAATCGTCTCCCTCAAAAATGGGAGGTGGTCCTTCCCCATTAGACATCTTGCTCTAGGCGGTGAAGCCTAAATTAGGAGCAACTCGGCTCCGATACCAATTGAAAGGATCAAGATGCTCAAGAGGGGGGTGAATTGAGCTTTTCTAAAAATTAATTTTAAGAATTAAATCCTACAAGCCAAAGTTCACCCCTAGTGCCTACTAGTGTTCGTTGTGATTCTACCGGTAAAAAGTTTTGCACCCTAAGTTCCAATCCTAGCCTAGCATGACAATTCTAGGAAAGTAAACCAAGCAATGAAAGTAATACACGAAAGTAAATGCTTGAAAGTAAGGGTTAGGAACACGGCGATATTTTCCCCGAGGTATCGGAGAGTCGTCACTCCCCACTAGTCCTCGTTGGAGCACCCGTGCAAGGGTGTAGCTCCCCCTTGATCCGCGCAAGGATCAAGTGCTCTCTACGGGCTGATTCTTTGACACTCCGTCGCGGTGAATCACCCAAAATCGCTCATAAGATGAGTTGGGTCATCCACAAGCTCGTCGGATGATCACTAAACTCTCAATCACCACCAAGCCGTCTAGGTGATGACGATCACCAAGAGTAACAAGCTAGAACTCTCACTTGACCATAACAAGCCTAATGAGAAGGTGGATGCATACTTGTTACTCCCTAGTCACTAATGAGGGATTCTCAAACTTTGATTCTCAAATCACTACCCTCACTAGAGCTCTTGCACTTCCTTGCACTTGAAAGGTGTTTCTCAGCTGAACAAATGAGCAAGAGAGCTCTAAAAGAGGTGGAGGGGATGTATTTATACACCCCACAGCCAAATCCAACCGTTACTAGCCAACTCAGCAAAATACGCACTGACCGGACGCGCTGGTCGACGTGACCGGACGCGCCGGTCAAATGTAACGGTCGAAAAACTGAACGACAC
The DNA here is from genome assembly GCA_038087645.1 of Saccharum hybrid cultivar R570. Classification (NCBI taxonomy): domain Eukaryota; kingdom Viridiplantae; phylum Streptophyta; class Magnoliopsida; order Poales; family Poaceae; genus Saccharum; species Saccharum hybrid cultivar. The sequence continues at coordinate 4,889,347 of JAQSUU010000297.1, read as the reverse complement.
TGCTGAGTGACCGGACGCACCGATCAGGGGTGACCGGACGCGTCCGGTCGTGCAAGAACCTTACTGTACTTTGACCTGACGCTCGTTCGTGTCCGATCAGTGATGACCGGACGCGTCAGGTCAGCAAAGTACCTTACTGGAACGTGACCGGACGCGTCCGATCACTTCCCAGTCGCGTCCAATTAGATCTTTTACCCTCTGAGACACGTGTCAACACGATCAACGCGTCCGGTCCTCGCAGGAACCGCGTTCGGTCAACCAGGTTGAAACGCAGTGACTGTTAGTACTGACCGGACTCGTCCAGTCGAGACAGAGACCGCGTCCGGTCAAGGGTAAATGGCTCAAACGACTTCGAAACGCGACGCAACTTGAACCGAGTTGCTTCCAACTGAACTTTGAGCTTTACCTGAGCTACCTAGTGCTAAGTTTGACAAGTGTGCACCACACCTAAATAAAAGACTCACCTAGGTCAAGCTACTCGCTCATGCCCCCCTTTGTAGTACGGCCAAAGGAAAGAAGCGAAGATCCTAACGACTATTTCGGATGTAACTCAACACCTTGACATACGGAACTAACCGTCCTTAATCTTATCGTTGATCCTTTGAAAACCGAAACGATTTCCATCAAGGGGCATGAATACCATAGTGCCCAAAGCAGTTATCAACCCCATGACCTAACTTAGCAAAGTTTCTGCAAAACACACGTTAGTCATGGTAATAATGTGTTGTCATCAATTGCCGAAACCAACTCTCGGGGCCTAGATGCTTTCACTTACAGCCTACCTTTCAGTCCACCCATATAGTAGTTACGGTCTTCACTATTAATATAAGGCTCACTTGTATGTCTCACAGAGTTTATTGGTTCTTGTGTCCAAGCCGGCTGTAATCTTACAGCCCACTTCTCCTCTCTCTCTCTCCTCCATCTCAGCATTTAGCCTGCTTGCAGCCCCTTATTATACTTGCTCTTAGGTTATTTAACCTTTTGCCACCGCTGTGCATGAGTATGTAGGACCGTACAGTGTGGTCGTTCCACATTCCCCACAACCCCAACCCCAACCCCCCCCCCCCCCCCCCCGACCCCCGACAAGGTAGTACCATACTACGCTGGACAGATAATTGCCCCGAGAAGCTTATAGAGAATAGATAAAGATTGACAGTGTTCATTAGACACCAGCAACAACATCAATGACAGTGACAGAGAACGAATCCATTGCAGAGATAGCTAGGATGCTTGCTTTGCATGCATGCGCTGTTGTTTGCTCGATAAGCTGTCTCAAAAGCTAGAGTTTTGTAATCAATAGCTAGCTTATGTTGTTAGCCAATAATGGGGGTGTGTTTTTGCTTGTGTCCAACTCCAAATAGGAGTGGAAGTGTTCATTGCATAACTGTCATAACCGCTCGTTAAGTTCGTTGTTCTTCATGGATGCTTCCATGCACGCACGCATGCTGCCTAGCTAGCTTATGTGTATTGATGCAATGTATGCCGTTGCACATGGGCACTAAAGAGTTGAGAGCCAAATAATTAATAAGCTATATATAGACAGTTAGAAGGCGTTTGGTTGCCCGTCACCGCGCGTCACAGCAAAGTTAAGGCTGCCACGGTCATAAAACAACTGTTTGGTTGAGCATTGAGTTAAGGTCTACCATAGCTTTTTGAACTGGATGAAGGTGGGAATCTCGCCACAACTGTAGCGGCCGATTTCTCCGCTAGACTTTTATGGCGACGCCATAATATATGTGGCTGACAACGCTGGTAACCAAACAGCCTCTTTAGATACACACGCATCGAAATCATTTGTACCATCTCACTACATTGAGCTAGCCTCCTTTATAGCTAGCTCGATCGAGCTGTTGGATAAAAGAATACTACGACCTATGTGTCATTGTACTAGCTTGCTAGCTGGAGATGCATGGCACATTGCATGCGTCGTCTGACTAATTGACTAGCTGCTGCACGATGGATCGGAGCCACATGCAGGCGCGTAAACAATGCAAATCCATTGCGCGCTCGGCCTGTCGAGATCTGGCGACGCTGTCTATACGTAGAGAGCTGCTTGCATGCCTGCGGCCACAAACGGCTGCACGTGCAAATACTGCATGCACGCATACATGCAGAGTGCAGCACGAGTCGTACTTGCTGCTATATATCTTATAGTTACGTACTAGTACATATCGAGTCGTGCTTGCATCTATATATCTTATCGTTACGTACCCGTACATATCGACCGGTTCGTTCAGCTGAAAAGGCATGACTGGAAGTACTGTTCGCTGATTTATTATGGAAAAAAAATATTATTCGTTGACTAAAAAGTACGGCTTATAAGACAAGCGAACAGAGTATTTGTTTCTTCTTGGATTCTTAATGAACAACTTGTGTAGGTACCTGTCGCTATTTGTTACATATCAGAGACGGTTTTTGGTTATTAACCGTCTCTTTATGTACTGATCAGAGACAAGTAATGCTTTAAGGAGCCGTCGATATTTGTTACATATCATAGACAGTTTCTAGTTATCAACCGTCTCTTTTATGTACTTATCTGAGATGGTTGTGCACCGTCATTGGTACTGTTGACATCATAGACGCAAAATTACAGACGCTTGGTTTCACCGTCACTAAGTGACATCGCGAGCCGTCACTAATTTGCCTCTCTGTACTTTGTCCCTAAAAGGATGCAACTATGAGTTGCGTGCCAGTTAAAATGATTCACGTTTGACCAAGTTTCTAGTAAATAATATTCACATTTATGGCCTCAAATCAATTTATTATGAAAATACATTTTGTAATTAATCTAATGATATTTATTTTATATTATAAATATTTATAGTTTTTTTTATCTATAAATGATCAAACTTAATATACTAAAATGTGACAATATTCTAGAATTGCATTCTTTTGGGGTTGGAGTGAGTATATTCTGCTGTCGTTCCAAATTATAAATCATTTTGTCTTTTTTATATACATAGTTTCTAATATTGTGCATAACAAAAGTACATAATGTACTAAAAAAGGTACAATGACCTATAATTTAGAATGTAAGGGAGTATACATATTTCAATTTATTAGACACGGCATATGCTAGCTAGTTACATGTGTATACTTTATCTATGAAAGACTATAAATTTTATATTAACTCTTCGATGGCTCCTTGTCCTCGACTCGCTCTCCCAATTTCCTTCAGCTCATCCTAGGCTCTCACAACAGCCGCCGTAGGCTCACAACATTTGCGAGATGTGGCACGTATGCCACTTCATTCGTGCTTGTTGTGTACTATATTTTTTGTCGTGAAAGGTTTTCAAAACATTTTTACATATCAATTAGAATGTTTTAGAAAATTTCAAGATTTTTCAGGATCTTTTCTTTATTTTTCTAGAGCTGAACCTATATATTATTTAAGTTTCTAAAGATGTTTTCATGAGCTCTGAATATTTTATTTTGATTTGTCATATCTCCAGCTATTCTAGAATTGTTTTCAGAACTTTTTAAAAGCTCAGAGACATTTTGTGTTGTTTAAAAACCTTAACGTTTTTGAACTAAAAAATAGGACAAAACCATCTTCAAACCTCGCCAAACCAGAACACGGAGGTAATTCGAATGTTTTAAGTGTTCGCGGAGGTAAGATATTTGGTTTTAGAGTTTCGGAAGAGAAAAGTCAGACTACAACGAAAACTCAGGAGATAGAATTTCTCCCCCCCCCCCCCCCCCCCCCCCCCCCCCCCCCCCCCCCCCCCACACCCACCGGCGATACTTGGGCCAAAAACCAAAATGGCTAAAGCCCAAATCCCAGAAAGAGAGACCCATACTCCCCACGGGCCACGGGCTACCTACGGCAAGTCAGTGCCCGCGCCACCCGCCACGCCATTCGCCATGGCCTCGTCCTCTCTCTTCGCCGCGGCGCGCCGCCTGCTCAGCCTTGGCCGCCGCGGAGGGCTCCTCCCCGGCCTGCCCTCTCGCGCCGTAGCCTCCTCGTCTTGCAGTAACAGCGCGGAGGAGGGAAAGCCGCCGGCGCGGCCGCCGAGCCTGCGGTACACGCTGTGGCCGCTGGGCAAACCGGGCGCACTCCTTGTGCCGGAGATTGAACTGTGGGCGGCGCGGCCCGGAAACCTACTCCGAGCCGTTGATCTCCGACGCATCGTCAAGGAGTTGCGCACGCGCCGCCGCCATCGCCAGGCCCTCGAGGTAGATACGGCTCTACTTCATGCCCTCCCCCCTGCGTTCTAGGTTGCTTGTTGTCACTGGCGCATGGAAGGTGTTCGATGGAATGATACGGGGGATGGTGTTGTCTAGGTTGCTTGTTGTCACTGGCGCATGGAAAAGGTGTTCGATGAAATGATATGGGCGATGGTGGTGTTTTTTTTGTTGATGCTGCTACAGAAAGAGGATAGATTTCTCTCGGATGTAATGCTGAAATTTCTAAAATGTGATACGCAACTCATTGGTACCATGCTAATCCTGTGAAATATTTTTGTGAAGACTTTTTCCTTCTGTGAGCAACATAGAAAGAGGGCAACTTGAATTATTGCTACGAATTCAGGAGATTTTGGCCTGCTTTTCAGTCTACTTATGTGCTGACCCCTATCTATATCCACAATGCTGGTCACCATATAGGATTTAGTACAAGCTTGGCCATCATTGCTTCAGAGGCTCATAGCACATGATTAGTGAATACATGTCCTCAAGAAGCATACATGTTCTAGGACTTAGCGTTGCAGACTTGCTGTATGCACAGTTTTGCACGAATTCTTGGCATCCCTCATTGACCATTATCTTTTCACTTTGCACAGGTATCTGAGTGGATGAATCTCAAGGGTCACGTCAAATTTCTGCCAAAGGATCATGCTATTCACCTGGATTTAATCGGTCATATTCATGGAGTTGGAGCAGCAGAGACCTACTTCAATAAACTATCTGACAAAGATAAGACAGAGAAGCCCTATGCTGCACTTCTCAACTGCTACACACGAGAACCCTTGGTCGACAAAGCGTTGGCCCATTTTCAGAAGATGAAAGAGCTGGGTTTCGCGTTCTGCGCGCTCCCCTACAACAACATCATGAGCCTCTATACCAACATAGGGCAGCATGAGAGGGTCCCTTCGGTGATGGCAGAAATGAAGAGCAATGGGATTGTTCCCGATAATTTCAGCTACAACATATGCATAAATTCTTATGTCACAAGAGCTGACTTTTTTGGGTTAGAGAACACCCTGGAAGAGATGGAATGTGCGCTTCAAGTTGTTGTTGGCTGGAATACCTACGCTGTTGTTGCAAGCCACTACATTAAGGGTGACCTAAGGGAGAATGCATACTATGCCTTACAGAAAGCAGAGGCAAAAATGGATAAAAGGGATTCAGGTGCCTATAGCCACTTGATCTCCCTGTATGGTCACCTTGGGGACAAATCAGAGGTCAAGAGGCTATGGGCACTGCAAATGTTGGATTGTAAGAGGCATATCAACAAGGAATACATGAACATGCTTGCAGTGCTTGTGAAGCTTGATGAGATCACGGAAGCTGAAGACTTGCTGAAAGAGTGGGAGTCCAGCAACAATGCATTGGACTTCAAAGTTCCAAATGTGCTGCTCAAAGGATACTGCCAAAAGGGCTTTCTGGACAAGGCTGAGGCGCTGCTCAACGGCTTCTTGACAAAGGGTAAGATGCCTTCTTCAATCTGCTGGGCAATTGTGGCAAGTGGATATACGGAGAAAGGTGATGTCGCGAGAGCTTATGAGCTGACCAAAAATGCCCTCTCTATGTGCGTCCCTAATTCTGGCTGGATCCCAAGTCCTTCGATGATTGAGATGATACTTAAGTATCTTGGAGATGAAGGGGAGGTCAAGGATGTCGAAGCTTTCATTGATCTGCTGAAAGTTGTTGTGCCAATGAACTCTGATATGACCGAGGCTTTGTCAACGGCTCGTTCGAGAGAAGAAAAGAAAGCTGAAGAGGCAACGGAAGCTCCTCGTGAGGATAGTATTGCCTGACCTCCATCCAAAAAGAATCTCGCTACGAGGTTCGTGCTTAGTTTGACCATTTTGTAGAAAATTGTAGCAACATTTGTATCTCCAAATAAACTTATTATAAAATTATATCCAGCAATTCATCTAATGATACTAATTATGCACTATAAATATTATTTTTATATATTTGGTCAAAGTTAAAAATATTTGACTTCTTGGAAAATAAGAACGATACTCTTGGTGTGACAGAGGAAGTACTACTCCTAATAGTAGATTAAATTAATAGTTAGCTACCCCTTCCTTGGATAGTTGGTTGTTTTTATTAATTACAATGTACTATCTGAGTTTTGTAAGGTGGTGTTTGGTTCACCATTTGTTTTTGTATCCCCTCCGTTCTAAATTTTAAGTCATTTTTTCTTTTCTAGATAATAGACGTTTTTATTACTTACCTAGATTAGATATACATTATGTATCTATATACCTAATAAAAGTTATCTAGAAAAATTAGAACGATTTAAAATTTAGAACCGAGGGAGGGAGCAGTAGCATAGTAATCAGACCACCGAGGGGAAGCGATGCCGGTACATGCTTCTCCGTGGATGTTGGTACTAAGGAAAGTCAGGTTCATCTTGGATAGGCCAGTGCCGTCGCCGCATAGGCTCCACGGCGTGTCTGTGGCCTGGTGCACGACGGCAAGAGCTGCATGGTTGCAGCAATGGCGCATCGGAGCGGTAAGGCTTCTCCGTGGATGTTGGTACAGAAACTGCTTCTCCGTGGCTATGACTGCTGCTCTGCTGCACACGGCGCGCGGAGGCTGCAGGCCGCCTTCCAGATGCCCGAGCCCCCGACCTCACGGGACTAGGGAGTATTTCAAAACGGTGTGGTACTGGTATACTGTTACCTTACCAAACCAAGGGAAGGCCGCAATCATCCATCCCACATCCGATTTGATGACTTCATTTCTAGTTGTAACACTAATGGTATCAAACCAAATTCATTAATGTGATATACTCTCTCTATTCTATAATATAATGTTTTTTTTTAAAAAAATAGAATAAATTAAGAGAGAATATAAAATACATATACTATATCCTTATTACTCTATTTTTAATTAGCTGCTATCATCAGCGTGTTTTTTAATACCTCTCATCTAGATACAGCTGTAGCATCCGTTCGTATACAGACACACACCTACACCACACACACGCACATCACACACTCACACCACCTTGTACACGATCAGACCTACAACTATACATAGATATGAAGTCGCGTCCTTGTAGAGGTCACTAGAGAAGGCTCTGTAGATGACGGGCACATCGCTATCCCACTGTGGCATCACGCGCTGAGAGGTTGCACTGAAATTTATTATGGAGAAAAACCCCGGTGAGGGACGACCGTTGAGTCTTGGACTCGAATGCTGGTCGGCATGGAGCAAGCCACAGGCTCCTACCACTCGCTGAAAGTCCCTAGTTTGGTTTTGGCTAATTGATGAAACCTAGGACTAACCTTTGTATCTAAGTGAATGATTTAGATAAAGGTGGTCATTGAATATGAGACATGACATTGACTCATGTGACCAAGATGATGCTTGGCTCGATGGACCGGTTGTGAAGGTGAAGGGCAAGTCGAGGCTTCGAGGCGAAGGACCATGCGATGGTGAAGCTTGAGCAAGACTTGGCGCCGACGGACCGATGCAACGGTGAACAGCAAGTGAAGTCAAGGTCGATGGATCGAGACGGTCATGTGATGATATGAAGTGGATCATATCTTTTGGAAAAATAAAATAGACTCAAGGCAAAGGTATAACCATAGGGCCATTTTGTTTTGCACTCAAGACATCATAGAGGGTGTGAGTGGTTTAGGATCGATAGCCGAACTATTAAGAGGGGAAGTCTTATCGGTTATTCGATGCACGGGTGCCACTAGGTGAATTCATGAAGTGCATTGCATGTAGGGCCTAGTGACCTAACTGGAAAACCTTCGAAAATAATTATGAAAAGGCTAACACACATGCACAAGGTGGTGATCACTTGTTGGTGTTGGCACATTTGCGAAGGCGTTGAAGTTTAAGCGGTAGAGAGGGTTTGGGTCTCTCTCTCCCTCCCGCCGAGCTTGCGAGCGCGGGATTCAGACGTTTTTGAGGAGTTGAAATGCCTATCTTCCACTACGCCGGAAGTCGGAACAGAAAAGGAGGCGAACGGAGGTCACAAAGGTGACTGGACGCTGCACCGGACGCGGTCATGGTATGACCGGACGTGTCCGGTCAGCTGTCAGGCGCGCGGGTGCTAGGGTTTGCAATCGGCGCGTCCGGTCACTCGCGGGACCGGCGCGTCCGGTCAGGTGTCCAGAGGAAACTGAGTTTCGCAAGGACGATCGGACGCGAGGCGCGTCCGGTCACACGCAATCGAACGCGTCCGATCGTTGAGGGAGCTTACTGGACTCTAACCAGACGCGGGCACTGTCGCGTCCGGTCGTTACTTCGCGGGCGCGCGGTGCTGTGCGATCGGCGCGTCCGGTCGTTGACTGGAGCGCGTCCGGTCATGGGGTTTGACCGTTGGCGCAGTGACCGTTGGAGGATCGGACGCGGTTGAGCGCGTCCGGTCAGTTATGACCGGCGCGTCCGGTCATCCCGAAAAGACCCAGTGAAGGGGTATAACGGCTCTATTCGAATGGGATGCTTATAAATACTTGTTGGCCGGACCTTGGGGAGGTCTCTCGTGATTTCCAACATACTTGTGCATCCTTTGAGCTAGAGCATCTCCTCCCACTCTTCTCTCTTGCTTGATTACAAATCAAAAGTGAGATTGAGTGATCCCAAAGTGCATTGCATAGCTTAAGGGCATCTAGTGGCACTTGTGGGTAGTTTAGCCGGTGAATTTCTTGTTACTCTTGGAGAGTACCGCTCCTAGCCGGCTTAGAGATTGTTGGAGGCGTTGGCAAGAGAAGGTGATTGTTCTTGGCCACCTCCGGTTGATTGTAAGAGGTTCTTATGCTTTCCTCGGTGGAGTGCCAAAAGCAACTCTATTACATTGCGCGTGTCATTGAGTTACCTCACTTGAGAGTGGTGTCTTGCGATGCCTTGCGGGGCGTGCCTTGAGGGGCAAGTGACTTGAGGGTCACACCGAGGAACCATCTAAGTGTTGGTCGACACAACCGGTGACGTAGCTTGTCGGTGCACAAGTGAACACCGGGTGAACAAAATATTGTGTCTCTTGTCTCCCGGTGATTGGTCTTCATATTGTGTTGTTGTCAATATTGATTGATTGTATATCATCTTGGTGATTGGCAACATCTTCACTATACTGTTGGTATAAGATACACAATCCTCTCTCTTGCATTTACATTTACTAGATTACCTTGTGTAGCTCTAGTAGTAGCTTTGCTAGTTGTTGTTAGCTTGCTCACTAGTGCAAGATTAGTGACTTAGCCCTTGTTTGAACTAGAGATCATAATCTACTAGTCTTGTGGATAGGAGGCTTACATCACAACCGTAGGCTAAGCAAAACTCGCTTTACGTCATTTGTTATTCTAACAAGTTTGCTTAGTGGCTTGTGTAGGATTTTTTTATAGACTATTCACCCCCCCTCTAGCCATCTAGGACCTTACAAGTGTTATCGGAGCCGTGGTCACCATTTTAATCAAGGCTTAACATCCTTCGGTGTGAAAAATGGCTCAAATTGTGTTCAATCATGTTGGGGGCAAGCCACCATTCTTTAATGGTGTTAGTTCTTTTGCTCATTGGAAGAGAAAAATGACAATGTACCTTGGTTCTATTCATGAGAGAGTATTGCAAGTCACCGAGAATGATTTTGCTATCATTGATCCCGATCATCTCACCGATGAAGATAGAGCAAATAGAACATGCAATAGAATGGCTCTCAATACATTGTACAATGGTATTGACATAAAAGTATTTGAGGGTATCAAGGATTTAGAATTGGCAAATGAAGTATGGACAAGGTTGAGTGAAACATATGAGGGCACTAAGGTTGTAAAGAGTGCCAAGCTATATGGGCTCAAGAGTGAGTTTGAGAACTTCAAGATGAAAGAAGAAGAAACAATCTTAGAGATGTTTCATAGATTGCAAGTCATAGTGAATGATCTCAAGAGCTTGGGGCACAAGACACAAGACCAAGATTTTTGCCACAAGTTCTTATTGAGCTTACCAAAAAGATTCAAAATGTTGATCATGATGCTACAAAGAGATGGGCTTGATGCAATGAAGCCCAATGATTTGCTTGGAGAGGTATTAACCTTTGACAAGTATAATCAAGATGTTGATGAGAAGGAGGAAGAAAAGAAGAAGAAGACCGTGGCATTCAAGGTCACCTCCTCTAAGGGAAAAGCTTCAATTCAAGAAGAAGATGACAATGAAGAAGATAAAGAATTAGAAATTGATGATGAGGCACTTGCTCTAGTTGTCAAGAATATTGGCAAGATGTTTATCAAGAGAAGAGGCTTCAAAAAGAGAAATAACTATTTCAAGAGCAATGAGCAACAAAGGAAGTGCTTCAATTGTGATAGCACCGAACATCTTCAAGCCGAATGTCCCTATGACAAGAAGAAGAACAACAAGAGGGGTAAGTTTGAGAAGAAAAAGAGAGAAGCCAAGATGACTTTCAAGAAGGGTAATAATGAAGCCTATGTGGTCACTTGTGAAAGGTCTTGATGGCTAGAGGGAGGGTGAATAGCCTATTAAAATTTTCTACAAAGACAAGCTAAACAAGTTTATCAATAAAACAAATAGCGAGATGCGAGTTTTGCTTGGCTTACGAGGTGTTTGCAAGCCACCTAACCAATTCACAATTCTAGTGTATCTGCACTCAACCGCACAAGTCAAACCGAGAAGGAAACTACAACTAGCAAGCTACACAAAGAAGCTACTCTAGCAAAACTAACTAGCTAGCAAAGATAACTTAAGAAATTAATACAAGAGAGAGTTTGGAGGGTATCACCGAGGGGCGAAGAATTGAGCCAACCAATCAATATGATCAAGAGATGAATACCAAGATAACCGAACACCGGGATCAATCAATCACAATATGAAAGTGATGACACGAAGATTTATCCCGAGGTTCACGTGCTTGCCGGCACGCTAGTCCCCGTTGTGTCCCTCTTCACCACGTGGTTCGGTGGCTAATCGGTCACACACCGAGCCTCTTAAAAGGCACCACAAGAACCTACCAAATGACAAAAGGTTGCAATGACACGAGCAATATACTAACGTTGCCTTTGGCGCTTCGCCGAGGTAGGCACAAACCCCTCACAATCACCGGAGGTGGCCAAGAACAATCACCAACTCTTGCCAAAGCCTCCAAGCTGCTCCAAGCCGTCTAGGTGGCGGCAACCACCAAGAGAAACAAGAATCCCGCAGCAAATCAACCACCAAGTGCCAACTAGATGCAATCTCACAATGCAAATGCACTTGGATAACTCAATCTCACTTCGAATATGCAAAGAAGCAAGAGAGATGAGTGGGAGGGGAGTTGCTTAGCTCAAAGTGCTCACAAGTATGTCAAATGTTCGAGAGAGAGAGAGAGAGCCTTGAGCCGGCCAACGAGTATTTATAGACGTACCCCTTCGAATATAGCCGTTAGAAACTTAAACAGCCGAAATCGTGCTGACCGGACGTGCTGGTCCAACTGACCGGACGCGCCGGTCGGCCAACGGCTAACTCAGGAAGCACTGACCGGACGCGCTGGTCCAAACGACCGGACGCGCCGGTCGCACAACGGCTAGTTGCAAAGCAACGACCGGACGCGCTCATCACGCAGACCGGACGCGCTGGAAAGACCGGACGCGCTGGTCCCAAGAATGACTGGACGCGCTGGTCGCCTGAGCAGTGCTCAACGAAACAACGACCGGACGCGCTGAAGAAACATGACCGGACGCGACAGTGCCAGCGTCCGGTTAGAGTCCAGTAAGCTCCCTAAACGACCGGACGCGTTCGATCATCAGTGACCGGACACGCCTCGCGTCCGATCATCGAACTGAAAAACGTGCAGACACTGAACACTGACCGGACGCGTCCGGTCATGCAAGGACCGCGTCCGGTTCAACGTCCGGTCACCTCTGTGACCTCCGTTCGCCTACGTTTCTTTTTCGAACTTTCGACGTAAGGGAAAATAGTCGTTTCAATTCCTCGAAAACGCCTGAATCCTGCCTCGCAAGCTCGGCGGGAGGGAGAGAGGACCCCAAACCCTCTCTACCGCTCAAACTCCACCGCCTTCGCAAACGTGCTAACACCACCAAGTGATCTCATCATGTGTGAGTGTGTTAGCATTTTCACAATCATTTTTCGAGGCGTTATTAGTTCTATCCAATTACATATGATTATGAAATGCACATCTAGAGGCACTTAGGAGTTCAATAGCCGCGTCATTCCCCTCTTTATAGTACGGCTATCTATCCTATAATGTAACCACACCCACTAGGTGTCTTGGTTACTAAAACACAACCCTTAAGCATATACCTTTGCCTTGATCACATAGGGTTGTGCCCAAATCCAAGTGTGGTCATCATGATCACCATGTCCATCTTGCCACCAACCTTGGAATATACTAATCCTCATATGCTACATACAACTTAGGCATAGGATTAGCACTTAGGCATTGTCACTAATTACCAACACCAAACATAGGACTTTCAACTTGGGAAAGTGATGATGAAGAAGAAGAAGAATCATCATCCAACAAGGCTTTTGCTTCCATTGCTATCAACAAGAAGCCATCACTATTTGATTCATTCCCTTCATGCCTCATGGCCAAAGAAACTAAGGTAATATATGATGAGAGTGATGATGAAAGTGAAATGGAATATGCTCATGATAGTGATAATGATAATGATAATGAAAATGATGATGATGAACCAACTAAAGAACAAATATATGACTTGATGCGACAAACTAGAGACATAGCTATTGCCAAGAACAAGGAGTGTAAGAAGCTTTCAATGAAAGTAGCAATACTTGAGAAAGTTCTTAGTGAGCTTAAGACCACTCATGAGAGTCTAGTGGAAGACCATGAGGATCTTGGTAAGGCTCATTCCAAGCTTGAAAAGGCTCACTTATTGCTACTTGAGCAACAAGCAAAGAAGAAGGTTGTTGTATCATGTGATATAGGTGTTACATGTGATATAATTGATGAATCCTCTTATGAACCTATCATCATATCAAATGCTAACCCTTCTTATAGCTCTTTATCCACCACCACCGACTCTACCTCCTCTACTAGTGATGGTTTCACTTGTGATGCCTCACTAATGGTTGAGAATGAGACTCTCAAGAGGGAGGTGGATGAGCTCACTCACGCCCTAGGCAAGGCCTATAGTGGTGAGGCCCGCTTGCTTGAGTGTTTGGGTAGCCAAAGGTTCTCTCTTAACAAAGAGGGATTGGGCTACACCCCCAAGAAAGGCAAGTCGGCCTTTGCAACTCCAAAGCCTAGCTTTGTGAAGGGCAATGGTCGGTTTTGTAATAGATGCAAGCAAGTTGGGCACCTAGAGCATAATTGCAATAAAAAGAACCAAAGCAAGAAATTTGTTAATGCTATACATTTTGATTCTTGCTATGTGCTTACCAAAGGTGTGAAGGGTGTGAAAGCTAAGTTTATTGGTACACCCATTGTTGGCCCAAAGAAGAAGGCTATTTGGGTACCAAAGAGCTTAGTTACTAACCTACAAGGACCCAAGCAAAAATGGGTACCTAAGCTTCATTGATTTGCTTGTAGGTCAATTACAAAGCCGGAGAAAGGCATTGGATTATTGATAGTGGGTGCATTCAACACATGACCGGTACATCAAGAATGTTTGACTCAATCAATGACAATGATAGTGGTGTTGATTCTATCACATTTGGCAATAACAAGAAAGGCAAGGTTATTGGTTTGGGCAAGATTGCAATATCAAATGACTTGAGTATCTCCAATGTGTTGCTAGTTGAAAGCTTGGATTTCAATCTTCTATCCGTGGCACAAATATGTGGTCTTGGTTACAAATGTATCTTTGGGGTTGATGATGTGGAAGTCACTAGTATGGATGGCTCAAATGTGGCATTCAAGGGTTTTAGATATGAGAATCTCTACCTAGTTGACTTCAATGCTAGAGAAACTTCTTTGACAACTTGCTTAATCTCCAAATCAAGCATGGGTTGGCTTTGGCATAGAAGGCTTGGTCATGTTGGCATGAAACAATTGAAGAAGCTTACAATTCACAATCTTGTCAATGGTTTGAAAGATGTTGAATTTGAGAAGAATAAGCTTTGTAGTGCATGTCAAGCCAGGAAGCAAGTTGGAAGCTCACATCCAAAGAAGAGTACAATGAGCACATGCAAAGCATTTGATTTGATGCACATGGATCTATTTGGCCCAACAACATACTCAAGCATAGGTGGTAATAAGTATGGTTTTGTCACAGTGGATGACTTCACAAGATTCACATGGGTATTCTTTCTTAGTGACAAAAGTGAAGTGTTTGACACCTTCAAGACCTTTCTCACTAGAGTTCACAATGAGTTTGAGATTAGAATCAAGAAAGTAAGAAGTGACAATGGAAGTGAGTTCAAGAATACAAGAATTGAAGAACTTTGTGATCACTATGGCATTGGACATCAATTCTCGGCCAAGTACACTCCACAATCAAATGGCTTAGTTGAGAGAAAGAATAGAACATTGCTTGATATGGCTAGATCAATGCTTCATGAGTACAATGTGAGTCAATCTTTTTGGGATGAAGCAATCAATACCGCTTGCTACTACATCAATAGACTATATTGTCATCCATTGCTAGAGAAGACCCCATATGAGCTACTTCATGGAAGAAAGCCCAATATTTCTTACTTTAGAGTGTTTGGTTGCAAATGCTATATCTTGAAGAAGGGCACTAGATTGGGAAAGTTTGATAAGAGATGTGATGAGGGGTTCCTACTTGGTTATTCAACTACAAGCAAAGCTTATAGAGTTTGGAACAACTCAAGTGGCATTCTAGAAGAAGTCCATGATGTGCAATTTGATGAAACCAATGGGTCACAAGATGAAGAAGAGAATCTAGATGATGTTGGTGGAACTCTATTGGTGGAAGCAATGAAGAACATGGACATTGAGAACATTAGAGCAAAGCAAGTAATTGATATTCAAGATGATGATAAAGATCAAGTGCTCAATTCTCCATTCAAGCTAGCTAGTGACTCTCAAGTGCAAGATCATGGTGCTAGTTCATCTCATCAAGTACATCAAGTGATCAACCAAGCTCAAGCAATCAAGTGCAAGTACTCCAACCACAACATGTTGCAAGAGATCACCCCATTGATAGTGTTATTGGTGATATTAGAAGTGGTGTGCAAATAAGATCAAGATTGGCTGTGTTTTGTGAGCATGCATCATTTGTGTCAACCATAGAACCAAAGAAAATAGAGGAAGCTTTGAAGGATGCCAATTGGATCATGGCTATGCAAGAAGAGCTTAACAATTTCACAAGAAATGATGTTTGGGAATTGGTAGAAAGGCCAAATGACTACAATGTGATTGAAACCAAGTGGGTGTTCAAAAACAAGCAAGATCAAGATGGCATTGTGGTGAGAAACAAAGCAAGACTAGTTGCTCAAGGTTACACTTAAGTAGAAGGTCTTGATTATGATGAGACATATGCTCCCGTGGCAAGATTGGAGGCAATAAGGATTCTATTGGCTTATGCTTGTGCACACAACATCAAACTTTATCAAATGGATGTCAAAAGTGCATTTCTCAATGGAATCATCAATGGATTAGTATTTGTAGAGCAACCTCCCGGATTTGAAGATGATAAGAAACCCAACCATGTGTATAAGTTGAAGAAGGCTTTATATGACTTAAAGCAAGCACCTAGAGCATGGTATGAGAGGCTAAGGGATTTCCTTCTCTCTAAGGGATTCAAGATGAGCAAGGTTGATACAACTCTATTCACCAAGAAGATTGAGAATGATCTATTCATAGTGCAAATATATATTGATGATATCATCTTTGGATCAACCGATCAAGCTTATTGTGAAGAATTTGGTGCTATGATGGCCAAAGAGTTTGAAATGTTTATGATTGGTGAACTTAGCTACTTCCTTGGTCTCCAAGTCAAGCAATTGAAGAATGAGACATTTGTGAGTCAAGGGAAATACATAAGGGACATGTTGAAGAAGTTTGAAATGCAAGATGCAAAGCCAATTTCAACTCCAATGGGTACAAATGGCAATTTGGATAGTGATCTTGATAGCAAAATGGTGAATCAAAAGGAATATCGGTCGTTGATTGGAAGTCTACTCTATGTTACCGCATCAAGGCCAGATGTCATGTTTAGTGTTTGTATGTGTGCTAGATATCAAGCCTCACCTAGAGAGAGTCATCTCACGGCCGCAAAGAGAATATTGAGGTACTTGAAGCAAACAAGAGATGTTGGACTATGGTATCCCAAAGGGTCAAAGTTTGAATTGATTGGATATTCGAACTCCGACTATGGGGGTTGCAAGATCAATAGAAAGAGCACAAGTGGCACATGTCAATTACTTGGAAGATCACTTGTGTCATAGTCCTCAAAGAAATAAAATAGTGTGGCAATCTCTACCGCCGAAGCCGAATATGTGAGTCTGGGGAGTTGTTGTGCACAATTGCTATGGATGAAATCAACTTTGAAGGATTATGGCCTCAACTTCAAGAATGTGCCATTGCTATGTGATAATGAAAGTGTAATCAAGATGATACAAAACCCAGTTCAACATGGAAGAACAAAGCATATTGACATAAGGCATCATTTCATTAGAGATCATTAACAAAAGGGAGATATTGCCATTGAAAGTGTTGGCACCGATGATCAACTTGCCGATATTCTCACCAAGCCACTTGATGAAAAGAGGTTTTACAAGCTAAGGAATGAATTGAATATTCTTGATTTCTCAAACATGAGTTGAATACACCCCACCCACTTATTGACATGCCTCTCCTTCGACGTTGCAAGGTAAAGTTGATTGACATGTCATTCATCCTATGCTAAGGACTTGCTAGAGCATATAGACATAATAAGTGGTATGCATGAGCATTCATGATAAATCAAATGAATTTGATGGATATATGTTACCACTTTTGCTTCTATGCTTATTTTGATCTAGTGGTGGCATATGACATGTTTGTGAGCTTGCAAACTAGTGTTGAATCTAGAAGATTTGCTATAAGTGTTTAATTCAATATAGGCAAGATAACCCTTATTATGAGGTGTGAAGAAGCTTGTCTTTGGTTCAAATCGAATTAAATATCTTTGGCAAGTGTTCTAGGTTGAACCAAATTTGATAAATTCTAACCTACCCCATCAAACATTGTTTTCTCTCCACAATTTGATCCCATTTTTGGATAAGTTGTTGACAAAGGGGGAGAGAAAAAGATGATTCAACATGATAAAGGGGTAAATAAAATTTTGATGCACACAAGTAGGGGGAGCAAGCTCATAAACAAAGTTGTTGCATTTGTTTGTGCATTCTCATATGACTTGCTCATTGCACATGTATTTAAATTCAATATACATGCTTGTGTGGTGCAATGCTAGTATAGAACTTGAATGATGAAATGATCTACTAGCATGCATAGGAATAGTTTACATGTGGTATCTAGACGTGCCTTATTCTTTACAAGTGGTCTAAGAACCTTTACATATAATGTTGATCTCACGGGGTTCTTGAGTTGTGTTGGATGTCTAGTTACTTCATGATGCTAAGGATGGTGTAAAAGCAACTCCGATTAGTATCACGCTTCAAAGGTCTATTTCTTACACCTTAGCATCATTTTGGTAGAATTACTCTCTCAACACTTCTATTCATGCATATGTGCAAAGCTTTCAATCCAAACTCTATGCACATATGTAGGGAGAGCTAATGCTACCAAAACTGAGCTTGTGATAATTGTCCAAACTTTACTTATGAGCAAAATGATTGGATAAGTATGACAAGTTCAAAACTTTTATTATCAAAATCATCTTTGTGATGGTTATCATCAATTACCAAAAAGGGGGAGATTAAAAGTCCCTAGTTTGGTTTTGGCTAATTGATGAAACCTAGGACTAACCTTTGTATCTAAGTGGATGATTTAGATAAAGATGGTCATTGAATATGAGACATGACATTGACTCATGTGACCAAGATGATGCTTGGCTCGATGGACCGGTTGTGAAGGTGAAGGGCAAGTCGAGGCTTCGAGACGAAGGACCATGCGATGGTGAAGCTTGAGTAAGACTTGGCGCCAACGGACCGATGCAACGGTGAAGAGCAAGTGAAGTCAAGGTCGATGGATCGAGACAGTTATGTGATGATATGAAGTGGATCATATCTTTTGGAAAAACAAAATAGGCTCAAGGCAAAGGTATAACCATAGGGCCATTTTGTTTTGCACTCAAGACACCATAGAGGGTGTGAGTGGTTTAGGATCGATAGCCGAACTATTAAGAGGGGAAGTCTTATCGGTTATTCGATGCACGGGTGCCACTAGGTGAATTCATGAAGTGCATTGCATGCAGGGCCTAGTGACCTAACTGGAAAACCTTCGAAAATGATTATGAAAAGGCTAACACACATGCACAAGGTGGTGATCACTTGTTGGTGTTGGCACATTTGCGAAGGCGTTGAAGTTTAAGCGGTAGAGAGGGTTTGGGTCTCTCTCTCCCTCCCGCCGAGCTTGCGAGCGCGGGATTCATGCATTTTTGAGGAGTTGAAATGCCTATCTTCCACTACGCCGGAAGTCAGAAAAGAAAAGGAGGCGAACGGAGGTCACAGAGGTGACCGGACGCTGCACCAGACGCGGTCATGGTATGACCGGACGCGTCCGGTCAGCTGTCAGGCGCGCGAGTGCTAGGGTTTGCAACCGGCGCGTCCGGTCACTCGCGGGACCGGCCCGTTCGGTCAGGTGTCCAGAGGAAACTGAGTTTCGCAAGGACGATCGGACACGAGGCGCGTCCGGTCACACGCGATCGGACGTGTCCGATCGTTGAGGGAGCTTACTGGACTCTAACCGGACGCGGGCACTGTCGCGTTCGGTCGTTGACTGGAGCGCGTCCGGTCGTTACTTCGCGGGCGCGCGGTGCTGTGCGATCAGCGCGTCCGGTCGTTGACTGGAGCGTGTCCGGTCGTTTTGAGAAGCGCGTCCGGTCATGGGGTTTGACCGTTGGCGCAGTGACCGTTGGAGGATCGGACGCGGTTGAGCGCGTCCGGTCAGTTATGACCGGCGCGTCCGGTCATCCCGAAAAGACCCAGTGAAGGGGTATAACGGCTCTATTCAAATGGGATGCTTATAAATACTTGTTGGCCGGACCTTGGGGAGGTCTCTTGTGATTTCCAACATACTTGTGCATCCTTTGAGCTAGAGCATCTCCTCCCACTCTTCTCTCTTGCTTGATTGCAAATCAAAAGTGAGATTGAGTGATCCCAAAGTGCATTGCATAGCTTGAGGGCATCTAGTGGCACTTTGTGGGTGGTTTAGCCGATGGATTTCTTGTTACTCTTGGAGAGTACCGCTCCTAGCCGGCTTGGAGATTGTTGGAGGCGTTGGCAAGAGAAGGTGATTGTTCTTGGCCACCTCCGGTTGATTGTAAGAGGTTCTTGTGCTTTCCTTGGCGGAGTGCCAAAAGCAACTCTATTACATTGCGCGTGTCATTGAGTTACCTCACTTGAGAGTGGTGTCTTACGGTGCCTTGCGGGGCGTGCCTTGAGGGGCAAGTGACTTGAGGGTCACACCGAGGAACCATCTAAGTGTTGGTCGACACAACCGGTGATGTAGCTTGTCGGTGCACAAGTGAACACCGGGTGAACAAAATATTGTGTCTCTTGTCTCCCGATGATTGGTCTTTATATTTTGTTGTTGTCAATATTGATTGATTGTATATCATCTTGGTGATTGGCAACATCTTCACTACACCGTTGGTATAAGATACACAATCCTCTCTCTTGCATTTACATTTACTAGATTACCTTGTGTAGCTCTAGTAGTAGCTTTGCTAGTTGTTGTTAGCTTGCTCACTAGTGCAAGATTAGTGACTTAGCCATTGTTTGAACTAGAGATCATAATCTACTAGTCTTATGGATAGGAGGCTTGCATCACAACCGTAGGCTAAGCAAAACTCGCTTTACACCGTTTATTATTCTAACAAGTTTGCTTAGTGGCTTGTGTAGGATTTTTTATAGGCTATTCACCCCCCCTCTAGCCATCTAGGACCTTACACTCGCGCTACGCGCGATCCTCATCAACGTGTTAATGGAGATTGATTGATAAATAAGTGGAACTAAACTATATAATACTTGACAAATTTGTACTACTATTCAATGCAAAACTATTTTTTTCTTCTAAAATATTTTATATTTAGATATATTTTTTAATATTAAATGCATTGTATTACATGACTGAAGGAGTACTTATGATGAAATACCATGTGTATTCTGTTCGCTCACTCATTTCGAAAAGACATATGCAGGGCTTGTTTGCTTTGCACCCTCGCCTGGACCATATGTGCATCTGATTCCGATTGCATACGTTCCAATACCTAGCTAGACGTCTTCGCTAGAAGAAGAGAACCAAACACGCTCTTGGACCCTATTTGATTTGTGGTTGCATAAAGCTTCCCAAACTATACATGCATCTCAAGCATTGAATTTTGGATGTCTAGTGGCTAGAACCAAAATCTGTTGCTAGGCAGACATTTACCTGTGAGGCCTCCAACCAAACCTTTGGTGCTGATGTCTGACTGCGACGAAGGAGAGGGTTCCTTTTGGGCCGTTTGGGAAGGTAGAAGAAGGCCGCCCACCGTTGGCCTACCTATTGTGAAGGGATGTCGCACGATGACAACATAGGGCAGCCGACGAAGCACGCGTCTTAGACCAAACCAGCTTCAAAACCTCTCCAAACCAAGAGAGGGAGTAATTTGAGCGGTTTTCATAGTTCAAATAAGATGTCAGGTGAGTTCAGGGGTAGCTAGGGTCCACCCGCTTTGACGGAAGCCACGCGGCGACACTACTGTTCTTCTCCCCCCTCCCCGCCACGCGCCCTTCCTCCCCCGCCTCGCACGCGCTGCCCCTGCCCAGCCCCCACCGCCCCTGCCGTGGGGCGGTAGGGTCTCGTCGAAGCTCCGCCGCCACCGCCATGGCCATGCTCGCTGGCAAGCCGCCGCGATGCCCCTGCCCCGACCTAGCCCGTCCGTCTCCACAGCTGCCAGGGCCCCGAACTGCCCGGCCACCATCCCCACCGGTTGGCTTCCTGCCTCCCCCGAGCCCCTTCCTTCTAAGCCTGAAGGATATGGAGACGAGGGAGGGAGCGAGCTGTCGGAGATGGAGACGAGGGAGGAGCGGTGGTGCGGTGGGCCGTGTCAGTGCTGCGAGGAAAAAAACAATGCCACTCGTCTCTATTCGGATAAAGACTCGAGTCCGAACGTTCGGATTTCCGGATGAGTTCAATGAGGAAATCAGATTTCCCCATAGAAAAAATTCTACTTAACCCCTGAACTATCGGCTAGTGTCTAACCTACACCCTAACTATAAAACGTCTGTTTTACACCTTGAATTTTTTAAAACCGTTCAAATTACACCCTGGAGCAGTTTTGGACGACGGTTTTGCTACAGTAACTATGGTTTTGCTACACATATTTAACCAGCATAAACCTAAACATAAACCTAAATAAATCTATAACTAAGTTATATATATATATGATCCAATGAGTATAAAATTTTTACTATAGTTCAAGCATATAATAATAACCCCATCATAAAAATTTCACCACAATTGGACCATAGAAGTTGTAGCTATGAATTATTCTAATTAATTACAGACAAAATTTGATTTTCTAACTAATTTAAAGCTATAGAAAAAATTTGTACTAAAGCATACTATATTATATGTTCATTGTGTAGATCTACTCATGTGGAGTCCAACAAAATTAGATTTTCTATTTTATGATTTTTCTGCGATTTACTATGATTTTTCAAAGATTCTGCGGAAATAAATAGAAAAAGAAAAAGTCAAAACCGCCGTACTGTAGCAAAACCATGGTTACTGTAGCAAAACCGCTGTCCAAACCCGCTCCAGGGTGTAGTTTGAACGGTTTTTAAAAGTTCTGGGAGTTAAACAGACAGTTTTATAGTTGGAGGTGTAGGTTAGACACTAGCTGATAGTTTAGGGGTTAAGTAGACTTTTTCCATTTCCTCACTGTTTAGGGATGTAAAATGCATTTATTTCCCGTTCGGGCAAGGGTTTCCAGGAGAGGGGCATTTGGCCGAAAACCGAAATGGCTAAAGCCCAAATCCCAAAAGAGAGGCCCAAACCCCGCACGGTAGGCAAGTCAGTGCCCGCGAAGCCGCCACCTGCCACGCCGTTCGCCATGGCCTCGTCCTCTCTCTTCGCCGCGGCGCGCCGCCTGCTCAGCCTTGGCCGCCGCAGAGGCCTCCTCCCCGTCCCGCCCTCTCGCGCCGTTGCCTCCTCGTCTCGCAGCAACAGCGCCGAGGAGGGAACGCCGCCGGCGCGGCCGCCGACCCTGGGGTCCACGCTGTGGCCGCTGGGCAACCCGGGCACACTCCTTGTGCCGGAGATTGAACTGTGGGCGGCGCGGCCCGGAAACCACCTCCGAGACGTTGATCTCCGACGCATCGTCAAGGAGCTGCGCACGCGCCGCCGCCACCGCCAGGCCCTCGAGGTAGATACGGCTCTCCTCCATGCCCTCCTCCTTCCATTCTAGGCCGCTTGTTGTCATTGGCGCGTGGAAGGTGTTCGATGAAATGAATATGGGGGGATGCTGTTGTTTTTCTTGCCATATTATCTGTCTCTTCGTACTTGCATTTGAGGTGTATGTGTATGATATGATGCTGCTACAGAAAGAGGATAGATTTCTCTCTAGCACAATGTAATGCAGAAATTTCTAAAATGCGATATGCAACTCATTGGTACCTTGCTAATCACGTGAAATATTTATTTGTGAATACTTTTTCCTTCTTTGAGCAACATGGAGAGGACTGATACAAAGAGGGCAACTTGAATTCAGGAATCCAGAGAGATTTTGGCCTGCTTTTCAGTCATAGGCACTACTTATGTGCTTACCCCTATCTGTATCCACAATGCTGGTCAACATATACGATTCAGAGCTTGGCCATCATTGCATCATAGTCATAGCTAGGGAAGTCATAGCACATGATTAGTGAATACATGTCCTCAAGAAGCATATATTACTAGGACTTAGCGTTGCAGACAAGCATGCACAGTTTTGTACGAATTCTTGGCATCCCTCATTGATCATTATCTTTTTACTTTGCACAGGTCTCTGAGTGGATGAATCTCAAGGGTCACATCAAATTTCTGCCAAAGGATCACGCTGTTCACCTGGATTTAATCGGTCATATTCATGGAGTTGGAGCAGCAGAGACCTACTTCAATAACCTATCTGACAAAGATAAGACAGAGAAACCCTATGGTGCACTTCTCAACTGCTACGTACGAGAACTCTTGGTCGACAAAGCATTGGCCCATTTTCAGAAGATGAAAGAGCTGGGTTTCGTGTTCACTGGGCTCCCCTACAACAACCTCATGAGCCTCTATACCAACATAGGGCAGCATGAGAGGGTTCCTTTGGTGATGGCAGAAATGAAGAGCAATGGGATTGTTCCCGATAATTTTAGCTACAGAATATGCATAAATTCTTATGGCACAAGAGCTGACTTTTTTGGGTTGGAGAACACCCTGGAGGAGATGGAATGTGAGCCTCAAATTGTTGTTGACTGGAATACCTATGCTGTCGTGGCAAGCCAATACATTAAGGGTGACCTAAGGGAGAAGGCATACTCTGCCTTACAGAAAGCAGAGGCAAAAAAGGGTAAAAAGGATTTGGATGCCTATAGACACTTGATTTCCCTGTATGGCCACCTTGGGGACAAATCAGAGGTCAAGAGGCTATGGGCGCTGCAAATGTCGTACTGTCAGAGGCATCTTAACACCGACTACACCAACATGCTTACAGTGCTTGTGAAGCTTGATGAGATCGCGGAAGCCGAAGACTTGCTGAAAGAGTGGGAGTCTAGCAAAAATGAATTGGACTTCAAAGTTCCAAATGTGCTGCTCACATGGTACTGCCGAAAGGGCTTGCTGGACAAGGCCGAGGCGCTGCTTGATGGCTTCTTGATAAAGGGAAAGATGCCTCCTTCAACCAGCTGGGAAGTTGTGGCAAGTGGCTATACGGAGAAAGGTGATGTTGCGAAAGCTTATGAGCTGACTAAAAATGCCCTCTATATGTACGCCCCTAATTCTGGCTGGGTCCCTAGTCCTTCGATGATTGAGATGATACTTAAGTATCTTGGAGATGAAGGGGAGGTCAAGGACGTCGAAGCTTTCATTGATCTGCTGAAAGTTGCGGTGCCAATGAACTCTGATATGACTGAGGCTTTGTCAAGGGCTCGTGCGAGAGAAGAAAAGAAAGCTGAAGAGGCAACGGAAGCTCGTCGTGAGGATATTATTGCCTGACCTTGATTGTCAGTGAAATGGTGTTCCAGTACTGCTGTCTGCTCCTATATACTCCCTCCATCCAAAAAGAATCTCGCTATGCGGTTCGTGCTGAGTTTGACTAGTTTGCAGAAAGTATTAGCAATATTTGTATCTCCAAATCAGTTTATTATGAAATTATATTCAGCGATTCATCTAATGGTACTCATTATGCACTACAAATATTACTTTATATATATATATATATATATATATATATATATATATATATATATATATATATATATATATATATATATATACTTTCTGCAAACTAGCCAAACTCAGCACGAACCGCATAGCGAGATTCTTTTTGGATGGAGGGAGTATATAGGAGCAGGCAGCAGTACTGGAACACCATTTCACTGACAATCAAGGTCAGGCAATAATATCCTCACGACGAGCTTCCGTTGCCTCTTCAGCTTTCTTTTCCTCTCTCGCACGAGCCCTTGACAAAGCCTCAGTCATATCAGAGTTCATTGGCACCGCAACTTTCAGCAGATCAATGAAAGCTTCGACGTCCTTGACCTCCCCTTCATCTCCAAGATACTTAAGTATCATCTCAATCGTCGAAGGACTAGGGACCCACCCAGAATTAGGGGCGTACATGTAGAGGGCATTTTTGGTCAGCTCATAAGCTTATTCTAGGGCGTGTGTATATATATATATATATACACACACACGGCAGCGCTATTCTACACCACAAGCCAAAACTGACCTACGCCCTATTCGTTTGGACTTATCAGCAGAATCAGCAGCCATCCAGCAGTGTTTTTCTCTCACAACAAACCAGCGAACAGTGCTTTCAGCACAATAAACCAGCGAAACGAACAGGCTGCTAAAAAATACTGAGGACTACTGAACCGTGTTCAGTATCAGTCAGTACTACGTACAGTACCACGAATTACTGAATAATAATGAAACGCGACTATTGAACATTACTGAATTTTGTTTAGTATAACAGCTCGGTCACACCTGGGGTGTAGAATAGCGTGTATGGCCCCGTTCGGCTGGAATTATAAGCCGGCTGAAAAACACTGTTGGCTGATTTTTTGTGAGAGAAAAATACTGTGTCGGCTGAAAAAACAAGCTGAATAAGACGG
This sequence comes from Saccharum hybrid cultivar R570, assembly GCA_038087645.1. Lineage (NCBI taxonomy): Eukaryota > Viridiplantae > Streptophyta > Magnoliopsida > Poales > Poaceae > Saccharum > Saccharum hybrid cultivar. The sequence goes on along the minus strand of JAQSUU010000297.1, from coordinate 4,863,784 downwards.
ATTATAAGCCAGATGAACAGGACCTATATATATATATATATATATATATATATATATATATATATATATATATATATATATATATATATATATATACACACACACGCTACACCAAGCTGTTATACTGAATAAAATTTAGTACTGTTCAGTACTCGTGTTTCAATATTGTTCAGTATTTTCGAGGTGCTGGGTGCAGTACTGACTGATACTGAACGTGGTTCAGTAGTACTCAGTATTTTTTCATATCAGTTTTGACTTGTGGTGTAGCCCAATCGGACCAGCCAGCCAGTCCAACCGATCACGCCAGCAGCCCGCTGGCCCACCGCCGACCCACTAGGCCCACTTTTCAGTCCTTGTATATATATTCCCCAAACCCTGATTCCCACCCAACAACCCCCCGACCGGTGGCTGCCACCCCTTGCTGCGCGGCCTCCCCACCCCTGTCGCGGCCTCCCCACCATCCCCAGTGCCCTCCCCACGACCCCCGGCCAGACCCATGGAGGGCAGCGGCAGCGGCCCATCCCCGGCGGCCTCCCCACTATCCCCGGCGGCTCCCTCCCACCCCGGCGGGCACAAGCATGCGGCGGCGCCGGCCACAGGTGCAAAGGGGAGCGGCGGCGCCCTGGCTCCCCTCTCCACGCGACGAGCAGCGAGGCCGCCAGGGCACCCACTTGCTCTCCCCTAGCGAGGTCCACTTCCCTTTCTTCTCCCCATCGGTGGCGCATCCTGGACGTCGGCGAGTGCATGACGAGGCTGGGGGATTGCAATGGCGACGGCGCCCTAGAGCTCGTGGCCGCGCGCGGGTACGGCTACGGCGGACGGCGACGGCAGCGCGCGGCTAACGAGGAGCTTGCGACCGCAAATCTGGTGAAGGGGACGGCGACGGCGGGCGCGCGGTGGGGCAGCTGCGAGCTCGGTCGCGCCATGCCTACGGGAGCTGCTGATGGTGGCTGGCGGCCTTTCTGGTGGCAGGCTGGGAGCGGCGGCGACCAGCGAGGCAACGTCTCCGAGCCTCCGTGCGAAGGAGTCGAGTTGGAGGACGGCCGGCGCGGTGGCCTACGCCTGCGCGGCACTTCGGATGATGGCCGACGCAGGTCCGCCCCTATGAACAGGTATATCAGCATACTAGTTTTCTTGTTTTTTTTCATGATGAGTTTTTTTTATCTCCTTGTCACGCATGTGCTATCACGGATCAGTCTGGTGATGATCCCGATCCCGATATTTTCAACCGAGTAGCCCGTGCGTTCATCCTCGCCGGGGTCGACGAACTGCCCGGCTCATCGAGGATGACTACGAGCTCGCTGCGCGGACGGCGACGGTATCTTCGCCGGCACTGCTGGATCTGGCGACGGCGAGCTGCCACTACAAGATTTTATGCAATTTGTGTCATCCTCCTTGCAGCTGGATCTCATGATGTTCTCATCCACTTATTGTTGGATTTTGCGCTGGATATTGCATATAGGCCAAAGTGAAAGAGGAGAGGGTCACAGGACTGTATGGGATGCCTCTAACGTGGTGGATTGTTCTATGCATTGTTTAGGTTTTGGTGGGTTTATTTGCAGTGTTCCTATGTTAATTATATATTCTCAAAGTGATGATTTGGGTTGGTGTTTTCATGATTTTAGATAAAATATTCTCTCCAAAGGGGGGCTATTGGGTTCTATGCATTGTTTCTGTATTTAATTATACATCCTACCAAGTGGGAAAGCAAGATTTGGGTTCTATATATTGTTGGAACAGATTCTATACATTATTCGTGCACATTTCTATATATTTTTAGAGCAGTTATCTGGATATTTCTACACAATTCTATACATTTGTTGGAGCACACTTCCATGCATTGTTAGAAATTGTGACATACATTGTTGGAATAGTTATATGTACACTTCTACACAATTCTATACATTGTTGGTGGATCCGGTACTCCCATGCAGTTTTCTACATTGTAGCCATACATTTTCTACATTGTATGCTTAGCTGCTTCCCAAAGTAGTCATACAACTTTTATACATTGTCACTATCATAATTATGAGCTTAAAATGGTTTGTATGCATACCTGTTTCCCAAATTAGTCATACAAGAGCCATGCATATAAGTGCCTTACAGAGTATATTGGTTCGGAAAACTGTCTCCCTCTCTCAAGAGCCATGCATAAAAGCCCGCATAGATTTGTATGCATGATACAACAGGATTACTTTTTGTCTAAGATGTACCGTGTGCTGTCTCCCAAAGTAGAAAAACATTTGTATGCGTTGGAGTAGTTATCTATATACTTCTACACAATTCTATATATTGTTGGAGCATGCTTATGCGATGTTAAAACACCTTGACATACATTGTTAGAACATGCTTCTATGTGTTGTTAAAACACTTTGCTATGCATTCATTTCTTACCTACTATGCACTGTTTGGAAATCACTGAGATATCAAAGTCTCCAATTGGTATGATTAAATAATATTTTATGTTTTTGTTCCCCCAACTATGCTATAAACTTGTAAGTTTTATGTATTCAATTCTTACCTATTACACACTGCTTGGTTTATTAGCTATACACTGTTTGTAAATCACTAAGATATTAAAGTCTACTTTTTATTCAACATTTGTTTACAATATTATGCATCATTATGCAGCTATATTACTTGGACTAGATAAAAGTTTTATGCTCTGATTTGTGTGGTTTTATACTTGGACAATGACCGTGGAGGTATCGCGGCCCTCCTCAGATCCCGGCGGTGCCATTGGGAGGGTTGGCGCGGACTCACCGGCCGGCGGTGGCTGCCAGCGCGTCCAACACGGACTACTCTGGGAGCATGTTGGATATTAATGCATTTTTAGAACGTTTTATATACATATGCAATGAAGAATATTAATATATCCAGTGAGAGATAATTTTACTTTTTTGCACTTGAATGCATAACCTACGTACTCGCACTTCTATGCATGGCTCTGGATTAATTATCCTTGTTTTGATCTTACAAGAACTAGAGTAGCAAGAATGAGAGGAAGAAGAGGGACACACTGGAAATTGAAGTCCATGTAATCGGGGAGATGCAGTCGGCAGTGGTTTGATCTCGGGCACGGCGGCTGCATGACCCGAGACTAGGGCATGACGGCGTAGTGTGATCTTTGATGTAGCTGATGGGTTAATGTAAATAGTTAGTTCGTTGTATGTTGTGTTTATACGTTAGAATGAGATGAGTTATATGCGTGTTGTGGGTTGGTACCATTACAGATAGTGCACACATTGTGTGTTGTAAGGGTTATATGCATTGTTGACTAGGTTTCTATTTCATCGAACTACTAATTCTATGCAATGTTGGCGCCAAGATCGTTTCTGTGCATCTTGACCATTGACTCTACGAATCAAATCATCATCACGTGATATTTTTTAAATTTCAAATTGGCCATCATGTATACATCTTGACCAGTGACTATATGTATCTAATCTGTCATCATGTGGCACGATTCAAATTTCAAATTTATGAATTTTAAACCTTTGTATGCATCTTGACCAGTGACTATACAATATTTTTCAAACATTTTGTATGCATCTTGACCGGTGACTATATGCATCTAATCAGCCATCATATGACATGATTTAAAATTTAAATTTATCAATTTTAAACCTTTGTATGCATCTTGACCAGTGACTATATGTAATATTTTTCAAACCTTTTGTATGTATCTTGATAAGTGACTATGTAATATTTTTCAAATCTTTCTATATGCATCTTGACCAGTGACTATGCAATATTTTTCAAACATTTTGTATGCATCTTGACCGGTGACTATATGCATCCAATCAGTCATCATGTGGCACGATTCAAATTTTAAATTTATTAATTTTAAACCTTTGTATGCATCTTGACCAGTGACTATATGCAATATTTTTCAAACCTTTTGTATGCATCCTGACAAGTGACTATATGCATCCAATCGGCCATCATGTGGCACAATTCAAATTTTAAATTTATGAATTTTAAAAAAGTTTAAAATATATTTACAATGGGTCTTGAATCGTGCACAAAAACATCAGGAGTTTAATGGTGAAAATCGTTTTTGAATTGGATGCTTCATTGAGGAATTATCGCGAAAAAATGGAAGAAATTAAAGTGGACGTATGCATGTCAGCCTGTGTCAGATGGCAGGCTTGCTCACGGAAAGGTTTTTATGCGGCAACTAACTGGTTTTAATTCACTCAACCACTGGTTTTTATAGATCATCGCGACAAAAACGTTTCTGCGCAGTGCGACAAAAATGTTGGTTGGGTTTCTAGGTCCCCACCTGCACGTGTCAGGCTAAAAAAAGTTTAACTTCTCGGGAAATGAGAATGATACTTTTTGTGGGATAGATGTAGTACTACTCCTAATAGTAGATTAAATTAATAAGTGTTGTTCGGCTGATGATTTTTGTGGCTGATAAGTCTGCTGAAGCTGATTTGTTGCGAGAGAAAAACACTATTTCATGGCTGATAAGCCAGACGTCTCAGAAAATGAGACTGATACTTTTTTGTGGGACAAAGGAAGTACTAATAGTAGATTACATTAATAGTTAGCTACCCCTTCCTCGGATAGTTGGTTGTCTATATTAATTACAATATACTATCTGAGTTTTATAAGGTGGTGTTTGGTTCGCCATTTGTTTTGTATCCCCTTCATTCCAAATTTTAAGTCGTTCTGCCTTTTCTAGATAATAGATAATAGATACATAATTTTTATTATGTACATAGATATACATTATGTATAGATACCAAAGTTTAAGAAGGCGCTAGGCGGTTTCTAGGCGCTGACCCATAGCCTAAAGCCTTGGCGTTTCAAGGCGTTTTGCTAGGCGGCGGCTAATACAGGGATATATACTTAAATATACTTAAAAGAAAATAAAAAAACAAAAGATCAGTGGACAGAATGTGGGAGAGAGAGAAAAAGGCCCAAAAGACACATTTAATGGTCCAACTTTTCCTCTACAGCCCCTACCAAAATCTTATCCCCTCCCCTGCTCTGTTTCAATTTCTCTCCCTCCCGACTCTCGCACCCGCTGCTCGACTGCGCCGCTCGCCCGCGCAGCCGCCAGCGCCCGATGTTGCCTCCTTCGCCACCGGCCGTCGCCTCCTCCGTCGACGTTACCTCCTCCCCCACCGTCGCCCGGCGTCCGTGCCCGCAGCTCGCCTTCCTACTGCACCCGCACAAGTCGCGCGTCTCTTCCAGCCACGAGCCGTCCTCCTCTTCCTTCCTACCGCCGCCAGATCCACCACCGCCAGCCTCCTCCCTGCCGCCTCCACCACCGCCCGCCTCTTCCCAGCCACGCCTACCACCTCCACTGTCGCCTCCTCCTTCTCCTCCTCCTCCGCCGCCCGATGTCCCTGCCTCCTCCTCTGCCGGCGCTCTTTGCTGCGCCTCGTCCTCGGGTCGCCGGATCTGCACGTGGGGACACCGGGGCGCCGCGGTACCCCCTCCACCTCCCCCACTGGCACCACCGACGAGCTGCCGCCGCCTAGGGGTCCGCCTACCCCCATAGGCCAGGCGGACACCCTCCGACTAGCGCCTAGTCGCGCCTAGGCGCGCCTAAGGCGTCGCCTTTTTGAACCTTGATAGATACTTAATAAAAGCTATGTATCTAGAAAAATCAGACCGGTTTAAAATTTAGAACGGATCGAGGGAGTAGTAGCATTTACTGTCTTTTCACCTTTTATTTTGTTTCAGGTAACTGAACTCATTTGTGAAAATTGACCTTATAACTAAGTACCTCAAACAGTCAAACATAGCAGCAAAACCTGGGAAGTATCTCATATGAAACACTGGTAGAACTGCAATTCGAGCATTAGCATGTGAAAACAACAGTGTCAGCAAGACAAATCGTGCCATTGCTGTTGTGGTTATATATGTGCTTTTATAGACTGCTACTTAGCTGTTTCTGTGATTTGATTTCACTTCCATTTGTTACTAAGGGGATAGTGCAATCAGTTCAGCATCTTGCATCCTTACAGGTTATATTTGTTAGTCGCTGGATTCTCACTTTTGGTAGCAGTAGAATCCTTACTCTCATCGAGAGATGATGACACTAGGAGTTGGGACAATTTTCTGGTTTATTTCTCACACAAACTCATACAATGCCATGCCAACCTGAGGGGTTGGGGTTACATACTTATAGGCTGCTAGCCAGCCAAGCATATGCCAAGATGCTAGTCTAAGATGCTAGTCTAAGATGCTGTCCTAGATGCCAACTGTTGTCCTAAAAGCAGATGATATCCTAGATGTTGTCCTAGATGCTAACTGCTGTCCTAGATGCTGTCCTAGATGCTAACTTAGATGCTAACTGCTGTCCTAACAACAGTCAAAAGATACTGGACACAAAGATCATGTGTTGCGTACTGCAGCAGCCCCACACCTACCAGCCAACAGAGAGACTTATCCATCACTCTCCCCCTAAGTCTTGTGTGGCTCCTTGTGAGATATCTGAGCCATCCCGATCCTGGTGCGAAGTTCCTGGAACTTGACCCGCCCAAGGGACTTGGTCAGGAAGTCGGCGAGCTAGTCTTGGGTGTTGATGTAGTTGGCCCGGACACTCCCTTCCTCCAGGCAGCTTCTGATGAAGTGGTACCTCACCCGGATGTGCTTGCTGCGCTCATGGAAGACAGGATTCTTTGCCAAGGCCAAGGCAGACTTGCTGTCCACCCTAAGCTCCATTACCTCTGCATCTCTGCCAAGGAGATCACCAAGCAGCCGAGCCAGCCACAAAGCCTGAGTAGCAGCAGTAGTGGCTGCGATGTACTCTACCTCATAGCTGGACAGAGCCACCACCTGCTGCTTGACCGACTGCCAGCTAATCGGACACTTGCCGAGGAAGAACAGAGTCCCGCTGGTGCTCTTGCTCGTGTCGATGTCGCCGGCATGGTCGCTGTCGCTGTACCCGATGAAATGCGCCGCACCGGGGCACCTCGGGTAGTGCAAGTCGTAGTCGGAGGTGCCTGCGACGTAGCGGAGGATCCTCTTCACGGCCTGCTGGTGCTCCGCCGTCGGTCGCTGCATGAACCGGCTGACGTAGCCGACGGCGAACGCCAAGTCCGATCGCGTGTGGACAAGGTAGCAAAGGCTGCCCACAATGCGCCGGTACTGCGTTGCGTCCACCTCCTCCTCCGTACTCTCCCGACACAGCCTCAGCCTCTCCTCCATAGGAGTGTGGGCTGGGTTGCAGCCGGTGAGACCGCCTAGCTCCACAATGTGCTTGGCGTAGGCAGTCTGGCGAAGAGAGGTGCCGGAACTGTCCTGGTGGACCTCGATCCCCATGTAGAAGGAGAGAGGGCCCAAGTCACTCATCTGGAAAGTCACCCTCATCTTCTCCTTGAACGCCTCGATCTCCACCTCCTTGGTGCCGGTGATCACCAAGTCGTCGACGTTGACGCCTACCAGCAGAGCCTTTCCTCCGCTGCCCTGCCGGTAGATGGCCACCTCGTGTGAGCTTTGCTCGAAGCCCATCCCCTTCAGCGTGGAATCCAGCTTGGCATTCCACGCCCTCGGTGCCTGCCGCAAGCCATAGAGGGCCTTGCGCAGGCGAAGCACCTTGCCCTCCTTGCCGGGAATCGCAAATCCCGGTGGCTGATGCACGTAGACCTCCTCCTTCAAGTCGCCGTTAAGGAACGCCGACTTGACATCCATGTGATGGACGCGCCAGCCCTCCTGGGCAGCTAGCGCAAGGAGGAGTCGCATGGACTCTATCCGTGCAACGGGCACGAAGGCATCGTCAAAGTCGATTCCTTCTTGCTGGACGAAGCCACGCGCCACCAGACGCGCCTTGTGCTTGATCACCTCTCCGGTCTCGTCCTTCTTGAGCTTGAAGACCCACTTGAGAGAGATGGCGTGGTGGCCGGCTGGAAGATCGGCTAGCTCCCACGTCTTGTTCCGCTCGACGACGTCCATCTCCACCTGCATCGCGGCACGCCATGCCGCGTCCCTCTCCGCCTCGGCGAAGGAACGAGGCTCGCCATCGTCCTGTGCGAGGTGCAGCTCCGCCTCAAAGTCATGCTGCGCCAGTCCAGGGACCGGCTGCTCGCCGAGGAGGTTGTCCACGGTACGGTAGCGCAGAGGCTCGCTGCCGTGGTAGGCGTCGATGCGATCCTCATCGTTGGACAGCGGAGCGGCGAACTCCACTGTGCGCTGCTCGTCGTGGACCGAAGCTGCCGGTGCCGAGCCTGAAGGGGTAGGGTCCGGTGTAGGAGAGCGAGGCGTGGCCGGCGGTGCTGGTGGTGGACTCACCGGAGCCTGTGGACTTGCCGGAGCTGGTGGTGGCGGTGGTGAAGGACTCGTCGGAGGTGGTGGCGAACGAGGTGGTGGGGTAGGCGAGCTCGGTGAGGACGAGCTGCTAGCTCCCCCCGCCTCCTTGAAGTGGACGTAGTCGACGACGAAATCGCTGGTCGTCGGAGTCGAGCCGTCATCCACCATCTTGCCCCACGTCTAGCTTCGCCCCTCGTCGAACACGACGTCACGCGTGATACGCACGCGCCGTGTCGCATGGTCGAGGACACGGTAGGCCTTGGCGCCCTCCGCATAGCCGATGAAGACCCCTGGCGTGCTCCGGTCGTTGAGCTTGCCGACGTGGTTGAGCTCCTTGACGAAGGTCAGGCAGCCAAAGACGCGAAGGTGGCTCACCACGGGCTTGCGCCCGTGCTAGGCCTCGTATGGTGTCTTGCCATCGAGGGCCTTGGTGGGGGAGCGGTTGAGCAAGTGAACGGCAGTCATCACCGCCTCACCCCAGTAGATCGCCGGCATCCCTCTCTGCTTGAGGGCACGGGCGGTGGCCACCACCGTCTGGTTGCGGCGCTCGACGACGCCGTTCTGCTGCGGAGTGTACGGCGCGGAGAAGTGGCGGTGGATCCCCTCATCGGCGCAGTATGCCACGAACTCAGCCACCGTGAATTTGCCGCCGTTGTCCGTGCGTAGGACCCGAAGCTTGTGGCCGCACTCCACCTCCGCAGCAGCTTGAAGACGCTTGATGGCGTCCGCCGCGGCTGCCTTGGCGTCGAGCAGGACAGTCCACATGTAGCGGGACATGTCATCGACGAGGAGAAGGAAGTAGCGTTGGCCTCCAGGTGTAGCCGGTGTCACGGGGCCACAGAGGTCACAGTGTACGAGCTCCAGCTTCTCCTTGGCGCGGAAGCTTGCCTGGCGAGGGAAAGGGAGCCACCGCAGCTTGGTGAGGACGCAGGTGTCACAGAACTGCTCCACGTGGTCGACGTGCGGCATGCCCCGCACCATCTCCTTGCTGCCGAGCTGCCTTAGGGCCTCAAAGTTGAGGTGCCCAAAGCGCTCGTGCCATCTCCAAGCGTCGTCGTCGCGGCGGGCTGCAAGACAAAGAGGTTACGCCATCTGTGCGTGAAGGACGTAGAGGCGGTTGCTCCCGTTGATCTTGACCAGGAGCCGGTGTCGATGATCCCAGATGCGCAGCACCCCGTGCTCGATCTCCACGCGCGATCCGCTCTCATCCAGCTGTCCCAAGCTGATGATGGAGTTCCTCAACGCGGGGATGTAGTAGACACCGATGAGCAGCCTGTGCTCGCCAGTCTTGGTGACGAAGACGATAGAGCTGACGCCCTTGATCTCCACAGCGGAGGCGTCGCCGAACTTGACGGTGCCTCGAACGCCTGAGTCGAGCTCGGAGAAGAACTCCCGCCGCCCGGTCATGTGGTGGGTGGCGCCGGTGTCAAGGCACCACCCGTCGGTCTTGTCGTTGCCGGAGCTATCATCGAGGACGGCGTGTGCTTTTGGCTCGTCAAGGTGGAGGAGAGCCGTTGCGGCCAGTGCCGCTGGAGGTAGTTCGATGCTCGCATGAGCAATGAACAGAGCCGGCTCCTCCTCCTCCTCCGCCTGCATGACGTGGGCCTGGCCACGTCGTGGCTGTCGACAATCCTTGGCCCAATGACCAAGCTTGCCGCAGTTGTAGCAAGGTTCGTTTCGTGCTGGCTTTTGCTTGCCAGCGGCGCCGCCCTGGGCGCCTCCATAATCATCACCCTCGGCACGTCTTCGTGCCCCTGCCTGGGCGTCTTTGCGTGGCTTGCCACGCTTGCGGCCGCCTGTCATGGAAGAAGGCTCCCCCTTCTTCCTGTCACCTTGGCCTACAGCCCACTGCTCCCGAGTGAGGAGGAGCTTCCCGCCAATGGTGACGGGTCCTGAGAGGCGATGTGGCTCATCGCTGTCAACGACCTTGAGGCGGCCCAACGCCTCCTCGATCGTCATCGTGGAGAGGTCTAGCAGAGACTCGATTGAGCGAGCCATCTGCTTGTACTTCTCGGGGACGCAGCGGAAGAGCTTCTCAATAGCTCTCTCCTCGCCGTAGGTGTCGTCGCCGAACTGCACCAACTTCTGCAACAGAGTGTTGAGACGAAGAGCAAAGTCATCAACGTCCTCACCTGGCTTGAAGGCCAGGTTCTCCCACTCCTTGCGAAGTGCCTGCAGTGTGGACTTGCGAGCACGGTCGCTGCCGATGCGTGCCGCAGCGATGGCGTCCCAGGCCTCCTTGGCAGTCTGCTTGCTGGTAAGCGAAAACTGCATCTCGGGCGGGACTGCAGCAATGAGAGCATCCAGCGCTCGTCGATCTTGGTCGTAGTCGACGTCGCCGTACCGGACTGCATCCCATATACGCCGCACCTGGAGCCTCACCCTCATCACCGTAGCCCACTCAACGTAGTTGGTCTTGGTGAGGGTAGGCCACCCGCCACCGGGGCCGACGTCCCTGACGACAGCCTGGTACTCGTGGTGACCACGGTACCGAACCGGGGAGAGAGAGCCGCGCTGCCTGTGAAGGCCGCGCTCTCCGTCGACCCATCCGCCGACAGTCTGGTACTCGTGGTGACCACGGTACCGAACCGGGGAGAGAGAGCTGCGCTGCCTGTGAAGGCCGCGCTCTCCGTCGACCTGTCCGCCGCCGCCATGCGCGCCTCCTCCAGGAGCGCCACCGCCGTGCGCGCCTCCTTCAGGAGCGCCGCCGGCGTGTCTGCGCCTGTCTGGGCTGCCGCCGCGCTCGTGGAAGTGCGCGGCTGCCCACTGCGCCGCTCGCCCTCGCGATGCCTCCCTCTCCAGCAGCTCGAGGTCCGCGTCGGCGCTGTCATCAGCAGCGATGGAGCTGTTGTTGCTGCCGCGTAGAACCTCGACCTCCGCTGCTGCTGCACACGCTCCATCCGCCGCCGCCGCCGCTTCCACCTCCGCTCTAGCTGCTGCCAGCTCCGCTACTTCCAGCCTCGATGCCCTTGCTGCTGCTGCTGCGGCGTCTGCTGCCGCTCGCTCGCGCTTCTCTGCCGCGGCGAGGTCGGCCTCCTGCCGACGCCGCGTGCTCGAGGCGACCGAGCCCTGAGACTGTCCTGCGGACATGGCGCGCTATCGAGGGGGCTACTGTGTGGAGAGCAGGGGCAGCCGGAGCTGCTGCTACCGGCTGGGGCTGCTGCGAGGCCGAGGAAGGAGAAGAGCAGGAGATGCTCATGCTACAGGATAGTACGGCTCGGATACCACTTGTTAGTCGCTGGATTCTCACTCTTGGTAGCAGTAGAATTCTTACTCTCATCGAGAGAGGATGACACTAGGAGTTGGGGCAATTTTCTAGTTTATTTCTCACACAAACTCATACAATGTCATGCCAACCTGAGGGGTTGGGGTTACATACTTATAGGCTGCTAGCCAACCAAGCATATGCCAAGATGCTAGTCTAAGATGCTAGTCTAAGATGTTGTCCTAGATGCCAACTGCTGTCCTAAAAGCAGATGCTGTCCTAGATGTTGTCCTAGATGCTAACTGCTGTCCTAGATGCTGTCCTAGATGCTAACTTAGATGCTAACTGCTGTCCTAACAACAATCAAAAGATGCTGGACACAAAGATCATGTGCTGCGTACTGCAGCAGCCCCACACCCACCAGCCAACACAGAAACTTATCCATCAATATTGTATTCAAACCTGTTCTGTTTCAAATTCCTCATGTGTTTTTCTTAGCCATTGTCTGTCAGATTAAGATTTGCTGTAGTGCCCATCATTCTACAGACTACCATATTTAGTTCCTCTCTTCTTTTCTGTATTCATGTGTCAGATAAGGATCCAATCTTGTGCCAGGTATTTTAGATATGTGAGGTCTGTTCCTGCTTCCTATACAACTAAAAACATGATTATATGTTTATATCTTCTATGCAGATCAATGGAAAGATATCCTGTACAATAACTGCTTCCCAACAAAATGGTCAAGCTTGATGTAAGGTGTGCGGTGCCAGTTCTACCTGTTCGCCCTGGGTTCTGCTCGAGTACATGTTATTTCTGTGGTTAATCCACTGAGTCCCGTTTTCATCTGCAGACTGCAGCATGTACTTCATAGATCATTGTCCTGTACTCAACGCACCTTCTAGCTCTGCGGGCAAAATTAAGAGCACATGAATACATGATGGGGTTTGGTTTGACATTTGTTTCCTTTCTGTGCTCCCAGTGTTGTTTTGTACATTCATTGACTCAGTGAGGTTCAATTTTTTTCTGTAGTTCAATGGATAGCATCAGGGAATTGTACAGTTAGCTTGCCTTCATCGGCATTCAACCATACCACTATTATCGGATCAAGTTGCTTAGAAAAAAATGACCAAGTTCGTGAACGCTTACAATTTTGGTTCTATCAAATAGTAGACTGATCACAGCTGCATCAATTTATATGACACTGTCTAGAGTATTCTCCAAAAATACTTCTATCTGAAATAAAAATGGCATGGTTTTCCTTTTCCATACTTATGGCTGAGATCATGTGTTATGTTGTTTCTTGCATGCTGCCTGTTTTCCTGACGCGGTGCTTGCAACCTCAGACATGGATACCATATGTTCAGACAAAGTCCTCATCCATACAATGGACAAGTATCACCGATGACCCCATATGATCAGTTCACTGCCAAGCTCATGAATCTTCTACACTCGAAACCCATTAAATGGCCTCCAAAACAGCTCCCTGTGCTGCCGTTTTGCGGGTGTGTGAATCTATAGTCAGGTCTCTCCTACTCTGGGTCTTTTCGCTGCTTTCTTCCAGTGTTGTGCTGCCATTGTGCGAGTGTGTGAATCTATAGTCAGGTCTCTGCAAAAATGCTTTACCTGTGCATTTTTGCGGCTCCTTTGCATTTATGTGATCGTGGGGATTTTGGGGTTCTGCGGTTTTATTGTCTTGCTTATGATGTTTCTTTTCTCTGGATGCTCACCCAAAGGAAGGGGTTCTTTCCTGGACTTCGATTCACCCCGGTTGCACGAACTTTAGAGTTGTGTTTGTATGTTCCTTTCCTATTAGTTGGCCTACATTTTTTTTCTGTTCAACGACTGCACAGGTGTGCCTGATGGACCTTGCCGGCAGGGAAAGGGACGCGCGGTGTGCCTGCTGATGCAGTGTGCCGTGTCCTTGGCACTGGGGAAGGGGTTGGCCGATATAGTTTGCCTCCATACATATGAGATTGAGCTATTCTATTGATTTTGATTTTTTTTTAGTTATAGCACTGTAAGGGATGGGGCTGGCCACTGCACCTCATCAGCTAGCATCAAACCAGTAGGATGGTACACATGCATCCTTCTATTAGGCAGGCTGGCAAGAGCATCCTGTTGTTCATCTAGCTTCATTGTCATATGTCTTCTAAAATTACGCATCTTCACTTTGGTAGGAGATCCCTGCATTTGTGTACATGGAGTTCCTCCTGACAAACCTCTGGATTCTGTTGCCTTAACCAGATTGAAACAATTTTCTCGAATGAATAAACTAAAGAAGATGCCCCTTAGGGTGAGTACTGGAATGTGTTATCACTTGGTTTTATAGAGAGCATATGTATTATATTCAATATTGATGTTCTTATCACTGGGTGTCTGTAGGTCATTGCTGAAAATTTGTCTGCAGATGAAATTGCAGGATTGAGAGAAATGTTCAAAATGCTGGACACTGACAACAGTGGGCAGATCAAGTTGGAGGAGCTAAAAAGTGGTTTGAAGAGAGTTGGTACTAACTTAAAGGACTTGGAAATTAAACACTAACGGATGCGGTAATTATTCTAACATACTTTTGCACTTCTGTTTTCAGGTTTCTCTAAGATTCCTATGCCCTACGAGCTCAAGGAAACTTCAGCGAAAATAACTTAGCCATGTAATCTAATCAACAAAAACCCAGTAGAAATTAGGGCTTCTTCGGGCAGGTTTCGAGGCCGCTCGCTTCGAATCCGCCCTCGCGCTCGGCTGTGTACTTGAACTTTCTCTCCCTCTTAATGAAAAACGGGCACACACCCGGTCGCGAAAAAAAAGGAAACTTCAGCCTGAATTTGAGTTATTGAAATATCGAACTCATATGCAGATGTTTAGAGGTGTGTTAGTGTCATCTTCTTTTAATCTGTAAATATTTTTTAATCTGACTTCTTGATCTACAATTGTGATAATGACCCATCTATGTGTTGGATAGGTAATTTGTTTTCTTGACTAAAAGGCAACTTGATTTTGACTACTGAAGTGCATGAATTGCATACATGTCAGCAAGAGCTGAGATAAGCTTCCATTCAGATACTACTATGAAAATGGGTTGAGAGATGTCTGATGCAGCCAAAATTAACTTGTGGCTTTTCCAAAAAAGAGAATACTATGAAAATGTTGAAAGATGTTGATGCAGTTGTATTATCCAACACTGCTGGTGTAACATAGTTTTCTTTACTTGAATGTGCATGTTTACAAGCATGGGTTTCTGTTTTTAAGGTTTATCAGTTTGTCAGGGTAGCAACTAACAATCATGTGCTTAGATGTGAACATTATCACGGCTTACAGCCAAATATAGATGGCGTTCAGGAACTTTGTTTGCTTTGTGAATTGATGTCATTCTGGATTTACCTGGTAACCTTTTTTTTACACCAAATAATGCTAATTTCAATAGGGAGATATTTTAAAAGTAACTCTACCCACAGGTGCATAGGTAATTTAAGTATATCGATGAAAGTGGATTGTCATTTCTCTTGGAATAGTTCATGCTCATAAGGAGGTAATGACTATATCAGCAACATTATTTTATACAGAATGTGCTCTAATTTTATTCATGATCGATGTCCATTTGTGTTGTGCTTCTCTTTTGTATGTCGTTACCCATATAATTAATTGTGTTGATCCAAAAGAACATCTATGGTGTCAACCTGCGCGCAGGGGCGCGCCCAATCACTTGTAATCAGACCACCGAGGGGAAGCGATGCCGGTACGTGCTTGGTGTAATGCGTTACCACGTGATCCGTTACCGGCCAGGGCCAGCAGGCAGTTCGATCTTGAAGCCAGCAGACGTGGATGGACTAAGGAAAGTCAGGTTCATTTGGATAGGCCAGTGCCGTCGCCGCATAGGCTCCACGGCGGAGATCAAGACGTACGGGTACGGCTGTGTCGGCACTGTCTGTGGCCTGATGCACGACGGCAAGAGCTGCATGGCTGCAGCAATGGCGCATCGGAGTGGAGGCGCCACAACTTCTGCAGTGGCTATGTCTTCTCCGTCTCCGTCCATGTTGCACAGAGAGAATGCTTTTTTTTTCCCCGTTCGGGCATGAGTTTCAAGGAGAGGGGCCGACGAGAATTGGGCCGAAAACCGAAATGGCTAAAGCCCAAAACCCAAAAGAGAGGCCCAGACCCCGCACAGGCTACGGCATACGCCAAGTGCAAGTCAGTGCCCGCCGAGCCGGCACCCGCCACGCCATTCGCCATGGCCTCGTCCTCTCTCTTCGCCGCGGCGCGCCGCCTGCTCAGCCTTGGCCGCCGCGGAGGGCTCGTCCCCGTCCCGCCCTATCGCGCCGTAGCCTCCTCGTCTCGCAGCAATAGCGCGGAGGAGGGAACGCCGCCGGCGCGGCCGACGAACCTGCGGTCCACGCTGTGGCCGCTGGGCAAACCGGGCACACTCCTTGTGCGGGAGATCGAAATGTGGGCGACGCGGTCCGGAAACCGCCTCCGAGCTGTTGAGCTCCAACGCATCGTCAAGGAGCTGCGCACGCACCGCCGTCACCGCCAGGCCCTCGAGGTAGATACGGCACTCCTCCATGCCATCTCCCTTTCATTCTAGGTTGCTTGCTGTCACTGTTGCATGAAAGGTGTTCGATGAAATGATATGGGGATGGTGTTGTTTTTCTTGCCATATTATCTGTCTCTTCGTATTTGCATTTGAGGACTGCATCAGGGGTCAGCTTTGAGCCCTTATTTATTTGCTTTGGTGATGGATGAGGTCACAGGGGACATACAAGGTGATATCCCTTGGTGTATGCTCTTTGCTGATGATGTGGTGCTAGTTGACGACAGTAGGGCGGGGGTTAATAGGAAGTTAGAACTACGGAGGCACACGTTAGAGTCGAAAGGGTTCAGACTTAGTAGGACTAAGACCGAGTACATGAGGTGCGATTTTAGCGCGACTAGGCACGAGGAGGGAGACGTTAGCCTCGATGGGCAAGTGGTGGCCAAGAAGGATATTTTTCGTTATTTAGGGTCGATGCTACAAAGGGATGGAGACATTGATAAAGATGTTAGGCATAGAATTTTAGCCGGCTGGTTGAAATGGCGTCAAGCTTCTAGCGTTCTCTGTGACAAAAGGGTGCCTCAGAAGCTGAAAGGTAAGTTCTATAGGACGGCGATTCGTCCGGCGATGTTATATGGTGCTGAGTGTTGGCCTACAAAAAGGCGACATGTCCAGCAATTGAGTGTAGCGGAGATGCATATGTTGCGTTGGTGTTGTGGGCACACAAGGAGGGATAGAGTACGGAACGACGATATTCGGGATAGGGTTGGGGTGGCACCAATTGAGGAAAAATTGATTCAACATCGGTTGAGATGGTTTGGACATGTCCAACGGAGGCCTCCTGAGGCGCCGGTGCGTAGTGGAGTTCTAAAGCGGGCCGATAATGTAAAGAGCGGTAGAGGTCGACCTAAACTAACTTGGGACGAGTCCGTTAAGAGAGATCTTAAGGAGTGGAATATCCCCAAGGATTTAGCTATGGACAGGAGCGCTTAGAGATTAGCAATCAACGTGCCTGAACCGTGACCTCTTTTGTCTTGTGCCCTTTATGTCCCTTTATGTGTCTCCCTGTTTCTCGTCTCTTTTGGGTTTCATCTCTAGCCTACCCCAACTCGCTTGGGACAAAAGGCTATGTTGTTGTTGTGTATGTGTTTGATGTAATGCTGCTACAGAAAGAGGATATATTTCTCTCGATCACGATGTAATGCAGAAATTTCTAAAGTGCGATATGCGACTCATTGCTACGATGCTAATCACGTGAAATAGTTGTTGTCAATACTTTGTCCTTTTGTGAGAAACATGGATAAGACTGATACAAAGAGGGCAAATTTGATTATCGCTAGGAATTCAGGAGTCCAGACTCCAGAGAGATTTTGCTCTTCATTTCGGCTGTGCTGATAAGCCGGCTGGAAAACACTGTTGGTTGATTTGTTGTGAAAGAAAAATACTATTCCGGCTGAAAAAACAAGCTGAAAAAGACGGATTATAAGCCGAATGAACAGGGCCATAGGTACCACTTATGTGCTTACCCCTATGTGTATCCACAATGCTGATAAACATATAGGATTTAGTACAAGCTTGGCCATCATTGCTTCATAGCACAGATTAGTGAATACATGTCCTCAAGAAGCATATATGTTCTAGGACTTAGCGCTGCAGACTTGCTGTATGCACAGTTTTGTATGAACTCTTGGGGCATCCCTCATTGATCATTATTTTTTCACTTTGCACAGGTCTCTGAGTGGATGAATCTCAAGGGTCACGTCAAATTTCTACCAAAGGATCATGCTCTTCACCTGGATTTAATCAGTCATATTCATGGAGTTGGAGCAGCAGAGACCTACTTCAATAACCTATCTGACAAAATAAGACAGAGAAACCCTATCGTGCACTTCTCAACCGCTACACACGAGAACGCTTGGTTGACAAAGCGTTGGCCCATTTTCAGAAGATGAAAGAGATGGGTTTTGTGTTCACCGCGCTCCCCTACAACAACCTCATGAGCCTCTATAACAAAATAGGGCAGCATGAGAGGGTCCCTTTGGTGATAGCAGAAATGAAGAGCAATGGGATTGTTCCCGATTATTTTAGCTACAACATATGCATAAATGCTTATGGCACAAGAGCTGACTTTTCTGGGTTGGAGAACACCCTGAAGGAGATGGAATGTGCGCCTCCAGTTGTTGTTCGCTGGTATACCTATGCTGTTGTTGCAAGCCAATACATTAAGGGTGACCTAAGGGAGAAGGCATACTCTGCCTTACAGAAAGTAGAGGCAAAAATGGATAAAAAGGATTCAGGTGCCTATAGGCACTTGATTTCCCTGTATGGCCTCGTTGGGGACAAATCAGAGGTCAAGAGGCTATGGGCACTGCAGATGTTGAACTGTAAGAGGTATATCAACAAGGGATACATTAACATGCTTGCAGTGCTTGTGAAGCTTGATGAGATCACGGAAGCTGAAGACTTGCTGAAAGAGTGGGAGTCCAGCAAAAATGCATTCGACTTCAGTGTTCCAAATATCCTGCTCAAAGGATACTGCCAAAAGGGCTTGCTGGACAAGGCTGAGGAGCTGCTCGACGGCATCTTGACCAAGGGTAAGAAGTTTTCTGCAACCAGCTGGGCAATTGTGGCAAGTGGCTATACGAAGAAAGGTGATGACGCGAGAGCTTATGAGCTGACCAAAAATGCCCTCTCTATGTGCGCCCCTAATTCTGGCTGGATCCCGAGTCCTTCGATGATTGAGATGATACTTAAGTATCTTGGAGATGAAGGGGAGGTCAAGGATGTGGAAGCTTTTATTGATCTGCTGAAAGTTGTGCCAATGAACTCTGATATGACCGAGGTTTTGTCAAGGGCTCGTTTGAGAGAAGAAAAGAAAGCTGAGGATAGTATTGGCTGACCTTGATTGTCAATGAAATGGTGTTTCAGTATTGCTGTCTGATCCTATGGGCTATATATGTACTCGCTCCTTCCAAAAAGAATCTCACTTTGAGGTTCGTGCTGATCAAACTTTCTTAAGTTTGACTAGCTTGTAAAAAATATTAGCAACATTTGTATCTCTAAATAAGTTTATTATAAAAATATATTCAGCGATTTGGCTAATGATACTAATTATACACTATAAATATTAGTTTCTTTTTATATTTGTTTGGTCAAAGTTAAAAATGTTTGACTTCTCGGGAAGTGAGAATTTTTGTGGGATATCCCCTTTCTTGGATAGTTGGTTGTTTTTATTAATTACAGTATATTATCTGAGTTTTATAAGGTGGTGTTTGGTTCACCATTTATTTTGTATTCTCTCTGTTCCAAAATTTAAGTCATTTTTTTTCTAAATAATAGGGGCATAGTTTTTTATCGTGTACGTAGATGTACATATGTGTAGACACATAAATAAAAGTTATGTATCTAGAAAAAATCAGAACGATTTAAAATTTAGAACGGAGGGAAGCACTAGCATAGTAATCAAACCACCAAGGCGAAGAGGTGCTAGTACTTGTGTTTGGTGTAATGCATTACCACGTGATCCCCTAGGCCCCTCTTAGTGGGAAGTTTCATGACGTTAATTGATTATATTTTCAGTTTATAAATTTTAAAAGTCGCAATGCACTATATTTTAGGACGAAGGGAGTATAATGTATTTTGAAAATTTTAGAATAAATTAAGAGAGAATGCAAAAGACATATATCCTTACTCTATTTTTAATTAGACGACATTATCACCATTTTAATGGAGATTGATTGATAAATGGAAATTTACGATATAATACTAGCCAAATTTGTACTATTATTTGATGCAAAATTATCTTTTCTAAAATCTTTTATATTTAGATATATTTTTTAATGTTAAAATGCATTGTATTAGTGGACTAAGGGACAGAAGGAGTACTAACTCATGAAATATCATGTATAGTCTGTTCGCTCACTTATTTCTAACAGACTGTGCAGGGCTTGTTTGCTTTGCGTCTAGACTAGACATGCATCTCAAGCGTCGGATTTTGGATGTACCGGGGCCAAGATCACCTGGTAAACATTTACCTGCGAGGCCTCCAACCAAGCCTTTGGTGCCGATGTCCGACCATGACGAAGAAGAAGGTTTTGGGCCGTTTGGGGAAGTAGTAGAAGGCCGCTGGCTGCTGGCCTGCCCGTTGCGAAAGGGTGTCACACGATGGCAACATAGGGCAGCCGGCGTAGCACACACCTCAACCAAATCGCCTTCAAAACCTCTCCAAACCAAGAGAGGGAGGTAATTTGAGTGGTTTTCAAAGTTCGGATAAGATATCAGGTTCTAGAGTTCAACAAGGAAATCAGACTATACACCAATAATTTAGGGTTAGGGACGTAGAATGCATTTTTTCCCGTTCGGGCAAGGGTTTCAAGGAGAGGGGGGTCGACGAGAACTGGGCCCAAAACCGAAATGGCTAAAGCCCAAATCCCAAAAGAGAGGCCCAAAGCCCCCCACGGTCTACTGCCTACGGCAAGTCGGTGCCCGCGAAGCCGCCACCCGCCACGCCGTTCGCCATGGCCTCGTCCTCTCTCTTCGCCGCGGCGCGCCGCCTGCTCAGCCTTGGCCCCCACAGAGGGATCCTCCCCGTCCCGCCCTCTCGCGCCGTTGCCTCCTCGTATCGCAGCAACAGCGCCGAGGAGGGAACGCCGCCGACGCGGCCGCCGACCCTGGGGTCCACGCTGTGGCCGCTGGGCAACCCGGGCACACTCCTTGTGCCGGAGATTGAACTGTGGGCGGCGCGGCCCGGAAACCACCTCCGAGACGTTGATCTCCGACGCATCGTCAAGGAGCTGCGCACGCGCCGCCGCCACCGCCAGGCCCTCGAGGTAGATACGGCTCTCCTCCATGCCCTCCTCCTTCCGTTCTAGGCCGCTTGTTGTCATTGGAAGGTGTTCGATGAAATGATATGGGGGGATGCTGTTGTTTTTCTTGCCATATTATTTGTCTCTTCGTATTTGCATTTGAGGTGTATGTGTATGATGTAATGCTGCTACAGAAGGAGGATAGATTTCTCTCGATCACAATGCAATGCAGAAATTTCTAAAATGCGCACCGGCGCGGCTTTGCCGCACCCTCCGTGGAGAGGCCATCCCCTTGTATTTTGTAGAAGTATGTATCATAGTTAAATTAAGTTGTTGGTATTTTCCTAACCTAACCTCATTTTTTTAAAATTGTAAGTGTTTTTTTGGGAGACATCATCCTTTTACATGTTTATCACTATTTGTCTGTGACAAAGTCCGGATAAAAGCTTAAAACTAAAATGTTACAAATTACCATAATAAGATATTCAATGATTATGTTGCCTCAGATTTCCAGTGCAATCTTGATGTAACATGTAAGTCCAATTCCATTACACTTCATATAGAAACCATATACATCATTCATGGACGCATGGATGCTATGTGCCTATGTACATGATTATTTGTTGGAGTATATGTTTAGGCCCATGTGGCTAAGGCCCATGTGGCCCATGTATGGAGTCTATATAGCTACCCTTCTAGGGTTAGCCAAGTAATAGAGAATAATTCCTCAAACATGGTATCTACAGCCTAGGGTTAGGTCCTCTCTTTTTCTCTCTCCCCTGCCCGCCGCCCCTGCCTGGCAGGGCCGCCGCCGGCCACTGGGGCGCCGCCGCCGGCTCCTCCCGCCATGGATGGCCGCCCCCACCTCCTCCCTCCCTCTACTCCTTTTTCCCACCCCTTTCTCCTCCTTCCTGGGCGCAGGTTCTCTCTAGAGCTGCCCATCCCGCCGACGCGCCGCACATGGATCCTCCAGCCGCCGCCGGCCACCCCAGCCGGGCCCTTCCTCCTCAAGGGGCGCCGGTGCTAGGGGGCCTTCCTGGCTCCTCTGCCACCATCTTCCCCACCTCTGGCGCACCGTCCCACCACCCTGCTGCCACTCCTGCTGGCTCCACCCGCTCGCCTCTTCCTGCCGCTCCTCCCGCCCTGGGGGCCGCCGCTGCAGTTCCTGGAATGGCTGGCGCCCTGGGGGCCGTGGCCCTCTCCTCTGCCCTGGGCGCGGATGCGGAGACTGCCGAGGGCGTTGTGGTCGCGGCTCTTCCTTCTTCATCGGCGGCTCTCCCTTCCTTCCCAGCTACACTGACCGGTGGTGGAGTCCAGCCGCACCAACCTGCTGCAACTCCTGGCGCGCCACTTCCATCGCCATCAGGTGTCACCGCTGCCGCTCTCGGCCTCGCTCCGGGGCCGGACTCCGCACTCGCTGTGGCCATCGTCGCTGCCCGGGCCGCCGCGGCGGAAGGGCAGGACCGGGTGCGCGCGGCTGCCCTCATGTGGGAGCGCGAGCGCGACGCGGCCGACGCCCTGGCCCGTCAGATCGCCGAGGCCGAGCAGCTCCTCACCTCTCCCATGGGCCCGGACGCCAGAGCCACCTCTGCCTCGCCGGTGCGCCGTGTGTCACACCCTGCCGTTCTCTGGCACGACCCGGCCGACCCGCTCGTGGCTCAGCTGCACTACCAGGCGGGGGGGGGGGGGGGTTCAGAACATTCGTCTTCTCGTCCCGGTCGTCCTCGAGCCGGAGTCGCCCTCCTACGCCCGGTGGCGGGATCTGGTGCTTCTCACCCTTCGCCGCTATGCCCTCGACGACCACGTCCTCGTCGAGGCCTCGGTCTCCGTCCAGACGCCGTCGTGGTTCCGTCTCAACAGCATCGTCCTCTCCTGGATCCTGGGGACGATCTCTCTGGACCTCCACGACCTCGTCCGCACCTCCCCTGATGCGCGCCGGGCGTGGCTCGCACTTGAGGGCCAGTTCCTGGGCAACGCCGAGGCCCAGGCTCTGCGTCTCGACGCGAGTTTCCGCACCTTCGTCCAGGGAGACCTCTCTGTCGGCGAGTTCTGCCGTCGGATGAAGGGCATGGCTGACTCTCTAGGGGACCTTGGGTGGCCCGTCGAGGATCGCATCTTGGTCCTCAACGTCCTCCGGGGGCTCAGCGACCGCTTCGCCCACCTCCGGACGTGGATCACCCGCTAGCGGCCTTTCCCCACCTTCCTGGAGGTCCGTGACGATCTTGTCATGGAGGAGCTCACACAGGGGCCCCAGCCGGGTTCCGCTGCCTCACCAGGGGCCTCGTCGGCGGCTCTAGCTGCTACTCCACCGCGTCCTCCTACATCGCGGCCATCCGCTCCTTCACCGTCGTCTCTCCTAGGCCCTCCTCCCTCCGGCCCGAGCAGAGGTGGGGGGGGGTCGAGGCTCTCATCGTCGCCGTGGAGGGGGCCACGGGGGTGGCCGGGGCGGTCACCACCAGGCTCCGGCACCGGCCGGACCACACGGGGGGGGGGGCACCATGGCCTTTGTTCCAGAACCCGTGGTCCGGTCGCATCTCCATGTGGCCCTACCACGTTAATGGAGCCGACACTCGCCCACCAGTGGCCATGCTCACCGGAGCTCCTCCTGCTGGTCCTCCACTCGGCGCCATCCCTGCAACACCGTGGTTTCCACCCTCCGGGACTCCACCGGGGGGCACCGGCTGGGATCAGGCGGCCCTGGCTCGCTCGTTCAGCACCATGGGCCTGACACCTCCGGTCGGACCCGAGTGGATCGCTGATTCGGGGGCCACCTACCACACTACTCCTGACCCCGGTATACTTTCGTCGACTCACTCTCCCTCTTCCTCTCTTCCTTCGTCCATTATGGTCGCAAATGGTTCTTGTATTCCAGTCTCATCTGTGGGTACCGCCGGTACTCATGGCTCCTTTCGTCTTCCTGATGTTCTTGTTGCTCCTTCTATGGTTCATAATCTTCTTTCTATTCGACGTTTTATAGCTGACAATTCTTGTTCTGTGGAATTTGACTCTTCTGGTCTTACTGTAAAGGATTTGGCTTCCCGACGTCCACTGCTCCGATGTGACAGCACCGGGCCCCTTTACACCCTTCGCTTTCTGGCGGCTCCTTCGTCTTCTTCGCCGCCAGCTTTGTCAGCTGCCTTCGTCGCTTCTTCTTCCTCTACTACCTGGCACCGGCGCCTCGGCCATCCTGGACGTGATGCCCTGATACAACTCAGTCGTAGCTCCGGTCTTCCATGTACTCGAGCTCATGATGAGCAACTGTGTCATGCGTGTGAAAGGTCTAGATGGCTAGAGGGGGGGTGAATAGCCTTTTAAAAAACTTTCTACAAAGACAAGCTAAACAAGTTTATCAATATAACAACTAGCGAGATGCGAGTTTTGCTTAGCCTATGGGGTGTTTGCAAGCCACCTATCCAAATCACAATACTAGTATATGCACTCAACCGCACAAGTCAAACCGAAAAGGTAACTATAAAAAACAACTAGCAAGCTACACAAAGGAGCTACTAAAGCAAAGCTAACTAGCTAGCAAAGATAACTAAGAAAGTAATGCGGAGTTGAGTTAGGAGGATATCACCGAGGGGCGAAGAATTGAGCCAATCAATTAATATGATCAAGAGATGAATACCAAGATAACCGAACACCGGGATCAATCAATCACAATATGAAAGTGATGACACAAAGATTTATCCCGAGGTTCACGTGCTTGCCGGCACGCTAGTCCCCGTTGTGTCCCTCTTCACCACGTGGTTCGGTGGCTAATCGGTCACACACCGAGCCTCTCAAAAGGCGCCACAAGAACCTACCAAATGGCAAAAGGTTGCAATGACACGAGCAATTCACTAGTGTTGCCTTTGGCGCTTTGCCGAGGTAGGCACAAACCCCTTACAATCACCGGAGGTGGCCAAGAACAAACACCAACTCTTGCCAACGCCTCCAAGCTGCTTCAAGCCGTCTAGGTGGCGGCAACCACCAAGAGAAACAAGAATCCCGCAGCAAATCAACCACCAAGTGCCAACTAGATGCTATCTCACAATGCAAATGCACTTGGATCACTCAATCTCACTTCGAATATGCAAGGAAGTAAGAGAGATGAGTGGGAGGGGAGTTGCTTAGCTCAAAGTGCTCACAAGTATGTCAAATGTTCGAGAGATATCCGAGAGAGTGAGCCTTGAGCCGGCCAACGAGTATTTATAGACGTACCCCTTCGAATATAGCCGTTAGAAACTTAAACAGCCGAAATCGGGGTGACCGGACGCGCTGGTCCAACTGACCGGACGCGCCGGTCGCCCAACGGCTAACACGTGAAACACTGACCGGACGCGCTGGTCGCGCTGGTCGCCCAACGGCTAACTGCGAAGCAACGACCGGACGCGCTGGTCCAACTGACCGGACGCGCCGGGAACGACCGGACGCGCTGGTCCCGTGAAGGACCGGACGCGCTGGTCGCCTGAGCAGCGCTCAACGAAACAGTGACCGGACGCGCTTAAGAAGATGACCGGACGCGACAGTGCCAGCGTCCGGTTAGAGTCCAGTAAGCTCCCTGGACGACCGGACGCGTCCGATCATCAGTGACCGGACGCGCCTCGCGTCCGATCATCGAACTGAAAAACGCGCAGACACTGAACACTGACTGGACGCGTCCGGTCATACGAAGACCGCGTCCGGTTCAGCGTCCGGTCACCTCTGTGACCACCGTTCGCCTCCGTTTCTTTTTCCGACTTCCGGCGTAGTGGAAAATAGGCATTTCATTTCCCCAAAATTGCCTGAATCCCGCGCTCGCACGCTCGGCGGGAGGGAGAGATGACCCCAAACCCTCTCTACCGCTTAAACTCCAACGCCATCGCAAATGTGCTAACACCACCAAGTGATCACGTCATGTGTGAGTGTGTTAGCATTTTCACAATCATTTTTCGAGGCGATATTAGTTCTATCCAAATGCATATGATCATGAAATGCACATCTAGAGGCACTTAGGAGTTCAATAGCCGCGTCATTCCCCTCTTTATAGTACGGCTATCTATCCTATAATGTAACCACACCCACTAGGTGTCTTGGTTACTAAAACACAACCCTTAAGCATATACCTTTGCCTTGATCACGTAGGGTTGCGTCCAAATCCAAGTGTGGCCATCATGATCACCATGTCCATCTTGCCACCAACCTTGGAGTGTACTAATCCTCATATGCTACATACAACTTAGGCATGGGATTAGTACTTAGGCATTGTCACTAATTACCAACACCAAACATAGGACTTTCAATCTCCCCCTTGTTGGTAATTGGTGACAACCCTTTCACAAAGATGTTATAATAAAATTTTGATTGAATCCATGTCACATTGTCCAAGTATATTACCATGTGTAAGAATTATGGACATGTGATCATGAATTCAAATTGATAGCAATGGCTCCCCCTACATGTATGCTATATGTTTGGATTTTGGAAGCATACATGTTAGATAGGAAAGATTAGGAGCATTGACTACCAATAGGTGCTAAGTGTTTAAGATTATAGACCTTTGAAGCGTGATACCATCGGAGTAGCGATAAACACCATCTTAGCACCTTGTGTAGTTAGATTCCACTTGGAAAAACACAAACATAACTAGAAACCTCGTGAGATCAACATTATAAGCAAGGCTCTAGTACCACTTTGAAAAACATGAAGCAAGAAAAATCTAACTACTTCCTATTCATGCTAGTACCTCAATGCATCATTCAAATTATACTAGCAAGTCACCACACAAGCAATGTATCGGAGAAAACGAAATGCATAACTATGCATCATACATATGAATTGCACATGGAAATGCAACATTCATGTTTAAGAGCTTGCTCCCCCTACTTGTGTGCTCAAAATTTTAGTTGATCCCCTTCTTTTATCAAAATTTCCCCCTTTAGGATTTATCTTCGTGAACAACATTTTCTCCCCCACAACATTTTCTCCCCCTTTGAGTTCTATCTTTGTGAACAACATTTTCTCCCCCTTTGTCACCAATTGACCACAAGGAGCAAACTTTAGATAGATTATCATGTTGAAATATGGGGTGAGGATCAAGTTTATGATTCAATCTAGATTGCTTGCATAAATAAAATACTTCGGTTTGAACCAAGGGCAAGCTTCTTCACACCTCACTAGAAGGGTTATCATGCACCATGTTGAAGCAAATATTTAGACAAGTTTTCTAGATTAAATACTTAGGATCACAAGCTACTTAAACAAGTTATATGCTACCACTAGATCATACAAGTCATGGAAACAATAGTGGCACCATATAAACTTTAAATTCATTTAATTTTCATGAATGAGCCTAGAACATATAAATTATGACTAGATGCACTAAACAAGTCCTTAGCATAGAATGTATGACATGTCAACCAATTGTACCTTGGGGCTCGAAGGAGAGGCATGTCATATATGGGGTGCATCAACTCATGTTGGAGAAGTCAAGTATGTTCAACTCATTCTTTAGCTTGTGAAATTTCTTCTCATCAAGTGGCTTGGTGAATAGATCGGCTAATTGATCTTCGGTGCCCACACTCTCAATAGCAATGTCACCCTTTTGTTGATGATCTCTAATAAAGTGATGGCGAACATCAATATGCTTTGTTCTTTGATGTTGAATCGGATTGTTAGTTAGCTTCACGGCACTTTCATTGTCACATAGCAATGGCACATTCTTGAAATTGATTCCAAAATCCTTCAATGTTGCCTTCATCCACAAGATTTGTGCACAACAACTACCCGCGGCGATGTATTCGGCTTCGGCGGTAGATAGTGCAATACTATTTTGCTTCTTGGATGACCATGAGACAAGTGATCTTCCCAACAATTGACATGTCCCGGAAGTGCTCTTTCTCTCCACTTTATCACCGGCATAGTCAGAATCCGAATATCCAACTAGCTCAAAACTTGCACCTTTGGGATACCATAATCCAACATCTTGTGTATGCTTTAGGTACCTCAATATTCTCTTTGTTGCTTTCAAATGACTTTCTCTTGGTGAGGCTTGAAATCTTGCACACATGCATACACTAAACATCACATCGGGCCTTGATGCCGTCACATAGAGTAGACTACCAATCATTGATCTATATAGCTTTTGATCCACCAAGTTGCCACTCTTGTCACTATCCAAACTTCCACTAGTGCCCATTGGGGTTGTAATACTCTTTGCATCTTCCATTCCAAACTTCTTGAGCATATCTTTGATG
Source organism: Saccharum hybrid cultivar R570 (assembly GCA_038087645.1). Taxonomy (NCBI): domain Eukaryota; kingdom Viridiplantae; phylum Streptophyta; class Magnoliopsida; order Poales; family Poaceae; genus Saccharum; species Saccharum hybrid cultivar. Next base: position 4,835,764 of record JAQSUU010000297.1, on the reverse strand, counting down.
TACTTGGTTTGGCTTACAAATGTTCCTTCCTTCATTTGTTTGATTTGAAGTCCAAGAAAGAAACTAAGTTCACCAATCATTGACATTTCAAATTCCTTTGCCATCATTTTTCCAAACTCATCACAATAATTTTGATTGGTTGAACCGAATATGATATCATCAACATATATTTGCAACACAAACAAGTCTTTCTCAATCTTCTTGGTGAATAGTGTTGTATCAACTTTGCCCATGACAAATCCTTTGGATAGCAAGAAGTCCCTCAATCTTTCATACCATGCTCTAGGTGCTTGCTTCAATCCATACAAAGCTTTTCTCAACTTGTAGACATGATTGGGTTTCTTGTCATCTTCAAAACCGGGAGGTTGCTCCACATACACCTCCTCTTGAATGTACCCATTGAGAAATGCACTCTTCACATCCATTTGATATAGCTTGATATTGTGAGCACAAGCATAGGCAAGTAAGATCCTAATTGCTTCCAATCTTGCAACCGGGGCATAAGTTTCACCAAAGTCAAGACCCTCTATTTGTGTGTAACCTTGAGCCACTAGTCTTGCTTTGTTCCTTACTACTATCTCATCTTGATCTTGCTTGTTGCGAAAGACCCATCTTGTTCCAATGACATTGTGATCCTTAGGCCTTTCAACTAGTTCCCATACTTCATTTCTCTTGAAGTTGTTGAGCTCTTCATGCATTGCATTTACCCAATCCGGATCTCTCAATGCTTTATCAATGTCCTTGGGTTCTTCCATTGACACAAAAGAAGAGTGAACACAAAATGATGTCAATCTTGATCTAGTTTGAACTCCTCTTTGTATGTCACCAATGATGGAATCCAATGGATGGTCTCTTGCAATGTTAGTTGGTTGAAGCACTTGGACTTGATTGCTTGGATGTTGATGTTGATCATGAATTGGAGATGATGAACTAGCCACTTGTTGATTTTGTTGCACTTGAGATGATGTACTAGCTTGATTTTGCATTAGAGAACCACTAGCTTGAGTGATTGGACTTTGGAGCACTTGATCTTTGTTGTCATCTACATTAATAACTTGCTTTGGTCTAATATCACCAATATCCATTTCTTTCATAGCATTACTCAATTGAGTTCCTCTCATATCATCCAAGTTATCTTCTTCATCTTGAGAGCCATTTGTTTCATCAAACTCAACATCATGCACTTCTTCAAGTTGACCACTAGCCAAATTCCAAACTCTATAAGCTTTGCTAGTAGTTGAGTAACCAAGTAGGAAGCCTTCATCACATTTCTTCTCAAACTTGCTCAATCTAGTGCCCTTCTTCAAGATGTAGCATTTGCAACCAAATACCCAAAAGTATGCAATGTTGGGCTTTCTTCCATTTAAGATCTCATATGGTGTCTTCTCTAGAAACTTGTGGCAATAGAGGCGGTTGCTATAGAAGCAAGCCGTGTTGATTGCTTCGGCCCAAAATGAATGACTCACATTATACTCATTCAACATTGATCTTGCCATATCAATTAAGGTTCTATTCTTCCTTTCAACTAGGCCATTTGATTGAGGTGTATACTTGGCCGAGAATTGATGCTTGATTCCAAGCTCCTCACATAGCTCATCAACTCTTGTGTTTCTAAACTCACTTCCATTGTCACTTCTTACTTTCTTGATTGTGGTCTCAAACTCATTTTGCACTCTCTTGATGAACTTCTTGAATATGTCAAATACATCACTTTTGTCCCCAAGAAAGAATACCCATGTGTATCTAGTGAAATCATCCACAATCACAAAGCCATACTTGTTGCCACCAATGCTTGTGTATGTAGTTGGCCCAAATAGATCCATGTGCAACAACTCAAATGCCTTGGAAGTACTCATAATGCTCTTCAATGGATGAGTGTTGCCTACTTGCTTTCCGGCTTGACATGCACTACATAGCTTATCCTTCTCAAATGTGACATCCTTCAAGCCTCTAACTAAGTCATGCTTTACTAACTTGTTCAATTGCTTCATGCCAACATGACCAAGTCTTCTATGCCATAACCAACCCATACTTGATTTGGTGAGCAAGCATGTTGAAAGTTGAGTGTCACTAGCATTGAAATCAACCAAGTATAGATTCTCATATCTAAAGCCTTTGAAGATCAAGTTAGAGCCATCAACACTAACTATCTCCACATCATCAACACCAAATATGCACTTGAAACCGAGATCACACAATTGAGCAACCGACAACAAGTTGAAATTGAGCTTTTCAACTAGTAGCACATTGGAAATGCTATGATCATTTGAGATTGCAATCCTTCCAAGAGCCTTTACATTACCCTTGCTATTGTCACCAAATGTGATGCTATCAATGCCACTATCATTTGATTTGAGAGAGTTGAACATTCTTGAATCACCGGTCATATGTTGAGAGCATCCACTATCAAGCACCCAATGCCTTCCTCCGGCCTTGTAATTTACCTACAAAACAAATTAATATTTCTTAGGTACCCATACTTGCTTGGGTCCTTGGAGGTTAGTCACTAAGCTCTTTGGTACCCAAATGGCCTTCTTCTTTGGGCCCACAATTGGTGTACCAACAAACCTAGCACGCACACCTTTCTCACCCTTGGTAAGCACATAACAAGAATCAAAAGGAATGTAAGGTACATTAGCATTTTTCTTGTTCTTGTTCATTTTATTGCAATTAATCTCTAGATGCCCAACTTGCTTGCATCTATTGCAATAACGACCATTGCTCTTCACAAAGCTAGGCTTGTGAGTTGCAAAGGCCGCCTTGCCCTTCTTGGGAGTATAGCCCAAACCCTCTTTGTTAAGAGAGAACCTTTGGCTACCCAAGCATTTTAGCAAGCGAGCATCCCCACCATAGGCATTGCCTAATGCACGGGTGAGATCATCCACCTCTCTCTTGAGAGTCTTATTCTCAACCATAAGTGATGAATCACTAGTAGTAGAGGTAGAGTTGGTTGTGGTGGATGATGATGAGCTACATGAAGCATTAGTCGGACCAATAAATAAAGAGTCATCAATAATATCACATGTTAGTCCAATATCACAAGTAACAATCACTTGCTCCTCCTTAGCTTCCTTCATGAGCTTCTCCAACTTGAGGTCCTTCTTCTTGATGAGCTCAAGTAGAGAGGAGTGGGCTTCCTCAAGCCTAGTGTGAGCAACTTCAAGGTCCTCGTGGTCTTCCTTTAGACACTCACGAGAGGCCTCTAGCTCATCAAAGGATTTCCTAAGAGCTTTGAGCTCTTGTTCAATTCCTTTGCACTCCTTACTCTTTTTGAGAGCAAGAAGCTCCTCCATCAAGGCATCATTTTCATTGCACTTAGCAATAAACTCTTGTTCCAAGATTTTGTATTTCTTGGTTGTTCTCTTGTAGCCCTTGCTCATTTGATCTATTACGCCTAATAGATCATCCTTGGAGTAGTCCTCATCCTCCTCATCATCACTCCTACAATCATCACTAGCACAAGAATCATCATCACTATCATCATATTTTACCTTGGTAGGCTTGGCCATAAGGCATGTCGATGTAGTGTCGAAAATGGATAGCTTGTTGGAGAGGGCGATGTTTGCAATGGCTCGCCGAGTGATCCTCTCATCATCACTAGAGCTTGCATAATCATCACTATCGGAGTTGTCACTATCCCAAGTGACTACATAACCACCACCCTTCTTCTTCTTGTTGAAGGTGAAGCTCTTCTTTGTTTTCTTCTCATTCTCTTTCTTGTTCTTCTTGAGCTTCAAGTCCCCATTATGAAGTCTCTTATCTTCATAGGGGCAATCCCCCACTATGTGATTGGGGTTATTGCAATTGTAGCAAAGGGTCTTTGCCTTTATAGTGTCTCTCCTCTTTCTTGCCCCATATCCTTTCTTCTTCATGAACCTTCCCATCTTGTGCACAAGGAGGGCCATGGTCTCATCATCGAATGGATCATCATCATCACTTTCTACCTTGCTCTTGCCCTTAGAGGATGAAGCCTTGAATGCAATGGGCTTCTCTTGCTTGACCTTGGTTTCCTTCTTCTCTTCTACCTCATCTTCATCATCATTGTATTGGGCATCGGTCATTATATCTCCAAGCACATTGGTTGGTTTGACCTTGTCCAATCCCTCTCTAAAGATCATTCTTCTCAAGGTGGCAAACTTCTTGGGTAAGCACATCAAGAACTTGTGTGAGAAGTCCTTGTCCTCAACCTTCTCCCTAAGCCCCTTGAGATCATTGACAATGACTTGGAGCCTATAGAACATCTCCGGGATGGATTCATCATCCTTCATCTTGAATGTGGAGAACTTGTCCTTGAGCATATATAGTTTGGCACTTTTTACCGTTGAAGTGCCTTCATATGTTTCTTCAAGCCTTATCCAAAGCTCATTTGCCTTTTCAAGATCTTTGATTTGCTCAAATACTTTATCATCAATGGCACGATAGATTGTGTCAAGTGCCGCCGTATTGCATTGTTTGTTGATGCGGTCATTGGGAGTGAGGTTTCCTCATCAAGAATGACGTATCCTTCTTTGGTCACATCCCAAACCTTCTCATGTATATTGCCTAGATATTGCTTCATCTTCCTTTTCCAATGATCAAAGGAAGAGACGCCATCAAAGAATGGAGGCTTGCCATTAACATGGTTGAACATAACTTGAGCCATCTTACACCGAGGTTGTTAAGCCTTACAAACGGTGACCACTGCTCTGATACCACTTGAAAGGTCTAGATGGCTAGAGGGGGGGTGAATAGCCTTTTAAAAAACTTTCTACAAAGACAAGCTAAACAAGTTTATCAATATAACAACTAGCGAGATGCGAGTTTTGCTTAGCCTATGGGGTGTTTGCAAGCCACCTATCCAAATCACAATACTAGTATATGCACTCAACCGCACAAGTCAAACCGAAAAGGTAACTATAAAAAACAACTAGCAAGCTACACAAAGGAGCTACTAAAGCAAAGCTAACTAGCTAGCAAAGATAACTAAGAAAGTAATGCGGAGTTGAGTTAGGAGGATATCACCGAGGGGCGAAGAATTGAGCCAATCAATTAATATGATCAAGAGATGAATACCAAGATAACCGAACACCGGGATCAATCAATCACAATATGAAAGTGATGACACAAAGATTTATCCCGAGGTTCACGTGCTTGCCGGCACGCTAGTCCCCGTTGTGTCCCTCTTCACCACGTGGTTCGGTGGCTAATCGGTCACACACCGAGCCTCTCAAAAGGCGCCACAAGAACCTACCAAATGGCAAAAGGTTGCAATGACACGAGCAATTCACTAGCGTTGCCTTTGGCGCTTTGCCGAGGTAGGCACAAACCCCTTACAATCACCGGAGGTGGCCAAGAACAAACACCAACTCTTGCCAACGCCTCCAAGCTGCTTCAAGCCGTCTAGGTGGCGGCAACCACCAAGAGAAACAAGAATCCCGCAGCAAATCAACCACCAAGTGCCAACTAGATGCTATCTCACAATGCAAATGCACTTGGATCACTCAATCTCACTTCGAATATGCAAGGAAGTAAGAGAGATGAGTGGGAGGGGAGTTGCTTAGCTCAAAGTGCTCACAAGTATGTCAAATGTTCGAGAGATATCCGAGAGAGTGAGCCTTGAGCCGGCCAACGAGTATTTATAGACGTACCCCTTCGAATATAGCCGTTAGAAACTTAAACAGCCGAAATCGGGGTGACCGGACGCGCTGGTCCAACTGACCGGACGCGCCGGTCGCCCAATGGCTAACACGTGAAACACTGACCGGACGCGCTGGTCCAAACGACCGGACGCGCTGGTCGCCCAACGGCTAACTGCGAAGCAACGACCGGACGCGCTGGTCCAACTGACCGGACGCGCCGGGAACGACCGGACGCGCTGGTCCCGTGAAGGACCGGACGCGCTGGTCGCCTGAGCAGCGCTCAACGAAACAGTGACCGGACGCGCTTAAGAAGATGACCGGACGCGACAGTGCCAGCGTCCGGTTAGAGTCCAGTAAGCTCCCTGGACGACCGGACGCGTCCGATCATCAATGACCGGACGCGCCTCGCGTCCGATCATCGAACTGAAAAACGCGCAGACACTGAACACTGACTGGACGCGTCCGGTCATACGAAGACCGCGTCCGGTTCAGCGTCCGGTCACCTCTGTGACCACCGTTCGCCTCCGTTTCTTTTTCCGACTTCCGGCGTAGTGGAAAATAGGCATTTCATTTCCCCAAAATTGCCTGAATCCCGCGCTCGCACGCTCGGCGGGAGGGAGAGATGACCCCAAACCCTCTCTACCGCTTAAACTCCAACGCCATCGCAAATGTACTAACACCACCAAGTGATCACGTCATGTGTGAGTGTGTTAGCATTTTCACAATCATTTTTCGAGGCGATATTAGTTCTATCCAAATGCATATGATCATGAAATGCACATCTAGAGGCACTTAGGAGTTCAATAGCCGCGTCATTCCCCTCTTTATAGTACGGCTATCTATCCTATAATGTAACCACACCCACTAGGTGTCTTGGTTACTAAAACACAACCCTTAAGCATATACCTTTGCCTTGATCACGTAGGGTTGCGTCCAAATCCAAGTGTGGCCATCATGATCACCATGTCCATCTTGCCACCAACCTTGGAGTGTACTAATCCTCATATGCTACATACAACTTAGGCATGGGATTAGTACTTAGGCATTGTCACTAATTACCAACACCAAACATAGGACTTTCAGCGTGCCAATTGGGCCGACATGTTCGTCTTCCTTTTCCTAGCTCTACTTCCCATGCGGCCCGTATTTTTGATCTTGTACATTGCGACCTATGGACATCTCCTATTCTCAGTATTTCTGGTTATAAGTACTATCTTGTGGTTGTTGATGATTTTTCACATTATTCGTGGACTTTCCCTCTTCGTGCGAAGTCTGACACGTTCACCACGCTACTCCACTTCTTTACTTGGGTATCCACACAGTTCGGCCTCACCATCAAGGCCGTCCAGTGTGACAATGGTCGCGAGTTTGATAACTCCACCTCCCGAGCTTTCTTCCACTCTCACGGTGTTCAGCTCCGCATGTCTTGTCCATACACCTCTCCGCAGAATGGCAAGGCTGAGCGGATGATTCGCACCACCAACGACACCGTGCGTACCCTTCTGTTTCAGGCATCTCTTCCCGCTCGCTTCTAGGCTGAGGGCCTGCACACCTCCACCTACCTTCTTAACCGCCTTCCTTCCGCGGCCTGCCCCGCTCCCACTCCTCACCACGCCCTCTTCGGTACCCCGCCTCGCTACGATCACCTACGCGTGTTTGGGTGTGCGTGTTACCCCAACACCGCTGCCACTGCTTCCCACAAGCTGGACCCTCGCTGCACGCTCTATGTCTTTCTCGGGTACTCCTCGGATCACAAGGGGTACCGGTGCTTTGACCTTACCTCCCGACGGGTTCTCATCTCTCGCCATGTGGTGTTTGATGAGTCCGTCTTTCCCTTTTTCAGCACTACCACCCATCCGGTACCTGACCCTCCCTCCCTATTTCCTACTGACCCGGTGGTCCAGCCACTTCTTTCGTGGTCTCCTGCAGGTATCGCTTCGCCGCGCGCCGGGCCGACCCCCTGTCCCAGCTCCCCAGCGGGTCCAGGCCCGTTGTCCTCAGGCGTGGCCCCGTCATCTCCGGTTGGTGCAGACCAGGGGCATTCGTCCCCCGCTTCTGCCCCGGGGGGGTCGTGTCGGTCGCCGACGCCGGATTCCGTCCCGGCACTTGCCCCGGCACCTCCGTCGAGGTTCGCCGCGCCGGTATGGGTGTACCAGCGCAGGCCGCGGCCGCCGCCACTCGCGCTCCCTTCTCCACCAGGGACACCGACACCACCGCCGCAGTCCCCGCCGGCTAGTGGTGTCCCGCCGGTCTACCACCCGCCGCTGCTTCACCGACACCCGCGGCATGTTCACCCGATGGTGACACGACACGCGGCTGGCACACTGCCGCCTCGTGCCCTCGAGGCTTCGACCGGCGACGCGGTGGTCTCTCCAGTACCCTCTTTCGTCCGCGACGCCCTGTTGGACCCACACTGGCGCCGCGCGATGGAAGAGGAGTACGCCGCGCTACTCGCCAACCAGACGTGGGAGTTGGTGCCCCGGCCGCCAGGCTCTAACGTCGTCACCGGCAAGTGGATTTGGACCCACAAGCATCGGGCCGACGGCTCTCTCGAGCGCTACAAGGCTCGATGGGTCCTCCGGGGTTTCACTCAGCGCCCTGGCGTCGACTACGATGAGACCTTCAGCCCGGTAGTCAAGCCGGCCACCGTCCGTACAGTGCTATCGCTGGCACTTACTCGGTCTTGGCCCGTCCACCAGCTGGACATCAAGAACGCCTTCCTCCATGGCCTTCTTATCGAGACGGTGTACTGCAGTCAGCCGGCGGGATTCGTCGACACCACCCGTCCTGACATGGTCTGCCGGCTCAACAGGTCCCTCTACGGTCTCAAGCAGGCACCTCGGGCGTGGAACCACCGGTTCGCCGCTTTCTTGCTGACCCTGGGGTTCATGGAGGCCAAGTATGATACGTCCCTGTTCGTCTACCACCATGGAGCCAACACTGCATACTTGCTGCTCTATGTTGATGACATTGTCCTCACCGCCTCCAGCGAACCACTTCTCCGCCGTATCATCACCGCTCTCCAGCAGGAGTTCGCGATGAAGGATCTGGGTGAGCTCCACCACTTCCTCGGTGTCACTGTTGAGCACCGTCCTACCGGGCTCCTCCTTCACCAGCGCCAGTACACTCGGGACATCCTGGAGCGGGCTGGAATGACTGACTGCAACCCCTGCTCCACTCCGGTTGACACTCAGGGCAAGCTGTCTGAGGCTGAGGGACCACCGGTGGCTGATCCTACTGCTTACAGGAGTCTCGCCGGGGCCCTTCAGTATCTCACCTTCACCCGGCCGGACATCACCTATGCAGTTCAGCAAGTCTGCCTCCATATGCATGACCCCCGGGAGTCTCACCTCACGGCTCTCAAGCGCCTCCTCCGCTACCTCCGGGGCACGCTCGACTACGGCCTCCTCCTACACCAGGCCTCCTCCACCGACCTAACCGTTTACACCGACGCTGACTGGGCCGGGTGCCCGGATACTCGACGCTCCACCTCCGGCTACGCCGTCTTCCTAGGCGGCAATCTGGTGTCTTGGTCGTCCAAGCGCCAGCCCGTGGTCTCCCGGTCCAGCGCCGAGGCGGAGTACCGCGCCGTTGCTAACGGTGTGGCGGAGGCCGCCTGGCTCAGGCAGCTGCTGGCTGAGTTGCACACTCCACCCTCCCGGAGCACACTGATCTACTGCGACAACGTCAGTGCAGTCTACCTCTCCACCAACCCCATCCAGCACCAGCAGACGAAGCATGTGGAGATCGACCTCCACTTTGTCCGTGATCGGGTGGCCATGGGCGAGGTGCGGGTCCTTCATGTTCCGACGACCTCCCAGTTCGCGGACCTCTTCACCAAAGGCCTCTCGTCCTCGTCCTTCGCCGAGTTTCGCTCCAGCCTCAACATCACCGGTGGCTAGTTGCGTCTGTGGGGGGTTGTGTGTGTTCTTTCTTGTTCAGTCTCGAACTCCGCTGCGTCGGTAGTTCAGACTGCAGGGGGTGTTGGAGTATATGTTTAGGCCCATGTGGCTAAGGCCCATGTGACCCATGTATGGAGTCTATATAGCTACCCTTTTAGGGTTAGCCAAGTAATAGAGAATAATTCCTCAAACATTATTTCTTTCTATATACTGTAACGTGATCTGTAAAAATGATTAATATTGATCCTCAGCCTGAAACTCATTCTCCTCGTTTTTTTTTTAATCGAACTCATTCTCCTCGTTGCTTTCAACTGAACCTGTATTTGGAATAAAATCTTTAACATGCCTGTTGAAGAGGCAAGCAGAGAAATAATATTGCTTGAATACAGGTTTTTCTTTAAAGCATATAAGGTAGTTCTTTGACTTTAAAATTAGATAAAGTCTGCATGTTCTCAGTTTTTTTTGTATCATAAATAAATTTCCTAAAAAAGGGGGAATATACTGTAGATTGCATGACTATTTTTCTCATAGTTTAGCTGATGTACATAAGTATGCATTTGCTTGAGACATGATAGTTCGCTTCAAACTCATATACAGTAACAAATCTAATGACCTTAGTTGTCTGCTGATTACAAATTTGATGTAATGTAAAGGGACTATGAAATGTGGGGAAATGAGAATATGGTGTTAAATGCACTACTTATTTTAGGCAAAGAAATATCAGTGTATGCACACAACTCCACTTGAATAGGCATATCAACTATACCCCTTTGTTTGCTCTCTAGAAGTCTAAATTCAGTCTCAGAATAAAGATAGAACATTTCTTAAAAATATCCGATGTGCAGCTAAGACTTAAACAAATTGGACATTCTTGTAACCTGAAATGTTGCTCCCATAGGCTCTAGAGAGGTGAAGGAGAGAAGCAAAGTTGAATTGTTTGAGCGCATAGATTCTGGATATGTTGTTGTTGAGGCAATTGTTGACAGGAATATCAATTAACATATAGTTAGCACCCAATGGCACTGTTAGTTGTGTGTGTGGGTGGGTATAGTTTAGTCCCGGCAGCATCACCCAGAATGATTTCCAAGAACACTCGGTGCCAACAGGCACAACTTAGGCACTGTAACAACAAAATTGGCATACCAAGTTATTTAAATTAGTACTAATTATTAGGCTTTATTATTTTTCTCTGCTAGGACCTTCTGATGCCTTTGTCCAAGAGTGAAGGTGCAAATTAAATAGATGATATAAGAACCGAAAAATAGGAATTTGACTCTAAATAGGAGCTGTATGCTCTATTGTTCTTTGAAAACATGATATTGCAGCATGGTATTTACCTATGCCTACTGTAAGATGGAAATATAAAAACAACCAAACAGTTAGATGCTGCAGTAAATCCAGACATTCAATTACACCAAGCGTTAGATGGTAAAAAGGGGTAGAAATAGAAATTTTATTTAGAGCCATGTGGCAACTGAATGTGGAGCAGAATTGAAGAAGTGCAACCTGATGACATTGAACCAACAAGGTGTCAAGGTACTGGAGAATCACCATAAAGTTCTTGCCAGTTTTTGCATGACTTCTACTGATGACATTGTCCTGAGAAGTACATATATAAGGAAGAAACACATGGCTTGAAAAATATGCATTAGCTCAACCAGAATGAGATCTATAAAGGAATTACCATTTGTCCATTCCATTTAATATGAATTCTCCAAACAGTAAACATACAAGTTAATGCATTTCCAATTTTCTGAACAGAAACAATTTCAAGAGTTGTGTATCGTGTGTACATATGGCTATTTTTCACAACTTTTACTATACTAATGAAACCTACACGCAGGGATGAAAAGTGTTCGAGGGAGGCCTAAGGGACGCACCTTCCACTCATCTTCTTGTCTGCAGGCTGCAGGGATCCCCAAGCAGCTCCCTCGTTGAAGCTCTGGCGAGCCCTGCACACGCACCTAGAGCTGCAGCGCTGCCCCCGAGCTAGGCGGGTGGCATCATCGGGGCCGCAAGTGTGGAATATGAGCTCGGGCACCACGACGTGCCAGCACATCGCCTTCTCCATAGACCCATTTGCTTGGCCCACCGCTCTGCGTCGCCGCACGCTTAGCGTTGGCCCCAAGTGAGCGCTCGTCCTCCATGCCTTCTTCGCGTTGTGGTGGACTCCGGTGTGTCTAGGCCCCATAGGGCTAGCCACGGATTCGGTGGAGTCATCGAGGTCGGGTACCACGGCGTTGTAGGACATTCTTGAGTTGAGCTGGGCCGCGAGCGCGAGGTCCTAGAGGAGAGAGGAGAGAGGAGCGGTAGATCCGAGAGGAGGGGAAAGGGCGGAGCGTGATGGCCGGAGTTAGAAGGGCGAGCCGTGGCCGGTGCAGGGAGGCGCGGCAGGAAGTGGGGAGGCAAGGCGATGAGCGGGTTGACGACGATTTGCGATCACTCGGGTTCGAAGCTTAACGGGTGAGAGACCGCCATGGCCCTGTTCGAACGGTCGAGATTGTGTGCTCACCGGATCATATGGTACCAGGCTAACGGGCGACGTGGCCTGATCCACCGCCCAGGAATCCCAGCCGATTTCGTCTTGTAGAGATATGCAACTCATTGTGATGCCATGCTAATCATGTGAAATAATTTTTTTTTTGTGAATACTTTTTCCTTCTCTGAGCGACATGGAGAGGACTGATACAAAGAGGGCAGCTTGAATTATCGCTAGGAAATCAGGAATCCAGAGAGATTTTGGCCTGCTTTTCAGTCATAGGCAATACTTACTATGTGCTGACTGCTGACCCCTATCTGTATCCACAATGCTGGTCAACGTATAGGATTCAGTACAAAGCTTGGCCATCATTGCTTCATAGTCATAGCACATGATTAGTTAATACATGTCCTCAAGAAGCATATATTACTAGGAAGGCATTGCAGACTTGCTGTATGCACAGTTTTTGTACGAATTCTTGGCATCCCTCATTAATCATTATCTTTTCACTTTGCACAGGTCTCTGAGTGGATGAATCTCAAGGGTCACGTCAAATTTCTGCCAAAGGATCATGCTGTTCACCTGGGTTTAATCGGTCGTATTCATGGAGTTGGAGCAGCAGAGGCCTACTTCAGTAGCCTATCTGACAAAGATAAGACAGAGAAAACCTATGGTGCACTTCTCAATTGCTACACACGAGAACCCTTGGTCGACAAAGCGTTGGCCCATTTTCAGAAGATGAAAGAGCTGGGTTTCGTGTTCTCCGCGCTCCCCTACAACGACATCATGAGCCTCTATACCAACATAGGGCAGCATGAGAGGGTCCCTTCGGTGATGGCAGAAATGAAGAGCAATGGGATTGTTCCCGATAATTTCAGCTACAGAATATGCATAAATTCTTATGCCACAAGAGCTGACTTTTTTGGGTTGGAGAACACCCTGGAGGAGATGGAATGTGAGCCTCAAATTGTCGCTGACAGGAGTACCTATGCTGCCGTGGCAAGCCACTACATTAAGGGTAACCTAAGGGAGAAGGCATACTCTGCCTTGCAGAAAGCAAAGGAAAAAATGGATAAACAGGATTCGAAAGCCTATAGAGACTTGATTTCCCTGTATGGCCACCTTGGGGACAAATCAGAGGTCAAGAGGCTATGGGCGCTGCAAATGTCAAACAGTAAGAGGTATTTTAACATGGACTACATCAATATGCTTGCAGTGCTTGTGAAGCTTGATGAGATCTCGGAAGCTGAAGACTTGCTAAAAGAGTGGGAGTCCAGCAACAATGTATTGGACTTCCGAGTCCCAAATGTCATGCTCACAGGGTACTGCCAAAAGGGCTTGCTGGACAAGGCCGAGGCGCTGCTTGACAGCTTCTTGATAAAGGGAAAGATGCCCCCTTCGACCAGCTGGGCAATTGTGGCAATTGGCTATACGGAGAAAGGTGATGTCGCGAGAGCTTATGAGCTTACCAAAAATGCCCTCTATATGTACGCCCCTAATTCTGGTTGGATCCCTGAGCCTTCGATGATTGAGATGATACTTAAGTATCTTGGAGATGAAAGGGAGGTCAAGGATGTCGAAGCCTTCATTGATCTGCTGAAAGTTGCTGTGCCAATGAACTCTGATATGACCGAGGCTTTGTCAAGGGCTCGTGCGAGAGAAAAAAAGAAAGCTGAAGAGGCAACGGGAGCTCCTCGTGAGGATACTATCGGCTGAGCTGATTGTCAGTGAAACGGTGTTTCAGCACTGTTGCCTGATCATATATACTACTCCTACTAGTAGTAGATTAGGTTATTAATAATAATAGTTAGCTACTCCCCTTCCTTCGATAGTTCGCTGTTTTATTGATTCTTATTATATCTGAGTTTTAAGATGGTGTTTGGTTCGCCATTTTGTTTTGTCGTGAAATTAATCAGATCACGGCGTAGGCATGGACGGGATAGACTCAGGAAAGCCTGGTTCATCTTGGATAAGCCGGTGCCATTGCCGGTGCCGTCGCCGCATAAGCTCCTTGGCGGAGATCATGGTGGCAGGAGCTGCACTTGGCTGGTTGCGGCAAGCGAAGGCCGCAATCATCCATCCCACCGCTGATTAACCTGTAATTTGATTTCCCATTTGCGTTACAACTCACCAAACTAAACACTAGTGGTATTACTTTAGTAGGAGTACTTCATTGTTTTAAGTGCTAACATAATACCAATCTGATCCCCTGTGCTTCCATTTGATGTCATATGGATTCCTCTTTTCCTATATCCAGCTCCGCCACTAAGGACGAAGGTACTATATGCAAGACGGCCGTGGGATATGAATCGGCAATAGATTATTCTTAGCTTTAGATTCTTGATTATCTGATGAAGTGATTCTGGTAGAGTAGCTTTAAGTGCAAATGGAGAAGTAATTTGCTCTCACCAGAACCTACTGTCTGTTTGGCTGAGGAAAAATGATAAAAACTGCTTGAAAGAAGTTACCCAATCATGGACCTGGGAAGGTCGAGTGGGCCTCACAACAGGTAGTTCATACATACGGCCTGCCCCAGCGGCGTTCCCTTGGCAAGCCCGGCCCGGCCCTCTTCTTCTTCCTATAGTCCTCCGGCCATTCCTTCACAGAAAAAGTCTACGCTAGAGCATCTCCAAGAGTACCATATATTCCCTTCCTGATCCTTGGTTTTAGCAAGATGAAAAAAAACACCTCTCCAACAACTCCTAATCTATACTCATAAGATTTATGCACTTGGTAAATCCTCCCCCGTTGCGCGTAACTTTGTGCATAGTAGCGGTCGCACGGATCCCGTGTGTATCGGTCAATTTAAAGGTGGAAGGGTATGAGAAAGAATAAAAAGTAGAAAATGGTTCGTGATGCAAATTTATGAGAGAGAATATATAAAAGTGGTTATGATAATTTAGAAATAGTATATGATTCCTGATGTAAAATTGTCTTCTATGTTTTAAGAGTGGATTATTATAAACTCTTGGAGATAGCCTTCTTTTTTTTTCCTGCCAATACCTTTTTAGAGTTATAAAACTATATGTTTTTAGGAAGAAAAAAAAAGATATCTTAGAGATGCTCTTACCTCCCTCAACTTTCGCGAAAGTCCACTTTTCCTTCTTAAACTCCAAAACCGGGCAAAACACCTCCCTCAACTTTTAAAACCGTTTATCTTACCTCTCTGGCTCTAGTATAAGCAATTTTGAAGTTGGTTTTGTCTTTTTCTTTTTTATTTATTTCGGCTGAATCTTTAAAAAATCATAGCAAATCATAGAAAATCATAAAATGAAAAATCTAATTTTTTTGGACTCCACCTGAGTAGATCTACACAGTGAACATATAATATGGCATGCTTTAGTACAAAGTTTTTGTTGTGTCTTTAGATCTATGCTTTTCTGTGATTAATTGGAATAATTCATAGCTGCAGTTTTCTATGGTCCAATTGTGATGAAATTTTTTTGGTGGGCTAATTATTGTATGATTGAACTGTAGTAAAAATTTCATATATTATTGCTCACTTCTCTAACCTGAATTTTAAGATGATTTCAGGCAACATTCTTATACCACCAACTAGTATAAATAAATCGTTACTTTTGTGTTTTGTTATTTGCCTTTATGTCATAACGTATTAAATTTTTGGTCTTGTCTGCCTATAGAAATAATTGTAAATTGTTAATTGTCTTTGTGTCGACAGAAATTAGATTTGTTAAGTTTGTGGTTTTGTCTAACGGATTTTTTATTATTAGTACTGAAAATTGTAGATTGCGCTATAGAAATTGCAATGAACAAAATCTACAAATTTAGTACAAAATATATACAATAATCGTCGTCTAAAAGGAAACATAAAATTCAAGCACCTTAATTTTAGCAAGTCCTCATCATGGACCGGAACTGAAGTGTCGTTAATAAAGCCCTTGTTTCAAAAAAAAAGTTGGTCATGTTAGAGTATACGGTATACTACAAGCATACTTCATATATATTCTTATATACTGAGAACAATAATTGCACTTAGTGTGATGCAGATGACTTGAATTAATAGGTTGAAAGTTTGTGAACCAACATGATATTAGTAAAAAATGATGTGGATAGTTAATGCGAGAAAATAGTAATTGTGCTTAGCGGAGGTGATGTGGAGGGCTTACATTAATAGGTTAAAAGCAGTCGACTGGCATGGCATCAGTGTGAGATGATTTTGATAGTTAGTGAGAATTTATGTGGATGGCATTAAGAACCAAATCAACCAATCACAAGCCGGCGATGTCATCCCAGGGATCCATCTTCAAGTGGATTAGTGGATAGGCTTAGTATTAACCATAGATCTAATCCCCTGGTTACTATTCATCCGTGTAACACCGACATCCCGAAGGGACATCAAGGTGACTGTTCGCCATGTACTAGAGATCAATCAATGGAAAGCAAAATTCAATAATTTGTTCTATTCTTCTCATGTTCAATCTCTGCCATGCCTCTTTGCACTCGAGCGTTTCGATTTACAAGTGATGACTTGTATGTTGAGATGGAATGGGGGTTTAAAAATATAAGATAATATAGATATGGATATAAATTAGATATTTTCAGATATGATATATTAGAATTAATTTTTCATAATCTTAGTTTAGCCTTATCTCTCAATGGTGGTGACTTTGGTCCATGTTAGTTGAATAAATTCACTCATTGTGTTTATTGTTCGTATAGGTTGCTCATATAGTGATGAATTAATAGGCAAGCACACACATGTGATAATGAAAGCAAGTAGTGTGTATAATTAGCTGATATATACACGCACACACATCGTACTAGTACTTGACAAGACAGAAAAAAAAATGATTGGAAAATTGGCAGCCGCATTAGTCAGGGAGGAAGAATAAGCCACTGGGCTGGTCTCAACTTGTTAACGGGCTAAGCTTCATCCCGATTTTCGGCCTGTTCGGTAAGCTTAATCGGGCCCATTATATACTTGCGGACTAGCCGTCACTGTCAGCAGCTCTTTGCGCTTGGTACCAGCCCACCAGTCCAACTCTACACACCCAACTCACGCATTGAAACCCCAATGGCCGCCACCATCGGCGGCCGTCGCCGTCGCCGGTCCGGCCAGCACTGGAGCACGGCCTCGTCGCCCGCGCCCCTGCCACTACCCTGCGGCGCCGACATCGAGGTACGCGTCTATGGCGAAGGATTCCACGGCTCTTGGTACGAGGCCACGGTCGTCGACTCCGCGAATGGCCGCCGCGTCCGCGACTACAACGCCACATACTCGCACCTCGTCGCCGACGATGGCTGCAGCGCCCTCACGGAGGTTTTCCCGGCCAGCCAAGTCCGCCCCCGGCCGCCCCCGTCGGAGTCGTCGTCCCCGCCGCCGCGGTTCCACCTCCACGACATCGTAGAGGCGTTCCACTACGACGGCTGGTGGACGGGCATCGTCATGGCCACCCTCGACTCCCCCGACCCTGGCCCCGGCGCCTCCGCCACCGCCTCCGTCACCGTCGGCTTCCCCATCACCCGCGAGACCATCGAGTTCCCGCCCCACCTCGTCCGGCCACGACGTGACTACGTCGACGGGCACTGGGTCCCCTCGCGGGCGGCGATGGCTGCCCCCAGCTTCAAGCTCCGGGTCTACAAGGTCGGGGAAAAGGTCGAGGTGGGGAGGCACCGGGACTTCTACGGCTACTCCTGGTACCCTGCCACTGTGGCGTGGGTCGTCGACGAACTCAGTTACGTTGTGGACTACGGGGAGGGGAATGCCGCGGAGTACGTCCATCAAGCTACTAAATAGCGTATCGCGGGTTGGTAGCGGATTGACGTCGATGTAGCGGATTGTGGATAGCGGGCGATATTGCGGACGATAAGTTCCAATAGCGGCACCCTGATAGTCCCATATAATTTTAAGCACATATATCATGAATAATGAGTATAAATAATTTTAAGTGCATATATCATGAATAATTTTAAGTTCCACAACCGATGCGTGAGTTTTGAATTTGAGGTGTGAGTCATAGTGGGCTGGACTAATTAGGGATATTTACTTTCATGCTATTGCGGCCTGCTACGCGCAATTGCGGCCGTAATATTGGCCCGCTATTCAAAATTGCGGCCGCAAAGTTACAGGATGCAAAGTTCACAACGCTACCTCATAGCGGTAGCGGCAATGGACCGCTACCGCTATTGTGGGTGCAATTGCACCCGCTAACACCGCTATTTATTACCTTGACGTCCATTGGCAGTTCATCAGGCCGGCTTTAGAACATTTCTGCAGGGACAGCGGGAGTGAGTTGCAGCTGGTGCCTGGCAATGAGGTCGAGGCGTACTGTAGAGGGGCGTGGTCGCTGGGAGAGGTGGACAGGGTCATCAGGGGGAAGTGGAAGTATAAGGTCATTGTCGATAACAAGAAGGAATATCGGCTGGTGACCAAGGTGGTGGAATTGCTTAAGCCCATAAACAATTGGAACGATTGGATCGGCAATGAAAGGAGGATTGTGACTGCTAGTGCTAAGAGACCATCTAACTTGAGGAGACTGTCCGTGTCTGGAGAAAGTCCAAGGCCACCGGTTGATGTGACATCCAATGGTGATGAACAACACAGTCATGATCCTGAATCTCCGGCCACCAAAAAGTCAAAGAAAGATCTGAAGCAGCTGGATGGCATATTAGCTGAAGGTTCGGAACATAGCCCACATTGCTCTTTGGTGATGGGCACTCCTTTGTCTGATCAGAACAGAAATGGTCATGTGTGCACAGATCATTCTGCTACTCAAGTAGCTAAAAGCAACCGTGTTATGGAAACAGTCATCCCATCTCTTGATTATCGGGTCCAACAGGCTGGTGGGAAAGTGGATCAACAGGCTGGCGGGAAAGTGGATGAGAGCTCGGGCTTTCTACGTCGTCTTCAAAATGCTAGGAGCTCAAAATCCACCATAGACAGTTCTCCATTTAGGAGCTGCTCAGCTTCTGAGAGCTTGTTGCCTTCACCACAGTCTCTTTCTTCATTGAGGCCGGCTGATGAATATCTGTTCAGGCCCCCAAACAATTTCAGTGGCAACCGAAGGAGGATTGTGGTTGCTAAGAGACTGGTTAACTTGAGGACATTGTCCATGTCTTGTGAAAATCCAAGCTCCCCTGTCGATGTGACATCCAATGGTGATGAATACAGTTTTGATCCTGGATCGGCCACCAAAAAGTCAAGGAAAGATCTGAAGCAGCTAGATGGCACATTAGCTGAAGATTTGGAACATAGCTCAATGGTGATGGGCACTCCTTTGTCTGATCAGAACAGAAATGATCACGTGTGCACAGATCATTCTACTACTCAAGTAGCTAAAAGCAACCATGTTATGGAAACAGTCATCCCGTCTATTGATTATCGGGTCCAACAGGCTGGTGGGAAAGTGGATCAACAGGCTGGTGGGAAAGTGGATCAGCAGTCTGGCGGGAAAGTGGATGAGAGCTCGGGCTTTCAACATCGTCTTCAGAATGCTAGTAGCTCACAATCCACCATAGACAGTTCTCCATTGAGGGGCTGCTCAGCTTCTGAGAGCTTGTTGCCCTCACCACTGGCTGATGGCAAGCCTCTGTTTGTCAAGAGCTCAGCTATGTGGCCTCAAATTGAAGCAATGGATGTGTTTAGTGCGCATCCTCAACGACCGCATTTCCTTCCACTAAGAGAATTTTCCCCAATAATGCGTGAAGGAATGGCATTAGGTCTGATGGCTGTATTTCCCGACTTAGTGAGGAATATAAAGAAAGCAAGCATAGACAACAACATGGAATGGTTCGAGGACAAGTTTAGTACACTCTGTCATCTGGAGGGACATGGATTTAGTGTCCAATCTTTGCATAGCACCCTGACCAAATTGGTCAAAATCAAATCTCAAGACACTATTTGTCTTGGAGAAATGGACAAGCTGGATGTAGAGATAGAGGTGGAGACAGCTTCATTAACCCGAATGGGTGCACTGCTCGATGAAAAAGATAGTTCTATAGCTGAGCTCGAGCAGAAACTTGGGGCCCTTCGCCAGGAAACCCAAAAGATTGCAGCGGAGATGGAAACTAAAGGCACAAAACTCTTGAGACTCAAGTCAAAGCATAGCAAGTTCAAGGAAGCCTATGGCACTGCAAAACTGGAGTTTCACAGTGTTTTGGCCGCTCTCTAATGCTTGGAAGCAGCTAACCGGACGCGTCAGCTTTTGACATGCGTCAACTTTTGACATCATTTCGGTGCTTGTGACATTTGTTTATGCTTGGGGTTGTAGGTCTTAGGGTCATGTAGGTATTAGGGTGAACGTCATATGATCATTCGCTACCGTTTTGTGTATTTGTAAGATGCTCATGATGGCTGACTTAGTAGCCTGATGTAATATCGACGCTTTATATTTGCTCAGTTCTACTGTCTGCTAGATACCTGAGTTTTTGGTTTTATTCAGGCGACAGGATCGCCGTTCGATCCAGCTTGATTTCCATGCGGCATAAAGGTTCTAATTGGGCTTGCTTCTGTTTAGGAGTTGGATCCAAGCTAATCTCAGACCCACCAACACTCCTCACCCCTGAATCCTCTTGTTCCTCTTACCCATTAATCTTGTATTTTGCATTTTGCTGGAGCTGGTAGCGGATTTTTTGGTGAACGCCACTGTCCGCCCGTCCCTGAATCCGATGTTGGAGCTCTCCTGGGGGAGCTCGGGTGAGGTGTCGAGTGTCGGTTTGCTCCCTCTCCTTTCTCTTTGTACTGTGTTCATCGTCCAGTTTCAACTAGTAATCGATTCCTTACCTGAATCTCGTCCCTCATTTAGGGTTGATTTTCACGATTTGTCCATGGGAAAATTTATTTGTTGATTCCATCCTTTTTCTTCCGTATTTTCAGGCCTCGTAGTCACAGCAAATTTCTCTTCTGATGATTGCTAGGCTGCTGTCTATCATTTAGGTACTACTAGTGGCTCTACCATAGGAAAGCATTTGCCTAATTACCTTCAATCGGTTTGTGGAGCTACGTGGCACACGCAATGCAGTATTATTTGACTGGTTTCAGAAATTGCCATCTTAACTCCAAATGTAATCTCTGTTGCAGTTTCAGACTGCTTGCCTCAGATATGCACCTGACCACATCCATCATCAGTAAGCTGTGATAGCTCTGTACAAATGCTGTTATGAGCTAGCTCACCCTGTTCGCTTGAGCTACTTTTCAGTCATGCACCAGTGTTTTTTTCTCACAACATTTCAGCACAAGCATCGTCATGAGCCAAATTTCAGCATAAACGAACAGTGTAGCCTGCCACAACCCACAATGCCACTGTAGGTAGAACTTGGCAGACAGCCATAACCATGTGTTTGTAATCAGAGTATGTACTGCATGATGGCATGATGATTTTGATTTATGAATTGATTAAGAGCAGGTATCAACAGCTGCACCAACTATATTTATTATTATTATTAATTTATTATATATACATGTTTGACTGTAATAAACGTTCGCGATGCATACATGGTACATAGAGATGTACTAGTTGGTGATCTCGGTCACCCCCTGGTCCGCAGCAAGAAGACGCTGAGCTCCTGAGGTGGGCTGCCGCCGGCGGTGCCGCCGGGGCTAATGAGGTGGTACGACACGGCGTCCCTGGAGCCCACGACCCTCTCGTACGTCGCCCGCATGTACAGCACCTCCCCAGCGCCGGCGCCGGCGCCGTCCTGCTGCGTGTTTCCATCACCGTTGGGCCCTTGCCCTTCCAGCGCCACCGCGGGCGGGAGCGCGCCGACGCCAGTCGTCATGGTCTGCATGCTCTCCAGCACGCGGCGGTCCCACTCCGTCGGCGGCCGCCGCACGGCGTGCCCCACGTCGCGCCCGTTGCAGGACGCCTTCCACACGTTCCGGCTCTCGCCGGCGCCGGTGCCACCGGTGCCAGTGCGGTGGCACTCGAGCGCGATGCGGAGGAGGCCGGAGCCCATCTCGGTGGCGAGGGACTGCATGGGCACGGAGAGCTCGAAGAGGAACGGCGGCGGCACCGCGGCGTCGCGCTGCACGCAGAAGGTGACGCGGCCGGCGCGGCGGCCGAAGATGGTGCCCACGATGACGGTGCAGTGCTTGCCGCCGTCCTTCTGTTTCTCCTTCTTGGCGATGACCGAGGCGGCCGGGTCGATGATGCTCTCCGAGTTGCTCTGCTCCTCCGCCGGTTTCTGCTGCTGCCGCCCTTCCGGGAAGGAGAAGCTCAGGCGGCTCCTGGCGGCGTCGCTTGACTGCTGCTTGCCGGAGGAGACGCAGGAGCTAAAGATCGGTGCAACGCATAGGTAGTTGGATGCCCCTGACTTGTTCTTCGTCATGCTGAATCGAATCGATGAATTCAATTCCTCTCGCCACCAACAACTACAGGTACAGTACAGTGTGTCCCAAGATGAACATGGTAGTAAGCGATTGAAAAAATTTCTAGCAGCAGTTTGCTGTCGGTAAAAGTCTTGTTCTTGACATATATGCTGGCAAGAGACCGAAATGTTGGTATAGGCAGGCTCCAAGGCAGCTCTATATATATTGATGAGCAAATTGCATGGGAATAGCTGTTTCAATTCTCATGCGGCGTCAGGTATGTGACAAATGACAAAATAGTGACTTGTTTTCTCAGTCTAGCTATGCGACTATATATGCTGCCAAATTTACTATAAGCCGATTTGGTCTTTGGATGAAACGGGGCGGAACTGTGCTTTCTATGCGCCTTGTTCGTCGTGTTTACCGAGCTTATATCATGGATGGCACTTGCTTTACTGTAAACAAAACACAAACTAGTCGACTGAAATGGAGTTTTTGTTTATGGGAAAATGCCATGTTTTCGGTAGACATTAAGAGCTTGTCATGTTTTTAGCTCAATCTATATGTATTGGAGTGGATTGAAGTGAAAATTAAACTAAGTTCTACTCCAATCCACTCTAACACATATAGATTAAGACTGATACATATACATCCAAACAAGGCTCGCTCTAGCAAATGTTTACCAAAACCTGTTCATGAGTAGTCCACTAGGCTTTAAATCAAAATGGATTTATCATATTACTAGTAGTCTATAGGTTATTATAATAAATACGAAAAAACAGTATCGAACTACTTGTAGTACTGTTTGCCGTGATGTTATGTTTTAGCAGAGCAAAAAAATCCACTTCCCATAGCGGCTGTGGAGGTTATCCGACGCCCAAGATTCATCCAAGTATATTGAGATTCGGTCTAGGGTCCCCACTTTACATGCGAAAGTACAACATATTTGGATATTTTATCTACACAGTCAGCTTTACATGTGAAAAGTACAGCATCTTTCGAATCCCTAGACAACCAAAGGACGGCTCAGATAAACTCCTCGGCCGCTACTTGAATCGGTGATGCATTTCTGTATGTTTTAGTTCTTGCCACTATTGTCAAACTAGTGCTTGTTTCTCTATAGAGCTAGACATTATTTCTAAATTTTCACCTTCTGTTTCAGGTACCTGCCATCATCTTCATCGTTTGCGACACCAAACGGAGATGATGACACCAAGGACGATAAAGTGGGACCCCAAAACCAGGATCTTCGGTGCAGAATTTGGCATTTTCGTAGAGGGCGTATTTTTGCATCGGTTTATACAAGTCAGCAGGATGCATGGAGGGGATACAACCAACCAAATACACCTATGATATGATGTTAATCTGAGGTCAACAGGACAACAAACACGTGTTTTTCTACGCATGCGCTCAATGTTCTTCCATATTGCTAGTGTCTTCTTGGCTCTTGCGCAAAATACAGTACATGCAGGGCAGCTCAGGTTTTAACACCTGGCGTGAGGTATTGCCGCTGGAGTCGGTTCGTGGTTCCGATGGGGCACGCCCTGCCCGGCCCGCACCGACTAGCCAGCGGCCCCCTAGCCGTTACTCAGCGGATCTTTATGGGAAGTGCTTCAACTGCCTCTCCATCGCGCATAGGGTGGCAACCTGCAGACTGCCTCCACATTGCCTCCGTTGCAAGGGGTTCCGGCACCTCACACGAGACTGCAAGCAGCGGCGGAAGGTCACATTCGGTGCCCCTGATGGCCGATCACGATGCCTTGTACAGGAGCCTACCCCGGGCAACCGACCGCGTGCCCAGGGCGGCGCACCGGATGCGATTGGGGTGGGGCCGGGCACGGATGCAGATGTGCCTGGTGCGGCCACTTGCGGCGACAGTGGGCGCAAGCGATGGAGGCGCCGTCAACGTCGGCCCCGAAGGAAGGGGTGGCATCGCGGCGGCAATGGGTGTCGCCACTGACGGCAACGGCAGTTCGGCCGGGTCCGCCCAAGCGACGTCAAGCTCCACCACGGGTGCGCCCATGCTTTGCCTCCCCGTGCCTGACCCGCTTGTGGAGGCGATGTGCGCGGGCGAGGGCCCTCCGGCATTGGTCGTCTCCTTCGACCCAATGTTGGAGGAGCTCCTCGCAATCGCCCCCCGGAAATCACGGAGACGCCTATAGTGGCGGTTGTCCTCTCGCCTCTGCCGTCGGCGTAGGAGCTGGCGCAGCTCACTCCTCCTATGGTGGGTCATCCCGATGTCGACTTCGGCGACGTGGCCGCCCCACCAGGGATCGCGGAGATGACCCCGGTTGCGGCTGTCCCCTCGCCTCAGCCGTAGGCGCAGGAGTTGGGGATGCTCACGCCTCCTCGGGTGGGTCAGCCCGACGTCGAGAGTAGCGACAAGACGCCCACGCCGCGCGAGGCCACTCGGCGCCTCGCACAGTTTCTGGATGAGGTGCGGGTTGAGCGAGAGCCGCCCCTGATTGCCTCTCCACCACGACAGAGGGCAAGAGCCAACCGGCCCCTGCTTGTCCGGTGCAGGAGCACACGGATTGCCGTCCAACCGTTGGCACACATTCCGGCCTCCCAACGGGGCGAGGTACTCCTCAAGCAGCGGTTGGGGATTGCACCGCCGGACGCTACGGCTTCACCTGCGCCCAAGGGGATACTTGACGATTTGCGTTCTGGGACCTTGTCGTCGAGTCAGGTGGAGGCCTTTGACGCGCTGTTTCCAGCGTTTAACGGGCGCGCGTGCATGCTCTTCATGGAAGACACGTAGGGCGCGGAGGTGTTCGCATGTCGGTTGTTTCATTTATGTAATATCGAACTAGGGAGCAGTCTGCTAGGTTGGTCCGGATGTTAGACCACCTTGCGTATTCGAGAAAAAAAAAGATCACACGACAGTAGGACTGACCACTGGTTACAGTTGTTCAAGGCTGCAACAACAGCTTCACCCGGAGAGCATCTGCTATGATAGCCTTGCAGGTTGAATCTAGGAAACAAACCAGACGCAGGATAACGTATGCGCGCGCATGCCGTTGTGGGAAAACCGGGTTGGCGACGATGAGCAAGCTCGCTAGCTTGAAAAGGCACGGATGAGAATATTTGTATCTGTGCTCGGTGAAAGTTCAGGTTTGACGTCGCAATATGCCAACATATTTCAAAAAAAAGTGCTCCTTAACGTTCCACAAAAACAATGAAAAATTATTTTCTTTTTAGTAAGTCAAACTTCTCTAGTTTTGACCAAATTTATAGAGTACATCATCTACAAGATCAAGTTAGTTTTATTGTGTATTAATTTGACTTAGAGATGTTTAAAAAAATGAGATCAAACTACGATGAACTAGAACTTTTCCTTAGAAATAAACAAGACAGCCAAATTCAAATTGAAGAGGACTTAAATCTAGGTGGTTGGAATGTAGAGTACACCTCTCATCCCAGCCACATGAGTTCGTGTCACTTTCCTACTTAGATGTTATCATATTTTTTTCCTAATATAAAGTTATCCAAATATGAAAGCCCAATATCGGCCTAGCCAAAAAGACCTATTGGGCTACTTGTTATCGAGTCCATGGAGTAAGCCGCATCGGGGTTGATTAAAAGTCCCTGGACTTCGCTGCAACGAGAGAATTCAGAGCATTGCTCGCTTCTCCACGTGTCACCCGTCGCTGGACGTTTTACAAAAAGGCCCTCTACGTTTTAGAAAATCAACCCGCCGTCCAATATATCACTTCTACACAGTAATTGTGTTTTGTAGAAACCCCCAAAGCTTTTCGGAGAGGCCCCCGTAGCAACGTCCCCAGCCCTAGGCGCCGCGCCCTGCGCCCCCTTCTCACCCTCCCTCTCTCTTTCTCTCTCTTCCCGCCGCCACC
Source organism: Saccharum hybrid cultivar R570 (assembly GCA_038087645.1). NCBI lineage: Eukaryota > Viridiplantae > Streptophyta > Magnoliopsida > Poales > Poaceae > Saccharum > Saccharum hybrid cultivar. The sequence continues at coordinate 4,809,644 of JAQSUU010000297.1, read as the reverse complement.
GCACCACATGCTCCCCGGCGCTCACCATGCGTGCCTCCCTGCTCGCCTCCGTCGCTCGGAGCGCGTGGATGCGCCCAATTACTCGGCTACATTCGGCACACAAGCAGGGCGGGGGAGGTATTCACAGACATAGCAGCTTGGGGAGCTGCGCGAATCAGCGGTGCCGACATAGAGCGGAGCTCGCCTGTCTCCGCGGAGCACACGCTCGTCGCCACCACCCCCATAGGCAGGCAGCCGGGCTCCCCGTTCTCAATGAGAAGCAGCATCTCACCTTCCTCCAGATCCCATCGGCACCTCCTCCTCCAGATCTGGCGTGATGGTGATGATGGCTGCTTCCACCACGACCCAATTTATGTCGTGACCATCTTGAACTCGTCGGTTTGGTAAGTGTCATCCCTCCTGCATGCAATGTGCCATCGATTCATCCATCCCTGTTCAATCCATCCATCCTCTCTTCACCTCGATTCTGATTTAGGTGCTTTGAATATGGCGTGGATCTGAAGGCATGTCGTTCATCTCCGGCGAGCTGCCCCAGATGCGTCAGCGGTAGAGATCATAATGTGTTCGTGAGATTCTGTGGATCTTTGGACATTAGTACTATATAATTTCCTCTTTGTTTCGTCAAAACATTCTGGTGGAGTGTGAGTTGTCCTGCTCTGTAGCATGGATAGGTTGCTTTGAATGTGTCTACTACTGGCCAGGTTGTGCTTCTATATTTGTTTTGGTCCTGTTGTTCCCAAGATGTATTTTTTTGCTTTAGTTTTATGGTATGTGTACAAAAGATTTGTCATCTTATCTGGTTTTATTATATGTTTATTAGTTGCAGTTTTGCCTCACTGTCTGAGTTCTATGGAAATTAAATGCCTTGCATCTAGATTTCTAATTTATGTGTGCTGGAGATATGTGTCGGCTAGATTTTATCTCGCAGCTCAGCTGTGGTGGCTAATATTCTACGTTGACTTGCAGGAAAGGAAGATATCTTTGGTGTGAACTGCTGGGCGAAGCTTGACATTGGGTGACTTCTGTTGTCTTTTGTTTGCAGCGTCCTGTAACTGTAGGTTCAGTTCCTTGTCTGCTGCAGCCCCTGCAGTACGATGGGTGTGTGCTTCAGATGTAGTGACATTCCTTGTTTGATCTATTGCATTAGCATGTTGATGAGAAAGCCCTATGTGTTATATAGGATTATGAACAAAGCTTTGGTTTCAGGTTTCACTCTACTGAAACTTTCAGTTGCATGTAGGGTGTAGCTGATTTTTTATTCAGATTAAATTTTATATGCGATCAGTTTGCTACATTAACTATATAAACATACTCTTATAGAGAAACTTGTATTTGATTATGGAAGAGTTATTGATATAATTAATTTAGGAATATTAAAATCAAGATTTCTCTTTTGGAGAATGAATATCAGGATTGTGGTAGCTTGATTCATTCATTTTTCTTTGTATTGTTGCACATTTGCACATCCTCTGATGTTTCTATAGATGCCATTGACGCCACAGTTCCTACTTTAGACTGGTTCCTAACAATTCATCTGTAAGGTCTTCTTGATCCACCCCTAATGCTCTGCCCCTAGTTTAAGGAACTACATGATGTTATTGTGTACGCAGCATGCATGGGCAAAACTCAACTACTATAACACATAATGTTAATTTTTCAGGACTAACACATTTCATCTCTGCCAAAACATATGTCAGAAAAAAATTCCTTAAGACGTTTATGTGGTTTCTGGTGACCAGGTGATGAAGATGGTGAGAGAGGCGGAGTTCGATCTAGCTGTTTGAATTGATGTTGTTTCCCAGCTTTGCTTTGATTTCAATAAACTAGGAAAATCTTTAGTTCCTGATCTTGACATAATTAATCCAAGGTAATCAGCAAGCTACTACTTTCCATGCTTTTGGGGCTACATATGGGTCCATGCTAGGCTCTCAGAGTTCACACTTAGCAAGAGCCATACTAAGCCTATGAACTGTTTGTATCCCTTATTATGGCCCTGGGCCCTGTTGTGGGCCCTGGTGCAACAAGTTTTGTTAGACATAGTTGTGCTTGCGTATATCTATTACTGTTTCCTATTTCTGCACCTTGGAGTGACGTTTTCTCTACTCCTACCATTATAGCAAAACTAAGCTAATGGAGCAACGCGTGGACCAGGAAGCATGATTTTTTTAACGATGGTGATGGTAGTAAAACTAGAATTCTCTTTTTGCCATGCAGTCAGTGTTTCACCAGATAACTTGGGAGCAAAACTTCATCATACCGCAGCAGGTATGTGCACTAAGTGAAATTTGATGAATTGATTATCTTGAATACTAATAAGGTGTGCAGTTTTGTTGTTTGAACTTGGTTGTGAGAGATCAGTGAACTTGTTGCTGCATGCCAGATGTTTACAAGGTCATAGTGTTTAGAACCTGCAACTTGCCTAGCATGTACTTTATTTAGCTCAGATGTTCAGAGAATTAGTTTAGCTTTGTTTGTATAAGATTATGTAATTACCCACAACGATTATATAATGAACAAACAATGGTTTGTCAATGAATAATATTTACCATTTAAACTTATTTAGAAAATGAACCATTATGATTTATCTCGCTATCAATGCATGAAGCAATTATTTGATCAACCTGTTGAAATTGAGGCTATGGAAGAGAAGTCACGCAAGGGCAACTGAGGGTGCCAGATGTGCTGAAATTAAGGCTCTGAAGAGAAGTCACGGTAGTCTAGTGGCATTTCAAGCTCCCTTCGTCTCTGTGTGTGTGTCTCATCTCAAATCTTACTATTATTACTACTATTAGTTAGAGGCCTATAACCTCTCATAAAAAGTTAGAGGCTTACGAAGGGAGGTTTCACGTTAATTCTCGTTATATGTGTTAAAGAAATCATATTGTGACAAAAATCAGGAAAATCTAGCGATCTATTAGGTTGCAGTCTAAGCACCACCATTAATTAATACTAATATAGTCAACTGGTTCTATTCTGTTTCAAAAAGATTACCCACATCTAGATTACCCACATGTACTGTAATGGAAAATAACATAACGTCCCTAAATCCGCATCTAAATTGCCAATTATGAAAACAACCTAAAGTAATGCTCCTAAGTTCATAACTAAGTTAGCCACAAAGTGCCATTATATGAACCATAATATAAAGTAACTCTTAATTTATATCTAAACTAGCCATCCTATCATTATTGCAAGTAATCTAAGTAAACTCTTAAATTCACATCTAGAGTACCACTTTTGTCATTACTAAACGTAAATTAATTATCCTGTTAAATTATTGACATTTGCTATTATGTAAAATGCTTAGATGACCATAAATTATGTCCATATCTGCTTCTAAATTACCCATTACTATTAAAAATAACTTAAGGTAAACATACATATAAAAATAATCATACTGATCAAGTATACATGCACAAATGAGCAATGTTTCAATGATCATGGAAAATGTTCCTTAATGACTACTATTCTAATGACACTAACAAATTATTTTAAATTATATTATTATCCATGAAAATAATTTTTGTAAGTTTTTCAGCTGAAATATAATGACATATCTAATTATTGATAATATAATTGTGAGCACTCAATTTTTTATAAAAAATACGACCACACATATAATTTTTTGATAAGAAAAATCTAACATCTTGAGTAATAGATGAGGTTAATGCAAACCAAAGACGCAAATTACCTAGATGGACTTTGAGATTCATTTGGTGTAATCTTTAGGTTAGCATAGTTTGCTCCTCTCAATCTCACTTCAAACTCTACCTACCGACAATAATTAAGAGTGTACTCTACCTATAAGCTAAAATCCTTATTTTTAATAAAACATAAAATGAGAGGTGCAAATAAAATGTACAATAAGCTTAGAGAGTTTTAGCTTTTGTTGAGGTTAAAACTTTATAGAAAAAACGAGAACCAACCTAGGAGGAACTAGATTGTTTTTCATTAATTAAGAGAAACTAGGAACACAAATTCAATCTAAGAGATGACTTGACCTGAGTAGGTAGGTGCACGACCACACCTCCCACCTAACCAGTTGAGGTTAAAACTTTATACCAAGTAATAAGATCAAAATTTGAAAGTCAAAACCTATGGTCATGACTTCACAAGGCATGATCTGCAACAAAATTCAACATATCATAAATTAAGATCTTAACTAAAATTAATTAAAGACACATAATGTGCCATGTGAGTGGAAGAAAACTATATATATACATGGATAGAATATATATATATATAGTAATTGATAAGTTTATCATAAACAGACAGAGGAGTTCGCTTGAGATGAATTTAAGTCGTTGCAGCTGCTGGCACAGTGCATCACTGAAAAACAAACAGCAAAAGCTGCAGCCGCAACACCTACTTCAATGCTTACGAATGCGCCTAGATATTACGGAGTATCTGCAGGGTGTTTAGTCTTGGAGCGTCACATCAGATACTTTACGGGATGTTAGAATGAGTGTTGCATAACTCGTCTAAAAACTGCGAGACGAATTTATTAAGCCTAACTAATTTATCATTAGCATATGTTTACTGTGGCATAACATTGTCAAATCATGGATTAATTAGGCTTAAAAAATTCGTCTCGCAAATTCGTCTATATTTAATACTCCGATGCATGTGTCCAAACATCCGATGTGACGAGGTAAAAATTTTTTGGAGAGGAACTAAACATGGCCTACATGTCTATTGTGTTACATAATTAACAAAGAATGGGAATGCAATATAAGTATTTTTTATTAGTCATAGGGACTCCCTCCATTCTAAATTATAAGCCGCTTTGATTTGTTTGGTACAACTATTTTACTATACATCTAGATATAATAATATGTCTAGGTACACAACAAAATGGATGAAACAAAAAAAGTCAAAGCGATTTATAATTTGAAACGGATGGAGTATTTAACATGAACAAATGTAATGTTTATACTCCCACCATTCCAAATTATAACACATTTTGGCTTTTCTAAATACATTGTTTTTACTATGTATTCCTGTCTAGACATAGTGTATATTCAACATCAAAAGCTACATTTGGAAAAGACTAAATGTCTTATATTTGGAATAGAGGTAGTATCTCTTAAGAAAAGACTAGAAACTTTTGCGCGCTTCGTGGCACCCTACCAGCCTAATTATGAAGCACAGGTTACTGAGACATAAATCACAAATGTAGCTATGAAATCTATCGTTAGTGGGAGCTATGAGTTTACAAAACATTGGTTTCATCTCTTGCACATTTTTGCGTCATGTGAAACATCTCTCAACACCTTTGCTTGATGTAAAACAAAAGGCATTCATACACCCGAGTTCTGTCAACTCCCTCCATCTGTAAAAGAATGCAATTATAGGAAGCGTGTCGGTCAAACTTGTCTAACTTTGACCAAATTTATAGTAAATAGTATTAATATTTATATCTCCAAATAAATTTATTATGAAAATATATTCTATAACTAATCTAACGGTACTTACTTTGTATCATGAATGTTAGTACTTTTTTATATAAATTCAGTCAAAGTTAAAATGGTTTGACTTCTCGAAAAACGAGAATTATATTCTTTTGTAGACGGAAAGAGTACATACGAAAGCAGCATCTGACTAATCATGCTTTTGCTATTTGTCCTAAGAGTAGACTGAAGACAAAAATGCACTCCTCAACATACTTGCTTTCGACATCATTCAGCTCTCGTAGGAAATAACATATGGATTTAGCTCTTCGTTGTTTTAAACATCATTTATCTCTTCACATCCCACTAAAGCACTTGATCCAATTCACAATGGATCAAAGCAGTATTCCACTCCAAGAGCCATCCTAGTGTCCGGAGAACACCGAAAAATATTTCTCTCTTCTCCAAGTTGATCAACACCAACTCCAACACCTTCTCCTTTGCAAATGTGCCAACACCACTATGTGTAAAACACCATGTGCATGTGTGTTAGTATTTTCACAATCATTTTCTCGAAGAAGTTAGGCACTCAACTTGCCTCGCCACTCGATCCTAACACGTATGCAAAGTTAGATCGCTCAAGTGGCACTAGATGACCGATATACAAACAGGTTTGCCCCTCTTAATAGTGCGGCCATCTATCCTAAACTCGGTCATCAACTTCTCTACACACCTATGACCGGTGAAATGGAAATGACCTAGGTTATACCTTTGCCTTGCGCATTCCACTCCATCTCCTCCAACGTTGATGCAACACATGCACCAACCATATCATAAATGATATGATCCACTTCATATCATCATGTGACCGTATTGGTTCATCGATCTTGATCTCACTTGCTCTTCACCGTTGCCTCGGTCCATCGGCGCCAAGTCTTGCTCAAGCTTCACCGCCTCGCGGTCCATCGCTCCAAAGCCTCCGACTTGCCCTTCACACTTGCAATCGGTCCATCAAGCCAAGCCTCATCTTGATCTTCGCCACCTTGGTCACATGACTCCATGTCATGTCTCATATGCAATGAGCTCCTTCATGACACAATCATATGTAGACTAATTCCCTGTGTATCACACATAAACACAATTAGTCCACCTAAGGTTGTCACTCAATTACCAAAACCAAACAAGGACCTTTCAACGGCCCAGTCCAACCCCACCAAAACCCTAATCCTCATGTCGCCGCAGCCCTTCCCCGTCCCTGCGCAGCGCCTGCATCCTCATGCCGCCGCACTCGCCGCTCCCTCTTCCTCACTCAGTTACTCTCTCTATCTCTCACCCCCTCACTCCCTCATGCACGACGGTGGCATGGCCCCTCCCAGGGCGAGGTTGGCGAGCGCGCGGCACGCGTAGCACCTCCAGGGTGAGGCCAGGGAGCGCACGATGGAGCACCTCTAGGGCGAGCATGCGGCGGCCGCCGCCACCTCCCGCTCCTCTGCTCACCAGCAGGCGGCGCCGCCGGCTCCTTGCCTCCTCGCGGCCTCGCGAGCCGCAGCGACACCTCAGGCCGCCCGGCATGCAGGGTGCTTTCAGGCTGGCCTGGTGGCCCAGTAGGTTGTGCCTGGGCCATAGGTCAGGCACGAAGCCCGCCTCGGCATGACCTGCGAGGCACGGCAGCTTGCAACGGCCCGACCCCCAGCGGGCCGTGCCGGCCCGATGGCGTGCCGTGCCGGGCCGGGCCGGGCTAGCCCGTTGGACATCTATTGGCAGAAATAGAATTAATGCATGACAAAAACTCATAAATAACATCATAATATTGCTATTAATCAACGTTGGTCAGAATAATAATATTATTATAATAATCTATAAATATATCCATTTTTAGAATTAAATTCTCCCGTTGGTTCGAATTTAATAATAAAAATAACAACTTTAATTACACAGCGGAAAACATGAATAAACAATAATTATCTACTTTTCAAAAGCATTCTTTACTAATCTATTCTCTAAACAATATACACGTTGGTGCAAAATTGAATAGAGATCAAAACTTTAGACAAATTTCATCAAAATAAGTATGAAAATAGTTTCTAGAAAAATAAAAAAACCATAATCTATGTTGTTACTATGCATATGGCCATTTCAGCCTGCCCAGAGCCCACAGCCATGACCCAGCACAACGGCAGCCCAGCTGTAGCACTCAGCCCAGCGGCCTCTGTCGCCCGCTAGGCGAAACGGGCCGGTCCGCTCTGCGGTTCGCGATGCGCTCCTCCACGCACTAGGCCCCAACCTGGGCCGGGGAAGCCGTCTCGCACTCTCGCCCGCTTGGGCCGATTTTGGCCTGTGCAGTGTCAGCCATCGGATGTGATCCGATGTTTGTCCGTTCTCCTCGGCGGAACAAAGTGGCTCGGCGGCCTCTTCCCCCGAACCCTAGACTTCATTCTCTTCTCCTTCCTCTCTAGCTCTAGCGCCGCACTTGAGCAGCATCGCCATAGTCACGACCAGAGTAGGAAATGACAGCGCCGCCATGGGCCCCTCGTCGGCGTGCACGCTCGCCCAAGGCTGAGCGTGCCGCCGTCGAGCGGCCTCGCGGGCGATGCCCTCTGGCCGGAGCGCACCCATCATCCCACACGCTCGAGCTCTTCATCCCGCGCGCCGGCCATGGAGACGGCCGATGACGATGACGGGATGGCCAGGCCCCAGGTAGGAAGCCCCCATCTTCACCGTCCCCTCCTCTTTTCCCTTAGGGATAGGGTTAGGGTTAGGGTTTCATTTCTTTGACCCGATTCAAAATCAGATCCCTCTTTCTCTTTTCTTTCGGTTTTCATCTCCGAGATCTAGATCTACATGCTAGCCTGGTGTAACATCCCAAAAAATCACATTCAAAAATCATTCGCATTAAAAAATTATTTTCAAATGCATTTTAAAAACTATAAGTCATCTGAGCTCTATATCCTTCTAAATCTTGTCCATCTTACGTCCATCCCAATTACCTCTCTTCAATTTATATCCTGCTCCATGGCATCGGCATCACTCGCCCGTTCCTCACCTTTCTCTCCCTCTCTCTCGCTTCGCCCGATGCCTGACAACGGCGAGTGCGCCGACCCCACCACCATCACCGCCGTAGTGCACCCGCGCCCGGCCCCCTCGCCGAGCGTAGCCGCTTGCGCGCCACCGCGACATGTTAGCCCCACCACCTTCGCCTCGTTGCTTGCACCATGGGACCCACCTGCCTCTCCTTTCTCCTTCGTGTGCAGCAATAGCCAGCAAGAGCAAAGAGAGCACCATAGCTTCACGTACGCACAACAGAGCAACATCCACATTTACCATTTACCATGCAAGCATACAAGCAAGTGTCAGTAGTGCACCCACACATACACATATATCGATAGCTCGTCCATGCATGCAAATTAGGCACCGACCATGCATGCAAATTAGGCACCATCGCCTCGCTACGTGCCACACCGCCCAAGCATCCAGCCACAGCGATGCCATTGGAGGCAAGCAAGCAAGCTATTGGCACATCCCCACTCCCTGGCCTATAAAAAGGCACGGCAGGTTGCTCTCCTATAGCAGCACGCTTAGCTCGTCACTCGCTTGTCTGCTCTCGCTTCACTTGCCTCGCGTATACCGTATACGGCCGTACACACGAGCTGGCTTGATCGTCGTCGCACGACGAGGTGAGCAGCCCATGAGCATCCCCTTGATCTTCTCACTCTCCCTGTGGTCTCCTCTCTACTTTCTCTTCTTGCCTTTGCCTGTGCCGAGCCACTCCCAAGCTTGACGAGTTCAATCATGGTGTCGTCCATGCAGGAAGCAAGAAGAAGATTCTTGCTAGCTTCTTTGTCTTTCTCTTCCTTCCCATGCACGTGTGTATGATGTGTGGGTCCTAAGCTACAACTTCATTTAAATAGCACATGTATAGTATACACCATGCACTACCAGCCAAGCCAAATGCCCACGTGATCACCTATTCATTAATCGCGCATTATTCTTTTTCGCGTGATTAAATATTATTCTTTCTAAATTTATCTAAAATCATGATCTATCTCCCATATAAATTTTATGATTTTTAGAGCTCATTTAAATTTATGTGATTATTTATCTGTGCTTGTTTGTCCGTTACGCTTGTTGCATACTTTTAGCTGACGGAGTGAACGAGCCAGAGAACGAGGACGTCGGAGGCGAGTATATCGAGTTCGATGCCGAGGATCCGGACAGTCAGCAGGAGATTGCCGAGGACGCCGACGGAGACAAATC